>OX243917.1:5566200-8066200 GCA_945859665.1 Anorthoa munda | reverse complement strand
CATGAATTTATCTTGACGACCGCACAAAGCATATTAACTTCTATCTCCACTACGTAATGCACAAATTCCTAGACAAACGAAGACGCGAGAATTTGTGCTTACCCTTCAGAACTTGGCATATCCTTCCGATTCCACTTTACTTTGTGGAGGTAGGGGTCAATAATTTGCTGACCGATGCGGCGCTTCGCTTCTGCCTTACTGTGGGTTTGACCCTAAGTCTGTGCTAAATAAATCCGTTTTCTCTAGAAACATAATCATTATTATTTTTTCAGGTATATCAAAGAGCGGTAATCACCCCCATAATAGGGATAGAAACATTATGGAAGGACTACATAGCGTTTGAACAAAGCATCAACACTATTATAGGTAAAATATTACACACTTTGCTAATGCCAGACTTAGTGTCCTTTTTAGGGTTCCGTACCCAAAGGGTAAAAACGGGACCCTATTACTGAGACTTCGCTGTCCGTCTGTCTGTCTGTCTGTCTGTCTGTCTGTCTGTCACCAGGCTGTATCTCATGAACCGTGATGGTTAGACAGTTGACATTTTCACAGATGATGTATTCCTGTTGCCGCTATAACAACAAATACTAAAAACAGTATAAAATTAATATTTAAGGGGGGGCTCCCATACAACAAACGTGATATTTTTGCCGTCTTTTGCTCGATATTAATAACGGCAACAGGTAGACGCTTGAAATATTCATAGAATATTTAGTTGTATATTCTCTTCAAAAAATAATTATTATTAAATTAAAATAAATTAAATTAAGGGGGGCTCCCATACAACAAACGTGATTTTTTTGCAATGTTTTGCGATAATTGTACGGAACCCTTCGTGTGCGAGTCCGACTCGCACTTGGCCGGTTTTTTTTTTGTTTACGGAAGGAACCTTCAAAAGGTGCCTGGACTTTTGGAAAAGATCAGGTAGTGTGGGATTTTTATCTCACTAAAACCATCTCCGTGACCTCTCAAAAGACGACTTTTTATAATATTAGTATAGATATAGTCCTCGCCAAACTTCTTGGCCGCCCTGAAGTTGGTTTACCGGATGCGCGAAGCACGAAACGGTACTGTTTTTGTATGACATTTACTACTGCGCAGCCATTGTAGCCAACTTCAGGGCGGCCAAGAAGTTTGGCGAGAACTATAAGCCCAGGTTTCCTCACGATCTTTTCCTTTACTGATGTCAGCAATATCCATGATGAACTTCGAAAGTTTATCGCACATTGGTACTTGCCCGGATTTGAGCCCACGACCTTAAGCATGAGAAGCGAGGTTAGAAAAAAATCCCAAGAAATTGGCGTTGGTATCCAATCCATTATCATGATCATCAGCCTTTTAATGTTCCCATTACTGGGACACAGGCCTCCTCTCTGTGAGTGGGAATGCGCCGTAATCCACCACGCAGGCACAGGGCGGGTTGGTGGATGCCACAAGTCCTCAAATCCTATCCTTATTTTTAACCCCCGACGGAAATAGAGGGGTGTTATAAGTTTGACGTGTGTACCTGTGTGTTTGTTTACTGTCTGTGGCATCATAGCTCTTAAAGGGATGAACCGATTTTGATTTAGTTAAAGGTGACATTATCGGGAGTGTTCTTAGCAGCTACATATATAATGTTTGGTGAAAATCGGTTTAACTGTTTGAATCGGGATATTTGCGCAAGATAATTCGTGTCGGGGGTTTTAAAATTTTACTTGTTAAATAATTTATTATGTCAATATAAAACACATTTAGTTCTCTCTTATTAAGTGAATGTTATTTTTTCGTACAACAGCCGAACGCATGGCGATGGAGCGTTCCCGCGACTATATGAATGCTCGTCGCGTGGCCAAGGAGTTGGAGACGGTCACCCGAGGTCTGAACAGGAACATGCCTGCCACCCCTCCGACTGCGGATAGGGAGGAGATGAAACAGGTAAGGATCTGAAGACTTTTACAGAAGCAGTAGTGGAGTTCTTAGCCAAGGAGCTCGTCCGAGGAAGTATTGTTATGTTCGCGTCGGCGAGTCGACGCAAGACTTTCGAATGCGTATTTTGTTTGTCTTGATAGAAATGTATGCATTAATGACGTGGAAGTAGGGGTCAATATGCTACGTACATTTTTGGACTGAGGCGTCACTTCGCTTCGACTATGTCTGAGTATGCTATGACCCTAACCAGATTCAGCCGAATACCAGTATTTTACATGAAGTGACTCTATGTCTAAGGTTCGAAAGATAGTCAAACTAGCAAACTAAAATCATTTATTTAAATTCTTTCATCCTATAGTATGTAGCGGCACTACATTGAATGAATTATTATCTTCTCACATAATAAACATTGAATAAGGTAGTTGACAAAAAAAACTATTTCGTCCGTCAGTTAGATAACCTAAAAATATTGGCCACGTATTTTTTCTTTTGCCTCGTAAACTAAAAATTATGACGATTGTGTGCTAAACTTTATACCGACAAAATGGCCCCACTCCTAAACTTTGATGCGATTTATCTTTGTCAAATTGTATTTATTTGATACAGCAAAATATACGGGTCCAATATTATTTGATAATCTCAATTCTAATATAATTTTTCTACCCAGGAAAAATCCCTATTAAAGTTTTCTCACTTTGTGTTTACCATTTCAGAAGTTAAAGATAAATTAAATTTTATGAAATTAACGTCTGACATAATATTACTTCCAGTGTTTTAATAAGAGGTCGATTTCTTTTTAAAATGACTCTGCTAATTTTTTTCTTGAATTTTCCTTTTCAGGTGGATCTCTGGAAGAAATACATATCCTGGGAGCGATCAAACCCCCTTCGCTCCGAAGACACGGCCTTAGTTGCACGACGCGTGATGTTCGCTATAGAACAGTGTCTACTCTGCCTGGCACACCACCCGGATGTGTGGCACCAGGCTGCACAGTTCCTGGATCACTCCGCCAAGCTGCTGCAGGAGAAAGGGGTGAGTAGACACCTTGGAGATATGCAGAACTGTGTGTATAGCCCCGCAAGCCATTGAAATGGGATGATCCTCCGACCAGATGGGTGTTGTGTCTGGTCTGGCCAACTGCCCGACGATTGTAGTCGATGGATTTCGTGTGACGTCAGCTCATTAGTTGGTTTGTAGCGACATAAATGCCGCTACACACCCGGTTCTATACCGCGGTGAGGGTAGCTTACCTAACGCCTTTAAAGGCGGTCCGTGTAGTCACGGGCTCCCAGCGCTAACAAAGAAAATTTGGTTCAAATAAATATCACTAGGAGGCGCGATATGCATCGAATTGTGTGTAAAATTAACATTTTCTAGAACTGATCATAAAAGTTGCATGTTCTTGTTTAATCAACTCTCCTAAGCACAAAATTATAGAATATTAGTCTCTTAATTTACATTTCAAAGATTATTTGAACGGATCATTTAAAATTCATTCCAATAGAAGGCGCAGTTTTAATTTTTTGAGACATGCCACTCGATTTTTTAAATTTGTATTGTAACACATTTTGGTACAATGAAACTGTAAAAATGTGCAAAATATACTATAAATCGGTTAAAAATAGTCACGAACCGAGAAAACCCTTTTACTTGCAAGTCGCTGCTAACACCATCTATAGCCGTGGAACGGAACAGAACGCGATCAAAGTAGTAATAAAAATTATCAGACGAAAAACGCCAGTTACGTCGGCACGGTTTCTTTGTATGGGATGAGCCATCTGTATGCTAGTATTATATTATCTGTGGTGTTGTAAACACTGCCGGCACGGTAGCGTCGCAGCGATTCCGTTTCTTTTAATATCTCCTGTATGCATCGTTTCCTTGTTGATTTTGACAACAGTGAGTCCATGAAATAATCTCCTGATCATTTCATTTTATAGGGCACACCCTACGATGGCTCGTTGCTCTTTAATATCAAGTTGTAAGTAAAAAATCTTGAATAAAACTACTAATTGCAACATTTCATCGCTCAGGACTCGAACGCCGCCCGCCTGTTCTCGGATGAAGCCGCCGCGGTGTACGAACGTGCCACCAGTGGACCCTTGAAACAGTCCACGTTGCTACACTTCGCGCATGCCGACTATGAAGAGAGCAGGCTGCATTATAATAAGGTAAGTTTCTGACACCATCTATACTAATATACTAATCTATACTTAATATTACTTAATATATCTATATACTAATATTATAAAGAGGAAAGATTTTTTTGTTTGTTTGTACCGAATAGGCTCCGAAACTACTGGACCGATTTAAAAAATTCTTTCACCAATAGAAAGCTACATTATTCCTGAGTATTAGAGACAGGCTATTTTTTATCCCAAAAATATGTCCAGTGGGGTGGCCCACGGGAGCGAAGCCGCGGGGAACGGCTAGTAATATTAAAAAGAGGAAATATTTGTATTTTTGTATGTTAGTATTTTTGTATGTAACGAATAAACTTAAAAACTACTGGACCGATTTCACAAATTCTTTCACCGTTGGGAAGCTACACTTTCTCCGGGTGACATAGGCTACTTTTTATCCCTGTATTCCCACGGGAACGGGAACTACGCGGGTGAAACCGCGAGGTGTCCGCTAGTCATCAATATACAAATAGTTACAACATTTTTATAGTGTCGGTAAAATAGGGATGACTACCTTGTCTTATCACATTGCCTAAGAAATTCGTTTCGAAGTATGAATATTTAGACACAAGATTAAAAAAATCAAAATTACATAAGTTGATATCATTATGTAACTGGCAGAATGATACTGAACCTGTTACCTCTCGAAAAAGCGTGCGTTGATTGTGAAAAGTCTGTAGTTTTTAGTTTGAACGCTTCTAATAAATTGTTGTTGGAACTTATTTGCATTTAATTAAGTAAGTTCATCAGGTAGTGGAAAATAATCTTATTATGCTCGACACGAAATGCTATTTTATCCGGTACTTAGTTTTCCAAAAACTATTGGACACGTATTTTTTCTTTTGTCACGTTAACGAAAAATGATGATGATACAGTGCTTTAAAATATCGCATGACGTCATGCCTTGGTACACTTTTTACATAGAAGTTACGTCACAAGCCATCACTCCCAAATTTTGATGCGTTTTGTCTTGGTGAATTTTTATTGATATGAATAAGCAAAAAATACGTGTCCAATATTTTTTGATAATTTAACCGGCGGACTAAATAGAATTCGCTGTGTTCCGCCATCATCCCTATTCTAGGAAGTAATTAAAAAACAGGTATTTCCTTAAGCTTGCCGTATCTCGTTACTTTCCAGAATTTGATCCTTATTAGCGACACTATCGGATGGTGTAATAATATAGCGTGTTTTTTCAAAATCAACGGGTTCGATTCCTGACTAGGATACATTCATTTTTGAAAAAAATTGCGTAATCCTAGATCGATACAGTTTAAGTTTTTAACCCCCGACAAACTGGGGTGTTATAAGTTTGACGTGTGTATAGTTCTCGCTAAACTTTTTGGCCGCCCTGAAGTTGGCTACAATGGCTGTGCAGTAGTAAATTTCATACAAAAACAGCACCGATCCGTGCTTGCGCATCGGAAAACCAACTTCAGGGCGGCCAAGAAGCTTGGCGAGAACTATACCTGTGTATTTCTGTATTTGTGTATCTGTCTGTTGCATTATAGCTCCTAATGTTTGACCGGTGACTTTATCGAGTGTTCTTAGCTATTTTTGATGAAAATCGGATCAGCCGTTCTAAAGTTATGGGCCGTTTTACTGTTTGAATCGGGGTGTTTTCGCAAGATATCGTGTCATAATTACGTGTTCAATAGATTGTCGATCGAAGCAGGTCTACTACTAGATAAATTATGTAGAATGAAATATAAATGTGTCGGGGGTATTTAAATTTTACTTAATAATGACTCCTTTGGGTGATTTTCGCTACTCATATTTTCGGATTTTGCCATCCCCACCCACTGGAAAACTGACCCTGTATACATTGCAATAAAGTCTTATTTAGTTAATAGCCTCGCAGGCTATCTCAGTACGCCTGTCAGCCGTATAATATTTTATTTCGTACCAGGTGCATCAAGTTTACACCCGTTACTTGGACATGGAGGACATCGACCCGACCCTAGCATACGTACAATACATGAAGTTCGCGCGTCGCGCCGAAGGCATCAAGTCTGCGCGGACGGTGTTCAAGCGAGCCCGGGAGGACCCCAGGTGAGAATACTGTCAATGGAGACTAGCGATAATAAGCCTATAATGTTCCCACTGTTCGAACCCAGGCAGGTGCTTTACTGTGTGTAAATTATTACATCACCACTGCTCTCAAAACGGTGAAGGAAAACATCGTGAGGTAACCGGCATGTCTTACAACCAAAAATCCGAAGACTTGTGACATCCACCAACATGCACGTGGATTACGGCCCATTCTCTCACAGGGAGGAGGACTGAACGCACAACGGACCAAATGCGAGTCTAAGTTCGAAAAAGGGGTCCACCTATCCTATCCCAATGTTCCCACTGCCCGGACCCAGGCGTTCGCTCTGTGAAGGGGACTAGCCAACAAACTAGGAGATATTTTAGTGCAAACGGTAAGGACTTTGCTTCCTAAAATTACGATTTTTAGCAACCAACGCAACGCCACTTAACATTACGTGGGTCACACTGCTAACTTTCTATGCTAACTTTTTTTTACTAAACAAGATTTTTAACCAGCAAACGTAAAAAATTGAGTTAAAATCGATTGTAGTGTATCCTTTAGGTATGGCTGTGCTATATCGATACGATAGCATGACCAAGGTAGCCTGAAGAATTAATCAACTGAGACAGTGGATTCGAAATCGTACGCCTTACAATGGATACCTGGTATGTTCGATCGTTGTTTGCGCAGAACGCCTACTTAAATCATTTTAAGCCGACAGTTTTATGTTTTTTTTATTATACAATTTCTTACTGAAGAATCAAGGCTTATTTTTTACATCTCCCGCTAAAACCTGATGAAATCCCGAACATGGTCCTTCGAGTCGGATTAGAAGATTACAAGTTGGGATAACTTCAATCAGCTATAATTAAAAGGATTTCAAGAGAGTTGGTGGTGTGTCATATTTTCTGAAGAGATACGCAGACTCATCTTAATGTACACCCTCAATCTCAAGTTCTAAACTAGAATTATTTCTTAATTATCCAAAATCTTTTCCAGATCTCGTTACCACGTTTTCGTAGCCGCAGCGCTGATGGAGTACTACTGCTCGAAAGACAAGAACATAGCATTCAGAATCTTCGAACTAGGACTGAAGAAATTCTCGCACATTCCCGAGTATGTGCTGTGCTATATCGACTATCTGTCGCATCTTAACGGTGAGTTGTGTGTACATTGGAATGTGAACCTTATACTGTGAAACATAGTGGCATTTTCTAAAATACTTTTTTATTCATTTTCAGAGGACAACAATACTCGCGTCCTCTTCGAGCGGGTCCTATCCTCCGGCAGCCTCAAGCCTGAGAGTCAGGTGGACATCTGGAACAGGTTCCTGGAGTTTGAGTCCAACATCGGAGACCTGGTCAGCATCGTGAAGGTGGAGAAACGGCGGCAGGCTGTGTTGGAGAAGGTAGGTCGTGCAAAAGGAGTCCTCTGAGACGGATCTGCCAAATACCAGCTGGGTGCACTTGAGTTGGTTGACAAACGAACCAAGAGTCTTATCGCAACAATGCACTGGTCACCTCTAAGTTCCAGAGCCTTGAACATCGACGCCGAGTTCTTTAACGGTAACATTTCTGGGTCTGTGTGATGGAATTGCACAAGATTGGCTTGTTCCATCATCAGACTACAAGGTATCCTCAGAGCACAATAACACTCGCGTCCTCTTCGAGCGGCAATAATATGGTAGTGGAGCTGGTCTCATGATGGAGCCGGAAAGTGGCCATAGCAACTCCTCAACCAGACAAGAAAGCACTATCTTGTTTGGGCTCATTGGTTGTGTGTTGACTTATTTGTTTGTTACATAGCAAAAAGCTTGCTTTAAAAATAATTTTTACGCCATATTTATCTATCTAATACATTTAAACGAGCAATCTATACCAATATTATAAAGAGGAAAGACTTTTTGTTTGTTTGTGTGTTTGTTTGTTTGTACCGAATAGGCTCCGAAACTACTGGACCGATTTCAAAAATTCTTTCACATTTGGAAAGCCAAATTATTCCCGAGTAACACAAGCTATAAATAAATTTAAAAAAAATGAGATCTTGATGAAAACTTCAATAATGTAACCCAAAGTAGCAACATTTTGCCTATAAAATTCTTTATTTGGCTTGCGCTGAGAAAACAATTGATGAAACGTTAAAAAATAACTCATTATTAACTACAAAAAAATCTGCAACAGAATAATATATCTCACTATAATAGGTTAGGTGGGTGGGTAGGTAGGTAGGTAGGGTAGGGTATGTAGGATAGGGTAGGTATGTAGGGTAGGCTAGAGTAGGTAGGTTGTAGGTTGATCGGTAGGGCATGTGAGTAGGTGGGTACGTAGGTGGGTAGGTAGGTAGGGTAGGTACGTAGTTGGTAGGTACTAGGTAGGTAGATAGCCAGTTGACGGGAGTGAAGCCGCGGGGGTCAGCTAGTTCTTGTATATTTCTATACTAATATTATAAAGAGGAAAGATTTGTATTTTTGTATGTCTATACCAATATTATAAAGAGGAAAGATTTTTTGTTTGTTTGTTTGTTTGTACCGAATAGGCTCCGAAACTACTGGACCGATTTTAAAAATTCTTTCACCATTAGAAAGCTACGTTATTCCCGAGTAACATAGGTTATTTTTTAATCCCGAAAACGGGTCCTGTGGGGTGGCCCACGGGAGCGAAGCCGCGGGGAACAGCTAGTAACGAATAAACTTAAAAACTACTGGACCGATTTCAAAAATTCTTTCACCATTAGAAAGCTACGTTATTCCCGAGTAACATAGGTTATTTTTTAATCCCGAAAACGGGTCCTGTGGGGTGGCCCACGGGAGCGAAGCCGCGGGGAACAGCTAGTAACGAATAAACTTAAAAACTACTGGACCGATTTCAAAAATTCTTTCACCGTTGGGAAACTTTTTTTTTTTTTTTTGATCTCGCTGGGAAAAAATGCATTACGCATACCCGCCCATTGGGGGAATGGGGGGGCTATGTGGGACTCCCCGGGCTGACTGACCCGGTATACCCACTAAAATAACCCAGCGGCACTCCCGCATCGTCTGAGTGGAGGAGGACTGGGAAACTGGCACAGCCTTTACTTCCAGTCCTCCGCCGACGACCGCCCGCCTTTACAGCGGGGCCTTCACGCCCCTCCCTTAGTGGAGGGGCCCGGGAACGACCGCAAGTGCTCGGCCGTTCCCGCCCGACGAGGGTGGTGATTGGTGCAATGCGAGCGAAAGGCGCCCCCGCACCTGTCGCCCGCTAATCACCACCAGGAGGTGGGAGGAGACGATCGTATAACCGCCTTCTCCCACACCGTTGGGAAACTACACTATCCCCGGGTGACATTTAGGCTACTTTTTAGCCCTGTATTGCCACGGGAACGGGAACTACGCGGGTGAAACCGCGAGGCGTCTACTAGTGTATATATATAATCTGAATCACGGAAACGGCTCCAACGATTTTCATGAAATTTAGTATGCAGGGGGTTTCGTGGGCGATAAATCGATCTAGCTAGGTTTCATTTTAAAAAACATTGTTTTCTCTATTTTCACCCGAGCAGAGCTCGGTCGCCCAGGTACTTTATTTAATACTCTATCTATACTTATAATATTTTAAAGAGGCAAGATTTTTTTGTTTGTTTGTTTGTACCGAATAGGCTCCGAAACTACTGGACCGATTTAAAAAATTCTTTCACCAATAGAAAACTACATTATTCCTGAGTGACAGGCTATTTTTTTATCCCGATAACGGGTCCTGTGGGGTGGCCCACGGAAGCGAAGCCGCGGGGAAAAGTTAGTTGTAACTAAAATTCTGGTACAACTCTTGCAGATTGATTAATTCTATTTATGTACGTTTTGTTAAACAGATCAAGGAGTTCGAAGGCAAGGAGACAGCCCAACTGGTGGACAGATACAAGTTCCTCGATCTATACCCCTGCAGCATTGCTGAGCTCAAGTCTATTGGTTATACAGAGGTAGGTGGTTCTACATACATTTATTTAGGTAATTAAACTTCATACACAAAGGTTCAACGGCGGAATGCCATGATGCCTTAGCATTCTCTACCAGTCAACCAGGAATGGTGAAGACATAATATGACATGTTTTAGCCGCGGCAAGCAAAAAAAAAAAAATTAATCTGTTACTTAAAATGTGGACCATATTTGACTGCAATTTGTGAGATCTCAAAGGACCAAGGATTTTTTATCACTTAAAAAGTATTTTTTATTTAGGACTCTACGTTGGACATGACAAAGTTCAAATTCTACTGGAAATTTAATTTATTTTAGGATGGCCTTTCAAAATTCAACTTAGACTACGTAACGCTAAAGTTGATAATTGAATGGTTGGTTTTCGAATTTCTCCCAATAAAACTGTTTCTTTCACAGGTTGCATCCATGTCAAACAAATCGTGGGCGCTAGGCGGACCGTTGGCTGGCATATCGCCCGAACTAGCAGCCGTTATACTTGGACAGAAGTAAGTAAACATTAAACAATATCATATGCCTGCACTCTCCGACAGGGTAGTTGGTAGAAGTGTGAAGGTATGTGGAACAGATTGTAAAGTCTCGCAAATCTCCATTAAAAAGGGAGGATCCTCTGACCAGACGGGTGTTGTTTCTGGGGTTTACTCCGTAAGCACGGAGTCTGTAGTTTCGGCTTTCTTTACGGGCGTTTCCTACTCCGTATCACCGTCACGTATGAACGGATGATTCGTTCGGGCCTAAACTTAGAATGAATGACAACACAATTTGACAGCTGTACCTACTCCTGATGTGTTTTACCTGTCCGAAAAAATTAACTTAGCACTTTTTTTCTCCGAAGTTTCGAAGTACTTTTGGCACGTAACTTCGTTGACGGTGATAGGGAGTAGACCCCCTGGTTCGGGCAACTGCCCGACGATTGTTGTCAGACTGTTGTATATGTTCAAATCGCGCCGAAAACTTTGCTTGCGCGATGCAGGATATTTGTGACGTCAATTCATTAATCCATGGGTGGCGGAATAGATGCCGCTACAAGTCTAATAGTACACCCACTTTTTAACCGACTGTCCAAAAAGGGGGAGGTTCTCAATTCGGATGTTTATTTTTTTTTATGTATTTTCGGGCATAACTCCGTCATATATAAACGGTATTTGCAAAATTGTTTTTTGATCGAAAGAAGTTTATTACGAAATGGTCTCATTTAAATTAGGTAAAGATTTGATGGAGAACTTCGGAGATATACAATAGAACTCTTCAATAAATGACGGCAAATCTCTCGGGATTGCTGCAATCGCATGTCTGTTTATTGTGTACACCATTTCATAACATACCATCACGCCTGTATGCTCTAAACGGGTACGCCGATATGTACAGTTCACCCTGGTAGACTCTCATTGCACCGGTTATGTTCAAGTTACATGTTATTCAGGTAATCTATTCTGGCATTACTGTGGGCATTACAGGTTCCTTACTATAGAACTTGTCCATTATGTACCACCAAAATGCGAAAAATAAAAAAAACTTCCAGTTCCTATATGAAAATTAAATAAAAAATTGCGTTTTTGATGCGGACGATGCGGCGATAGCATGCAATAAAAATGTGACGGGGGATTCTTAAATTTAAAAATTTTGCTTTTTCACAGAGATAACGACCCCAACAAGGACATAGCTCGCCCCGACACGAGTCAGATGATACCATACAAGCCTAAGGTCAACCCACTGCCCGGCGAACATCCAATTCCAGGTATGTGTTATCAAAATTTTACTGAAGATAGGTATGCTGTATGTAAAACAATGGACCCACCCACACCTCGAAACTAGTTGCTTGGAAAGTTCCAAATATTACACATTTTACCCTACGACTACAGCGAAGCAAAAAGGAGTGTTATGTTTTGACCGGTATTATGTTCATCTGTTACCTCATAACTGTTTTATACTTAGAACTGAAACTCAAAATTTATTTTCATCAAACCCATACGTGTAGGGTATCTATGGATAGGTCTTCTATCATATTAGGTTTCTAATATATTTTTTTTCTAAACTGAATAGTTTGCGCGAGAGACACTTCCAAAGTGATAAAATTTGTGTCTCCCCCCTGTAACTAAGAAAAAGAAAAAAAGAAAAAAAAATAAAAAAAGAAAAAAAAAAAAAAAAAGAGAATGATGAAACTAAAAAAATATATGATGTACATTACCATGTAAACTTCCACCGAAAATTGGTTTGAACGAGATCTAGTATGTAGTTTTTTTTTAATACGTCGTCAATCGTCAACCGCAATTTACCAAATACGGAACCCTCCGTGCGCGAGTCCGACTCGCACTTGGCCGGTTTTTCTATTTGGATCGTTAGAGTTCTCTTATACGAGTGGAATAATTGACCGGTAATCACGTTGTTCGACAGTCTACAACTCCCCACAGCCCTCAAAATTTCACTAAAATAATTCTCACTTATTTAAATTTAATTTTTATTTTCCAGGTGGAACCTTCCCGATGCCCCCGGCAGCCGCTCACCTGTGCACCATGATGCCGCCGCCGAACTGCTACCGAGGACCCTTCGTGGCCATCGACAGGCTCATGCAGCTGTTCAACAGGATATCACTGCCCGACAAACGTGAGTATCATCAACAGGGATCGGAACACCTGGAGTTTATTTATCTTAACTTGATCCGAGGCGTCAGCTGAGACCTGTTCGCAATGTGCCGCATCAGAAGACTTATAGTGCTAACATGCGTCCGGATTTGGTACGGCCGGACTAACTCCGCCCACAAGTCATAGTGTTGCCGTATTCAGAACATTATATTCCATTTTTATTTATGACTAAGTTGAATGAGGAAAAATATCGGGCGACAATAACCAAAATCAGTAGATCTCCCATAAATCGGCGACTTTTTCAACGCTGGTCGTAGTTGGTACGGCCCAACCAGTCTACAACCCTACACACGTCCGGATTTGGTACGGAGCAGACCAAATCCAATGTGAAAACAAGCGGACCAAGACGGACTCAATTAATAATAATAATGTCCGGCGGACCACTCTACACACGCTCAGATATGGTACGGCCGGACTAACTCCGCCCACAAAGTGGTCCGGCTGTACCAAATCCAGATGTGTGTTAGTACTATTAAAGTCACCCAAAGGGCAATGGAGAGGGCTGTGCTCGGGGTTTTCTTGCGTATTCGCATCATAAATGAGAATATCTGCAGGAGGACCAAATCGACATAGCCCGGAATATTGCTAAACTAAAGTGGCAGTAGGCAGGCACATTGCTCGCAGAACAGATAGTCAATGTGGCCGAAAATTTCTGAAGTGGCGACCGCGAACCGCAGACGACTTTGTGTTGGAAGGCCTCCTTCTAGATGCAGCGATGACCTAAGTAAGTTGTGGAAATCAGCTGGATGCGAGACGTACGGGACTGGTCGATGCGGTGCTGCTTGGGGGAGGTCTATGTTCAGCAGTGGACGTCTTTCAGGTGTAATGATGATGAGCAGAGGAAGCAACAAAGAGTAGAAAATACCTGCTCTGAATGCCTGAAATCATGATCGTAGTTATCCCGGGATTTTAGCTACACTGATAATAAGCTTTTGTGTTGAAGAATCTAGCCTATCTAGGTCTGCTAGAAGTTCTGTTTTGGACGTAAGCCGTACCTTTGTGCTCTTCTACCTGTATGACTTATTCTTCCGTACGCAAAATACGCGCTTGGTCGTGGAGTTGCGGATACCACCCAGTTTTAACCTAACCATGATTTATTCTTCTCTTAAGGTGGCCCTAGTCGACGGCACGAACTATTTTGGGCGGGGTTCAAATGCATGCTATCTCATTTGAAAACACGTGCAAAAGGGATAGATGCTGTGATGAGCAGTAAGAAGCTAGTTCGCGTACAAATACACACTTTGCAAATTTCTAGCAAAATGGATGATGATTTAAAAAGAAAACGAACGCGCGAAATTTTTTAAACAGATTTTTAGGAATATGGATATTATTAAAAAAATACTGAATGTACTAATGTACTGTTCAAAATAAAATTATTTGCATTTTTGAACTACTAATCTATCCCTGTATAGTGACTGATTTGCAATTTCCTTCTGCCTAAGGTATTTATTTGCGCCCAAAGATGCCTTAAAATTAGTGTTGAAACATGGAAGTTTCGACGCTCATAACTTTCAAATATATGCTGTTTTTTTTACTTTTTTGATTCCATGCAGGGCTAGATAATGATGAGACAAATTGATATATTTTTTATTTTGAACGTACTCCGTCAAAAGTGGAGTAATCGCCATACTACGTTTGTAGAAGAATGATCGACTAGGGCACTCTTAATTAAGTATTTTGTATGTATATTAATGGATGATAGTAATTAGTAATGTTCTGTTACGTCACAGCGCCAGCACCGACCCAAGAGAACGGCTGCGACACCAAACTGTTCGACCTGGCGCGCTCCGTGCACTGGATCGTGGACGACGAGGGCATCACCACCGTGGCTAGTAAGGTACGGGTTTTATTACTATCAGGTTTTTTCATCGTATAATAGCGTCCATTTATAAAGAAAATAAAAACTATTGCTCATAATAATTGAGAAGTGCAGTGGCCCAGTGGTAACGGCTCCGACTAACGTGTTGGAAGTTCGAACCCAGGCAGGTGCTTTATTTTGTGTAAATTACCTCATCACCACTGTTCTATAAACGGTGAAGGAAAACATCGTGAGGAAACCAGCATGTCCTAGAACCAACAATGGGCAAAAACAACAATAACAACTACAGCACTGGGCCCGCGTGGTGTATCCGCCACGTGGGCCCAGTGCGGTAGTAGGCCCATTCCCCCTCTTACAGAGAAGAGACCTGTGTCCCAGCAGTGGGAAAATTAAAAGGCTGATGATGATGATGATAATAAGTCTATGGTTCGAAAGCATAGAGGTCTACTAATATTCGTTAGAGCCCGCTTAGGCCACCCTTGGTGGGTTATTTAATAAATACGAGTTAGTAGCTAACCCCGTGTTATTTATGAGGTTCATGTATGACATTTTTTAATTTAACCTCGTGTTAGAAACTAACTCTCGAGTTAAGTTTTTCGCGCAAAAGAGGGCCTTGGGGTGTTACATTTCCTTTCGAAAACCATTCTTAACTGATACTTGATGTTTCTATACAGGCTCGCCGACGGAAAATAGGAGAAGATTCGGATGACGACGAACTGGGAGTCGCGCCGCCCGCCAACGACATCTATCGGCAACGTCAGCAGAAGCGAGTCAAGTAGAACTTAATCGTAATGTAAAGAGATGATTTTGTATGTATTCGTATGATATGAACCGTTTCTAATAAAATTATGAAAAGACGGAACTGTTTGGTGTTTTATTTCGAACTGGATTGTTCACGAGGCTTCGCTCTAGAGTGAACATATCTTTATCACTCCCTTATAGATGGCAAGCTTATCGCAATAAATCGGGCACAACCCCAGGCTATTACTGAGATATTACAGATGAAAAAAAAAGTAAATTCAAAAAATTTAAATCTAACTGCAAATATGAAGAAAATCATGCCATGCAGTCGGAGGATACAAATAAGTTTGATCAGCCAGCTCGCGAATATGTATCCACCGGCTGTCCGACTTTGTACCAATTTTTTTTAATTTTTCTACACTGGCTTTGGAAAAAAAAGTTATTTTTCGGTTTGTAGTGTTTTGCTTTAGAAGTCCGTTTAATTATTACCGACTTCAAAAAAAGGATGTAATCAATTCGACACGAATTGATTTAATAATGTTGGAATTGTCCAATATTCACATATGTTACTCTAATTGGGCTTCTAAACATGTGTGCCAAATTTCATAAGTGTATGTATCATTAAAAAGTGAGCAAGTTCTATAATATGGTACAAAATAAAGGACTGACAAAATAACCATAATAACTCAATTTACACATTCACGATGTATGCCGCTAAGGAGTTTGGTTGTATGTTCCATATCTGGAAACTACTGAACCGATTCGGATGAAACTTGCACTATTCCCTAACTTGAGAAATACCTATTCGAATAAAAAATAATGGTCACGATCCGATAGGTAGCGTGGACAAACATACATACACTTATGAAATTTGACACACATGTTTAGAAGCTTAATTAGAGAAACATATGTGAATATTGGGCAATTCCAAAAATATTACATTTATACATGTCGAATTGATTATTTCTTTTTGATTTGAAGTTGGTAAAAAATCACCTACTGAAACTTCTTCATAGAAACATTAAGTTTAAAATTGAAGTTGTTGATACTATAATCTTTAACTTTAATTAAATCTGTTGCACATCTGTTGTTTCATTTTTCAAACGTGCGTAAATCAGTGCGTGTAGGAACGAAAAGTCGAAAACAAAACCTAAGATTCATTATATTATAGGTACTGCTAACACACACTCGGATTTGGTACGGTGGACTAACCCCGCCCACCAATCCGTTTTTGCTTACACGGTAGGATATGGTACGGGCTTTAGATAAAGTACCTATAGATTAAGCCCTGGCGTGGCCGCACATGAGACAACAATAGTTAGTTCTGGTGTTACAACAAGAACACTACAATCCACCATCGCACTGACACTTATTATCTATAAATAACCCAAATTCCTTGTCTCGATTAACACTTATTACCACGAAATCACAGAAAATCAAACAAAACCGAGTTTGTGAAACCTGCCATTATATTAGAGTTTGACAAACAACAGAAACCGGCCATGGTGACAAGGACAAAAAATTATCTTTTGTCCTTATTATTTACATGGAGCTGCCAATTAGCCATCTCGCTCTATCAATCAAGCTCATTTTAAGGCTTAATCTATAGGTACTTTATCTAAGGTATAGTTCTCGCCAAACTTCTTGGCCGCCCTGAAGTTGGCTACAATGGCTGCGCAGTAGTAAATTTCATACAAAAACGGCACCGTTTCGTGCCTCGCGCATGCGGTAAACCAACTTCAGGGCGGCCAAGAAGTTTGGCGAGGACTATACGGGCGGACTAGCTCCGCCCACAAATCCTAGTGTTGCCGTATATAAAACATCTGTAAAACATTAACTTTCATTTTTATTTATGACTAAGTTGAATGTAAAAATATCGGTAGACAATAACCAAAATCAGTACTTAGATCTCCCATAAATCGGGGACTTTTTCAACGCTGGTCATAGTTGGTACGGCCCAACCAACCGACAACCATACACATATCCGGATTTGGTACCGTTGGTACGGAGCAGACCATATCCGATGTTTAGACAAACGGACCGAGGCGGACTCAATTAATAATATTAATGTCCGGCGGACGGGCGGACCACTCTACACACGCTCGGATATGGTACGAGCGGACTAACTCCGCCCTCAATTCCGTGGTCTGCCCGTACCAAATCCGAGCGTGTGTTAGCAGTATTACACGCACTAGTAAAAGTAAATAAAACATAGAACCTACAACTTTTATGACTTTTTAGAATCAACCAACGCCATCAAGTCCTAAATTCATATGAAGAAACTACAAGTGTAGCAGAAATTATTTTGTTGTGATTTTTTACTTTGGGTCGATATTGTTTTCCTTAGGCTTAACACCCATTGCGATTTTTATTCGTAATTCTTGTATTATTATTTCCGCGAATTTTTTTTACCGCAATGCGTGCAGCTTCATACAATTCTATAAGTCGCAGAATGGGTGAAAAAAATTCGCGTGAATAAAAATAGCAATGCGTGATATGCCCTAAAAGTATGATTGTGAAACTGAAATGCTGATCAATACACTCTTTGCTGTCATCTGTCAAATTGATGACATGTCATGTCTATTTCATTTTCGAACGGAACACAGTCCCGTCAAAAATGGCCTCTTTGATCAATGTTTTGCTGCGAAAATCCCCAAATTTGGGGCAAACAGCGGCTCTATCTAAAAACTTACCAGCAATTTATAATGTGAAGTGAGTGTCTGTTACATAAAATTATTAATTATTGTTCACATTGCGGTGTTATAGTGATATAAAAATTATGTAACATTTGAGGTTAAAAACCTAACAAAATCCTATATTTTGTTTTACAAAGGTATCGATTTCGCTGTAGATTAATGTTCGATTAAATTAACTTGCCAAAAGTAGTCTGAAAAACATTAAAAAGTGTATATGTCGTAGTTTAAAAAGTGGCCAAAGTTACTTTATTTTTTTCTGGAGTAATATTTGTATTATAGAAGCATTCCCTATACTTTATCAAATAAATTATTAAACAGTATATTAAAATTAGTAACAAACTACTTATACAGAAATAAATCTAGATTTATGTACCATAACTTAATTATTGCTGCTTTACCAGCACAACATAAATAGCCCTATCTGTACTAAGCTGCCAGCCCAGGGATAGGTAATTAAAGAAAAGAAAGAAAGAATAAAATGTATTTGACACCGCTAATGACAAAATATACAAAAATTAATTTAAAAAGAATAATAATGTCACGGTTATTGGTTTATAAGTAGTAATTTTTTTACCCCCTGTAAACTGATCAACTCACTCACTCAAACAATACTTTAAAAAGCAAACTTGTTAATTTAACAAATCAATAATGAGTTTTTAGAACTTGGATTAAGTCGTTTAAAAATTATTTTCACAGTACCATCCGATCTGTCCGCCTGAGGACAGATCGGATGGTACTGTGAAAATAATTTTTACCTTACACTCTTTGCGCTGTAGCATGGTGCGGGTGACAGTAGTGTTTTATTTGTAGACTAGAACATTCTGGTTGGGTTTAATTTAATTTACTACAGTTATTAATGATTTAATATATTACGAATGTGGTACAGCTGAAATACTAAGTCATAATTTGTTAAATCGTGCCAACTTTCAAGAGAGAAACGAAATGTCACACACCATGCTACAGCGCAAAGAGTGTAGTCTTATTTCAATATCTTTCATAATCTTTTAATTTTGACATTCCATATAACTAACCTAATTTATCATTTAAATTATTATTATCCACAGCAGCCAGCGTAACGCACACAGATGGATGCCAGACGCAGATTACGTGAAACAGTTCCAGGGAGCCGTCATGTACCCTGATGAGGTCACCTCCCTGTTGAAGCACCCCCCATACCACAGTAAGTTTAAAACATGCTTTTATATTAAAAACCGAGATGGCGCATCACAGGATGTGAAGAACCTAAAATTATTAAATGAAGAAACAATCAATCTGAATAAAACCAATGTATGTCAAACACCAGACCGGCAAGCACGGCCTCTGTGATAGGCTTGTGTCAGGCATTTTATCATGGTTTTTGTTCCCAAACTGTGATTAAAATGTGAAACTCAGGCTTGTCACAGTAGGCCGTGCTCGCCGGTCTGGAAGTGGAACAAATTTAACTTGTACTCTTGGATTACTTATTTATTTATTTGGAAACTCAACAGCAAATTACTAATTTACATGAATAGATGTTCACCTCACTGTCAATGAACAGACCAGTGCAGTTGCATCAAAGTTACTTGCATCTTAGTAAACACACACACACTGCACAGTGACAGCGAGATGATGACAATTATCTCTTAAGCCAATAACAGAGTTTCACGGCATGGATAAAGCTAGGATAGGTTATGTTAATTAGCTACACACAAATGCAGCTATTAGTGATCATGTGATATTGAAGACTCATTGATCACATTAAATCAAAGTTAAAATTTAAATATGTAAACATGCAAATATGGTTATATTAATAAGACAAAGGGATAACAAAAAAATATTAGCGAAATCTAATATCATGAATATCATGCCTATTCGAAATATATCATACATAATCCTTAATCCTAAGAGTTATGAGAGTTAAGAGTTATGGCTCAATTAGTTCACTAAACAATCAATTTACTAAACAATATCTGCGTGACTTGTCTCCGGTATGATTGTTTGGATAAATGAAATATATCTACATTTTCAAAGATTATATACACACATTGCCTGATTTAGGCTAATTATATATATATATATATAAAAAACACTTATTTACAGAATAAAATTTAGTTTACAAATTCATGTGTAAAATACTATACTGTAATGCTCGTATTACGTTGTAAGTTTTCCCAGACACGGTTTTTCTAAGTCCTTGCCTCCTAGGTAGTGCACCGCTTATTACACTAGTTCAATTTATTTACCACGGCAGTCAGCCTCAGTCGCAGTTACACATTTACCTTTAGGCCAAGAGAGCCATGACGAGAGAGAGCAAAGGCTGACCCAATCCAACTCTATGTGCTTAGCATATTTTTTTGAGACTAAGCACTACTATGCTCTTCTAGCTGCCAGCCCGTCTTCTCGTCTGTCAAAAGGAAACTTTACCTATCCGAGGCAGGGTGCTAAAAATTCTTTCCGGACAGCCTATAACGTGCTTAGTAAGACTGTGTCACTGACGATCTCTTATTACACATCGGGGTCGGAACTAAACTAAACTAAACTGCATACATATAGTGACCGGGATGGGTAAAAATAAAAGCATGTAGTCACTCCAGACTTACACTGCCTTCTGATATAGTTCTATGTACAGAACTATAATGTGATTATTAATTTCGTAGACTAAACTGACATTTAGGGAGTTGTCACTTTATCGTCACATAAGAATAGTGTCGTATAGTCTGCGCCAAACTTCTTGGCCGCCCTGGAGTTGGTTTACCGGATGCGCGAGGCACGAAACGGTGCTGTTTTTATATGAGATTTACTACTGCGCAGCCATTGTAGCCAACTTCAGTTTGGCGAGAACTATACCCTAACTATTCTGAGTGATCGAAAGTTAATCGAAAATCGAAGTCGATCGAAAATAATACAATTTCACAGCACAAAAAAAAAAAATTGTTTTGAAACTAGCGGCCTTTATTTAGTTTCTACTCATTTATGTCAGACTTCATTTTATCGATCGCATTTATTTTATTGTTGATTTCATATTTAATACAATAAAAGTTAAAGATAAAGATATATTTATTGCATAACTGTGTACATTAAGTTCTTATTAATAAACATTACATTTTTAGATTCAACAGTCTATCCAAGTCGGATATGCAATAGTATTTAGAAATTAAGTACTTACAAATATTATTTTTTATCAAAATACTCATGCAGATTATAAAATACATTATCAATTAACATTTTTTTCAATTTAGTTTTAAACATATTTCCATTTAATTGCTTGATTGCTGGCGGTAACTTATTGTACACACGAATGGCAGTAACATAGGTACTTTTATAATACATCATATTGTTAATAGACGGTAAATTAATGTCGTATTTATATTGTTTTCTAATGTTTCTTTTTGAATTTGATTTGAAATTAAAATATTGCATATTATTTTTAACAAATAAACATAATTCCAGTATATAAATACCAGTCAGTGTCAGAAAACCCTCCGTTCTGAAGACATCTCTTAATGATTCCGTACTATACATGTTATATATTGTTTTAAGACATTTCTTCTGAAGAATAAATGTGGATTGTACGTTTGTCGAGTTTCCCCAATAAATGACACCATAAGTTAACAGTGGGTAAACATTTCCAAAATAAGCATTTCTAGTAACAATTCGATTTGTAGTTTCTGCCAGAACTGACAATGCGTAGCAGGCACTGGATATTTTTTTATTAATCTTATCAATATGTGCCTTCCAGTTTAAATGTTGATCTATTGTAACTCCTAAGAAATTTGTGTCTTTTACTTCTTCAATCGCTGTATCAGACATGGTTACATTCAATTTAGTATGTTTACTTTTATAATTTCTAAATTGAATCAATTTGGTTTTTAAGATATTGACTTTTAAATTTATTGACTGCAACCAGTCAGTCACAGCTATTAATGTTCTATTTATTTCACTTTCGTAAATAATATTATTAGCATAATCATTTGAAATAAATATAGTTGCGTCATCAGCATACATTACGCAAAGATGTTTAATTATATTTGGAAGCTCGTTAATATACAATAAGAACAAGGGGGGTCCCAATATACTGCCTTGCGGTACGCCTAGTATTACAGATTCGAATTCAGATTTCACCACCTCCACCATTTTTGTACATTCATTATATACTTCAATGACAGTGCCCTGCATTCTATTATTTAAATAATTCTCAATTAATTTAAGTGCAATACCTCTTATTCCTATACCTTCTAATTTATCAAGCAAAATGTCATACTTTACACAGTCAAATGCTTTTGACATATCATTGAAAAGAGCAGCACATTGTTTTTTATCATTGATTTTATCCCAAATGGTATTGAATAATTTATATATTGCCAATGATGTAGTTTTATTTTTTTGGAATCCAAATTGGTTGACATTTATAATATTATTTACACTTAAAAACTCTGTGATTCTAGCATAGATAACCTTTTCAAATATCTTCGAGAAACTAGGCAACAGTGCAATTGGCCTATAGTTATTAACATCACGCCGTGATCCTTTCTTAAATAATGGCTTTATGAGAGCTATCTTTAGGGTATCGGGAAATTTACCCGTTTCTAACATAAGATTTAGAATATGAACCAGTGGATCAACAATAAATGGGATACTTTCTTTAATAACTCTAATGGGTATAATATCGTGTCCGCAACTAGTTTTATTTTTTAATTTTAGAACTATATTTATTATTTCGCTTCTATCTACTGGGTAAAAGAAAATACTGCTTGAGTTAGAGATAGATTGTGATTTGTAATTGTTATTTTCCGCTGTAGTAGTACTGAGATTTTGGTTAATGTAGAAATTGTTAAAAATACTAGCTAACTTTTCAGGAGATTTTATTACATCGTTATTATGCAGAATGTAGTCTATTGTGGGTTGAAGAACATTTGTAGTTTGGGTTTGTCGTTTTATTAATGCCCATGTGGCCTTAGTTTTGTTGGTACTGTGTGAGATGAATTTCGCATTAGAATTTTTTCTCGATTGTTTTATTACACGCTTTAAGATTTTGCAACAGCGAACATATTTTATTTTATGTTCTTGAGACGTACTCCTTTTTGTTTGTAGGTACATTTTTCGTTTATTTTTACTAGAAATTATGATGCCTTTGGTTTTCCACGTTGTATCTTTTTTATAGTGCATTTTAACTTTTTCGACTGGTATACAAATATCGAATATTAATTTAAATAGGCTAATAAATTCTTCGTAAGCACTGTTTGCATCCAAATGCTGATACACATCTTGAAATTTTATTTGTGAAATGTATCTTAAAAATATGTCGATGTAATAATTTATGTTACGTCGCATTTTGAACCAATATTTTTCTCTGAAACTTAAATTACACGGTATCTTTATTACTTGACATGTATGGTCCGATATTCCTAGATCCCATATATCTGCCTTGGATTTGTAGTGATTTGTGATGATGTTATCTATGCACGTTGCAGAATGTGATGTTAATCGGGTAGGTCGGTTTAGGGCCAGGTGCAAATTGAATTTTTTTAAAGTATTTTTAAATAAAGTACTTTTTTTGGTACAGGCAAGTGTGTTTATATTAAAGTCACCTAGGATAAATATTTTTTGTTTATGGATCTCAATCTGATGGTTAGTTTAAACAATAACAACTCAAGCTTTTCAATAAACAGATTAAAGTTGCTGTTCGGTGTTCTATACATACACAATATATACCAGTTAGTCTCCGGAATTATTATACCACTGCATTCAAAATGAACTTCAACTGATAGTTCAGATAACCATTAATTTTTTTTGCAGTTAATTGAGTTTTTTACATAAATACACACACCACCACGAGATTTATTTTGCCGGGAAAAATACGAACCCATTTTATAGTTCGGCAACTGTAAGTGTTTCTGCCCTCTGGTCACGAAAAAAAGTTTCACTCAGACAAAGAACGTCGATGTCTTTTGACTCTACTAGCAATTCCAAATCATTTATTTTTGACCTTATACCCTGTATATTGCTGTGTAATATAGTAAAATTATATTCATTCTCGAAATAAATTATTTTCAGTTTGAGTTTCTACTGATATTTGATCTGGTTTTATTAACATATCTGTCTGTGTGGACATCGACACTGCATTTTTGTGTTTAATATCTTTAAAATAAGACTCACTATATTGTTTATAATTAAATTTATAGTTTAGATGCAATATGTCTCTCAACACAAACCTGCATAGTACCAAAAAGAATGAGGCATAAGGAACTTTATAGTTGATATTAACAAATACACTGTGGCTAAACTGGGTACAGATGTGATGGAATGTTTTACATAGTTTAAGCTCACTTAAGAACTTACCTCTTTTTGGATTACAAAGTAACACATTCGTATAAGCAAGTTTATCCAAATAAAAATATAGAATTGATTGAATTCTTAATGGGTCCTTATCATTATTGCCACACATAATTACGACATAATCCAACTTATTAAAGTCTTTACACAGTTCTAGTATCGATTCGAGTAGTTTATCCGTAGTGGCACCAGGCTTGCTAAAAGATGACACGATGAAGTTTGATCCGATCAGATTTTGTAGTGTGTTTCTCATATGTGTATGTTCGTCAGAGAATATTAGAACCCTATTTCTGTAGCTATTGGTTTTATTTACGATTATGTCTGATCTTCCTTCCTGGGGGATACTATTTACTTCATTTATTATGCCCTGATTCATGTTTTCTGAAGGTGTATTATTTGAGATAATTAAATCATTTAGCTTCATATTTGTAGTAGAAGTTCTCTCATTCTGTTGCAAGAGACTAATCGGAGTCTCGATAGTGTTCTCAAGATTGATATGTAACTCGCTATAACTTTCATTCAAATATGAGTTACGTTTCGACTTCGTAGATTTGCGTTTTTTTGAGGATACTGTACTGTTATTAATACTCCTACAAGAATCCGTACATAGCAGTTTATACTTATCTATTTTGTTTTGTTGAGAAGTAATTATTTGTTGAAGCGAATAGTTTTCAGAGTTTAAATTATATACCTCGTTCTGAGATCTTTCTAAATCCATTTTAAGTTTCATTATTTCGTTTCTCAACTCTTCTACTTCATGGTTAAGCAATACTTTCGATAGATCTGGCAAACTACGTGCGGTATCTGAGAGGTATATGCTAGACGACGTGGTATTGGAATTATCAACAAAGCTGCTAAGATTGCTAACACCTGTAGGTTGTTTACGTCTCTGCGTGATGTTTTTGTTGCAAGCATCCATTATTTGTTGTTATTATGCTCACGAAGCGTGGCATAAGCTAAGTCTGCTATAAACGCGTAGCGTAAGCTCAAGATGTTGAAACAATCGCCTAGTGTACGTGTAAGCGTTGAGCATGTGTGCGTAGAAGCGGCCGATCTGCGGGTTGCCCTAGGTCAGGAATGCAAGTCATTGCATTTTTGTTTTAAAAGTTTTTCACTAATTACTCACGGTACCGATGGGGTCCAGATGTATTCTATATCTCACTCTTTAGTCCGTTTCACAAGCTTTAGAATGATATACAGCACTAATAGATTAAACTTTTAACCACTTTTTTTTACAAATTTTACGGAGACAATACAAATACGGTGCTGCCTGTTTGAATTTCAACCGACTACTCCATGTACTCCACTAGTTCATGTACTATGTGTATGCATACTGTTATATTTAAATATATTACGTTTGTATTCATAAAACATTTATTTACCTACACCAATTAGTAAATAAATCGAGGAGTCATGTCACATCGATTCGATGAATCACTTATGATTGAGCCTTACCTACAACACTATGCTCAGCGCTTGCAACATTTAAAAAAAGTAAGGTCATTGGCAGCTGTCAGTTTAGTCTACAAAATTAAAAATCACAGTATAAGCAGGACAAATTATACTAATAAATCAAGTATGTTATCTACAATCCGTCCGAATTAACTGTGCATCTAGCGCTGTCCCGTCACTCTGACGTTTGAGTCTAGCTATTGGCGCACGAGATGAACGCGGGGTACCGCGTGGGTATGCGAGAGAGGGTTCGCATTCCAGCGAGGTGCACAGTTAAGTCAGACGGCTTAAAGTTCTCACGCAGCTGTAATCTTTCAAACCTCCTAAAAGTACTTTATACACTAGTATGTTTGCAACCATTACTACTCATCATCATCATATCAGCCGAAAGACGTCTACTGCTGGTCATAGGCCTCCACCAAGCGTCGCCACATTGATCGGTCCCGTGTGTCCCGAATCCAGCGGATCCCCGCAACCTTCACCAGGTCATCGGCGCACCTGGTGGGAGGCCCTACAACGCAACGTCTTCCGGTTCGCGGTCGGCGCTGCAGTACCTTTCTGCCCCATCGGCCATCCGTTCTGCGAGCAATATCATCTGCCCACCGCCACTTAAGTTTGGCAATTCTTCGGGCTATGTCGGTAACTCTGGTTCTCTTGCGGATCTCTACATTTCTAATTCAATCACGCAAGGAATACTGAGACTCCGAGCATAGTGACTGTTAGCTTTCTGATAAGAACCTTTACTACTGAACACGAGGATTTGAGTTTGATTTCAAAGCGAGAATGTGTTTTCCATCTGGCATATCTCTCAGTAACAGCCCAGAGTCTGGCTTTATGCTCAGCTAATTAATGCCAATAGATTCTCCGTCTATTCCATGGGACTTAAACATAACTTACATCCATGGCTGCTTTAACTCCAAGGAACCAGCTGCCCATGTCGTCGCAACTTGCACAAATCCTCGGAGCAGTGAGGTTGCTCTGTAAAATCTGTGATACCTGTGCTTTTAGACAGATCTGGGTTGGTTATGTTAGCCAGGCACGATGGACCAAATGGGAGTCTAGTACGGGCAATTGAGTCCACTGCTACTAATAACTAATAATGTGTAGTATCATCCAC
Organism: Anorthoa munda; assembly: GCA_945859665.1. NCBI lineage: Eukaryota > Metazoa > Arthropoda > Insecta > Lepidoptera > Noctuidae > Anorthoa > Anorthoa munda. Next base: position 8,039,324 of record OX243917.1, on the reverse strand, counting down.
CTCCGCCTAGACTACGCTTTCTTGTTATAGGTGCTTATTAAAAATCTGAAATTTATTAATTTATTGACAGACAAAGCACCAAGCTCTCAGTCACTAAGATATTTTCTCTTTTTTACCATTTTGCTGTCCCACTACAGGCCAAAACATAAAATTTTTGAAAATCAACCCCTAAAAGGGATAACGTGTCTATGGGAAATTTCGTCAGGCCACATTTTATACAATATAATTAGCAGCTAAAATTATCACCCATTCCCCAGGTGTGATCTCCCCCGGAGAGAAGCAGGTCCGCAACATGGTGCTGAACTTCGGTCCGCAGCATCCCGCGGCTCACGGCGTGCTGCGTCTAGTGCTGGAGCTGGACGGAGAGGTGGGTATCCTGAGCCTGAGACAGATCAACCTCTTGATTTTTACGTACAAACTGGGTTATTGGCATACAACGCTAAAAAAATACAGGCCGAAAAAATCAGTGTCTAACAATACGTAAGCAAATAGTTTTTCAAAGTTCAAGAGTTCACAATTATTCGTTATGGCTATCATTGCCATGATTTTCGTGGGGTGCTGATACCGAAAATGGAGTTGATTTTGAAATCCAATATTTTAACTCGTCATGGGTGTCATTCGAAGGGGGTTGATTCCGAAACTGATTAAAGAACTGAAGGCTGCTACGAAAACAGGTTAGAATGTTGCTTCCTCTATGTAGGATGGATTGTGCCAGAGACCACCACGCGGGCTCTTTGTGGGTTACCTTCCTCTTCCAGATAAAGCTGACCTCTAAATGTAAGGAAACCCTATATACAGTATGACGATGGTTTATACTGGACTATCGTCGTGTTCTGATACTTGTGTGCTTTCCCCCTTTTACCTTCCTCACCCATTTAAAGCTGACCTCTAAATGTATGCATACCCTATACAATGTGTACATGTGTGTGTGTGGTACCATGTGAGGTCATCTTATACTGAACTATCGTCGCGTTTACTAGTTCGTATTAAGCTTTCCTCCTTTTTATATCCACTCGCAGTTAAAGCCGATCTCTTAATTTATGGAAAACCTGTACAATATAAGGTCACCTTATACTGGACTGTGTCGTCGTACTAACCTTTCTGCTCCCCGTTTCCTAGACGGTCCGGGCCGCCGACCCGCACATCGGGCTGCTGCACCGCGGCACGGAGAAGCTCATCGAATACAAGACTTACACCCAGGCGCTGCCCTACTTCGATCGCCTGGACTACGTTTCCATGATGTGCAACGAACAGTGCTACAGCCTCGCGGTCGAGAAACTGCTCAACATCGATATTCCGATCAGAGCGAAGTATATTAGAAGTAAGTATTTATTGCATCAAATTCCATAACATACCTAAGAAAATCACATACAGTCATGAGTTTATATCTAAATCACTACATATTATAAAAAAAGTTAATCCAAAACAAAACAAAAATCCCGACTGCTTAAGAAGCAAACTAAAAAGACGTAAACAAGAAAAAAATCATGCTGTGCTGTCGAAGGATACATATTTGCGAGTTGGCTGACCAAAACCATGCCCAGTTTTTATGATCTTAAAAGAAAAAATAATTGGGCCTCCACAATATGGCACCCGAAATCCGCCCATTTTTACCCGACTGCCGAAGGAGGGTAATGTGTTTATTAGTCTATGTATGTATGTATGTATGTTTGTTCCTAAGTGGTGTTCTAGAGACCAAACGCGTCGTCCGATTTTGATGATTCTTACGTCAATCGATTCGTCTTAAACCTGCGAGTTTCACTGGTTACATTAAAATAGGAAAATAGAATAAAAAAAAATAATAAAAAAAATGAAAATACCCGCTGCTTAAAAAGCAAACTAAAATGAGGTAACAAAAAGTAAATCATGCTGTGCAGTCGGAGGATACATCTGGTTTTGGTCCGCCAGCTCGCGAATATGAACCACATAGGAACAAACATAGATACATATAAAGACTGATAAATTCATTCGGCAGTCGGGTAATAAAGCCCCCGCCGCGTCTGTACGCGATAAACTCAAAAACTACTGAACGGATTTTAACGAGGAAGGTTTTTGTGTATAATTTATCACGGGCGAAGCCGGGGCGGTTCGCTAGTATATAAGAAAATAAATCTGTATCCCATAAAATCAACATTACATCAAAAGCTAGTAATTGAAATCAGTATGAGAATCAGCACTTTTTAGGGTTCCTTACCACGAAAGAAAAAAACGGAACCCTTATAGGATCACTTTGTTGTCCGTCCGTCCGTCTGTCTGTCTGTCAAGACATATAATAAAAATATTTTTAATAATTTTAAACTTACTACACCTTTCCTCATGAACGCGTAGAGGTATTAAATACTCAGGTCTATAATACCTTTAAGATGAGTTTTGTACGGAACCCTCGGTGCGTGAGTCCGACTCGCACTTGGCCGATTTCTTTTTCTTTTCTTTTTTTGAATATCAAAGACAATCGCCCAAAACGCCCGACCATCACCGCTACCTAGTGTCTTAGCTGGGAAGTAGAAGTGGTGTTGCACCCCAGCAATAGGAATAAGATTCAAACTCTTACTGAAATTGGCAGCCTGACACACTTTTAAACGCCCACAGCTCTATTCGCCGAGATCACCCGTATCCTCAACCACATCATGGCAGTAGGCACCCACGCGCTGGACGTGGGGGCGCTCACCCCCTTCTTCTGGCTGTTCGAGGAGCGAGAGAAGATGATGGAGTTCTACGAGAGAGTCAGCGGAGCTCGCATGCACGCCGCTTATATCAGACCCGGGGGAGTTTCTCTGGTGAGTTCTATGTTTATAGCGGGTGCAAAGTTAATCATGTTACTGAACCCAGATAGCCTTGAGCTTAGAGGCCCGAGTTGCAAAAAGTGGTGTATCATCATCTGTTGGTCCGACAGACTGTAGACATTTGAAATAAAATTTTAAATTTTAAAAACCCCGACACAAAACCTCTAAAGAGCAAAACATTCGCGTCGTACTCGCGTCGGGGAACCGCTAAGTAAATAAAATAAACTGCAGTACATGTTGGGATTTTTAAATTTTATTTTTATTTTATGTTTTTAAACTACTTACCTAATATACCTAGTAGTAGACCCGCTTCAATCGACAATCTATCGAAACACGCAATTATGACACGACATCTTGCTAAAAAACACAGTTTCAAAGAGTAAAATGCGGATAACTTTTGAAAGGCTGAACCGATTTTAATCTAACACTCGACGAATTCACCTTTCGAACAAAAAAAACTAAATCAAAATCGGTCCATCCGTTTAGGAGTTATGATGCCACAGACAGACACACAGATACACAGCAACACTCGTCAAACTTATAACACCCCTCTTTTTCCTTCGTGGGTTAAAAATGGCTTTACCGAATCTATACCAGCGATTAATTAAAAAACTTTTTAGCCCAAGTAGAACCCCAGCTCAAACTTAGAATAGTCATAGGGAAAATTAAGGACCACACCCCCTCTTAACAAACATCTTTTCAACATAGGCGCGAGAGACAGCCTACTTTTCAAGGGCTGTTTAACGCCGCGGAATCAGCCGCCCACGTCATTCTGGAAGGTTGTGGCTTCTCAATGTGCGCAAATCCTCGAAACAATGAGGTCGCTCCGGAAAACCTGTAAAGGCCCCAGGAAGCTTTTTCTGACTGATTATGTTACCCAGTATCCTGTGCGGGCAATAGTCTCTATACTACTACTGCATTATAATATTTTTTTCAATACAGTTCTTAAATATGGCGTACTTTTAGAGGCTATAATTATAATTCACACATCAACATTTGTCAAAAATCGAATAGGCTGTAGGCAGGCAGACTGCTTTCGTTGTAAACAAAAAATTCCAGTTACAAAAACGCCTTAATTTATAAGTCAATTTAAAAAAGTTTAGTAGCAAGGAGTTATCATACATAGAATAAAATGGGATAGATTTTATACGAGGAAAAATGAATGAGTCCGTACGTCTTAGCATTGAATTCTCAAAAGTCTTTTAAATGGTTATTTAATATATTTAATTACCAGTTTTAATTTAATTATTTTCACATCAACATTTGTCAAAAATTGAATAGGCTGTTTTCGTTGTAAAAAAAATATGTCCAGTTGCAAAGACGCGCCATTTTCAGAAAATTTTATTTTTTTGTGAATAAACAAATCTAATTCTTTGATTTGTTTTTACTATTTCCCACAACTGTATTGAAAAACGTCGTGTGATACACGGGTGTGTAGGTTATTGCATACGAGCTGTCATTAACAAGCCCGAGCCGAAGGCGAGGGTTTTTGATGACACGAGTTTCCACCCTTGTATCACAATGTACTATTGAATGTTCAAAAGAAATTTAGAAGCTTAGTATGGATTGATCACCTATATCTGGCCAGGCAAAATAAAACTGGAGTGATTCATTTAGAAACGGGCCACGCTTTCTTGCAGGACATGCCTCTAGGCCTGATGGACGACATTTATGAGTTCAGCGCCAAGTTTGCTGAGCGTCTGGATGAGGTCGAAGATGTGCTGACCACCAACAGGATCTGGGTGCAGAGGACCAAGGACATCGGCATAGTGACTGCGCAGGACGCGCTCAACTACGGGTTCAGGTGAGCACAATTAGAGGTATGAGCAACAGGGTCCCACTCTTGATAAGTGAACTGGAAATTATATTGTTACGAGCTGAGGTTTAGGGCTAAATTATTCAAACAGCACTCTGTAATTAATTACACTCTAATTATTTTATTACTACGCACTATTTCGCTTTTGATCGCTCCAAATCGCTTTCAATTGATAATAGATTAGTATTTTCAAAAAATTACAAACTGTTCTCGACGCAACGAGGACTTGCCAGAATGTTCAGCTGAGAGAGACATTTAAGAATATCTTTCGAAACCATTGCTAACAAGACGAGAACATTTCAGAAAGTTAGGGTGAGAAAGACTCAGACGACAGGAACTTTCGAGAAGATAACTGCCGCTATTCGATAAGAGATGGCGCTACATTGTCTTGTAACAATATTTTTGCAGTTTAGCTAATTGAATCGTTTCTTCCTACCTATAGGGTAGGTTAGGTATGGTAGGGTAGGTAGGTAGGGTAGGTAGGTAGGGTAGGGTACAGTAGGGTAGTGTAGGTAGGGTACAGTAGGGTAGTGTAGGTAGTGTAGTGTAGGTAGGTAGCAAGTTGACGGGAGCGAAGCCGCAGGCACAGCTAGTATTGTTATATTTAATGTATTACGCTTATATTTACAAAAAAAATATTAAATCAATGACTAAAATTAAATTGACGAGATGCCTTATGAATGAGCCATACTAAAACACTATGCTCCACGCTAAAACATAAAAAAATTAGGTCAATCGCAGCTGTCATTTTGGTCCAACAAATTATAAATCATAGTTTAGCTTATGCTTTGCAAACTTTTATGTGGAAAATCATGATGGTTTCTGTTTCACTTCAGCGGCGTGATGCTGCGTGGCTCGGGCATCAAGTGGGACCTGCGCAAGTCGCAGCCCTACGACGCCTACGAGCATCTGGAGTTCGACGTGCCCATCGGCACCAACGGCGACTGCTACGACAGGTATGCGGTACCAATGTGTGCTTTACAGCGTGGAGATACGGCTCAATATGCTATGTGAATCTTTAGGAGTCCTACTACAGGTAATGCTATACAAATGTGTGCTTTACAGCAGCGTGAAGATACGGCTCAATATGCTATGTGAATCTTTAGAGGTCCTACAAAAGGTAATGCTATACCATGTGTGCTTTACATCGTGGAGATACGGGTCAATATGTCTTCGTCAGTGGGCATTGTACCTAATTCTTTAGTGATTTTCTAAAAAAAATCCTTGTGGTTGATATGTCAGGTAAAACGAGAACCTAGCGTAACGAAATCAAACGCGATCATCTTTCCACAAGCTTTTTTTTTAACTTCCTTTGTTAGTTAGTTTAGTGTCTATGGATCGAATGTTACTACTGAATTTTAAAACAGTTATTCCTAACCCAAATTTTGCATACATATTGGTTTGGGCACGGTAGCTTAGTGACATCATTCTAAATCCAATATGGCAGATACCCAACGATAGCAGACCAATTATTTTTTATGCACCCATATGAACCTTTAGATTGTGGAATTCTTTAGTGTTTTCTAATCAAGTTCCCTGTGGTAGGTACCTGTGCCGCATTGAGGAGATGCGTCAGTCGCTGCGCATCATCGACCAGTGCCTCAACCAGATGCCTCCCGGAGAGATCAAGACGGACGACGCCAAGCTCACGGCGCCCTCCCGAGAGGAGATGAAGGTATGGAGAAATCTGTTTTGGTTGATTTTGTTGGTCAGTTCTATTGCTTATCTTCAAAAGCGCCGCTATGTGGAGAATAAAATATTTCTGACCCAATAAGAGTATGGCAGTCATTCTCATCATCAGCCTATAGCAGTCCACTGCTGGGCACAGGCCTCTCCAATAGTACGCCATTTATCCCGATTTTCGGCAATTCTCATCCAGCTGCTGCCAGCCACCCTGCATTTTTTTTTTCGTGTTGGAATATCGTCATTGTATGACCTCCGCTCTGGGGGGGAGGGAGGGGTTGGAGAGGTCTATCAGACTCCTACTGACTAAAAACCACCCCGGTGTTCCATCTCACACCTATCTAATGACCGTTGGCGTAGACGTGTTGTTGAGTGGAGACCACGAATGGATAAACGTAAGGTGGCGGCGCGTAGTGTTCCACGCGTGCCCCTCTTAGGCGCCGCGGGGGTAGTCTAACACCTCACTCCTCCCCAACCCGAGATCGAGGCCCGCAGAGGCAGGCTGGCACTAGCCGGGGTTCTATCTATCTTCTAGACTAGACTCCAAGCATATATATATAATGACGAATTGACAGTATCAGTACTACAAACTATTAATGTGGCGGGAATATAAATCTGTGGCTATTGGCCGATACTCACGCTTTTTGTAAGCTTTTCTGAAGATTGCCGGAACCTTTGTTCTGTGTCGTTCTATACCAATATTATACCGAGGGAGTGCAAATTTTGAGAGTTTGTTGTCCCCGACATGTAACTTGGCAAGGTTTTGTAGAACGTAGTGTGGGTAAGTTCGCGCATAGTGCGACCAACCACCATATAGAGCGACCAAAACGTGGATGCGAAGCGATTGGTCAGTCGATCCTTGTGTCAACTGACTTACCAATCGCGTGCTCGGAACGGTGCTAAACGTTTCCCGCGTTCCGCTTGGTAACCAAAGAGATCTTAAATAAAAAGCTTTTTACAAAAAAATACTACAGACTTCCAAAAAAAAAGTCTACAATGTGAAAAATATGGTGTCTTTGGTAGGTACCATTATTTTGCGTTATAGACACCGACTTCCAAAAATAAAGTTATTTTTCACTTTGTAGCCTTTTTATTTGGAAGTTGGTAGTATTTTTTTGTAAAAAGCTTTTTATTTTTCACTTTTTAGTTGTACAAGTTGTTTAGTAAGGTACCTATAACACCAGAATAGATTACCCGAATATCATGAAACTAGAGTATTACCGTTGAAATGAGAGATCTGCGTACCCCTTTAGAGCGTACTGGTGTGATGTTATGTTATGAAATGGCGTAAACAATAAACAGACATGCGATTGCAGCAATTCCGAGAGATTTGCCGTAATTTATTGAAGAGTTCTGTTGTATATCTTCGAAGTCCTTCATCAGATCTTCACCAAATTGAATCAAAAATGGGACCAATTTCGAAACATACTCTTTCAAACAAAAAAACAATTTTCAAAATCGGTCCAAAATTGACGGAGATATGCGTGAACATACACAAAAAAAAAAAAAACAATGTCGAACATAGAACCTCCTCCTTTTTGGTAAGTCGGTTAAAAATGACTTGCGCGCATCTAACGACTCTTGCCAAGTTACGTGCCGGCAACTATACATGGTAATCTCTGGAACCACTGCACTGGCATGCGGTAGGCGGAACAGGGTGTGAAGTCCAGCAACCTCCATTGGAAAGGGAGGATCCTCCGACCAGACAGGTGTTGTGTCTTCTGGGCAACTGCCCGACTGGTGTTTTTCCGTTGTATATATTCAAATCGCTCGGAGAACTTCCATTTTGCGATTTAGGATTTTTGTGAAGTTAGGCCTTTTTTACAAGCTTTTTTGTAAGCACTTCCTGACGTCCGATTAAGCTGAAGCTTGGCGTACATGTGTAACTTTGGCAACATTGAAATATTATGTACTATGGAACTGGTCTCATGATAGATCCGGAAGGTGGCCGTAGCAACTCCTGAACCAGACAAGATAGCATCATCGTTTTTGAGCTCATTGGATATTTATTAACAAGCTTTATAACATTTCGAACATTTTAGTCCATTAAAAGCATGTTTTAAAAATATTTTTCGTTTAGCTGTCGCTATATAAAAACAACAATAATGATGAACATATTTTTCTTATTTCTTCTATATGTGACAACAAATTCTTCCAGACATCGATGGAAGCGCTGATCCACCACTTCAAGCTGTTCACGCAAGGATACCAGGTGCCTCCCGGCGCCACCTACACGGCTGTGGAGGCTCCTAAGGGCGAGTTCGGCATCTACCTCGTCTCCGATGGCGGCTCCAAACCTTACAGGTACCCATGTGTTCAATAGTTGCCACATGAATAGAATAGGAAACCATTTTTTCGACAAAGACACAACAAAACATAATCACAAAGTAACAGAGTAGAACAGGAAAAAAAACCGCCCAAGTGCGAGTCGGACTCGCGCACGTAGGGTTCCGTATCATTATCGCAAAAAAACGGCAAAAATATCACGTTTGTTGTATGGCCAACTCTCCGTAGAAAGTGGTAAAATACGCAAAATTGTTTCATCAACATTTGCCGGCAATTGTATGTTGCTACAATGCAGTCTGCAGATAAATAATCGGTCGAACAACGATCGTTTATTATTTTTTATTATTGATAGACTCGCGCTTGACCACTGTCTCAACTGATGGCAAGCGATGATGTGGTCGACGGTGAAGCAAGCTACACACTCTTTAATTAATGACCCCGAGGTTGTAGCTATCAGTAAACAAAGACTCCGGCAGGAAATTCCACTCCTTAGCTGTAACTATTCCAATGTAAGTCGATATTTAGTAACAAATTATTCCCACAGATGCAAGATCAAGGCGCCCGGCTTCGCTCACCTGGCTGCGCTCGAGAAGATCGGCAAGAACTCCATGTTAGCCGACATCGTAGCCATCATAGGAACCCTGGACGTCGTGTTCGGCGAGATTGACCGATAAAAAACCGAATCTAGGCGAAAAATACCGGTAAAAACGAGGAAACTGACGGAAAAATTACCGAAAACGGCAAAGTTCTAGATTATCATGTCGAATGTTCTACAATTTACGGTTTTCGGTAATTTACGGTTTTTCGGTAAACTCCGGTTTATAGTTAAGAGTAACATTCTTAGTATAAAATGTCAAAGTGTAGATTCCTGTGTAAATTTTTTAAGTTTTAAGCAATAAATTATTGTTATATAATTTTAAAGCTTATTCGTGTAAATAACTGGTTATTTCCACCAATCCCTACGTAGCCGCGATACTTTGTACCAATACCAAGAAAAATAATAAAAACTAGAATTATATTATAACTGGGAGTTTTTTTAACCGACTTCAAAAAAAGGAGCAGGTTCTCAATTCGTCGGCATCTTTTTTTATGTATGTTACCCGATTACTCAAAGACGCCTGGACTGATTTGGAAAATTCTGCTTTTGTGTAAAAGGGAGATATATTCCCAGGTGGTCACTCCCATGCTCATCAGGTCAGGACCTGATGATGGGATCCTGCAGAAATCGAGGGAACTTCTCAAATATAATAGGCAAACATATAGCGTTTTTGGCATTTTCATATAAAGTATCATTTGGTGAAGTAGAACTGATGAAGAAGACCACAGATGGCTACTGGAACTCCTTAATGCTAAGTACGTCACGGGTATAAGGTATCTCGAATAGTTAACCGACTATGATCGAGCTACCTACCAAAACTAAAAAGAGATAAATAAAAAACCTTTAACCTTTTGAGCGCCACGGTCTTCTATAGAAGACAATCTTTGCCGTGCCCTCCATGCCATCTTCATAATAAGACAATAACTAATCATAACGTTTATTACATTAAAACACATGAACAAATGCTTTGTGCGTATTTTTACTATCGTCTATAACCCTAAACTTATTTTTTTATTTCAATAGGGGTCTTTGTTTATATTAAAAACAGAAAATTAATACTAGCCAAACATTTTTTAGTGTCGCATTCGCCATATTCACACGAGTAGATAAACGGAACAGAGACAAAGCTTCCTAAGAACGTGTAAAATTGTTACCTACTTTGGTAGGGTTGTCACAATAAGTGAAAACAAAAAAAAACATTTTGTTAAATAGTTTTATTATTTATTATGTATGATAGAATACTTTACAAAATACTTACTCTAATAATTTTCTTTTTATAATTTTTGTTTTTGAATAATTTTTTTTTTTTTTTCAAAGTCAAAGTCAAAGTATTTTATTTGTTTAACATAGGTAATATGGTACATGGTATAAAATTTGTGTTGTATCACTATGTTTTGCCTTGCAAGGCGTACAAAGTAGGTGTAAAAGAAAAATAAAAATAAAACGACAAACCAAACAAACAAGATAGAATAACAAGTGGATCGGACATTTTTTATTTTAAGGTTCTATCATCTAAAAACTCATTGATAGAGTAGTAAGCCTTTTCAATCAATAATTTCTTTAATTGCGATTTAAAATGGTTTATATTGGTCATGCTTTTTAAGGTTTTTGGTAGTTTATTATAAATCTTTGGACCCATGCCAAGACAACTCTTCGAGAAAAGTGCAGTACTGTGTTTTTTTGACTTTAGTATGCTTTGGTGACGTCTAGTATTAAGTTTCTCAAATTTAGACAGATTCTCCTTAATAAATATTGATGTTTCATAAATATAGAGGGATGGAAGCGTAAGTATTTTTAAACTAACGAAAAATGGTTTGCAACTTTCGGTGGCTTTTAACAAACATATCGCTCGAAGACATTGTTTTTGGGCTTTAAATGCCATTTCTCTGTTGGTAGAGTTGCCCCAAAATATTATGCCGTAACGAAGAGTTGAGGAGACATATGCATGATATGCAGTAAGGACAGTATTACGATTTACAACCTTATTCAAATTGTGTAGGGCATAGCAAAATTGATGATTTTTTTTTATCATAGTCTCCATGTGTGTTTTCCATGTCATGCTTTCGTCTAGCCAAATACCTAGAAATTTGGTTCTTTCCGTTTTAATAATCTTATTTTGGTCATAATTAATGTCAAGAATTTTAGAACTATTGTTTCTTTTAATTGTGTGATAAATTCTGAATCTATCATAAAGTTTTTTCAAGTAATCTAACAGGAAACACTCACATGGCATATCAAATTTACAATCTTCAATACGTTTAAGTATTTCGTTGCCAACATTTACAGTATTTATTTCAAGATCGAAATATTCGCAAAACTTTTGCTCGAGCTATTCAACAAATGCGATAAAATTATCAGGAGGTATAATTAAAAAACCCTCTTGTACGTTACCATCATTAAATTCCTTTTAATGGCTACTACCCATTGAAGAGTTCCCTAGTGAGGAGACGATCCTGGCTGCAGCATCAGGTTATATATATCATATTATTGCATTGTCACTGAAGTTACGGTATACAAAATCTCAGCTCAATCAGACATCGGGAAGTGGTTCAAATCTTACTTGCAATATTTGAACTTAACACAAATACCTACTACATACCAACCCACCCACATACCTACAAATGTTTAGTATAAGCTTGTATAACAATAAAAACGTAAAAACACACCGTGTAGTACCCTCTTCTTATCAAAAAAAGGATCATACAATAAAATGAAGGTACTTAATTGAAAAAGTAATAATCCAATATTTACTTACCTATTGTACTCTTTGGGATAGTTCAGGATAGTTAAAGTATGATATATTTTTACTTTTTCTAGTATTATTCATACACACAATACAATAAACAACCATTATTAATAATAAAAAAATACAACGTTTTTACATTAAAATATTCAAACTTGCAACTAACAAAACAAACAATAACTTTTAAAAATCCTACAAGGTGTGGATTTGGAAGCTGAATCCGGTAAATACGAGATTACATCAGACGAAGATTTTGAGTTTAGTGTAAATTATTTAACGGTAAGAAAAATTAAAATAAATATTTTTGCTTAACCATAATAGATCGGCGTAAGGTACCTGCGAAATTAGTATGATATTTCAGAATATAGAACATACCAAAAACTGCGTTCTTAATTTGAATGTCATGCCGAATTCAGAAACGAAGCGAGTAATACGGCCAAGCAAAATCGATAATAATGTGTGTGTGTGTGTGTGTATTTAGCTTAAACATGGACTATACAAAAAAATGCGCGAAAATTGGACATATACAATCCTAATAACAATTGAACGTATTACGGGCGCCACGGTCTTGATATGAAGACAACTGGATGATGTCAGAAGACAGGATATAGCCAACTTCTTATGGCTGAATTGAGTTATGTATCTTATTTGGCATTATCTATAGTGTATTCTGCTTTTTCTTATCACATCTATTTTTAATAAAACAAGATATCGAAATATGTCATTATTTTTATTTATTTAGGTATCGAAATACTACATTATTTTTATCTATCTGGTATATTTATAAAAAAGAAACATGTAAGTAACATTTATCGATAATACAATTACCCTCATCACTACTGTTTACCATATATTCGTTATACATTGTACAGTTAGCTTGGCGATGGGGGACACACCGCGTTCGGTACCGCTTGGCACTCACAAAAAAATCAAACCGGCTTCCAAAAGAAAAACGGCAAACAATAGGTACCAAAGACACCGACTTCGGAAAAGAAAGTAATTTTTCGCTTTATATTGCTTTGTTTTGAAAGTCGGTTTGTTTTTTTTTATTTAAAGTTTTTTATTGTAGAATCAATATCCCTAGCCAGTAATCGAACCCACAATAAATTAATGATTTTGGAAAAAACACGTTTTATTATAAGTATTATTACACCATCCGATAGTGTCGCTAATAAGGATTAAATTTAACAAAAGAGCATGAGCCCAGGGCCCCAAGACATTAGGTACTTATTTTTGGCATAAGAAAATCTGCGATATAAAACTAAGGACCGGTTTCTGAATTGATGATTCGATCGTGTCAAACCAGACTTTCTTGCCAAAGCTTGCTGTCAAGCATTAATAACATGACATTGTCGTCCCGCGTGACGGGAACCTCGTGAAAGCCGACAAAGATACTTGATCTTGACTTGGCTCGCGAGGTTGTCAACATGTGGGATGTGGACAGCGATCATTGTACCAATAGTCGTGTCGGCCAATGGCTTAATAGTCATGAGCCTCGACCAACACCTTAGGAGGCTCTCGTTGGGCGGCTGGGTTAAGGGCCTGATCCAGAAAGCATTACTGCTGGACACGGCTCGTATTGTTAGGAGGTTCCTCGGCTCGGAATAAAATCGGCCAACGCGTTTGGTCTCTAGAACGCCACATAGGAACAAACATACATACATACATACTTACATACATACATAGACTGATAAACACATTACCCTCCTTCGACAGTCGGGTAAAAAGGAAACATTTTTATCTCTTTATAATTTTTGACATTTTAATTTTTTGACATTTTTAATTTTCTTTGACACTTTTATCTTATTTATTTGTAATTTATATTTATTTGTTCTAATTTAAACTTATTTTCAATTTGAATTTAATTAATTCTTGGCTATGTAATAATACCTAATTGTCATATAAAAATAGCATTCGTTATAAAAACTTTTACTTTAAATCTTATTTGTTGTTTTTTTTAATTATTAATTAATATAATATTACTTTAAACTTACAAGGTTCGTCGGTAATGCGGGGGTGCTTTGTGGACTGTGTCTTATGCAGCAATGCCTCCAAATCACTATAGTCAGCACGATAAACGCTATGGCGGATAATGTAGAAACTATAAGAACGACAGTACTGTTACTAAATGTTCCATCTGTGAACAAATTAATGAAAAAAATTAAAACTGGTGGCTATTACGCCTGCCATTCAAAAATATATTGTATACGAAAAAAAAAACAAAAAGGGAAAAAAACAAGTATGGTTCACTCCTACGCAACGGCCATCGCTAAGCATGCTGTAACTCGCGAGCGAGACAGTACCTCACCGATGGTTTTCAGCGGTAGCTGGTGCCGATTGGATGACACCGAATTGGAGCAGCTTAAACAGATTTAATCAATGAAATGGTAGGCAGTAGGTACGTACGTATTTTTATTCTGTTTTTAGTATTTGTTGTTATAGCGGTAACAGATATACATCATCTGTGGATATTTCAACTGTCTAGCTATCGGGGTTCATGAGATACAGCCTAGTGACAGACAGACAGTCAGACAGATAAATAGACAGACGGACTGCGGAGTCTCAGTAATAGGGTCCCATTTTTACCCTTTGGGTACGGAACCCTGAAAACCAAACTTGCCGAAATTGTGACAAAAAATTTATAAGTTAAGGCTGGACGTTCGATTTTCATATCGGAATGCCGTAAGAGTGGTACAAAATGTCAAGTTTTTAACACGCTTTTATTAGCTTGGTATGTATGTATATATGTAACGGAATCTTTGAACGTGATTTTCACCCCCTTCAAAACGTCGATTATTTTGAAACTTTGCTCACAAGGACCGATGACAATGCAGTAGGTAATTTAAATAGTTTGTTCCATTATCCTTACCAGGATATTTAGGATTAGCGATTTTTTTAAATCCGTTACCCGGTCTTTGTGCCAAGTGCCAAGGCGCGTGCTAAGACATGCGCATGACACGGTAGTGCCTGGCGCTAAGTACACGTATTAAATAAATGTTCCGCAGATAGCCTATCGTCTAGATAACCTAGAGAAACGGCCATCACATCCAGAAAACGCAGGAGGCACGCTAATTACCCACAGGGAGGTAGTTGCATTAATAAATTGTCGAAAGAAATTAAATATATATTATATTATTATTGTATTATATATCTTAAAAAATAAAAAGTAAAAAATAAATTTAAGTATAAAAAACTATAAAAACAGCTGTAAATTAGATTGCTTTATTAGCTTTAGCTTTATTTTACTCTGTAAATTAGTGGTAAGAAATAAATAAATAATATAATTATATTATTTTTTGGTTTTCTGTTAAAGCATATTTTTTAGTTACTTTAAGTTATTATTTTTTTGGACACGAAATCGTTTTTTTAAAAGAACCGAACTTCCGATTTTTGTTGTCTGTTTTCTACTGTTTTGGACTTAAAATATTTAAACTTTATCAGTTTCTCCGCGATACGCACACAAAATTTCTTAGGTCATCAGACAACTTACGACTTCAAATTCTAACACATTGCACAACTTTTTTAGATAATCCTTCACTGTCTAGGCTACTCGTGTGTGGAATACATTGCCAGATCCAATCAAACGTGCTCAATCATTGCATGTTTTTAAAAGACTCGTATAGTAACATTACCCATTTAACACTCTGTATTGTTATAAACACTTTTATTTTGTTTTATATTATTGTCGTTTAATCTAAGTTTTCTTTTTTATATGTTTATGTTGTGTGCTCTGGCTTGTGTCAAATAAATGTGATTTATTTCTTTCTTTTTCTTTACCTGTCGCTGTCTTCGTCTTAGCGTGTTGATTTAAAACAGACACTGTGATGTGATTATCAATTGAGTCATTGATAATTAATGTTTATTGCCATTATATTTTGTATTTATGTATATGTTACATGGCATTTGTATTTTGGCTATTATAATATAGTAATTCAACAATGTTATTGTCACACCAATGACAACCCCACTTCTTGTCCAGACAATTACTGTCCATACCAGGTTGCCTGGAAGAGATCGCGGAATGCGATAAGGCCGCCCATTGTATGTGTATTAATTTTAAGTTTATTTTAAGGTGTACAATAAATCATATAATAAATAAAATAAATAAGTAAATGGACAAAATCAAGATGATGTTGAATGCCCATGTTAAACCCACTCCTATCAAGTTCGGTGACTCTACACTCGAAGTTGTGGGTGACTATGTCTACCTAAGACCAACAATCCAGTTGAATCCTACTCGGCTGGGCAGCGTTCGGGAAGTTGCGCGTTATCTTCACGTCCAACTTACCACAGTGTCTCAAGACGGAAGTCTATGACCAGTCATGACATATGGCTCTGAGACGTGGTCGCTCACAATGAGCCTCATCAGAAAGCTTACAGTCACCCAAATGGCAATGGAGATATATGCTCGGCGTATCCTTGCGTGATCAAAGCAGAAATGTAGAGATCCGCAAGAGAACCAGGGTTACCGACATAGCCTTCGTCTCTCTGGAATACCTATTCAATGTTAAAGTGCATGGTTCTGATAAAGCACTATTTGAACATTAAAAATTACGTCGGTGCTCCGTAGATTACATGTATCCATCGTCCAATTTTCAACTGGTCTATGGAGAATTGAGAAATGTTCCGCTGTCCAGTTTAATGGTATAGTAAAGCCGTGTTCTTAAGTATTAAAAAAATATATCATAAACAATTTTTAACGAGTATGCTAAAACGACAGTCAGACGGATATAAATGTAAAAAATCAAAAGTGTTGACATCACAAAATTTAGAAAAGTTTATAAATGAAGCCCCCGACTCTGAGTACATAGCGGTGAAAGTAAGTATTTATATCTAAAAACCCAAATTTGTACTGTACCTGCACGTTCTCATAATTAATACTCGTACTTGTTATTGTTACAGGTAGTTCTTATTTTTGGCATTTACGGTGCATGTCGATGCATCGAAATTACCAATATCACCGTTAATGACATCGAAACTCACATCAACGTAATGATAATTACGTTGCGAGATACAAAAACGAAGATTGATCGTACTTTCGTTGTTCATTTGCAGTGGTGCAAAAATATTACGCACTACGTCCAGTTGACGTAAAAACGGACCGATTTTTTTTAAATTATAAAAATAAAATAAAAATAATAAAATTGTTTATTGATACAAAATACAGGTGTAACATACTTATTTGAAGCCCTGGCTCCTGTGCTAGGTAGCAACCTGTGTTACAGGAGCCAGTGCCTACGTGTGGTACATTTCGTAACATATCATAAACAGTACAATAAATTAATTAAAAAAAATATAAAAACTGCAAATGCACCAAACAAGTGATAGGGAGGCACAAAATTGCTCTTAATGCCCAAAATAATTGCTACATACTTAGAACTGCCCCATCCGGAACAATTTACAGGTCATTGTTTCCGGCGTTCATCGGCCACTATTCTTGTCGATACTGGGGCCAATCTTATTACACTAAAAAGACATGGAGGATGGCAATCCGATCGAGTTGCTGAGAGCTATATAGAAGAATCGGTGGAGAATAAAAACAGAATTACACAAAAAATCGGTCAAAGTATAAGCTTAAAACGAACAACGTCTTACGAGTTCCAGGAAGCTTCAACATCTGCTCAAGAACCTGAAGAAAAAAATTATGAAATAAACGAAGTAATAAATGATGAAATAATACAGCAGTCAAACACCGCATTAGAATTATCGCAAACTATTAGTAATATCAAACCGGGAAAGTCGGTGTTGAATTTTAGTAACTCTGTACTTTTCATAATTGTCATTTTAATTAAAATTCTAGTTAATTAATATATTTTTTATTTAAATTACTTGCTGGTTTTATTTAGATTAGGTACTTGCATTTTTGAGTAAAGCACTATACAAACCTTGGCCCACAATGACTGCTTCGCTGGTCACGCTATGATTGCCTCGAGCTAGCCTAGCTACGCTCTAGGCCTTTCAGCTTGGCCATCATTGCAGCCCTTGCTGTCCTCGCTGTAAAGGCCTCGACCTACGGTCTCGGCCCTTATCTCAGCTCGTCCATCAAGTGCTGCACGCTGACCGCGCTGTGTCGGCCTGGAGCTGCGCTGTCGGCCATAATCAGCGCGACCAGCAAAGTAGGCATTATAGACCGCGGCAGTAATGTACTATAAATAATTTAATCAAACTATAAAAAAATCATCCAATAGGACATCTGTTAATAAAAATTTGGACCAGCTGTTTAGACGTGATCTTAATTTTAAAATGAGTTTATAGATATGTACAATTTATGCAGCTGCACTCGTGTTTGAATTTCATATGGTTTGGTTTCAGACGCAGAGGTTAACAGTGTGCCTGAGCTTCCTCAATCTATATCTCTTTTAATCATCCTGCTACTGGTCATTCTTATTACCTATGTGAACTAAATACCAAAACCACAATCAAGTGAGTTTACACTGCCCGTGGTTTCGTCCGCGTGAGCTGTGTTTATTCAACAGTTTTACTCGAAAACCGACTTCTATAGAGTTATACCCCACCGTTTTTATTAAGCTCGCTATGATATCGTTGGAAGCTACGTCCCACCGACATATTTATTTACTTTGGTGTTAGTTCCATAATTGAAATTTTTAGTGCGTGCTAGCACAAAGTACTTAAGCGGCGTTTACTTTCTATTTTGTGGTGCTAGTGTGTAACCCCTGACGGAAAAAGGGCGGTCCTTTTTTGTTTGAAAGAGTACGTTTATTTGTTACTAGAGTGTTTTCGCACGATATCGTGTCAAAATAACGTGTTCAATAGATTGTCGATCGAAGCGTGTCTACTACTAGATAAATTATGTAGCATTCAATAAAAATGTGTCGGGGGCTTTTAAAATTTCACTTGAATTTTTTTTTGCTTAATAAGCTTTTTAAATGTGTCTTAATAAAATTATCTTATCTTACTAGATTGTCTTTTTCTCTTTTCCCAACTACACACACAGGCAAAATTTGAGAAAAAAAAAATTGTTTGTCTGTTTGTTTGTTTGTCTGTTGGCATGAGTGTTGGCATGAATTTCATCTATCTATCTAGCTTAAAGCACTCTATTTTGGCATTTCAACAATCGCCATTGTATTGCTAATACATTGACACTTTATTTAAAGGCATTCGATTGGCTAAGCAACATCCGAACCGTAGTATAGTAGGTACAACTATTTTCTTAAAGTCTCTCGGCAATCATCGCATTTCCGAATACAAACAAATGCTAATTTCCATGTTGCATGCATCAATTATTAGATTTATCTTGTATAATAATTAGAATTCAGAACCAAGTACTTTATAGTTGTTTTGATGTCTGTATGAAATATATAGAGCTGTAAAAATAGCAGCTGTTTGCCACCCATTTTTAATATAAATTACAGTATGTCAAAAGAGTATTAACAACTCTATATACTCTTGTCACTTGTCCTAGCTTCTCCTATTCCTAACTCAGACATCAGCTTCTCATATGCAGGGTGAGTTTATCAAGTGGGTTTTGTCAAAAATGAGCCTTTTCCTTAAGTTTGCCGTACATAATTACTTCCTAGAATTTAATCCTAACTAGCGACACTATCGTATAGTGTAATAATATAGATTAAGTTTGTTTTTCAAAATCAACGGGTTCGTATCCTAGCTATCAATATTGATTTAAAAAAATCCAAATATGCAGTTTTAGTTTTCATTAAAATCGTCCTCGTGACTCCTTTGACTGTTTTTCTGCTATTCCTCATAGCTTCGGATTTGTACCATATCCATGCCCGCTTGACAACCAATTAAAAAATCATCATGTATACTAGATTCTGAACTTTTACCTGTATTTAGATATCTACCTAAGTAACTTTTTATGTCTGTGAAGTCATATACATAACCACACGACTTTTTCCCTTGGGGTATCGGCAAAAACTACAGAACGCCACCTAGCACGATCCTTACATACCCGCTCATTTTGCTTCATTTAAGTTCATACATCTAGTCATACAAGGACGCCGGTTATGAGTACTGCGCACCTGGCGTTTCTGAAGACCATCACTTTATGATCCGCGTATATCCCTCTAAGGCGCCTTCACCCGGCGTTTCCACTCATGCTAATATATTATTTACTTAGCCATAAGCCCCATTGCCTACATGCCTAAAGTTCAGAAAAAGCCGTTAACTGTAATAATAACTGTGGCGCAATAATTCTAAAACTGTTAAAAACAGGAAACTGATAAAATGGACCGCAGCCGCGTGACTGATAACTCTAAACACGAAAACATCATTAAAACAATACTTATCTTTTTCCTTATAATAGTATGTTGTCCAATTTGAACTCACAATCTCGACTTTAACTGACGGGTCCAAGTAGTGTTTAAAAAAATATAATTAGAAAAAGACATTTAAATTTTAATGTTGAAATTGAAATTATTGCAAGACAATGATTGCAAGTGCGTATAGTTTTAAAATGAAGTCTTCCAGTTGCGTCGTTGTATATTTTTTTGCCATTTTGGTAATTAGCGTGTCTGGTATATAGAAGATTATAAGTATCTACTGTAACTGGTGAGTAAAAGTTTATAATTATGTAACTAGTGACCCGCCCCGGATATGCACGGGACAAATTATTTCCGAAAGCCTTCCTCTTTTACCGCTCTTTCTATTACTGAAAAACGTATCAAAATCCTTTGCGTGAAGAAGTTGGCGGAGAAACAGAAATAACGTCGACAGACGCGGACAGCGACTTCGTTTCATACTATAATATTAATTTTGGAGCACTTGAGAAAATTTCGAATTTGTAAATTTTCAAAACCTATGATTTAGAGAAAGGCCACAATTTCTTCGTCACATTTGCCTAATTCATGTTGCGTTAAGCCGTACCTAGTCGATCAAATAAAAGTGAACAGATTATATTTAAATCAGTAAGTGGACTCCTAATCATAGCGCTCTTACCTAAAGTTTTTAGATATATTTTCGGTGTTCTCTCAGCAATTTGTATCTACTGTTATATCAACTTTTCACCCTGGATATGTTTGCTCAAAAACCTTACCAGCTTCCACTGAAACGTGGATTCACGTGAGACACAATGGCTTTTTAGGGTTACGTACCCAAAGGGTAAAAACTGGACGCTATTACCGCATCATTATATCTGCTGCCGCTATACACAACTACAACAAATACTAAAAACAGCATAAAATAAATATTTAAGTGGGGCTCCCATACAACAAACATGAAATTTTTGCAGTTTTTTTGCGGTAATGGTACGAAACCCTTCGTGCGCGAGTCCAACTCGTATTTTGCCAGATTTTTTATTGTTTCGGTAATTACGGCATTCAACCGGTTAAAACAAATTTGTATAAATATGGATGGCATATGGCAAAATCGGATTCCCAATTAAAAAATATTATTTTATTAATTGGGAATCCGATTTTGCCATCCTAACCTAATAAATACTATTACAAATGCGAAAGTTTGTGAGAATGGATGGATGTTTGTTACTCTTGCACGCCAAAACTACTAAACGGATTTTGATTAAACTTTACAGTAATAATTAGGTTAGACGCGAGAATAACATGTGGTTTTAATTTAAAAAAATGAAAATAACAATTTGGTCTTACTAGCAACAAAACTAGGACAGTAGTAGTTTAAGCAAACTTTAATTATTAGAAAACAAACTTTTAATAAAATAATACAAAACTAAATAACAAGAAGCAAAAAAGTTAGAAAAGGTCACAAGTCGCATTAGCAAATTTTTCCAGTGAAGTGTAAATTTTCCTTAAGCTTATACGATTATTTTTTCTTTGATTCTAGAAAAAACGCATCAGAAATTTCATTTCTGTTAATATGGAAGAAAACTTGAATATGATTTTGAAGAACTTACCGCCGGCTTGGTGCAACAGCAACATCTTCATAACACTTGATAAATTAGGTACGTTTTAAGCAAATTATCATCATCATCATCATTTCAGGCGTAAGACGTCCACTGCTGGACATAGACCTCACCCAAGCGTCGCCACACTGATTGGTCCGTGTGTTTCGCATCCACCGGACGTCCGCACCCTTGACCAGGTCGTCGCTCTAACTGGAGGGAGGCCTTCCAACGCTGCGTCTTCCGGTTCGCGGTCGCCACTCCAGAACTTTTCAGCCCCGTCGGCCATCCGTTCTGCGAGCAATGTGCCCTGCCCACTGCCATTTAAGTTTGGAAATTGTTTAGCAAGTTTAGTTTGGTTTGGCAAGTTTGCAAATTATAATTTCTACCAAATAAATAAGAAGATGACACAGATTTGTCATTATCTAACGCGAAGTCATCCTCATCATCATTAGCTTTTTATGGTTCCGTACCTGAAGGGTCCAAACGGAACCCTACTACTGTCACTCACGTGTCCGTCTGTCTGTCCATCTGTCCGTCGTCTGTCACACGCGTTTTACAGCCAAACGGTTACAGTCTTAAATTTTTCTTTCCGTTAGCATCTTGTTGATCCAAAGCCATACAAATTGTCGATTTCAGCTCATTAAGTAGATAAATACAGATTTTTTGTTTTAAAATTGTTGGAAAACAAAGGAATGAGAAACCACCAAAGTCAGCTTAACTTCCTCTTGACCTATGAACTTGAAATTTAGTGATAATGTTTACTCGATAGCGTAAAACACATCATTAGGTGGCACGACAAAAAAATTCAACAGTTTTCATTAAAACTGTTGGTTTTTAAGGCATTTAAGGTTCCGTACCAAAGAAAACATCAGATTTATCAATATTTTGGAATTTTTAGTAAAGTATACGTAATACTAAACAAAATCACCAAATTTCAAGTTTGTAGGTCAATGGGAAGTTAAATAATTCTTCGGAACAATATTGTGTGACAGACGACGGACAGAAAGACGGGCAGATAGGCAGACACATGAGTGACATCAATAGGCTCCGTTTGGAGGTACGGAACCCTAAAAAAGTACCCCTTATATCTTTTGATAGATTCTTGCATTATTAAAATACCTAATATGCATTTTTCAGATTACAAACTTTGTTTGCGAGGGCCTCAGCACTGACAAATCATGAGATGGATTTAAAGAACGAATGCAAAGGTACGTTTGATATATTTTAATTTTTAAAGTATGCTGTGTTGAGAGCAGTGGTGGACCGAAGTCAAACACAAAAATATTTATTTCGAGTAGGCAGGGGAGGGCTAAAAAAAAAAAATTGTTGACGTTCCAAAGTGCTGTTTAGTAGCGGCACTTTTAAACGTCAACAATTAAAATTTACAAGTAATAATAAATGATTCTACCGTCCATTTGGAAATGTAGCTAGTTATGGAGAAGACCGGACAAGAAAATCCATAACCCCAGTGGTAAAGGCCCCGACTTACGTGTCGTAGGTCGTGGGTTCGAGCCCAGGTAGCTACTTTACTTAAGTGTAAATTATTTCATCACCACTGCTCCAAAAAACTCTAGAAACTGATGTCCTAGAACCAAAAAATCGAAGACATTGACATCCACCAACCCGAACCAGGCGCGTGGTGGATTAAGGACACAAATAGAAAACACACAAGTACCCACGTCAAACCTATAACACCCCTCTTTTTGTGTCGGGGGTTAAAAAAACCGGCCAAGTGCGAGTCGGACTCTCGCACGAAGGGTTCCGTACCATTATCGCAAAACACTGCAAAAAAATCACGTTTGTTGTATGGGAGTCCCCCTTAATTTATTTTATTTTAATTTAATAATTATTATTTTTTGAAGTGAATATACAACTAAACATTCTGTGAATATTTCAAGCGTCTACCTGTTGCCGTTATTAATATCGAGCAAAAACGGCAAAAATATCACGTTTGTTGTATAGGAGCCCCCCTTAAATATTTATTTTATACTGTTTTTAGTATTTGTTGTTATAGCGGCCACAGAAATACATCATCTGTGAAAATTTCAACTGTCTAGCTATCACGGTTCTTGAGATACAGCCTGGTGACAGACGGACAGACAAACAGACAGACAGACAAACATACAGACAGACAGACAGACGGATCGCAAAGTCTTAGTAATAGGGTCCCGTTTTTACCCTTTGGGTACGGAACCCTAAAAAAGAATACTTAGTACCTACCAAAGTACATACTAAGGCACAGATTCGGGAACGAAAATGACCGCAAATTAATGTTTAAAATTGTCAAACGCGCATTTGTTGTTGTGGTTGCTTAAATGAACTTTCAACAGCCAATCGCATCACTTGACTTGCGTATAATTTGTGACACGTTTATATTTTTCCAGAAACCGGGGGTTTAGGCATCTAAAGGCAGATTTTTCAATAGTCAGATAACTTTTACCTGAGGAATAAAAATGATGGTTTTACAGCTTTTTACCCGACTGCCGAAGGATGGTAATGTGTTTATCAATTTATTTATGTATGTATGTTTGTTCCTATGTGACGTTCTAGAGACCAAACGCGTTGGCCGATTTTCATGATTCTTATGTCAATCGATTCGTCATAACCTTGCGAGTGTCACTGGCTACATTAAAAAATAAAAATGGAAAAAATTTGGATTTTGGGCGCCATATTGTGGGGACTCATATTTTTTTCCCCTCCAAACCCATGTTGAAAAAAAAAAGCATATTTTTTCGAATTAGGTACATTTAAACATAATAAAGGCGCCCAAAACCAGCCATTTCTCTATTTCTTATTTTAATGTAGCCAGTGACACTGGCAAGTTTAAGACGAATCGATTGACGTAAGAATCATCAAAATCGGCCAACGCGTTTGGTTTCTAGAACGCCACATAGGAACAAACATACATACATAGACTGATAATGACATTACCCTCCTTCTCGGCAGTCGGGTAAAAAGGGATAGCGCTAATTGTCTTGTATAGCTCCGTCTCTCAATCACAGTGGAACTACGATAGTTTTCACACTTCATGATTAGAGCTAAATATTGAAAAAATTGCCCTGAGTTAGTAAGATATCTGCAAAGAGTTTATACCTATAGCTACCTCAAAATTAACTCCTAATGTAACTAAATTACTTTGTTTCAGATGCTGAAGAAATAACCAAAGACAACTGAAAACTGCACAAATATTTCTTATTGCCATAATTTAACAACATTAATAGTGCATGTAATGTTAGCCTATAACTGCTTATATAGCTGTAAGTCCTCCATGTACTAAAATAAATAAAAAATTAAATAAATATTCAGTAATTCATTTACGGTTCCCGCTTTTCTACTTAAGGGGATAGTATGAGATACTACTAACAAAAAAAAATAGCCCGACTGCAACTAAAAAGGAAAGGAAACATATTCGCGAACTGGCTGACCAAAACCAGGCCAAAACCAGATGTATCATCCGAATGCACAGCATGTTTATCTTCTTGTTTACGTCTTTTTAGTTGCATATATATATCGATTTTTTAAATTATTATTTTTTATAAATTTATAACTTTTTAGTAAATATTTTTTTATTCGCGTTACATTTAAACATACATAATTATAAGTGTTATATATTTTTAAATCACCTGTTTTACCCTTTATTTTGATATCCCACACGATGCGTTTGGAAGGCAAAAAATATCGGGCCCCACAATATGGCGCCCAAAAGGCGCCATTTTTCTATTTTACCATTTTAATGTAGCCAGTGACACTCGCAAGGTTAAGACAAATCAATTCACGTAAGAATCATCAAAATCGGCCAACGCGTTTGGTCTCTAGAACGCCACATAGGAACAAATATACATACATACATAGACTGATAAACACATTAACATTGGCTTTTGGGCGCCATATTGTGGGACCTAATATTTTTTCTTCTAAATCCGTCGTGTGGTGTACCAAAATAAAGGGTTAAGAAGTGATTTCAAAAGTATATAATACTTGTACGTTTAAATGTACCTAAAGAACATCGGGCGTTTTTTACCCGATTTTTTAAAAGTCGCGAACATAAACCAAAACATTTTTAAATGATAGTGTTTGCAATCATATTTAATATTGTGTAGTTATTTTGATTCACAATAATGGGAAAATGGAAATAATTAGTAAAATGAAAATCATATTTTAAGTTGACTATTTTTCCTAATTACTAAACTACCGCTCAGTAAGTTAAAATATCACTCCGTGGTATTTTTGTAAACCCAATCATACTAAATCCGTCAAGTTGATGTGCATGTTTCGTTCTCACTCTCGCCCATAGTCCTAAAACTGGTTTATGTTGCGCTCGCGCAGGTAGCTAGCTTATCTTACTACATCGCAGTCCTTCGTCATCCGTCGTAGCGATCTGTGTTTTACTGTGTTCCCATTGTGGTCTTATACACGGCCGCCGCACTGTTGGGAGTTGCGCGCACATCGCCAGTGTGGTATACTTTTTATCTTGGGCTGTATATCAAGACGAATTTCACACACCTGCGGCGTTTTTAGACGAAACTATTTTAGATTTAGATGCAGCAGAATAAAAGTTAAGAGAAAAATATGTTGTTTTAATTATTTTTGATTCCCTTTTTCCTCTTCAATGATTGCCCAAAAACATTTATAAATATTTTTTAAATGTCCATTTTCTCCTTATTGCCACGACCCACAGATATGGGAACTATACCATTGTAAACTAGATTTAATTGCCTATCCACCGTACCTAATTTTATTTTTGTTCGCCGTAGGTAACTGTCCCATACAAAAATGCCCGATGTCCTTTTACGACTTTTTTTTTTAGTTCGCTTTAACCCATATATGCCCAGAACTACATTGGGATTCCGATTTTGCTTATTTTCAGATATGTTTATGTTGATAAACCACTATATTAATATTGACTAATTTTAGTAAAAAATATTTTTGTTTATTAGGTATTTTAGAGGTGTTCGAAAACGAAACAAGGGGCAAATATCCTACATTCGTTATAGGTAATTAAAACAAATAAGTTTTAATGAGTTTATTTGTTATTTATTTTATTTTCACACGAAGTTATTGTATAAAATTAAGAATGAAAGGCAGAGAAACATTTAAAATGCAAATTGACTTCACATTTTTGACAAAAAGTGACTTTTAGGCTTTTGCAATAGGCACATCGCAGCCGACTAGGTGCCCTGCCGATCATGTGCTCGGCGTTATG
Source organism: Anorthoa munda (assembly GCA_945859665.1). Taxonomy (NCBI): domain Eukaryota; kingdom Metazoa; phylum Arthropoda; class Insecta; order Lepidoptera; family Noctuidae; genus Anorthoa; species Anorthoa munda. The sequence goes on along the minus strand of OX243917.1, from coordinate 8,012,380 downwards.
CTTTCGTATTTACGGGTCGGCGTATAAGCAATATCCTAAGCGCAAGTCTGCAATCCACGTTTTGAAGCCAAATCTAATAGGCTTTCCCCTGATATGCTGCTTACAACCGTGTCTACCATAGTAAGGTATCATTGATTCATCTATGCTGATGTCCTTTTCGATCACAGCATATTGCAGAAACTTCCTATTTAGTAAATCAAAAAGAGTGGCCTCTTTTTGATTCACTAAATAGGAAGTTTCTCACTTCAGACTTTAGTCATTTAGTCATTAGGGCAAAGGTTGGTGTTATCGGCCACATGGAAATGTCGAAGAATTTCTTCGAATCGGTTTCTCCGCGTGGATTTCGCCATCAAGATATTGTGTGTATCTTCATTACTTTCCCAATACATCCGACGTCACGGCAGTGGAGAATATCCAGTCAATATCAAAATGCCAATGAAACAGTAAATGTCACTATCACTGAGGATAAACCCTGGGTTTCCTTTTTGTACTGCATAAATAACAGAGTGACGAACAATGTGCATGATAACTTCGTGGCTAAAAAACAATTCAAAGAAATCAACTGGTTCTGAAGCATCGGATAAGGTAATTACTGATCTTGGGAAAGGTGCGATCCACTCGAGATGCGAGTCTCGCTTCACCCATTCTTGAGCTGTCTTAGGCGGTGGAGTTGGAGGTGGAGGTGGCGGTGGAGTGTGCGGCGTAGGTTGAAGTGGAGGATTATCTATAGATCGCGATGGCCGGGCTCGCTTACGGGTTGATAAAGGCTGTGACTGGCTTGACGTGCTTGGGTGTACAACTTCTTCTTCAGTCTCGCTGTCATCACTTATATTTTTTCCACTTAGTATCAGTTCAGCTGGTGCCAACAGTAGACGACGTGACAAATTTTCAAAACATACATTTGTTTCGTCCCCCGAGTCAGAATCCGACACAATTCCATTACCTGGAGGGTCGATATATATGTCATCTGCTGTCACTTCATCATCTGAAGCTAACCAACCAAGACCAACCAAGAAATCAGATTTAGTACAAGCCTCGCCTGTATATTTGCCCGACGTATCGTTTTCGAAACACGAAAGTTATAAGGACAGTGTGGGTATCTATAAATTATTATTTACTAATTCTAAATACACGAATAAGTACATAATTTAACCAAATTTACTACAAACCTTTGATAAGTACAAATCTTTACTCAATTGTTTAGTTACTTACTTTTTTCTGGCAGACGACATGATTCTTGCGCGATGTAAAACACGACACAACTTGAACTGTTTACTATTTGAATCAAATGTCAACGCTGCTCAAAATTCTTTGTTGCAAGTAGAACCTACTTACGTAGTCTTGCGATAGATGGCTTTGTTTTACATTTTACTGCGCTTACAAACGATTTACGATGCTTTTATGAAAGTACTACCTCTTGTTTCGTTTTCGAATCACTAGGCATATATGGGTTAAGCAGATTTTTTGAATTAACATTTTTATGAATACTTGATAGTAGAATAGATAAATATATTAAATATTTTTTTCTAGTCTATACTATATCTATACTAATATTGTAAAGAGGAAAGATTTTTTTGTTTGTTTGTTTGTACCGAATAGGCTCCGAAACTACTGGACCGATTTAAAAAAATATTTCACCAATAGAAAGCTACGTTATTCCTGAGTAACATAGGCTATTTTTTCATCCCGGAATCGGGTCCTGTGCGGGTGGTCCGCGGGAGCGAAGCCGCGGGGAACAGCTAGTTTATTATTATTTCTTAACTTTGCCCTAAACTATGAATTTCGCCTGCATGGTATGGAACATTATCTAGCACTCAGTTAGCTGCCATTCATGGGTTACCAGGTAGTATTAAAGTCAAAAGTCAAAGCCAAAAATATTTATTTCAACTAAGCCTTTAAGCGGCACTTTTGAGCGTCAACAATTAAAATTAACAACTTATGATAATTGATTCTACCGTCCATTCGGAAAAGTGGCTTGTTATGGAGAAGAACGGACAACAAACTTATGGAGTTTCTTGTCCGTTCTTCTCCATAACAAGCCTACTCTTTTCAACTAGCTTACTCTTTTTTTTTAATAACTGGTTTACAATATTTACATAAGTACATACATTAATTTATTTATTTTATTTATTTATTTAACTTACACACAATATCTTACAGGTTGAACCCAATACAATAAAGTGGTTAAAAACTTAATCTAAAATCAGACTTTACTTACTTGACTTAAATGTATAATAATTATATAAACCTAAACTTCTAACACTATTAAAATCTACTAAACTAATATAAAATAAAACTTTACTTATCTAAATTTTAAATTTTAATTATAACTTTAACAAAATTCAACAAAACTCTTGCGACTTCACTCCAATTGCGCGCAATTTGTGTTTTTGCTGCGTCCTGAAATACAGGCTCGGCCTAGCTCAGGCGCAGTTGCTCATTTTTATTTTTGACATATATGTAATGACCTTAAAAAATTAAACATAATGTTCAAAATTGTACAATTTTATGGAGAAATAAATATAATTTAATTTAATTTAATTTAATTTAATATGTCCAGCCTCTCATGTAATTCGTTGAGCACACAAATTGTGCGGGTGAGAGGTGTTTTTGCCAATAGATTGGTTCTAGCAGCAGCCACGGCCAGCAGTGGCGGCCGCCGCCTCCTCCACACGTACCGATCTGGCACGCACAGCTTCAGGTGACGCAGCACATCCGGGTTATGTGCTACTCCACGCAGGAGCTTTAGAGCATACGCCGCGAGTTTAAATTCCCGGCGCACTCTGAGTTCGTTGTACCCCACCATTCCCAGTACAAACAGTGTAGGATACATTAGCGGGTAAAATGGGTAAACTCCATAAAGTTTTTTTTTTTTTTTTTTGTCTTTTTTGTTTACAATCTGTCCCAGTATTATATTGGACATTAAGTAAATTTTTGACGTGTTTAGATGTCTTGGTTGGTATGTGTCCTATGACACATCCTATTTACTTATGTAGCATATGTAGCTATGTTTGTCTGATGAAGTCTTGCGGTATTTTGTACTTAAGCCTTCTGGCCCCTGTCCCATCCATAAGGTGGCTTGCCAGGATATTTGGGTGACGTGTAATTCGTTCCTTGTATGACTTGATGTAGTTCATTATCTCTTATTTGACTGTGGGAATCGTCAGATCATGGTGTAAGGCCTCATTTAGTACATACCATGGCGCGTTTGTGATCGTTCTTAGGATCTTATTCTGAAACCGCTGTATGATCTCAATGTTGGAGTGTGATGCTGTTCCCCATAGCTCGATGCCATAGGTCCAGATAGGCTTAATTATAGCTTTGTATAAAAGGGTTTTATTTTGCAGGTGTAGCTGTGAGTTCCTCCCAATTATCCAGTAGTACTTTCTCAGTGTCAGTCCAAGTTGTTTGCGTTTCGTGAAAATGTGTTTTTTCCATGTAAGGCACCTGTCAAGGTATAGACCAAGGTATTTAACATGTTCAGCTTGAGGCAATAGAATATTGTTTAGCTGTACCGGTGGACAGGTATCCTTTCTTTTAGTGAATGTGACATTTACTGACTTGGTCTCATTGGCTTTTATCCTCCATTTCTTGAGCCAGAAGGCTATGTCATCCAAGCAGGTCTGCAGCATAGCTGTTGCAACTTTGTGATCACTATGAGACACCAGAACAGCTGTGTCATCCGCAAACGTTCCTGTAGTCGCTAGGTTTGATATTGGCAAGTCAGCAGTATGAAGCAAATATAAAATCGGCCCAAGCACACTGCCTTGAGGAACCCCAGCAGAAATAGGGTATAGCTTTGAAGAAGCTTCGCCACTTTGTACGAAATAATGTCTGTCCCTCAAGTATGATTCCAAGATGAGGAAGATGTCGCTTGGGAAACTAGTTTTGATTTTATAAAGGAGGCCCTCGTGCCAGACTCTATCAAATGCTTGAGAAATGTCGAGGAATGCAGCTGCACAATATTCCTTATCTTCAAACGTACCATGAATTTTAGTAACAAGCCTGTGGACTTGATCTATTGTACCATGATGTGATGACCATGTCTGTCGGAACCCAAATTGATGGTTGGGTATTAAAAGTTTTTCCTTCATTATTGGCAGTAATCGTAATAGAAGGAGCGATTCAAAAATTTTTGACGTTGTTGGGAGTAGACTAATAGGTCGGTATGACTTCGGATCTTCAAGTGGCTTTCCTGGTTTCGGAACCATTAAGATTTTAGCTGTCTTCCATTGAGGGGGAACAAAATGAAGTCTTGACATAGCGTTGTAGATAGATAACAAGAAGTTCAGTCCAGTTCCAAGAATCTGGAAGTTGTTGCAGAATCATACCGGTTATTAAATCATAGCCCGGAGCTTTTTTAGGTTTCACATTATTTATAGCTCTAATTAGTTCCTGCTTCGTGAATGTTTTGATGGGACTTTTACATGGCTCACAATCCAGCTGAACTTCACGGAGAACTTTTTCTTTTTGCTCTGGAGGCCTTTCGTAGGGGTGGGGCTGAAAAACACCTTTTAAGTGTTCGGCGAATGTCATACATTTTTCCACGTCACTTCGAGCCCAATTCCCGTCAGCTTGCCGAAGTGGAGGAGACGCTGTTTTAGGTCGTTTTAGTTTTCTCGTGGCTTTCCACAATGACTAGTCGGTAGCAGCTGTAGCATCTAGATTACTCAGGAACGCCTGGACACTATTGTTCCTGTCATTTTCCAGAAGCTTTTTGAGTTTTCGAACAGCATAGTTCAGTTTAGTTTTATCGCCAGGACATCTATATTGTTGCCATTGTTTTCTCAGTCTTCTTTTTTCTGATAATTTATCAAGTATATTATGAGGTATAGATTTCTTTTTGCTATCCAGTTCTGTAGTAGGGGTAGATTGCCAGGCGGCAGTTTGGACTGATTTATTAAAGTATTCAATTGCAGCTACTATATCGTCCTCTGTTTTTAAACTGGCTGTGGATGTCAAAGCCTGGTCGACCATCGATTTGAAGACTTCCCAATCTGTCTTTTTGGTGTGGAGGACGCAAGCTTCTGGAGATTCTTTGAAACGGCTTAGTAGGGTAACTAATACTGGTGAATGGTCCGATGATAGCTCATATCTACTCTGGCACTGGAATTTTTTGATATGCCTTTAATAGTACAAAAGTCTATTAGATCAGGTACTTTTTTCTGTCGGTGGGCCAGTATGTGGGCTCACCTGTTGATACAATTTCCATTTTTAGTTTCTGCACGGTCTTTAATAGCTCACGGCCCCTGGGAAGGGTCAACCTTGAGCCCCAATAGCTATGCTTTGCATTGAAATCCCCGCCAGCTATGAACCCATCGCCGAGGGAGATGAAGAACTCATTAAACTTTCCCTGCTTAATTATGTACTTCGGTGGACAGTAGAGAGCTGACACAGTTACAGGGCTTATCCAATCTTCAACTATGACAGTTGTGGCTTGTATTGGTGCTTTGCGGTATGATACTGATTGGTAATGTTTTAATTTACTCCTGATTATTATGGCTGAGCCACCATGCGCTTTCCCATCATCGGGGTGTGTGGTGTGGTAAAGATTATATCCAGGAATATCCATATGGCTTTTTGATGTGAAGTGAGTTTCAGAAATTAAAATAATATCGATCTCATGTTGATATAGAAAAAGTTTCAACTCCTCTGAGTGGTGTGACAGGCCATTTGCGTTCCAGATGCACAATTTTAATGCATTAAATTTGGAAGCATGGACATGAGGTCTCCCAGCATCTTAGTAATAAGCATCATCTGGTTCATGAGTGACTGCATGAGTGCTTTAATGTCTGTAGACTGGTCTGGCTTTGGCTGAATCAAGTGTGTTGTTGGTTGGGTATCTTTAAGCGAGTTTGGTATACCTGTTGTTATTTCCGCATAAGTTTTGTTGTCAGTGGTTTTATATGTGCTATATTTTATGGTAGGCACATTTTTATTTTCAGCGTCTTTGCTTTGTTTGGTTTTAGGTCTCAGCGGGGGATACTTAATTTTTTGCAGCTCCTTATATACCGCACAACCCTTATAATTTTCAGGGTGATTTCCTTCGCAAAGAATGCACCGCACACTATCTGATCGCTCTTTCCTGCGGCAATCATGAGTGGCGTGTTCTCCAGCGCACTTAACACATCTGGGTTGACAGATGAGGGGACAGAATCTACGAGTGTGTCCATATCTCTGGCAATTGGAGCATTGAGGGATTTCCCTTTTAGGTCTGGGTGGTTCAAATACAACGTAGCAATGGAGAAGGCGCTTCACATTATAAATGGTTTTATTGTTTTGGTTTGGTTTGAGATCCACATAATACAGTGGGAGAGGTGTTATGGATTTTCTGTCCTTTATATTCCAAATATTTGTGACCTTGTGGTCTAATTCTTCAATTGCCACTTTTATTTCTTTAGTATCAGTAGTTGGGTGGATATTTTTGAGGACAACCCTAAAACTCCTTTGTTCTTTGGGTTTGTAGTAGTATATATAACGAAATTAAAAGTAAAACTACCACAGCTAAGTAGAATTTACAAGTTTACGAGTAATAGTCGACCAACTTATAAAATGTACTTGGAAAAGTATGAATTTTGTATATTTGATGTATTTTACAGAACAGTTTTCGAACGTTAGTTTTGTCCCTTCATTAGAACAATGAACCGTACATTGTTCTAACGCCTCAAAATTAACGTTGCGTTGTTAAAAGTTTCCATTGTTTATGAACATTAGTAATGATACCTATTTATTTTGCTGAATTTAGCTGTTTATACGGAACCCTCAGTGCGCGATTCAGACTCGCACTGGGCCGGTTTATTATGATACTAATCTACTGTCAATCCCTTATTCATCTTATAAAAAATAGAACAAAAGAACTGGGTAGATGTTTTTCAAATAATTTATTAAGGATTCTTGTGACATCTTTAGACGCTTATTTCATAAAATTACATCTGTGTGGCTTGACATACTATTGCTTATTATCATACATTTGGGGTAATAGTGCCCGGCACGTAAGTTGACAAGGTTTTGGCGTAGTGGGGTTAAGTTCGCGCATATGCCGCGAACTGGCCAAGTACCATATAGAGCGAATGGAACGTGGACGCGACACGATTGCTCAGTCGATCCTTGTGTCAACTGACCAACAAATCGCACGCTTGGAACGGTCCTAAACGTTTCCCGCGCCCTGCTTCACTACCAAAGATACCTAACAAACTACTTCTGCGCATCTAACGACTCTTGCCAACTTACGTGCTCAGGCACGTTTATAACTATCAAACAAACATTTCACATCACATCACATCATCAGCCTATTAATGTTCCCACTGCTGGGACACAGGCCTCCTCTCTGTGAGAGGGAATGGGCCGTAATCCACCACGCGGGCCCAGTGCGGGTTGGTGGATGTCACATGTCTTCGAATTTTTAGTTCTAGAACATGCCGGTTTCCTCACGATGTTTTCCTTCACCATTTGGAGAGCAGTGGTGATGAAATAATTTACACAAAGTAAAGCGCCTGCCTGGGCTCGAACCCACGACCTACAACTTGTAAGTCGCGGCCGATACCACTGGGCCACCACTGCTCTCTGAAACAAACATTTATATTTATTTAATTAAGGTATTTGCGGCTAGATATTTGCAGGTAACCCTGCAGCAATCTATTGTACTATCAAGTACCATTAAGTTTAATCAAAAGCAAATATATCTACAGATTTTTGCTGTGAGATCTTAGGTTATAATTCACTCTGATCTTTTGGACGTATCACCCCTATAATCTGGGCATATGGGGACTCTTCTTCTTGATGTTTAGGCATATGACCGTCAGGTGGCCTTCGGTGCTCTTCCGCAAACCCAAGATCTGCATATATTATTTCTTTTGGAGAGTTCTGAAAGAAAAACATAAAGTGGTATATTTCAGCTATTAAAACTATTGAAAGGAAGTATGTAAGGATCGTAGCAGGTGGCGTTTTGTAGTTTCTGCCTACCCCCATGGGAAAAAGGCGTGAGTTTATGTATGTATGTATGTAAAACAATTGAGAACAATGACTGCCTCGCTGGTTTAGTATTATGTACTTTTTTAGAGTTCCTTAGTCAACATCTTATAGTTTCTCCATGTCCGTCTGTCCGTCCGCAGCTTAGCTCAGTGACTCTTAGTAATAGAAATCTATAATTTTTTTTTATATTTAGGCATGAATATACATATTAATCACGTTTTCTTTTGGGTACCTCCTGTACATGTAATTTTTATTTATTTATTTATTTATTTAATAATGTAATTTTAATACAGAGGTGTTACTTAATTCTAAACTCGCCAAACTTTTACGTTTGATGGCGAGAGGCGCTCTTTTACATCACAATGCACCACCTTACTTACTAATCTAACTACTTATATATTACATACATTTTTTTTTTTTTTAGAATACTTTTCCCCACACTAGGCTCACATACACAACACCCAGAGCCGGAACAACTATTTGTAAGTCATACAAATATTTGTTCCGTGCGGGAATCGAACCCGCGACACGCAACACAGCAGTCAATCGCTCAACCACCGTGCCAACAGTGCGCCCTATACTGTTATGGTGTTACGTTGAATAGGCCATTTAAAAATATTACGGGTCGCCATTTTTTGATTCAGAGATCATCACATTTACATAATATTAAGCTTTACTTGCAAATTCTCATTAGGGTCAAGTACCCCCCACCCTATCCCTGCCAGCTAAATTGCTTTTGAATAAGACGAAAAAATTCACAGCTTTAGTATAAAATATGACGAAATTAAAAGGAAAACTATCACAGCTAACTAGGTTTTACAAGTTTACGAGTAATAGTCGATCAACTTATAAAATATACTTGAAAAAGTAAAAAATTATATATTGATGTACAGGGGACAACAATTTTCGAACGGCAAAGTAAATTTTGTCAATTTCCATATAAAAAGGCCGTCTTAAAGACGAATGTTATTCATTCCCATGGGTTGGTAAGCAGTTTTTAACCGACCATGGCGAAGCCAAAACGAAGGGTTATGATGTTAGCAGTCTATGTATATTTGTATTTACGTATGTTCCTCCGTAGCGCATAAACTATTCATCCTATTTTGATGAATAAGGTGTCAATCGATATTATGGCCCGGGTGTTACAAGCAATGTTCGTTGCTTTAATTTTTATGAACATTAGTAATGTAATTATGGTAAATGTAGCTGTTTATACGGAACCCTCTGTGCGCGAGTCAGACTCGCACTTGGCCGGTTTTTATTATTTCTATGAGCAAACAATCCTGAACGTTAGTTAATAACAAATTCAAAGCATAATTTCTACTTTATCAAAAGAATACTTTTTAAATTAAATTAAAAATCTACTGCAATGAACACAATGGTAAAAATTGCACGAGCTCGTATTGACACAGTTTTTATGGTTCCGTACCCGAAGGGTCCTAACGGGGGCTCCGTTATTGATGTCACTCACATGTCCGTCTGTCCGTTCTCTGTCACACAATTTTGTTTCAAAGAATTTTTTAAATTGAAATTTGGTGATAATGTTTAATATCCAATTCCATACTAATACACTAACGAGCAATGAAAAAGTTCCAGTGACATAGCACCAAATTACTCCTAAACGGGAAAGGCTAGCTTAATGACGCCGTCTGCAATATTGAAGTACATTTAACAGCGCATCAGAATATTACCAACTAAAAACGTAAATATTGTATAAAATTTTAAATTAAATGTGAAAAAATTAAATTAAGGTGTTTGTCGGCATTTTGCGGGTGGAACTTTTTCATTGCTCGGCAGTTTATTATAAATGCGAAAGTAACTCTGTCTGTTATCTTTTAACGCTGAAACCGCTGAACCGATTTCAATGAAATTTGGTATGGATATAATTTTAGACCCTGGGAAGGACGTATGATAGTTTTTATCTCGGTAATCATTTCAAAATTATCATGATGATGAATCAAACAGTTTAATTGTACTTACATGAGTATTTATTTCCATTGTTTCCACTAGGTTCGAATCACGATGACAACATTTTTTTACACTTATGTAAATGGTCAGTGTTAAAACACACACGATCGCTATCACAGATGATATCACGTATGTTAAAACATTGTTATCAGACGACGCTAACGATGACGGCGTGTCCGATGACGGCGGTGTTGAGTGCTGTTGGTCGATACTTTCTGAAAATAGGCAAACCTTAGGTTCTAGACAAAGTCTAAATTCTGTCAGCGATGGCAATGGTTGAAATGCCAAAATTTTAGGGATTCGAACCGTATATAAATAGTTGTTACTAGCTGTGCCCGCGGCTTCGCTCCCGTCAACTGACTGTGTTTTTTTTTCTAGGGTCATTCGTGTGGAAAAATCAGTGGTGAGACAAACGAGAAAAGTCCTGCTTGTTATACTGGTGTGACTACGAGTCGGCAAGCGGTCATTCTTTCGTGTAATCTTGACACCGCCATTCAGAAAAAGACTGCAGAACGCGTTTCGAGTACACTGAGTATCTGAATTGCGTGTGTTGTGATAATTTTACTTCTTGAACACTTTAAATTCATCTAACTTTTAATAGACTGAACCGATTGCGATGAAACAAAAACTAAGTAATACTTCAAGTTACGCATAGTTTTTATGTATAAAAGTTTCAACATTGATTTCGTACATTTTACGTGATGCGTGCACAAATAAACAGACAAACAGATTAACACACTAAAATTCCAAAAATGCTCGAAAGGGGTTCTGTTGGTTATTTTAACACCCTGGCAATTTTTTTTGGAAATATTTTCGACGAACAAAAAAAAAAAAAAACACTTTTCTACAGATTTATAATATGTATTGATTACTTAGCTACGGGCTTCTCCAATATTTTATTAGGATATAGAATAGTTTTGAATCTGGTAGAGCTAAACCGAGGGTTAATTCCGCCATTGTTGTTGGAAAACTCGTAGGCAGAAGTTAGTAATAAAGAGATTATTAAACACTTACCATTACATACATTTTGTAAATCTATCTCAAATACGCATTTGTTTAAATTTAGACAAAGATCTGGAAGAAAATAAAGGTCTTTTATTTATTCAATGTATCAGTATAATGTTGTCAACTGGACAACATGGATTCAAGACCCATCCTAAGAATATTTTTAACTGACTTCAAAAAGGGGGAGGTTCTCAATTCGTCGGAATCTTTTTTTTATGTATGTTCCCCGATTGCTCAAAGACGCCTGTGCCGAATTGAAAAATAATTGTTTTTTTTTTAAAGGTGGTCTTATTGTCACCAAGTCAGAATCTGATGATGCGGTCCCATGGAAATCGAGGGAACTCTTCAAATATTTGATGAAATAGATCATAGGTATTTAGGTATAATAAAAGAGACATCGTCTATGACTAACAGTACGGTACCTACCTATATTCACTATTTACCTACCTAAGCCTTGAAGGTATATTAAATTTTAGGTATTATAAATATTAATATAATATTTAGGTATTATAAATTTTGGGTTAGTGGACGATTCACACGAATTTAATTCGCCCGAAAAGTGCGAATCACCGACCACTTTTAAAAATATTTATTTTTCTGTGGCGATTCGCCCGAAGTTAATTTATCGGTGTGCAAATCGACCACTCTAAAAGTATCTAGTAGGAAATTCGCCCAAATTTTATTTTAGGGAACAAAATATAAAAAAGTACAGTCGTGCTCACCCGTCTCGGAAATAATATGAAGAATTAATCGAAGTTTATAGATATTTTACTAGAAACTAGGAAAGCAATGCATTCAAAAAGTGATAAGTTGCTACTTTATTTCATCACTGCGATATGAGGTCAGTTTTATTTGCTTATTGAATAGTATAAATAGTTAGGAAGCTCATAACGAAGCTAGGAAGGTATAATAATATACCATGATTAATGGCTATAAATTACCGATTACTCAGTTTTCAGGTCCACCTAATTAATCTGCCTAGTCTTTTCCCAACTATATTCGGTCGGGGTCGGCTTCCAGTTTAACGAGATTCAGCTGAGTACCAGTGTTTTACATGGAGCGGCTGCCTATCTGACCTCAGGTCCACCCAAAAATAAAAAATATTACAGCTGGCGCTCACGTTTAGGAGATTTGCCGCGCGCGGGCCGGCTCGCATAAGAGGGGTTGACGCACACGTATCAACTCGGAAACGGATTGTCACCGTATCAACTCGAGCCTTTCTGTATTCTCTGTGTAAATTTTCTACTGCAACACACACTAATCAGCACCGTTTTTTTATATTCTTGCTCTTGACCACTATCTCACCTGATGGTAAGTGATGATTTGGGCGAAGGTGTAGCACGCTTGCCTGGAAGTAACCTATTTACTCTTGACTTAAATACCCCCAGATTGTAGCTATCGGGAAACACAGACTCCGGCAGGGAATTACACTCCTTAGCTGTACGCATAATCAAAGTATTTCCAAAACGTTTTGTGCTTTGGGGACAGGTTGTAAAGTCCCGCCAACCTCCATTGAAAAGGGAGGATCCTCCGACCAGACGGGTGTTGTGTCTGTTCCAAGCAACTGCCCAACGGTTGTCAGACTGTTGTACGAGTTCAAATCGCGCCGAGAACTTTGCTTGCGCGATGCAGGATTTGTGTGAGGTCATGTCATTAGTTCGTAAGTGGCAGCGTTGGTGCCGCTACAGTGCGTATCGGTGGGAAGTCCACCATGTACCGATGACGCATCGCCGTACGTTTTGTAGTCCGATGATAAAACGGGCTTGGCGGAATTAGATCATGCAATTCCATCGCACTCTCCCCGAAATTCAATCGATAAAAAACCGACAAGCTGGCAACTCGACGATGACGACGATTTTCAAGGCTCTGGAGCTTTGACTCAACCAGTGCCTCATTGCCAATAAGCCTCTTGGCCCGTCTTTTGATCGACTCTATTGCATCAACCTGATATTTGGCAGATCCGTCACAGAGATGAGAACAGTACTCCATGCAAGATCGAACTTGCGCTTGATACAACTTAAGCAGCTATTCTGGCGTGAAGTACCGTCTCACCTTCGCAAGGATCCCCAACTTTTTGGCAGCCAGTTGAGCCTTTGCCTCAGTGTATGGGCCAAAATAATTTGTTAATTTTAACGTTACGCCAAGAAGCTCAAGATGGTCCGTTATCGGCACGGTTACACCTCGGCAAGATAGAGCCGGGTGAAATTGGCACTTTTTAGCGGAGAAAAGATATGCCTCTGTTTTAGCGGCATTGAACTTGACCAGATTGGCAGCGCCCCATTCGGAGACTGCCTCCAAGTACAAGCTTAAATGCTCCACCATGGCCTCACGAAGAGACAGGATCTCAGCAACAGTGCTGTCGTCTGCATACCCAAAGGTGCCGTTTTAGCAGCTTATTTATGTGCAACAAGAATAATGTCACTGTCAGTACCGATCCCTATGGGGACCACGGCATTAATATCCATTTGGTCCGATGAGCAGCCGTCTATAACTACTCGAATGGACCGATCCCTCAGGAAGTCTGACCAATAACACAGACCACCAGGCAGACCGAATCAAGGAAGCTTATATATGCCAGACCCTATCAAAAGCCTTCGAGATGTCGAAGGAGACGGCAAGCGCTTACCCATGTCTCTCGATGGCCTCACTTAATAATTATGTGAATGGCATACGCTAGAAGATTTCCAGTAGACCGATTTTGGCGGACGCCGTATTGGCAGTCACTAAGGATGTCGTTAACTTCTAGGTATGCCAGAAGCTTGCTATTAAGCACGCAGTCTATACTATTACGGAGTATGGACGATACAGAGATGTGTCTGTAATTGGCCGGGTCAGCTCGACTGCCCTTCTGGGGCACGGCTTGTACGTTGGCTTGCTTCAAAGCATTCGGCACTTTTCCAGCCTCATACGAAAGGCGAAACAGGCGTGTCATGATCGGAGACAATTTATGCGCACTGCATTCTAAGAACAATTACCAACAACAAATACCATCGGGGCCGCTTGCTTTATTCACGTCGAGCTTGCGGAGCACCCTACGGAAGTCCTTTGATGGATGCGAATATAATAATAATAATTTTTATTTCTTTCAAAAAAATTTGTTAGTGAGGTGCACTTTTAGTGAGAGGAAGTGCAGCCGTTGTTTCACCATATTTTTCTTCGCTTTTGTCATAATTATGTTTTTATTAGAGTTTGCTGGGGAAGAAGTTGAACTGTCGAGGCTCTGCTCAGTGAAGCAAGTGGAACACTGGAGCTAACCCAATCTATGGGATACTCATTTGGAGATTGTGGGGACGCCGGCACCCTCCCGGATATGGGCACCGGGTCCTCCCATTCAGTCGCCTGCAGCGGTGGAGCATACCGGGATTTTTCGCGAGTTGGCGGGGCAGCCTTTGGCACCCGCTGGCGTGCTACTTCGGCCCCGTACTGACTGCGGTCGGCCAACAGCTGTCACCGTGCTTTAGATCCTACCCTCCAAAATGACCGACAAGACCAGCTCTGAACAGCGGAACTGACATCCTCCTTCTCCCCCAAAGGCATTGGCAGTCCCACACACCGACGGAACACAGCAAGCTGCTCGGCGCCGGACTCCGGTGGGATCGTGGTGGCGAGCCAGGCGGCCCCTTGCGGAGCCTACCACCGCTTAAGTGGGATCGTTCAGCCGTACCACAGGAAAGCCGTGTGGTGTCGTTGCCCGGGATGGACCGCTGGATTTTAGCCATCTCGCAGTCTTTTTAACCAAATTCAAAAAAAGGAGGTGGTTATCAATTCGTCGGCATCTTTTTTAATGGAATGCCACCATTTTAATATCTTCTTGACATTTTATTATTTATTATAAAAATATTAATTTTATTTTAAAATGGTTTTCGAAAACCTACAGCAAGGCGCATTTGCCACATTATCTTACCATTATCTGTCCTGTCAGTTTCTGCTGTGCCTTCCATAAGTATTCGTGTATCATCACACTGAGCAGTTACTTTACTAAATTGTAATCCAATAAATGTATATGTAAAATTTAATTTAATATCTCTGATACTTATACAGTCTCCTTCAATACAATTTGTCATATTTCTTCTCTGGTATGATACTGGAACGAAAAAATCCAATTGTTCAATATGCGCATTGACTATGACTTTCAAATAATTATGAACTATTTAATTAAAAACCATTGTAAAAATCAAAATCTAAATTTCTTTATTCAATTAGGTCATTAAAGCCGAGTTTCTCACCTCTAAATTATCGCAGAATTAATGTGACAAATTGTCAAGCACGCTTTATCTGCTGTGATTGGCTGTTCAAAATTCATTCAACCAATCACAGCAGATAACGCGTGCTTGACAATTTGTCACATTCATTCTGGGATAATTTAGAGGTGAGAAACTCGGACTAAGCGCCACTTTTGAACGTCAAAAATTTAAAAGTAATAATAATTGGTTCTACCGTCCATTCGGAAAAGTAGCTTGTTATGAAGAAGAACGGACAAGAAAACCCACATTTACTCTTTAAATAAAAGTGTTTTACAAGTATTTGGTTACATCATTCTTGTTGAAAAAAAATATATTTGTGAGAACGATGTAGAAAGACGTGCACGTAAAAAAACCGGCCAAGTGCGAGTCGGACTCGCGCACGAAGGGTTCCGTACCATTATCGCAAAAAACGGCAAAAAAATCACGTTTGTTGTATGGGAGCCCCCCTTAATTTATTTTATTTTAATTTATTAATTATTATTTTTTGAAGTAAATATACAACTAAACATTCTGTGAATATTTCAAGCGTCTACCTGTTGCCGTTATTAATATCGAGCAAAAAACGGCAAAAATATCACGTTTGTTGTATGGGTGCCCCCCTTTAATATTTATTTTATACTGTTTTTAGTATTTGTTGTTATAGCGGCAACAGAAATACATCATCTGTGAAAATTTCAACTGTCTAGCTATCACGGTTCATGAGATACAGCCTGGAGACAGACGGACAGACAGACAGACAGACAGACAGACAGACAGACAGACAGACAGACAGACGGATCGCGAAGTCTTAGTAATAGGGTCCCGTTTTTACCCTTTGGGTACGGAACCCTAAAAACGTCTAGAGTAAAACAAACAATAAAAAATATCATAATCATTTCAGCCGAAAGACGTCCACTGCTGGACATAGGCCTCCCCCAAGCGTCGCCATATTGACCGATCCCGTGCGTCTTGCATCCAGCGCCTTCCCACAACCTTAACCAGATCATCGGTCCACCTAGTGGGAGGCCTTCCAACGTATCGTCTTCCGGTTCGCGGTCGCTATTCCAGAACTTTTCGGCCCCATCGGCCATCCGTTCTGCGAGCAATGTGCCCTGCCCACTGCCACTTAAGTTTGGCAATTCTTCGGGTTAAGTCAATAAATTTGGTTCTCCTACGGATATCATCATTTCTGACGTGAACACGCAAGGAAATTCCGAGCATAGCCCTCTACATTGGCCTTTGGGTGACTTTAAGCTTTCTGATAAGGCCCATTGTGAGTGACATGTTAAAGTGCAATAATTCGCATGGAGCTGAAAATTGGTACGAATGTTGGACCTGCTAATGGCTGTATGCATATATTTGTTTTGTATAAACTCAATTTATTTTAGTATTATATAACTGCACTGCACATAAATTATTTGAATATTATGTATCAACTGTAAATCTACCATTTACTGTACCTATATGTCGTTCGTTGAATTGTGTATGCCCTGGCAATTGATAGTGTGTCATGCTCTCTCTAATGTCTCTCTGATGGTGGCACATGTGTTGGATCATTCGGTTCCCTTCATGATGGTTGAGCTGAGTGGTGCCGATCCATGTGTCGTGAACGTGCGCCATAAGTTGGGATTGGTCATAACTTAGCTGCCTCGGCCTGTTTTTAATTACCTATTTATTATATTTTAGTCCGGTCAAGTTAGCCTAAAAATAGGGGTAGGTTTACAATAATTCGCATAGAGCTGAAAATTGGGACGAATGTTCGGAACACCATTATCAGTCATCCCGGTGTTCGGGCGACCCGGAAATTTATCAGCAAGAAGTTTTACGGGCCAAATATGAACAGCAATATAAAACGAATGGCCTAAAACATGCATATAGCGTCAACGATCAAAAATCAGCCGCCATTCTATTCAAAGATACCAACTTCGGAAAATGAAAAAAAAATTTCGAATTGTGGTGTTTTGTTTTGGAAGTCGGTTTAATCTTTTGTTATTTTTAGGGTTCCGTATACAATGGGTAAAAACGGGTCCCTATTACTAAGACTCCGCGGTCCGTCTGTCTGTCTGTCCGCCTTTCACCAGGTATCTCATGAGCCGTGATATCTAGGCAGTTCAAATTTTCACAGATAATGTATTTCTATTGCCGTTATAACAAAAATACAAACAGCAGAATAAAATAAATATTTAAGTGGGTCTCCTATGCAATAATGGTACGGAACCCGTTTTTTGCGATAATGGTACGGAACCCTACGTGCGCGAGTCTGACTCGCACTCGGCCAAGTCTTTTTTTACTATAGTAGGACCTGATAGCGTTTTTAAGCTAGCGTAGGTATTCAGGACGAAAAGTTAATAGCTAAGTAGGTTTGACTTTCTGAGAGAACACCGAGATATAGATCGAGCTGCGAAAAATATCTCGGTTTGAGGGTAGACGACAAACTCACATGGAAACTGCACATCGAACATGTAAAATCAAAATTAACGTCATTACTAGCATCATTACGCAAAATCTCAAATTGTATTCCAAGGAAAATACGTACTATTATTTATAACTCATTAGTAAAATCACATCTCGAGTACCTAATTGAAATATGGGGATCTGCCGCAAAAACTATCCTAATGCCTTTACAACGAACCCAGAACAAAATTATAAAAATATTATACCATTATCACTACCTTACTCCAACTAAAACACTATTTGAAAAGACCAAATTATTAAATCTACAACAACTATACACATACGGTACCTGCATTCTAATAAAAAAAATCACAACAAACAGCGTACAATCAAAGCTAAAATTACACAAAAAAACAATATCATACAACCTAAGAAATAAAAATCAATTACAACGAAGACAAGCTCGGACAAACTACGGTAAAAAAAACCATATTGTTCGAAGGAGCACAGCTGTTTAACGACCTACCAAATGACGTAAAAGATTGTGATAATATTAACAGATTTAAACTAAAACTGAGAAATTACGTTTATGAAATGTAGTCATACAGCATTAAATGTTAGCAATTACATACTTCCTATATATTTGTTTTGTATAACTTCACCAACACGCATCGGAGGCAAAATGTAATTATTTAGATATAAACAATTACTTTGTATCTCATTGTAAGTGAACCTATGTGTACGAGCAAACCCGTACATTTTGTATTGTTAAGTAATAATGCTGACGCTTGCACTCACGATGCGGTGCATCGCGTTCATTTATAAACTAATTACTTTAGTGCCAATAAATCCGTGTAATAGTAAACATCGTTTTACTTAATCAATTCCCTAACCTGGGTCGCGGCGCGGTACTCATAACATTAACTAACTAAGGTGTAAGGTGAACACCGTACATCTTTATGGTCCTTCGAGCCAACGAGCGGGATCATTAACGCGAATAATCAGTGGACATTGAGTCAATTCGTGTGAGTGGTTCCATATCAGCAGCAGCTGTGGAGTTGCAGTTCAGGGAGTAAACAGCAGCCTTGAGCGCAATCAACATACCCACCATACAGCAGAATCAAAGTAAGATCTTTCCTTTTTATTGCTTGACCTAACAATATGAGCCAAACAATGGAGGATCTTCTGGCCAACCAGAAACGAATCATGGTGGCCATGAACCAACTTTTATGAAACTTTAAGAAAGATGGTCAGGAACGCAAAACTCCTGACTACATCAAACGTAGATTGGAAACTTTAGACTCCTACTGGCAGGAGTTTCAATCTAATCACGATCAGTTAAACCCATTTTGCAACAAATCGATTGAGTATTTTGCATTGAATCACTATCAACAAACTCAGGGTATCTATCTTTCAACGCGTGAATTTATCAAAAGTGTAGGAACTCCGTCTATTTTAAAACCCGCAACATCATTAGCCGGCACGTTCAGGGCCGGCGTGGACGAGACCCTTAAGAACAGGAATCCCGATGACAGCGAGGCTACGACCTTTCTTGAAACGCCCAAATTCAAGTCTCAGGGCACCAACAGCAAGTTGGACGAATTACTGAAGAAGCAGACTATCAATTTTAAGGCTTTCTATCGAACTGTGGCGAACATCAACATCGATGCCATAACTGAGAAATGGGAGTTTCAAGATACGTTGAAAACATTGGAAGCGAGGTGGTCGGCCATTGACACGCTTCACTGGGAGTTGGAAGGTGAACTCGACGGGCAAGATGATTCGTATGAGGACAAGTTTACCTCGTATGAAATGACGTACAACAACATGAAGAAGTCTCTGAACAGTAAATTGTGGTCTGTATCACACCGAGAACATTCTACACCAAAGATGGAAGTGCCTACGTTTAATGGCCATTATCAACACTGGGTATCCTTTAAAGATTTATTCACGGAGGCTATCCACAACAATCCGTCGCTCTCTCAAGCTCAAAAGATGCAGTACCTTAAAGCTAAACTGAAAGAGGAAGCCGAAGGTTTAATACACCATCTTCAGATCAGCTCTGAAAACTATTCAACGTGTTGGGAAATCCTTAATCATAGGTATAACAACAAACTGCTTATATTCACCTCACATATGAATACTCTAACCAACCTTCCGGTCATGCAACAACCTTCAGTCTTTCATGTGAAACGCATCCACGATATAACTATCGAATGTGTCAACGCTATAAAGAACATGGGAGCAGACGTAAGCACATGGGACCCCATAATTTGCTATTTGATGTCGAATAAATTAGATGCTAACACGCATTCCGAATACATCGCATCTCTTAAGCAACCTCGTGAACTGCCCATTTTATCTGAATTTTTGGACTTCCTGGAAGCCAAGTTCACGAGTATGGAGTCATCGCGGCGTAAACAAGATCAGAAATCTCCAAATTCCAACGCAAAATTAGCTAAAGATAACAATTTTAACAACAAAAATATCAATCGTTATTCGAAACAATCCTATTCGAGCAACAAAAACGTGTCGAAATCGAACGGAAAATTTCACAAAACACGAACTTGCCCATTATGCGAAAATGGTCATGGATTATTCCATTGTGAACAATATATTGGATTGTCCCCAATCGACAAAAAACAATTTGTCGTTGACAACAAGCTATGCGAAAATTGTCTTTTTAGTCATAATGGCAAGGCATTCATTTCAACAAAACGGTGCCATGAGTGCGACGGAAGTCATAACACGATACTTCACGATGCGTTTGCGCAATCCGCAAATGCATTGCCTAACCAAGCAATACCTAAAGCTGGAAATGCACGTACTTTGCCTGAGCAAACTCAGCAACTTAGCACTCACATGGCTCAACAACGTGATTTACCGGAAACATTATTGTCCACAGCCATGATTAAGGTCCAAAAACGTGATGGATCTTATCTTAACATGCGAGCTCTGATTGATCAGGGTTCCCAAACTTCGCTCATTACCGAAAATGCCGCACAACAATTGGGACTGTCCCGTCAAAGATGCAAGGGCGTAATAACCGGTATAGGAGACAGGGATAATGCCTGTAAGGGAGTTATAAACATTAACTG
Organism: Anorthoa munda; assembly: GCA_945859665.1. Taxonomy (NCBI): domain Eukaryota; kingdom Metazoa; phylum Arthropoda; class Insecta; order Lepidoptera; family Noctuidae; genus Anorthoa; species Anorthoa munda. Next base: position 7,991,721 of record OX243917.1, on the reverse strand, counting down.
CTCATCAAGAAGAGAATCTTACTCTTTTAACACAGATGTTTTCATCATGAAAACTTTAACAAAAAATCTGCCAACTTATACCTTTGCTAAGCCCACGTGGTCTTATTTAGAAAACATAGAACTTGCAGATCCTGACTTTTACGTCAGTCGTCCGATAGATATTTTATTTGGCGCTGACATATATTCAAACATCATTATGGAGGGTATCTGCAGAGTTGAACAAACAACACCCATTGCTCAACAGACTCGGCTTGGGTGGATTCTGTGCGGTAACGTAAACATACTGCAATGCAATGTCGTACAGTTTGATATTGACCAGTTGCAAAAATTTTGGGAAACGGAGGAAATTGCAGAGTCTACTTCGCTTTCATCAGATGATCAAGAGTGTATGCAATTTTACAGCTCAACAACAAACCGATTGCTAGATGGAAGATATGTAGTGAGGCTCCCTCTGAAAACAAATTTAGAAGAACAATTGGGTAACTCGAAATCAAAGGCCATAGCACAATTTGGTCATTTGGAACGTAAATTAATTAAAAAAGAAAACATCGCAAAAGAGTATAAAACATTCATACACGAGTACCTAGCGTTAGGACATATGAAACCAGCTATTTGTAACTCGAAACTCGAATGTTTCCTGCCGCATCATTGTGTGCTACGTGATGACTCTACAACTACGTCACTTCGAGTCGTTTTTAACGCCTCATCAAAAACATCAAGTGGCCAAAGTTTAAATGATTTGATGCAAAGGGGCCCAAATCTGCAACGGGACCTTCAGTCATTAATACTTAAATGGAGACAGTATCAATTTGCCTTCACCGCGGACATCGAAAAGATGTTCCGCCAAATTTTGGTCCATAAGGAAGATCAGAGCCTGCAAAAAATAGTTTGGAGAGATAGTCCCCGAGATAAACTACAAGAATATCAGCTGACCACGGTCACGTATGGGACTAAAGCGGCTCCTTTCCTCGCAATGATGACGTTAAAACAGCTGGCGAACGATGAACGCTCCGAATATCAAGAAGCATCTAAAGTCCTCGAAGAGTCGTTCTACATGGATGACCTTCTCCATGGTACTCACAGCGTATCAGCAGCACGCCAACTTCAACAAGATTTAATTGAACTGCTGAAACGCGGGGGATTCAATTTAAGAAAATGGGCTTCTAATGATCCGCATTTACTGCACGATGAAGTCCCATGCCAACAACAAAGCAAAAGCTTTCGACAGCCGGAGTCTACTAAAACATTAGGACTACGCTGGAATCCTATCAAGGATAACTTTACATTTGAGCCAAAAATTGATTCAACAGTCAACAAGGCTACAAAAAGATCTGTGCTATCCGATATCTCCAAGTTCTTTGACCCTTTGGGGTGGCTCACACCTACAACAACAAAACTCAAAATTTTATTTCAACGAATTTGGACTTCACAAATTCAGTGGGATGAGCAGATACCTGAGGAAATTTTTGAAGAATGGAATAAACTTAAGGCGGATATCGATCAAATAAGTCAAGCTCAAATACCAAGATGGTTGGGCACAAAACCCGAGCGAAGAGTCGAGTTACATGGTTTCTGTGACTCGTCAACAAAAGCATACGCATGCGTTATTTACTGTAAAGTTTATAACGAACAAACAAGCATCATCTTGGTGGCCGGAAAATCAAAAATAATCCCGGCTAACAAAAACATATCGTTGCCTCGATTGGAGCTTTGCGGCGCTCATTTATTAGCAAAACTCATGGCTAAGGTCAAGGCTTCTTTAACTGACTACAACATTGTTATTTATGGCTGGATTGACTCCACAGCAGTACTGGGGTGGCTGCAAGGAGATCCAGGACGTTGGCAAACCTTTGTTGCCAACAGAACACGATTTATAACTGAAATCATGCCTTCTACCTGCTGGCGGTATGTCAAATCTGCCGAAAATCCTGCAGACTGCGCAAGTAGAGGCTTATCGATGTCGCAATTGATTCAACATCCTTTATGGTGGCAGGGACCATCTTGGCTACAAACATTTAAAGCTGATGAAAGAATTGAAGAAATAATCTATACAACAATATTGGAAACAAAAATACAGAAGCAAGCAAACACTGTCACGAAACAAACAGATGACGAAAGTATAATCATGAGCTTATTAAAAAGTCACAGTTCTTTTACCAAAGTTGTACACATTTTAGCTTGGGTGTATAGATTTTTAACAAACAAGCAAAGCAATAAGGAAACTTCCTATCTTACGTTAGAAGAGATAAGAGAAGCAAAAATGAAGATCATAAAGCAAGTACAGCAGCAGGAATTTGTAGAAGAAATCAAAAGCTTAAAAGAGAAAGGAAAGCTTAGCAACAAAAGCAGAATACTAAATCTAAATCCATTTCTGGATAACATTGGGCTTCTCCGTGTCGGGGGAAGGCTAAGACATGCTCATATTCATGCAGACATGCAACATCCTTTAATTATTCCACAGCGAGGACGTTTAACAGAGCTTCTAATAGAACATGCACACAAGCTTACTTTCCATGGCGGAGCCCGCTTGACATCGGGATTTATCCGACAAAAGTATTGGATTATAGGCGGAAATGAAGCAACGAAAAAGCAAATACGCTTATGCGTTAAATGTAAAAAGCTAAGTCCTAACAAACATAACCAAATTATGGGTGACTTACCTGCAGCGAGAAGCAATCCATCTCGTCCGTTTGACCACACTGGAATAGATTTTACCGGGCACCTACTCCTTAAAGCCAACAAAGGCCGTGGCATAAAAACCACTAAAGGATATGTGTCTGTTTTCGTCTGCATGTCTACAAAAGCAGTACATCTAGAGCTAGTCTCCGATCTTAGCACCTCATCGTTCATCGCAGCTTTACGAAGAATGGCAGCACGTAGAGGTACGCCGAGTCACATTTATAGTGACAATGGACGAAACTTTGTCGGAGCTAACAAGCAAATTCAACAAGAATACCAAGAAATGCAACACATATTTAACAACGAATTTTTGGCTGAACTAACAGACATGGAAATCAACTGGCATTTTAATGCACCAATCTGGCCTTCCGCAGGCGGTCTTTGGGAGTCCGCAGTCAAAAGTTTCAAACATCACTTTAGAAGAGTTGTCGGAGAGCAAAAGTTAACTTACGAAGAGTTGTCAACAGTCCTCACGCAAATCGAAGCATGCCTCAATTCTAGGCCTCTATGTCCCCTCACTGAAGATCCGGAGGACTTAGACTACTTAACTCCATCTCACTTTTTGACTGGCGGTTCAGCACTTACCCTAGTTGAAACAGAAAGGGACTTGAGGACTAGGTGGCAGTTAACTCAGAAAATTTTCGCTGACATCTGGAAAAGATGGCGATCTGAGTATCTAACACAACTAACAACAAGAAGCAAGTGGCGACAGTCTCGTGAAAACATAAACCTAAACGACGTAGTCCTCTTGCACGATGACAACTTACCACCAGGAAAATGGTCTATGGGTAGGATCGTCGATCTACATCCCGGAGCAGATGGATTCGTTCGCGTTGTAAGCTTAAAAACGAAGAACGGAATTCTTAAAAGACCAATTACCAAAATATCAAAGTTACCTGTAAAACAAAATCAATCAGACTCGTCTGAAAACGTCCAGGAAGAGCTGAAACCAAACAGCGAAAAAACACAACCTCAAAGGAAATCGAAGAGAGTTAGCGTAACAACATTATTTATATCTTTATTATTTTTTATGACAATCGTAACAGGAGGACACTGCGATTTCCAAACAACAAAATTTAGACCTAACCAAGGCCTTTATTTCGATAAATTAACTAACATGCAGATTATACGGGACGAGTGGAAGCTCATTATCTACTACGATATGCAACCTTATTGGGAGGGCATAACAGCTCTCAACAAATACACGAAGTCCCTAGAACAATCATGCAAAACAATACGTAACATTATGAACTGTGATATCATATTATTACAGTTAATTCAAGGCTTCGGTGAACTTGAGTACTACAACCAGATGTTGCTCGGTCAGCACTCAAACGTGCAGCGCGCTAGACAGCGGCGCGGTCTTATCGACGGTGTCGGATATCTCGCGAATAGCCTCTTCGGGGTATTAGATACGAGATTCGCCGATCAGTATCGCAAGGACATAACGTTATTACGCGACAACCAACGTCATATTGCCTCCTACTGGAAAAACCAAACATCGATTATAGAGGTTGAATATAATCTCCTCAAACGAACAGAGCAAACCATGAACAAACAACATAAAATGGTTTCCCAACATATATTTTCCATTGAAAAAGCGCTAAACCAACTTCAATCCGAAACACGAAACATGTCTATCGTATATGAGCTGACTGTCGGAGCTATTATCGGGAGCAACATGCTACATAACTTGAAGTCATTACAAAGCACCTTACTGGACACTATCACTGACATCTATCACGGTCAGTTTAATCCACATCTTTTAACTCCCGTTCAATTGCAAGATCAGCTGAGTACCATCGCTAGTCAGCTCCCTAAGGACGTGACATTGCCTGTAGACAATGTGCAGATGGATTTAAGGAAAATATATAAGCTTCTTAAAGTAAAGGCCAGAATGCTGGCAGAATACCTTATCTTTGAAATTAGGCTTCCTCTTATCAGTAGAGACTCCTTTGAGATATTCAAAATATTTTCCATTCCTCAAGTCAAAGGAACAGACATGGTTAACATCCAACCAATATCAGATTATGTGGCTATAAACTTAAAGAAGGATACCTACTTAACTATGACAGAGAAAACATTAACATCATGTCTCATATCAGATGCATATCTGTGTCATATTCAGAGACCTATTTATCATCTAAATGGAGATAAAGATTTCTGTCAGACCGAAGAGCTTGAGTGCGAGACAAAGATCTCTCCTTGCAAAAACAGCTGGTTTGAAAGTAACACAATTAACAACTACATCTATTTTTGTTGCGATCAATGCTCTTTACGTATAATGTGCGAGGATCAAGTTGCCAGTCATCAGCTGACCGGTGCGGGTCTTGTCGCTATAGACAATGGGTGTATTATTAAAACGCAAGCATTTACTTTAATTGCACACAGACAACAGTCTAGCGAACTGAACATTAAACCTGATGTTTATACGCCACTGATACCGCCGATAAATCATATTATCAACATTACGATCCCGCATATGATAACCTTGAATGATTCTGAAACTGACCAGAATCAAATAGATTTAACAGAGCTTGGCCAGAAAATTAAGATCATGAAAGAAAATGCTGCTATAGCTGAAAGCATGTCTGTCCATGATATACACCACTACACGCTGATATACATCATCGTCGGCATCACGGGAGTAGCGGGACTGGTGTACGCGTGGCGTCGCGTGCGCGCCTGGAGAGTGCCGTCCACGCCGGCGCCGACACCAGCGCAGGCCCAGGGTGCGCCTGCGCCTCCTCCTCGCAACAACGACAATCCGTGCGTGATTATAGGTGACCGAGTGTTTTACCACAGTGTTAGTGAGTTAAATGACAACAATCAGAGCAGTGTTTCTAATCTCAATAGTGCGCGAGTGAATAAAGCTACGTCACCTATTTGCGTTCGTTGAGTTAAATGATGCGGCTAGTGACAATAATTAACTTTATCACTTAATCGTTAATTATTTTTGCTTTATATTGTCTCGACATTAATTTTGTATAACATTTATTATTTTTTACATTTTCTAGAAACATTGTTTTTAAATATGTTGATCTTTGATCTGTTAACATTAATTTTGTAACTTGTTAATTTCTCCTGTAGGGAGTATGTACGAGCAAACCCGTACATTTTGTATTGTTAAGTAATAATGCTGACGCTTGCACTCACGATGCGGTGCATCGCGTTCATTTATAAACTAATTACTTTAGTGCCAATAAATCCGTGTAATAGTAAACATCGTTTTACTTAATCAATTCCCTAACCTGGGTCGCGGCGCGGTACTCATAACATTAACTAACTAAGGTGTAAGGTGAACAGGTGTATTGTTCTTATGAGAATAAATTCTTTAAACCGATATATTTGAAAGTTTTAGACAGGAAAATGTATTTTTTGGTTAGATTAAAAAAAATACACTTAACGGACCTTCCGTTCATTTTCATCTGATTAGATGCTGTTTGACACGAATAGGAAAAAATTACATAAATAAGCAAATCCAACCAAGAAATTGTGGGCTTTTCCTAAATCTGTCGCCGAATATTTTTGATTCATATTAATTTGCCTATTAGTAGACCCTAAGTAAAAAATGTTAAGATTCATAAGCCTTATAGGTTTTTTCAATCAATTATAGCAATATTTTTAAATGTATTTGTTTGTTTAGAAGTAAAATATACCTTAGACTTACAATTCTTTGGATCTGTGAAATTTGGTGTAGAAGCAAGTGTTATATAGGCAGCCCCGGTGACATTAGGTGCTTGATTCTTTAATTTTATATCCACCAATAATTTTCCATCCAAAGGATATACAAATTTATATTTATTCTTGACAATCGGCACAGGATGACTTTGATCTAAAAAAAATATATTATTTGAAATAAATAATTGTATTCATTGTTAAAGACAATGATTCAGTTCACAACTCATCATCAACAGCCTTTTAAAGTTCCCACCGCTTGACAAAAGCTTCCCCTCTGTGAGAGAGAATGACCCTCTATCCACCACACGAGCCCACTGCGGGTAGGTGCATGTCACATGTCTTCGAACTTTGGTTCTAGGACATGACGGTTTCCTCACCGATGTTTTCCTTCACCGTATTTTAGAGCAGTAATGATGAAATAATTTACACAAAGTAAAGCCCCTGCCTTGCCGTTACAACTGTGTCAGTACTGCTGCTACAACTGACAACCACATATACATTATTAGCTTTGTAGTGACTAAAATTGTCAAGAGCAATGAATCAGCGCCCTTATTGCGAAACTTTACTGAAAGATCAAAGAACTCGCGCACTTGCGTTGGTATCATTCATTGCTTCATAATATGTTTAAAAACCCATCTAATAGACAACAATATATATATATATATATATATATATATATAAACGTCTACCTGACAAAAAAAATCTTCTCGTCAACGTAAAAACGCAATTGAATTGTCAAAATGAAAGCGTGCGCGCGTGCTTTGAGCTTTTTTATAAAAATACGCAATTGCCGTGCAAAACTATACCTTTTATAATCAATTGTAGTATAAGAAATCATTATTAATTTTTGAGGTTTAAGTACAAATAATCACACAAATACACTCGAGTGTACATTACTTAAATAACGTAAGGGAGAGCAACATAATGTTTCTTGTGAAAAGAGTATGAGCTCGAAATAAAAATGTACTTCTGCCTGATTTACTATAATGCGTGAAATAACTATGAAATGTTGTAAATTCTATTGAAACTTGGCACAATAATGATAGCTCACAATCAAATATTCTAGAATAGTAATTGGTTGCAAGGGTAAGGCAACACTCAGGTACAACCGAAAGTTTATTTATCTCTAAAACATACAAATATAACTGTATAAATAAGTAATTTTATCGATGACGATGAGTTATCAAGCATATTATAATATCATCAATAAATAATAAAGTAAAAATACAAACCGTTCTGATAATAATCTGAACCACGATACATTGTCACATTAAATGCAAAAACAACTGAAAATAATGAAATGTAACAAGTAATCGAAATCATGTTATCGAACCTTCAATATTAATAATTTAATTTAAATAATAAAACCGTGAGCACAAATTTCACATAATTGATATTTTAGAATAATAATACGTTCTGTAATACACAGCTTGTACATTGTGATTACACGGTAGTGTAGCAGCCAAGTTCGGTGAGAACGGATGCCCCCGATGACTATGTGCTAAATTACTTCAAAGACCTTTTTTGAGCCATTTTCAACTACTCCAGAAAACTAGTATATTTTAACTAACTACTCAAACCTAGTTTTATGTAATAACTAGTTTCTGCCAGCGGCTTCGCCCGTGTGAAAAGTGTTATGTTATCTCAGGAGAACATTATACCGGGATAAAAACTAGACTAAAATAATAATCTATCTTTTTGACATATTGCATCCATATCCATTCAGCCGTTTTGACAGACATCCTCCATCCATTTATCCAAACTTTTGTATTTATTGACCGAGCCAGTGCGAAGCACGAGCGAAGCATCTAATATTTATCCGTTTCAGCTTGGGAAAAATGCTTTGGTATGTCTGTCCGGATGTCCAGCTATACTCCTCTACAGGTCGCATTTCTAAACCGATTCTTGTGAAATTTTGTGAGCAGGTTTGATAAATCTATGGAATTTGACTGTCGCTTTTTGTTTTATAATGTACAAGCTGAATACATTTATTCAGGTTTAAGCTATGCAAAGACATACTCACGAGGTATGCAGCTCACAGAGCTACTAGTTAGTAATATTAGTAAGATTCTCCAATACTAACCGTAGCTGGCCTCGCAAAGGTCCTGCATGGTGCAGGTGTTTTTACATAAGAAGCAGGGCAGGAGATGCGGCATCGTCTGCGGGGTGGTTCCGCAGTCACACTGAGGCTGATTGGAGTACACCCCCCCCTAAAATATTGAATAATATTTTTGTTCAAATAGTAATATGAATTTAAAAACCAATTTATCAGAAGTAAGCATAAATAAATAACAATAAATTTATTCATTAAAAAGCATTTTTAAAAACAAGTTTGTCAGTAAATTTTTTCGTATTCTTCTCAGCAAACCCTTTCGTTAGATACCTATATCATCTTGGGCCGTCCGCCATATTGAATTTAGTATGACGTCACTTAGCTAACCATGTATTGTCATCCAAACTAAACGTGTATGCAAAATTTCATCTTATTCGGTGGAGGATAACTGCTTTAAAATTCAGTTGCAAGATTTGACCCGAACACACTTACATACATACATCAAAGGATGAGCAAAAAAAAAAAAATAGGATCTACATGTGTGGGCGTCAAAGCCTTTAACACCAGATGCCACATCCGATTTCTCTTTCTAACTGTCAACTTTGAACATTTATAACTTCGTCGTTGATGAAATATGAAAAAAATGTATTTGTTGCAAACAAAAAACTGACATGCATATTTCTTATTCAGTATTACTATGCGTTCTAAAACAAAGACCATTCCTAGGCATGGCACCCTGAAACTTGCCATCGAGTTAGATTTTTATACACTAGCTTTACCCCGCGCCTACGGCCCTGCGGCGTGGGGTGGCCCACAGGACCCGTTTTTGGGATAAAAAATAGCCTATGTCACTCAGGAATAATGTAGCTTTCTACTGGTGAAAGAATTTTTAAAATCGGTGAAGTTGTTTTTTTTTATTTTATCCATTACCTACCAACAAATTTATAAATAATCAAATCTTGCCTCTTTATAATATTACTAGCTTCAGCCCGCGGCTTCGCCCGCGTTAAAAGTGTTTTATCATCCCAAGGGAATACAAACTATCTTATGTCCTTCCCAGGGTCTCAAACTATCTCCATGCCGAATTTCATCTAAATCGGTTCAGTAGATCCAGAGATTACCCATACAACCTCACAAACTCACAAAACTTACCTCTTTATAATATTATCTATAATGTGATTTTTAATTTCGTGGACTAAACTGACATTTGGGGGGTTGTCACTTTATCGTCCCATAAAAATAGTGTCGTACCCTAACTATCCTGAGTGATCGAAAGTTAATCGAAAATCGAAGTAGATCGAAAATGAAACTACTTCACGGCAAAATAATAAATTTGTTTTGAAACTAGCGGCCCTTATTTAGTTTCTACTCATTTATGTCAGACTTCATTTTATTGATCGCATTTATTTTATTATTGATTTCATATTTAACACAATAAAAGTTCATGTACTATGTGTATGAATACTGTTATATTTAAATATATTACGTTAATATTCATAAAACATTTATTTACACCAATTAGTAAAAATAAATTGAGGAGTCATGTCACATCGATTCGGTGAATCACTTATGATTGAGCCTTACCTACAACAATATGCTCCGCGCTTGCAACATTTAAAAAAAATAAGGTCATTGGCAGCTGTCAGTTTGGTCCACGAAATTAAAAATCACAGTATAGTATAGATTATATTATATTATGTATAGTTTAGATTAGCTAAGAAGTATAGATAGAAAAAAAAACTGAAAACGATCTGTACAAGTAAATTTTTTGTGTTACTTTAATATATTAACAACAAAGCCTCTACTTCTTTTTTCCGAACTTGGCGCACTCTGCCCATTAATATTTTACTGGGATATGAGTAATAAGTGTTGCTTTTCCTGTAGATGCTATATTTTCCTCCTTATTGTTATGACATCACGTTAACTGTTAGCGATAGCCACCATTAAAATTGTGAAATTTATGCTTAGAAACACTATTATCCCTTGACCCGGCCATGGGTACCAGTGGTACCCAGGGTCAATCAAGCTTTATTTGGCCAGGAGTGAGCCGCCACCTGGCAGCAACCGAAACTGCGCGGCGGGCCGCTGGCTCGTTATGTAAACAAACTACTTATATTTTTATAATTGCCTTTCTGAGTATTTTGTTAACAATTTATATTTTTTATAAAGCCATTGAACAGGCCTTTTGAACTGTGTATACATTATTCAAAAATATGATTGCCTTAATTAATAAAACTGGTTGTAAATAAACGTTGCAAATTTTGCATGGAAATTTGGCAGTAAGTTCATGATCGTAGTAATTTCGTGTATTAAAGTTTTTTTTTTAGTCACTCTGAATCTTTTCTGCTTGGGTACTACCGGTACCCAAGGCCAGACAACTACTCTTTGATTTTGTTTATTACTGGTACCCATGGCCATTTATTCATATTCTTTATTGTACACGAAACAAACAGATGCAAATACCATGCTTCGTAAATTGACTGATGATTCATGCATTCTTATCACTAAATAAGTTCATCTACGTCTAATCCTGAGCATTTTCTCAGTGAGGGCAAGTGGCTCAGTAGCGGCATCTATGCTGCTAAATACGAACTACAAAAGGTCTGACGTCAAACCTACATCGCGCTTTCAAATTGCTCCGCGTGATTTGAACATCAATAGCCCGACAAAAACATCGTATTGGACATTTGACGAAAATACATCGTGTTCCTTATCATTATTTGATGGCGTCATAGGTCTACCCTATACGTCGAAAACTTGATCCTACCTACCAATCATATTGTTTTGATATTTAACCGTTGCCACTTAAATGAATCATTCCGACCTATTTTGTGGTTATCCTGTTTGTGGCTGGCATGTATAACGACACACAATAATTTATTTGTAATGCCTAAAGTTGGTAATGCAAGCAATGAGGAAACAGGGGTGAAACCATGGATATTTTCCTGTAAATCGACATTAACTCAACCAATCTCTCTCCAAATAGCAATTAGGTAGGAATTTACAAGGCAAACGTGAGTGGAAACGTCGGATTGCCTTCGAAGGACATACAAGGATCTTATTGGTAATGTTCTTCAAAAAGGATCTGGATTTATGAACCGAAACGAAGCAAAAGGAGAATGTAAGGAGTAGGCTCTTGGCTAGGGTGTAAGTTTATGTATTTATTTTTTTTGGACACAATAAAACTCTTCAAATAATAAACTACCTAAACCACTGGGTCTAGAAACATGACATTTTGTACCACACTTCCTCACCCTACGAAGGATCACTATCTTAGATAAAGTACCTATAGATTTAGCCATAAAATGAGCTCGATTGATAGAGCGAGATGGCTAGTTGCCAGCCCCATGTAAATAATAAGGACAGAAGATCATTTTTTGTCTTTGTCACCATAGTCGGCTTTTGTTGTTTGTCAAACTCTAATGTTATGGCAGGTTTGACAAACAAATTGGTCGTGTTTGATTTTCTGTGATTTCGTGGTATTATGTGTTTATTGAGACAAGGAATTGGGTTATTTATAGATAATAAGTGTCAGTGCGATGGTGGGTTGTAGTGTTCTTGTTCTTGTTGTAACACCAGAAATAACTATTGTTGTTTCATGTGCGGCCACGCCATGGCTACATCTATAGGTACTTTATCTAAGATCACTATTATAAAGAAGGATTTTTGAAAATTCATTCCTTATAGAGGTTGAAAAGGGGATGAAAGATTATAATATGATAGTTCATCAGCTTTGTCAACGGGAAATCTAAAAAGGCGACGGCTTCTGCGATATAAAATGTTTAACCACAGATGATAGAATGATCGAAGTAACTTACCTGTAAGTGAACTTCAATTACTATTATACGCAGTTAACGCCTCGTCTGAGGCTCCCTCCCATTCATGACTTTCCCACTCTGCTCCATAATGAAAAAATTAACCCATAACCCTCCTTTTTGCTTAGTCGGAGTCGGAGTCGGAGTAAGTGATCGTAGTTCACTTACAGTTTACTTTGATCATTCTATTATAATTATTAACGCCTCGTCTGAGATGATTATGTGATGTTGAAAGATTGGCGAAATAATGAAAGAATTAACCAAATGATTTTAATACTTGTATTATAATAAGTGAAAATCATTACAGGTTTTAATAAAGTACATACATACGTAAGAATACATTCCTCAAAATTATCATTTTCTTCAAGAGGTAGATTATAAAATCCTATCCTACTTCCTACTAATATCCTACTAATATTATTGCGAATGTTTGTGAGGATGTATGTTTGTTACTCTTTAACGCAAAAACTACTAAACGGATTTGGATGAAACTTTACAGTAATATAGGTTATACATCAGAATAACACATAGGCCACAATTTATAATGATTTTTTGTAATTTGGTGATAATCTATATATATAAAAATCAATCCCTATTTCCCTTGGTCACGACACCACGCGTGAACGGCTGGACCGATTTCGTTAATTCTTTTTTTGTTGTGTTTGTTATTGATAGGAGAAGGTTCTTATGAAAAAATAAAAGAAAAAAAAATTGGTACTTAGGTGTGGTAGGTAGGGTAGAGTAGGTAGGGTAGGGTAGGTAGGGTAGGGTTGGTAGGGTAGGTAGGGTAGGGGAGGTAGGGTAGGGTAGGTAGGGTATGGTAGGTAGGGTAGGGTAGGGTAGGTAGGGTAGGGTAGGTAGGGTAGGGTAGGTAGGGTATGGTAGGTAGGGTAGGGTAGGTAGGGTAGGGTAGGTAGGGTATGGTAGGTAGGGTAGGGTAGGTAGAGTAGGTAGAGTAGATCAATGTTTGGTGTTTTTATGGTAAAACAAAGTTTGCCGGGTCAGCTAGTATGCCAAATATTTTTTGACCTCTGAGACGAGCCCGCTGTTGACTTAATTAAATCTATATTGACCTACCCTACCTACCTGACCTAGACCTTTTCTGTGAGCGGCTGATGTAGCAAAATGTATTACTATATATATATACTGAGGTATTTTTTTATTTTTTTTTTCAGGTGGGTTTGCTCTTGACTCTATTCTAGGTCAGAGGTGACAGAGACAGAGTCGACTATGGAGTGAGCTTACCCAGAAGAAGCCTGTTCACTCTAACTTTAAAAAAAATCGGGTTTGGAAGCGCTTGGTACGAATTGGTGGAATGGCAATAAGGTAAGGATGGCAACTTGCAGTGCGTCTTGCAGATGTCCGATGGTAGAAGGGGGCTGGTGAGATGAGGTCGTGGAGTTTTTAAGCACACTCACCGAAGTACAGTCTGTAGAAGACCGACAACAGACAACCTTGCGGCGATGAGCCAAGCTGTGAAGCTTGGCATCCACCATTTCAACGCCACCAATGAGTCTCTTGGCTCTGCGTTCCACCGAGTAAAGCGTGGCAAGCTGATACTTAGCTGAGGCAACCCAAAGGTGGCTGCAATACTCCATGCAGGAACGACAACATACCAAATGTTGAATACAGGCCTGCGGATCACAAAGCCAAGAGGCAACATTGACACAGGTTCATCATGAATTATGATAAAAACCACATACAACCCAGCAAAGAATGTAAATTTTTAGGTTTCATTTTAAATAGTGAAAAAATTACACTAATTATCCCCAGTGATAAATGACAAAAAATCCATGAAAAAATAAACTCTTTAATACACAAAACTTTTTGTAGCATCCGATATTGTGCCTTTCTTTTAGAGATCTTAATTCTAGAACGAGTCAAGGCCATGTTTCAGATATTAAGTAATGTATATGTTCACAGGGAACAATTCCCTATTTGCTTATCATATGCTATTACTATCCACAAATCACAAGGCCTTAGTCTTGACAGCGCAGACATAGGCTCCTCTATATTTAGTAAAGGGCAGGCTTGCGTTGGATTCTCCAGAGTTAAAACCTTAGATGGAGTACATCTTATCAATTTAGATCCAAGTCAAATCAAGGCACAAGAGAGCTCTATTGTAGAGTACAACCGCCTGCGCACGTTATACACTGTACGCCGTGACCACCTCAGGGACCAAACCAGCACATGGGCGCCATACGTGTGTGGCGCCTATCCCGCCGCGGCCTCCAACCCTCAGCCACTTCTTTTCGTCTGGATATAGTAAACACCATGCGACATTGCGCGTCTCGGTTGCGATGTTGCCCAAGCGATACCGCATCCTACTTGTTGGCCTCTACATCGTCGGCTTATCGGCAAAAGCCCTGACGAGCGGCCCCTCCACGGCTATTGAGCCCCCCCGCCTCGACAATGCGGGAACACCCTACTACCTACCCTAACTACAATTTTTTTTTCTAGTGTCATTCTGCTGCGGAGAGACTTAGCACCGTCATTCAGAAAATGACGTCAAATGGACAACGCCATCCATCTATCGAATATGGAGTTCAACTGTCCGATTATCTGAATTGCGTGTGTTGTGAAATATTTAGCCGACTTCCGAAGGAGGGTAATATGTTTATCAGTCTATGTATGTATGTTTGTGGCGTTCTAGAGACCAAACGCATTGACCGATTTTGATGATTCTTACGTCAATTGATTCGTGTTAACCTTGCGAGTATCACTCGCTACATAACAATTGGAAAATAGAAAAATGGCGGTTATTGGGCGCCATATTGTGAGGGCCCAACCTTTTTTTTCTTCCTAACCTGTCGTGAATCATTTGAAAAACATTATTTAATTAAACAAGATAAGTAAAAGTTGATTTTATGTTGTTTTAAGCTATACTTTCTTTTAAACTAAAAACATATTATTCTCGAAGATTCCAACTATGCACAAGTCGCCAGCTGCTCAATTAGAGATTACCCATATCGATAATGAGTTATCGATATTTTATACTTACAATGTTCTCTGTGTTCTATGACAAATCGGAATAATTTAATCCTGTGTGCGGCTTTTTTTGGTAATTCAGTATTTAGTAATCAAACACATTTGCATGTTCATAACTTTTTATTTGTATTCTACCTTATGCAAGTTTGAGCTTAAGAGAGCTGTGCGGATTTTTTTTTGGTAATTCAGTATTAGTAATCAAACACATTTGCATGTTCAAAACTTTTTATTTTTATTCTACCTTGAGCAAGTTTTAGCTTAAGAGAGCAGTGGTGGCCCAGTGGTATTGGCCGCGACTTACAAGTTGTAGGTCGTAGGATCGGCCCAGGCATGCGCTTCACTTTGTGTAAATTATTTCATTACCACTGTTCTCAAAACGGTGAAGGAAAACATCGTAAGAAAACCGGCATATCCTAGAACCAAAAATTCAAAGTCATGTGACATCCACCTACCCGTACTGGGCCCGCGTGGTGGATTACGGCCCATTCCCTCTCACAGATAGGAGGCCTGTGTCCCAGCAGTGGGAACATTAATAGGCTGATGATGTGTTGTGATGTGAAGCATGTTTGAAATTAATAAGAGAAAAGGTTAATCGAACAAGTGTTATTCACAAAGTCTCACCTATAAAAAAGTGGGTTTCGTATTATTTTGTGACTTAAAATTTCCTAAAGATCCAGAAAGAAAAGAAAATGGATTGAAGCGACTGGAAGGCAAAGTTGGTTTCCTGCAAAAACTAGTACAATTCGCTCAGATAATTTCGTAAAACTACATTTTTAAAGACGCGGAAGAAAATACCTAGACGACACAGCAGTGCCAAAACAAAACGTTATACATTTTCAAGTAGGTACATAATTATGTTATTATCTCTCTGTTGTCCTAAGGACAATTGTCTGTATCGCATGTATGCAATTAATTTCTGCGCTATCATAACTTAATTATGTCGTCTTAATTGTGTCGTTGAGTACCGTGATTCTTCTGAGTTTCTGGCTCCATAAGGTACTCGTAGATCCGCAGTGTAACCCGCGAAATTCAAATTTTCTTACGTTTTTTACTATTTTCAGGTCTATGTCAGGATATATCTTGATCAAAGTATGATTCGCGACTATAACAAATATGCATGTAGAATTATAATAATAATAATAAATACATCGATCAATGTGCCGATAGTCGTACGTGGCCAATGGCATAATAGCCAAGAGCCTCGACGAATATCTGAGGAGGCTCTCGTTGGGCAGCTGGATCAAGGGCTTCATGCAGAAAGCGGTACTCCTGGACACGGCGCGTATCTTTAGGTGGTTCCTCTCTCAGGAGCCCTGACTACTGGTAGCTTGGACCCTGTGCCCGATATCGGTGGGCTATTATTTTTTATATTATTAAATGTTTTTTTTTTATTTAGTTTTATAAGCTAATATTAGAGCAGTGGTATCGGCCGCGACTTACAAGTTGGAACTCGTGGGTTCGAGCCCGGGCAGGCGCTTTACCTTGTGTGAATTATTTCATCACCACTGCTCTCAAAACGTTGAAGGAAAACATCATAAGAAAACCAAAAATTCGAATACACGTGACATACACCAACCCGCATTGGGTCCGCGTGGTGGATTACGGCTCACTCCCTCTCTCAGAGAGGAAGCCTGTGTTCCAGCAGTGGGAACATTAAGGCGCCGATTCCGATCAGCTTATATTTAGAAATGTAAAAAGTATGTACATTAATTGAGTAAAGGAATAATAATAATTAATAATATGATCATTAATACATCTTTAAGATATGTTCGGGACCCAATAAATAATACAGTCTCGATGTGATACATTATTTTATTCACACAAGCGAGCGCTCTTGTCGGACTGACTTAAATTACCTAGATTGTGACTCTATACTTTGACCAACTGTGTAAGTGTGTGTCCCTACACTATTTCCCTTCACTTAAATAATAAAAAAAATCTGAACATCAAAACAGACATTAACGATAAGCACTTATGTGGTGCTGCTACTTTTACCCATATACTAGAAATTATTCTTATATCTAATTATACTTTATTATTAATAAACGTATAAAAGCTACAACTGGATTCCTCTTTATGGAGCAGTTAATATAATTTTAAAAGTACAACGTTGTCAAACACAGTCTGTTTGCGTAATTGACCTATCAACGTAAATACTGACTCTTCATTTATGTATTTATATGGAAACTCAACAGCTTATTACTAATTTACATGAATAGATGTTCACCTCACTGTCAATGAACAGCCCAGTGCAGTTGCATCAACGTTACTTGCATCTTAGTAAACACACACACACACACTGCACAGTGACAGCGAGATGATGACAATTATCTCTAAAGGTTGCACTAGTCCAAAATTCTTCCATACAAACGTAGTTTGGGTTTTACTCCACTGTTTGACTATGTACGTTCAAAATAAAAAATTATATCAATTTGTCTCATCATTATCTAGTCCTGTATGGAAGCAAAAAGTACAAAAAAAAATTAGCTTGAAAGTTATGAGCTTCGAAAGTTCCATATTTCAACACCAATTTTAACGCATCTTTGGGCGCAAATAAGTACCATAAGAAGAAAGAAAATTGAAAAACGGCCTCCATACAGGGATAGATTAGTTGTTCAACAATGCAAATAATTTTATTTTGAACAGATACATTCAGTGGTTTTTTCATGATATCCAGACTCCCAAAGGTCTGTTTATAAAATTTCGCGCGCTCGTTTTCGTTCTAAATCATCATCCATCTCGCTACAAATTTCCTCCCCGGTCAGTGGGGCGGAGGGGTGCGCGTGCGGCGCATATACACCTACACACACACACGCTCACTAGTTTAGCTACCGCCCGGCGCCCGCGCCCCGCTGCCCCAGAGGGGCCTCAATCGTCTGCTGCATAATATATACGTCACCGTAATTACGCGCGTGCGGTGTATGTTATTGATATTGTGATATCGACGATAACGTATTCGTATAATATTTTATAACATTGACCCCTGGCTTGAACTTTGGATTCCGATATTCCTTTATGTGTTGTGTTGATTATTTTGAATTGGTCCGAAATTTTACTGACCCTGGCGTTCGTGGGATTTCATACTGATTTACATGGCGTTTGAATTTGAACTTGTTGCGTAGGTGAAGTGATCTTCAGCAGTTCAAGTAACAATGGGTAAGTTGAATCTTTTATCGAATTTAGTTTGTACAATTCATGAGGGCGCTTGACTTGACTTTTATACCTAAATAAACACAGACTTGTAATTCTAATATTTCACGCGCATTTATAAAATTTTAAAATTACAAACTGCCTATCTTTATCTATAATTAGAAAATCTTTTTTAAAAATACTACCGACTTCCAAATAAAAACACTACAAAGTGAAAAATAACTAATTTCGGAAGTCGGTGTTCTTGTTTTTGTTTCTTCGTTATTTTTTTTTTTAGTTGTGGTACATAAAGATCAAGTTCAATAATACCTATAATCTCAGATTAGAGAAAATCTGAGCCTAAAATGCCCAAATTTATGCCTGAATAGATTACCTGAATACCTAACATAAAACTAACATAACCGGTGCAATGAGAGTGTATCTTTCAGGGTGAACTGTACAAATCTGCGTACCCCTTTAGAGCGTACCGGCTTGACGTTATGTTATCAAAAGGCCTAACCAATAAACAGTTTTGCGATCGCAGCAATCCCGAGAGATTTGCCGTTGTTTATTGAAGAGTTCTGTTGTATATATTAGGATATTAGATTCCAATTAGATTAGGTATTTTAAGATTTTCGATAGTCGTGCCTACTTATATCGAAAGTTCATTATTATGTGTATGTGACCTATCTGTTATATCGATATCGGCTCGGCTTCAGCGGCGGACAAACACAAAAGGAAGCTATTTTTTGACCGACTTCAAAAAGGAGGAGGTTCTCAATTTGACTGTATTTTTTTTGTTACTTACCTCAATACTTTTTTAATGTGAACCGATTTTGATGATTCTATTTAGGGTTCCGTACCCGAAGGGTAAAAACGGGACCCTATTACTGAGACTTCGCGGTCCGTCTGTCTGTCTGTCTGTCTGTCACCAGGCTGTATCTCATGAACCGTGATAGCTAAACCGGTGAAATTTTCACAAATGATGTATTTCTTTATAACAACAAATATTAAAAACAGAATAAAATTAATATATAAGTGGGGCTCCCATACAACAAACGTGATGTTTTTTGCGATAATGGTACGGAACCCTTCATGCGCGAGTCCGACTCGCACTTGGCCGGTTTTTTATTTGTATACCTACTATGCGCGCCGACACTCACAAGCTCGGCTCAGCCACCCGAAGCTATTATATTGTATTGTGATAACAAAGAGAATATTTCAAACTGCTATTGTAAACAAACAATCAATAAACAATTTACAAAATAACATTATTTTTATTTGATGAACCTAATTACCTAGAAAACAAGTCCCACATCAAAGTGGCGCTGTCGAAAAAGCAGTTATCCTGACTCTGGCTGGTATGAAATACCTACTTACGGGGAGGCGCCTGTAGGTTATAGCTTACTAGCTAAGGTAAGTAAATACCTATTTAACACACATTGTAATATTTGCAAAACCTGCAATAAAATACAAAAACATAAAGACATGACCTACACCCGTGCGCATAGAGCCTAGCTTTCCGCACGCGCTGGTACGATACCTACAGTCAGCGAAGCCCTGGCGCCCGCTCTGCCAACGTAAAATCTACCGACTTGACGCTCGAACACTTTTCATTCTTATAACTAAGGGCATAAGGTTCAATAAGCGCGTAAGCGGCTTGCGCTGCTCTGCCGTCGCCGCCGCCAAAAATAATTAAAAAGTCAAATCTAACATTACTTGTCGATAATAACAATATCTATGTAAATTCACATTTTCGCAAAACATCTTATTGTCAAGTTGGCAAAGTCGCGGGTAAGTATAGGTGCATAACAACAAGTAAATTGAGTGCCTTCTAATTACGTTACACACAGTAATAATCCAAAGTTCTACCGGCACGCCGGTGCGGTGGCGCGTATGCAATTCATTGACAACATAAACATAAAAAATAGGTGTTAGCTTTGACACCGCAACCACACACAAGTATATTATAGTAATCTTTGCACACACACCGCCGCGCTGTCGGCGCTCTGCAATGAAATTGCGCATGTGTGCGTCACACAGCGTTATGAGTGTGTTTACGAACACGATCTAGCTTCTTACTGCTCATCACAGCGTCTATCTCTTTCCTGCGTGATGTCGGATGAGATAGCAAATATTTTAACTCCGCCGCCAAATAGTTCGTGCCGTTGACTAGTGTAACCTTAAGCCAATAACAGAGTTACGGCAAAGATAAAGCTAGGTTAGGTTAAGTTAATTAGCTACACACAAGTGAAGCTGTATGTGATCGTGTAGACATACATATAAAATTTCTGATGCAACTTTCCAATCATATATTTGTTGCTGGTCAGTCAGCCCGGGGAGTCCCACATAGCCCCCCATTCCCTCAATGGGCGGGTTGGCGTAATGCATTTTTACCCAGCGAGATGAAAAAAAAAAAAGAGTCTTACCCAATTTCAAGTCTGCTTATTATCATGCCGTAATAATAACCATAATATAATCCCGTCATTGAGATAACATTATATGGTGATACATCATTTAGCATAAGTTGCTAACTTTAAATGTACACTATATGCTTAAATAACTATGCATGCACTTATGTAAGTATCGCTGGGATTATATTTATAGTACTGTTACTGCAACGGTATGTATTCTGAGAATCTCACGAATTACTCGCCACCACCATACTTATCATCACCACCATCACATCATCATCATCATCTTATTATCATTACCATATATATCTGCAAATAAATCTTTGACTTTGACTTTGACTTCGCCTCGTCCTGCCCGGCGAGCACGGCCTACTGTGACATGGCCTAAGTCACACTTTTTATCACAGTTTGGGCGATAAAGCCATTATGTCTTAAATGCTAGCACGGCAGCGTGAGATATCTTCTTGACTTGTGGCATAACTTCTTGACGTTTATTTTTTTTCTTTTTCGGAAATTTGCCAATTTTATTGCAGTTTCGGTTTAACCTTGGCCATAAAAACCATTTAGGTTCAGAGAAGCATAGCCCTACGACGCACTATTTGTGAATTATGGGCCTCCGATTCTTATTTTATTTTACATAAAACGCTTTATATCTCGAAAACGGTATGTCCTAGGCAAAAAATAACCAAAATTTTGCCCCTCCCCCCTTTGCTACCCCCATGCTAGCATCATCCCATCATGATTTTTTTTTTACTTTGCTTGGTTTTCGACTTGAACTACAAATTCTTAACAGAAAATATTTTGGGTCATACAAGTTATGATAAAATATGTCATGTCTTACAATTTGTCTTAAATGCTAGCACGGGACAACCATGTGACATAGTTTAAAGACGCGACATGCTTTTCTTGTTGCTGACTTCATAGTGCGACATAATCTGAATAGACGACCAATTAAAATAATACGTATAAAAGTGTACCGTTCATACAGATAAACAACTTTTTAATTTTGTTGGGAACAAATTAATATTTGACCCACGACTATAGACTTATGCACACTTTATTTTTCATTGTTTGTTTGATAACATAGTAAGTGTTTGTTAGAAAGATAAAATTATTTTGAAAATTTTAATAATTACTTATATTCTGTTTTGTGGGTGAGCCCCTATTTTTTATTTTAAATGTTTTATGGGGGTTTTATTTAAGAAATAATTTAAAATGTAGAAATTAAGAAGAATATGGAATAAAAGAAAAGAATTATAAAAAAGTAATAATCAAAATATAAATAATAATTAAAAATAAGAATAACAATAAAAAAAAATTACAATTATTAAAAAAGTAATAATATAGAATTAATTAATAATCCTGTAACATTTCAATTAATTAACAAGCATTGATCACTACACACAAAGTAAATTTATTGCCGTTTGGTGCAGTAATTAGAAGGAAAATATTTTATTTTTCAACTATAAAATTTTATCACCACCTCCGAACGAAAGTGATACATTTTTCTTAATCATCTGTCAAAATGTGACATTTGTGACAAAATGGGTGCGCCCGTATCAGCAACTAAGACCCGATGAGTCCCAAATAAACGTCAGGAAATTTTCTCACGCAGCCGGTACTAGTATTAAATACAAAATGGCTTTATCGTCCAAACTGCGATGAAATTTGTGACTCAAGCTATGTCACAGTAGGCCGTGGTCGCCGGGAAGCAACAAGAAAGGCATGTCGTGCCTTTAAAATAAGTCACATGTTTGACCCGGCTAGCATTTAAGACAAATTGTAAGACATGACATAATTTATCATGTCTTGTCACAAATGTCTTGGGTACGCCCATGCTCGCTCCGCTGGTCACGTACGCCTTATCTAATGTATTGGGATCGGATGTCTGTTTACTAGGTACTGTAATATCACTCAAATCAAACCAAATCAAATAATTTATTTGCGTAATACAGGTTAGTAAGGTGTTACAAATAATATTTTCAATAGATACACTGTATTATAACCTAATGGTGTGCAAGTTATTACAAGTTTAGACTCACACTATAAGTAGTGTTATAATAAATTTAATTTCAAACATTACTTCATTTAAATTACAAATTAACATGTCAGATTAATTATTAATGTCATGTAATTTATTATTTTATTATTTTTTATAAGGCTAGTTTTATTTATAATTCAAATAATATGTACAACTGAATATTTATAATCTTATGAATAATAACAAAACCAACTTATATACAAAGGGGAGAAAGGCTCATAACGCATCAAAAAATTCGTCCACATCGATGCCAATGCAAATCGTGCCCAGAACCCTGGCAGCATTGCCACGTTGAATGGCAATGCTGATTCTCTGGCTGAAGAAAAGGTCAGCCCTCTGGTCACGCGAACAGTCGACTAACCGTTTACTTTTGTCTCGAAACACTCGATGAGCACTCGGACCCCATGGATCTAATGTCTCAACACCAAACGGCTCAAACATATAACTGCCAATAAGGTTGTTATATTTGCGCCGTTTGTTTTGGTTTTCTGCACCAGCAGCAGCTGCCCCAGCACAGCCCACCGTGCTAAGAAGATGGGATGGCGAAGATGGATGGCTTAATGTCATATTGAATTATCATAGAACGTCATAAAGTATTTTTTTTTATATATTAGAATAGATTAAAACACCTATAACTAAATCACAATATATTTTCCTGTAGCTACTCTTGGACATTATAGTAACATCTAGCAATTAGGAATTTGTATAGTTTTGTCTTGAACTTTTTGACATCGTCAGGCAATTTGTTATATAACAAAAATGTCGTACAAGGAACACTTTTGTTCATTAAGGCTGTTTTCCCATACGGTATTTCTATCTCTAATCTTTTTTGTCACGTAACTGTCTATAGTAGCTTTTAAAAGCGGTTTTATAATAGTTTGGATTTGATTTCACAAACAGACTTAATTTGCAAATATGAGTGCATGATGAAGGCAGTGTCAGAATTTTTGCGTTTTTTAAATATGGTTTACAGGTTGTAGTAAAGCCAAGATTACACATTGCTTTGATGCATTTCTTTTGAGATTTAAAAGCAGATTCCTTTTCAACCGAGTTACCCCAGGATATTACACCATATCTTAGAATAGGTGAAACTAGTACGTGGTAAGTGGCTAATACAGTTTCTTGAATGACAATCTTCGATAGTTTGTAGAGAGAAAACAAGGATTTATTAACTCTTTTACAGACGTGCTTTAAATGCGTTTTCCACGAGAGTTTATTGTCAATATGAATGCCAAGAAACTTTGTGTCTGTCACAGGGTGTACTATCTTGCCTTCGTAACTGACGTTTAGGTATTTGGGCTGTTCTTTGATGAAAGTGTAGAATTTTCGTTTTGTCCATATTTATTCTTAAGTAATTTCTGGATAGCTTTTGAATTATGGTAAACAGGGTGTGATTGACTTCATTTTCGTTATTATTTTCTTTATCACATTTTATAATTACTGTATTATCGTCCGCAAAGAGAACCATTGGTTGTGTAATATGCTTCGGAATATCCTTTATATATAACAAAAACAATAAAGAACCTAAAACTCTACCTTGTGGAAC
Source organism: Anorthoa munda (assembly GCA_945859665.1). Taxonomy (NCBI): domain Eukaryota; kingdom Metazoa; phylum Arthropoda; class Insecta; order Lepidoptera; family Noctuidae; genus Anorthoa; species Anorthoa munda. The sequence goes on along the minus strand of OX243917.1, from coordinate 7,967,375 downwards.
TCCAAATTTTAATTATTTCATTATTTTTATGTTTGATCTCATAACAAGTTTTTTGACATATTTGTGTAATTTGTATGATTTTTTGTCTCTCACACAAGTATGAAGATATGAGATCTAGCGCTTTACCTCTAATGCCATATATACTCAGTTTGTGAATCAATATCTTATGTTCAACTCGGTCGAAGGCTTTGCTCATATCCATGAAGATAGCGCATATTGGGTTTGTTTTGTCCATCGTTGTCAAAATTGTTTTAAGTAGGTCATAAATGGCAATATTAATCGTTTTACCCCTGCGGAAACCTTTCTGTTCGTCTACTAAATAAAATATTATGGTTTTCTAAATAATCGTATAGTCGGCTATAAATGACTTTTTCGAATACTTTTAAAAAGATGGGGATCAACGCCATGGAACTATAGATTCCCATATTACGTTTGTCATCTTTTTTGTGGATTGGAATGACAATAGAGATTTTAAGTTTGCTTGGGTATGTTCCGTTAGAAATTCACAAGTTTATTATGTAGCATAAGTGAGTCGCAATTGTCGGGGATACACATATTATAACTTTAGTACAAATGCCATCGTCACCCACGCTATTAGTATTTTTCAATTGGTTAATCTCTAGCTACTTCAATGGGTGTTGTCGGTGTAAGAAAAATTAAATTTACGTTCGTGTCTATTTTGTAAGTTGAAGGTTTTGTTAGGGGATTATCAAAGTGCTCTGATTCTAAAGCTTGGTCAATAAAAATTCGTTGAAATTATTTGCAATAGATTTAGGATTTGAAATTTTGATATTATCTTTGAGTATTTCAGTAATCGGCTCTTTAGGAAAGTTTAATTTAGAGTTGTTTATGATTGACCAGGTTGCTTTGGGCTTGTTTTGAGATGTACTTATGTAGTTATTATTTTGTGACTATTGAGTTAGTGATATTATATGTTAATAGCCTTGCAGCGTATTGCTTAAAGGCGTTTTTATTAGTTTTTTATTGGATGAGCCCTATACTGCCATAACATTCTTCTTTTAATTTTACTACAGTTTTTAATACCTTTGGATATCCATTTAGGTTTTTTATTTAATGTTTTCGTTATTATTTTAAAAGGAAAACATAGATTATAGAAACATAAATAAAACCGGCCAAGTGCGTGTCGGGCCACGCGCAGTAATAGGGTTCCGAAGTTGCATAATAATGCGGACTAAAAAGAGGGTTTTGTTGTTGTTATATGAACATTAGAACGGTTTCAGCGGCTCACAAAGTCTAAAAACGGGCCCACATAGGATGTTTTTAATCTATATTCTCGCGTTTGACCACTATCTCGCCTGATGGTAAGCGATGGTGTGGTCTACGGTGAAGCACGCTTGCCTAGATGTAATCTATTCACTCTTGACTTAAACTAAATAAGGACTAACTGGTAACTGAAGAAGGAGTTATAAAATCCAACTTCGCAACTGAAGTTAGAAAAATATTATCTATTTGAGTACCATCGCGAATTGCGAAAGAAGCCGATACGAGCGCGCGTTAGAGCCACGGGGAATGGTATAGTTCGGTACTGGATCCTTGCGTGCACGCTCCTTGTTTATTTCTCTTTGAAATTAGAAAAAAATCGTATGTATTCACCTCTAATCTCCTCTAATACCGCAGATTGGAGGTGAATCCTCTAATCTGCGGTATTCACTATTTCATTCTGGAAAGTTTTACGCTACTCAAATAGTGATGAAGTCGGGTCGAATATTAACTTTATAGAAGGATATCGACAAAAGAAAATAAGTAATTTGCTTGGAAATCGAATCTAATTTGACTTTACTTTTATGTTTTAATTACAAAACGTCGAAAATATTTCTGCACTAACACAAAATAGACTCCACCGCGCGCATGCGCCGTATGTACTACGTTCTGGTACTGCCAACAACTCCGGCCACTCCAATGCGTGATTTATTTTTAATTTTTTCGATATGTAAGTAATTTTTCAATGGCATTTGTACAAAAATTTTACTGTGCCAAGTACATTTTATAAGTTGGTCGACTATTACTCGTAAAGTTGTAAAGCCTGTTATGATTTCATTTTTGTATATTTTTACATAGTTCGTAAGCATTATATTTACTCTGTTTTACACAGCTATCAACTTTATTTTAGTAATTTTTCAATGGCATTTGTACAAAATTTTTACTGTTCCAAGTACATTTTATAAGTTGGTCGACTATTACTCGTAAACTTGTAAAGCCTTGTTATCCGTGATAATTTTCCTTTTAATTTCGTTATATTTACTACTGCCGTGAATTTTTTCACATCGCCAAGAGCAACCATTTCGCTGGTTGGGGGGGGGGGGACACTTGACTCTAACATAAATTTGCAACTTAAAGCTTAATTTTACGCAAACGGATCTCTGAATCGAAAAATGGTTTTAACAAACCCATAATATTTTTGAATGGCCTTTCCAACAATACCCCACACCATGGGACAGATGAGAAAAAAAAATTCATCCCCACTTTACGTCTATGGGATGTACCCGAAAAAAAAATTTTTTTCATGATTTTATGTAACCACTTTGTCGGAATTATTAATATGTATATACATGCCAAATTATAGCTTTCTAGTACTTAGATTCTCTGAGCTATGCTGCGGACGGACAGACGGACAGAGCGAAACTATAAGGGTTCCTTGTTGATTTCGGAACCCTAAAAAGGTCTAGAAAACAATCATAAGCTTCGTACGGATAATTTGTCTGGTAAATGTCAGCAAACAACAAGCTGTTCATACAATTTTTAAACTTAGCGAGATTTTCTGTACTATAATTACGCCTTCTAAAACGCCAAGATTTTAGCATGCAGGTTTTTTGACAGGGCATTGTAATAATTAAGCCGTGTGGTCGGATATAAATAAAATAAATAAAACATTAAATAAAAAATCCTTTTATTCCATGCAATTACAATACTTTTTCATATAAAAACATGCAAACATACATTTGAATCCATATATATCTTTATTTACTTTGCCAGCAGAATATACAGAAATACATTTAGTTACTATTATTCAATCTTATTTAATTTTATTCATTTATTATAATCTAATTTAATTAATTAATATGTAATTTATTGAATTGTTACATGTGTATAAAATTCTGATTATTCTAGTTATTCTATTATAAAATTCTAATGATTAAATTTTTTCTATTATTATTCTATGAATTTTTAAATTTTCTATTTATCATGGGCCCCTTTCTAGTAAAGATAAGATATTATTATTTTTTTTAAACCTTGCCCCACACTAGGAATTTCTTCCTGTATCGTGGGTGCGTTTACAAACATATAAACTCACAATCACAAACACCCAGAGCCGAAACAACTACCTGTAGGTCATACAAATATTTGTTCCGTGCGGGAATCGAACCCGCGACACGCAGCGCAGCAGTCAATCGCTTAACCACTGCGCCAACCGTGCGCCTATGAAAATGGAAATCCTTGGAGGAGGCTCCAAGGATTTCCATATATCTCTTATTTTTGCTATCGAAGTTATATTCCTTGAAGGGTGGTGTCATAATTTTCCACGGTGACCAACCGGATTGGAAGATGTTTTGTGTTGTCTATTTCTTTTCTTTCCATTTCCGTTGTTTTTGAGAGGGGTCTTGATCAGGTCTGCTAATTGGTTTCGTTTTTGTTATGATGGGTTTGGTTAGTTGTAGGAGTTTTAGTTACATAATTTAAAAGGCCCGGTTTCACTAATTTTTCAGGTCGATTTGAAAACGGTGAAAGCGGAGACTTCAAAGGGGTTGCTTTATTTTTCTTGTTAACTTGTGTTTTAGGAGTTGGATCGTTTTGACTCATTTGCTTTTCATGAAGGGAAGCGGACAGAAGTCTTTTTTTGTTGTTAACCGGGGTAGAAAAATGCTCTGTTTTTTTAATATTACCTATTTATCATATTTGATCATTGCTCTATTTCCTTTCTCCCTTTTTGTTTTTAATTGTTCTTGTAGCTCTCTTCTTTTTCCAAAATGTGATGATGGTAATCTTCTTCTAAGTAATAGTTGGTATCCGTAAGTAACTTTTTCTGTTTAAGGATCTCGATCATTTTCCCCAAAGTTGTGAGTGTTAATATAATCGGGCGAGGATTATCTGATTTATTATCTGATTATCTGAATTTTTACCTATTCTGGTTAGTTCTTGAATGTCGCTTTTCAATAACTGTATTGACAGAGCTTAGTTATGAAATCAATAACGACATTTTCTAAGTCCGAGTAGAGATACTCTTGTTCTCCAAGGCCAAATATCACCACATTTCTTTTTCTCGCCTCTTTTTCTAAGAGGTCTTCTTCTTGTTTATCAAATTTTTGTTTTAAGTCTACATACATTTCTTGTCATACCTTAAATTTTGCATCGACTATGTTGTTTATGTTTTCCGTTATGTTTTCTGTAATCTTCACTCCACTTTCCTTAATTGTGTTTTTTGTTCGTCTAATTTATTCCGGATAGAAGAAGAAGTCTCGGCTACTCTACGCTTACGTAGAGTAGCCGAGACTTCTTCCATATTTATTTGATTGCGTTCTAGCTAACAAGCTAGCCTTGGTGGTTGATACTAAAGTTTACATACATGTATCGCCATCTATCGGTTAGTTAATTGATGAGACGTATGATGGTTGGACTACTCGAAGCTAGATGGCGCTGCTAGTTGTTGCAGTGGTCGGATATACCAAATTCAATTATTTCACTTTTGCATCTTTGAATATTGTGTGCAAAGTTGTCGAGACAAGTGTTACTGATAAGTCTCGTAGGATGTCTTATTTCTAACTTTAAATTGTGACTTTCCAGAAGATATTCAAATTCCATAGTATGGCGGTTTCTTTTAAGTATGTTTATATTAATGTCTCCAGTAAGATTTTTTTTTTTATTATTATTGTCACAGATTTGGCGTAACAACTGTTCTAAGTTATTGAAAAATATGTTTATGCATGAGTTTGACAGTCTGTATACACAAACTATAATAAGCACATCGTCACTTAATTATATTGCTCTACACTCTATGATACCTTTAATTGAACAGTTGGTATTTAATAGTGTAAATTGTGGGCGCTGTTGTTTTTTTCGTTGCGACCGCTGTGCTATTTAACAAAGGCCGGTTTTAACCTATCTACTGAATTACGGGCTACACGCCCGGGTAACCGTACACGATATATCTTGTGGTCTCTTTCAATGATCTTGTAATGACCATCGTAGGGCGATTTCAGTGACTTTGTAACCGTATCATCGCAAACAAAAACTTAATCACAGTCCTTTAATTCCGAGTGCACACATGTTGCATGACTTTGCTTAGCACGAGTAGGGCGATGCGTGGCGATAGTATTGCAAATGTCTTTGATTAAATTATATGATTCTGAACTATTTACTTTGCTATTGTAGAATTCGCCGGATAATCGAAAAGTTCCTTAACCCAAGTGGTATTACGATCCAATCGAGTCATTATCGAAGATTTTAACGACCTGTGCCAACGCTCGACAGTTCCATTGCTTTAGGGGTAGTAAGGTGTAGTATGTCCTTTAACTTTAGTAATTCCTTAAAATGTCCCATCCTTTTAGTAAACAAATGGACAAATGGATGGATGGTCTACAGATGGTTGTTTCAGCTCTGGGTGTTGTGTATGTGAGTTTGTATGTTTGTAAACGCACCCACGATACAGGAAGAAATTCCTAGTGTGGGGCAATGTTTTAAAAAAAAAAAAAAAAAAAAAAAAAAAAAAAAAAAAAAAAAAAAAAAAAAAAAATAGACACAAACTGTCCTCCTTGGTCGCTGGTAATCTTAATTGGACAACCGTAACGTACTATCCAACCTTCATTTATTGTTCTTGCAACTTCGTCAGCTATTATTTCATTTATCGGATATGCTTTCGGCCATCGCGCGCTCCTAAAAAAAAAAAAAAAAATAATGAGAAGACAAGCTTTAACGAAACTTGAATTTGAACGAAAAATATTACAAATACAAATATCTTTATTTGTTGAACATAGATATATTATTATAAGTAGGTTAGATACAGATGTTGTGGTTATTGAAGAACGCTATGTCTAGCCGTCATCGGCGTACAAATAATAATTTGGCAAACATGCTGATTATAATAAGTTAACACACATTATTAAATAATTCTAAATTAAATAGTCTAAAATAAAAATAAAACATTCCAATAAAATACAATAATAATAATAAATTCTAGTATAAATTTGTCAATTAAAATGTCAAAACAGAAAAAGAAAAATGTGTAATTATAATGTGTCAGTTAGGTATTCGTTCACCGTATAATATGTTTTTCATACAATATTTTCAGAAAAGCCTTTTTAAAATCGTCTATGTTATTCATTTCTTTAATTCGTCGACAGATCTTATTATAGATCCTAGGTGCCATTCCTAAAAAACTTTTTGCATAAAGAGCAGTGCTATGTGGCTTAGTGCATATCTCTCTGTTGCGACGTTTAGATCTCAAGGTTTCAAACAGATGGAAGTTGGATTTGACAAATACTACTGTCTCAAAAATGTATATACAGGGCAATGTTAACAGTTTATAATTTCTGAAATATAGAATACAGCTATCAGTCGGTTTCAGTTTAAACACCGCACGCACACATCTTTTTTGGGCTTTAAACGCAACTTCTTTGTCCGTGGAATTGCCCCAATATATAATGCCAAAACGTAATGTAAATGTGACATATGCCTTGTAGGAAACTAGAACAACGGACTCATTCACTATTTTTGCTAGATTGTAAAGCGCATATGAGTACCGGTTTAGTTTCTTACAAACCGTTTCTACATGACATTTCCAGTCTAAATGACTATCCAAGTGAAGTCTCACAAATCTAGCACTACTTGTTTCAGCTATTATTTGATCTTCGTAAGCTATGTTTAAGTTAAGTTTTTTTGTTCTTTGATAATATGTCATAAGCTTTGTCTTATCTATGTTTATTTTTAATTAATTTTTATGTAACCAATTTAAGATGCAAAGGATGGACTTGTTTATGTTATCTTCATAAGTTTCTTTATTTTTACATGGGACAATAAGTGTACTGTTATCTGCAAACAAAACAGTTTGATGTTCAGTGCATTTTGGCAAATCATTAACATATATGAGAAACAAAAAGGGCCCAAGGACAGTTCCTTGGGGTACACTACATGTTGTATCTCTAATTGATGACATATGAGTAGTTTCTATCTTGGATTTAGAACAAATTCTATTTATAACAGTGGCTTGCCTACGTCATGTTAGATATGTTTTGACTAGATTTAATATGTTGCCCCTGACACCGTATCGTTCTAACTTATTTTATTTATTTTATTTATTTGGCTCACCAACAATTGAATACACTGATACAAAGATATGAGATACATCCAATATACCACCTACCTATAACTTACCCAGTAATATTTCATGATTTACGTGATCGAAGGCTTTCGACATGTCCATAAGCACTGCTGCAATTGGTTTTTTTTTGTCAACACTACCAACAATTTCTGTAAATAATTCATAGACAGCTTTATTAATGTTTCTATTTTTCCGTATACCATATTGTTCTTTAGCCAGTATATTGTTTAATTCAAAGAATGTGTTCATAGATCTATAAATATCCTTTTCAAAATTTTTTGACATTACTGGTATCAGAGGTATTGGACGATAATTTGACATAGCAGCTTTATCACCTTTCTTATGCAGTGGTTTAATTATGGTTGTTTTTAATAAATTAGGAAAGTGGCCATGTTCTATGCATAGATTAAAAACAAAACTCAAAACAGGTGCAATTATATGCGACACAGATTTTAAAATATTAGTAGTTATTCCATCATAACCCACGCTATTTGTGTTCTTTAATGAATTGATAATATTAAATATTTCCAACGAATCTATCGGTCTCACTAATAGAGATTTGGGATAATAATTTAAGCAAGATATAGCATCGCTAGTATTACAATTAATTTCAGGATGAATTGAGTCTATAATCATTGAATGCCGTAGCCATTTCTTTAGGATCACTTATTAGTTTATCACCTTTGAGTATTTTTTTACGGATTCAGAGGGGAAGTTTGATTTCCATCTATTAATTATTTTGCACGTAGCTTTAGTTTTATTCTCAGCACTATTAATTACATGACCGTTTTGAGATATTTGTGTCAAGTGTATCACTTTTTTTAATCGTTTTGAATATTGCTTAAGTAACTGTTTATTTTCAATATTACGTGATCGCCTATACCGCCATAACATTTTTCTTTTTCGTTTACTACATCTTCTGATACCTTTAGAAATCCATCTCGGGGATTTACGAGTAGAGATCTTTCTTTTCAGAGGCGGAAAACACAAATCGTAGAAAAGTTTAAACAGTACTGTTGTACCGACCCGGAACTAGCTTTTAATTCGTTCCATGACCTGTTTCAAAATCTCGACGATTTGTGTTTTCTATAATCGTCGAGATTTTACATATTACGTACGAGAATAGTACATACCAGTGATCACTCGAACAGGACTTATTTACAGGACACTTAAAGAGTTGAGCTGTGTGGTCAGATAAGGCCAATTCTAAAACTTCACCACTACCACCCTTGACATTATGGATAATGTTGTCAATACTGTAAAAAGAAGGAGAATCTATATCGGATTACTCAGCGGTGTTAAAAAAAATGACCAATTAGTCTGTGGATTGCGAAGTGAAACCATCAGACAACGATTATTTGCTGAAAGTAATCTGGACTTTGTCAAAGCATACAAATTAGCAGTGAGCATGGATGGTGCCAGCTTGCGCTCGCGACTGCACACGTGGCCGCGCCAGCGCCGGCGCCTGTTGGCCGTGCGCAACCACACCAGCAATGTCGAGCATGTGGCGCACGTCATGACACAGCCTCGTGCAAGTTTGCACGCTTCGTATGCCGTGTTTGCAACCGGCGTCGTATGTGCCCGAACATAGCGGGGCACAACCACATCGACCTCGGTAAGATAATTAGTTACCTAAATTAGTTTCGGTTTTTATGGGATGCCTGTAAAAGCCGTCTGAGACAAAGCATGTTGATAAAAATCATATAATTTTAAAGATATATCTGCTTATCATTTACCTCTCACACACACGGGGCCTGTACATATTATAGTACTTCATGATAAATCATCAACTCACCTGATGGATATTTTAAATAGACTTCTGAAGATACATGCAGCGCTTCATTCCTCAAACATATTTGAATAGACAATGCATCACCCGGGTGATAACCAAACATGAATGGAGAACTTGGTTCTCGTCTAGCCACTGTTTGATTTCCATCTAAAACAAAAAGTAATTAGATTGTATTAATATGTTAACATTATATGTCTAGACATATAATGTCTGCCCAAACCAGAATCTATCCTAAACCGAATAATTCGATCAACCTAGCTACAATCGTTTTACGATTTACCTGTTTAACGTATATTCGCAGACTGGTCTACGGATATACGTTAAACAGGTAAATACGGATAACAACACTGCCCAACGCTGTAACCTCGAAGCGGCCATCACCGGTATACCTACTTTATCACCTAGTATATATGTCAATGGTTTATGATCCGTCCGAAGCAAAAACTTGCGACCGTACAATTACTGGTGAAATTTACGAACCCCGTAAACAATAGCGAGCGCCTCCCTATCTATCTGTGAGTATGCGCGCTCCGCTGTGGTGACCGAACGTGAAGCATACGCCACCGGTCGCTCGCCGCCAGATGTCGCATGCGATATCACCGCCCCGATACCTACACTGCTCGCATCGGTCGTCAGAATTAAGGGTAACTCGGGTGAATAGTGTATTAATATTTCACTACTCGCTAATAGGTGCTTCACCTTATAATGTGCACGATCGAGTTCAGTGGGTGCACTTTCTGTAACACGTCAATAGATTCAACGCTGTCACTGTGATAAACACGCAGCAAACGCAACGGGAACAATCAAACATGAACCAGATATCTATTGTGATGTGACTTCTTCATCGTTTAATACTTTGCCCCTTCTACGGCATCGTCGGTAGCAACGCATAGTTCACTTTGACCACAGGTTTTGTGGCACAAAGAGCAGGGAACCAGCTGAGACATAGTCTGCGAATGTTTTTTCATAACTTTGAACATGAACTTTGCCTCAGTATCAACAAAACAGAGTTTTGTTATTTGCTTACTAGTTTTGTATTATTTTATTAAAGTTTATTTTTAATACCTGAAGTTTGCTTAAAAAAGTTATGAAACATGTTCGTTTAAAAAATAAACTGTAGTCAAAGTTCTCAAGTTCACGGCTCAATTAACACTGACACGAAAAGAAGAAGAAGATCCCGATGTAAACAGTGAAACACCCATAACTAAAGAATAGCTGAACCGATTTTCATCAAACATAACTAAGAACACTCTCGATAAAGTCATCTTTAAAACAAAAAAAAACCGAAGTCAAAATCGGTTCATCCGTTCAGGAGTTATGATGCCACAGATAGATAGACTATTACATAAACACACAGTTACACACGTCAAAACTTATAACACCCCTCTTTTTCCGTCGGGGGTTAGAAAAACAGAGTACTTACAAAACTCATACTCATTGTAAACATACACGTCCACATCTTTTGCACCACTCATAGTTATTATTAAAGAGAAGTAATGATCGTTTTAATAATGTACTATCAACACACTATGTATTTAACTTTAATCACAAATAGAAAATTGAGTTTATTCAATTAACAACACTTGTTTAAAAAACTACATAAACGTGTTGCTGTAAGTACAACACGTATATTAATAGCGAGATTGGTACGTTGTCGGTTTGCCTGTTGGGTATCATTTCCTCTTAATATAAGTAGTAGCACATTGCATGCTAAGCGATTGTGATATAAGCGTGGATGTGAAACATCAAATCACTCAATAAAAATGACGCTAACAGTTGGCGCCTCTTTGCCAAGTAGTCCTCCTCTTTGAAAAGTGATTAACTCATGACGTTGACGTCAATTTAACTAAGGGAATAAATATAATGACCACCAAAAAAAACTTTGTGACGATAACCCCTAACCACCAAATCTAGTAATATACTGACAAAAATAGTAAATGATCACCAAATTTAGTAAATTGATCACCAAATTTTAATAGCAAATTATTGCGCTATTTAATGTTGTAAAATAGGTTAGGTTAGGTTAGAACTGTGACCAACCGCGCGCGAGCCGAGCGAGCAAAGCGAGCGGTGCCGCGGCAGCGGCCGGCGAGCGCTACTTCCAAGTTGCTCCCAGAAATTTTATAATCTTTTTGGTCATTGGTTTAATTTTGGTGATCATTTACTACTTTTGGTGATCATTTACTACTTTTGGTTATAATTTTACAATAAGATGCGGGTTTAATTTTGGTGATCATTTACTATTTTTGTCTGTTATGTTACTATATCTGGTGGTAAGTTAAACATAAGCCTTTAACTAATGTCGGAATCGGAAAATATAGCCGCTTTGACAGTTGTCTGGACCTGACGACTCTATGCTGACACCTCGTAGACGTCATACCAGGAATTATTAATTGATTGCTGACTGCATCGTTGATCTAGTGACAGCTATAGTGACATTTGAGCATGAGATTTGACAAACTTATGTTGTCTATTACATTTGATGATTAGGATATTCTTAGTATCAGCCTGGAGTAGGGAATTATGCCTGTTTAACAGTATTCAACTTCTTATTACATCGCGTAACTGCCAAGTCCTTCGAGGCATACAAATGTTAGATTAGCAGCTTGATGTGGATTTTAAGCATTATGTGTGACTTAGTTACTGCTCGAGCTACATATTATTAGAAATATTATTCATAATATTGCTCATTATTGTAGATGTTAATGGATAAAGCAACTTTGAAAAAAAAAGTGAATAATGCCATATTTCCGGCAGGCAATTCTAACCTTCTGGTTTTAAAGTTCCCATTTTAAAATCATATAATGATGGTTACTCGTCTGACGCTGTAAGCCCTAGACATTCTTCATAAACGTAGGCACCACCAGAGGGTGGGGTAGGGGTCTATATCAGGTACTTTGTCTTATTTGTAAAACAAGCTAGGAAATGAGGAAGGTAAAACCAAGATTCTTTAAGTGATGATGGTTGTTAAACGTTTGTGATAACGAAAAGACGAAACGTTTGTGAAAGGTTGTCTGTAAGAGATTGCCTACTGCGATAAGACCGCCCATTGTACACTTGTATATTTGAACATATGTCCTGTATATTTTTTGTGGTGTACAATAAAGTATATAATAAATAAATAAATAAATAAATATTTGTATTTTTCTTCGAATGGCTCGAGAACTTTGTTTTTTTTTATACTTTGGTTTATCCAATCATTGTAAACTGTTTGTTGTTCAAAACTGTTGAAGATAAAACTAACTTATATTTACAAGTTGGAACTTCATGGCACACAGCTTCAAGCACTTTCCTTTCAAATTTAATATGCTATGCTGCCATGCTCAAACTAAATTGCCGCCAACCGGCCAAATCATATTACAAAAATCGATACTGTTTATCCATACTTAATATTATAATGCAAAAGTAACTGTGTATATCTGTTTGTCTGTCTGTTACCTTTTCACGCCACTGAACCGATTTAGATGAAAAGTATGGCGATTATTTGAGATCCAAGGAAGGTCCTAGGATAGTTTTTATACCGGAAATCATAGGGGGTGGACTCTTACAGTAATCTATTTATATCTTGTGATTGGTGTTGTTTTTAGACTTTAAGGAAGACAGTAGCAGGAAAACATTATTACAGTATAAAATAACAGCATGTTAAAATGTTAAATACTAAAATCAATTATAGCGGTAAAATTAGTGTAGAGTTTAACACCAGTATGTACAAAACTGTCGTGGACACAAAAAAAAAAATTCTAATATTATAATTATTTCCCAAAGTTTGTGAATTACCATAATTTTGTAACAATGAATTCTATCATAGTCAATTTGTGTGGAATTGTTGTAGCAGTTCTGGCAATTAACGAATTTCATCGTGGTAAAGATGAAGCTTGTAAGTTATTACCCGACTGCCGAAGGAGGGTAATGTGCTTACCAGTCTATGCATGTATGTTTGTTCTTATGTGGCGTTCAAATTTTCGTGGCTGAACATTATCAAGGTGTCGACTGAAGTGTATACTCTTGCCATTTTCAAAATAAAGAACGTTTGTCTTTTTTAGGGTTCCGAAGTCAACAAGGAACCCTTATAGTTTCGCTCTGTCCGTCTGTCCGTCCGCAGCTTAGCTCAGAGAATCTAAGTACTAGAAAGCTATAATTTGGCGTGTATACACATATTAATAATTCCGACAAAGTGGTAACATAAAATCATGAAAAATATTTTTTTTTCGGGTACCTCCCATAGACGTAAAATGAGGATGTATTTTTTTTTACTCATCTATCCCATAGTGTGGGGTATCGTTGGATAGGCCATTCAAAAATATTATGGGTTTGTTAAAACCATTTTTCGATTCAGAGATTCGTTTGCGTAAAATTAAGCTTTAAGTTGCAAATTTATGTTAGAGTCAAGTGTCCCCCCCCCCTGCCAGCGAAATGGTTGCTCTTGGCTATGTGAAAAAATTCACGGCAGTAGTAAATATAACGAAATTAAGAGGAAAATTATCACGGATAACAAGGCTTTACAAGTTTACGAGTAATAGTCGACCAACTTATAAAATGTACTTGGAACAGTAAAAATTTTGTACAAATGCTATTGAAAATTTACTTAAATAAAGTTGATGGCTGTGTAAAACAGAGTAAATATAATGCTTACGAACCATGTAAAAATAAACAAAAATGAAATCATAACAGGCTTTACAAGTTTACGAGTAATAGTCGACCAACTTATAAAATGTACTTGGCACAATATTTTTTTTGTACAAATGCCATTGCAAAATTGCTTAAATAACGTTGTTAGCTGTGTAAAACAGACAGTAAATTTATGCTTATGAACCATGTAAAAATATACAAAAATAAAATCATAACATCCTTAGTAATAATGATTTCCAAACTAATAATGTTTAAGCTCGAATAACGCATTGGAGTGGCCGGAGTCGTTGGCAGTACCAGTCCGTAGTCCATAAGGCGCATGCGCGCGATGGAGTCTATTTTGTGTTAGTGCATTAGTATTTTCGACGTTTTGTAATTAAAACGTAAAAGTAAAGTCAAATTAGATTCGATTTCCAAGCAAATTACTAATTTTCTTTTGTCGATATCCTTCTGTAAAGTCAATATTCAACCCGACTTCTTCACTAATTGAGTAGCGTAAAACTTTGCATAATGAAATAGTGAATATCGCAGATTATAGGATATTAGGAACTTCGGAACCCTATTACTGCGCGTGGCCCGACACGCACTTGGCCGATTTTGTTTATTATTTTTTATTATTGATAGGCTCGCGCTTGACCACTATTTCACCTGATGGTAAGTAAGTCTCGTACTTTTTTCTTGTGGTCGTTCATCGGTAGCAGAATAATACAACCGGTATTTCACAAGCTAGTATATTCGACTGGCGCAGCAGTCGTTTGCACAAGTATATAATAACTATCACTCCGCCCGCGACTTCGTCAGCGTGTTTTCGTATTTTATCCTACAGATCTGATCCTGAGATTTGATCCTGATACAATAATTCCACACAAATTGACTATGATAGAAGTCATTGCTTCAAAATTATGGACTTAAGGAAATATATAATATTAGAAATATATTTTTTTTGTGTCCACGACAGTTTTGTACATACTGGTGTTAAACTCTACACTAATTTTACCGCTATAATTGATTTTAGTATTTAACATATTAATAGGAAAAAATAAGTATACATACATACGTACATAAAAATATCCATTCAGTCGAAAAAGTTATAAGTAACTAGTTTTTACCCGCGGCATCGCTCGCGTAAAACGTAGAAATGGAAACACAGAGTAGTAGTACAAAAATAGTGTATTTTGCGTTACATAAAATGCAGTAGGTACTAATTTGATTTTTGATTCTTATAAATATTGTTTAGGTCGTCAAAAGTGTGGAAATGGGTACTGAGCACAGAATTGTAATTTTTAATAACTTACTTTAACACAGTCGTGTAAACAATATTTTTAGTTTTACCATCTTTTGCTAAAACATATTGAATATGTGGACTTGATACTCGTGAACACGCTACATACAGTTGCCCATGGGAAAAACAGTTTTTTTTCTAAATGCACTCCTGCAACTTTCAGTGTTTGCCCTTGAGCTTTATTTATGGTAATCGCGAATGCGTCCAGATTTCTCATTAACAGGACTGGGACACCAACTGTCAGCCTCAACGTATGGGACGGTACCCCTGATAATTCTAAAGAGTTAAGAAACTCTATAGGGTAGAGTTTCTCACCCTGAAGATATTCAGGGTGAGTCACTCTGCTGGCACTTGTTTCAAGCTTGCTTGGAAGCATATTTTCTTATTCTGCTTGAAAAACGGCGAAATTCATCACTGTCATACAAAAGCAAAGACTTGAGTGGTTCTTCTGGCTCACCAAGCGTTGGAACTGAAACTTTTCAACCAGAGCAACACGTACCCGATGTCTCATCATTCCACTTGAGTGCTTCACAATATCTAAAATTTTTAGCCATGTTCCTATGAGAACTAATCGATGGTTAGTGTTAATCAATCAATGGGTCATAATCAGACGCAGCGTTGTGGAACGACTCCCATGTATTTCTTGCAAACGTACGTCTCCTTTCAGACTGCCGTTGAGCTCGTAAAATACGCCATATTTGGGATTGTTCAGGCGTCTCAGCAGCTATCGATGACGCGTGACGTTCGGCATCTAAAATCCGACGGGCCTGTGTTTGCTCAAAAGTCTCACCAGCCCTTTAAGTTGCATGACGCTCAGCATCTGCGAGTTAGCGAGCCTGAGTCTGGTCGAAAGTCTCAGCAGATCTTTGAGTCTCGTGACGCTCAGCATCTGTGAGTTGGCGAGCCCGAGTCTGGTTGGAACTCTCAGCAGCTATTTGAGCTGCGTGACGCTTAGCATCTGCGTGTTGGCGAACCTGTATCTGGTCTAAAGTCTCAGCAGCTCTTTGGGTTGCGTGACGCTCAGCATCTAAAATTAGACGGACTGAGTCTGCTCCTCTGTTCCTTGGCTTCTAGTGTTAGCTTTATGAAAATTCATGTGCTAATTTAAAATTAATATTGCACATATGTTTAGTTATTTTGCGTTGTTTAAATAAAATAAGTCTTGAATTCTATTGAAATGTTTTGGTTGTTTCGGAAGTTTGTAATAATTATAATATTAATTATTGTTAAATCTATACCATAAAACATGTTGATTTTTATGTGGATTTTCTGAATATGTTTCTTGTTTTAGTTTGTTATAATTTTTGATGTCTTTCATTGTAAGTAGCTCAATGCTGACTTCCGGACAAAATGTCGTGTTTATTTTCCATTGGCTGATATTGGTCTTTTTCCTCGGTGTCAATGAGGAAAGGACAGCCAATCACAATCAATCATCATGGAGCTTTGAAAGAGTCTGGATCATGAGAGTCAGAAAAAAATGGAGATGTTCTGTAAAGCCGATAACAAAGTATTACAATTATTTGATGAAGTACAGTGTTTGAATTATTATATCCGAAAGTTTTAACAAATCAGAAGCGGAATAGCACCAAGGAATTCTGGTGTATCGTTACCACCTTGGTGCGATCATACGCCCACAATAAGGTATATTAAAAGTCAATTTGATTATTTAACGTGAATTTTGTTTGTGTCTATTTTCTTTTTCTGTGTAGAATGTCTATATGTATTATATGTGTAGAAAAAAATGGAGATGTTCTGTAAAGCCGATAACAAAGTATTACAATTATTTGATGAAGTACAGTGTTTGAATTATTATATCCGAAAGTTTTAACACTAGGTACTCTTGCTGTTCGAGCTCTGCTAGAGCTACGGTTCAGATGAGATTTACGCTTGCGAGGTATATCCACAGCATAAAAATATCCCCCTAATAAAAATAAGCAGTAGAATATTATAAAGTTTTGCTTAAATTACCACTTTCATAGACACTGACATTAAGTTGACTTTTTCAAATTGATACTCAAATCTTTCATAAACAATTATATCATGCCTACAGCCGAATAAGAAGGACGCCATAAAAAGAAGTTTATATAGTACATATTATTTTCATATTTTATAACTACTCCACCCCATTTCTGCCGCACCTTGTTTTATACAAAAAAGTAGCCTATGTCCATCCCAGGGTCTCATACTATCTGCATACCAAACTTCATCTAAATCGGTTCAGTGGTTTAAGCCATAATAAGAAGTTTCATACAAATCTAACCCACCCCCCTATTTCTTCCCCTTTGTGTTTTATGCAAAAAAGAAGTAGCCTAAGTCCTGTCCAGGGTCTTAAACTATCTTCACACCAAATTTCATCTTAATCGATTCAGCGGCTTAAGCCATAATAAGAAGTTTCATTCAAAATTAACTCCCCTCCCATTTCTCCTCCTTCGCATTTTTTTGCAAAAATAAGTAGCCTATGTCCGTTCCAAGGTCTCAAACTATCTTCTTACCAAATTTCATCTAAATCGGTTGAGCGGTTTAAGCGTGAAAAGGTAACAGACAGACAGACAGACAGACAGAGTTACTTTCGCATTTATAATATTAGTATGGATTATATTGTTATTTTATCCTGTAATATTGATTTCCTGCTACTGTAATATATTAGTAGTTTATGAAGCTGTTGCATAATTAGGAGTATTTAAACATAAGTGTGTATTTAAAAACCGAGCCGTAAGCGATGTTTTTAACATTATTACACGTTTTAATACCTAGTAATGTGCAGTTTCATACACTACTTTATCTACACTCATACATTGTGATTGAACCTACTAAATACCTTTTTTTTGCATTTTCCATTGCCTTAAAGTCGTGATAGCATTTATTATATAATTTTCTCGATTTTGCTGGTAATACGATTATGAGTAATTTCCGTCGCCGCATCCAAAATATCGGGGGTAGTCAAATTTTCTTCACATTCACTGATATCAGACCTTTTTAAGCAAGAACTAAAAAACTCATGAAATTCAGTACAGCAAAATGTGTGAATGGCTCCAAAACCCTCACACATCAAGCACATCACCGCATGAACCGCGCATGCGCTAAAGCGGGCGTTACCAAAGACAAGTATAAATTGGAATCAAAACTGTTTATATTAGCTACTAATATAAACAGTTTTGGTTCCGTATGGTGACGGACGTAAAGAATTTCACCATCCAATATCTTCCCGTGGGTGTCGTAAGAGGCGACTAAGGGACACACCAGAGAATGGGCAGCAGCGTTCTCTGTGCACTTTAACAACAAACTGCGATCGCCAACCCGCCTGCCAAACGTGGCGATTATGGCAAACCCTAATGATCAGCACACAGAAAAAACGGCCCCGAGTGCCCGGCAGCCCGTCTACCCTCGGCTACGGTAGCGGCCGAGGCGATGGCGTGGCAAGGGGTGCTAAGAATCCCCGGAGTGGACCCGGCTATCCCAATAAACACCGACGACTGGACCTGGGATCATATAACACGTGAACACTCCGGACCGACGAGAAGATAGCCGAACTCGAGGAAGAATTGAGCAGGTTGCGATGGAGTATTATTGGGTTATCTGAAGTCCGAAGAGAGGGGGAGGTCTCGATAATCCTCAAATCCGGTAACCTGCTCTATTTCCGAGAGGGTGACCGACAGTCCCAGGGTGGTTTCGGGTTTATCGTCCACAAGTCCCTTGTGAACAACATGGTGAAGATCAAGAGTGTGTCTACCAGGGTGCTCGCACGCAGGTTTGACGATTTCTAGCCTCCCAAACAAGCCGGATTCCGGAGCCGGATTCCGGAGCTGGATTCCTTCAGCACCGTAGACCACATACATACACTGCGGCAGGTTATACAGAAGACCGAAGAGTACAACCTGCCTCTTTGTTTAGCGTTTGTGGATTACGAGAAAGCCTTCGATTTGATCGAGACTTGGGCTGTACTGCAGTCTCTCCAACGGTGCCAAATTGACTACCGGTACATCGAAGTGTTGAAGTGTTTATACAAAAACGCTACCTTGTCAGTTCGACTTCAGGATCGGACCTCGCAACCAGTCCTTCTGCAGCGAGGTGTGAGACAGGGAGACGTCATATCTCCGAAGCTGTTTACCGCTGCACTGGAGGATGTCTTCAAGGTTCTGGACTGGAGAGGGCTAGGCATCAACGTCAATGGCGAGTACATCACTCACCTTCGGTTTGCCGACGATATAATGGTTATGGCTGAGACCATGGAGGACCTCAGTACAATGCTCGTTGACCTCGGTAGAGCTTCCGAAAGAGTGGGTCTTAGAATGAACATGGACAAAACCAAGGTGATGTTGAATGCCCATGTTACACCCACTCCTATCAAGGTCGGAGACTCTACACTCGAAGTTGTGGGCGACTATGTCTACCTGGGACAAACGATCCAGTTGGGTAGGGCCAACTTCGAGAAAGAGGTCAACCGTTGAAACCGACTAGGCTGGGCAGCGTTCGGGAAGTTGCGCGGTATCTTCTCGTCCAACTTACCACAGTGTCTCAGGACGAAAGTCTATGACCAGTGTGTGTTGCCAGTGATGACATATGGCTCTGAGACGTGGTCGCTTACAATGGGCCTCATCAGAAAGCTTACAGTCACTCAAAGGACAATGGAGAGGGCTATGCTCGGAGTTGCCTTGCGTGATCGAATCAGAAATGTAGAGGCATAGCCTGAAGAATTGCCAAACTTAAGTGGCAGTGGGCAGGGCACATTGCTCGCAGAACAGATGGCCGATGGGGCAGAAAGGTTCTGGAGTGGCGACCGCGAACCGAAAGACGTTGCGTTGGAAGGCCTCCCACCAGGTGGACCGATGACCTGGTGAAAGTTGCGGGGATCCGCTGGTTGCGAGACGCACGGGACCGCTCAATGTGGCGAAGCTTGGAGGAGGCCTATGTCCAGCAGTAGACGTCTTCCGGCTGATATGATGATGATGATGATATTAGCTACTATGAAAATGGCGCGCCCCGCATAAGCTTTCTATTACAAAAAAAATAATTGATGGAAATTCCTTGGTAATATTAACTTCATAGATTTGCCTTGTATCGTAATAGAAAAAAAATGTTTTATAGCATTATTTGTTAGAGAAAAAGTGTTTTATTCAGATTCTATTTTTAAATTTCGGTATTGTGTTTCTAAAGTATGTCAATATAAACTCGTTTTGAAGTTTATAATTCGAATATTATGATATGAGAGTAGATACAATATTATAAATGCGCCCCCGACTCCGTCTTCATCGAAAAGCAACATCAATCACAAGTTATAAATAGGTGTGTATAAGAGTCAACTTTACATTCTTCTCCGCTTATTCTGATCGCACAATAGTAGAGCTTTTATCTTTCAGCAAATACAAGTTATGTAAATGATTTCCTTGTTAGTGGTCGATCGGTGCCATGAGGACATAGTTTAGACAGGAAAAAAACAAGTAAAATTACATATATAATTACATATATATATATTTATTTATAACTAGATGTTGCCCATGTTAGAATTTGAAGTACATGTGAAGTCATTATAACATAAATTTTGATTTTAAACTGACTTGCCAAAAAGGAGAAAGTTCTATGTTCGGCAGTATCTATTTTTTTTTAACGATTTTCCAAAAAGGAGGACCTATGTTCGACTTTGTTTGTTCTTTTTTTTGTGTTTGTTTACCGATTTTTCCGTCAATAGTGGACCAATTTTGAAAATTCTTTTTTTGTTTTAAAGTGTATGTTCCCAAATTGGGTCTATTTTAATTTGGTGAAGATCTGATGAAGAACTTTGTAGATATATAACATAACTCTTCAATAAATGACGGCAAATCTCTCGGGATTGCTTACTCATGTCTGTTTATTGTTTATACCATTTAATAACATAACATCATGCCAGTACGCTCTAAAAGGGTACGCAGATGTGTACAGTTCACCTTAGTACATTCTCATTTTACCGGTTATGTTCAAGTTTTATGATATTCGGGTCATCTATTCCAGAATATATACTGCCAGCAGTATAGGTACCTTACTATAGAACTTGCAAATGCGTTTGGATGAGATGTACATCATGTACTGATGACGCATCGCCTTACGTCTGAGTCCGATATCTCTGAGATTCCCTCATCAGATCCTGACCTGGTGACAATCGGACCACCTCGAGAGAAAATTCTAAAAAAAAATTAAAAATTTTAAATCGGTCCATAATCGACGGAGTAATTGGTAAACATAAATAAAAAATCTTTTTTACAAAAAAATACTACTGACTTCCAAATAAAAAAACACTACAAAGTGAAAACTAACTTTCTTTTTGGAAGTCTGTGTCCATAACGAAAATAAAAACCGGCCAAGTGCGAGTCGGACTCGCGCACGAAGGGTTCCGTATCATTATCGCAAAAAAACGGCAAAATAATCACGTTTGTTGTATGGGAGCTCCACTTAAATATTTATTTTATTCTTTTTAGTATTTGTTGTTATAGCGGCAATAGAAATACAACATCTGTGAAAATGTCAACCGTCTAGCTATCACGGTTCATGAGATCCAGCCTGGTGACAGACGGACACACAGATAGACAGACGGATCGCGGAGTCTTAGTAATAGGGTCCCGTTTTTACCCTTTGGGCACGGAATCCAAAAAATTGGCACCTATCAAAGATGCTTGCGTTCGGGTGAGATGTACACCATATAGCGAAGGCGCATCGCCATACATCTGAGTCTGATGGTGAAACTAAAAACGTTGTTTAAGATCGATGTTAAACATGAAATAGACTGAAAGTTGTGTTCCAGTGTCCCTAAAGCTGTTAACATTGCCCGCAATTTATATTTTAGAAATTACAATTTTTGTTAAACGTAACATGCATCTGTTTACTACAGTTTCGCAAACTAGTAAGAGACCAATCAGAAGCCAGTACAAAAATCTTTTACTAGTTGACAGTTGCAATACTGCATTGTTTAAAAATAATGTTATTAGTATGGGACCTACAATATATAACAAAATACCTGAAATAATAAAAGATAACACAATACGCAATTTTAAAAAGAAGTTAACAGCATTATTGATTAAAAAGTGTTACTACTCGATTAACGATTTTTTAAATGACAATGACTAAAATGTATTCTAATGTAAATTTCTAATTTAAAATAATCATAATATTTTATATGAAATTTAACGACATACCAACTTATTTAATTGTATCCGTTTTGAACTGTACTTCGTAATTTTCTATTTTTTTGAGACTAGATTATTGATTATCTACTCGTTTACCTATTTAGTTCATGTTTGCATGCCTAATCTGGTAGATTGTACAGGGATCACAATTGTTTTTTTTTTATACGTTATATCATTTACCTACAATCTCTGCAAATAAAATAAACTTTACTTTAGTACCTAGCTGTGTGGAATTAGGTCTTGTATTTCCATCGCACACTCCCCGAAATGTAACCGAAAAAAAACGAAAAGCTGGCAACTCGGCGACGATGTTCATGGCTCTAGAGCTTTGACTTGACCAATGCCTCATTGCCGATGAGCCTCTTGGCCAGCTTTTCGATCGACTCTACTGCATTAAGCTGGTATTTGGAAGATCCGTCCCAGGAATGCGAATAGTACTCCATGCATGATCGAACTTGCTCATGATACAAGTTGAGCAACTGTGCTGGTGTGAAGTATTGAGTAAGATCTCCAAATATTTTTTTCTGCCAGCTGAGCCTTCGCCTCAGTGTATGGGCCAAAATTAAGAGTCGAATTAAGAGTCAACGTAGCCAAGAAGCTGAAGATGGTCCGTTCTGATAAGGTCACATCTCGGAAAGTTAGAGCCGGATGAAGTTGGCTCTTTTTAACCGACTTCGCAAAAAGGAGGTGGTTTTCAATTCGACTGTATTTTTTTTATATATGTTACCTCAGAACTTTTTATTGGGTGAACCGATTTTGATGATTCTTTTTTTTTCGAAAGCTGATGCTTGTCATATGGTCCCATTTAATTTTTATTAAGATCTGATGAAAAAATTCGGACATATACGTCAGAACTCTTCAATAAATTACGATAAATCACTCGGGATAGCTGCATTCGCATGTGTGTTTATTGTTTACACCATTTCATAACATACCATCACACTGGTACGCTCTAAACGGGTACGCAAGTGTGAACAGTTCACCCTGGTAGCCTCTCATTCCACTTGTTTTGTTTATTTAAGTTTCATGTTAATGAGTAATTCTGGCTTCACTTTGGGCATTATTGGTACCTAGCCTATAAAACTGGTCCATTATGTACTACAACTAAAAAGTCAAAAATAAAAAACTTTTATACAAAAATTACAACCGAATTCCAAACAAATACACTACAAAGTGAAAAATAACTTCAATTTCGGAAGTCGGTTTTCTAAAAACGAAGAAACGAAAACAGGAACACCGACTTCCGAAATTGAAGTAATTTTTCACTTTGTAGTGTTTTTGTTTGGAAGTCGGTTGTAATTTTTAGCGGCAAAAAGACACGCCTGGGTTTTAGCAGCATTAAACCTGACCAGATGTCCTTGCAGGCAGTGTCATGGCCTCATTGAGAGACCCGGTAGCCTGTGCGTTGGACAAGTATCTCTCAGCAACAGTGCTGACATTAGTTTTAGCAGATCGTTAATGTGCAACAAGAATAATTTTGATGAGAGGACCCCTTAGGGACCCCCGCATAAAATATCCAATTGGTCAGACGAGCAGCTATCGATAACCACTCGAATAGACCGATCTCTCAGGAAGTCTGCAAACCAATCAAACAGACCACCGGGCAGACCGAATGAAGCAAGTTTACTTTCGTGCCAGACCCCGACAAAAGCCTTCGAGATTTCGAGAGATGGCAAGTGCTTCCCCGTGCCTCCCGATGGCGTCGATGGTGGCGCATATGTGAATGGCATACGCTAGAATATCCCCAGTAGACCGATTTCGGCGGAAGCCTTATTGGCGGCCACTAAGGATACCGTTAGCTTCTAGGTACGCCAGGAGTTTAATATTAAGAACATGTTCCGTATTTTTACAAAGCATGGACGTTATAGAGGTGGGTCTGTAGTTGACCAGGTCAGCTCGACTACCCATCTTGGGCATGGGCTGTACTTTGGCTTGCTGCCGAGCATTCGGCATTTTGCCAGTCTCATAGAAAAAGCGGAAAGGCGTGTCATGATCGGCGTTACAGTTCAGGCGTAAAGGTTCTAAAAACTATTGCTGGTATTCTATCAGGGCCGCTAGCCTTGTTCACGTTGAGGTTGCGCAGTACGTCCTTTTGATGGATGCCTATGTCTGACATACTCTTTTGACATCCACCAGGAGAAGGTCGTGCGTCACCATGATGTCAGGATGCAGATGTGAAGATACCACAAAATGAGAAAAATTTGTCTTCTCCTCAGCGGAATGGGCCAGCGACATTTAATTTTACTTGTCTCATATTTGTCTCATATTGAGACACAGTTTGGCTTCGCGACAGTTAAGAGGATAATCCCCTCAACTGTCGCGACACCTTTTAAGGAGCCTGTCTATTGTTTTAGTATGTAACAATAGTAACCATTTTGAGTTGATTTTTTTATCTTGACGGATCAAAATGCACAGTGCACACTTACTCACCTTAACTGTTTTTAGCAATATCCCTGCAAATATAGGTTTCTCTATTTTTGATCATTTTGTGTTTATCTTTTGTAATTAATTGCCAAGTAGAGCTAGCAGGACATGTAAACTTATAAACTCTGTGTAGTGTCTGGTTCACCAAAATACAGGTCGCACCTAGTTTTGGACCCGTTGCTTAGTTGTTACAGTCATTGTTAGTTTTTAATTTCTTACCAAAATACCTAATGTAATCGTGTAATAAACTGTGCAAGTTAAAATAAAGGAATTTGAATAAATCATTTGTCACCTATTTCCGCTTGTGGGATCACGACGCAGACTAGCCCTGCGCGCTCTCTGTCGGTCTGCTTACAAAAGAAAGAGATGCCCGATGACACAACTCTTTTAGTTTATCGTAAAATAACATGAAGACAGTCCTGGGGGGAAGCTGGGTTTACCCAACATGAATGTATACGTACATCCGTGGTACCAGGGTACCCCACTCGGACTGCCAGGCACTTCTTCTCATGCAACCGAGCGGATGGGCAGACTAACCCCGGCTGCGGGAACGGCCGATGGCAGCTCCGTTCACTGTTGGAGACGCTGCAGTCGGGGCATCTGATAAAGAGATCCCGACATGGCCTTCGCCTGGTGTCGGGGACCATCACAAGACACAGCTCACTTAACAAACACTTCCACACAATAGGCATAACGGACAGTCCTCTGTGCAGGGCGTGCATGGAGTCTGAGGAACCCGTCGCACACGTGCTCTTTGAATGCAAAGGTAATACCCAGATAATAACATAAACCCTCGGGTCAGCCAGATCCTACACAAATGTTCTGAGAAGACCAAGCGCCCTAATTAACTTCTGAAGGGAGGAGAAGTGCCGGATGCTTGGAAGCAAGCCAACGTTCAGTTCTAACGATGTCCTTAGGCAGTCTCCGAATGGGGCGATGCCAATATGATCAGGTTTAATGCTGCTGCCAGTCGTGTCTTTATTCCGCTAAAAAGAGTCACCTTCACCCGGCTCCAACTTGCCGAGATGTGACCGTGCCAATGACGGTCCATCTTGAGCTTCTTGGCGCTACGTTGAGTTAGACTCTTAATTTTGGCCCATACATTGAGGCAATGGCTCAGCTGGCTGCCAAAAAGTTGGGGAACCTTGCGAAGGTTAGAAGGTACTTCACGCCAAAACAGCTGCGCAACTTGTATCATGCGCAAGTTTGATCATGCATGGAGTACTGTTCTCATCTCTAGAATCAACAGTGGCGACCACCAGAAAAGCGCTGAAGCAATGAAGCTCGACGAAGTCCCGGAGAATTAATTTATCCCGCAACTCTCTTTCTGGTGGTCGCCACTGTTGATTCTGGCTTTTCAGGAGTTGCTGTGGTTTGGGAATAGTGCAGTGAGACTGTTCTCATCACTGGAAAAGATCTGCCAAATACCAGATTGATGCACTAGAGTCGATCGAAAAGCGTGCCAAGAGGCTCATCGGCAATGAGGCACTGGCCCAATCTGGTTTGCCAATGAGCTCCAGAGCCTTGAACATAGTCGCGGAGTTGCCAGCTTGTCGTTTTTTTATCGGTTACATATTTCGTCAGTATTTAATGACTGCATGGTTGCTACAGCTTATCTTAACTTAAATCGTCTAAATAGGATGGAAGAAATAAATATTGCAATTTTTCAATGTTGGATTATATTTATTAGTATTACATAAGTATACATGTTATGTATGTTAAAAAATAGTCGTTTATGAAACTGTTGCATAAAAACCGAGCCGTAGGCGTAGTGGGGCGTACCTAGTTATGTGCAGTTTCATACACTACTTTATCTACACTCATACATTTGGATTGAACCTACTAAATAGCTTTTTTTACTTTTTCCATGCCATTAAGTTGACACGACTCACGACTTCGGTGGTAATAGATTATGAGTAATTTCCGTCGCCGCATCTAAAATATCGGGCGGAGTCAAATTTTCTTCATATTCACTGATATCAGACATTTTTAAGCAAGAATTAAAAATCTCAAGACATTCAGTACAGCAAAATGTATGAATGGCGCCAAAACCCAGCACAACACCACATTAACCGCGCATGCGCTAAAGCGGGCGTTGCCACAGACAAATAAAAATTGGAATAAAAACCACGGTAATGATATCATTACCATGTCAAAACTTTTTAAAATAGGTACTATAAGGATGCCGGGCGCCGCATAAGCTACCCATTACAAA
Source organism: Anorthoa munda (assembly GCA_945859665.1). Classification (NCBI taxonomy): domain Eukaryota; kingdom Metazoa; phylum Arthropoda; class Insecta; order Lepidoptera; family Noctuidae; genus Anorthoa; species Anorthoa munda. The sequence goes on along the minus strand of OX243917.1, from coordinate 7,940,546 downwards.
AAATAATTGATGGAAACTCCTTGGTAATATTAACTTCTTGGATTTGCCCTATATCGTAATAGAAAAAAAAAAATATAGCATTATTTTGTTAGATTAAAAATGTTATAATAAGATTAAATTTTTAAATTTCGGTATTGTGTTTATAAAGTATGTAAATATAAACTCGTTTTGAAGTTTACAATTCGAATATTACGATATGACAGTAGAGAAAGGCTAAACCCAAAATTCTTATGCAGCGCAATTTTGGTGGACGTTGACAGTCTTTGCGAGGATGCCGTCAACATAGATTGGTCTCCCCTGTTTGCGTCTAAGTCAGTCGACGAGCAAGTAATTTTTTTCACTGATAGACTTGTCGAGCTTTACGATATTCACGCACCAGTTCGAGCAGTTAAAGTAAGGCATTTGCTGGCACCGTGCCGTTGACAGATGACATTAAGAAGTTGATGAACGAAAAAGTCGCGGCGAAGTCTACTAAATTTAAGCGACGGCCTACTGATGTTAATATGGAAAAATATGCCTCCATTCGCAATCACTGCAATAAGGTGTGTAGGAATGCTAATCGCTAACACATACATAACTCTGTCCTAAATGGGGACGCATCTAAAGTTTGGAATGTTCTTAGATCATTGGGGATCGGTAAAACTCGACAAAAGTCAATACTTAAAAATTTTGACATCGATTCAATGAATAAACACTTAACAGCTTCGTCCCATTGCGATAGGACAATAAAATGTAATACATTGGATTATCTTTCATCTCTTCCGAGCTCCAGTTATTCTCCATTTGTTTTTAGTCAATTCTCTGTATGTGATGTTAAGAGGAGCATACTATCGATTACTTCCAATGCAGTAGGAAGTGACTGTATCAGCCGTAAAATTATCTCCATCGGTGATTGACTGGTTTCGTAGTTACCTGTTTGGTCGCCGGCAACGTATATGCATGGGAGAGACCTTGCCTTCCTGGTGCGATTGCGTAATTTTCTTCTGACTGCCACCAGGATTGCGCTTGCACAATCTTTTTTTTTACTTGATTATGCTGATGCCAGCTATCTTGACCTTACTCAAGAACAACTCGATAAACTTGAGCGGCTTCAAAATATTTGTATAAGGTTCATATTCGGGTTGCGAAAATGTGACCATGTTTCCGAATTTCGTGTGAAGCTCAAGTGGTTGCCAATTCGCCTTCACTGGAATGTTCATATTCTTTCCCTTTTATATAACGTGCTATTTACTCCTTCCACCCCTTTTTTTATTATTTTTTTATTTGGTGATGGGTTTGCTCTTGACTCTAGTCTAGGTCAGAGGTGACAGAGACAGAGTCGACGATGGAGTGAGCTTACCCAGAAGAAGCCTGTTCAATCTAACTTTGAAGAGATTCGGGTTGAAGGCGTTCGGAAACACGGACGCCCCACGGATCCCTTTTACCTTAAGAAACGTTTTCAGTTCCATTGCACGACTTTTTTGGATAAATCCTTTACTGTCCAGGCTACTTGTCTGTGGAATGCATTGCCAGATCCAATCAAACGTGCTCAATCATTGCCTGTGTTCAAAAGACTCATAAAGGAACATTACCTGTCGCTGTCTTCGCCTTAGCGTGTTGATTTTAAACAGACATTGTGATTGCGATTATCAATAGAGACATTCATCATTTATTTTTATTGCCATTATATTTAGTATGTATATATTTATGTATGTATTACATAGCATATGTATTTATCTGTGTATCTATTATAATATAGTATTTTAACAATGTTATTGTCACACCAATGACAACCCCACTTCATGTCCTGACCATTACTGTCCATACCAGGTTGCCTGGAAGAGATCGCGGAATGCGATAAGGCCGCCCATTGTATGTGTTTTAATTTTAAGTGTTTTTTTATAATTATATTTAAGGTGTACAATAAGAAGATAATAATAATAATAATACGGCCTGATGGCCAAGAGCCTCAACGACCATCTGTCGAGGCTGTCATTACGCGGTTGGATCAAGGGCCTGATACAGAAGGCAGTACTCCTTGATACGGCTCGCATTGTGAGGAGGTTCCTGTCTCTGGAGCCCTAACCACCGGCAGCTTGGACCCTGGTCCCGATACCGGTTGGTCTCTATTTTTTATATTTTCAAATGTTTTTTAAATTTTCTTTTTTAAATATTTAAAAATATATTCAATAAGAATGTAAATAAATAATGGAGATAATAATTATAAAGGTAACTAGCTGACCCGGCAAACTATGTTTTGCCATAAAAACACCAAACATTCATCTACCCTACCTAACCTACCCTAACTACCTACCCTACCCTACCTACCCTACCCTACCCTACCCTACCTACCCTACCCTACCTACCCTACCTACCCTACCTACCCTACCTACCCTACCTACCCTACCTACCCTACCTACCCTACCTACCCTACCTACCCTACCTACCCTACCCTAACTACCTACCCTACCCTACCTACCCTACCTACCCTACCCTACCCTACCTACCCTACCCTACCCTACCCTACCCTACCCTACCCTACCCTACCTACCCTACCCTACCTACCCTACCTACCCTACCCTACCTACCCTACCTACCCTACCCTACCCTACCCTACCCTACCTACCCTACCCTACCCTACCTACCCTACCTACCCTACCTACCCTACCTACCCTACCTACCCTACCTACCCTACCTACCCTACCTACCCTACCTACCCTACCCTACCCCACCCTACCCTACCCTACCCTATATTGTAAATCTAAACCATTCTCGAATCTCCACGAACACACACAAAAAATTTCATCAAAATCGGTCCAGTCGTTTAGGAGGAGTTCAGTCACATACACACGCACACAAGAAATATATATATTAAGATAATACAACACGAACTTAACTATCGAAAGATATATACACTGGCCTTCAAAACTTAGTACCACACTAAATGCCAACTAATGTGGCCACAGCTGTGGCGCCTAGGCCACTTCTCTATGAGAGGGCTGTAATCCACCAGTGCTCATGATTCATAACTTCATCATATTGTGGTTCCTCTCGTGCCTGAATTTCAAGGTCGCACTCCCTCCGGAAGAGCATATTCTGGTAGAACGGTAAATTAGGATCAGGCTGAAAAGATAAACAAGTAGGTTTAAAGATCCTTCGCTCAGAATGAAAATCTCTTTGGTTTTAAGATCCGTTGGTTATAATTGTATAATTTCAAACGAACGAAAGAACAATGGCGAAATTTTAGCTGACTTAAATTTGAGCGTCTGAAAGTGAGTTATGTACGAAAGACATTCTATTAATTGTCTATGTTTTTTAAAGTATAATTAAGCCTGGTCCAAAATAGATTAAAAAAAAAACGTAATAAATAAAAACTTATTTGATTTTTTAGTTCATTTCTTTAGCAATAGTGTGAAGATGGTGGAAGAGTTTTTAAAATGAAGGCCAAAAAATTTAAGCAGAAGAGTATAAGTACCATATCTAGTTGGGATAGCTAGGCAGATTGATCGTATCAAAGAGAATATCATGCAGAATGTTCAATCAGGATCAGATTAAGATTAAGAATCAGGATCAGCGACATTAAAAGTAATTGAAAACTTACTTCACTGAATGAGTTCTGTCTTGGTATTTGGGGTAACGGTTGCTGGGATGTTTCTCGTTGATTTTTTTTTCTCTGGTATCGTTTTTTAAATACATAAACCACAACTAGAAAGGCCAGTATGCTCACGGATACTGATGATATGATGATCATCATTGTATTGTCATTGGCAACTGCATCTGTAATGTCACGTATATCTTGTCATTTACTGCCATAAATCGAGTATTTTTTCGTTGTCATTATGACAGTGAAAACCGTCGTCCTTTTAAACTTGAGCTACTAACGAAACACAGAGGAGGTCTTTTTAGGGTTCCGTAGTCAACAAGGAATCCTTACATTTTCGTCATATCCGTTTGCCCGTCCGTCCGTCCGTCCGCAGCTTACCTAAGAGACTCTTAGTACTAGAAAGCTATAATTTGGGATGGATATACATATTAATCACGCAGACAAAGTGGTAAAATAAAACCATGAAACAGATTTTTTTCTTGTCTATCCCATGGTGTCTAGGGCACAAAAACAAGTGATAAGCAGAAAAGTTCTGAAGTATTATTGGATCTACTGAAGACTGTATGAATATGTTTGTGTTGTATAAACTCAATTTATTTTAGTACCTATTATATAACTGCACAGCATATATGTGAGTACTATGTACCAACTGTAAATCTACCTTTTACTGTACCTATATGTCGGTTGTTGACTATACTAGTGTGCCCTGGCAGTTAATAGTGTGTCATGCTCTCTCTAATGTCTCTCTGATGGTGGCACATATGTTGGATCATTCGGTTCCTTTCATGATGGTTAATCTGAGTGGTGCCGATCTATGTGCCATGTTCGTGAACGGGCGCCATCAGTTGGGATTGGTCATAAGTTAGCTGCCTCGGCCTGTTTTTAATTACCTATGTATTGATATTTTTTTTATTGTTTGTTTTACTCTAGACGCTTTTACGTGCACGTCTTTTTACATAGTTCTCACATATAAATAATAAAATATTATAATAATTGAGAATTGAGAATATATGTATTTTTCCAACAAGAAATGATGTAACCAAATACTTGTAAAACACTTTTTATTTTAAAAGAGTAAGTGTGGAGTTTCTTGTCCATTCTTCTCCATAACAAGCTACATTTCCGAATGGATGGTAGAATCAATTATTGTTACTTTTATATTGTTGTGTTTCGGTAACTGTTTCATACATTAAAATATTCGTATGCACTTGTACCTCCTTATCCTCTATCTCATTCCCTCATGCACTTTTGTATATCGCTGTCTCAGTCGCGCCATGCAACAGAAGATGCGAGTGTATTTTTTTTCTGTACTATGAACGTGCGTGAAGTGACAGTTTAGTTCAGTGTTCTTCAAACCAGCTGCAGCCGCATGCGCAAGAAAAATACCGTGATAATAGAGCACCGCAAACCAGCTCCAGGAGACGAGATCAGCAACGCCAAGTAAGTGCATGTGATCCCATCCTTCCAGGCAGCTGCCGCCCATTTTTTTACTACTTTCCCTAGAGCAGTTGTCTATCCTAACATATTGTACAAGTAAACCATACCATACAGTCCACGCCGCAAAAATAGATTGTTTTAAGGAGTAATACCTATAAATTCTCCATCATATATTATTATTTTTTTGACGTTCAAAAGTGCCGCTTAATGGCTTAATTGAATAAAGAAATTTTGATTTTGATTTTAATTTTGTGGTGTATCGTTGGATAGACCATTCAAAAATATTATGGGTCTGTGAAAATCATTTTTTGATTCAGGGATCCGTTTGCGTAAAATTAGGCCTTATATGGCAAAATTTTGTTAGAGTCAAGTGTCCCCACGACAGCCATGCTTTTGGTTATGTGAAAAAATTCACGGCAGTAGTATATACAACGAAATGAAAAAGAAAACTATCACAACTAAGTAGGCTTTCGAAGTTTACGAGTATAATAGTCGTCTAACGTATAAAATGTATTTGGAAAAGTTAAAATTTTGTACATTGATGTAAGGCGACAACAGTTTTCGAACGGCAAAGTTAATTGTGTCCCTTCGTTAGAGCAATGTTCGGTGCTTTCATTGTTTATGAACGATAGTAATATTAACTATTTATTTTGGTGAATGTAGCTGTTTATACGGAACCCTATATGTGCGAGTCAGACTCGCACTTGGCCGGTTTTTTTTTAATTATTGTTAGGCTCGCGCTTGACTACTGTCTCACCTGGTGTTAAGCGATGATGTTGTGGACGGTGAAACACGTTTGCCTAGAAATAACCTATTCACTCTTGACTTAATCCAGCTATCAGGAAACACAGACTCCGGCAGGGAATTCCACTCCTTAGAACGCACGATGAAAATATTCCTAAAACTTTTAGTGCGTATGGGTGGGCAGTCCACCATATACCATGGCGCATTGCCGTACGTCTTGTAGTCTGATTATGGAACGGGCTAGGTGGAATTAGTTCGTGTAATTTTATCGAAATAAAAACAACCCACAGCCAGGCAACCCAGCGTCGATAGTCACTTACCTGCGGGCTTGGGAGTCATCAATAATTCTTTGTGCTCGTATGTCAATAAAGTCTTGTTTACTACAAAACGTGTTATGTTCACTTCATTTCCATCGTTCATTAACTGATATGCGTAGTAAAGACAACACAGAATAGATCCATTGTCCGACATCGTAAATTTTCCTTTATCTATTACTGTTTTGTTTAACGTTTGTATCCTGTTATCCGTTGTTCTTACAAGGGCTATTGATAAATCTGAAAATATGTTAAATTATAAATTTTATAGTGCAATGACGTGGTGGCTCAGTGGCTATGAGCTCGCCTCTCGTGCTTGCGGTCGAGGGGTTCAAATCCAGGCAAGTACCATTGTAACTTTTTCAATTCATATGTATTTTCTAAGATTGTCGTCATCGCTGATAACAATGAAGAAAAACACCGTGAGGATACCGGGACTTATAATGAACTAGATTCCGCCCGCGGCTTCGTACAAAAAAGTGTTTATAAGTGTCTTATCACAAGGGATCATTGTACCTAGTTTATTGGGATATAGAGTAACCTAGGTATGTGCTATTCCAGACTATAATCTATCTCTGTGCCAAATTTTATCCAGATCTGTTCCAAACTTTCGTTTTTATTATTTAATAACTAGCTGACCCGGCAAACTTTGTTTTGCCATAAAAACACCAAACATTCATCTACCTTACCTACCCTAACAACCCTACACTACCTACCCTACCCTAACTACCCTACACTTCCTACCCTACCCTACCCTACCCTACCCTACCTACGCTACCTACCCTACCCTACCTACCATAAAAATTAAAAAAAAATTTTTAAGGGTGAACAACCCTTATCACTTAGGGGTATGAAAAATAGATGTTAGCCGATTCTCAGACCTACTCAATATGCTCACAAAATTTCATGAGAATCGGTCAAGCCGTTTCGGAGGAGTACGGGAACGAACATTGTGACACGAGAATTTTATATATAAGACTAGCTGTTCCCCGCGGCTTCGCTCCCGTGGGCCACCCCACAGGACCCGTTTTCGGGATAAAAAAATAGCCTATGTTACTCAGGAATAACGTAGCTATCTATTGGTGAAAGAATTTTTTAAATCGGTCCAGTAGTTTCGGAGCCTATTCGGTACAAACAAACAAACAAACAAACAAAAAAATCTTTCCTCTTTATAATATTAGTATAGATTATTATAATGAGGAAATATTTAGTTGTTTGTTTGTTTGTACCGAATAGGCTCCGAAACTACAGGACCGATTTTAACCATTTTTTCACCAATAGAAAGCTAAATTATCAAGAATTAACATAAGCTTCTATTTACATTCAAAAATAATAGAGATTCTTAAGAAAATTGCAATAATGTAACCCAAAGTACGAAATTTTTGCCTATAAAATTCATTATTTGACGTGCGCTGAGAAAACTATTGATGATACATAAAAATTATGAACTACATGATTAAAGTACTCATTATTAACTACAAATATGTCAGAGAGGGTATATATCTAACTATTATAGTTAAGTCACAATAGCAGCTTTTGTGTTCTTAAATTGAATTACATTAGAAACTTCGGTAAAAACAAAAAGTGGTTACATTCGTATCGTAGTATCTGGGTAGGGTAGGATAGGTAGGTTGATAAGTAGGACACCTGCCCACCTGGGTAGGTAGGGAAGTAGGCAGGTAGGGTAGGTGGGTAGGTAGGTACGGTAGAGAAGGTAGGAAGGTAAGATATTTAGGTAGGTACCTACCTCCCTAAATATCTTACCTTCCTATCTTCTCTACCTAGCCAGTTGACGGGAGCGAAGCCGCGGGGGACAGCTAGTAAGATATAAGTCTGGAAGCGACAACCCGCACTGAGCAAGCGTGGTGATTAATGTTCATGCCTTCTCTGTATGAGAAGAGGTCTTTGCCCTGCAATGGAACAGTAACAGGCTGGTATGATTATGGCAAATCAAGTTTGTGGGAATGGTTTGTAGACAATCTCTTTCTAAAACTCGTGTCCTATATTGAAATCCAGGTAAACTGAACTGTACTTGCTATTTTTTATAGATAGGCTCGCGCTTGACCACTATCTCACCTGATGGTAAGCGATGCTGTGGTCGACGGCGAAGCACGCTTCCCTTGAAATGCGTATAACCTATTCACTCTTGACTGAAGGACCACCGGTTGTAGCTATTAGGAAATACACACTCCAGCAAGGAATTCCAATCCTTAGCTGTACGCACAATGAAAGTATTTACATTACATACTTACATTCTGATCGAGACCTATATTCTTCACAGCTAAACTGAACTTCTGTTCCTTCAGAATATGTCAGTGTTACAATGTGCTCTTTAACTAAAACAAATAAAAATATAGTTGTGCGAATAAATTATAAAAGAAGCCGCAATACATCACATCCAAGGTGTCGTGGCAAGAAAGAAAGGCAGAAAAAAAGAAAAAAATACCGGCCAAGTGCGAGTCGGACTCGCACACGAAGGGTTCCGTACCATTATCGCAAAACACTGCAAAAAAATCACGTTTGTTGTATGGGAGCCCCCCTTAATTTATTTTATTTTAATTTAATAATTATTATTTTTTGAAGTAAATATACAACTAAACATTCTGTGAATATTTCAAGCGTCTACCTGTAGCCGTTATTAATATCGAGCAAAAAACGGCAAAAATATCACGTTTGTTGTATGGGAGCCCCCCTTAAATATTTATTTTATACTGTTTTTAGTATATGTTGTTATAGCGGTAACAGAAATACATCACCTGTGAAAATTTCAACTGTCTAGCTATCACGGTTCATGAGATACAGCCTGGTGACAGACGGACAGACAGACAGACAGACAGACGGATCGCGAAGTCTTAGTAATAGGGTCCCGTTTTTACCCTTTGGGTACGGAACCCTAAAAAAGAAAATGTTTTTCATCAAAGCGTCGTGAGTGATTTGATTAAAATGAAGTATATTTCGGTATATTATAACAAGCTCAATGAAAAATATACATGTTAAAAAAAGACATTAAAACTTAAGAATGATATTTTCGTTCGTTTAATTTTGTTGGTAAAGTGAACCAAAATATTATACATCAGTTTTAATGTTTATTTTTATAGCAGAAGAGAAACTAGTGCGGAAAAGGGAGTGGTAAGCCTTTGCCCAGCAGTGGATATAATAGGCTGGTTATATAGATAAATGGGCGTATCCGTGCCGTAACTGCGAGAAACACTGCAACTAAAGAAAAAGTAGGAGGAAAGATTCGAGAGACTCTTCCGTATGACTATTTCGTCTTACTTTAGAGAGTTAAGAATGAGAGTGAGAAGAAGAGAGAGGTTATGAATAGAAAAGCAAAAGAATTTCCTAACACTTACCGACATCTTTCTCAGTCAAGATTATTTTGTCAGACCATAGTATATCTCTTTTATGTATCGACGATTCAACATGTACAGAAGTGTTGTTATCAAATAATTCTAAATCAATTATCAACTTCGTGTTCATCGCGGAGCTATACAAAGGAACGCCAATTACAGAACCTGTAAATAAAAAATTATGTTACGTTATAAGTATAAGACTTAATGAAACATCTAATGAAGGGAACACGCCCGCTCTTAATCAAACTGTCTACTCTTTTCCCAATTATATAGACTGTCAAAGATCTTCAAATGACAGCCGGAATCACTTTATTTATTTATTAATCACAAAATCCACAGCTCTTAAAAATACTTTAACACACTTATTGTACTACTATTACAGCCAATTACGGATTTACAATTTATAAACCTTACAATTAAAATTGCAACAGAAACTTAGAACAACAAAACATATCTAATATAACTAACTCATGTGAAGTGTGCAAGAGGAATTGTGTGTGTTGTGTAGTGTGAACTTTCCGAGGAAACGAGGAATATCGCTATGTAAAGAACCATATTCATATTCTTCATTGTACACAAAACATACATATACAAATACAGGAGGACAGCTTATGTACAAAAGCGAGCTTAATCCATAATTGGATCCATCCACTGATCGACCTCGACAAGCGCTGCTTAATTTTAAGGATCTTACCGTGCGGCTGTTTGTATTTAGCATCGCGCTCCTCCTCCCACCCTCACCTACGGAGCGCAAACATGGTCCCTTACACGTACCATTGCTAAGCGGCTGTGAAAGCAGAAACATGCAGAATCCTGCATCTCGATTGTATTGATAATGTAGCGATGTCTAATAGTTATTATGTGGCCAGTATAAGGCCAGACCGAGCTGTATCGCGATCTTTACAGCTATATTTGCAAACTTCTGATTTTCTGAAGCCCTATTTACAATACTGCATATAGATAAAGATATATAAGTACTATATAGATAAATTATCCAAAGAGCAAGACGACTTTCTTTTTCGACACTTTCAGTAACAGACACTTACTTAAATTGTGTGCTTCTGCTGGCAGAAGGCTTTTCTTGCAAATAAAGCTATACTTTTTGTCACATGGAATGTCATTATATACCCCTTCTTGGTTCATGTGCACACAATCCTCGTTGCCATAGTCGTCTGGCTGATTTTCCCTCCATTTAATGTACACATTAGAGATTGACTTACCTAGAAAAAAGTTATAAATTAATGAAGTATTAAACCCCCAAGTACACAGAAACGAAATCTTCGTCGCAAACGTGAGCACGGAAAATAAAATTTAAAATGTAACTATCCCCCGACAAAAAATACTGTAAAAAGTATAAAATAAGCCTTAAACTCGCGTCGTAGGACTGCCAAAGATAACAGCAGTTCATGTATTTATTACTCAAATATACGCTCTTATTTATTTTACGGGTCCCTCTTCGCGAGTACAAGACTTATTTTCAATTTTTATGGGGATTTTAGTGACGGGCGAGGTGTTTTAAATTCAAGTTTTATTTCACGCTTTTTAAACTACATAAAAGTCTATAAGATGAATCGCTTCAATCGACAATCTATCGAAACACGTACCTAATTTTGACACGACATCTTAAGAAAAAACCCCTATTAGATTAGTAAAATACGCATAACTTTTAAACGGTTGAACCACTTTTTATCAAACATAAGAACTCTATCGATAAACTCGCCTTTCAAACAGAATCCACTAAATCATAATCCGGTCATTTGTTTTTTTTTATTGTTTGTTGGCTTGCACTTGACCACTATCTCTGCCTAGAAGAAACCTATTCACTCTTGAGTTGAAGATTCCCAGGTTTTAGCTATCAGGAAATACAGACTCCGGCAGGGAATTCCACTCCTTTGCTGTACGCATAATAAAAGTATTCCCAAAACGTTTGGTGCGTATGGGTGGGATGTCCACCATGTACCGATGACGCATCGCCGTACGTCTTGTAGTCCGATGATGGAAAGGGCTAGGGGGAATTAGTTCATGCAATTCCAACGCATACTCCCTGAAATGTAACCGATAAAAAACCGACAGGCCGGCAACTCGGCGCCGATGTTCAAGGTTCTGGACCCTTAAATTTAACTAGTACCTCATTGCCGATGAGCCTCTTGATCATGATCGACTCAAGAGCATCCAGCTGGTACTTGGCAGATCCGTCCCATAGATGAGAGCAGTACATGCTCGAACTTGCGCTTGATACAAGTTGAGCAACTGTTCTGGCGTGAAGTACCGTCTCAGCTTTGCGAGGATTCCTAATGTTTCAGAGCCCGAGCCTCCCCGGAAATGTCCATCAGGCCCTCCCTTCTGGTCGCCAACCAGCACAATGATGCATTCCGGGATTCGGAATGCATCATTGTTGCGGGATCGTCCGTTGGCGGGGCAGCCTTTCGTGTGGAGCTGGCACACTACTTGGGCTCCCAACTATCTGCGGCGGTCGGCCTGCGGTGCACCGTGACTCGGATGCCACTACCCACCGCGACTAGTCGTATGATACGTCCATAACATCGTGCGTCAGGCTGGTCTGCCTGCAATGGAACCGCCATCTCGACCCATCTCCTGAAGTGGCTACACCGAGAACCACGCCGGAACACGGCTAGGCCACTTGGCGGCACATCTTTGCACGGTCTCAAGCTTTTAGCCGAAGCCTACCACCAGTTATTGTCACCTGATTGGCACCACCCGGGGACCAAGTATAAAAGAAAGAAAGAAAGAAAACACATTTATTTGACACAAAGCCAGAGCACACAAAATAAAAATAAAAAAAACTAAGACTAAACGCCAATAATATAAAACAATAAAAGTGCTTATACACAATGTTTTGTGTGTCCCTCGGCTGCGCCAAATAGGACCACTTCAGCAAAATGTCGGGCAACTAGTGCCCGACGCTGGTTTTCAACTGGACCTGTGACCGACGACGTGACGGACTTAAAGCCGTTTTACACTCGTAGTAACTAAATGTGTATGTGATAAAAGTACTTACTTATAAAAAAGATAAAAATAGATGGGTTGTATGTGTGTAGAGTATCGTATGGGGTACTTTCCTACGGACGTGGGCGACTTGGCCCCCAAAGCCCCTCATTCATTTAGGAGCTATGATGCTACAGACAGAAACACAGATACCCCCTCTTTTACCGTCGGGGGTTAAAAATACACACTTACCGTCAATGGTCTCAAACGTCCCTTCATTTTTTGTATCTGTTATGCCCACATACACCCAAGTTTGGGATGGGATAGTGTTTTGGTACAGCTTCCAGAAAGATATCACAGCGTTAGCCTCATCTCTGTTTTCTGGGTAGAACAAACTGGCACCTTCCTTAACACATTCTTGCTTGGCATCATACCAATTCTTTTTTATTTTGTGAAATTTATAGAAACTGCCTGCTGCATCTACGTAAGCGTAGTCCTGCCGGAAAGACGGTGCAGTTCTCAGTCCACCTATAAAATGGATAATTTTTATAATAGCATAGAAGTTCATAGGTAATATTGCTAAGGGTTGGTTAAAATTAAGGTCCTAGGTTCAATTCACAGATTGGGCAATGTTGGGGTTTTCTATCTAGAATACCTCAGTAGCAGTTCGGAGTTTGGACTTGTGCCCGGTCGATAGCAATAGGCTCGTCCCCTCTTACGTGTGGCTTTAATATAACTGGCGAAATGTAGGTGTACTATAAGTTCACCTCTGCCAAATCTTCGAGGCATTCAGGCGTGCCAATCATTATGAATGCCTTTACAAATGTTGATAATTGTTATTTTGATACCCGATACCCCAATAGACTTCCCCTCTCCGCTGTCACGGCGACCGATTTGCCATCCTCCATTATGTCGATATATAAACTGTCTAATATAAAAACTAATCTACTTAAGAGTGTTTGGTAACCAATCTCAAACACGGGACCGGTAATTGTGGTGACACTTGGGTGAGGCCTATGTCCAGCAGTGGATGTCTTTCGGCAGAAATGATGATGATGATGTCAATTAAGATTATTTAACAAATTACCAAGTGAACTAAATACCTTCGCATCACATCATTCTTAAAAAAACTGTCTAGATAATTATATCTACTCAACCTAGAGGTTCTAGACAAGTGACAGTCTATCAACGCACATTAATAATACATTCAGATTATAATACTGATAGTTCAGTAATCTCGAGTAAAATTATCATTGGAGACCACCCGCTGCGTCCCACACACACACACACATTTAATCATTGTACCTTCGAGCCGAACTTCAGATGAACGGCGCGGGACGCAGCCATCTTGGCGTCAGGAAATAACAAGATCATCGAGCCACGCTCCGGTATACCTATAACCTGTCCCAAGCTTTCCTCTTTCCAACAATTAAGTGCTAATACATGAAATTACTCGTGTTTCAGTCGTGCGTTACCTAGTCGCCAAGCTGTGCATCGCCGCCCGTGGCCACGTGCTGTGCCAAAGAACCGTAAGTACTTTCGCCTGTCTTAGCCGCAAAAATGAATGACGACGAAGATTACCAGGATGTCAGTCAGGATCTCATTAACTTATTGGGGGATGCCATATAATCTAATCTAGTTTGCTTATCTAATTTAGATAAGCAAAAGCCAGTGAAAGGAAGGCTTCGAGAAAAGGATGTGCAGCTGTGCCTTTGTTTGCTCGACTTATTGGGGGCACTGTATGCCCCCAGAAATACATACGGATCGGAGACAAGCTAGTGCAAGTAAAAAGAAGGCTTCGAGGAAAGGATGGTATGGTTGTGCCTTTGTTTGCTCGACTTGATGGGGACACTGCAGTGCCCCCATCAAGAAATACATACGGATCGGAGACACCATCATACCCTTACCTCCTTTTTTAACTTAGTTAAAAAGAGATGCATGCAAGGTTTTTTTCTAGTACTTACCAATGTCGTAGGTTTGGTACAAGTTGTACGATTGAGATTTTTGCATTTTTCTTTTATTAAACGCACAAATATATTTTGTTGCGACGAAGGAACATTTGAAGTTCTCTGAAACAATCAATAAGAACAGATTTTATTGCTATTCATCTTTAGCCTTTGTGATTTGAAACTCGATGCAACGAAAAAGCGACATGATACAAAAAAATACGACCGACTTCCAAGTAAAAAAAAACACTAACAGAGTAAAAAAATAACTTCAGTTTTGGCAGTCGGTGTCAAAACAAGACAAAAAATACAATTCAAGTGTCTGTTTGCAACGTCTAAATAACAGCTTAATACAAACTTTTATTTTTTTACTTTCTTTTGTCTCGGTGCCTGTAATCAAATCCTGCAAGTTAAATTTGAGTCACTTCCTAGTGTTTGATTAAGGTTAAATTCTGCACAATTATTTTTAAGGTTCCGTACGGTAAAAACGGGACTCTATTACTAAGACTTCGCGGTCCGTCAGTCTGTCAGTCTGTCTGTGTGTGTCTGTCACCAGGCTGTATTTCATGAAGAGTGATAGCTAGACAGTTGAAATTTTCACAGATGATGTATTTCTGTTGCCGGTATAACAAAAAATACTAAAAACAAAATAAAAAAAATATTTATGTTGGGCTCCCATACAACAAACGTGATATTTTTACTGTATTTTGAATACGGAACCCTTCGTGTGTGAATACGACTTGCACTTGGCCGGTTTTTGCTAGTGACAATGCATTTTTCATATTAAACATGTTTTAAAAGAAAAACTTTATATAATAAAAGCTTGTTACGAATGCATATAATAGCAAATATGGTACATGTATTTTTTTATTTTCTATCTGTCTGGCTGACTATTCGCCTGTTTTTTCCAGCTAAATTCCAAAACGCCTGAACCGAATTTGACGGAAAGAAAAGAAAGGAAAAATATTTATTTGTGAATCGCACAAGGGGTACAGATAATATAAAAAGCTTTTTTACAAAAAAATACTACCGACTTCCAAATAAGAAAACTAGAAAGTGAAAAATAACCTTATTTTTGGAAGTCAGTGTCCATAACTTAAAAATTTGGTACCTACCAAAGACACCGACTTCCAAAAATAAGGTTATTTTTCACTTTCTAGTTTTCTTATTTGGAAGTCGGTAGTATTTTTTTGTAAAAAAGCTTTTTATCTAATAGTTTTTAAAACAAGTAATACAGTATTTATCTACTCAACGAGCTCTAAATAACAATATCGCACTTGATGGGGTAGGTCAAATTTTATACGGGCCTCCCTTTTTCTGTATGGGACCCCCCTTCAAAACATAATTCTCAACATGTAGGTATTGTTTTACTTTAAAGTTGCTTCTGCATCGTCTCCGTCACTGGAGGCATTCCAACCCCTTCGCCCTTACGTAACAAAGGTTAGTCACCCATGCTCACCTCCTCAGGTTCGGCATACTTGTCGCCTCTGGCGACCAGCCTCAGCCAGTACGGCTCGCACGGGTGACTATTCTATATTACAGCGGGCGAAGGTTGCTCTCCCTTCGCGCCTCCAGTTTTTATATACAATGTAGGGGTAGCAGCCAAAGGACTACGTGAAGTGAGTATTATAGGGTTATCTGAAGTCCGAAGAGAGGGGGAGGACTCGATAATCCTCAAATCCGGTAACCTGCTCTATTTCCGAGAGGGTGACCGACAGTCCCAGGGTGGTGTCGGGTTTATCGTCCACAAGTCCCTTGTGAACAACGTGGTGAAGATCGAGAGTGTGTCGACCAGGGTGGCGTACCTTATACTCAGAATATCTGCAAGATATTCGCTGAAGGTCATACAGGTCTACGCCCCGACCTCGGCACACTCCGACGACGAGGTAGAGACCATGTATGAGGATAATATCTCTAGAGCCATGCATGGATTCAAAACTCACTTCGCCGTTGTCATGGGGGACTTCAACGCGAAACTGGGCAAACGAGACGTGGATGAGCTGCAAGTGTGACAATTTGGAGTTGGACGCCCGAACCACCGGGGTCACGTACTGGCCAGTTTTATGGAGAAGGAGGGCCTCTACATGATGAACTCCTTCTTCAGAAAGCGAGAGCATAGGAAGTGGAGCTGGCAAAGCCCCGATGTTACAGCTAAAAACGAGATCGACTTCATCATGTCAACCAAGAAGCAAATGTTCAATGATGTCTCTGTGATCAATTCGGTGAAAACCGGGAGCGATCACCGCATGGTAAGAGGCACATTGAACATTAACGTTAAGCTAAAAAGGTCTCAGCTGATGAAGTCCACGCTCCGTCCAGCACAGATCCAGGTCCAAAACTCCGAGAACTTTCAGCTCGAACTCCAGAATCGTTACGAGTGCCTAGGAAGCTCCGTGGACGATTACAGTGATTGGTTCGTGGAAGCTGTCCATACGGTCGGATCTAAGTTTTTCAAGACCCGCCGTACAGATAGGAACAAAAAGCTCTTAGATCCTACTCTCAAGCTCATGAAGGAGAGGCGTGAAATGATCCCGCAGTCTTCAGACGATTCGTTGAAATACCGGCAGCTAAATAGACGGATCTCAAAGTCCTTGAAAAGCGACCTCCGCCGCTTTAATACTGAGCGTATTAAAGACGCGATTGAGCGGAATATGGGCTCCAAGGTCTTTGCAAGAGATCTGTCTATTGGGCAGAGCTAGCTCACGAAACTGAAGAGCGATGATGGCAGGATCGTTCCCCCCAAACCGGAGCTTCTGAGGGAGATCGAGAGATTCTATGGGCAGTTGTACACATCAACCAGTAAACCCGTCGTGAATCTAGCGAATGACCCTAGAGCTAGATTGACCCGACACTATACCGAAGCCGGACGTCAGCCTATATAAGATTAGGATGGTCTGAAACAGCTTAAGAACAACAAGGCACCGGGTGAAGACGGAATTACGGCCGAACTCCTGAAGGCGAGTGAAAAACCAATACTTAAGGTCCTTCAGAAGCTGTTTGATTCCGCCATACTCGAAGGGAAAACGCCACAGACATTGTGCAGGGTTGTGGTGGTACTCTTCTTCAAGAAAGGTGACAATGCCCTACTGAAGAACTATAGGCCCATCACACTTCTTAGCCATGTCTACAAGCTGTTTTCAAGAGTCATCATGAATCGTCTTGCGCGCAGGTTTGACGATTTCCAGCCTCCCGAACAAGCCGGATTCCGTAAAGGCTTCAGCACCGTAAACCACATACATACGCTGTGGCATGTTATAGAGAAGACCGAAGAGTACAACCTGCCTCTCTGTTTAGCGAAAATTTCAGTAAAATTAAAATAAATAAATCTACTGTCTATTAATAATATTTTTGAACACGCAATAAACACTATTCGTACAACAGTTTTCATCATAAAACAGTTGCGTTTATCTTGCCTGAATACATGATTTATGTGGCTCTGCTAAAGAGTATGCTATTTTATCATTATCTAATGCACGTACAGTGATAACGTTATACGTACATCATTTTATGATATAATTGATCTGTTTCTAAAATAGTGGCTCTGCGGCAGAGCATGACACAATATATTGCTATTTATTATTATATTTGTATTTTATTATTTTACTCGTGGCTTGCTGAGGTCGGTCCGTGGATAGTACTCAGCTGAATCCGGGCAGACTGGAAGCCGACCCCAACATAGTTGGGAAAAGTCAAGGCAGATTGATATTAGTTTTAGTATTGATTCAGCACGCGATGTGCAGAATCAATACGAGCGTATCACTGTTTCAACTTACAACGAAAAGCCTCTCGGAAAACCCCTATGGTCTTCTAAAAGGCTATTTAAGATAGATTCTGTGAGTAGAAAGAACAGTATTACAGTCCTGCGTTATATTGTCCTTCTCCTGACTAAAAGCTCTAGTTTTGCAGAAGACTAATTATCAATGGATGGCAGGCAATGAGGTGCTGGCAGAGTGTTTGAGAACTCATCTTAAGAGCGAAAAGTCAATTTCCCGAGAGTACATCGAGAATTATTAAAAGTTTCAAATAGGACCCCTTTGCCGGACCAAAGGTCAGTCGGTCAGTCAATCAAATTTTGAGACAGCCCACAATTTCTTTTAATTTCTACTTCTTCAGATTTATTTCATTTTGTGTTAAGACGTATCCGATTAAATAAACATACGTTATGTATGCTTTTCGCAAAGCTGAATGTGGAATCCTGACTAAAGGGATCAGATAAATTCTCGGTGTTTTCTCAGCAAGCCGCTACTCAGCTTTCACCTTAAATAAGCTGGATCAAAAACTATGCCAGCTGAATCATCATCATCACTACATATATTAAATCTAAAGAAAAGTCGTTTTTGTATATAACCAACTGAACCCATTTTCCGCGTTTTTTAAATTTTTGTCTTTTTTTTGGTTTTCTATTTGTATGTTTAACTGTTCAGTTGTGCACGCATCACGTAAAATGTACGAAACCAATGTAGATAAATTGTATTCATAAATATTGTAATATATGTATGCCAATAACTTGAAGTATTACTTAGTTTTTGTTTCATCGCAATCGGTTCACTCTATAAAAAGTTAGATGAATTTAAACTTCTTGAAAGTAAAATATCACAACACACGCAATTCAGATACTCAGACCGTTGAACTCCTTATTCGATAGATGGCGTTTTGCATTTGACGTCATTTTCTGAATGGCGGTGTTAAGATTCCCCGCGATAGATAGACTCTAGAAATAAAAAACTTTTTTGAAAAAAATATTACCGACTTCCAAGTAAGAAAACTAGAAAGTGAAAAATCATTTTTTTTTTGGAAGTCGGTGTCTGTGGTAGGACCAAATTTTTAAGTTATGGACACCGACTTCCAAAAAAAAATTATTTTTCACTTTCTAGTTTTCTTACTTGGAAGTCGGTAATATTTTTTTCAAAAAAGTTTTTTATTTTTCACTTTTTAGGGTTCCGTACCCAAAGGGTAAAAACGGGACCCTATTACTTTAACTCCGCGGTCCGTCTGTCTGTCTGTCACCAGGCTGTATCTCATGAACCGTGATAGTTAGACAGTTGAAATTTTCACAGATGGTGTATTTCAATTGCCGCTATGACAAATACTAAAAACAGAATAAAATATTTTTTTATGTGGGGCTCCCATACAACAAACGTACGTGACACATGATTTTTTTGCCGTTACTTGCGGTAATGGTACGGAACCCTTCGTGCGCGACTCCGACTCGCACTTGGCCGGTTTTTAGTTGTACCTACCTAATAGGGAAGTAGTTAAGTAAGTACCTATAACGATAGAATAGATTACCCGAATAACATGAAACTTGAATATAACCGGTTAAATGAGAGACCTGCTTATCCCTTTCGAGCGTACTGGCGTGATGTTATGTTACGAAATGGTATAAACAATAAACAGACATGCGATTGCAGCAATCCCGAGAGATTTGCCTTTATTTATTGAAGAGTTCTGTTGTATATCTCCGAAGTTCTTCATCAGATCTTCACCAAATTAAAATGGGACCAATTTCGGAATATACTCTTTCAAACAAAAAAAGAATTTTCAAAATCGGTCCACAATTGACGGAGATATCGGTGAACATACATAAAAAAAAAAAAAAAAAAAAACAAAACATACATAATGTCGAACATAGAACCTCCTCCTTTTTTGGTAAGTCGGTTAATAAAAGAAAAGTACATATACAGAATTAGACGAAGGGACTCAGAATAACAGATAACTTGTGTTACAAGGAATTAACTAAGGCTTCTTTTATTTAAAAAAAAGACACTGCTTTGTGCACTACAAAGAAAATTACAGATTTAGTGCAATACAAGCCAGTTTTAAAATAGGTCATCATCATCATCATCATTTCAGCCGAAAGACGTCCACTGCTGGACATAGGCCTCCCCCAGGGGTAGCCGGATCCCGTCCGGAGATTCTTGGCACCCCTTGCCATGCCGTAACCTCGACCGCTACCGTAGTCGAGGGTAGGCAGGCTGCCGGGCACTAGGGGCCATTTTTTATTTGTGCTATTCATGGCGGGGGTTTGCCATAATCGCCACGCTTGGCAGGCGGGTTGGCGATCGCAGTATGGTTGTTATAGAAGCACAGAGAACGCTGCTGTCCATTCTCTGGTTTGTCCCTAAGTCGCCTCTTACGACACCCACGGGAAGACATGGGATGGTGAAATTCTTTACGTCCGGCACCATACGGAACGAAAAATAGTTACTTAGTATGAATATTGAAAT
This sequence comes from Anorthoa munda, assembly GCA_945859665.1. Lineage (NCBI taxonomy): Eukaryota > Metazoa > Arthropoda > Insecta > Lepidoptera > Noctuidae > Anorthoa > Anorthoa munda. The sequence continues at coordinate 7,919,996 of OX243917.1, read as the reverse complement.
TTGAAAACAAATTACGACACTTATCAAAAAATCATTCGATAATATTTAAAAGGCCTTACCTTCACATTGGTTTTCCAATTTAACAACAATTTCACAAGGCTTTGGCACTAGACAAGAACCGCTACGTGAAAATACTGAAATTAAAAAAAATATTGTTGAAGTTTCTTTTAAAGATATTTTATATTTTTCCTCTATAACGGTGGTCGTTAGATCCACATTACGTAGCCTTTTGGTCGAACAGATATATGGACTATGCATAAACTGCCAAGCAGACATCTCTACACGTAGTATATTTTACCTCAGTGTCTACAATATGTTTGCGTAGACATTTCTTTGGTGGACTGCAGTTTCTGCCATGGGATAAAGTTGTGAATTTATACTAAATAGTCAATAAGTCCATGCCCAAAGTAGGTACTCCTACTACTATTTTAGGTTATAGGTCATCTTCTATGGGTCATATCATTTTTCTCCCAACTTCTTTAACTTGTTCTACTACTGCTACTTACTTTACTGGTTACCTATAATAAGTTCGAAAAATATTTGACCAAATTTCATTTCAACCAAAACTTTTTAACTATTATCATTTCGGTTTCAAATGTAAAAAAGGTAATAAAAATAAATAAATGAGTATACATAAATAGGTAAATGAGGGTAATATATATAAATACAAAGGGTTATACTTTTTGTTTATTATGTAGTAGTAGTAGTAGGGTATAGTGAATATAATATTCAAGCAAAGGAAAGTATAATTGTAATAAAGTTCAAGGTAGGTCTAATAAGAAAACAAATATTATGACAACAGTACCTCCGGACTAGGGACACAGATGGCAACAAACGTAAATATTTTGTGTGACACAGATGATGATGATGATGTGATGATGATGATGTTTCGGTTTTTTTACTTCATCGAAGTCACGTCTGCCACTGTCTTAATTGACCTATTATCAATCCGATTTTTTTCGTTACTCCGACGTTTCATTTGGTCGAAAACTTTTTACAGAAGTTACACTTAGCCAAAATAACATTTGTACGAAGTATTATGTTCCCGAACATTCAGAACAGAAACAGTGGGTGTATACAAATTTAAAGGCAATGTTTTGTAGGTTAAATAGTTTTCTCGGTACACATAACATATTATGCAAGGAGCAGTTTGGCTTTCGTAAAGGTAGTTCAACTGCTCTTGCAATCTTTAACTTCATTAAACTGGCAACAGAAAGCATAAACAATGGCAATCCAGCGTTATCTCTATTTTTAGACATGAGTAAGGCCTTTGACTTTGTAAATCATTCTAAGCTACTACACAAACTAGAATTCTACGGCATAAGAGGGAAAGCTTATGAATGGATATCTTGCTATTTAAGAAACAGGAAGCAATGTACAGAGATAACTAAAGTTATAAAGAAAAGTGACAAGATATACTCCAAAGAAAAATTTAAATCTGTTGCTGTAATAAATATGTGTGGTGTGCCTCAGGGTAGCATTCTCCTTTACTATTCTTGCTTTATATAAATGATCTTCCGGAGGCCACTTTGCAAAAATGTATTCTTTTCGCAGATGATACCTCAGTTATTATAAAATGTCGGGATAAAATGGACTACAAATCTGTTACTGAAAAGGCCCTATCAGATATTATAAGTTGGATGAAAAATAATGGCTTAAATGTAAATGTTAACAAGACAAAATTAATAGAAATCAACTCCTACAATACAAAACAATTAGCCTTAGATATTATGTATGAAGGCGAAAAAGTACAACAAGTAGAGGAGCTAAATTTTTTAGGTCTTATCGTAGATAAAAATCTAAATTGGAAAGGCCATATTGAACATATTTGTCAAAAACTTGATAAGTTTGTGTTTGCCTTGAAAAAGTTAAGACAAAACGTTTCTGTCGAAGCTGCTCTTTCTGCTTACCATGGTTACGTGTCATCTGTCCTAAGCTATGGAGTAATCATGTGGGGCAACTCGACCGACACAGACAGAGTTTTCAAGCTCCAGAAACGTTGCGTCAGAGTTATGAACAAGGCTTGGTTCTTGGATAGTTGCAAACCTCTCTTTCAAAAATGTAGAATTCTTCCACTGCCCTGTATTTATATAAGAGATATCTGTATTTTTACAAAGAAGCACATGCATTACTTTAAGCAATATACAGAGGTTATAACAAGACAGAAGAGGGCAAAGTTTCGTAACCTACTGTATCATCCACCTTGTTATAAAGACATTTATAAGAAAAATGTGTTTAACATGTGTATATTAATATATAATAACTTACCAAATGAAGTTAAATTGTTACAGGGTAATTTATTTAAAACAAAATTGACAGAGTGGCTACTAAAGTGTTGTTTTTATAGTGTTGGTGAATTTATAGAACATCGAAATAATGGTTTAATTAATAAATAATAATGTCAGTATTTTATACAAATATAAAAATTTTAGTTTTGACATTTTAATTTATTTTATGGTTTTTTTTTTTGGATTTTGACATTTTTTTTATGATATTTTTATTTTTTTATTTTTTTTTATTTTTACATTTTTGACATTTTAATTTATTCTATGGATTTTTTTTTAACTTTTGACATTTGTTTTTTAATATTATTTCTTAAATATTATTTTGATTTTTTTGGTAACTGTACTTATATAATTGTAATTTATTTTAATGAACTGCATAAATGTTGTTATGGTTTTAATTTTTAATTTAATTTAAAGATTAAATTTTTTTTTATAAATAATTTGCACGCTTGCTTGCAGGCAGAATACGACTTCACTTTTAGGCTTTAACATCTTCCCTTCAAAACTTTGTATTTCTAGCAAATAAACATTTTGATTTGATTTGATTTGATTTGATTTAAAAAACCGGCCAAGTGCGAGTCGGACTCGCGCACGAAGGGTTCCGTACCATTATCGCAAAAAACGGCAAAAAAATCACGTTTGTTGTATGGGAGCCCTACTTAAATATTTATTTCATTCTGTTTTTAGTATTTGTTGTTATAGCGGCAACAGAAATACATCATCTGTGAAAATTTCAACTGTGTAGCTATCACGGTTCATGAGATACAGCCTGGTGACAGACAGACAGACGGACCGCGAAGTCTCAGTAATAGGGTCCCGTTTTTACCCATTGGGTACGGAACCCTAAAAAGCGATTTTATAAAAAATGCTCGACGGAGCCCCGCGGAGCGGGGCTCCTATTTCTGACTGCAGGGTCTAAAGTAACCTTACAAGAAGGTGATGACGGCAGCTGAGTTCGCTCGCTAACCTAACCCATCCGGGGCGGGGTGCTCTAAATTCCCGAGCTCACTTCACTCGCTCATGGACTTATTCGATAAAATAATTAATGAATAAAAATTTCTCATGCATTACAGTTATTAATAAATCATTTGCTTAAAAATTGACCAAATAATATTCCGTAAAATGTTGTTTCGGTGTATTGAAAATATGGCAATTAAATCATTTGGCGAATGAAAAAGTTCAAAAGAGGCTTCGGCCAAAAGCAAAAAGTTATTTTGTAATTCGGCGAAATGAAGTTCGGTAAAATAATACATATGCCACATGATACTTCGATAATCTGAAAATATGTCAATAAATAATGCAAATACGTCAATAGTTTTCGGTAAAATGAAATTCGAACAAAAAAAATCGGTTCCCTACTTTACTACTTTCCATTTGATTTTTGCTTAGTCTCATATCATCAAGTACGCAGACACACGGACATTTTCGACTTTACTGATACACCGACATTTATCAAAAAGGCCAAGAGACCACGTGCAATTTCAATTTGTGTATCATGCCACAGACCGATATACAAATACACTAACAGACAAAGATGTGAAAGAAGAAAGTTAAAAATGTGTCGTGGAATTTTTAATTTTACTTGTTGTCAAGCGCATTCGCCATGCTATCGCTGGTGGAAATATAGAGCCCAAGTTTGTTAAACGCCCGAGACCATAGAAAAAGTGTCATTCTTTCAGCGACGGCGATAGTCAAAATGCCAAAATGTAAGGGATTGATCACGTGCCGATTTGATAGCTCTTGACATTCCCAAACATTTTGATATTTTTTCTATGGCTATGGCGACGCTGTCTTTCACTGAATGTCACCTGTTTAGATTCCCAGGACGGCGGACGCGGGCATCTGCGGCGTGACCGGACCATTAGGACACAGTCTAAAGAAATCGTAATAAATAAGTGCTTACCACCGTTTTTCCATTTACCGGTAGAGTTCGCATGTCTGCCTTCTGCTAGTTTTGAAGTATAACATACACCTTCTCTGGTTTGTAATTCTACGTCGACCAATATGATACGATAGTTTTTCAAATTTTTCTGGATTTGAATTTTAACTTCTCCGTTCTCTATTTCAGCATCAACTTTGAACCTCTGCACAATGCCTGGATCTATAGTATAAAGCTAATTATTGGCAATTCCATCTGGAATGTCTCAATAGCAGCCGGCGTAGACCGCCGGCTGCTACTGACACCGACTTGGCTGATGGCAATAGGTTCGCCTCCTATTACATGGAACTTTACATAACTGCTGAACTGGTCCTATTTGGCGCAGCCGTGGGACACACAAAATATTGTGTTATATTATTGTCGTTTAATCTAAGTTTTCTTTTAATGATAATGATAAATGATTTTATTTCTGTAGGTTGGTTTTTTTATGTTTATGTTGTGTGCTCTGGGTTGTGTCAAATAAATGTGATTTCTTTCTTTAACTGACGAAATATGGGTGTGCTATATTATGTAGATGCACCTCTGCCTAACCCTACGGGCAGTACAGGCGTGATCTAAGTATGTTATTTAAGGGAGATAATAATATGGAGACTGCGTAATTATTTTTCCTTACGTAGCAATTTGTTACTCTACCTATATATATATCGAGGTATTACGTCGAAACTCTTTATATCCATAGTACCCCGTAGACCACCTCGCAAACCCATAACTCCCTTAGCTCCACCTCTTCGCCATATAGTGTTTGGTGCTAATTCGCCTATACCCCGCATGTGCAAACTCATAAACGAACGCAGCGACCTAGTTGACGTCCACGTAGACTCAGTTTGTTAGACGTAATTAGTATTATTATTAGTATTTAATATTATATAACTATCTAGAATTTAAGTGCATTAAGTTTTTATAATTACAAAGAGCAATATGCATGTGGTGTTTGCCTGTAATTGGTTGTGCAGTTAGATTCAAGACACAATTACTTATATGTTCCTATCTGTATATTATCTGTAACAACTGTTGGTGAACCTTAATTAAATAAATAAATAAATAAATCCACAAAGAGTCGGCCATTGACTTCGGTTTCGCCTGATAAAAAGCGATGGATCAGCAGGAAGAAAGAAAGAAAATAAACAAAGAAAGGAAGGAAATAAGTTAATTTGCGCCAGGTACGACGTATACCATAAAAAGAACAAAATAATAGGGACAGTATGTCACAATCACACAAAATGGCCCACGCTCAACATAAAGTTGGGAGTCACGTGCGAGACTGATCCACCGCGCTGAATAGGGAATACAGACGTTTGCACTTTAGCTGTGCGTCTAATAAATGTGGACCACATTCACAAGCACTTCTCCACCACATTGTGTGGTGTGGTGGAGAAGTGCTTAGCACGGCTGACCAGTGACCAGTCGTGCTACAGCGCACGCTCTCCGAAGTACGAATTATATGTATTATTAAGTAGATAATATTACTAATAAATAATTGGGATTGCTCTTGGGTGCACTTGCGCAGTGCATACAGGGATAATCGTCGGTTGGTGTCACATTTCCTGTTACATACCTAAAAAGGCCTCTGCGAGTTGGCTTCGGCCCCTCGCACGCCCTTCAAAGGCCCCGGACGGACCTTCCACGGGCCGGGACCGGGACGGTCCTTTGAAAGGCGTGCGAGGGTCCCGAGATTGTCAAAGTCAAATAATAATAATGGTAGTGACCCAGAAAAATTGTATTCTATTTTCTTGACAAACGAAATATGAAAATTTTAATAATTGTAACCGACCTGCTTCGACAAATTAAAAGAGGCTAAAAGCAAAGCGTCTTGTAGCGATAATTAAGTCCGGTGGCAGCGGAAGATGCAAAAAAAACCGATTTATTTTATAAGAATTTAATTAATATAGAATTACAATTATATTTCAAAACTAAAACTAAAAGATAGGTATCATTCAGTCGACGATTGACCAAAGAATATTCACGTGGATTACGGAATCGAGTCGCTCGCGTCCGGTGTCGTCTTCATGGCGACACGAGGCACGTGTGCAGCGTCAGCTTCTAGGTATTGCGCAGTATTGTTGCTGTGGGAAATCAGGGCGATGCATACTATAGCGATTTGCCTCGGCTATAACACCTCCCCCCGAAGAACAGCGACTATTGAAGACCTTGGTCGTAAATTGCGCTGGGAGATGATCTGTTCTATCCCTTTGTGTTGCTGGTATAGAGTAGATTATCTGCGGTCGATCTTCCTTGTCATCAGATGATTCTTTCTTAAGGTCAATCTGTTTCGGATGACATCTTCGATAAATGAAGTATGCAGTTAGTGCACATGCACTGAATAGTAACACGTACATTGGTATAGTGGTGTGATAGATGCTGCTATCTGAATGTGTATCGAACTGTATCGGTGACTGCAGCGAGATCTCCTTATTGGTAGCGTGGAGATCATCCAAGTTAATAGAGTTGAGATTGAACAGTGGGCGTGCCATTGGGCTAAGTACATCTTCTCCAGGAACATCCATTATTTTCAAAGCTTGACCTTTCAGTCGATCATTGGAGTTTGAGATGATGAACTCTGCTGTCTGGATAAAACAGTTGTGAGGAAGTATGGCGAGGTAACTTCCTTGCAGTTGCTTATGGAGATCTTGCTCGCAGGATAGGCGTACTTTCGTCGGAGTCGGGAAGCTGATGGTATAATGACGGTCGTCGAGTTTTTCGTAGGCTGGTTTTTGAAGAGATGTTGTGACTGGTTTGCATTCAGGAAGTCTCTGCTGCGTGGTGATGAAGGCTCCAATGCAATCGGGCGATGTTCGGCTTAGTACGTTGTGTATCTCTTCACATAGATACCCTTTGGTGGACTTCGGGCATTCAGCCTCTATGTACTTGAAATCTTTCGGATGGATTGCTAGGAATTGGGAGTGGGGGACGAGAATTTCATGGTTTTTATTAGGAACTATGGATATCTTGTATAGGTCATATGTCTGGGGTAGAATAATCGGGAATTTATAGACTATAACTATTTCATTACCTATAAAATAAGAACCTAACTTTATAACATCATAATATTCTCTAGCTCCTATGTCTAATACCTTATTACTACCATATAACCTAGTCAATTTGCTTATTATAGACCTAATGGTATCTAAACTAATGACGTCATGGTGTGCCGTTGACGTTCTTATAAATGCCAGTACGTTCTGTAATTTCGATATCTCTCGTGACACCCGGTCAACGTTATCACTAACTATTAGAATGGTTTGTCCTAGATGAGCATACTGAACTAACTCATGATTCCCCTTATCCAAACTCTCACTAACATTTCTAACTAAGGCTGTTAATTTGTTCTGATTGTCTACCATGTTATCTAGTAATTTAGAGTGTTGAGTTACCCAAGTTTTGGTCAGGCTCACGTGACTGTTAAATTCTGTTAATAACTTGTTTTCATTATCTTGAAGAGATTTTATAGCATTATTGAAATGAACTGCATCTGTATAATCAAGGTTACCGGTTATGCTTTTGACAACAGAACCGAGTCCATCTACGAGACCTCTTTTAGAACGAGTAGTTTCAAATGACTGTAATTGGTCTAGGACGGCTTGAAGCTGATCCTCTAAGTATTCAATATGGGGCCCGAATAAAGAAAGGCTTCTGTTATTAAGGTCGGGGCTTATTTCTCTTAATTGGTTATGAACGGTATTAACTTTATCTTGCAACTCCTGAAGATTAACATGTTGTAGAAATGAATGATAGTGAGTTACTATACTACAGGGGCCTAATTTAAAAGGTAATACACCGGGGCCATCGTCAAGATTTTCAAGTTTTATCTCTTGTGTTAGGGCCGAATTCAGGAGCAGATGAAGTACAAGGAGGGTCCTGTAACAATTGTGAACTTTTAGGTACTCTTTTCAATCTTGATTTAGGGGGGCCACGTTTTTTGCGGGTGTATATATGTATTGGTAGGTCAGCCATAACAGTATCGTGCGTATAGCGAGGTACTATCTTTTGGCGGGAGGCTAAGGGATTTTTCACGAATATTTGTTGTTCAGGTGAGTATTGGTTTTCTGTCTCTCTAGATTTATTACGTGCATCTATTAAATCTTTACGTTGGGCCATACTAGACTCGTGAATTAGATTAAAAGCATTAGTCATTTTGTTTTTATGTTCAACTGTATACTGTTGTAATAAATGGATAGTCAGATCTATGTCCAGTGGGTCTCGTGGGTCGAAATGTCCAGTAATAAGATCGATTGGTCTGCATCTAGTCAAGCTATGTATGGAGCTATTATAAGCCAAAAGGGCATAATTTATTAAATTTAAGACGGATTCATTCTTTTGTTGTACTTTCAAAATACGTAGGTGTTCTAAGATTGTTGAGTGGAATCGCTCGACAATTCCATTTTCGTTAGGGGTGTGAGGTGCTATTTTATGGTGTTGGATTTTATGTAGCCTTGTGAACTCGGCGAACAGTTGGTTGGTGAACTCTGGTCCATTGTCTGTCACTACCGTGTAAGGTACTCCGTGGTGGGTACAGAATTTTAATAACGCTTGCACTACACTTACTGCTGTCCCATCTCTTAAGAAATAGGCTTGGGCATACTTCGAGAAAGCGTCTACAATTGTTAGAAACTTTTCACTTTGGATAGTCAACAGATCTAGATGGACGGTTTCGAGAGGTTTACTAGGTGGAGGAACAAGACGAAACTGTTGCTTTATGGGGTTGCGGTCGTATTTAGCCTGGCCGCATACTGTACATTCATTAATAAATTTGGAAATGTGCTCTTTCATTTTAGGCCAAAAGTATCTGTTAGACAGGGCTAGGTAGCACTCATTTATGCCTCTATGGTTCGTTTTACCGTCGTGATATTTGTTGATTATTTCTTGCTGTCTTAAGTACTCTCTAACATTTTCTAATTCGGTTTTTGCTAGCGCTAAGCTCATGGCTGAGTTCTTAAAGGTTTTTTGGATTATGGGAATAACTTTGTACATTGCCAATGGTGGATTTATTAACAAGCCCGTTTTAATTTTGGGGTGAACATACTCTTTGATAGCGTTGATGACATCTTCCTCTAAATTGGACTCTGAAAGTTGAACGGCGGTACGCGTGTGCGTTTCGAAGGGCTTTGTGACGGTTGGCCTTCCTTTGATGTCGCCTACTATAGTTAGTACTAACTGTTTGGTAAATTTGTTGAGTGGTTGTTCAGTGATGGGGACTTCTAAAATGGGATTTTCGCCGTCTGTATGGACTGTTAGAGTGTTAGAGTCGTTTGCGGCCTCCGAGGCTGTAATTGTTCTAGAATCGTCAGCTGATTGGTTCTTTTCAGACGGGTTTGCAACTATTGAACTTACTTCTTCACTATGGATTTCTAGGCGAGATAGGGCGTCGGCATTAGTATTTAGTTTGCCTTGCTTATAAACTACCGAAAAGTCATATTCTGATAGCTTTAGACGCCATCTCGTGAGTCTGGAATTAGGTTCTTTGAGACTCATAACCCATTGCAGAGGCTTATGATCGGTAATAATTTTAAATTTTCTGCCAAATAAATAGGGTCGGAAGTACTTGCAAGCCCAGACGATAGCTAATAGCTCCTTCTCGATGGTGCTATAATAAAGTTCACTAGAATTTAGAGTTCTGGAAGCGTATGCAATGGGTTTATCGGAACCTATCGGACCTTGCGATAACACGGCCCCTAATGCGACATTTGAGGCATCCGTTGTCAATAGAAATTCTTTGGTGAAGTCCGGGTATTGCAAAATTGGGTCATTTGTTAGCAATGTCTTACAATGCTCGAAACAGCTGATGTAATTTTGGTCACAAATTATTTTGGATCCCTTCTTTAGACATTGGGTCATGGGTTTTGTGATACGTGCGAAATCCGGTATGAATTTCCTATAATATCCAATGAGACCGAGGAAACGTTTAATCTCCGTAGTGGTTTGGGGTAACGGGTAATTATTTATAACACTGATTTTATCCGGATTTGGTTTAACCCCATCTCTACAAACGACATGTCCTAAAAACTGGGTTTCCAGCTTCAAGAACTCGGACTTGTCCATTTGTATCTTGAAGTTGGATTCCCTCAATCTTTTGAAAACCTTTTCTAGATTAATAACATGCTCTTGCAGGGATGTACTGAACAGGATGACGTCATCCAAATACACTAAGCAAATGTCTTGAAGGTCTCTTAGGATATTATCCATTACACGCTGAAATGTTGCCGGAGAGTTTTTCAAACCCATCGGCATCCTTAAAAATTCGTAGTGCCCATTTTCCACATTAAAAGCAGTTTTGTGTATATCAGAAGGGTCTAACTCGACTTGATAAAATCCGCTGGCGAGGTCAAGAGTGCTGAAGTATTGACATTTGCCTAGCTTATCTAGTATGTCGGAAATGTTCGGAATGGGATACTTATCATTGATAGTTTTTTCGTTAACTTTACGAAAATCTATCACAAGGCGCCACTTGGTCTTACCCGAAGCGTCTGCCTTTTTGGGGACCACCCAAATGGGAGAGCTCCACGCAGAATCCGAAGGTCTTATTATATTTTGCTCGAGCATTTTACTAATTTGATCTTTAACTTCTTGTTTATGGATGTATGGGTATCTGTAGTTTTTAGCATGGACAGGGATTTCATCAGTCGTCTTAATCTTATGTTTAATTTTGTTCGTAAATGTTAAAGGTTCTCCTTCGAGGTAGAATACATCTGAGTACCGTGCGCATAAGGCTCTGAGATTTGCCAACTCTTCTGGATTTAGGTGGTCGGTTCGGAGACGCGATAAAACTTCCTGTGTACGGTCAGATAGTTGTTCTACAGGTTCGCTCTGTGCGTTAAATAGTTCGGCAGTAACGGGACGGTCCATGGAAAAGATTACGTCATTTGGTGAACTATTTGAAACTTCTACCCAACCTCTGCTATTTTGTACTGTAGTCAAGCAATCAGAAATTAAGCAATTACTAATTATCTGGTCAGGAACAAATACCTCACCATCGTGGGAATTTATGGGTAATCTTACTAGCTTAGATGTTTGAGCTGGTATGATTTCTTCATAGAGATTAGCATTGCGAGAGTCATACATGGTAATGGGTATCTCAGTATTTCTGGTGACTAGTTTCTTGTCTCTTAAGTCAATGTTAGTACCCCATGAGTCCAATAAATCGAAGCCAATGAGGCCATCAAAATACTTATGGAAATCTAGGATGAATAAGGTCATGTCGCCTTCTTCTTTAAATTCGGGAAAGCTAGGCAGGGTTATTGAATAATTATTTTTATAAACGGTGCGCACGTTGGTTACTTCAAACGGGTTATAGTTAAGAGGCACATTGGAAAAGTATTTCTCAACAGCTTGAGGTGAAATAAACGACTGGTTGGCTCCAGTATCTATAAGGAATTTTAAGGGTGGGTTATGGATTTGTATGTACCCGAGTTGTCTCTGAATGTTAAAATTTACATCTATTTTGGCTTTTCTAATTTCGGTGCCTCGGGAAAATTTCCATCCGATTCCCGGTTTTCGGTACCGGTTTCGTCTGCGTTTGATTTGATTTCCTCTATGACTGGGGCTTCATACAGCCCATAGTTAGTGTAAAAATCTAAGTACTCTTGGTAAGCATCGTAGTCTTGGTTATACGCTGCACAGGCTAAGTCATAATAGGGATCAAATACAAAGTCATAGTTATTAACCTCGCGCGTTCTAAAATAGTTGCTGGGTGGCGGGTTACCAGCTGTACGCCAGTCGTGTCCAGTAGAAGGTAAAGGTCTAGGCACAAAGTGTCTGACGCCACTCATAGGCCGCGGCGTGTTATTAGAATTAGTGGGCTGCATGGGTGATACATTCGGGAGTCTAAAGGCATTGCCTTGAGCGTTATAATTTGGAGGTGGTGCTCGGAACATCTGTTGAGTCCGAGTAGGGCCACGTGGTTGTTGTGGTTGGGGTGCATTGTGCCGCCAACCTTGGTAAGGTTGAGTAAAGAATTGCTGGGGACGTGGAAGACCAGGCATGCTGAATGTCTGTGGTTTTGCGGGACCGGGCATGCCCATTACAAAAGGTTGCTGCATGAAATTATTTAGTGGCAAATTGGAATTAGGTTTAGAAGGCTGCTGATTATTATCTTTCTTACTAGACCCGCCTTCGGTGCGTTGTTGCATATAAAGGGTGTTAAGCTCTTCCTGAACGAACTCGAGAGCCTTTTCCATCGTTTCGGGACGCATGCAACGGATCCTAGAACCTAAGGGATCTCTTAAACCGCGTAAGTAACATTGTAGGGTCAGTTTCTTGTAAAGGTCGCGTTTCGCTGTAACTGTAGTAGCCACGGTTTCATGCAATGTGACGTATGTCATGATTGTACTGAATAAATTCTGGCAGCGTTCATAGAATTCTTGTGGGGTTGAGGACCCCTGGGTTTGCAATGACAAATCGTTATACAAAGCGGTCTCGTCGCGATGGTCAGCGAAGTTATTAATTAATGCATTCCGAATACCAATCCAATTTTCGGGGATGCCGTTAGTATTTATCAATCGAGCTGCGGAACCCGTAACCTTGTTCAATATGCCATTTATAAGAGCCAAATTGGTTAACTCATTACCCGGTTCTGTATTAAAATATGCTAGTACTAGTTGGTCACAGAGGTTTACAAAACGGGTTAACACGTGAGGGTTACCATCGAAATCGGGCACAATCCTAAGCGACTTTAAGATATCTTCTAATTTACCCTGAGCCATATCTGCGTCCAGTAGTGCTGGTTCACCTAACTGCCTAGATTCGTCTATAGTACTAAGCCTATTCGATCTACTACTACCTAAACTAGGGTTACGCGATTCTCTTGGGTGAAAAATTTTGAAAGCTATATTAAACACTAAATTGAATCAAACACACAATATTTAAATTATAAGATGCGTAATTGCAAGAAATAAAAATCTGTAAACGATAGGGAAGGATCTAAGTTAGATTAAAAATAGGGAAGCAAGGACTTGAAAGATTCAAAGTACTTACAACATAGTTTTTCTTGCCGAATCGATGTCTGGATTCACCTCCGCTGGCGCCGCACGATGTAGATTCGGGATACTCGGGAATCGGTAAGTCACGCGGGACTTCGGTCCGATTTTAGGGGAAATCTTGACGCGTCACGTACCGAATATATCTCGATGTATCCTACCGACTGCGCCAATTAAGTCCGGTGGCAGCGGAAGATGCAAAAAAAACCGATTTATTTTATAAGAATTTAATTAATATAGAATTACAATTATATTTCAAAACTAAAACTAAAAGATAGGTATCATTCAGTCGACGATTGACCAAAGAATATTCACGTGGATTACGGAATCGAGTCGCTCGCGTCCGGTGTCGTCTTCATGGCGACACGAGGCACGTGTGCAGCGTCAGCTTCTAGGTATTGCGCAGTATTGTTGCTGTGGGAAATCAGGGCGATGCATACTATAGCGATTTGCCTCGGCTATGCTTGCGTAACACGATCATGCTATATTATGTAATAATATTATTGTTGCTTCTGTCCAATCGGTCGGGATGTTTTCGCTCTCAGTAAATATGTCTGTTAGTTTTTGGGCCAGTACTGGCATAGTGATTTTTAGAAGTTAGCTTGTTATTTGGTCTGGTCCGGGTGCTTTTTCAAGCTTTTGTAAATTTTAGCGTCTGACCGAAAGTTGGGTTTCAGTTTCGGTCGAGTTTCGGCAAAAAAAAACCAGTTTCAGTGCCAGCGGCAAACCTGCCGAAACTGCGACCGAAACTGAAACTGCATTCGGGAGTTCTCGCGCTGTGATTGGTCATGTTCTGCACGTTAAATTCCATCCAAGCGAGTAGGCGACGAATAGATTTTGCCGCGTCCACGTGCCTAATTGCCTTTTTGGTCTCGCACGGGGTTATTTATTTTTTATTATTGTTTGTGTTTTGCTTATCTTGTGTTTTCTGTGTAGGTCAAAATAAATATGTTTTCTTTTTTTCTTTCTTAATCATGTCGTGACTGGCTTGTGTTTGCAGTTCGTTTTGTTTGTTGTGAGTTTTGAGTGGCCAACACGTAGGTTGCGATGCTGCCTGGGCGTCCGTCTGGTGGCGGACGCGGTGGGGCCGCAGGGTAGGAGGAGCGTCGGTATAGCGGCCGAAAAATGGTATGTGGTGGGGCCATTGAACTTGACCCGTCACAAGGGGACCAAGGGTGCCAAACACGGGGTCGTCTGGCACCCATGTGCTGGTTTGGTCCCTGGGGTGTACACGGCGCAAATTGTGTTCTGGTGCGCCGGTGATGGAAGGTACTCCCCAGAGTGACGGACAGCCGCAGTGGCATAGCGGTGAGTGCTAATGCGTGCTCGTGTTCCCGCCATAAGCGGCACAGGAGGACACCCTGGTGTTTTAGTGCATGAGCATTTACCCACAATAAAAAAAATGAAATCTTAAAAAAAAGTCGTATTTTTTACCAGTTTCGGTCGGATACTAGTGAATTTATTGCCTTCTCTGTCTCATCTTTCAATATTGCTGGTAGTATCTCCAAATCAGTCGTGGTGTCATGTATGTTTTGTCTTTATTAATACGTACGTCAAGTAAATACGTAATTAGTATGTACCGCGAGATCAAGGATTAAAAATAAATAGTTTAAAAAAAAACTAAATAACACGCTGTAATAGAAAACCAAACTAGAAAGTAGAAAATAATTTTCAATAAATTTAAATTAAGAATAGTGTGATGAACAAAAGAATGTATGTATTTTATTAAAAAAAAAAACGTGGCGTGCTTTTTAAGATACCTATTCTGAAAATTACTACTTTTACCAATATCTGTCAATAAATATTATAACAACTGACATCAAGCATTCCAGGCTTTTTTACAATAAAATATTATTTTTTGTTAATCACACTATTCTTAATTTAAATTTATTGAAAATTATTTTCTACTTTCTAGTTTGGTTTTCTATTAAAGCGTGTTATTTAGTTTTTTTAAACAATATTTTTTTAAATTTTCATTTAATTTCAAATGAATTCGGCGACGTTTTGAAGGGGGTGAAAATCCCGTTCAAAGATTTCGTTACATAGATTCATAGATGCATTCGTACCAAGCTAAGAAAGAAAGAAAGAAAGAAAGAAAGAAAGAAAACTTTATTTGTCAAACATGCGTTTACATGACTAATCAGACATGCATGGTATTGAATTAATAAATGTTGTGAGCGTCCATGTTTTGCCAATAATGGCGTACAAAATTTGTAGGTATATTAGTTTACATTTAATTGCATTTTACATGCAGCCATTCTAAAATTTCATTACAAAATACAAAACAAATAAATAATAATTGATTTAAAGATATTATAGTATAATTAAGTATGTTATAGTCAAAATAAATTAAATAATGTCCAGATTATTCATTACTATGCAGTCAAATAGTATAATTCAAAAGTTAATAAATTTAAAATTCACATTATTCAATCCAATCAGACATGCATGGTATTGAATTAATAAATGTTGTGAGCGTCCATGTTTTGCCAATAATGGCGTAAAAAATTTTCGAAGGTATATTAGTTTACATTATATTGCATTTTAACATGCAGCCATTCTACAGTGTCGTTACAAAATACAAAACAAATAAATAATAATTGAATTAAAGATATTATAGTATAATTAAGTATATTATAGTCAAAATAAATTAAATAATGTCCAGATTATTTATTACTATGCAGTCAAATAGAATCATTCAAAAGTTAATTAATTTAAAATTCACATTATTCAATTGTTATTATTAGGAGCCGGTATAAAAAAGTCCTTTTCATTTAAAAAATCTACAACATTGTAATACACTTTACTAACTAAAAACTTTCTTAGCTTATTTTTGAAAAGTGCCAAGGGCATTTCTCTCCAACTTTTAGGTAATGTATTAAATATGATAGGAGCCATACAGAAAACACTTTTGCGCATGAGGGTTGTTCTCGCAGTTTGAGAACATATCCTGCTGTTGTCGCGCCTATTACGTGGGACTACTTCATCTAATCGTTTAAATCGGTGTGGATTTGTTTTAACAAAAACAGTCACCCCTAAAATGTACAGACATGGCAAAGTAAGTATTTTATATTTTTTAAAGTAAGGCACGCAACTATCAGTAGATTTAATTCTAAATATTGAACGAACGCATCTCTTTTGAGCCTTGAACACCGTGTCTTTTTCTGTCGAGTTGCCCCAAAAAATGACACCATAGCGTAGATGACTTTCTGTTAAACCATAGTAGGCTGTAAGTAATGCCTCCACACCTATTATAGACGACAATGTGTGCAGGGCGTAGGCAGATTTACTGATTTTCTTGCACAAGATTTCGATATGGGTTTTCCAATTAAGTTTTTTGTCAATGTGGAGCCCTAGAAATTTTGTTGTTTCTACCTCTTGTATAGGCTGGTGATCGTAGTGTATATTTAAATTACTCTTACTATTGATCCGTTGACTAAAATGTATTAATTTAGTTTTAGTCAGGTTAATTTTTAAGTTATTGTTATCTAACCACTTTACCATTAGATATATAGAATAATTTATGTCACTTTCATAAGTATCATTACTTTTGCAAGGTATCGTTATGGTGCTATCATCAGCAAATAGTGTCAAAGGTTGAGGGATGCATTTCGGTAGATCATTAATGTACAATATAAACAAAGGGGGCCCTAGAACACTCCCTTGTGGCACACCAAATGAAACTATACGTTTTGAGGATTGAAATACAATTTCATGTTTACTTTTCATATTAATTTGGGTTATATTTGTTATTTGAGTTCTGTTAAGTAAGTAAGATTTAATTAGATTGTTGACATTTCCTCTAATTCCATAAGCTTCAAGTTTATTTAAGAGTGTACCATAATGCACATAGTCAAAGGCTTGCGTCATGTCACAAAATACGCCACAGACCGGTTTCCTCTTATCCACGTTAGATGTTACATTATATAAAAAATCATAAATAGCCATATCAATAGTGTTACCTATTCTAAATCCTTTCTGTTCTTCGCATAAAATATTATGTCTTTCTATAAATGAATTTAGTTCCTTGTAAATATATTTCTCAAATATTTTAGATATTATAGGAATTAGTGATATCGGCCGATAGTTCTCCATTAACTCCCTGTCGTCTTTCTTAAATAGTGGCTTGACGATAGATACTTTTAGAGCAGCTGGGTAAACTCCTGCGCTAATGCTGAGATTGATGACATGACTCAAAGGACCGCAGATTTCTTCCGCAACATGTTTTAGTATATAAGTAGCTATACCGTCATATCCCACACTGCTCGTATTATTCAAGGACTTTATTATCTTTTTAATGTCGTCTGGTATACTAGGGGCCATAAACATAGTCTTGTTATTGAAATCTACTGTAGACGCCCCCGGTCTGCAGTCGACATCCAGTTTTGGCTGTATTTTATCAATAAAAAAATCATTAAATGCTTCTGCAATGGTCTTATGATGAGATACTACGCAGCCACCCATATTAATTTTATTTATGTTAGATTTAGGCAGGTTATACTTTGCACGATTGATAATTTGCCACGCAGTTTTCGATTTGTTTTTTGATGTTTTTATATTATAATTGTTTTGTGCTTTTTGAGTTAAATGGATAATTTTTTTATACATTTTAGAATAATTATATAATATGGTTTTATTGATATTGCTACGATTAAGTCTAAACTGCCATAGGAGTTTCCTTTTCTTTTTACTGCACTGTTTGATACCTTTTGACAACCACTTAGTTCTTGTTATTGTATTTATTTTAACCACTTTTATTGGAAAACACAGATCGTATAATAGCTTGAAAATCTCAATAAAATGATTATAGGCTACATTTGGGTCATCTGTGTCATATAGTTCTGTAAAGGTAAGATTACTCAGATGGTTTTTAAATTTTACTATGTTTTCCGCACTATAGTCCCTTCTAGTTGCGTACCAATACTTAATACAACATATTTTTTGTACTGGACACTGAAGCAGCTGTGCTGTATGATCCGATAATGCCCATTCTAATACTTCAGTCTTACATGAATTAAAGTTATGCGCAAAGTTGTCAATGCACGATAAACTGGCCATGCGAGTTGGTTGTTTCAAAGCAAGTTTCAGATTGTAACTCATTAAAAGACACTCAAAGTCATTAGTTACACGATTTTGCTTAAGTACATCAATGTTAAAATCTCCGCAGATAACAATTTTCTTACAGCATGTACGTAAAATTTCCTGTAAGAGCAGTTCAAATTTGTCGAAGCAATAATTTAAATTATTTGAGTTCGGAATTCTATATATACACACAATTATTAATTTATAATTAATCAGTTCCACGCCACAGCACTCAAATATGCCCGGAGTTGACAACTTTGCTACTTTTGGCAACTCTTTCCATTGTAGCCCATTTTTAACAAGGATACATGCACCACCCCTTTTTTGTTCTATTCTACAATAATGTGCAGCCAAATTATAGTTAGGTAAAAATAATAAATTTTGATACCCTTCCATGATAAAGTGCTCCGTAATACACAAGATATCAACATTTGTCTTTTTCTTAGATAGCTCGTCTAGACACACCAACAAATCATCAGCTTTATTTATCAATCCTGCTATATTTTGATGCAATATGTTGATATATCTATTAGAGAAAAAACAGTTCACTTTCTTCAGTAACATGGCTTGGTACAGTGTGAGGCAAATTTGTCACTTCAGATAATAAAAGCGTAATAATATCTAATACTAACCTTTTGTAATAAAATCTTCCATAATGTCTAAGTAGGCGGCGGTGACACTCGCAGATATATTCTTGAGAGTTATTTCCATAAGTAGGAAATCATTAGAACCCAATAAAATAAAATTGTATGGACTATTAACAGTCACATTGTTTTCGGCTGGAAACAGAAATTAATTTAAAAAAAAACTTTTTCTAGTGCCGTACCTGTCAACTACATCATGATTCATCACGTCCTGTATCCGTCTCTCTATCTCCCACAATGGAACCACTATAGTATAGTATAGTATTGGTACATCACAGTTGGTCCCTGAATAAACAAATCTTCTGCGTATCGGTCTGGCCGGATGCAAGCACCGAGTCGAACGCAAACAATGACTGACGAGTGGAGGAGGTCAGATAGGTCATATAGGCATTCGCTCCATGTAAAATACATGGTATACGGCTGCATCCGGTTAGACTGGAAGCTGACCTTACATAGTTGGTATAGAGTGATTAATTAATGACTTACTTATAAACTTATAATCAGCACTAGAAACCATTAGAACTAACAAAATGCAAACGATGACAAAATTAATGGAATACATTGTCATAAAAATAAATATGTTGCTTTAATGACTTCCGACACTTGAATACACTAATGAGCGCGGTTATATTTAACATCGAAACATTTATAGGGAAATTAATTCAAATAGGTACTCATTTGATTAGTACAGGGACTTACTTAATTTGATTTATATTTTAAAATTTATCGATATATTATATTTTCATACGTCAATCGATTCGTCTTAACCCTGCGAGTGTCACTGGCTACATTAAAATTGGAAAATAGAAAAATGGCGGATTTTTGGCGCCATATTGTGGGGGACAAAATTTTTTTTCACTTCCAAACCCATCGTGTGGGGTATCAAAATAAAGGGTTTTAAGAGGTGATTTCAAAAATATATAACACTTATATGTTTAAATGTACCGAAATCTAAAAAAAAATACTAAAAAGTTATAAATAAAAAAAGTAAATTTAAAAAATCTTTCTTTTTTAAACTTTTGATTTTTTAAATTTACTTTTTTTATTTTTAGGGTTCCGTAGTCAACAAGGAACCTTTACAGTTTCACCATATCCATCTGTCCGTCCGTCCATACACCCGTTCGTCCGCAGTTTAACTCGGAGACTGTTAGTACTAGAAAGTTATAATTTGGCATGGATATACATATTAATCACGCCGACAACGTGGAAAAATAAAATCAAACCGAAAAAAATGTTTTCCTGTGCCTCCTGTACACGTAAAGTGGGGATGTTTTATTTCTCGTCTATCCCATAGTGTGGGGTATTGTTGGATAGGCCATTCAAAAACGTTACGGGTCTGTGAAAACCATTTTTCGATTCAGAGATCCGTTTGCGTAAAATTATGCTTTAAATGGGTAATTTCTATTACAGTGAAGTTCCCCTCTTCCTAGCCTGCCCCCTGGACTCGTCGTCTAAATAACGTTTTAAACTGAGTAATCAATCCAGCAGCCTTATTGCGTAAGTGATTTCGGCAAGGCAAAGGCCAGTTGGTTTCAAAAAACCAAGAAACAATACCAGAGATACCGACTTCCGAAATTTAGTATTTTTTCACTTTGTAGTGTTTTTATTTGGAATCAATTGTATTTATTAGCTAAAAATGATTTTATTTTTCACTTTTTAGTTGTGGTACCTAGTGGGCAAGTTCTATAGTAATCTTAATTTAAGTTATTTTTCACTTTCTTCTTAATGTTTTTATTTGTAAGTCGGTTGTATTTTAGTTTTTTTTAAGTATTTTTTAATTATAAAAGCTGTTTGAAAAACTACTTTTTACTTTAGATATTTTAAATTTCGCTAACCTGATGCGTATCTGTACTATTGCTTAATTTATTGTTTTTCCTTCTAATACTCCGTCTGTTTGTGGTGAATCATAACAAAATTAACGTCAATCTAAATTTAAACTAATATTATCAACAGGAAAACTTTTACCTTTACTGAATGTTGATAGGCATTTTAGTTTATAATATATTTTGAGATGCGTCTAAAGCATTTTTACAATTAGAATTTATATATATCGGAGATAGGAGGGCTATCTTCAATAATACCCTCGGTCTGTGGGCATATCGTGGGTATGCAATGCACAAAGCAGGTAACTTATGCCGTTTTAGAGATAGTTCTTGTTCCAATTTTATCAAAGCAGCGGATTCGGCCACCAATCGTTTCGCTTTTTCCCAACTAAAACACACTTGTTCAAGTTCACACACGCCACTTTAGGCTACTTCTCAACTCTTTTTCTCTCAACTCCTTTTTAACTCCCAAAACGCGCGTCCGCGCGTATCTTTTTTTAACTTCACCACCCAATATGGCGGGAGAACCCACTCAGAGTGCCTCTATGACACTCCTGCTTTTTATTGGCTAAGAGAATCTCTTCCGGCAAATTACTGCTTGTATTATCCAATCCAAATCGAGTATTTTGACATAAGAAAAATAAAGTGTTGTCAATCGAATAAAATCGAACTGAGAACTGATCAGAAGCTAAATGTTGCCAATTAAACAAACCTGAAGTAATAAGTTTACAAGGGATATTTACTACTAATAATTTACCTTCCTCCGATATATATATTAAAATTACTTATACTACTCTCCTGCATCCGGTTAGATATGCATAATCCAGCTTCCTTATAAGTGGTAGAATAATTCTGCCTATGCCAATATTTAAGGCATAATAACTGCAAAACGGTTAGACTGGAAGCCAACCCAGATATTTTTGGTAAAATGCTAGCCAGATTGATTGATTACATGGTCAGCCCATTCTTACTTCAATTTAGTGGCCTTTTAATCAACGTCGCTGGTGCAGCGTTGGAAGGCCTCCTTCTAAGCTAGGTGGCCCGCTGACCTGGTTAAAACTTCAGGAATCCACTGGATGCGTGACACACAGGACCGTTCGATGTGGTAACACTTGGGGGAGGCCTATGACCAGCAGTGGACATCTTTCAGCTGAAATGATGAAGATTTTGGGCATTTTTTTGATTTTGGATTTTGGGTTGAAGATTTTTTTTTTTTGATTTCTGTTCACGAAGTTTCAAGGTCAAAATAAAAGTACTGTAAATATGTTTGAATTTTTATATTAAAACTAATTTAGACATTGATACGCAAGTACAATAATGTGTAAAGTGTAAGGATTGGAATACAAGACACTACATCTCACTCCACACACCATTATTTTGTAAGAAAGAATGATTTGAACTAGGGTTTCTTTCTTTCTTTAGATAACTTATCCATATAGTAAGTAATTAAATTATTTGGCAATAAATCAGGGCGTAAAATTACTCTTAAATACTAACGTAAAGGAACCTACAATCTGGGGTTCTTTAAGTCAAGAGTAATAGGTTACTTATAGATAAGCGTGCTTCACCGTTGACCACATCATTGCTTACCATTAGGTGAGGTAGTGGTCAAACGCGAGTACATCAATATTTAAAAAAAAAATGGCTATCAGATCAACTCAACTCGACAGGGATTTTTTTTTTAATGTATTCATGGTTAATCCCATAGTGAAAGTTGGTCATATAAATGAATACTTTCACCCTCTGGAATGTTGACAATGTACTAAAAACTACCCTGTTTATAATAGATAACTTACTAAAGAAAGAAATCCGACTTCACAACTATATTTCTTTTTTAAATCTTTTATTAAATTAAAACAACGTGTAATCTAGTATTTCGAAGAATAACTTGTTAAAGTGCGTAATAATACCTAAAATTGCATTATTTTAGCTAAGATTCGACTGGATACAATTTTATTAATATAAAATTAGATGTTACAAGTATTATTAAAAGCTGCTTGAAGTAACATTAATATTATAAAAAAGGTCCAAAAATTAATTAGCCAACATCGCCTCCGAAACCTCTTCTTGCAGTTTGCCAAACCGGTTCGAAGCTGTTATCAGTGCCCGAGGAGACAATACCAATTATTAAATCTAATGGCGTAAAACATACTTATAAAAGTTGTATGAGTTTTTTTTTATTACTTTTTATACATTACTTATTTATGATAAACTATAATTTCAAAGGAAGGTGATGAAATTTTCTTTAAAACGTTTATTATTTAAATACTCTGAGTTCTATAGATTAGGAGGAATTGCAATTTCAAAAATGTGATACTAAATTTTCAACAAGGCCAGTGTATTTATTTAGGTTTAAAGAATCTTTTATTTCTCATAAGAACATTACAGTTCACTTACATGAGTTTTATATGTTTACATTATAAATAAATATCGTCGTCTAATGACGAGGCATGCAAAAGTAAAAAAAATACATTAATTATCATCACAAACAATGAAAAAGTGTACTTCTAAACACAGCCGGCCAATTGGTCACCACCACGGTACCCACATATTTATTTTGTTATGATCGTAAGTAAATACTATTGACAAGAACACCACAGTTTCTGCTTGTGTGCGATAACTATAGTCTCAGAGACCGCTTACTTATGTTTATTATAGTTTTGTTGTTTTGATTATTGTTTTGTTTGTATATATATATATATTTTTTTTTATATTAGGTATATATGTATTATATTTATATAGATAGGTTATTTGTGAGGAGAGTTTGTGTATGTGTATTGGTGTTAGGTTTAGGGTTAGTGTGTTGTGATTTTGTGAAAGTTAAGTTTTACTTCAATATTATAATTTGGTAACTAAAGTATACCAGCAACAAATCAATAATAATAATAAAATTATAAACCAATAATAATATTAGAGCTATAAACAAGTAACAAAAATGGTAATTTATGTATTATAATCTATCTGGTAACAGGCATAATTTAATTTAAGTAATTTTATTTAATAATTTCAGTTGTGACTTGAAACGACTTACATTCAACTTGAAATGACTTACATTTAATTTAATAATTTAATTTAAGTAATTTTATTAGGTAATTCAATTTAACGATAAAATATAATCCCTTAGTTTTCTTTTGTAAATATTAATACTTTTACACTCTTTAATTTCATTTGGAAGTTTATTATACAATTGGACCCCTTCGTATAAAAAGTTCTTTTTTCCATATTTTACTGTCCTAGGAGTATGCAGAACCAGCTCGTTTCTATTTCTTAGGTTATATGTGCATGTCTTTTTTGTTAGTTTAATGTTGGTTTGTGTAGTATTATCCAAGATCTTTTTTACTAATATACATATATAGTAACTGTATAGTTGAGAGAGATTGAAGAGTTTAGTTTTCGCATATAGCTGTTTGGTAGGTGTTAAAAAGTCGTAGCAGTATAACCGTTTTATAATATTGTTCTGTGTCCTCTGTAGGAAATTGAGGTTAGTTTTGGATGCCGATCCCCATATCTCAATAAGGTATTCTAAATTAGACTTGACTAGGGAATTATAGATGGTAGTTTTTACTTTTAGTGGTAGGCAGTTTCCCATTTTGCGAAGGGCTCCTGATAGTGAAACAAGTTTGGCTCTTACGTGGTCGATATGGGGCTTCCAGGATAGTTGGTCATCCAAAAGTAAACCGAGATATTTCTCTGTACTGGATTTTTTTATTTTCAAATTATTAACGATCAAAGGGGCGTAGGGTGGAATCTTTTTGTTTTTTGCAGTAAATATCATGTAAGATGTTTTTGTAGTATTAATGGTAAGTAAATTATGTAGGAACCACTCATTTATTAGATTTAAGTCGCTTTGCGCCTCACTAATGATATTATGTATGGATTGACCGAAGTAAAATAAACTTGTGTCATCTGCATAAAGTGTTAAATATCCTGTTAACCCTATCTGATTAATGTTATTTACATAGATAAGGAATAATGGTGGTCCCAAAATGGACCCTTGGGGCACTCCACATATAATGTTTTGGGAAATACTCTCATAACTATCTATTTTAACAGTTTGACATCTGTTAGATAAATAGGATTGAAATATACTGTAAGCTGTTCCAGTGATACCCAAGTTACTTAGTTTTTGTAAGAGTTTTGGGTGAGAAACTGTGTCAAACGCTTTTTTCAAATCAATGAAAATGTCTAAGCCTATATTTTTTTTATCTATATTAGTTTTTATATTTGTTACTAGGTCAATAGTAGCTGATAGAGTGTTCGATTGTGATCTGAAACCATATTGTTGGTCAATTAAAAAATCTTTTTTATTTAAGTATTGAATTAGTTGGTTATAAATAATTTTCTCAAAGATTTTGGATATAACTGGAAGCACAGAAATTGGCCTATAATTGCTCGGGTCTGTTTTCACACCCGACTTGTATATGGGAGACACTTTTGCCAGCTTCAGGCTATCAGGAAAAGCACCATGTTCAAGACATTTATTGATACAATTAGCTAAAGGTGTAATTATTGCATTTTTTATGCATTTTAATGCTTTTGTGCTAATTCCATCCACACCTGTGCTAGTATCAGCATCCAAGTTATCGATAAGTTTGGCTACTTCCTCGACTGTACAGGGTCTAAATTGAGTGAGTGTTTCCGTGTGTTCATGTCCGTCTTTGTACATAAGTGTGTTACCTGAATTGGAATGGTATCCCGATGGTATCCCATTAGCCAGCTCTGTACCAATAGTAGCGAAATAAACGTTTAGTATATCACAGATCTCTTTGCCATCTGTGACGCTTTGTGAATTCACTATAAGTTTTGGAGGTGAAATATTCACTTTCGTCTTATTCATTGCTAGAAAATTAATAGATTTCCACATCTTCTTTGGATGTTTACTACAATCTTGGAATACTTTGTAATAGTAACTGTTTTTATCATTATTTATTTTCTTTCGGACTTTATTTCGCTCCAGTAAGAATTTCCTCTTCAAGTCTACGTTTGCTTCATCTTTTTTCAGTTGCTGCCATAGAGTGTTTCTGCTATCGATCATCGTAATAACTTCTTTGTTAATCCAGTCGTCCTTTGGCAGGTTCATAATTTTTGATTTATGCCTCTTGTTTTGTAGTATGTGTGATATAATAAAGTCTTCCAGACACTTGTAGTCATCCGCCTTGCCCGTGTATGGACTTAGCTTTGCTTACGCGACACGAAAGTTTTCATGCGACTGCCGCGTCATATGTGGATTATATTTACAAAATGACAACATTCAATTTTTCAGCCTTTTTTTTGTTATCGAAACCGCCAGAAGGTGCCTGGACTTTTTGGGGATTAGACCAGGGAATGTGGGCTTTTACCTCACTAAGACCACCGCAAAGATAACCATCAGCACATCGAAGGTCCCGTAATCTCTTAAAATTTACTTAAAATACATTTTCTATTTAAAGGCAAATATACCGCGAACATTTGGACCTCCCCTCATAAGTAATGTTCCCACTGCTGGTGCGGTAATCCACCAGTGCTCGTATTTACTCCATAACTTCATCATATTGCGGTTCCTCTCGAGCCTGAATTTCAAGGTCGCACTCCCTCCGGAAGAGCATATTCTTGTAGAACGGTAAATTAGGATGAGGCTGAAAAGATTAACAAGTAGGTTTAAATTAAAAACATAATAGATGTTCAACTGAAGATACTTCCCGCAAAATGACAATCTGTTTCGTTTCAACAATTTGATAGCTAAGACAAGTGACATTCAATCAACGACATCGTCACGATAGCGATTGGAAAAATGTTCATAAATGTATGAGAATGCCAAGCGCTACCGAAATGTCACGTGATTTCATTTCATTTCATTTCATTTATTTATTCACAAACAATTAACATTGTGTCGAATATTTGGTATGTACACAATTACAAGAATTGGTGGAACATAATTTCAGTAACATTATCACTTGATGATTAATACAATTATTGTAGCAAATTGTATATCGACATAAAAAAAATATTATAAACCATTATAATCAATGATAATCCAAAAATTTCAGAAAATAAATAAATAATAAGAATGTCAAATTAATCAAATATGTCACAAACAATTAGCATATCAGTTCAATACAATATATTTCACATGCAAATATTATGTCAAATTAATCAAATTACTAGAATGTCGATTCATTCCAATTTAGGTCACAAGCAATTATAATGTACAAATCAATCAATATGTCACGAACAATTGGAATGTCAAAATAGTCAATTAAAATGTCAATTAATCCAGTGTATGTCCCAAGCACTACAATGTCAAATTATTCCAAAAAATATGTCAAAAACAAATTAGAAAGTCAAATTCATCCAATATTAATTCATCTAGTTTTAATTGCTTGACATAAAATCTGACATCGAATTTTAAATAAATTTTAATAGATCAATCTATTTCATTTTGGCATCCCGATCAACGCCATATATTTATTTAGAATTCATGCACAAAAGGTACAAAGGCGAACTTAATGCCTTAGGCATTCTCTACCAGCCAGCCACCGCTGATAGGATTACACTGTCTAGAGCCTATTAAACTACGAGAGCCTACGACTACGAGCCTATTACTATTGTCGTCGCTCATGATTGTATATTTCGAACGAATGAAACGAACGATTTTTACAATCATAATAAACAAGGAAATTTGATATACGACAGCAAAAATACTGTTTCATAAAAATACACCGACTTCCATAGGTAAACTAAAAACCATCAAAAATGACTTTCGTTTCGGTAGTCGGTGTCACAAAACGATAAAAAGAAGAGATACTAAAGACATCAGAATTAATATTTGTTTCGGGATATTTAACATGTAAATATCCATATAACAATAACCATTATCCATTTATTAATTCTAATGATTGTGACCATGTCAGCTTAATAACTTATATTACTAAAGACATCGACTTCCGAAAAGAGAGTTTTGTGTTTTGCTTTGGAAGTCGGTTTATATTTTTGTGAACAAAGCATTTTTACAAGTAAACATTAAAAAAAAATAAAAACCCCGACTCATTTTTATTGCATGCTACATAATTGTTCTAGTAGTAGACGCGCTTCGGTCGACAATCTATTGAACATGTAATTATGACATGATATCTTGCGAAAACACTCCGATTCAAACAGTAAAACGCCCGTGGCTGAACGGATTTTCATCAAACATAGCTAAGCTAAGCGATAAAACCAAGAAACAATAAAAAAAACGAATTCAAAATCGGTTCATCCGTTTAGGGGCCAATGACAGATACATAAATACACTATACATAAACACACAGGTACACACATCAAATTTATAACACTCCTCTTTTTCCGTCGGGGGTTAATAAAAAGTATTCTATGTCCTTCTCCAAGGTACAATCTACAGTAGAGCCTCGTTAATCCGGACTCCCGCTTATTCGGTGATCGCTGTATTCCGGACGGGCGATGGTGGTCAAGTTTTTAAAATGTAGGCCAAAAATTGTAAGCAGAAGAGTATATGGTACCTAATCTAGTTGAGGAAGGCTAGGCAGATTGATTGGAGTGTTCAATCAGGATCAGTGACATTTAAAGTAATTGAAAACTTACTTCACTGAATGAGTTCTGTCTCGGTATTTGGGGTAACGGTCGCTGGGATGTTTCTCGTTGATTCATTTCTCTTTGGTATCGTTTCTTAAATACATAAACCATAACTAGAAGGGCCAGTATGCTCACCAATACTGATGCTATGATGATTGTTGTGTTGTCAATGGTAACTGCATCTGTAACGTCACGTATATCTTGTCATTTACTGCCATAAATCAAGTCTTTTTCGTTCTCTTTGTGACTGAGACGAGCGTTGTTTCTTCAAACTTGAAATATGAGTATAAGCAACTAACGAAACACAGACAGATCTTTTTTATAAGCTCGCTTTGTTGGTAGGCTCGCATCACCTCGATGCTGTGGTCGACGGTGAAGCACTTTTGCCTAGAAGTAACCTATTCACTCTTAACTTAAAAACCCTTAGATTGTAGCTATCAGGAAATACATGACTCCGGCAGGGAATTCCACTCCTTAGCTGTACGCATAATGGAAATATTCCCAAAACGTTTAATGCGTATGGGTACACCATGTACCGATGGCACATTGCCATACGTCTTGTAGTCAGATGATGGAAAGGGCTAGACGGAATTAGATCATGCAATTACATTGCATAGCCTCCGAAATGTCACCGATAAATAACTGACAATCACAACCCAGCGTCGATGGTCACTTACCTGCGGGCTTGGGAGGCATCAATTCTTTGTGCTCGTATATCAATAAAGTCTTGTTTACTACAAAACGTGTTATGTGCACTTCATTTCCATCGTTCATTGACAGATATGCGTAGTAAAGACAACACAGAAAAGATCCATTGTCCGCCATCTTGAATGTTCTCTTGTTTATTACTGTTTTGTTTAACGTTTGTATTTTGTTCTCCGTTGTATTAACAAGAGCTACGGATAAATCTGCAAAATATGTTAAATAATTTATTATTTATTTAAAACTTCATGCAATATACAGACACATAGGCGGACTTAATGCCTGAGGCATTCTCTACCAGTCAACCAAGGGTGGTGGAGTGATAACATGGCAGGTGCATAAAAATTGAAAAAATTACTGAAGTAAAATTGAATAAAAATAAATATATTGTAGTTAAAATAAACATACATATATATTTACTAATAATAAATTTTATGAAGCAATGACTTGGTGGCCGGTGGCTATGACTTTGCCTCTCATCCTTGAGGTCGTGGATACAAATCCGAGCAAGTACCAATGTGACTTTTTGTACATAACGGTGAAGGAAAACATCGTGAGGAAACCAGGACTTATAATTGATATCTGAAATGCGCAACCCACTTTGAGCAAGCGTGGTAATTTATGCTCGTACTTCTCTGTATGTGAAGAGTCCTTTGCCCTGCGTTGAAACAGTTACAGGCTGGTAATATTATGGCACATCAAGTTTATGGGAAGGGTTTGTAGACAATCTCTTTCTAAAACTCAATGTCCTATATTGAAATCCAGGTAAACTGCACTGTACATACTTTTTTATAGATAGGTTTGCACTTGACCACTATGTCACCTGATTGTAAGCGATGATGTGGTCGACGGCGAAGCATATAGCCCAGAAGTAACCTATTCAATCTTGTCTTAAAGACACTTAGGTTGTAGCTATCAGCTACGCACATTGAAAATATTGACATTACTTACATTTTGATCGAGACCTATATTCTTCACAGCTAAATTGAACTTCAGTTCCTTCAGAATATGTCAGTGTTACAATGTGCTCTTTAACTGAAACAAATGAAAAACATAGTTGTGTGAATGAATAATACTGTAAGCCGAAATTAAACGCATCCAAAAAAAAAGTAAATTGTCGTGGAAAGAAAGAAACAATATAAAAGGTTTTTTTCTTTGTTTATTTACTCTTTAAAGCGTCGTTGGTGATCTGATTGGGACGAAGTTTCTTTCGCTATATTATAACAGGCTCAATGAAAAAATACAAGTTAATAAAAGACATTAAAACTTAAGGATGATATTTTCGTGCGTCGTCGTAAACGAAAATATTATTCATTGGTTTTAATGGCAGAAGAGAAACTAATGTGAAAAAGATAGAGTCAGGCTTTTTCCCAACAGTGGATATAACAGCTGGTTATGTTGTTAAATTGGCGTATCCGTGCCGTAACTGTGAGAAACAACGCAACTAAAAAAAAGTAAGAGAGAATAGAGACACGGTAGAGAGAGGTAAGAGAGATAGAAAGAAGAAGAGAGAGGTTAGAAATAAAAATGCAAAATAATTTCCTAGCACTTACCGACATCTTTCTCAGTCAAGATTATTTTTTCAGACCATAGTACATCTCTTTTATGTATCGACGATTCAACATGTACAGAAGTGTTGTTATCAAATAATTCTAAATCAAATATCAACTTCGTGTTCATTGCGGTGCTATCCAAAGGAACGCCAATTACAGAATCTGTAAATAAAAAATTGTTACAGATAAGTATAAAATTTAATGAAACATCTAATGAAGGAAACTCTCAATCAATCTGTCTAGTCTTTTCCCAATTATGTTGGGTTCAGCTTCAAGTCTAAAGGATATAGCTGAGTAACAGGACCTAGTATAGAAGTATATATGGAGTGACTGGGAAACACCCTTGGCAAGACTGATAGCACATTTCAGACGTCTAACTATCAGTAATGACTGTCAAAGATCTTCATATGACAGCCGGGACCACTTTCTGAGGAAACGAGAAATATCGCTAAAGATGGTCCCTTGCGATTCTTCAACACACAAACACACAAATCAAACATATACAAATACAGTACGACAGCTTATGTAAAAAGGCGAGCTTAATCCATAATTGGACCTATCCACGGACCGACCTTGGCAAGCGTTGCTTAACCTTGAAGATCGGCCCGTGTGTCTGTTATTATATAGCTGTGCGCTCCTCCACCCATATTCAGTTAAACGAAAACTCTTGTACATGTGTATCCTTCCCACCCTCACCTACGGAGCGCAAACATGGTCCCTTACAAATCGGCTGTGAAAGCACACAGGAAGAATTCTGCACCGTGATTGTATCGATACTGTTCGCAATAGTATCGATGTAGAATCATTATTATGTGGGTGAAGGTATAAGACCAATCGTCTCTGTATCGCGATCTTTTTTGCGATCGCTGCAAAAGTCAAAGTTAAATCCCAGGTAGGTCCAGGTTAATCCTTAAAGTTTTACTATTAAATGTTGACTTAAGTGTGAAAAAAAAGAACAGACACAGGCAAAAAACAACTCATGGACAGATATTAAATATGTAAAAGGTTCTCATTTTGAAGTAAAAATACAAAAGGAAAAAGCCGAATTACGCGAGGTGACTGAAAAATTCGCCAAATTTTTGTCATGGGTCTCATTTTTTTGTGGTCGCTAATCTATTGATTTAAGTAGTAAGCTAATAGCGAAAATGGGCTCGAAATTAAAATCCAAGAGTGCGCAGGCAAAATTTATCAAGTGTGTGTTGCTAAAACCAAATACGGGATCAAAATATAAAGCCACAATGGCATCGTCGAAAATTTGCAAATTATTTGTCATTGTTTTGGGGGTTTCTATAGAAATATAGGAGCGAAATGAAAATCCATGATAGCGTCGCCGAAAAAATCAAATACAGCACGGTCAACATAACTGAACACACGAAATGACATTTTTCAAGGTGGTCATTTGGGAAGGCGGGCAGGCGTTTGTAATTTCGGGTGCTCAGTTATGTTGACCAAGTAGTATTTTTTGTAATGTTTGATGATTTTCGGTATTACTGATTACGTAAATACGGTCGATATAAAATACCAAGATAGTGCCACCAAAAATTTGTATACTTCTGATTTTCTGATGCCCTTTTTACAAAACTGCATAAGCTGAAGCTATCCAAAGAGCAAGACGACTCCTTTTCTGTGACAGACACTTACTTAAATTGTGTGGCTCTGGTGACAGTAGACTTTTCTTGCAAATAAAGCTACGCTTTATGTTACATGTGACGTCATTATATTCCCCTTCTTGGTTCATGTACACACAGTCCTCTTTACCATGATTGTCTGGCTGATATGGCCTCCATTCATTGTACACCTCAGAGATTGATTTACCTGAAATAAGATATAAACATTGAATAAGTAACCAAGCACAAGCCAAGTGCATCAATCGAAATCTTCGTGGAAAACGTGAGCAAAGAAAATAAACTTTAAATATTAATAAAACTGACCGAAAGAGGACCGTCAAAGTTAACAGCAGTTTTTACAAATATACGCACGTTTTTATTTTGATTTTATTTAATTTAGCTTTAGGTTAATTTTTATTTCAGGCTTTTTAAACTATGACACGCTTCGATCGACGATCTATCCTAACACGTAATTTTGACATGATATCTTGCGAAAAAGACCCTATTCGAAGAGTAAAATGCTCATTACTTTAGAACGTATGAATCAGTTTTCATAAAACATCACCTTTTTAACAGGATAAAACAACAATCAAAATCGGTTCATCGGTTTAGGAGCTATGATGCTACAGACAGACAGATAGAGGTACACCGCTCTTTTTCCGTCGGGTGTTAAAAATGTAATAGTAGTAATAGTAATATTTATTTATCTCCCACAAAGTACAATTTTGTTTCTATATTATGTTACAAATATTGGAGGTACAAGGGTTTGTGGGAGTCAGGAATCCAATCTAGGATACCCTGTGCTATGGACTCCTGGCCCCCCTCGCCGAGATTGAGATTTATGCAGATGTAGAACGTGGGCCATGTAGGGCTATTGTAAGAAGAAAAACAATAAAAAAAGGAACCAAAAAAAACTTAAATCAAAAAATTCTTAAATAACATAATAATTAAAATTAAAAACGCGTGTGTATGTTTGTAAGTATGCGAAGTGTGAGTGTGAAGTGGAAGGTGCCGTGTGTGTGGTGTGGTGTTGTGTGTGTTAGTGACATAGAGAGAGTAGGATGGTGTTCTGTGTGAGTACGTATAAAGATGGATGTGTGTATGAATGTGTGCGTAAAAGGGTGGCTGTGAAAAATGTACACGTACCGTCAATGGTCTCAAACGTCCCTTCGGTTCTTATGTCTGATATGCCCACATACACCCAAGTATCGGTTTGGATAGTGTTTTGGTTCAGTTTCCAGAAAGATATCACAGCCAAAGCCTCATCTCTGTTTTCTGGGTAGAACAAAATGGCTCCTTCCTTAACACATTCTTGTATGGCATCATACCAATTCCTTTTTATCTTGTGAATTTTGTAGAAACTGTCAATTGCTTTTAAGTAATCGTAGTCCGGCCGGAACGAAGCTGTAGTTCTCTGTCCATCTGCTACGAAATGGAAAATAATCATATTTAGGTGCATAGGAATTTATAGGTAATATTGCTAAGAGTTGGTTGAAATTGAGGTCCTGGGTTCGATTCCCGGGACTGGCAAAGTGTTACTGGGTTTCTGAGTTCGGAGTTTGGGCTTGTGCCCGTTTGATAGCAATAGGCTCTCCCCTCTTACCTGGGACTTTAATATAACTGGTGAAATGTGGGTGTACTATAAGCACTGTCGTATTTAGCCCCCCGGGGCTGTAAGATTTGCCGCCCCAGAAATTAACGGAAAAAAGTTATGATTTCAAAAACAGTCACAAAATACACAGATTCACAGTTACACACGTCAAACTTCTATTTCCCCTTTTTTCCGTCGGGGGCGACAAAGGTCATACAAAGAAATAAGCGTATTTTTTTTCCTGTGTACGGATTGGTTAGCAAATTCCTCAATAACTGTCATAATTATTTAACGGAATTTTTCATGTCAGCTTTTATATTAATAATAGTTTAACAGCCGGTCGATTCTGGTAGAACGTGTCACCGGTCACCGTGATGACTTAGGTGAAGTAAGCTGTCTTTTCAACCAATAAGCTAGGGAGTGACAGCTCACTAAGTCTACGCTAATGCTCACTTCGGGCTTACTTCACCTAAGACATCACGGTGAGATGTCTGCAGAATCAACCAGCAGTATAAACGTTCTTTGCTTAAACGGGAACGTAGATATTGTTTTATTAATTTTACTAAGAAAAACTAATACTCTGCACCGCGGTGACCAATTTCAATGTGGAACGTTCGCTTTTCGTAACCACAATTGGACCCATCAACGGACCGACCTCGGCAGGCGTTGCTCAACCTTGAAGACTAACCCGTGTGGCTGTTATTATTTAGCTATGCGCTCCTCCTCCCACTCTCAGTTAAACGAAAACTCTTGGACATTTGTATCCTTCCCACCCTCACCTACGGGAGCGCAAGCATGGTCCCTTACAAATCGTCAAATCTGCGCGTGCACTCGGCAAAGCGGCTGTGAAAGCACAAACAGGCAGAATCTTGCATCGTGATTGTATCGATACTGTATCGCGATAGTAGCGATGTAGAATCGTTACTATGTGGGTGAAGGTAAAAGGTCAGTTTGATCTATATCGCGATCTTTTTGCGATCGCTCTAATAGACACAGTTAAATCCCCGGTTCATCATCATCATCATCAGCCTTTTAATGATCCCACTGCTGGGTCACAGGCCTCCTCTCTGTGATAGGGGATGGGCCGTAATCCACCAAGTGGGCCCAGTGCGGGTTAGTGGATGTCACATGTCTTCGAATTTTTGGTTCTCGGACACGCTGGTTTCCTCACGATGTTTTCCTTAACCGTTTTGAGTTTTCGAACCCAAGATCTTCGTAAGTCGCGGCCGTTACCACTGGGCCACCACTGCTCCTCAAATCTCCGGTTAGTCTAGGTTGATCGTTAATGATTTACTATTAAATCTCGATTTAAATAAGACATAATATTTTTTTTTTTATAGTTCTAATTTTGAAGTAATTACATACAGTGTCGAATTGATTTTCTTTTTGATCTTTTCATCCTTTTTTTTGAAGTCGGTAAAAATACAAAGAGAAAGAGCCGAAATACGCGAGAGAACTTATGCACTGAAAAATATGCCAAATTTGTGTCATGTGTGTCTCTTTTCGTAGTCGCTAATTTATTTATTTAGGTAGTTAGCTAATAACGAAAATGGGTCTCGAAATTAAAATCCAAGAATGCTTAAGCAAAATTTATCAAGTGTGTGTTGCTAAAATCAATTAATACGGGATCAAAATATAAAGCCACTATGGCATCGTCGAAAATTAACAAATTATTTGTTATTGTTTTGGGGGTTTCTATAGAAATATAGGTGCGAAATTAAAATCCAAGATAGCGTCCCCGAAAAAATCAAATACAGCACGATCAACATAACTGAACACCCGAATTGACAATGTCACTATCACTATTGGCTCAGGAGCCGAACGCGGGGCGCCGCGCGGGTAGGCGGGAGAGGCATCGTTTGACATTTCGGGTGCTCAGTTATGTTGACCAAGTAGTATTTTTTTAAAGTTTACGGGATTACTGTTTATGAAAATACGCTCAATAGTAAATACCAAGATGGTGCCACCGAAAATTTGTATACTTCTGATTTTCTGAAGCCCTTTTTACAAAACTGGATAAGATGAAGGTATTCAAAGAGAAAGACGGCTCCTTTTCAGTGATAGACACTTACTTAAATTGTGTGGATCTGGTGACGGAACGCTTTTCTTGCAAATAAAGATACTCTTTACGTCACATGAGCCATCATTATATGTCCCTTCTTGGTTCATGTGCACACAATTCTCGTTGCCATGATTGTCTGGCTGATTTGGCCTCCATTTATTGTACACCTCAGAGATTGACTTACCTGGAATAAGATTAAAAAATTAACGAAGTAATAAACTGCCAAGTGCACATAATCGAAATCTTCGTGGAAAACGTGAGCACAGAAAATAAGATTTAAAATGTTATAAATCCCCCGACAAAAAACCCACTAAAAAGTAGAAAATAAGTCTCGTACTCGCGTCGGAGGAACGCTAAAGTTAACAGCAGTTCAAGTATTTATTAAACAAATATACGCACGTTTTTATTAGGGTTCCGTAGCCAAATAGCAAAAAACGGAACCCTTATGGATTCGACATGTCTGTCTGTCTGTCCGTCCGTATGTCATAGCCACTTTTATCCGAAACTATAAGAATTAGTCTATTGAAATTGGGTAAGTAGATGTATTCTGTGAACCGCATTAAGATTTTCACACAAAAATTGAATAAGAACAATAAATTTTGGGGTTCCCCATACTTAGAACTGAAACTCTAAAAATTTTTTTCATCTTACCCATACGTTTTGGGTATTTATGGACTGGTCTTCAAAAATGATATCGAGGTTACTAATATAATTTTTTTCTAAACTAAATAGTTTGCGCGAAAGACACTTCCAAAGTGGTAAAATGTGTGTTGGGGGACCTGTAACTTCTAAAATAAGAGAATGATAAAACTAAAAAAATATATGATGTACTATGACGTAAACTTCCACCGAAAATTGGTTTGAACGAGATCTAGTAAGTAGTTTTTTTTTAAGACGTCATAAATCGTAAACCGCAATTTACCAAGTACGGAACTCTTCGTGCGCGAGTCCGACTCGCACTTGGCCGGTTTATTTTAATTTTATTTACTTTAGCTTTTTGGGGACCCTGGACGCAAGCAGAGTTTTTTATGATGGGCAAGGTGTTTCAAATTTATTTTATTATTTTCATGTCGTTTAGACTACATATATGTCTAATAGAAGACATGCTTCGACCAAAACACGTAATTTTGACAATATATCTTGCCGAAACAAACCTATTTAAACAGTAAAATGCGCATAACTTTTGAACGGTTGAACCACTTTTCATCAAACATAAGAACACTCTCGATAAAGACACTTTTCAAACAGAAACAACTTAACATCCGTTTAGGAGCTATGATACTACAGACAGACACACAGATACACATTTACACTTACCGTCAATGGTCTCAAACGCCCCTTCATATTTTATATCTGAAATGCCCACATACACCCAAGTTTGGGCTGGGATAGTGTTTTGGTACAGCTTCCAGAAAGATATCACAGCGTTAGCCTCATCTTTGTTTTCTGGGTAGAACAAACTGGCTCCTTCCTTAACACATTCTTTCTTGGCATCATACCAATTCTTTTGTATATTATGAATCTTATAGAAACTGTCTACTGCATCTATGTAAGCGTAGTCCTGCTGGAAAGACGCTGCAGTGCTCAGTCCACCTGTAAAATGGATAATAATAATTTTAATGATAGCATAGAAGTTCATAGGTAATATTGCTAAGAGTTGGTTGAAATTGAGGTCCTAGGCGAACCTAAGGATCCGAAGATCCCGGGTCGGGGATAAATTTGAAAAAGAGTTACCGCGGCCCTGGCTCAAGCAACTGAAGGAACACAGGTGGGTTTTAGTCAGTAAAAGTCTGACACGCCCTTCACCCAGAGCAGGAGAAGACATTGATGATTTCGTAAGAAAAATAAAAAAAAAAAAGGTTCGGTGCGCGGGTCACTGGCTGTGTTGGGGTTTACCATCTGGAATATATCAGTAGCAGTTCGGAGTCTGGACTTGTGCCCGGTCGATAGCAACAGGCTCGCCCCCTCTTACCTGAGACTAATATAGCTGGCGAAATGTAGGTGTACTGTAGGTGCACCTCTGCCTAACTCTTCGAGGGATTCAGGCGTGACAATCACCCCTTTTTTCGGGATTATTAGCCGCGGTTATTAGTATAGTCCCGTAGTTTCGGAGCCTATTCGTTACAAACAAACAAAAAAATCTTTTCTCACCGTCACACACCGTCACATCTTTCCCGTGGGCCACCCACGGGAGCGAAGCCGCGCGAAGCAGCTAGTAATAATATATCTATACTAATATTATAAAGAGGAAAGATTTTTTTGTTTGTTTGTTTGTTTGTACCGAATAGGCTCCGAAACTACTGGACCGATTTGAAAAATTCTTTCACCAATAGAAAGCTACATTATTCCTGAGTGACATAGGCTATTTTTTTATCCCGAAAACGGGTCCTGTGGGGTGGCCCACGGGAGCGAAGCCGCGGGGAACAGCTAGTAATATTATAAAGAGGAAAGATTTTTTTGTTTGTTTGTACCAAATAGGCTCCGAAACTACGGGACGGATTAAAAAAAATATTTCACCAATAGAAAGCTACATTATTCCTGAGTGACATAGGCTATTTTTTTATCCCGAAAACGGGTCCTGTGGGGTGATCCACGGGAGCGAAGCCGCGGGAAACAGTTAGTAATATTATAAAGAAGAAATATTTGTTTGTTTGTACCGAATAGGCTCCAAAATTACTGTACCGATTTTAACCTTTTTGTCTCCAATAAAAAGCTAAATCATCAAGAAGTAACATAGTTTACATTTCATTTTCCAAAAAAATTAGAGATCCTTAAGAGAATTGCAATAATGTAACCCAAAGTAGCAAAACTTTGCCTATAAATTTCATTATTAGGCGTGCGCTGAGAAAGCTATTGATGATACATAAAAAATATGTAAAAAAATATTAAAGTACTTATTATTATCTAAAAAAAAGTCCGCAATAGGTAGGAATCTAACTATCTTAGTTAAGTTACAATAGCAGCTTTTGCAGGGTCAGACTGGCCCCATCCCGATGGGCCGGTCCCTCCTTGGGCCGGTCTGGTCCGCCAACTGGGCCGGCCCACGTATCGACCCGTTGTCGGACTCCAGCTCCATTTTCATATTCATATTCTTTATTGTACACAAAATAACAAATTCAAATACAAAAGAAAAACGTATGTACAAAGGCGAGCTTAACCCATAATTTCCATTTTCCCTAAATTTTTATATAAATTATTTTATTTTCCATCTTAACGTCTACGTTAAAAGCTCTAGCTTTTGCAGAAATGCCACGAGAGCCCGATCGACCAGTAGATCAATCATCGCAAGTGGAGATGTATTGGCCACACGCCCCAAAGGGGTCTCGATCACATACCCAGACAGACCTTGGACTGTAACCCCAAGGGAAAAGAAAGCGTGGTCGTCCCCAGCAAACCTGGCGTCGCATCGTGTCGGCAGAAGCGGCGAGCATCGGATTGACGTGGAGCGAGGTGAAGCGTCAAGCTCTGGACCGACCGTGATGGTGTACATTTGACGGACGGATGCCCTCTGCCCCATCTTTTTTTTAACGGGGTGAAACCTTAAAAAGCGGACTTTTGAGGAAAAGACCACCACCCTGTGCAGCGCCTGTTAGGGCACATTCCTGGGGAGACTGAAAGAGCGTTTTCCCTGAGCCTCGCTATGCACGGCAACACGTGATCATTATGCCATTGTCTTTCTTGGAGTCACTTGGTAGGCGGACAGAATTCCCAGTCTGTGTGCCCGTGAACCCGGAGACTCGCCCGCTTATAATGCAAGTGGGGCGGTTGCTTCCTCGACCCCTTCTTTTCCGATTGGCATGGGTATTCCCACGACCCCGTTCGGCGGCCTGCATCTGTTCCATCACGGCCACACAAAAGGAAGCCATTTCCCTCCAGTTGTTTGTCTCTGCCAACGTGGCCCTCACAACTGCTGGCAAAGACAGGTCTCGCCCGATCCTGGCGACCAAGAACTGGTACTCAGAAGCCCACACAGGGCATTCCTCAAGCGTGTACTGTGCAGAGTCAAGACCGCCTCCACAGTGGTGCCATTTACCGTGGTGTCTCGCCCAATCCTATGCAGGTACTCACGGAAGCAACCGAGCACGGTTAGTACCTGAGTGAGCCTGTAAGAAATGCGCTCCTCTCTTTTTAGCCAGGCTTCGAATTGCGGCAAGAAGTCTTCGTCTTTGCCTAGTGTGGGCCGCAGTTTAAAAAAAGTCCCGATACTTGTTTTGGTCTCAGTCCGACGCTGAGCTTTAGTGTTCTAAAATTGAATAAGATCGCCGCCGCTGTTAGAAAAGTTGTTTACATTCGTATCATAACAAATTGGTAGGTAGGGTGGGTATAGTAGGTAGGGCAGGTACGGTAGGTAGGGCTGGTAGGGTAGGTAGGGCTGGTAGGGTAGGTAGGTCAGGTAGGGTAGGTAGGACAGGTAAGGTAGGTAGGGTAGGCAGAAATTGCGGGCTGTTTTAGTTTTCCCTTGCTTCATAGGATTAAAACTAATTGTATTCAAATTTTGAAGATTGTGAGTCTACTAGAAGAACTTTAGAATTTTGGATGGGCGATGTAAGACTTGCAATAATTCCTAAACAACAAGTTCGAATTAAAGGTATTTCGGGCTAGTGCCTATAAATGTCAATGTTGCGATGCTTTCCGAGAATGAGGCCTTATTGATAATATAGCTTATATGATGCATTCTATGATACGCTAAGTTATATTTTAAGAAAGCTTTAGAATAAGAAATAAAATAGAAAAAACGGTTCAGCTTCATACAAAAAAAAAAACTTGTTAAATAGTAATTTTATAAAAAAAGTTCCTCTTCATAAAATATTGCGATTCACTGTAGGAATACGCTGGAATGATTCGTTTTTTAAAATAGGTAATTGATTTTTGAGCGACGCAAAGTATTTGGAGCTTCGTTTTCAGCCCACCGTGTGACGTGACCCAAGAAATATATACGGACCGGATACCCCATCATACAAATACGTCTTTTTTACAAGTTTGTTAAAAAGCGATGCATACAAAGTATTTTCTAGTACTTACAAATGTCGTAGGTTTGGTACAAGTTGTACGATTGAGATTTTTGCAGATTTCTTTTGTTAAACGTACAAATATATTTTGTTGCGTCGAAGGCACATTTGAAGTTCTCTGAAACAATCAATAAGAACAGATGTTATTGCTTTTCATATTTAACCTCGTGATTTGAGTATTTGCTATTTTTTATTTACATTTTTATTTCTAGCTTATTAGTTTTGTATTACATTTAAACACCTATAAGTGGTATATGTTTTTTAAATTACTTCTAAAAACTTTTTATTTTGGTACTCCACCAAAAAAATAACTTGGGGCTCCCAAAATATGGGGACCAAATTCGCCATACCTATTTGTTGTTTTTACGTCATTTATCTAAGAACACTTTGGGGGTCAAGACGTATCAACGATGTCTTAATTATATAAATCCGTCCAGTGGTTTGAAAGATATGAGGTAATTAGCGACCATGGTTGTTAACCAATTTTATATCGTTATATATCCTAAACCTTAAAAATGGTGAAACGAACCTAAAGATATTTTTAAAAACCTATTCAACTATACCCCACTTGACACAGTTCTTTGATTTTTTTTATTTCACTTAAGTGACGTCTGGTGGTCACTGTGGTGATTTTTGAGTACTGTCACTGGCACTCGCAAGGTTAAGACAAATCGATTGACGTAAAAATCATCAAAATCGGCCCTCGCGTTTGGTCTCTAGAACGCCACAATATATAGACTGATAAACACATTACTCTCCTTCGGCAGTCGGGTAAAAATGTAAATAAACAGAAATACGAGGACGGTACTTTGAATAACAGATAACTGATGTTATACGGAGTAACTTAGGCTTCTTTTAATTAAACAAAAAAGAGACTGCTTTATGCACTACATATTACAGATTTAGTGCAATACAAGTCAGTTTTAAAATAGGTACTTTGTATTAATATTGAAATATGAAAACAAATTACGACACAACAAAAAAACATTCAATAATATTAAAAAGGCCTTACCTTCACATTCGTTTTCCAATTTAACAACAATTTCACAAGGCTTTGGCACTAGACAAGGACCGCTACCTGAAAATTCTGAAATAAAAAGTATAGGTATGGTTGAAGATTTATTCTACTTTTCGTCTTTCATGGTGACCGGTGGGTCCACAGTA
This sequence comes from Anorthoa munda, assembly GCA_945859665.1. Lineage (NCBI taxonomy): Eukaryota > Metazoa > Arthropoda > Insecta > Lepidoptera > Noctuidae > Anorthoa > Anorthoa munda. The sequence goes on along the minus strand of OX243917.1, from coordinate 7,878,000 downwards.
CACAGACTTTTGGAGGAACAGATATATTTAAAGAAAGAAAAATTAAAAAGAACATGTTCGCGAGCTGGCTGACCAAAGCCAGATGTATCCTCCGACTGCACGGTATGATTTTCTTTTTGTTTACGTCTTTTTAGTTCGCTTTTTAAGCAGTCGGGTTTTCTGATCTTTTTAATTAACTTTTATTATTTATAACTTTTTAGTTATTTTTTTTAGAATTAGGTACATTTAAACTTATAAGTGTTATATATTTTTGAAATCACCTCTTAAATACCTTTATTTTGATACCCCACACGATAGGTTCGGAACAAAAAAAAATTTGGTGCCCCTCAATATGGCGCCCAAAATCCGCCATTTTTTATTTTCCAATTTTAATGTAGCCAGTGACACTCGCAGGATTAAGACGAATCGATTGACGTAAGAATCACTAAAATCAGCTAACGCGTTTGGTCTCTAGAACGCCACATAGGAACAAACATACATACATACATACATAGACTGATAAACACTTTACCCTCCTTCGGCAGTCGGGTAAAAAGGGCCAACGCAAGGAAGCTTTTTTATTTGTGCAGAGAATTTGCCAAGGAACACAGGTACTCGTTCTGCTGGATAACTCATGGACGGATATTCTTACGAAAAGCTGAAGGGCAGCAGCAAATTCGAGTGGATAGTGAATCTGATCTCACTAACCTTAAAAGGCAATGACTGTTCCCGATAATTGTTAAATTTAAGTACGGTATAATAATTATTCGGTACGGTATAATAATTAAGACTGTTTGGAAAATTATACATAATGAAACGAACAGGAACAAAAAAAAAATACTGATTACACGCTTGAGACTACACATGGACTTATTAGAGATAACAAAAAAGTAGCTCAAGAATTTGTAAATTTCTTTACCAGCATCCCAATTAAAACTACTGAAACCTTAAATTCTTCGCCGTCGCTCGCTTCTAGTTTATTAAACGCTAACGTTTCAGCCTGCCCGACTGTATTTAACTTTTCACATATAAACCCACTAACAGTAATAAAAGCTTTTAAGCAAATCAAGATCAAACTGACCGAAGATCTATGGGGAATGTCCATCAAAGTTTGTACCTGCATTATTCAGACTATAGCGCCGTACTTAGCTTTAATTTTTAATTTGTGTGTAGATCAAGGAGTCTTTCCGGATCTAATGAAACATAGTAAGGTTATACCACTTTTTAAATCCGGGGACAGTAAAGATACAAATAATTGTAGACCAGTATCCGTGTTGCCGGTTTTCAGCAAGGTATTTGAACAGATAATGCTAAATCAAATTCTCATTCATTTTAATACGAATAACATCCTACACGATAAACAGTATGGTTTCACCAAAGGACGTTGTACAACCGACGCTGATGTCACCTTATTAAAACACATCTTTGATGCGTGGGAGGAAGGGCAAGATGCCATAGGTATCTTCTGCGACCTGACGAAGGCGTTTGATTGCGTTAATCATGAAACATTGCTTTTGAAACTTGAGCATTACGGGCTAGGCCAATCAGCATTATGTTTAGTAAAATCCTATTTAAATGATAGACAGCAATTAGTTCAAATAAACAGTGTCAATTCGTCGGGTTTAAATGTGAAAATGGGGGTACCACAGGGCTCAATTTTAGGTCCTTTCTTATTTTTAGTCTACATTAACGATTTACCCCATCTATTGGAAAACCAATTAAACATGGTGTTATTTGCTGATGACACTTCTTTGATTTTTAAGATAAATAGACGTACGTGTAACGTTGCCGACGTAAATAATGCCTTGCGTCAAGTTCAAAATTGGTTCAATGCTAATAATTTAGCTTTAAATGCTAAAAAAACTAAGTGTGTAAAATTTGCCTTGCCAAATGTCAAAAGTTATGATTGTGACATTATATTAAACAATGAGAAGCTAGAATTCGTAGATAAAGCGGTTTTCTTGGGGATCACGTTAGACCCGAGGTTGCAATGGGGTACTCATTTGATATCCCTTGCGGGGCGGCTAAGTTCGGCAGCTTATGCTGTTAGAAAAATACGTCAGTTTACTGATGTAGATACCGCGAGGGTTGTATATTTTAGTTACTTTCATAGTATCATGTCTTACGGTATCTTACTATGGGGAAGGGCTGCAGACATTGAGTCAATTTTCATTCTGCAAAAACGAGCCATCAGAGCGATATACAATCTTCGCCGGCGAGATTCTCTAAGGGAACTGTTTAAAGACATTAACATCATGACGGTAGCTTGTCAATATATTTACGAAAACATCATGTACGTTAGAAAGAATATACATCTTTTTAGTAAAAACAGCGATAGACATAATTATGTTACTAGAAATAGGGACCAATTAATTCAACCAGGTTTCAGGCTGGCTAAAGTAGCGTCATCTTTTATGGGGTACTGTATAAAATGCTACAATAAAATACCTCCCCACATTCTAGAACTGAATGAGTCGAAATTCAAAAATTGTATAAAACGCACACTATGCAGGCGCCTAGGCATATTATAGGCTGGGGGATTACATCGCTGATAAAAATGCTTGGCTCAACGCTAGTCCTGCTCCACAGCCACTAGGGCACAAAAACAAGTGATAAGCAGAAAAGTTCTGAAGTATTGTTGGACCTACTGAGGACTGTATGAATATATTTGTGTTGTATAAACTCAATTTATTTTAGTATTATATAACTGCACAGCACATATGTGAGTACTATGTACCAACTGTAAATCTACCATTTACTGTACCTATATGTCGTTTGTTGACTTGTGTGCCCCGGCAGCTAATAGTGTGTCATGCTCTCTGTAATGTCTCTCTGATGGTGGCATGTGTGTTGGATCATTCGGTTCCCTTCATGATGGTTGATCTGAGTGGTGCCGATCTATGTGTCATGTTCGTGAACGGGCGCCGTCAGTTGAGATTGGTCATAACTTAGCTGCCTCGGCCAATTTTTAATTGCCTATGTAATAATATTTTTATTTTTTATTTTTAATTGTTTTTTTTGCTCTAGACGCTTTTACTTGCACGTCTTTTTACATCGTTCTCACATATATTTATTATTTTCTATCAAGAAATGATGTAACCAAATACTTGTAAAACACTTTTTATTTTAAAAGAGTAAGTGTGGAGTTTCTTGTCCATTCTTCTCCACAACAAGCTACATTTCCGAATGGACGGTAGAATCAATTATTGTTACTTTTAACATTTTTTTTTTGACGTTCAAAAGTGCCGCCTAATGGCTTAATTGAATAAAGAAATTGATTTTGATTTTGGTACTGCATTCAGAGTCATATTATCTTTTTAGTTTTAACTTTTTAATTTTTTTGCTTACCTTCTATGTTTACATTTATAACAGTCTGCGAGCAGCGCCTATACTTTTTGTTTTGCTACATTAAAGCAGGAACACACTGCGATGCAAATGATTGCTCACACTTTCATAACAATCAAAACACAATCACACAATTGACACAAACTACTAACAAGCACATACTCGCATACAATGATAAGATTATATATATAAGCTTTTAATAGTGTTCAGTCCTTACTATCATATGAAAACCACATCTGTATTGATAGCTCTATTGCAAACACATAACTTCAAATGGCCATATAGCTGGTACCTCTGGTTCTCTCACATCAAAATTCGATGCTTTCAACTTGATGATAATTAATGACCTTGATAATACGGGTAATGCTGACTGTACGAAGCTCACTGATTCATCTCAATGTTCTCTTGTTTTAAATAATACCAATGGATCGAACCCCCTTTGTATTCTCTGTCTGAACATTCGCAGCATATACTGAAACTTTGATCTGCTGCTTGCCTTTATAGCGACTATCAATATAACAGTTGATGTCATAGTACTAACTGAATGTTGGACAAAAAAGGGAGTCGCACCGCCAAACTTAAATGACTATAGCGTGTAATACACGAAAAACACCCTAAACCAGAATGACGGTATAGTAGCATATGTTAGCGCAGAAATCAGTGTTGTTGTCTCTGAACCAAGCCTAGTAGAGGGCAATTGTTTGCAATTAGACACGGCTCGTCTAATAGTATAATTTGTTCTTATTGTCCTTCTAGTTACAAAAACCCCCATCATGACATCACTTGACGAAATTCTTAAAAATATTCGTAATAGGGACGTCATTTTTACTGGGGACATCAACATCAACACTCTGTCATCTAAACATATAAAAGAAGAAAGTGACTGACTGTCTGACTGACTCACTCACCGACCATCAACGCACAGGCCAAACGGCTGAAGCTTCAATCATGAAACTTGGCACATATTTTCCTTTGGTAGTGTAGGTGAGCACTAAGAAAGGAATTTTGGAAATTCCACCCCTAAGGGCGTGAAATAGGGGATGACAGTTTGTATGAAAATCCGTCAGTTTTAAAGTCAGGATCTTCATATTTTGGGTTTAGGCTGAAGATTAAAAATAACTTACACGTGTCTCAGCGATTTTGAAGATTCCACCCCATGAGGGTGAAAAGGGGGATGCAGTTATGGGAATAATTAAATCGTCTAGAGACTTGAAATTTTGCACATATATACTTTATACTGTGCAGGCATCCACTAAGAAAGGATTTTTGTGAATTCCACCCCTAAGGGCGTGAAAAAGGGAATGAAAGTTTGTATGAAAATCCGTCAGTTTTAAAGTCAGGATCTTCATATTTTGGGTTTAGGCTGAAGATCTAAAAATAATTTACACGTATCTCAGCGATTTTAAAGATTTCACCCCCATGAGGGTGAAATCGTCTAGAGACTTGAATTTTTGCAAATAGATACTTTATACAGTGCAGGCATCCACTAAGAAAGAATTTTTGTGAATTCCACCCCTAAGGGGGTGAAATAGGGGATGAAAGTTTGTATGATATTCGGCCAGTTTTGAAGTTAGGATCTTCGAATATTGGGTTTGGGCTGAAGATTAAAATCTAACGCAAATTAAGGTTTTTTGGGAATTCCATCCTTGGGGGGGCGGATCATGGGGGATGAAATGTTGTGTACAAAAGTACTTCTTTACAAAGGAAAAATTATTAAAAATACTCTCAAGTCTTTAAAGTCTGTTGGTAACTATAAAATGGCTTAACGCATAAATATAGGAATTAAATAGGGACGGGAAAATCTGCTTCGCCATGACAATAAATAACGCTCAAGGACAAGCTCTGAAGTATGCTGGTGTAGATTTGAGGGCAAATTGCTTTTTCCATGGACAGTTCTATGTAGCGTGTTCACGTGTTATCTCATTAAATAGTCTGGTGATATTGGCGTCAACATCCAAAATGGTTTAAAATGTTGTCTATAAGGAAATACTTTAATTTAATTACTTATGCTTATGATTACTTATTATTAGTCATGGATAAACACATAAATAGTGTAGGCATACGGAACGGGACAAGGATAGAGCGTATTGATGATAGAGTAAGTAAGTATAAGTCTGTCCTAAGAAACACTTTCGCATTACATTATTTTTTACTTTTCTCTACATACTGTTAAAATATGATAAGGAGAAGCATGTAGACTACGCGTGCGAAGCCGCGGGCAAAAGCTAGTGTGATATAAATAACAGTTATGCAAATGACTACTTATGTCTCCTGGCATCGCACGGCCTATATCTGGGTATTTTATACCCCACTAGAGTAAACACCTGTTTAGACTAATTTATGGTAATAACAAAGAAACGATGGCAAACAATAATCTTTCCGGAGCTAACAGACCAAAGTCCTATTCTATTATGCGTCAAGCACGCAGGGTTACCTAAAAGTAACCCTGCGTATGTAAGTACAAAGCTAGACTATGCTACCGCACACCTAAAACTCAAGGAAGTGGACTGGTCTGACTTTTATATGCTAGATGTTGCTAACCTCGCCGCGGAGTGTTTAGTAGGGACGATCTATGGTATATTGAATGGTTGTACAAGTATTTCATCCAAACCTAAAAGAAAAGCCCCACTGAAACCATGTGTTGTGTTTCGGTAACTGTTTCATACATTAAAATATTCGTATGCACTTGTACCTCCTTATCCTCTATCTCCTTTCCCTCATGCACTTTTGTATATCGCTGTCTCAGTCGCGCCATGCTACAGAAGATGCGAGTGTATTTTTTTTCTGTACTATGAACGTGCGTGAAGTGACAGTTTAGTTCAGTGTTCTTCAAAACCAGCTACAGCCGCAGGCGCAAGAAAAATACCGTGATAATCGAGCACCGCAAACCAGCTCCAGGAGACGAGATCAGCAACGCCAAGTAAGTGCATGTGATCCCATCCTTCCAGGCAGCTGCCGCCCATTTTTTACTACTTTCCCTAGAGCAGTTGTCTATCCTAACATATTGTACAAGTAAACCATACCATACAGTCCACGCCGCAAAAATAGATTGTTTTTAAGGAGTAATACCTATAAATTCCCCATCATTTTTTGGTCACTTCGGCCGGATAAGAATCTTTATTTTACTCAAATACGATTCATTTTGTCTACCGTTAAAAAGGTTATTCTTAACCACCGCTTACAACTTACGTATAATTTATCGTAACAAGATTGAAGTAATTATCCCTATTTAAGTCATATTCTTATGCACCCCGCATCGATAATTATTTTCTTTCTATTGCAAACCGCATTATTATATTACAATAGTCTTATTATAAAAAACATACTCATAATTTTATTATTTTGGTTGAGGGTAGGCGATTGCAAGCGGATCGGTTAGTCTCCGCGTAGGCAGGTCGGTAACGCTCGATCGGCTCCGTACGTTCGGAAATATTCCGTTTCATATTCATTCCATATAAAATAATAGTTATTTTATTACAAATTTCTCAACGTGTCATATTATTGTGACTTGGAGATAAGTAATATAAAACTCTTACATAATTAACTATAAATAATGGGAAAAGGTAAAAAATTAGATACTGAAGACGAATTTGAAATGTCTAGTGAGGATCATGTTCAGTTGACTATGTCACAGGCTAAACGCGATGCATTATTTGCTAGGTTGCAGTCTATATACGATTTATCTAAATCAGCTGTAGCCAATAAATCACAACGTGAAATATTTCTATCTAATGTGTGTAATATTGATGTTTTACGTAGTGAGTTTGAACAGGCGTTAGACAAATACAATACAATTCAATTACAAATAAACCCTGCGAAAAAAGTCGATTATCAGGCTTGGATTACTTTTGAAGAGATGTATTGTTGTATAAAACGGGTTGTGTCTCAAATTGATGTCACTGGCAATAGCAATACAAATGAGTGCCATATGCAAGACATGTCTTCTATTTCGAAATCGAAGCCTAAGTTACCTCCTATTGAGTTAATGTCGTTTAATGGCAATATTCGAAACTGGCCCCTATTTTATCAACAGTTTAAAAGTGTTGTTCACGATAATTGCGCGTTGAGGGACAGTGAGCGTGTTTACTATTTAGTTGGTAAGTTAACCGATAGCGCGAAGTCTGTGTGCGCCGGTTTACCGCCCACCGCCGAGAATTATAATATCATATGGAATGCACTTATTGATAAATATGATGACCCTCGAGTGTTAGCAAGTAGTTATTTGAATCAGCTGTTGGAATTTAAGCCGTTGACCAATAATAGTGCTGCAGATTTTGAAAGTTTTATTAATAATTTTAATTCTTCTGTTGAAGCGTTTAAACAATTAAAACTTTTAGATATATCAGATTTTATATTCTTACACATTGCGTTACGAAAACTAGATTTGGACACAGTTAAACTATTTGAGACGATGTACCGTAAAGAGAAAATTCCATCATATTCTAGTCTTATTGAATTTGTAAAGGAACAAAGTAAGGTTATGTCTCGTTCTATTGGTCAAAGGCCAGATACATCTAATAACTCCCGTAATAATAAAATTCCAATTCCAAAACCTACGAAATCTTTTATGAACACGGATATGAACAATACACAAAAGGTTAATAAAGGTCTTGCTTGTTCTTTGTGTAAAATTAAATCACATGAACATTTATATCAATGTCCAATTTTTATGTCCAAAACACCTTACGATAGGTTTGTTTACGTAAAAAATAATTCATTTTGTAATAACTGTTTAAGTTGCAAACATAGAACTTTTAAATGCTCTTCGCAAAAAACTTGCTCCCATTGTGCTGCTAAGCATCATTCATTATTACATTTCGGAGAACTACATAATTCTAATAATGTTCATAATACTGTTCCCAATAGGAATGAGTCCACTACATCGCAGAATGGTAGTGTGTCTCAGTTGGAAAGTACATCCGCTTTACCTGCAAAAGGCGACCCTCTGTCCCATAAAAATAAGGTTGACAATAAATCTAATGGCACATCTGCCACTTCTATGTGTAATATTTCACGCGATTATTCGGATCGTTTTGTAACTACTACCCTTTTGGGGACCGCAAAAATTATAATTATCGATAATAACAACAAGAAACATTTTGTCAGATGTTTGATTGACCCAGGCTCGCAAAGTGATTATATTGCGTCTGCTTGTTGTAAGCGCTTATCGCTTCACATATCTACACAAAATCGGTTTACCGAAGTACAGGGTATTGGTGGCAGTTCGCAGCGCATTCTAGGCGCAACTAATATACAATTTACTTCTCGTTTCGATAACTCCGCTGTGTATTCTATTAGGCCGTTGGTAGTAGAAAATATTACGTCGCAGTTGCCCGACTCGTGCGTCAATACGTCAACTTTAGATTATTTGAGAGATATACCACTAGCCGACGACTCGTACGATGAGCCTGGGCCGATTGAAATGTTGTTGGGAGTAAATATTTATTGTCAAATACTTTTATTTGATCGCATTATGCGTCATAATGATTTTCCTTCCGCAATTGAAACTGCCTTAGGGTATATAATTATGGGCAATGCGCCTATCGTTACGTCACCCAGTGTGTCCCGCACCTTTTGTTCATTTACTCATGATTCGCTTGATAAAATATTGGAAAATTTTTGGAAACTTGAGGAACTACCCGCAAATAAATTCATAAGTCCTGAAGAAGAAAAATGTGAAAATATTTTTATTTCCACAACTACCCGAAATGACACCGGCAGATATTCTGTAGTGTTGCCATTTAAGGAAAGTCCTGATAAATTAGGTAATTCTTATATCACCGCTAAAAGGAGATTATTGTCATTGGAAAATAAATTTGACAAGTCACCTGAGTTACGTGCTCGTTATGATGAAGTTATTCATGATTATCTGGATAGGGGTATAATTTCACGCACTCCGCCAGAGGAATGCATGCTGCCGGGTTTTTATTTACCACACCATCCTGTCATTCGCGAAGATAAAGACACTACTAAATTACGCATTGTGCTCGATGGTAGTGCCAAGACAGATACGGGTGTTTCATTAAACGAAATTTTACACCCAGGCTGTAATCTTCAGGCAGATATATTCAGCATTCTTTTAAATGTTCGTATGTTTAGTATAGCATTTTTTGCCGACATACGGCAGATGTACTTATGTATAGAAGTACATCCTGAATACCGCAAGTACCAACGAATATTGTATCGGTTTTCTTCGGACGAACCGCTAGATACATTTGAATATAATCGAGTCACATTCGGTTTACGTTCCTCACCATTTTTGGCGATGAGAACTTTACGTATGTTAGCTAAGGATGAGGGCCACAAATACCCGCTTGCTGTTGATGTGTTGGAAAGAGACACTTATATGGACGACGTGTGTTCGTCAGCGTCTTCCGTCACCTTAGCTGCTGATATAGCCCATCATCTAATCCAAATGCTCAAGACCGGGGAATTCGAGTTGGCAAAGTGGTCTAGCAATTCTTCTGAGTTTTTAGAGCATATACCTATATTTCAACGCAAGTCGGAGTCCATCTCCTTTGATAGTGACAATAATTTAAAAATTTTAGGTCTACGTTGGCTTCCCAATTCGGATAAATTTATATTTTCCACTTCGTCACCTCAACCACTAGGCACCAAACGGGCAATTTTATCGGCTACTGCCCGTCTCTATGACGTATTGGGTTTGGTAGGCCCAGTTATATTGTACTCTAAATTATTGATTAAAGAGTTGTGGCTACTCAAGTTGGGTTGGGATGACATACCTCCAACTCGAGTTTTAAGTATATGGCATCAATTCATTGCTGAATTACACCTAATATCGGAATTAGGTTTCCCGCGCCATATAGGTATTGAACCGGGTTGTAAAATATCCTTGTTGGCTTTTGCGGACGCAAGCGAGAAGGCGTATGGTTGCGTTATTTATTCTCATGTTACAATAGGTGATCGGAAGCCAATCGTTAGTCTCATCTGTTCTAAATCACGAGTATCCCCAATTAAAACCATTACAGTTGCTAGATTGGAACTATGTGGAATCGTCCTTATGGCGAAATTATTGCGAAACGTATATGACACTTTCAATAAAAGATATCCTGTTGATAATATGTATGCTTTTTCTGACTCTGAAGTCGCACTGTGCTGGGTGCACTCATCTCCACACAGATTTAATACTTTTGTTGCTAACAGAATAGCACAGTGTCAATCTTATATCGACCCGGTTAATTTCTATCATGTACCCGGCGTACAAAACCCCGCTGACGCTTTATCTAGAGGTCTTTTACCTTCGCAACTTAAAGATCATCACCTGTGGTTTACTGGCCCACCATGGACCACACTGCCTATCAATGATTGGCCCATTTCACCTTTTTCTCCAACCTCTGTAGAACCACCAGAGGCTAAGGTCATCTCTTGTGTAACCTCCAATTTACTAGAAAATCCAATCGTATTGTTGAGTGACAGGTGCTCCTCATGGAGTAGGCTTCTCCATTCCGTGGTCTATGTTTTAAGATTTATGAAACGTCTACCTCGCAACGATATAATAACCGCTAGTGATCTAAATACCGCTGAGATTTATGTTATAAAAGCCATTCAAAATTCATCTTTTTCACATGACATGAAAAATTTAAAACGTGGACGAGCTGTTTCTTCCACGGTGCGCAAGTTAAGTCCGTTCTTGTCTTCTGACAATATATTACGAGTGGGAGGACGTTTAGCTAATTCTTCACTCAAATATGCTCATAAACATCCTGCACTATTGCCGAGAAAGGGACATACGATTGAACTATTAATTGATTATCTCCATCGCACCTATCTACATGCTGGGCCTCAATTATTGCTTTCAATAATTAGGCAGAATTATTGGATTTTGTCTGCTAGGCGTTCGGTAAGGCAACGTATACACAAGTGTAACACTTGCTTTCGTAGGAATCCAAGGCCAACATTTCCTATAATGTCTGATTTGCCCGAGTGCCGCTTAGAGCAATGCAATGCGTTTACTCACACAGGGGTAGATTACGCTGGACCGCTGTATATCACGCTAACTAGGAAGCGAGGGGTGCGTAGTCAAAAGGCATATCTATGTCTTTTTATATGCCTGGTAACGAAGGCCGTGCATATCGAATTAGCTTCCGATTTAAGTTCGGCTACATTTTTAGATGCCTTCAAACGTTTTTTGTCAAGACGTGGTCCGTGTAAAATTTTATACAGTGATAATGGCAGAAATTTTATTGCGTCTAAGTCGTATCTCCGCGAATTACATGATTTCTTGAAGTCTAGTGATTATTATAAAAAATTTCAAAACGAATTAACTAAAAACCGCATTGATTGGCGTCTCAATCCCCCCAACGCCCCACATTTTGGAGGGATATGGGAGGCAAATATAAAAAAAGTGCTAAGGCTTTGCTTTTTCGTGTAATAGGAAAACAAATCCTCACATATGAGGAGATGCTTACCGTTCTAAATCAGATAGAAGCAGTTCTCAATAGTAGGCCTCTTTACCTTTTAAGTTCTGACCCGTCAGAACCTACCGCTCTTACTCCTTCCCATTTTTTACACACCGCTCCTTTAGCAGTCTTACCTGCAGCGGATGTGAGCAATGAGAGGGTTAATTTACTCTCTAGATTTTCTTTAATGGACTCCATTGTCCAATCGTTTTGGAAGAGGTTTCGTACAGAATACCTCCATAATTTACAACCTCGGGAAAAGTGGAATACTTCTTCTAACCCGGTTGTGGTGGGTGCGATAGTTTTAATAAATGTTGACAATGCGCCTCCCTTGCAGTGGCCTTTGGGGGTCATAACACGTGTGTTTCCCGGTAAAGACGGAGTTGTTCGAGTAGTAGAAGTCCGTACCAATTCTGGTATTTACGAGCGACCTGTCGTGCGGTTGTGCCCACTACCAACGCAATAGTTTAACTTTAGTTCAACCAAAATAGTATTTTCCTTTATTAATAATTTTTTTATTTTTACATTATTTTATACGTAAGCTTGTAATCGCGCAATTATAAATAAGAATTTATGATCTTAATATTAAGACTCTTATAGTCAATCCAGTGTGGATGTCGCTTGTTTATTTTTATATTTTTTTTTTTTCGAATGGATTCCTTCAAGGCCGGGGGGATGTTGTGTTTCGGTAACTGTTTCATACATTAAAATATTCGTATGCACTTGTACCTCCTTATCCTCTATCTCCTTTCCCTCATGCACTTTTGTATATCGCTGTCTCAGTCGCGCCATGCTACAGAAGATGCGAGTGTATTTTTTTTCTGTACTATGAACGTGCGTGAAGTGACAGTTTAGTTCAGTGTTCTTCAAAACCAGCTACAGCCGCAGGCGCAAGAAAAATACCGTGATAATCGAGCACCGCAAACCAGCTCCAGGAGACGAGATCAGCAACGCCAAGTAAGTGCATGTGATCCCATCCTTCCAGGCAGCTGCCGCCCATTTTTTACTACTTTCCCTAGAGCAGTTGTCTATCCTAACATATTGTACAAGTAAACCATACCATACAGTCCACGCCGCAAAAATAGATTGTTTTTAAGGAGTAATACCTATAAATTCCCCATCACCATGGATTACCGTGGGCGTTGTGCGATCGATCCGTAAAAGAGACAAGCTTCATCTAAAATCAAGGATATAAATAATAATTATAGACCTATCTCGTTGATCTCGTGTTTATCGAAAGTTCTTGAGAAACTAGTAACAAAAAAACTCGTTAGCTACTTTTTTTTTTTTTTTTTTTATTTGATATAGGCTCGCGCTTGACCACCATCTCACCTGATGGAAAAAAATAAGTTGTTAACCGATCGTCAATTTGGGTTCCGAAAAGGAATATCTACAAATGATGCCCTATTAAAGCTGACATCGATAATTACAAAGCATGTTGATGCAGGAGATAAAGTAGTCGGTATTATCCTTGACCTAAAAAAAGCATTTGATACTGTATCGATCCCTATACTCCTAGCAAAGCTATGCAGTATGGGTGTAAGGGGATACGATCTACAGTGGTTCCAGGACTACCTGGCGGGTAGGGAGCAGCGTGCCAGGGTAGATAGCCACTTAAGTGACGCAGTGACTTGCACTTTTGACATTCCACAGGTACGACTGGCCCGGCTCTCTTTTTGACTTATATAAACAGTCTTGCAGAGATTGCCATTCCCAACGCTGAAACCATTATGTTCGCAGACGACACTGTTGTCTTGTTCCATGGCCATACATGGGAGCAGGTGCGGACACTAACAGAAAGCGGTCTCGCGATTATCACGAAGTGGCTAGAGGACAACCTGCTGTCGTTGAATACATCCAAGACAAAATATCTATGTTTTACAAAGACTCATGCTTTTCCATGTAACCAAAACCCGGGTGGGAATACTCAATGTACTTAGAAGTTTCAGTTGATGAGAATTTAAAAAGGAATCACCATATTTCTAGTCTTAGTGCCCGACTACGAAAATTTATTTATAAATTCAAACAACTACGAAATGTAGTACCTACAAAGATTCTGATATCGACCTATAGATCACTAGGCGAATGTGTAATTAACTATTGCATCTGCTCCTGGGGTGGCGCGTCAAAATCAGTAATTTTATTTTTATTTTATTTGGAACAACAATATAATGATTGAACTGGAACGTGCACAGCGTGCGCTACTTAAAGTTGTAATGTCCCTGCCATACCGGCACCGCATAAGAGAATTGTACAGCCGTACTGGTGTCTTAACGGTCCGCAAACAAGTATTGGGGGCCGAGTCACCCACGTCCGTAGGAGTGTACCCTTTGATTCCCTACACGTGGTCCCCGGGTGGTGCAAATCAGGTGACAATAACTGGTGGTAGGTTTCGGCCGAAGGCTTGCGACCACCCACCGGGCAAAGACGTACCGCCAAGCGGCCTAGCCGTGTTCCGGTTACGATGCTCGGTGTAGCCAACTAGAGGAGTTGGGTCGAGATAGCTGTTCTACTGCTGGCAGACCAGCCTGACGCGCGCTGTTATAGACGTATCGGGGGACTAGTCGCGGAGGGTAGCGGGATCCGAGGCACGGTGCGCCGCTGGCCGACCGCAGGTAGTTGGGGGCCCAAGTAGTGTGCCAGCCACACATGAAAGGCTGCCCCGCCAACTGTCGAAAAATCCCGGAATGCACCATCGTGCTGGTTGGCGACCAGATGGGGAGGGTCCGATGGACATTCCGGGGGGGCTCGGGCGTCCCCGCAGTCTCCGGACTAGTGGCCCAATGATGTCGTTTTTTCAGTGCGTGTCTGAAGGTTAGCAGCGTAGAACCTCGTCTCACTTCCTTCTCCTCACCTCCATTCACTCTTCTTCAATGATGCCAAGGAAAAAGAATACAATTAGACTTAAACAGCGGCTGCACCCCCTCCCCCACAAAGTGCACCTCACCAACATTCGAGGTCTGCATTCAAATCTCTCTGCAGTCCACTACCACCTGGAGGCTGAAAAACCAGCGCTGTTTTTCCTTACGGAGACGCAGATAGCGAGTCCGTCTGGCGTGTCGTACTTATCTTACCCAGGGTTTACCCTGGAGCACAATTTTAAACCGCGCGCGGGTGTGTGTATGTACGCCCGTGACGATACTTGCTATCGGCGTCTCCGTAACCTTGAGGACTCCAGATTCTCAACGCTGTGGGCTTTAGTGGACACAGGTCTGGATAAGATTATCTACGCCTGTGTCTACCGTTCGCACAGCGGAGATCAGGAGACAACCAGGCTCACAGAGTACCTCAGTGAGGCTGCTGACGTGGCACAGCAGCGGTACCCTTCCGCCCAATTAGTGTTACTGGGGGACTTTAATGCCCACCACCAGGAGTGGCTCTTCCCATACCAGTGCACTGACCATGCTGGACGGGAAATGCGTAAGCTTTCGCTAGCGCTAAACCTCACCCAGCTGGTCCAGGGGGCAACGAGGGTACCGGATGTCGATTCGCACACGGCGAATTGCTTGGACCTTCTGCTGACAACAGATCCAGACAGATACTCTGTGTCGATTTCGTCACCATTAGGTAGTTCCGACCACTGTCTGGTGAAGTCTGTGTCCGTCTATTCCCCGCCTGATCTCTGCCCAAAAGGCACCCGGCGGGTTTGGCGGTACAAGTCAGCAGATTGGGATGGTATGCGATCTTTTTTCGCATGCTATCCTTGGCAGCCTACTTGCTTTTCTTCAACTGATCCATCGTCGTGCGCGGACGCCGTGACGGATGTGTTGCGTCAGGGAATGGAGTACTACATTCCGTTCTCTGACGTATTAATGTCTAGCCAAGACCGGCCTTGGTTTGGCGCCGAATGTAAGCGCGCCAACGCGCTTAAGCATGACGCGTACCTGGCTTGGGTCGACGCTCGATCGCGTAAGGCGGGTGACGTGGGTCAGAAGAAGAAGGCCTTCAACAGGGCTGCCAAGTCCTGCAAGATGGTGTTGCGAAGGGCTCGGTTCGACCACATTGGCCGAATAGGGACCAAACTTGCTTCTTACCCAGCAGGTAGTAAAGCGTTTTGGTCTCTGGCTAAGTCGGTTGAATCGAACTTCTGTCGTCCCTCACTACCACCACTGCTGAAACCCGACGGGTCGCTGGCCCACTCCGCTGAGGAGAAGGCAAATTTATTTGCCTCCCTTTTTGCGGAATCTTCACGTCTGAATCCCGGTGGCGCGCGGCCCCCTCATTCTTCTGATGGATGCGAGACGAGTATGTCGGACATTCGTATCCATCAAAAAGACGTCCGTAGGGTGTTGCGCAACCTCGACGTGAACAAGGCTAGCGGCCCTGACGGAATACCAGCAATTGTTCTTAGAACCTGTGCGCCTGAATTGTCTCCGATCTTGACACGCCTATTCCGCCTTTCTTATGAGGCTGGAAAAGTGCCGAATTCTTGGAAGCAGGCTAACGTACAGCCCGTGCCCAAGAAGGGAAGTCGAGCTGATCCGGCCAACTACAGACCCATATCTGTAACCTCCATACTCTGTAAGAGTATGGAACGTGTACTCAATATTAAGCTCCTGGCATACCTAGAAGCAAACGATATCCTAAGTGACCGCCAATACGGCTTCCGCCGAAATCGGTCTACTGGGGATCTTCTAGCGTATGCCATTCACATCTGGAGTGAGGCCATTGAGAGGCACGGGGAAGCGCTTGCCGTCTCCCTAGACATCTCAAAGGCTTTCGATAGGGTCTGGCACGAAAGCCTTGTTGGTAAGCTTCCTTCATTCGGTTTGCCCGGTGGTCTGTGTGATTGGATTGCTGACTTCCTGAGAGATCGGTCCATTCGAGTGGTTATCGATGGCTGCACGTCGGACCACTTGGATATTAATGCCGGGGTCCCTCAGGGGTCGGTACTCTCAGCAACTTTATTCTTGCTGCACATTAACGATCTGCTAAAACCCGGCACCTTTGGGTATGCAGACGACAGCACTGTTGCTGAGAGATACTTGTCTAACGCTCGTGCTACCGGGCCTCAGATCCAGTCTCTCCGGGAGGCCATGGTGGAGCGCTTGAACTCGTCCTTGCAGGCAGTCTCCGAATGGGGCGATGCCAATCTGGTCAAGTTTAATGCTGCTAAAACCCAGGCGTGTCTTTTTTCCGCTAAAAAGAGCCAATTTCACCCGGCTCCAACTTTCCGAGATGTAACCGTGCCAATAGCTGACCATCTTGAGCTTCTTGGCGTTACGTTGACATCGACTCTCAATTTTGGCCCGTACATTGAGGCAAAAGCTCAGCAGGCTGCCAAAAAGCTGGGGATCCTTGCAAAGGTGAGAAGGTACTTCACGCCAGAACAGTTGCTCAGCTTGTATCAAGCGCAAGTTCGATCATGCATGGAGTACTGTTCTCATCTCTGGGACGGATCTGCCAAATACCAGCTTGATGCACTAGAGTCGATCGAAAAGCGGGCCAAGAGGCTCATGGGTGATGAGGCACTGGTTAAGTCAAAGCTCCAGAGTCTTGAACATCGTCGCCGAGTTGCCAGCTTGTCGGTTTTTACCCGACTGCCGAAGGAGGGTAATGTGTTTATCAGTCTATGTATGTATGTATGTATGTATGTATGTATGTATGTATGTATGTATGTATGTATGTATGTATGTATGTATGTATGTTTGTTCCTATATGGCGTTCCAGAGACCAAACGCGTTGACCGATTTTGATGATTCATACGTCAATCGATTCGTCTTAACCTTGCGAGTGTCATAGGCTACATTAAAATTGGAAAATAGAAAAATGGCGGCTTTTGGGCGCCATATTGTGGGGGGCCAATTTTATTTTTTCTTCCAAACCCATCGTGTGGGGTATCAAAATAAAGGGTTTTTAGAGGCGATTTCAAAAATATATAACACTTATATATTTAAATGTACCTAATTCGAAAAAAATGTTAACTAAAAAGTTATAAATAAAAAAGTTAATTAAAAAAATCAAAATACCCGACTGCTTAAAAAGCGAACTAAAAAGACGTAAACAAGAAGAAAATCATGCTGTGCAGTCGGAGGATACATCTGGTTTTGGTCAGCCAGCTCGCGAATATGTGTCCTCCGACTGCACAGCATGATTTTCTTCTTGTTTACGTCTTTTTAGTTCGCTTTTTAAGCAGTCGGGTATTTTGATTTTTTTAATTAACTTTTTTATTTATCGATTGCATTTCGGGGAGTGTGCGATGGAATTGCATGATCTAATTCCGCCCAGCCCGTTTCATCATCGGACTACCAGACGCACGGCGATGCGCCATCGGTACATGGTGGACATCCCACCCATACGCACTAAACGTTTTGAGAATACTTTTATTATGCGTACAGCTAAGGAGTGGAATTCTCTGCCGGAGTCTGTGTTTCCCGATAGCTACAATCTAGGGGTCTTTAAGTCAAGAGTGAATAGGTTACTACTAGGCAAGCGTGCTCCATCGTAGACCACATCATCGCTTACCATCAGGTGAGATAGTGGTCAAGCGCGGGCCTATAATAGATAAAAAAAAAAAAAAAAAAAAAAAAAAAAAAAAAAAAAAAAAAAAAAAACTCTACGTAAGTCGAGTGCTTCGCAGATTCCACCACACCACAATTATTCCACAGCTGCTACCAACCACCAAGAGACGCTTCATATGTCCAGCACCTTCAGTGAAATCCACTTTTGCTCAACGACAATACAGTTCCACAGCACCACGTATATATAACAAACTTACAATAAAAAATGCACTAAATTTGAATATAAACAATTTCGGAAAGAATGTACATAATTGGATCAGTAAATTGGACTACGAACAAACAGAAAATCTAGTCACCAGTAACCCAAACAAATAAAAGAACTGCACCAACATAAATCCACACACACCGTAATTGTAATTCCGAATACTTACATACAAAAATGAACAACACACCACACCACACGGGCAATCATATTTTTATTCGTTAATTTTTTTATTCGTTTTTTTTTTTGTAACTATACGTTATTTAAAAAGTTTATTTAGCACTGTACCTAGCATGTAAAGAATCTGAATTATGTAATTTGGAAGAGACCTGTCTCCTGAGACACAGGTTAACTACCTAGTTCAGGAGGCAGATCTTTTATTTAACTGTGATACTTGTTTGCAAATAAATGAATTTATTATTATTATATTTACTATTTTGCTCCGACAAATACGCAGACATACAGGCAGACTTTCGAGTTTTCTGATACACCAACATTATTTCTTCGATTTGCTTACTGTTATAAACTGCCTCTAGTTAGACTGGTAGGCGACCCTTCATAGTGTTGGGATATTGATTTTAATAACTTACTTAAAAGATTATAATCAGCACTAGAAAACACCAGAACTGCCAAAATGCACACTACGGCAAAAGTAATGGAAATCATTGTCTCAAAAATAACTTAATGTTGTTGTAACTGACCATCGACACTTGAACACTCAAATAAGCGCAGTGATATTTGTCATTGTAATATTTATAGGGCATTTCAAATACTCAATTGGTTAGTACAGGTACGTACTCATTGCGTACATAATGCGGGAAAATAAAATGTCTAAAGTATTCAACATCATCATTTCAGCCGCAAGATGTCCACTAGGTCCACTACTGAACATATCCCTCTTAACTGTCGCAGTATCATTTAAGGTTTAATCGTAAGAAAAATTTAATATTTTGTTCAAAATTCAGTATTTCCAGTTTGCCGTATTAAATAATATCCTAGAATGTGATCCTTATTAGTGACACCATCGGATAGTGTGTACATCAGCGTGTTTTTTTTCAAGATCAACAACGGGTTTGATTCCTAGCTAGGAATATTGTTTTTTTTTTTAATCCAATGATGCTTGAGTATTTTTCGCTATTCCTAATAGTTTAGATTTGGGCATCCAGGCCCACTTGAAAAACTCAGCTTGTATAGCGAAAGGAACTTTGTCCCAAACTGCCGGCTGGCAGTTTGCCGGTGTCCCACGAGCCCTGCATATTTTTTTAATTTCGGCAGTCGGATTCGTATCTGTACGTAGGTACTGTTTAATTTGTTAATTTTCCTGCTATGTAATATTATGTTTAATTGGCGTGAATCACAATATTTAATCAATGCTGCATATAAAGGGTCTTTCAACAAGGACGGGTCGATGTTAAAATTGAATAAAACAAGATGTGTGTGAGATATTAACGAAATAATTTTTTATTTAAAAGGCCCATTTATGCCAATTATGGATGGAATATGACATCGTTCAAATGTCCACCGCGGCTTCGTATGGTGGCACGAATCCGAGAGGTCCATTTTTTAATGACTCTGCTGCATAGATCGAGCGAGCGCTACAGATCAATGATAAACAATTTCTTTTAGCTTGAATTGAACAATATGGACGTGAACGACATGTGGTTCCAGCAAGATGGCGCTACTTGCCACACAGCCAGTGGTGGATTTATACTAGGGGCAGTCGGGGCTAGTGCCCAGGGCGGCAAATTTTCTAGGGCGGCAAAATTTGGAAAGTGAGATAAATTTTTCTATACAATATATAATTAACTAATTCTTTTAAATAAACATTTTATCTTTCAAGAAATATAATTCAAGTATTATGTATCACATTAAAATTTTGTATATTATAATATAGGAAATTTAAGTAAAAACTATTCAAATAGTTTAATTAATTTATTTCCATAAAGGTTTGAAAAAACCGGCCAAGTGCGAGTCGGACTCGCACACGAAGGGTTCCGTACCATTATCGCAAAACACTGCATAAAAATCACGTTGGTTGTATGGGAGCCCCCCTTAATTTATTTTATTTTAATTTATTAATTATTATTTTTTGAAGTAAATATTACACTAAACATTCTGTGAATATTTCAGGCGTCTACCTGTTGCCGTTATTAATATCGAGCAAAAAACGGCAAAAATATCACGTTTGTTGTATGGGAGCCCCCCTTTTATATTTACTTTATACTGTTTTTAGTATTTGTTGTTATAGCGGCAACAGAAATACATCATCTGTGAAAATTTCAACTGTCTAGCTATCACGGTTCATGAGATACAGCCTGGAGACAGACGGACAGACAGACAGACAGACAGACAGACAGACAGACGGATCGCGAAGTCTTAGTAATAGGGTCCCGTTTTTACCCTTTGGGTACGGAACCCTAAAAATAAAAGTTGATATTTTTATTTTCTGGAATTGATAAATTTATGTAGTTTTTTTGAAGAATTAAAAATATTTTCAAATTATGTATGTCTTTTTGATAACAGAAACTTTTTTGATTACTATAGTATATAATAAATAATATATGAGTAAATAAAGAATAAATATAAACAAAACATAATGTATAATAAATGCTATATAATACATAATAAATTGCCTGCAATCAATTAGTTAATCTAATTCTTAAAAAATAAGATATCAAAACTATTAAAATAAAATTTAAGTCATAGGGCGGCATTTTCTTCAGTGCCCCAGGGCGGCACAAATTTAAATCCGGCCCTGCACACAGCGAACGACACAATCGACATTCTGCATGAACGGTTTGAGGGTAGAGTTAGAGTTCCGCTAGACTTTTTCTTGTGGGGTTTTCTGAAGTCGCAGGTCTATGCCAATAAACCACATTCGACCGTTGCCCTGAAAGCCAACATAACGCAGGCCATCGCTCGGATTCAGCCGGATCTATGCAGCAGAGTCATTAAAAATTGGACCTCTCGGATTCGTGCCACCATACGAAGCCGCGGCGGACATTTGAACGATGTCATATTCCATCCATAATTGGCATAAATGGACCTTTTAAATAAAAAATAAATTTCGTTAGTATCTCACACGCATCTTGTTTTATTCAATTTTAACATCGACCCGTCCTTGTTGAAAGACCCTTTATTATAATTTGTTAAATATAAATTAAGTATTGTACATAATTAATATTTTTATTTTCTATGGTTGTCTGTTAATTATTATGGAACTTCATAGGCATACTTATGTCTAGACATCGGATTAAATGCACTATCAAAATGCCAAAATGTGCAAATATGCACTAAAAAGGATGCACAAAATATTCACTATAAAATTGCGTTTATTGTCACAGTATAATTCTTTAATAATCACTTGTAATTTTGTGCCTGACTAACCAGTAATCGTTTCTTTTGTGTAATAAATAACTATAACGTCCGTGTATAACGTGTCTATATAAGTTACGCCGTTGGTAGCGTCGAACAAAACAGACCTAGTTTTTAGGTTATTTTCGATTTTATAAAATAATTCCGAAATCCGGGTTTTGTTTTCAAAAATAACTTTTGAAGGAGTTAACATAATCAGTAAAGTCTAAAAAGAACAAAGATTGATTTTGATGCATCATGTTACGGGCTTTCATACATCCATGATCATTCTCCTTTGCATTGTAACGCATTTTGGTGCAAAGAAACTGTAAAAAAAAAAAAAAAATATAAAACAAACCTTCACTCTATTTAAAGTATTTTTTTTTTTTTTTTATATTTGGCATTTTAATTTATTCTATAGATTTAATTTTTACTTTTGATATTTGTTTTTTAATATTATTTCTTAAATATTATATTGATTTTTTTGGTAACTGTACTTATATGGATAATTGTAATTTAATTTAATGAACTGCATGAATGTTGTTACGGTTTCTTTTTAATTTAATATAATGATTACAGTTTTTTTTATAAATAATTTGCACGCTTGCTTGCAGGCAGAATACGACTTCACTTTTAGGCTTTAACATCTTCCCTTCAAAACTTTGTATTTCTGGCAAATAAACATTTTGATTTGATTTGAAGAAAAAAAAATCACGTGTATTATAGGTTCGATCTTTGACCTTTACCTTTGCCAATACAGACTAATATAGACGTGGTTATATTCGTAAACAGTATTTCGTCAAAGGCTGAAATTATGAGGAAAATGACGTCTTTGCAGACAATCTGACTCAGGTTTTTGTGAATTTCGTGTTTATCATCAAATCAAAGTTCTATATAAATACGACTCCGTTGTTTTCAAAGAAATGTTACTAGCTTAGGTTGAATTAAAGGCTACGTGGTTTTTATTGCAACTTAAACAAGTACATAAGTAGCGCTGAGGATCCTACGAAGGCAGATCGTGGACAGTCTGATCTTGATATACAGTTCGCTGAGGATGGAGTCGTTGGTGCGAAAGGCGGTCCAAGCGATTTGCATCATCTTTCTCCAGCACCACATCTCAAATGCATCTATGCGGTCACGGTCAGCTTCCTTTAAAGTCCACGTTTCGGCCCCGTAACTAAAGATTGAGAACACTAGGGAATTGACCAATTTCACTTTTGTCTTACGTGAAATATTTCGGTCTTTCCATATTTTCTGCAATTGGGACATTGCATTTTTAGCCATCCCTATACGCCTCCTTCCTTTATTTATATCCTTCTCACTGAATCCCGTGTTGCTGATACTTGTACCGAGATAGATGAAGTTGTTTACCGTTTCCAGCGGCAGATCACCTGTAAATTGGAGAAGGTTTGCGCAATCTACCACCATTAGTTTGGTTTTGGCATCGTTTTGAGGCCTAGCTCCAAGCTGATTGTTTCCATTCTGTTAAGGAGGTCTACCATCTCGGTTTCATTCGAAGCTAGAAGTGTAGTGTAATCTGCATAACGAAGGTTAGTTAATTTGGTGCCACCGTTTTGGTCTCTGGCTAAGTCAGTCGAGTCGAACTTCTGCCGCCCCTTACTTGGTACCCCAGGGTTTAATTTTGGGTCCTTTCTTGTTTCTAGTCTACATTAACGATTTACCTCATCTATTGAAAAACAATCTAAACATGGTGTTATTTGCTGATGACACTTCGTTGATTTTTAAGATAAATAGACGTACGAGTAACGTTGACGACGTAAATACCGTCTTGCAACAGGTTCAAAATTGGTTCACAGCTAATAATCTAGTTTTAAATGCTAAAAAGACTAAGTGCATAAAATTTGTCTTGCCGAATATCAAAAGTAATGATTGTGACATTATATTAAACAAGGAGAAGCTAGAATTCGTCGATAAAACGGTTTTTCTGGGGATCACGCTAGACTCGAGGTTACAATGGGGGCCGCATTTAATATCACTTGCGGGGCGGCTAAGCTCGGCAGCTTATGCTGTTAGAAAAATACGTCAGTTTACTGATGTCGATACCGCGAGGTTAGTCTATTTTATTTGGGGAAGGGCTGCAGACATTGACTCAATTTTTATTCTGCAAAAACGAGCCATCAGAGCGATATACAATCTTCGCCGGCGCGATTCTCTAAGGGAACTGTTTAAGAACATTAACATCATGACGGTACCTTGTCAATATATTTATGAAAACATCATGTTTGTTAGAAAGAATTTACATCTTTTTAGTAAAAACGGCGACAGACATAATTATGTTACTAGAAATAGGGACCAACTAATTCAACCAGTTTTCAGGCTGGCTAAAGTAGCATCATCTTTTATGGGGTACTGTATAAAATGTTACAATAAAATTCCTCCCTACATTCTACAACTAAATGAGACGAAATTTAAGACTTGTATAAAACGCACACTATGTAGGCAAGCATATTATAAGTTGGGGGATTACATCGCTGATAAAAATGCTTGGCTCAATGCTGGTCCTGCTCCGCAGCCACTAGGGCGCAAGAACAATTAGTGATGGGCAGAAAAGTATCGAAGTATTGTTGGACCTGCTGAAAACTGTATGAAAATTTTTGTATTGTATAAACTCAATTTCTTTTAGTATTATATAATTGCACAGCACATGTGTGAGTACTATGTTCCGACTGTAGATAAATCTACCGTTCACTGTACCTATGTATCGTTCGTTGACTTCTGTGTGCCCTGGCAGTTGAGTGTGTCATGCTCTCTCTAATTTCTCTCTGATGGTGGCACATGTGTTGGATCATTCGGTTCCCTTCATGATGGTTGAGCTGAGTGGTGCCGATCTATGCGTCATGTTCGTGAACGGGTGCCATCAGTTGGGATTGGTCATAACTTAGCTGTCTCGGCCTGTTAAAGTGCTTTATTTTTCTTTTTTAAATTATTTGTTACTCTGGACGCTTTTACGTACACGTCTTTTTACATCGTTCTCACATATATGTATTTTTTTAACAAGAATGATGTAACCAAAAACTTGTAATTGAAACTGATGGAAAAGAGTGTCCGGGGAGTTTCTTGCAAATTCTTCTCCATTGAGACCTGCAGAAGCTTGCGAATTTGCAACTAGAGTCATCTTTTTATTATTTTTTTGTTTGACAATTCAAAAGTACTTCTAAAGTTTACTTGAAATAAATACCTTGATTTTGTTTTTTTGACTACCACCACTGCTGAAACCCGACGGGTCGCTGGCCCACTCCGCTGAGGAGAAGGCAAATTTATTTGCCCTCTCTTTTTGCGGAATCTTCACGTCTGAATCCTGGTGACGCGCAGCCACCTCCTTCTCCTGATGGATGCGAGACGAGTATGTCGGAAATTCGTATCCGTCAAAAGGACGTACGTAGGGTGCTGCGCAACCTCGACGTGAACAAGGCTAGCGGCCCTGACGGAATACCAGCAATTGTTCTTAGAACCTGTGCGCCTGAACTGTCTCCGATCTTTACACGCCTGTTCCGCCTTTCGTATGAGGCTGGCAAAGTGCCGAATGCTTGGAAGCAGGCTAACGTACAGCCCGTGCCCAAGAAGGGCAGTCGAGCTGACCCGTCCAACTACAGACCCATATCTGTAACCTCCATACTCTGTAAGAGTATGGAACGCGTACTCAATATTAAGCTCCTGGCATACCTAGAAGCAAACGATATCCTAAGATAAACCAAGATAAAGAAACCAAGATAAAGAAAACCAAAAACTCAAAGCAAACACAGAAAATAATTGAGAACATAAATAACGACCCCTCTTCATCAGACTCATGCTCAATAAAACATGGCAAACTATTCGAGGATAAAAGCGATCGCATTGAGCCAAGCCAACCTAGCATGAATTTGAACCAGTCGCCTACAATGAGTCAGTCAACTTCAATCCCCGTTCCTTCACAAAAAAACAAGATATGTCTAATAAGCACAAATAATCGGAATAAAGTCTTATCGATAGCTGAAGATTTATTTATTGACAAATATCACATAAGTCATTATATTACACCGAACGGAACATTAGAGCATCTACTCAGCGGAATTCAGTCAAAATTGAGTGACTATAATATGAGCGACTTTTGTGTATTATTAATTGGAGAGGAAGACTTTAAAATGACTTACAACTATTTTAATACTATTGTATACATTCGAGATACACTGAAACAAATTTCTCATACAAATGTTATAATTTGTACCCCAACCTACAAACTACGAAACTACAACAACATTTATAACTGGAGAATTGAGACGTTTAATAATTTATTGTACTTGGATATATTATCTCATGAACATGCATATTTCTTAGATTGTAATTGTAATTTAAATTATGACTATACAATGTTTGACTTGTTAAAGGGCCGTATTAATAACTATGGATTACGCAATATTTTTGAAAATTTATTACATTTAATTAATGACATTACAGTAAGTAACATGACTATTGAAGGTATTGGAAATACTGCAGAAGAAGCGAATTCATTATTTTTTCGATTTTAAATATATTAATGTTCTGCATCAAAATATTGCGGGACTGCTTAACAAATCTGACCCACTATTAGTAAATATAGAAGAGCTAAAAGACAAAGATATTGACGTTGATGTGATATGTGTCACGGAACACTTTATGTTAGCAGGTTATGAACAGCACCTGAAAATTAATAATTATGAACTCGCGGCATGTTATAGTCGTACTTGCAGTAAGAGAGGTGGTGCCTGTATTCTAGTTAATAAGGTGCATAAGTTTAAAGAAATTTCTGAAATTGGTCAATTGTCCATAACTAATGTGATCGAATGTTGTGCAATTCAATTACTTGACTCCAAAATTGTAATAGTTTGTGTATACCGAGTACCTGTACCAAGTAACCTCAATTTGTTTTTTGCGAGGCTTGACAAGATATTAAAATGTATTTCTAGACAAAAAAATCATCATACTGTTATAGCTGGTGACTTCAACATAGATGTCATGAAGTGTAACAATGTTACCTTAGATTTCGAGTGTTTATTGTTAAAATATAATCTTACATTAGCGCTTAAACAGCCCACAAGATTATCCAGTAATACTTGCCTGGATAACTTTGCCCACAACTTTAATAAAAAGTGTAAGACGGATGTGTTAGAATTTGGCTTATCTGATCATACTGCCCAATTAATTAAACTACCAGTAAAGAAAATTTTTAAATTGAAATATTGGCGTAAAATGATACGGGATTACAGTTTAGAAAACATACAAAAATTTAAAAAACATATTAAAAACCTTTCTTTTGATGAAATATATAAAACTGATGATCCATCAGAAGCGTATCATCATTTTATGGAAACATTTAAATTACTTTACGACTTGTGCTTTCCACTAACTCAAATCACTGTGCAAGTAAATGCCAAGCAAAAATGGATATCGCGCGGAATTAAAGTATGTAGCAAAAATAAAAGAAAATTACTCTGGCAATTCAGAAGAAAACCAACATTAATTAATAAACAAAAATATACTAGCTATTCTAAACTGCTTAAACGAATTATGAATCTTACCAAGCGTGCACAAAACAATTATAAAATAAATACATCGACTAATAAAAGTAGAACGGCATGGCAAATTATAAATAATAAAAAATTAAATATACCTAAGGAATCGACAGTCGAATTAAAAATTAACGACACATTGACAACAAATCCGAAAAAAATTGCTAATGCATTTAATAACTATTTTATTGAAAAAGTAAAACCCCTTCCAGGTGCTGGTAAGGATACCACAGCTCTAATCAATCATCAACCTAACTCAATGTTTTTGTCACCAAGTCTGCCTTATCATATGCAGAGGATTATATCAAATCTTAAAAACACGAGTAGCGTGGGGTATGACGGTATTTCAACGAACGTAATCAAAGCAGTGAATTTAGATATTTCGAAACACTTAAGCCATATTATGAACCTCTGTATAATTAGTGGGACATTTCCAAAAGATCTCAAGTTAACAATAATTAAACCTTTATTTAAAAAAGAAGATAAATATTTAATGGAAAACTATAGACCGATAGCATTAATTTCCGTATTTTCAAAAATTTTTGAGAAGTACATATTTAATGAACTCAACAGGTACTTGGATCAACATAAAATCCTATGTGATGAACAGAAAGGTTTCAGAAAAAATAGAAACATTAATATGGCGGTTTACGATTTTATATACACTGTCTCATCACAGGTTGACAAGTCTTTACCTGTTTGTGCTATTTACTGTGACATGTCCCAAGCATTCGATTATGTGGACCACAATATCCTGTTAGATAAACTTGAAGCCTACGGTATAAGAGGAAATGTCTTGGAATTGTTAAAATCATATCTAACAGACCGACAACAAATAACGCAAATATCTAAATTCAATATTAAAGCAAAAAAGGTACATATATTCTCCTCTCAAAAGCGCCTCATTACGCATGGTGTGCCCCAGGGAAGTGTATTGGGCCCTCCCCTGTTCTTATTATATATAAATGACCTACCAAGTGCAACTAAGGAACCTATGACTTTATTTGCTGATGACAGTACTGTAACAATAGCACCCAATAATTTATCTGACTATAATTTTGACGCAAATAATTCATTAAACTCTATAATTACCTGGCTTAGCAATAATAATTTGAAAATTAATCTCCATAAAACTAACATAATGCATTTTAGACAACGGGAAAAATTACATAATTTATCAAAATTCAATTTATCTTACAATGACAATATTATACAAGAAGCAGATACAGCCCGATTTCTGGGCTTAATCATTGATCCACAATTAAATTGGAAAACCCAGGTTAATGTACTTTGTAAAAAAATCAGCAGCTCGTCGTTTGCCCTGTATAAGCTTGCTCCTACTGTCAATGCAAATACTTTACTGACGGCCTATTACGGACTTGTGGAATCTTTGTTGAGATTTGGGATTATTTTCTGGGGTAATTCAACGAACAAAGACACAGTGTTCAAAGCACAGAAGCGTTGTGTACGGGCTATGTTTCGGTTACAAACTATGGACAGTTGCAGACCGATGTTCATAAAGCACAGAATTTTAACACTTCCGTCACTCTATATATTAGAAATGGCTATATTTGTAAAAAGTAATCCTCAGTGGTTTCCGCTTTTGTCAAAAAATTCAGATAGAAATAGACGTGAGCAGTATAGACTTTGGGTGCAGTCACACTCGGCCAAAACAGCACTTCTGAAGAAAAGTGTTGTATGCATGGCGCCAGTAATATACAATAAAATTCCGAATGACATAAAGCAATTAAATTTTAATTTATTTAAGAAAACACTTAAAAATCTACTTACTGATAGGTGCTACTATAACATTGTTGATTTCTTAAATGATAAATTTTGAATTTGATTTAATTTTATTCTATATTGACATAGTTTGTATGTAATTAATATTGACTACATTTTGTACTGACTCTGATTGTATGTTGAAATATTTATAACATTTTGCACTGACTCTATTTTTTAATATGAAACTGACATTAATTTATTCAATTTATAATTGCCATTTTAATTTTAATGAATAACATATTATTTTCATTTTGTACGCCGAGTGAGGCAAAACATGTTGGTCCGGTAAAATTATGTTCCATCTATATGTGCATATTCATGTATCATGTTACACATGTTTAAACAAATAAATTTATCTTTATCTTTATCTTTAAGTGACCGCCAATACGGCTTCCGCCGAAATCGGTCTACTGGGGATCTTTTAGCGTATGCCATTCACATCTGGAGTGAGGCCATCGAGAGGCACGGGGAAGCGCTTGCCGTCTCCCTCGACATCTCGAAGGCTTTTGATAGGGTCTGGCACGAAAGCCTTATTGCTAAGCTTCCTTCATTCGGTTTGCCCGGTGGTCTGTGTGATTGGATTGCAGACTTCCTGAGAGATCGGTCCATTCGAGTGGTTATCGATGGCTGCTCGTCGGACCACTTGGATATTAATGGCGGGGTCCCTCAGGGGTCGGTACTTTCAGCAACTTTATTCTTGCTGCACATTAACGATCTGCTAAAACCCGGCACCTTTGGGTATGCAGACGACAGCACTGTTGCTGAGAGATACTTGTCCAGCGCTTGTGCTACCGGGCCTCAGATCCAGTCTCTCCGGGAGGCCATGGTGGAGCGCTTGAACCTGTCCATGCAGGCAGTCTCCGAATGGGGCGATGCCAATCTAGTCAGATTTAATGCTGCTAAAACCCAGGCATGTCTTTTTCCCGCTAAAAAGAGCCAATTTCACCCAGCTCCAACTTTCCGAGATGTGACTGTGCCAATAGCTGACCATCTTGAGCTTCTTGGCGTTACGTTGACATCGACTCTCAATTTTGGCCCATATATTGAGGCGAAGGCTCAGCTGGCTGCCAAAAAGCTGGGGATCCTTGCAAAGGTGAGAAGGTACTTCACGCCAGAACAGCTGCTCAGCTTGTATCAAGCGCAAGTTCGATCATGCATGGAGTACTGTTCTCATCTCTGGGACGGATCTGCCAAATTCCAGCTTGATGCACTAGAGTCGATCGAAAAGCGGGCCAAGAGGCTCATCGGCGATGAGGCACTGGTTAAGTCAAAGCTCCAAAGCCTTGAACATCGTCGCCGAGTTGCTAGCTTATCGGTTTTTTATCGATTACATTTCGGGGAGTGTGCGATGGAATTGCATGATCTAATTCCGCCCAGCCCGTTTCATCATCGGACTACCAGACGTACGGCGATGCGCCACAGGTACATGGTGGACATCCCACCCATACGCACTAAACATTTTGAGAATACTTTTATTATGCGTACAGCTAAGG
Organism: Anorthoa munda; assembly: GCA_945859665.1. Classification (NCBI taxonomy): domain Eukaryota; kingdom Metazoa; phylum Arthropoda; class Insecta; order Lepidoptera; family Noctuidae; genus Anorthoa; species Anorthoa munda. Next base: position 7,847,355 of record OX243917.1, on the reverse strand, counting down.
AGTGGAATTCTCTACCGGAGTCTGTGTTTCCCGATAGCTACAATCTAGGGGTCTTTAAGTCAAGAGTGAATAGGTTACTTCTAGGCAAGCGTGCTCCATCGTCGACCACATCATCACTTACCATCAGGTGAGATGGTGGTCAAGCGCGAGCCTATATCAAAATAAAAAAAATAAAAACCTGTTGTGACCCCACCCTCCCAGTCTTCACAAGTTCGTCTGATGATGTACTCTCCATAAATGTTAAACAGAATGGGAGACAGAATGCAACTCTGCCTTACACCCTTGCCGAAGTTGAAAGGCCCATACATCGTTTTGTCAATCTTTACCACACCCTGATTGGTATTCTTTAAATCAAATAACGAATCGTCCCAATCCAATAAACCCTGTATATCTACGATACCCATTTTTTATTGTTTTAATAATAGCTTATTTTTGGTCGCCTTCACTAACTGCATATAAGAAAATCATTTATAGGATAAACGAAATCACGCGTACGAAGTCACGGGCGGAGTGCTAGTTTTAAAATAAATTAAGTAAATTCATGTTTGTATTTTTTTAAGTCCTCCGATTGCAGCTAACGTAATTGGCGCAGTCGGTAGGATATTCGCGGGCCGGTTCGCAAGCTTTAGTGATCTCTAATATCGAAATCCGCGTACGCGAATCGCCTGGGTGGCTATCGAGCCCCGGCACCGAATATCCGAATCTACGGTCCAGCTGCAATTCCGGAAAGAAAATCCAGACTTCGATTCACGAGAGAACCAGAGATGAAAAATTTGTGAGTACACTTGAATTGTTCCTGTGTTGCTTCCTTCTTAGTCCTAGTACCACCCAACTTCCAAAATTTTTCACCCGAGAAGTTCAGATTCCCAGGAGCCCGCATCTCGTACGGCTCGCTAAAGTGCTATAGATAACAGTAGAGATTTAAATAGTGATAGTAAAATTGGTAGTATAAATAGTATAAATATTGCCTATGACCCGGATTCAATTTTCTAGACCCGTCGTATGGTCCCGGAGTTCGATGGGAACCCAAATGTGTTGACTAGGTTTATCAGAATATGCGACCAAATAGTAACTTAGTATGTAAGTAATACCGCAGGCAGCGAGTTAACAACTCATGGCTATTAAATGGCATCTTAAATAAACTAACAGTCTCTGTCGCTTGTACCATCAATTCCAAAGGCATACCTGATAATTGGGTAGGTATTAGAACAGCCTTAGTCAATAACTTTTCAGATCAACGGGATGAAACAGTATTATATAGAGACCTTTCTTTAGCTACGCAGGGAAATAGGACAGGATCCCGCATAAGATGCATGCGTCCCGATACTATCGAAAAGGCCCTTGGAACGTGAGTTTTCAAAACCCACTATACAAAAGAATTCAAATCCTGTAACATCCCACGCAAATACCAACCCAGTTCCACTACGTAATAACAATTTTGCGGTACCAATTCCCAACTGGCCCAATCCCATAGGAATTACACCCAACCAACTACCACCACCACAACCATTTAGGTTCAACCCCAACTTTATTAATCAGCAGCCCCAACATCACATGCCTAATCGAACACAGCAAATATTCCGTGCACTGCCTCAAACAAATAACCCTCATAGTAACATGTTCCGTTTGCCACCCAGAAACATTCCGGCCCAAAATCATAATCAAGGTCCTAAACCTATGAGTGGTGTACAACATTTTACACCTAGACCCATACTATCTGGCCATAATTGGCAGAATTCAGGTAATCCGCCACCAACAGATTATTAAAAAAAATCGTGAAATACACATGAATGAGTGCACGTCATACGACGACTCATATTACCCGACGGAGTTCTATTACGAGCCGGACTGTTTTAATTACGATAACACTTATTATGATTATAGCCCGTTCGCTACATTAGAGACACAGCAAATATTCCGTGCACTGCCTCAAACATATAACCCTCATAGTAACATATACCGTTTGCCATCCAGAAACATTCCGCCCAAAATCAAAATCAAGGTCCTAAACCTATGAGCGGTGTACATCATTTTACACCTAGCCCTATACTATCTGGCCATAATTGGCAGAATTCAGGTAATCCGCCACCAAAAAATTATTTTAAAAATCGTGAAATACCCGACGGAGTTCTATTAGGAGCCGGACTGTTTTAATTACGAAAACACTTATTATGATTATAGCTCGTTCGCTACATTAGAGTGCAACCATGATCCCACTTTGAACGACGTAAGTGTTCAAGGAAATATACAGGTTCAACTGAACCTCAGGCAGGTCCATGTCAGATAAGTCAGGATTTTCAGGAGGCACAGAAATCAAAAAAGCTAAAATAGAATTAAATCTCCAAACTCAACAACTATTAACAACAAATACCCTATCCCGAACATTAGCGATGTTCTTGCAAACTAGGTAGGTGCCAATACTTCACTACTCTAGATCTGGCTAGAGGCATCTACCAAGTCGAGATGGACCCTCAGGATATTCAGAAAACAGCTTATAATGTCGAAAATGGACACTTCGAGTTTCTTCAAATGCTCATGGGACTTAAAAATTCACCATCCATATTTCAAAGGGTTATGGACAATGTCCTCAGAGGTCTCCAGAATGACATATGCCTAGTGTATCTTGATGACATCATCGTTTTTTCTACATCACTACAAGAGCATATGACCAATCCGAATTCTTAAATAAAAATAAAATAAAAATATTTTATTGCAGACTCAAAGGTCCATAGTTTTGATAGTATTAAAAATTACTTAAAAACTGTGTTAGTAAGACACTTAGACACGACATTTTATTTATATTGTTAGTACACACAATACTTACAAACTATGTTAGTAACAAACTTGTTTATGTTGTTAGTACATCCTACTTATAAGCTATGTTAGTAACAAAACAAAGCAATCAGTTCATGTATCTATTGCGCTTACCTGACGCACCGGGCACATGCACGTGTACATGAACCCAGTGCGCCATGATGGCGCAACACGGCTTATCACGGATGACCTTCAAAATGCTGTTGGGGCTCCCACGCACTCTGCGCATCATGGACGCCATCTTTTTTCGTAGGATGGTATTGAAACCATCTACACGTGTTTCGGCAAACATCCCTGACGCGCTGCAATAACGCGGGAGCCCCAACAACATCCTGAAGGTGTTATTGTACTAAACTCTGAGCGCGTTAAAGCATGAAACTGGTTATCTCGGACACATAATGAGTAGCGAAGGAATAAAACCTAATTCGGATAAAATTCATGCAATAGAAAAATACCCCATTCCAAAGCAATTTCTAGGCCTGTTCGGTAATAATCGTAAATTTCCCAGATTTGGCAAAAATTACGAAACCTCTCACTTACTTGACTTAATGTCCTACGTCCCCTGGATGGGGAAAAGGGCATCCACAGTAGTCCTCCATCGCGATCGATCTTGAGCTTCACGCTTCACCTCGCTCCACGACATACCGATGCTCGTTGCTTCCGCCAACACGGTGCGACGCCAGGTCTGACGGGGACGGCCACGCTTTCTTTTGCCTTGGGGATTCCAGTCCAGCGCTTGCTTCGGTATATGATCAGAATCCCTTCGCAGCGTGTGGCCAATCCAACTCCACTTGCGACGCTTGATCTGGCGGTCGATCGGGCTCTCGTGGCATTGCTCCAACAGCTCTACGTTGGTGATGGTCTCGGGCCAGTAAATGCCGAGTATGCGACGAAGACAGCGGTTGACGACGACTTGGATCTGGCGTGAGATGTCTTTTGTGACCTTCCACGTTTCGCACCCGTAAAGCAGCACGGATTTGACATTTGAGCCGAAGATTTTGAGTTTAATCCTTCGGGTCAGCTTCCGCGATTGCCAAACGGGTCTCAGCTGCGCGAAAGTAGCTCGTGCTTTGGCTATCCTTGAAGCGATGTCCTCTTCACTACCTCCAGTTTCTGACACGACGCTCCCGAGGTAAGTGAACTTGTGGACGCGTTCCACTGCCTTCGTGCCAATCAGCAACGGTGAAGTATTCTTCACACCAGATCTCATCTCTTGGGTCTTCCGGGTGTTTATTTTTAGTCCCGTTTCTGCCGCTGCCTGACTTAAATCTTTCAATTTAGCTTGCATGTCAGCGTGGGTATGACTCAGCAGGCATAGGTCATCGGCGTAATCCAAGTCCTCTAAGACGTTTGATAATCCCCACTCTATCCCGCGGCGCTTGTTGTCGAAAATGCGAATCAAAATCCCGTCAAGAACGACTAGAAAGAGGAGCGGTGAAAGGAGACAGCCTTGACGGACACCTGCGTGTACTGCTATATCATCCGAGATGAGGCCGTCGTGAGTCACTCTACAGGAATAATTCTTGTATATACTCTCCAAGAGACCGACAATTTTCGGTGGCACTCAAATGTCCAGTAGGCGGGACCAGATGCTGGACCACTTCAGCGTATCAAATGTCTTTTCAAAATCGACAAAGGTGAGATAGATCTCCCTCTGCCATTCTGATGCCTGTTCTAAAATGATACGGAGAGTGTTGATCTGATCCGTGCACGAACGGTTCGCGCGGAAACCAGCCTGCTCTTTGCGTAGGAGAGGATCTACGGCCTTCGATAACCTGTCCAGGATAATCTTGCAGAAAACCTTCGAGGGAATCGAGAGCAACGTAATACCTCTCCAGTTATCGCATTGACTAAGATCTCCCTTCTTGGGTACAGTTATCAAAAGACCCTTGTTCCATTCGTCCGGAAGCTCTTCAGTTGCCCATATCCTCTCAATGAGAGGTGTCAGAACATTGACGGCGGAGGATAAGTCAGCTTGTAGCATTTCCGCAGTTATCAGGTCGAGTCCTGGTGCTTTCCCAGTCTTCAAAGAGAGGACTGCTCTTGCAACTTCCGAAGCTGACGGTGGTTCCGTGTCGATGTCGAGAGGCCGGGATGGTATAGAACTGACTTGCAGCGCGTCAGGTGTTGGTGTAGCTGACAAACGGAAGACCTCCTCAAATTGATTATGCCAGCGTAAGAGCTGCCCTTCCGACGTCACTATGAGCTGACCGTCCTTAGACTTGAGCGGCTTCTTCTTATATTTGCTGTTACCTGCCAAGGTTTTGGTAGCATTATACAATTCCTTCAGGTTACCGGTGTTTGCAGCTTGTTGAGCACGATCAGCAATATCATCAGCCCACTGCCTCCTATCTTTGCGGGTGCTGCGATAGATTCCTCTGAGTTTCTGACGGTACTGCATGTTAATGTCGGCTCGCATGGCGTCATTACGGGTCTCAAGCAATCTCAGATGAAGATTTCTTCTGTCTTCGATCAGGCTCCAAGTGTGCTGTGACATCCAGTCTTCGCGAGAATGAGTCTGTTTGTGTCCTAGAACGACGGAGCTGGTTTCTGTATAGGCCACTTTGATGCGTTTCCACTCCTCGTCCAATGAGTCCGAACCGGTATCAAGTCCCGAAAAACGATTACGTAGCTCGAGTTGGAACGTTTTACGGATGCCCGGGTCACGCAGTTTGCTCACATCGAACCTTCTTCCGATCTTGCCGGGTCCTCCAGCCGCACGGGCCACTGCAACCTTAAGCCGGATTTCAGCAACTACCAGATGGTGGTCGCTATCAATATCGGCGCCCCTGCGGTTTCGGACATCGACCAATGAGGAACGCCATTTGGCGCTAATGGCAAGGTGGTCAATCTGGTTCTTGGTGACTCCATCGGGTGAGTTCCACGTGTACTTGTGGTGGTCGCCATGTATAAATAATGTTCCTCCAATGGCCAGGTCGTGGTTCTGGCAAAACTCAACAAATCGATCTCCGTTCTCATTACAAACTCCAAGCCCCTGCGTACCCATGTGCCGTTCGCGATTTGTGTTAACGCTCCCTACCTTTGCATTCAGGTCCCCCATGACTAGGACGATATCTTGCTTCTTGATGCTCCTAATGGTGGCGTTTAGGGCGTTGTAGAAATCGTCTTTGGTATCCTCTGGTGATGCATTAGTTGGGGCGTAGCATTGTACGATGGAGATCTTCCGGGCTCTCGAAGAAAAACGGGCGTACATGATACGGTCTGAGATCGGCTTCCAGTCCAGGAGACTATTCCTAGCTGTATTAGAAAGGAGGAGCCCTACGCCATACTCGCGCACATCTTCCTCACTTTCTTTACCAGAATACAGCAAAGTCAAGCCCCCGGACGTTCTCAGCTCACCGAAGCCGTTTCTTCTCACTTCGCTCAGACCGAGTATTTGCAGGTTGTAATTTAGCATTACTGCTTCTGCTTGGGCTAGTCTACAGTCATCGATAAGCGTTCTCACATTCCAAAAAGCAATTCGTGTCCGTGTTTTAAAGCCAAAAGTCGTCGGTAGGGTATCGGTCCGGTTTCTTACTGTTTCAGTTTCTTTAATCTGTTATTGTCGGGCAAGCGAGTGATTAGCCCAATGTGCCTTAATCCGCTAGCGGGGCTGCCGCTTTAGAGCCTACGGATTTGCTCAGGTTTTTTTTCGGGTATCCTCCCTAGTGAGTCGATTCTGTTTTAAGGCGCAGAATATTCGCCCTTCGCCCTGCATCCGTTAGCTCAGCTGCAACTCGGGGTGGGGGACGCGCGGCGGCGCGGTTGCAGCAGGTCCCAGGGAGAACGACGGGGACGTGGATGACTCGGACTGGCTAGGGCTCTGCTTGTTACGGTACTCCACCACGAGTACAGCAGAAGGTATTTTTGGCACTTTATAGGTAATGCTGTTCTCACCAACAGCGATTCCCACCAAAACTTACCCTAGCTTCTCTCCCCAAAAACTGGTTATCTCGGACACGTAATGAGTAGCGAAGGAATAAAACCTAATTCGGATAAAATTCATGCAATAGAAAAATACCCCATTCCAAAGATCCCAAAAGAATAAGCAATTTCTAGGCCTGTTCGGTAATAATCGTAAATTTCCCAGATTTGGCAAAAATTACGAAACCTCTCACAGCGTGTTTATAAAAAGGCAGGAAAGTTGTATTAAACCCCGAGTACATAAACAGCTTTGAAAAGTGCAAGGTTCAAGAGAACCTTGCACTTTTGCACTTGCACACTAATACCATTTTTTAACAAACGACCCTATACTACAGTATCCCGATTTCGATAAGGAATTCATGGACAAGCATACCATTTCCGAGATGGCACGGGTATTAGTGTACTTCAATCATTATTACAATATTGTACCCACCATGGGATTCCCTCAACTTTAGTGACTGACAACGGGACAGAATTCACTAATCAACTGTTCCTAGAATTCACACGCCTTCACAAGATAAACCACCATAGAGTTTTACCGCATTCGCCTAACGATAACGGTAATATTGAACGCTTCCATTCAACTCTCCTTGAACACATAAGAATATTATAGTTAAAACACAAAGATGAGCCTATCGTAAACCTTATGCCTTATGCTATAATTGGTTATAATTCTTCAATACATAGCTTCAGTAGATGCAGACCATTCGATTTATTAACTGGACACTTAGACCCACGCGATATTCTCGACATAGATTTTACCCAACAATCATTACAACAGTACGTTCATAATCATAGGGCGCAAATGGAAGAAGTCTATAACATTATTAAAGAAACTTCCTTATCAAATCGTACTGCGTTGATAGAAAATAGAAACAAGAAACGCGAATCCGAAATAGAATACGTTCCTCAACAACAGGTATTCATTAAGAACCCTTCTGCAAGCCGTCAGAAAACCGTCGTCACCGCGGTATATTCAAGATACCATTTTGGCCGATTTACCCATACACGTTTGTACGTCCAAGAAACGTGGGCCCGTAGCCAAAAATAGGCCCTAAGGTACCTAACTTGTTGCAGGATTCTACTATTGTTGGTACTTCGCGAGACCCAGTCATCAGAGATAAAACTTGAATCCTTGGCCAATGGACCCGGCTTATTACCGTATAAACTTGGATCAACGAGAATCATCATCTGTCTGCGCCACACGTATTTTTTTTTTATCTTGCAGAAATGCTCATGCATAATGCGCTACCACGGGGAGATAGCGCAGTTATGTGAGACTCAAACCCACTAAAACGCCACGGTGTCCTCCTGTGCCGCTTATGGCGGGAACACGGGCACGCGTTAGCACTCACCGCGAACCCACCGCGGCTGTCCGTCACCGTACCCTCCTCTGGGGAGTACCCCCCATCACCACGCCTGATGTTTTGTAATAGCACCAAGTTGCACATTCGAGTGGTGCTAGCTTTGTAAATTTTACTTGCACCCGCACATTTTGATCATTTTCACATTATAATTTTGTACATGGCTGTGTCGACATCGATTTCAAAATCCGAAGATTAAAGCTGTTTTGTGAAGAAACTGAAGTTTTTTATTATTAAACTTCCAAATGTCCACTACTAGACATTAATTGGCGACCGTGACAGGACAAATTAGCAAAATTCGGATCGAGTACCTACGAAAACAAATAATTCTCATCAAAAGGAAATCTACCAAAGATTCATCGTGGAGGACTACGCAAGAACACTATAATAGAAGACTACTGCCAGCCAGGCCGGTCAGAACAAAGGTTCCGCGCCCAGCCTTAGCTTCTACAACGTCGAGGTTCACCGTCAGCCTGCCACGCCCGCGCCAGTTCGAGGATTCCATCGACATCTGCTAGCAGCTCGTGCACCTATTAGTGCCACAGCCACCAGCGAGGACCAGTGTAGCCAGAAGCAGCAGTCTCGCCTATCGGTTAAGTGCCCATCCTATGAGCCTTCCTATAGTTTACCCTAATACCTAAATCTATTTTCCTATGAATAGGGACGCTGTTTAGAACATTTCACTTGTGTATTTCATTAGTTAAACGAAGTATCCAGCTATTTTAAAGCTTATTTCAAGTAAATAACCAGTAAATATTCTATGATAGATGTAGATACACTTAGGTCTGTGGTAAATAGGTTAGAAAAAATATACAGACTGAGCTCAGAGAATATTACGCCATTATCCAGCCCGGATGATAAATTTCAATGAAAAAAAGATAGTTATAATTTTCAGATATTCTATAATTTCTAAAATCGTTTATGATTTATATAAGTTATCTAACCCGACAAAAACCGTCAAGCTCTTATCCCTACCTATCCCTTGAAAGCAACTAATGAGGACTCTTTCGTGAACAATAGCAGCAGAATGCTGCTATGTTTAGTAACTGGTATCTCTGTGAAAAGGATATAACCCATCAAATACGAACAAAAACTGACTGCATACAAGAACTTATCTCGAATCAAGTCCTCAAGACTTCCTGCCAATTCAGTACAGTATTTCTGGAAAAAGAAGCGATGGAAAAACTAGATAACCAGCATTACGTCCTATTGTTTCCAAATCCAACGAAAGTGCAATCAGCCTGTGGGAGAGAAGACTTCAATTCGCTACAGGGAAGCTACCTCGCTACTATACCTATCAACTGTTATCTCCGCACAAAGGAATTAACTATAATCAACGACAACGACGTACAAGGGCAACCTTTGAAATTAATGAACATTAACTACGGCACGGAGACACCGGGCGCTGCATTAACCCAAGTTCATCTTAGTTCAATCGACTTAGGATGACTACACAGCATACAGAACCAAGTCATGACGAGCCAGCCGATACAACTCAATCAGCTGCAATCAGATGATATATACCATACGACCATACTCTTCTACATCGCATTATTAGGTGCAGGCGCACTTATAACAGCTATACTGGGCTATCGCAACAAATGGTTTTGCGAACGCTCCGAAACGCCCAACAGCAAGGGACATACTTACGAGGAACCTGACAAAGAAGAAGAGGATTGCGCGCCCAGAAGACAAGTTCCAGCAACATTTTCTCTCGAAGTTCTCTAATAGTTGCTGATCTGCGGGTGGAGATGTTACACGCAGCTGCATAAGGGGAATCGCCAACTCAGCACTCAACACTTTTATTATAGAACCATACGCTGCAAATTTAAAGAACGACGGAAACGGCGAGCTGAGGTAGCACTTGTGACGCACGGACCTAGTTTAGCCAACTATTGTAACTCTGTAAAATTCCATTCCATATTCATACTTCGAATAGGCACTTAGACTAATTTTAGCGATAATTAATGTAATTGTTTTATTTTAAAAAAAAAATCGTAATTTTTTTTTTTTTCTCTTCTGATTGCAGCTAACGTAATTAGCGCAAGTTCAATATGCATGGAGTACTGTTCTCATCTCTGGGATGGATCTGCCAAATACCAGCTCGACGCAGTGGAGTCGATCGAAAAGCGAGCCAAGAGGCTCATCGGTGATGAGGCACTGGTCAAGTCAAAGCTCCAGAGCCTTGAACACCGTCGCCGAATTGCCAGCTTGTCGGTTTTTCATCGGTTACATTTCAAGGAGTGTGCGTTGGAATTGCACGATCTAATTCCACCTAGCCCGTTTCATCATCGGACCACCAGACGTACGGCGATGTGCCATCGGTACACTATTGCGCGAATCACATATAATGGGGAGTTTTTTTGTAATATTCGTACAAAATGGTACGAAGCAAGCACGATAATGTATAAGGTTCGATATTTTTGATCAATATATTTGATATTAATCAACATATTGACGATAATAACAAGATTGAATTGGTTTAAAGTCAAAACACTGTATCAGCTATGTGCTACAATGAGTAGAAATGGACGTCGTGACGTCACACGGGCTCTGGTTTGTTCGGGAACTGCCGGCGTGTTTTCAGTACTGGATTAAAAAAATATTTTCAATTTGATATTACTTTGTAATTATAGCGAATAAAAAAAACTAAAATAGTTTTGTACGAAAACTTATATATGATCTTATCATTTATTACAAAAAAAAGTTGGTTCAACAAATCAATTAAAACACGCATTAGTGCTACCCACCTCTACCTAGTTGTGTTCCTTTTTAGTTTTGTGATTGTAAATATTATATTTTTTATACCTACCATTTATTACTATCATAGGTAATCATTATTTAGATATTTCGTCTAATTCAATAATTTAATTATGTAAGTAGCTAAGTACATAAGTAAGTTGATACTCTTAGCCTAGGAAACTACCTACTAGTTTTTAACGCGAGCGTAAGTAGGTCACTCGTGTGTTTTTTTTTTTTTTTTTACTTTGTATAGGCCTGTGTTTGACCACAATCTCACCGTGGTCAGTGATGATGTGGCCGATGGTGGTAAGCACACAAAGCCTAGAAGGGAACTGGCTCTCAAGTGCTGCTGTCGGAACACACCGGAAGGTGCTTGGCGACAGATTTTCAACTTGAGGGTGGTTGCCAGCCAGGCGGGTACTACAAAGTACCCTACCACCGTGCTATGGTTTCCTCACGATGTTTTCCTTCACCGAAAGCTCAAGCTCATTGTAGGATTCGAACCCGCGACCTTCGTCTCGGTATCCGACGTCACTACCACTGAGCTATCATCGCCTTAAAATTATATATATATACTTATAGTGTGTAACTTTCTCCACTTATTTATTTTTAAACCAGTTATTTACCTCGGAGGAAAAAGTGAAAAACCTATTAAAAAAGAAACAAATTACGTAGTAGGTTAGGTTTTTTTTTTCTGATAGTCTTGCGTTTCGGAGGTTCCAGCCAGGAAATTGAAAATATATGTTATCTCTGGGTGCTTTATAGAAGAATTCAAGCAACCAAAAACAGCACAATATAGTCTATAATTGCTCTCTGCCGTATTAAATAAATAAGTAATGACACTACCACCAGGATTCCACCGATACGTCGTTCTTGGGTGCCAATCTCGTCCGGGTGGAGAGACGGGTACCTAGTTGAAAGGACTGAGAGCGTCTTCGCTGAAACTACCTCTACCATGCACCCAGAAAACAACAAAATGCAACAAAATTCAGGACGGTTTCAATTATGAGGAAACAGAAAACCTGATTGGAAGCGAATACAATACACACCCACACCCCTCACATGCACTCGGGGTGAGTGGCATACTCCACCCTGTTAATTTAAGAAATGCAATATTTATCTAATCTTGGCAATGTTAATAATTATAATGTATTAAACGCTAATTAATCAAATTTATGCATTGTTAATTTTTAATTAATTTAATGTATATCTTTTTTTTATCTATCTTTTAATGATAAGGATATCAATTGCCCTTTTTAATCTTAGTTTAATAATGTCTAATAATGCGTGTCTCCTCTAACTGTCATATTATTTTGTCATATTATCATGCTCATTATGTATAATATTGTTTTTACAACACATACAAACATACCTAAATACAAAATTACAAACATACAGACATACAATTATACAGACATACAAACATAAAAAACAAACACATATATAAAATAATAATACAAACACAATCATATGCAATTTGGCACAGAAGCTCATACAGAGTAACATAAATGTGAATATTGTGCAATTCCAACAATATTACATACATACGTGTCGAATTGATTACCTCCTTTTTTACACCACCACCAGGATACAACCGATACGATTCTTCATATTATTGTGAATAAATAAATAAATAATACTATACATAAATAAAACAAACAATCAAATGAAATTTGTTTATTTCTGACTGATTAATGCGCATATTTTCTTAATAACTATGCATCTGACTAAATTTTTTAAATTAAAGTACTCGTATTACAAATTAAATACAGTTAATTAATGCTACTCAACACCAACCAAATATCTGACACGGGCTTGGCATATAGTTTCATTATGAGGTCTATTGATAATAAATATCTGTAGCCATTTTGTTTTGTGATCACATCGTGCGTGGAAATATTATGAACTTTTAAACTTACGCGTATTTTTATTTTATTTGTTAAAAAATACATTCTAGAAATATAATTAATATCTTGCGTGTGTGTAAACCAGTGACTTATTCAAACTGTGCTAACTAGATAATTTTGCCGTAATTTAAGAAATCGAGATTAGTTATGGGCTCCCAAAGGGGAACACCCAAATACTCCGAAATATTTTATTCCGAATTTCGATGTTCCGATTTTCAAAAGTTCGGATTTCATAATACCTAAGAATTATAATGTCTATTATTAAAAATCACGAATTAATTTTACCGAAAGTCGTTTTCCGATTTTCATACGTTCGAAGAATCAAATGCTCGAAGGGTTCTGGTCCAAAAAACGACATTCCGATTTTTAATACTTCGAATAAACTAAAAGTCAACATGTTGTGCTACGGAATTTAGTGACAGAAACGAATGGCTGCAAAACCGACTTCCCGCTTGTCTGCCCTACCCTAGAGTGTAATTTAAGCACGCGTAGGCGCGGAGTGGTGGGGCGGCCCGCGAGCTGAGGAGCAGGTGCAGGACGATAAGCTCACGTGGGGCCGCCCAAACCCCGCAGCGCCGGAGCCGTGACAGAAACAATGCTTGCTGCATGCATGTTGCATGCCTGCTTGCTTGCTGCTTGCATGCTGCATACCTGCTTACATGCTGCATGCCTGCTTGCATGTTGCATGCCTGCTTGCATGTTGCATACTTGCTTGCATACTGCGTGTCTGCTTGCACGCTGCATGCCTGCTTGCATGCTGCGTGCTTGCTTGCATGCTGCAAATCCCGTGTATTATTGATGAAACACTTCGGTTAGGCTCGGAATTGTATTAATCGGTATTTTAATCATTGGAATTCGTATTTTTGATGTTTCGAATTATCATTAAGTCAGACTTCTTGTTATTCGATCTATTGAAACTCAGTATTTTGAGAATAGTAATTATAAACGTTAGGAATATTGAAATTTAGGAATTATAAAAATAGGAATAATGTATAAGTCGGAAGTGTTATATTCGGAATTTTGAACCATTCGGCATTATGAAAATCGGTATTTTCAAATTCGTATTTGTGACTGACAAAATAAAGTTTTTCGTGTTTATGTAGTGTACCCCTCCCAAAGTACCTAAAGTGTTTAAGTTGTTATACAAAATAATGCCATTTGGTATGATGACTGGAATCATTTGGACTGAGCAAACGAATAATTCTGTAATACTCGCAGATTACTGTTGGAGCATCATAAGATATATCCCTCAATTCCAATACAAAAGAAAGGCAAGGAACATTGCCGTTTCAATATAAACGGCAATTCAATCAAAGTCAAAATGAGTATTTTAATTTGTTAGAAAATAATTTGTTGTTTCATCCAAAAACTAAGATGCGATAGATATTATTTTAATAATATTACCGTATTACGTATATCGTAAGAGTGAGGAATAATAATCACATAGTGGGAACACAGATAAAAACAACTACGACAATTGTTGAGTAATAGTTGTGTGGAGAAATAAATATTATGATTATGATTAATGTGAAAATAGAATATAATTAGTTGATTGATTCTATTCTTTTATTCATTACTAACCCATAAATTAAATATACCTAATTAAAATGAATTACTTAATACTAATTAATATTAATAAGATTACACTAAATTGAATATAAACAAATCAAATTAAAATTTGATCAGGCAACGTACATACTGATAAGCCTATCCATCACTACTGATTCTGTTCTGTCTACAATCTTCGTTAGGATTTCTGCCACGCCTTCGAATCTGGCGCATTAGTCAATCAAACTATTTGTGCATTTAGCATATTAAAAATAATTAAACACCACTACTAAATACCGATGATATAGCTCCCCTACATAACCTAGCCTGGTATACCCACTTCTCTCACGTATTTATCCAACTCCCACACCCGCACCCACTGCCGTTGTACCTTCCTTAGCCTTCTTACTTTCTAGGTTTTACTACATGTTCATCCACTGCCTTCATTTCTCTATTGTTGTTTCTTTTTTTTTTAATTTTATTTGTCTATAGTTGATTTAATACGCATTATCGATCTGAATTTTTTATGGTATTTGTGACATACCTATATTACTGAACTTTTTATAATTTTATCTTAAAAATTGGATTTTTATTTGACTAGAATTATTTATATATGGATTATTATTTTGGAAATTGTAATGGTATTTGTGACATATTGTTACATTTTATAATTTTACTTTGACATTGAATATTTTAATTGACTCGAATTGATATAACATGGATAATTATTTAGAATTTGTGACATATTATTGAACTTTTTATAATTTTATCTTTTTCATTGATTTTTTAATTGAATATTATTTTTTGTTTCGGATTATCATTATCTATTTGTTAATCTATTATAATCACTAACTAAAGCATTTTTTTTTAATTGACTAAATCTATTTTATTATTTAATCTTTATCTCTGACATTTTAACTTTACTGCTAAATTATTACGAATAATTGTTATTGATGTTATTGTTATTTAATTTAATTTTTTTATTTTTCAATTGTAATGTAATTAGTGGTGTTTTTAATTTTTTCCTTATTACAAATTTCGACACAATGTATATATTGTTATGAAATAAATTACTTATGACTTATGACTTTCTTCAATTATTTGGGCGATCCTTGATCGTATCGTGGTGGTTGACTGTCCGCATATACAACTTGATTTGCGGTAGCCTGGAAAAATAAAGATTTGATTATCAACATATTAAAAAATCTATTTTAGTCAGTGTCCAACTTCCTTCTTATCTTTCTAATACATACTAGCTTTTGGTAGCAGCCTTGCCCACGTGAAAGTCGAAAACTATGCCAGCAGTAAGAACTATACACGATAAAAGAGATTCTATGTCCTAATATACTGGTCATTGCCGTGGCGTGAGTGATTCACAGAGATTTCAACATCCCATCAAACAGACATTTACATTTATAACGTAAGCAGAAATAGGGTTAATTGGTGCACCATAGATCCGTAGATGCGCCATGGATACATTGTCTACCATGTACCGATCCCGTCCTATCCTTAAGCACACAACATATTGGGAATACTTTTATTGTGCTTGCAAGGAGTGCAATTTCCTGCCGAAGTCTGTGATCGCTGACAGCGTACTTGTATCTTTTAGCCAAGAGTCAATAGGTTACTTCTAGATGAGCTTGGTCCATCGTCGGCCACATCATCGTTTACCATTAGGTGAGATGGGCCCAAAGGCTTGCCTACAAATTTTCAGTTGAGCTACACGTTATCTGTCCGAATGCGAGCGAGTATGTGAGGTTATTTTCTCTAAATATCATTTCAGATACAAACGTGCATGGTCCTTATATGATCGGTCAGATGAAGATAATGTCTTATTTATGAAAATACTATGTGTAATACCTTTGAGTTTGTTCCGATAATTCGTCTAAGAGTAATCGTATAGAAAATACTGGCCTCATCTAATTTATATCTTTTCTTCTTTTTAAGGTGTGAACGTGTTTATTATAGCAAGTAGGATAGGATTAATATTATAGTATGGAGTAGAATAAGACAGTATAGGAAGACTGATAAAAAGCTGTTGGTTTATGTACGTCAATAGTGGTATTAGGCGCCTAACACATTAGATAAGTTTCTTTGTGATGTCTTCTGCTTATTTTCGTGTGATGACATGGCTTAGATAAAGTACCTATAGATTAAGCCTTAAAATGACCTTGATTGATAGAGCGAGATGGCTTATTGGCAGCTCCATGTAAATGATAAGGACAAAAGATTATTTTTTGTCTTTGTCACCGTGGCCGGTTTCTGTTGTTTGTCAAACGCTAATTTTTGGGGGCTGAGTCACCCGCGTCCGTAGGAGAGTTACCCTTATTGCTGTTACCCTACACGTGGTCCCCGGATGGTGCTAATCAGGTGACACTACTGGTGGTAGGCTTCGGCCGAAGGCTTGTGACCACCCACCGGGCAAAGACGTACCGCCAAGCGGCCTAACCATGTTCCGGTACGATACTCGGTGTAGCCACTAGAGGAGTTGGGTCGAGATAGTTGTTCCACTGCATGCTGACCAGCCTGACTCGCACTGTTTTGGGCGTATCGGGAGACTAGTTGCGGAGTGTAGCGGGATCCGAGACACGGTGCGCCGCTGGCCGACCGCAGGTAGTTGGGGGCCCAAGTATTGTGCCAGCCACACACGAAAGGCTGCCCCGCCAACTGTCGAAAAATCCCGGAATGCACCATCGTGCTGGTTGGCGACCAGATGGGAGGGCCGGATCTCCGGGGGGGCTCGGGCGTCCCCGCAGTCTCCGGAATAGTGCCCCAATGATGGCGTCCTTTCAGAGTGTCTGTAGGTTAGTAGCGTGGAACCTCATCTCACTTCCTTCTCCTCACCTTTCACTCTTAAATAAAAATGGCAAGAAGCAAAAAAAACTGGAGTAAAACAGCGGCTGCACCAGCACCACCACCTGTTGCCAGCCTGTCGGTTTTTTATCGGTTACATTTCGGGAAGTGTGAGACGGAACTGCACAATTTGATTCCACCTAGCCCTTTCCATCATCGGACTACAAGACGTACGGCCATGCGCCATCGGTACATGGTGGACATCCCTCCCATACGCACAAAGCGTTTTGCTAATACTTTCATTGTACGCACAGCTAAGGAGTGGAACTCCCTTCCAGAGTCTTTGTTCCCTGATAGCTACAACCTTGGGGTCTTTAAGTCAAGAGTGAATAGGTTTCTTCTAGGTAAGCGTGCTTCACCGTAGACCGCATCATCGCTTAACAACAGGCGAGATAGTGGTCAAACGCGAGCCTATAGATTATAAAAAAAAAAAAAAAAACAATGGCAGGTTTGACAAACAAACTCGGTTTTGTTTGATTTTCTATGATTTCGTGGTATTATGCGTTAATTGAGACAAGGAATTTGGGTTATTTATAGATAATAAGTGTCAGTGCGATGGTGGGTTGTAGTGTTCTTGTTCTTGTTGTAACACCAGAACTAACTATTGCTGTCTCATGTGCGGCCACGCCAGTGCTTAATCTATAGGTACTTTATCTAAGTGACATGGCCACCTCTGGTGTCAGTGTTGCTTCCTGTGGGAACCCCACAGGCCTCTGATTTGGCTATTTCAGACTTACATTAACTATATCAGCCTTACAAATAAAAATTAGTTATACCGCATCTATTCCATTCTTATACTTACTAAGTATAGTTATACCAGTTATAAATTAGGAATAAGTCGAGAATATTTTTTTACAAATAAACTAGGTATATCTTTGGTATAACAACTCTTCCGTTATGTCAAAATGCACGAGTTGGCAACAGCGCGACCAAAGAGAAACTTCAAAAAAAATACGCAGTTTGTCTTTGACAACTGTATCCCTTTGTCAATTTGACATTTCTCGACCGTTTTGTTTGTATACTATTCACAGAGAAAAATAATATATAGGGTATAGAGAGCCCTCTCCGACTACAGAGTGAAGACCGCATATGTCAATTGATCGGAGAAATAGCGCCGTCTATTAACGCCATCCGCAAACTAAGCTGTGTGTGTGTGTGTGTAGCGCCGTACTTTAGATATGTGCGTGTGTGTGTGGTGCCTGTACTTTATACATGTGTGTGTGTGTGTGGTGCCTGTACTTTATCCATGTGGTTGTGTGTGTGTGTAGTGCACCCATGGATAAAGAACAGCCTTTCCTTGCTAATTTGTTTGTTTTTAAATTTAATAAAGTTTTACTTAATTTTATTTTTTCTCATTATTAACAAAATCATAGTAAAACTTTATCAAGTTAAAACAAGCAAATTAGTAAGTGTACCGGTCAGTTGAGGTGTGAAGGCTTCTTATGTTGGAAATGAAAGACCAGATTCTTCAAAATTTGACAATCCATTTTTTTTCTTTTTTAACAATGTTTTATTCATGACCATAGATACAAATCTATTAGTCTTGTACATAGAGTGGAAGTGTCATTCACTGTGTTGCAATCGTAATTATTACTTAGCTTTTGAAATCAACACAAATATTTGCAAATAATTATAGTACGTGTTAAATAAAATTATAAGGTAATGAAATAATTATTTAGATTAATATTTATTTTATTATTGTTTAGTGACAAACCTATTTTATCGATGGTCTTGCCATCTGTGGTGACATAGAGTAACTAATTGTTTTTGTTGGGGTTTTGATGGGGTTATCAGATGTCGCATTTAAAAAAAATGCTTCCTAATCTGCCACTCTATGCAACTGTCCTACCCCTGATACTATTCTTTGCGCGCGTACTGACTGTGAGTTTGTGTATCTGGGCTCCATGATCTGCGATCAGGGGGGCTGCGCTAGACCAAAACTGCAGTGAGCAAGATGTCGAGGATATGTTAAAATAGGAAAAGCTCTAATAACAACAAAATGAGACAAAGACAAAGATATTTTATTTCAACTAGGCCACCAAGCGGCACTTTTGAACGTTACATGAAAATGATTCTACCGTGCATTCGGAAAGCCAAACTTACTCTTTTAAAAAAAATTAGTTTTTTTACAATATTTAGGAACATAGGTACATATATTATTAAATTCATACATGTGAGGACAATGCACCCAGAATAGCACTACCCACTATACCACCTATAAAGTATTAGAAGTACTCACACATGTACTGTGCAGTTATATAATAGATACTAGAAAAACATTAACATCCGAAGCAGTCAAGTTATGACCAATCCCAACTGACGGCGTCCGTTCACGAACATGACGCATGAATTGGCACCACCCAGCTCAAACATCATGAAGGGAACCGGATGATCCAACACACGCGCCACCATCAGAGAGACATTTGAGAGAGCATGACACACTCAACGGCCAGGGCACACACAAGTCAACGAACGACGCATAGGTACAGTAAATGGTAGATTTACAGTTGGGTACATAGTACTCACACACGTGCTGTGCAGTTATACAATACTAAGGAAATTGAGTTTATACAATACAAATAGATATATTCATACAGTCAATAATAACTGGATACTTCGACATACTACTTATGTCTGAGTTTATTGTATATGATAATAGCCGAGCTATTTGATGTCTTACCCTAAGAGGCATATACAAAGTATCGCCTGTCGACTTTAATTTATCAACAAAAATGTTGATGTCAAAAAAAACTAGTTTATCACTATAGTGACTCACAAGAAAGTGCAGATGCTTATAAAGCATGTGAATTTGATTATTTTGTCTATTTGACAATTTATCCAAGTAAGGGAAGGCACACAAAATAATTTTATTGCAATTTAACTTTGACATCTCTTTTACACGCTCAGTGATGTCATCTTTTTTTACTTTTATACTATTACCTACAAATACAGTTATATTGGTATCTGGTTTATATATATTCTTTGTCACAGATTCCATTATTTGCTTATACGATGACCCGGGCATGCAATAATTAAAAGTGGAATGACTCTGATTGCCATTTATTAATTTACCTAAACCTTTTCCAATACCATCTGAAAACATAACCGAATGAAAACCTTCATTACTATGACTAAATGCAAAGCCAGCACTTTCAGGCCGGTCTACTTGAGGCAAATCCTGTGCTACATTAGATCTGTCTTGTACGAAGACACTGTCTTGAGACACCCTCTCAGCTTGGACCGGGTCCTCCGTAGCATCAGGCTGGATTGCAATTAGATTTGAGACTGTCTGGCAGTTACACTGACACATCATTAACTCATTTGCAGCCAAAATGTGTTCTTTAATTTGTTATTTTGAATTTACATATTTATTGTAAAGAGAACTAAATCTGTTCTCAAGAACCTGGATTTCTGTCTGTAAGCGGTGTGTGTCAATCTCATAGATATTTTTGCTGTCTTCTAATTTGATTTGGTAATTATTGAATTTATTTACTAGGTCAACACGTTCTTTTCTGAGTGGAATATTTCTTATAAATAACTTGTGTTGCTTCCTAAAATTGTTGCAATTTCTAATTATTTTATTTAATTTTACATATTTTTTGAGTTTGTTATGACTAACTATGGAACAGTTTCTCTGATTTATTAAAGAATCTTCGGTTAGGTCAATTGTAGGTATTGAATCAGGTTTACAATTCGATTTAACAAGTTCATCATACAAATGGCAAGTTTCATCAACCTGAGTTGATTTCTGGGCTTTTTTGTAATTTAAAAATATGAGTATTTGCGTGAATCAATTCTTCTTCTAGATCCCTAACTTTACTTAAAGCCTCCTCATATAGATAACTGCAGTTATTGAAACCATCCGTGACTACCTTCAGTTGGTCGCGTTCATCCACAACATTCTGGTATTGCTGACTAAGTTCAACTAGCTCCCGTTTAAGGATTGTGTTTTTATAAACAATGTTCTCAACTTCTACTTCACAATCCTCTCTCTCTTGCAACATCTCCCGACATTGACTTTGTGAGTTTTTGAGTTCCTGGAGTGCTGTTCTTAATTTAATTTCCAAGTCCTGAGCTGTAGCCTTACGGGTCATCACAGGCATGGTTTCAGTATAGGTTACTGGAAATAGAAAAAATAAAAGGAACGGTGAGAACCAAGGAATAGAGGAAAAACAAAATAAAGCAAAGCTGGAAATGGAGAGAATAGTTAGTGTAGTTCAGTAGAGAAATGAGGTAGGCTGTTGAATTGGCTAAAATGCTATTTATTACTGACTTTAGTTGCTTATTATTGCCTTGAGATTTAACTTTTTTTTTAATGTGGGGTAGGTTGCCCAGAATTTGAATGAATGTTTTATTGTAGTTTTCTAGTTAAATTTTGCAAAATATTGATCAAAGCGTTATGTAAATGTTTATTATTAAATTATCTGAATATATATTGGTAGAATTATGTACTTGGGATCTTGGATTTGTTTCGTTTTCCAAGATGTCAACAAAACTATTTAGATTCACTGCACAGTAGTAAATCAATAGAATTTGTACATTAAAACAACAAGAACATGTACAAGGTTAAATTTACACTTCGTGTGCTCTATATAAACATTACTGCCCTTAGACTATCAGTAGATCAGCACTTCAGTCGTCAGCTGTTTGATAGGTTACTGGTTCCGTGCCGCAAACTTTTGTATAACTTCATATTTTTCCAGTAAAACAATAATCCTGAGCATTTATAGCGTTTCGTTGAGTTTTTACTTATAATTAAACCCTAATTACACTTAAATCAAACTAGAGACTCGTTAGAACCTTGCTATTATCGATTTTTCTCTATGGCTCCGAATCTTGTTCAATTCGCTCGGTGGATCGAAGAAAGATTGATGCTATTGAGATGTAGTGCTGGAGAAGAATATTGCGCATACCATGCAGAGGAAAACGCACGAATAAGTCCATTCTCAACCAGTTGCAAAACCAGAACAGAAAAGTTCAACAGCAAAACCAGACTCGCCACGATCTGCTTACCAAAGATTCCTGTATTACTTTGGTTACATCGCCCGGAGACAGCCAGATAACCTGGTTGTTGTGGAAAAAGTGGATGTGAAAAGGCCACGCGGACGCTCACCCACTCGATTGTCAGATCCGATCAGGGTGTTTACGGGACTCACGTAACCACTGCCCTGAGAACAGCCGAAGACAAAGTGGTTTGGAAGCAGCTCGGCAATGATTCCAAAAGAAACAACGTATGTTTCATCAAGGGACGTTTTGTTAAATTTCATTTTACATTCTCTGGTGTGTCCCTTAGTCGCCTCTTACGACACCCACGAGAAGATATGGGATGGTAAAATTCTTTACGTCCGTCACCATACGGAACCTAGTATGCCATCATCCAAATACCAAACGTTGAATTTTGATTTTAGTTGTTTGATGATAGAATCTGAATCAGATTTTTAATTTATCCTTTATCGTCGGGCTGTTGCCACTTACTAAAATGAATCATTTCAATCTATATTTAGTTATCCTGTTTGTGACCAGCAAATATAACGACACACAATAATTAACAATAATGTATTCGTATTTTATACCCAAATTAGGTAATACAAGCATTGAGGAAACAGCAGTACTAACACGGATCTTTTCCTGTCGACCCGTGTTACCTAATTACAATTAAAACAATAAATAAACCTCGTCAAATAATTACGCATAGCTTAAACCACTGGGTCTTGAAACATGGACTTTGCACGAGAGTTCGTCATACTACGACGTGGAACTATGTGTTTTGTTCGTGACAATGAAACACTAAGATTCAAAGCATACTAATCATAGGCGGATAATTATTAATTAATTATTATTATTATTACTAACCGCGAGATATGCAATCTCAGAGAATATTTTCTACACGCCGACGTGGGTATGCATCGAGATGTAGTGGCAGTGGACAAGGGACTCACCCCGCTCTCCTTGGCAAATGAGAACTGGCGCAAGCCTGTAGTGCTTGAGACTAACGACCGCAGGGAGGTATGGCAGAGTAAGGAGCTCCACGGACGCTTTTTCCGGGCCCTACACGGGTCCGATGTAGATCAGTCAGCGTCCGTAGCCTGGCTGCGTTTCGGTGACCTCTTTGGGGAAACCGAAGGTTTTGTCTGTGCAATTATGGACGAAGTTATCATGACGAATAACTACCGGAGATTTATTGTGAAGGATGGCACGGTTGACATCTGTCGGGCATGTCACCGCCCGGGTGAATCGATCCGCCACATTATCTCTGGTTGTTCTCGGCTAGCTAACGAAGAGTACTTGCATAGGCACAACCTTGTAGCCAGGATTATCCATCAGCAACTCGCTCTGAAATACACTCTTGTGGCATCGGAGGTACCGTACTACAGGTATGTGCCCGACCCAGTTCTCGAAAATAGCAATATCACATTGTACTGGGATCGGTCCATCATCACTGACAGGACTATTGTAGCCAATAAGCCTGATATTGTGGTGGTGGACCGAATCGAGAGACGTACAATGATTGTTGACATTACCGTCCCGCATGACGGGAACCTCGTGAAAGCCGAGAAAGATAAGCAAATCAAGTATCTTGACTTGGCTCGCGAGGTTGTCGACATGTGAGATGTGGACACAGCGATCATTGTACCGATAGTCGTGTCGGCCAATGGCTTAATAGCCACGAGCCTCGACCAACACCTTAGGAGGCTCTCGTTAGGCGGCTGGGTCAAGGGCCTGATCCAGAAAGCAGTCCTGCTGGACACGGCTCGCATTGTTAGGAGGTTCCTCTCTCTGGAGCCCTGACCGCCGGTAGCTTGGACCCTGTTCCCGATACCGGTGGGCCTCTATTTTTTATATTTTTAAATGTTTTTGTTTTTTAATTTATTTTATAAAAATATTTAAAAATGTAGATAATAAGAAAGACAATTAAATAAAGGAGATAATAATAATCGTTTATGCGGAAAAAAAACTCTTATTATTATATAAGGTATATATAATAAGGGTGGGGGGCTGGTTTCGTCGGGCCCACCCCGGAATGCTATGGGGCCCACCCCAGGATGTTGGGTTACGTTACCGTTACCGAATCGAAATTTTAGACTAGACACTTAAATAACCAATAAAAACAATTTTCAATTATATAATAATCCACAGCCGCGAAATCTACATACCTATTTATCATCTCTTACGTACAGTCGGTAATAGCTGTTACCTGAACCACCCTAAAAACGAACGTATTTGAACCCTCCGCCTGTAACATTAATGATTATTACGTTTTCATGAGTTTATCAGACTAGCGCTACTCTATGAACAAATACAGATACGCAAGGGTCATTGTGCATTTTGTTCGGCCATTTGACCCACGGCGTACACAAACAAAATAGGGCAGAATGTGCAGACAACTATCTCTGCAACACAGTGGAAAAGGTCGCATTCTTGTAGACAGCGGCAAATTCTAAGATAAAAAAAGTAGGAAAATAAAACTTGTAGGAGGATTGGCGTCAGGTAGATAAGCACAGTAGCGGTGATTGCTAGAGCTGAGGCCTAAGATAAGCTATATAGAAACCTCTGGATGGTTTGGAAGCCCAGAAACAGCTATTTAATATAGTAAAAGCTAGAAAAATTAATGCTAGCGATATATCTATACTATATATCTATACTAATATTATAAAGAGGAAAGATTTTTTTGTTTGTTTGTACCGAATAGGCTCCGAAACTACTGGACCGATTTAAAAATTCTTTCACCAATAGAAAGCTACGTTATTCCTGAGTAACATAGGCTATTTTTCATCCCGAAAACGGGTCCTGTGGGGTGATCCACGGGCGCGAAGCCGCGGGGAAAAGCTAGTACCCCTTTAGAGCTTACTGGCGTGATGTTATGTTATGAAAAATTATTACCGAAAAACAACAAACATTATTCTATGACAATTATCAGACACAATAGTAATTACCATTGTTTTAATCTGATTCGGATGAATGGACGGTTGAAGGGAAGGTTAAATACATCTTTTCTTCCGGTCATTAAAAAAAAACTATCTACACAGAATGAAAAGTGAGACCAAGCTCATTAATGTAAAATACATTTGCTTTTTGTATGCAGCCTATCATGAACCGGGTCAAATATGCCCAATGACCTTTAATCTTGAAAACGTTAGCGTTAAGATATTTATAATTATTTTTTAAGCGATTTTAATTTTTATGCTGTAATATTAAAAGTTTATCAGAGTACATACATACATAAACTCACGCCTTTTTCCCATGGGGGTAGGCAGAAACTACAGACCTGCTAAGATCCTTACATACTTCTCTTGCTTCACTCACATTCATACATCTAGTCATACACACACGCCGGGTAGGAGTACTGCGCACCTGGCCTTTCTGAAGAATATCACCTATAAGGTATGTCTTTCTAGGGCGTCTTGCCTCGCTCTCTGCCTTGTAAATACCTTTCGTTAGTCGCTTTTCATTCATCCTCTCAACATGGCCAAACCATCTTAACATATTCTTTTTAATTTTAATCGCTACATCTTCTTTTAAACTACAACGTTGTCTTATTACCTCATTCCTCAATCTATTATTTAAAGTTACACCACACATACTTCGCAAGGAACGCATTTCTACTGCATTAATCCTACTTTCATATCTTTTTTGCCATACCCAATGTTCAATCCTTATTATCGAATTAAGGGTAGTTGGAAAACTTTAAAAAAATATTCTCACTGGCCACCACTGGGGGACAGCGACACGGATTTTTTAATTATGCTCGTTGTCCACCACGAGGCTGACACAGACTTTTAAATTATTCTCGCCACCACCACCACTGGGGCACAATGAAAGAAAAAAAAAGAAAGAAAGAAAAATATTTATTTGACAATGACACAATGACACAACTTTTGATCCCAATTCCCATTGGCCATCAATCTAAATTATTTTTTCTAGAGACCAGTAAAGGATAGCTTAATATACTTACGGATTTGGTATTTTAGCTAATAATGCTAGGTTTGAGAATAAATTCATTTCCTAAATTATATGGTAGGTAATTATTAAAGTCATTTATATTCTTAAAATCAACTTTTATTAAATGTTTCAATTAAATTAAAAGAAAAATCATCCTAACTACTACCTATTAAAGGTTTGATTGCTTATTTTTTTAATGAATTGGTTAATTAACTGACATAATGTTTTCACAGCGACAACATACTTCTACACTTACTACAGTGAGTATGCTCAAGAACTCCACGACCTCATCCCACCGGCCCCCTTCTACCATTGGACATCTAGACGCACTGCAAGTTACCATCCTTACCAGGTTTCCATTCCACCAATTCGCACCAAGCGCAATTGTTACCAATTCGCACAGTTGTTATTTATTCTCATTCATCCTTATATCTCACACCACTGTCACCTCTCTTGGCTATTATGCCATTGGCCGTCACGACTATCGGCACAATGACTGCTGCATTCACATCCAACATATCGACAACCTCGTGGGCCAGATCAAGATAGTTACTTTCCCTATCTCTTTCAACCTTCACGAGGTTCTCATCATGGGGGATTTCTTCCGCAGATGATATAATATTATTATTATGGATATGCCTTGATTCTGATAAGTCCTTTACATTTGTACTTCTTCCTGTTAGTGCACTCCCAGACTATTAAACCACTTTTATGTTTTCGTTTTGTTATATATTCATGTCCTCCGTGTGATAAAATTTGCCCGCCTCTTCTATTTACATATGTTAAATGCTCTTTTCCTGATGAACTGGAACCACTAGTATTTAAATCGCACATGGTCGGTTATGGGAGCTGATACAACGCGATAAGCGAATTAACTGTAAAAACATTTAGTTCTCAAGTAATATATATTATTATGTCAATGGTTCTTTTATTTCAAAGTATGTTTTGACATCAAATGATAAATGATATGTTTCATCTTTAATCTATTAAATATCAAAAAGATTTAAATGTAGCTAACTCAAAGAAGACTTCACTACATTTACAAAAAAAGTCTGTATCAGACGCGTGGTGGACAACGAGCATAATTAAAAAATCCCCCCTTTACCCGGGGATGCCCCCTTTACCATCCCCACTACTCGGAGCCCCATGGTTATGGAGATATCCATGGTTAAAGTTTTTAGGTTAGAATAAAAATTTCCATCAATATCCATCGATTTTTGGGGCGGGAAAGGGGGTAGGGCAGTGGGGGGGTAGGGGGGCTACCCCACTCCACCATCCCCACCCCGCGGAACCCCATAGTTAAGGAGATATCCATGGTTAAAATTTTTACAATTAATATTTAACAACAATGTCGACGGAGCCCCGCTGCGCGGGGTTCCTATTTCTGTCTGAAGGGTCTAAAGTAACCTAACACGAAGATGATGACGGGAGCTGAGTTCGCTCGCTTTGCTCGCTCACTTCAGCTTCCGTCATCTCTTCGAACCTAACCTGTCCGTGTCGGGGTGCCCTAAGCTCCCGAGCTCGCTCTTGGACTAATTCATCACTCAACTCTTCAGACACAGAAGCATAGGGCTTCGGAGACGCCATGGTAGTCAAAACGATCGAAACTACAAGAGCAACAAACGATGACTGACACTGACAGCAAAAAAGCGCGGCGTCGGTCGCTTTACGTTCCGTTCCACAGTGTAAACAAAAATTCGTTATTTTTTGTGTAAAAAGTCAATGAAATTGCATAATACACCATGGTTATTGTGCACATTAATTACACACCGAATTAAATATATGAGTAAGTGAAAATAAAATTATTTATAAGTAAAAAATATGACTTCAAATTTACTATAATACACCTCAACGTGAACGGAACGTAAAATGTGAACTTTGACGTTTACCATGATAATTTAACTAACCTAAAAATTTGCACAAAACAAAATTTATATGGATTTTTTTTTTTTTTCTCGTAAACCGTGATGCTCCGAGTTGTGAAACTTTGTGAAAAGCTTTCTATTTATGAGTACTATCTACAATAAAAAAATGAACTTTCAACTCAGCGGCCCATAAAGGAAATTTTATCCTAGAAAAATTTCACTATCTATTGTCATGCACAAAAAAGGTTCTGCATTAAATATTATAAAGGGTGTGCCTATTTCTGCGAATAACTACGAACGCGTTTGTGCAAAGTCTTCTTGATAAATAGCAAGATAACAGAATGTTAGCTGGTAGGTACTTAGATGAAATGTTAACCATTACCGTTTGAACTCATTTATAGAAACCTTTGACCATTCATACAAAGCTTGAACATTGAGTTATTAAACTAGATTGAGAACATATCAGAGTATTGTAATATAATTAGTGTCATTGCTATTAATAGCTTATTTTGACGATTATATTCCAGTAGATATCTCATGGTTCGTGTATAATATTGAGACATACAAGACGCGAGTTCAAATCCTGCTTCGAGAATATTATTGTTTTGCTTTCAATTTAGAATCTATTCAATAATAAGTATTTCTTACATTATTTAAAAGAACTATGGACGGACACATTATTCAAACATAAAATTTCTAAATTGGTAATATTTTCACCTAACTTGTAATAAGTGGGTAGTTGGCGGCCCCATCGGCCATCTGTTCTGCGAGCAATGTGCCCTGCCCACTGCCACTTAAGTTTGGCAATTCTTCGGGCTATGTCGGTAACTTTGGTTCTCCTGTGGATATCCTCATATCAGACGAGATCGCGCCTGGAAACTCCTAGCATAGCCCTCTCCATTGCCCTTTGGGTGACTTTAAGTTTTCTGATAATGTCCATTGTGAGCGACCACGTCTCGGTCCCATAAGTGATCACTGGTAACACACACTGGTCATAGACTTTTATCTTGAGACACTGCGGTAAATTGGACGAGAAGATACCACGCAACTTCCCGAACGCCGCCCAGCCGAGTCGGATTCGACGGTTGACTTCTTTCTCGAAGTTAGACCTACCCAACTGGACCGTTTCTCCCAGGTAGACATAATCATCTACAACTTTGAGTGTAGAGTCTCCGATCTTGATAGCAGTGTGTGTAACATGGGCATTCACCATGACCTTGGTTTTGTCCATGTTCATTTCAAGACCCACTCTTTCGAATTCTCTACTGAGGTCATCGAGCATTGTACCGAGGCTCTCCATGGTCTCAGCCATGACCACTATGTCGTCAGGAAACAGAAAGTGAGTGATGTACTCGCCATTAACGTTTATGCCGAGCCCCCTCCAGTCCAAAACCTTGTAAGACATCCTCCAGCACAGCACTGAACAGTTTTGGAGAAATGATGTCTCCCTGTCTCACGCCGCGCTGGACAACGTTTTATTTCGAGGTCTGATCCTAAAGACGGACTGACATGGTGGCGTTTTTGTACAAACACTTCAACACCTCAATGCACCGGTAGTTGATCTGGCACCGTTGGAGAGTCTGCAGTACAGCCCAAGTCTCAATCGAATCGAAGGCTTTCTCGTAGACCACAAACGCTAAACAGAGAGGCAGGTTATACTCTTCGGTATTCTGTATAACCTGCCGCAGCGTATGTATGTGGTCTACAACGCTAAAGCCTTTTCAGAATCCGGCTTGTTCGGGAGGCTGGAAATCGTCAAACCTGAGCGCAAGACGATTCGTGATGACTCTTGAAAACAAGTTGTAGATATGGCTACGAAATGAGATGGGCCTATAGCTCTTCAACTGGGTAATGTCGCCCTTCTTGAAGAAGAGTACCACCACACCCCTGCACCATGCCTGTGGCGTTTTGCACGCTAGTATGACGGAATTAAACAGCTCCTGAAGAGCCTTCAGTACCGGTGTTCACCCGCCTTCAGGCATTCGGCCGTGATTCCGTCATCACACGGCGCCTTGTTGTTTTTAAGCTGTTTCAGAGCCATCCTAATCTCGTACAGGCTGACGTCCGGAATGTCTTCGGTATTGTGTCGGGTCAATCTAGCTCTAGGGTCATTCGCCAAATTCGCGACGGGTTTACTGGTTGACGTGTACAACTGCCCATAGAATCTCTCGATCTCCCTCAGAAGCCCCGGTTTGGCTGATACGATCCTGCCATCATCGATCTTCAGATTCGTGAGCTGGCTCTGCCCAATAGCCAGATCCCTTGAAAAAACCTTGGAGCCTTCTTTATTTCGCTCAATCGCGTCTTTAATACGCTCGGTATTAAATCGGCGGAGGTCTCTTTTCAAGGATTTAGAGATCTGTCTATTGAGCTGCCGGTATTTGCACGCCTCATCTGATGACTCCAGGATCATCTCACGCCTCTCCTTCGTAAGATTAAGAGTAAGATCAGAGAGCTTTTTGTTTCTAACTCTACTACGGGTCTTGATAAACTTAGACCCGACCGTAAGGACAGCTTCCACGAACCCATCGCTGTAGTCGTCCACGGAGCTCCAAAGGCACTCGAAACAATTCTGGAGTTCGAGCTGAAAGCTCTCGGGGTTTTGGACCTGGATCTATGCTGGACGGAGCGTGGACCTCATCAGTCGAGACCTTTCAATCTTAATATTGCCATGCGGTGATCGCTCCCGGTTTTCACCGAATTGGTCACAGAGACATCATTGAACACTTGCTTCTTGGTTGACATGACTAAGTCGATCTCATTTTATGTTGTACCATCGGGGCTTTGCCAGGTCAACTTCCTGTGTTCACGCTTTCGTTCCGGACAAAGTTTTATATATATTACTAGCTCTTACCCGCGGCTTTGCTCGCGCACGTTTACAATCTCTACACAGTCGGGCGGGCCGCTAGTATTGTATAAAAAAATAATAATTACATATTCATAATATTTCTTTATATACTACATTTCATGTCATTTTATCAGAAGGTGTCAGTATTACCAGGCTACTGGGTGAACTAACACGTGAGTATGCCAAGCATGCATCCATGTCCAAGGAATAACAAAATTCATACAAACTTTTAACCCCTATTTCACCCCAAATCGTTCCTTAGTGGATGCCTACGTCATAAGAGGAATACGTGTGCGAAATTTTAAGTTTCTAGTCCTAAGGGTTTGGCCTTTGCGATTATTTCAAACTTTCATCCCCTATTTCACACCCTTAGGGGTAGAATTTGGGAAAATCCAAAAAACCTTTAACACCCGCTAAATCGTATTTTGAGGGAAGTTCCGAAAAACTTATAATGACAACCTGTTGTTTACTTAGGGTGGTATTTATGTCAACTTTCAAGTTTATTACCCCAAGAAAAGGGGGTGTAATTTATTTACAAAGATACAAGTATATACAATGTATAAAATACTTAATTAACTAAGACTACAAACATAAACCCTTTTTTTTCCTCCTGTGGCAACACTACAGCTAACAGCTGATTTGAATTTGTCCTAATAATTTTAATTTTAAATATTAGATTTCCTTCATAATAAGGCCTATTTCCAATTTCTTAACTAGTTAAAAGCGTAATAAAGTGTTTTGTGTAAAATTTAAGGCACTAAGTGCGAAATAAGTGTAATTTAATTGTGTTTCGTTGACAGTTACCGGCTCAAGCGAATGTTGCTTTTTCGTCTCGGTATCAGGTACAATACTATATATTTTACTTGATATTAGATTGTTTGCGTTCTAATATTTTGCCTACAATTCATTGGATCACTATTATTACGGTTCCAAGTTGATGCCAGTGACCTATAAAACGTAAACATAACCTTAATTAGTTTGGTGACAGAACTTCTTTCTTTTCGATCTAAATTTCAATTTCCATTCAACTAATCAACTGTTACTCAATCCACTACTCTTTTCCAAACTCTTCTCTCTTCTCTTTAATCATGATTATGACTCGTAGCGCGCGGGCTCGCCTAGAAGAGACCAAACTCAGTCAGGCTTTGAGCGAATTAAAGGCGTCTCAGGAGCTCTGTGACCAACTGATTAGGGAAAAGGATGAAAATGAAATAGAGTTCCTTGGTGTCCTTGACAGGAATAGTACATTGAAAACAGAAATGGCTCAGTTATATATTCAACACACTGATGCCATAGCAGCCCGGGACAGGCTCCAAGTTGTTGTGGACGGGTTCAGCCAGTGTAGCAATGAGTATGAACAAGCTCTTAGTCAAAAACATTTACTACAACAGCAGCTACATGAGGCTCAAAGTCAGATTGAACAACTTGAAACTACTAATCTTAACATTACTGCCTCGTTGAATCAAAGTCTATTCAATGAATTGGTGCCTGTTGCCCCTTCAATGGTTACAGCAATAAACCCCTCTTACACAATAGATTTAACAGGTCATGATGATTCAAAATCGATTAAATCATTGAGGGTAGTTACTAGTAAAAATAAAATTAAAAAATACATAAAAATTAACAAATACATAGTTAAAACTAAAAAAATGGTGAAAAAACAAAGGTTCTTCATCAAAAATGTAAAGCTTAATAGAGAAAGATTGCATTTACTTAAGCAATTAGATATAAATAATAAATAAAAAATAAAAAAATGTTTATTTATCTCCACAAATTACATACTTATCTTAGCCGTTACATTGACAGAATATTTAGACAAAAATAAAATCGTAATTTGTGAGAGATCTGGAGTCTAAACTAAGCCTAGGCCTGTATTTCAGAACTCCAGGCCCCCCATTACATTGTAATACATAGACATTGTCAACATGGAACTAATGGGAAATGGTGTGTATGGATGGTGCGTATGTGTGTGTGTGTTTGTGAGTGCATGAATGTGCGGTGTGTTTGTATGTATGTGTGTTAGCGTATAATGCATAATAATTAATAAATTATTGTAAATTTAAATATTATATAAATATATATATAGAACATTACAATAGAACGTATATATGATAGAAAAAAGAAAGAATACCTATAACTGACATATCCTGCTATTTTGCTACATCGAGTAATTTTTCTGTTTCCATATAATTGAGTTTAAGTAACCATTTTATAATTTTACTTTTACATTCAACTTTATGACAGTTTGCTATCTTTAAAATTTTATTGAATTTATTAAACAATTCACCTGCACGGAATGGAAAGAATCTTTGGGCGAAGGAAGTATTTACCGCAGTCGTCTCACATATTGTGTAGTTTCTTCTGGAGAGGGCTATGCGTTTCCTCCTTTCTTCGGATAAGTTGGAACGTTGGAGCATTGTAGTAAGCAGTACGTACAGCTGGCGTACCGTTAGCACTTGCGCTTCCTCATAAAGTGTTGTGGTGGAGAAAAGACGCGGTTTGCATAAGCTAACTTTTAGAATCAATCTTTGGGCTCTCTCAACAGTTATCAGCTTAGATTTGCATGCACCACCCCATGTCGTGATGCAGTATCCAATGATTGATTGAACCAAAGCCTCGTATACCATCCTCATCGTTTGTTTATCTGCTACACCGCGAAGTTCCTTAAAAATATATGTGAGCTTTCTTATTCTTTTGGATAAAATATTAATGTGGCTTTCAAAGGTTAAATTTGCATCTATTTGGATGCCGAGATACTTTAGACACTTTGAAGGGCTAATATTAGGACAAATACAGTTTGGAGTTGGAGGAAAGTTACAATTATGTGCATAGATATTACAATTGGTGAGATTAGCAATTTCTTTTTCATTACGAATAGAAAATAAAATGTATTTGGTTTTATCTTCATTTAAAGTGAGAGAATTTGATAATAGCCAGTGACACACAGTGTTAAAACCATCCTGTGCGAGGTTAAAAAGCTCATTCCAGGAGTCTGCGAAGAAGGTTAAGGCAGTGTCATCTGCATACGCGGAGGTGCGACAATTTTTGATAGTGAGAGTGCAGAGCTCATTTATGTAGCAGAGAAAAAGAGTAGGGCCCAATATACTGCCTTGTGGCACCCCAAAATCCACTGGAAATTCGTCACTAATGTGTTCTCCAATTTTTACCGATTGGGTTCTATTTTTTAAATAATCCGAAAGTAACGCCAGTGGAACGCCTCTAATACCAAGATCTTCAAGTTTTTGTACAAGCCGGGGAACAGAGACAGTGTCGAATGCTTTTGCTAGGTCAAGAAATATAGTCAAGCATTTATTTTTGTTATCTAGTTTGTTAACTAAAAAGTTAACAAGATCGAGTACTGCGTTGTCAGTTGAACGGCCAGCTCTAAATCCATATTGAGCATCAGAAAACAAGTTATATTCTTCTAAGTATTTTGTTAGCCTGTTATTAATTATGCGTTCAAATATCTTTGACCTTGTCTCTATCACCCGCCTTATGTATCGGGTGTACCACAGCTCTTTTTAAAGCCTGAGGAAATACTCCAGAAACAAAACAGCGATTTATTAAATCAGTAAGAACAGGTGTTATAGAAAAAGATATTTGCTTCAGTACATTTGCACTAATCTGATCCCAGCCAGGCGAGCAGTCAGTTTTTAACCGTTGAATTGCTCTTTCAACTTCTTCGAAGTCAGTGGGAAGAAGAACGAAAGAGTTTAGCGGTGGCTTAGAGACTTTCTTAAAACTAGGAATATGTGAGGGAATCATGTTAGATAGTCTTTTACCGATATTGGAGAAGTATTCATTTGTTTTATTTATTGATTGTTTAGGGGTTTTATCTATAGTTAGTAGTTGAAGTGGTAGTTGTTTTTTATTACAGTTGTTAGTTATTGTTTTAATGGTAGACCAGAGCTTTTTAGAGTTGTTTTTTGACATTTCCAGTTGATCTCTCTCGTATTGTTTTTTAAGTTTTTTTAGGAGGTTGTTACAATAATTTCGATATCGCAAGTACAATATTTTTAATATGGTGTCGTTGTCGTTTGTTTTTAACTTCTGGTGCATTTTATCTCTGGTCCGGATGCAGCGCAGCATACCGGGAGTGATCCAAGGTTTAATTATAACTTTATTTCTAGGGATTTGTCTTTTAATCGAATTATTTGTAATTAGTAATTGTATAATATTAATGAAATTGTTCATAGCGTTATTTAAATTTAATTCCTGATACACTTTGTCAAAATTAAGGTTATTACATTCAGATTTTAATTTTTCCATGTCAATTTTATTATTTGTTTTCATCTTTATGGGTTTTGTTTTGATTATATCGATTTTTAGACAGAATAAGACTGCTTCATGGTCGGTAATACTAGTACCCAATGAAAACGTGAACGCACTTAGTTTTGTTTTCAGTATTACATGGTCCAAGCATGTCTTACCTCGGGTGGTATCCTTAATGGCAGGGAGAAGTCCATGGAAGGCAATGGTATCCAGGTACGAGGTGGTCGCGGCACCGGTCCCGATGAGGTCAATATTTATATCACCGACCATGATGATATTTTTAAACGAGGATACACTCGCTAGTAAATTGTTCAATGAATTTAGGAAGGCATCGGGTGATTTAAAACAAGGGGGTCTATAAATTGCAATTAATATTGTATCGTTTTTTATTTTGATCGTCAAACAATTTGCCTCAGATAGGGTAGGTTCCTCCACAATGCATTGCAGATTATTGTTTGTGTAGACAACTACTCCGTCGTTTTGGTTGAAATTATCATTAGTTTTGTATGAATTATATCCTTGGAGTGACGGTAAATTAACAACATGAGACAACCAGCACTCAGAAAGCACAATAATATCACATGATAGAGCCAGTCTATTGAGCAGTACGTGTAACTCTTGAAAGTTACAGTTTAGGCTACGTATATTTTGTTGTAGAACCTTTAAGTAATGTGTAGCGTTTAAAAGATATGAGTTGCATTGTTCTGGATCACAGGTAATTGGTACCGATATGTCAAAATGGTCAATTTCCCTCATTAGGTTACTTGTATTATTGAATGTGGAGGTTCGTTGGTAGAAGTGAAGATAATTTAGGCGTGAATGACATTAAATAAGGCAAGTGTAGTCTATTTTGCAATATATGGAAAGATATAATGAAAATGTGGTTGGTATCATGGATTTTGGGTTTCCGTAAAGCAAAAGTGTATTTTACGAATGTGAACAATATATTATATATGTTTATTGTGTAGATATATGTTTTATTGTATATTTTAGAACAGTAAGTGTATAGTATAGTGAATAGTATGGAAATGTAGGTAGGTGAATAATTGTATTTTATGAGTGTATATAAGATATTGTATGAATATATAGTATAGATATATATTTTATCTATTAATTTAGGATAGTCAACATATATTATAATACATAACGATGAAAATATGTAGGTAGGTGAATAATTATGTTTTAAAAGTATTGATGTGTAAAATTGTTGCAAAATTAGTCCTATAAGACAGGTTCTATACAGAGAAACAGTAACTACTTCCATGCACTGTTGTATAACAAAACAATATTTATCAAAACCGGCTTTGCCGCGGGATTTAAAACAATATACAGGTAGTCGAAAAAAAACGCTCAAAGTATATGACGAAAACATTAGTCATTGTGATTTTAGCTTGGCAAAGTCTTCCTCTCGTGAGATCAGTGTAGACGGGTCACCTTCTTTTTGGCGAATATAAACCCTTCCATAAGAGGTCCAGCAACTTGCGCTCTTATGACTTTTAACATATTGACGAGCCAGATAGTAAAGGTTCCGTCCGCAGGTGGTGAGAGATTCCGCTATGAAGATAGGTCTAGGTTCGCCGATTATTTTTAGGTGGGTTGAGTTAAGTTTTTCTTTGGTCTTGTCCTTGTTGCGCCTTTTGGATGACCTGACTATATTTTCTTTCAGTGAAGTAGTAGAAAATTCCACTATTATGGGAGCCGACTTGTTTTGTGATTTTTTAGGCCTATATATATTTTTTATGTCTGTGTCGAGTATCTTTACATCCAATACGTCAGCAACATTTTTTACCAAGCTGATTAGTGTTGACCTGTCTTCCGATTTGGATTCTGGTACCTCTCTCAATTCCAGCGTTGACGACTTTGAGTTACGCTCAAGAAACTCAATTTTTTGTTCCAGCATTTTAATTTGATTTTTAGAAGCAGTATTTTCAGTTTTAGTTAGCTGAAGTTGGCATAAAATTTCGTCGTATTTGTCCGACATGAATTGAATTGACTCAGTAATTTTGGTGTTTAGCTGAGTTAGTTTTTGCATTTCTGTGTCAAATTTCAGCGCTTGCGTCTTCTGCAGAAGCTGCACATCAGCCACCATATCCCGTAGCTCGGCCAGCGCGGCATCATCATATTTACGTTTATAACGTCGCGTGATGTTTTGTTGACTTCCACAGTCAGTTTCCGAACCCATGCAATCTGAAGCTGTATCAGATTCCTGTGTACTAGGAGGTTTCAAACAATTTTGGGTTGTTTTTCCGGGTGGAGTATTCTGAGTTTTGCTCATGTTTTAAGTAATATTCAATCGCCTTGTACAAAATAGAGGAGCAAAAAGAAATAATTTGCGTCCGCAAACAAGCGAGATTCGAACTCAGGACCACTGGCGATGGACGCAGTACTGATAGCGCTATCTTACCGAGCCAAGCTGACGCTAGTGTGTTGAAGTGAAATTAGCGAGCTCCTTATGGTCGCCTTGAAGATTTTTTAACAATGCGCCTATGTAGGTATGCGAATTAAGTTGTAAGTCCAAAGACTTCGGAAATTTTGTTGTAATTTAGAAAAAATACTTGTCGCCTTAGTGGCTAGAGTTAACAGTTAACTAAAAGTTTTGCACACAACAATCACTGGCACTTATAAGTCAACACTGTGAAGTTATATTAAAAAGTATGCACTATTTACACGGTTTAGGAATTATAAACACGGAGGTGCGCGTAAGTACGTGTGTTCGCAAACAGCGTCGCGGCGAGGGGGAAAAAATAAAAAAAAATATGTATTCATTTAACTTAGAAAAAAGCACTAGGAAATACCAGACTGACACAGAAGACTTGCGGTATGAACTTGACCAACTACAGGAGAAACTTACTTCTATGACCATCAAGTATACAGCCTCTGAAAACCAAATGAGGGAGTATGTATTGGCAATGAATGAGCTGGTAAGCTCACAAACTATCAAATGTGATCATTGTCAACCACCATCTGTTGAACTCACACCGGACCATTCATTGACAATATGTGATGCCACCATACCGCAGTCTAGTGCCAGTTTGCCATTAGAAATTACTAACTGTTTGCCTAAAAAGAATGTAAATACAGAAATAGTATTATTTTGTGATGAAATTGGAAAGGATCTAGGCCACTTGTTATCAAATAAATATCCAGGACACTCAATAATGAACTACTGTATGCCTGGTTGTTCTTTAATTGATATAATGAAAAAAGTTATAAAATGTAATTTTAACCAGGATACTACATTATTAATTTTTATTGGTAATAGGGGTAATGTGAACAAAGGTGAATTACTCCAACATTATAGATCATTGTGCAACCTTAGTTTAAAAAAAATTGTGATGTTCACATTCCCATACAGCCAAAGTTTGCCACAGGAAGAAAATAATCTTAGATTTGAATTGAATAGGACATTACATAATTTAACATATAGTAGTAATTCATTCCATTTAATTGACACCAACAATTATGTTGGTAATCACTTTTATTTGACAAAAGATAGTTTTTTCATGGATAGGTACTTTCTTTCAAAGTATTGTAAAAGACAGATAGCTGTGTCGCTATCATATTATTTTTCTATTACAGCCAAGAATTTGGCTAAACAACTTGCTTCTATTGAGCAATGCCAAGATATGTTATTTAATTCAGCCAATAATTTGGTATCAGAAATTGATATTAATTTAAATTAGAAATTAGGACAATAGGGACAACCTCTTGCAAAATTGTACAGGATGAAAATTGCAAAATTAAATTAAATAAAAGTTTAAAATCAGTAAATAGTATTAACCTGGTGCATCAAAATATTCAAGGATTTATGAACAAAGATTTAGAAGTAGAATTATTTATGAACTTTAACAGTATTGATATTCTTTGTATAACTGAACATTGGCTTAAAAGCCACCAGTTATTGTTCAATTTTAATAATCACCAGGTTGGTAGTTCATTCAGCAGAGTTAATGCTATACATGGTGGCTCCTTGATTTTAGTAAGTAACCAGCTTAAATTTAAGGACCGCAAGGATATTGTGAGCCTATCTGTTGAGCGGACAATTGAAATAGCTTGTATAGAATTGGAGCAGTTTATTGTATTAAGTGTATACAGACCCCCTTCAGGATTGTATGACTGCTTTGAAAAGGTAATGGATGAAGTGTTACACAAGATTTGTAACTCGAATAAATCCATTATCACTTGTGGTGATTTTAATGTTAATTTATTAGAAAACTCAGGTTCTTGTAGTAAAATAAAAAGTCTGTTTCAGTCCTACAATCTTGTAAACCTATTTTTGGAGCCCACAAAAATAACCCCTACTAGTGCCACATGCTTAGATAATATTTATACTAATGTTATACCAGTCCACAAAGAAATTATAAATTTACTAGATTCTGATCATTGCGGGCAGAGGATTACTATACCAAACCAAAATAACAAAGTGGCTAAAAAGGATATCACTGTTAACCCCAAAACTGCAAGTCGCTTGGCAGCTTTTAAAGTTAAACTTATTAATGAATTACCAATATTGGCAATTCATTCTAAACCTAATCATCTATATGATGATTTTTTTAATATATACTGTAGACAATTTAATTCCACTTTTATTCCCAAAACTATCTCGGTTAATAGTAATGCTTCATTCGGTGATTGGGCTACCATTGGTATTCATAAAAGCAGAACACGGCTTTATGAGCTGTACAGTGAAAGGACTTATGTAAACACTGCTGAATTTAATTTATATGTTAGAAATTATTCAAAATTATTTAAAAAAGTTTGTTGTTTGGCCAAGTCGCGTTATTTGAGTTCGAAGATTAAAAGTAGTAGTAATGTTATTAAAACGACTTGGAATATTATTAATAGTGAAACGGGAAGATCTGGTAACCGGAATATTGACTACAGCCTATCTATTAATGACAACATCATAAAATCAGACTCACAAGTTGCAGTGGCTTTTGAAAATTTCTTTTCAGATATTCCCATTTCAACTACTAAATCCCTAAACTCATCACCTTCTGTTGCTGAGTCTATACTAAAAGAAAATGTTAATGTTTGTGATTCGGAATTTCTTTTTGAACATATTACTTGTAGAGACATAATTAAAACCTTTCACACTTTAAATGTTAAAAAGACTGCAGATCTGTGGGGACATTCTGTAGAAGTTGCTAAGTCTATTATTGACATTGTCGCACCTAGTTTAGCTATTATCTTTAATAATTGTATCGACAGTGGGGAGTTTCCTGACCTAATGAAAAATAGTAAAATAATACCTTTGTTTAAATCAGGTAGTACTTCAGACCCTACAAATTATAGACCTATTTCAGTACTACCTACGTTTAGTAAAATATTTGAGAAATTAATTTTAGAGCAATTGCAAAGATTTTTTAATAAACATAAATTATTACATAGCAAACAGTTCGGTTTTACAAGGGGTCGTTCAACTACTGATGCCGGTGTTGAGCTTTTAGGACATATTTATAATGCATGGGAAGATAAGTGCGATGCCTTGGGAATATTTTGTGATTTGTCCAAGGCATTTGATTGTGTTCTTCATGAAACGCTAATCAGGAAACTCCGCCACTACGGGATCCGGAACGGCGCTCTGGCTCTTCTTACTTCATACTTGAGTAATAGGATTCAGAGCGTTGACGTTAATGGAAAAAGATCTCCCGGATCTATAGTAACAATGGGAGTCCCGCAAGGTTCAATTCTTGGCCCTTTCTTGTTTCTTATTTATATTAATGACTTGCCTTACCTCATAAAGGATAACCATGATATAGTGTTGTTTGCGGATGATACTTCACTTTTGTTTAAACTTAAACGTCAGCAGCTGGTTACTAACGATGTAAATAGCGCGATCTCAAAAGTAGTTCACTGGTTTAATGTTAATAATTTACTTTTAAATGGAAAAAAAACCAAATGCATTAAGTTTACCTTACCTCACGTTAAGCAGGTGAAAACTGATGTGATGTTAAAGGGCGAAGAATTGAATCCTGAAAATAGCACAGTATTCTTAGGCCTAACTTTGGATGCTAAGCTTCAGTGGGGCCCACATATAGATAAATTGTCAAAGAAGCTAAGCTCCGCAGCATATGCTGTTAGAAAGATTCGTAATTTAACTGACATAGAGACAGCCCGTTTAGTATACTTTAGCTATTTTCATAGTGTAATGTCGTATGGTATTCTGTTGTGGGGAAATGCCGCCGACATCCAGACTATCTTTGTTTTGCAGAAAAGAGCTGTTCGATCAATTTATAAATTAAGCCCGAGACACTCTCTCAGAGAGAAATTTAAGGAGATTAATGTAATGACTGTGCCTTCTCAGTATATTTATGAAAATCTTTTATATGCCCATAAAAATATAAAATTGTTTAAAAAATACAGTGATATCCATAACATAAATACTAGGAACAAACACAAATTTGTAGTACCTACAACAAGGCTCAAGAAAATAGGTGGCTCGTTTAGATGTCAATGTGTACGCTTTTATAATAAGCTTCCAAGCGACGTACAAGGTTTAAGTGTTAATAAATTCAAATCATTCATTAAACGTAAGTTGTGCCAGAAAGCGTTTTATAATATTAAAGATTACGTTGAGGACAAAAAGGCTTGGGATTGAGCTGCTCCAATTAATTTCGTTTTTTATTTTTTTTTATTTTGCTTCGTGGATTTAGTTTTTAATTACATTTTTATTTTTTTAATTTTTTTAATTTTTCTTGCCATGACAAGAATATTTACTTTTTAAAGTATTATATTATTTTATTTTAATTATTGTGAATGTGAAGACTATGTGGATTATTCTTTTTCTTTTAATTTTAATTTATCTTAGTTAGTTTTTAATCATGGTCTGGCAGTTTGAGTATTTATGCGGCCTACCCGAATGTCCTTTCTTTGGTATTGTTCGTCAATTCGTTGAGCTCCTTAAATTCTAAGTTGAGCTGCACGGTTATTGACAAATGCGTGCACTGACTGGACAGGTCCACTCAATCTGGCTGGTTCTTTTCTCAAAAGACCATTTCAGACATCAGTCTACATGGTCTTCACATGATCTAACCAAGTTTTTGTCTGGACTTTAAAAGAGACTGTGACCTCTGAGTTTGTTTCGGCCTTTCTTCTCAGAGTAGTCAGACAGGAAACGCCGACCTCATCTAGTTTTAAAAAATATGATCGACATGTGAAAGTGTTTGTACAAACCAACTTACAGAAAATAAATCATTTATCATTTATCATTTAAACACTTAAACCAAAAACTACTCACTTACCTAATCTAAAATATGGCGTCGAAAAACTCCTCCACATCGTTGTCCACTGCTAATGTGCCCAAAAGACTGGCAGCATTGCCACGTTGTATGGCAATGCTTATTCTCTGACCGAGGTAAAAGCCAGCCCTTGGGTCACACGAAGTGTCAACTAAGCGTTTGGAAAGATCTTTAAACAAAGCGTGAGCACTCGGACCCCACGGACCAAGAGTTTCAACCCCAAACGGCTCGGAAATATAACTACCGATGAGGTTATTATATTTCCGCCGCTTGAGGTTCTCTGCAGCCGCAGCGGCAGCGCCAGCACAGCACGACGAGCTAGGAAGATGGGATGGCGCAAGAGTATCGACACAAGTAGCGTCCCACACTAAAGGCCTACCCAACTTCCATGGAAACAAAGACATCCCGTCCGGCCTTTTGCCATCGTCACGTGCCAGGCCATGGGGTTCCAATACGGCCGGAACGCCGACGGTGACGAGAGCACGTCGGATGATGTCGTTTAAGTTTCCGTGACGCGCTATGCGACCCGCACTTCGGCTGCATGATAGACCGTGGTGACCGAGGCTGTTGACAACTTCGCCACAGTGACAACGATGAGGAGTACAGCAGGGAGCGCCAAGACGTAGAGAAGCAGCGAGGCGGAAAGTAGTGTCGTCAAACAAGGAAAAATGAAAAGAAATGATTCTTCAAAAATAAACTTTAACACCTCCGAAATCGTCTTTTGGGGTCTTTTTGGTAGTTTCGAAAAAGTAATAAAGACAACCTGTATTATTTTCCTAGGTTGGTATTTATGTCAATTTTCAAAATTATTAGCTCAAGGCATAAAATTCTTCAAAAAAACTTTAACACCCATTAAATCGTTTTTTGGGGTTAGTTTCGAAAAACTAATAATGACAACCTTTATTGTTTATTTAGATGTGTATTTATGCCAAGTTTCAAGTTTATTAACCCAAGAAATCAGATTCTTCCATACAAACTTCAACACCCCCTAAATCATCTTTTGAAGGTAGTTTCAAAAAAACTAATAATGACGATCTTTATCATTTACTTAGATTACTATTTTTGCCAATTTTTAAGTATTTTGGCTAAAGGAATTAGATTTTTCAAACAAACTCCCAACCCCTTTTTCACCCCCTTAGGGGTAGAATTTCCAAAAATCCTTTCTTATCGGATGCTTACGTCATAGAAAGAACACACCCTCCAAGTTTCAGGTCTCTACGATCAGTGGTTTAGGCTGTGCGTTGATCCGTCAGTCAGTCATTCAGGACAAAGCATTTTATATGTATAGATCTATCTATCTATATAGATAGATAGATAAGCAGATAGATAAGCAATGGTGATGTTAGAAATGCCAAGTATAAAATATTGATCACGTGACCTTTGGATAGCGCTTGGAATCCCCATACATTTTTGCCTTTTTACCCGACTGCCGAAGGAGGGTAATGTGTTTATCAGTCTATGTATGTATGTATGTATATATGTATGTATGTTTGTTCTTATGTGGCGTTCCAGAGACCAAACGCGTTGACCGATTTTGATGATTCATACGTCAATCGATTCGTCTTAACCTTGCGAGTGTCATAGGCTACATTAAAATAGGAAAATAGAAAAATGGCGGCTTTTGGGCGCCATATTGTGGGGGGGGCAATTTTATTTTTTCTTCCAAACCCATCGTGTGGGGGGGGGTATCAAAATAAAGGGTTTTTAGAGGCGATTTCAAAAATATATAACACTTATATATTTAAATATACCTAATTCGAAAAAAATTTTAACTAAAAAGTTATAAATAAAAAAGTTAATTAAAAAAATCAAAATACCCGACTGCTTAAAAAGCGAACTAAAAAGACG
Organism: Anorthoa munda; assembly: GCA_945859665.1. Classification (NCBI taxonomy): domain Eukaryota; kingdom Metazoa; phylum Arthropoda; class Insecta; order Lepidoptera; family Noctuidae; genus Anorthoa; species Anorthoa munda. Next base: position 7,803,189 of record OX243917.1, on the reverse strand, counting down.
TAAACAAGAAGAAAATCATGCTGTGCAGTCGGAGGATACATCTGGTTTTGGTCAGCCAGCTCGCGAATATCTATCCTCCGACTGCACAGCATGATTTTCTTCTTGTTTACGTCTTTTTAGTTCGCTTTTTAAGCAGTCGGGTATTTTGATTTTTTTAATTAACTTTTTTTTATACTTCGACGTAAAAAGAGCGGTGTTATATGTTTGACATGTGTACCTGTGTATTTGTGTAAGTGTCTGTGGCATCATAGCTCCTAATCGAATGAACCGGTTTTGATTTCTTTTGTTTTGTTTTGTTTGAAAGGTGACTTTATCGAGAGAGTTCTTAGCAATGTTGAATGAGAATCGGTTCAGCCGTTCATAACTTAAGGGCGTTTTACTATTTGAATCGGGGTGTTTTTGCAAGATATCGTGTCATAATTACGTTGTCAATAGATTGTCGATCAAAACGTGTCTACTACTATTAGTCCGATCAAATTAGACCAAAAAATAAGGGTAGGTTTACAGTACATAGAGCTGAAAAATTGGTACGAATGTTTGGAACAGCATTATAAATGAAATGTAAAAAGTCCCCATCGATCCCACACTTGCAAAAAAATTTATTCAAGGTCAAAGTTCGCAAATATGGGTTCTTTGCGTTTTTTAGCAGAACGGTAAGTTTTATGATAAAATAGGGTAGACAGAAATTGTAGTTAATGCAATTATCTATAAAAAATGTCTCTACAATTTTTCTCCTAAACCTCACCGTACCTGAGATATAATCTAAGGTAAAGGTCTAAAGGAAAATAAATGTTTATTTACTTATGCTATTACATACATATCTTACTCTAGTATTTCATATGTAACGCTAGTATATAAGCTGTGTGACGCCTCGTCGCAAACAGTGGGATAAGTTTTCCAGCTCTGACAGTTGCCTGGATCTGACGACTCAATGCTGACACCTCGTGCACGTATTATCTAGTCTAGTAGACTTGCATCATTGATCTAGTGGTAACTTAGAAGTATACATATTTAAACATTATCACCAAATTTCAAGTTCCTAGGTCTAGGCGAAAAAAAAAATCTTCGCGACAAAATTTTGTAAAATAAACCTGACTTTGGTGGCTTCTCATTCTTTTGTTTTCCTATAGTTTTAAAACAAAAATACAGTATTTATCTACTCAACGAGTTCTAAATAACGTACATTTCTATGGGATAGGTCAAAATATGTTTTTCAGGCCCCCTCCCCATTAGCTGTATGCTCCCTTCAAAATATTTAAAAACATTGTTTGACAGTTTCTATGGCTTTGGATCAACAATATGCTTATATTATGAAGACTGTAGCTCCAAGCATGTAGCTGTAAAACCTGTGTGACAGACGACAGACGGACAGGACCCTTTGGACCCAAAGAACGAAAGTAGTTTTTAGCCAGCTTGTACTTTTTGGCTGTCAAAATGGCGTTGGTACAGCAGAAAACGCGGGGTTTGCTACGTTGATGTACTTAGGATATATCTACTAGTGGTGCCATCAAGTATTTAGTGATTTTAGTTTTCAAGACATAAGCAAGTGACCATATTTCTCTCCTGTACCTAATTATCGATTCAATTCAATTCAATTTTAATCATGTACAATTTATATTGTGTTTGAACTCTCAATCTAGATAAATAAATAAAATCACCTTCATTAAAATTATAATACTAACACATTCATTATACAATAATTTTCCTTATACAAATTTCTATTATGTCTGCTAATTGACACTTGAAGTGGTGGAATTATCCCAATACAATTTAAATATTCAATACAGTTAAAAATTCGATAACATTAAAAGCTATTACATAATCATTATTACCCAGTCTCACATTAACCAAAATCAAATTTAAAACGTGGATATGTCATCATCTAGCGAATACAGACATTTCTCAAATAGGAACGCCTTGAGTGTAGACTTAAATGAGCTCTTGTAAATTATGGTTTTTTTATATCCAATGGCAACCTGTTAAAAATTGAGCTTGGGTACTATTTTGTTGTTTAAATTTTTCCTGCGCGTACTTTCTCTCAACATCCGTTTCATAGGTATGCAGGAATTTCTTAAAATTCACCAATATTACACGCACAAGCACAGTGCGCATTGCACGCATTAGTACGCGATAAGGCCGCCTGTTGTATGTTTGTTATTACTTTAAGGTTTCCGTATGTAATCTTTTTATCTTGGTACAATAAATTATATATAAATAAATAAATAAACATTACCAAAACATAGAGGCTGGGCATAGTAAGAATATTAAATTTTTTAAAGTATTTTTGAACCACAAATCACCATATATAGTTCTAAATTTAATTCTATTTTTTTTTTCCTGTCCCTGTCCGAACTGTGTCCTCGTAGCGCCAATCAATCCGTAACAAGGAAAACAAAATATGACATTTAGAAGAGCCGTTTAGTGGCCTAATTGAACTAAACGATTAAACTTTGACAATACGTATGTTGTGTTTGCTAAAAGATTAAACATTCAAATAAAAAACGTCACTTGCCCCTAAGATGTCATTAGTTTCACGTCGTTCAGCGCTGTGGCTCTGTCTCACACGCGAGTCCCAGCATTATGCAGAGCGATGACCGTTATGCGTGGTTGTGTCGCATACTAAGTATTATTATTTAAGTTATTCCTTTTGTTTTTTGATGGTATGTGTCGTGCCTGGCGCAAATAAAGTCCTTCCTTTCTTTTATTTCCTTTTTACCGACATCTAAAAAAGGAGACTACACGTATGTATGTAATATTGTTGGAATTGACATATGTTACTCTATGTGGGCTTCTAAAAAAACTAAAAAGAGTATAATAAAAAAATGCACACTATAAATAAACCTACTTACGGTTAAAGGTATTTATTTCTCAAAAGAATTAACAAATTCACTAATAGAGAAAACATCAAAGACTTAGAATAATGTTATCTGACAGTAAGCGTAGATAAAAACAAAAATACGCATGCATCTTAAAACTAACATTACAATAATACTTCGACTTATAATTAATTTTATTCATTTTACACTATGTTGTATATAATTTTGTGTACAATAAAGAAATAAGAAGATGAGGGTAGGGTGCAATTTAGTAGTCGTTGCGTGTTTACTAAGGCCTACAAAGTGCAGAACATGAGTGATTCATTGAATTGTTTTCAGTTAATATTAGTACATAATAAATATATATATGTAGGATCATGAGGGCCGAGGGGTATTTATGGTCAGGATTTGGGCGTTGTCATTTTTGTTGGATAAACAAAAACTGTACAACCAATAACAAGGTTGTTAATTACAGTACTAGTTTCACTAATAATACAATACTAATGGTAACAAGATAAAGTAGGTTAAAAGGGTATAGTAACAATACAGTTAAACGAACAAACCCTTAAGGTTACAGTTCGTACAGCAGCCTAAGCCACCCAAGTACAAAGTGTATCGTTCGCCATAAGCAAGCCAATACAGCTATGTGAATATACAGCAATGCTGTACTAAATAAACCGACAGTTTTGTCGGGAGCAGGGGAGCTCTTTATCGAGTCTAATCTGAAGATAGACTGACTTGCATACCGTTGCAAGCTCTCTTATACCTTGCTACCCCTTCACAACAACTCTGTCCGATGACATACGGAAGTACGTCACGTGTTTACTTGATACAAAGCACTAAAACGTGCTAAATCAAATTAAACTTCGATTCTAAAATCATCAAGTAATAAAAGAATAATTGTCGTAAGCAAATAATGGTGATAACACAAATAATAATCAAATTAACATGTCAACAATTGTTTTGAACTTTACCATCGATTATAATTATCGAAATAAGTTGCCAAAATCTATTGGTGCGTACACAGAGTACTTAATAAATTATGATTTGATTTATTAGGCAATAATTGATAGTAAAATCACTTAAATTAGTAATAAGAAAACAAATTATTACAAATTCTGTTGACTACCCGCAATTTTAATTGATAACGAACTCCGACATATATATATTTGTCTTTATTTATGTAGAATATCATTTTTTATTAATTGAAAGGTTGGAAAAGATCTTTCAATATATATTTTTTAAAGTATTCTTCTTAAAATGTATGAAGATTTGATTTCTTTTATGTGTTTAGGTAGTTTGTTATAGAAGTTGACACCCTCATACATAATATTCCTCTCTCCATATTTAGTCCTAGGCTAGGTTAGGCAGATGTCATTAGCTTGTCTTGTCAAGATTTTATAAATTTGTGCCGTTTTTGTAAATATTATCTGAGAATGTATATCTTTAGTTAGAATTTTTCTTACGAGTATGCATGTGTTGTACTTATATATTTGAAGAAGATTCATTCAGCTGTGTTTCTTTGTAGATTTTTTCAGTAGGAGTTAAATAGTTATACCTAAATAGTGTTATGATTATTTTATTTTGGGCAATTTATAGTGTTTTTAGGTTTAATTTGGCAGCAGTTCCCCAGACCTCAATCAAGTAGTCCAAGTGAGATTTAAACATGGAGTTATATATAGTATAACGTACATGTCGAGGAAGACACCGCACTATACCACGAAGCGCACCTGTTAGTGATGAGAGCTTGTTTTTGATACTCTCCATGTGTGGTTTCCACGTTAATTGATCGTCAAGTATAAGACCAAGATATTTTTCTTGATGAACTCTCTTTAGCATTTGACCAGCAATATGTAAGTTACTGTGCTGACCAATCTTTTTGTTTTTTGCTGCGAATATAATATAATTGGTTTTGGATATGTTTATTGTCAGTAAGTTTGACTTAAGCCAAGTATGTAAGAGGTTCAGATCATGTTGAGCTTGTTCTATGATTGATTAAACTGAAGTACCCGAGTAAAATAAACTAGTGTCGTCAGCATACAACGCTATATCCCCTTTTAAACCGATTTCATGGATGCTATCTATGTAGATCAAAAATAATAATGGCCCAAGAATTGAGCCCTGGGAGAAGCCGTAGGTGATTTGTCGAGGTCCGCTTTGGACTTTGTAGTGTTCATACCACATGTCTTAGTTTACTTACGTTTACAAATTTTCTTTACAATCAATCAATCAATCAATCATCATTTATTTGTTAACATAGGTGTTTATAAATACAGATCTTAGCTTACATTAAATAGAGCGCCATGTTATGCCAGGAGGCGTACAAATATTTTGTTCAAATTTGATTTAGTAAAAATTAGTTAAAAATTTAAATCAAATAAAAATGTCAATATAAAAAAGGTATTTTTAGTCACACTTACAGTACTAACTTATAGAAAAAGATAAAATGAATATAATAATAATATAATGCCATGTTAAATTAATTTGTCATCTAAGTATTCGTCAACAGTATAATAACATTTATCAAAAAGTAATAATTTCATTTTTTTCTTAAAATGTATTAAATCTAAATTTTTTATGGCATCTGGAATTTTATTGTAAATAAGTGGGGCCATACCCAGAACACTCTTTTTTATTAATGCAGTTTTACATTTGCGATTACACAAGGAATTTTTGTATTGACTACGAATTGGAACATCTCGTACAGTAGATATTTTTTCAAAAAGGTTTGGATTTGTTTTGACGAAAATACTAGTTTCTAATATGTATAACGCCGGCAATGTAAGTATTTTTAAGGATTTAAAGTAAGGTGCACAGCTATCATCTATTTTCAGACCACACATGGCTCTTATACATCTTTTTTGTGCCCTAAATATTAGTAATTTATCTGAAGAATTGCCCCAAAATATAATTCCAAATCTTAAAATCGAAGCTACTAGACCGTGATAGGCAACCAGTAACGCTTCTCTGTTTACTTTTTTCGATAGTTGGAAGAGTGCGTAGGCAGATTTATTTATTTTTTTACATAATTGTTCTATATGTGCTTTCCAATTAAGATGGTTGTCAATATGGATACCTAAAAACACAGTTTCTTTTACCTCTTCTATTTCGTTATCGTTATAGTTAACACATATTTTTGGTGTATTTATTTTTTGGTGAAAATGCATTACTTTAGTTTTTTTAAGGTTAATTAATAAATTATTCATATTTAGCCAATTAATAATGTCAGTAAGTGTATTGTTAATTTCAAATTGATAGGTATTTAAATTTTTGCATTTTACTATGGCAGTGCTATCATCTGCAAACAAAATCATTTGTTGTTGTGTCACTTGTGGCAAATCATTAATGTAAATGAGAAAGAGTGGTGGCCCAAGCACGCTTCCTTGCGGCACTCCATATTTTACAGCCCTGAATTTTGACAGATATGTTCGTTCTACTTTTGTCTTTGTGCACACTCTTGTGATTTCAGAACATTGCAATCTGTTGCATATATATGATTCCAGTAATCTTAATATGTTACCTCTGATGCCATAACTGTTTAATTTATCTAATAGTATTTTGTGATCCACATAGTCAAAGGCTTTAGTCATGTCTGTGTAAATAGCGCAGATGGGAGTCTTTTCATCAACTGCAGACATAACATTATTTAAAAAGTCAAATATAGCCATGTTAATTGTCTTATTTTTTCGAAAACCATTTTGTTCTTTGCATAAGATGTTAAATTTGGTAAAATATTGGTATATTGAGTTATAAATGACTTTTTCATAAATTTTTGAAAAAACGGGTATTTTGGCTATTGGTCGGTAATTTTTTATATTTATTTTGTCTTCCTTTTTGTGAAGTGGCTTTATTATAACCTTTTTTAGGTCTTCTGGATACGTGCCTTCGGTAATACTTAAGTTAATAAGGTGTGCTAACACAGGTGCTATGATCTCAATAACAAATTTAATTACTTTTGTGGATATACCGTCAAACCCTACAGTACTAGTATTTCTAAGAGTTTTTGTGGCTGAAATAATATCATGAGTTTAGAACAGGCTGCATAAATAGTGATTGCGTTGTCAAGTTACTTGGCTTATTATTTAATTTAATGTCATTAATTATATTACTCTCAATGTCATCAATAAAATAATCATTAAATGCATTTACTATGTCATTCGGATTTGTATATGTCAAATTTTTGTTTTTAATAGTCATTATTTGTTCTTTAGGTAGATTATTTTTAGACCTATTAACTATTTGCCAAGTTGCTTTAGATTTGTTTTGTGAATTTCTAATGAAGTAATCATTTTGCGCTTTTTGCGTTAATTTAATAATTTTTTTGTACCGTTTATTGTAACTTTTAAAGTTATTTTTTGTTTTATTTGTGGGGTGTAGTCTGTAAGCCCATAACAAACGTCTTTGGTTTTTACTACAGGATTTAATGCCACGCGATATCCATTTGACCTGTTTATTACTGCTAATCGTAATTATTTTATCTGGAAAGCAAAGATTATAAAACAATGAGAAAAGGTTATAAAAACCTTTATAGGCTACATTAACATCATTGGTTTCATATACTTCTTTATCTACACTCACAACGTAATGTTCCAAATACGAATTCAAAAAATATTGTATAAACACGTACTTTATATTCGTGGATAGGTAAAATTAAAAAAAAAAACCATTACAGTTCAACATTTTCCTTCGATTTTCAAACAACTGCATCATAAAATAACTTTTTAATTTTTATAGCACACTTTTACTTTTTAATTTTCTGGCGCGTATGGGCTGTAGTAAAGAAGTTTCATTGTCTGTGGATGCGCGCGCTGCGCAATGAGAATCTAAATTGCCCGCCATACCAAATATTTTTCCCTTTCCACTTTTGTTTTATTTCAACTGTATGAGTGAAGATAAAGTAGTGTATGCAACGGCATATAATTAGGTATTAAAACACTCGCGTAATATTATTATCAAATTCGGCTTCGCCTCATTTGATAAACCTACGCTCGTGTTTTAATAACCCCTATTATATGGCCATTGCATAAACTACTATTAAAGGATAACTTTTGTATGCAAGATTTGAATTTTTCAAGGTTCTCTTTGGAGTAGTCCTTTTTATTTGATTTCCAAGATTTTAGGCGACAAGTTTTATTTATTGGCACTTTAAGTATTTGTGATGTGTGATCTGACAACATAAGATCAATAATTTTAGTTGTCCATCCTTTGCGAAGATTATGTGCAAAGTTATCAATACACGTGTTACTATGAAGCCTAGTAGGCTGATTTAGAGCGAGTGTTAAGTTATAACTAAGTAGGAAATGTTCCAGTTCCAAAGTAAACTTATTTCTTAACAATACATTAATGTTCAGATCGCCACATAACACAATTTTTTTATTCGATAATAAACATACTTTTTTCAATACAATGTCAAGTTTTTCATAAAATGTCAAATAATTATATTTTGGTACTCTATAAACACATATAATAATAATTGAATAGGATGTCAATTCTATTGCACAAGTTTCAAACACGCCTGATACAGACTGTTTTGCTACGTCTGGTAATTCCCTGTACTGATGCCCAGCTCTTACGAGAATACAAGTACCTCCCCGATTAGTGCTTCGTGAAAAGCAAGCAGCTAGGTGGAAGTTTGGAATGTACAGCAATCTCTCATGTCCAGAGGATATGAAATGCTCAGTTAAACATAATACATCCAAAGTTGTGCCTTGTGTTTGCAAATTTTCTAATTGTATAGTCAGCAGGTCTGATTTATTCAACAATCCAGCAATGTTCTGATGCAATATGTTAACTTGACTAAAGAAAAAACTGCTCGTTTCCCTCTGGTTCTGTTACTGAGTCAATTTGATTGTCAGGTTGAGAAAAGTCAGTGTTTGAGAATTGTATGTCTATAGTCATGTCCAAAATATCCTTAAAAATTGATTCCATTCCAGAGTTTTTTATCGCACCAGTCCGTCTGTTGAACATAGTGTCGTCATACCTTAGGTTCTTATTGCTGTCCAGAAAATATGCATGTCCGTGAGTTATTATGTCTAGATATAATAAATTATTAAAGGTTTCCACTCTTGAATTATACAGGTAGTTATTTGTAAAGAATTTGTACGTCGGAGTGCAGACGATTATATTTGTATTCGATATTTCTTGCAATATTTCTCTAATTAATAAGATGCTATTAAAATATTTGTTTGTTTCTTTAAAGTCCTCCTCACCTATCAAAATAATACAGAAGTCCTGGAATGTATAGTTTGCCAACTTTTGTTTGATGCCTTTTAACAGGAATTCTATAGTTCCATGAGGTGTGATGTAATGGCAGAGGCCATGTTTTTCGAAAGTATTCTCTGCAATATAAAGCAATTTATTTTTATTGTCTGTGCTTAGTATGCATATTTCATTACGTTTAGGTATATGTTTTGGTATCGTTTTTTTGTTGGCCATGGTTCTTTTTTGCAATGTTGAGCTTTCGGGTTCCTCGAACCGATGTTCACTGTTCACAGTCTGCAGTATTGGAGGCGTATTACAAGACTTCGGCGTTTTTGAAACAAATCTATTTTTGACAGATTTAGGTTTTGGTGTGCGAATAGGTTTTTCGGCTGCGCAGATTTTTTTATAATTATTTATTACTTGTTTACATTTTTCTAGTTCATGTTGTAAAGTAGTGTTTTCTGAGTTTAAGTTTGTTACTTCTTGATTTGCAATGAGTAATTGTTCTTGTAATTGATTAATCTTATCGTAAAGCTCTTTGTTGTTCTGCGATTCGATGATCGATGTGTTTGGTAAACTTGTTAAACTTATCGTTGTTGTGTCAAAGAGGGACTGGTTCGATGACAAGTCACTAAGCGAACTCGAACGCTGTGGTTTTCGGAATGTAATATTATCATCTTGGCCATTTTCCATCTTGATAATAATAATGAAGTGTTTCGGAACTAGTCAAGCAATAAACAATATTTAAGAAATTTATTAAAATCCAAAAACTTATGCCAGATGCCAGACGCGAACTTGCGACCTCACGTTACCGAGATACACTCTGTAGCCCCTCGACCATTTGAAGTGTTAGAGAGTTGACGGAAATACGGCACCGGGTCGCTCAAGTGCTAAACTTTCAAATAAGTAAAATCGTTAGAGAATTACGTAGTCATGAGAAATAATTTTGTTTTCTTGCACTTAATTTTACTTATACAATTTATTTTAATCACTATAGGTACACTTTGCTTTAGTTTTACTGTACGTTAACACAATATCTTCGTGTTAATTGTTTTTGTTGACACTTCTAACACTTAAGAGTTTAGTTTGTTTTTTCACTGGTTCTTCAATTTATTTTAAATATAACACTCACACGTCGTTATTGGACTATTAGTAGACGTTTTACATTAATATTACGATAAAAACAGTACATTTACCGAAAAAAAATACATAAAATATAGCGGAGCTCTCACATTAGTTTTTGAGGACTACCCTCCTCGTCTCCTAGTCCCTAGTTACAAATTTCATCTTCGCAACTTTTGAAATTGTATCATTCATGTTGCCCATTTTTATGCATTCTTTAACACCTGAAAGCATACGATTTGTTTTAACATACAGAAACTTATTTTTACTACTAATTTTCAATATATTATTTTTCTCTGTGGTAAAAATCATAGAATATTTTAAACCCTGTCATTTTTATTGACATGACATATGTCTATTTTATTTTCTTAAACCATAGACATAAGATACCATGGACAACCTTAGTTAAGCTCGTTGTACATTATAATTTACATAATAAGAGCAGCGGCAGACTGCGCCTCTGTAAACCGTTTTTATTCGTTCATGATTTCTTAATTGACATTTGAATTTAAAATTTAGAATACATGTCGGAACGAAGAAAAACGGGTGTCACTTTTTTAGTCTTGAATCTGGATGGAACGCGGAAAGTGCGTTTTCTGTTGAATACTACCAGGTGTACTATTGAATCTGAAAATCTCTTTAAAACTATATTATATACAGCCTGTGAATGGAACAAAATCTTAGAAGTGCAATAAATATAATTTATTGAGTGTTGAACTTAAATGTGTGCATTTTACTGGTTCATAAACTACGTCGGTCACCGCTTCATAGTAAAGGGCTTGATTGATCGGCATATTAAGCCACAGCCCGACCTCCACACTTCTATCTGCCAGTGCCAGCCTATTCTACTGCCTAACTGACTGCCTGACTATTAGTTCAGCAGCCTTGACCATCTAACTGTGTGCCAGCCCATTCGTCCTGCTGGCTACCCTACTGCCTATCTAAGCGATTCATCTGCGAGCTCATCTGCCTACCTCGGGCATTCCACGCCTTCGTGTCCGTCCAGCTGCCTAGCCTGCCTGTCTGCCTGCTAAGAAATATCTGCCCACGTTGTGCGAAGCCGGATCTTCCTAGCTGTCCACGTCGTGCGAAGCCGGATCTTAAATTTCTTTACCTATATCCTTTTTCTTATTTTTTTTTTTTTACTTTATTATTAACATGGCTTACGTATAGTTCTTCTGAACTATACGTAACGCTACAACTTCACCGATTTTCACTACTTGATATCTGTTACTAAGGCCTGTAACATTTTAAGAGCGGATCCTGAGACACCTAGATGGTTTAATTTTAACAAAAGTATATCGTGACTAATAGTATCAAAAGCTTTTTTTAAAATCTACAAACACTCCTAGAGTAATTTTCTTACTATAGATATTAGACTTGATTTTTGTCACTAGATCGGTTGCAGCTGTAAACGTGTTTGACTTCGGTCGAAACCCATATTGTTTTTCATATAAAAAGTTTTTTGATTTTAGAAATGCACTAAGTCAGTTATGCAATATTTTTTCAAACACCTTTGATAATATTGGTAATCCAGATATTGGTCGGTAATTACCTGGATCTGATCTGTTTCCCAACTTGTAAATGGGGCTGACTTTTGCAACTTTCAAGGATTCTGGGCAATTTCCTTCTGTTGGACACCTATTAATACAAAGAGTTAAGTTTTCCGCTATTTGATCCACACACACATACACATAACACATACATTCACATTACACACACACATATCAACAACACACACACATCAACAACACACACACATTACATTTTATCATTTTTGTACTTATTCCATCAATACCGGCGCTAGTGTTTGCATCTAAGTTTTCAATTATTATAAGTACCTCTGCTAGTAGCAGGTTCGAACTGTGTTAGATTGGCCGTACTGTCTATTCTGCTAGCGGGTACCTGTAAAGCATGATTATTGTGATATGATTTTGGAATTTTGCTAGCAAGCTTTTCGCCTATATTTGGGAAAAATAAGTTGAAACACTCACAGATTTCACTGTCAGTTATTTGGCCTGTTGGCGTGTCTGATTTTACAAGAGTAGAGCTACGTTTTGTTTTGTTGCTAGCCAGACTATTAATAAGTTGCCACATTTTAAAAGGATTTTTTTCACAATTTTTAAAGGCTTTGTAATAGTATTGATTTATTTGCTGATTGAATTTCTTTATTTGCATTTTATTCTTCTGCTGTAGGAGCTCGTCCTCTACCTCTTTGTTTTCAGGTGAGGAATGTTTCAATTTATGCCACAGTATATTTCTTTCGTTTATGGATGTTAAAAGGTGATTGTTGATCCAGTTTTATTTTAAAAAATAGCATCCTATAGGTATTTTCCAACGTTGTGAAATCATTGTGTATGTCAGATAAAGTATGATCTTCTATAGTTTTATATAGATTACCGTAATTAGTAGCTTTGTTTGTTACTTTTTTGGGTTTTTCCGGTGTAATTCTGTTTACCTCGAAGTAAATTTGTTTGTGATCTGACATGGCGGTTTCCACTAAAGCCATATGAAAAGTATTATCTTTTAAAGTTGTACATATATGATCTAATATTGTCTTAGTAGTTTTAGTAATACGGGTGCAGTACATTTTATCAATTTTGTTTAGTATTCTTAGCCCGTTTTCTTTTAGCACTGTCTTATATTCTTTAATAGATTTTTCTTTACTTAGTAGATTCAGGTTAGAATCTCCGAAAACGAGAAATCTTTTCCTTTTGATTAGGTGTTTTGAGGATATTTATAGACTGCAGGGTATTTATAGACTACTCCAATATCTAAAGAGTTTGTCCAGGTGTATCCATAAAAAGTGATTATTATCTTCGCAATGCTCTTCCATCAATTCATGCTTCAGTTCGTTGTGCACATATATTGACACTCCACCGCCCCTTGAAGATGTTCTATAATTGTAATAGTGGGTATAGTTTGGTAATTTTTGCCTCAAGGCTTCATTTTCATTTTCTTCTTGACTGATGAACTGAATGATGACTTCCAAAGCAAAACACTAAAGAGATCAAAAATAACTTTCGTTTCGGTTTGTCCTTACGATTGGAAATGTATACCCAGAATTGCTTGATGTTAGTGTGAATGTTGTCTTCAATAGATTTAATATATCTAGAGAAACATTTATTACACAAATCCTTGAATGATTCTCTATGATGCGAGAATTTTTCGTAATCTGCAATGTTACCGAATTTCTGCCATTTAATCCACGCCTTTTGTTTTTTCCTAAATAACCCTATCAAAGACCTCGAGAACCAAACCGGAAAGCCAGCAACTCTGGATATTGCTGGGGGTGTATGTTCTTTAACTATATCATCAATCTTATTTACATTCTACATGCGTTTAACGCCTCTTCGGATTTTAGAGGGACAAGGAGTTCTGTCCAGTTTGTAGCATGTATCTTACGATTGATCTCCTCATAACCCGGTTTATAAAAGTTGTAATTATGAAGAGGACGTTTTTTCGGAAGTCGGTGTCACAAAACGAAAAAAACAATATATATATATATGTTGTTTTTCGACTTTAACGTAGACGGAGTTGCGGGTGCTTAATAATATTATGTAATAACAGATTCACAGGAGCAGGAAAACATTATAACAGGATAAAATTACAACATAAAAACTTACTTTTGCCTATAATATTAAATACAATTACAGCCGTAAAATTAGTGTGGAGTTTAACTTCAGTATGTACAAAACACAGTCGTGTACACAAAAATTAATTTTCCCTAAACTCTGTGAATTATCACAATTTTGTAACAATGAATTTTATCATTGTCAATTTGTGTGGAATTGTTTTAGCAGTTCTGGCGGTTAACGTATCTCATCATGGTTATGATTTGGATTGTAAGTTATTATAATAATTCTTTTTGCATTTTTATTATATTTTTGTCTTATATTTATACATACTATTTATTTAAGAAGGCGCAGAATTATGCACTTTACTATTTTAATGTGAGGGTACCGATAAGTAGGAACATTTTGTGATTTTAAAATGACCTGGTGGTTGACCATAAGCTCTTAGAGTAAGGTTATTTTGAGTGTGTATAAGGGACAGATGTATATGACTTGTATACATCTGTCACTTACGCGATCTCAAAATAACCTTAATCTAAGAGCTTATGGTCACCCTCCATGTCTTGGACAGGACAAGGATAAAGATAATAAAATAGTACATTTTCCATGAATAAATAAAATAACCGTTAGATTTGAACCCAAACTAAGCAAGCTTGTATCTGGAACAACTAGTAGGTACAATTCACGAAGGTAGGCCTAGGTGTAATGGGTAGCTCGCCGTCCGATTAGGACCAAGCCCGAGTTTACGGCGCGTAGTGTTCCACGCGCGCCTCAAAGAGATGTCAGCAAAAGGGACGGGGTCCTGTAGGGCCGATGCCTGTCTGGGTCGCGGATAAATTTGAAAGAGAGTTACCGCGGCCCTGGCACAAGCAACTGGAGGAACACGGGTGGGTTTTAGTCAGTAAAAGTCTGACACGCCCTTCCGCTTCACCCAGAGCGGGAGAAGTCATTGGATGATTTCCCACCCAAAAAAAAAAAAAAAAAAAAAGGCCTAGGTACGCCTGGTGAAATCACCGAATGCTCTAGGAACGAAACTATGACCATTAATACAACTTCTACCATGGCTATGAGCGATTGGATCATTAAGTATAGCGATTGATTCATTAAAACTGAAACGACTGCACCTAACACTACAACTTCAGCTAAAGATCGACGAAGAGTGGGAGAGGAGGATACTATTGATTGGCTATGGACGGATATAGAGTCAACGACAAACATGGAGGAGGGGTTCACAGAAACGAATTGGACCACAGTACTTTATTATTTAATTTAACATTACAAGTCTAATTCATAGGTCACATCTTTCTGTAAAGATGTTATCAAACAGTATAAGCGGGCTTACTCTCCAGAAGAGCAAGTCGAGCGAGCAAAACAAGCCTATGTAACACGAGCTAATTGAGCGCGAGTAAACATAAGATCAAGCAAAGCGAGCACTTTCACAAGAGAGTGGAACGGGCAAAGCAAGCCTACAAATGATACAAGTGAGCAGAGCTTACATCCGTATTACAGAATGCAACTGCTCTGCGGCTCGATCTAAGTCTCGATTCAGCTGAGTAAATATTGGTTAATTAAGGCTCTGGAATGTAATAGTTGCTCAAGCACAAATTTTAAAATATACACAGTTACATTTTGGTTGTCTTAATCCCTTGGAGGGTCGATCCGGTGCATAACACAGTGTCTGTTTGTAAAAAAATAAATTAAAAAAAAAAACTTTTCACAAAAAAATTAACGTCGTCGTCAAGAGGGACCGAAGTCGGTGTCTTTGGTACCTCTTGTTTTATCATTTTGCAACACTGACTGCCGGAATGAAAGTTATTGTAGTCAACAAGGAACATCGCATAGAAGCCGCGTCTAGAACAAAACACGAGCGAAACCGTGTCACCATTACTTTTTCTCAGTGTGCGTAAGCCGAATTTGTTTACGTTCCTCAAACGCACACAAATGTAACTTTCAGTGATACCATTACCAGACCGTTCTATTAATTCCGTTCTATTAATCTGAATTGATCTCAATACTTGACGTTATTTAGATTAATAGAACAATATTATGCGATAGATATAGAGAAATAATTGTTATTGGTGATTTTAATTTGTATTCGTGTCCTGTAAATGTTAAAAATTATTATGAATGTTTTATTTATTTATTTATTTATTTATTTAGACTTCATGCACAAAAGGTACAAAGGCGGACTTAATGCCTTAGGCATTCTCTACCAGTCAACCAAGGGTGGTGCAGAGACAACATGGCAGGTGCATTTTTATAAAAAAAATAAACCAGTTATTATATAACATACTAAAATAGGTAAAATACACGTACATATATATATTGAAAATAATATATACTTATATAAATATATATATATATTTATAAATTAACAGAAAAGAAGAAGGTGAGATGACTCTGCTTACTTGTTTTGAAAATAAATCCGCAATTTTTTTTAGTTTTATGTCCTATTGCGAGTTCACTCAGAGCAACACAGTACCCAACCATCTGGGTCGTCGGTTGGATTTGGTTCTGAGCATAGGTTTTGGCAGGGAGGTGTCGGTGGGGTGCAAGTTGAAAGCCTCCACGCGGCGCACCCTGGGCAACGTCGGCTCCAATTGCCCACCCGCGTTGGGTGGACAGTTGGGGCGGGCGACTAATTTCAAAACACGAGGAAAGGTCACGGTTCCAAACACAGATCATCATCCATGATGCTCTATGCATGATGCTCCGGGCTAGAGGCGGGACGGCAAGTCCGTTGCTGCGGTGGCCATCTAACGCCTACTCCCCCCTCTGCTGACAGAGGGTAAGTCGAGTGGGCGTGGAGTAGAGATGGAACCCAATCCCATGGTCTCGCGTGCCGAGGGGATGAATGGCCGGAGGGTTTGTATCCGGTCCCTAGCGCTGGGAAAGGGACCTTACCCTTAAAAAGGGAAATAAAATGGAACAGAGACTAACGGAAAAAAATCCTCAGGCGGGTACCCTTGCGCAACGCACCCTCTAGGGATCTCCTAGAGGGCAGCCCCATCGTATCTGAGGGGGGCACCAATAGTCTCGTGGGCCGGCAGACCACCGCCGACCTGCGCCACGAGCGAGAAAAGGAGCTCCAGGTTCACCTGGAGCAACTGCGCGACGTGGATGCACCGCTTGCCGTCACCGACGGCAACAAGAGCCGAGGAGGCTCAAGTCCCCATGTGGACGTACCTCTTGCCGTCGTCGGCGGCAACAAGAGCCGAGGAGGCTCAGATCCTGGAGGCAACTTGTCTGACCCGGACTCGCGTGGCACCTCCAAAGTTTGGAGGAAGCGTCCTCGACTGTGACTCGGGGTCGCTGGGTCTCTCCTCAAGTGAGGGGAACCTGTCGGCCCCGAAGGTATCAACGGGACGGGGTCGCGTGGTGGGGGTCACCGCTCGGGTGCCGGAGCGCGACGTGCGGGGTCGCTTCTTGCCTCGGCCCAACACGCCTGCCCCTGCAGAGTGCGTGCAGAGCAATCCCGGGCACATGAGTGCGGACCAGAGTGGTGGCTCCACTACCTCTCTGCTAGGGGCAAACAAGGCGGAGGCGAATGCCGCAAAGCGGGCGCAGCAACGGGCTGTTGCGGCAGACGAGGTCAATGAGTTGGCCCGACAGGCCCGAGAGCGGCGTACGGCTCGGACGGCGGATGCATCAGCGGTGGCGCTCTGTCGCCAAGTGAGAGACGGCCTGGATGTCATCCTGAAGGTTGCCACCAAGCCGGAAAGTCCGCTGAGGTTAGGTCCGCGCCCGCTTCCCAGTCGGCGGCTGCGACCCCGCCGACGCCACCTGGCCCTCTTACGGAGGCCTGGACGACGGTGGTCAAGAGGAGCCGCCGTCGAAAGAAGAGGACGGCGCCGCCGGCAACCGCTGGAGCACCCGCACCGATAAAAAATAAAGCCGCGGGACCGCCTAAGGTCAGAGCCTCACGCTCCGCGGCTGTAGTGATAACGCTGCAGCCCGGAGCCGTCAAAAGGGGCGTCAAATACAAGGCGGTCCTGACAGAGGCGAGGGCCAAAGTCGCGGTCCCCGACCTTGGAACAACGTCCGGCTTCAAAATGAAGCCGGCGATTACGGGGGCGCGGCTGCTCGAGGTGACGGGTGCCTCTAGCGCTGAAAAGGCGGACATTTTGGACGCCAAGCTGCGGGAGGTCCTCAGCCCTGGGGACGTCCGGGTGTCCAGCCCGATGAGGACGGCTGAGCTGCGTGTCGACGGTCTGGACGACTCGACGACCCTAGTTGAGGTCGTGGTGGCCATTGCCCGAGCCAGTGGATGTCCGTCCGAGGATGTGCGGACGGGTGAGATCCGCGCCGACGCTACCGGGTTCGGCATGATCTGGGTGCGGTGCCCGGTGGCGGCAGCGAACAAGGTCGCTGAAGGTGGGCGACTGTTGGTGGGGTGGGTTTCAGCAAGGGTGAAGCTGCTGCAACTGCAGGGCATTGCGGTGCTATCGTTGCCTGGACATTGGGCATGTCAGGGCACGATGCACCGCCGAAATAGACCGCAGCGAGCAGTGCTATCGCTGCGGTCTCTCTGTCTCTTACGAGGCGGCTTGCGTACTGGCCGGATCCCCGCCCTGGGACCTGGAAGCGAAGGTACTCGCGTCACTGTATCGGTGGCGCGGGGAAGCGCGGGCGCGGGGCGAAGGGCCGATGCTGCGACATATGGAGTTGCGTCGGTCTCAGCTCCGCGATGTCCTGGTGGCGAAATGGCGGGATAGGCCTTTACGCCCTACCGCCGGCCTCGTTACCATCGAGGCGATCCGGCCAGTGCTCGAGCGCTGGCTCGGAAGGAGGCACGTCTCCCTGTCGTTTCGGGTGACGCAGGTGCTCTCGGGGCATGGTTGCTTCGGGAAGTACACGGCGTGGCATACGCTGGCAGAGTGTGCCGCTTGGGAGGAGCCACGCCGTGCCCTCATCTCTGAAGTAGGCAGTGACCTGTCGCTGCCGGCCGTAGTCGAGTCTATGGTCGGCAGCGAGGAGTCCTGGGACGCGGTGGTATCCTTCTACGAAACAGTCGTCTCGCAGAAGGAGGCTGCGGAGAGGGAGAGGGAGATTTCATCCGCTAACCCGATCCGCAGCAGACGCGCCGGGCATCGGCGGAGGGCGGACAACGCCCTCTTCCAGTCCCCCTAAATGGGTCCAGGGGCGACGGGACGTCCGTCGCCCCCCACACATCAGGACCCGAGGTGGTGGCGCGTGGTATTCCACGCGCGCCCCTCTTGGGCGTCGCGGGGATCGTCCAACACCTCACTCCCCCCCCAACCCGAGGTCGTGGCCCGCAGAGGCGGGCCGGCACTAGCTGGGGGTTGCGGAAGTATCTTTGTTCCCGCGACCCCCAGCGTAGGTGTGAGTTGGAACACCGGGGTGGTTTTTAATCAGTACGAGAGGACATCCAATGAGGATTTTCCAAACAGAAAAAAAAAAAAAAAATGGTGGTGTCGGTGGTGGCGGCCGAAGACGCGCTAATTAAGTAAGCGACAACGGAAGAGTTTAAAAATAAACTTTATTTGATCCCAGTTACAGCAAGACAGTAATTACTTAATTCTACAAAATGTTGATCTTATATACTAATCTTATTGCTAACCAATCATCTCTGCTAATGACGCATGTCCTAGATATTATATGCTGACATATAGCTGTTATTATAATATAATTATTGGCTGATGAAGCTAATATTGGGGGATTGGGGTTCCTTAACTCCTCCCTCCCTAAGAGAGAAATTATCCGAAGGCGTCGCAGATGACTTCGGAGAATTTCGGCAAAAACGGAAGACATTTAATTTGTATGAGATGACGACAATAATTATTATGATAATGATATACTCTAAAATGGTCCATACGCTAATTTCTATTGTTACTATTTGGGTTGTATCGTCACTTTCACTAAATTTGGCACTTTGTAACAATTCTTTCACGTCACTAAAGTCCACGTTTCTTAGGTCGACCTTCTCCGTCCTTGTCTGTATGTCTTGTTGAAGCTCTGGCATCTCGACCAATGGGAGCTTGAAACTGGAAATTGTAGTGTTTGTGGCGGCACCAACAATTACTCCTCCTATTTGCGCCTCGCATTGTTGACTCAGTGTCACGATATAGGTCCCAAAGATGTTGTATTTGCGGATTTCCTCATTGCAGTTTTCGGTAATGATCAGGTTGTCCTCTGTGTAGACCAACCATTGGCTATCCGTTATCTTCTGCACCTTAGGCTTTTCTATCTTGATACGATTCTTTACGCAGCTATTGTAGTTATTCTTCATCAACCTAATTTGTTCTATACAGGTCTCGACTGGATTCTGAGCTAAATTACTTTCATCACAAAGAAATCTGTCATTTTCAATTTCAGTACATGAGTTTACCACGGGCATGTATTTCAATCGATTCACCATTAGGTAAGGGTATTTGGGAATAATGGTAAAAGTGTCTGGAGAATGGAAAATAGGAATAGGAATAACCTTATAATAATTATATGTTTCGTTGTCTATTAGAGGGACTTCTAACACAAATACTAATCTATTGTTATTTAAATATGATTTGACTATGATATTACGTTCTAGTTTTATTAAATTACTTTTACTAACTGGATATATTGTCCTAGCATGTTTACTAATTGTTTCTAAACTGCTGTACAGTTCTGTGCTATTTATAATAGACTGGTGCAAAACATTTAGTTTGCTAAAGGCGATTGCGGACTCTATTTCTTGTATGTTCTCATAACAAGTTCGAAAGTTGCTTAAAATTTGGTACATAGTATCTATTATTCGTAGTAACTTGTTAAATTTGAATTCATTTTCAGCTAGTTTTTCTATGCCATTAGTGTGTGAGCCTAATCTTTTAATATTTGAATTTATGATTTCTGAGTCATTAACTAATTTATCGAAAGCTTTTTGCATTGATGACACTTTACGTTCGACTGCATGTTCTCTATTCTGGAGTAAAACGATTTCCTTATCATATTTAATTGCATCGTCTTCATCTAAATTACCAGATATAGCTTTTACAAATGAGCCCAGAGGGTTGAACAAAGCTCGTTTGTTTCTATGATTAAGGGGTAAAATTTGATATAATTTATCTTTAGTAAGTCTTATTAAATACTCGATTTGGTTTTCTATACCTAAAGTTTCATTACTTAATTTGCTTTCTATAATTTTCGATTTCATATTGCTAAAATCGCGAATATTATTATCTATTTGTAAGCTTAAGGATTCTAAATCTAAAATCTTAAATATAGTCCAATAATTATTCTTCTTCACCGCTACTCCCATCTTCAACGACGCTATCCCCGGATTCCGAGTGAAGTTCTGGAGTTCCAGCGTGAATCCTGACATCACTAGTACCAGAAGTACTAGGCATGACCTGTGGAGGACGTTTTACATTTTTTATCGCCACTCTAGTTGGTCTTTTATTTAATTCTACAGGCACTATATTACGTTCGGTTTCACCAGTGATTTCGGCTTTTTCATAGCGAGGTTTTTCCTTAGCTTTCCTAGTCCTAGTATTCTTCATGTAAATAGTATCTCCTGTCTTAAGGACTGGTGTTTCTTCACCTCCTTTCTTACCTCTTACCTTAAGTTTATCTGTGTTTAATTTATCTGTTACAAATTCGTATAGTACTTTGAGACGTTTCCTATGATCTAATAATAATTTCTGAGTTAAATTTTTCTCCCTATCGACATTAAATACATTTCCGGCATCGGTATGCCCAAAGACTAGTTCAAAAGGCGTAAAATCTGTCGCTGAGTGTATGGTGTTATTATATGCCATAATAGCATACGTCATAACGGAAGCTGCATCTAAATCGTTTTTTTCATATTTTGCTAATCGGTAAATTTCGATGATAGTAGAATGGAATCTCTCGACTATTGCCATAGAACTGGGATTGTTTGGAGTCCCTATGTGCAATTCTATTTTGTATAGACTTAACATTTCCTTAATTAACATGTTATTAAATTCTGTCCCTGAATCACAACTTATTCTACTGGGCAATCCATAAATACTAAAATATTTAATTAATGCTCTAACTATCTCTGGTGTACTCCTATTAGGTACCTCTATTGCCTGTGCTAATTTACTAAAAGCATCTACAATAGTTAAATAATATTTTCCTTCAATGTATAATAGATCCATAAAAGCTTCTTGGAATGGACTATTCTGAGTTTGGGTTAACTGAATTTGAGGTTTAATGGGCTTTCTATCGTACTTCATTTTTCTACACATTTCGCAGCTGTTAATAACTGTTGTAACTATTTCTTTCATGTTTGGCCACCAATAATATCTCTTAAGTTTAGCTAAAGTTTCCCTAATGCCTCTATGACAGGTTTTCCCGTCGTGGTATTTCATAATAACTTCTTTCTGATCCTCTTCTGACTCTGTCAAATTGATCACTCTTTCTGTACATTCTGTTAACTTAACTGAACCCTTTTTAAACAAGTTAATAACCATGTTTGAAAAAGATTTTCTAAACGATGGATGTTCAAAATAAATATGATATTTATGTTTAGGATCTATATATTCTTTTAGAAAGTCTTTAACTAATTTGTCATTATTTGTTGGTAAGTGAACTTCAAAAATTTTCTGTTTATTATTAGAAATATTCTTTACTGTCAATTTATCTTTAAACCATGAGTGAACTAAAATTTGTCTAGCTTTAGTATCTATAGCTTCATTTAAAATAGGAATACCTTCATGTTCCCTATTTGAAACTGAATTAGCTGTGACGCCATCATCAGAATCCGAAAGTTCTATCGTTTCTATGGGCGTTTCGTCAAATTGCAGCTCTTCATCTATAATTTTTTGTATTCGCTCTTTCCTATCACCTACGTTAACAAATATCGAATCTAAATCGTCGTTAATTGCATTAATTTTAATCCTAGATAAGGCATCTGCATTTGTATTTTGAGGCCCTTTCTTGTACTTAACCTCGTAGTCATATTCCTCTAAGCGTAAACGCCAACGCGTGAGCTTACTGTTGGGTTCTTTTAATGAATATAGCCATGCTAATGGTCTATGGTCTGTAAAGATAGTAAATTTATTGCCATATAGATAAGGCCTAAAATGCTTAACTGCCCATATTATGGCTAAAAGCTCCTTCTCAATAGTACTGTATTTTACTTCTGTGTCACTCAGAGTCCTGCTAGCATATGCTACTGGCTTGTCTGAGCCTATTGATCCTTGTGACAATACAGCCCCAATTGCAAAATTCGATGCGTCGGTAGTTAAAATAAAACTTTTACTAAAATCGGGATACTGTAATAAAGGTGCGTTTGTTAAAAGTTTTTTACATGTTTCAAAACATTCCCTATACTCCTCATTAATAATTATTTTACGACCTTTCTTTAAACAAGCTGTTAAAGGTCTAGTTATTTTTGCAAAATCTTTGATGAATTTCCTATAATAACCAATAAGTCCTAAAAAGCTTTTTATTTGTGTAACTGTTTCTGGAATAGGATATCTTAAGATTGCATCAATTTTATCATTATTTGGCTTCAATCCTTCACTTGTAATAGTGTGCCCTAAGTAAAGAACTTCCTTTCTAAGAAAATGTGATTTGTCGAGTTGTATTTTTAAATTTGTCGCCCGAAAACGATCAAAAACTGCTCTAAGTTTTTCTACATGCTGAGTCAGCGATTTAGAAAAAATTATGACGTCATCAAGGTATACCAGGCAATGTAAGCCCTGGAGACCTCTTAGAACGTTATCCATAGCCCTCTGAAATGTTGCAGGTGCTGTTTTTAACCCAAACGGCATCCTGTTAAATTCATAATGTCCTGAAGGTGTACTGAAAGCTGTTTTCGCCCTATCTTCTTTCTGGACCTCGATTTGATGGTATCCACTAGCTAAATCTAAGGTAGTAAAATAGGTACTATTGCCTAGCATATCAAATAAATCATTTATGTTGGGCAAAGGGTATTTGTCATCGGTAGTAATTTCATTGAGACGTCTATAATCGACTACCATCCTCCATTTTTGCTGTCCTGATGAATCTAATTTTTTTGGCACTAAATGTACGGGAGCACTCCAGGGGGAGTGTGATTCCTGGATGATATTGTCCCTTAACATTTTATCTACCTGATTCCTAATTTCTTTCGATTGAATGGGAGGTAACCTATGTGCTTTAATATTTATAGGATCTTCATTCCTTGTTCTAATTCTATGTTTTACTTGATTTGTAAACGTTAATGGAATATTCTCACAATAAAATATGTCCTTATACTCATTACATAGCCCTTCGATGGTTTTACGTTCCTCAGAATTCATGTGGTGTAACTGTAATTTTTTTAAATTATCTGTTAGCATCCTATCTATTTCTATGTTATTTTCTGTAAAATTAATGTGAACAGATGGGTTCTGCCTGTAAGGTTCGACCGTAAAAGGTCCTGTTACCACTAAGGTTCTGGTTTCATCCGTATAATTCTGAATAACGGTTGATGCGTAACCTTTAATACACTTAACTAATGCGGTGGGCATTCGAATCCCTTCCGAAAATTGTTTAAATTGTAGTATAGCTTCCCCGTCTAGTAAGTTGACTGGCAATCTAACTCTTAATTCACTACGAGATGGCAATTGATATACCTCTCTCATAGGTGGTGCGTATATTATTGGAATATTCGCATTTTTTAAATGCAAAACTTGACTTTCCATGTTTATTTTTGCCTGTAACTGTTTAAGTAGGTTACTACCTATTAACCCATCATACCTATCATCAACACTGTAAACATAAAATTTATGAAATTCCTTACTGCAAAACGTAGCTGGTAAAGGAATAAATGCCGTTTCGCTATGAACACTCGATGCGTGAGTACTAACAACTTCGAAGGGTTCATATTGCAACCGATCCCTAAAGTACTTGTTTGCAATGTGTGGGCTTATGAAAGACCTAACACTGCCTGTATCTATCATAAACACTGCATTTAATTCTGGTACAACTATGTGTGGTAAGTTAAGACGTTTATTGCAATTAATTTTTATTCGCTCTCGAGGGTAGAGGCGGTTATACAAAAATTTCCCTGTCTGGGATCTTCAGGGATTTCCTGGAACTCATTATTTGAGTTGTCAAAACTTGGTTCGTTATAGCTATGATTATTAGTGTAATTAACACGGCGTGAACTTGCAGTGCGCATAGTAACGTCGGTGTTCGACTTTGAACCCGGCGGAGATGCTTGCGCTGCAAAAGGTGACGTTCGCGGTGCATATGCCGTGGACTGTTGGCTTTGTTGCGCCATCGGAAACTGTGACCTACTTGTCCTATTGTTATGATCATTATTATTTGTCCGATTGAAATTATTTTGATTATAATGTTGCCTATAATTCCTAAACTGCTGCGAATTGTTCATCGTAATTGAACTACTCGTGGCGTTATTCGGTGCAACTGCACTGGATAGGCTCTGCGAATTATACTTCGCACTATTGAAATCGGAAAAAAATATTTTTATTAGATCTATTATAATTGCGGTGATCGTTTGTTTTAGAATTATAGACTGATTGAAAGTTCTGTTCTTCTAAAACAATTTTCAACGCGTCTTCCAATGTCGAAACGTCGCGTAAACGAACTAACCTAACTAGGAATGGCGGTAAATTGAATAGAAAAACATTCATCGCCCTATTACTGTAGATTATCTGCTTAGCCTTCCGTAAAGAGTCATCAGCAATAGTCTCTGATATTTTGGAAAATAAAATGCTTCTTATATGCTGTATCCTATGACACAAATCTAAGTAACTTTCACCTTTGTTAATTTTACAGGATTCTAACTCCATTGCTAGACAATCTTCAGTACGTGGGTCGCCAAAGTGTTGATTTAACAGCATTTTTAGCTCATCCCACGTATTTATAGAGCCCCTTTCGCCTACCAAACTAGCTGCTTCGCCTGTTAATCTACTTGTTACTACATGAAATAAATAATTGTTTTGTACAACGCTCCCTTGGAATGTTGTTAAAATGTATTCACATTTTTTAATAAATAAGGGTAACGCTCTAACATCGCCATTAAATACTGGAATTATGTTTACCATCTCTTGCGGAATACGGTTTATACCTTCCATTATGAAGTGAAATAACGAAGCTTCACAAAAAGTAAGCACAAAAATTAATAAATTATCCCTAACTATTTACTACAACTAACAATCTATAAAATATTATTACGGCGTTGTCCAATCCCTAATAATACACACAACATAGATTAATACAAGGTTGGGATGCAAATGGAAGAGCTGAGAGGAAGGTGAAAAGATTTACTCACAATTCCGCAGCTATCTTCATGATCCCTGAATTACTGCTTGGCTCCTGGTCCTCTCCTGGCTTGATGTGGCTTCTTAATGTATTTGTTTGTTCGGTGATCTCTGCTGAACCGTTGAAACGGACGTCGGCTGCTTCCCGTAGATGTGGATACGTGACAGACTGACTACAGAGATCCTACCGGCTGCGCCAATTAAGTAAGCGACAACGGAAGAGTTTAAAAATAAACTTTATTTGATCCCAGTTACAGCAAGACAGTAATTACTTAATTCTACAAAATGTTGATCTTATATACTAATCTTATTGCTAACCAATCATCTCTGCTAATGACGCATGTCCTAGATATTATATG
Organism: Anorthoa munda; assembly: GCA_945859665.1. Taxonomy (NCBI): domain Eukaryota; kingdom Metazoa; phylum Arthropoda; class Insecta; order Lepidoptera; family Noctuidae; genus Anorthoa; species Anorthoa munda. The sequence continues at coordinate 7,776,901 of OX243917.1, read as the reverse complement.
CTGACATATAGCTGTTATTATAATATAATTATTGGCTGATGAAGCTAATATTGGGGGATTGGGGTTCCTTAACTCGCTCGTGCCCGTCGACGCGCACCACCCGCCGCTCGCGCTCAGCGTGCCATGTGCACGCGCGCCCCCAACACCCACCGCGCCCGCCCCGCCCGTGCCTTCTGCCGGCGGCAGTCCCGCCGCACGTAGTGTTAGGCCGCAGTGGAACTTTTATCGGGCCGACTACGAGATGTTATATTCTATGCTAACTTCAACTGATTGGAGTATGATTTACGACACGCATGATTTGGAGGATATGTTGAATATTTTTTTATGATAGACTGTGTGATATTTTAGATAGATGTGTACCCCGCAAAAAGGTTAAACATGAAAATTCTCGATACGTTTATCCCGAATGGTACACCGCAGATATTATAAGAGATATAAAGAATAAAGCTAGACTTCATAAAACTTTCAAAAAAACAAAGCTGGATAGCGATTATTCCGAGTTTTCAAAGTGCAGAGCTCGTATTAAAAAATCAATAGAAATGGTACACAAAGAACATAAGTTTAAAATACAAAGTCAATTCTCAAAAGATCCAAAATCATTCTGGCAGTAGGTATATTAGGTCCAAAAGAAGTAGGTTAAACAGGCAAATTATCATTAAGGATGGTCAACATCTTTCGGATGAGGAGTGAGCTCGACAATTTGCGTCATTTTTTGAGTCGGTGTACAATAAGGAGCGGCCGCGGCTGGAGGCGCGGGCGGCGGCGGCGGAGGCCGAAGCGAACAGTGCGCGAGTGCACATTGAGACCCTCAGTCTTCAAGACGTAAGAGAAGCGCTCATAAACCTCAAACCAAAGCGCTCATCTGGCCCCGATGGCATACCAGCTTTTCTGTTTCGAGACTGTGGCAGGGTGATTGCTGAACCCCTGCATCATATCTTTAATACTTGTTTAAAACAAGCAACGTTTCCGCCTAGCCGGAAAATCACACGAGTGATTCCGGTTCCTAAGGGTTAGTCAGGTTCAGATGTCAGTGGCTACAGACCGGTGGCAGTGTTGTCGACACCTGCAAAGGTGTTTGAGTCTGCCGTCCAGCGATGCGTGCAGGCTCAAGTGTGCGCACAGCTTTCGGACGCGCAGCACGGGTTCCGACCGGCGCGCAGCACGGCCACTAACCTGCTTAACATCATGGCGCGGGTGGTGCCGGCAGTCGATGCTGGTGTACAGGTAGGCGCAGCTTATTTTGATTTCAGGAAAGCGTTTGATACCGTTCGATAATGATGTACTGTTAATGAAGCTGGCAAAAATTGGCTGTACATCGCATCTTTTACGGTTCTTCGCCAGCTACTTGGAAGACCGACAGCAGTATGTTCACTACAACGGGTTTGAATCTGAGCCATACTACACCAGATCCGGCGTGAGCCAGGGCAGCAATTTGGGTCCTCTCGAATTTATAACAGACGTAGTCAAACATAGTTTATGTTTATTGTATGCAGATGACCTCAAATTGGTGCTCGAGGTTAGAGGTTTGTCGGACTGAGAGCGATTGCAGGAAGACATAGATAGAGTGGTAGAGTGAAGCCATAAAAATAAACTCTATTTCAACACAGCGAAATGCTCAGTGATGTCATTTACGCGCGCGAAGTCTGCCTTAGACTAAGAATTCAAATAGAGGAAGCGCCATTGCAGCGAGTGTCTCAGGTGCGAGATCTAGGAGTACTGCTTACCCCGGATCTTTCTTTCCGTGATCATATAGTTAAGATTTGCAAGAAAGTGTACAGAAACCTGGGTTTCGTGCTGAGACAGTCGCAAGGTTTCACAAATATTACCACGCTCAGCGTGCTGTATGACGCTTTGGTAAGGAGTCACTTGGAGCATAGTGCGGTGATTTGGGCTCCTCATGGAGCGAAGTACAATGTCATGCTGGAGCGAGTACAAAATAAATTTAAAAGACACTTGTATTTCAAACTTTATGGAGTTTACCCATTTTACCCGCTAATGTATCCTACACTGTTTGTACTGGGAATGGTGGGGTACAACGAAATCAGAGTGCGCCGGGAATTTACACTCGCGGCGCATGCATTAAAGCTCCTGCGTGGAGTAGCACATAACCCGGATGTGCTGCGTCACCTGAAGCTGTGCGTGCCAGATCGGTACGTGTGGAGGCGGCGGCGGCCGCCACTGCTGGCCGTGCCTGCTGCTAGAACCAATCTATTGGCAAAAACACCTCTCACCCGCACAATCTGTGTGCTCAACGAATTACATGAGAGGCTGGACCTATTTTCGTGCAATTGGAGTGAATTAGAACCAATCTATTGGCAAAAGCACCTCTCACCCGCACAATCTGTGTGCTCAACGAATTACATGAGAGGCTGGACCTATTTTCGTGCAATTGGAGTGAATTCGCAAGAGTTTTGTTGAATCTTGTTAGTTATAATTAAAATTTAGATAAGTAAAGTTTTATTTTATATTAGTTTAGAAGATTTTAATGGTGTTAGAAGTTTAGGTTTATATAATTATTATACATTTAAGTCAAGTAAGTAAAGTCTGATTTTTGATTAAGTTTTTAACCACTCTATTGTATTGGGTTCAACCTGTAAGATAGTGTGTGTAAGTTAAATAAATAAATAAAATAAATAAATACAATAAATAACCATTGCCAACAAAAGTGGAAAAACGCATTAGTATGTTGCTGGATCAAACCAAGACAAGTATTTTATGTTATCAGTAACTGGATTAGATGAAGATGACCAGGTAATTAATACAGCACTTGGTTTATGTACTTAATCAAACAATTACAGTAAACTAATCACAAACAAACTTTGTTATTTGGGCCGGTTTTATTTAACTACAGTAAATTACTGATTAACTTTTAGTTTAAAACACTGTAGGTAGCAGTGTCGATAACGACTATAATTTAGAGGCTGTAAATAAATATAGTTTAGTTTGACGCACACAGAATCGCCACCATCATCATATTTACAAAGACTAATATTATACAAAACCAAATGCCAAGTTAGTCGAATCTCGAAATTTTATATCGTATTCAATAGAGTAGAGGGTACATTAAAAACATTTTTTTTCTAAGCAAAAATTTGAACAAAATTAAAAGGAATGTGGATATTTTTTCCCTCACAAATAGCAACACTGTATTGTGATAAAGTTAGGTTATTAAAATTTTTGTTTGGTGATCGATTTCATCATCATCATATCAGCCGAAAGACGTCCACTGCTGGACATAGGTCTCCCCCAAGCGTCACCACATTGACCGGTCCCGTGCGTCTCACAACCAGCGGATCCCTGCTACCTTCACCAGGTCATCGGTCCACCTGGTGGGAGCCCTTCCAATCCAAAGTCTTCCGGTTCGCGGTCCCCACTCCAAAACCTTTCTGCTCCATCGGCCATCCGTTCTGCAAGCAATGTGCCCTGCCCACTGCCACTTAAGTATAAAATATAAATTTTGTTTTCCTGGTGTTTATATGACATACCTTCACGCTACAAACTGTCATTTTCAATTATCTACTCGCGAGCCGTGTTTGTCGGCATGTGACGAAGTTTTAGTTCTTACTTTTTGTACTCGTACTAGGTTCCTATGCGTTAGTTTTTTAAGAAGGAACCCTTATAGTTTCCCTATGTCTGTCTGTCCGTCCGTCCGCAGCTTAGCTCAGACACTCTTAGCACTAGAACGCTATAATTTGGCATAGATACATATTAATCACGCCGACAGTGTTAAAATAAAATCAAGAAAAAAAGTTTTTTACCCTACTGCCGAAGGAGGGTAATATGTTTATCAGTAATATGTTTATCAGTCTATGTATCTATGTGTGTTCTTATGTGGCGTTCTAGAGATCAAACGCGTTAGCCGATTTTGATGATTATTACGTGAATCGATTTGTCTTAACCTTGTGAGTGTCACTGGCTACATTCAAATTGGAAAAAAGAAATGGCAGATTTTGGGGCATCATTCTTTTTTCTTCCTAAACCAACGTATAGTAGTGGGTATCGAAACAAAGAGTTGTAAGAGGTGATTTCAAAAATATATAACACGTACATATTTAAATGAAGGTACCTAATAAAAAAAAGTTATTTAAATAGTTATAAATAATAAAAGTGATGTTACGAGCAGGGGTTCAGGGATAAACTATTTAAACAGCAGACTTTAATTATTTACACTTTATTACAAAAACACTTCATAAACAATTCAATTACTTCGCACTATTTTCCTTTTCCGAACGCTCTGTGTCACTTCCAAATCGAAAGTGACTAGACGAAGCCGACCGCTCTTTATATAGCACGAAAGATGTTTCTAGAACATTCCATACTATTCTAGATACTTCAAGAATCTTCCAGAACAATCGAGTTCCGAACTCATTGTTCCCGAAGCGACGTCATTAATCTTGGTAACTACACGATATTATTATTATTGTCCTTTATTCATTTTGTTTCTTATAATCTACATTTTTAAATATTTTTATAAATAACTTAAAAAAACAAAAACATTTAAAAATATAAAAATAGAGGCCCACCGGTATCGGGAATAGGGTCCAAGCTACCGGCGGTCAGGGCTCCAGAGAGAGGAACCTCCTAACAATACGAGCCGTGTCCAGCAGTACTGCTTTCTGGATCAGGCCCTTGACCCAGCCGCCTAACGAGAGCCTCCTAAGGTGTTGGTCGAGGCTCGTGGCTATTAAGCCATTGGCTGACACGACTATCGGTACAATGATCGCTGTGTCCACATTCCACATGTCGACAACCTCGCGAGCCAAGTCAAGATACTTGATTTGCTTATCTTTCTCGGCTTTCAAAAGGTGCCCGTCATACGGGACAGTTATATCAACAATCATTGCATGCCTCTCGATTCGGTCCACCACCTAGTGGTGGCTTCACTTTTTGGATCAGGCTGATTAGCGATAATAGTCCTGTCAGTGATGATAGACCGATCCCAGTACAATGCGATATTGCCATTCTCGAAAACTGGGTCGGGCACATATCTGTAGTACGGTACCTCCGATGCCACAAGAATGTATTTCAGAGCAAGTTGCTGATGGATAACCCTCGCTACAAGGTTGTGCCTATGCAAGTACTCTTCGTTAGTTAAACGAGAACAACCAGAGATAATGTGGCGGATCGATTCACCCGGGCGGTGACATGCCCAACAGATGTCAACCGTGCCATTCTTCACAATAAATCTCCGGTAGTTATTCTTCATGATAACGTCGTTCATAATTGCACAGACAAAACCTTCGGTTTCCCCAAAGAGGTCATCGAAACTCACCCAGGCTACGGATGCTGATTGGTCAACATCGGACCCATGTAGGGCCCGGCAAAAGCGTCCGTTAAGCTCCTTACTCTGCCATACCTCCCTGCTGTCGTTAGTGTCAAGCACTAGGCTAGGCTTGCGCCAGTTCTCATTCGCCAAGGAGGGCGGGGTGAGTCCCTTGTCCACTGCTACTACATCTCGATGCATACCCACGTCGGTGTTTAGAAAATATTCCCTGAGACTGCATATCTCGCGGTTGTGGATGTTTTTGGCATTTAAAAAGCCTCAGCCTCCACACTTCCGCAGGATATACAATCTCATGACCGACGATCGTGGGCGATGCATTCGATTTGCAGTGAGCAGTGTATGGACCCGCCTATCCAGGGCGTCAAGTTTCGTTTGAGTCCATTTGAGTATGCCGAAAGAATACATCAATCCTGGCATGACCCAACCGTTGAAGGCGCGCACCTTGTTTCCGCCCGAAAGAAGGCTATTGAATACCTTCTTCAGGCGGCCAAAGAAGCGTTCCCTCAATGATTGCTTCATGTCAGTAGTGCTGATACCTAATGCTTCCGACATACCCAAATACTTATAGGTTTTGTTTGGAGAGAGGGATTTCTGGTTTATGGAATCAGCGAGTTGAATTCCTACGGATTCCACAATCTCCCCTCGCTTTACATGTAAGACCGCACTTTTGTCCACAACAAACTCCATACTGATGGCGCTAAAAGTTTCAGTTACCTTCAGTAGCTCCATCAGCTGAATATTGTTGGGGGCAAAGAATTTCAGGTCATCCGTGTAAAGGAGGTGAGATATAACCTGACCTCCTCTCTTCAACCGATAGCCTAGTCCTGAATTCTACAGCAGCATGCTTAGAGGATTCAGGGCTAGGCAAAACCAAAGTGGACTCAAACTATCGCCCTGGAATATACCTCGCTCGATCCTTACAAGCTCGCTATTCCTCTGAATATTTCGACATCCTGGATAGCGAAGGACTGTGCTCCATTGCCCCATACACGACATCAGGGAGATGCGTAGAGTATCTATTTATACAATTCTAGCACCCCCATGAGCCATGTATGAGACACCGAGTCATAGGCCTTCTTATAATCTATCCAACATGTCGACAGATCCTTTCGGGAACGTTAAACCTGTTGGCTAATGGCCATATCAATAACGAGTAGCTCCTTAGTACCACGGGACCCGTTCCTACATCCATTCTGTAAGACCGACATGATGGAGTTATTGTGGACGTGTTTTTTTTATTTTTTATTCTCAAAATGGATGTAAGAACCTTATAGACCGTTAGTAAACATGTAATAGGTCTATAATTTTTGGGTTCCACGGTGCTACCAGACTTGTGGAGCAGGTGGGTTATTCCTGTTGTAAGGAACTTGGGTAGCGAACCAGACTCTAAGGCTGCTTAGTACTGAAATGCCAAACGAGCGTGCGACCTTTGTAGCTACTTGATCCAGAAGTTGTGTCCGGACCTGGAGATTTTCAGTTTGGCAACGGACGGTCTGCACGGGCTACATCTTGGGGGCTGATAGCCTTCATTTCTTGTATTGGATTGCACGCTTGTTAGACCGCCCGAGTCCATTCACCTTCGGTGTGACTGATAGGCACCGACCAGATGCTGCGCCAGAATGAACGCATAGCGTCATCATCTGGCAGGCGCGTATCAGTCACACCTTGGTCGGGTCGCTTCCAAGTCGCGTCCAAACTCATCTTTCATTACTTTGTGTAGGGTGCAAATGCAAATACACCTTTAACATTAACTATTGTCAATGCAATGCAAATGTCAATGTAATGTAAAATGTCAATGAGTGCCAACGGGCTGGAATCAAGAAATAAAAATGCAAGTTGTCCGACTCAAACCACGTCTAATTGAACACTAAAATTAATATTGAAACAATGCATCATCACAGCTCTGCTCGCTGCTGCTGCTGCGTGATTATCATAATATCTAATAAAATATTTGTATGACTAATGTAGATATTATGTAACTGTACACTTAAAATCCATAAATATAATTGTCAAGCTCCCTAATCACACACGTCACTATGTTTTTCAGTGTCAAATTTCACTTCACTTAAGGCGCGATCAACACTTATCACTTCGTTCACTTTTGACACCCGTTTGTTGATTTTGCTACACCCGCCCTCGATGTCATCTTCTTCTTCTCGTCCTCTTCTGCTTATCGCATCTCGCGAACCCTCCCCCTGTCTTTTGGTGCTAGTCTTTCTCCAAAAGTACACGTACGATGTTACAGACAGAGCAATACTAATCGTTATTACGACATAGATTGCGGTGTAGTGGTGAATGTCATGGGGGGATAACGTTTCCAGGTTTGATTGCTCTTTAATCGAGCGCAGTAATTGTGTGTCAATCTTCTGGAACATTTCTTCATGCGTTTCGATAGGCAATGACGAGTTGCGGATCGACGTATTGATGATGTTGTTGATGGGAGAGATCGTGGGTATGATCATGGCGAATGGTTCGTTGACTATGACGTCACTTTTATGTTCTATGTATGCGTGCAACATGAATGAGTCACCCTGCAAGTTACATCCTCGTTTAAGTGTAATCAGACCCGAGTGATGTAACGACTCCGATGTCATTTGAGCACCGCAAACTAATTGCACTTCGCACGTGCCACAACAATAATAAAACCATGTGTTTTGCTGGTGTAGTTTTACCCACTTGTCAGCGCATTCCCTTGTTTCCGTGTGACAGTACACACTGTGTTCTTCATTGTCTCGGATCAGCTGTACATCGCAAATTGACTTGCGTCGGTCACCGGTGCGATAGATAGGGTGGTTTAATTTGCACATCAATGTTTTGTCCTGGATCTTTTGGCATTCTTGAACGTCAGATTGCTCGAGAGGTATGAATGAGTATTGGTTGGCGTTAAATGCTATTAGTTCCGAATTTGGGATGACGTACATCACCCGATTTATGCCAATACGTTGAGGTATGCTTATAAGTTTATTCAGCTCGTATAGAGCATCATTCAGAATGGGTATTTTTACTTCCATCAGTAAATATTGCTGTGTAATGCGTGCATGTATTCTGAACATTCTGTAGATGTCTCGTACATCATTCTGGACTTCTGGCAGCGTGGCATCGCGGGGTAGTTGTCTAGCTACTCTATCTAATTCGGTTTGCATTTGAGTTGGTGATAGTAAGTGTACGTCCATATGACCCTGGTACATGTTTGTCAGCGTATTGATGAGGGTTTGTTGGATTTCCTTTAGATTTTGGGCCATTTTTTCTGCAGCTAGTGCCGATGTAATGATGTAGAATGCATTAGCGGTGTCATGTTTATTCGTTTCTGTTTTATTTTCCAGATTGGTAAGGTGGTCATTCATCAAGGTAAACTGCTTTACCATTGTCGCTTCGTTGCGTTGTACGATGTTATGCTCGGTTTCCAAAATACTTGTCTGATTTTTGAGAAGGTGTAATAAGTGGTTGTCATTGTGTTGAATGGAATTGATGTCGTGTTCGTACTTTTCTGCGAAATGCTGATCTAGTACTCCAAATAGTGAGTTGGCAACATATCCCACTCCGTCGATTAATCCTCTTTTGAATCTGTGTTGAATTAATCGTTGGGACTTCAGCAGATTATTGTAATAGTCCAGTTCGTTCATGCTCTGTTCGAGTTGGTTGATTAAAATGTGGAATTGCATCATCCAGTCCTCGCAACGATATCCTTTTATATGAGACACGAATTTTTGCAGAGTGTCAACGTTTCGCCAGTAGTTTGTCATGTTGTAGTAGAATACTAATTTCCATTCATCTCGTATTTCTTGTAAGTCTGCAATCTTGTCAAAGTAAATCGTTTGATTTTTTGTCAGTGGGGTAAGCTTCATGTCTTGTTGAACAGTGGGCGTTATAAATGCCATGGTCAGCATCAATGTGTAGCATATCAAGCTGTGCCAGGTAAGCTTTTTCGGTCGGCTCCGTCTGTTTTTTGTAGATGTGATGGTATCGCCAAGTCTTTCTTCTTCAACCTCAACTAGTGGTACGAGTTTTGTGATCGGCCGTTTAACTTCTCCTTTTGCAGTTTGTAATGTGACAACTCTCGTGTGGCCGTCTTTTCCTGTATGTAGCTCTGCTACACGACCCAGAGCCCATTTGCCTGCCGGTAATCTTTCATCCTTGATGCAAACAATATCATTTTCTCGAGGATCGGTAGTTTGTCGTTTCCATTTTAGCCTTGTTTGGAGTTGTTGAAGGTATTCTTGCGACCATCTTTTCCAGAAATCCGGCTCGAAGGACCAGGTTCATGTCTTGTTGAACAGTGGGCGTTATAAATGCCATGGTCAGCATCAATGTGTAGCATATCAAGCTGTGCCAGGTAAGCTTTTTCGGTCGGCTCCGTCTGTTTTTTGTAGATGTGATGGTATCGCCAAGTCTTTCTTCTTCAACCTCAACTAGTGGTACGAGTTTTGTGATCGGCCGTTTAACTTCTCCTTTTGCAGTTTGTAATGTGACAACTCTCGTGTGGCCGTCTTTTCCTGTATGTAGCTCTGCTACACGACCCAGAGCCCATTTGCCTGCCGGTAATCTTTCATCCTTGATGCAAACAATATCATTTTCTCGAGGATCGGTAGTTTGTCGTTTCCATTTTAGCCTTGTTTGGAGTTGTTGAAGGTATTCTTGCGACCATCTTTTCCAGAAATCCTTACTGAGCTGCTGTACAATTTGCCATCTCTTGCCTAAATTATACGTATTGTCAATGTCCGGTTCTGGAATAGTCATTAGCGATGTGCCGGTTAGAAAATGTCCAGGCGTTAAGCAGTTGATTTCTTCGGCGTTCTCTGTTACGGTGCAAAGTGGTCGTGAATTCAGGCAAGCTTCAATCTGGCATAGTAGAGTGGTAAATTCTTCGTACGTCAGGCGCTGATCTCCAATGACCCGTTTTAGATGATACTTCATGCTCTTCACGGCTGCTTCCCATAGTCCGCCTGCGCTTGGCCATACTGGGGCATTGAAGTGCCATTTAATTCCCATCTCTGATATTTTTCCCAAGAAAAGGTTGTCAATGGTGTCTACAATGCATTTATATTGTTGCAGTAAAATCCGGTTAGCACCCACAAAATTCGTGCCGTTATCGCTGTACATGTCACGTGGCGTACCTCGACGGGCGCAGAAGCGCTTGAAGGCTGATAAAAATGCTATACTGGACAGCTCTGACACAAGTTCCAGATGTATAGCCTTTGTTGCCAGACAAACAAATACGGCAACGTACGCCAGCAATGTTTTGACGCCTCGGCCTTTATTTGCCTTGATCTCAATGTGGCCAGTAAAGTCAACCCCTGTATGTGTAAAAGGGCGAGAAACTGTCACTCTCGGCTCTGGTAGATCTGCCATAATCTGGTTTGAGGTTTTTGCATGAAATCGGCGACATGGTACGCATTTGTGTAACACCTTCTTAACGGCGCGATATCCTCCTACTATCCATACTCTTTGGCGTAGATGTGTTAGGGTTAGCTTCGGACCTCCGTGTAATGTTGTAGTGTGTGCTTGCCAAATTAATAACTCTGTCAATTTGTGGTCATGTGGTAGCAGAATTGGATGTTTCGTGTCTTCATTTAGGTTCGAGTTATGCAACCTTCCCCCTACTCGCAAAATGTCATGTTTGTCGAGGAATGGGTTCAAATTCAAAAGGTTGCTTTTGTTGCTTAAACCCTTATTTTCCTTCAGTCTCATAATCTCGTCTTTGAAGGTATGTAATTGAATCTGTTTTAGTATAAGATTTTCAGCGTTTTGTAGTTCTGTTGATGTTAAATATGCAGTTGTATTTGTGTTGGATTTCGAACAGTTGTTCATGAATCGTTTTATCCACGCTGTGACCCTTGTAATGTGAGCCATGTCGCTGTGTCGATCTAATAACTCAATTACAATTGAGGACGGCTCGAATTTCACAACATACGCTTTCATTTGTTTTTGTTTTGATTCGCATGTTGTCGGTATGATTTCAACTTTATCAGCTGTTTTGTCATTGTAATTTTTCACCCATTCTGGTCCTTGCCACCACAAAGGATGTTGCAATAGCTGGGAGCAACTGATGCCGCGTGATGCACAGTCTGCTGCGTTTTCTTCTGATTTGACGTACCTCCAGTGTTGTTTCGGGATGACTTCATGCACTTGTTGCACTCTGTTGCTCACGAACGACTTCCATTTTGTGACGTCACCATGCAGCCAGCCTAGTACAATCATGGAGTCCGTCCAGGCGTATATGTTGTTGTCGATGTTGTCCCACTTGCATGCTTTCCGGACCTTTTTCATTAATCGGGAAAGTAATAAGGCTCCGCATAGTTCAAGCCGTGGTAATGTCAATTTGTTATTGATTGGAGATAGTCTAGATTTTGCTGCTATTAATCGACTTAAGGGCTTGTTTTTGCTGTCTAATGTCAGTAGATATATAGTGCATGCATAGGCCTTTTCTGAGGCATCGCAGAATCCATGTACTTGGAAGGGTTTAGTTGTATCGCCCAACCATCTCGGTATCTCGTATCGCGTTATGTTGTGCAAGTCGCTTGTAAACCGCTTCCATTCTTCTTGTACGCCTGTAGGTAAGGTTTCATCCCAGTTGCATCCTGACAGCCAAACGCTTTGGAACATCAGTTTTGCTTTCAATGTCAGAGGTGTCAGCCAGCCCAGTGGGTCGAAGATTTTTGATATCTCGGACAGTAGTTTCCGTTTTGTCAATGGTTTATTGTTGTCAAAGTTTGTTTTGTTAGTGAATGCAAAAGTGTCAGATGTAGGGTTCCACTGTACACCCAGGGCTTTTGTAGTTCCATCGTTTGTAAAGTGCATTGTGGTTTGGTTTAGGTCTGATGATGATAAACCTTTAATCAAGGTCGGCTCGTTGCTTGACCACTTCCGTAGCGTTAGTCCTGCTCCGCTCAGCATGTTGATGAGTTGGTACTGCATTTCTTGTGCTCGCTCGATGGAGTTGTTACCACTTAGTACATCATCGACATACATTTCGTTGTTAATGACGTCAGCTGCTAACGGGTATTTCTCTGCATCATCGTTTGCTAGTTGCTTTAGCGTCCGAAGTGCTAGAAATGGTGCCGCCTTGGTTCCATATGTCACTGTGCATAGCTTGTACTCCTTAAGGGGACCTTGGTTAGTTTCCCTCCATACTATCTTCTGCAATTCTTGATCTTCTTCATGCACTAAGATCATGCGATACATTTTCTCACAGTCTGCTGTAAAGACATACTTGTATCGCCGCCATCCCATGAGTAGTGTCAGTAGATCTTGATGAAGCTTCGGGCCACACTCCATCAAGTCGTTCAGGCTGTAACCTGTGTCAGTCTTCTGTGAGGCGTTGAAAACAACCCTTAATTTGGTTGTCAATGAGTCCTGTTTAAGGACTCCGTGGTGAGGTAAGTAACATGACGGGTTGCAGTCGGGCTTACTCTCTTTCATGTGTCCCATTTCCAAGTACTCTTGCATGAATTTGACATAGTTTTCTGACAGTTTGTCATCTCTGCATAATCGCCTTTCTAATTGCATAAATTGTGCCACTGCACGTGGCTTTGATTTTCCTAGTAGCTGATCGTAATTAGGCTTCATTGGCAAACGAACTGCATATTTGCCATTTTTCAGACGTTTTGTTGTTGCAGTGAAGAACTCTTCGCAGTATCTCTCCGCTGACGTCATTGAACTGCATGCAACCCCACTGATGTCTTCCATTTCCCAGTATTTTGTCAAGTCATCCACTTGGTTTATCACCACGTTGCAATTGAATGTCTTGCTGACGTTGCCTGACAGAATCCACCCTAAGCGAGTCTGTTGAGCTATGGGTTCATTAGTCTCTCCCTTAATCAGTCCATTCATTAGGATTTCAGAGAATACCTGTGCATCTAGAAGTATGTCAATGGGCCTTGATATGTTGTACTCTGGATCGGCTAATGTGATGTTTGTTACGTGAGTCCAAGTTCTTTTTGTAAAGGTGGCGTTAGGTAGATTGTTTACCACCCGTGGCATGACTAATGCTTCCGTGGTGAACTGGAAGTCGTTGTGTACGGACCGACAAAGTAGGTTCACCTTTCCTTTGCTCCTGTTGGATAGTGTGCCGATCCCACTTATGCTCGCGTTTAGCTGTTGACGCTTTACTCCCAGTCTTTGAGCTGCATTCTCAGTGATCAGGGTTATTTGTGAGCCTTGATCAACTAACGCCCGTAGTGTGATGTAATCGCCATCAGCTGTTTCTACTTGCAATAATGCAGTGGCCAATAGTATTTCGTCATCATTATTCGATGCGAAGTTATTTTGCATACTTTTAGGTGACCTAGTTGCAGTTGACTTCGACGGTTTTTCCATCGTTTGTGTTGCTGAGGGCATTTGCGCTGACTGGACGATGTCGTTGTGCAATAGCGTGTTGTGTGGGTCGCTGCACTCTCTGCATCTTTTTTGTGACGCACAATAGCCCTTGCTATGCACATACAGGCAGTTTCTGCAAATATTGTTTGATTTTATGAATTCTAGTTTCGCCGAGCTTGCCATGTCAGTGAATTTCGAACACTGGAACAATGCATGATTGGTGTTGCATAATGCACAAATGATCTTATTAAATTGACCAGCGTTGTATGCATGGAAGTTTCGAGAGTTTGCTGGTTTGGGGGTTTTGCTGAATGGATGAAATGCGTTGGATTGTGGTTTTGCAGGAGGCTTGCTACTGTTTTCTGGCTTCTTTCTATGCAAAGGTTCTAATGCCATGAATTTGTTCTCAATAAAATCCATAAACTGGTTGAACGTAGGTATCTCTCGCGGATCCGCCCTAGACTGCATGTATTCCGCGTACGTTTCGGAGTCTAGTTTCTCGCATAACACGTAGACTAGAATAGGATCCCATGAACCTGTATCTACCCCCAAATTGTGTATCGCATTTATGGTTTCATTGCTCGTGTCATATAACCGCTTAAGGTCGAATGCAGATTGTTTTTGCAGATGTGGCTGACGCATGAAACTCTGGAAATTCTTAGTGAACAACATAAACTTGTTGTTGTACCTATGGTTCAAGATTTCCCAACACGTGTCGTAATTTTCGGGTGAGATGTGTAGATGCTGGACGAGTTTCTCCGCTTCGCCGCGCAATCTCCCTTTTAAGTGCTGCATTTTTTGTGCTTTTGCAATTGCAGGGTTATTGTGTATTGCTTCTACGAACAGATCCATGAAAGTAGGCCATAACGAATAGTTCCCGTTGAAAATGGGAATGTCTATTTTGGGCACGGATTGTTGTTGGTGCACGGAGGCGTTCAGTTTTACGTTCAGCGCCCGCTTTGTTTTTACAAATGCCCGTTCGTGGCGACAAAACTCGTCATAGTACTCATTAGGCGCCCCGTCTAACAACCCATCGATTCGCAGATGCATATTGTCAATCGCTGACCACCGAGACCCTAACGTCTTCAAAGCGTCTTCTATCTCCCATCTTTCGATGACCTCTTCAATGATCTTACTCGTCACTAACCTGTCGAACGCACGGAAGTTCGCGTTCTGCAGCTGCTGTAGCTCGAGTAGCTTGTCCTCTGCTCCCGAGGAGCTCCCGAACAAGGTCCTGTCAAACTCCACGTGTACCTTGCTAGAGCCGGGTCCACTCTGCACCTTGGTCCCGCATGCTGTAAGCTCCTGCCGCACACCGTGGTACCAATCCCTTAATACTTCGTGAATATTGTTGGTGAAGTACTCATGCGTTTTGTCTTCTACCGCACTCAGCTCCTGATGTTTCTCTTTACATTCCGCCCAAAGCTGATCTAACCGCTCAAGCCTTTGCTGAATGTACTCGGGGGTCTTCCTGCTCGCTGAATCCTTCTTGAAGTTGGTATGGACCCTCTTCATCTCCTCCAGGATCTCAGCCTGACGCGCGATTAAACCCTCCATTGTTAACGAAGTAAGCAAAAAATGAACGATCTTACTTGAAACTCAGGAACTCTCCCTTTACGCTGATGTAACGCGTCGCTCTGGAACCTGGATCGCTGCGACTGCTTCTGCACGGCAACACACGACCAAGACACAAGTCACACGCGACGTTTTACTGACCGACAAATCGGACTGTACGGTACTTGCAATAATTTCGAAGGACCAAAAAACAATGTAGGGTGCAAATGCAAATACACCTTTAACATTAACTATTGTCAATGCAATGCAAATGTCAATGTAATGTAAAATGTCAATGAGTGCCAACGGGCTGGAATCAAGAAATAAAAATGCAAGTTGTCCGACTCAAACCACGTCTAATTGAACACTAAAATTAATATTGAAACAATGCATCATCACTGCTCTGCTCGCTGCTGCTGCTGCGTGATTATCATAATATCTAATGTAGGTCGCACGTGTAAGTGCAAAGGTGTGAGCCTACTTATTGCACAACTCTTACTTAGTAAACAATTTTAAACTCATGTACGTGCACCGTACACTTTGGAATGTACGATTCTGGGTGTATCGCTCCACTCTTCGCCTGTACCTACGAACACGGTTAGCCTATGCAAACACTTTTTGTTTCAGGAAGTCGATGCGCTCTGTGACATGGGATATATAGTCTCGGGGACTGACATCAATCCTCGAAAATGCCGTCTCACAAAGCGCATCACTCTTGGGCGAGTATTTCCCTCCCTGAAACAAATTAGTTTGCCAATGAGTGCTCTGGCCCCAACAATACGACGCTCGATCCTGCACTGCCAAGCCGGTACAGCTGATTTCGGTCATGTGCAAATTTGACGTGGGCTACATGACATGCCGCTACTGCCGCGCAGTACATGATGGAATGTGTATCAGTGAGGTCTTCGCAGTCATCAAAATAGTTTGACAACTGCAAAACCAGAACAGCCACCAGCGCCTTATTTTTGTTACGCATGGGCAAACGAGGTAATGGTGGCCTAAGTTTGGGTGGCATGTAGCGATATTTCCGAATAGCACAATCCAAAGCACTCCTCATTCCTCATTCCCCGGGTACTTACGTTTGTAACCCTGTCACTACTCTCCTCGTCGGCGTGGCTAGGCATATGGTTGGACTGTGGTGGTACCACAGCCTGCGACGATGGAGCAGTGTCACGGTTACTCATTTTTATTCGAAGGCGATCAAATACAGTATAATCCAACGTACGATTACGCTGGATGATCCGCACCTGATTCGAAAGTCGTTGGGCAGTCAAGCACCTGAAACAGAGCATCCGGACACGGTACGCGGTCAAGTTGTTTCCTCCCTCTGTAGCTCCAAAGTATGCGCGTGTTATAATCATGAATGGAACTCTCTATAAAAGTATTGATATCTACCAAGACAGCAAGTTTTGAATGTCAAGATGGTTGTTGGTTATTTACTGTGTATCAGAGTTCCAATGTATGTGGTGTGTAAGGAAAGGGGTTTTATGAATAAAAGCACAGAAAGACAAGACTAGGTATTTATTTAAATAAGGCTTGAAAATTAATTTATGTTTAGAAGGCTCATTGAGCTTACCGCCCGTTCGCTAGACTAGTTCTCGTGGGGAAGAAGGTCAACAAACCCCACGGAAGCTCTTACATAGTATTTATCGATATCTTTTACAACCACATAAAGTATTTAGAACATTAAACAATCAATAACAAGGATAAGGCAAAGGACATAGACTAGCCATACTATGATATGGATACAATTTCAACACAACCATTAGCAATAATAAAGTTATAATATCAAATAACTTACGTTAGCCATGTGTAGTCGATCTTACACCAAGTATTAATGATAAAGGAAATATAATAATATATCTGGCCTGTACTGGCTTGTAGTTCTCAAAAAGGTAAGTCGGCTTATCAACAAATGGCTCGGTATCCCACCATTTTCTATATTGCTTTAAATAATATCACAATTAGGTTATCAATAACTAATTCTCTTGTAATGAAACAATTTTAAAACGAATCAAGACAATTAAGAAATTTAATATCGCCTATTAAGTCATTCTTTATCAATATTCGAAAGAATATTGATACTAACAGACAGTATTGTACTAATTGATTCAAAGGAGTTATAATACTAATATAGCAATATAAAATCCAAGATACATCACAATGATCATTACAAATTACGTAATAATTTATAGGTATATCATCAATGTGGTTTAAAATAAGTTTAGAGTTAATTCTTGTACACACAACAATATTTACTTAGGTGAGTACTCTTTTACATTTGTAGGTAGTTGACAACACAATAATAATTTAGGTAGGTACTTAGACATTTGTCGATAGGTGCTTAATAAATATGACAGGTATGTATTATGTAGCAAACCATTGTGACTTGAAAAATGAAAATTAACGATTTAATGACGTCACACATACTTCAAATTCTAACACGTAATAGAAATAAAACAGTTAGTAAATTATCACTCGGGTTTAATTACCATTTTTAGGGTTCCGTACCCAAAGGGTAAAAACGGGACCCTATTACTAAGACTTCGCGATCCGTCTGTCTGTCTGTCTGTCTGTCTGTCTGTCTGTCCGTCTGTCTCCAGGCTGTATCTCATGAACCGTGATAGCTAGACAGTTGAAATTTTCACAGATGATGTATTTCTGTTGCCGCTATAACAACAAATACCAAAAACAGTATAAAATAAATATTAAAGGGGGGCTCCCATACAACAAACGTGATATTTTTGCCGTTTTTTGCTCGATATTAATAACGGCAACAGGTAGACGCTTGAAATATTCACAGAATGTTTAGTTGTATATTTACTTCAAAAAATAATAATTAATAAATTAAAACAAAATAAATTAAGGGGGGCTCCCATACAACAAACGTGATTTTTATGCATTGTTTTGCGATAATGGTACGGAACTCTTCGTGTGCGAGTCTGACTCGCACTTGGCCGGTTTTTTTATACAACATCGTGGACAAGGGTAGATCAGTAAGTAGGGTACCTACTTACTGATCTACAAAATTCAAATATACGTTTATTTCGAAGAAAATCAACTGTTACTTTTAATTCAAATCATAGTTACAGTAAATATCAATTATAAAATAAATCAACAAGTACAGGAATATTTTTAGCAGAATAATTTAAAGGCTAGAAATAATGTTTTGCCAACATTATTTCTAACTGATACATATTTACTTTTTACACGAGAGATTATCACGAAGGTGTTGTCGCGTTGATGATGTATGGCCAAGAGAGCTACGCAGCGGCGTTCAAGAAGAAGCTCACCTCGCGCGTCCCTCCAATACCTCCGATGAAGTTTCGTTCGGCACGCAACTTCCGTTTTGAGCGCGCGCGTTCGGCTTTTTCGAAGGCGGGAAAAGCAGGTGCGACAACATCCGGCCCTCCTGCTCACGCGTTCATCCTCGAACAGCGTTTTGGTCCAATGAAGAAGCTGGAAACATTAAATAATAATTAGTTTTAGGTTCATGTTAACTCTGTACACATGGGACCTGTTTTAACATCGGACTGTAGATAAGGTGTTCGAACAGAGTAGCATGCTATGCCATAAATGGTTACCATGCTCCTTGCTGTGTGGCTTGAACTAGATCAATGTTCACTCTGTATCGATCTAGTCTTGTATCACCACTCTACAACAGCGTTCACTGCGGATGCCTGTTGGTACAAAGACCGAACACCCCATAAACGTCCAAAACGTTTAAAGCGAATGCATTGGACCACATAAATTAAGACGGCGAAAACAACAGTCATCGTCATCATCATCCTATTAATGTAAAACAGTATCAAGATTGAAATGTATAAGTAGTTAGACTAAACATAAAAATAGATAAACAAATAAGCATAAATATTATAAAATATACCTTAGTCACTTTTAGGTAGCTAATTATCCTTGACAACATCCGGTACTACGGCAACGCGGATCCAGGGCTTCATATTCTCCACGCAGGCAATACCATCGTACCTTTTGGAAGATCTTTCAGCTCCTCTCAGGTCCGCCACTTTATACCTATCGTGTCCCAGGATATTCGTCACTTGGAAGGGTCCCTAGAGGCATCAGCTTAGTGCTTTGACCATCATTTGTGTGACTCGGAATTTTGAGCACCACCAAGTCTCCAATCTTGTAAATAGGGGCCTCTTTTCTTTTTGAGTCGAAGGATTTTTTTTGTCGTTCAGCATTACGGATATTTGCGTCGGCCTTTACCCTCAACGCAGTGACGTCAATAGAATGTTCATTATTATCATCAGTGATCGCGTCATTGTTCATTCGAATTCTGAACCCAAAAAATAACTCACTTGGCACGGCAGACGTGGTTTTATTAATTGTGCTATTAATGCCTTGTTGTATACTAGTTATGGGCTGATCCCACTTATTGCTATCAGTATCAGCACTCATACTACGCAATGCTTCTAAAATGGTCTGATTATAGCGCTCGACTTGGCCATTTGACCTCGGAACAGCAGTAGCAATTATATGAAGCCTGGTGTTTTTATCTTTGCAATAATTGGTGAACAATTTGGATGTAAATGCGCTACCAGCATCACAAATTAGGCGTTTTGGATTTCCAAATACTTTAAATATTTTACTTAATTCATTAGTGACAACTTTGCTTTTAGTGTTTTTACAGCCGAAATAAAAAAAAATTTGGTAAATGAGTCGACTATCACTAACAGGTAACTATTTTGCTGTGTAGTCTTAACGAATGGACCAAGGTGATCGACGTGAAGTTTGTGGAATGGCCTAGCGAATTTTGGGATTGAGTACAACTGGCCTGGTTTTTTGCCGTGAATATTTTTATAATAGATACAACTCAAGCAATTTTTGATGTATTTTGAAACGGTTTTCTTTAAACGAGGAACCCAATATTTTGATTTAATTCTTTCAATAGTTTTATCGACTGCGAAATGCCCCACATCATCATAGTTAGCACGAATTACATACCATATACATTTCTTTGGTACTAACCAACGCCTACCAAATTCAGTTCTACGGTAAACCTTGTTTCCTAATAATTCATATGCATTAAATAAATGTTTATTCGTCTCGGCCTCGCCTGATTGTAATATGTCTCTAATACTACATATGTTGGGGTCTTGCAACTGAACCGCTAGCAACCAATCACCTTCAGTTATATTGTTTACACTTTTTACCTCGTCAGATACTTCGAGTGTAGTACCAATAGGGTTCCTATTTAATGCGTCAACGTGTTGCATCTGTGACCCGGAACTGTGGACTACTTCAAACGTAAAATCCTGTGTATACAAAACCAATCTACTTATTCGCGGAATAATCTCTTTTTTCTTTAACGCGTGTCGTACTGCATTGCAATCGGTTGTAATTTTAAAACTTGTCCCTATTAAATAATGCCGAAATTTTTGTAATGCGGAAACAATAGCTAAAAGTTCCAATTCGAAAGAATGGTATTTCTTTTCGTCATTATTTGTTTGACATCTATAAAAATATACAGGCTTTTCGCCGTTATTCGTTAGCTGTGTTAAGATACAACCTATGCCGTCACGACTGGCATCTGTATATAAATTTATGGGCAATTTGGGGTCAAAGACATTGAGTACAGCATTTTCAATCAATGCGTCTTTTACGCGTGCTACAACCTGATCCTGTTGGGGACCCCATTGCCAGATCGTATCTTTTTTTAATAAACTAGTCAATGGCTTACAGAGTACCGCACAATTCTTAATAAATTTCCTAAAATAATTAATCAACCCTTAAAATTGTCTTAATTGATGCACAGACTTTGGAGTTGGATATTTGGAAATAGCTTCTAGCTTTCGGGAACTCGGACTAATACCTTGGTCGGAAATATCATAGCCTAAAAACGTAATTTGATCTTTGAAAAAGAAGCATTTATCTAAATTGATAGTCAACCCATTTTTGACAAAAATATTTAAGACTTTTTCTAAGCAAACTATATTTTCTTCAATAGTTTTCGTAGCAATGAGCAAATCATCCATGTAACAAACCACCCTTCCTAAACGAAGATTGCCCAAAACTGTATTCATTAGTCTTTGGAAAACAGCAGGTCCATTACACACTCCAAAAGGCATTCTCAAAAATTCAAAATGGCCATCACTTGTTATGAACGCAGTTTTGTGTACATCTTCAGATTTGATATTAATTTGATGGTAACCACTTTTAAGGTCCAAAGAAGTATAGAATTTACAACCTTGCAATCTATCAATGAGGTTCTCTATCATGGGCATAGGGTATTTTTCCTTAACAGTGATTTTGTTTAGCTGCCTATAGTCTACGCATAGCCTTTTCACCCCAGATGCCTTGTCAACTAAAAGGGCTGGGCTAGCATATGCAGAACAACTGTTTTGAATAATCCCATTTTTTAAAAGATCATCTACTATCTCACGCATGACTGCTCTTTCCGATTCGGACACTCTATAGGGTCGTTGGTAAATAGGTTTATTAGATATAAGCTGTATCTCTAATTCTACGCATGATGTTTTTCCTAAATCAGATAAATCTTGAGAAAAAGATTGAGGGTACTTTAACAAAATGTTATTTAATCCATTTCGTATTCGTTTTCGTGTACTGGTAACCTTAATACTGCACACATTGAATGGTTGAGCCAATTGAAAAGTTAAAGTGTCTCCAACACGAACATACATTATATTTTTATCTTCAGTAAAATTTCTTCCTATTAATATTTCACAGCCGGATAGGGCATCAATAACGTATAACGTAATAATTAATTCAACAGAATCGACTTTAAGCTTAACTAAGACCGCCTCAGTTACTGTAGCGGACGAATCATTAGTGAATCCTACTAAATTAACGGGATTATTCAAAGAGAAAGGTTGCAATTTAAATTGGTTAACTAAAGCAGATGTAATTAAAGAGCAGTCACTGCCCATATCAAAAAATGCACTACATTTGCCATTGTTTATTAAAACCGGTTTGTAAAATTTTTGTTTCGTTTTAGAATCAGATATCATTACCACTTCAGCATTTTTCTCGACTACCTTATTATTATTAAGCTTTAATCGGCAAGCTGTTTCTAAATGCCCTAACTTTTTGCAGAAGGTACACCTCACATCGTCTTTGACAGTACAATTGTTTCTTCGGTGACCTACTTTTCCACATCGGTAGCAAATATAATTTGATTCATTATTATCCGCAGAAGGCTCAGTTTTGATGCTAGGTTTACTCGGTGCATTTTGCTGCCCAGGTTGTATCGGTCGAGAAGAATGTTTCGGTGGCAACGAGTTTCTAAAAGGGACTTCATTAACCTCGGGCACATGAATTTTACCGTGTAAAAAGGAGGCTAAATCGTCACAGTACCTAAAATTGCCTGCTTCGGCAGTTGTTACAATGTTTTTATCACCTATTGAACCTACTATTATAGATATTATATCTCGTTCTCTAAAGCCTAACTGTAAGCGATCTATTTTAGACTTTTGTTTAAAATAGAAATCGTATAAAGACTGATTTGGTTTTGTTTCAATTATTTCTTTAAGGGATCTAAACATATCACTTCGTACTTGAAAGGTATCGGATAATGTTTCGCGCCATTGCTTCCACTTCCACGTGGTCCACCTGGTTTCGTTTTTTTGCAAAGCATCTAGCCAAGTTTTCGCGGTATTACGTAATTTTTGAAGCGCCTGATACTTAATCATATTATCTGACCATCCAAATGCACGAGAGTTTGCCTCAACAACATTAATCCACATATCTACACAGTCTACAAGTGGGTCAAATTCGGGAATCACTGACGATAATAAAACATTCTGACTCACGGTTTGCGAATCCTTACGACGGCGTCGCTGTTTACGCCTTCGGTCATTTGCACTACTGCTGCTACTCGAGCTGGAAGTCGAACTTGAACTCGTCGAAAGCTCTCTTCTTGATCTTCGTTTGCGGCTGCGCGGCATGTTTATGAGCGTAGTAGGCACGATAAGCACTTCTGATAATAGAAATAAAACAGTTAGTAAATTATCACTCGGGTTTAATTACCATTTTTTTATACAACATCGTGGACAAGGGTAGATCAGTAAGTAGGGTACCTACTTACTGATCTACAAAATTCAAATATACGTTTATTTCGAAGAAATTCAACTGTTACTTTTAATTCAAATCATAGTTACAGTAAATATCAATTATAAAATAAATCAACAAGTACAGGAATATTTTTAGCAGAATAATTTAAAGGCTAGAAATAATGTTTTGCCAACATTATTTCTAACTGATACATATTTACTTTTTACACGAGAGATTATCACGAAGAGGTGTTGTCGCGTTGATGATGTATGGCCAAGAGAGCTGCGCAGCGGCGTTCAAGAAGAAGCTCGCCTCGCGCGTCCCTCCAAAACCTCCGATGAAGTTTCGTTCGGCACGCAACTTCCGTTTTGTGCGCGCGCGTTCGGCTTTTTCGAAGGCGGGAAAAGCAGGTGCGACAACACACGCGCATGACATTTTCATTGATGGATTGTGTCCATCTCATGCGCTGCACAAGTGTAAATGTGTAGTGTGTGTGTGTGTGTGTGTGCAAATCTGAAGACTCCCTGGGTCCCAGCACCCGGCGGAAGTCCGCCGGGTGCTGGGACCCAGGGAGTCTTCAGATTTTGAAAAGTAGATATACCTTCGCAGAGAAGCACAGGTAAACTTTTCAAAATCTGAATATTTTTAATTCGATGTTACTCTTTTTCGATAACCACTGTTTTCATCTATTTGAATAGATGGTGGGTGAATGGTATTAGTTCTATTTAACTGGACTTATTGGTTTCCATTGATCCAGAAAACCCAATAATATCCAGTAGAAAACTTAATTATTTCTTTTCAAAAACTGAAGGATGGACCTTCAGTTTGAGGACCCCGTTGCAATGTACTTACCTAGCACACAATAACAATGTAGTGTCGAATCAGTTGAGAGTGATTGTTTACACATCATCGTACCCGTTAAGGAAACTGTTTGCATTCCTATCTTATTCCTAACCATGTTACGCCTCTTTGCTATTGATTCGTGTAGGTACTTATTTATTTAGATTCAGAATGTATGTTTGCATTCAGAAGAATCAATTAGGTCAACTTGTTATGCACCTATGTGATTACTTATTAAAATATTACAATGCTTAGGTTCTATCTAGAAAGAAAATAGATGGAGATGAATGTAGTAGAAAATAAAACTAGATATGAATAACATAATTATGTTTAATAACACTTGTTATGTAATATTGCAATGCTTAGGTACTATATAGTTTTTATTTTTATGCCTTTTACTTCTAATGTCATTAGCATCTTATAAATATCACCATTGAGCACTGTTATTTATCATTTGTATAATTCATTAAAGAAAAGGAATTTCATCTTGTGACAGCATCTGATAGCATAGAATGTCTTCTGAATCAGGAAACACTACATCACACACAAGGCTTCAACGCTTCTTGTTACTAATTTCATGTCAGGCGGAGCATTTGATGACCTTACAGCCAATTTTTCAGGACCAGGATGTAGCTTGCCAACTCGAACAAAAGTAAGGATCTCAGTGTGACCGTTCTTGAGTGTGAGATATCGTGTATTTTCGAAGGAGGATTTTTCAGAGTTTTTCTCTGTCTTGTTTGTATTATCCTGAAGTTTTGATGAACTGGTCTTCATTATTTTCTGGTCAGTCATGTCTTGAGTAAATAGTATCTCGACACAAGCATTCTTGAAAATAAGTTTAAAATTACCTTCCAAACCAAATTTTGATGAATGAAGCATTATGTGAATTTTATTTTATTTATTTAAAATATTCTATCTTTTGATAAAACAAGCGTTGATTAAGATTGAACCATCACACTACAATGCTAAGAGTTTAATGCTGAGATGGAGGTATGCGTATTTAATTATATATTCTTTTCCATTCACAGTGTTCAAATAAAAACATGTAATGTATAGCATCCTGCATCCAAGGATCATCATATATGTCCCAATCTTCGATAACACCTCCACATGAGAAACATGCTGCAATATCATTTATACCATTTCCATAATAAAAGAATCCCGCATCAGCCTTTTCCCTCACTAATCTTTTCTTTTTATTAAACGTCCTCCAGTAATAATTAAATGAAATTCACGCATTTTAACGTGTTATACATGTCATATCGAGGTTTGTATTCATTGAGACATGTTATATTTACTTTCTATTTCAATTATAAACGTTTAATGGTATCGTCCAGCATTTGTCAATAACTTATAAATACCGGAAAGAGGTGGGAGGAGGGGAATAGAAAACACTAAGATGCGTTTTATTTAAATATAGAAATAAAACAAGAAATTATTTAATATATAAACTTTAGAAATGTAACTCAATGAATATTTATCGCATAACAGCCCTTGCATAATATTTTGGAGATTTTAACGAAGACTATCTTCGTAACGGCAATAGTGCAGTATTCAAATTATTAAGTGACGCTGGTTATCAATCTTTATTACAAACGCTTGCCTGTGCAACACGCGGTGGTACTCAAATTTATATATAAGTATATCTTTTTTTAACTTCACTTGTGAAGTTTGATTTTATAACTCCTTTAGTTACCGTCCTATGTGGGCCCGTTTTTAGACGTTGTCAACATTATTGTGCAACTACGAAACCCTATTAATGCGCGTGGCCCGACACGCACTTGACAGGATTTTAGTGTTTTGTTTTGGAAGTCGGTTTTTTTTGTGAAAAAGTATTTATTATTTTTTAATTTTATCTTATAAGCCGATACGGTTTCAGGCACCAGATCGACTCTCCACGGGATTAAAAGGATCAAAATTTAAACCGCTACATTTTGGACGTTTTAATCCCGTGGAGGGTACATCGGTATTGCAGTAATTTTTGAGGCACTGCTCGATCACCCACAGATTCGCACGACCGGCCCTGCGTTCGAATCTACTCTGTGACTTTAATTGTTATAAAATAGTAAATCTTTCTATTTGAAGACTTTTTTTGGTACTGTCAGGGTATGCGTCAATCAAACACGGTAGATCGAGTTGAACTGATTTTATTTTATTATTTTACATGTACCGACATCCTCCTCCTAAAGTGAAAAATTAAATAAAAATATATCTCCTATTTTAAGTAATTTAGGTCTAGAAAAACATATGAATGCATGCAAACAATATAAATCATAATTATTACATAATGTTACAAATTATAGTTAAAATTACGTCTTATCTTTTGAAATGACATTCCATTAGATCAGTATGGTACTTATCTACCTGAATATTAATTAAGTAATAAAATAATTAGCCGCAAGATATTTGCATCTGCTGCGTCTTTGAGGAGACTGCGTAATTTTCTTCCGACTGCCACCAGGATTGCGCTTGCACAATCTCTTCTTCTACCCATCCTTGATTATGCTGATGCCAGCTATCTTGACCTTACTCAAGAACAACTTGAAAAACTTGAGCGGCTTCAAAATGTTTGTATAAGGTTCATATTCGGTTTGCGAAAATATGATCATGTTTCCGAATTCCGTAAGAAGCTCAAGTGGTTGCCAATTCGCCTTCGCCGGAATGCTCATATTCTTTCACTTTTATATAATGTGCTCTTCACTCCTTCCACCCCTCTTTATCTTAAGAAACGTTTTCAGTTTCTCTGCGATTCCCACACAAAATTTCTTAGGTCATCGGATAACTTACGACTTCAAATGCCAATGCATTCCACGAGTTTTCTGGATAAATCCTTTACTGTCCAGGCTACTCGTCTGTGGAATGCGTTGCCAGACTCAATCAAACGCGCCCAATCGTTGCCGGTGTTCAAAAGACTCGTGAGGGAGCATTACCTGTCGCTGTGATTATGAATTAATTGTCATAATTTTATTTATTGCCTTTATATTTTAGTATGTATGTATTTATGTATATATTAAATAGCATATGTATTATGTATCTGCATATCTTTTATAATATAATTTTTGTAACACTAGTATTGTCACACCAATAACAGCCCCACTTCGTGTCCAGCAATTACTGTCCATACCTGGTTGCCTGGAAGAGATCGCGGAATGCGATAAGGCCGCCCATTGTATGTGTTTTTAGTTTTAAGTGTCCTTTATAAATGTAACTTATGGTGTACAATAAAGTATATAATAAATAAATAAATAAATAATTGAACTGGCATTACGATTATCTTTGAAAACAAAGAACAAAATATTTTGAAAATACCACTCCATTCCAATACATTAATAAGATTATACAGACAATAATTATATTTAAAACAATAACAGACACCAACTTATATAAAAATAGATCATATCAACTTTTCAACAAAATAAAAAGGACAAAGAACAATCATTATTTGATTAATTAACAGTTATTTTAATTCAATTCGATGGAAATATATTAACATGCAAAACATAATTATGTAAGTAAATAATAACAAAAAACATAAGTACAATTTTTTTTTTTTTTATATTCACTTCAAATCTTTTTATAGTTTTTAATCGTGAGCATCTATTTGCTTAAGTACTAGGTAGATACCTATATTATATATATTCTTCTATAAGTTAAACAAGTCTGACATTTGTCTATTAGGTTTTTTAGTTGATTATTCAATTCAGGCCAAAACAGTAACTCTTTAGCTCGAAGTACACATTTATCTAAGCCTAAATGAGCAAAATGTAACTTATTTAACATTTCTTTTTGTAATTTTTTTGGTATAATTATTCTGTTTCCTCTCCATAACAACCCATACGCCTCTGTCAACTCGTGTCTATATTTCCAATACGGTTCAATACCTACATCCACCTTACTCTTGTCTACGGGCCACCCTTTCATTATGTATTTTTTCACTTTTTGTAAGACTTCGTCTACTTCTGTCTCTTTTTGGAGTACTGTAAAATGCGAATCTGTTAACTCATTTGCCACTGATATAGATCGTATCGCTTCAATGATTTCATTTTGTAATTGTGTTATCACTACAATTGGATGACTCATAAGCACGTGAAAGTGTGTCTGCGATGTACAATTGTTTACCGGGCTTATATATTAATTGAAAAGTGTATGGTTGAAGTCGTAGTAACATGCGTTGTAACCTTGGTGGACAATCTATAATTGCTTTCTTAATGATCGTTATCAGTGGCTTATGATCGGTTTCTATGGTGACGTCTGACCGTCCGTAGATGTATCCATAGAACCTTTCGCATGCAAATACACACGCATATAGCTCCTTTTCTATTTGAGCGTAACGTTGCTCCGTTTTAGTTAACGACTTTGAAGCGTAACAGATAGGGTGGCCGTTTTGTAACAACACGGCCCCTAGTCCACTTTTACTGGCATCTACTGATATTGTTATGGGTGTATGCATACTATAAAACTGTAAAACTGGTTTTTTGACAAGACACTGTTTTAATACAGTAAAAGCTTTCTCGTGTGTTTCCATCCAATGCCATTCTATATCTTTCTGCAATAACTCTCTGAGCGGCTTAGTCTTGTCAGATATGTTTGGTATGAAGTTACCTACATATGTAACCAAACCTAAAAATCTTTCTAAATCTTTAACTGACTGTGGTTTTGACATGTTAATTATAGCCGACACGTGACTTTCATCCGGGAATAAGCCATTCCGTGTGATTTTATGGCCTAAATATTTTATTTCGGTTAGCCCAAACTTACATTTGGTCTTGTTTAATTTTAAATTAATTTTACGACATCGATCCAATACACGTTTTAATCTTTCATCATGTTCTTGACGTGTCCTACCACTAACCAACAAATCATCAACAAACAAACCTACCCCCTCTATATCATCAAAGTTTTCATGAACTCTTTTTTGGAAAACTTCACTAGCTGAGCATATGCCATAAGGCATTCTCAAAAACTTGTAACGGCCAAACGGAGTATTGAATGTACAGTAATCTGTGCAATCGGGATGAAGTTTAGTCTGCCAAAATCCGTTAGAAGCATCGAGGGTACTAAAATATTTAGCCCCTGAAAGATTGGATAAAATTTCTTCTAGAGTGGGTAATCGAAAATGCTCACGCTTTATTGCTAAATTAAGCTCTTTGGGGTCAAGGCAAATTTGTAAGTCACCATTTGGTTTCTTTACTATTGTTATACTATTTACCCAATCTGTAGGCCCTTCTACTTTGGCTATTACACCTTTTTGCACCATTTCATCAAATTTTTTCTTTACCTGGTCTTTAATAGGTATTGGTATTTTTCTTGGAGCATGTACTACTGGTTTTACCCGATCATTTAATTCAATTTTGTATGTTCCTGGCAAGCAACCCAAACCTTCAAACACATCTCCATATTCAATTAATATATTTTTATGAAAATCTTTGTCACTATCTATCGAATATATTCGTTTCACTAATTTTAATTCATCACAGGCGTATTTTCCTAAAATTGGTTCTGAATTCACATTTGCAACTTTAAACTCTAAAATGTAATCATTATTTTTGTACCCTATCTTAATGAAACAGTTACCGATTACATCTATCTCCGTGCCCGAATAGCCATGCAGTTTACTAGTTGTTGACAGCAAGTCCTCAGGTTTAATGTTCAACCTAGATAAATAATGCTCGGGTAATACATTGACGTCGGCCCCCGTGTCAATTTTAAAACTTATTTCATTATTGTAAATTTTTATTTTAACATTCCATTCATCATAATTATAATTATTATTTACAGTATAAATTACCTGTTCATCCGATTCTACGATCTGATATACGTTACACATACGAGCGAAGTGATTCAAACGCGTACAGCGCGCGCATCTCTTTCCATATGCTGGACAGGAATTCTCGAAGTGTTTCATACCGCACCGTGTACAGTTTATTGGATCATTTTGTACATTCCTATTGCCTTTGTTGCTGCTCACGCCACCCGGTGTCCATGCCGTCGATGTATGCCTCGCGTCATCAGCATTACCGTTACCGCTGCGTTTCGCAAAGCTCGTTCGGCTGCCACGGTGGCGGCTCGCACGACCCCGTACTGACGATGACGTATACAGAGCACCGCGCGCGCCCCGATTGCCTCGGGACTCGATCCTCCAAACGTTATCCTCTTGAACATTGTCCACCGATTTCGTACTCGCTCGGTTTTCCGTGCACATTTTTTCAGAATTTTGTTTGGAAATAATTACTGACTGACAAATGTTTATCGCTTTTTCCAGCGTTAAATCTGCTTCCCTTAGTAATCTTTCTCTTATCCCTGCATTCAAAATTCCACAAACCAAACGATCTTTTATCAATGACTCACGCAGAGTTTCAAATTCATAGCTAATAGCTAATTTCTTAAGCTCAAACACATATTGCTCAATCGATTCATTTTCGCCTTGGTTCCGTGTAAAGAAATTATTTCGCTCCACCGTCAAATTCTTTTTCTTTTCGAAGTAATCTTTGAATTTACTTAATATTTCATCGACTGTTGAACATTTTGTGTTGAATTGTTCATATAACTCTCTGCATTGTTCACCAATTACATGTAGTAATATGTTTACTTGTATCACTGGACTTTTCTTCGATAGTTCACACGCCTCAAAGTATATTTTAAATCCTTTACTCCACTTATGCCAACTTTCACTTATCGCACGACTTGTTACGTTCGTCGTATTTTGATCAAAACAGAACGGAGACGGCGGAGTTAGTATTGTTTCCATGTTTTATTATTTACTAATTCTACGCTGTACGTATAAAACAAACTATTTCTTATAGCGATACCGGCTGCGCCATGTCAGGGTATGCGTCAATCAAACACGGTAGATCGAGTTGAACTGATTTTATTTTACATGTACCGACAGGTACTACTGATTAAACAAGTTAGAACCAATAAGTGACAGTGTTATCTTGGAGAAAATCTAACAATATCTATTTTAAAAATCGAAGTGAAAATTACTTTATATAAACAATGAATACAAATTGACAATTAAGTGCAGTGGCATCTAGAACAGTGATCTCGTTGAAAACCAACGAGTAAACAGTTTTCTAATATACAAACAATACAACGTGCTTTAAAAAAGTGTAAAAAACCATCACTTAGTAAACAAAGACAAAGTGACAGAATTGTTGAACGGTGGAAAAAAAACTAGCCAAGTGACTCATTTATAACCGTCGTCCAGTTGTGTTTAAATCTTGGAACTGTTTAACTCTAGTGCTAAGCTCAATTTCACCATTTTTAACTAAGTCGATTTGGTTCGGTGGTGAAACAGTCGACACCTCTCAACAAATCGATTGAACGCAAGTTCGAGTCCCAGCAAAGTCGTTCGATGCTTTTTGTGAATTCAAAATTTTTACTCCAATATAATAATAACATTCCACCATTGAGAAAATACGTACGTGCGTAGTACATTATTACCTCAATGCATTCCACAAGTGTTTTAAATTCATAAAAACATTATAAGTACCGTATCACAGTGACTGTTTGTGTCTGCCAAAAATTCAAAACGCACCCCGCGCTTGAATCGCTGTTGAATAAGAGCAGAGCGACCAACGTCTCGACGACGCAGTTGACGTTTGTGTTCCGTTCCAGGAAACGAATACGGTGCGATACATCACGCAACCAACAAACTGCGTAACTGCTATCTGTCTAGCAGAGTAAATATGCTTGAGCAATACTCACGCCAGCAAAATATTGAAGTCAACGTAGTGCCGAAGAACAAATCTGAGAATTTGGTCAAAACTGTGATGCAACTTGGAAGGGCGGTCTCAGGCAACTTAAAAGAAGTGGATATTGTATTGGCTTTACGTGTCCGAAAACTGGATCCCCAAAACAGTAATCCTCGAACCGTGATTGTTAGGTTGAATAGTACTGTTGGATACTCGCGAAGAAAGGCTGATTCTACAACGTAGACATCGCGCAACGTAAATTTGACTACGCTCAATGAGCGAGGGAACCGTCGGGCCACCACCAGGATAAAGAATGGATGATCAGAAGGACTCACCACGCCCCGCATGAAGAAATGTCCGCCGGCGATAAAGTCTGTGTTAATCTATCCTTTTCACGAGGGTCTTCACTAGAATCACACACAAAACGAACACTCGCGCGCGCGCTAGGAAGAAGCTCAATCGCCATATTGGTTTTGAAAAGAAACGTTCTTTCATTGGCGCCACTGTTTACTCTCTCGGTTTGACAGTTCAGTTGACAGGGCGCGCAGCGCGGCGATGCGCGGCAAATTTGAAATAGGAAAGGAACATGTCATGGATAAGGATTCTTTGCCAGGATTGGCGTGTAGCCGCAACATATTCCCCCCACTTGAAATATACTAAGATTTCACAGAAGAAACTTGAAAAATATGTGCTCGAAACTATTACAAAATAGAACTATTCTAGATATACTAAATTAAATCGCTTAAGTCTAGATTACCCTATACCTAAATACATCTTAACTATAATAGCTTAGGCATCAATAGGCAAAGGACAAATCTTGACTACTGGTCGCCGAAAAACCTGGCCATTCGCAGAGCGAAGCGTCACTACTCGGACAACGTTATCGCGACCGGGGTGCAGTTGCTCTATTTTAGCTAGTCTCCAGCACAACGTCGGTAACGTAGGTTCAATAACAATAACCAAATCATTTACCTTGAGATTAGGAATACGTTTGAACCATTTGTTCTTTTGTTGGAGAGTATGTAAATAATCACGTTGCCAGATTCGCCAAAAGGTTTGAGTTATCTTTTGGAGTAACTGCCAACGAGAACTCGGTGTTTTAACATCGACCATTGGGGACTCGGGTAACGACACGAGTGGACCATTGGCAAGAAAATGCCCAGGCGTTAATACGTCTGTTTCATTAGGGTCCGGTGAAATCGCGCAAAGTGGACGCGAGTTGAGAATGGCTTCGATTTTTGTTAAAACTGTACTCATTTCTTCATACGTCAGAACTTGAGTACCAACCACTCGCTTGAGGTGGTACTTGGTAGCTTTGATGCCACTTTCAAATATTCCTCCGAAGTGAGGTGCACTCGGTGGATTAAATTTCCACTTGATGCCGCGGGCGGCAAACCCATCCGCTATCTCAGGATAGTGATACCGTAATTCCACTAAGATATCTTTCATTTGTCTATTCGCACCTACAAAATTAGTACCACAATCGCTAATAATCGTTCCGCAAATACCACGACGTGAGACCATTCTATCCAAAGCAGCCAAGAAAGTTGCTGAGCTTAGCTCTGTAACGACTTCTAGGTGCACCGCTTTCGTGCTAAGACACACAAATAAGCATACGTACGCCTTGAATGTGTGTGCCTTTCGTCGACGACTCTCTTTTAGAATGAATGGACCACCAAAATCTATTCCGGTGGTGTCAAAACAACGACTAGGTTGTAACCTGGCGGCAGGGAGTTTGCCCATTTCAGGTTGACAAGGAACCGGTTTAACTTTAAAGCATTGTACGCATTTAGAGCATACTGTACGAATGAGTAGACGACCACCAATGATCCAGAATTTCCGTTGAACCAAAGATTGCAAAGTTCTGGGTCCACAGTGCAGATACTTGACATGAAAATGTTCTACAATCAAGCGCGATAAGGCACAAGCCTTAGACAAGAGAAGAGGGTGCATTGCAGAAACCGGTAACCTGGCGTTATCAATTCGTCCCCCCACTCGCAGCATACCTGCACTGTCTAGAAATGGGGACAGTTTTTGAATAGGTTTAGAGCAAATTTGATTTTGAGCGACCTTTTCGAGCTCATCTTTCAAAGAATTACTTTGTGCATATTTTACAAGCAGCATCAAAGAAGAGTCTAGCTCTGTAGTGGAAAGAGAGGAAAGCGCTCGATTCTCTTTCTTGCGTCTTATATTGGAAGAAAAGCGCAATACCCACGCGAGCACTCTTGTCAATTTAGATAATAAAGAATATTTGCCAAGGAGCTGACCTATTAAGTCTTCTTCCGGAGCAACCGTGAGAAGAGTTTGCGCCACTGAAGGTTTCATTTCCGGTAAGACCGTGTCCGGCAACGAAGGCAGTTTGGATGGCCATTCCGATGGTGGTTTTGAAAGCCATGCTGGACCTGACCACCAGAGGGGATGCTCGATAAGTTCAGCACAACTAATACCGCGACTACAGCAGTCCGCTGGATTATCCTTGGTGGATACATAACCCCAGCACTGAATGCCGACCTCATCAGTTACTTGAACCACCCGGTTTGCAACAAACATTTTAAGCAAATGTGGGGGCGTGTGCAACCAAGCCAATGTGGTGGTGCTGTCTGAGTATGCTCGAACCAAGTCAATATGTAATTTGGACTTGAGCAGATTATACATATGGCTCAGAACCCGAGATAGTAACACTGCTGCACACAGCTCGAGTCTGTTCACTGTCGTGGGCTTCAAGGGCGCCACCTTGGACTTACCTATCAACAGTCGAGAGACGGTGGCACTTGGCGTCACAGCGCACAAATATACACAACAACCATAGCCTTTGAGAGAACCGTCACAAAAGCCGACTAAATGAATTTGATTAGTGTTTGTGGGAAGCAGACTACGCGGCAATTTGATTTGTTGAATGTCATGTAGATTTGCAGCTATAATATGCCATCGCTTGGCTAAGTCATGAGGAATGGGTTCGTCCCAATCTAAATTCAGTTTCCACATGTCCTGCAAGAGTGACTTTGCAGAGAAAATCAATGGGGAAATCCAGCCAAGGGCATCGAAGATTCTCGCCGTGACCGAGAGTATTGACCTTTTGGTAAATTTTATGTCAAAATTGTCCGAAAAGGAATACGAGAAGTTGTCAGAGGAGGGATCCCACTGGATACCTAGGATCTTGATAAATTCCTGACTTCCTTCGTCGAAGGTCTTAGGAGTTTGACAATGCTCAGGAGGAATATCAGCTAACAATTCGGAATTGTTTGAACTCCATTTTCGAAGTTCGAATTGACCTTGAGCCAACAAAGAAGTCAAATCCTTTTTTAATTGTCTAGCTTCCTCCAAAGAGGAACAGCCAGTAGTGATGTCATCCATAAACGTATCTTCGCGAAGGACTTCGGCGGCACGAGATGCATACTCCGAACCGTGGTCGTCGGCCAACTGACGCAGAGTGCGGATGGCCAAGTAGGGTGAGCTACTGACGCCATATGTTACAGTGGCCAACTCATATTCGACGAGTGGAGCGTTCGGTTGGTCACGCCAAAGGATGTGTTGGTAGGACCTGTCTTCAGGTCGAACGAGAATTTGGCGGTACATTTTACAAATGTCCGCTGTGAAGACATATGAGACAGTATGCAGTCGAAACTTAGTGACTAAATCGATAATGTCGATTTGAAGTTTGGGTCCGACATGAACTATGTCATTTAAAGACTTATTGATAGAAGTCTTGCTACTGGCGTCGAAGACAACGCGCAGACGTGTAGTAGAACTATCGGGTCTAATTACACAGTGGTGAGGTATAATATACCTGGCTTCAGTAGACGAAGAGACTGCTGGTTGCATATGACCAAGGTCTTCGTACTGACGCATAAATTCTGCATATTCAGATTTCAATTCGGAATCACGCTCGAGACGTTTTTCTAAATTTAGGAACCGATTCAAGCTGCAACGACGAGAGTCGCCAAGAAGCTGGGCATCATCCTTCAACATGAGCGGAACAACGTAACGACCATCAGGAGTTCGGTAAGTACCTTCTTTATATTTTTGTTCACAAATATCATCTTCAGGGATCGAGATGGCGGGACGCGGCGGTTCTTCAGTCTCCCAGAACCTCTTAACGATGTCCTCGAGCGCACAAGTGGCAGTAAGGAGTGACGTTACCGGTTGGGATACCGCCCGCGACATAGAGTGGTGCAAGAGCTGACCGCTAATAACCCACCCAAAAACACTTTCGAGAGCGCAAGGGAGGCCCGGACCTGGTGAGTAACGAGCGCCAGTGTAGATTTGATCGAAACACTCAACTCCTAACAAAAGATCCACTGAACTCGATCGATAAAAATTATCATCCGCTAAATCCAGATGAGAAAAATGACCGTGTACCACAGCAGGTAACGGAGATGAAGGCATCGATGTGGTGATATTAGGTAACACCACAAAAGACAATTCGAATGTGGGAGTATCACTTTGACGCGGCATAATCGTGCCAAACGTAACACCCTTGATATCAAGTACCGAACTTTGACCTAAACCGGTAACACTCATTTTGCATTTCTTGATTGGTAGCCCGAGTCGTCGAGCACACGAAGTCGTTATAAAAGAATCCATCGAACAG
Source organism: Anorthoa munda (assembly GCA_945859665.1). NCBI lineage: Eukaryota > Metazoa > Arthropoda > Insecta > Lepidoptera > Noctuidae > Anorthoa > Anorthoa munda. Next base: position 7,740,591 of record OX243917.1, on the reverse strand, counting down.
CTATCAATAAGGGCGCGCGCACACTGATGCGAGCCGTCCGCATGACGCACGCGCACTACCGCGGATCCTAATATTTTCGTACTCGGAACGTTTGAATTTCCCGCGCATGACACGGTCGCAGCGCTCGTGAGCGCCGTGCTTGAATCAGTATTATTTTCTTCCCCTTTTTCATTAGCATGAGATGGCTGGTCTACATGTAACAACGTGTTATGTTTAGATGCACAAAGTGAACAACTATTGCTACTGGGACAACTGTTCGCATCGTGACCCGCTCGCAAACAATTAAAACAAAGTTTCAATTCCAACACTAATTGCCGACGCGGCTGAACACGTAACGATTGGAATTTTGCACATCGATAGATCGAATGTGAAGATTGACAACACGGGCAAATTGGTTTTCGTTCATCTTTGTTTTGATACCTATTATTGTTTTGCGACATGGATGCAACTAAAGTTGTCTTTGTTTGCGTCGTGAAATTATTTTTCCTATTATTATTACGAATTTGTCTATTAGGCGGATTAGAAGTAGAAACAGACCCGGTTTGACTAACTTCTAATATTTTAACGTAACCTTGCAAGTATTTTATTAACTCGTCAAATGTGGGTATCTCGCTCACATTCTGCAACTCGAATCGTTGGCGAGTCTCGCTGTCCAGTGCACGCGAAGCGATATAAAACAATAAAAATTCACTAAGGTTGTGAATCGACAGTGACCGTAACGCATTTACATTTTCGTATAATGTATTCAATAAGCTTGTTAGATTATCGAGTGATGGTTTATTTATTTGACTAGCAGTCACCAACTTGTCAACATACGCGGTAGCCAGAACACGCTTATTGTCGTACCTATCTAGCAGAGCATCGTAAACAATACTATAATTCGCGGCCGTGACAGGTAATCCCTTCGCTATCGTTGCAGCGAAACCGCATAAGCATGAGTTTAGATATTGAAACTTTTCCGCATCGGATAGCGTAGCATTGTGATGGATCAAAGCCACATAACTATCTTTAAAACTTTGCCAGTTTCCAATGCTTCCATCGAATTTTGGAATTTCCAGTTTAGGTAATTTAACGTGTGGACTCTGAGTCTCTTTCACTGGACCAACAGCATTACAACTGCTACCCGCACCCGATAACATTGAATCCGCGAATTCGACAACGGAAAAATACAGCTCGTCAAACGCTAGTAAAGTTGCATTATCAATAACGGATTTCGGACGCAAAGTTATTTCCAACTTATTTATACGGTCGTTGACCTCGACGAAATTTTCTTTTATTTTTTCGACCGATTTGTATCTAGTGCGAAACGACGTTAGTTTAGATTTATCAGTGGTAGCAACTTTAGACAAATCGAACAATATTTGAATGCATGAAAATTCATATTCACGCCTTTTAATTAGAGATTGCAATTCGGCTTCCATCTTCTCTGTCATTATTGAATCTAATTAATAACAATTAACAGATAATAAGATCAGACAAAACGGAAACTAACTAAATACAAAGTTGCGTAAGCTATTATAATGTATTACTTGTTAACAAGTAAGTATTCACAATAATTATTAATGCTTGAACTACCTATTTGTGTCACCTACCTCCTATCTGCAAATGCACACAAGTAGGTATAATGTATTTTATCGTAACAGACAAAATGTTACAGCTAATTCAAAGTTTAAGTTTGGTCACTATAATTACGCACTTACTGAATAGGACGTAATCAGTAAATAAACAATTGAATGTACCCAATTTAGTAAATAAAACCTAACAAATCTATACCTAATTTAGATTCGAGCACACATTAATTAAATCCACTGTTCGACAACTACGTTGCAAAATCAGCCTGTTCCTTACAAAAGGTAACTAGAATTTTGGACAACTATAGGATTGGAACCGATTAGATGATTTGAAGTTTTATGCGGACTAGTTCTTAGGTTAGATATTATGTAGGTAGAATTGTTTTACTCGAACGTTCGCTCGGGTGGACCGCGCCACGACTGTAGGTAGGTATGCTGGTTCGAACAACGAGCGACGACACGAATAACGATACAATAATTACAAGATTATGAGTTTTGAAACAATGCAAGTAAACAATATTGGCTATTTGATGTTTTAAAAGTAACAAAATAGCATTGATTGTTTGAACTAGGAATATGACGATTATTATTATCTACCGACAAGTAAACTCTTGTTGATTTAGACTTGTAAGTAATTACTTAGTAAAAATGAGGACTTGATCCTCACAGGAGGCACCATGTATGTTGGATACTCGCGAAGAAAGGCTGATTCTACAACGTAGACATCGCGCAACGTAAATTTGACTACGCTCAATGAGCGAGGGAACCGTCGGGCCACCACCAGGATAAAGAATGGATGATCAGAAGGACTCACCACGCCCCGCATGAAGAAATGTCCGCCGGCGATAAAGTCTGTGTTAATCTATCCTTTTCACGAGGGTCTTCACTAGAATCACACACAAAACGAACACTCGCGCGCGCGCTAGGAAGAAGCTCAATCGCCATATTGGTTTTGAAAAGAAACGTTCTTTCATTGGCGCCACTGTTTACTCTCTCGGTTTGACAGTTCAGTTGACAGGGCGCGCAGCGCGGCGATGCGCGGCAAATTTGAAATAGGAAAGGAACATGTCATGGATAAGGATTCTTTGCCAGGATTGGCGTGTAGCCGCAACAAGTACAATAGCCCGTGACAAAATATTAACATCTGTGATGAGTTTTAACAAAGAACATCCAGAAGACAAGTTGAACTCGAGTCTTTTAGGCTATGGTGACCCAAAGAAGCCGTTGCGCTGCTATTACTTTATAATTATGCCTACACAAAACCATGTACTAAAACTTCCACATTGAATATTTATTATCAAAATTTTAGAGGAATGAGAACAAAAGTGAACAAAAGTGAACAAAAGTGAACAAAAGTGAACAAAAGTGAACAAAAGTGAACAAAAGTGAACAAAATTATATTAAATGCGTGTAACAAAAACTAACGATATATTACGATTATTAACGATATATTAACGATATACAGAAACATGGCTTGACGACAGTATCAACGACGGGGAAATACTTGACTGTAGGTACAATATATACCGCAGGGACAGAACCTCGACAGAAGCAAGGAAGAGTAAGGGCGGAGGTGTATAAATAGCTGTTCTGAAGTCAATCGAGTCTGTTCTCATGCCCCATTTTGAGACTGACTCAGAAAACTTATGGGTAAGCCTGAAGGTTGCAAACGGGAAAAAGGTCCAACGCCTGAACATTTGCGCTGTATATTTTCCGCCACCTGTACAGCAGCAAACACTTGACGTGTTCCTTGATAAGGTTACCTCTGTTATCGAGACAACCGGAAACCAAACCTTGATGCTGGCGACTTCAACCTTGGATTTATTAAATGGAACCTGGACGTGGCCAGATCAGAAAGTACATCAACGACACTAAGTAACTATAATTACCCACTGGTTTAATCGTTTATTGACTGTTTGTCCCTTAATCATTTTGAACAACTGAACCCCGTACGAAATCATCTTGACAAAATCCTCGATCTAATATTGTGTAACTACCCTGGCGGTTTTGTCCACGAATGTAATGTGTAATGTGTCGGTTATAGACTCTCATCATCCACTATTAGACATTGTTATAAAAAATATCAACTTTACTTCACTTAAATGTAATCGCTCTGTGAAGTACCATTATCACAAAGCAAACTATGTATTTGCGTGTTTGGTTGAGTCTGCAGATGTCAATGCAATGGTAGAAGTATTATATAAAGATATTTATAGTATAACTCATGAGATCGTGCCAAAACAAACGAGTAAATTGTCAAGTATGTATCCCCCTTGGTTCCCAAGGGCTCTTATAAAACTGTTGAACGAGAAGGTAAAGCTTAGAAAACGGTTTAAAAAAAATAAAAATCCCCGCGATTACTATGAATACAGATTGTTAGGTGAAAGCGATAACTATGGATTTTTAGGTGACAAACTATACGTGATATTTGCAGTGAATACAAATGTTGTAGATATATTGATCCTGAGTACAAATTGTACGATGCATGTAAATCAATAAACTATGCTATTGACTATTATGATTACGATAAAAAGTATTTAAATGTTAAAGAACTGAAGAAAATAATACTGAGTAATCAAATTAACTGTAAAAACCGGATAAAAAACATGTAATAGCTAAAACAAATGCAGAGCATCGTGGTCAGTCATTAACCGTGAAATGGGAAACACAAAATGTGACAATAATGTATCTCAACTAGAACTAGATAAGAGAATACTGTCTAATCCCTCTGACATAGCAAATGCTTTTAATAATTACTTTATTGATTCGACTAGCACTGTGAAATTTAATAATTTACATGATAATGACGAGCCTAATAAAACCAAGACAATACCCAATTCTATATTTCTTGGCTCTATGACTGAAGACGAGATAAAAAAAGAAATAATAGCTTTAAATAACACTAACTCAGAAGGTTACGTTGAAATTAGTACAAAAGTAATTAAAACTTGCAGTACAGAATTGATTCATATATTGACTCATTTCATTAATCTTTCATTTTCATCTGGAACTTTTCCTGATGCCCTAAAATTATCAGTCGTTAAATCTTTGTACAAAAAAAAACGATAAAAATGATGTTAAAAATTATCGCCTAATAACCCTTATACCCATAATATCAAAATTATTTGAAAAATGTATGCACAAGAGACTTTCCGATTTCTGTAGCAAATTCAACATCATAACAACAGAACAGTATGGATTTCAAAAGCACAAGTCAACAACTCTAGCAATTGCTAATCTTTTAAGACATATTCATAATTTCCTAAATAAAAATTACTTAACTTAATTGTGGCACATAATACCTTATTGAAAAAAATAGAAAAATATGGAATAAGAGGTTTAGCACTGCAGTGGATCGCGTCTTATTTAAGTAACCGAAAACAATACGTTGTTATTAATAAAGTAAATGAAAATGTATTAACCTCGTATTCTACTAACAATAGAGTTAATAACTGTGGCGTCCCCCAAGGGAGTGTATTGGGACCTTTATTGTTTCTATTATACATAAATGACTTACCACTAGTGACTAAACATAAATGTGTATTATTTGCAGATGACATTTCAATTATGGTGACATCTGACAAAAAGTATAAAACGAAATCTGATCATGAGATGGAAATTAATAATACTATTGACGACATTATAAAATGGTTACTGACAAATAATTTAAAAATCAATTTAGATAAATCGAATTATATACAGTTTAATCAATCAAAACATACTAAATACAATTTCAAACTTAATATTGATAGGCTAAAAGAAGTTCCCCAAACTAAATTCTTAGGAGTAGTTATAGATCAAGATCTGAATTGGAAAGTACATCTGGATAATTTGTGCAGTAGGATTAATAAGTTTGTTTATGCTCTCAGACAAATAAAGAATATAACCAACATAAAAACAGCAATTACAACATATCACGCCTATATAGAATCCATCTTACGATACGGGCTTATTTTTTGGGGTAACAGCACGGATAGACACAGAGCATTTATTTATTAATGCATCAGAGCCATTTGTGGTATCCGTCCTGACGAGTCATGTAAACCTTTCTTTAAAAAGCTAGGTATATTACCACTTCCGTCACTCTACATTTACGAAATATGTAATTATGTTTATAATAATAAGGGATTGTTTAAAAAAGCCTATCAAATTAACTCTCGAACTAGAGATCCATGCAGACTTGTATTCCAGGATACTCCTAAATCAGCCAAGTATGCGAAAAGTTTCCTTGTCATGTGTATACGCATTTATAACAGAATTCCAAAAGAAATAAAATTGTTATATAATATTAACTCATTTAAAAACAGATTATTGAAATGGCTAAAAGAACATGTGTTTTATGACATTAAAGATATTTTTTAACAATAATCTTAAAACAATCTTTTGTCATTGTGTATAATGCTCAGATAAATTATTATATATATATTATTTTATTGTCCTTATCTGTGACATTGAACAGCAATTAACTATTATTTTGCATGCAATTGATGCATAACCTGTATAGCTAAACATGTGGACTTTATATTAATACCTGACTGTAACAACTTTATACCATGTTTAAGGCAAATAAAGACTTATCTTATCTTATCTAAAGAGCAAATATTATGATAAAAACTAGCTACAATGACTACGTGGGGAAAATCGAAACGGGCTTATCACGAAACCCCAAACTATTTTGGTCATTCGTTAAGGAAAAAAGATCCCAGTCCAATGACATACCGTCTGAGATGAAGCTTGATAGCTTAATGGCCATTACTGGAGATGGGGTCTGCAAGCTCTTTGCATTCCATTTTTCCTCAACTTTCGTCTCATCAGACAACGTAATAAATGATTCACTGCAAGGAGGCCACATGTATCCCCAGAGAAGCTTGGGTCTGGTTGTATTCTCTGAGTGGGATATTTTCAGGGTTCTTAAAAAATTAAACGTGTGCAAGGGGACGGGACCTGATGGTTTAACACCATTATTAGTTGAAGACTGTGCTAGTACTTTAGCCCTACCGATTAAAATAATATTAAACCACTTAATTAAAATAATTCCCTTCTAAATGGAAGGATGCCAACGTATTGCCCATCTTCAAAAAAGGTGAAGCTAACAACATTAAAAATTATTGCCCAATATCCATTTTATCAGTGTTTTTGAAGATTTTTGAATCCATGATGTGTCCCATTTTAACATCGCACTTCAAAACAGAGCTAACTTCCCAACAGCATGGATTTTGCACGAAAAGATCCACCACTACTAACCTAGCCCTTTATATCAATGACCTCAGCAGACTTGTTGACTCTTACACAAGTTGATGCCATTTATACGGATTTTAGCAGTGCCTTCAAAGGTAGACCACCGGATCCTACTTCAGAAACTTTCAGACCTCGGTATATTTGGCCAGCTTCTCCGGTGGTTCAAATCCTATCTGACTGAAAGAAAATAGAGGGTTGTAGTAAGAGGCCATCAGTCTCCCTTTTATTATTCTACTCTGGGAGGTCCACAAGGCTCCCATATGGGTCCGATATTGTTTTTGGTATTCGTCAATGACATCGTGAATTGCATCAAACACAGTGCAGATGATGTCAAGTCCTACAGACAAATAAACTCGACCAGAGCTTAAACTCGCCTTTGTATATAAGTTGTCCTTCTGTGTTTGTATATGTTTGTTTTGTGTACAATAAAGAATATGAATAGAGATATTTCTATACTACAAGAGGATCTAGACTCGGTACACAACTGGTATGTACTAAACGGGATGTCTCTTAATGTTGAAAAATGTCACCATATGACCTTCACTAAAAAACGGAACACTTCCATCCTCGTATTCACTGAACGGTCTAACGCTGCGGCGGGTTGACACAATTCGCGATCTAGGAGTATGCCTCGACAGTTAGCTCACTTTCGTTCCACACGTAGACAATATCGTCAAAAAGGCAACCAAAATGCACGGATTTTTGAAACGTATCTGCCATGAGTTTAAGTCGGTACGCACCCTTAAACTTCTTTACGCCACCCTCGTCAGAAGTGTTCTGGACTACGCATCGCAGGTGTGGAATCCTACCTATAAGGTCCATATCGATCGTATCGAACGTGTCCAAAGAGGATTTACAAGGTATCTGCGGTATAAGTCAAACAGCTGTCCTCACATATCTACTTATGCTGAGAGGTTGAATCACTTCAAACTACCCTAGAAAACCGCAGCAAAAACATGGAACAAATATTTTTACCCGACTGCCGAAGGAGGGTAATGTTTTTCAAAATTGTCAATGGCTTGTTCGATGTTCCTAGGCTTCTAAGTACGACATAAATATATCTGTCCCCCGCTGTAGTCAACCCAGGCCTGAACGTAAGGTTGATTTATTTGTACCACCTGCAGCTCGAACAAACCTTTTTTTTTTTTTTTTTTTTGGGTGGGAAATCATCCAATGACTTCTCCCGCTCTGGGTGAGGCGGGAGGGCGTGTCAGACTTTTACTGACTAAAACCCACCCGTGTTCCTTCAGTTGCTTGAGCCTGGGCCGCGGTAACTCTTTTTCAAATTTATCCGCGACCCAGACAGGCATCGGCCCTCGCGGACCCCGTCAGTTCCGCTGACATCTCTTTGAGGCGCGCGTGGAACACAACGCGCCGTCGACTCGGGCCTGGTCCTTATCGGACGGCGAGCTACCCATTACTCGCCGTCCGCAGGCCCGCGCCTACGGTGGCCGGGAATCGGCTTGCGACTCCCGACGCCCAGGGCGTCTCCTGCGGTGGCGAGGGGCGTGAGGGCGTCTCCGTTGCATCTCCTTCACGCGTTCCGCCTCCTCCTTTGCGAGCATTACTGCTTCGCAGAAGGAGGAGACAGCTTCCCATGCCCTCTCGCTCCGTAACATGGCCTGAACCAGAGCCGGACGCGAGAGGTTGCCACCGCCGATCGCCTCCACGAGGACACGGCGGTGCCCAGCCCAAGCGGGGCAGATCTCCACCGTATGCTCCACCGTGTCCTCCGGGCGATCCACACAATGGTGACACCCGGGCGTTTCCTCCCGCCCAATCCTGAACAGGAACCTCCCGAAACAGCCGTGTCCGGTGAGGACCTGCGTCAGGCGGAAGGTGAGGGCGCCATGGCACCTCTCAAGCCACTCCTCAAAGAGGGGCCTTATCGCCGCAATTGTGGCGTGCCCAGCGCTGGGTTGCGACAGTCGCTCTCTCCATTCCGCCATGAGATCTTGCCGGAGCTCTGTCCGCAGAGCCGCGATGTGTCGCGGCCACGGAGTTTCGCCCCGGCGTTTCGCCTCCTCGCGCCATTCCCAAATGTGCGCGAGGACTTTTGCCTCCAGATCCCATGGCGGTAATCCGGCAAGGAGGCTAGCCGCCTCAGCAGAGACCGTGCGGTATCCCCGGACCAGCCGGATGGCCATGACCTTTTGGGACGCGTTCAACCGGCGGACTGGTCGTCGCCTCAGGGAACGCGCCCACACCGGTGCCCCATACAGGGCCATGGACCGCACGACCCCCGCGTAGAGCCTCCGGCAGGAGGCGTTTGGACCCCCTAGATTAGGCAGGAGCCGCTTGAGGGCAGCCCCGGCCCGCTCCAGTCTAGTAGCCAAACGTCGGAAATGCTCCACGAAATTCCACCGGCTGTCGAGGACGAGTCCCAGATACTTCATCGTCAACCCGACGCCGATGTGAAACCCTCCTACCGTTACTTGGGAACCCGGCGGTGGCGCGTTCCGAGGACCATGAAAACACATGGCCTCGGACTTGTGCAGGGCCACCTCGAGTCCCAATTGCCGGATCCTCTCAACGATTGTCGCAACCCCGCGTGTCGCTAATTCAGCCGCCGCCTGGTGCGACCTCCCCTGCGCCAGGACCAGCGTGTCGTCAGCGTAGCAAATTACGCTAACGCCGCTAGGGAGGTCGGCGCGCAGCACCCAGTCGTACCCGATGTCCCACAGATGCGGCCCCAAGACCGATCCCTGTGGGACACCGCACGACATCTCTCGCCGGTTCCACTCTCCCTGGTGACCGGGGTAGACGACGGCCCTTTCCGTCAAATAGGCCTCGACCACGCGACAGAGGTAGGGTGGCATCCGGTGATACCGGAGTGCTTCCCTGATGCAACTCCAGGGCAGGGTGTTGAAGGCATTGGCGATGTCTAGAGACACCGCCAAGACGACCCCACCCCGGGCCACTGCATCCCCCGTCGTGAGGGCTCGCACGCGCATGATGGCGTCCACCGTAGAGCGCCCCCTGCGGAAGCCAAACGGGCTCTCCGCTAGATCCGGCCCCACCCGCACCAGCTGCCCAACGAGGCGGTCTGCAATGACTCTTTCAAAGAGCTTGCCCACCTCATCGAGCAGCACAATAGGCCGGTAAGCGGACGGAGAGTCCGCTGGGCGCCCCGGCTTCTTAATGAGGACCAGTTTCCCCGTCTTCCAGCGAAGCGGGAACTGGCCCCTCTCCAAGCATGCGCTAAGGAGCCCCCTTAGTCGAGGCCCGAGAGCCTCCAAGGCCAGGACCCAGGCTTTCCCAGGTAAGCCGTCGGGTCCTGGGGCGGTATTTTTGGCATTCAGCCTACGTACCGCCACTCTCAGTTCTACCTCAGTCACCTCTGGAGCATCGTCGTCGTCGGTGGTGTGGTCCGCATCGGGCACCGCGAGAGGTGGAGCCATGGGTGGGGGAGTATGTTCCCCTTGCGAAGGGAACAGTGTGCTCACCACGCCCTCCACGAGCTGCGGCCGGAGACTCTGCGTCAGCGGGGGCGCCCATGGGCGGAGTTTATCCCGCACCATTTTGTAGGGGCGACCCCACGGATCCCTGTTCAGAGTCCCCAGCGACTCCTCGCGAGCCAAGCTCTTGGCCCGCTTGATCTCCGCTCGGAGGGCAGTCCTCGCCGCTCTGTACCCCTCGTACAGCTCCACCTCAATGGCTTCCGTATCCGGAGGACGGTTACGGAGCCTGCGGTGCCTGGTGTACCGGCGTCGCGCAGCAACGCACGCCTGGCGCAGAGCCGTAAGCTCCGGCGACCACCAGTACACCTGGCGCCGGGCGCGTCCTAGCTGGGCCCGGGGCATTGCCACGTCACATATCTCGGACATGGCCTCCCGGAACCACTCCGCCTCGTCGTTGATGTCAGCAGGCCTATCCGGTGATGACACCCAGGCCTGCACGATCGAGGCTTCCAGGAGGAGCTCCCGGTCCAGCTGTTTCAGCGCCCACTGCGGACCACTCAGGGTCTGTCGGACCGACGCGCTCGAGATCTGGGTGGAGACGTCGAACCGGATATACCGGTGGTCGGAATATGTCTCCACCTCCTCCATAACGCGCCAGTCGACGACACGCGGTGACAGAGCGGGGCTGGCAAACGAGATATCCACCACTGATTCGCCCTGCATCCGCACACACGTGGGGACAGAACCCCGGTTGAGGACGACCAAGCCTGTCTCCAGAGCCCAGTCCTCAACCATCCTGCCCCGTGTGTCCGTGTACCGGGAACCCCAAGCCAAATTCTTGGCATTGAAGTCCCCGAGGACAATCACAGGGATGGAGCGATACCCGACGACGACGACTTTTAACTCCGCGAGGGAGTTGTGGAACTCGGTGAGAGTTCGGTTCGGGGAGAAGCCACGGCAATCTCCCCGAACCGTGCCGCCACGCAACCCTGTCCCCTCTTGACACCCTCCAGGGACGGGGTACCGGCGGCGGCCGACGAAATTAAGGTCACTGAGCCGCTCAGGTCCTCCACCCAGTCTTCCCTGGGCGGGACAAAGTACGGCTCAGCGACCACGGCGATGTTAATCGACCACTGCGCCATGCTCTGGAGCAATAGATCCTGAGCAGCGGCACAGTGGTTGATGTTCGCCTGAAGGAGACGTAATGGGGCCATTATTGGCATTCCATTCCAGTCTCCTCCTGAGCCCCCTGTAAGGGCCCTGCCACGGTGGTTTGAGCGGCGACAACGGCTGTGGCGGCACCAGTGACGGCGGCTGCAGCGGTGACGGCGGTGGTTGAGGGCTTGCTCCTGCCCCTGGCCTTGGCGGGTGGAGCGCAGGCTTTGCTCCCAGCCCGGTGTTCGGCCGGCTTGCCCGCTGCTGCACATACGACGCAGTGTGGCGTGGCATTGCACGAGCCGGCCTTGTGACCGGGCTGACCACAGCGAAAGCAGTGATCGCTGCGGTCCACCTCCGAGGTGCATTGAGCTCCCACGTGGTTGCCCACATGGCAGCGGAAGCACCTCAGGGGTCTGGGTTCCAAAAGTTTCACCTGCGCGGAAACCCAGCCCACCAAGAGCCTTCGGCCCTCCCCAGCTATTTTTAGGGCTGCCGAGACGGGGCAACTCACTGTTACAGCTCGCATTCCCGTGACGTCAGGACGTATGGTGCCTGCCCTCACCTGCTCGGCAGAGCATCCCCCGGTCCTGGCGACAGCGGCCACCACGTCTCCCTCTGTCACAGAGTCGTCCAGGCCCAGAATGCGCATATCAGCGCACTTGGTCGGCCTGGACACTCGTATTTCGTCCGCATTTAGAGTCGCCCTGAGCCTTTCGGCCAGAGCGTCAGCGGTCGGGCCGCTGGCCGCACCGGGGACTTCCAGCATCCGGGCCCCAGTCGCGGTGACTCTCACCCGGATGCCCTCGGTGACGCCAAGCTCCTGTAGGTTCACCGCCGCCCTCGCTTTGACGAGTACCTCGCGGTAGGACACGCCCTTCTTTTCCGCATCCGGCTGTAGCGTAATCACTACAGCTGCGGACTTCGGGGCGTGGAGCCTAGCCGCGACGCTTCGCTCCTTGCGCCGCTTCCGCCTCTCCTTCCTTTTGGCCGCCCTCGCTGCCTTGCCCGCCTTCCTCTTCTGCCCGGCCACTTGCCATTCGGCGTCGGCCGCAGGAGATTCAGGAGGCGGAAGCAATTGGGGCAGCTGACACACCGCCTGGGCTGGGGCCTTCGCCGCCTGTCCAGTAGCTCCACTCTTTTTGGGGGCAGAATTGCCTTGTCTCCCCGAGACCGACTTCGAAGGTTCCAACATGGCTCCGCGGTTGGCCTGTCCCAGCGAGCCCGTGGCAGCCGCGGCGGTGGCAAACGAGGCCGCCTTCCGCTGGCTCAAGGCTGCCTGGCTCGCCGCTAGCGGGGGGCGCAGGACGATGGCCTCCAGTGCAGAAAACCGGCTTTGAAAGGCAGCCAGCTCCTGCCGCACCAGGTTCAGAACCCGGTCCTCTGCAGGCACGGGCTGGCCTTGCCCATGCTGCGCCTCCCCCTGCGGAATCTCCCGGGGTCCAGCCCCTCGGAGCCCAGCCAGGTCTGCTCGGAGCTTCTCATTTTCCTTTTGGAGAAGCTCCATGTCGGCTTTCAGTCGGGCGACCTCCGCCCGCATCTCGGACATTCCTTCCGACGGAGGCCCGGCTTGATTGGCCTCCGCTGCCGCCATAATGGAGGCCGTGGCCGCGGATATGGCCTTGTCTTTAGAAGATTTGTTCCTCTTCAAGGCCACATCTCTGATAGCGGCTCCCACGACCTCTGCAAACCTGACTGCCCGCTTCGAATTGGAGCCACTAGCAGCGTCCAGCTCTTCGCCAGAAGACCCCGAGAGGACAGCCCTGTGGCTGTTCGATCCGGGGTGGTGCCCCTCCGCGGCAAGCCTCTCGGCTCGATGGGTAGCCTCCTGGGCGGTGAGCCCTCTCCCCACTCCGCTGTCTCGGCCCCCACGCCTACTGGTGGGAATCTTCCGGGCCGAGGCCAGCTCGTCGTCGGAGAACGACCCTAGGCCATCCCCCGATTTGGGGCGCTTCCGGAAGAACCGTAGGTTCTTCGCAACAGCCCCCTCAACTTCGCGCTCTGAGCTCTGTGGGCCCTTTGCGCCAGATACAGAGTCGGATTCCGACCCCGCATTACTCCTCGCCTCTTCGTCTAAAAATATCGGTGTCCGTATATCGCGCGTTTGGTTGTCGTTGTTGTCTGAGACAGACAGAAGACATTTGTTGCCCACCCCAGAATACGGAGGGCAGCCCGCCGAAGCGGGGTGGGATTCCCCGACCGCCGAGCAGTCGGGACCCACCTGGGGACGTTTTTTACAAAGGCCTGATTGATCCATGATTTTATTTCCTTTAAAGGGTGAGGTCCCTATTTCTCCATCCTTCTTTCCTTTCTGCCCACTCTACGCCCACTCAACCTACCCTCTGTAAGCAGAGGGGGGAGTAGGCGTCAGGAGGCCCACCTAAGCGATGGATTAGCCGTCCTGTCACTAGCCCGGTTCCCTTCACAGACCATCAACGATGATTTGTGATTGGAACCGTGACCCTTCCTCGTGTGTTGAAAATTAGCCGCCAGCCCCAACTGCCCGCCCAAAGCGAGTGAGCAGTTGGAGCCGACGTTGCCCAGGGTACGCCACGTGGAGGCTTTCAACATGCACCCCAGCTCGAACAAACCTAGGGCGATCAGCGCCATTGAACCGTTTCATGAGGACCTAATGAGAGCCACTCTCGCACCAACGGCATTGACATCTTGTCCAACAACTTGACTCAATTTCGAAGACAACTTGCCCGGCAACTTGAGGAAATTAATTGATTAACTGTTTTATTCCATCATTGCCTAATTCCATAATTATTGTATCTTTGTATCTTTTTATTTTTGATGAAGATTATGTATTATTAATGTTTACGATTATTGTTATTATGATTATCTCCTTTATTTATCTCTGTTCTTATTAATTACATTTTTAAATATTAATATAAAAGAAAACTTTAAAAAAAAGTTAATTAAAAAAATCAAAAACCCGACTGCATAAGAAGCGAACTAAAAAGACGTAACCAAGAAGAAAATCATGCTGTGCAGCCGGTGAAAACATATTCGCGAGTTGGCTGACCAAAACCAGATGTATCCTCCGACTGCACAGCATGATTTTCTTCTTAAGTCTTTTTAGTACGCTTCTTAAGCAGTCGGGTATTTTGTTTTTATTTATTTTTTTATTTATAAATTTTAGTTACTTTTTTCGAATTTGGTACATAGAAATATATAAGTGTTTTATATTTTTGAAATTGCCTTGTAAAACCCTTTATTTTGATACACCACACGAAAGGATAGGAAGAAAAAAAAAATTTGGGCCCCGACAATATGGCGCCCAAAAGCCGCCATTTTTCTATCTTATTATTTTAATATAGCCAGTGACACTCGCAGGGTTTAGACGAATCGATTGACATAAGAATCATCAAAATCGGCCAACGCGTTTGGTATCTGGAACGCCACATAGGAACAAACATACATACATAGACTGATAAACACATTACCCTCCTTCGGCAGTCGGGTAATTATTATGATTATTATTATTGATTAATTATGTGTTTTGTTTTGTATATTATTTATTATTAATTGATTACTTGTTAATGATTATTGTATTTTTTTATTTTGTATCTTTTAATAGTTTTTTTCTAATTTATGTAAGTGCTGTGCACACCTATAAGTGGAAAGTTTGCTGTAGTTACTAAAATTAAGATTATTATTTTTGTCATTGTTTTTGTGAACAATCCGTTGGAGTGCCATAATAAATTAATAAGTCACCTAGGAAACTAAAACTTTTTTCAATCGATTCAGCTTGCCTGCAATTTTGAGGAAATCAGAAATATTTATAATTTTAACGTTTAAATACCCTTTTAATAAATTATTTTGATAAATATAAAATAGTAGATTGTTTATCTAGGGAGCAAACAACAATTTTAAAGGTGAGAGTGTTTTTTTTTAATACAGAGTGCAGCGAGGGATTCAAAGCACGTTACTCTAACTTAATACAAGAAGTTGAAACAACACGATTTTTGGGATTAATCATTGACAAACAATTGAATTGGAAAACTCACATAAACGAACTTTGTAAAAAGATTAGTACTTCTTCATACGCCCTTTATAGGTTGGCACCGACTGTCAATATAGATACTTTGCTTACAGCATATTACGGGCTTGCCGAATCAGTGTTAAGATTTGGAATAATTTTCTGGGGCAATTCAACTCTAAAGGAAACTGCGTTCAAAGCACAAAAGCGTTGTATACGGGCTATATTTGGGTTACAAACTGTTGATAGTTGCAAACCAATGTTTATACAGCACAGTATTCTAACACTTCCGTCACTTTACATATTGGAAATATCGATATTTGTAAAAACCAATCCTCATTTGTTTCCCCTTCTGATAAATAATACAGGTAGAAATAGACGTGAGAAGTACAGACTTTGGGTGCAATCACACTCTGCTAAAACAGCATTTCTATCAAAAAGTGTAATATGCATGGCCCCATTAATATACAATACAATTCCAAATTCCCTTAAGATAATGAATATTAATTCATTCAAGACAGAACTAAAAAAATTGCTGATTAGTAAGGGATACTATAATGTTACAGAGTTTTTGAATGACAGATTTTGAATGTGGTTAATTTAAATTGTTTGAATTTTGTTATTGATTTTATTGTATATTGATTATATTTTTTTGTCAATATTTTATTTTCTGTAATGTATTTGAAATAATTGTTTTTTTTTTATCTCTATCTAATATCTGACATTTATTTGATAATGTAACACAAATCTGACATACATTTTATTATTATTTGTTTGATATTTTATTATTTTTAGTTTTGACATTTTGATTTTATTGGGTTTGAATTCATTTTAAAAATTTGTTTTTTTTTTGACATTTTTATTATTTTTATTTTTATGCAGTTTTTTATTATTGACATTTTGTAATTATTGTGATCGAATTATTTTTGGTAATTGTTTATTTGACTTCCAAAATATTTGCACGCCATAGTATGTGGCAAACATGTCCGAACTTCTTGAATTTTTTAATGTTATCCTGCATGCACGTATTGTTTATACTTGCATGTATACACGTGTTTGAGCAAATAAATCTATCTTTATCTTTATCTTTATCTTTTAAAATAGTGTTGCCCCCGAGGTGGACTCTCTACTTTTTATCACCCTCTATGAGAAAATAAGTAAGTGTAACTTATGAACAAGAATGTTACGTTTATTTATTTACATACAATTAGGAACCATAAGACATAACATAGAAATAATTAGAGACTAATGTTTATTTGAACAATTATGAAAGTGCATCGTAACAATTTTATTAGTACCATCCGTTAAAGTTTTAGATAAGATTTATTTTTTAAATAGCCTCACGCGCGGTTTCCAGCCAGTCACTTATTCAATACAATGTTCCCGTGCGACCCTAAATAGAATTACAATCACTCATTAGCTATTCACCTCATACATTCGTCGTAATCGATTTTAGCGATGTAATCCTATTTTGGACCGCATTGTTTGTGATTCATCTCTTTACTGGTTGCAGCATTTACTAACAATATCCACATTCCAACTTCAAATCACTTTTAGTCCTTAGGGATTAGAGCTATTTCAGTCCTTATTTACGAAGAATAAACGTGTTATTTTTGAATAGATGTCATTTTTGCGTGAGGCACAGCGTGTTGCATGCAATATAGTACAAGCGAAGATCCGCACAAAAGGGAGACGCCGCCGAGGAGAGAACCGGAGGCGCACGAATTAAACCGAAAACATACGAGCGCGCAGTAGATACATACAGTAGCAGCTACGCTAGCAGCAGGGGGGTGTCACTCCGCAGTTTAGGTACGATCGGCCGGCGGTACCTTGCAGAGGGAATAACGCATTAGGTTGCCGCTTACCGCTCGGCTCGCACGTTAGCCACGTTATTTATATTATGCAGCAAATAACGATGACTTCTAAACGTACTTCTAAGGCCTTTAAAAGATATTGTTGTGTTTACGGGTGTTTAAATAAAGCAAAGAACAATGAATCGATATTAAGTTTTTTTAAAGTACCGAAAGATTTTGAAAGGTAAGCTATTTTGTTGTACCTATTTAAATCATTACATAAATAATCTGTAACTATCGGTAGTAGGTGCATAATGTGTACGACTTTTGTATAAAAATTTAAGCATTTTGGTGTTCCTAAAAGAATGAATAGGTGTGTGAAATACCTAAATAGGTACCCACCTACTTAGATATTTTAGATTTTCGTGTTGTTCACAAATATAATTTGATTTCTTTTTTTATTGAATGGTTACTGTTTTGTTAACATAAAAATAAACGCTTTAGATCCAGTTTAAAATAAACTATAATTGCCTAAGTAGTTACCTACTTAGCCTATGAATTTACCAATAGCCTGAGTAAGTGTACGCACTTGTTAAAGTTAACGTTTGTATATAAAACTAGGTACTTACTTATACCTAACGAACAAACAAAAAATATTTCGTAAGAGTTCTTCAAGCCAACTTTAAATAAACTAACAAAAAATATCACTAAAGAGTAAACAAAGAGGTAGGTACCTATACTCAATTTGAAATAACTTTAGACGTCTTTAAAACTCGTTTTACAGCCCGTTCAACCGATTTTGTGTTCTATCTCGTACACATAAGGATGATATAAAAAGCACAAATCTGTTGCCAAAACCAACTGTTTACTACAGCTTCCATTTGTCATATCACCAACGCAATAGAAGTCAAAATCGATTGACCGGGCTGTAAAATGGGCTTATTTAAATGTCTAATGTTATAGTAAATGAAGTTTAGGTAACCTAGTTTTCATTTGTAAGTACCAAACAAAATGACGGTCTATAATATTCATTGTCTATCTACCTACTTGACCGTGTAATCATAGGCATCAAACATAAGAAAGATTACGTGGTTAAGTAGGTAGATAGTGGATGTAAGCGAAAGCGGCAAGTCGACAACCCTTACGAGCCGAGTCAAACCGCGCCAGACAGCGACGGAGATACGCGTTAGAAGAGAACGGCAACGTTTAGGTGAATATCACGTTAGGCACTGAGCGCTTATGCGAGCTGAATTGCACTTTGTTGCTAACTAGCAGGAGTCTCTATTTCAATGAATTGTTGCACGAAGTGAGTCTTCTGTACTTGTACTATTATTTATTCTGTGCTAGCAGCCGCTATTGTGTGTTTTATTATACACTAGCTGTGCCCACAGCTTCGCTCCCGTCAACTACCTACATATCCTACTTACCTATACCTACCTACCTACCCTACTTACCTTTCTGCCTACTCTACCTACCTACCAATTTTCAAAAACAGACTAAAATGTCAAAAATGCTGGAAATGGGTTATGTTGGTTATCCTTTAAGACCATGGCAATTTTTTTTTGGAAGTATTTCATTTTTATATGTACAAAAACGACTTTTCTACAGATTTATTATATGTATTGATTTCCTTTTTTTTAAGGTAAACCTCAAAAACCAGTACTGACGCCGCCATTTATTTTCGGTTACTATTACGGTTCTAATATATATAATTTTTTGAACGTGATTGTGAATTTAAAAAATTGGAATCCTACTGCGGTCCGTTATACCGTTTATGATACAAGCTATGGTAAGCCTTTGGTAAAATTTTTTTTTTTTTTTTTTCTCCATTTTGATTATTTAAATTTTAAACAGACACAATTTAGGTTTAACTTACGACCACTTTAGATTATAATTATTGAAATTATTTATAAATCTAATCAATAAATTGTTGAACTGTCTTAACTGTGACATATTATTAATAATTTAATTTAATATCGTTTATAATATAATGTGCCTAACTAATATTAATGAAGCAAGACTGTTAATTTTATTTTAATTATGATGTTATGACTAATGATCAATGACATTGATGTAATTTCATGATATTATTATGCATGTACCTACTTGAAATATTTGCACGACTAGTCGATTATAGTGAGACTAAAATTATTTTACTATGCTGTTATGTAAGTACCTATATTCTTGCAAATAAACAAATTTCATTTCATGTCATTTCATTTAAAGAATATGCAACCGACTTCCAAATAAAAACACTACAAAGAGACAAATATTTTCTTTTTCGGAAGTCGGTGTCAAAAAACGAAGTTAAGATTATTAACCTAATAGGCAATTTCTATAGTAAGGTACCTATAATGCCAGAATAGTTTTCCCGAATATCATTAAACTTGAAAATAACCGGTGAAATGAGAGTATACCAAGGTGATCTGTACACATCTGTGTACCTCTTTAGAGCGTACTGGCGTGATATTATGTCATGAAATGGTATTAAAAAATAAACAGACATGCGATTCCAGCAATCCCGAGAATATACCGTCATTTATTGAAGAGTTCTGTTGTATATCGCCGAAGTTCTTCATCAGATCTTTACCAAATTTAAATGGTACCAATTTGGGAACATACTCTTTCATTAAAAATCGGTCCACAGTTGACGGAGAAACCGATTTCTGAACTTACAAACAAATCCGCTGATCATCATCAGGTAAGCCCTGAGGGAACGCCTCAACCCTTAGTTCTACTCCCCCCGAGTTTGGACTCATCTGACTTGGGAATTCAGGATCTTACCCCCTACCCCCTAAACCCCCACCCCCACGGATCTCTGAGGGATGGCGCGTCCATCACAAAAGCCGTGGGCGGCGAGGGCGGCGTCAGAGTCGGATGTGACAAGCAGGACACCGCCTCTGCCGTTAGCGCCTGAGACTCACACTCCGAATGATAGCCCCGGGGTGTCGGAGATCATCATCAACTGGGAGCAGTGTGGCATATCCCCCCCTCGCCAGATTATCTCGGACGAGGAAGGCTCGGTGGTCTCCACAGCGAGCCAGGCCGACCGTCCACAGAGTGGACGACCGAGCCTCCTTTACAGGACGCCGGGAAGGGGCACAGGAGTGGAGATGGACTTGGCCACGAGAGAGGCGAACGAACTTCTCCAAAAGGGAAAGGACGCCTTGGAAGCCGCCGGAAAAATTAAGCGCGAGTGTAAGGTCACAGCCCATGAGTGCTTACAGGGCCTTTACGAGGTGTCACTGTCATTGGCGGACTCCCGAACACGCCACAAGTATAATCTCGAGAAGGAGCGCTCACACAAGAGCTTGTGCGTGTCGAGAGAGCTCACAATCGGGAACTTGCAGCAGTGAATAAGGAGCTCATCCTAATGCGGACTGACGTCTCGGACACGAAAAAAGAGGCAAAAGGGATCCGAGAATGGCTCGGTCACGAGACCCTTGACGCCTTAAACGGAATAAAGGAGTTGAAAGGTGAGGTTGCAATGGCGAGCCTGAAAAACCTAAAGGAGCACGAGAGGACGAGGCAAGCAAGTGCAAGGACCCCAGGGGATCCCAAGTGGGACACTATGGGGGCCGGCCTATCACGCCTCGACACAAATCTCACCAGCATCTCCAACCAGCTGGACGTCCTCCGGAAAACTCTGGAAAGGCTCAAAGAGGACCTCAACCGGCCAAGTGATACAGAGACGGACCCGAGTAGCCGCGAGACAGGTCTACTCACGACCGCGGCCTTCGAGGAGGAAATAGCAAATCTAACCGCAAAGCTGCAGACCATCGCCAACAGGCCTGTGGCCTCTCCCCCACCACCACACACACCCATAAACATCACCGAACACCTCAAACCTATATCGGATAGGTTGGAGCTCGTCTCGGCGGACCTCCGCGTACTGCGCGACAAAGAGCCGCAAATCCAGGCGCACCCAGCGCTGAATCTGGAAACGGAGCTCGCAGTTGGGGAGGTAAAGAGGACGCTCCAAACTATACAGAAAGGGGTAGCGGATCTGGGCAAAGCGGATAAACTGGAAACAGAACAACAGGGCCCCAAAACCTTTGCTCAGGTCGCCAGTACACCAAAGCCCCCCAAAGCGCCCACACAACCCAACCACACCCTGATCGTCTCATCGACGAACCCCAAGCACACTGGGGACAACGTCATCGAGAGGATCAGGACCGCCCTGGACCTCAATTCAACCGGAGCCCGAGTCGACACCGTACGGAAAGCGCGCAACCAGAAAGTGGTCCTAAGGTGCGCCAGTAAGATGGACTTGAAGAAGATTAAAGACCAAGTCCAGTCAAACTCAGGGCTCAAGGTCCAGGAGCCGAAACCGCAAAACCCCTTAGTCTGCATCAAGGGTGTGCTGTCCAGCTACAGCGACGGGGAGATCTTCGATCTCCTTAAAGCGCAGAACCAACACCTTCTGCAAAACGTCGCTGTGGAGGGACAGACCATCAAGATGCGCTACAGGAAGCGCGCGCGAACCCCCCACGAGTGCCACCCCGTTCTGAAGCTCTCCCCGGAGCTCTGGAAATCCTACACTCTGTCCAGAAATCCATGTGGGCATCAAGCGATGCTCGATTGAGGACCAGTTCAGTTCCCCTCTAGTTCAGTGCACAAAGCGCCTTGCATATGGATACAATAAATCCATATGCAGGGCTGCAAAAGAAGTCTGCGGCTACTGCAGTGGATCGCACAATATCAGGGACTGCCTCACTCGAGCGGACGGCAAACAGCCCACATGCGCAAACTGCAAGGTAGCACACGGGACGGGCAACGACCTGGCACACACAGCATTCAGCGAAGACTGCCAGGAACGCCAAAAGTGGGATGGCATAGCCAGTTTGCGCGTATCCTATTGCTAAGGGCAATGAGAACACACCAACAAACCAACAAGTCAATCCCGAAATCTCCTCAAGACCGACAGCAAGATTGCGGTTCATCCAAGCAAATCTTCACCGCTCCAAGCTAGCCACAGAAGAACTCTACTTGGCGGCCCAGGCAAGAGGAATTTCAGTAGCACTTGTACAAGAGTACAGTTCTTTTCTCAATGAGCGGGATCTCCACATCCTAAATACGGGCCAAACACCAACGTTGGAGACATACAGAAATGACAGGTGGTGCACAAGCATAGTCGACGTGACAGCTTGCAGTTCGTCGCTGCTGGGCAAGGTCGAGGAGTGGCGGGTAGAAAGAAGTCTAACAACTTCAGACCACAACGCTATAACCTTCTCGATGCGCCTAGAAAAGGCCCTGGAACCCTTAAGGCCAATTTCGACGCGCATCTACAACACCAAGAAGGCCAAGTTGTCCGACTTCAACACCCACTTCAAGACCAGCCTAGCAGACAGTGGCATCACTCAAGTCAGAGTCTCGAACGCATCGAACCCAGAGGATCTGGAGACAATTATTTCAAACTATACTCAGAACATCCACCGCTCATGCGAGGAAGCGATTCCAAAACTTGGGTCGCCCAAATACAACGCCAAGCCCCCATGGTGGACCCCTTCTCTAGACCGTCTCAAAAAAGACGCCATGACGAAACGCAGCCGCAAGCCGGAGACACTTCACCATCAAAGAGTACGTGCTGGCCAAACAAACTTACAAGACAGCAGCAACGGAAGCAGCCACAGCCAACTGGAAGGAGTTCTGCACGAAGCAGGACCGAGAGAGCATGTGGGACGGCATCTACAGGGTAATAAGGAAGACAGCCAGAAGAAAGGACGACGCGCTCCTGAGAAACGCCGCAGGCGAGACGCTCCAGAGCAATCTGCGGATCTTCTGGCAAAAACCTTCTACCCCGATGACTCAACGGATGCCGACCAGTCCTACCACACTGCGCTAAGGAGGCTAGCGGAGGAGAAGAACCCCCAAGGTCTGTCTGCAGACGATCCGCCCTTCACGACCGCGGGGCTGGAAATGGTTCTCCAGAACCAAAATCCGAAAAAAGCCCCCGGTCCCGACGGATTAACAGCAGACATCTGCACAGCGGCAATAAACTGCGATAGGGAGGTGTTCTTAGCGATAGCAAACAAGTGTCTGTCACTGTCACACTTCCCGAAGCAGTGGAAGGTCGCCCACGTGTGCATTCTCCGCAAGCCAGGAAAGAACGACTACACCAGCCCTAAGTCGTACAGGCCTATAGGTCTGCTCTCGGTCCTAGGAAAAATCGTCGAGAAACTTCTAGTAGGCCGACTACAGTGGCACTTCCTCCCAACACTACACACAAACCAATACGGCTTCATGCCACAGCGCGGAACCGAGGACGCCCTCTATGCTCTAGTGGGCCACTTACGAGTCGAAATCAAAGCCAAAAAGATCGTGCTTTTGTTGTCACTGGACATAGAGGGGGCCTTTGACAACGCGTGGTGGCCCGCACTCAAGAAGCAGATGGTACCCAGGAATTGTCCAGCAAATATCTACGCTCTCGTCGCCTCATACCTGGAAGACCGGAACATCAGGGTCAACTACGCCAGAGCGACTAGCGAGAAGGGAACCACGAAAGGATGCGTCCAGGGCTCAATTGCCGGACCGACGTTTTGGAACCTTATCCTAGATTCACTCCTACACAAAATAGCTAGTGTATGGGGGTATACTGCCAAGCCTTCGCGGACGACGTAGTCCTGGTTTTCTCTGACTTTACAGCCGGTCCCCTGCAGCAATCAGCCAACAGCACGCTAGCCAAAGTATCAGAATGGGGCGTCCAAAAAAAGCTACGTTTCGCCGCGCACAAGACCAATGCGATGGTGTTAACGAGGAAGCGAAAGTACGATGCTCCGGTACTTCATATATCGGGCACGCAGCTAAACCTGGTTGAGGAAGTGAAGCTGTTAGGTCTCACGATAGACTCCAAACTCACCTTCAATGCGCACGTGTCTGCGACCTGTAGAAAGGCCGTGGACATCTATAAGCAGTTGGCATGTGCGGCGAGGGTGACTTGGGGTCTGAACGGAGAGATAATCAGGACGATATACGTGTCGGTGATAGAGCCCATCGTGATGTATGCAGCGAGTGCGTGGGCCCCCGCAGCTGAGAAACTGATGACAAGGAAAAAGTTTTACTCACTGCAGAGGGGCTTCGCGCAGAAGATCTGCAAAGCATACCGCACGGTGTCTCTGACATCGGCACTTATACTGTCAGAACAACTTGGAATGCCCAAGGTTCAGCCAAGACAAAATGGAGCTCGAAGTAAAATTCGAAACCCAGCTTAGCCAGTCCACACTCCACACCATCATTTGGGAGACCGGCTACTAGGATACCATTCTTGGCATTCGCGAGCAAAGTCGCCACAATCGCAGCAAGGGCCAACAAAACGGACGTAACCTTGCGAAGTCGACCACACATTCGAACACACACAACAACAACCACAACCACAAACACACAAACAACAACCACAACTACACAAGCAACAACAAGCACACAATTGACTGATACACAAATTACACACACACATTCTAACCAACGGCCATTATCAACGGTAGCAGCAGCGGTAGCAGCAACAGCCAGCCTACAACCAGCCCCTAGCATGACTACCACACAATTCCTGGCATGCGGAGAAGACGGAGTCCCTGGCATTAGACTGCGAGGCGTCGCTCTGTTCTGAACAGGGAACAGGAGAAGTTAGGCATAGGCTTTTGCATAGGCTCAAGTCGAGCTACGGCCCGAATACACCTTTCACCGGGCCTTGCCGCCTTGATTAACGGAAGCACCACCAAAACGAGCATAAAAGGTAGCAAGTATGCTGTACTACCTCAAGTGGAAGTGGCCACTCACCGATGCCGTCTAATGCGATTTAAAGGGAAAACAATCACATTACTCGAGTGGGGAGAGGCTACTCCATTTGCTCAGGCAAGCTCATTGCTTCAGAAGATCGGGGAGGCAGGAGACTACACGTCAGCCGCGGCCCGAACCATAAGTGTGGACGCAATGGTGGTGGGAGGAGAAAGAGGAGACGTCGCAGACCGCTTTGGCTGTCTAAAGGCCTCAGAACATCATGAGGTCGTTGTTTACGAGGATAGAGGGGAAACCCTAAGTTTCCTCAAAGCCCCCAGACAACCAACAGCCAGCGTGACAAGCCCCACAAAAAGCCCCACCACTCAAAGCGGATCGGAAAGGGCCCAGCAGAAGGCAGCAGCCGAAAAAGCCGCTAAGAAGCAATGCAACACCATAAACCCGGAGGACCGGGCCCGGTCGAGGAGTCGCCTGAAAGCATTTGGCACTTTCCTCAATGCACTGCTCCCAAGCACCAGCCATGCATCACCATCTCACAAGCAGGAGACAGCACTGGAGAGTTTCCTCAGAAAAACACCAAAGGAACCAACCCAGCAAAAGCCTAAGCCAACACGAGCCGACAAAGGGCAAGTCAGCCCGCCGACCCTCGCAGTAAAGTCGGGTACCACGGACCACGTAAAGAGCGCGTTCCTCGAGTACGTAGCAATCGTAAGAGCGACCAGAGAGGTCAATCTTACGACATGCAGGAAGATCCTGCAGACCTTCCAAACAGACACAGAGGGTCTGTTAAGGATACTGCTCGAGGAAGCAGGGGCAGCGGTTTACGACAACGTCACATCCCAAGTCATCAAAGGGGAAATGACGGGGTCGTATCCATATCGCAGCCTACAGCGCGAGGAGTATTTTTGTGGCCCTGGACAAGGAGGAGACGGAGCGCTCAGGCAAACTCAAGTTCAGTGTGCCAAATGACGACCCGATAGTGGTTACCGCCAAATGTACTAAGATCATGCCGGATGATAAGATCCTGGAAATGGCACAGTCTATTTCGGGGACCCCAGGTATCCCGGCATTACAGGAAAGTTGGGCGGTACCCAATATCAGGTGGATTAACGGAGTTCCGGGTTGCGGTAAGACAACCTGGCTGGTAAAGCACTTCGACGAGGACAGGGACGTAGCCACCACGACAACAGAAGCTGCCAAAGACCTTAGGGAAAAACTTGCGCGCCACTTAGGAGACCGAGCAAAGACCAAGGTGCGCACTACGGCCTCAATCCTAGCAAACGGTTTCAAGAGCCAAGACAAATGCTACCGTCTTACGGTAGACGAGGCTCTTATGAACCACTTTGGGGCAATAGTCATGGCAGTAAAATTGTCTGGAGCTAGCGAGCTTGTTCTCGTCGGAGACGTTAACCAGCTCCCATTTTTGGACAGAGAGAACCTCTTCGAGCTTAGGTACACCCGTCCAGACCTGGTGGCTGGCATCACCCAGGAGTTTCTCTGCACACACCGCAATCCAATGGACGTGGCGTTTGCACTGACTGAGATATACCCCGGTATATACTCCTCCAAGTCGTCGCTGTCGCGGGTCCACTCCCTGAAGGTGAAAGGTTACACAGGGGCGCAAATACCGAGCACTGCCCAAAACACCCTGTTCCTGATTCATACGCAGGGGGAGAAAGCCTCTCTTGCGAGCAAGGGATTTGGTTCCGGTGAAGGGTCGCACCTGCTAACCATACACGAGGCTCAGGGGTCGACCTACGACAGCATCATCATCATCAACACCAAGTCCAGGAGGCTTCAGGTCCACGACAGCATCTCCCACGCGGTAGTGGCGGTGTCCAGACATAAAGTCAGTTGCGGCTATTATACCGACGACGCCGATGACGCCGCAGGCCGCCTTGCTAAGAGGGCGATGGATGCGCCGACTAAAGCGGTCGTCAACTACAATCTTAAGACGGCCATGCAGCATCGAGACGTAGTCGTCATAGAGGCCTTACTCACGCTGGCGAAGTCGCTGGTCAGCAGACATCACCAAAACACCACCTAACAAGTCCCATCCAAAAACTCCAACCCAACCACATACCCAAACCATCACCCTGTCTAAACCCTATAAATCAAAAAATTATATATATATATTTGTAAAGCTGCATGGTGGAGCGAGTCAGTCATACACTCCTTAACGTTCTAACTACGGGGTTCTATAGCCGGAACCGTCGGCCGGGACCGGTCTGCTCGCACTGCCATGCATCTTCCCCGAAAGTGTATCAATAGAAATAAGTAACAAAATAGTTAATAACATTAATATAAGTAGTAAATAGAAACTAAAATTGTAATGCCGGTGTGTGATATATATATATGTAGTATTTAGTGAGGGATGAACTCACGTATACTTAAGTTAGTTAAGTAAGCCTAAAAATAATGTCCGACGTAGGAGTCAGGCAATTGTAACTTTAATGAGAAAAATAACAAACAAAAAAACACTATAAAAAAGATCGCGGAGTGCCACATGTCCGCGGTAGAATATTGAAAAAAAAAACATACAAACAAAAAAAAAAGAAACGTATATCCTCCTCCTTTTTAGAAAGTCGTTTACAAACCATGTAATAATCAGTGACTTTGGAACAGGGCAGTATTAAAAAAAACAATCCGTCCCTGGAAACACAACAACGTACTATTGAATCAAATGCTGATAGCTGTGACCGTTTGGTGTGATGTTTTTAAATCCTATTCACTTGTAGCGACATCTATAACTGAAACCTAAAACGTGAAGTTAAAGTCGTGCTCCATCATTAATCACATAAATCATGATCGCGTACCATCAGGAATTGGTAGCGATATTGATAGTGTGAAGCCTAACAATAATTAAAATTAACCTGCTGCTTTTTAGAACTCGGTTTAAAAACAAACTATTTCTTTTACAGGAAGATATTGTATATAGATCTGCATAATGTAATTACGGGATATAAAATTTAATGGTTCTTAAATCTGCCAGGTGTAAATAAGGCCAAGAAATTTCGAAGAACATTTATAATGTCCAAAACGATATTGGAAAACGATACAGATAAATATTTTATAATCAAGAAGCATAAAATAAACCAAGAAGCTATATCATATAAGTTAAAAATGTATGTATGTTCTAAGAACCTAACAATCTTAGAAGGAAGAGGTTACACTTATGGCGAATCACCTGAACGAGGATATGAAAGTAAGATCATTTTAGATAATTTCACCATTCTTAAAACTCATTCTCATTCAGGAATTCATTTGAACCTTTATTTTATTAGGGAAGATCATAATTTAGAGGTAATGTGTGGATAATTTGTATACACACTGCCTTTTACCGGCGGGGGAGTGAATCCGCGCGTACGGCCCTAACCCTTAACTGAACTTAAATGTACAGGACATTGTTTTCGGGTTAAAAAGTAGCCCGTGGCACTTAGCGATAGTGTAGTTTTCTATCAGAGTTTGAATTTTCTAAATCGGATCAGTCTTTGGCATGTTTTATACAGTAACGGTGTAAGGTCAAGGCGCGGGGCAGGCGCAGCGTAGGCGTGTAGCGATTAAAATTATATAGAACTAACTGACCCGGCAAACTTTGTTTTGCCATAAAAACACCTAATATGCATCTACCCTACCTACCCTACCTACCCTACCCTACCTACCCTACCCTACCTACCCTACCCTACCTACCCTACCCTACCTACCCTACCTACCCTACCCTACCTACCCTACCCTACCTACCCTAACCTACCTACCCTACCCTACCTACCATACCCTACCTACCCTACCCTACCTACCCTACCCTACCTACCCTACCCTACCTACCCTACCCTACCTACCCTACCCTACCTACCCTACCCTACCTACCCTACCCTACCTACCCTACCCTACCTACCCTACCCTACCTACCCTACCCTACCTACCCTACCCTACCTACCCTACCTACCCTACCCTACCTACCCTACCCTACCTACCCTACCTACCCTACCCTACCTACCCTACCCTACCTACCCTACCCTACCTACCCTACCCTACCTACCCTACCCTACCTACCCTACCCTACCTACCCTAACCTACCTACCCTACCCTACCTACCCTACCCTACCTACCCTACCCTACCTACCCTACCCTACCTACCCTACCCTAATTTTCCATTTTTTTTTTTTTTTTTGTAAATCTAAACCTTTCTCGAATCTCCACGAACACACACAAAAAATTTCATCAAAATCGGTCCAGTCGTTTAGGAGGAGTTCAGTCACATACACACGCACACAAGAAATATATATATTAAGATAGGCGCAGAGACGTTACGATGCACAATTATACAGGCTGACTTTGTTGCAATAGCATGTCTTCCTCTTCAGAAGACGCAGATGAGCTTGCTTTCCTGCAACTCATTAATATGCAGAAGCACAGAAGATATTGGGTGTACCATGTGTGGAAATTGTCAGCAGAGCATATATATTGTGAAATAATGGATAAATTACACGAATATCCTGACCGTTTTCCTACAGTTCCTATATAACGTTACAAGAATTTTTAATTATTTACTAATTTCAATCTTTTATTTTTATTTTTTATTATCTTTTTTTAAGGGACTTATGAACACAGTTCACGTCAGCTCCATCATAAACTAATCTTAAGCTAACTAACAACAATAAATAAACTAAACAAAAACAGTGCTTTAAATACTGACTAATGAATAAATCATTTTAGCCTCACGGGACAGAGCCTGAGCCAGAAAGTAATAAAATATGCCCAAGTCAAACCTATTTATATTGAGTTCCCTAATAATTATATTTCTCTCAGATTCTTTCCTGACGCACTCCACTAAAAAATGTTGCACATCTTCTCTTTTACCGCACACCTCGCAATTGGGCGAACTAACTTTTTACATAAGAAACGCAAAAGCATGTATCCGGAACGAAACCGATGAGCAGTTACAACAGTACCACGGCCAATGACATTGTCATCAAACCATGGGATACGAGATGTAACGGCTAGGTCTGGGCAGGGTAGCCTGCGCAGGCCGCTAACGGATAGTAGGTCGTTAGGTAAAAAAAAAAAGGTGTTAGTGAAACAGTTGGACAAGTTAATACATATATTTAAAAACTAAAGGTCCACAGCTAGGTCGTGGATAATTAAGTCACTGTTCTGTTCCGAGCACTATCACAGTATAAAGGTAGGAAGGGGTACCGGCCCTTGGTAACACGTGGCAGACGCTGGGGGAGCTGTCAGCACAGGCTCCGCGACTGGCCGCCGGAACTGTAGTGGCTAGGCTGCGCAGGCACTGGCTCGCGTGGCGATAGACTGCAGGTCGGCAGGCCAAGACCTGGGCAGCGTGCGTGGATAGCGTGCAGCAGTATGCAAGGGGTCCAGCCCTCAGCCCGTAAGAAGAGCCCCTAGATCGGGGCACACAGAGTTGTGAGGATCCAAAGATAGTTATTAGCTAAGCCCAGCGGAATCCAAATGACCCAACGATAGCGTCCCGGAAAATTAGAGATGTGCCGTGTTTTTAGTGATGTGGCTATCAACTTTACTAAGTTACTAATTGAGATTTAGACTATTTCCAGTTGAGAATCTCCACAACGCTACAGAGAAGGCTCATTTTATATAATTTTGTACCAAATTCCTTTTAATTTTGATTGCTTATTAAAGTAATTTTTCCTTTGATCATAACAATAATTCTTGAATTTCAGTAGTATTTTCGAATTAATAGGAATAATATAAATTTCAAAGCACGATATTGCCACCATTTTCGCTAACTTATCTGCCTCCTCATTTCCCTTCAGGCCAATATGCGACGGGATCCACTGCAATACTACCTTGCTTCTGGTTTATTAAACGCTAACGTTTCAGCCTGCCCGACTGAATTGAACTTTTCACATGTAAACCCAATAACAGTAATAAAAGCTTTTAAGTAAATCGAGATCAAACTGACCGAAGATCTATGGGGAATGTCCATCAAAGTTTGTACCTCCATTATTGAGACTATAGCGCCGTACTTAGTTTAATTTTTAATTTGTGTGTACATCAAGGAGTCTTTCCGGATCTAATAAAACATAGTAAGGTTATACCACTTTTTAAATCCGGGGACAGTAAAGACACAAATAATTATAGACCAGTATCGGTGCTGTCGGTTTTCAGCAAGATATTTGAAAAGATAATGCTAAATCAAATGCTTATTCATTTTAATACGAATAACATCCTACACGATAAACAGTATAGTTTTACCAAAGGACGTTGTACGACTGACCCTTGTGTCACCTTATTAAAACACATCTTTGAAGCGTAAGAAGAGGCACAAGATGCTATAGGGGTCTTCTGCGACCTGACACACATCTGTCGAAAGCGTTTGATTGTGTTAATCATGAAACATTACTTTTGAAACTTGAGCATTACGGGCCAGGCCAATCAGCGTTGAGTTTAGTTAAATCTTATTGAAATGATAGTCAGCAATTAGTTCAAATAAATGGTGTCAATTCGTCCGGGTTAACCGTGAAAATGGGGGTACCCCAGGGTTAATTTTTAGGTCCTTTCTTGTTTCTAGTCTACATTAACGATTTACCTCATCTATTGAAAAGCAATCTAAACATGGTGTTATTTGCTGATGACACTTCTTTGATTTTTAAGATAAATAGACGTACAAGTAACGTTGACGACGTAAATATCGTCTTGCGACAGGTTCAAAATTGGTTCACAGCTAATAATCTAGTTTTAAATGCTAAAAAGACTTAGCACTTATGCGTAAAATTTGCCTTGCTGAATGTCAAAAGTAATGATTGCGACATTATATTAAACAAGGAGAAGCTAGAATGCGTCGATAAAACGGGTTTCCTGGGTATCACGCTAGACTCGAGGTTACAATGGGGTCCATAATTTAATATCACTTGCAGGGCGGCTAAGTTCGGCAGCTTATGCTGTTAGAAAAATACGTCAGTTTACTGATGTAGATACCGCGAGGCAAGTCTATTTTAGTTATTTTCATAGTATAATGTCTTACGGTATCTTACTATGGGGAAGGGCTGCAGACATTGAGTCAATTTTTATTCTGCAAAAACGAGCCATTAGAGCGATATACAATCTTCGCCGGCGCGATTCTCTAAGGGAACTATTTAAGGACATTAACATCATGACGGTACCTTATAAATATATTTATGAAAACATCATGTATGTTATAAAGAATTTACATCTGTTTAGTAAAAATGGCGACAGACATTAATTATGTTACTAGAAATAGGGACCAATTAATTCAACCAGGTTTCAGGCTGGCTAAAGTAGCATCATCTTTTATGGGGTACTGTATAAATTGTTACAAAAAAATTCCTCCCCACATTCTACAACTAAATGAGACAAAATTTAAAACAGTTGGGATTGGTCATAACTTAGCTGTCTCAGCCTGTTAAAGTGCTTTTTTTTTTTAATTGTTTGTTAATCTGGACGCTTTTACGTACACGTCTTTTTACATCTTTCTCACATATATGTATTTTTTCAACAAGAATGATGTAACCAAAAACTTGTAATTAAAACTAATGGAAAAGAGTGTCCGGAGAGTTTCTTGCAAATTCTTCTCCATTGAGACCTACAGACGCTTGCGAATTTGCAACTAGAATCATCTTTTTATTAACTTTTTTGTTTGACAATTCAAAAGTACTTCTAAAGTTTACTTGAAATAAACTATTTGATTTTGATTTTGACTATGTTGATGTTATCTAAACGAAGTGAGTGGAGTGATTTCAACCATATCACATAAATCTTTACAAAAACACCCAATACGATAAATACGTTTATCCTAAGTTACTTCATATCTGTAACTACAGTAAAGATTAGGTTTACTGTAGTTACATAATTATATAATATTATCTAAACAAATTTTATGTTAATTAGTTTAGATGACTAATTTTATCTATAAAAAACAAATTATTATAAAAACAAGAAAAGAGTATGTTAAGATGGTTTGGCCATGTTGAGAGGATGAATGAAAGGTATTTACAAGACAGACGTGAATGGAAACGCCGGGAGGGGACGCCCTAGAAAGACATACATAGAGCTTATAGGTAATGTTCTTCAGAAAGGCCAGGTGCCCAGTACTCATAACCGGCATGTGTGTCTAGATGTATGAATGTGAGTGAAGCAAAAGAAGTATGTAAGCATCGTAGAAGGTAGCGTTCTGTAGATACTGCCTACACCTATGGGAAAAAGGCGTGAGTTTATGTATGTATGTATTATAAAAACAAAAAACCCAACTGCTAAAATTTTTTTAACTGAAAAGAGAAAAAGTAGTACTAGATATAATTTATACATTAAATACTAAGAGGTGAAGTTACTTGCCATTTAATTAATGGTGCGCAAAACTGGTGGGCAAAATTTGTTATTATTTTAGTTATTTTAGTTTCATTATTAAGTTTAAGACTGTTTTAATAAATATTGTTTGAGTTAAAAAAAAACTAGATAAGAAAGAAACTACTTCGAAGTCTTAGAAGATAAGTTTATTAGCTGATTATTCAAAAAAAATTGTTGTTTTTTAGCATCGCAACGATTACTTGCAATTTAAATAAAAAAATAGCAACATGGGTTGATGAAATCTTACACCTCTGCTCTGGAGGTGGAAAAGCTGGTCCGGAAAGCTTACCAATCTTCACCTATGCTGATCGACGGAAAACTCGTAAAGGCGTTCACGAATGGAACCCGGGACCTGGAAGTTAAGGCTACCGTAAGGCTAGGCCATTTTTAGAACCATAAGAATGCCCTAGCCTACGCTTTGGAGGTGGAAGCTATACGACGGGACGATCGAGCTCACCGCATAAGGGAGGTTGTGACTCACCCCGGTGCTATAGCTGTGGAGAGAGAGAAATCAGGAGCTCCGAGGCCTCAGTGGATTGATGTTGCAGTAATGAGTTCTATCACTAATCACTATCGTCATCGACTCCAATCAGAGAGGGCAACAGGCTAGGGGCCACCGGTTTGAGGACGGCCCCTGCTGAGCTGAGGATCCAGCCACAAATCAGGCAGGCTATGGCTGCGGGATCGGTGCAGGAACGGGTGCTGAGAGACTTTGAACTGAACGCTCCAGAGACCGAAGAGTATGACTCCGACGCCTCAGTCAACTCTTGTGACTCCACAAGAAAAAAAAAACTCACCCGTGTTCCTTCAGTTGTTTGTGCCAGGGCCGCGGTAACACTCATTCAGGAGAAGGATGCCTAGGAGGGCTTGGGCGTGTGGTGGGATTTTTCAACCCCAGCTCACCTGCCCTTGCTGTGGGGAGGGAAGGGTCAGTGCTGGTTCCATGCAGCCTTGAACCCATATGAACTACAGGTTGGGACAATACACTGAACTCAGCGGAGCTAACCGCAGGTCCAGGGACATGCGGGGTGCTAGGTGCACCCCGCTTGGTGACGATACCCGTTCTGGGTCCTGCAGCTTTCGCCGCAGTTTTCCCAAGGGACTGTGCTTTATTCCTGGCTACGGTTTTCACCGCGGCCGGAGGGGCGGCTGCGGTTTTCACCGCGGCCGGAGGGGCGGCTGCGGTTTTCACCGCGGCCGGAGGGGCGGCTGCGGTTTTCACCGCAGCCTGGGGGGCGCCTGCCCAGGAGCCAGCGGAGTTAACCGCCGGTCCCGGGGCAAGAGTTTTGTCAGCTTTCGCTGACTCCACCCTTAAGGTATTCAAGTCTACTATGAAATCCATGAATAAATGCTAAAAACTTCATCTCTGCGGCTCCCACTCTCCATCGAGCCCACATCTGGGAACGTCACCACTACTTAAAGAGGGACGTTAGGTCTACCTTTGAGATATAGGTACGCAGGGCTGGCTTACAGTGCAACATTGGATGCTCGTTTGGGCTGGCTTGAAAGAACAGCCCTCACTTACACCGTCAGCGTGACCTTCACCACGGATTCGACCATCCAAGGATGACCTCAGCGGACCCCACGTTACTCGCCTGTGGCCCTCTGACGGGACACCATGACCATTTCCCTACCCTTGGCTAGAGAGTAGGGCTACCGTTTCGCCTGAAATCCAAACCAAGGGGGCGTGTTGCCTCACGGACTCACTACCACCGGAGCCGATCGGCTCAACCCCCCAGGACTCCTTCATCCCTGCTTACGGTGCTCAACTGCGCAGGTCCTAGCGCAGGTGACCATTCTCTCCTACTCGTCATCAGCAAACTTTAGTGACAGCCGGCTTTATGTAGGTTGTCGGTATGAGGGGATGGGAAAAGAGTGGATAGCCCCCCACTCAAATAGGGTCACCCGGCGGTTTCTGTTACGTCTATTTCTTAGGGAATTAGACCAATAACGGGGTGGCAACCACGAGAAGGAATAACCGCCGGATATGCCTTGAGGATCTACACGACTGTCGCACTCTCCCTCAAGACCCCGCCACCCTGCTACTTCCTCAGAAGTCAGTAGTATAGATGCAGGCCTACCCTGCCACCTCCCTGAGGGAGGTGGCAGGGTAGGCCTGCATCTATACTACCATACCAAGCAGAGTGAATACAAGAAAAGCAAGTTAGGAATCTTCAAAAGCATAGACCCAGACCCTCCACTACTACATCTAGTCATAAACATATGCCGGTTATGAGTACTGCGCACCTGGCCTTTCTGAAGAACATTACCTATAAGGTCTATGTATGGCGTTTCCATTGACGTCTGCCTTGTAAATACCTTTCATTCATCCTCTCAACATGGCCAAACCATCTTAACATACTCTTTTCTTGTTTTTATAATAATTTGTTTTTTATAGATAAAATTAGTCATCTAAACTAAATAACATAAAATTAGTTTAGATAATATTTTATAATTATGTATAGATTAGGTTTACTGTAGTGACAGATATGAAGTAACTTAGGATAAACGCATTTATCGTATTGGGTGGATACAGGAATGTAAAGATTTATGTGATAAGGTTGAAATCACTCCACTCACTTCGTTTAGACAACATAGTCAAAATCAAAATCAAATAGTTTATTTCAAGTAAACTTTAAAAGTACTATTGAATTGTCAAGCAAAAAATTAATAAAAAGATGACTAGTTGCAAATTCGCAAGCATCTGTATGTCTCAATGGAGAAGAATTTGCAAGAAACTCCCCGGACACTCTTTTCCATCAGTTTTAATTACAAGTTTTTGGTTACATCATTATCAAGATAGTTTTTGTACACTGACAGCCCTATGTCTATCTCCTCTCGTTCAGTCCATCCAAAGGTTGTCTGTAAGAGATTGCCCTGTGCGATAAGACCGCCCATTGTACACTTATCTTTAAAAATATTGTCCTGTTATTATTTAAGTGGTGTACAATAAAGTATATAACAAATAAATAAAAAAAGCACTTTAACAGGCCGAGATAGCTAAATTATGACCAATCCCAACTGATGGCGCCCGTTCACGAACATTACGCATGGATCGGCACCACTCAGCTCAACCATCATGAAGGGAACCGAATGATCCAACACATGTGCCACTATCAGAGAAAAAATAGAGACAGTATGACACACTCAACTGCCAGGGCACAGAAGTCAACGAACGACACATAGGTACAGTGAATGGTAGATTTATCTACAGTCGGAACAGAGTACTCACACATGGGCTGTGCAGTTATATAATACTAAAAGAAATTGAGTTTATACAATACAAAAATTTTCATACCGTCTTCAGCAGGTCCAACAATACTTCGATACTTTTCTGCCCATCGCTAATTGATCTTGCGCCAACAGCTGCTGCGTTGCTTCTGCTGCTGCTGCTGTTGACTGCGGAACAAGACCAGTATTGAGCCAAGCATTTTTATCAGCGATGTAATCCCCCAACTTATAATATGCTTGCCTGCATAGTGTAAGTTACAATATATAATTATATTTTTTTTAAATATAAAAAAGAAATTACTAACACATTTAATAACTAACACAAAAACCCCAGATTTACTGGCCCACTTGCACGGGGGACCCAGCTTGTAATGTCAATATGTGATAACAAAACAATGTGGCCAAATCAATGTGAAAAATTAGAAATAAATGCCAAATTAAAAATTGGTAATAATATCTTAAAGGCAGGGGTGGTTTTTTAGTCGGTAAGCACAGTGTGAATCCGACACTGCCCAAGATGGCCTGCTCAGGGCGGGGCAGTTTGGGGCGTCCTAAGAGGATTTTCCAAATCTGCCAAAACAAAAAAAAAACCTTCCACTGGCCTGGCACGCATCACAAGATGTACGGACGACTCAACCAGCTATCGACCTCCAGTCTCCGGAGAGGTGTGATGTAGTGGCACCAATGTCGCCACTTACTAACTAATGACATGACGTCATACAAATCCTGCATCGCGCAAGTACACATTTTCACATACCCCCAAAACGGGCATAAGTACTTCTTGGTTGTCATGGACTACTTCACAAAATAGCCGGAAGTGTTTGCAATCCCTGATCAAGAAGCCTCTACGGTGGCTGATAAGTTAGTTCACGAAGTGTTTTGTTCGGTTCTTGGAAATCCACAATGACCAAGGCACTTCGAGTCAGAAGTATTCAAGAAGACGTGTAGTGTGATGGGCGCTCACAAAACCAGAACAACTGCTTATCGTCCGCAATCAGATGGGATGATTGAACGATTCAACCAATCATTGGATATGTATCTGGCAAAGGTTGTTGAAAGCAGTCAGAAGGATTGGGATAAACACATTCAACCATTTCTCCTGGCACATCGCAGTGCTGTTCATGAAAGCACAACAGTAACACCAGCTTTTCCTAATTTTGAAAGAGAACTACGATTACCTGCCGATCTAATCATTCGGCATCCCACCTGGGTCTCCACGCAGTGTATCAGATTATGCGAGTGAACTAAGGAACATAATGAATAATGTATATGAGCAAATCAGACAGACAGGTCAGCTGATGTCTGAGAGGATGAAGACTCGCTACGATCGGAAGGCGAACAATAAGGGTTACGCTGGAGAATCTCTGGTATGGTTACATAACCCGGTACGCAGCAAAGGAAATCGCCTAAATTGCAAACAAGATCGGATAGACCATATCGCTTAGTTACCAATATAAATGTTACCAAAAAAAAACGTCAACTGTCAATTACGCTGTAAACAGTTCTCCGTAGTATTTTAATATCGTAAAAATATACCTAAGTTGAAAAATTAAGTAAAAATGTTAATAATAAGTGCTAAATAGACCAATAGTTACGTAAAAGTGTTATCACAACGTAAATATCAATAGAAGCTTTTAATAATTTGAATTAACGTAGTGAACATTTAAACTCTTACAAACATCGTGCAAAAGAGTGATAAACAACAGTGAAGTTCAACTTTATAAATAAACATTATATTAAGTGATGAAAAAGTGCCAGCTAGTGATCAAAAAGTGATTTATAAAACAATCTTAAGTGATATTGGTGACTCAAAATCACATCCAACGGACAGACCTCCAGATCCAGTAACGATACATTCCGTATGGGATCTTTAATTTAGCTATTTACTTTAACTGCACCGTGGCGGAGTTGGTATAGTGTCTACACTTACCGTTGAAACGCCGGAACGCTAGTTCGATCCCCACGATCGTAAATGACTTTTTGTGAGAAAAAATATATATTTAAGAATTCTTATAAAAAGTATCGCATCAAGAAAGTATAGCGACGCAAGTGAACAAAACTTTAAAAAATTACCTCTAAAAATTGAACTTCATACTTAAAAATCTTTATCATCACGCCAGTGATCCTCGAACGCGTGGACAGAGGTGTATTTGATAGAGAATACTCGTACCAGTCTAATAATGGCAGATACTACAAATGTTACACTGAGAAGACGGCCAGTTAAATGTCAATCACTAGAGGACAACATCAACAATGTCCATTCCTTGGACTCTTCTCCGTCCTTTGACATGCTGGGAAAAAGCTTGGATTTATCAACAAACTTATTTCCACCTAGTTTTATTGAGGAGATGAAATCTGAAATAACAAGTTTAAAATCGAATCTACAAAGTACCCAAAACGAAATGGACAATTTGATTCTGGAAAATATTGGATTAAAAAAACAAGTAAGTCAGCTTTCTCAGGAAATAAATATTTTAAAGCAAATTTGTAGAAGTCCAACGTCAACATGGAAAAACAATATGTCATCGAGCCGTAAAAATAGTGTGAAACGACGACTCACAGATAATTTTCACCACAGTCCTATCACAATTTGTCCTAAAAAGGGAATTGATAAAGAAACAACCAAACGACTACCGCTGTCTTCTCCTAACTTGGACACTAAAGTGGATAGCCGGTCAGTGAACATTACACAGGCATGCGAAACATCAGGACTCCCAACTCAACCTCAGCATAATATAATCCATGCTGCCGATGTAATCAGCGTAGCCAGCGCAGATGGTAGCCCACGTAAGATGGAGAAAGATGTCGTAACAAGAGTCAACGCCAGTAGTAACGGAGTAAATACTAAGTCCAGTCTCCATGGGACTTTAAAAAAAAATGATATTAGCAGAATATTCTTGTTTGGTGGTAAACAGTGCCTTAAAATATCTAAAATGCTAAGGCAATCGAGAGAAGGAACTCCATATAAACATTACCGAATGATATCTTTCATAAAACCTTATGCATCAACGGAAGAAATACTAAATTGCGCCAAATTGTTCGATGTTACTCCTAAGGATCGAATCATTGTTTGTGTTGGACAACATGACTCAAATGTTCTTAAAATAATGTCAGAATTATGTATATTTCTAAAGATAACTCAATGTCCAATATTTGTGTTAAAAGCTTTTAATAATATACATTTAAATGAATATAAACTTAATGAAATGCTAATGATTATAAGTAACCAATACAAAAATTGTAATTTTATTGACTTTGACGATAGCTTAAAATTGACTGTGTATGATATTTGTAAGCAGATTAGTTCTACTCTGGATCAAATCGATTATAATCTTAAATTTCTTACTTACAAAACTACTTCTTTAACTACTGGTAACAATACTGTGATGCAAAAAAACAAGGACTACTCGCGAAACATACGGGTTAATCAAATAGACCTATGTACAAATAATAATTCTAAAATAAAACTGGCAGATCGTAGTACACAAACAGAACGAAATATTTTGCAAAATAATCGTGACATTAGTACAAATACAGACGAATTTTTTCGTGACTAAATTCTTAAGAGTACTTCATCAAAATGTGGCGGGTGTCTTGAGTAAGCGTTATAATTTGGAGATACAGTTGTCTAACCTTTATTCACAAAATACTGATCCAGATGTTATTTGTTTGACCGAAACATTTATTGATAGGGGTAATGAGTGTCTTATTAAAGTATCTGGTTATGATTTGGCAGTCTCATATTGTAGACCAACTAAACAAAAGCGTGGAGGTGTTGCAATTGTTGTTAAACGTGGTATGAATTACAAAGAATTGTCCTTCCTGAGGGAACACTGTCTAGATAAACACTTTGAAAGTTGCGGCTTGGAATTACCTTCACATAACATTTTCATAATAGTTTTATATAGGACACCAAATTCAGACTTCTCTATATTTGTGATGAAACTAACTGCAGTACTTTACCATATAAACTATAAATATAAAGCGAAAAAAAATAATTCTGCTAGGTGATTTAAATGTAAACACCTTAAATCCAGATTACAAAACAAAACAACTTCAGAATCTTGCTGCAAATTATAATTTAATTTTGCATATTACTGACCCGACGCGGCAGAATACCTGTATCGATCACATCATAAGTAATATCCCACTTGCGAAGGGTGAGCTTCTGAATTGGGATATATCTGACCATAATACGGCGCAAATGTTAAGTGTCCCTGTTGAACATAAGGAAATACCTCAACAGTACTATATTTTTAAAAGAGACTATAGTTCGGAAAACATTCTTAAATTTAAGGAATGTTTGTCTGAACTTTCCTTCTCAGAAGTCTATAGCCAACTTAACATTGATTCGGCATATGAATCTTTTCAGGAATTGTTTCTGTTGTTTTATAAGTTGTGTTTTCCAAAAGTAAGAATTAAAATGACAACCAAATACAAGAAAACGAATTGGATAACTAAAGGGTTAAGAATTAGCAGTAAACGTAAACGCTCATTGCGTTTTATATATTATAAGAATAAGTCAAACTGCAACAAGATAATATATAAAAAATATAGTAGATTACTAAGATGTTGTATCACAAGATCTATTAAAATATTAAATGACAACACATTAAAATATTCAAAAAATAAAAGTAAAGCGTCTTGGAGACTTATAAAGCAAGCATCTGAATATAATAACAAATTATCATTGATAACGAATTTAAACATAGATAATCTTCTTCTTCTTTTCGTGTGAGGTGTGGCCACCTCTGGTGTCAGAGTTAATTAAGCCGCCTCTGGGAAACCCCACAGGCCTCTGACTTGGCTTTTTCAGACTTACATTAAGTATACAAGTCCAGGTTTCCTCACGATGTTTTCCTTCACCGTTGCCTGTGATGTCCAAGATAAACTTAGAAAGTACATATGAATTTGAAAAATTCACATTGGTACTTGCCCGGATTTGAACCCACAACCTCAAGCACGACAGGCGAGGTCTTAGCCATTGGGCCACCACGACATACAACATAGATAATAAAGTGATAGACAACCCAAAAACAATTGCGGAC
This sequence comes from Anorthoa munda, assembly GCA_945859665.1. NCBI lineage: Eukaryota > Metazoa > Arthropoda > Insecta > Lepidoptera > Noctuidae > Anorthoa > Anorthoa munda. The sequence goes on along the minus strand of OX243917.1, from coordinate 7,699,095 downwards.
TCGTTTAATAACTATTGGATAGACTTAACAAACCAACGGAACAATCAGGTAAGGGATAAATGCAAAACTAACACTTGCGATAGTCTGTTCCTTCGGCCATACGGCTACAATGACATTCAAAAATTTATACTTTCCCTAAACAACACAGGAGCAGTTGGGTATGATGAGATTTCGACTAAAATTCTAAAGGCTTGTTCAGTGGAAATAACTCCTGTGTTGACACACTTAATAAATCTGTCGTTCACAGAAGGCTGCTTCCCAGAGTTGTTGAAGTTTGTAATTGTTAAGCCACTTCATAAAAAGGCGATAGCTCGAAAATAGATAATTATAGACCAATTAGTCGCATACCAATAATCTCTAAAGTTTTTGAAAAAGCTATGCAACAGCGTCTCTTAGAATTTATTGGGAAACAGATGATTCTTAAGAAGGAACAATAAGTATTTCAAAAAAAGAAATCGACCACTCTTGCATGCTTCAATCTGGTAAAAAATATAATAGATGAAGTGGATATAGGTAACCGGGTATCTGTTATCTTCTTTGATATGTCGAAAGCTTTGGACTTTGTGTCTCATAGATTGTTGCTTGTAAAGTTAGAATGATATGGTATTCGAGGTCCGGCCCTTAGTTGGCTTGAAACCTATTTAATGGGTAGACAGCAATGTGTTGAGATTCCTAGTATTACTGAAAATAAGGAACTAGTGGGAATTAGGTCTTTTTCAAAATTTTACAATTCGGGTGTCCCACAAGGGAGCGTTTTGGGACCCCCTTTATTCTTATTATATATTAACGATTTTCCTGAACACACAACGAATCCATGCACTTTGTTTGCAGATGACATTTCAATTATAATGACATCATCAATTAATACTGACATTGAAAATTACAGACTTGACATTAATAATACAATTGAATCAACAATTTCCTGGTTAAAATGTAATAATTTGAATGTAAATAAAACAAAAATTGTTCAATTTAGGACATACGGTCGTAAGCGAGGAAAACTAAATATTAATTATAATGGACAACCGCTACTAGAGGAAGAGGAAACTAGTTTTCTGGGAATTACACTGGATGGCTACTTCTCTTGGAAACCACACGTAGAAAAAGTATGCAACAAATTAAACAAATTCGTTTATGTTCTCTACACACTGCGAAAGACCTCGTCACAGAGTACTATGTTAACCGCATATCACGGCTGCGTCTCATCGACTTTACAATACGGCCTTATACTATGGGGTAACTCAACAGACGCTGATAAAATCTTTAGAGTACAATAAAAATGCGTTCGAGACATATATGGCATTCCACCATGGGAATCTTGTAAACCGTTGTTTCAAAGGTTGAAAATCCTTACTTTGCCCAGTATGTATATCTTAGAATGTGCTAAATTTGTCCGACAGCACTTGACCTGTTTAAGAAGGCACAGGACCGTTGCCCTAGAATAGTAAGAGATCCAGATAGAATAGTTCTGCCTAGGGCACCAAAGAACTGTTATTATATGTGTGGATTTATATATAACAAAATACCAAAGAACTTTAAAGAGTTACCTAACAATTTATTTTTTACAAGGTTAAAATTATGGCTACTAGAAAAACAATTCTATTCCATAAATGAATTTATAAATACATAATGTTTAATGTGATGTCAATTAATAAATAAACGTATAATTGTAAAATAATAGAAAAAATCATGCATGCCATTGGACATAAACACTAAAGTATAGCATTAAGTATATTGTATTGTTTTGCATGTCAAATGTTTGACTATGTATTAGGAAACTATTTAAAACTTACTTAAACACCTACACTGTACCAATACTTATTGCAAATAAATTATTTATTATTATTATTAATGACGTCATTTACCGAATTCTAGAGGGACCCCGAGGTGCATCAAAGGTTGTTATTGTCGGTCGGTTGGCCCGTTATCATGAGTCTAACAATGCTCGGGACGAGCTTGTCTGAGAGGGGGGCGGCAAAGTTACAAGATCAGGCAACGCCATCTAGTGACGAGAGGATGAATTAGTAGTAGCTAGTAGCGCTATCTAGTATCGTATAGCGGAACTGATCTTCTCGAAAGCTCGCGTCGAATGGAATTTTCCAGAATGTTCGAGCCGGACAGTTTCATTTCTCGTCGCTTCGGGATCAATGGGTTCGAAACTCGATTGTTCTGGCAGATTCTCGAAGTATCTAGAACAGTATGGAACGTTCTAGAAACATCTTCCGTGCTATACAAAGAGCGGTCGGGTTCGTCGTGACACAGTTTCGATGGAGAAGCGATACAGTACGAACGAAAAGAGAAAATAGTGCGAAGTAAGCACATTGTTTAAGAAGTCTTTGAGTAATAAAGAGTGATTAATTAAAGTCTGCTATTTAAATAATTTATCCCCGAACACCAGCTCATAACAATACCAAGCTCATAAAAACGTGTTAAAAATAAACCGACTTCAAAAGAAAAACACAAAAAAGTGCTAAAATAACTTTCGTTTTGGAAGTCGGTGTTGAAAAACGATAAAATCAAGAGCCAAAGGCATCAACTTCCGAAACGAAAACAATTTTTGCACTTTTTGGTATTTTCTTTAGAAATCGGTTTATTTTTACCCGGCTGCAAGGTTATGTTTTTCGCGCGTATCTTGTATGTTTGTATATATGTATGTTTGTATGTATGTAATATTCTTTATTACCTCATATCATTGAAACTACTTGACGGATTTTCATAATTAAAACATCGTTAGATAGGTCTTAACTGCCCAAGTGTTCTTAGATAAGTGCCGTTACAAAAAAAACAACATGGCGGATTTTTGGCACCATATTGTGGGGGTTGCAATTTCTTTTTTCTTCCATACCCATCGAGTGGGGTATCAAAATAAAGGGTTTTTAGAGGTGATTACAAAAATATATGCCACTTATATGTTTAAAAGTCATTAGAAAAAAATTATAACAAAAAAGTTGGAAATAAAAAAAATTAAAAAAAAATCAAACACCCGCCTGCTTAAGAAGCGAACTAAAAAGCTGTAAACAAGAAAAAAATCATGCTGTGCAGTCGGAGGATACATATTTTTTTTTATTTACAACTTTTTTGTTATAATTTTTTTCTAATGACTTTTATTTTTATTTTTTTTATTTGAAAAAGGTTTTGCCTAACCTTTCGGAATATACAGCCGTGATGTTATGAATTGAAGTACTTATTGACTGGCTTAGATGTTCTTTCAGGCGATAATACATGTTTCAGAGCGTGTTTCTGTATAATTCAAGTAGACCTTGAAGATCACTGTAAAGGTAAGTTTTTCACTGATCTTATAGGTTTCATTAAAAATTGCTATTTATTATTATTATTTTTCTTGTGGCTAAATTATAACAGCCGCACGGGTCGACCTTCAAGGTTAAGCTACGCTTGCCAGGTCGGTCCGTGGATGGGTGACCATCTTTACTTAGCGAAATTACTTCGTGCCTCGGAAAGCACGTTAAGCCGTTGGTCCCGACTGTCATTTGAAGATCTTTGACAATCGTTACGGGTAGTCAGAACCCTGAGATCTGACACCAGTCTTGCCAAGGGGTATCGTGTTATCCAGTTAATGGGGTGTGTAGTTCAGATAGGCAGTCGCTCCATGTAACACACTGGTACTCAGCTGAATCCGGCTAGACTGGAAGCTGACACCAACATAGGGAAAAGGCTAGGCAGATTGATATTATTTTAGTATTGATTTAGCACACGATGTGCAGAATCAAGACGAGCCTATCACTGTTTCAACTTTCAATGAAAAGCCTCTCGGAAGAGCCCTATGGCCTCTTAAATGGCTATTTAAGATTTATATACGTTATATTGTCCTTTCTCCTGACTAAAAGCTCAAGTTTTGCAGAAGACTAATTATCAATGGATGGCAGGCAATGACGGGAACTAGCAGAGTATTTGAGCAATCATCTTTTGAGTGAAAAATCAATAGTTGATGCGGTTTCACTGTTTAGTTCAGTTTATCTATTTAGTTGTGCACGCATCACGTAAAATGTACGAAATCAATGTAGATAACTTTTATACATAAAAATGTTATATACGTATGGCAATAACTTGAAGTATTACTTAGTTTTTGTTTTATCGCAATCGGTTCACTCTATCAAAAGTTAGATGAATTTAAAGTGTTCAAGAAGTAATATATCACAACTCCTTATTTGATTGATGGCGTTTTGCATTTTCTGAATGGCGGTGTTAAGATTCTCCGCGAAAGATAGACCTTAGAAAAAAAATTATAGGTAGGTAGGATAGGTAGGTAGGAAGGTGGGTAGGATAGGCAGTTGACGGGAGCTAAGCCGCGGGCACAGCTAGTTTCTACTATAAACAATACTAAAACACAAAATTGATCACAAAACCTAAAACAATGATATTCACGTTTTACAGATTATGGTGTTACAGATTCTGTTACTGAAACATCGCGAGATGTCAACTTAATAATAACGACTAAAAGTGATATAACAACCGTTGCTAGTAAGTATTATCCTGCCTGATCAACGACCTCACTCACTGTCTAACCCATGTTATTCTCCTTTATAACGGGTCTAAACTCTCTCCAATTCAGTTGGACACTATGAGAGTGTCGGAAGAGAATTGCCGCCGTGACCAAAATTTGGTCTGGATGTGGAAATACTGAAAAACTTTGTTAGTTAGTTACAAAAAATTTGTATAACAGTTAATAAACAAATTCAATATAAAATTTCAGGTAAAGAAAGAACAAATAACACAACGGTGATTATAATTTCATCAACGTTAGTGGTGGCTTTGCTTTTACTCGTTGTGGTAATTGCCATCTGGAAACGTTGCTGGATACCACGCAGTCCACAAGGCATACCCAGAGTAGTGAATCCGGTAAGTTTGTCTAACAACGCTAACAATATAAGGCGGCGTATTTTATTTTTTTGTACTTTTATAAACGGTATCTTTAGAAGTACTAAACCCTAAGCTAACGGGCATAAGCTCTATATCCCTGATATCATTTAGGTCCCATTCCAGATCATTGTCTACTCGTTTTCAAAGTTTCTTTGAAACCCCTTCTGTCCACGATTCGTGAATATTTAACAAACATACAGACTTAAACTTAACCCAACATATTCGTAGGTTAATATCTATTCAGGGAGGAGTAAGATGATTAGTTTACATGCACCGTTAGTATCGAGGAGTTCTACTTATCAGACCCGTGATCCGGCTGCCTAACGAGAGAGATGTTGGTGAAGACCTTCGGGCCATGTGGACATTGGCTGTTTACTCTTAAATTATTGTTATAAAAATATGACTTTATGCCTTTCTTCAGCCGAGTGAACCGTTCTACCTAAACATGCTCTTCCGGAGGGAGTGCGATGAGGAGATCGCACAAATAGATCGGCACGTATATGAAGAAATTGGTGAACACCATTATGATGCAGTACAGAACCACTACGACGAAATTCGTCCTCAAGAACTGGTGACCAATTGAGTTGCTTCTAACTCTTCTTCTGGTACAGTTCCAATTCTTGAAGATTGGCCATCTATTCCGATATCTTCTTGTCCATTGCGAGCTGGAACATTTTAGCAGCACTCGTGATGTTGGTTCACTCACAAATCTTCATTTTTGAGTGAATCAACATCACACGAGTGCTGCTAAAATGTTGAGAGTGGAGGGCGTCTACTCGCAATCCAAGCCATATTTAGATTAACTTGTTTTTATTGTTTTAAAATATTGTTCATTAAGTATGTTTAAGTGTAGCAGATAAATTGCATTAGAAAATATTCTGCAACAAATATTTATAAAAATGTAAAATAAAAAATTACAGCAGTTTATTTTATTTACTTAGCGGATCCCCGACGCGAGTACTCGTACTCGCGTCGGGGATCCGCTTATTTTTGCCTTTTGGTGTCGGGGATTTTTTTTAAATTTAATTTTTATTTAATGTTTTGTAAACTACATACAATATACCTAGTCGCTTCAATCGAAAATCTATTGCAACACGTAATTATAAAAAAAAAGCCAGATTCAAAGAGTAAAATGCGAATAACTTTTGAACGGTTGAACCGATTGTAATCAAACATAGCTAAATAATGCTTTCGACCCAAGTCACTATACAGTGACAAATAAGTTTTTTTTGACATCAGCATTTTTGTTGATAAATTCAAGTTAACAGGCGATACATTGTATCTGCCTATTAGGATAAGACATCAAATAGCTCGGCTATTATTATATACAATATACTCTGACATAAATAGTATATCTAAGTATCCAACTATTATTGATATAGTTAGGAAAGGACACCAGGCGCTTGCTCGGCAACGCTTCCCGCGCGCCGCTCTTTGGGCGGTCAAGTGGTTAGTAATAGTACTAATTTAAAGGTAGTCAATACCTTGAATAACTTTAGCAAAAATGATATTAATATTTATTCTTTAAACTAGTTTATAGGACAAGGACACCCACAATAACGGAATAGTTACGAGTATATCCACTATCAAGAAGGTACCTTCTTGCTCGCAAAAATATTATTTAAATAAAAGGTCTGAGCAGAATTCCTTAAAATTATTCCTTCAGAATATTCAGGGTTTTTCTTCGAAGCAATTGAAAATCGAACTGTTTTTAGAAAAAACAATGTTTGAAATTGTTTGTTTCACTGAGCATTGGCTGAAAGATTATGCAATGCTAATCAATTATGAAAATTATACTGTGGGCAGTTGTCTTAACGTTAATTTAATGTTCCGTAGGGGTTCACTTATATAAATTTAAAATATTATCAGATCAATCATAGAGGGAAGACATATAAACAAAAGAAGAAAATTGTTGAGTAATGTGAAAATAGCATAAAATAAATTATTCATTAAAAAATCTTTTTCTATGACAAGCCTTTTTGTATTCTACTCAGAAAACCCTTTTATATGATACCCATATCATGGCAGTGCACAAAAATAACTAGTCCACCATCTTGGGCCGTTCGCCATATTGGATTTAGAATGACGTCACTTAGCTTACCATGCATTGTCATCCAAACTAAACGTGTATGTAAAATATCATCTTAATCGGTGGAGGATAAACATGCTAGGTGCAAGAAAAACAGCATACAAATTATTGTTCATTTATTTCAAAAATAAAAAGTATTTTTTTTTTATTTGATATATTTTCGCGCTTGACCACCATCTCACCTGATGGTAAGCGATGATGTGGTCGACGATGGATCGCGCTTGCCTAGAAGTAACCTATTCACTCTTGACTTAAAGACCACTAGATTGTAGCTATCGGGAAACACAGACTCCGGCAGGGAGTTCCACTCCTTAGCTGTACGCATAGTAAAAGTATTCTCAAAACGTTTAGTGCGTATGGGTGGGATGTCCACCATGTACCGATGGCGCATCGCCGTACGTCTGGTAGTCCGATGATGAAACGGGCTGGGCGGAATTAGATCATGCAATTCCATCGCACACTCCCCGTAATGTAATCGATAAAAAACCGATAAGCTGGCAACTCGACTCTAGTGCATCAAGCTGGTATTTGGCAGATCCGTCCCAGAGATGAGAACAGTACTCCATGCATGATCGAACTTGCGCTTTATACAAGCTGAGCAGCTGTTCTGGCGTGAAGTACCTTCTCACCTTTGCAAGGATCCCCAACTTTTTGGCAGCCAGCTGAGCCTTTGCCTCAATGTATGGGCCAAAATTGAGAGTCGATGTCAACGTAACGCCAAGAAGCTCAAGATGGTCAGTTATTGGCACGGTCACATCTCGGAAAGTTGGAGCCGGGTGAAATTGGCTCTTTTTAGCGGAAAAAAGACACGCCTGGGTTTTAGCAGCATTAAACCTGACCAGATTGGCATCGCCCCATTTGGAGACTGCCTGCAAGGACAGGTTTAAGCGCTCCACCATGGCCTCCCGGAGAGACTGGATCTGAGGCCCGGTAGCACGAGCGTTGGCCAAGTATCTCTCTGCAACTGTGCTGTCGTCTGCATACCCAAAGGTTGTTACATTTGGTAATATTGAAAGTCGAATTCTTTTTGGAACTGTTATGCTTGTGTTTTTTATTTGTGTACTATATTACTAGGCAAATTATTTGCCAAATTAGCTTAGATTCCATTGTGAATTAAATTAAATTATCATTTATTTCAGGAAGTTTTTCCCCATATTTTCACAACAAATTACATAAAATACAATAAAATACCTGATAACATAAAAACACAGGCTATTCCAGTCTTTAAAAAGAAATTGACAGATTTGTTGACTAAGAAATGTTATTACTCGATTTGCGAATTTTTAAACGATGAATATTTAGATTAATCCTGACATCTGTACCAATTTCTATGTATTAATTCAATAATGACAGACTAATTAACCAAACTAAGATGATGACTGACTAGAATAATAATGATATGGCTATCGACTGGAATTCATCCTAAAAATTTATCAATAATAATGTAATTTATAAATTTAATTTAAATTTATTTTGACATTGTGCTTGTACTATGCTTGTGTTATGCCTGTATTGTTTTAATTAAGTTTGATTTGTTTTATAAAACTATTTTGCATGCCTTAGTTAAGGTAGAAAGTATAAGGATCACTTAATATTATAATAACTTCTGTATCTTGTACCTGCTTTCTGAGCAAATAAATCATTATTCTATTCTATTCTATTCTAAAATATACATAAGAATTCATATACATTAGTTAACACATAACACATTAAAACCATTATACCTTTATATAATACCGGTTTATATTTTATCGGTTATATTATATTATAACCAACACATTATAGTTGTGCTAACCTACGCGTGACAACATGTTACAGCGCACCGTTATATTCCCTCGCAACGCTCAGGATTCAATACAAGTACTCTCGCCAAAAAACAACTTTAGAGCCTTGCATAACAATTTACAAACGCATCGAACATCCATGAACAATACACAACAAGATAAAGCGGACAAGAATCTGGTTTGGTAATACACCTGTTTCAAATCTCTCAGACAGACTTGATTAAATACATAGTTGGTTTCGATCATCGCCAAGTTGCGCTTGCGCTCAAGGAAATCCGCATTTTTATTATTGAGTCGTCGAACGATACGAGTGACCAAAATATAAGTGATTAAAATTTATGGAAATGTGGACTTTATTGAATATTTTACTCGTTATTGTTTGTGGAACTACTTCGGAATCTCAACTTTGCGAATTACAAAAAAGTGTAGAACTAACAAATCGTACGTATGCGGGTCTTACATTCGGCAGCAATGAAACATTCGTGGATCCCAAGACTCAGCAGGAAAGAGGATGTGTGTGCCTCAAGGGGACGTGTGCGAGGAAATGTTGCCCATTTGGGCAGGCCTATAATGCATCTTCTTACAGGTGTATTGATATAACTGTTGAATTCAATCCACCTGTGACGGAGCAACGAAACATAGAATTTAAAGTCAAGGCAGGGTTAAAGGCCACAAAGGAGTTTATTTTCATGACTGGCAAAATGGCTTGTGACAGGGAAGCTGGAGAGACAAGAGTGCCAGTGCATCCAGGTTCGAAAGATTTCAATCTAATTACGGTAAGACTAGAACCATTATTATAATACTAATACTTTGATATAATATTCTGATTGTTCTGGCCAGAGATCCCACTGCAACAATCTGCAAGTATATTTGTTTGTGTTTAAACAAATGTTTCTTTTTTTGTAATTTTATACACAGCATGCGTTAGTTCTTTTTTCTTTCAAAATGGGCGTATAGGTGCCTCTGCTTAACCGTTCGGGGCATACAGGCGTGATGTTAAGTTATTGTTCTTTCTATGTAGTTCCTGTAGTCCACGGGCCGAAGTAGAACCTTTAATTACCTGTTTGACTGATATTGGTATCGTAAAAGAATGGGGTTCTTGTCAATGCTTCGTGCTATAATGTTATCAATTATGAGATTGCAGTACTTATATAATTTTTGATAAGGTTTTTAAACACCAGATACCACTAGTAGATAGCTCATATGAAAGTAAATCTATCCAGCAAGTTCCAAGTTTATTGTTATACCGACGCCATTTTGACAGCCTAAAACGTATGAGCCGGCAAAAACTTGATTTTAGCTTATTGTTAACCCTCAACGGAAAAAGGGGTGTTATAAGTTTAGGTGTATCTGTGTGTTTGTATATTTGTGTATCAGATTTTTTTTATTTTTACCTGTTCCTAGTAAGTCCTACCTATCTACTTAGGTACCTATTACCCACAATGGTACTATTGTAATCGGCGGTCCCTACTATAATTATGTGTTTCGTTGTTTTAAAGTTGTGATCTGCTCAAAATGCCCATTATTTATTTATTATACATTTTACTAGCTTCGCCCGCGTAGAAAGTGGTTTATCATAACATGGGAACACACTACAGGGAAAAAAACTAAAACCAAATTTGATCTAAATCGGTTCAGCCGTTTAGACGTGAAAAGGAAACCGACAGATGGACAGACAGAGTTACTTTCGCATTTATAATATTAAGTATGCAGTGTGGATTGTACACCTTATAGTACATTAAAAAGGGAACTATATTGTTTTGATTTCATACTAACTTTTCCTCTTGATATACCCAGATATTCATCATCATCACCATCAGCCTTTTAATGCCAGAAAATCATTAATGTCTACAAAAAACTGGACTCCATAGATAATTCCCCTAAAACCTCGAGTAGGAAAAATAAAAGAAATAAAATATATGACAGCAACAGAGAAAGCGCATGCCTACAGTATATGACCCCAGAAAAACGCAATCGACTACCTATTGAGGAAATAACATGCACACCGTTGGTGGACAATTCTGTAGAGGAAATGCAGAAAGTTCAAAACTCACCAACTGGAAATAGCACGTGCACACAGGTGAAGAATAAAGTGGAGGAGGCACAAGCGACGAATAACAATAACGCATTGGGTACTAAAAATCAATCAATCAATCTAGCTATGTCGCCCAAGGATATAAAATTGACGCTGCCAATAAAAAATTCAACACCGGAGACGAAAACTTCAAGAACGAGCGCACCCAATGAAGCCAAACATAGAAAATTGTGTGTATTAAGTAATAGCACACAAAGAGGTATACTGCAAGCTATTGAAGAACAATTTTCTAAAGAATTTAAATTCTGTAGTTATTCATTCCCGAACGCGAAGATAAAACAACTATTAGCTAATTTGAAATCGAAATTAAGAGACTTCAGTATGAATGATTATTGTATAATTTTTATAGGTGAAACTGACATTAAATGTAGCCATAATTTTATTGATACTATAAATGTTATTAATGAAAGCTTGGCGCAGATAACCCATACAAATATTATAATATGCACTCCTTCGTATGTACGAGGAGCGCCTATATATAACCATAAGGTTGAGATATTTAATGACCTACTTTATGTGAACCTCCAACTTCATAGCTGCGCATACTATTTTGACACAAATTATGACTTGACATTTGAATTTGACATGTTTTCACATAAAACAGGTATATTGAATAAAGCTGGAATACATTTCATATTTAAAAATATAATGAATAGGATCAAAATTGACTTAGAGTTATTTCCGATAATAATTGACACCATTAACAACTCAGAGTCAAATGCTAAAGAGTTGTTTTTTCTCGAATAAATATATTAATATCTTACATCAAAATATAGCAAGTTTGTTAAAAAAATCGGATGATTTATCTGTATGTTTAGATCAACTAGCTGATAATCAAATATGTATTGATATAATATGCATCACCGAACATTTCATTATGGAAGGCTACGAGAGTCAGTTGTATGTACCTAATTATAGTTTAGCGTCGTCTTATTGCAGAAAAGGGAAAAAAAGAGGGGGTGCATGTATTCTTGTTAAAAATGGCCACAAATGGAAAGAACTGCCTAAAATTGTTAAATTGTCGACTTCTGGTATTTTTGAATGTTGCGCCATTGAGCTTATAAGCTATAAGATAATTGTCGTCTGCATTTATAGGGTGCCGAATGTTAATAATTATGATGATTGTTTGAATAAACTTGAGAGACTTTTACGAATAATATCAAAGACGACTTCTAAAAAGATTGTCATAGCAGGAGACTTTAACATAGATTTACTAAAATCTAATAGACATTCTGCTACGTTTGAGTGTCTACTATTAAGTTATAATTTAAAACTAGTATTTAAACAACCGACTCGCATGGCCAGCAAGACATGCATAGATAATTTTGCACATAATTTTAGTAAAACATGTAAAAGTGAAGTATTAGAGTTTGCGTTATCGGATCACACAGCACAGCTACTTCAGTGCCCCGTTAGAAAGGCGTGTGCCATAAACTATTGGTATAGGACAAGAAGAGATTACAATAAAGAAAACATAGCTAAATTCAATCACTGTATGCAAAATATTTCTTTCTCAGAGATATACGATACAGACGATCCTAATATAGCCTATAATGCATTTATCAACACTTTAAAGTTGTTTTATGACTTGTGTTTCCCGCTTATTCGAGTAAAAATTAACTTAGTAAAAAAACGTAATTGGGTGTCAAAGGGTATTAAATTGTGTAGTAAAAAGAAAAGGAACCTTCTATGGCAACTGAGATTAAACCCGAGCCGTGACAATAAAATAAAGTTGGTCAACTATTCTAAATTATATAAAAAAATAATAAATCTGACACAAAAGGCACAAAACAACTACCGAATAGAAAAAGCTGCAAACAAGGCAAAAACTACGTGGCAATTAATAAACCGAAAGAAATTCAATACTCCCAACCAGCAAATTGATAAAATTAAAGTTAATAATAATAATATATTAGATCCTAAAGACATTTCTGAAACGTTTAACAACTACTTTGTTGACAAAATACAGCCCATAATTAATGACTGTAGCCAGCCTAACCCACAACTTAAGATATACACAAGATGTAAATCAATGTTCATGGCACCAAGTTTACCAGATGATATATTTAAAATTATAATGTCACTAAAAAACACAAATAGCGTTGGTTACGATGGCATCTCCACAAATATTATTAAATCAGTGGCTAAGGAACTATGTGTACATTTAAGTTATATACTTAATCTCAGTATAGGTGCTGGCGTGTACCCAGATGCTTTGAAAATTGCCATTGTTAAACCATTATTTAAAAAGGAAAATAGAGAGCTAGTGGAAAATTATAGGCCAGTCTCATTGATTTCTGTTATTTCAAAAATATTTGAAAAATATCTACACAAAGAGCTATTTAAATACCTTGACAAATATAATATTCTGTGTGAGCAACAAAAGGGATTTAGACCAAGAAAAACAATAAATATGGCGATTTACGATTTTATTCATAATATCATAAATAATGTCGATAAACGAAACCCAGTCTGCGCAATTTTTTGCGATATGACGCAGGCGTTTGATTATGTCCACCATACTACACTATTAAAAAAACTAGAAGCTTATGGCATAAGGGGTAATGTTTTAGAACTGTTTCAATCCTATTTACAAAATAGACGGCAAATAACAGAAATCAACAGGATAAATTTAATTAATAAACATGACGAGATATTTAGATCAGAAGAGCGAAATGTTAGTTATGGGGTACCACAGGGTAGTGTGCTGGGTCCCTTGTTATTTATAATTTATATTAATGACTTACCAGAATGGATTGAACAACCATTGACTTTATTTGCAGATGACAGTACCGTGACAATACCTTCGAGAAGCGTTGATACATACCAAAGTGACATTAATAATTCGTTAAAAACTATTATAAAATGGCTAGAGGAAAACAACTTAAGAATCAATTTAAGTAAAACAAAAATAATTCAATTTAACCAACGCATGACAGATATGGACAATCTTAATGTGAAATATAATGATAATAAAATTAGCGAGGTAGTTAGTACAAAATTTCTAGGGCTTGAAATAGATAAAAAACTTAGCTGGAAACAGCACATTGAGTTACTTTGAAGAAACTAAGTACATCTGCATATGCTCTATATACCCTATCGTATATTGTAATTCTGGATGCATGCCTTACTGCGTACTATGGTATAGTTGAATGCCATCTGCGATACGGAGTTATCTTTTGGGGCAACTCAACAGAAAAAGAAACGGCATTTAAGGCACAAAAAAGATGCATACGATCTATTTTTAAATTGAAAAGTACTGATAGCTGCGTGCCATATTTTAAACAATATAAACTTTTAACCCTACCATGTTTGTACATTTTAGAAATGGCAGTATTTGTTAAATTAAACCCAGAGCGCTTCGCACGAATGGCTGATGTATTTCCACGGAATAGACGTGACAATACTAGTCTGTGTATCCCCAGTGCTAGAACAACTCTGATGCGCAAGGGTGTCTGCTGCATGGCACCGGTGATATATAATAAAATACCAAGTTGTTGGAAGGAATATAATTTGACATTATTCAAAAAAAGACTTCGGAATTTTTTAGTAGATAAGGTTTATTATAGTATTGCAGATTTTTTATTGGAGAAAGAAATTGTTTGACTATTTTATATATTGTATTTAAATAATTATTAGAAATTGCGACATTAATGATATTATTGACTGATGAAATAGAATTATTTTATTTATTGAATGAATTGAATGGTTGAACATTGATATTATTATTAGTAAATGATGAACCAAATTTATATTATTTAATGGAATTATAGTATTAATTTTTAAACTCTGTACTTTTGCATGCCTTGTAATTGGCAAAATATGGCTGTTTCTGTATTTATTTATTGTGTACCACCATGACTTGTACCCATATTTGCAAAATAAAATATCTTTATCTTTATCTTATCTTTAATTTTCTCTTTGCAAGTTGTGTGGATGGGTGGATGGATGGATTGATGGATGTTTGTTACTCTTTCACTTATTATAAATATAGATTATACATCAGAATAACACATACATTCAGACAGACAAGACAACGAAGTGATCCTATAAAGGTACATTTTTTCAGTTTGGGGAACGGAACTCTAAAAATAAACATAACATCAAGTGCTTCATCATATCACTCACCAAGATCATCAGCGATGTTCCATAACCATAGCAGGCTCTCCTACTACTATCGTGAACGTGAAAGTTTGTGAGGCTGGAGGGATGGAAGCTAGTCATTTATAAAGACATTGGGTGAAATACTAATACCACGTAACGTAGGCGGAGACGCGGGTGGCAGCTAGTGGGTCAGAATCCACCGCGCGGACCCAGTGCGGGTTGGTGGATGTCACATGTCTTCAAACTTTTGGTTCTATGACATGCTGGTTTCTTTGTGTTTTCCTTCACCGTTTTTAGACCAGTGGTGATGAAATAATTTACACAAAGTAAAGCATTCCCTCTCACGGAGAGGAGGCCTGTGTCCCAGCAGTGGAAACATTAATAGGCTGATGGTGTCATGTGATGTGATAACTAACCAATTTGTTTTTATATTGTATGGCTCGCGTTTGTACACTATCTTGCCTGATGGTAAGCGATGTTGTGTTTCACTGTGACGCACGGATGCCTAGAAGTAGCCTATTCACTCTTGATTTAAAGATGTGAAAGCACCTGCCTGGGTTTGAACCCATGTCCCACGGCACGTAAGTCGGGGCCGTTACCACTGGACTAGTACTACCCTAGAGCTTTTTTTTTTTTTTTTTTGGATGGGAAGACATCCAATGACTTCTCCCGCTCTGGGTGAAGCGGGAGGGCGTGTCAGACTTTTACTGACTAAAACCCACCCATGTTCCTTCAGTTGATTGTGCCAGGGCCACGGTAACTCACTTTCAAATTTATCCGCGACCCAGACAGGCATCGGCCCTATCGGACCCCGTCACTGTGCTGACATCTCATTGAGGCGCGCGTGGAACACTACGCGCCGTAAACTCGGGCTTGATCCTTATCGGACGGCGAGCTACCCATTACTTTCCGTCCGTAAGCCCGCGCCTACGGTGGCCGGGAATCGGCTTGCGACTCCCGACGCCCGGGTCGTCTCCTGCGGTGGTTAGGGGCATGAGGGCGCCTCCTTTACGTCTCCCTCACGCGTTCCGCCTCCTCCTTTGCGAGCATAACTGCTTCGCAGAAGGAGGAGACAGCTTCCCATGCCCTCTCGCTCCGTACCATGGCCTGCACCAGGGCGGGACGCGAGAGGTCGCCACCGCCGATCGCCTCCATGAGGACACGGCGGTGCTCCGCCGAAGCGGAGCAGATCTCCACCGTATGCTCCACCGTGTCCTCAGGGCGGTCCACACAATGGTGACACCCGGGCGTTTCCTCCCGCCTTATCCTGAACAGGAACCTCCCGAAACAGCCGTGTCCGGTGAGGACCTGCGTCAGGCGGAAGGTGAGGACGCCGTGACGCCTCTCAAGCCACTCCTCAAAGAGGGGCCTTACCGCCACAATTGTGGCGTGCCCAGCGCTGGGTTGCGACAATCGCCCTCTCCATGTCGCCATGAGATCCTGCCGGAGCTCTGTCCGCTGAGCCGCAATTTGTCGCGGCAACGGAGTTTCGCCCCGGCATTTAGCCACCTCGCGCCACTCCCATATTTGCACGAAGACTTTAGCTTCCAGATCCATGGCGGCAATCCGGCAAGGAGGCTCGCCGCCTCACCGGAGACCGTGCGGTATCCCCGGATCAGCCGGACACGCCCATACCGGTGCCCCGTAAAGGGCCATGGACTGCACGACTCCCGCGTAGAGCCTCCGGCAGGAGGCGTTTGGACCCCCTAGATTGGGCAGCAGCCGCTTGAGGGCAGCCCCCGCCCGCTCCAGTCTGGGAGCCAAACGTCGGAAATGCTCCACGAAATTCCACCGGCTGTCGAGGACAAGTCCCAGGTACTTCATCGTCGACCCGACGCTGATGTGAACCCCTCCTACCGTTATTTGGGATCCCGGCGGTGGTGCATTCCGAGGACCGTGAAAACACATGGCCTTGGACTTGTGCAGGGCCACCTCGAGTCCCAATTGCCGGATCCTCTCGACGATTGTCGCAACCCCGCGTGTCGCTATTTCAGCCGCCGCCTGGTGCGTAGCAAACCACGCTGACGCCACTAGGGAGATCGGCACGCAGCACCCAGTCGTACCCGATGTCCCACAGATGCGGCCCCACGACCGATCCCTGTGGAACACCGCACGACATCTCTCGCCGTTTCCACTCTCCCTGGTGACCGGGGTAGATGACGGCCCTGTCCGTCAGATAAGCCTCGACCACGCGACAGAGGTAGGGCGGCATCCGGTGATACTGGAGTGCCTCCCTGATGCAGCTCCATGGCAGGGTGTTGAAGGCATTGGCGATGTCTAGAGACACCGCCAAGATGACTCCACCGCGGGCCACTGCTTCCCCCGTCGTGAGGGCTCGTACGCGCATGATGGCGTCCACCGTAGAGCGACCCCTGCGGAAACCAAACTGGCTCTCCGCCAGATCCGGCCCCACTCGCACAAGCTGCGCGACGAGGCGGTCTGCAATGACTCTTTCAAAGAGCTTGATATTATTGAGCTAGAGCTAGATATTAGTTTCTAAATATAAATGTCATAAATATGTACCGAACTCTAAATATCAGAAATCTAACGATTGGGTTTTGATATATCAACTAATTTTATTTTAGAATAAGATACCGTATAACATTTACATATAATAAACCTGTTCAGATGAAATAATAAAACGAAAACTTATTGTGCTTCGGTCGAATTATCAATAGTGACTACAATAGAACAAAAAAGTTGAAGGCAGACAATAATAAAAAAATACACAACGATCAACGGTTTCTTCATTTGATGTCATTATAATAAATTCTTCCAAAATCGTGTTTTGATATTATGAATTTTAATTTTGTATAGCTATTAACAACAAAGAGAAAAATAAAAAAAAATCGCCGCAAATCTTTTGCACCGTTGCGACTATTGCGAATTATAACGTACCTACTTATAATTAAATGAGTTGTTCATCTTTTTTACCAATCACAGCACTTGGAGTAGTAATTTGATTAGTTATCATATTGTAGCGTGAACAAGTAAAATTAAAAATTTCCGGAACCCTCACAATTTTTTTAAATTATTGTAAATATTAAGTTGTTGTAGCGGGTTGGGAATAAATTGTACGATACCGAACTGACTACCCTATTCCGCATTCATAGTATTTCTTTAAAACTTTTATAATAATTTTACAGGATGGCAAACTCTACGTGGACATCCCGTCCAGCAAACCCCCCAATGTGATGATCTACGAACCAGACAAGTACTGCATCGACATGTTTGTATCGGACAACGAGGGTCCCCACCTGAACGCTCTCATCTGCTACATTCAGGAACTTGAAAAGAATCACTATGTACTGAGCAGCTCTTGTGAGTATACTATACTCACTAGTTAATAACAGATTTTCTTTGGCTGGTTTCTCAAAAGAAGGTCATTACACCATGACTAGTGCATCTTAATTTTATATTTTGTTTACACAATTTATTAAGGTACAAACTAGTCTTAGGATGAATTGCAAAACGTTACGAGAATTAAGCGTTTCGGGACCTTTGACAGCCAATATTTATTATGCGCGTTTGGGATCATTACGGACTTTTCACACATCATAGTTACAATCATAATTAAAATAATAATACGTCCAAAAAAACCGGTGCAAGCACTTGCACTGCATGCAAGCATCTAGGTTTTTTTTGCAGAAAATATCTTATTTTTAGAGCTGTTACATAAGTATATAGGCAAAAATTTCATTCAGAACAAGGCTATTTTAAGCGAATCTGCTGATCCGAAAATGTCAACGTATTCAGAAAGACGAACGTCCGTTCAAAAATATTTTCCTCAAAACTACTCATAAATATTTTTAACTCGCATAACACACGCGGCACCTACTACCCTTTTTTTTTTTTTTTTTTTCTTGGAGTAATGCTCATGCATACTACGCTACCACAGGGAGATAGCGCAGTTATGTGGGACTCTAACCCACTAAAACTCCACGGTGTCCTACTTTGCCGCTTAAGGCGGGAACACGGGAACGCGGAAGCATACATCCGCGAACCCGCCGCGGCTGTCCGTCACCGGACCCTCCTTTGGGGAGTAACCCCCGTTACCGGCGTGCGAGAACACGTTGTACGCCGTGACCACCCCAGGAACCAAACCAGCACATGGGCGCCAGACGACCCCGTGTGTGGCACCCTTGGTTCCCCTGTGACGGGTCAGGACAGTGGCCCCGCCACCTACCATTTTTCGGCCGCAGGAGATAGGGAGAGCGGCCAACGCTATACCGACACTCCTCCTCCCCTGCGGCCCCACCGCGTCCGCCATCAGACGGTGGCGACCCCGTGCAGGCCGCGGAGGGTAGGGCGAGCGGCGCACCGTAATACCGGCACTCCTCTCCCGCCGCGGCCTCCGACCCTCAGCCGCGATGCCTACCATACCACATCGCGGCCCACCTCAGTTGCGATGCCGCCCATACGGCACCGCAACCTACTTATTGGCCGCTACGTCGTCGGCTTGTCGGCAAAAGCCCTGACGAGCGGCCCCTCCTCGGGTTCCTCTTCGCTTCACCGTGGTTGTCCAAGCCACGGCTACTGAGCCCCCCCGCCTCGACAATGCGGGAACCCACCGGGGGGGGCACCTACTACCCTACCGCAACCGCTTTGAGACACGATGTGAAGTATATTTTGTACTAGTGCGGATATGGTCGCGGGCAGCGTCCATCTATTCAAATTATTTACTGTTATCAATAAATAAAAAACCGGCCAAGTGCGAGTCGGACTCGCACACGAAGGGTTCCGTACCATTATCGCAAAACACAGCATAAAAATCACGTTTGTTGTATGGGAACCCCCCTTAATTTATTTTATTTTAATTTATTAAGTATTATTTTTTGAAGTAAATATACAACTAAACATTCTGTGAATATTTCAAGCGTCTACCTGTTGCCGTTATAAATATCGAGCAAAAATCGGCAAAAATATCACGTTTGTTGTATGGGAGGGGCTCCCGTTTAATATTTACTTTATACTGTTTTTAGTATTTGTTGTTATAGCGGCAACAGAAATACATCATCTGTGAAAATTTCAACTGTCTAGCTATCACGGTTCATGAGATACAGCCTAGAGACAGACGAACAGACAGACAGACGGATCGCGAAGTCTTAGTAATAGGGTCCCGTTTTTACCCTTTGGGTAACGGAACCCTAAAAAATACATTCCGTTTTTATATTTTTAATATTAGCTTGTTAGCCAGCTTGCCTCTCGTTAAAAATACGAACACGGCGAACGAAAAAAGTACTGCTAGCCATAAAGGCATTGCTCACTATAACATGTGAATAAATAATAATGTTCATAAATATTTATTTATTTTTCTAATAAGTGTATTGAAAAATGTCGTTTGATACGCGTGGCCTTTGGTCATTGCAGTCTCTCGGCTCCATAACAGCCTCGTTTTCGGCTCGGGCGTCTAATCCGCCTCGGCTGCAATGACACAGTTTGCCACTTGCGTCAAGTGTACTATTTGCAGGCATGTTGATCTCCTGTTTCTTCATCCTGCTGACGGTGGTGGTGTACGCGGGGCTGCCGGAGCTACGCAACCTTCCTGGCATGGTGCTCATGGCGTACCTCCTCTGCTTCTTCGTGGGCTTCTTGTTCTTAGCCACACTGCAGATCCTTGCCCTGAGGGATAATATCACTCAAGATATTTGCATTATTCTAAGTAAGTTCTTATGAAGAGTTTCTTTTATCTGAGAAGAGTGGTACATGTATGTGCACCAAACTGTCCTCCACCTCTTCTCTGTGTAAGCATTGGACGCTTGGAGCATAGATAGTGAACAATTTGAATAGCTCATGGTGGGTGCTCTCGATTCCGTAAAAGTTAATGATAAAAAAGGAGTTAATGATTATCAATATAAGTACGTATGTGCTAAAGCCACAAAGTGACTTGTGTTCAAGCTATGAAAACGATCGTTCTCGGTCGCAGGTTATTTATTATTATTTATGTATTATATATGTATGCTTGCTTTTGCAGGTTTTGTTTTATATAAATTCTAAATTAGTGTGCTTGCGTCACATATTTTTGATTACTGTCGTAAATATTTAATAGAATAGAATAGAATAGAATAGACTTTTATTTGCTTTGAATGCAGGTAAATACAAATAGGATCGTAAATAACATAATAAAGAACCGTGTACATTCTGCCTTGTTGGCATGCAAATACAATACTTATTATATAAGCTATAAAAACAGGTTATTAAAGTGTATCATTTAGGAAATCCTGAACAGAATAATAACATTTATCTACAAGTAGTTCTGTAAAACATTTTTTAAATTTCATCAATGGCAAGGTTTTCATATGATCAGGAATTTTATTAAAGACAACAGGAGCCATACAGATCACACTTTTTTTTAATAAACTAGTTTTAAATGTGCCTGTGTGAAGTAAATTCTGATATTGTGATCTTAATGATGTACTCCGCTTTCTGGTTTCTGTTAGTGTGGCAAATAGATTACGGTTAGTTTTAACAAATATTGCTAATTCGAGGATATAGAGGCATGGGAAAGTTAATAGTTTCTGAGACTTAAATATAGGCACACAACTGTCAGTAACTTTGAGGCCAAATATAGCTCTCAAACAGCGCTTTTGAGCTTTAAAAATGCTTTCTCGTTCACTACAATAACCCCAAAATATTACACCAAACCTTAAAATAGAAGTTACAAGACCATGGTAGGCCACTAGTATTGTTGTCAGATTTACTTTTTTGGATAGGTTGTATAACATAAACGCGGTTGTGCTCAGACGTTTACAGATATCTTCTGCTTGCGGCTTCCATGTTAACTGGCTATCAATTAAGATTCCTAAAAATTTTGTGCTATTCACTTTATCGATAGTTTGGCCGTTGTAGTTGATAACCATGTCACCTGTAGATATACGTTGGTGAAAATGCATAGTTTTAGTTTTTTGTAGATTTATAACCAGGTTATTATTGTCAAGCCATTTTATTAAACTGCTGATTGAGTTATTGATGTCATTTATGTAAGAGTCTTTATTGATACATGAAACAATAGAAGTACTGTCGTCTGCAAATAAAACCATTGGATTAGATATATGACGTGGCAGGTCATTAATATATAGTAGGAATAGTAGAGGTCCGAGGACACTTCCCTGCGGGACTCCATATTTTATTTCTTTAAATGACGATAAAGTTTTTAGTTCCTTCCTAGATTTTAAACATAGGCTTGATATCTCTATACATTGTCTACGGCCTTTGAGGTAGGTTTTTATTAAATTAAGAGCATTTCCACGAATACCGTACGCATCAAGTTTGGTTAAGAGAATATCGTGGTCCACGCAGTCAAAAGCTTTCGACATATCGGCATATATTGCACATACCGGTATTTTGGAATCTACTTTAGGCATTATTTCATGAAGAAAATCAAAGATGGCCATGTTTATATTTTTATTTTTCCTGAAGCCCTTTTGTTCGTCACATAGTATGTGGTATTTAGTTAGGAAGTTGTTAAGAGATTCATAAATAATTTTCTCTATGATCTTAGAGAATATAGAAATAAGAGCAATTGGCCTATAATTTACCATTTCTTCTTTATCGTTTTTTTTATATACTGGTATGACTAATACGCTTTTGAGACTTTCTGGAAATACGCCAGACTGTATGCTCAAATTAATAATATGAGCAAGGGGTTCAGCTATACAATGTGCAACAAATTTAATAACTGTTGTTGAAATGCCATCGAGGCCAGTGCTCTTTTTATTTTTCAGGTTTCTAATTATACGCATTACATCTTGAGGTATAATTGGGGCCATAAATATTGTATGTGGGTTTGTATTTATGTTAATGGTATCGCATAACGTACGTTTAGGTATGCCAGAGGATTGTTCAATGAAAAAATTATTAAAAAATTCGGCTATTAAATTAGGTTTTGATATTATTTCATCTCCTTTTTTTATTTGAGAAATGGGTTCTCTTAAACTCTTGTTATTATTTATAATTTGCCAGGCCGTTTTGGATTTGTTTTTTGAGTTATTTATTAAGTAGTTATTCTGCGCTTTTTGAGTAAGTTTAATAATTTTCTTAAACCTCCTTGAGTTAATCTTAAATTTATTTTTGTTTTCAGACGTTGGCTTTAGTCTCTGTTGCCATAACAGTTGCCGTTGTTTCTTGCTACATGTTCGTATCCCTCGAGAGACCCATTTCATTTTTTTCTCAGATTTTACACTAACTAATTTGAACGGGAAACAGAGATCGTGTAACAGTAGGAAAATATCGAGAAAGTTATCACAGGCTATGTTAGCATCCTCTATATTATATACATTAGAAAATGATAGACTTTCGAGGTGAGATCGAAACTTAATAAGGTTTTCTCGAGTTATATCTCGTTTTAATGTTCTCCATGTTTTTATTTGATTCGTTTTATTAATTTTTATCTTAATTATTTGAGCAGAGTGGTCAGATAATCCAAAGTCAGTGACTTCATGTTGGCACTTCTGCTTAAGATTATGTGCAAAATTGTCTAAACAAGTATTACTGATAAATCTAGTTGGCTGATTAATTTCTAGTTTAAGGTTGAAGCTCCTGAGAAAGCATTCAAATTCAGAGGTGATTCTATTCCTGTTCAAAACATCTATATTAAAGTCTCCACATAAAATAACTTTTTGAAGGGGTTTTTTACAGACATTTTTTAAAACGAGATCTAAATTTTCATAAAACTTACTTAGATTACATAATTTAGGAGGCCTATATACACATATAATTATAGTTTTTTGAGAAGGAAATTCTACAGCACAACATTCTATAATTCCTGATATCGAGTATTTCATTACGTCAGGTCGTTCTTTATACTCGTGTCCAACTCTTACTAGGATACAGGCACCGCCACGTTTTTTATTCTGTCTAGCAAAGCATGCCGCCAGCTTATAATTAGGAATATATAATAACTTTTCTTGGCCTGACATTATAAAATGCTCGGTTATACATATTACGTCGACTACTTTTTGCTGACTCAACAATTCCTGAATGCAAATATTTAAAAGGTCTGATTTATTTATAAGTCCGGCAATATTTTGGTGAAGAATATACATAGAATCAAAGAAAAAGCTCACGACTTGGGGATGCAACGACGTTGTTATCATTCTCGTGAATAAAGGCATCACATTCTATCGAAATCTCAGATATAGTTTGCAGTAAGTTATTAAAAATATTGCGCATTCCGCGGTCGTTTAACTTTCTATTCATTCTTGAAAACATAGACAAATCATACAGTAGATCTAAGTTAGTATCAAATGCAGTTGCGTAACCATAAGTTTGAAGATCAAGATGTAGTAGGTTGTTAAAGGTCTCAATTCGCCAATTAAACATAGTTGAGAAATTACTTAATTTAAAGGTAGGAACACATAAAATTACATTTGTATGCTGAATTTTAAGCAAGGATTCTCTTAATTCTATGATTATATTAACATAGTTTTCTGTTTGTTGAAAGTCTTTTTCACCAATCAAGATGACACAATAGTCGGACATTGTAAAGTCCGCCAATTTCTTATCTAAATTATTAATAAGTTGTGATATACCACAGTTTGGCAAAATATAATGACATATTTGAGAGTTTTTAAATACCCGTCAATTTTGAAAACATTTTGAATGTTAGCTTTAACCCACTATCTAAGCGACACTTTTATAAAATTTAGTTTTTAAACTTTATATCGTTTTGTTTTTAATGTTTATAAAACTCACAGAGATATTGGCCATGTATCTAGCAGTTTATGCAAAATAAGTAGTTATTATCACTCACAAAGCTAGAATAGTCA
The DNA here is from genome assembly GCA_945859665.1 of Anorthoa munda. Taxonomy (NCBI): domain Eukaryota; kingdom Metazoa; phylum Arthropoda; class Insecta; order Lepidoptera; family Noctuidae; genus Anorthoa; species Anorthoa munda. The sequence continues at coordinate 7,674,378 of OX243917.1, read as the reverse complement.
CAATGTTTTGATCACTCACTAAAGTTGTGTTTATTTTGTTTACATTGAATAAATTATTTAGATAACACTTGCACTCACGAATTGTACTATTCTCATCACTTTCATAAAAAGATTTCAGTAGATACAGGTAATTAACTATTTTTAGACAATTTTAATACGGGAGCAGTATGTTTACGTGACGGCTGTCTGATGACAGACATATTTATTTTTATAGTCTCGCTATTGTTATATTCGATAAATTAAAATAAACATCTTTTTGTAAATTTCAGCGAACCATAAAGAAGAGTATCTAATAACTTTGTGTCATACGATTGTTTATAATAAGATATTCGAGTTATTTCAGCGTTTTAATATGCGATTTAAACGATTTTTGAATTGAATGACCTATCACTTTGCTAGTATTTTGTTTTTAACCCCAGACGGAAAAAGAAAGTTGTTATAAATTGTACGTGTGCACCTATCTGTGGCATCTTAGCTCCTAGACGGATAAACAGATACTGATATCGTTTTGTTGTTATCGAGAGTGCTATGTTTGATGAGAATCGGTTCAGCCGTTCAAAATTGGCGCTTTACTGTTTGAATCGGGGTGTTTTTGTAAGATATCGTGTCATAACTATATGTTTTATAGATTTTCGAAGCGCTTCTACTACTAGATAAATTATGTAGCATGCAATAAAAAATTGCCGGTGTTTTTGAAGTGAAACTTCTTTATCGACTTATGGGAGAAATTTTGTACGTAGAGTCCGTCCAACGAAAAAAGTCCCGCGGAAATACATGGAACTAACAAGATTTGTTAGAGGACAGCGTACAGTCGCATAGAAACTAGCGCCGCGTCTACGGGACTTCCTTCGTTGGACGGACTCTATCGTCACGTTTTTCGGTTACGCGCCATGTTGCTTTTTTTATCAAAGTTTAGTAAAAAGACATTCAAATTTAAGTGAATTTACAAGAAAAGTGAGTGATTATATATTTCGTTTTATAAATTCAACACGTATGAGCATGATTTTAATATTTATAAATTAATTAATTTATAAATATATATTATAATAAGAACAATGATAAAATAAATTACTCATTAATTGTATGCATGTCTATAATAATAAAATAGCTTTAATTTAATACGGAAAAAATTGTTTTTCTTAAGGCTTAAGCCTTATCTACCCCATTTTCGTGAAGTTGCAAATAGTAGAAAAATGATATGTCGTAAAGAAGTTTCACTTCTTACCTGTGTACTCTGGTACACAAACACATTTTTTTTTTAAATTTTTAATTTATCTTACTTGTTTATTTTTTTTTAACCGTTGGTCCACACTAGGAATTTCTTCCCGATAGTGGGGGCGTATACAAACATTTTAACTCACATACACAAGAAACAGATCTGGAACAACTATCTGTAGGTCATACAAATATTTGTTCCGTACGGGAATCGAATCCGCGACACGCAACGCAGCAGTCGATCGCTTAACCACTACGCCAACCGTGTTGTCGTGTTGTGATATATGTATTGCCGGTCATACATATTATTATATCCGTTGAGTGATTTAGGCAATAATAACTACTTATGAAAATTACTCGGGAGTACAGAATTTATTTATTTATTTAATACTTCATGCACACAATCGTACAGCGGCGGACTTAATGCCTTAGGCATTTTCTACCAGTCAACCTTTGGGTGATGCAGAGACAAATAGTGGTAGGTGCAATATTATAAGCAAATCACGACAAGGTGGGTTTAATCAAATACAAAGATATACATACATACTATAAAATACGTAAAATATATATTAAAAAAAAAAAATATATATATATATACTAAATACACGAATATACTTAAACAGTTAGTAGTAGCAGATATTTGGAAAACATTATCGCTATGACGATACTACTGCCAACTTCTTACGAACGTGCTCGCGAGCCTTCACTTTGAATGCCAATCGGTTGGTTGCCATCCTGATTTCTTGGGGGAGCGCATTCCACAGAGAGATAGACTGAACGAAGAAAGAACAGTGAATGAAGTCAGTGCGATGAGTGGGACATTGAAGAAGACGGTTATGTGAAGAGCGAAGATTTTTGTTGTGGTTGGCGCAAGTATATTGAAAGTGAGGGGCTAGATAACTAGGGGTATTGGAAGAGGTAAGAAATGAAAAGAAGGTAGTAAGTGCCCTTAACTCTCTGCGTTGACGTATGGGCAACCACTTTAGAAGTGATCTATGCGCAGAGACATGATCGTATTTACGCAGATTGAAAACGAATCGAATGCAGTAATTTAGAAGACGGTCAAGTTTGTTGAGGAGATCTGCATTCAGGTCATAATAGCACACGTCACCATAATCGATGATAGGAAAAATTAGGGCCTGCACAAGCATTATCCTCGTGTTCGAAGGCAAAAATTTTTTTAAACGATACAGAGCCCGCAGAGTTCCAGTGACCTTCTGACTGACACTAGCAACTTGAGTACGCCAGTCAAGGGTACTATCGATGCGCAAGCCTAGGTCCTTCACGTCAGTGCTAAATGGAACAATCGTACCGTTGAACAGAACAGGTGGCAAAGTTGCACCATCTACCTTAGCGATGCTGCGAGGACTCCCAATGATGATCGCCTGGCACTTATTGGGGTTTACAGCAACGCCAAACCTATCAGACCACGCTTTTATCGCCATTAAGTCCGCATTTAACTTGCCGATAACGTGCGGTAGTTCGTCGACACTCCCTTGACAATACAACTGAAGGTCATCTGCATACAGATGATACGCACACTGAAGTTCGAAAGTAATGAGGTTAATAAAAATAGAAAACAGAAGAGGAGATAGAATGCCGCCTTGAGGAACGCCAGTTTTCAAATCACACCAACGAGAATTGCAGACAATCTAGAATTTAACCAGTTATGAAACTTTGGATAATGTTATTCATGTACAATAACTGTGACCTCAAACTATTTCGCAATTGAAAGTCACTGTTAGATTTTTTAAATATGTAAAGATTATCAATAATCTTTACCTACAAGACGCTTGTCTCATGCCGCGTAATCTTGGCTCTGATTAAGTTTGCTGCTATATTAATTTAGACTGAGTAATCCAGTGATGATTCAGCAAATATTTAAATTTCATGGAACTAACTATATAAGGTCAAATTGAAGTAACTAGCAAAACTTCACAGATGGTGATAGTATCGATATGCAATAATGATTAGACAGAAAACATAATTTTCTTATTTTTGTCATTCGAATGATGACTGAAATTTGTTACAGCATTCATCATCTACTTCTTTCTACTGGCTGCTTTCTTCTGGTTGAACGTCATGTCCTACGATATCTGGTGGACGCTCAGGTAACTTAACCCTTTTTTTATTAATTAAACCTACCTCCAAACTAAACTATTGCTCATTTGAAAAAAGGACGTCACAACACTGAAGATCAGTAACTTGGTTTACGTTTGTAATTCAAAACAGTTACATAATTTGAATATGATGAATGATTAATAACCGGATAAATATTTATTTTAGATGCATACTGACATGTCGCAGAAGTATTTTATTTTGTTTATATTTTTTAATTACGTGTTATCTATCTTCTATGTATATAATCGATATATATAAAAGAAGAATCTGTCAGACTGGCTGATCAATGGACGCACAGCCAAAACCGCTAAGCCTAGAAGCATTAAATTTGGCAGGAAGGTTCCTCAAGTAACGAAAATGGGCACTAAGAACAGATTTTTGGAAATGCCACTCATAAGGGGGTAAAAAAATTGATGAAAATTTGTATGAAAAATCTAATTCCTTCGGCAAAAATTCTTGAAACTTGGGACAATAAGTAATCTAAGTAAATTACAAAGGTTGTCATTATTAGTTTTTTTAAATTATCCCTAAATGATGATTTAGGGGTTTTGAAGTTAGTATGGAAGAATCTGATTTCTTGGTTCAATAAACTTGAAACTTGGCACAAATACTAACCTAAATGAATAATAAGGGATGTTATTATTATTATTGAAACTATCCCCAAAAAACGATTTAGGGGCTTTTAATTTTTTTTGAGGCATCTTACTGCGCAATCTGACTAACATAAATGAAAAATAAAAAAGAGAAGAAAAGAGTGAATAACATATTTAGGTTGTTGAAAACTCGACCCTCAAAAAAGGGGTTATTAAGTTTTTAAGAGAGAATTTTACTTTGAAGCGATAACCTAAAATTTGTTTTTTTTTAAGTCAAATAACAAATCGTCCCAAAACAAAAATCCCTGTATTGCTACAACAACCCCATTTTTATTTACTTAATAGCTTATTTCTGTTCGCCTTCCCTGCCCATAAAAAAGTCACTTATAGGATAAACGAAATCACGGGAAGGAAGTCGCGGGTGGAGTGCTAGTTTTTTTATATATAAAAGAAGAAACTGACTGACTGATCCATCAACGCACAGCTAAAGCCACTAAGCCTGAAAGCATGAAATTTTGCAGAAAAGTTTTTCAAGTGACATAAGTGAGCACTAAGATAGGATTTTTAGAAATTCCATCCCAAAGGAGGAAAAGGGGGGTTAAAAGTTTATATGATAAATTAACTACCCCTAAACTCCGCCTATGCCGGTCCCAAGCCCGGAAGAGAAGGACAACCCAGCTGTAAAACCTTCAACGCCGAGTCACGGGCGGCGGTTAATTAACCCGCCACCTCCATCACTACATGGAGCGGCTCACTCCTCTAAAAGATTGCCGTGGAAGGAATCGGGTGGCCACCACGTATACATACCCAAGAAAATCCCCCTATGGAAAGTACAATTCAGAGAGCTACCTTGTTGGACGATCCGACTAACAATCGGCGCCATTCGGTTGCCGGGCTGGATGGTGTGAAATTGGCGACTGAAGCTGCTACAGAGACGGACCACCGGGTCCCTGTTAGTAGACATGCTACCGGTGATCATAAAACTAACCTTTCCATCCGAGAACAACCACGGATCGCTACCTGGAATGTCCGTGGACTTCTGGCTCCGGGAAAACTGCACATTGTGGAAAAAGAAGCTGAAATCCACAAACTGGCTTTGTTGGGAATAACCGAGACGCACATGAGAGGGCAAGGACACCAGAAAACCTCTAACGGAAATACGCTATATTTCTCTGGCCCATCGGACTCCAGCACCAACGGGGTTGCTATATGGGTGCCGCACCACCTAAACAACCATGTACTGGGATATAACCCGATAAGTGATAGAATTATCACCCTCAGATTGAGCACACGCCCCTGTACGCTGAATATTGTCGTGGTATATGCCCCAACAGCGGCTTCAAAGGATGATGTCATTGATGAGTTCTATACATTGTTGGAGACAACTTTATCCAGGATTCCGAATCGCGAGATAACGTTAGTGATTGGAGACTGGAACGCAAAGGTGGGAAGCACGACCCGGGATGATCACATCAGAGGCACGGTTGGGAAGTTTGGGCTGGGCGATAGAAATGAGAGAGGAGAGAGATTACTGGAATACTGCATCGCCAGAAGTTTAACCATAATGAACACTTGCTTTCAGCAACATCCAAGGCGTCTCTACACGTGGAAGTCCCCAGGTGATCGATATCGCAATCAAATTGATTACGTTATAATCAATAGCCGCTGGAAAAGCTCGATTTCTAACGTGAGAACCTTCCCTGGTGCAGACTGTGGTTCCGATCACTGTCTTCTGGTGGCCAAATTTGCCCTGCGCTTAAAAACAGTGAAAAAAGGACCCCTGGTCAAACCGCGCATTCTGGAGCCGCTGGAAAAACCAGCGTTGTGTAAAGGCATCAGAGACGCCTTAGCGAAATATCCACCAACTGTAAGCGCATGTGGAAACGACCAATGGAATCACTTAAGGGACTTGATATGGAAGACCGTAGACCAAATCACCAAAAAGCGTTCTTTATCCTTGCGCAGATAATCCTGGCTCTCTGTTGGCACCAGGGCTAAGATTGAGGAGAGGAATGATCTGAAACTAACGGGCCTGACAAGCCAGGAGGATCGTGCCAGATACTCAGAGCTGAGTAGAGTAATACAATTATTATGCCGCCGCGACAAAGACAACTATGTTGAAAACATCTGCCAGGAAATTGAAGACCACGCACTGAAAGTACAGAGTTCAGATCTCTTCAAGAAAGTCAAACTCCTCTCAAAACAATTCAAACCGAAAACTTGGGTGGTTGAAGATGAAAATGGAGTTCGCCTTCAGGATTTGGACGCAGAAAGGTGGCGGAAATATTGCGAAGATCTCTATAAGAATCCCCACAGTCACACACTGCCGCGTGTGCCAATATCATGGTATAATTTAAATCTTGAACCTCCTATTCTGCTATCTGAAGTCACAGCGGCGATTTCTGCGCTCAAAGACAGGAAGCACCTGGGCCGGACCAATTAACATCTGAGATCATAAAGGCAATGGGAGCGTCAGGAGCAAGCGCAATACATAAAATATGTGACAGTATCTGGCGTACGGGCGAATGGCCCGAAGACTGGGCACAATCAATTATCTTGCCGCTGCACAAAAAAGGATCAACCTCCAGGTGTGACAATTACATAACTCTGGCACTCATATCACATGCCAGTAAGATCCTCTTACACATAATCAATAACAGAATTCGCTACTTCTTGGACTGGCAAATACCACAGGAGCTGGCTGGTTTCGTTAAGGGCAAGGGGACTCGCGAACAAATCTTGAATATTCGCCAACGGATCGAAAAGTCCTATGAATTCAACACTCGTAAAGCTTTCGACTGTGTCATCTGGTCGGATCTGTGGAAAGTGTTAAAAGAACTCGAAGTACCTAAGCACCTGGTTTTGCTGATCCAATCGCTCTACCAAATCAACCAGGGCGTTGTGAGGGTTGAGAGGACGTCATCTGAGCCCTTTAGGTTTGAAAAAGGTGTACGCCAGGGTTGCATCCTATCCCCCATTCTAATTAACGTGTATGGGGAGTACATCATCCGGCGAACATTTGAGAACTGGGAGGGAGGTGTCACTGTTGGTGGCACTAGAATCACAAACCTCCGTTACGCAGACTACACAACGCTTTTAGCGGCTAACGAAGCTGAAATGGTAAGGCTGCTGGAGAGGGTTGAAAGGATCAGCATGGAACTGGGTCTTCAAATCAACCATTCCAAAACCAAATTTATGGTGGTGGACCGCGCCAACTCACTCCATATCACAGGTGCCCTGTCCCTCGAAAAGGTAGATGAGTTTGTTTACCTGGGCGCTATCATCAGCAACACAGGGTCTTGTGAGAAAGAAATCAGGAGACGAATCGGTATGGCCAAAAGCGCAATGTCCCAACTGCAGTGAATCTGGAGAGACCGTAACGTATCTCGCAAGACAAAGATGAAGCTGGTGAACTCTCCTGTGTTCTCCATCTTTAGTTACGGCTCGGAAACGTGGACGCTAAAGAAGGCTGATCGTGATCGCATTGACGCTTTCGAGATGTGGTGTTGGCGAAGGATGCTTCAAATTCCATGGACTGTATTCCGCACAAACGAGTCTATCCGTAGGGCGTACTTTTCTTGAAACTACATTTTTGTATGATTTATGCAATAACTCGTATGATTGTTTAGAAATTTGTAACAAGTTGTGTTATATAGTTCCCAGAACATGCCAGGGACGCGAGGTGCGCGCACGACCTGTATTCGCTACTACTTCCTGTCGCACTAATGCCGGCTTGCGTGCGCCTCTTCGTCGCCTTACGAGCAATTTTAATAAGAATTTCTGCAGTTTGGATCTGTTTGCTTTACCACATGGAAGGTTTAGACTCATGTTACTTGACATATTGAGGAACTAATGTGACAGTGTTGTTCCACTTATGCGGCACTATGCGGCACTATTGTTGGCTTTGTGTTTTGTTTTGTTTATACTTTACTATTGATAATCCTCTTTTTTATTTATTGTTTACAACGCTAATCTTAAAATTTGCCAAATTGTCTTATTGTTATCTGTGGAGAACGTGGTTGATTTCACATTTGTATAATTTCTGTATCCTATATTTTTGTAATTCTTAATGTGTAATTGTTTGTTTTCCCGAATAAATAAAATAAAATAAAATATCCTTCGACAACTGAACGTCAAGGCCAGGCTCTCCACCACCTGCCTGCGAAGAATCCTTGAGTTTTTTGGTCATATTGACCGTAAGGATGGTCATAACCTCGAACAGCTAATGATCACAGGCAAGGTCGAGGGCAACAGGCCGAGGGGCCGTAGCCCGATCAGATGGTCTGACCAAATACGTACAACGCTGAACACCAAGCTGCATGATGCGCTCCACGTCGCTAAGGACAGACACAAATGGAGAATCATTGTCAGAGAAAAGTTGATCTCCTGTCGGGGGAATCACGACCCTCAGTAATGAGGAACACGACGCGAGGAGGAGGAAACTACCCCTAAATACGAATTAGGGAATGTTTAAGTTTTTTTTGAAGAATCTTATTTACTATATACACATGAGTGTTAATAAACTTCAAACTTGACACAAAAACCAACCTAAGTAAACAATAAAGATTGCCACTATTCGTTTTTGAAACCACCCCCAAAAGACAATTTAGGGGGTAATAAAGTTTTTCTTGAAAAGTCTTATTTTTGGGTTACTGAACTTGAAACTTGACATAAATACAAACCTAAGTAAATGATAAAGTTTGTCATTATAACTTTTTAGAAACTACTCCTAAAATACGATTTAGCGGGTGTTAAAGATTGATAAGAATCTTACTGCTTAAGGTTTCGTATTTGATGTAGGAGTCTAAGAGAGCACTAAGAAAGAATTTTCGGAAATTCACCCTTTAAAGTAAAGGGGGAAATTCGTTTGAATGAAATTTCGAATTCCTTGGAGATAAAGGAAATAATCAAAATTTATACAATACGTTTTATAAAACTATCCCCGAAATATGGTTAAGGGGAGTTAAAGTTTTTTGAGGAATCTTACTGCGCAATCTGACTAAAATAAAAGAAAAAAAAAAGTGAGTGAAGAACATATTTGGATTGTTAAAAACTCGACCCTTAACGGCGCAAAAAGGGGTTAAGTATTAAGTTTTTACAGGAAGATTTTACTTTGTGGCAGTAACCTAAAATTCATTATTCTTTAAGTAAAATAACGAATGAATTAAAACCAATGAACTCTAGAATTATCTACGATACCCCATTTTTATAAATTTAACAATAGATATTTTTGGTCGCCTTCACTAACTGCATATAAGAAAGTCATCTGTAGGATGATCCCGAAAGCGGGCGGAGTGCTAGTACTATACATAATATTGAAAAGTAGTAAATGTTATTTTAAACACAGAATCTCCTTTTTTAAAGTCGGTTAAATATAAAATAGTTTTACAGTTCTATTTAGTTACAAAACAACAATAAAGTAGTTAAACATATACTTCTGAATTCAAATGATTATAAACGATAAATCTAATGATTCATGGTCATGGAACCTTTTTTTTTATATTTTTTAGCGTTCGTTTGTGTTTGGAAATGCGATGATTGCCGAAGGACATAAAAAAATACTGATTTGAATTGTTTTAGAAAGTCGAACACCTAGGGAATGTAATAAATGTAGAGTCGTTATTTTATTCCCTTAAAACTAAGTTAAAAAGCCTCTTTCCCAAAAGTCGTCAACTGATTTTTAGTTGTGTCGTCCTTCTAGCAATGAGCGATATGTCGTCAAAAAGAAATGAGGTCGAACCCTACTTTACGACCTCATTTTTAGTACCTTACACTTTCTCGCTTTATACATGATACACACACACATACATTATAGAAACTATGAATTCCATTATTTAGACGCTATTGCTTACTTTTATTTTAGTTTGCATTTGTTGTGATATCTAGAGACGACTAAAGGTCATCTTAAGAAGAAACTTGGGTAAGTGAACCGGTTAGACTAGTTATTAGATTTACCTGTTATTTTTTTGTTAGAGGTGCATATAGTTCAATAGATCTCATCTTTTAATAGCATTTTTGCGTTACGGCAAGTTAAAAATTGGTTCACTTTTGGACAAAATTGACCAAATCATTCGCAACACATTAACATCCATTCTTAATGTGGCCTTGCACGACCGAGCGTGGCTGCAAGCCACCCTACCAATTCGTTTTGGTGGCCTCGGCGTCCGCAAAATTTCTAGTGTAAGCTTACGGCGTTCCTGTCTTCTGTCCACAGCACTGAAAAGCTAACCAGGAAAATTTTAGCTCTTTCCCTGGTTGACTCGGAAGTGCCGTGCTTGAATGACGCAGAGGATGCCTGGAAAGTGGCTTGCCCGGATACGGATCGGCCCGTGAACCCATTTTGCCAGAGACAGTGGGATGAGCCGCTCTGCAGGTTGGTATGGAATAACCTTATTAATACGTCTACCAATACTGCTGAGCGTGCTCGCCTGCTGGCTATGGGTGAGTGGGAGTCGGGCCTCTGGCTTCAGGCACTACCGTCACCTAACAAAGGCACTATGCTAGGTGACATAACCTTCCGACTCGCTACATGTCTGCGATTGGGCGCTCCTTGTGGGGCTCCACGTCGCTATCAATGCGGTGAAGCAGTCGACTGCCTCGGACATCATGGCCTTTCCTGTAGTAAGAGTGCAGGTCGGATGCAACTTGCGTCGACACCCTTACACCATCCCATCTTCCTAGCACGGTGGGTAGCGCTGGAGCGGCTGCTGCAGGTGCTGAAAACCTCAAACGGCGCAAATACAACAACTTAATTGGTAATTATGTGTTTGAGCTGTTTGGGGTTGAAACACTTAGGGCCATGGGGTCCGAGTGCACACCTATTATTTCGGGATATCGCCAAGCGGTTGGTCGACTCTTCACGTGACCAGAGGGCTGGCCTTTTTTTTAGCCAAAGAATCAGCATTGCCATCCAACGTGGCAATGCTGCCAGTTTTCTGGGCACTTTTCCTGTTGACAGCGATGTGGACGAATTTTCTGACGCCCCATAATTGTACATATTAGTTTTTCTTATTTTAGTTCTAATATTAGTTTGTAAATAATGTACAAATGTAAATAAATAACTCCTGTTCACTGCTAATAATTTAGTTTTATATGCTAAAAAAACTAAGTGTGTAAAATTTGCCTTGCCGAATGTCAAAAGTTATGATTTTGACATCATATTAAACAAGGAGAAGCTAGAATTCGTCGATAAAACGATTTTCCTGGGGATCACGCTAGACTCTAGGTTACAATGGGGTCCTCATTTAATATCACTTGGTTAAGTTAGGCAGCTTATGCTGTTAGAAAAAATCGTAAATTTACTAATGTGGATACCTTGAGGCTGGACTCTTTTATTTACATTCATAGTATATTATTACGGGGAAGGGCTGCAGACATTTAGTAAATTTTTGTTCTGCAAAAAACGAGCCATCAGAGCAATATACAATCTTCGCCGGCGCGATTCTCTAAGGGAACTGTTTAAGGACCTTAACATCTGGACGGTACCTTGTTAATATATTTACGAAAACATCATGTACGTTATGTTTTTGATGTTCGTGTGTTATTACATAGTAATACATTAGGTGTTATTGTGAATTTGTTTTTTCAATTTCTCACGTGGAAAGTTATTTCGGCATTTATAATGAGAAACGTCAACGGACTTCTCAGATTGTAACGACTTTAACCCACTACGCCAGTCGGCTTAATTTATTTTTAATTTATATTAATATTGTATTTTCTCTGTAAGTGATTATGTAATCTTTTGAGAAAATAAATGTCTAAAACCGTACGTTAGAAATAAATTACATCTTTTTAGTTAAAACAGCGACAGACATAATTATGTTACTAGAAATAGTGACCAATTAATTCAACCAGGTTTCAAGCTGGCTAAAGTACAGCTATCTTTTATGGGGTACTGTATAAAATGTTACAATAAAATACCTCCCCACATTCTAGAACTGATTGAGGCGAAATTTAAAACTTGTATAAAACGCACACTATGCAGGCAGGCATATTATAAGTTGCAGGATTACATCGCTGATAAAAATGCTTGGCTCAACGCTAGTCCCGCCGTGTGTGTTTCCCCGCCGTGTGTGTCTCCACGTTGTCGTCGTGGTGGGGCTTGTGTGTCTCTATGATCTTGGAGCTCTGCCGGTAGAGATACTCATGCCGGAAAGGTTCAAGTGAGAGGCCAGACCAAGAGAGACACAAGAAGGGGTAGCTCCTGATCGATCGATGTTTGTCGATTGACGAAGGACGTGACCACGCTGCTGTGGTGCAGGCGCACCTATGCAGCCAGTTTGTCTCTCCTTGAGGAACATTCTTCGAGGAGAGAACTTTCGGCGGGTTCGCTAAGTCGGATTGGCCGAACAGCGAACGGAGGCATGTCTAATGCCGCCGTCGGGGGCTTGGCTTAACTGCCTGGCCCAGAGGAAGGACACCTCTAAGATAAAAAACCACCTAATCTTAAGCTTGAAGCGTGGCGAAAAGATGAATGGCTGGAGGGACTTCAGTCGTGAGCGCTTCACCTGTAGAGGACCTGCCGAAACTCTACAGTATGTAGGCTTACCTAGTGTAAGAGGCTCTACCTAGGTTGACTTTAAAATCCTTCATTACTCGTGGGAACTATTATGGAAACCAAAACTAAGAATAAAACCAAAACAAAATTGACAACTGAGTTGGATGTGGTGCCACATGGCACTGCACCGAGTATGGCTCTTGAGCCCAGGGTGATTCTCACCCGATCGCAGACTTTGGCTTCGGCATCGGATACCGATTCCGTTGCGAGTATGAGGTCGGTAGGTCAAAGCGGCACCTCTTCCAAAATTTGGAAGGATGACCGCAAACGCTTACGGACTATGGGTTCGGATTCGACTTCCGGCGAAGAAACTTTGCCATCCGAGACTGGCAAAGCGAAAAAAAGTAACAACCGCCAAAAAACAACTGGCGATTATGTAGCCCTCGCGAAAGCGAGAGCGGAGCTCGCGGCTTCTAAAAAAGCAGAGTACCGACTTCAAGCTGAGGATGAAGTGGCTGTGCTGGCTAACAAAGCTAGGGCTACGAGGGTCACAAGCGAGGTATTAGCAGCCACTCCGGTGGATGCCCTTACAGCTGCTGCACTTAATAAGCAGGTTTTGTCGGAGGTTGACGTGATACTGCACGTCGCCACTAAATCAGGGAATCTTAAGGGCACATACACTCGAGCTCTTAAAGACGCTACAACATCGATAAAAGCGGCAGTGGCGGCACTCCTTAGCCGTTCTGTCTCCGAGGAGACCGAGCGACTCCAAGCGGATAACACTCGCCTGCAGGCAGAGTTGGTAAGCCTACGAAAGGAGGTTTTGGAAATTAAAAGCAGCATGGCAACAAGCAATGCTTCTACTTCGATGCAGGAATCAGATGTTAGGGCAGAAAATGTGACTATGCTGGTGAATATGATCAACGCCCGTTTTGACAGCATAGAGGATCGGTTGCTTCCTCAAAAACAACTTCGAACTCCACTCACTGCCAACCTTGGAGCGAGGAAGACTGGGTGTGATAAAACATTTCTGCAAATCGAGACCAAGGAACCACAGCAAAAAAAGGGCAAGAGTGGGAAGGGAACTGCCCCAACACAAACACCACAACCCGCTCAAACTCAGTCCGAACAATGCAAACCATCTCCAACCAAAGGTTCGGGTACTGGACCCGTTAACAGCAACAACGGGTGGACCACCATAGGAAAGGGTGGCAAAACTGCCAAAAGTAAAAAGGGTACCAAAGGTGATAAAACCATAAAGAAGTCTACCACTAATCCTCCAAGGAAAGTAAAGCTGCGGGCCCCACGCTCAGTCGCAGTGGTAATTTCTTTAAAGCCAGGAGCGGAAGATCAAGGACTATCATACGCTACTGTGCTCTCCGAGGCCAGGAAAAAAATTAACTTTGCGGACCTGGGTATTCCTCCTTTCCGTGTCAAATTGGGGGTTACAGGCGCTCGGATATTGGAAATACCCGGAGCAACAAATAGTGACAAAGCCGATATTTGCAGCAAGAATCAGAGAATGTCTGGACTCAAATGTTGTTAATGTTTCAAGGCCCACTAAATGCGTTGAGTTACGTGTATCTGGCCTGGATGACTCTGTCACATCGACAGAGGTTGCAGCTGCCGTCGCAAAAATGGGTGACTGTTCCGAGGAGAACATCAAAGTTGGGGTGGTGCAACGCTACGGTGAATGGTCTAGGCACTGTTTGGTTGCGTTGCCCAGTCACTGCAGCCAAAAAAGTTGTAGCAGCCGGTCGACTGCTGGTAGGCTGGGTTGCTGCAAGTGTTAAGCTTCTGGAAGCCAGGCCAATGCGTTGCTTCAGATGCCTACAGGATGGACACGTACAAAACACGTGCACATCGGAGATCGACCGCAGGGGTCTATGTTTTCGCTGCGGTCAGCCTAATCACGTTGCCAGTCAGTGCTCTGCGCAGCCTCACTGCCCCGTGTGCGCTGCCACCGACAAACCATCGGAACATAAGGTCGGTTCCAAGGCCTGTAACGGTCAAGTTCGGAAAACAAAGGGACAGAAGAGGTTCAAGGTAGTTGAAGCCAGTGTGCCGACTTCTTTGTCTACCCACTCGCTTGCTCTCGACAGCAGGGTGGAGGAGGAATCAATTTGTCCAATAACTAAGTAATGGCCTACCGTTTTTTACAAGGCAATATAAACCATTGCGCCAGGGCACAAGACCTTTTACTTCAGAGCATTATGGAGTGGTCTATACACGTGACGGTTATTGCTGAACCCTATTACATTCCAAATGGGGACAACTGGATCGGGGATTTGGATGGTACGGTGGCTATCATTTCACGCGCCGCAACTGACTCATTCCCCCTAGTGTTAGCGGAAAAGCATTCGGGTTTCGCTGCTGCATTTTTTGGGGAAATATTAATTGTTGGAGCATATTTTTCACCCAACAGAGTCCTCTCAGAATTTGAAGCTTTTCTTAGCGGCATTGGGGCCCTGATTGGCCGAAATCATCGAAGCCCAGTGCTTCTTCTCGGCGATCTCAATGCCAAATCAACGGCATGGGGCTGCCCAGCCACTGATGCGCGCGGTGACGTACTGGAAGAGTGGGTAATATCAGTTGGACTCTCGATTCTGAACCAGGGGTCCACCAACACATGCGTACGACACAACGGAGGCTCAATTGTGGATGTCACATTCGCAAGCCCGGATGTTGCACGTCGATCTATGGGATGGAACGTTCTACAGGAAGTGGAGACTCTGTCGGACCATCTGTACATACGGTTCGATGTTTCCACATCTTCAACGACCACACGTAGCAATGGTTCGGGTCGTAACACCACCACGACCCACGGATGGGTTCTGGGCCGGCTCAACCGCGAACTTCTTATTGAAGCTACCATAATCCAGTCCTGGTTCACTCCAGACGAACATGTAGAGGTGGACACAGAGGCGGTGTGGTTCCAACGTGCAATGTCAAACATCTGCGACTCTGCGATGCCTCGTGCCAAAACACAACCTCCCAGGCCCCAGGTTTATTGGTGGTCGCCGGAGATAGCAGATCTGCGAGTCAAGTGTGTGGTTGTTCGACGTAGGTATACACGATACAGGAGGCTAGCTATCACAACCCGTGATCCAGAAGAAGAAGCTCGGCTTTACAATGTCTATAGAGAAGCTAAAAAGACGCTGCAGAAAAAGATCTCGGAGGCAAAGAACGCAGGCAGGGAAGAGCTTCTGGAGTCATTGAACCGTCTTCGGGGAAGCCGTATCGCGCAGTCAGAGGAAAGCTCCGCCCTTGGACGCCCCCACTAACACAAAGCTTGCAACCACTATTTCTTGAAGGGGTCGTCTCTGCTCTATTCCCTGATGGAGCGGAGCATACCCCCCCACCGATGTCAACACATATGCTGGATGAAGAGGTAGAAGCTGACGTGCCGGCGATCACTGAGGCGGAGTTCAGCGCAGCGGAGTGACGGCTTCGTACAAGGAGCGCAGCTCCTGGACCTGATGGGATACCCGGGCGTGCCCTAGCGATTAGCCTCACAGTCTTAGGTCCTCGCCTGCGGCTGTTGTTTGATGCCTGTCTCGAGCAAGGGATATTTCCCCAGGCATGGAAGACTGGTAAGCTTGTCTTACTTAAGAAGGAGGGGCGGCCCGCAGACTCACCGTCCGCATACCGTCCGATAGTGCTGCTTGACGAGATGGGAAAACTCTTTGAGCGTATTATTGCTGCTCGTCTCATCAAGCATTTGAACAGAGTTGGCCCAGATTTATCCGACAACCAATACGGGTTTCGAGTGGGTCGGTCAACCGTCGACGCGATCCTACGCGTTAAGGAATTCTCGGAAGAGGTAGTTATGAGTGGTGGAGTTGTGTTGGCGGTGTCCCTTGACATCGCTAACGCATTCAACACCCTGCCGTGGAGTTGTGTAATGGAGGCGCTTAAGTACCATCAGGTGCCACCGTACCTACTTCGGATGATAGGGGCTTACCTTGATTCGAGGTCCATAATATATCCAGGACGTGATGGACAATGTGAAAGGCAAGTGACGTGCGGTGTTCCACAGGGATCTGTCCTTGGACCGCTTCTGTGGAACATCGGCTACGATTGGGTCCTGCGGGGTTTCAACCTCCCGGGCATCAGTTTAATATGCTATGCTGACGACACTCTGGTTCTGTCCAGAGAGAAGACCTACAGAGATGCTGCGCACCTTGCAACAGTGGGGTGGCACAAATCGTTGGCCGAATCAGATTGCTGGGCCTTGAAGTGGCTCTAAGCAAATCAGAGGCCATTTGTTTTCATGGACCCCGGAGAGGTCCACCTTTGGGGTCTCATATTGTCGTCAGTGGGATCCAAATTCAGATCAAATCGACCATGAGGTATCTGGGGCTCCAACGCCCATTTTCAGCGCCTTGTGACGAGATTGATGGGTGCCGCTGGTGCACTTGGTCGACTCTTACCAAACCTTGGAGGGCCGAATAGCAGCTGCAGGCGGCTGTACATGGGGGTCATACGTTCAATGGCTCTCTATGGGGCTCCAGTGTGGGCCTATGACTTAACCACTAGGGGTACCACTCTAATGTGTAAATCGCAGCGGGTTATCGCGGTCCGTGCTATTCGTGGATACCGCACAATATCGGGCGAGGCTGCATGTGCTCTTGCTGGGTCGGTGCCATGGGATCTGGACGCAAAGTCATTAGCGTCATTATACATCTGGCGCAAGGAAGTGGGGACACAGATCCCAGCAAGCGTCGTAAGACGAAAGCATAATGAGCTCCGAGATGAAGTTATTGCAGAGTGGAGAGAAAGATTGATGCGACCTGGGGCTGGCCTAAGGACCATCGAAGCCCTCCAACCTGTACTTGTGGAATGGGTGGAGCGGCACCACGGAGTATTGACCTTCCGGCTGACGCAGGTGCTTACAGGGCACGGCTGCTTCGGGAGGTACCTGTGTCACATTGTCGGCAAGGAGCCGACGTCAAGCTGTCATCACTGCAAATATAGCGAGGACACGGCCCAACATACCATCGAGCTGTGCCCAGCCTGGGTGGAGCAACGGAATGCCCTTGTTGCCGAAGTGGGGAGTGATCTCTCGCTTCCGTCCATAATCAAATCTATGGTCGGAAGCGAGAGATCTTGGCAAGCAATGGCTGCCTTCGCCGAAGAGGTGATGGCAATAAAAGAGGCTGCAAAAAGGGAGAGAGAGATGTCCTCCACTCTGCCAATACGCGTCCGACGGACCGGGCGCAGGAGGAGGGCTGATAATGCCCTCTTCCATCCACCGTAAAGTGGCCTACGGGTGATGGACTTGGGGAAGTCTGTTGCCCTAGCACATAGGCCCGAGTTTGCGTCGCGTGGTGTTTCCGCGCGCTTTTATCAATGAAGTAAGGGTGAGGAACCGCTCACTCCTCCCCTTGGCCATAGATGGGGTTTGCTAGCGTAAACCGTCACTGCTGTGGTGATTGTGTAGAATGCGTCCGTGTCCCCGCACCACAGCAAGAAGTGACGAAGAGAAACACCGTGTGGTTTTAGTCAGTAGGAGTCTGACAGACCCCTCCGCCTGCCCCAGGGCGGAGGACATCCATGAGGACTTCCAAAGGAAAAAAAAAAAAAAAAAAAAAAAAAAAACGCTAGTCCTGCTCAGCAACCACTAGGGTGCAAAAACAAGTGATAAGCTGAAGTAAGTATTGTTGGACTGTATGAATATATCTATTTGTGTTGTATAAACTCAATTTCTTTTAGAATTATATAACTGCACAGCACATATGTGAGAACTATGTACTTACCAACTGTAAATCTATCATTTACTGTACCTATATGTCGTTCGTTGACTTGTCTGTGCCCTGGTAATTGATAGTGTGTCATGCTCTCTCTAATGTCTCTCTGATGGTGGCACATGTGTCATTCGGTTCCCTTCATAATGGTTGAGCTGAATGGTGCCGATCCATGTGTCATGTTCGTGAACGGGTGCCATCAGTTGGGATTGGCCATAACTTAGCTGCCTCGGCCTGTTGTTAATTACCTATTTATTGTATTTTTAATTGTTTGTTTTACACTAGACGCTTTAACGTGCACGTCTTTTTACATCGTTGTCACATATATGTATTTTTCCAACAAGAATGATGTAACCAAATATTTTTAAAACACTTTTTTTTAATGTGTGGAGTTTCTTGTCCGTTCTTCTCCATAACAAGCTACTTTTCCGAATGGACGGTACAATCAATTATTATTAATACTTTTAAATTTAAATATTTGACGTTCAAAAGTGCCGCTTAATGGCCTAATTGAATAAATAAATTTTGATTTTAAGCAATGTTCACTTGATCTATAATGATTTGTGCTCTGTGCTTACAGCCTAAATAAAGGCTAAGGCCCTCGAATTAGTATATGACGAGCCGATCGCTAAGGGCTCATATGAAATGAAATTTAATTACTGTGACAGCTCTGAAGTTATTACGCTCTATTTGCGTTGAATATAGGATTTATTCCTATAAGATAGCAATTTTTCGGGTTCCGTAGTCAACAATTACCTTATTGTTTCACCATGTCCGTCCGTCCGTTTGTGCGTCCGTTGCAGCTTAGCTCAGAGACTCTTAGTATTAGACGTAAAGTGTGGAGGTTTTTTTCTCTCGTCTATCCCATGGTGTGGACAGGCCATTCAAAAATATTATGGGTCGGTGAAAACGATTACCGCAAGTAGTATACCTATATAACGAAATTAAAAGGGAAACTATCACAGCTGACTAGGCTTTACAAGATTACTAAGAGTAATAGTCGACCGACTTATAAAATGTACTTGGAAAAGTAAAAATGTTGTATATTGATATATGGGGACAACAGTTTTCGAACTGCAGAGTTTATTTTGTCCCTTCGTTAGACCAATGTCCGGTGCTTTCATTGTTTATAAAAGTTAGTAATGTTGTTGGTGAATGTAGCTGTTTATACGGAACCCTCTATGCGCGAGTCAGACTAGCACTTGGGATAATTTATTAATATATATAGTTTTCGCATAATTTATCAAAATAACATGCGCGTATGCACTTTGGCGCCCTGACAATTGTTGACATTCAGTTAATTCTCCATACGAAATTACTTTTTAAAGTGTATCCAGCCAGTAATAATTAAAGGGAATGAAGCAATTCAACCTCTTTACAGTACCTCATGTTTTATTCTTAAAGTTCGTGTTAATTAAAGAAGAAAAATATCGTTTAGCCATAAGTGCCTACCTACCAGATGCAAATAAAATAAAATTACGTTTCTACACACTTGGTAGTTCCCTGCCGTAGTCTGTTGATGAAAAAATGTCTATTTAAATTATGTTTTCTGTGTTTCAGCGGTAAACGCTCTTACGAACGCACTCCCGGATCGCAACACAAGCGCTTCATATACTACGCCATGTACGCGTTTGGTGTCCCGAGCGCGCTGACCATCATACTCGGCGCCCTGGAGTTCTCCGACCTGCCCTCTCACCCACTGCTACCTAAGATCAGACTGCAAGGCTGTTTCTTGTATGGTTAGTTTTACTTTACCCTAGAATAATAGCTTTTACTTCCTATTTGACATGTCCGTCGAAGCACCGCTGTCCAGTGGAATAGACGATTTCTAGAACAGAGCCACACGGACGGCCTTAACTTAATAGGCTGCCTAGGATAGACTGGATGTGGATGATGTAGGACCAGGTGTTGTGAAGCTTGGGAGTGGCCTAGCTATATTCACCAGCGGTACGCCCGATTCCTTATTTATATTTCTTGCAGCTTAGTCTCGTAAAAATTAATGATTGTGAAGAGTATGCCTATTTTGCCTTTGTTTTGTGAGCTGGTACTACGTAATTGCGAATATAATACCAATTCATGTGTTGTACTAACAACGCGATGCCGTCAAATTTAATCATTGTATCAGAAGAACCCTGAGCAGATTCCAAAGGAGATTCTATAGTATCTAGTACTTTCTCAAGCCATGTTCTAATAATTTTCCAGGAAACACCAAGTTACTTTACCTTTACGGCCCAATTGTGATTCTCTGTGTGGCAAACATGACATTCTTCGGATTGACAGCATTCCAAATATGGAAGATCAAGAAAGAGACGAGGATGCTGCGTGGCAAGGATAGTGGTATACATGACCAAGATAAAAAGGAGACTCGGAGGTGGGTATCTGAGCCTACTTTGATCATGACAGTAGCTAAAAAAAATAAAGCTTAGCAAGAAAGCAAAGTATTTATTTGAATAATATAGTAGATATTACTTTACGCTAACGACGATAAAAATGGTGAAGAGAGAAAGCGCATATAGTACGCATCACCAGAAATAAAAACGCAATTTGTAAATGCTTTATAAATTTATCAAACTTTATGCCCTGATTCA
Organism: Anorthoa munda; assembly: GCA_945859665.1. Classification (NCBI taxonomy): domain Eukaryota; kingdom Metazoa; phylum Arthropoda; class Insecta; order Lepidoptera; family Noctuidae; genus Anorthoa; species Anorthoa munda. Next base: position 7,653,617 of record OX243917.1, on the reverse strand, counting down.
GCATGTTAAAAGTAAATCTAATATATAAAGGTGAAATAACATAAATAAAGTAAATAATATCTACTAGATATTAAGCCTACTAAAAACAATTCCTTTGTGAGCAGAAGTTTGATTTAAAAATGTTCCAGGTTCACTCTATACATCAAGTTGTTCACCGTCATGGGCATCAGCTGGATCCTGGAGGTCGTCAGCTCCTTCTACCCTGACGCTGACTTCTTCTGGCAATTCTCTGACGCCTACAACGTGCTCGTCGGCCTTATCATCTTCATTATCTTCGTATGCAAAAAGAAAACTTGGGAAATGATTAAGAATAGGTTCGGTTTTGTCTGACAAGACGGTCAAAGCAGTAGCTTGAATCGTCATAAATACTAGATCTTAAGTTTACGTAGTGTTCTCGACGGAAGCGTCACAACGGTCTTCGAAGTATTGTATGTCTAAACAAAGTGACTAGTGAAATAAAACTTTAAGGCCGTTAAAAAATGTTGTGAGATATCACAACATGTAGGTATTCTGGAGTACATAAATTTATTAAAATTTTGAGTCTAAGGACGAAATGTTGCCATTACACGTCGCGCCAAGCAATCCATTTCACATAAGGACGCAATATTTATAACGCAACCGTTGATGTACTCCTTTCATTAACATTTATTATATAATATTAAGTACAAAAAAGTTTTTACCGTTTATTAAATGTGTTTCATTAACATTTATTCATGCATCTAATGATGCTCCAACACCGCTGTTAAAAATGTTTACAAACATTTTCATTAATACATTTACTAACAAATGTTAGGAATTGTTACATTCTGTTATCAATCAATCAATCGATTCGTTATTATGGTCTACTCATGGTACATTTAATATTTATTAAAGAAAGATATCCAAAAGAAATGGGCCCCTCCGATATTTTTTGATGTCTTATCGAGTGTTATATCAGCGGTTATACTACTAGCGCATTTAATACATTCTGTTTTCGGGTTTTACTTTTTTCTCGGTTGCGCGACGCAAAGAAGGGTAATGTGTCTATCAGTCTATGTATGTTTGTTCCTATGTGGCATTCTAGGGACCAAACGCATAAGCCGATTTTGTCATCAATCAATTCGTCTTAACCTTGCAAGTGTCACTGACTACATTAAAATTGAAAAATAAATAGAATAAACATCACAATTTATCTAGTAGTAGACACGCTTCGATCGACATCTATTGAACACGTAATTATGACACGATATCTTGCTGGAGCCCGATTCTAACACTAAAACACCAATAACCTGTGAACAGCTGAACCGATTTTCATTGAACATAGCTAAGAACAGTCTCGATAAAGTCACCTTACAAACAAAACAAAATCAAAATCGGTTCATCCGTTTAGAGCTATGATGCCACAGATAGATACACAAACACACAGGTACACACATCAAACTTATAACGGGGTTTATTTTTCCATCGAGGGTTAAAAATTAAGAAAATCGTGCGGTGCAGTCGTCGGATATATAATCGCGAGCGGACTGACCAAAAGCATAATATGTATCCTCTTACGGCACAGCATGACCTTCTTCTTGCTAACGTATTTTTAGATCGCTTCTTAAGTAGCCGGGTTGTTTATTTTTTAATTTTTTATTTTTTTAACTTATGTTATTTCTTCTTGTTTTCTCTTAGGGTCAAGCGGCAGAATTCTCATCACAACTTGGATGCCACAGAAAGAGAAACAATAAGTCTGTCGACATTCACGAACACTTAGCGAGAGATATAAAGTTCCGGCAATTCACAAGCCGGCTACCGGGCACGCGATGCCGACATTATAAATTCTTAGTGTGTGATGAACACATAAAATTCAGTAGACAGTTTTTAGTTATTATGTAAAAATCTTTTAAGTTCTTACCAGAAAATTACATTGATTAAAAATAAATTGTAATTGAGGTCCGTCAGAAATAAATCAACAGCATATTTGTCAAAGATTTTTCAAGTGTTTACCTAAGTTATTTACAAACAAATAAGTATCACATGCGAAACTCTAAATAGCGATGACCCCGCCAAAGCAAAATACTTGTTACCTCGACAAAGAAAAATACGGGTGACCCTGCCGTTATTAGTTGCTTTTACTGAGAAACTTGGCAGAATACATAGGTACTCAAGAAGATAGGCGACATACTTAATATCCACCCGCATTAGAACTGAACTTTCACATCAAGTTGCTCTTTTCTTAAGAGGAAAACCTTGATTTTAATTCAATCTCAATTTATTTATTCTTCTTACACTCACTCATTTAAATCTATCTACCTACACAATTTTTTTAATCTTTATTATTAGTTTTGGGTTTTTTATCCACAAGGATACGTCACGCATATTGTATAATAATTCACTTTACAATACTTTACAAAAAACTACTAATACTAACAAAAAAAGTTAATTCGAAAAATCAAAAAACCCGACTGCTTTAGAAGTGAACTAAAAAGACGTAAACAAGAAGGAAATCATGCTGTGCAGTCAGAGGATACATATTCGCTAGCCGGCTGATCAAAACCAGAGTATACTTCGACTGCTCAGCATGATTTTCTTTTTAAGGTTAATTTTTAGTTACCTACTTTAATCCCTGCAGACAGAAAAAGCAGCCCCGTCCCGGGGCTCCTTCGGCAAACTTTTATTTTCAAGACGATTTTTTAAACATTTGTATTTGCCCACTTAGTATTTCAGTAAGCCATATTCAGTATTTTTTTCGTTTGAAGAATCTGTTCCTGAATTAGTCCCATATAAATTTGGTGAAGATCTGATGAAGCTTCAACTTCAACAACAATCATAGAAGGTAATTCTTAACTAATCACGCTTGTATTCTTATTAAAAATATTACTTTGCCTGTTGATTTTAACACAATCAAATAAGCTTTTGGGTATATTAATAAGCACCCAGCATTAAATTTTCAATGTAGTAAAATCTTACAAAAACTTCTAAACCGATCTTCTTTTGAATGAATCTGCCATAATCACAATACTGAAATGAGATGATGGGAAAGTTAAATAAACGATCTTTAAATGTAAATAAATGTTGAGAGCTTTCAGCTGCCTAGGGTTTGTGGAAGCTGTCCTTACGGTCGGGTCTAAGTTTTTCAAGACCCGTCGTTCAGATGGAATCTAAGCTTTCTGATCCTTCTCTGAAGCTTATGAAGGAGAGTCGTGGGATGATCCTGCAGTCTTCAGATGAGGCGTGCAAATATCGGCAGCTCAATAGACAGATCTCTAAATCCTTGAAAAGAGACCTCCGCCGCTTTAATACTGAGCGTATTAAAGACGCGATTGAGCGAAATAAAGGCTTCAAGGTATTTTCAACGAATCTGGCTATTGGGCAGAACCAGCTCACGAAGCTGAAGACCGACAATGGTAGGATCGTATCCGCCAAACCGGAGCTTCTGAGGGAAATCGTGACATTATATGGGCAGTTATACACATCAATCAGCAAGCCCGTTACGAATCTAGCAAACGACTCAAGAGCTAGATTGACCCGACACTATACCGAAGATAGAATAGAATAGAATACTCTTTATTATGTACACCATATAAGTTACGATAGTGTTTTTTTTTTTTTTTTTTTATCTATTTTTGGCTCGCGCTTGACCACTATCTCACCTGATGGTAAGCGAAGATGTGGTCTACGATGGAGCTCGCTTGCCTAGTAGTAACCTATTCACTCTTGACTTAAAGACCCCTAGATTAGTTAGTTTAACCCTTTTCAAGGTAGAGGCAGTATACATGCCACCAAAAAAAATATTTTTTTATTCTCGACTGTATCGTTCAATGTGATTTTATTTTTTATTGATGGCAACATCAATAATTTTTACGTCAAAAATGAGCGTCCTTTTGACAAATGCTTGACAACTGTCAATTTGAAGTCGTCCATTATCACTTGAAAGTTGTGATTTTCGGTTAGAATTTTTCATCCAGTTGCATCTTCTAAGATTTTGGCTAAAATGGTAAGAAAAGTAATTTATTTTATTCATTTGTTTTTATTTATTACGTTTTACGTGTAATTTTGGCTATGAATGTGTTGAAATTTGTTTTATTGTAAATTTTATTGGTGGCCGTATCTATGCCACTGCCTGCTCGCTGACATGTTTTGGTGGCAGTATAAATGCCATTGCCTGTTTGTATTGTAGGCATACTTGCGTGATGAAGATATTGAAAATGAACTTGAGCAGATGTTTGGACTTCCTGAAGATCCTGACAACTCAGAAGATGAGTACGAGGGCGAAGATGGTATAGAAACCAATTTTGATATTCGTGCGATGTTAGAGGACCAAGATATTGTTCAAAGTCAAGGAAGTCCAACACCTGGACCATCAAGACGGAGTCCAGAAGATGTGGGTTTGCTTTCTACTAATGCAGGTGAAGTAGAAAATATTGATCCTAACATAGGAGTACCTGATATTGCAAATAGCGAAGACGAAGAAATATTGCGACCAGTCAGGCCTTCACGAGTATCGAATCTGCGCTCTCGGCATATTTTGGAGTCTTCTCCGGAATCTTCTGCAGACTCTTCCTCAGAAGATGAGGACGACAATGACTGGAAAAAAGGTATGTGGTCGGACAGGCCAAGTGCTGATAAATTTGACGAAGCCACCTTGAGACCTAAAGTTTTCTTTCCGAGCAGGACTTCTCCAGTGGCTTATTTTTCAAGGTATTTTTCTGAAGAAGTAATTGATCACATAGTTGAGCAAACTAATTTGTATGCCTCTCAAAAACAGACCCAAAATTGGGAACCTGTTAGAAAATCGGATATTGATGCGTTTTTGGGAATCATCATTCTGATGGGTATACATGTTTTACCATCTATAGACCTATATTGGTCTAGTGACCCATTTTTTAGAGTGGACGAAATTGCGCAAGTAATGACATGTAAAAGGTTCAAAAAAATTTTAGAAAATCTTCATCTGAATGATAATTCCAAGACTCCTGCAAGAACAAGTCAGGAATATGACAAATTATACAAAGTTCGCCCTGTCTTGGAATTATTGAATTGTGCATGCCAAAGAGAAGCGAAACAAACTACTTCTCAGAGCATCGATGAAGCTATGATACGGTTCAAAGGCGTATCATCTCTAAAACAGTACATGCCAGCTAAACCCATAAAAAGGGGATTCAAGGTTTGGGTTCGCGCAGATAGTGTAACTGGTTATGTATATGAATTTCAAGTTTACACCGGTAAAAATGACAATAATACACCGGAGTTAGGTTTGGGTGCCAATGTTGTCAAAGCCCTGACAAAATCTCTGATTGACGAGAAAGTTCAAGCTCATGTTGCTTTCGACAATTTTTTTTCCTCATATCCTTTGATGGAATACCTTTATGAACATGGTATTTACTCCACTGCCACCGTAAATGTAAATAGAGCAGACTTACCGAAATTCGTAAAAGGGAAAAAAGGGAAAGTAAAGCTTGACCGAGGAAACTACAAATGGAGAGTGAAGAATAATGTTGGATTCATGATTTGGAAGGATACAAAAAACGTCACAGTGTTGAGTACAGCTTTCCATCCTATGGAAAAAACTTTTTGTATACGAACAATGAAGGATGGCACAAAGAAGAGTTTTCCTTGCCCTTTGGCTATCACTGAATACACCAAGAGGATGGGAGGAGTCGATAGGTTCGATCAAAAAAGAGGCACATATGAGGTTGGACGACGGAATAGGCGTTGGTGGTGCCGAATTTTTTATTTCCTAATCGATCTAGCTATCACAAATGCTTTCATATTACAATCGGTTTCACCGCGAAATCATGGACCCTCATCGAATCTTCAGTTTCGCATCTCGATTGCTAGATCGCTTATCGGAAACTACACATCGAGAAAGAGGAGCCTGTCTAGCGAACCCAATTTTATTGCAAAGAAGAAGAGAGCTACAGGCAGTACCAACTACCAGAAAGTCGTAGGAGTGCATGACGACATTCGTTTCCAAGATGTTGGAAAACATTTGATAGACAAGTCTGACACACCGCGCAGATGCCGTTTGTGTAGTACAAAGACAAATAACGTAAGAACCAAGTTGTCATGTACGACTTGTAAAGTATTTCTTTGTGCTTTCCCTTGTTTTACTCAATTTCACCAAAAGAATTGAAGATTGAAAAAGCGTCTACAAATAAATCTTTTTGTGTGGATAATTATAACATGGTTTTATTTCTAATTTCATAAAATGTACAGATTGAAAAAAAATGGAATTTACTTAATTTACAGAAATATTACCCTCATAGTATGGGCAGTGGCACATATACTGCCACCAAATTTTCCACACATTTCCCAACAGTTTTCCGATTTAAAAAAAATCTTAAAAATCATATAAAAATACCCACATTAACATACCAAAATTTCATTTCTGTACTACTTCTAGTTTTCTCTGCCTTATAAAGGGTTAAGATATCCCGGACGTCAGCCTGTACTAGATTAGGATGGCTCTGAAACAGTTTAAAAACAACAAGGCACCGGGTGATAACAGAATCACGGCGGAACTCCTGAAGGCGGGTGGGAAACCGGTCCTTAAGGCCCATCAGAAGCTGTTTGATTCCGTCATACTCGAGGGCAAAACGCCACAGGCATGGTGACGGGGTGTGGTGGTACTCTCCTTCAAGAAGGGCGACAATGCCCGGCTGAAGAACTATAGGCCCATCTCACTTCTTAGCCATGTCTACAAGTTATTTTCAAAAGTTATCACGAATCGTTTCGCGCGCAGGTTTGACGATTTCCAGCCTCCCGAACAAGCCGGATTCCGAAAAGGCTTTAGCACCGTAGACCATATACATACGCTGCGGCAGGTTATATAGAAGACCGAAGTGTATAACCTGCCTCTCTGTTTAGCGTATGTGGACTACGAGAAAGCCTTCGATTCGGTCGAGACTTGGGCTGTACTGCAGTCTCTCCAATGGTGCCAGATCGACTAGACTAGACAAGGAGACGTCATTTCTCCGAAACTGTTCACTGCTGCGCTGGAGGATGTATTCAAGGTTCTGGACTGGAGGGGCCTAGGCATCAACGTTAATGGTGAGTACATCACTCACCTTCGGTTTGCCGACGACACAGTGGTAATGGCTGAGACCATGGATAGCCTCAGTACAATGCTCGATGACCTCAGTAGAGCTTCCGAAAGAGTGGGTCTTAAAATGAACATGGACAAAACCATTTTCATGGTAAATGTCCATGTAACACCCACTCCTATCAAGATCGGACACTCTACACTCGAAGTTGTGGATGACTATGTCTACCTGGGACTAACGATCCAGTTGGAGAGGGCCAACTTCGAGAAAGGGGTCTACCGTCGAATACGACTCGGCTGGGCAGCGTTCGGGAAGTTGCGCGGTATCTTCTCGTCCATCTTACCACAGTGTCTCAAGACGAAAGTCTATGATCAGTGTATGTTGCTACTAACTTATATTAAATTTATTTAAAAAACAACACAGGCCCCTCCTAATATTTTGATCGTACCTGTTATAGAAAAAAATATCATGTTGTTAGTTATCCATTTCGTACTGAATTTCGACCCGGAGACGCGTATTTGAGCCGTCTGAGAATGACCCGGATAATCTATTCTGGCATAGCTTACTATAGAACTTGTACATTATGTACCTACCACAACTAAAAAGCGAAAAATAATTAACAGAAAAGAGAAAAACAAGTACTAACTCAGTTATTCCATTCTGCGAGAAAGTGAAAGACTTGGGGATATTCATTGATAGAAACTTTTCTTGGACTGCCCAACTGCAAGAGGTTAGCCGCAAGATATTTGCATCTGCTGCGTCTTTGAGGAGACTGCGTAATTTTCTTCCGACTGCCACCAGGATTGCGCTTGCACAATCTCTTCTTCTACCCATCCTTGATTATGCTGATGCCAGCTATCTTGACCTTACTCAAGAACAACTTGAAAAACTTGAGCGGCTTCAAAATGTTTGTATAAGGTTCATATTCGGTTTGCGAAAATATGATCATGTTTCCGAATTCCGTAAGAAGCTCAAGTGGTTGCCAATTCGCCTTCGCCGGAACGCTCATATTCTTTCACTTTTATATAATGTGCTCTTCACTCCTTCCATCCCTCTTTATCTTAAGAAACTTTTTCAGTTTCTCTGCGATTCCCACACAAAATTTCTTAGGTCATCGGATAACTTACGACTTCAAATGCCAATGCATTCCACGAGTTTTCTGGATAAATCCTTTACTGTCCAGGCTACTCGTCTGTGGAATGCGTTGCCAGACTCAATCAAACGCGCCCAATCGTTGCCTGTGTTCAAAAGACTCGTGAGGGAGCATTACCTGTCGCTGTGATTATGAATTAATTGTCATAATTTTATTTATTGCCTTTATATTTTAGTATGTATGTATTTATGTATATATTAAATAGCATATGTATTATGTATCTGCATATCTTTTATAATATAATTTTTGTAACACTAGTATTGTCACACCAATAACAGCCCCACTTCGTGTCCAGCAATTACTGTCCATACCTGGTTGCCTGGAAGAGATCGCGGAATGCGATAAGGCCGCCCATTGTATGTGTTTTTAGTTTTAAGTGTCCTTTATAAATGTTACTTATGGTGTACAATAAAGTATATAATAAATAAATAAATAAATAATACTAAATATAATTTTAATATATTAGAGCGGTGACAAACGAAGTTTTGATAGATTTTAATTTTAATATATAAATATACCTATATATATATATATATATAGGTGGTTTTCTCTCTGCTGTTTATTGTTTTTTAGCAGACGGGATTTTTTGTGTTTCTAATAATTTCTTTTATTTCAGACTTTTTAGTTATATTAATGAACGAGTTCTCCAAATAAATTATGTGGTAAAAGATTATTTATTTTGCTATCAAAGTTACGCTTAACTAGAATTTGTGCCAAAATAGTAACATAAAAGTATTACGATGTATATATTTTTGGTATGGTCTATTTAGTACCTTTCATTTGTTTGTTTTTGTTGTTTTGTTGTATTTGTTTGTGTTTGTTTGTTTATTGTTGTTTCATTTGTTACAACGAAAAATTAAATGTATCACCCCATTTTTTTTGCTGGGGGTCTCAAAAACCGAAGAAACACAAACAGGAACACTGACTGCCGGAATTTAAGGTATTTTTAACCCAGGGAAAAGAGGGGTATTATAAGTTTGACCTGTATATATTATATTTGTGATATGTATATTTGTCTGTGGCATCATAGCTCCTAAACGGATGAACCGATTTTGATTTCGTTTATTTTAGTTTTGTTTTAGTTTGAAAGATGACTTTACCAAGGGTGTTATTAGCAATGTTTAATGAAAATCGGTTTAGCCGTTCAAAAGTTATGAGCGTTTTACTGTTTGAATCGTGGTGTTTTCGCTAGATATCGTGTCATTATTAGGTGTTCAATAGATGGTCGATCGCATGAAATAAAAATGCTTTGGGGGTTTTTTAAATTTTATTTTATCCGGTATGTTTTTATTTTGGAATTTGGTAGTAGTTTTTATTTTTACTTTTTAGTTGAACCTAATAGGCAACTTCTTTAGTAAGGTACCTATAATGCCAGAATATATTATCCGAATATCATGACACTTGAACACAACCGGTGAAATGAAAGGGTACCAAGGTGAACTGTACACATCTGCGTACCCCTTTAGAGCGTACCTACTGGCGTGATGTTATGTTCTGAAATGGTATAAACAATAAACTGACATGCGATTGTAACAATCCCGAGAGATTTACCCACATTTATTGAAGAGTTCTTTTGTATATCGCCCAAGTTATTCATCAGCTCTTCACCAAATTAAAACGGGACCCATTTGGGAACATATTCATTCAAACAGAATAAAATATATTTTTGATTGATTCCACAATTGACGGAGAAATCGCTGGACATACAGAAAAAAAAAAGCAAGCTATGCAGTTTTTAAAACGAGCTATTCAATACGGTTTTTCGGAGAACTCTAAGAATATAAAGTCACTGATGTGTAATGGTTTTTTTGTTGTACAATAAATAATATTCTATTCTATTCTGTATTGTCTCTAAAAGGTGTAAATTACGAGGGAAGAGCTGGATAGCTCTCTTTCGGGCAACACGGACGTATTGCCCGACGTACGTTTTAATATTTATTTCTCCCGACCCAAAATCCTGACATTTTCAAATTTTGTCCAGATATTTTAGTTTGCTGATCTGGCAACCCAGATTGGGTAGGTAGGTATGTAGGGTAGGGTAGGTAAGTTGGTAGGTAAGGTAGTGGGTAGGTAAGTAGGGTAGGGAAGGTTGGAAGGTAGGGTAGTGGGTAGGTAAGTAGGGTAGGGAAGGTTGGAAGGTAGGGTAGTGGGTAGGTAAGTAGATTAGGGTCGGGTAGCTAGCTACCTATTTACGGGAGCGAAGCTGCGGCGGACAGCTAGTAATTTATAAATTTATTAAGTACTAGCTGTTGCCCTCGGCTTCGCTCCCGTGGACCACCCCATTGCACCCGTTTTCGGGATAAAAAATAGCCTATGTCACTCAGGAATAATGTAGCTTTATATTGGTGAAATAATTTTTCAAATCGGTACAGTATTATCGGTACAAACAAACAAACAAACAAAAAAATCTTTCCTCTTTATAATATTAGTATAGACTAACACGCACGCGAGCAGAGCCGCGGGCGGCAGCTAGTTTCATAATATAAAAACGCCAAAAGAAAATACATTATATTATATCACATTAAATTTTAATACATACATACATAAAATCACGCCTTTATCCCATGAGGGTAGGCAGAAACTACAGAACGCCACCTGCTACGATCCTTACATATTTCTTTTGCTTCACTCACATTCATACATCTAGTCATACACACACGCCGGTTATGAGTACGGTGGTAACTTATGATTATTTTTGGCACGGGAATATGTTTCTTTGGGAGAACCCGCTGGCAGTAGCTATTAGGTACATTATAACTATGAATGAAAAGAAAAACGTTATCAACAAAACAAATACAATTTATTTCTTTATCAAATTTACATCAGCTGGTTTCATCACTCCAATTATTTCAGCGTATGTGGATTCTTCATCACGTCTAGGTGGTTGACAGTCTCCGTGCACCAAGCTGAGATCCGCATAGACAACTTCATTTGCGGTGATCTAGAAAAAGAAAACATTTAAACGATTCTCGTTTATAAAGCATATTTCTTCCGTCATTACTGCTTGAAAATGAAGTCAGCTATGGTTTTTATGTTTGTCTATCTGCTTGAACGACTTAATCTTCGTATAGACTGAATCGTTTTGAAAGCGACTTTCACAGGTAGGTTTTAAAATCAATAAGTCAAATGCCCGTGCGTAGCTAAGACGCATCTGTCATAAATACTCCACGGGATTTGTATGAATACTAGTTAATAGTATACAGATGAATGACGGATCATCCACAGCTCACCACATCACGCTACGCTTGGATCAGTGGCAGACAAACAAACGAGCCACGCCCACGCAGCTAACGAAGCAAAGCTCTCCGTGCACATCCTACGCAGCAGCGGACGGACGACTTCTTACCTATATGATAATGATGATGCTTTTCGATATCCACGCGGGCATGGAGCTAAAATCTTTATAAGACCCTTTTGTGAAAAAAAAGTTAACTCAGAGTTAGTTGCTAACACGAGGTTAAATAACAAATATGTCATACATAATTGGCTGTGTTAGCTACTAACTTGGAGTTAGTAAGACAGCCCGGGTGGAGCAAGAAGGCCTAAGTCTGTAAGGAGTAGGTTATCGTCAACTGTGCTGCAATTCTGGGCCGATAAAATATACAAAGGTTGTCGCTTTATACAAGACTTACATAAGTATCCAATTCCAACGTTTCTAATGGCTGCAAATTTCGATGACAATATTTTTTAACACTTATATAAATCACCAATATTACTACACACATCACTATCACGGATGATATCACATATATTAACACAACGTTTTTAGATGGAGTCTGATTCAGCAAATCACCTTCTGAAAACAAAACAACCCACTCAAATATTGGCCCTTATTTCACTACAGGCAAATAATGCAGTGTATTTTTTCTTGTGACGCAGGTATTTTTAATTCTTATATATTTACAAGTATGTACTTTATTTTGGCTACAGAGATAAGTTAGGGCGCCCAATTCAAGCTAATATGACGTGTGACGGAAGAAACAGCGTTGCCAGTCTGTCACACAAAAACAGTTATTACAAAGTTTTAAGTTTTCACTTCTGTCGGCAGTCTCCATGCCAAACTTTATTTTTTGCAATGAAGCACTTGTCTTATTAGCCTTAATACTTTTCTGAAAAGGCTAATAATGGAAATAGTAGATGTTATATGGAATAGGTGGAGAAAAGCTTACCTTTACATTTATCTTTTAAATTTAGCACTAGCACACAACCGGTACTGCATGCATCAATATCTGTAAGATAAATAACACGTATCAATAGTTTTCTTCCTTCAATAGCGTAAGTATGACATGTCCCCAACCCATCTTTAACATCTGATAAATAATGATCAGTTGACTGACGACATTCACTAAACACTTTATTCAAAGGCATTGCAGATGCGATGCAAAGCTCTCATTCTTGTAACTATACAATAATAACTTACATTGAAACTGCTTGTCCGTTGTCTCGTTCGTCATCTGCGGAACACGTCTGCCTTCTGCTAGCAGTAGTGACGGACATACTCGTAAGTTATTCGATGTGTATAAGTTAAGCACTATTTTCATTTCTGTCGAGTTATCCATTAATATTCTACCTACATAATAACGATCACCTGGTCTCCTGCCAGATTGTAATGTAATATTCTGCGCCTCGTAATTTCCGACATCTGTAATGAAAAGCAAAGTTTTATATTGTTGCATTTCTGGACACAAGTGGATCATATTTTTTGATGTTTCAGTTACAACTCATAAGTTTTTTATATAAATAAATCTTTGAATTTTAACAAAGTCTGATAAAAAAAAATTGGTTGTCTGTAAAGTCGGTTTACGGACGATAGTTTAACGTGACAACGTCATGATTAGGACATGCATTTCAATATTTTGAAATTTCATAGTTTCAAAATATTGGACCATATTTTCATGTTTATTGATTTCTAAATTGACACCCGTATATTCGAAATTTCGAAACTGGGTTTAATTTAAATATTATGTTGTTTTTTTATACAATTATGAAATTTATTATTGAAACCAAAACAGGATCATCTGAAAATGAGTCTGAGTACGAATCTAAAGCCAATTAGACCGTTGCGTAGGGCCACCTTGTGACCATGTGTGCTAACATTACAATAAAACAAAGGCTAATCATGGTGTTTAATAAATAAAGAAGAGTAAAAGGAGCTCGTCCATTAAAAATAAAACAGGCGGTGTGGTATTTCTACCTCATGATCACCATCAGCACTTCTTAAAATACCACATTCTTGAGGAGACTATAAAGGAGTCTCCTTTGAGCCTCACTGTATACGGCAGCACGTGTTCGATTTGCCACTGTCTTGCCTGAGTTCACTCGGTGGACGGACAGAGTCCCCACTCCGAATTCCCGAAACCCCGAAGTTCCACCTGCCTTAAATGAGGCTGGGTTTCGGCGTGTCTACATCGAGGTGGTTGCCTCCACGATGCCTTCTTCTCCGAGTGGGATTGGCCTTCTCACGATTCCTCTCGGTGGCTATTTCACTCTAGTTTTCTGTCTCCGCCACCATATTCCTCACTAATACTGACAGAGACGGGTCTCACCCGATCCTGGCGGCTAAGACCCAGCGCTCAAAGGCCCAAGAAAGCATTCCTCGAGCGTGTGCTGTGCAGAATCCAAGTTGACTCTACAATTATGACAATTTACCGTGGCCTCTCACCCAATCCTAATCAGGTACTCACGGAAGGAACCGTGCCCGATCAGAATCAGAATCAGAATTATTTATTTGCCAGCAATGTAGGTACAAGTTTGAGATGGTACAGAATTGGGTGTTTCCGCTATATTCTGCCTTACGGCATGCAAAAACATTATTTTTTGAAGATAATATACATAAAATATAAGCATCAGAATATAAAATAAAATATCACAAATAACTTAATTATCACATAAAAAGAATACAACGAATCAATAAGCTTATCTAGGAATTGAAAAAAATAATAATATCATTTAAAATGTCACATATATAGTCGATTACAGTCAATAAAAAAAAATAAAAAAATTGTTGTCATTTAAAAAATGTCAATTACAATAAATTTAAGGTACAGTTATAAATCTTTATCATTCAGGAAGTCATTAACAGAATAGTAACATTTTTCCAATAGCAATGTAGTCAATTTAGTTTTAAATATACGAATAGGGTGTTCTTTTAAATTATGCGGAATTTTATTATATATGATAGGCCCCATTGACATAATATTCTTTCTTAATAGTGCTGTTTTATATTTCCCTGTATGTAATAACTTATTATATTGTTGTCTTAAAGGACCTGAGCGTAATCTAATGCTGGCTAGCGACGGAAATAAATTTAAATTTGATCTAACAAAAATGGACACTTCCAATATATATAGAGACGGGAAGGTTAGTATTTTCATTGACCTAAACACAGGCTCACAGCTTTCAGTAGTTTTTAAACTTGCCATTGACCTTATGCAGCGCTTTTGAGCCTTGAAAATCCGCTCCCTCTCGCTACAGTTGCCCCAGAAAATTACTCCGAACCTCAATATTGATGCAACCAAATCATGGTAAGCTGTAAGGAGTGTAGTATGGCTTACTTTATGCGATAAATTGTACAGAACTTGTCAACTTTTTCCCCATTATAGCCGACAGTTAAATTAGGGGGACTATTCCGTTGGTAAAAATGCATTACCTTCGTTTTTTGCAAATTAATGACCAAATTATTCATGTTTAGCCAATGAATAATACTCTTTAATGTGTTATTAATCTCACTTTCATATTTTTTTAAGTCCGAACATTTTACTATCACCGTACTATCGTCCGCAAATAACACCATAGGGTGATGTGTTTGACGGGGTAAATCATTAATGTATAAGAGAAACAACGGTGGTCCCAGAACGCTACCTTGCGGTACGCCATGTTTGACCTCTCTACAATCTGAAGTATATTTAAGTTCACGTTTAGTTTTTAGGCATACTCTCGTGATTTCTGTGTATTGCAATCGGCCTCGAAGATATGATTTTATTAAATCTAGGATATTTCCTCTTATACCATAGGCGTAAAGTTTTTATAAAAGGACATCATGGTTTACGTAGTCGAATGCCTTAGTCATATCAGTCAAAATTGCACATACAGGAGTTTTATTTTCAACATTTGTCATAATATTAGTTAAGAGATTATATATTGCCATATTAATATTTTTATGTTTTCTAAACCCCATTTGTTCCTCGCTTAATATATTATATTTACTCAAAAATCTATCCATTGCTTGATAAATAATCTTTTCAAATACCTTAGAGAATATTGGGATCAATGCTACTGGTCTATAATTGGTCATATCTTCTCTATTATTTTTTTTATGTAGAGGTTTTATTACTACGGTTTTTAGGCTATGGGGGAATACACCAGATTCAATACTACAGTTTATAATATGACTTAGAGGCCCAGCGACAACATCACTGACAAATTTAACAACACTGGTAGTAATCTCATCGTATCCATAACTTCTTGTATTTTTAAGCGCTTTAATTGCTCTTATTATGTCAAAGGGGATTGTCGGTGACATAAACATTGAATTCGAGCCATTTACTAGGTCAGTAGTTCCGTCAGATAAGTCATAAGATATACTTTGTACTTGGTCAATAAAGAAATAATTAAACGATGTTGCTATTTTCCTGGGATCCTTTATTGTCACATTTAGATTGTCAATTTTTAAAATAGGTTCTTTAATATGCTTATTATTGTTGATAATTTGCAGATCTGTACCTGAATGTCCCTGTAGGAGATGCGCTCCGCTCTTTTCAGCCAGCCACGTGCTATTCAAATAAGATAATGAGGGTGCTTGACTTTCTGCTAAATGTTGAAAATAAACTAAAAGGACGGATTCCGATATAATCCAATCGACTCCTACTTTTGTTGTTCTCCATTGAACAAAATCGTCATAGGCTTTTTCGAATAGACTGTGTTTTGATTTTTCCGGTAGTAGATTTATTAATAATCTCTAAAGCGCCTGTTTCGATAAACCCTGGAGTAGAATCACTATCGCTCGACATTTTTGTCAACACGAATCTATCTATATATATATATATATGTCGGGTTTAGTCAATAGTACGGACGTCAAAGCAAATTGCAAGCACGCCATCTGGCGGCAAAGCAAGAACAACTACGCATTGGCATGCTTTTTATAAGCGGTTGCGTGGTGGGGAGGAAGGCAGTTGAGTACTGACAGCCGTAGAGCTAACACGTCGTAGAATCAGTGTCGATCCGTAATATTAGTAAGCAGGAATGTAACTTGTGTCTATTTGAATATACTCAGTGTATCGAATAATTTGTGTGATTTCATTTTCACGATTGTACCCAACGACCTGCCCACACACGATGTCTTAACCTAAGGGAATAAATACATCCTGACTTCCCGATGGTTTACATCTATCGGCCAGCCTTGATGCGACATATATATATATAAAAGGCAATGTCCCGATCCCGACTGACATATCAACGCCCAGTCTAAAACACTAAACATAGAAGTTTGAAATTTTGATTTTATATTGTAGGTGTCATTTAAGAAAGGATTTTTTTGAAATTCATCCCCTAAAGAGGTAAAATAGGGAACGAAAGTTTGTATGGTCATTTTTATTTACTCTAAAGGTCTATCCACACATATCAGGGGCGTGCCCGGGACGTGACAGGGCCGGGTTCCGTCAGGGGCTCAAAAAATTATCGGTGGGAACATTTTATATGACATCGTTCACACACGACCGTGCACGGGCCTGGGCACGTTCCGTGCACGTCACGGGCACGGCCCTGATATGTGTGGATAGACCTTAAGTCTGTCTGGACGTTCAGTTAAATTTACCAGTAACGACCAGGAGACCAGAATCCTGAGGATACATATTCGTAAAATGGCTGACCCCCTGTTTCTTTGACTGCACAGCATAATTTTTACTTGTTTACAGCTTTTTAGTTCGCTCCTTAAACAGTAGAGTTTTAAATTTTTAATTTGTTTTTTTTATTCACAATTTTTAGTTGTATTTTTTTTTCGAATTACTTTAATACATATAAGTGATATATATATTTGTAATCACCTCTTAAATATTACTTAAAATTTTGATACCCCACTCGATGGCTATGGAAGAAAAAAAAATTGAGACGCGCACTATATTATGGCGCCCAAAATCCACTATGTTGTTTTTTTTAAACTTCTCATATCTAAGAACACTTGGGCTGTCAAGACGTATCTAATGATCTCATAATTATATAAATCCGTCTAGCGGTTCAAACATATGAGGTAATAATGAATAGTGCCAAAAAACGAAAAACAATATGTATCAAAACACCGACTTTGGAAAAGAAAATTATTTTTCGCTTTGTACTGTTTTGGAAGTCAGTTTCATTTCTTTTTGTTAAAATGTTTTTACTTATTGTTCATGGCTATTGCGACATTTTCGAAGATAGAATGTCACTTGTCTAGTTCCTCGAGTTCGCAAAATGTGTTGAAGACAGAAACTTGATGCTCACCTGTTTCATAAGTAACAGTCATCGCAGCCACACCGGCTGGTCTGTGCTGAATATGTGTGTACATAAAGAAACAGTCGCTCGAGTCACACTGAAACTTCCACGGGAACGGAGACTCCGCAACTAAGTGTGGTTCAGTGCCAGGTGCTCCATTGTCTAAAAACAAAAAATAATCTTAGTAATGCGACAAGTATTAAGCAAACTTTTATTAAAACAAGCTTTTTGAATTGAAAGGTCCTAAATGTAATATCACAATGGAGCTATCTTGTCTGGTTGAGGAGTTGCTATGGCCACCTATGGCTCCATCATGAGAGCAGCTTCATAGTACCATATTATTTCAATGTTTCCCAAATTACTTAAGTACGCCAAGTTTCAGCTTAATGGTATGTCTGTGTGGCTTGAAAAAAGGAGCAAGAGGAGGAGGGTATAAGTTGCCGGACACGCCTACGACAGCAAGGTAATATAAAGCTTGTGACAATAATGTAAAATAAGTTCAAACACTAAAACCCGACTACTGAAAAGTCACGCTCTAAAAAGTATAAAACAAGAAAATATTCTCATCTGAAATTATTATGTACACAATATTACAACTTAAATGACATAACATATTAACATAACATAACAACAACAATAAACACAACAACAACAACACAACAACAACAACAACATAACATAACAACAACATAACAACATATAAACAACAACAACAACATATAACATAACAACATAACAACAACACATAACAACATATAAACATAACAACAACACACACACACACAACACACACACACACACACACAACACACACACACACATAACATATTTTATTGTATTTCATACGTATTGATAATTATTAAGTTTCTTTATCTGCGTTAAAATCTATATAGTCTGTGTTGCACCTCGTTCGGTGTTCTGTGCTATCTTGTCTCTTCCGGTTCCGGTTACCTGTGTAAAAATACTTGTGTTAAATTTCCTCTGTGAATTATTACATCCATTTAATTCCAATTGATTATCTTTATAAAGCATTTAATGTTGCTGGTATATTATAACAATATATTGTGGAGCATTTATTGGCGTTTTGATTTCCATCCAAGTTGTCCACTTACTCTGCTGAGCAACCACCCTGCATAACATTCCGCCACTTGTGTTGTGGCAAAAGGTTATTGGCCCAGGATTTATGAATAGACGTGAGACTGATAAGGGAAATCAAATACAATGCCTGAAGAAAACAGCTCCAGTTCGGCGGCGACGGTTAATGCATATTCGTCATCGAGTTGGTCAAACATTGAGAGGTTGGAAGGTGCTAAAAATTATTATGCGTGGAAATTTCAACTGAGGATGAGTCTGATACATGATGGATTGTGGAGTATAGTGGAAAATGGAAGCACACAGCGGGGTGACGTAAGTGACCAGCGCGCCCTGGCTCGGATATGCCTATCGGTAAAAAGTAACCTTATCCAATATGTTAGAAACGCTAACAATGCAAAAGAAGCGTGGAAAAGCCTGTCAGATGTTTTTGAAGATTCTGGACTGATGAGAAGAGTTTTATTGTTGCGTCAACTGCATAGATCGGATTACAGTAGTTTTGGCTGCATGTCTGACTATATCGAGGCTATTATGACATTGGTGCAGCAGCTAGCTGATATTGGAAAGATCATAGATGACAGTGAGGTTGCTGAAATTCTATTGAGTGGCTTGTCAACAGAATATGACCCACTTGTTTCCAATCTGGAGACTGTGAACATAACCAACAAATTAACTAGTGAAGTGGTGCGTACAAGACTATTACAAGAAGAATCGAGGAAAGGAGATACAGAAAATAACACTGCTTTTATATCGAAGAAATCAGCTTTCAAAGGCAAATGTCATTACTGTAAGAAGATCGGCCATATGAAGATCAATTGTTTTAAGTTAAAACATGATAAGAAGCATGATAGTAAAGAGCAGGCTATGGCTGCGGCAGCTGGCAGTGTTCATCTTGATCAAGATCTGTGGTTCATCGACAGTGGGTGCACGTCGCACATGTGTAACAATAGAGGCTCTTTTATTTCTTTTAGAAATAATATTTTGAATAATAATAAAGTTACTGTTGCTAATAATGAGCAACTACACTGTAAAGGTATAGGTGAAGTGTGCTTGGTGCTCAACAATAAGGTAAAAAGATTGAGTAATGTTTTATATGTTCCTAAACTCTCTGCTAATCTGATATCTGTAAGTAGACTCATAAGTAATGGATTTTATGTGAAATTTGACCGAAGTGGATGTAGGATTTTCGATAAAAAGGATAACCAGGTAGCTTTAGCATTTTTACAAAACGGTATGTATAGGTTAAAAGTCAGTTCATCGGGTGAGTTCTTTTGCGATATGGTGAACTCGTCAATCTCGCATGAGCGAGATACCATGAGTTCCGCAGTAGTTACTGAGGCAGCCTTGCCTATTCATGAGTGGCACAAAAGGCTGGGGCACATAAATTATAGAGATCTAGGCACTATTAGGGATAGAATACCTAATCTTCCTTTGTTACAGGATGAAAAGGACATTGTTTGCATTCCTTGCCTGGAAGGTAAGCTTTCTGCAAAACCTTTCCCTAGAGGACCAAGCAAGGTTGCGGAATCTCGATTGGAGCTTATACACTCTGATGTGTGTGGCCCTTTGCCAAGTAGCTGGGGAGGCGCAAAATATCTGCTCACATTCACCGATGACTGTAGTAGAAAATCCTTTGGATATCTGTTGAAGAGAAAATCTGAGGTTAGTGATTGTTTTGTAAATTTTGTGGCTATGGTTGAAAAACAAACCGCCTTGTTAGTAAAATGTCTACGATCTGACAATGGTGGTGAATACTGTAACTCCAAGCTGGGAGAGTATTTAAAGAAACGAGGTATTATTCACCAAACAACCGTACCTTATTGCCCGCAACAGAATGCTATTTCAGAACGGTTGAACCGTACATTAATGGAAAAAGCTCGGTGTATGCTACAGCATTCAGGTTTGGATCAACGTTTTTGGGGAGAAGCAGTAATGACTGCCATCTACCTGAAAAACAGATCTCCAACAGCAGCTTTGTGTGGAAAGATTCCAGAGGAGGTGTGGACAGGTTCAGTGGTGGACCTCAGTCATCTTCGGATCTTTGGCTGTGTAGCATATGTAAAGGTACAAAGCGTCAAACGCAGTAAGTTGGATCCAAAGAGTAAACCACATGTGTTTGTGGGTTATTCTGAAACCACTAAAGGCTACAGAGTGGCTGATTGTAGTGATCCAAAGAAGGTTGTCTTGTCAAGAGACATAGTATTTTTAGAAAATAGTTTTTATAATTTTGGACATTCTAAAAATAATAATTATAATTTTATGAAATTTTGCAGGAATGAAAGTACTGGGATAAATAATAGTGTGAATGAAAGTAACACAGAAGAAAATTTCAGGAATCAAAGTACTGGAATAAATAATAGTGTGAATGAAAGTAACACTGAAGAAAATTTCAGGAATGAAAGTACTGGAATAAATAATAGTGTGAATGAAAGTAACACAGAAGAAAATTTCAGGAATGAGTGTACATATGATAATGATACGAATGAAAGTAATGTCACTAATTTAGATGTTATGAATGAGAGTAGTAATACTGCTGATAATGTTAAGAGAGATCATAATTATTCCTTAATGTTTTCAGATGCTGAAGACGAGTACTGCACTGTGAGTGAGAGTGATCCACTCGCAGACAGTTCCACAAGTAGCATGGGTGAGGGATCTGTTTCAGGGGAAGTTGTAGAAGCTCAGATTACCTCACCGTCTATGTCTGGGGAACGACCTGTGCGTACAACTCGCTCAGTTAGACCGAAAAGGTTTGATGAATATGACATGTCTTTAATGGCTAATAGTAACAATTATGGTTTAGAACCAACAACTTATGAAGAGGCTGTTTCTAGTCTTGATGCTGGCGATTGGCAAGAGGCCATGAGATGCGAGTACAATTCACTTATTGAAAACAAAGTTTGGGTACTTGTAGATAGACCTCAAAATAAAAATGTAGTAAAAAGCAAATGGGTTTACAAAGTTAAAAATGATGCCTCTGGTAACTTTATTCAATATAAGGCGCGTCTTGTAGCTAGGGGTTTTACTCAAAGGGAGGGTGTAGATTACAATGATACATTCTCTCCTGTTGTACGTCATTCAACAATGAGATTGCTATTTAGCTTAGCTAATGAATATGATTTGAATATTGATCATATTGATGTAACAACTGCATTTCTCAATGGCCAATTGAATGAAACTATATATATGGAACAACCTAAGGGCTTCAGTGCTAATAATGATAAGGTATGTTTACTTCAAAAGAGTATATATGGGCTCAAACAATCTAGTCGCATGTGGAACATCAGAATACATGATGTCTTATGTAAAAATGGTTTTGTTCAGAGTAAAAACGAGCCTTGTGTATATTCTATGAAAACTGTTAATGACCATGTTATTTTGGCTTTGTATGTTGACGATTTTTATTTGTTTTATAGTAAAGATAGTTTATGTAAAGAGAAACTTTTAGAAATATTGCAAAAAGAGTTCAGTATTAAAAATCTAGGCCCTATACAGAGCTATTTAGGCATACGTGTTATTAGAGACAGGAAAAATAGGGTGTTGACACTTGATCAATCTGTTTATATAAGAAATATTTTGAAAAAGTTCAATATGTTGAATTGTAAACCTGTTTCGACACCTATGGTTCCTGGTAATCAATTGTATATGGAAAGTGAATGTCTAAATGATGAGTCTTATAAGTATAGACAGCTTGTGGGTTCCTTGATGTATCTGGCTGTCTGTACACGTCCAGATATTGCATTCACTTGTAGTAAGCTTAGCCAGTTTAATACTTGTTTTGGGAAAGTTCATTGGCTAGCTGCTAAGCATTTGTTAAGGTATTTAGCTG
This sequence comes from Anorthoa munda, assembly GCA_945859665.1. Taxonomy (NCBI): domain Eukaryota; kingdom Metazoa; phylum Arthropoda; class Insecta; order Lepidoptera; family Noctuidae; genus Anorthoa; species Anorthoa munda. The sequence goes on along the minus strand of OX243917.1, from coordinate 7,631,068 downwards.
GTACAATTAGTTATGGTTTACGTTATGTAAAGTGTAAGGAATTGTCATTATGTGGATATACCGATGCTGACTGGGCTAACGACTGTTTAGACAGAAGGTCTTACACTGGTTATGTGATCAAATTAGGCAACAATAATATAAATTGGGAATCTAGAAAACAAAGGTCAATAGCATTAAGTAGTACTGAAGCAGAATACATGGCAATCTGTGACATATCACGAGAACTTTGTTTTGTAAAACAATTCATGTCAGAAATAATGCCAAATACATGTATAAATATAATAGTATATAATGATAATCAGTCTGCTCATAGATTAATTGAAAATAGGGAGGTCTGTCATAAACGCACTAAACATATAGATGTAAAGTACCATTTTATAAAGGATTTGGTACATAAAGGTTTTATGATTATTAAGTATCTAAGCACTGAGAATATGATTGCAGATGTGCTAACAAAACTTTTAAATGCTAGACGTCATTGTAAATTTGTAGAAGAATTATGTGTTATGCCATGTTGATTTTATTATGCATGTAGATAATAAAATACAATGTTTATGTTAAGACATGCTGCATGTAGAAATACAATGTTTTGTTTAGTAGAGGCATATTATGTAGAGTCATATTTGTTTTGTGTAAGATTTTAATGCATAAGGGGAAGTATTAAGTTTCTTTATCTGCGTTAAAATCTATATAGTCTGTGTTGCACCTCGTTCGGTGTTCTGTGCTATCTTGTCTCTTCCGGTTCCGGTTACCTGTGTAAAAATACTTGTGTTAAATTTCCTCTGTGAATTATTACATCCATTTAATTCCAATTGATTATCTTTATAAAGCATTTAATGTTGCTGGTATATTATAACAATATATTGTGGAGCATTTATTGGCGTTTTGATTTCCATCCAAGTTGTCCACTTACTCTGCTGAGCAACCACCCTGCATACCATTCCGCCACTTGTGTTGTGGCAAAAATAATCGTGTTTTCAGAGTATAACCGTGGTCATATGGTATTTACCCCTTGAGTGCTATTAGCTAACACAATAGAAAACCGGCCAAGTGCGAGTTGGACTCGCGCACGAAGGGTTCGTACCATTATCGCAAAAAAAGCGCACAAAAATCCCACTCAAATATTTATTTTATTTCAACTGTCTAGCTATCACGGTTCACGAGATACAGCCTGGTGACAGACAGACAGACAGACGGACCGCGGAGTCTCAGTAATAGGGTCCCGTTTTTACCCTTTAGGTACGGAACCCTAAAAAGCAATTGTTTCTATATACCTCGCATAACACTATCACAACACCAATATATTAAGACTGCTCGGCGACCGTATGTCACTACAGGGATCCAGCAAAATATCAGCGTCAAGTATATTTGCCTGACACGTGCCGAGCTTTTTTTTTTGGACTCCTATTTGGTGCAACCTTGAGGCACACACCGCACTGTGTTTTAAACGTTATACCTATCTACTAATTGAAGTAGGTATGTTACTTACAAAAATACAAAAAACCGGTGCAAAAATAGCAATTACTAAGAGTTATTCTTGGAGTGCAAAATGCTGCCAGTCCATGAGAGAGTGGTGTTGTTATCAGCCTTAGACCAATTTCGTAGTGAGGAGTTCAAACAAATTATCGTACGTACAAGGTCGCAAAGGAATGTAAGCGTAGAAAGATTTGTAGTAGCCACTTGTAATAATTTTATGGGCGCATATAGAGGCGCGTATAGAAAATATTTAATTCCAACAATTTTTAATAACCTTCCAGTTGATATGGAAAGCAGTTGTACCACAAAAACGCATTTAAAAACCAAGCGAGAAAGTATCTCCTTGGAACTTTTGGGGAAAATATTGAATATATTTAACTAACAATAACTAACCAATTTATATTGTATATTACTAATATTACCAATATTACCAATATTTCAAATACTTAGCCATTAAGCGAAAAAATGTACAAATATAATAATTATATAATTTTTGTGGGAGTTGCGTCTGCCAACAAACTGTCGCACAGTTTGGCAGAAGTAAAATCGTTTTTATATGTGTGCTATCTTTTGAGAATATTTTTTTTTTATTTCTTTCATTTTTTCATTCATACTTGTGTCACTTTTATTTGTATTATATATTTTTTCATTTTTCTTTTTTTGTATGTTGGCACCTTGTTTCCATATACCTACATGTAAATTAAAATAATTTAATTGTGATTTTGTGTGCTGTGCTGTGTCTTTTGTGTGCACTGAATAAATGGTTTATGTATCTATCATGGTTACCTATCATAAGTTCAAAAAATGTTTGACCAATTTCATTTCACCTAAAACTTTTCAACTATTATCGTTTAGTTTTTAGGGTTCCGTACCCAAAGGGTAAAAACGGGACCCTATTACTAAGACTTCGCGATCCGTCTGTCTGTCTGTCTGTCCGTCTGTCCCCAGGCTGTATCTCATGAACCGTGATAGCTAGACAGTTGAAATTTTCACAGATGATGTATTTCTGTTGCCGCTATAACAATAAATACTAAAAACAGTATAAAATAAATATTAAAGGGGGGCTCCCATACAACAAACGTGATATTTTTGGCGTTTTTTGCTCGATATTAATAACAGCAACAGCAACAGACGAAAAACTTTTTACCGAAGTTACTCTTAGCCGAAATAACATTTGTTCGAAGTATTATGTTTCCGAATATTCATTACACCATTGTTTTAATTTCACCAAATGCCTAGAAGTTTGGTGCACACTATTTCATGGTTCCCTATTCATTTGCATTAAATTTTAAGACATAATATAACATGGCATACTTTTGTTTACCCTAATTATATTTACGTAAAACAGCATACGCATAATATTTTTAAGCATGCTTTCTCTAATCATAATGATGTTTAAGCGTTGAAAAAAAGGTAGCCCGCATTTCAAAACAGAGACGTTTTTCAATCGGGCGAGCTTATTATTTGTAATACGGCGTGTTATACAATATGACTGCGACATCAACATAATGTTCTGAACGCCGAAATTAGAGTTATTTTTACTGTGTCGTAGATTTTAAGTCGGATATTCATTTTATTTTAAACATTTCCTCAATCTAATCTATTATTAATAAATAATTAAACTAAACTTTTTATGTGCAGCTTAAGAACAGCAAGGCACCGGGTGATGACGGAAATACGGCCGAACTCCTGAAGGCGGGTGAAAAACCAGTACTTTAGGCTCTTCAGAAGCTGTTTAATTCCGTGATACTCCAGGGGAAAACGCCACAGGCGTGGTGCAGGGGTGTTGTGAACTCTTCTTCAAGAAGGGTGACAATGCCCTACTGAATAACTATAGGCCCATCTTACTACTTAGCCATGTCTACAAGCTGTTTTGAATAGTCTTCACGAATCATATCGCGCGCAGATTTCACGGTTTTCAGCCGCCGGAACAAGCTGGATTCCGTAAAGGCTTCAACACCGTAGACCACATACATACGCTGCGGCAGGTTGGGCAGCGTAATTGGGTGCTTCTTGTTCCTAGGGGATCAGATCGAGGGGATCCGACCGGAACAAATCACATAAACGACCTACCTAATAATATAAATGAGCCGTGTGTTCTGTTTGCGGATGACATATCTATACTTACCTCATGTGAATATAACATTAATTTAAATGATAAATTGAATTCCATCTACAATAAATTGGATGACTGAGCTGACCTAGAAATTAACTTCAATAAAACTAAAATAATTTCATTCCACCCTCGCCAAAAATACCAATAAATATAAACTATAGCTTTAAAAATAATAAATTAGAAGTAGTTGATAATTTCACCCTACTAGGCCTAAACATTGATACACACATAAATTGGAAGTCACATATTCAGAAAGTAAGAGCAAAAATAAGTAAATTCTCATACGCCCTCCGCGAGATCAAAAAAACTACAGATTTAAAAACTGCATTAGTAACGTACTACGCGTACGCCTACGCATGGCTCACATACGGTGTCATCTTAAGGTGAACGCGCACCTATCCGCGCCGCAGTAGCCGCACGCGCCGCAGTCATCGCATTTTCTCAAGGCCCCGCGCTATCCGCGCCGAACGCGCCGTACGCGCCGAATGGCCGAAAGCGCCGCACGCACAGTGTTGTCAGAATCATATTCACTTCTGTACATCTAATTAGATGAATATTTTCTGTATAGAACGAACGTACGTAGTGTACTACGGTACTTGATCCTGTTATTGTCGGTTGCTTATTGTTAGAAGAAGATAATGAAAGAAAAAAAAAATGGGTTCGAGACATTAACTTAAAAAGAGAACAGTTTGGAGAGTATCGCACATTATTTCCTGACTTGAGATAATTTAAATTAAGATCCAGTGCCCCACTACAGACTCTCAAAAGCATTCATGTCATATAAAAAATGTAAGAAATGATAGCTAAAAATTTTGCTACCTGTTTTATTAAATAGTAGCCAAATTTGCTTGATTTAGCTAAAAAGTAGCTAAGTTGGCATCACTGTACGCATGATGTCTCCGCGCCGCCCGCACCGCACTCGCCGCAAGCATCGAACGCGCCGAATCTGATGACGACATCAGCACGCGCTGGTGGAATCCGTATACCTACAGCATTTTGCTGAAATGCGGCTCGTGCGGCGCGGATAGGTGCGCGAGGCTGCATACGATTTCATATAAAGATTTATAAAATGCGAAAACTGCGGCGCGTGCGGCTCCTGCGGTGCGGCTAGGTGCGCGTTCACCTTTATGGGGCAACAGCACTGATGCACCAACGCTTTTTACCCTACAAAAAAAACTAATAAGAATATTAGTAAATATTGAAGTCACCGATAGCTGTAAACCCCACTTTCAGGAACTAAAGATTTTATCCTTACCCTGTCTTTATATACTTGAAGTTTGTAAGTTTGTGCGTATGCGCCCAGAATTCTTTACAAAAAGAGAGGACATACAAAATAAAATTAATTTAAGACATACAAAATAGACTAAACTTACCACAATCGCGACTAAACATGCACTCCAATAGTACCTTTGTCATGTCCATCAAAATTTATAATAAGTTACCCGAAATAATAAAGAATTCTAATAAATATAACATCTTTATCAATAAATTGAAGCTCTTCCTTGTAAGCAAATGCTACTACTTATAGCATAAGCGAATACCTAAATGATGAATTATAAGTAAATAACAATTATTTCCCTACCAACTGTATACATTATGGTACGCAATAAATAATTGAGAATTGAATTGAATTGAATTGAGGTTATATAGAAGACCGAAGAGTACAACCTGCCTCTCTGCTTAGCGTTTGTGGACTACGAGAAAGCCTTCGATTCAATCGAGACTTGGGCTGTACTGCAGTCTCTCCAACGGTGCCAGATCGACTATCGGTACAACGATGTGTTAAAGTGTTTGTTTAAAAACGCCACCATGTCAGTCTGACTGCAGTATATGACCTCGGAACACACGGAGACAGGGAGACTTCATATCGCCGAAACTGATCACCGCTGCACTGCAGGATGTCTTCATCTTCAAGGTTCTAGACTGGCGAGGGCTAGGCATCAACGTCAATGGCGAATACATCACTAACATTCGGTTTAGAGACTCTATACTTGAATTTGTGGATGACTATGTCTACCTGGGACAAACGATCCAATTGGGTAGGGCCAACTTCGAGAAAGAGATCAACCGTCGAATCCGACTGGGCTGGGCGGCGTTCGGGAAGTTGCGCGGTATCTTATCTTCCAATTTACCGCAATGTCTCAAGACAAAAGTCTATGACCAGTGTGTGTTGCCAGTAATTACCTAAGAGACCGAGACGACCCAAAGGGCATTGGAGAGGGCTATGCTCGGAGTTTCCTTGCGTGATCGCATCAGAAATGAGGATATCCGCAGGAGAATCAAAGTTACCGACATAGCCCGAAGAATGGCGAAACTTAAGTGGCAGAGCCACTTTGCAGAATGTATTGTTTTGTTAAGGTAGGTAGCATACGACGAGGTAGGTGCTCTACGGAATATTTTGTATATAACAATTTCAGATAAGAATATTTTCTTTTTTCCATACATCTTAGAGCGTATCTTTTTTGTTGTGGTACCTAAAGCCAAGTTCTTAAGTAAGGTACCTATAATGCCAGAATATATCATGAAACTTGAACATAACCTGTGCAATGAGAGTGTACCAAGGTAATCTGTACACATCTGCGTACCCCTTTAGAGCGTATTTGCGTGATATTATGTTATGAAATGGTATAAACAATAAACAGACATGCGATTGCAGCAATCCCGAGAGATTTGCCGTCATTTATTGAAGAGTTCTGTTGCATATCTCCGAAATTCTACATCGGATCTTCACAAAATTAAAATGTAACTAATTTGGAAACATACTATATCAAACAAAAAAATAATTTTCTATATCGGTCCACAATTGACGGAGAAGTCGGTGAACATACACAAAAAAAAAACAAAGTCGAACATAGATACTTTTCCTTTATTGGAAAGTCGGTTTAAAAGAGAAAGACAGAACTTATAAACAAGTATAAAGACAAATTGGTCTAAGCGTACCCATACCAAAAGGGTAACAATAGTATTTGCTGGGTTTGAGCCACCCAGCGCAGGTTTTTGTTAACGACGCACAAAGACATCATCGATCATCTACTTTAGAGATTTGATCAAATCTCTGTTTCCATCATTTCAGTGCAACATATCCACATAGGGGTAGGGCAGAGGTCTTTCTACTCTATGTAAGTACCTATACCCACAACTTGCCGGTCAAGGGATATGCAAGTTGTCATATCATATACATGTGAAAACTGTCAAATTCAAATTATTTATTTGTAAAACTCTTTAAATTATTTATTTGTATAACTGTACTTACAATAATCATTAAATCTATAAACAGTCACGTCCGCAGCCAAACTAATAGCAAGACTGATCAGTAGGCACATTAATCTGTACATCTTTCGTAAATAATAATATCACACAAATTAAAAAACATTTTTTTTAACACTTAACAAGAATAATCAAAAAACAAGTGGCATATAAATGAATGTGAATCAAACACTACTTCTATGTTATACGAGTTCTATCGTGCAACTGTCAGTGCGAAGCAAACCGAGATCGGTGACAAAATTGGTTCGTTGTCGCTTTTATTATTCCTGTTTTTAAATAATTTCCTCTATATAAAATAAATAATATTATTGACAGTAACTATATTGTAACTTCCTCGTTGGTCTAGCGGTTTCAAACGCAAATCTACTGCTGATAAAGTTCATATTCTGGTTTCGGAAAAAGTATTATTTAGTTTTTCCATCTTGAATGTCTCAGTAGCAGCCCGGTGTCTCTACTTTGTGCCTGGTTGATTGCAATAGGGTCGCCCCCTATTATATGAGACATTAAAATAACTGACGAAATGTAGGTGTACTGTAGGTTGCACCTCTGCCTAAGCCTTCGGGGGATACAGGCGTGATGTTATGTTCTGTATATTATTGTTAGTTGCTAATTATATTAGTTCGCATTCTATACACAATAGTTATTACATTGGCACAAGCTACAATGAAGTTATTGAAGATTAGCAGATGCCTCGCGGTTTCACCCGCGTAGTTCCCGTTCCCGTTGGAATATAGGGACAAAAAACCTATGTCACCCGGGGATTGTATAGCTTCCCAACGGTGAAGGAATTTTTGAAATCGGTCCAGTAGTTTTTAAGTTTATTCGTTACATACGAAAAAACAAATATTTCCTTTTTTTTTAGTAATTTAGTAGTTTTTTAGACCATGGAGTCATGCACGTGCTTGCACCGCCACCGCAGCGCGGCTGGAGTAACATGAAAGATAATACCTATTTATTTTAAATTACAACCTTAAATCATTGGGTATGACAACATACGAAATTATTATGTGTTTTTCCTATTAGCAATAGGAATGTTCTAGTTTATGAGAGTAGTAATAGTGACTCCCGTTTCCGCTCTTAGACTCCCATTAGGTCCGTTGTGCGTAGGGGTACTGGCTAACATAGCCAGTCTAGTTCCGTCCAAAAGCACAGAAGCTTCCTGGGGGTTTCACAGGTTTCACGGAGCGACCTCACTGTTTGTAGGATCTCTTCACGTTGAGATGCCACGGCTTCGCAGGATTACGTGGATGGCTGATTATTCGGCGTTAGCCCCTACAAAGTTGGATGTCTGCGGCGCCTATGTTGAAAAGATGTTTGTTAAGGAGTGTGTGGCCCGTTATTGTCCCTATGATTATTTTTAGGTTATTTCTACTTAGGCAGAGAAGTTTTTAGTTAGACGCGGGTACACATTTGGCAAAGTCATTTTTGACTGTCTACAGTCTGTTGCCTGTGACCATCTGTTATTATAGAGTTATGTGGATCTATGGCGAATCCACGCACGAAATTGCGAGAATGGCAGGGGAAAAAGTGGGTACGGGCCTAGCACTAACATCTCGGAACCCTTCATCGCAAGTTCATCTGCGGTCATTGCCTAAGGATCCGCTATGCCCCTTGATCCACTGAAGAGTAATTAGATTGGATTTCGATAGTTTATAAAAACAATCATTTATTTTGTTATGTCCATGTTGAAACAAAAAACCGGCCAAGTGCGAGTCGGACTCGCGCACGAAGGGTTCCGTACCATTATCCCAAAAAACGGCACGAAAAATCAAGTTTGTAGTATGGGAGCCACACTTAAATATTTATTTTAAACTGTTTTTAGTATTTGTTGTTATAGCGGCAACAGAAATACATCATTTTAACTGTCTAGCTATCACGGTTCATGAGATATAGCCGTGACAGACAGATGGACGGTGGAGTCTTAGTAATAGGGCCCCGTTTTTACTCTCTAGGTACGGAACCCTAACAAGCTTTGAGGTAATTATCACGTAACAAAATTAAAAATTCGTACCGACTGGAAACGTATTATAAAACATATAATATCGACTAATTGTACGGGGAGTCACAGATGCGTGTCTCGTCTGGGCCTCGTATCATCATTTCAGCCGAGAGACGTCCAGTGCTGGATATAAACTTCCCCCAAACGTCACTACATCGGCCAGCCTTTTGCGTCTCGCATCCAACGGATGCGCCGACCCTCACCAAGTCAGCGGTCCCACCTTATAGGAGGTCTTCCAACGCAGCGTCTTCCGGTACGCAGTCACCACTACAGAACCTTTTGGTCTAACCGACCATCCGTTCTGCAAGCAAAGTCTTGTGCCCTGCCCAACGCCACTTGGATTGTCAATTATTCGAGCTATGTTGGTTTTTGGTGTCATACTATACAAACAATCAACAAACTTCTATGATTTAAATAATTATCAAATAATTTGTTATTTCTTATTTACTAAAATCATTGCAAGGTTTACTTTGCTAATTAAGTGCCTAATAATCGTTTTCCTTATAACCGTTTGGAGACTCCATGAGGAAAACCGTATTGTTTTTGTCTGTAAGTGTAACTAAATTCATTCGTTGATTAATACAGTCTTTACTTCCATAATATATTAAGTATTTATTATTATACCATAAACTATACTAGTAATTTAATATATACTTATAGTATCCATACTACTAATACTATTGTTAAGGGTTTAGCATAAGCATGTACTTATATAGTTATGTACGTCGTTTTAATTACAATATTATCATTAATTGGAGCCAAAGTTTTTGTGCGCGACTGTATGTCGTGTGGCGATGAGATAGGTAAGTAAGTAAATGAATTCCGTATTTCTAAAAGAAAGTTCTCATTTTTATCTAAATCTATCAATCTATCTTCTTTTTCATCCTTCCCTGGTCCCATTATTTGGAGTCGGGTCTTCTCAGTTGCCTGCGTCAAGTTGATCTGTCTTGGGTTGTATGATCGGGCAATTGGTCTGTTTCTATATTAGACTGCCAAGTCAATAGCGGGCGGCCTCTACCTTTCTTTTGTCCTGGAAGGTGCAGAAGAAATTGTACCAAAATGCGATGTCTTCGCTACGTCCCTTGACGTGCCCATACCAACGAAGGTGGTTTCCGGTCATTTTGTCGGTGATAGGTGAGATTTTGGTGAACTTCCTCGTATGTGTTCTCTCTGTTAAACGGAATCACACCGCCCGCACATCTAAGCATCTTCACTTCGTTGGTATGGACCTTTTGTTCATGCATATATTTTATTGACCAGCATTCGGACCCACACAATAACGCTGGATTAACTGCCGTTTTACATACTGTTTTATGGGAATAGATACGTTGGTCACACAGCACTTCTGTTATTTAAGAGACCGCCATTTTTGCCACACGACGCTGATTCTGTGAGTCACATCCACGTCTACGTTATGTAAACCTATCAATCTATAATGAATCTATATTTTCACAAGTATTACCTAAATATTGAGCGAGTTAGGGCGCGTTTATATGAGCAGACGAATTGGCTCGCGGCAACCCAAAGCGTCCACCCCGCACGATAGTCGCGCTTTTTCCGCGAGGTCGCGTGGAAAGTGACGATATGGTCGACGGTGAAGCACGCTTGCGTAGAAGCAATCTATTGGGTTCAAAATGATTTTTTCGCGACATGTAACTGAGGCCTTATGAGTGTAGCAGTCTATGTGTGTATGGATGTGAATTTGTTCCTTCGTAACGGCTAAACTACTCATCAGCCGCGTAACATAGTCTATGAGATATCTTTAAATACAATTATTATAAGATATAACCAGTGTTTATTAGTTTTTAGTTAAAAATTTCGTTCGACCGAATCTGTAACGGGTTGCATTTTCAATTTCGGGTATCATCTGGGCAAAAGCGGTGAATGTAAGCACGGAAGTTTATTTTCAATATCTATCAGGTATCAGGTTTGAACTAGACAAAGTATCAATGCGGTGGATGACTTGACATAGTCCTCCTTCTTCGTCGTATCGATTAATCCGCAATTATATACGTGACTGTATACGTGATGATGATTGACATAGTTGGCAGAGTTTAATATCATCATCTTTCTGCTCTTGTCCCATGTTACCTGGGACTTCACATGTTTTCTTCTTAAATTCCGTCCTGTCCACCGTCATGCTATCACTGACTCCCTTTTCTTTCATATCACTCCTCACACAGCCCATCCATCTTTTCTTTGGCCTTCCCTTCCCTCTCCATCCATCCACATTTATATTCATAACGCTTTTAGTAACACGTGTTTCAGCTCTCCTTAACACATGACCTTAACACATACCCAAGGGAGGCTTTTAACGCGAGTGAGGTTCCGCGAGCAGCAGCCGGCCAGCCGCGTCGGAACCCCGCGCCTCGGTGACCAGCAACAAAGCCGCGGGATCGTCGCCCAGACTCGTACCGCCACACCGGACCAGCTCGGCGCGCCAGCGGAACAGGAAGCGCTGACATCATTAACCAAGGTAGCAATCGCAGGTAGATTGCAATATTTTTATCATAACTGGCGTCGCATAACCAGTGAGTCTATAATTTTATCTTGGGTACGAGGCTATAGTATACCGTTTGAGCAAGAACCTGTACAAACTATTCCTCCCCAAAATGCCCGTAAATCGATGTCGGAATGCTAGATTATTCATAATTGTATCACAGGATTATTAAAATCAAAGTTAATAACAACCTGTGAGTCCTGCGAGGGACAATTTATATCACTCATATTCACATTACCTAAAGCTAATGGTGAACATCTAAATAATTATATTCAACTTAAACACTTTAAAATGTAAGATACATGAAGCAAATACATAAATTTTCCTAAGTTCACACCACTGCCAAATATTGCGGGCTATTCCATTTAAATGTGTATTTTGTATGCCTCCCATTCGATTTATGTAGCTGATCGCCTTTGTGTTATCGATTCTCAGCAGAATATTGCAATTTCTTTGCTTAGAAGCGAATATTCTTAAACCATAAAAAGATTTCAATTCTAAATTATTAATATGCATAATAAGTTCTGATTCAGTCCAATTCCCGTGTGAACTTTCATTACCCCAAAAAGTCCAGTCCAGTGTGAAGTCCTGTTTTAATGGATTTGACAATGTCATTATCCTGTTATAGTCATATGAGTTACCCAGAGCTGGATATTTTGCCCTTTCAAATAATTTTGTATAAATCCATCCATAACTGACTGCAGGGCATGCAGAAGTCAGTAGGCCTATAAATTCAGCAAAGTACCTGTTTGAACATTTGTTTAAATTTAGAAATTCTATAGTTTTGTTTAAGATACGATGTTTATTCTCTTCAGGAAGATAAATAGTCAAATCTTCTGTATTGAAAATAAATCCAATAAAATTGTATTCTGTCTTTGGCGTTACTTGACTTTTATTGAAGTTTATTACATAACCTAAAGATTGTAAAACATTCTGTCTTTTTAATATTGTAGGCACATTCATCATATGATTGTCCAATATATAGGAAGTCATCTAAATAATTAACTGGCATCAAACCTCGACATCGTAGATACTGTAGAACAGGTTTTCACAGTTTGGTAAACACAAACGAGGTAGTACATAGACCAAAGGGTAAAACGTTAAATTGATATTAATAATTTCTTCCTATCATTAGTATTTATAGGGACTAAAAAATAGGCGTCCTTTAAATCTAAAGTTTTATCTAATAACCTTAATGCTGTTTGATATTAAATCTTCGGATAATAATATTGCTGATAGGGAATCACGTAAAGTTAATGTGGACACCGAATGGGAGCTAGCTGATTATGCATTCTTGAAAATCTTAAATAAACTTGGTGTACCCAACTTTGATCTTTTTGCTACCTCACAAAATTACAAATGTCCTAGATACAAATACAAAATACAAAAATATTTATTTCATCTCAAACATTGTGTCATACATAAACTGAGGCAGCCCCAGTAAGTTACAATAGTACTTGTGTTGGAGCTGTCTCTCTCTTCCTTTAAGTGGTACCTTAACAATGAAATTAATGAAGCTAATGAATAGAAAGAAAAATGAAAATAAAATATATATTATCTTTTAATAATTAAATAGCTCTCGGTGTATGAGGAGTGCATGTATTTGTATGTGCGTAGGTGTGTGTTTTGTGCATGCGTTTTTAATTGTGTGTGTGTTTGTGAGTGCGCGTGTTTGTGTGTGTATGTGCGTGCGCATTTGTTTGTGTGTGTATATGTATATGTTGGGTATCCAGCATGTTAGCTTACCCTGACCAGAATGTTTTCTGTTTCTTCATATGTTATAGATTTTAACCAATCACTTATTGTTTTTTTATAATCATATAACAGCATGGGATATATTTGACACTTAAGATTTAATTTATTATAGATGTAGGTGGATTGTGTAACATATTGACGTTGCGCAAAAGCTGAACGAACCCCTGGAGAGTGCGCCACAATATCTCTGCGCCTTCTGCTCTGAGTAGCTGGGTCAAAAGGAAGACATTTATGCATGGTTAAGGTTAAATTTAGAATATAAAGTTTTCTAATTGAAAGCAAGTTGCTGACTTTATAGAGGTCTGTTGTGGGGAACCTAAATGGTTTCAAATACATCACTTTGATAAGTGATCGCTGTGCTCTTTCCAGATCGAGGAATTTCATTTTCGAAGCTCCTCCCCATATCGGAATGCAGTAAGATATTACGGATTGTGCCAGAGCTATATAGATCTTGTTTATAAGTTGGGCGGACATAACATGACGTAAAGTTTTGAAGACCCAAATGAGCTTCCTGATCCTTTTCATGAGGATCTCAATGTGAGGGTGCCACGACAGTCTTTGGTCAACAATTATGCCTAAATATTTAGTGGATCTGACTTTTTGTATATTCTGGCAGCCACAGTTACTTGTATAGAGGGAATAATTTAGACAAACATGAATAGCAATGCCAAAGTCAGTTCCAGGCTGTGATCTTTGGTTTGGGGAAAAACAGATAAAAATAGTTTTATTATTATTTAGGGTTAAAAGGTTTGTTTGCTCTAAGCCAGCCGGCTATCTTAATCAGACCCTGTTCAGCGACAGTTTTCACAAGATTCCATGAGGTTCCCGAAAAAACAACCGCAGTGCCGTCTGCGTACGAAAAGATTTTCCCTCCATTGATCTGCATATTGCAAAGGCTGTTAATATAAATTAAAAACATTGTCGGACCCAAAACGCTTCCCTGCGGCACACCGTAATAGACGTCCCCCTCGACACTATACATGTTACCAATCTTTACCATTTGCTGTCTACCTTTGAGATAGCTCACAAAAAGGGTGAGAGGCGTGCCTCTAATACCTATGTTTTCTAACCTTCGCAGAAGGATCGGAACGGAAACGGTGTCAAATTTTTTTCAGATCTAAGAAGACTGTTAAGCATTTATGACCCCTATCCACTCTATCAACAATATCAGATGTCAAAGCTGAAATAGCATCTTGAGTTGAACGTCCTCGTCTAAACCCATATTGTGCGTTTGCTAGAATATTGTATTTCTGTAAATAGTTAATTAGTCTCTTGTTTATATTTTTTTCTAAGATTTTAGAAATTGCTGACAGAACAGATATGGGGCGATAGTTGTTGACATCGCTTACCTCCCCACCCTTGTGCGCAGGAGTGACCACTGATCGCTTTAAATCTTTCGGGAAAACACCAGTTTTGAAGCATAAGTTAGCTAGCTGGCTTATAAGTGGAACCACAAAATCCCTGGATTGTTTTAAATATTTTGTAGGAATACCGTCCCAACCTGGTGCACTCTCAGAATCAAGACTCATTAGAATATTATCCACTTCCTGCGGGTCAGTCTCTAACAACACAAACGAGGAAGCCCTAGAATCAATGCAGCAGCTTGTCACAACTGGCATACCAGTTTGAGCTACGATGTATTCTGCTAAGGATTTGCCTATAGTGATAAAGAACAAGTTGACTCTATTTAGTGAGTTTAGAGGCTGCGTGGTTATATTTAGGAGATGAGTATTTGAAGTTTTGGATGGTTTAAACTGTGTGATTTCATTTATTGTAGACCAAAGATGTCTCGGACTTTTAGCTGAATCCTCTATTTGTTTTTTATAATATTGTCTCTTTGCCTTTTTTATCAAATTGGAGCAAAAGTTGCGGAAGCGTTTGAAGGTTATTATTAAAATTAAGTTGAAAGGGTCTGATCTTGATTGATGCTGCATTTTGTTTCTAAGTCTTATGCACCGTAGAGCTCCCGCAGTGATCCAGGGCTTCAGTGTTCTTTTGCCACATGAAACGGATTTAGTTTTTGAATTGTTTATGAGGGACGATCGAATCACCTCCACCAGTTTAGTTGCAAAGGTATCTAGGACCGTGAAAATATCAAAAATTGATATATCTATATTTATAAGGTACTTATATGCATTTTCAAAATCTATAATGGTTGTGGTTTTTGAACAAGTTCTTTGTCTTTTACCTGAGCTAGTTAAGTTGAAGTGAACCATAGCATGATCCGTGATTGTTGTATTAAGCACTGCCACAAATGCTGAAATTTTAGTTTTATCAAGCTTCAGGACTGTATGGTCAAGGCAATTCTGTTCTCTAGTGGGAAGGCAGTGTCCCGGAAGGAGGCCGTGCACCGATAGCATATTTAGGTAATTTAGCCTATTTGATCTTTGTTTTGTTATTTCTGTGGCTTTTTCAATTATATTAATATTAATATCACCCATGACAATAATATTTTTGTGTGTACTACAAGTTTCAAGATGAGTGTTTAAAGAGTTAATGAAATTGTCAGCACAGGCATTAGACGGGGAACGGTATATACCTATAATAGTAAAATCAGACACGATGACTTGGAGAGCAGACGCATGTGTTAGGGTTAGTTCTGTAACGAGAGGCATATGCTTGTTGCTTACATAGACAACCACACCATCGTTTTGATTGATGACAGATGAATTGAGGTACAATAAAAGGTATAGTTATTAAGTAGTGGTATTTGTTTATTATTATTTAATCTACACTCAGTAAGAATAAGAATATCCACGTCGAACTTCATGAGAGCCAAATTCATCTGCAAATCATCAAAATTACTGTAAATACTCCTCATGTTCTGAGTTACTACTGTCAAGTACGTATTTTCGATTTTAAACAACGTGGATATATCTTCGACGTTTACTAAAGCAGAGTTCGCAATTTCAATCTCGTCCAATTCATCAAGCGTATTTATATTACTATCCATTTTCGTGTGAGAAGTGTGGTGTTCACTAATAACACTTGTTAAGGTTTGGATTTTATAATAAAACAACCAGGTTTATCAGTAAGAAGACAGCACACTCAATGGGACCGTGGGACGTCTGAACAGCGCTGCTTGCGATCTAATAATGAATAGATGTAAACATTGAAAGTGCTGACTTCATTTATTTATATTAATTTTAGTGTATGCCACATCTCTTCCTTTTTATAATATTAATTAGTTTTCAAGTGCAATTACATTATTTTGCATGAAGACAATAATTAAGACTTAAAGTACAATTTACAATATTTAGCATTTAGAATTTAATTGCGTTTCAGGCACAAATTGCTATGTTTATAATGTATTAAAACATTCGGTTAGTTTAAAGTAGGTTTATAACCTTATTTTCATTATAGAAATATCCAGCTATCAAGTATTAGCATAACATTTTAATTTACACTAAACTTACAGATATCATATGGTTTTAGCAATACAGTGTTTTATTTAAAGTCTTCGAAGCATCACTTCTTGATCGACAATCCTACGGCCTCTAAGGCCTACAGTTGTGTTGTGCCTACATGTAATCCGAATGTAATTTATTTTAGTGTATATACTGTAATTGTGTAATTTTTTGTGTAAATTCAGATACAAGTGATTGTTTATGAATAAATGACTAATGACTAATGACTAGTTCTTTTTATTTTTTATCAAGCTTTTGGACGACCATTTTTTTTTTTAATTTGTTCTAGATGAGGCCGGTATTTCCTAGCAGACTACTCTGAGAAGAAACACCGAAACAAACTCAGAGGTCACAGTCCCTTTTAGAATCCATAATGATTAATAAAATGGTCAAATCATATGAGAATTGAGAACCATGTAGGTTTATGTCTGATGATTAAATCATATAGATTTTTTGAGAACCATTTTGGTTCGTAGGTTAATATCTGAGGTGGTTTTCATTCGCTAATTATCATTCCAGTCTGCTTTTCGTATTGACTGATGGCTGACTCGTTCAAAAATGCCTATTTTTTTTTTCTTTTTTACTGAAGCCATTATTGAAAAAATCTATGCCTCGTTTGATACAGCATGTATTTTAATAACTAATAACAGAATTATCTGCCGTTGTTAGATGTTATATTTTTACGATTTACGGCTTTTGAAATATATTTAATTACTCTATTATTGTGTTTTGTCTATAAATTTCATAGTTTCAATCTTGTGCTAAATATTTAGATTTTACATTAGTAGTTCATACGACCATAAAACATGTTTCATATTTAAACAATCTGGACTCCTTATTAAACTAGGTCTTTGTTCATATGGCCTAAGGAATCAGTTCCTGATTCTTTTTTTTTTTCAAGAATAACGTCTCGTTTTTAATCTGCATGACAGTACACTGTCGAACTATTTCTAAATGAATGAAATGAATTGTTTCTGTTTGTTGAATTGAATAAGTACAGTCACTAAAGTAACAGAATTGGTGTCAGCAACTACTTGGGTACAATTCAACTTTTGAGTCATGTCATTATAAAGACACCATATTTTAGTTTCAAAACTATAAATTGATTTTATAGTTGTGATCCAGAAAACTAGATTACTTTATTAGTTTCCAATTACTTAAGCGTTTGTGTTTAATTATTATCAACGCATCACAATTAAACGCCAGTCAAGTGATGCAAAACTTGGATTCGATCAATCGCAGTAGCTGACGCGCGCGTTTTCAAATTAT
This sequence comes from Anorthoa munda, assembly GCA_945859665.1. NCBI lineage: Eukaryota > Metazoa > Arthropoda > Insecta > Lepidoptera > Noctuidae > Anorthoa > Anorthoa munda. Next base: position 7,613,279 of record OX243917.1, on the reverse strand, counting down.
TTTTTTTCATCATATTTATTACATATTTTAAAGACAAATATGTTTTTTATAAAGTTTTACAACTCCTTCGCCAAGCAATAATGGTTTTTTTTGTGTCGGTAAAACACAGAGTGCCAATTAACTTCTTAACTATTTTTGATTAAAACGTGATGAAAAGCGTTTTTGATATTTACTTTATAGAAACATAATGCTTTACCGAATTTAGGAGTGATGGTCATATGTTGGTTTTCTTAGCAACACTACCTTAGTATTATAATTTATCTAAGGCTATGTGCTTGTCCAAATTATAAAAATATCATCATCAGGCTTTAAGACAAGCATCTTTGGAGAAACCCAATCTTATGGTTTTATTTACAGGTTCCATGATGAATGTCTGTAGCTCGTATTTTGTTTTTACCTTTGATTCCAGTAATTGGGATTCAACTATGAGGCTGAAAAATTGTTTTGAAAATAGAGATCTCTAGATTGAAATTTGTTTAATTGGTTTTTTTTTATTTTCTATGGAATTCAGGCCAAAATCTTGTTTTAGTACATTAACGGAAATGGCAGCTTTATTTCTTGAACCAAATTGATAGAACTGTTTTGAAAATAGAAATCTCTAGATAAACATTTATGAATTTGGAAATTTATTTATTTTCAGTGGCATTCTGACCAAAACCTTTTCTAGTACATTAAGTGAAATGGCAGCTTTTACCCAAAATATTCTTTTTTGCCACTAATCATTTAGAGCCAGTTTTATTGTCTTATTTGTGCAGCTAATAAGCCTTGCACATGCAAGTTTATAATCGATTGCATAGTCATTGACTTGGAAAATATATTCTAGAAAAGTGGACCTTATTAGCTTCTTATTTAAGATTTCATTATCTTGTCATTTGACAAGAGGTTGGGCCTTTTTTTTTTAATGGCCCTTGTTTTGTAGTGTTTCTTATAATAACATTAGAAAACACCTTTTATTCTGTTCGCATTCATTGTACTAGGCATAGGTTACTCAGCATAATCTTTGCGTTAACTCAGGCGCAGTTTACTGCACTAAGTTTTAAGTGCCAAAGTATCTCTACATTGTACGGCAGAAACCGTTAGGTATCACGTTTGTGATTTTATTGCCACATTGACAAGAGAGGCCTTATACCTCTAGTTCATGTATCAATTTTATTACGGCAAGTAGGTACTTGTTGTATTTGGACTCTGATTACGTTTTACTGACTCTAGTGTTTGCTTTTGCTGTGCTGTAATCAAATTATAAGTAGGCTCGCATATTTTTACTTTGAGCGCGACCTACATTAGAGGATATGTCAATCATACAGCTTAGACGTAGCGTTTTGAACATAATAACAGCTAATTTTTCAATTAGACGTGTATTGAGTAGGACAACTTGTATTTTTATTTGGATTCAGGTTAGTTGACACTCACTGATATTTAATGTAATTTTCTACTTACATTGAGATTGATAAAACTTAATGTTCTAGTGCATGTTGCATTAGCTCCATTCGAATAGATTTCTTGCATTATTGATTTCATTTTTATACAATCAAAATGCTAATAATTATAAAATTAACAATCGAGTTTATTTTACTTTGAACTGATTGTGCTCTACTCATACAAGAGCTCAGTGCGGCTTTGTTCACGTACGAATGTTTAAATAAATAAACAAACTAGCTAGCAAGCCGCACAAAAATTCCCTTAAGTACCTGTTAAGTGCCAGACTGCCAGCTAACTCGAGTCCCAGTCTGTTACCTCAGGAAACGGTTAATTTTTTGTTGATGGAATATATTTTTTTTTTCTTTGAGTAGACTAGTCAGTGAAAAATGCATTTGATTTGATTATTATTTAATCTTTACAAATTTCATGATATCTAAGTAGTTTTAACAACAAGTTAATACCTAGTTAGGCATCACATAGCTTCAAAGTTATCGAAGTGACATTTTGTTTTGACCCAATAATAATTTGTTTCTATAAATTGGCATCAATTACATGATATCTATTTAGTTTTAACAACAAGGTAATACCTAGTTAAACATCACATAGCTTCGAAGTTATCGAAGTGACATTTTGTTTTGACCCAATAATAATTTGTTTCTATAAATTGGCATCAATTAACGATTCATCGTTAGAACAATTTATTTTAGATCCAATAATATCTTTTGATATGAATGATATCATTTATTTTCGACCACAGTTAAATCATTGGAACTTTCATTTTAGATCCAATAATGTCTTTCGACATAATTGACATCATTTTTTTGACCATGATTAAACTATTGGAACTTTTGATATGATTTACATCATTTATTTCGACCACAGTTATATCATTGGAACTTTCATTTTAGATTCAATAATGTCTTTCGACATAATTGACATCATTTTTTCGACCATGATTAAACTAATGGAACTTTTATTTTAGATTGTTTTAGATCCAATAATGTCTTCCGACAGAATTGACATCTTTTTTTTTTTCGACCATGTTGGAACTTTTATGTTTGGTCCAATAATGAACTTTCATTTTAGATTCAATAATGTCTTTCGACATAATTGACATCATTTTTTCGACCATGATTAAACTAATGGAACTTTTATTTTAGATTGTTTTAGATCCAATAATGTCTTCCGACAGAATTGACATCTTTTTTTTTTCGACCATGTTTGGAACTTTTATGTTTGGTCCAATAATATCTTTTGATAGAATTGACAATTTATTTGTCGTTATCGATTTTTCAAAAACGTAACGAAACCGTTGATCGTTGGTCAACCTTTGACAAAACTATCTATTTTGGCAACTATCTATTTCTAAAAGTTTAATGTGCTACCCTACGGATTAACTTGAACACGTTTATCAGACGATAATTAAAGTATACGATGAACTTCCCTTCGTACTAGTATACGAGGAACTTCCTTTCGTACTTTACCAGGCTTAGGGCTGGCTGGATTCCACGTCATGCTATTAATATTGCATTTCTGTGATTGCTAGTACAAATCGAGATAGTAAATCGAAATTCGAAACAAATATGTCGCAGGTTACCCTCGCAAAGTATGCGACAAAGTCAAAGTTCAAAACGAAATTTTACATAATAATAATATCGTTCTTACTTACATACGAATAAGCTACATTTTCGCATTGTTAAATTCAACTAATCATCCAGCCCGAAGAGTATAGCTCTCCTACTCGCACGCGTCAAAACGCTTTATCTGGCTTATTCACTTCAACCAACTACTTTGACAACTTCAAGTATGTTATAGTTTGCGGGGATTTATAACGTTGTGACATCATCTTTGGTTTCGTTTCATAAATACCAAATGATGGTTGAGAAATTTATCGTTTTGAAAAATAGACAGTTTTGAAAATAGATAGTTTTGCTTTGTTTATTGGTGATTAATGTTGAGAGCGATGGATCGTTTTATAACTACCTATATACGTTAGCAACGCTTCATCGCTATATTTGCAAACGGATTTGGTCAACCGGATTGAACCGAGTTTGAGTTTTCATTGCTGTCGAAATGTAGAATTTATTTGAATTTCATAACCACATTTCGGAACACGGTTTGGTTTATTTAAATGAGTGAAGTAATGATTTCATCGATCTAAGCAGCACATCCCTCAGCTTATCGCCGACGCAGATCGCTCATAGATAGGCAGATAATTATAAAAATAAACATTCTACTAAATTTCACAAATATTACCATTACTACAAGCTTATCGCCGACGCAGATCGCTCATAGATAGGCAGATAATTATAAAAATAAACATTCTACTAAATTTCACAAATATTACCATTACTACAAATTACCACTCATTTTATCATTTTTCAAAACTCATTCATTAAAATAATATTTATGTTGCTGTCCAGTTTTTTTTTTTTTTTTTTTTTTAGTGGGGCACTATTTGCTTTAATCACTTTACTTACTGCGCTTACACTCGTCGCCAATGTGGTGTTCACTAATAACACTTGTTTAGGGTTGGGTTTTTTTAATAAAACAACCAGGTTTATCAGTAAGAAGACAGCACACTCAATGGGACCGTGGGACGTCTGAACAGCGCTGCTTGCGATCTAATAATTGAAAGTGCTGACTTCATTTATTTATATTAATTTTAGTGTATGCCAAAAGAAGTCTAATAAACATAACTCACGGGGTATTGTTAAATAACAAATCAATATTGAAGGCAAATCAATATTGTTCAGAATTATTACATAAATATGCAGAAGTCTTGGTTTAAAGATTATGGGTGTATGTATGAATGTGTGATGTAAGCGAGAGAAAGTAGTATTATGGATCTTTGCTTTGATCTTTGATGAGTGTTTGGTAGAAAGTTTATATGAGGTGTTGTGTGCTGATAGATGATGAGCATGCTTTACATTAAAAAAGTAACATAAAAAGTTAAACCTAATTGTTTTTAACAAGGCATAGGAAACATAACATAATCTAAACGTAATAAAGACTAGTAATAAAAATAGACAAACAAATAAAATAACTATAATTAGTCATGCACTTTGGAGTAAGCCATGCACCTGTGACTCACTCTTCACAAGAACCACCCTAGCATCTTCGTCCTTTTTCAGAAATACTCGACCAAATGTAGTCCAGCAGAATTTATACTGCTTTGATTTAGCTAAGTCCCTGGCTATGAAAAATAGACGAGCGTTTCGTGGAGTGAGTTGTTCCGAGATAAATACAGGAGTGTCCCTATTACTAGTGATAGCAAGATGCTTAGCTTGAAGTTTAGTGTTGTTTTTTATATTGAAGGACTTGGTGTGTTTCAGCAGATCCTGTTTTAGAATGGCAGAGTCCAGTTCCACTACGATGGGAGGGCTATTTACCCCCTCCTTCTTTCCATGCAATCTAAAGTTGTCCTTTATATCCCGCTTACTCATATCGAGATTGATATTCTTAGCCAAACCGAGTACCATATTTATCAAATCATCTCTGGTTTCCTGATTTTTCCTAGGTACATTTTTTATTTCGATATTATTTTTGCGCGAGCATCGCTGCAGGTCCTCAATTCTATCCTCCAACACAATTATATAATCTTTGTCTTTCTTTACATATAATTCCAACTGTGTTATCTTATTTTGGAACTCATCATTTTGTTTAGTCAAAAACGCGATAGGTGTTTCTATGTTTGTATTTGTAAGTTGAATCTCTTTCAGATTTGCAGTGATGTTTTTTAATTCGGATTGCTGGGTTTTAATGAAAGACTGAAACAACTCTTTCATTTCCTCCTTAAATTTGCAAAATTCTGAGGTCTTCTTCCCTCTTTCTTTTGTAGTTGCGTTGGGAAACGAAGTTTGGAGCGGTGACATCCAAGCCCATTTCACAAATATTCCCGTCAGAAATAGATTTGTTCATATTATTGTTATTGTAGTTCCAAGATACCAGGATATGATGAGTGTCGAAGATTGTTTGGTAATTAGCTAAAGATGCGTCGCGGCAGGTGGGAGGATCTATGCGACCTATTTCTACCAATGGCAGCGAAGTGGGTGTAGATCAGGATAGCCCGGGGGCACGGCTTCTGGTCATTTGACGAAATAGCGCAGGTGAAAGGTCGGGTTGTGCATGCGCATCCGCTGATTTGTTGAGAGCCGTTGTCAGGCACCAGGGCAGCACATTAATGAGGATGTGAACTGCCATTTTTTCACGATAGGTGGCGCATCGTCGCTATGGCTATTGAAAGCTGTCAAATCCATACATTTTATAACCTATCATTCAGTAAATTTTAATTTTCTCGAAATATACCTCTGTGTGCTGTACCAGAATGTACCAACCCCGGTGTTCATTAGTTGTCCAAAGATACAACGCAAAAAAAACTGGGAAAAGGCAATACATATTTATAAGTTGTGTTATGTACTTGTCAAAGAAACTCTGATTATGTTCTTTGGTAATCTTCGGCGATATAGTGGAGCTATTAACGTATTGATAAAGTATTACAGCAGGAATGTCATTTGCTTAGCCTTCAGAAGCTTTAAGGGCTTTGATTGCCGAAAATAAAATAAAACTTCTAACCTAAAACGTAAATGTTCTCTCAATTTTTGTAAATTTTCCTACCATGAGTCAATTAAGAAATAACTTGTTACAACTAAAAAAATTGCCAAATCTAGAACATATCACCGATGAAAAATATTTTATTATATAAAAGTCTGCCTCTCAATAAAATTTGTTTTCTTTCCAGTTATCCTTGCTCCTTATTTCTTTAGTTCGTCTTTCAATTCCCTAAGCTTCCAGGGACAGTGCATATTATCAACAATGATGGTAGACCGGTTTAAATACAAAAAATAACAAAGAAAACGAAATGTAAACAAAGCAAAAATGATTTGACAGTAGCCATTGCGCCGCCAGCGACATCTGCGCTCAGCTTTGCGTTCACATCCCCATTAGGAGTAAGTTTGTTTGTTGGTACAGATAACGAGTAAATTGTACTCACGTATTTGTTTAAGTACGAACACCTCCTCTGTGCTTATGCTGTCTTATTTTTTTTCACTTGTATTTAATTGGCAAAAAATGACTTGTATTAAGTAATTAATTTAAAATTTTAAAACAATATAGTTTTCTACACGTCTGCACCATACGGTCGTCCGGAGGAAGAGGAAGATACGTCTACCTTGGAAGCTTGATCCCCATTCTGAAATAGTAGATGCCTTCACTTTTTACTGGAAAGACCTTTCCTTGTATGGCTTTCCCCCGTTCAGCATTATAACCAAAGTTTTGCAAAAAATAATTAGAGATAAGGCAGAGGGTATACTAATTGTACCCTACTTGCGTTCACAACCTTGATATAGTGGGTACTATGGACCAAATTAATATTATCAGAAAAAATATTTTTGGGCCCGATCAAGATTTGTTGTATTCTACTTTCAGAACACACCATCCACTACATGCAGGCCGTATCCTAGTGGCAGCGAGATTATCAGGCTATCGATAATAACTCGAGGTGTTCCGGAGACATATTTGGTTATCGTAACCAAAAACACCAAAAACCTTATATCAATATAACTGTACCATGAAATCTTGGCTAATTTATTGTCAAGACAATTATGACATTTTTAAAGCCACTAGTACTCAAGTGATTTCCTTTTCCCTCCTTCGGCAGTCGGGTAATGTGTTTATCAGTCTATGTGTGTATCTATGTATGTTTGTTCCTATGTGGCATTCTAGAGACCAAATGCGTTGGCCGAATTTGATGATACTTACGTCAATCGATTCGTCTTAACCCTGTCACTGGCTACATTAAAATTGAAAAATAAGAAATTGCGGTTTTTGGGCGCCAAATTGTGGGGCTTCTATTATTTTTTTCATCCAAACCCATCGTGTGGGATATCAAAACAAAGGGTTTTAAGAGCTGATTTCAAAAATATAAAACACTTATATGTTTAAAAAAACATAATTCTAAAAAAAAATAACTAAAAAGTTGTAAATAAAAAAAGTTAATTAAAAAAAAAACCAAAAAACCCGACTGCTTAGAATACAAACTAAAAAGACGTAAACAAAAAGAAAATCATGCTGTGCAGTCGGAGGATACATGTTCGCGAGCTGGCTGACCAAAACCAGATGTATCCTCCGACTGCACATCATGATTTTCTTCTTGTTTCAGTAGGGATTTTTGATTTTTTTAACAGTAAATGTGTACGAAGGGGCTAGTTATAATACGATAAATACACACAGATCTACCCTCGCAATTATTTTAGGTACAGAAATCACACTAAATATTTGTATCAATAGGTTCCTGAAAGGTGTATACAGGTTACGACCTCCCAATCCTAAGTACACAGCCACTTGGTACACTAATAAAGTATTGAGCTATGTGTCTAGTTGGTATCCTTATACAGATATAAAACTTGAATGTTTATCAAGAAATTCCTTCCTGGTGGAAAAAAAATTCAATACCCGAGAGGCAGTACAAAATGCCTTTGAAGAATTTGTTGTTGGGAGGCAACAAATTCTTGTTCGGAAAACGCTAGGCAGATTGAATGTTCTGCGGCGTACTCATCGACATGGTGTTGCCAAGGTTAAAAGTAAACAGACATACAGAATTCTAAACACGACGCTGCATTCCAAAACGGGTATACTGGACGTAGGCTGCCAGGCTCGAATAGGATTGATCAAGTCAGCCGCATGTCCAGCGACCGCTGAGTTAAAAGTGAAAACGGCGCGAAGACCGGCCCAGAAAATTGTGGAAGCCTTTTTCCAGCCGTGAATTGGCAAAAATTAAAAAAACATTATCCATTAAACAACCAAGTTCAATTTTCCACTGGTTTCATCACACCAATTATTTCAGCATATGGCGACTCTTCAACATATCTTGGTGGTTGACTGTCACCGTGCACCAAGCTGAGATCAGCATATACAACTTCGTTTGCGGTGGACTGAAATAATATTTCTTTTAATTAACAACTTGATAAAAATATAACTTTAAAAAGAAATGATATTTTTTACACAATTACAGTAAAAGGGTATATAGTCGAAAGTCAAATATACCATCAAAAACGCCGCAGGGCGTGTCGCTACCGAAAGTTTTACTAACTCAGTACATTCTCTCAGATATTCACTCTTCGTATTTATGTTTGTAATATAAAACTCTGATCAAAAGAAGTTGATTTACATCAATAGTGCAACAGAGGCGCTAGACAAGTGACATTCTATAATCGAAAGCGTGGCGACAGCGATTTTAAAACGCAAAATTGTATGGATTGACAAGCGATATCGAAAAATCACGTGATCATATCCTTACTTCACTTCACTTCTTATTTGAATGGCACTATACTCCATTTACTATAGCATTAGACAGAAGTTAAAAAAGGCTCTTTTAGGTGCACACTTTGTAATAAAAATACAACAAACACTATTACAGTCAAGATTGATGTGGAGTTAAATATAATCAATTTAAATAACAGCCGTCACACTTAATTGCATCTATTTAACCTATCTACCTTCTGAAATTACAAGGCCTTCATTTAATATTATTTAGTTTTTACATAAAATAATGTCGTGTCAATGTTTAAAATCTAAAAGAAGCAGGGGCGGACAGTACCGGAACCGTTTTTCATGTCACTATAACTCAACCAAATCTAAAATGTTATCTGTTCCGTTCATAAGTTGTGGCTGCACATGTTTTTTTATTTTGTCGGTTTATGATGTCACTATCCGTCAAATTGCGTAAATAATCTGCAATTGTCAATTGTCATACTGTCATTCGCTTGTGGATACTTGTGAATGCTACGCCTTTTCTCGTTGTTATCGCTGATTATTCGTGGTTTAGTTATTATTAGTTACTGTTTTTCTGTTGTTATTGTTTTCTTATCGTTATTAGTGTTAGTTTTGTGTTGCTCGTACAAAGCGGTACGTTTTGTTGAAATATTGACCGGGACCATCCCGGTGCAGGCCCGAGTGGCTTGCAAGCGCAACACGTACGCTCTGTAACTGTTTTATAACGCTGATCAGTGTCAACAGCGAAAAATACGTGGCCCCAACGTTGATCCAGACGTTAAAATATTGTCTCCCAAGAAAAAGAGAACAAAGCAAACACCGCTTCGTGCTGCAGAAAATAAACCAGTCATAAATATTTATAAAGATGTTAAGGGGTCCAGGCCCGAAGGTACTCCTGCTTATAGGACGCAGTTAATTAACAAAACTGCAGAAATTGCAGGTAAGGGTCATAAAATTATTATTATAAATAAATGTATTTGAAAGTAACATGCTTTGTGAGTTAATAACCTACATTATTAATCTTATTTTATAGGCATATCTCGTGCAACAGTCTATAATGTACTGAACAAGTACAATACAGAAGGTCGCCTGCATCAACCCCCTCCTCGCCAACGGAAATACTCAAAATCTGACGATTATGAATATAACGTTAAGTGGAATACGAAGAAAAATTCATTCTTTTTTCTTTGATAATGAGTTACCAACGTTGGACAAGATTCAGGAAGCCGTTAATAGCGATGAGTCTCTACCTGATTTTAAAAGAAGCACTTTATACAAATTAATCAAGAACAAATTGAAAGACGGCTTATCATTGGCCATATTGGTAAAACTTGATTTAAATGTATTTCTTTTGAAATTATCTTTATTATTTAAATCAAGGATTGATCAACAAGTGATCACTTTATTAATGATTTGGTAATGTGACATTACCAAATCATTAATAAAATGATCACTCCGTTCTCCGTCACTGAAAACTGGTTAAGTCTTAAAGCCTCCCCTCGGAGAAAGATGTTTATGGTTGTAGATTAACCTGTTCATTGACAGTAATGATGCAGGTAATTTCGGTTGCTACTTAAAGATTAAAATCTATTTCCAGTGATCAAGTAATCTACCCCACCGGTACACAATTATTGATTTGCTTTTATTTCATTTCACAGAATCAACGGGTGGGTTTTTGATGGATGGTGAATTAATATTAGAAGCCCAAAAGGGTAATGGAGACTATGAGAGAGACCATTCTGAAATGGATGCATACAATTTTGAAAAGTAGTTTTAATTAATATTATCAGAAGTCAAGAGTGGTGCAGTTATTGTTATGGATAATGCGCCATTCATTCGAGGAAATTGGAGAAGCTGCCAACTCCTGCCACACGAAAGGAAGATATTCAGGAGTGGCTAAAAAGCAAATATATTCCTTTTGAGGAAAAAGATCTTAGGGCCACTATATTATTATAGTTAAAATTATGACTTTTGTTACCACCCATGTCAATTAATTATTATAATTTGTGATGACTGATGGTAGCAGTGACTAAACTGTTAAGTGGTGTTTTGTATCGTATTTATTTGGTATATTGAAAACATAATACGGGCATATTGTGATAAAGTTGTTATTAATAAACTGATTGTTACTATTTTTTTTTATTTCATGTACCTATCCAAGCATCGTGAAAAGTTGATAGATAGAATACGCTTTATTGTATGCCATACATTGTTACTTACAAAAAAATCACATACATTATTTATTAATGTTTGAACTTGACTTGAAAATAAAAGGTTTAGTACTCCTGCTTCTGCGAGCCTCTTTTGTCTAATGCTATAATAAATGGAGTATAGATGTGTATAATTTACACAATTCCGCCAATGTCAGGGTATTTACATTTTGACATTCCTACTATCGCCTTTGCTGACATCGCATGACACTTTTATGATGTAAAAAGGTTAAAACTTACATAAGTTTTCAATTCCATTGTTTCTGCTATTTCGGCAGGTTGTGAATTCCGATGGCAATATTTTTTGACACTTATAATATAAATCATCAATATTATGAGTATCACACACATCACTATTGCAGATGGTATCACGTATACCAACACATTGCTTTGAGAAGACTGCGACAGCTGGTCGGCACTTTCTGAAAACAAAAGGGAAGTATTTAAATGAGTGTTTGTAAATTAGTTTTAAGTGACAAAAATAATTAATTCACGTTATAGTATTACTAAGTGAGCGACTGACTGCGAGTGACGAGAAATCAACAGAACAGCAACTTACAAACATTAATTTGAGTTACTTAAAATACAAAATGAGAAGCTTCATAATATTTGAGCGACCTAATATTTTTGAGTGTCTACGTTACGTTCTGCATTTTTTTCAATATTTCGCAACTTGAAAATAAAAGTTTGTCGACGGAGCCCCGCTGCGTGGGGCTCCTTTTTCTGTCTGCAGTGTCTAAAGTAACCTAACATGAAGGAGATGACGGGAGCTAAGTTTGCTCGCTTTGTTCGCTCACTTCAGCTCCCGTCATTCCTTCCGAACCTAACCTATCCGTGTCGAGGTGCCCTAAGTTCCCGAGCTCGCTTCGCTCGCTCTTGGAATATTCGTCTCTATCTTAATATTGAAGTTGCCCTCTCTGTATTTCTAGTCGCTCACTTCGTAATTTAGTTATAGTTATAGAATTTTAATATTTGAAATGGATAAATCACAACCCACTTTTTATAAGCTCGTTCTGGATTTTAATATTAATCAATATTCGTCGTTAGTGGTGTCTCATCCCATACAAAGACGTGCCGACGCGGCGTACTGTACTGATTATACTGATTATGTTTTGTACATAGATCGCATTCGGTTCCGTTCCACGGTATAGATGGTGATCTATCTATCGCCGTGGAACGGAACCGAACGCGATCGATTAACAAAAATAATCGGTATAATTAGATGAAAAATGGTAGTTACGTCGGCACGGTTTCTTTGTATGGGATGTGACATCTGTATACTAGTATTACATTATCTGTGGTTTAGTTATTTTTTCACTTACTCAAACTCCGCAAGTCCGCTCAAGTTATTAAAACAATATCTCATCATCAGTCGCTAAGTTCTTTTTATTCGATCGTTTTATAATTCCCCAAACAAAATAATACTTTTCCTATTACAAAAAAAAGTTTACCATCTATTTTACACATCACCAATAAAGAAAGAATTATTGTGTTTATTTGTGCCATACATGGCGCACACTTATAAAAGAAGTAAAAGAAAAAAAAAATGAAAAGACACATACACTCCACAATACTAACAAAACACACACACTGCCACATTTAAAATCGCCCTTACTGCTAGGACATAAAAGCATTGTATAATGTCAAATTGGGTACGAAATTGTGTATTGAATAGGTCCTCATTATTTCTTTGCCCTTAACTCAATTTATTTGGGGTCAGCACTACTTCTGTTTTCTTAGTAGTCGCTACTTTTTTTTATTTTTTTTTTATGTCAATCTGTGAAATTTTTTAGTTGGAACAACATTTCAATTTGATATTCGAACATGTGGTTTTGATAATGACTTATGTCATTTACTTGCAATAAAATTTTCTCTGTGCAAACAACGTTTTTAGTTCCATATCCTAGTTATCTAGTTTATTTTATTCAAAAGGTCATGGCCTAAGTCACAAAATTTGCCATCAAGAACCTCTGTGGCCTAGATGACTACTCTACGTGGACATTCGCAATTAAAATGATTCTCATACGATAAAAGTTGTTCACGTATACGGCAAAGTACCCCGATTCCAATGACTCCACCGCCATCGAGAAGGACCAAGACGCACTTGCTTTGATTTGTCTACATGTGGAACCTACACTTTACGCGTATGTACAAGATTCAAATCATGCCAAAGATGCTTGGGATAGCTTAGCGAAAGCGTTTGAGGACAAAGACGTAAATCGCAGAATCACCCTCATGAACGCGTTGTTGGATGAGAAGCTAGAGAGACACACGTCGATGCATGAATATGTTGCTACAGTTATGTCTCTTTCTCAAAAGTTGAAGGATATTGCCACCGGATTTGACGATGATCTTGTAGCTGTCGTGTTACTGAGAGTCCTACCTGAAGAGTACAGGCCTATGCGAATGGCACTGGAACACTCTGGGATGAAGTTGACTTCAGAGAACGTACGTCAGAAGTTACTACAGGAGGATTCACGTCAAGGATGCTTTATATCGTCTTCAGCGGACTCGGCATTGGCTGTGAATAAGAGTCGAAATGGATATAAAGACACCATCAAAGTTAAATGCTTTAAACGTGGAAAGAGAGGACATAAGAAGCCGGACTGTACTGAAGGAAAGAAAACGGGTTCGATTACCAAACTGAGTGACGTCGCGATCGTGAGCCTGTCTTCATTCAGTGCCGGGGACTCCTTTAATCCGACGGAGTGGTACATCGACAGCGGGGCATCTTCACATATGTCTTTCCAGAAACACTGGTTTAAAGATTTTGTTATAAATGTTGGTATGAGTAATGTGAAATGTGCGAACAATGATAAGATTGAATGCAAGGGTAAGGGTGATATCATGGTGAGTTTGAAAGGACGAATGCTTGCCGTGAGGGATGTCATGTATGTACCTGGTTTGCATGTTAATCTTTTATCAGTTTCTAAATTTGTAGAGAAAGGATGGAAGGTGAGTTTTGACAGAGATGGGTGCAAACTAATTCACCATTTGGTTCCAGGCCATTTCAAGGGAAAGCTTCTGGCTACCGCAAGTGAAGTCTCAGGAATCTACAAGCTTGAAGGTTGTCAGGTGGTTGTAGATGGGGCTGCGTTGACGTCAGTGAAAGCAGGTAATCCTTTGATGTTGTGGCACCGGCGGCTTGGACACGTAAATGAACAAAATTTACGTAAGCTTTCGGGTATGGATTTTGGAAAGAGCGTAATGGAGCCTTGTGTCGCCTGTATTAAGGGGAAGGCACATCGTTTACCTTTTCCAGTTGGTGAGGCTGAGAGGGCAGTTGAGAGATTGCAACTGGTTCACGCAGATATCTGTGGTCCAATGTCTGAGCCCACGTACGGTGAATCTCGGTATATGCTAGTTATTTTAGATGAGTTTACACGAAAATCTTTTGTATTTTTCCTTAAATCAAAAGATCAGGTTCTCGATCATTTTAAAGTTTTTCTAGCTAGTGTAGAGGTTGAAACCGGGTTAAAGGTGAAGTGCATACGCACAGACAATGGAACAGAATTTGTCAACAGGAAGTTTGATGGATTTCTACGTCAAAAAGGTATAAAACATCAGTTGACTGTTCCCTTCACTCCAGAACAGAATGGCGTAGTGGAGCGAGCAAACCGCACTATTGTGGAGATGGCTCAAGCTATGTTGTCGGAAAAGGATCTGAGTGTGAAACTATGGGTAGAGACATGTAATACGGCTGTTTATATAAAGAACAGGCTGCCTCATAGTGGCAATAATGGTAAGATTCCTGAGGAGTTGTGGACAGGGAAGGCTCAGTCATTCATTCGATCATTTCAGAGTTTTTGGAACGAAGGCGTTTGTGCACGTGCCCAAGGAAACTCGGAAGAAATGGAGCCCTAAAGTGGTAGAACATATCTTTGTTGGTTACTGTAAAGAAACCAAGGGATATCGTTTCATAAATCCCAATAATCCTCGCGTCATTGTTAGAGCAAGGGATGTAGTATTCTTAGAGGACTATATAGCAGCAGTTTCTGAGGATCCTAGTCGGCTCGTGAGTAGCGGTGACAAAGGTGCTGAAGTAATCTGGGAACTTGCAAAAGTAGAAGGCCAATCAAGTTCGTCACCTGGTAGTGCAGCTCAAGGGCCGAGTTCCACAGATGAGGCTGAAGAATATGAAGACGCGGAAGTGGAGGTGGGAGAAACGGGTGACAGCGGAGCGAAAAATGTCGTGGTGGAAAACGAAGGAGAATGTCGTTATCCTCTACGTAGTAGAATCCGAGAAGGAAATCTTCATGGACTTGCATGCTGTACAGAAGAGCAAGAGCCTTTGACAGTTAAGGAAGCCTAAGTCGGGAAGATAAGGATAACTGGAAGGAAGCCATAAAGAAAGAGATGGATTCAATGAACGAGAACAAGGTCTGGAAGCTCGTCGACAAGCCACCTGGAGCTAAAGTCGTGGGAAACAAGTGGATATTCAAGTATAAGTTTGATGTGGATGGTAACAAGACCTATAAAGCTCGACTTGTGGCGAAGGGTTTCACTCAGTCCTACGGGGTCGACTACTTCGAAACTTATTCACCGGTGGTGAGAATATCGACAGTTAGATTGCTGCTATCGTTGGCTGTTGAAAAGGATTTGTTCATCAGTCACTTCGATGTGAACACCGCTTTTCTGAACGGTGATTTACATGAAAAAGTTTATATGCGACAGCCGGAGGGTTGCATAGACGAAAACTCGAAAGAAAAAGTTTGCTTACTAGAAAAAGCGATATACGGCCTCAAACAAGCTTCACGGTCTTGGAATGAAAAAGTAAATGAAGTCTTATTGTCTTTGAACTTCAAGCGCTGTGACTTTGATAGCTGTCTTTACAAAAATAATAATTTTTATATCGCTCTATACGTTGACGATTTTTTATTATTTTACAAAGACAAACAAAAGGAAGTTTTATTAGACAATCTTTATAAACATTTTAAGATAAAGGATTTAGGGGAAGCGAGACAAATTTTGGGTATGCTTTTGTTTAAGTTGGATACGGGAATATATTTGAATCAAGAAAGGCTTATTTCGAAGATTTTGGTTGAATATGGTGTGTCCGACTGCAAACCAGTGAAAACGCCGACGGAAATGGATTTCCATAAAACCTTGGCGGAAGGGGAAGGAGGTAAGCTATTATCCTGCCAAGGTTCTCGTAGTTATCATGCGCTCATAGGCTCGCTAAACTATTTGGCCTGTAACACACGCCCGGATATTGCAGCTGCGGTTAATTTTTTAGCGCAGTATAACTCTGTTAACTATGTTGTGAGGAACGTCATTGGAAGGCTGCTAAACATATCTTGAGATACCTTAAGGGTACAAAGGATCTATGTTTGGTATTTCCCAAGTCACCAGTGCAGGATATCACGGGATTCGTAGATGCTGACTGGGGAGGGAACGGCAAAGATAGGAAATCTTATTCTGGGTTTATTTTTAGATGTGGCAACTCGTTGATTAACTGGGAATGCCGGAAACAAGCTTGTGTGGCACTGTCCTCAACGGAAGCTGAGTATATTGCACTTTCGGAGGCAACCAAGGAGGCAGTTCACTTGCGGCAGCTGAATGCATTTATAAGAGGTGAATATTTTGGGTCTATTTGCATTTTCGTAGATAATAAGAGTGCTATTAAACTTGGGTACAATCCTGTAGCGCATAGAAGGACGAAACTTATAGACATAAGGGCGCACTATGTCAGAGATTGCATTGCTAAGAATGTTGTGCGTCTGGACTATGTGTGTACTGAAGATAATCCAGCAGATGTACTGACAAAACCATTAGGTCGTGTGGCATTTAATAAATGTGTGCGCGATCTGAATTTGAGTGTGTCTGGTGTGGTGTGATGTGAGGATATCTGTTGTTGTTGTTGTTTGAGGGGAAGTGTGAAACTTTTTAGTTGGAACAACATTTCAATTTGATATTCGAACTGTTGTAAAATGAAACAGGGTGGGCTATGGAAGACGTATTTATTCTAAGAGACTCTGCTTTTACATGATTATTGAAATATATGCTGTATGGTCGAACACTCGAATTGATCTCATAACGTAGCCATGTCACCAGACATGAGCAGTCACAATTTAAAAGAATTCTGACAGTGTTATTGATTGTCATAAAATGCTGAACATAAAGTATTATGTTCAGCCAGTACTTGAAGAAGTTTAGGTATTCAAACCTCAACCCAACACACCCCCTCAATCAATTACACTGTCTCTAAAAACCCTTACATCTTCACAAACAACTTGCGTATAATAAAACTTTAAAATAATTTAACACACTCCAAACTATCTCTAAATAATACTATAAACATACACTCATTAACATTAATAAAAATTCCCATTCTAAAAAACATAACAACAACAAAATTTTAACAACCCTATATTATATCCCACTTAAATTATTTCAACATTAATCTAACATCAGTATCAATAAAAAAAATAAAAACTAATCATCATATTTAATTAATCTACCACTCGAAACAACAACATCCATAATTAACTATCTCGCCTAACTGACTAAAACATTTCATTCATAATTCTGTAACTCCTACTCAACCTCATCTGAACCAAATCTCAACTTCATCATTACAAATCTCCTACTCAACTTCTTCATCATACAAAACACCTACTAAACTTCATCATCATACAAAACTACTCAACTTCATCATTACAAAACTTACTTCATCATCATCTACTTAACTTCATCATATAAAAATATTCTATAACTCCTACTCGACTCCCATCATCATAAATATTATATTCTATAACTCCTTCTCTACTCAACATCACAAATATTATATTCTATAACTCCTACTCGAACTCATCATCACAAATATTATATTCTATAACTCCTACTCGAACTCATCATCACAAATATTATATTCTTTAACTCCTACTCGAACTCATCATCACAAATATTATATTCTATAACTCTTTCTCTACTCATCATATTCTCCTTCTCGACTCATCATATTCTCCCTCTCAACTCATCATATTCTCCCACTCCACTCATCATATTTTCCTCCATAACATTATTATCAATTCAATAACCAAACAAAGGAAAATAAATAACTAACAAGTAAAACCTTATACAACAATAAAATTCAGATATAGAAAACTTAAGGTTCCCTTAAACTTCAATAATATAAAATTTAATAAAAGTTATGCTTGGTTGAGTTTATTGTTGACTAATAAATAATGATCCATTTACTGTTTACATCACACCCCCTTAAATGGATCATAATTTTTTTTTCACCACCCTTAATTCTTTCAAAATTCTGTTAATAACAGGAAAAATTTAACTCAACCAACCCTTTTATTGATATCCAGAGCCCTTAAGTTTACATTACAACTTTATCATCGAAAAAAAAAAAAAATACACACCTTATCAAAACTTACATGCTATATAATAACCCAAAACCACATATTGATCGATAAAACACTCATTAATACACTTTATCTACTCTCATATCGTAATATTCGAATTATAAACTTCAAAACGAGTTTATATTGACATACTTTATAAACACAATACCGAAATTTAAAAATAGAATCTCATTATAACACTTTTTCTCTAACAAAATAATGCTATAATACAATTTTTTTTCTATTACGATACAGGACAAATCCAAGAAGTTAATGACTAAGGAGTTTTCATCAATATTTTTTTGTAATGCCATTTTTATAATACCTATTTAAAAAGATTTGATTCCAATTTTTACTTGTCTATGACAATGCCCGCCACGCACTGCGATTTTTATTCTCGCGAATTTTGTCTCTTTCTACCTGTTCATAGAGTACAAAATATTCGCGCGAATTAAATTCGCGCCGTGGTGCGGTGGATTCTGTGACAAAACACAGATTTCTTGCGGTATTATTTCTGCACGATTTTTTTACCGCAATGCGAGCAGCTTCAAACAATTCCATAGGTCGCAGAATGGTCGCAAAAATTCGCGCGAATAAAAATCGCAGTGCGTGATAAACCTTAGCGATGATGTGCTTGGGTTTTGGCGCCATTCATACGTTTTGCTGTATTGAATTTAATGAGTTTTATTATATTCTTGCTTAAAAATGTCTGATATCAGTGAATGTGAAGAAAATTTGACTGCGCCCGATATTTTAGATACGGCACAGGAAATTACTCATAATCTATTACCAGCAAAGACGAGAAAATTATATGATAAAT
The DNA here is from genome assembly GCA_945859665.1 of Anorthoa munda. NCBI lineage: Eukaryota > Metazoa > Arthropoda > Insecta > Lepidoptera > Noctuidae > Anorthoa > Anorthoa munda. The sequence continues at coordinate 7,594,203 of OX243917.1, read as the reverse complement.
GCTATTACTTCTATATGGCATGGAAAATGCATAAAAGGTATTTAGTAGGTTCAATCCCAACGTATGAGTGTAGATAAAGTAGTGTATGAAACTGCACATAACTAGGTATTAAAACATTCGTGTGAATACTATTAAAAAACTCGCCTACGGCTCGGTTTTTAAACACACACTCATGTTTTAATACCCCTTATTATGCAACAGTTTCATAAACTACTATTATCGCACTTATACACTGATTTTATCACCAAAAGACACATTTTTTTCATCCTGACATCTTTCAAAAATTCACTTGTTTCTTCATTTCTTCCAATTTCATTTTGTTTTTTTCAATTTTCCTCCTTGATGGTTATCATATTTTCACCTGATCGACAATCGTGGAAGGTACAACGCGTCGAGTTCTCCACAGCTCGACTCTCATTACTCTGGTCTTCTTTTGCTGGATGGCCCATGACCTGTTGTACAATGAAAATCAAGGGCGGGTTTGGGATAGCCATATTTATTCTGCTTTTACATGATTATTGAAATATATGCTGTATGGTCGAACACTCGAATTGATCTCATAACGTAGCCATGTCACCAGACATGAGCAGTCACAATTTAAAAGAATTCTGACAGTGTTATTGATTGTCATAAAATGCTGAACATAAAGTATTATGTTCAGCCAGTACTTGAAGAAGTTTAGGTATTCAAACCTCAACCCAACACGAACATGGTTTTGATAATGACTTGTGTCATTTACTTGCAATAAAATTTTCTCTGTGCAAACTACGTTTTTAGTTCCATATCCTAGTTATCTAGTTTATTTTATTCAAAACAATCCTTCCTAATTTTACAGTAATCTAAATTCATACTCTAAACAATTTACCTTTCCCTTAAATTTTCTACTGTGACTTTGTCCTCATTTCTTCGCAACACATGCCCAAACTGTTCCAAACCACTTTTCAGTCACTTTCAGACTTATTTTTGACCCTCGACGGAAAAAGAAGGTTGTTATAAGTTTAACGTGTGTACCTGTGTGTTTGTGTATATGCATAATTGTGTATCTGTCTGTGGCATCATAGCTCCTAAACGGAATCAATTTTAAAAACTTTTTTTTCTGTTTGTGTAACTTTATCGAGAGTATTCTTAGCTATGTTTGATGTAAATCGGTTCAGCCGTTCTAAAGTTACGGGCGTTTTACTGTTTCAATCTTGGTGTTTTTACAAGATATCGTGTCATAATTACGTGTTCAATAGATTGTCGATCGAAGCGTGTCTACTACTAGATAAATAAAAAAAAAACAACTATCGAGTGTGTTTTTAAAATTTTACTTGTCATTATAGTCATTCTTATGCTACTTATTTGCGTAACACGAAGGACCACGCGAGAATGTGCTGCCTGTCAGTATGGTCATGTGAGAGTGGTAAGACATTTTTTCATACTAGTAGATCCGTCTAGTTACAAGCAAATGAATACTTCGTTAGGATAGTAACGCCATCTATTGGGATTTGAAGGAACCATCAGCTGTCAATCAATTATTATATTTGAGTCGGTAGTTCTAGCTGTGACGAGTATGGTAAAGACAGATCACTCGACCTGGCTGGCTGCTTGCCGGGTGCGCGTACTTGATCTAAATAACCATGTGCAATGTAAACGGATGATTTAATATTTTGGACATAATATATGTCCCTCCATCTTAAACATATTAGATCATAGATAGCAGACTTACTAGTATCACTTGCAGTATTTTGTCTTTTCGTAGTTTCAGTAAAACTAATTCTATTCACGTTTTCTCCATCTCTCTCTGGCATCGCTGTCGTAGACTTCATGATTTGTGTATTGGTTATTGGTGGATTATGCGACGGTAAAAAGGGAGGACCTGGAAAGAATATGTCATTATTTGTAAAACATATAACTGTCTTTTTTTTGTGGTGTAAATTCTCATGTAATTCTTCCATCCTGGGGTAGTTGGAAAGGTCTGTCAAACTTTTACTGCCAACTTTGCCTGCCTTTTACACCCCAGTGTTCCATCGCACACTTGCGTCGGAGACTGCGGGTGTATTTGTGGCTGTGGAAGTCACTGCCTTCCGCAGCCTTTATCCCGTATTGGGGAGAGATATTTCCTCCGAATTTCATCAAAGAACTAGCGTGGAATACTACGCGCCGTCATCTAGAATTCTGATTGATGGATCCGAATCCATCGTCCCTGGACCTTTAACTGTTTGATTACCATAACTAATGTTACATTAAAATCATCGGCATTTCCCTCCCAAGAGCTAACTCTAAGTAGCAGATGGAGACTGAAAACTCTTCTCGCTAATTCATATTGCTTAGTAAAGTACTTAACTACTTCTCAAACCATCCCGGGATTCTGATTTGAGCTCTCTATACAGGAGCTTTGTGTGGTTAAAATAATAATGGCCCCAACATTGTTCCTTGAGGAACACCAGTGTAGACGTAGCCTGAATTCATTTAAAATTTATTTTCTTGAATAGTTAAAAGTTGCGTCGTAAAACAATTCGAAGAAAACAATATTTCGTATCGAAATATTGTTTTCTTTCATACATTTTAGTATTTTTGATGTTCTAGAGAGTATCAAAAGGCTTACCTGTGGATACATTCTTAAGGTCCATCTCTATTATACATGGTTGATTGAATCTTAAACACACGTTGTTATCTGTAAGAGCAATATTAAAATAGTCAATAGGCATTTTCTTAAATTTTTAACCGATAAACAAAACAGGTGGCGATTCTCAAGTCGAACCGTAAATTTATTTTTATCCAGTCGGGTAAAAAGGCAAGGCAAGGAAAGGGTTGTGGGATGTTTGTTTATTTGTATGCATTTAATATTTTTTATTACCTTATAACTTTCATACCGCTAGAAGTATTTATATAATTAAGACATTACCCGAACGGCCCATTGTATGGAGAATCTAATAAAAGATTTGTTAATAATATATTACAAATATTATATTGTATTGAGCCACAAAAGTCAATCTCTAAACATAATTTTACAGTTCAGAGGATAACCGTGGTCGTATACCACCTACCGTAACTAAACAATACATTCTGGAAAGTAGCATACCACGGTCATCCTTTGATCTGAACACTACTATAAATATGTACGAAATACAATAAAATATTTATTACATGTAAGTTGTTTATTTAAATTCCCGATACATATCGAATAGTTTGTTAATAACAATTTCAGATGACAACATTTACTTGTTTCATACTTTTTAGAGTGTGATTTTTCAGTAGTCGGATTTAAGTTTTTGAACTTATTTTTTAACAACTTTAAAAAAGGACGTAATCAATTTTACACATATTTATGTAATATTGTTGGAATTGGCCAATATTCACATAAGTTACTCTAATTGGGATTCTAAACATGTGTTTGATATTTTTGTATGTTTGTTTGTATGTATGTATCCACGCATTTCTCCGAAACATACATACATATCGGATCGTGACACTTCTTTTTTAATTTGATTAGATATCTTTCAACTTAGAGAATAATCAAAGTTTCCAAATCGGTTCAGCAGTTTTCAAGATATGGAATTCACAATCGAACTCCTTAGCGACAAACAGCACGAATGTGTAAATAGAGTTATTTTGGGTATTTTGTCAATCCTGCTCACTTCTTAGTGATATTGTAATAAAAAATAAACCGAATTCAAAAGCAAAACACTAAAAAGTGCCAAAATATTTTTGGTTTCCGAAGTCTATGTTGAAAAACGATAAAAACAATAGGTACCAAAGACATCAACTTATTGGTGTTTTCTTTAGAAGTCGGTTTATTTTTTTGTGAATACTTTTTTATTATTTAAAGTATTTTGGGGTTTATATGTTTATAGCCACATCATATTTTTTTCTGTTTAGGGTTTGTTGTTTTACATGTATCTAGATAATGCATAAGTTACAAGAGTGGACTCTAGATAACGTATAACGATAATGTAGTTGATTTAGAAAATTTACTATTCACTAAACGACAGGTTCAGGTATGTGCCTTGTGTGTGTAGTGAATGTTAGCTAACGAAACATACACATAGGTTTATGATTCGAAATTTGAGAGACTCAGTTATGAGGGAACAAATGAACACAAATGCATACATGCATATATACTTACTTGCATACATACCGATCAACAAACACTTTGCGACGCAGCGTAATCGGGTAAAAATTAGTTTTCACTACTTTGGCGGGATATATATCGCTTGACAAAAATATGATGTACCAAACCCTACTTTCATTTTAAAATCCCTGTTCAATAATACCACACATGATAGGGTGAGGAGGGGAAAAATAAATATGTTTTTCTTGATTTAGTGCCCCTTATAGGGCGCCATATTCAATTTAACGTGACGTCACATAGCCCGTAACCAGCGGACAAACAAGACCCTTCAACGACACCTTATTTGTCAAATTATGATAAGTACTTCAGAAGTTATGAGGGGACAGATGGACATACATACAAACATACACAAATACCGGTCAAAAATGTTACCCTCCCTTTTGCTTCGCCGTAGCCGGGTAATAAATAGAAGAGTGTTGTCCTTGACTGGTTCAGTACGGGGAAATCGGAATCCATATGAGGCACCAGGAAACTGTCTAAAGAATCTTAGGTGCTTTGTTGTGAGATCAATTTTGTCATAGTCAAATTTTTGGTTGGGCGTGAGTCCGCCATGAAAACTGATTTTTTTTCACAATTAACTACAATATTGTTTACATTGCGCGGAATTGACACAAGAAGGCAAAAATGTTACAAAATTGAGAATATATACGGGTATTTCCACAAAAATTATTATCATCATGCTATACCTTCGAGAAGCTAAGCTGTTAATCATCATTTCATTATAAGACCGTCTATTATATATGTACAAGAAGATACTACAAGATCAAAGAGTAATAACAAAAGACTATAGGAGAAAAAGAAAGTTATGCGTTCTCAGTAACTCCAATCATAGCGGTGCACTGGAAATATTGGACAACACTTTTGGCCGACAAACGGAATATGACTGTTGTAATTCTCCAAATTCGCCAAAAACATCCCAAAAAACTCTTTTTCACCCTATTATGTAAAAGGGTTATAGATAGGGACAGTAGTTCTCATGAAATTGACGTTATTAAAATAATTAATTCATTAAATAATACAAATTCTACTGGACATGATGAAATAACCACTAAAATTATTAAATTAAATGCGAAAATTATAGCATCCCCACTTAGCCACCTAATAAATCTCTCTTTTGAAGAAGGTGTTTTCCCATCTAGACTAAAAGAGTCTATAATTAAACCACTGTTCAAAAAGGGCAACTGTGCTGATATGGAAAATTATAAGTCCATTACACTGATCCCAATCTTTCCAAAAAAAAATAAAAAAAGCTATGCATGAGAAAATAAATAGCTTTGTAACTAAATACAATTTAATTGTGGAGAGTCAGTTTGGTTTTAGGAAAAACAGTTCAACTACTCTAGCCAGTTTTTCTTTAGTGAAACTAATTACCGAAGCACTTAATAAAAAATGTCTACTTTATCGGTATTCTTATATATGAGCAAAGCATTTGATTTTGTATCACACGAACGACTATTCTACAAGCTTGAGAAATATGGCATACATAAGAGGCAAAGCGCATGATTGGCTTAAAAGCTACTTATCTAATCGCCAACAGAGAACTGTTATCTCTTGAATAGAAAATGATACTAGTACGACATATTGCTCAGAACTAAAGACTAATGGTTCTGGCGTCCTGCAGGGAAGTGTACTGGGTCCACCACTATTTATATTATATATTAATGACCTCAAAAAATGTTTAAAATATGAATGTGTCCAATTTGCTGACGATACTACATTGACGATAAAATGTTCCAACAAAACTGACATAGAAATAGATACTAACAATGAATTAATTAATGTGATAAAATGGCTGGAGTACAATAATCTTCATGTTAATATTTAAAAAACTAAAATAGTTCAATTTCAAACATGTAACTTGTCAGTATTACCAACAGGAATTAGGCATAATAATGCAATTCTGCAACCAGAGCCATCAGTTTTATTTTTGGGTATAGTGTCCAGTAGAGAAACAGTCCTAAATGCTTATCATGGGTATGTTTCATCGGTGTTGCGTTACGGCCTAGTCATATGGGGTAATTCAATGAATGTGGAAAGAGCGTTCATCACATCACATCACATCATCAGCCTATTAATGTTCCCACTGCTGGGACACAGGCCTCCTCTCTGTGAGAGCGTTCATAGTGCAAAAGAAATGTATCAGAGCCATGAGTGGCGCAGAAAATTCTCCCACTCCCATGTCTGTATATTTATGAAGCTTGTCTATTTGTAAAAAAAAAACCGTCATTTATTTCCATTAAATGAACAAGTCTCCGAAAGACTGAACAAAACACATGCCAGGAAATTACTAGTGCCTGCTCAGAGATTGCAGTTATACAGTAGAAACGCCAGTTGCATGACAATTAGCGCACGGTTGGCGCAGTGGTTGAGCGATTGACTGTTGCGCTGCGTGTCGCGGGTTCGATTCCCGCACGAAACAAATATTTGTATGACCTACAGATAATTGTTCCGGCTCTGGGTGTTTGTGTATGTGAGTTTATATGTTTGTAAACGCACCCACGATACAGGAAGAAATTCCTAGTGTGGGGCAACGTTTTTTAAAAAAGACAAAAAAGACAAAGACAATTAAAATGTATAATAAATTACCACCTGCCCTGAGAATGCTACCAATTAATAAGTTTAAATGTAAAATGTTTGCTTGGCTCTTAGACATGTGTTTAATTCCGTCAATGAATTATTAAATCATACATTTTGATATTGTAATTAAAATCTTAATAATTATATTAGTACTTTGACATTATTATGAATTCTTTAACACTGTATTTTTTTGACGTTTTGATTTATATTTTGACATGATGATTTATTTTTTGAGATTTTTGATTTATTTTTTGACATTATGATTAATTTTATTGCCATTATGATTTATTTTTGGATATTATGATTTATATTTCAACATTATACAAAATTTATAAATTTATATAATGATCTGTACCTATCTTATTATTTAATATATCTACACCAGCAATCACCAGTATGTGTAAAACAATGTTAAATGTAAGATCTCAATCAAGTATATGGTTCATACTGAGAAATAAATATTTACTTACTTACTTATTTACCCGACTACGGCGAAGCATAAGGGAAGGTTTTGTTTTTGACCGGTATGTGTATTGTGTGTTTTACACACATTGTCAACGGAATCCGTAGACTGGCGGAGTAAAGGTCTGCTTTTGTAACCGTACGTTGTAATTTCAATCCCCTGTTTTAGCAATTCTTTTTAAGTAGGTATAATTAACTCATTTTTAAGTTCGAAACCGAAAAAAAATATTTGCCACATATGTAGCATGTTAGCGTATGTTATAGGAAGGACATACAACATAGTATATAGCAGTGTCTTAAAAAATTGTACCCATGATTGACGGCATAATTAAAGAATGTCAATTAACTGCAGATAAAATTTAAGATAGAGTGGTATCTTCAATTCGTGGGCAATCAGAACCTATAATTTTGTAGTTTATTTGTGTCCTTTTGTAACTAAATTTTTAACCTCTAGCTGTACTGACCAATGTCTAGAATTAAATAAGTTAATCGTTAAATTACGTTAATGCTTTCTATATCAATACAGGCTGAGTTTTCCAAGTGAGCATGGATGGCCAAATCAGATACTATGAAGAATAGCGAGAAACACTCAAAGGAGTCATGGGGCCGATTTTGATGAAAACTAAAACTACAACATTGGATTTTTCACACACTATATATCGACAACCAGAATTGATTGAAAAAATCTATATAACGCGAGCGAAACAGTCAGTTATATAAATAAATCGATAAAACTTTCTTACATTCATATTCAGGAGTTACTATATTATTCGGGCAAATACATCTGCCTTCAAAGATCGTAATGTTCTTACACCATCCAGCCTGTGTTTCTAATCCTACCCAAATATGTATTACTGTAGTATTTATTTGTTTATTGATCGGCCAAATATAACTTCTTTTATGTTCATGCAATGTTGTTAGAACGGAATTAGCCCGAAAATCTGGAATTAATAAAATGTTTGATAAAAGTAGGTATATAATTATTTAAGATGGACTCATAATTAAATTCATACCAACATATCTACCTTCATCGAAAATAAATAAATAAATTGTGGTGGCAATCGTGGCAGCGAATAAATAAATTAATGATGTATTTGTTTATTGGCCGCTGCTGCCGCGTTAATGGAAACTCTTCCAGTATTCAGAACCCCAGTACATCAGCTGCGGTAAGGCTTACTAGCATTAATTTACAGAAAGTTATCTTAAACCAATCCGCTATTCAGAGTTGCGATGGTTCTGGATTTGATTATTATTTCTGGGTTACTATCAAGACTTTATAATTAAAATGCTTCCTCTACTCAGATCTCTAGTAAGCGTAAAAGTACTTAGATGCAATCTGACACGCGGGTGGGATTTCTGCGCTATGCGCCCCTATCTCGTGCAACAGAGAGAGAGAGAGTGACATCATGCGCTTCGCTCTGATGTTTGTTTTGATTTAAATGGGGTTAAAAATAATGACCACCTAAAAAAATTTCGGCACCGTAAGCTTACTACCAAAAAAAAACATACGGTTCAAAGTGAGAATCTCCTTTTTTTTTTAAGTCTTTTAAAAACGAAATAAAACACAAAAGTTTTAAATTAAAATGGTACTTGCTGTTTTATCTAAGAATGCACTTCAAAATGTATTCGAGGACCATAAATTTAGTAAATGGTCACCAAATTTTTGACGAGCAACTAAATCCACTATGATTGCTATAAAATGTGAGTATATTACTAAATATAGTTTCAACGCCAAATTCCGTTAAGTTTCGCGGCTCGACCTTATTAGTCCAAGAGCGTCCGAATCGAACTCGGGAATTTAAGGCACACGTATTGGTTACGTTCGAAGGGGAGCTGAAGTAAGGTTTCTTTATACCCTGCAGACAACTTTATAAGGGTTACTATAATAATGTCCAAATCATAAAAATGTCCAAAAAATAAAAATGATCAAAAATAAAAATGACCAAGAATAAAAATGACCAAAAATAAAAAAGACCAAAAATAAAAATGACCAAAAATAAAAATGACCAAAGATAAAAATTACCAAAAATAAAATGTCCCAAAATAAATTTGAACAAAAATAAAAATGACAATAAATAAAAATGCCAAAATCATAATAACGTTCAAAAATAATTTTCAAGGGTTGGAGTGTAGCCTTAGGGGCACTATGGCTCGAGGACTTAAAGAAATTATCACTTATTATTTTTTATTTCTGGAATTTTTCAATTTTATTGCAGTTTCGGGTTAACCTTAACCACAAAAACCATTGAGGTTCCGAGAAGCATAGCCCTGCGACGCACTGTTTCCGAATTATGGGCCTCCGAATTCTATTAAATATATATTCGAATATCTCGAAAATGGTGTCTACTAGGCAAAAAATAATTCAAAATTTTGCCCCCCTTTGTAGCCCCCATGCTAGCAGCATCCTAACATGAATACTATACTATCATTTTGCAAATTTAGACCGTTTTATACAAAATAAAATCAAATTTGGGGGCCCATAATTCGGTGCGTCGTAGGGCTATGCTTCTCAGACATAAATGATTGTTATGGTCAAGGTCAACCCGGTACTGCAATAAATTTGAAAAATTTCTGAACAAATAATTTCATGAAAATTTAGTCCATTTTTTTTTCTTTTCTGCTTATAGTGCCCCTAAGCGTATACTCCAGCTTCTAAAACTCCGCCCCTAAGATGACCCACAGACCTTTTCAAGAAATTAAATATTTAGAGAACTAACTATTGTCAGTAACGAGAACTGTTCACAAAGAGGTTCCGTTAACATTTGTATTTTTTGCAGATACCATACCATAAATAAAAAAGATTAATTCAAAAACTCAAAAAAACCCGTCTGCTTAAAAAGCGAACTAAAAAGACGTAAACAAGAAAAATCATGCTGTGCAGTCGGAGGATACATATTCGCGAGCTGGCTGACCATAACCAGATGTATCCTCCGACTGCACAGCATAATATAATTTTTTTCTTGTTTATGTATTTTTAGTTCGCTTTTTAAGCAGTCGGGTTTTTTGCTTATTTTTTTATTTTTTTTTATTATTGGTTGGCTCGCGCTTGACCACTATCTCACCTGATGGTAAGCGATGATGTGGTCGACGGTGTAACACGCTTGCCTAGAAGTAACCTTGTTTTTGTTAATATTTTTTTTTTCTATTTAACACTTTTTCGTAACAAAGTGGCCAGTACGTCATAACGCCAATTTCATAGGTAGGACCAATTATATTACCTAAAGGTCAGATCTTCGATAAACTTTACTTACTCAATTAATTTTTCGTAAGTACTGGACCATTTTTCGTAAGTACCGGTAAGTACTCGTATTTGACATTTTTATTTTTGGTCATTTTTCGTATTGGACATTTTTATTTTTGGACATTTTTCGTATTGGACATTTTTATTTTTGGACATTTTTCATATTAGACATTTTTATTTTTGGACATTTTTCGTATTGGACATTTAAAATTTATGACATTATTATAGTAACCCCTTTATAAGACAGCACTGCAGGGACTTTTATAGGATAATGTGATGTTAAATATTTGCGCTAATGTAAGTAGAGATATGAACTTATTTCCATAATGCGTATTGCGTTTGTAAATCCTTTCGTATTACAGAACTAAAATAAGGGTAGTTGTTCCATTAAACTGCGCGTTTCGCGATCGTTTAAATGGCGAAGGAGCATTACCTTTCACTATAATTTTTATTATTCTCCTTTCTCTATTATATATTTGATATGTATTAGTATATTATGTAATATTGTATGTATGTATTGTATGTTATTAAGTCTAAGTAATATTATTTTTGGTTTTTTGTACACTGATAGCCCTAAATTCTTCTCCTATTTTTCAGTCCATCCAAAGAGATTGCCTAGTGCGATAAGACCACCCATTGTACACTTGTGTATTTGAACATTTGTCCTGTATGTTTTTTTGTGGTGTACAATAAAGTATATAATAATAATAATAAGAACGGAGTAATAATATTGAAGCAAACAACACAATGTCAACTTAAGCAGGAATGCTGACAAGAAGCCAGGCCCGAGCCAAAAACACACGCCTACCACCTCCGGCCTCGTCGCCCAGCTCCGCTTCGCCGCCGCCGGAAACCAGCCCCACCGTGAGTGCTGTGACACCGGCCGTGGCAGTTGCGTCGAGCTCGAGCGACGAGTACTTCTCTCCGCCGACGACACCACCACCTGCGCGTCGACGGGGAGGACGCCGGCCGCCGGACAGCCTGGGACCTCAAGGCCCATCGGCCTCTGACAGGGTCCCCGCTCCCGGTGGAAGTGTGCAGCGCATGCGATGGACGCAATCGATCAACGAAAACGTCATGCGCGCATACTTTGGGGCTACAGAGGGGGGAAGTAAACTGACTGCGTACCGTGGTCGGATGCTCTCTCTGTTTCAGGTGCTTGAGCCAGCTGTCAACGTGTCGGCCCAACGTCTATCGGATCAGGTGCGGGTCATCCAGCGTAACCATATGCTGGATGACACCGTACTTGATAGACTGCGTGAGGAATCACGGAGTAGCCGTGTCTCGCCTGCCTTGCGTCCGGCCGCGGTGCAACTGCAACCCAGTGTATCACCGCGACCCGACCATGTTGGTGAGGTTGACGACGATGGGGCTATATCCGTGAGTACCCAATGCAATGCACGTTTGAGGAGCGCTTTGGAGTGTGCATTCCGAGAGTATCGTTCCACACCACCTGAGCTTAGACCTCGACTACCTCGTCTGCCCATGCATAAGAATAATAGGGCGCTGGTGTGTGCTCTAGATTCGCAGCTATCAAATGTTTTTGATAGCAGCAAAGACCTTGCCGATACCCACTCCATCTTGTACTGTGCGGCTGCAGCGGCATGTCGTGTAGCTAACGTCAAGTTTCCCAAAACTGACAGAGCTACACGACCAGCTATACCAGCTTGGCAGTACAGGATTGAGCATCGTATCGGTGAGGCTAGAGCACTAATCGGCAAGCTTATCTGCTTCAGGGAGGGCAACACTCGCCCTAGAGTGATGCGCTTTGTGAGGCGGGCGTTTTCGGGGACTGATATCAGTTCTCGAGATTATCTGTCCCGCGTCACATAGCGTATCGACTTTCTGAAGCAGAAGATCTATGCATGGGCAAGCCGTATTCGTCGGTACAAGCGGCGAGTGGAGCGATACACTCAGAATCGTACATTCCAGAGCAACGAAAGGTGGGTTTATAGGGCTTGGGAGCGACCCGACCAAGGTGCGACTGACATGCGCCTACCGGATAATGACGCCATGTGTTCGTTTTGGCGCGATATCTGGTCGGTGCCTGTCAATCACACCGAGGGTGACTGGACTCGGGAGGTCGAGCAAGCGTGCGATCCGATACCACAAATGGGGGCAATTACCATCAGCCCCCAAGATCTAGCTCGTGCAGTCCGTCCGTTGCCCAATTGGAAATCTCCAGGGCCAGACGGACTGCAAAACTTTTGGATTAAGTGGTTCCAAAGTTCGCACGCTCGTTTGGCATCTCAGTTCCAGTCTGCCTTAGAGTCAGGGTCGCTGCCCCAGTTCCTAACGACAGGAATAACCCACCTGCTCCATAAATCGGGTAGTACTACGGAACCTAAAAATTATAGACCGATAACGTGTTTACCGACGGTCTATAAAGTTCTTACATCCATTCTGAGAGCGAAAATTAATCAACATATTGACAATAACTCCATCATGTCTGCTTCTCAGAATGGATGTAAGAATGGGTCCCGCGGTACTAAGGAGCTGCTCCTCATAGACATTGCTATTAGCCAACAGGTTCGCCGTTCCCGCAAGGATCTGGCGACATGTTGGATAGATTACAAGAAGGCCTATGACTCAGTGCCACATACATGGCTCATGAGGGTGCTGGAGTTGTATAAAATTGATGCAACACTGCGCGCCTTCCTGACGTCATGTATGGGGCAGTGGAGGACGGTCCTTCACTATCCAGGATGTCGGCAGATTCAGGAAAACAGCGAACCTATAAGGATTGAGCGCGGAATATTTCAGGGCGACAGTCTGAGTCCTCTGTGGTTTTGTTTAGCCCTGAACCCTCTCAGTACACTGCTGGAGGGTTCGGGCCTGGGCTATCGGTTGAGAAGAGGTGGTCAGGTTATATCACACCTCCTTTACATGGATGATCTGAAGCTCTTTGCCCCCAACAACTTTCAACTGATGAAGCTACTGAAGGTGACAGAAACCTTCAGTGACGCCATCAGGATGGAATTTGGTGTGGACAAATGTGCAGTCATGCATGTAAAGCGAGGGGAGATTATGGAATCCGTGGGAATACAACTCTCGGATTCCATACACCTTCGATCCCTTTCCTCAACCGAAACTTACAAGTATTTGGGTATGTCGGAAGCATTAGGCATCAATGCTAGTGACGTGAAACAGTCGTTGAGGGAACGCTTCTTTGGCCGCCTGAATAAAGTACTAAATAGTCTTTTATCAGGCGGAAACAAGGTGCGCGCCTTCAACGGCTGGGTCATGCCGGTCTTGATGTATTCTTTCGGCATACTCAAATGGACTCAGACAGAACTTGACGCCCTGGATAGGAGAGTCCGCACGCTGCTTACCGCAAATCGTATGCATCACCCACGGTCATCGGTAATGAGACTGTATATCCCGCGGAAGTGTGGGGGTCGAGGCTTTTTAAATGCTAAGACCCTGCACAACCGCGAGGTATGCAGTCTTAGGGAATACTTCCAGGCCGCTGACGTGGGTATGCATCGAGATGTGGTAGCGGTGGACAAGGGCCTTACCCCGCTCTCCTTGGCTAACGAGAACTGGCGCAAACCTATAGTATTAGATACTAATGACCGCAGGGAGGTATGGCAGAGCAAGGAGCTTCACGGACGCTTCTACCGGGTCCTACATGGGCCCGATGTAGATCTTTTAGCGTCCGTGGCCTGGCTGCGATTTGGTGACCTTTTCGGGGAAACCGAAGGTTTTGTCTTTGCGATTATGGACGAAGTTATGATGACGAACAACTACCGGAAATACATTGTGAAGGATGGCACTGTTGACATCTGTCGGGCATGTCACCGGCCGGGTGAATCTATCCGTCACATTATCTCCGGTTGTTCTAGTCTGGCTAACGGAGACTATTTGCATAGACACAACCTTGTAGCCAGGATTATCCATCAGCAACTTGCTCTTAAATACAATCTTGTGGAATCGGAAGTGCCTTACTATAAGTATGTGCCCGACCCAGTTCTCGAAAATGGCAATGTCACGTTGTATTGGGATCGGTCTATCATCACTGACAGGACTATTGTTGCCAATAAGCCTGACATAGTGGTGATAGACCGACTAGAGCGTCGCGCAATGATTGTTGATATAGCGGTCCCCCATGACGAGAACCTCGTGAAGGCTGAGAGAGATAAGAAAAGCAAGTATCTTGATCTAGCGCGCGAGGTTGTCGACATGTGGGATGTGAATACAGCAATCATTGTGCCGATAGTCGTGACGGCCAATGGCATAATAGCCAAGAGCTTCGACGAACATCTGAGGAGGCTCTCGTTAGGCAGCTGGATCAAGGGCTTGATCCAGAAAGCGGTACTACTGGACACGGCGCGTATAGTCAGGAGGTTCCTCTCTCAGGAGCCCTGACCACCGGTAGCTTGGACCCTGTTCCCGATACCGGTGGGCTACTATTTTTGTATTTTTAAATGTTTTTTTATTTTATTTTTTATAGAATAATATTTAAAAATGTAAAAATATGTATATAAAATGAATAAATGGAATAATAAGAACGGAACCTAAGAATTATAGACCTATAACATGTTTGTCGACGGTTTATAAACTTCTTACATCCATCCTATCCAAGTTGGGCGTTGGCCGCCGCTGAGAGCTAACGTGTGTCACTCCGTCTACAATATTTTTATAATTTTTATAAATTTAATGTTGTTTTTAATTCCTATTGGCTGTTGTACCAAGTTTTGATTCCTGCTCTCTCTTGTGAAGAACTACGAGATTGCTCCACCTCTTGGGCGTGACAAGAAAGGGACAAACAACATTGAGAACTTCGGCTGCAAAGGTCTGTCTGCTTGGGTTGGGATCGAGCTCGCACCCGTTGCATTGGCAATCCATTGAGCGATCAGCTACGCTACGGCAACGATAGTGTGAGTGACGAATATTCCATCTGCTACACGGCGGTGAGTCTACAACTGATTTTTGTTTTCTCTGTGCTACGCGCTACGTGTGCTACGACGGATCTGCTACGACGGGGCCTATGCGCTACGAATTTCTCGCACCTTGCTGTTTATTGTCCCATACTGCGCGCGTCTTTCTGTGTACAACGCGTGGGTGGAATATAAAATCTATTTCGCTCCAAAACCCTACCTCTGCTTATAATTAGCTTTACAGCATGCCTAAATCACAGAGATCTCCGATACTTAAGAAAGATACTCAAACAAATGAATCAGAATCGGATGTGCCAGGTGTGTCAGGACAACAAATTACTAGCCGGCGGAAGCGTCTAAGACAACCGTCCCACGACGATTTAAAAGAAGACATGCAAGCCTTTAAACACGAGATTGGGGAAATGCTAGCGAAAATATCAAACGATGTTTTGGAAGTCAAGGCACAAAATGCGTCTATTCAGAAAACCTTCGCAGACATACAAGAAGCGAACGATGAAATTAAAAGGTCTATTGGGTTTGTTAGCAAACAGTACGAAGACATGATAGTGAAAATGGACAACATCGAGAAGACAAAGAAAGATCAGCATGAAAAAATACAAAGTTTGGAAAACAGAATCGAAGAACTTGAGCGCCTATCGTGTCTATCTAAAATAGAAATAAGAAACTTGCCTCAGAAAGAAAATGAATCTAGAATTGATCTCATACGGGGGGTGTTGAACATCAGCAAGACAATAAATGCGAGCCTGGAACAAAACAATATTAGAGACATCTATCGCCTTTCAAACAAATCTAAGCAGAGCTCCGTCGTCATTGTTGATGTTACTATACCGCAGGTTAGAACAAATATGCTGAAGGCAGTTAAAGACTACAATCAAAAACACAAACCTAACACCCTAAATACATCATGTATTGATAGTAAATTAAATTCTAAACCTATATACCTATCTGAGCACTTAACATTCAAGGCCAAGAGGCTATTTTATTTGACCCGTGAATTTGCGAAGAACGCAAATTATGCATTCGCGTGGACTGCAAACGGCAAAATTTATCTACGGAAAAAGGAAGGAGACCCCCACAAGGTTATCAGGTCAGAAATCCAATTGGAAACACTAAAAGAACTCAAGTGACTATATTGTTCAAACATTACGTATAACCTAGTTCTTACTGTCGATATAAAAAGATACCTTAGTAGCTTAATAATTACCTGTTTTCTCTTTGATAAAAAATATTTTCTATGTCTGTTTTATAATTGTATTAACTTTATTAGGCTTAAATATGTACAAAACATATATACACTGAATTACCAACATGCACTTAAAATATATACATACACTCAAGAAACACAAAAAACCTATACAAAACATCACCCATTAATAAAATCCAAAAATATAATAAACATAAAAACTAATAAAAGACAAGTATGCCTGAGATTGCTTGAATACCGTACTACATTGATCGTTAAATCCAGTGGTGTCTCTGTATCTTATCGAGCACAATGGAAACTATAAGCGACATAGCAACTGAGTTGGATCACTATTCCGTCTCCCACTCAAAACTGTGTACAACTGAAGAAGCTAAGACACTTCTAACTGGCTTCCACACTAAACTTAATGTGCTGACACAAAATATAAGAAGCATAGCCTGTAACTTGCCTCAGCTGGAAATTCTTTTAACACAACTTCAAGTGGAATTTGACGTAATCGCGCTGTCTGAATGTTGGCTTAAAAATAATAATAACAACCTACCCTCTATAAATAACTACACTTATTTCAAATCTACAAAACATGTCACTCAAAATGAGGGTGTAGTTGTATACATAAAAAATTGCCTCGAGCCCTTGGTGTACGAACCCACGTTCGACGATGCAAACTGTTTAGTTATTAAGCTTAAACCGGACACTGTAGTAGTGGCAGTGTATAGGCCACCCTCATACAATATTGACAAATTTCTTAGGTCGGCAGACACTCTTCTTGATTCTCTTGTATCCTTCGCTAACATTATATTTGTAGGAGATATTAATATAAGTATCAGAGACATTGATAATGATCAGAGATCACACGACTATCTGAACCTAATGGCTTCACATGGCCTGCTCCCTGCTCACCTGATTCCTACACGAAGCCACAATTGCCTAGATCATGTCATGATCAAATCTGCTCTCTCTTGTTGTGCGTTAGTGATATCTACTACGATTACTGACCACTATACTGTTTGTGTGGCATTAGAAAAGAAAGTTTCTGACTATTGCACTAAGCACGAGAAAAAAACAATTGATATTTGCAAAATAGCAACAGAACTGAAAGAAGTAGATTTTACAAACATCTATAATTGTAAAAACGTAGACACTGCCCTAAATCAGTTAATGGATATTTTATCACAAGCTATGCTTAATAACTCCGCTACAAAAATAACTAGCCATCGAAAAAGAATAATCAAACCCTGGATAACGCCAGGATTATTAAGGTGCATTAGGCATAGGGATCGTCTGCATATTAAAGCCAAAAACAACCCAAACAACCCAGAAATGCAACTTGTCTTTACTAGATATAGAAATTTTTGTAAAAATATAATTCATAAAGTTAAATGCAGTTACGAAAATCTGGAATTAAAAAAAGCCGGCAATAATATTAAACAAACTTGGAAGGTAATTAAGTCTATAGCATCATTAAATAAACAGAAATCTAAAAATGAAAGTCTTCTTAATGTAAGCCAAAATCCCCAGGAGTCAGTTAATAACATTAATGATTATTTTGCCAGTGTTGGTAAAAACTTAGCAGAGGCCATATCACAGAGTAAAGGCAAATCGCTGCAAATCACTGCCCATCATTTGGCAAACACATTTGCTCTTTTGGATACAGATGATGCAGAAGTACACGCAATTATAACGAACCTAAAAGATGACTCTGCCGTGGGATTTGACGGAATCTCCAACAAATTAATCAAAGCTACAAGCCCTGTGTTAACCCCTATTATAACTTTCATTTGTAATCTGAGCTTCCAAACTGGCGTCTTTCCAGACCTTTTTAAAACCGCGCTCATACATCCTATACATAAGGCAGGGGATAGAGACAGTGTCAATAATTACCGACCTATATCGGTTCTTCCAGCGATGTCCAAGATTCTTGAAAAGCTCATTAATAAAAGATTGACTAACTACCTAATGAAATATCAGCTAATATCGAGCAACCAGTATGGGTTTATCGCCGGCAAATCTACGGAGGATGCTCTTAGAACTCTCACTGAAACCGTGGTTAGGTCACTGGATAGTAAACTTAAGTGCATAGGAATCTTCTTGGACCTTGCGAAAGCTTTTGACACTGTCTCTATACCGGATCTATTAAAAAAGATGGAAAATATAGGTATTCGTGGCAAAGCATTAGACCTATTTACTAGTTACCTAACTAATAGACAGCAACGTGTAAAAATCGGCTCATATACAAGCAGGGCTGCCGTAATCACCTACGGAGTACCCCAAGGTAGTATTCTTGGCCCCCTACTTTTCCTAATTTATGTGAACGAACTTTGTGATATGAAGCTAAATAATGCTAAAATTGTGGCTTTTGCTGACGACACAGCAGTGGTTTTTCACGGCAATAATTGGAATGAGGTGATGAGTTTAGCAGAAACAGGACTCCAAACTATGCTTAACTGGTTAAACGCAAATAAACTAACTATAAATCTTAACAAAACCAAATATTTAACTTTTTCAATAACTAAAACTAAATTACCCATACTAGGAACAAGAAATATTAAAGCCCATGTCTGTAGTGATTTAGCCAGTACAAATGGTACTAGCAATTGTAACTGTACTCATCTGGAGCAGGTTCCACGAATGAAATATTTAGGTGTCTGGGTTGACGAGAATCTTAACTGGCATACTCATACTGAGCTTCTATCCAATCGTTTAAGAAAACTAATGCCTATCTTTAAAAGGGTGCGCCATATAGAAGATAAGCACACATTGAAGGTTATTTACTACTCATTATGTAAATCCATACTCGAATATTGCATATCCATCTGGGGAGGGACACATAAATTACATCTCATAACTGTTGAACGATCACAAAGAGCAGTACTTAAAGTCCTCACTAGCAAACCTAGACTTTACCCTACAGCTGCACTATATAAAGAGATAGGAGTTCTTACTGTACGGCAATTATTTATCTTACACAACCTTAAGTACGCCCATAGAAGGATTCCAAAATGTACATCGATTAATAACTGCAAACGGAGACAGGATGACATTTTCCAAATAACACCGCATAACACAGTGTTTGCCAAACGTCATCCATACATTGCAGCTCCTTGTCTTTACAATAAAATCAGTAAAAAAGTGACCCTGTACAAATTAACAATTTTTAAGTTTAAAAAAACAGTAGAAGCCTTTCTCGCATCATTAGGCTACTTAGAAACCGAACGACTATTTTACGTACCTAATTGAGATATCTCAAATTAAAACACACTCTACCAATCACGAATCATACATTCTACATTCATCATTCACTCCCTCACACACGCACACATACACTCACACATGGTACATATTTAATCAAGCATGTTAAATTTAACGCTAAATTGTTTCCTCCAATTTTAATTTTAATATTTTACTTTTCTTTTTCTTTATTATCTACTTTTTAATTACATAAATACGGACAGATAAACTATGATTGTAAATTAGGCCAACTCCGATCCCTACTGTCACTTATAGCACAGGGAATCCTATTTTAAGTGACAGAGTATTGTTGTTGTATTTCTGTTATTTTTTGAACCAATAAACGTATTTGTATTTGTATCCTGAGAGGAAAAATTAATGTGCACATTGAAAGTAACTTAATAATGTCTGCCTCTCAGAATGGATGTAGGAATGGGTCCCGCGGCACTAAGGAGCTACTCCTCATTGACATGGCCATAAGCCAGCAGGTTCGTCGATCCCGTAAGGATCTGGCGACATGCTGGAAAGACTACAAGAAGGCATACGACTCTGTGCCACATACATGGCTCATGAGGGTGCTGGAGTTGTACAAAATAGACGCAACTCTGCGCACCTTCCTTGAGTCATGTATGGGGCAATGGAAGACGGTTCTTCGATATCCAGGATGTCGACCTATTCAGGGTGATAATGAGACTATAAGGATTAAGGGGGATATTTCAGGGCGACAGTTTGAGTACACTTTGGTTTTGCCTAGCCCTGAATCCTCTAAGCATGCTGCTGGAAAATTCAGGTCTAGGCTATCGGTTGAAAAGAGGTGGTCAGGTCATATCTCACCTCCTTTACATGGATGATCTGTAACTCTTTACCCCAAACAAATTTCAACTGACGGAGCTACTTAAGGTAACTGAAACCTTCAGTAACTCCATCAGGATGGAATTTGGCAAGGGGAGATTCCTCGGGGGGAATCCGAGGGAATTCAACTCTCTGATTCCATACACCTTAGATACCTCTCCTCAACTGAAACTTACAAGTATTTGGGTATGTCGGAAGCGTTGGGCATCAACATTTCTGACATGAAGCAACTGCTGAAGGAGCGTTTCTTTGGCCGCCTGAAAAAGTTATTAAATAGCCTTTTGTCGGGCGGAAATAAGGTTCGCGCCTTCAACAGTTGGGTCATGCCGGTTTTGATGTACTCTTTCGGTATACTCAAATGGACTCAGACCGAGCTCGACGCCCTCGATAGGAGGGTCCGGACACTGCTGACTGCAAACCGGATGCATCACCCACGATCATCGGTGATGAGACTGTACATCCCGCGGAAGTGTGGGGGTCGAGGCTTTTTAAACGCCAAGGCTCTTCACAACCGCGAGGTGTGCAGCCTCAGAGAATACTTTTTAAAAGCTGAAGTGGGTATGCACCGGGATGTGGTCGCAGTGGACAAGGGACTCACCCCGTTATCGATGGCTAAAGAGAACTGGCGCAAGCCTGTGATATTATCGACTGATGAACGCAAAGAGGTATGGCAAGGCAAGGAGCTACACGGGTGCTTCTATCGGGCTCTCCATGGGCCCGATGTAGATTTCCCAGAGTCCGTATCCTGGCTACGTTTCGGTGACCTTTTCGGGGAAACTGAAGGTTTTGTCTGTGCAATTATGGATGAAGTTATCCTGACGAATAACTACCGGAGACATATAATGAAGGACGGGACGGTTGACATATGTCGGGCATGCCACCGCCCGGGTGAATCCATTAGACATATTGTTTCTGGTTGTTCTCGTCTGGCTAACGGCGAGTACTTACACAGGCATAACCAAGTGGCCAGGATTATTCACCAGCAAATTGTTTTGAAGTGCAATCTAGAGGAATTGGAGGTACCGTATTACAAGTATGTGCCCGACCCAGTTCTCGAAAATGACCATGTCACGTTGTACTGGGATCGGTCTATCATCACTGATAGGACTATTGTTGCCAATAAGACGGATATAGTGGTGATAGATCGATTAGCGCGCCGCACAATGATAATCGATGTCACCATCCCGCATAACGAGAACCTCGTGAAAGCTGAGAAAGAGAAACAAATCAAGTATCTCGACTTAGCACACGAGGTTGTCGCCATGTGGAATGTGGACTCGGCAATCATTGTGCCGATTGTCGTTACGGCCAACGGCCTGAAGGCCAAGAGCCTCGACGCCCATCTGTCGAGGCTGTCATTGGGCGGTTGGATCAAGGGTCTGATACAGAAGGCAGTACTCCTCGATACGGCTCGCATTGTGAGGAGGTTCCTGTCTCTGGAGCCCTAACCACCGGTAGCTTGGACCCTGTTCCCGATACCGGTTGGCCTCTATTTTTTTATTTTAATTTTTCTTTTTATTAATATTTAAAAATGTACTGAATAAGAAAGAATTTAGATAAAGGAAATAATAATAATAAATAAAAGCGCCCGCAGCTCAGAAGTACTGGGGTTCTGAATTATTAGTGAAATAGTTTCCATAAACGCACCGCTGCTTTTGCCACCGATAATGATAATCATTTTAATTTAGTCAATTCATCGGGGGCGTTATTTTTTATGGGAAATAATAAGTCTAGCCACAAAATTATTTATTGGACACGTGATTAAACTTCTAATTTTATAACTAAGCAACGGGAAAATGACATAGCCTCTAATAAACTTATTCGTCTTTTTTGCAACGCCAACTAAATATTCTACAGAAAGCGTCAAGTAAAGATCATCAATTATTGTGACTTGTCCTTCTTATTTATACATTGCCACGTAATTTACTAACTCGGCCACGGATTTTATATCTTGTCACCATTTTACGTTTTACAGCTTCAACGCAATATCCTCAAAAAAATATAATTCAAGCTTCTATCGAAGAAAGAAAGAAAGCATAATTTATTATAACTTAGCATGTAAAACAATACATCATATTCTTTTATCGTGAAAATAGCCACTGCATGATTTGGCGCGAGTACGCGAGACGACAGCGACCGGCCATTTGCACCAATCAGAGAGCGCCATTCGATTCATGTGACGACGAGTTGAGTTGATCACATCTCGATTCGACGAGTTGATTATATTTAAAATAATAAATGACGGTCAATGAATAAGTCCAAGAGCGAGCGTAGCGAGCTCGGGAGCTTAGGGCACCCCGACACGGACAGGTTAGGTTCGAAGGAGATGACGGGAGCTGAAGTGAGCGAGCAAAGCGAGCGAACTCAGCTCCCGTCATCTCCTTCGTGTTAGGTTACTTTAAACCCTGCATACAGAAATAGGAGCCCCGCGCAGCGGGGCTCCGTCGACTCTGTCGCATAAATACTAATCCAACTTGCACCTATTCTATATTAAAACCAAAAAATATAGTCTTTTATTTTGTCTCTCCTCAATAGCTTCTGGTAATATTAGTGGCCAATATACTATTTGATGAAATGTTTTTGCAATTTTTTTACGATCAATTAATATGGGATGAGTTACATTTTAAACGTACTGAGTTAAAAAATTAGAAGCTAAATAAATATATTTTTTGATGTCATTTAATAGTATTTTAGAAATTTACTGTTAGAATGCATGTTAAAAATTTTACACGTAAGTTACATTTTAAACGTACTGAGTTAAAAAATTAGAAGCTAAATAAATATATTTTTTGATGTCATTTAATAGTATTTTAGAAATTTACTGTTAGAATGCATGTTAAAAATTTTGATGCTAAAAAATAACCATCATGCTGAGTTGTATTTAGAGTGGTTTACATAGAAGATAACTAGTGGCTAACATAGTATTATTTAGATGCTCGTTAATTGTGGCTGACTTAGTAATTTAGAAGGCAACATACATTTTTGGGGGCGAATAATGATATTAAAAAGAAGCCTGTTTAATTAGCACCCATTTTTTATTAGTCACCTATTACCAAATTCACTGGAAGGGTTCTTTTTTTTTACCCACCGCACTATTCCCAAACCACTGCAAATCCTAAAAGCCAGAATCAACAGTAGCGACCACCAGAAAAGCGACGAGGCAATAAAGCTCGATAAAGTCCCGGAGAATGAATTTAACTGTCTTGGATCCCGCAACGAAATTAATCAGAAAAGAATAACGGATTATTAAGTAGATTGTGACCACAAGCTTACCTGTTTCATAAATTGTATATACCACATCACGAGACAAATTGATTAATTTTATCCTGACTTGAAAGTGATCCCACAGGTTGTAACCAAAATGAAATGGTGGAGTCAATATTTCTTCTTTACCTAAAACAAATGATTTATTAAAACCATTGTTACGATAATTGCCTTACAATTTATTTAGCTTAATGATAAATGATTTTATTTCTGTTATTTGGTTTGTACAAACACTTTTACATGTCGATCATATTTTTTAAAACTAGATGAGGTCGGCGTTTCCTGTCTGACTACTCTGAGAAGAAAGGCCGAAACAAACTCAGAAACAACAGTCTCTTTTAAAGTCCAGACAAAATCTTGGTTAGATCATGGGATCATGTGAAGACCATGTAGACTGATGTCTGAAATGGTCTTTTGAGGAAAGACCCAGCCAGATTGAGTGGACCTGTCCAGTCAGTGCACGCATTTGTCAATAACCGTGTAGCTCAACTCAGAATTTAAGGAGCTCAACGAATTGACGAACAATACCAAAGAAAGGACATTCGGGTAGGCCGCATAAATACTCAAACTGCCAGACCATGATTAAAAACAAAGATAAATCAAAATAAAATTTAAAAAAAAGAATGATCCACATAATCTTCACATTCACAATAATTAAAATAAAATAATACCTTTACTTTAAAAAAATAATAATTCAAAAATTCAAATTAAAAACTAAAAAGACGTAAACAAGAAGAAAATCATGCTGTGCAGTAGGAGGATACATATTCGCGAGCTGACTGAACAAAACCAGATGTATCCTCCGACTGCACAGCATGATTTTCTTCTTGTTTACGTCTTTTTAGTTCGCTTTTTATGAAGTCGGGTTTATTTGAATTTTTGAATTAACTTTTTTTATTTATAACTTTTTAGTTAACAATTTTTTCGAATTATTATTCGAGACATTTAAACATATAAGTGTTATATATTTTTGAAATCACCTCTTGAAAACCTTTATTTTGATACCCACACGATGGGTTTGGAAGAAAAAAGAAAATTTCCCCCCCACAATATGGCGCCTAAAAGCCGCCATTTTTCCATTTTCCAATTTTAATGTAGCCAGTGACACTTGCAAGGTTAAGGCGAATCGATTGACGTATGAATCATCTAAATCGGCCAACGCGCCTCTGGAACTCTGGAACGCCACATAGGAACAAACATACATACATACTTACATACATACATACATAGACTGATAAACACATTACCCTCTTTCGGCAGTCGGGTAAAAATTAAATATTCTTGTCATTGCAAGAAAAATAAGAAAAATTAAAAATCTAAATTCAAGGTGCAAAATAAAAAAAAATCTAATTAAGTGTAGCAGCTCAATCCCAAGCCTTTTTTGCACACGCAATGCAATTGCAATGTGCACATACATAGGTTTGAAACTGTTAGCAAACTTCAGAGTCTTTACTATATAATAAAGACTAACTGAAGTTTGGTTGAACAGTTGTGGTGATGCCCAAACTAGGCGGGCGCCTATATCTTGGATAGCGGAATTATGACACATATTGATTTTTAGGGTTCCTCACCCTAACTAAGTAATTTATCTAAAAGTAATCTAAGTAAATGATAAAGCTTGTCACTATTAATTTTTTGAAACCAACCCCAAAAGTCGATTTAGGGTTTGTTGATGTTTGTATGGAAGAATCTTATTTCTTGAGTTAATAAACTCGAAACTTGGCACATGTTAAAAAGCGCGCGAACATTAGCTTAGCTCCCTCACGGGTAGCTTTAAGCTCACCGACTCACAGAATACTGAAATCTCCGTTACACTATAGACTATACCGCGGACGCACTCCTACGGGCAGCCGGGTAACCACTCTGGGTTGCCTGTTTATAATCTGCCGCACGCTATACACTCCCCCTCGAATTCTAGAGAACGTCCCCGCTCGTGAACTCGCTCAAAGGAAGCTGAACAAACTGGACAAACATGTTTACGTGGACGCCCTCTCGGACGTTTCGGAACTACGGGACGAGGAGGCGTACTGTCGCGATTATGAAACCGAGTGAGATCTGATACATGATACTTCCCTATCATTCTTTCAGGACTATCTAGATTTGTTATTAAATATGCTGTGGGACTCGCCCTTTTTGCAATGACGTACGGCCCGTCTTTCTTAGGAATGAACTTAGCAGTTATGTTCTTTGCTGCATTGCTAAGAACGTGTGACTTCAACAACACTTGATCTCCGACCTCGAAGACTTCGGCAGGTGCAACTGACAACTGACATTCCTTACGTCGGTCCTGTTGTGCTTCAACCCTTTCCCTAACCGCAAAGAAGGTATTAACAAAACTTTTCAAATAAGAATTTATTTGCGGCACAAAGTTATCCTTGCTAAGTATCGAACGAATGTGTGTTGTACGTCAAGGGGTGAGCGAATCTCTCTGGCGAACGTTAAGTAAGCTAGTGACGCACCTGTAGTCTGACAAACCGCGGAATTCATGGCAAATCTTATCGCAGGTAGATGTTGCGGCCATGAAGAATGGTCCGTTTCAACTAAGCGTGACAGCTGGAATTTCAAATCCCTATTTTTGCGCTCAACTGGATTAGCTGAGGGATGATATAAAGGTAACAACTCTTGACTTATACCTAAAACAAACATAGTACACTGCTGCATAACAGCGGATACAAATTGATCGCCGTTGTCCGACACAATTAGTCGGGACAATCCGTAACGGAGAAAGAACGCTTCAATCAATTTACGAGCACACGCCTCTGAAGTTGCCTCCTTCAAGGCGTACAATTTAGTCCAACGCGAAGCGGTGTCTTCTACCAACAATATCCAACGTTCTCCATTATCTCCTACAGGAAGCGGTCCGAATATGTCAATGGCTAACACTTCTCCCCTTTGGTTCAAAACTTGGCTCGGCTTTTTATTTGAAGATTTATACCTGTAGCGGCACCGACACCGCCACTTACAAAGTAATGACATGACGTCACACAAATCCTACATCGCGCAAGCAAAGTTTGCGGCGCGATTTGAACGTATACAACAGTCCGACGATAACCGTTGGGCAGTTGCCCGGACCAGACACAACACCCGTCTGGTCGGAGGATCCTCCCTTTTCTAAGGAGGTTTGTGGGACTTTACACCCTGTTCCACCTACCCCCAAACTGGTGACCCTCGAACATGAACATCAGCGCAGCCTTCGTGCAGAGCTACTCCATCGTGACGTCATCATCACTTCCTCAAGCTTTCGAGCAGTGAGTCACACAGCCAGCCAGTACCCACGGCATCTACGGGGGTATCCTGACCACCAGCATGCAGCGGACGCGCATACCTGGTCATCACCCTCAGCTTCTTTCATCACCGCTCCGACCCACTGGAGCCAGCAGCACTGTCCCGACTCACTGGGACACATCATCACCGCTCCGACTACTGGAGCCAGCAAAACTATCCCGACTCACTGGGATATCATCACCCCGACTCACTGGGGCACAACCGCATATAGTTCCGACTCACCGCGAACTCTGCGACTTCCGACTCACGGGAACCAATCTTCCACTGGCCAGGCACGCATCACAAGATGTACGGACGACTCAACCTGCTATCGACCTCCGGTCTCCGGAGGGGAGTGATGTAGCGGCACCGACACCGCCACTTACAAAGTAATGACATGACGTCACACAAATCCTACATCGCGCAAGCAAAGTTTGCGGCGCGATTTGAACGTATACAACAGTCCGACGATAACCGTTGGGCAGTTGCCCGGACCAGACACAACACCCGTCTGGTCGGAGGATCCTCCCTTTTCTATGGAGGTTTGTGGGACTTTACACCCTGTTCCACCTACCCCCAAACCGAAACCAAAAACCCGAAAACCGAAATACCGTTGACACGTGGTGCAAGTTTTGATATACTCTGTTATGGCCCTACGCATGCCTTTTTTTTTTTTTTTTTTTTTTGCGTGGAGAAATGCTCATGCATACTGCGCTACCACGGGGAGATAGCGCAGTTATGTGGGACTCTAACCCACTAAAACTCCACGGTGTCCTCCTGTGCCGCTTATGGCGGGAACACGGGTACGCGTTAGCACTCACCGCGAACCCGCCGCGGCTGTCCGTCACCGGACCCTCCTCTGGGGATTACCCCCCATCACCGGCGCACCAGAACACACTGTGCGTCGTGACCACCCCAGGGACCAAACCAGTACATGGGTGCCAGACGACCCCGTGTATGGCACCCTTGGTCCCCTTGTGACGGGTCAAGGTCAATGGCCCCGCCACCTACCATGTTTCGGCCGCAGAAGATAGGGAGAGCGGCCAACGCTATACCGACACTCCTCCTCTCCTGCGGCCCCACCGCGTCCGCCATCAGACGGTGGCGAGGGCGACCTCGTCCAGGCCGCGGAAGGTAGGGAGAGCGGCGCACCGCAATACCGGCACTCCTCTCCCGCCGCGGCCTCCAACCCTCAGCCGTGATATCGTATGGGTTTGGGAGACCCCATACGACATCACAGCCCGCCTCAGTTGCGATGTTGCCCAGGCAGCACCACAACCTACATGTTGGCCGCTACGTCGTCGGCTTATCGGCAAAAGCCCTGACGAGCGGCCCCTCCTCGGGTTCCTCTTCGCTTCATCGTGGGTGACCAAGCCACGGTTACTGAGCCCCCCCGCCTCGACAATGCGGGAACCCACCGGGGGGGGCCCTACGCATGCCTGGGAAATAGAAACCTTGAGAGACTCTACTGTATGTTCTATCCACTCCTTGATGACCAGCTATATTGGTGTCATGTCATAACTCCTTCATAATTCCGAGGCGTAAAGAAGTCGGAACTACCAGCTACAAAATGCCTTGTTGCAGGAAGTAACCTCTTTCAGACCAATGCTTTAGACCTATGGAGTCCGGATCAGGTGTATCCTCTAGATCACTAACGATTTTCTTAAATTCCAAGTCATCCAGCTGCGCGCGTCGAAGGTCAGTAGCACTCCTTGCAGGTAAGTCAATGATAACAGAGCAAACTCCACACTGATCCTTAGTTTCTTCTTTGCATATTAGTCAACTAAGCTTATCAGCAATGACATAAGCCTTTCCTGGCGTATATTGAAACCGAATGTTAAAGCATTGAAGCTTTAAAGCCCATCTAACGAGTCTACCTGATGGCGACTTTAAAGTAAGAAGCCACTTAAACGACTGATGATCACTACCTATAATGACCTCGTGTCCTTCAATGTAGCCTCTGAACCTATCGACAGCCCACACGACAGCAAGAACCTCACGCTCTGTTTTGCTGTAGTTCCTTTCTGCTGGAATAAGGAGACGGCTAGTGTACTCTACAGGGCGTTCTTCTTTACCGTCGCTCTGTAACAATACGGCTCAAATAGCATAGTTGCTAACGTCCGTCCTTAACACAAAAGGCTTACTGTAGTCCGCTTGGATGAGAATGGGTGCCGACGACAGGCGCTTTTTGAGCTCCTCAAACGCACTAACCTGGCTTGCATCCCAAGACCAAGGCTGGTTCTTTTTGAGCAGGCGTTTCAAAGGCTCAGTTACAGCGGAAAAGTTTGGTATGAACTTCCTGAACCATGAGCATGTCTGGAAGAAGGTTCTTAGATGGCGTAATGACGACGGTGCCTGCATATCTAGAACTGCACGGATCTTGTCATCATTTGGTGACACACCATCTTGGGTAATGACATGGCCTAAGTACTTTACTTGGTTTCGTGCGAACACACATTTTTCCCTGTTCGCGCGTAGCTTGAATAAGCGTAATCTTTCAAACACTTCACGCCAATCGGAAATATGCTTATCGAAACTACCTTCGGATATAATTAACAAATCGTCTTGGTTTGCGAGAAGGGTCACGTCCTTAAGCGAAGCGCCCGTACGCAGCCTATCTATTAGACGCTGGAAAGTTGAAGGAGCGTTTTTTAGCCCAAACGGCATACGCTTAAAGCAAAAATAACCAAATTACGTCAGAAACGCTGTTTTATCTCTGTCCTGCTCGCGTAAACTAACCTGCCAAAATCCACTGCGCATATCGATCGTACTCATGAAATAATGTTTTTTTGTTGACTGGACCAGCTCGTTTATCAATGGCATCGGATAAACGTCGGTCTTAGTTACCGCATTGAGTTTCCTATAGTCGACACAAAAACGCACCTCACCGTTTTTCTTGGGAATGAGGAGCGCCGGAGAACCCTACGCGGCTTCGCACTCCTCAACAATTTCGTCTGCCAACATCTTATCCAATTCTGCCCGCATAACCTCTTTCTTAGCAGGAGTCAACCTATACGGCGGAACAGCGATGGGGAGGTGATCTCCGGTATCAATAATGTGTTCAGCAAAAGGAGTCGGGTCTCCCCCTGGCTTAAAGATATCTTGATGCTCGACAATGAGTTGTGCGAGAACCTCGCGTTGACTATCGTTAAGTGAGGTCGCCTCGTCATCCCGTAGTACCTCTACAGCGGCACACGAAGGTACAGGTGATCGTAACACCCTCTCAAATTGGGTATACTATTGACAAATACTTAAGTGACGGCTAAATTTAGAATTACAATTATTGTATAACATATAGACATTAAATTAGTAAGTTATTATTGTTAGTGATGGCATGACGGTGGACAGGACGGTGTGGAAGAAGAAAACGTGTTGCGCTGACCCCAAGTAATATGGGACAAGGGCAGGAAGATGATGATAAAATTATTTTGACATAGATTTTTTGACATTTTAATAATTCCTCATTTTAAACGAAGAATTTAGTTTTTGTCTACAGTTCCTGGTTCATCTTTATTTTTATTTTATTTTTTATTAATTAAACATACTTGCCCTTCCATTTAACTTTAGACATTGGCAGAATAGTCGACATCGGCTTTGCTTGCCATATATAAATATAGAATTGAATAGGTCTGACATAATTGGAATATTAATTAATATGTAATTGAACAATTTATTTTCTAATTTGATACCATAATTATGCATGATTTTTATTATTTTTTACTAAATTTTAATTTGTAATCTTTAGCTAGCACACCATATTTTTTTTTATATTATCTATAGGCTTGCGCTTGACCACTATCTCACATGATGGTAAGCGATGAAGTGGTCGACGGTGAAGCACGCTTGCCTAGAAAAAACCCAAAAAAAAACCGGCCAAGTGCGAGTCGGACTCGCACACGAAGGGTTCCGTACCATTATCGCAAAACACTGCATAAAAATCACGTTTGTTGTATGGGAGTCCCCCTTAATTTATTTTATTTTAATTTATTAATTATTATTTTTTGAAGTAAATATACAACTAAACATTCTGTGAATATTTCAAGCGTCTACCTGTTGCCGTTATTAATATCGAGCAAAAAACGGCAAAAATATCACGTTTGTTGTATGGGAGCCCCCCTTTAATATTTACTTTATACTGTTTTTAGTATTTGTTGTTATAGCGGCAACAGAAATACATCATCTGTGAAAATTTCAACTGTCTAGCTATCACGGTTCATGAGATACAGCTTGGAGACAGACGGACAGACAGACAGACAGACAGACAGACAGACAGACAGACAGACAGACAGACAGACAGACGGATCGCGAAGTCTTAGTAATAGGGTCCCGTTTTTACCCTTTGGGTACGGAACCCTAAAAAGAACAAAAAATTAAATAAAAAAAATGAATATGCACACATAAATACACACAATAATACATAATATGAATATGAATATTTGTACGCCTCCTGGCATATTATAGCGCTCTGTTAATCAAAATTAAAAGTGTTTCCTTACCTATGTTAACAAATAAATAAACAAAAAAGTTAGTTATAAAAACGTTTTAACTGTCAAATAATAAGTAACTTACGAATACTATAAATACGACCAGAATGACCCACGTTTATAGACAGGATGGCTGAAAGCAAAACTATTACACAGGTTATAGAATTCATATTTACGATTTAAAACCTCGAAATAAGTAAACAATATATTATATGACACTTCTACACCAACGTATAACTTGCAATGAGCATTTTAAACATTTGTACAATAAATAATAACGTTGTTGGGTTATCCTGAAAATGTATTTACCTGGTAGTTAGATGCGTGTATGTGATGATGTGTATAGTTATGGTACATCAACTATATTATAAGTCCCATGTAGTAGGGGGTCCTATTGCCATCAACCGGACACTAATCCAGACTCCGGGTTGCTTCTGAGAAATTCCAGATGGAAAAACCTAATAACACTTTGGCCTACCCGGGAATCGAACACAGGATAGGAGCATGAGCGCTGCGACCACTACACTAACGAGGTAGTCCACCGCACAGTCGTCAACAGTTGTTAACAGGTTACCTATCATAAGTTCGAAAAACATTTGACCGAATTTAATTTCACCTAAAACTTTTCAACTATTATCGTTTCGTTTTTTTTTACTTCATCGAAGTCACGTCTGTCACTGTCTCAGTTGACCTATTATCAATTCGATTTTTTTCGTTACTTCGACGTTTCACTTGGTCGAAAAACTTTTTACCGAAGTTACAATTAGCCGAAATAACATTTATTCGAAATGTTTATTTTAAACGCATATCGAAATACTAAGTCAGAGAAAAACAGTGGGTGGAATACAAATGTTTATAACACCGACTTGAAAAAAAAAATTGTCGACGTAGCCCCGCTCCGCGGGGCTCCTATTTCTGTCTGCAGGGTCTAAAGTAACCTAACACGAAGGAGATGACGGGAGCTGAGTTCGCTCACTTTGCTCGCTCACTTCAGTTCCCGTCATCCCCTTCGAACCTAACCTATCCGTGTCGGGGTGCCCTAAATTCCCGAGCTCGCTTCGCTCGCTCTTGTACAAATTCTTTGAAATAATTAAACTGTCTAATGTATGTCAGCTATTAATAAATCATTTGCATGAAAATTCGAAATAAATATGTAAACACATACAAGACTGCGTGAAGTCGATTTTGCAGCGATTCGTTTCTGTCACTTAATTTTGTAACACAACATATTGACTTTTTATTACACTATTTCAATTTTGTATTGAAAATGCTGCCAAGTTACCGGCTATATATTTGTGACTAAATAATATTCCCTAAAATGTTGTTTCGGTTTGGTGAAAATATGGCAAATGAAAAAAGATCAAAAGTGGCTTCGGCCAAAAGCAAAAAGTTATTTTGTAAATCGGCGAAATGTAGTTCGGTAAAATAATGCCGATGGCAATTGATACTTCAATGATCTGAAATTATGTCAAATAATGCATATAGCAAAAAAGACGTCGGTCAATAGTTTTCGGTAAAATGAAATCCGAACAAAAAAGATTCGGAAAAGTGATCGGTTCCCTTGTTAACAATATCATTGGATACCCGTATCGGGGCAGCATAATTATGGAACAAAACTTTTAAAACTGTGAAACAAAAACTCCGAATGGAAGGATACTTAATATCATTATGTTTATTGAAACTAAAATCAATATGGTGCCACCACAGACATAATTCTAATTAGCTAACGCAATTTACTTCCAATGAAAGAAAACATTTCCAATACCTCCAGCCCACTTTTTCTATACAGTTTTTACAGCTCAATATGGCATAAACAGGCATTTTTCTAGATTTCGGTGGATTTTCGTGCCGATAATGCTAAATGAAAAGCTCAATCATCAATGATCAATCAATCGATCATTGAACGTTTTACTCCGTTTTTAGGGTTCCGTACCCAAAGGGTAAAACGGGACCCGTAAGTGCCTCTGCCATTGAACGAGACATGCTACCAGAATTACTGGACGCGCGCTATGGTAAATAGCTCTCCCTCGGCCTGCTCACCCTTTACAAAGACAGTACAAAACTATTACAAGCGTACCGTAGACTCAGTATAGGCAGAACTCAATGCGATCGGTAATGCTGTACGCCGGAGCGGATTTAGTCATAGCTCCTCATGTCCTTAATCTACTCATTTTGTGGATATACTGGGCCGCTAGGAGCGGCCCAGTATATCCACAACATTGAAGATTTTAAAGGCAATAGACCATTTCATCGGGCCGTAAGGACCCAAACTTAATGATTTGCACGTGTAGACCCATACGGAAATTATTGGTTTAAATATAATATTCTATTATTAAATAGGAATAACTGACATGCAGTCACACCAACATGACACTTTTTCAGTCTTTTATTTTTTTATTCATGACTATATTCTCCAGAATGCAGTATATTTAAAGAAATAAAAATAAATAAAATAAATAAATAAATCTTTATTCAGAAATTAGAAAGGTAAAAACACAGTTTCAATCTTAGATAACTAATGTAGGTATAATAATGTAAGATGCCTGTACTAGGTAATCCTGTATCACAGGCTGTAGGAGCTCTAAAAATATGCTTATCGTAGGACAAGAGAATTTAAACAATATTTAACATAAGAAGTCTAAAAATAGTGGCAAGATTGTATAATTTTGAAAATTAATTTTAATTTACTTAAAACTATAAACATAGAACTAAACTACTAGGTCATAATTACTTAATGTCTAATTTACCTATATTGCAAAAAATTGCACTTTGATTACACATATAAAGAATCGGAAATAATTGGTAAGCAAAATTGTAAAATTAAGTACTTAATTTTTGCAGCTAACGACTAATTTGCTTAGCCAGCAACAAATTGACGGTTAGTAGGCCATTGCAGTGTCAGCAGCAACGTTCAACGCGTGTGACCTTGAGTATGACGTACTAGACGCCCTCATAGTCGATAGAGTTTATGTGCCTGTATTCCGCTATTTTCCTAGCAGGGCACTCAGGGTCTCCCGTTTTATGGTTGTTGGGCTTTTTAAAGCGCGAACAAGTTGCGCATTTCGATGAGTCCGCTTTCTTCGTGCAATCGGACACCGAGTGTCCAGCTTCACCGCAGTGAGCACACACAGAGTTGACCTCTCTGCATGTTTTGGCTGCATGACCATATAATTGGCACTTGTAGCATCTGGTAACCAGAGTGAAGTCCCTAACAGGGCAGGACGTCCAATTTATAAACAGCCTTGATGTCGAAATTAGGGCTTTACGTATATTGGCTGGAATTTCAATAATGTAATTACAGCTCGACGCATCTTTCTTCCCAGATTTGTGGCTTAATTTAACAGAGGCCAAAAAGGACTCCATGGACATCTCTGGCAACTTGTCGGGTATATTCTGTTCGTAAATGCACCTGAAGACTTCAGATTCAGACAGGGAAGACGGCACTCCTACAATCACGATCCGTGGTTTGCGCTTGTTAGGCTCATCGGCGGTTAGTCCAGATGTAGAAAGTTGGACGGCGTTCTTAATTTTTTCAGCGTCATGCTTGGTCTCTGTGCTAATAATAACACCTCCATTTTTGGTCTTGCGGACACCTCGTACATGCAGCTTCATTTGATCAGGTCGTATGATTTTTGTTACCATGTCTTTAGTTTCGTCACTGGACTTGAGTTTGTCACTAGGATAAATGACCACAGAGCTTAAATTGTTCGGTCGAACGAAATCATTTGACCCCTTTTTCACCATGTCGGCAAACGAAACATTGCCCGCAGTGCCAGAATCCTTAATCGTCTGCTTCAGGTCCGAGATGTGTTCAGTCAAATTGCGCTTTTCTTTTAAGGCATCAATCATGTCGTGTGCTAGAATTGCTTTCTGCTTCAAAGATTGGTATAGGACTGCCATCTGTGAGGTGCCAGATCCTATTTTACGACACAAGTTAGAAATTTTTAGTTTCTGTTCCGAATTTAGTTTGCCATCCGAGGCAATAGAGCAAACCTCATTTAAGTGCTGCTCAATGGTTGACATCCATCTTTGTATGTCGGGCGTGGATGCGACTTCAATCGAGAAATAAAGAAAGAAAAAGTATTTAATTGCCACAAAACGACATACGACAACGACGTTATGACGTCACATAGTCTATAACTAGAGGACGCTATAGTATGTAGGTTTTACTAGCCAGCGGCTTCGCCCGCGTCAAAATTGTTGTCTTATCCCAAGGGAAGATTATACTATCTGTATGTGCCAAAATTCATCCAAATCAGTTCTGGCGTGATTGAGTAACAAACATACATCCATCCACCAATCTGTCACATTCAAAATTAAGTAGGATGTAGGATTAAATAACAAGCACAATGAAGAAAGAAAAAGCAATAAAATAGTATTTTTCCTCTCTCTCTATTTCCTTCCTCTGCCTCTTTCTAATATACAACCGCACTACATACATAGATGTAACGAACAACATAGCAAAAGTGTCGGCCGGGCGCTTTTTTCCATATACTTAGCTTCCACCCAACAAAACCGCGATAAGGAACTTAGTTCCAATAACACATAATAATAACGTGGAGTCAAAGAGAAACACAATGTACAAATCAGCAGCAGACGCGCGCATTCAAGCTTCGATTTTCGTGTGGGATTTTATTTCGATTGAAATTTATACATTACTAGCTTCTGCCAGCGGCATCGCTCACGTGAATGTCGAAAATTATCCCAAAGGAACATATTGTCGAGATAAAAAGTATCATACTGTTATATTTTTAGTGCCTATACCGAATATATTAAATTATAATTACTCATAATCTCATTCATCAAATGACCAGCCTGACACTGCCGTAACCACGCAGACCCCAAGCGATGTGGGTGACACTTCTTTCGACACAGCCGGCTCAATCTGTAGTCTTGAGGGGATACCCAGCCCAAACACGCCACTGACAATCAACCTGCAGAAGTCCAGTATCTACATCACAGATAAAATTAACCATGGCGATCGAGGCAAAGAAACTTCATCCGTCCAAGAAAAGGAACCGAAAAAAGCTTGTATTCAGGGGACTAGCGTAGAAACAACTGTTGTGAACCTACAGCTGACATCACAATCTCCACAAACTCAACCACAATCAAGTGATAAACAGAGAGTTATGATTTTTGGCAACCAAGCCGGTTATCATTTCCGAAATATTATACAGGGCTATCTTGGAAAACAGTTTACCGTAACATCATTTTTGAAACCGAATGCGACCACCAAAGAAGTTTTGAGACCCTGCGTAATTATGTGTAAAGACTTTAATAAATCAGATTATGTGATTATTCTAGTAGGTACAAATGATAGAAACCCTATAGACATCCAAACATTTTTAGGGTTCCGAAGTCAACAAGGAACCCTTATAGTTTCGCTCTGTCCGTCTGTCCGTCCGCAGCTTAGCTCAGAGAATCTAAGTACTAGAAAGCTATAATTTGGCATGTATATACATATTAATAATTCCGACAAAGTGGTACAATAAAATCATGAAAAATATTTTTTTTTTCGGGTACCTCCCATAGACATAAAGTGGGGATGTATTTTTTTTTCTCATCTATCCCATGGTGTGGGGTATCGTTGGATAGGCCATTCAAAAATATTATGGGTTTGTTAAAACAAACGATTCAGAGATTCGTTTGCGTAAAATTAAGCTTTAAGTTGCAAATTTATGTTAGAGTCAAGTGTCCCCCCCCCTGCCAGCGAAATGGTTGCTCTAGGCTATGTGAAAAAATTTACAGCAGTAGTAAATATAACGAAATTAAAAGGAAAATTATCACGGATAACAAGGCTTTACAAGTTTACGAGTAATAGTCGACCAACTTATAAAATGTACTTGGAACAGTAAAAATTTTGTACAAATGCCATTGAAAAATTACTAAAATAAAGTTGATAGCTGTGTAAAACAGAGTAAATATAATGCTTACGAACTATGTAAAAATATATAAAAAATAAATCATAACAGGCTTTACAAGTTTACGAGTAATAGTCGACCAACTTATAAAATGTACTTGGCACTGTAATATTTTTGTACAAATGCCATTGAAAAATTACTTAAATATCGTTGTTAGCTGTGTAAAACAGATAGTAAATTAATGCTTATGAACCATGTAAAAATATACAAAAATAAAATCTTAACATCCTTCATAATAATGATTTCTAAATTAATAATGTTTAAGCTCGAGTAACGCATTGGAGTGGCCGGAGTCGTTGGCAGTACCAGAACGTAGTCCATACGGCGCATGCGCACGGTGGACTCTATTTTGTGTTAGTGCAGAAGTATTTTCGACGTTTTGTAATTAAAACGTAAAAATAAAGTCAAATTAGATTCGATTTCCAAGCAAATTACTTATTTTCTTTTGTCGATATCCTTCAATAAAGTTAATATTCGACCCGACTTCATCACTAATTGAGTAGCGTAAAACTTTCCAGAATAAAATAGTGAATACCGCAGATTAGAGGATTCACCTCTAACCTGCGGTATTAGAGGAGATTTGAGGTGAATACATTCGACTTTATTCTAATTCCGAAAGAGAAATGAACAAGGAGCGTGCACGCAAGGATCCAGGAACGAACTATACCATTCCCCGTGGCTCTAACGCGCGCTCGTATCGGCTCCTTTCGCAATTCGCACCCGCGGTGGTACTTAAGTATATAATATTTTTCTAACTTCAGTTGCGAAGTTGGCTTTTATAACTCCTTCTTCAGTTACCAGTTAGTCCTTATTTAGTTTAAGTCAAGAGTGAATAGATTACATCTAGGCAAGCGTGCTTCACCGTAAACCACATCATCGCTTACCATCAGGCGAGATAGTGGTCAAACGCGAGTATATAGATTAAAAAATCCTATGTGGGCCTGTTTTTAGACTTTGTGAGCCGCTGAAACCGTTCTAATGTTCATGTAACAACAACAAAACCCTCTTTATAGTCCGCATTATTATGCAACTTCGGAACCCTATTACTGCGCGTGGCCCGACACGCACTTGGCCTGTTTTTTTATATCACACAATCTGTCATCTAGAATGCACCAATGTGTTAGTCGGCCAAATCTACAAACATTATTATTTAAATGAAAAAAATGTTAATAATTTATTGAAATTGGTATGTTATAATGGTAAAAATTCGTACTTTGTGCCTTTTCATGGTGACTTTAATCAATCAACAAATTATGTAAATAAGGTAAATGCTTGCAGATTAATTCATAGGCAAATTCTGCACTTAAATTATAAGTTTAACTATCAAAAATATACTGATAAATTGACTACTATGAAAAGGCAATTAAGTACGGTGGACAAAGGTGTACAAACCTATAGCCTAAAAGATGCGAGTGTACAGACTGATGATTTCAATGAGCCAGCCCAGAAGAGTGACTTTTTTCGTCAATAATAATGAGACTTATTTAACAATGATTCATCAGAATATAGCCGAGGCACTAAATAAGCGTGATGAAATCTCGTTAACAATATTAGATTTACAAAATAATGATATTAGCATAGATGTATTATGTTTAACTGAAACATTTTTACTTGATGGGGCGGAAAAAAACTTTCGCTTTAGAGGTTTTACGACAGCAGCGTACTATTCGAGGAAAACATCCAAACGAGGGGGCGTCATTATTCTCATATTGAAATTTATTTGTGATACCCTGCACGGTGGATCAGACCGGAATAGAAAATATTATAAAAAAAAACTGATCCCCCAGGGGATCAGATCGAGGGGATCAGACCGGAACAAATCTAAAAAACGATATCGAATTTAAAGTTATAGCGAAAACAAAAATTATATCTGAAACATGTGTGTTTGAATGCTGTGGGATCGAGCTAATTAAATATGGTATAATTCTAATCTGTCTATATAGAACACCGTCGTCGAATGTAGTGATTTTTCTAAATAAACTAGACACGCTATTAAGAACGCTGTGTCGTAACACTAGAAAGAAAATTATTGTGTGTGGCGATACAAATATTGACATTTTAAAGAAATCCAAGGAAAGCAGGGAGTATAACTACT
This sequence comes from Anorthoa munda, assembly GCA_945859665.1. Classification (NCBI taxonomy): domain Eukaryota; kingdom Metazoa; phylum Arthropoda; class Insecta; order Lepidoptera; family Noctuidae; genus Anorthoa; species Anorthoa munda. Next base: position 7,554,596 of record OX243917.1, on the reverse strand, counting down.
TATTAAAAGCATATAATTTAAAGCATGTAATCTCAACACCGACTCGAGTAACAGAAATGACACAAACTTGTATCGATCACATTGCAACCACCATCGAAAACGGTTATGCGAAGGTACATGAGTTGGGTTTATCAGATCACTCAGCCCAAACATATTCCTGGGCTGTTACTATGCGTAGGCAGCCGGTTTTAAAATGGTATACCACCATCAGAGCTCAAACGAGATTACAGTGATGAAAATAAGGTAAAATTTTTAAAATCCATTTCGTGTTTATCTTTTAATGACGTGTTTGAAGAAACCTCAACAAACGAAGCATTTGTTTTTATTATTTTATAATCTTTGTTTCCCTACCTGTCGCGTAAGAGTTACAAACAAAACATTAAATAAATCGAATTGGCTTACTAAAGGAATAAGAAGAAGTTGTAAAAATAAAAATCAATTACACTATAAATTAAAATATAAGAATAGTGATCCTCATAAAAAGAGTTACAAAAATTATTGTAATTTATTGAAAAAATGCATCTTAACGTCCCGGAAAATTAATAACACGAATTACATAAATAGAGCCCAAAGTGTAAAGCAGCGTGGAATGTGATAAAAAGACATACAGAAACAGATTTAAAGAATTCGTGCATCTCAAAAATAACTGTTAACAACATCGATTATGTAAGTCCTGACTCTATCGCAAACAAATTTAATAATTTTTTCATTGACACAGTTACTAAGAATAGCCCCGATAGTTTAGGACATTCGAATTTAAATTATATAGATAATAATATTGAATCAATCGGCAACTCTATGTTTCTGTATCCAGTAGATGAGAGTGATTTAAAGAAAATAGTGATGTCTCTAAATGACTCCAAGGCCTCTGGTCACGATGACATTCGCACTGACATTTTAAAATTATCTGTAAATATTATTCTTAAACCACTTTTGTATATTATTAACCTCTCATTAGAACAAGGTATATTTCTTGAAATATTAAAGAGATCAATTGTAAAACCGTTGTATAAAAAAGGTGATAAAACTGAAATGAACAATTATAGGCCCGTCACACTAATATCTATATTCTCTAAAATCTTTGAGAAAGTTTTTCTTAAGAAACTAGTGAACTTTGTCGAAAAACACAAAATTATAAATGACGAACAAAATGGTTTTCGCAAAAATAGAAGCACATCTTTAGCAGTCTTTCAATTAATAAAATCAATAATGGAATGTATTGATAACAAAATTCCTGTTTCAGTGCTGTTTATGGATATGAGTAAGGCGTTTGATCACGTTAATCACGAACGTTTGCTGGGAAAAGTTTATAGATACGGAATCCGAGGAAAAGCGTACGACTGGCTAGAGTCATATCTATCTGATCGGGTACAGGCAGTTGAAGTTTCCAGTTACAATGATCCAACCAAAACACGTGAACTATTCCAGTCCTCATTTTTATTAAATAGGTATGGGGTGCCACAAGGCAGTATTTTGGGTCCTCCGTTGTTTTTGCTCTACATTAACGACTTTCCTAATATTTTAAATCACAAATGTGTACTATTCGCGGACGATACTTCTATTGTGATAAAGGGCGATGACAAAAATATGTACGAACAGGAAATAAACGCTGCTCTACAAACATCTATAGACTGGTTAGAAGCTAACAACTTAAAGGTCAACATTGGAAAAACCAAATTTATACAATTTCATACCTATCGAGGTAAGGCACTAAATCTAAAGGTAGCTTATAAAGGGGTAGCCCTGACAGAAACTGACTCAATTAAATTCCTTGGGATTACTGTGGATAAATTTTGCTCCTGGAAGAACCACGTAAATGATGTTTGCGGTAAGATGAATTGTTTTATTTACCCTCTCTGACGTGTTAGCTGTGAAATATCTAGAAACGCTGCAATTACTGCTTATCACGGCTATATTTCCTCCATATTGCGGTATGGTATCATTCTTTGGGGTCGCTGTGTAGAAATTGATCAAGCATTCATAATGCAAAAAAAGTGTTTAAGAGCCATATTCGGGTTGAAACAAATAGAATCTTGTCGTCCACTCTTTAGAAAATATAAAATTTTGACTTTACCATGCATCTATATTTTGGAATCATGTATATTTGTTTTTAAACATAAGGGACTTTTTGAGCAAGCGACAAGTTATTACGCCCCTCGATCACATAATGTTAACATGTTGCATCGACCAAAAACTAATCTCACGCTAACATCCAACAACTGTTATATTATGTGCATTAAATTGTACAATAAAATTCCAAGTGCCATAAAAACATTACCATTCTTTAAATTTAAGCATAGTTTAACAAATCTACTTATTGATAAATGCTTTTACAGTGTACTGGAGTTTTTAGAGTATAAGTTGTAAGGCGGTAAAGGATAATAATTATACTTAAAATTTAATTTTCCAATTTCAATCTATGTGATATAATTTATTTTTAATTTAATAATCATTTATGTTAACTAATCTTAATTTATTTGACTGCTTGCATGAATTTTGACTTTAGTGATAAATAATAACTACTATGACTAATTTGCACGCCGAAATTACAGGCACAATAAGAGATCTGTATTTATTGCCTAAGAACTTTGTGTACCTTATTGAAGCAAATAAATGATTTTGATTTTTGATTAGGTACCCATATAATAAACTTAATGGTTTATAATTAATTTTGAATTTGATCACAACATGTTATGAGGATAAAATAATAATGTGAGTGCAATAAATATACCACATCCAATGTACCTATTCATTTTAAATAGTAATTAATGTATAAGCTTAGTAGCCAGTAGGTACCTTATGCCAAAACCATTTATTTTCTTGGAAAATGGATCCTTTAAAAACAATATTGTGCTTTTTCGTTAGTTAAACTAATCTTCACTGTCATATTATATCGATATCTGACAAGTGCCTTGCTAAAGAAATTTAACTAAAATTCGACATATTCGTATTAGAATGTCTGATGTCTGTAGAAAAATTAGCTTATGGTGGGTCAGGTTGCAATCTTGTTGATTGTACCTACATTCATAGTATCTAATGAATGGTCACCCATCTACAGTCCGAACCCGGCAACCATTGCTTAACCTTGAAGGACGAACTATGCTGCTATCATTACTGAGTCACGAGCCCGAACATATATTCCGACTGTGTCTTCCCTATACATTGCTATCGCGTAGCTTAGCATTCACTGTGGTCACACATAAATTAGGAGGAAATTTCCAACAGTAAACTGACCACGAACCAATTCAGTTAAATATGTATGACTTGCACTTACAACACGTATATACATTAATCATTGTGAAGTGTTTTACTCAGTGATTAAAAATAACCAATACAAATATCAATTTAGTTAAACTAAGTGTTTAATTTTTTTTATTCAGAAGAGTGCTTTAAGTCGTAAATATGCTAACGATCGTTTGTTTCTTTTTAACACTTGCTGTTAGTGTATCAGAAGACAGTGACGTGTACCTTTATAACAGCCGTACTAATTGTAAGTATAATTAGCAACTCATTTGACCTATGTAGCGCCGGCCCTAGCCCTTGTACAGGGTAGAGCTAGATTGTTTTTCAGCACCCTTTGGTCGACGCTTTCACTTCGTAATTTTTAGCTTTATAAAATGTCTGCGCTGGAGGATTTCCTCAATGTTATGGACTAGAGATAGCTAGGCATCAACGACAATGGCGAGTACATCAGTCATCTTTGATTTGCCGACAATATAGTGATCATAGTGACCTAAATTCAAAAAGGAGAAAACCGAGGTCGTAATCGTCTACATTCGAAGATGTAGACGATTACGACGTCTACCTGAGACAAACTATCCAGTTAGGTAGGTCTAACTTCGAGAAAGAGGTCAACCGTCGAATCCAACTCGGCTGGGCAGCGTTCGGGAAATTGCGCGGTATCTTCTAGTGCAACCACAGTGTCTCAAGATGAAAGTTCACTAGTGTGTGTTGCCAGTGATGACCCCTTCAGGCCCCGCCGTGGCGTTGCTGTAAACGGGCCTGCTACCAGTACTCTCGGTATTAAGTCTCTACCACGGTATTAAGTCAGTTACCTCCAGTCCACCACCAATCAGAGGCAAACATAAGTACGGCTGCGGTAATAAATGAATTCTCCATGTTTGCACCAAACGTTACCTGTCGTAATAAAAGGAAACGCGACGACCAAGACTATCTACTCGACTTGAATGATTTCAAAGATTAAATATCGGCTGTAATCAAATACCTAAAAAAACAAAACATTTTCTACTCTAACATGGAAATTGAATTTATTAATATGCATGTATATGAGAGTATATATTAATTAGTTATATTTTTAGCCGAATTACCAAAAAGGAGAGGGTCTATGTTCGACTTTATGTTTGTTTTTCTTTTTATGTATGTTCACCGATACCTCCGTCAATTGTGGACCGATTTTGAAATTTATTGTTTTGTTTAAAAGAGTATGTTCCGAAATTGGTCCCATTTTAATTTGGTGAAGATCTGATGAAGACCTTCGGAGATATACAACAGAACTCTTCAATAAATAACGGCAAATATCTGGGGATTGCTGCAATCGCATGTCCGTTTAATTTTTATGCTATTTCATAACATAACATCACGCCAGAACGCTCTAGATGTATATAGTTCAACTTGGTACACTCTCATTTAGGGAAAAGGATAGGTACATTACTTAACTACTTGCCTATTAAGTAGGTACAACAAAAAAGTGAAAAATACTTCCAAAAATAAAGTTATTTTTCACTTTGTAGTTTTCTTATTTGGAAGTCGGTAGTATTTTTTTATAAAATGTTTTTTTTTATAGTGAATTGTTTGTTATGTTTTTCTTTTTACCCGACTGCCGAAGGAGGGTAATGTGTTTATCAGTCTATGTATGTATGTATGTATGTATGTATGTATGTATGTATGTATGTATGTTTGTTCCTATGTGGCGTTCCAGAGACCAAACGCGTTGACCGATTTTGATGATTCATACGTCAATCGATTCGTCTTAACCTTGCGAGTGTCATAGGCTACATTAAAATTGGAAAATAGAAAAATGGCGGCTTTTGGGCGCCATATTGTGGGCGGCCCATTTTATTTTTTCTTCCAAACCCACGATAGGTGGGGTATCAAAATAAAGGGCTTTTAGAGGCGATTTCAAAAATATATAATACTTATATATTTAAATGTACCTAATTCGAAAAAAAAAATAACTAAAAAGTTATAAATAAAAAAGTTAATTAAAAAAATCAAAATACCCGACTGCTTAAAAAGCGAACTAAAAAGACGTAAACAAGAAGAAAATCATGCTGTGCAGTCGGAGGATACATCTGGTTTTGGTCAGCCAGCTCGCGAATATGTATCCTCCGACTGCACAGCATGATTTTCTTCTTGTTTACGTCTTTTTAGTTCGCTTTTTAAGCAGTCGGGTATTTTGATTTTTTTAATTAACTTTTTTTTATTTCCTCTCTACACACGGTGTCTACATATCTTTTTTTCAACTCTCCTCTCGCAGGTATCCTGTACGAAATTACTTTGAAATAAACGTACCTTTGTACCTATTTTTTGTTCCTTATAAAAAAAACCACTTAGAAAAAAAACCAGTACAGGAAACTACAGGACTCCGTAGATTTCACTGCTGAAAAATATGAAGAAATGCTATAAAAATGGAACAATATGAAGCTGCGAAGAAGGTAAATCGAGACTACATCAGGATTGGAAGACAGGGTAGTTCAACTTGAAAAGCAATCGAAAATTACAACTGTAGAAATAAATTACATCCCAAAGATTAAGAATGAGACAAAATTGAGTATAACACATCTACGAGTCCCAAAGGTACCCGTTTATATATCTGGGGAGATATCCCCGCAAAAGCTCGAAAGTTGATCTTCCTGATGAGAGACTTCGCATCTCAACATAAATACAAACATTGTTGGTCAGCCTGTGGTAAAGTTTACTAACGCAGAGAAGACGGCGCTCGCTCATCGCATCAGCTGTTAACTCGGAAATGGATTTTGCTAAAATAATTGTAAAATTGTATGTATTTGCATGTATTTTTCTTACTATTTTAAAATGTTATTTAATGTTATTCATTTTTTTTTGTGTATTAAACACCTACCTACGTATACAAGCAAACAATTACACATAAACAATTTCACACACATTTTCCTTCTTTTTCGGAGCTTCTAATAATAGAAGCTGTATAAACAGGATATAAACACGAAAACTTTTTTACCGTTTTTTCTGTTTTATACCAATTGCCTGCCTACTGAACGTCTTTTGTCAGTAGAGGAGGGATTCGGTGGGGGAGCAATCGATCATGTCATGTCTTTTTGATTTCTACAACTCTTGTAATTATATGGACAATTGTAATTTAATTCATTCGAATACAATGTTGTAATGGTTTCTTTTTTTTTTAATTTAATTTAATGATTAAAAGTTTTTATAAATAATTTGGATGCTTGCCTGCTGGCAGAATACAGTCACTTTTAGGCTTTAACATCTTCCCTTCAAAACTTTGTATTTCTGGCAAATAAACATTTTGATTTGATTTGATTTAAACCGTATTCTTCAATAATTCAAATCTAATAAACAATGACAACGTTTCAATAGCTGACTCTACTACATGTGACTTGGCCGATTGCTTAGACCTCATCCCAAATAACGCAATTAGTCAAAACATAAGAAGCATAAATTGCAACATGCCAGCCAGGTTTTAATGTCCTATTTTTGGGGGCTGAGTCACCCGCGTCCGTAGGACAGTTACCCTTATTGCTGTTACCCTACACGTGGTCCCCGGGTGGTGCTAATCAGGTGACACTACTGGTGGTAGTCAAAGTCAAAGTCAAAGTCAAATATATTTATTTCAATTAGGCCAATAAGCGGCACTTTTGAACGTCAAAAATTAAATGTTAATAAAAAATGTACAAGTAATAAAAATTGACTCTACCGTGCATTCGGAAAGTAGCTTGTTATGGAGAAGAACGCACAAGAAACTCCATACTTACTCTTTTAAAAAAAAATATGTTTTACAAAGTTTACTTATGTACATACATTAATAAATTCATATATGTGAGGACGATGCACCCAAAAATAGCACTACCCACTATACAACGTACAGGTAAAAAGTAATAAAAGCACTAACAGGTAAATTCATTAGTTTTATAAATAGGAACATGGTTCTCACATACTTACAAATATTGCAAACATAGGTAAAATACCTAATTCAACAACAACGGAACCTTGTGTGAGTCAAATTCTGGAAAAAATATAAAAAATAACCTAAGAATACAAAAACTATGAATAGGAATACAAATTAGCAAATTTGATTTTGTCCACACCAAAGATTGCCCTACGGAGCGGGACCAACATGTTGCCAAGCATTCTTATCTTGAATATAATCATCTAATTTGTAATATGCTTGTTTACAAAGTGTGCTTTTAACTAAAGTTTTAAATTTACTTTCATTTAGTTTTAATATATCACAAGGTATTTTGTTATAAAATTTAACACAGTACCCCATGAAAGATGAGTGTACTTTTGCTAGTCTATAAGATGGTTGATCTAACTTATCTTTATTTCTCGTATTACAATTGTGTCTATCACTGACCTTACTAAAGAGATGTATATTTTTCCTTACATACATGATATTTTCATAAATGAATTGGCAAGAAACTGTCATAATATTAATATTTTTAAATAGCTCCCTAAGAGATTCTCTGTGACTTAAATTATATATGGCTCTGATAGCTCTCTTTTGCAATATAAATATGGATTCAATGTCAGCCGCTCGGCCCCACAATAAAATACCGTATGACATAATGCTGTGAAAGTAACTAAAATAGACCAAACGCGCGGTCTCCACATCCGTCAACTGTCTTATCTTTCTAACAGCATAAGCGGCCGAGCTCAGCCGACCCGCAAGAGATGTTATGTGAGAACTCCATTGCAATTTGTCGTCTAAAGTGACTCTGGTAGGCTTCGGCCGAAGGCTTGTGACCACCCACCGGGCAAAGACGTACCGCCAAGCGGCCTAGCCGTGTTCAGGTACGATGCTCGGTGTAGCCATTAGAGGAGTTGGGTCGAGATAGTTGTTCCACTGCATGCTGACCAGCCTGACTTGCACTGTTTTGGGCGTATCGGGAGACTAGTTGCGGAGGGTAGCGGGATCCGAGGCACGGTGCGCCGCTGGCCGACCGCAGGTAGTTGGGGGCCCAAGTAGTGTGCCAGCCACACACGAAAGGCTGCCCCGCCAACTGTCGAAAAATCCCGGAATGCACCATCGTGCTGGTTGGCGACCAGATGGGAGGGCCCGATGGACATCTCCGGGGGGGCTCGGGCGTCCCCGCAGTCTCCGGACTAGTGCCCCAATGATGGCGTCCTTTCAGTGTGTGTCTGTAGGTTAGTAGCGTGGAACCTCATCTCACTTCCTTCTCCTCACCTTTCACTCTTAAATAAAAATGGCAAGAAGCAAAAAGAAAACTGGAGTAAAACAGCGGCTGCACCCCCTCCCTCACAAAGTGCAACTCACTAATATTAGAGGTCTGCACTCCAATCTCACCTCAGTCCACCATCATCTGGAGACTGAAAAGCCAGCACTGTTTTTCCTTACGGAGACGCAGATAGGAAGTCCGTCTGACGTGTCGTACTTATCCTACCCAGGGTTTACCCTGGAGCACAATTTCAAACCACGTGCGGGTGTATGCATGTATGCCCGTGACGACACTTGCTATCGGCGTCTCCGTAACCTTGAAGACTCCAGGTTCTCAGTGCTGTGGGCTCTGGTGGACACAGGGCTGGATAAGATTATCTACGCCTGTGTCTACCGCTCGCACAGCGGTGATCAGGATACGACCAGGCTCATAGAGTACCTCAGTGAGGCGGCTGATGCGGCACAGCAGCGGTATCCTTCCGCCCAATTAGTGCTACTGGGGGACTTTAATGCCCACCACCAGGAGTGGCTCTTCCCATACCAGTGCACTGACCATGCTGGTCGAGAGATGCGCTCACCCAGCTGGTCCAAGGGGCAACGAGGGTGCCAGATGTTGATTCGCACACAGCCAATTGCTTGGACCTTCTGCTGACAACAGATCCAGACAGATACTCAGTGTCGATATCTTCACCTTTAGGTAGTTCCGACCACTGTCTGGTGAAGTCTGTATCCGTCTACTCCCCGCCCGATCCCAGCCCAAGAGGCACCCGGCGGGTATGGCGGTACAAGTCAGCAGATTGGGATGGGATGCGATCTTTTTTCGCATGCTATCCTTGGCAGCCCACTTGCTTCTCTTCGGACGATCCATCGGCATGCGCTGACGCTGTGACTGATGTGTTGCGTCGGGGGATGGAGTACTATATTCCATTCTCTGACGTAGCAATGTCTAACGTCGACCGACCATGGTTTGGGGCCGAGAGTAACCACGCCAACGCGGTTAAACACAAGGCCTACCAGGCATGGGTTGACGCTCGAACGCGCAAAGCAAATGACGTGCGTCAGAAGAAGAGAGCCTTCAACACGGCTGCCAAGTCCTGCAAAAAGGTGATGCGAAGAGCACGGTTTGACCACATTAGCAGAATCGGGAACAAACTTTCTTCATACTCAGCGGGTAGCAAAGCGTTTTGGTCCCTGGCTAAATCGGTCGAATCAAATTTCTGTCGCCCCTCACTACCACCACTGCTGAAACCTGACGGGTCATTAGCCCACTCCGCTGAGGAGAAGGCAAACTTGTTTGCTTCCCTTTTTGCGGAATCTTCGCATCTGAATTCTGATGGCGCGCAGCCTCCTCCTTTTCCTGATGGTTGTGTCACGAAAATGTCGGACATCCGCATCCATCAAAAGGACGTCCGTAGGGTGCTGCGTAGCCTTGATGTGAACAAAGCGAGTGGCCCTGATGGGATACCAGCAATTGTACTTAAAACCTGTGCGCCTGAATAGTCTCCGATCTTGACACGCCTGTATCGCCTTTCCATAGAGACTGGAAAAGTGCCGAAGGCTTGGAAGCAAGCCAACGTACAGAACCTACACTTCTGACCCGGCCAACTACAGACCCATATCTGTAACGTCCATCCTCTGTAAGAGTATGGAACGTGTGCTCAACGGTAAGCTCCTGGCATACCTAGAAGCGAACGACATCCTCAGTGACCGACAATACGGCTTCCGCCGAAATCGGTCCACTGGGGATCTTCTAGCGTATGCCATTCACATCTGGAGTGAGGCCATCGAGAGACACGGGGAAGCGCTAGCCGTCTCCCTCGACATCTCGAAGGCTTTCGACAGGGTCTGGCACGAAAGCCTCATTGGTAAACTTCCTTCCTTCGGTCTGCCCAGTGGTCTGTGTGATTGGATTGCGGACTTCCTGAGGGATCGATCCATCCGAGTGGTTATCGACGGCTGCTCGTCCGGTCAGTTAGATATCAACGCCGGAGTCCCTCAGGGGTCAGTGCTCTCGGCAACATTATTCTTGCTGCACATTAATGATCTGCTAAAACCTGGAACCTTTGGGTACGCAGACGACAGCACTGTTGCTGAGAGATACGTGTACGTGGGCTACTGGGCCTCAGATTCGGTCTCTCCGGGAGGCCATGGTTGAACGCCTGAACCTGTCCTTGAAGGCGGTCTCCGAATGGGGTGATGCCAATCTGGTCAGTTTCAATGCTGCTAAGACCCAGGCGTGTCTTTTTTCCGCTAAAAAGAGCCGATTCCACCCGGCTCCATCTTTCCGTGGTGTAACCGTGCCGTTGACGGACCATCTCGAACTTCTCGGGGTTACGTTGACATCGACCCTCAACTTCGGTCCATTCATTGAGGCGAAAGCTCAGTTAGCTGCAAAAAAGTTGGGGATTCTTGCAAAGGTGAGACGGTACTTCACGGCTGAACAGCTGCTCAACTTGTATAAAGCGCAAGTTCGGTCTTGCATGGAGTACTGCTCTCACCTTTGGGATGGATCAGCCAAATACCAGCTTGATGCACTTGAGTCGATTGACAGACGGGCCAAAAGGCTTATTGGCAACGATGCACTGGTCGCCTCAAAGCTCCAGAGCCTCGAACATCGACGCCGAGTTGCCAGCCTGTCGGTTTTTTATCGGTTACATTTCGGGGAGTGTGCGACGGAACTGCACAATTTGATTCCACCTAGCCCTTTCCATCATCGGACTACAAGACGTACGGCCATGCGCCATCGGTACATGGTGGACATCCCTCCCATACGCACAAAGCGTTTTGCTAATACTTTCATTATACGCACAGCTAAGGAGTGGAACTCCCTTCCGGAGTCTTTGTTCCCTGATAGCTACAACCTTAGGGTCTTTAAGTCAAGAGTGAATAGGTTTCTTCTAGGTAAGCGTGCTTCACCGTAGACCGCATCATCGCTTAACATCAGGCGAGATAGTGGTTAAACGCGAGACTATAGATTATAAAAAAAAAAAAAGCACAATTGAAAACTTCGTGGGACCTGTTAATTCTTACGGAATGTTGGTTACCGCATACCTTTTTTTTTTTTTTTTTTTTTTTTTTTTTCCGAGGTGGAAAATCCTCATTGGATGTCCTCCGCCCTGGGGAGGGCGGAGGGGTCTGTCAGACTCGTACTGACTAAAAACCACCCCGGTGTTCCATCTCACACCTACGCTGGGGGTCGCGGGAACAACGATACTTCCGCAACCCCCGGCTAGTGCCGGCCCGCCTCTGCGGGCCACGACCTCGGGTTGGAGGGGAATGAGGTGTTGGACTCCCCCCACGACGTCTAAGAGGGGCGCGCGTGGAACACTACGCGCCACCACCTCGGGTCCTGATGTGTGGGGGGCGACGGACGTCCCCGAGTCCGTCGCCCCTGGACCCATTTAGGGGGGCTGGAAGAGGGCGTTGTCCGCCCTCCACCGACGCCCGGCGCGCCTGCTGCGGATCGGGTTAGCGGATGAAATCTCCCTCTCCCTCTCCGCAGCCTCCTTCTGCGAGACGACTGTTTCGCAGAAGGATACCACCGCGTCCCAGGACTCCTCGCTGCCGACCATAGACTCGACTACGGCCGGCAGCGACAGGTCACTGCCTACTTCAGATATGAGGGCACGGCGTGGCTCCTCCCAAGCGGCACACTCTGCCAGCGTATGCCGCGCCGTGTCCTCCCGGCAGTCGACGCAGTGGTGACACCGGGCGTCCGGCTCCCTGTTTATGCGACACAGGTACTTCCCGAAGCAACCATGCCCCGAGAGCACCTGCGTCACCCGAAACGACAGGGAGCCGTGCCTCCTCCCGAGCCAGCGCTCGAGCACTGGCCGGACCGCCTCGATGGTAATGAGGCCGGCGGTAGGGCGTGAAAGCCTGTCCCGCCATTCCGCCACCAGGACCTCGCGAAGCTGAGACTGACGCAACTCCATATGTCGCTGCATCAGCCCCTCGCCCCGCGCCCGCGCTTCCTCGCGCCACCGATACAGTGACGCGAGTACCTTCGCCTCCAGGTCCCAAGGCGGGGATCCGGCCAGTGCACAAGCCGCCTCGTAGGAGATCGTGCGATACCCCCTGATGACTCTGACGGCCATTGCTCTCTGCGGCTTTCGCAGAACAGCGATGCTGCCGGCCGTCAGGTCAGCCGCCCAGATCGGGGCCCCATACAGGGCCATCGATCGCACGATCCCCACGTAGAGCCGCCTACAGGCAGCGCTCGGGCCCCCCAGATTGGGAAGCAGCGTTGACAGCGCCCCAGCCACGCCCAACAACTTGGGCGCCAGCCGCCGGAAGTGGGGGCCGAAATTCCACCGGCTGTCGAGCACCAATCCCAGGTACTTCATGGTTGACTCGACAGCGATTCGAGCCCCCCGACGACGATGTGGGCATCGGGCGGTGGCGCCCGCCGGGGGCCATGAAAGACCATGGCCTCCGACTTGTTAAGGGCCACCTCCAGGCCAAGGCGCCGTATGCGGCTCACCACCTGTGAGACCGCAGCCGTCGCCAGCAACGCTGCCTCCCTGTACGAACTCCCCCGGGCGGTGACCAGTGTATCGTCCGCGTAACACGTCAGGTCTACGCCCGGTTGGAGTTCGCCCCTCAGCACCCAGTCGTACCCGATGTTCCACAGGGGCGGGCCCAAGACCGAGCCCTGTGGAACACCGCACGACATGCGGTGCTGGTTTTTGACGCCATCACGTCCCACGTAGGTGACACACCTCTCCGCCAAATAAGCCCCGACGATGCGGCGGAGGTAGGGAGGCACTCGATGATACCGCAGTGCCTCCCGAACACAACTCCAGGGCAGGGTGTTGAAGGCGTTGGAAATATCCAAGGACACCGCCAACATCACCCCACCCCGGGACACAGCTTCCTCCGCCAGGACTCTCACCTGCGATATCGCGTGGATGGTGGAGCGCCCATGCCGAAAGCCAAACTGGCTTTCGTCCAGGTCCGGCCCCTCTCTGTACAAGTGGCTGACGAGGCGGGCAGCGATTATCCGCTCGAACAGCTTACCCACCTCGTCTAGCAGCACTATGGGCCGGTAGGCGGACGGCGAGTCCGCAGGGCGCCCCGCCTTCCTGAGCAGGACCAGACGACCAGATTTCCACAGAGTGGGAAACTGGCCCCGCTCAAAGCACGCTGTGAAGAGTTCTCTCAGCCAGGGCTCTAGCTCCTTCAGAGCGAGGGCTAGCACGTGGCCGTGGATACCGTCGGGCCCCGGAGCCACGTTCTTGGCCCGGAGCCGCATCACGGCCGCCCCCATCTCTTCCTGTGTCACCTCTGGGACGCTGATGGCGTCCTCCTCTGTAGACTCTGCGGCCGTGGGCAAAGCCATCGGCGGCGGGATATGCTCCACTCTCACTGGGAAGAGGGCTGCAACTACCTCCTCCAGCAGCTCGGGTTGGAGACTCTCCGTAAGTGGAGGCGCGGCGGCTCGAAGTTTCCCTCGAACCGCTCGATAAGGGCGCCCCCAAGGATCCCGGTCTAGAGTCTCCAACATCTCCTCCCTGGCTCGCTTCTTCGCCTCGCCGATGGCCAGCCGCAGAGTCTCCGTCACCGCGCGGTACACCTCATACAGCGCGGCTTCTTCGTCAGGGACCCGACGACGTCTCCTCCGGTATCGGGTGTACTGGCGTCTGGCCGCTACGCACGCGACACGCAACTGTGCGATCTCGGCGGACCACCAGTACACCTGGCGCCTCGCTGACTGTGCGTGGACCCGGGGCATGGACGCGTCGCTGATTTGCGTCATCGCCCCGCGGAACCACAGCGCCTCCTGTTCGACGTCGACGGGTCCGGTTGTTGCCGACTCCCGGATCCAGGCCTGGACAATGGTGGCCTCCTCGAGAAGTTCCCTGTCGATGCGCTTGCGCGCCCAGCGCGGACCGTCCGTTGGCGGGGCCGGCGTACCGCGGCCGCCGGCGGTCTGGGTGGAGACGTCGAAACGGATATATCGGTGATCCGATAACGTCTCCACCTCCACGGCGACATGCCAGTCACGGACACGGCTCGCGACAGCAGGGCTAGCGAACGAGACGTCCACTACTGACCCACCCCGCTGTCGCACGCACGTGTAAACCGAGCCCCGGTTTAAGATGACCAGGCCGGTGGTTACTGCCCACTCCTCCAGCGCCTCACCCCTAGCATCGGTTACAGGAGATCCCCACGCCGAAGACTTGGCGTTGAGATCCCCTAGCAACAGCACAGGGCGAGGGTGAAGTCGGCCTACGACGGCGCCCAACTCGACAAGGAAACTCTCGAAGTCGGCGAGACTCTTGTTGGGCGAAAAATACGCGCCAACTATGCCAACGCCGTCCGCGAGGGCGGCTACCCAGCCACGACCTCGGGACGGGCTGACAAGAGCCCCGCCAATAATGGCCACCAAACCGTCGAGGTCTCCAACCCAGTTATCCCTGGGTGGGACGAAATACGGCTCGGCGACCACAGCCACGTGAATCGACCACTCGGCCATGCTCTGGAGCAAAAGATCCTGAGCTCTGGCAGAGTGGTTGATATTGCCCTGGAGGAAATGGTAGAGCGCCATTATGCGCAATCCATTCCCTCCACTCCATTCCTAGGCCGGGAGTCGGCCGAAGAGCAGCCAGACTGACGAGGGGGTAAAGAGCCCCCGGCAACCCTGGCCCTCCTTCTCCTCTTCTGCTGCGCGGGTGCGCCACAGGCCTTTCCACCCACTCTGTGCCCAGCGGGCCTCCCTGCAGCTGTACAGAGGCTGCAGTTTGGCGCCGCAGAGCACTGGGCCGCCTTGTGGCCGGGCTGACCGCAGCGATAGCACTGCTCGCTGCGGTCTGTTTCGGCGGTGCATCGTGCCCTGACATGCCCAATGTCCAGGCAACGATAGCACCGCAGTGCCCTGGGTTGCAGCAGCTTGACCCTCGCTGCAACCCATCCCACCAGCAGTCTTCCACTGTGAGCGACTTTTTGCGCCGCCGCCACCGGGCACCGCACCCAAATCATACCGAGCCCGGTAGCGTCGGCGCGGATCTCGCCCGTCCGCACGTCCTCGGACGGACATCCGCCGGCTCGGGCGATGGCCGCCACGACCTCAGCTGGGGTCGTCGAGTCATCCAGACCGTCGACATGCAGCTCAGACGTTTTCATAGGCCTGGACACCCGGACGTCCTCAGGGTTTAGGACCACCCGCAGCTTGGCGGCCAAAATGTCCGCCTTTTCAGCGCTAGAGGCACCCGATACCTCGAGCAGCCGCGCCCCCGTAATCGCCGGCCTCATTTTGAAGCCGGTCGGTGTTCCAAGGTCGGGGAACGCGACTTTGGCCCTCGCCTCTGTCAGGACCGCCTTGTAAGAGACGCCCCTTTCGACGGCTCCGGGCTGCAGCGTGATCACTACAGCCGCGGAGCGTGGGGCTCTGACTTTAGGCGGTCCCGCGGCCTTCCTCGATTCCGATGCGGTTGCTCCAGCTGGTGGTGCCGGCGGCACCGTCCTCTTCTTGCGACGACGGCCCCTCTTGACCACCGTCGTCCAGACCTCTGTAAGGGGGCCAGGCGGGGTCGCCGGTGTGGCAGCCGCCGAACGGGAATTGGGCGCGGACCTACCTTCCGCGGGCTTATTGGGTCCCTCCGTGGGCTTTTTTGTCCCCTTTCCGGCACTTCTCGGCTCTTCCGACGCGGCTGCCGGCCTGGGATTAGCCGGCCCTTCCTGTCTCCTCTTGTCTGCAGCGAGTGAAGGGCGGACGGTTTCGGCTGGGAGTAACCTCGACTCTATGGCCTCCAACCGGGCACCCACCATTTGCCCGCACTGCATCATGCAGATGCGCGCGATCCTCTCGATATCCGCATCCGCAAGTGCAGGGGCCGACGATGGGGCCGAAGATGGGGTCGAAGATGGGGCCGGCGATGGGCTCGTGACGGCAGTTGCTGCCTTCTGGGCGGCAAACTGCCGCTTGAGGTCCTCCACCTCGGATCGGAGACGGCTGTTCTCCTCCCACAACTTTGCCGTCTCATCCGTGGTTGTGCGGCTACTGAGGACTTCAACCGCCTCCTGGATGCTGTCCACCGCGTCCTTCAAGGCACGCGTGAACGTGCCCTTCAGGTTACCGGATTTGGTGGCAACCTTCAGGACGACATCCAGGTTGTCCATCACCTGGCGATTTAGCGCCACCGCCGACGCATCCGCTGTCCGAGCCGAGCGCCGCTCTCGGGCCTGTCGGGCCAACTCACCACCCTCATCGGCCGCGACAACCCGTCGCTGCGCCCGCTTTGCGGCATTCACCTCCGCCTTGTTTGCTTCTAGCAGGGACGTGGTGGAGCCACCGCTCTGGTCCGCACTCATGTGCCCAGGGTCACTGTGCACGCACTCTGCAGGGGTAGGCGTGTCGGGCCGAGGCACGAAGCGACCCCGCACGTCACGTTGCGGCACCCGAGCGGTGGCAGTACCCGCCACCGCGCGACCCCGCCCTCGCCGCCCCGTTGACACTTTCGGAGCCGACAGGTTCTCCTCACTCGAGGAGAGACCCAACGACCCCGAGTCTTTGCAACGCGGACGCTTCCTCCAACCTTTGGAGCTGCAACCGCGCGAGTCCTGGTCGGACAAATTGTCTGCAGGACCTGAGCCTCCTCGGCTCTGGTTGCCGTCGGTGACGGCATGTGGATCTTGGTCGTCATGTGAAGTAATCATCGTCGTTTTCCGTTTAGCATGCGTGTGGTCGTCATTGTTGTCCGAAGACATTGAAGGAAGACAATTGTTGCCCACCCCAGAATACGGAGGGCAGCCCGCCGAAGCGGGGTGGGACTTCCCGACCGCTAAGCAGTCGGGACCCACCTGGGGACGTTTTTCGCAAGTGTCTATATTCATTTGGTTTGTTTTTCCTTTTAAAGGGTGAGGTCCCTTTACTCCTTCCTACCCACTCTACGCCCACTCGTCCTACCCTCTGTAAGCAGAGGGGGGAGTAGGCGTTAGAAGCCACCAGCCCCATCCAAGAGATGGACCTGCTGACCCATCTCTAGCCCGGTTCCCTTCACAAACCATCCAGGATGGTCTGTGATTGGAACCGTGACCCTTCCTCTTGTGTTGAAATTGGCCGCCCACCCCAACTGTCCACCCAACGTGGGTGGGCAGTTGGAGCCGACGTTGCCCAGGGTGCGCCGCGTGGAGGCTTTCAACTTACCGCATACCTACCTCAAATCTTCCGGTATTAAATGGCTATAACCATTACTCAACTAACAATAACAAAACACAAAACGAGAGTGTAGTCTATCTATCTATCTATATTAATAAAAAGAAAAGTCCTGACTGACTGACTGACTCATCAACGCCCAGCCCAAATCCTTGGACCTAGAAAGATGAAATTTTGCACAGAGGTTTCCTTTATAATGTAGACAAGGCATAAGGAAGGATTTTTCGAAATTCAACCCCTAAGGGAGTTAAATACAGGATGAAAGTTTGTATGAAACTCTGTAATTTTTCATTTGAAATGAATGAGATATGGCATTTAGCCTCTAAATATAAAATAAAAAATACTGTTTTAAGGATTTTTCGAATTTCATCCCTTAAAGGGGTAAAAAGGGGTGTTAAAGTTTGTAAGAAAAATAAATAGTTCATCATCAAAATTACTTGAAACTTAGTATGTCTGCTCTTCAATACAATTAAAGAAACACGTACTTAATCATTTTTTTAATCATCCGTTAAACGGGTAAAAAAAGGTGTTAAAGTTTGTATGAATGATTACCTACTGGATGTGCTGGAGGGAAATCAGTTTTCATAGCTCGAATACCACTGATACCCTCTGACTATGTCTATGTCGTGTCGGTAGGATTCAGAAATTAAAAGCAAAGTAGTATTTCACTATTTGTACCTGCCCGTGGGAATCGATCCCACGAGAAATCCAGAATGGAAGTCCATGGGTCCAGTTCAGTTTACGCTCATTTTATATCAATTAACATGTATTTTTTATAATCTAAACATATAAAAGAAGAAAGTGACTGACTGACTGACTCACTCACTGACCATCAACGCACAGCCCAAACGGCTGAAGCTTCAGTCATGAAACTTAGCATGTAGGTTCCTTTAGTAGTGTAGGTGAGCACTAAGAAAGGATTTTTGGGAATTCCACTCCTAAGGGCGTGAAATAGGGTAAGAAAGTTTGTATGAAAATCCGTCAGTTTTAAAGTCAGGAGCTTCTTATTTTGGGTTTAAGCTGAAGATTAAAAATTAATTTACAAGTGTCTCAGCGATTTTCAAGATTCCACCCCCATGAGGGTGAAAAGGTGACTTGATATTTTGCACATCTAAGATACTTTATACTGTGCAGGCATCCACTAAGAAAGGATTTTTGTGAATTCCACCCCTAAGGGGGTGAAATAGCGAATGAAAGTTTGTATGAAAGTCGGTCAGTTATGCAGCTAGGATCTTCGAATTTTGGGTTTGGGCTGAAGATTAAAATCTAACGCAAATTAAGGTCTTTTGGGAATTCCGTCTTTGGGGATGCGGATCGCGCGGGGGATTAAATGTTGTGTACAAAAGTACTTCTTTTAAAAAGGAAAAATTATAAAAAATACTTTCAATAAAATCTCAAAATCAATTAATAAGGCTCAAGGACAAACTCTGGAGTACGCTGGTGTAGATTTGAGGGAGAATTGCTTTTGCCATGGACAGTTCTATGTAGCGAGTTCACGTGTTAGCTCATCAAATAGTCTGGTGATATTGGCGTCGACATCCAAAATGGTTAAAAATGTTGTTTATAAGGAAATACTTTAATTTAATTACTTACTTATGCTTATGGTTACTTATTATTAGTCATGGATAAACATAGAAATAGTGAAAGGATAGGGACGGGACAAGGATAGAGCGTATTGATGATAAAGTAGGTAAGTATAAGTCTGTCCTAAGAAACACTTTCACATTACATTATTTTTTACTTTTCTCTACATACTGTTAAAATATGATAAGGAGAAGCATGTAGTCTACGCGTGCAAAACCGCGGGCAAAAGCTAGTATCATATACATGTGGAAACTGTACTTACAATAATCATTAAATAGTGTTCATTCTGGCGCAGCATCTGGTCGGTGCCTGTCATGTCAACAACTTCTGGATAAAATGGCTACAAAGGTCGCACGCTCGTTTGGCATCTCAGTACCGGGCAGCCTTAGAGTCTGGTTCGCTACCCAAGTTCCTTACAACAGGAATTACCCATCTGCTCCACAAGACTGGTACTGGTGGTAAGCACTGCGGAACCCAAAAATTATAGACCTATTACATGTTTACCGACGGTCTATAAGGTTCTTACATCCATTTTGAGAGTTAAAATTAATAAACACGTCGACAATAACTCTATCATGTCGGTCTCTCAGAATGGATGTAGAAACGGGTCCCGTGGTACTAAGGAGCTACTCCTTATTAATATGGCCATTAGCCAACAGGTTCGGCGTTCCCGAAAGCATCTGTCGACATGTTGGATAGATTATAAGAAGGCCTATGACTCGGTGCCTCATACATGGCTCATGAGGGTGCTAGAATTATATAAAATAGATATAACTCAACGCACCTTCTTGATGTCGTGTATGGAGCAATGGAGCACAGACTTTCGCTATCCAGGATGTCGAAATATCCAGAGGAATAGCGAACCTTTAAGGATAGAGCGAGGAATATTCTAGGGCGATAGTTTGAGTCCACTTTGGTTTTGCCTAGCCCTGAATCCTCTAAGCATGCTGCTGGAGAATTCAGGGCTAGGCTATCGGTTGCAGAGAGGTGGTTAGGTTATATCTCATCTCCTTTACATGGTTGACCTGAAGCTTTGCCCTCAGTAATCTTTAACTGATGGAGCTATTAAAGGTAACTGAAACTTTTAGTAGCGCCATCAGGATGGAGTTTGGTGTGGACAAATGTGCGGTCATGCGTGTAAAGCGAGGGGAGATTGTGGAATCCGTAGGAATTCAACTCGCGGATTCCATAAACCTGAGATCCCTCTCTCCAAACAAAGCCTATAAGTATTTGGGTATGTCGGAAGCGTTAGGAATCAGCACTACTGACATGAAGCAATCGTTGAAGGAACGCTTCTTTGGCCGCCTGAAGAAGGTATTCAATAGCCTCCTTTCGGGTGGAAACAAGATGCGCGCCTTCAACGGTTGGGTCATGCCGGTATTGATGTACTCTTTCGGCATACTCAAATGGACTCAAACGGAACTTGACGCCCTGGATAGGCGGGTCCGTACACTGCTGACTGCATATCGAATGCATCACCCACGATCGTCGGTCATGAGATTGTATATCCCGCGGAAGTGTGGTGGCCGTGGCTTTTTAAATGCCAAAAGCCTCCAAAACCACGGGTATGCAATCTCAGGGAATACTTCCTAAACACCGACGTGGGTATTCATCGAGATGTAGTAGCAGTGGACAAGGGACTCACCCCGCTCTCCTTGGCGAATGAGAACTGGCGCAAGCCTGTAGTGCTTGACACTAACGACCGCAGGGGATAACCCCCTTAAGGGGCAAGGGCCCTTAAAGGGCAGAGTAAGGAGCTTCACAGACGCTTTTTCCGGGCCCTACATGGGTCCGATGTAGACCAGTCAGCGTCCGTAGCCTGGCTACGTTTCGGAGACCTCTTTGGGGAAACCGAAGGTTTTGTCTGTGCAATTATGGACGAAGTTATCATGACGAATAACTACCGGAGATTTATTGTGAAGGATGGCATGGTTGACATCTGTCGGGCATGTCACCGCCCGGGTGAATCAATCCGTCACATTATCTCTGGTTGTTCTCGTCTAGCTAACGAAGAGTACTTGCATAGGTACAACCTTGTAGCCAGGATCATGCATCAGCAACTTGCTCTGAAATACACTCTTGTGGCATCGGAGGTGCGTACTAAAGGTACGTGCCCGACCCAGTTCTCGAGAATGGCAATATCACATTGTACTGGGATCGGTCCATCATCACTGACAGGACTATTATCGCTAATAAGCCTGATATAGTGGTGGTGGACCGAACCGAAAGGCGTGCAATGATTGTTGACATAACTGTCCCGCATGACATGAAAGATAAGCAAATCAAGTATCTTGACTTGGCTCGCGAGGTTGTCGACATGTGGGATCTGGATACAGCGACCATTGTACCGATAATCGTGTCAGCCAATGGCTTAATAGCCACGAGCCTCGACCAACATCTAAGGAGGCTCTCGTTAGGCGGCTGGGTCAAGGGCCTGATCCAGAAAGCAGTACTGCTGGACACGGCTCGCATTGTTAGGAGGTTCCTCTCTCTGGAGCCCTCACCGCCGGTAGCTTGGACCCTGTTCCCGATACCGGTGGGCCTCTATTTTTTATATTTTTAAATGTTTTCTTTTTTGTATATGTTGTAAAAATATTTAAAAATGTAAAATAATAAGAAAAAAGCTAAAATAAACGAATAATAATAATAAATCTTTATTCAGATAATAAAAAGGTAAAAACACTGTATTGAATCTTAGTTAACTAATGTAGGTACTACAATAAACACTTGACGGCGCTTCGACGTCGAAAATAAAAAGTCATAGGCAAGAGTGGCTGTATGGACAGACTGTTTTGAAAAAGGGCGTCGACGCACCATATCTGCGACGAATCGCTTTCGATTGCCTCAATCCAAGTGATTTATTTAATAAGATTTGTGAAGTATTAAAGACTAGAGACTATTGTTTTAATATCTGAAGGTTAATTTGAGTGATATTGTGATTATTGAAGAAAAGCATTATAATAGTTGATTTTCGAAAGTATTCGTTTTTATTAACAGCCTTATATCCACGCCCTGCAAGATGAGTTCTGATAATGGCCCTGCTGCGCCTTTACACTTAATACCACGAAATCACAGAAAATCAAACACGACCGAGTTTGTTTGTCAAATCTGCCATAACATTTAAGTTCGACAAACAACAACATACAAATAAACAATTTATTATTATTATTATAACAAAAACCGGACATGGTGACAAAGACAAAAAATAATCTTTTGTACTTATTTTTTACATGGGGCTGCCAACTAGCGATCTCGCTCTATCAAACACGCTCATTTTATGACTAAATCTATAGGTACTTTATCTGAGTTTAGAACAGTCGCTCGCGCCCGAGCTCCAAACCGCCGCGCGTTTTCTCTCAATCGTTTGTTGTATTAGAAATAGTGCCTTGACTAATATAATAATCATAAAATGTTTTAGTAATAATCACTTAGTTTCTTTTTGTTTTTAGATGAAAACAAAAAATGTCAAGAGAGACTTCATAAATTCGAATTTGGCTACCACGAAAAAGATTTTTTAAAAATGCTTATAGTTTTAAAAAACAAACCCAAGACTGTTTCCGTTGACGTCTATTTACATATATTTAATCGTCTATCTGAAAAAGGTAAGCCTGTGTTTTTTCCTATGTACAGACAACTTACCTACGGGAGAGATGTAGTACATGTTCGCTTAAGGTACGCCGTCTTTCCCGTGTGGTTTGATCAAATAAGAAATCAAATTTATAAAAAATTACGCGGACTGACTTAGCGACGATCAATTTTACTTTGTCGTCTACAGTCCAGTTATTGCTACACACGTTATCCATAGGACTCCTGTCTAAAACTTATCAGATATTCTTGGTATTATTTCAGCAAGCCACATCTACTCAGCTATCTACTTATCGAACGGATATGATTGCTCAGAAACCCTCTCGTCTCGCTTTCTCTGCGAAGTTTCTTGGCAATTTAATAAAAAGAGATTATATTTTCAGAAAACTTTGAGGAGACTAAATTGAAACCAAATGAAACAGAAAAAAAGTATCTTTTTGAGATTAATCATAAATTGAAGGAAGAGAGTAAAATAAAAATTATACTTAAATTTTCGACTAAAGCTGGCTTTTGTACGAAAAAAAATATAGTTAAAGGGAAAAAGCTAAGAGAAATCAAGCATGACCCAGACTGTAAGTAAAAGAAAATGTGATGTCTCTCGTAATAAGCAAGACTTCTTTAGCGACCTTCCTGACGATTCAACGCGATTCCATTTATATCACACCGATAAGCCATTTTTTTCAAGCTTAATTGCGATATCGTTCACATGGATGCAATGCGATGCAATTTGACCGATTTTGCATTTTAAATTTTCTTAGAAAATACGTGCGCGATATCGCCTATCGACGGAATTTAAAACGCGTAGTGACATCAGGAATATCCCTAACTGGTTGAGTAGTCGCAAGCGTGATTGTAGGGTTTTAGTCCTGAGTTTGATCCCCGGGTCGGGCGGGGTTAATTATACAAATACAAATAATATTTGTTGACATAGTTTTTACTTATTGAACTTTTCTAACAGATAATTGATTAATTTTATTATAAATTTAAACTTGCTGCCTATTATGTATATAAAGGGTCTTTCAACAAGGACGGGTCGATGTTAAAATTGAATAAAACAAGATGTGTGTGAGATATTAACGAAATTTATTTTGTATTTAAAAGGCCCATTTATGCCAATTATGGATGGAATATGACATCGTTCAAATGTCCGCCGCGGCTTCGTATGGTTAGTCATTAAAAATTGGACCTCTTGGATTCGTGCCACCATACGAAGCCGCGGCGGACATTTGAACGATGTCATATTCCATTCATAATTGGCATAAATGGGCCTTTTAAATAAAAAATAAATTTCGTTAATAACTCACACACATCTTGTTTTATTCAATTTTAACATCGACCCGTCCTTGTTGAAAGACCCTTTATATGCTGGACCTTATGGAACACTGAACCACTTCACTGCCCACTTACTCCACTGGCCACTTCGTCCGACGAATACAATTATAATTTAAAAAGTTCAATTTTGGAATCGTCAGCATAACAAGTAAAATTTAAAAAGCCTTTCACATATTTTTATTTTATGCTACATAATGTATCTAGTAGTAGACACGCTTCGATCGACAATCTATTGAACACGTAATTATGACACGATAATATCTTGCGGAAACACCCCGATTCAAGCACTAAAACGCCTATAACTTTAGAATGGCTAACCGATTTTCATCAAACATAGCTGAACACTCTCGATAAACTCACCTTTCAAGCAAAAAAACAAATTCAATATCGGTTAATCCGTTTAGGAGCTATGATGTCACAGACAGATAGACAAATAAAGACAGATAGAGTAAATAAATAGAAGAGTGTACACTCTTCAAACTTATAACACCCCCTTTTTCCGACGGGGGTTAAAAAGGGGAGCTACCTACATGGTGTGACCGGAATTTATTTATTTATTTAAACTTCATGTACAATAGTGGTACACAGGCGGACTTAATGCCACCAGGCATTCTCTACCAGTCAACCTTTGGGTTAAAAAGGACAACGCTGTGAACGGGTATAAAATAATATCGAAAAATAACAACTTGTATACGAAAACGGAATGACGAAAGATTGTACAAAATTTGCTTGCTACAAAAAGCTTTTAGGTTGAAGAATTGAGTCAAGACGGTCGAAACTAATTATCTAGCTGACCCAAAAGTCGTTGCCCTGTCCAAATTCTACAAAAAAGCACTTTCAGTTTATACCGATTATTTTTTTTTTCCAACAACCTTATCTAGATCGACATTTTAAACACGGTTCTTCCTCGTGGTCAAACTATTTTGTCAAACTGAGCTTACAGACATTCGGCAATTGATTTTTATATATATGTTTTATACATGGATACTGTTTAGAATAAGAAGCAGGTTAATTTAATGTTATAATTTTTTTTTTGCAGTTAACGACGTTTGTTTAACAAACGAGGGCTGCATAGTTGAAGTGGACTTATCAAAAACCGTGTGTACAGGTAAATCCATCATCTGACTACGAGACGTACAGCGATGCGCCTTTTTTCACTTTGTAGTGTTTTGTTTTGGAAGTCGATATAAATACACTGTTTTTTTTTATGATTTGCGCCCCACTATGAATTTCTTCCTGTATCGGTGGGTGCGTTCACAAAAATTTTAACACAAGACACCAGATCCGGAACAAGTATCTGTAGGTCATACAAATATTTGTGCTGTGCGGGAATCGAACCCGCGACATGCAGCGCAGCAGCTGATCGCCAACCGTGTGGTCAGTGTGAAAATGTTTTTATGTTTCTCTATTTAGTTTTGGGTACCCCAAATTGCCATGAATATCATTTATAGCCAAAGTACATCTTATGACGATTTCAATAAGCCCAAACATGACTAGGATACATTGTTTTATTTCGGACTTCCAGTGCCTACCTTCCGGCTTCAACATCAGATCAGTTCGGTGGTACTATTTTCATCAGTACCATTTATTTATAAGTATTTGCTTCAGCATAGTCGAAATATCTTATACCCGTGAAATAATTATCATTAAAAAGTTCAAATGGACTTCTGTGGTCTTTTTCACCAGTTTCACTTCAATACAAGGTTTCTTTCTGAAAGCAAATGATTGCATTATTGATGAAAATATTAAAATCGGTCTAAGTATGAGATGAATGTAAATAAAACTTGTTTACAAATAAATACTATCAACTTCCAATTAATAACACTACAAACTGAAAAGTAACTTCCTTTTTGGAAGTCGGTGTCCATAACGAAAAAATAGGTACCTACCAAAGACAATATTTTTTTTGTATATTTTTTTTTATAATTTATAGTCTCGCGTTTGACCACTATCTCGCCTGATGTTAAGCGATGATGTGGTCTACGGTGAAGCACGCTTGCCTAGAAGAAACCTATTCACTCTTGACTTATAGACCCCAAGGGTGTAGCTATCAGGGAACAAAGATCTCGGAAGGGCAATCCACTCCTTAGCTGTGCGCACAATGAAAGTATTAACAAAACGCTTTGTGCGTATGGGAGGGATGTCCACCATGTACCGATGGCGCATGGCCGTACGTCTTGTAGTCCGATGATGGAAAGGGCTAGGCGGAATCAAATTATGCAGTTCCGTCGCACACTCCTCGAAGTGTAACCGATAAAAAACTGACAGGCTGGCAACTCAGCGACGTTGCCAATAAGCCTTTTGGCCCGTCTGTCAATCGACTCAAGTGCATCAAGCTGGTATTTGGCAGATCTATCCCAGAGGTGAGAGCAGTACTCCATGCAAGATTGAACTTGCGCTTGATACAACTTAAGCAGCTGTTCCGGCGTGAAGTACCGTCTCACCTTCGCAAGGATCCCCAACTTTACCCAAAATTCCCAAAATTAAGTGTCGATGTCAACTTTACGCCAAGAAGCTCAAGATGGTCAGTTATCGGTATGGTTACACCTCGGAAAGAAGGAGCCTCTTTTTCGCGGAGAAGAGACACGCCTGTGTTTTTGCAGCATTGAACTTGACCAGATTGGCATCGCCCCATTCGGAGACTGCCTCCAAGGACAAGTTCAAGCGTTCAACCATGGCCTCCCGGAGAGACCGAATCTGAGACCCAGTAGCCCGTGCGTCGGACACGTATCTCTAGCAACAGTGCTGTCGTCTGCGTACCCAAAGGTTCCGGATTTTAGCAGATCAAAAATAATGTGCAGCAAGAATAATGTTGCCGAGAGCAACACTCCTGGTGGTGGGCATTAAAGTCCCCTAGTAGCACTAATTGGGCGGAAGGGTACCGCTGCTGTGCCGCATCAGCCGCCTCACTGAGGTACTCTGTGAGCCTGGTTGTCTCCTGATCTCCGCTGTGCGACCGGTAGACACAGGCGTAGATAATCTTATCCAGCCCTGTGTCCACCAGAGCCCACAGCACTGAGAACCTGAAGTCTTCAAGGTTACGGAGACGCCGATAGCAAGTGTCGTCACGGGCATACATGCATACACCCGCGCGTGGTTTGAAATTGTGCTCCAGGGTAAACCCTGGATAGGATAAGTACGACACGTCTGACGGACTGCCTATCTGCGTCTCCGTAAGGAAAAACAGTGCTGGCTTTGCAGTCTCCAGATGATGGTGGACTGAGGTGAGATTGGAGTGCAGACCTCTAATATTAGTGAGGTGCACTTTGTGTGGGAGGGGGTGCAGCCGCTGTTTTACTCCAGTTTTCTTTTTATTTCTTGCCATTTGTAAGAGTGAAAGGAGAGGAGAAGGAAGTGAGATGAGGTTCCACACTATTAACCTACAGACACGCACTGAAAGGACGCCATCTTTGGGGCACTAGTCCGGAGACTGCGGGGACGCCCGAGCCCCTCCGGAGATGTCCATCGGGCCCTCCCATCTGGTCGCCAACCAGCACGATGGTGCATGCCGGGATTTTTTGACAGTTGGCGGGACAGCCTTTCGTGTGTGGCTGGCACACTACTTGGGCCCCCAACTACCTGCGGTCAGCGGCGCACCGTGCCTCGGATCCCGCTACCCTCCGCAACTAGTCTCCCGATACGCCCAAAACAGCGCGAGTCAGGTGGGTGGTCACAAGCCTTCGGCCGAAGCCTTCGGCCGAAGCCTACCACCAGTTTGTGTCACCTGATTAGCACCACCCGGCGACCACGTGTAAGGTAACAACAATAGGGGTAACTCTCCTACGGACGCGGGTGACTCAGCCCCCAAATGCTCAATTATAATATAATAATAATAAATCTTTATTGAACAAATACCTTACATTACATTATTTTGCTTAATATCTAGCTTGTGTTATACAATTTGTGAATTTATTAAACCCTGCCTCCTAAACTAGGATACCCTGTGTCTTAGGAGTTAGTGTTCTACTGCCGCTTGGACTTTTATCTTACCCTTTTCAAGTAAACAGTACTAACGCTAAATCAGGAGATTTATATGGTGGAGGAACTTATATGGTGTACATAATAAAGAGTATTATATTATATTATATTATATTATATTATATTATATTATATTATATTATATTATATTATATTATATTATATTATATTATATTATATTATATTATATTATATTATATTATATTATATTATATTATATTATATTATATTATATTATATTATATTATATTATATTATATTATATTATATTATATTATATTATATTATATTATTATTCACCGATTTGTCCGTCAATTGGGTTGTTAAACCAACTTTATTTTGTAATAAGTGGCAAGATCATATATAAGTTTTAATACAAAAGTATATTTAGGTTTTTTTTCGCTATGATTACAAAGTAATATCAAATTGTAAATATTTTTTTTAATCCAGGACCGAAAACACACCGACAGTTCCCGAACAAACCCGTGCCCGTGTGACTTAATGATATTCATTTCTACTCATTGTAGCACACAGCTGATACAGTGTTTTAACTTTTGACTGATTCCATCTTGTTATTATCCAAAAATAAAATATATTTCTTTTATAGTTCCTGACGACGAATCAAGTACATCTAATACATTTACATCGAAAGGACATCGCAAAAATACATACACAACGATTTTCAAAACAAGTACTCCAAATGTTACCAAAACACCTAGCAACGGTGAGTGCTATACCTTATGGTCGGATCACTATCCATTGTTGATCGAATGCGATATTAATATAATAAGGCCGAAAATAAAGCAGAGCATGTCCGATGACGATCTAATTTTGTAGGGAGAAAAAAGCTCAAAGGCTATTATACCTACTATACCTACGGACAAGAGTGCTATCGTCGATTGCGAAATATTGATTTCCCTCGCGTATTGTCCAATTGTTGTGATCGCATGTGTAGTGATTCGGGCCACAATCGATTATTTGACTGCCTGTATCGGGATGTAGTATCCGCTCTAAGGGAGGCCGCCATTGCTAGCAGGAAGCCGCGAGTCTTTGGTAGGAGGCCGAAGCGCGTGGTGGGTTGGAATAAGCACGTCAGCGAGGCTCACTCGTACGCTAGGCTAAAATTATATGAGTGGCTTTGTTGTGGCAAACCTACGTTTGGAGTGTTTTATGAGGAAATGTGTGACACACATAGGATTTTTAAATCTAAATTAAAGCGGTGCCAGAATCACCAAGACCAAATCCAGATGGACATCCTAGCCGAGTCGCACACCAAAAAAGACTTTCGGAGCTTCTGGAAGTCTACAAAGAAGCACAACCTTAGGCCTGGTCTGCCGGTGAGCGTCGATGGCGTGTCTGCTGAAATGGATATTGCTAATGTTTTAAGTCCCACTTTTGTATCGAGCCAAGGTGTATTCCACCCTCTGAGGTGCTCGATGACGAGTAGCAGTGGAGTGCATGAGTAGCAGTGCAGTCCTGGAACCAAGAGTTAAGTTCTCAGCTGCAGACTTAGTGGTAAGGGGTAAGTCTCCAGGCCATGACGAACTCAGCATCGAGCACCTACAGCATGCAGGTCCCCACCTGCCACGTGTTTTGGCCATGCTGTTCACATTCTGCCTGCGCGTATTCGCGCTTGCCGGATGAGCCAATTTTTGAAAATTGGTATAAATAAAATAAAGTACCAATATTCAACAATAAAACAGGTGACATATCAGATAGAAACAACTATAGGCCGATCTCATTAGCGACAGTTATCGCGAAGGTATTTGACAGCATGCTTAATACTCAGTTAAATAAAACAATCACTTTGCACGATAACCAGTTTGGGTTTTGGCCCAAATTTTCCACAGACAGTGCTATACTGAGTCTAAAGCATGCTGTCAGATATTTACACGGATCGGAACAGGCCTGTTTACGCCTGCTTTCTTGATCTGTCCAGGGCGTTTGACCTAGTTTCGTACAAAGTGCTGTGGAAAAAGTTATTAGATAGGTAAGTTGCGCCTGAAATTGTAAAAATCTTTCGGCACTGGTACGGGAACCTGGTCAATAACGTGAAATGGTCGGGAGCTCTGTCGGACTCGTATAGGTTGGATTGCGGGGTGAGGCAGGGGGGATTGAGCTCACCAACGCTCTTTAATCTGTACATCGATGAGCTTGTTGCCGAGCTCAGCAGCCGCCATGTTGGATGCCATGTTGATGATGTTTGCTTTAACAAAATTAGCTACGCTGACGATATGGTGCTGCTGAGCGCGTCAATTGGGGTACTCAGGGAGCTCATAAGCATTTGCGAAACGTACGCTCATAGACATGGCCTAAAATATAACGTAAAAAAGATCGAGCTTATGGTCTTCAATTCGGGTTCCAAGTGTCCGTCGCAGGTTCCACCAGTAAGACTGTGCGGGGTACCCTTGGAGCAGGTACATAGTTTTAAGTATCTGGGCCATATTGAAGACTGAAGGACGACGCTGATATCGAGCGAGAAAGGAGGGCGCTGTCGGTGAGGGCGAATATGATTGCCCGCAGGTTTGCTCGTAGCTCCAAGGAAATAAAATTCACCTTGTTTCGAGCCTACTGCACATCTTTTTATACGAGTAGTCTGTAGGTGTCATATTTGCAGAAATCCTACAGCGCTCTCCGCTTTCAATACAATAACACTGGCGCTGCTGCGGCTGCCACGCTTCTGCAGCACATAGGGAATGTTCGCTAGTGTCCGCGTTGACTGTTTTTATGCCAACATGCGAAAGAGGGCGACCTCGATAGTGAGTAGAGAGCGGGGCAGCGGCAACAGTCTCCTTGCCGTCGTTGCCAACTGGTTGGACGGGCCATTAATGAAGCACTGGCAGTCCTTACATGTACCTGTGTATTGGGCGTGGGGCAGGTGAACTTTCAAATGTATTTTTTTAGACATTTTTAATTGCTTTAAATTTTATTTTATTAATTTTTATGACTCTCTGACATTGTTATTTTTATACTATTGTGACGTTTTTGCTGACATATTTAATATTATTATGACAGTGTTGCTGACAGTATGTATTTTTTTAAGTCTAATGCTAATGAATGACATTTTATTTTAATTTCGAATTGATCTATTTTTATGTAATGTTTATGAATGTAATAATATTATGGACTTACTGTGTCTGAAAATAAATTCTAATTAGCGAAAGTAACTCTGTCTGTTACCTCTTCACGTCTTAACGGCCCAACGGATTTAGATGAAACTCGGCATATGGATAGACCAGAAACTGAGTTACACGCGCCAATCGTGCCGTTGAATTCGGTCAAGCCGTTCGCCTTTATTGAGATAATTTGTGCTTAACTTAAACTAATTCAAAAGCTTCTTTTTTTTCAGAAAATAAAGAAACGCCGTCATCTGAAAACAATGTTTCGATATACGTGATACCACCCGTGATAGTGACGTGTGTCATAATATTGGTGATTTACATATGTGTCAAAAAATATTATCACCGCGCTTTACAGCCAGCAGGTGAAGGAGCAATGGAATTAAATACTTATGTAAGTTCTGCATTATACTAATAAGCCTTCGCAATTTCCATGTGCCCGGTATTTAACCGGCACCAAGGCACCAAGTGGGGTCCCTAGAGACTTTGCTCTCCAAATCATTCAAGCTGTCGAATGTCGAAATTTTTTGGCTAGTGGAATCTAATGAAAAGCGTACCAACCCGAGTCGGTATGTTTGAGCTCGATTCGCTCGCTCTTGCATTTCGAGCTCGATTCGCTCGCTCTTGCATTCTGCACTTGCTTATTTGTTGACCTTCTGCACCTTTTGTGTTTCAATGATTTCAATTAAGTTTTTCTGTCTAACTTGGCAATGGACCTAACTCCTATAATTTATTAACGTAACATTGGAAAAAAACGTTTAATTATAAAAAAAAAGTTAATTCTCTCTTTTGACCGACTTAAAAAAAACCGAGGTAATTAATTCGAAACGTATGTAGGTAATGTTATTGGCATGCACAACAGTCACATATGTTACGCTGTATGGGCTTCTAAACACATGTGCTAAATTTCATAAAACATAAGGGGTGCTAATTAAACAGGCTTCTTTTTAATATCATTATTCGCCCCCAAAAATGTATGTTGCCTTCTAAATTACTAAGTCAGCCACAATTAACGAGCATCTAAATAATACTATGTTAGCCACTAGTTATCTTCTATGTAAACCACTCTAAATACAACTCAGCATGATGGTTATTTTTTAGCATCAAAATTTTTTACATGCATTCTAACAGTAAATTTCTAAAATACTATTAAATGACATCAAAAAATATATTTATTTAGCTTCTAATTTTTTAACTCAGTACGTTTAAAATGTAACTTACGTGTAAAATTTTTAACATGCATTCTAACAGTAAATTTCTAAAATACTATTAAATGGCATCAAAAAATATATTTATTTAGCTTCTAATTTTTTAACTCAGTACGTTTAAAATGTAACTCATCCCATATTAATTGATCGTAAAAAAATTGCAAAAACATTTCATCAAATAGTATATTGGCCACTAATATTACCAGAAGCTATTGAGGAGAGACAAAATAAAAGACTATATTTTTTGGTTTTAATATAGAATAGGTGCAAGTTGGATTAGTATTTATGCGACAGAGTCGACGGAGCCCCGCTGCGCGGGGCTCCTATTTCTGTATGCAGGGTTTAAAGTAACCTAACACGAAGGAGATGACGGGAGCTGAGTTCGCTCGCTTTGCTCGCTCACTTCAGCTCCCGTCATCTCCTTCGAACCTAACCTGTCCGTGTCGGGGTGCCCTAAGCTCCCGAGCTCGCTACGCTCGCTCTTGGACAACTCAACTCGTCGTCACATGAATCGAATGGCGCTCTCTGATTGGTGCAAATGGCCGGTCGCTGTCGTCTCGCGTACTCGCGCCAAATCATGCAGTGGCTATTTTCACGATAAAAGAATATGATGTATTGTTTTACATGCTAAGTTATAATAAATTATGCTTTCTTTCTTTCTTCGATAGAAGCTTGAATTATATTTTTTTGAGGATATTGCGTTGAAGCTGTAAAACGTAAAATGGTGACAAGATATAAAATCCGTGGCCGAGTTAGTAAATTACGTGGCAATGTATAAATAAGAAGGACAAGTCACAATAATTGATGATCTTTACTTGACGCTTTCTGTAGAATATTTAGTTGGCGTTGCAAAAAAGACGAATTAGTTTATTAGAGGCTATGTCATTTTCCCGTTGCTTAGTTATAAAATTAGAAGTTTAATCACGTGTCCAATAAATAATTTTGTGGCTAGACTTATTATTTCCCAAACATAAGTATGTATGTTTGTTTTTATGTATGTATGTACGTTTGTCCACGCATTTCTCCGAAACTACTTATCGGGATCATTCTTTTTTTATTGGTCTTGGCTTTGAACATGAGAAATGGGGATTGCTTTAGTATTCAGTTTATTTTTTTTTTTAAAAGATTTTTATTTTAACTTTTCCACATAAATTTTCGAAATAACTTCAGTCTATTTTGAATATTCTGAACACTGACATAAAGAAAAAATATGCTTTTATGGAACATACGCCGACAAAATGAAGCTGAGTAGGAATTCTGAGCCCTTGATATTATTCTTACATACCTACCTTAGACCTAGCGGTTTGGGCTATCCATTAGATAATTTAGTGAATAATTATATGTGAAAATTACACGCAGGAAGGATTACAAGAATACAGGATTTAAAACACATGTAATTAATGATATTTCAATGTTTTTCAGGCCACCGCAAACGAAGTAATATATGCGGATCTCAGCTTGGCGAGTGGAAACAGTCAACCACCAAACCGTGAAGAATCGCCATATGCACAAATAATTGGGGTAATGAAACCAGTACCTAGTTGAAACGTAAGAAACACACACAGACACATCGCACGCAGAATTACGGCGTAACTCACTCTGTACTAAGAATGGATTGGAAAGGACATCTGTATTCGCCAGTAGTCGGTCGGAATCAGACAGCGCTTAGCAGTCGCTCTGAGTGCGATACTGACAGTCAGCAGCACCTGGTTGGACTGGGAGCTAAACCTAACTTAGTTGGGAAAATGTTGAAATATTCCTACTGATTCGTTAATAAATGAAACAATTTTTAAGAAATCTATTTCATTTTATTTACATTATATAATATAGTTACATATTATGTAGGATGTTAATTGAGAACGCAAAACTTTAAGAATTATTAGAAATTAGCTGTTGTCGCGACTTCGTCTGCGCAGCATTAGTACTTTTTTTTTCCTTTATTTATCAATTATACAAAAGAGTACAGGATTATTCGTAATAAATAGCAACCAAAAACCACTAAGATTTAAAGTTGTGCTATCATGAGTCTATCAATGTGTTTATGTATGTGCTATATATAAAAAAACGCTAAATGCAAACTACTTACTATCGTTACAGCATTAGAGAGATAACGGAAACTATACAAAAATAAACGTTATTGTCGATAACAGTTAATAACATCTCTTCTTCGAACAGCATTTTCTTTATATCGCGCAATAATATTGTAGGTGTGTGGGTCGCCTTACTTGAGAAATTATTAGTTCACCATACAAACTTCCACCCCCCTTTCCATTCCTTTAAGGATGATTTCCGGGATAAAAACTATACTATGTCCTTCCCAAGGTCTTAAACTATCTCCATACAAAATATTATCTAAATCAGTGCAGCGGTTTAAGCGTGACAAGGTAACAGACATACAGACAAAAAAAAAGTTAATTCAAAAAATCAAGAAACCCGACTGCTTAAAAAGCGAACTAAAAAGCCGTAAACAAGAAGAAAATCATGCGGTGCAGTCGGAGGATACGTATTCGCGAGCTGGCTGACCAAAACCAGATGTATCCTCCGACTGCACAGCATGATTTTCTTCTTGTTTACGCCTTTTTAGTTCGCTTTTTAAGCAGTCGGGTTTCTTGATTTTTTGAATTAACTTTTTTTATTTATAACTTTTTAGTTATCTTTTTTTAAGATTTAGGTAAATTTAAACATATAAGTGTTATATATTTTTGAAATCACCTCTTAAAACCCTTTATTTTGATACCCCACACGATGGGTTTGGAAGAAAAATAAATTTTTGTCCTCCGCAATATGGCGCCCAAAAGCCGCCATTTTTCTATTTTCCAATTTTGATGTAGTCAGTGACACTCGCGGGGTTAAGACCAATCGATTGATGTATGAATCATCAAAATCGGCCAACGCGTTTGGTCTCTAGAACGCCACATAGGAACAAACATACATACATACATACATACATACATACATACATACTTACATACATACATAGACTGATAAACACATTACCCTCCTTCGGCAGTCGGGTAAAAATAGTCACTGTCGCATTTATAATATTAAGATACAAAAAAAAACAAAATCTAACAAAAATATAAAAATCTTACAGAAGTAAAAAAAAATAACAAAGAATATATAATTATGTACTTTCTATATTTCATCCAACTTCGCACAAAACCTTAAACATTCACGAAACACTTCTATCCATCTCCCAGCAAACAGGTCACACTCCGGTGCTGATGTCAGAAGGGCATATGGCATCGTGAGCGCCCGAACTAGCGGCGAGTGAGCTCGGGACACCGTACGTGCCGAAGGTACGGCCAAAAGCCGGTTACTTCGCGGTCTAAGTTGTTGTTTGGGCACCTCAGGCACAACGAGCCTCAAGATGGCGGACAAGTTATTTTTTATGCACTGCCATGATATGGGTATCAAATGAAAGGGTTTGCTGACAAACATACGAAAAAATCTTGTTTTAAAAAAGATTTTTATGTATAATTTTATTATGTGTACATCTTTAATTGGAGATCCTAAACAAATAAATAAATAAGCAAAGTTTAGTTATCTTCTTAACGATCATTATAAAGAAAGAACTCGAATTTTGTATATTTGCTCACACGTGCAGGGTAATTTCTGGAACCCACTACACCTATTTGTATATTTGCTCACACGTGCAGGGTAATTTCTGGAACCAACTACACCTATTTGTATATTTGCTCACACGTGCAGGGTAATTTCTGGAACCCACTACACCTATTTGTATATTTGCTCACACGTGCAGGGTAATTTCTGGAACCCACTACACCTATTTGTATATTTGCTCACACGTGCAGGGTAATTTCTGGAACCCACTACACCTATTTGAAAAAATCTTTCACCATTTGAAAGGTATATATTTCCAGATGGTTGGTGATGGAAATCCGGGGCGGGCCACTATTTAGAAAATAATGTTGAATAAAAAAATACAAAACTAATTAGCAAATAGCAAAACTCTCTTTTGTTAATGTATATATATGTCACCCGTACCAATAATTACGTAACAAACTTTAATGTGTAGTGTGTTGAACAATGACAAACTGTGTGACGATACATGATCTCCACTCGAGGATTCGTCTGCTGTACCGGTCATCTATTCTTCGACAATCTTGGCCGGACTACAGTCACTTCAGCATGCTAACTCACCAAACAATCTGAGTCTAGTTCTTTTTAGGATAGCATGCGCTGATCGAATATGAATAACTGCCTCGTTGGTCTCGCGGTCGCAAGTGTGGCAAATGAGTGTGAGGCGGGACCTCGATTCACAAGTTCGATGCCCTATGTTGACGACTCTGAGTACTATGCGAGTGAGAGAACAGACAGTGCACTCTACATCTACCGCACTGATGGCTAGTCTCCGTTGACATTAGCTGCAGTGGCCGAAAGTCGGTCTGGAGGAATCTCCTCATAGTGGTGTTGCTCTATCAGCTCTATTTCCTTGTCACACTCTTTTCTGAAGAGCATGTTCAGGTAGAAGGGGCTACCAACCTGAAAAAATAAAGGTTATTTTATGATCTGTGAAGGATTATGGACGATTCAAAGCTCCAGAGCCTTGAACATCGTCGCCGAGTTGTGGGTTTTTATCAGTAACATTTAGGGGAAGGTGCGATAGAATTGCACAATTTAATTCCGTCTAGCCCGTTCCATTATTGGACTACATGATGTACGTTGTGGAGCCATCGGTGGCTTTGTGAAGTTAGCACCCGACTTTGGAAAAAAGAAATGGT
The DNA here is from genome assembly GCA_945859665.1 of Anorthoa munda. NCBI lineage: Eukaryota > Metazoa > Arthropoda > Insecta > Lepidoptera > Noctuidae > Anorthoa > Anorthoa munda. The sequence continues at coordinate 7,517,475 of OX243917.1, read as the reverse complement.
TTGATCAAAGATAGTACTTACATCGTTTGCCAGTAACTGGGATGAGCCCGAGGGATTGTAATTAATACAGCAACATTTCCTAACTATAACAACTATCACGATCAACACCATTAGGGACACTGCCGATATTATAGTGATAGTAATATACTTTTTAACATCTGCATCTGCAAAAAAACAATTAACAGTAAAAATATTTTCAAAGCAAGCTTCTTATGGACTAAAAAGTCCGAAATGTAATATCGCTTGTCAATACATATCCAATCAGCCCAAACACGACGGCGTTATGTTTTCTGGTTGAGGAGTTGCTGGGCTACCTTCAAAATCAAAATCAAAATCAAGGTATTTATTTCAATTAAACTTTAGAAGTACTTTTGAATTGTCAAACAAAAAATTAATAAAAAGATGACTCTAGTTGCAAATTCGCAAGCGTCTGTAGGTCTCAATGGAGAAGAATTTGCAAGAAACTCCCCGGACACTCTTTTCCATCAGTTTTAATTACAAGTTTTTGGTTACATCATTCTTGTTGAAAAAATACATATATGTGAGAACGATGTAAAAAGACGTGTACGTAAAAGCGTCTAGAGTAACAAATAATTAAAAAAAAGCACTTTAACAGGCCGAGACAGCTAAGTTATGACCAATCCCAACTGATGGCGCCCGTTCACGAACATGACGCATGGATCGGCACCACTCAGCTCAACCATCATGAAGGGAACCGAATGATCCAACACATGTGCCACCATCAGAGAGAAATTAGAGAGAGCATGACACACTCAACTGCCAGGGCACACAGAAGTCAACGAACGACATATAGGTACAGTGAATGGTAGATTTATCTACAGTCGGAACATAGTACTCACACATGTGCTGTGCAATTATATAATACTAAAAGAAATTGAGTTTATACAATACAAAAATTTGCATACAGTCTTCAGCATGTCCAACAATACTTCGATACTTTTCTGCCCATCACTAATTGTTCTTGCGCCCTAGTGGCTGCGGAGCAGGACCAGCATTGAGCCAAGCATTTTTATCAGCGATGTAATCCCCCAACTTATAATATGCTTGCCTACATAGTGTGCGTTTTATACAAGTCTTAAATTTCGTCTCATTTAGTTGTAGAATGTGGGGAGGAATTTTATTGTAACATTTTATACAGTACCCCATAAAAGATGATGCTACTTTAGCCAGCCTGAAACCTGGTTGAATTAGTTGATCCCTATTTCTAGTAACATAATTATGTCTGTCACCGTTTTTACTAAAAAGATGTAAATTCTTTCTAACATACATGATGTTTTCATAAATATATTGACAAGGTACCGTCATGATGTTAATGTTCTTAAACAGTTCCCTTAGAGAATCGCGCCGGCGAAGATTGTATATCGCTCTGATGGCTCGTTTTTGCAGAATAAAAATTGACTCAATGTCTGCAGCCCTTCCCCATAGTAAGATACCGTAAGACATTATACTATGAAAATAACTAAAATAGACTAATCTTGCGGTATCGACATCAGTAAACTGACGTATTTTTCTAACAGCATAAGCTGCCGAGCTTAGCCGCCCCGCAAGTGATATTAAATGAGGCCCCCATTGCAACCTCGAGTCTAGCGTGATCCCCAGAAAAACCGTTTTATCGACGAATTCTAGCTTCTCCTTGTTTAATAAAATGTCACAATCATTACTTTTGACATTCGGCAAGACAAATTTTATGCACTTAGTCTTTTTAGCATTTAAAACTAGATTATTAGCTGTGAACCAATTTTGAACCTGTCGCAAGACGGTATTCACATCGTCAACGTTACTGGTACGTCTATTTATCTTAAAAATCAACGAAGTGTCATCAGCAAATAACACCATGTTTAGATTGTTTTTCAATAGATGAGGTAAATCGTTAATGTAGACTAGAAACAAGAAAGGACCCAAAATTGAACCCTGGGGTACCCCCATTTTCACGGTTAACCCGGACGAATTGACACCGTTTATTTGAACTAATTGCTGTCTATCATTTAAATAAGATTTAACTAAACTCAACGCTGATTGGCCTAGCCCGTAATGCTCAAGTTTCAAAAGTAATGTTTCATGATCAACGCAATCAAATGCTTTCGACAGGTCGCAGAAAACCCCTTCCGTTTCCATTAATACAAAGCTTGTAAAAATAATTTGTTTAATAATCAGACAATTGTTGCGGGGTTTTAGAACAAACTTTATAAATTTTAATACATCTAGTAATTATAAAATTGGCACTTAGATATTTTCAAGCCTTCAATAATTGTAGACTGTTATAAATGGTGTCTGTGACACCGACGCGATAAGGAGTACCATGGATTCAGTACATGATGCTGAACCCTCTAGCGTTGGAATTTTGCGTCGGTTCACATAACTAGTTAATAGATATTATACTTATTTTAAAGCATATTATTTCTCCGCCGCCATGGGTTTATTTATTTATTTATAAGGGGGGAAACAAACAGTGACACATTACATTTTATATCAAATGGTACAAAATAAATCGACCAAATATGTCACCAACCACATTTCCCACAGAATACAAATAAAAAAAATTGCATGCGATTTAAACCTACGACAATTAAAATTATAAACACGGGTTCCGCCGCTCTATGTGGTTAATGTATTTGTACCTTTGTGGCATGAAGTTTAAAATAATCTATTGAAAGTATACTGAATACATATAGTAATACAAACCATCATTTCTTAAGTCCACTGTTTTTTTTGAAGAGTTTGACGTCAATTGGGTTCCATTTGAAGTATCCGAATTATTCTGAGCAGCCTGTTGTGTATCAGAGATCTTCTGTGTTGCTTTCGGAGTTCCCGACGTAATACTGTTGTTAAGAGCGGCTGATATATTGTGTGTTGATTTTGGAGTATCAGAAATATTTTGTGTTGCCATCGGATTATAAAAGATTGTTGCTTTTGGAGTAATCGAGGTTGTAGTATCGGTGATTTTCCATGTTGCTATCGGAGTATTATACATTATTGGTTTTGGAGTAATCAGGGTCTGTATTGTAATTTCTGATTGTTCGATATTTGGTTTTGGAGTACCTGAGATTTTATGCTTCGGAGTTCGCGAAGTGTTTCGATCATTATCAGTATTATATGGAGTATTATAGATTGTATGTTTCAGAGTAATTGGGGTATGTCTCTTATAGTCTGAGTGCTCGTTACTTATTTTTGGAGTATCTGGGATTGTACCTTTTGGAGTAATCGGGGTATATCTTGTATTATTTCGTTTTAGAGTAATCGGGGTATGTCTTGGATTATCTGGGTCCTCGTTATTTATTTTTAGAGTATCTGGGATTGTAATTTTTGGAGTAGTCGGGGTATGTCTTGTTTTATTTTGGTGATAGTTATTTGATTTTGGAGTAGTCGGGTAATGTCTTGTATTATTTCGTTTTAGAGTAATCGGGGTATGTCTTGTATTATTTCCTTTTGGAGTAATCGGGGTATCTCTTTTATTATTTCCTTTTGGAGTAATCGGGGTATGTCTTGTATTATTTCCTTTTGGAGTAATCGGGGTATGTCTTCTATTATTTCCTTTTGGAGTAATCGGGGTATGTCTTCTATTATTTCCTTTTGGAGTAATCGGGGTATGTCTTGTATTATTTCCTTTTGGAGTAATCGGGATACGTCTTGTATTATTTATTTTTGGAGTAATTGGGGAATGTCTCGTATTATCTGAGTGTTTGTTTGTTGGTTGCGGAGTATATGTGTTTTTAAGTTTTGGAGTACTCGGAGTATGTCTCGTAGTATATCTTGGAGTAATCGGAGTATGGATATTCTGTGGCATTTTTGGAGTAACATAACTTTTTTTACGGCTTGCATTTGGATCTGTTGGTATTTCTGAAAAATAAAACAAACAAAAATATATTATTTATGCAGGTTTATACATACACGTTTAGCGAAAAAGCCTGCTTACTTCACCTGCGTTACATTTGGAGATGGTGCACTAAAGCCTCGCAACCACTAGGCAACATTTGGTGCGCAACATGTGACGCTCATTTGGGCGGCAACGTTGCACAACAACGAGCGACGTTGCCAACTGACTCGCAGCATGACGTGCGACTAATTATTTGTTTCCGTGCACCATGCAGTTCAATTTTTTGTTGATAAATTGACGTTTACCATGATGACCAACACGTTGTGGATCATGTACGCGAGTCAAATATTGTCTATATTTATAGTCCACTTACTAGCATAAATTAGGAATCAATCCCGGAAGGAGATACAAGAAGCTCATATACACCGACATTATAACGTTCTAAAAGTTATTTCATAAGTCTCATAAAATATCGTGTCTGCGTCGTAAGTAATTCAAGGTCACAGGGCTCAAAAATTATGATTTTACTGCAATTTGTGCTGAGAGCATTATTCCTTGTTCAATTGTGCACAAAAAAGTTCTAAATAAGATTCACTAATGTTCATAAATTTTCGAGATATAAGCCAAAAAATAAATAAAACCGACATTCCAAAAAGGAGGAGGATGATGTTCGACTTACAGCTAAACAATTTAATACAAATGAGGGTAACAAAAATAAGGCAAATTAAAAGATTTCAAAGATAAAAGAGAACTTGTAAACAAAAATTTGTGAGAAGACATACAGGGTTTTAAGTAAAAACAGTAACATAAGTAAAAACAACGAAAATATAACCGAATTGAGAATCTCTTCCTTTTTTGAAGTAGGTTAAAAATGTGACTCAAACAGTGCAGCGTGAATTAAATTAATTAGATTTTTAGAAATCCCACATGGAAAACCCAATATCACTTAGTCTGACCCAGGAATCGAACCCAGGAACTTGCGACCACTACACATACGAGGTTCTCTAATGACAATACTCGTACACACATAAAGAAAGAAAAAAAAAGTTTAAAAAAGGAAGAAAGAAACGATAGAAAAGAAAAAGAAGAAAATAAAAAAGAAAAGAAAGAAAAAAATGAAAAGGGAAAAGAAAGGAAGAAATTAATTTAATAATAATAATACCAGTCTGTAACTGTCTCATTGCAGGACAAAGGCCTCTTCTCATAAAAAGAAGGCACGAGCATTGATTACCATGCTTGCTCAATGTGGGTTGGCGATTCGAGACTTACTTTACCTATACCTTCAGTATCCGATTTGACGTTGAATGATTCCAGATGAATTTATGTGTGATATAATTGATATGGTATTGACATTTTAATTATTTAATGTGTGTTTAATTTTAATTGACTTTGTTAGTTTGCATCTGACTTAGTTTGCATCTAACGCTTATGTATGGATATGGATATTGTAGTATTTCAGTTGATAGGGTATTGAAATTTTGATTATTTAATGTGTGTTTAATTATAATTGACTAGTAGTTTGCATTTGACTCTTATGGATGGATAATTATGAATAAAATGGTATCTCAGTTGACATTCAATTGTATGAATTTGGCTTATAATTCTCATTTAATTAAATTTAGGTTTTAAGCTTTTTATGATTGGACATGTGAACAGTAATTTGGTTGACATCTGTTTCTGGGACATTTTTTTTTTTAAATGGAATAGACATGGTTGTTTTTGTGTTTTTTTGGTTTGACATGTAAACGGCTTTAGATTTATACATAGTATTTTTTTTTTTTTTTTGTTACTGTTTGTGATTGCTTTGTATTTGATTATTGCTTCTATTATTATTTAAAATGTAATTATTTTGTAGAATTCGGACACAATGTAAATTGTTTGATGAATAAATAAATGAAATGAAATATAAAGTCGTCTCCTCACGATGTCCAAGATAAACTTAGAAAGTACATATTTTATAGAATTCGAATAACTCGCATTGCTACTTGCCGGATTTGAAACCACGACCTCAAGATTTAAACCTACAACGAGTATCAAAATGCTTACCTATACAGTCATGACGCAAATCCACCTCAATGGCACAGGCACTGAATTCTAAACATAAATTGATTGCTGAAAAATAAAGACATTAGTAAGTCATAGTGTTTAGATTAGTGTAGAGTTACTGCAGCAAGATCTGCACGTAGGGGCATCGGTTTGTAATGTAATGGGTCAGTAAGCTTTGCTGAAACTTGATGCTTTTTATTTATGGTATTTGTTTCATATTTATTACATTTACTATTACAGGAACCCCAATGTGATAAATATTCTGATTCTAAAATAAGTTACCTAAACTCAAAACGAATCAAATCATCATCATTTAAGTATCGCAAATTATACCAATACATACTTTGTGAATTCATCCAGAGTATAACAGAACAGCAGCCTAATTGCGTAAGTGAATTCTGCAAAGCAAACAAGTCGGATCTTTCCCAAAAACGATTTTACGTATTGCATATTACACTCTGAAAAGGAAAGGTTATGCTCCTTTCCATTACCAATATTTTGACGTAGAATTGATTGTAAAGAATGAACGAAAGCGGAAGAATCGAGATAATGTCCTAATGATTTGGAAATAAATTATTCAACTCAAAGGAGGATGTTTGTACTCTTTCCAAATTAGTTTCAGAATACCGATAAAGTTGGAAGAAATTATTCTAATTCTTTGAAGGAAACGACTTTTTTGCTTTGCAGAATTCTTTTACGCAATTAGGCTGCAGGTCCGTCTCGTTGCCCGACCCCTGTTAATATTAAGCCACTAGCTTTATCAATTTATTTTTGCTAGACATTACTGTCCCACAGCTGGTCAAGGGCCTCCCCCATGTCCTTCCGGACATTAATTTACCGCGTCCTCTTGAACCAGCGTTGAAATCGTCTCGCCAGCTCTATCTGAGCCGGCCTCAACGGCGCCTCCCATCTTCAGGAACCCACTATTTGAAGACAAGAGTCTCGACACAACGGTAAAGCAGGTGGCAGTGGTGGACAAGAGCCCAGCAGTAAATTTTAATTTTCCGACTAAAGTGACCCGCTCGAAGAATTAATTTTATAAAAACATTCTTACATTTATAGGTCAAATCAGCAACCCCCCTCTCTAAAGTCCTCACATGTCTGCCTTCTGAGATGAGCTTTGTGGCACACAGGCCGTTCGGTGAATACAACTCCAGGCCGACAGTTACTCGGTTGTACAATGACGCGTCACCGCAGACTTTGTGTTCAGCGCTTTTATGTCGATCCCAATTAGTTTTAGCCTTCAATTGGCCGTCTGAAAAGGATTAGGTAAGCATACTGTTTAATTGTCTTGTCACAAAGCAGATGTTGGCAAGTAGTGACGACTATATACATCGACCTGGCAGGAAGGTGCCTTAAATAGGTCCTTGAGATCCAAAAAAAATAGTTACATATAATATATATTAAAAACGGATAAAATTTACTGTTTGTTAGTTGTGTTCTTGTACTTATGTTGTTGACTGTATGTAAGAGGGATTGAATATAATGATCATCAAAAATACTTTGAAACAAGGCTCTTATCAGTATCACCAAAGAACAGATAAAGATCTGTTCTTTGGTGAGTATCACTACATAATAAAAAACAAAGTCCCCCGCCGTGTCTGTCTGTCTTTTCGTGATAAACTACTGAACGGATTTTTATGCGGTTTTCATCATTAGACATAGTGATTCATGAGGAAGGTTAGTGTATAATTTGTTAAGGTTTTGTGTTAATTGGTTGAGATATTATGACGATTTTTGATATATGTTTAACATAACAATGTATGGTGGGATATTAGGCATAATATGCTTTTACTACCCGTGCGCAGCCGGGGCGCGTCGCTAGTAAAAAATATACTAAACATCTGGTCGATTGTACGATTTCTGTGGGACATGTCATGAGAGTCTTCTTCTTCGTCGTATCGATGATTCCAAATTTAAATATGTTTTGACCAGTATTCAGCCACGCCAACAGCGTTGTCATTTGCCTCACAAAGGTCTTTTAATGTGCAGGTGTTGTTGCACAGAGAGCACGATAAAAGGTGAGGCATTGTTTGGGACCTGGCTCCGCAATCGCACTGTGGGTCATTGGAGTACCCCCATCTAACTAGGTTATGGCTGCAGCGACCCACCTGGCTCCGCAGTCGGTTTAAAGATTTCCAGGTGGGCCAAGGCAGTTGGTGGCCCGCAGGGAGCTTTTCTGCAGGCTCAATATAGTCAGCTGGAGGGGGGTATCTGAGGAGCCATAGTTTTTTTTTTGTTTCGCTTAACTCATCACCATTATTTGTCATGAGAGTGAAGCCGTGGGAAAAAGCTTGAACACTATTTTTACCAAAATAACCTAACTTTTCTTTTTCTTGATATGAATATATTAAATGATTACAGGTAAATCTTATTTAAAACGGCGCTTCAAATATAAGTAATACCTGTATTCAAGGGCGTCGCCAAGAGGGGGCAGGGGGGGGCAGCTGCCCCCCCCTAGAGAATCTAAAAAAGTTGCCAAATGTAAAGCAACCACAGTCCTAAGTCTTTGACTTGACTTGCTTGATTGATCATTCCCGTACGTCGCGAATGAATATATATAAACCAAACCCAACAGATCAAACCGTTGTTGATATCCTAAAATAGGCAAAAACCTTCTTTCCCGACACGGAAAAGCGTTGAAAATTTTGATCGCTCTTCCGTGCACAACGTGTACGGTAGAGTTGCGTAGCTTTACTTTAACTTCTGGGTGGCCCTGAAGTTCGCCATATCAACTTGCCCCCCCTGGGCCATCGGCTGGCGACGCCCTTGCCTGTATTACATACACAGACAACAAATTATTTGTATTTGTATTCGTCAGGTTTGTTTTCGTTACCTGCGTAAATGGCTACTGCGATCCCGGTAATTCTCGGAGATGTATTCTTCAATCGAAGTATCAAATTAAACTCGGCACTTAGCATGTAAGCGAAAGTAAACGGGGCCTCCAATGTTCCGTGTGTTGCAGGATCTGGAAAAAAAATATTCTTATAAAACACGGTGAAAATAACTTTGACCATCGACCCCACTCCCGCCTACCCGCGCGGTGACGCCCCGCGTTCGCCTCGTGCGCCAATAGCGAGAGTCGAACGTCGGAGTGGTGTGTCAGCGCCAAGTGCACAGTTATTTACCTGTATGTTGCATGTAGTTTAAAATAAATCAATAAATATTTGACCGAGTAGTACCTACCTACAGTTAAAAACCGTTTGTCTTTACAGTCAAGGGAGGGATTACGGTGACGAATGCTTCTGCGAATCAAACTACGATTTTCAACACACTTGTTAAGAGATAATAAATGGAATAATAAAATAAATAATAAGATATTATTTTGTAACAAATATTTTTGTGAAATGCTTTTTTTTTGTAGGACATGTTCGATTTTTTTAGAATTATATATCCAAATATGAATATATATAATCATAAGCAAATATGAAATATAATAATATAGTTAGTGTTATTGTTATGCCATATCTTTCTGACTAAGTGTAAATGAATGACGAGAGATGTGAACTTTGGAAAAACGCACAATCTGCTCCTCCAGATTTCATAACTCTTGCAGAGCACCTGCCCCCTGGACACGAACTGCAGTGGCCAATCTAGAAATCCCAAACACGATTGCGGGTCCAGGTTGGTCGCTGTAGAAAAAATCTGGCCAAATGGAGTCTCATAGACCCATCTCAAACGCAGTGCCAGTGTGGGACCCCGTCGCAGGTTATGCCCCACCTCCTTGTGTGCTCAGCCGCCTGTACCTTTCAGAATCTGAACGTGGCAAATGACAGAGCTTTCCGTGGTCAGACAAAATTTGAGAATAGTTGACTCAAATTTGACTTCATCGATACGAATAGAAGATTGTAAAACAATGCAATAAGAGCATTTTTTTTTATTATTTATTTTACTAATGTTTATTTAATTCGTTAAATATAATCACGTAAAGAAGTTACGTGTTTATATTTTCCCTTTACGCTAAAAAAGAGATGTACACCCTGTGTTTACACGTCATTTTTAGGGTTCCGTAGCCGAAGGGTCCAAACGGAGCCCTATTGCTATCACTCGCATGTCCGTCTGTCTGTCCGTCGTCGGTCACACAGGTTTTACAGCCAAACGGTTGGAGTTTTTAAATTTTTACAGTATACGCATCTTGTTGACCCAAAAGCCATACAAATTGTCCAAAAATATTATTAAATGTTTTAAGGTTTTTTTTTTCTCTTATAGCTAAAGGGAAATCAAAATGTTGACCTACCCCATCGAGTGGGGTATCATTGATTAGTGGTCGTTGAATTGATAGATACTGTATTTTTTGTTTAAAAAAATATTGGAAAACATAGGAAGGAGACGCCACCAAATTCTGCTTTTTTTAACCCCCGACGGAAAAAGAGGGATGTTATAAGTTTGAGGTGTGTTGCTGTGTATATGTGTGTCTGTCTGTGGATTTTGTTTTTTTTGTGTTTGAAAGGTGATTTTGTCGAGAGCGCTCTAAGCTATGTTTGAATAAAATCGGTTCAGCCGTTCAAAAGTTATGCGCGTTTCACTGTTTGAATCGGGGTGCTTACGCAAGATATCGTGTCATAATTACGTGTCCAAAAGATTGCCGATCGAAGAGTAACAACTATGTACTAGATAAATTATGTAGCATGAAATAAAAATGTGCCGGGGGATTTTGAAATTTTACTTGTTACAAAAATGTGTACCGATAATTTTTTTAACTTCCCTTTGACCTATGGACTTAAAATTCGGTGAGTAAGTTTATTATAACGAATATTTTACAAACATATACAATATATATGAAAAAAACAGATTTACTTTGAAATTCCCTAATTTTTCCTTATACAACGAACTTGAGTTTGCGGTTTGCTATGGGACCCTAAATGTGTGAAGTCCGACACGCACTTGACCGGTTTTTTCAACTCTCCTTCCGCAGGTATGTTGGAAGAGATTTGTGTAGAAATAAACATCACCTTTGTTCCTATTTTCGGTTTCTTCTTTTAGTCTCTTTATTGTAAATCAGTAAGTGTGTACATTAACTGTTAAATAAATAGATAAAAACAACTTACAGTCTTCACATATCCCAGTAACAGTATTTACCAGGATGGCAACAAATAATCCAAGGGTACAAATCATAATAGAACTCATATTAATTTGAAGAAAACACTATTTGTTTAATTGCTAAACACTTACAGGCATTCTTACATCTGTTAGAACTGTAATGAGCCCTCTGTATAGATGCACGGAAAATTGATCCAAATAATTAATAATTATTTATTGACCTAATATATTATCCTGTTACAAGGTTTTCCTGCGTTTAGTAAAATCCTTGTGCATCACATGGATTTTACATTGTTCGTAAAGCCTTTCATTGTTTCTATTTTTTACAACAATTCCCAATAGGCGAATTTAAAGTTCTCCAACGCAGAAAGAGTACGAGCAATATATCATGAACATCATCATCATTTCAGCCGAAACATATCCACTGCTGGACATAAGCCCCAGTGTCTGGTCCTATGCGTCTCGCCTCCACCGGTTTCCCGCAGCCTCCACCAGATCATAGCTCCACTTGGAAGGAGGCCTACCAACGTCTTCCGGTACGCGGTCGCCACTCCAGTACTTTTCAATCTCTTCAACTATCCGTTCTGCGAGCATTATATTAGATGAATTTACGGATCACTTTGAATTGTGATAACTTCGGATTGACTTGAAAATACGTGTTATTATTTTTTTTCAATCGGCGGTCAGGGCCTCAGGAAGAGGAACCTTCTAACAATACAATTTTATTTTATTTTTTTATGCACCTGCCATGTCTGCCATCTCTCCACCAACCTTGGTTGACTGGAATAAGAAGGAAGAATGCCTTAGGCATTAAGTCCGCCTATGTACTTGTATGTTGCATGAAGTTTTGAATAAATAAATAATAAATAAATACGGGCTGTGTCCAGAAGGACTGCTTTCTGAATCAATCCCTTGACCCTTGATTTATTATTATTTGATAAGATAGAGACAACTCAGCTGGTCCTTAGAGTCTCTATGAACAGACTAACACATAGACAACAAAAAAGAGATCTTGTCGTTTTATGACTTGTACAGTCCGATTCAAACTTAATGGCCGCTCAGAACAATCCGCGAATCGCTGCGCTGTAGCAATTCCATATGACAGCGGTGGCGAGGGGTGGGGTGCTGCGCAGTGAGTAGTGAACTTCAGAGCCGTCATTAAGTTTGAATCAAGCAGTAAGTGACACACAAAAATTACACATTGTTTTGTGATAGGCCGAATCGATAGGCGGAATCGAATCGAAACTGTGTTTCTTCTTTCTTTCTTCTTCTTTTATAGTTTCTAGTATAGGCATAATTTATAATGTTAAATAGATTGTAATTATTAGACGCAAGCTTGGCGCAGTGGTTGAGCGATTGACTTCTGCGCTGCGTGTCGCGGGTTCGATTCCCGCACGGAACAAATATTTGTATGATCTACAGGTACAGGTTTGGTACAGGAGCGGGAATATACGCAAAAGGTTACAAATGTAGCAAAAGCTTAGGGAAGATGGCAACTGTATTCCAAGCGGAAACATTTGCCATAATAACCTGTGCTCAAGAGAATATAGATAGAGGAAGCAGAGGTAAATCCATATATATTCTTAGTGACAGTCAGGCTGCAATCAAAGCCATGGCATCCTACAAAGTAGACTCCGGGCTTATTCTGGATGCTATCCAAACCCTAAACAGGCTTGGGAAGCACAACAGGGTAAGACTGATGTGGTAACGAAGTGGCTGATGAACTGGCAAGAGAGGGCCCAGCAAATGATTTTGTGGGTCCAGAACCATGTGTAGGCATTTCAACGTGTCTCGTAAAAGCTGCATTTAGGGAGTTTGCAGATCACAGACAACGAACTTATTGGCTGTCTAATACCGGTCTGCAACACTCCAAGAAATTCCTAGGCTCTACGTTCAAAGCCCGGGAATGCATTTGGAACATGAGCAGGGGGCAAATCCGCTACCTGCTTGGGGCCTTTACTGGGCACTTTGGAACCAACGACATCCTCATGAAGATGGGTTTAACCGCGACTCCCGTGTGCAGGTTGTGTGGGGAACATACGGAACGCATGGAGCACCTTCTGTGCACATGCGATGCACTGGCTGGTAAGCGAATGGGTCTCCTAGGGGTTGGATATCCAAAACCAGAAGACTATAGGCTCATATCTCCTAGTCTCGTTGTAAAACTCATGAAAACAGTTTTCAACGAGATTGGGGAGGAGTAAGTTATCTAGGGGACCACAATAGATCCCAATGGGTCGAAGAGTCCAAGTTATTTATCGGCCCCTCCATAAGATAAGATAAGATGATCTACAGATAGTTGTTCTGGCTCTGGGTGTTGTGTATGTGGGTTTATATGTTTGTAAACGCACCCACGATATAGGAAGATAAAAAAAATATGATATAATAAGTGCAGTTATTTATTACACATTAATGACAAAATTGAATGAAAAGAGGAAGCAGTTACAACTACAAGTGGAAGAAGAAAGGAAGAAAGGAAACTTAGCTTTTATAAAGTACGACAAATTGATAGTTAAAAAACCAACAGATATAAACAGAGAAAAAAGGAAAAGAGAAGTCGCTGTCTCACCTAACTCACCAACCCACAAGAAAGTGAACACAAAAGAAATGTCAATACCCACAAGTAACAAAAAAACAATAAAAGAAACCATAAAACCCAGCATCCTTAATTATGTTGAACGTGGTGGACCATCTTCATGGCCAGCAACCCCAAAAAACTTCTAATGACCACCGGCACCCGGAATCAAACAAACTTGAAAACCTCAACATTGTTCAAATCAACTCCTGAAAAATACACCCCAAGCCGGCTGGTCACCGTGGGGGAAGATGACCGCCACCTTCCAGCAAATGAAACAACCAAAAGACGAGCAAACAAAATCTACATAGCCATCCTGAATACCCTCTCATTAAGAACACCGGAAAAACTTCTTGAATTGGAAACAGCTTTGGATAACGTTAATTGGGACATCCTCGGCATGAGTGAAATTAGGAGAATAGGAAACCAAATAGAAGAACATGAGAACTACATTCTGTACTACATAGGTGAAACTAAGGGGCAACATGGAGTAGGCTTTATGGTAAAGAAGCATCTTAAGAATCAAATCTTAGAATTCAAGGGCATATCTGAAAGAATCGCCGTGCTGAACATCCACTTTCTAGGATACAAAAACAGTTGGACCATAGTGCAAATCTATGCACCAACAGAAGCAGCAGAAGAAACTGTTAAAGATGAGTTCTACAATCAGCTTTCAATTACATTGGAGACAGCCCACAAAAACCTAATTGTCATGGGTGACTTTAATGGAAAAATAGGTAAACAGAACCAAGGAGAAGAATCAGTAGTTGGAATTTATAGCACAGGGAAAAGAAGCAAGAACGGTAAAAGAATAATAAATATGGCCTTCGAGAACAATTTAACCATTATGAACAGCCTTTTCAAGAAAAAACCAGCCAAAAAATGGACCTGGATATCGCCTGATGGGACGTACCGAAATGAAATAGACTTCATCACAAGCAATCAACCCAAATCATTCCTAAATGTAAACATAGTTAACAATCTTAACTTCAACACCAACCACCGCATGGTCAGAGCAACCCTGCTACACAAACAACAAAAGAAACAAAGAAATCATTACAAACAAAAAGGGTGTGCATTGCCATCATATAGTGGATCACCAAAAGAAATAGAAATTGAAGAATCAAACAGTACACAGGCATTCTACAACAAAGAAATAAACACCATCTATGGTATGAAAAATAGAATTGCAGCAAACAAGAATACACTAACTCCTAACACAATAGAACTCATACAGAAAAGGAAAGAGTTACTAAAAAACAGAAGAGATAAAGCTACACTCCAAGAAATAACTAAATTGAGTAAAGAAATTAGCCGCAATATAAAACTAGATAAATTAAACAAAAGAATTGAATGTATCAAACGCCACATAGCCAAAACAGGAGGAATTAACAAAGCATTAAAAGAACTAAGAGAGGAGAAGCTATGGATCCCAAAATTTAAAAATATAAAGGAGGAACAAGAAACTAGGAGACAGCCAATTCTGAAGATTGCAACAGATTATTACCGCAAACTATACTCTACCCAAATCACATTAAAAGCCAACATAGACCTTAAAGACAATACTGAAGAGGTTCCATCAATCCTGGAAAGCGAAGTTCAGTACGCAGTCATGTCCCAGAGAAACGGAAAAGCTTCCGGAACTGATCAAATATCCAATGAGATGATGAAAGTGTCATTGCCCGAAACCTCAGCAAGACTAACCAAACTATTCAACCTTATTTTAGAGACAGAAAACATACCCATCCAATGGACAATAAGTTCTATAATACTGATTCATAAGAAGGGAGACCGATCAGATATAGGTAACTACCGCCCTATAAGCCTGATGTCCAACATATACAAGGTGTTTGCAAAAATAATACTAAAGCGCATTACCAAAAGCCTGGACGACGAACAACCAAGAGAACAGGCTGGTTTTAGATCAGGATTTTCCACTTTAGATCATATCCAAGTTATGAAACAGCTTATTGAAAAAAGTAAGGAATATAACTACTCACTATATATAGCTTTTATTGACTATAATAAAGCATTTGACTCTCTGGAACATCAATCCATATGGGCTGCCCTAAAAAACCAAGGAATAGACAAGAAGTACATAAGGATAATAAAAAATGTATACACAAACAGCACGGCACGAATAAAGCTAGAAAAAGAGGGGGAAATCTTCCCAATACACAGAGGCGTGAGACAGGGTGATCCACTCTCACCAAAACTCTTCTCTTCGGTACTAGAAGAAGTCTTCAGGAAGCTCGATTGGGATGATATGGGAATAAACATTAATGGAACAACCCTAAACCACCTGAGATTTGCTGATGACATCATACTCATAACAGATAACCCAGAAAGTCTTCAAACCATGCTCCAGGACCTGGCAAAAGAAAGTAAAAGGGTGGGCCTAACAATGAACAAATCTAAGACAAAAATAATTACAAACAGATCCCAAGAAGTCATAAAACTAGAAGAGGAGGAAATAGCATATGTAGATTCCTATATTTACTTGGGCCAGTTAATATCCTTCAAGGACCAAATGGAGTTGGAGATAGAGAGACGGGTTGCCAACTCATGGAAAAGGTTCTGGACTCTTAAAGAGGTAATGAAAAGCAAACACTACAACATTTCAATTAAAAGAAGAATATATAACACATGCATATTACCTATACTCACTTACGGATGCCCTACATGGCCAAATACAAAAAAGCAAGACCAAAAGTTGACAACATGCCAAAGAGCCATGGAAAGGAGCATGCTAGGGTATACAAAAAGAGACAGGAAAAGGGCCACAGACCTAAGACTCAAAACAAAAATAGAAGACGCTGTTACAAAAACTAGGAAGCTCAAATGGGGATGGGTGGGTCATATGCTCCGTGAAAACAAGAACAAGTGGACAAAGAACATAACAGAATGGACACCTAGATACATAACAAAGCGGAAAAGAGGAAGACAAAGAAAGCGCTGGTCTGATGATATAAAAAGGATAGCTGGTCCACTATGGCACCGAACTGCTAGAATTAGAGAGGAGTGGAAAATGCTGGAAGAGGCCTTCGTGTCACGCTGACACGCCGACACTCGCACCGAGATTATTGGCAACAGAGGCTATAATAAATAAATAAATAATGACAAAATTATGACTTATTAAGGAAGTACCGTACCCACAATATATAAACCAAATAGGAGAACGCAGGGTATTTGGAACGGGTTTTTCCCGTAAGCAAAATAGCAGTTAGGTATTTCAATACAATAATATAATAATATCAGATTACTGTCCCACTATAGGATGATCCACACGGAAGGCACGAGCATTGCTCACCCACCACGCTTGCTCAAGACGGGTCGGCGATTTCAAACTAATAATAACTAGGTACTTTAGCTTCTGCCAGCGGCTTCGCCCGCGCGAATTGTATTTTCCTATCCCAAGGGAACATTATACCGGGTCGGGATGAAAAGTAGCTTATGGGCTATTCCAGACTATATCTCTGTGCCAAACATGCATCCAGATCCGTTCAACCGTTCTGGCGTTTTTGAGTAACAAAATACATCCATCCATTCAAAATTTCGGCTTTATAATATTAGTAAGTCCAGGATTCCTCACGTTGTTTTCCTTCAGCGTTGTAAGCCTTGAAGATAAAGTTAGAAAGTATATATGAATTGAATTATTCAGTAGCAGTCTGAAATTACTCCCGGTACCTACTATAACTATTGAAATGGGTGTATCTGAGCCTCCCCTAAGTGTCACCACGTCGACTGTTCCTGAGCGTAACGCATCCAGCGGATTCCAGCAGCCTTGACTAGGTCAAAACTAAAGAGGCCTCCCTTTTCAACCACAGATATAAATCTAACTAGATGACGCGATTGTATTTTATTTATTAACACTTCATGCAACATACAGGTACATAGGCGGACCTAATGCCTGAGGCATTCTCTACCAGTCAACCAAGGGTGGTAGAGAGATAACGTGGCAGGTGCATAAAAAATAGAAATAATTATTAAAGTAAAAAATGAAGAGTATATAAATAGTTAAACTAAACATAAAATATATATGTCCTATAATAAATACATACATATATATATAAAAGTAATAGAAAGGTGATTGAGATGACTCTGCTATTGATGTAGAAAGTAATGCCGTAACTGCCGCTTAAATGCATATTGACTGGTGGCCGTCCTGATATCAAGAGGTAGCGCATTCCAGAGAAGAATGGACTGAATATGAAAAGAAGAATTAATAAAATCAGAAGTATGAGAAGGGCAAAGCAAGAGAAGATTGTTAGATGAACGCAGATTCCTAGCGTGTGAATTACATAAATATTGAAAGTGAGGTGTGAGATAAGAAGGAGGAGTGGGAGAGTTGAGTATGGAGAAAAGCGTGGTCAAAGCGCGCAAATTTCGCCTTTTCCTAATGGGCATCCATTTGAGTTCAGATCTGCAGCTCGACACATGGTCATATTTACTCAGGTTGAATATGAACCGGATGCAGTTGTTTAGGAGCCTATCAGGCTTGTCCAGAAATACCGCGTTCAGGTCAAAGTAGCACACATCACCATAGTCTATTATAGGGAAAATTAAAGTCTGTACAAGAATAGTCTTCGTTTTTGCAGACAGAAAGATCCTCAGACGGTACAGGCAACGCAAGGTTCCGTTGAATTGTATGTACTTCGTGTGTCAAAAAATGGAGTAAAATTACGATCAATGATCTTACTTTGAGCGTTTCATTTAGCATTATCGGCACCGAAAATCCATCGAAATCAAGATAAATATAATAGAATAGAATACTCTTTATTATGTACACCATATAAGTTACAGAAAGTATAGAAAACATTACACTGAGTGACACAATAGGCGGCCTTATCGCTAAAAGAAATCTAGAAAAATGCCTAATTATGCCATATTGAGCTGTAGGTAAAGACTGTATAGAGTTGGCCGAGGCATTGGAAATGTTTTCTTACATTGGTAAGTAAATTTGTTTTTAAATTATTTGTGAAAATGTGGCAGTGGCACGCTTGGTTTTCATACAAATGGAGGGACGTGTGTTATCTACATAGTTAGATTTATGTCTGCTTCCAACGCCTCGTCTTCCGGTACGCGGTCACTCCTCAACAACTTTTAACATCATACCCTGCAGGGTTGGGCAGAGGCCAGTGGCCACTATTCTAAACCTACATTTTATCGCCAGTTGCGTTTAAGTTCCATATAAAACGGGGCGAGCCGATTGTCATCACTCGCACAAATCTAGACCCAATAACACTTAGCGAGAACTGAGAATCGAACCCAGGACGTCATGCTCAGCAGTACCGCTTGACCACTACAGGCAACGAGGCTGTCGTCATTTTCACCTATTCTACAGCGAATAACCAGGTTTTGATCATATATGTAGCCGCTGCCGCTCCATGTAAAATACTCGAATTCAACTGCATCGGGTTAGACTGATAAGGTGAGTATACACAGAACATCGAGCATTCTGTTTTTAAATTCACTAGAACCACACTTCGAACGTGACGCTCGATGTTTTGATAACCGATTTTTATTTTATGCTCCTTTTTTACGATTGACGCCTGGACGGATTTTGAAAATTCGTCTTTTGTTTGAACAAGTCGTTCTAATTCGATAAGCTCATACGTATCAAATAACACTTATGTACTGCTAATTGCAGAAGGTTCAAAATCGTCTAACTTTTAGTGGGTCTGCTAACGGCAAGCTGGGTCAGGTAACAGCTATTACCGACTGTACAAAAAAAAATTACAAGTTGTTGTTGTTGTTAAATGTTGTTCACTCGCCGTGAGAAATACGTCGAACAATCGCAATAAAGTTACATTACATGAAAGTGCTTTAGGAAACTGAGCATTTGTCTGTATTGTACCATTCGTAAGAACGTTACTAAACATTGTAATACTCGAGAAAATGTTCTCATCTTTACCCGAACCCAACATAGTCGGGAAAAGGTATATGACTTGGTAGAAAAAGAAACACATTTTTTTAAACAATTATATTTTAACTTAAACAACGACCAATCTACTCTTTTTCCATAATTTCAGGTAAATCTCTATCACTCTCTTGATTAAAGTAATCTTCAGGTATCACATAGTTTTCAGGCGGTCGCATGGGGCCATACATCTTCTTTACTTCAGGTTCCTCTGTCTCTCTTGTGCTTTCTTCTTGTCTCTTCTCTGCTTCTCTGTTTACTTCTTTCGGACTGGATTCTTTCTTTGTGTCGGTGGATTCTGAATCGTCGTCTGAATCCATTTCTTCGACGAACTCTGTCTCTTCTTGTTTGACTTCTTTCCGTATTTTTGTTCTTTTCTCCGCGTCTTCTTTTAGTCTTATTCTGAAAAATAAGTATTACGTTAATACAATATTATAAAACAAGCTTTTTGAACTAAGAGATACCAAATGTAATATCTCTTTTCAAACACAACCAATGAGTCCATCACGATGGTGCTATCTTGTGTGGTTGAGGAGTTGCTATGGCCACCTTCCGGCACCATCATGAGACCAGCTCCAAACCATATTAGTTCAATATTTCCATAGTTGCATAAGCACGTCAAATTTAAGTTTAATCGTACGGAAGTGCTAAAAAATTGGATAACTAGTTGTCGGACACATACAAAAGTAAGGAATATACAGCTTGTAATAATAGTGATTATAGCTACCTCTTCCCATACACGACGGAGTTGGTCTGTTTGATGTGCAGCTTGTCGTCCTTCTTGAGGAGCGGCGGGAGGTGCGCCGGCCGCGCTAGCTCGGCCAGGCGCTGTGTCTTCGACAGCTCCATCTTCAGTTTCTGAATGCTCATCTGTTCAAAATAATAATACATATTAATTGAATATTCCTAATACCAGCTTCGCCGCGACATTGTCGCCGTAAAAAGTGTTTTGAAAGACTAGCCACACATAGGCTAGCAAGCGTAAGTCGTAATCGCGCCGATGCGCTTCGGCGCGATAACATTCGGCGCAAAACCCAGGTTGGACCATTCTGTTTCATTCGTCAAAAAACGGAATGTTGTACTCCATTCTCTGACGCGTCCGCGCACGACGTAGGATCAGCCGAAGAAAAACAATTAGGCTGCCAACGATAACACGCGCAGAAAGATCGCATCCCCTCCCAATCCGCTGACTTGTACCGCTATACCCGCCGGGCAGGATCGGGCGGGGAGTAGACGGCTGTGTCGACCAGGGCCCAGAGCGCTGAGTATCGAGTCTTCAAGGTTTCGGACACGCCGCGTGCACCTTATGTGACAGTGAGTGCTGCCGCTGTACAGCTTTTTTTATTTCTGTTTCTTGCCATGGTTGAGAGTGAAGGTAGGAAAGGAGAAGGAAGTGAGATGAGGTTTCACGCTTGCAACCCACAGAAACGCGCCATCGAAAGGACGCCATCATTGGGGGACTGGTCTGGAGACTGCGGGAACGCCCGAGCCTCCCCGGAAATGTCCATCAGGCAGTCTTCTGGTCGCCAACCAGCACGATGGTACATTCCAGGATTTTTCGACAGTTGGCGGGGCAGCCTTTCGTGTGTGGCTGGCATACTACTTGGGCCCCCAACTACCTGCGGTCGGCCAGCGGCGCACCGCAGGATCGCGGACGTCAGGCTGGTCAGCCTGCAGTGGAACAGATATCTCGACCCAACTTCTCTAGTGGCTACACCGGGCAACGTATCAGATTACGGCGGCAATACATCATTTATGTGAAAATTTCAACTGTCTAGCTATCACGGTTCATGAGATATAGCCTGGTGACAAGACAGACGGGCCTTGGAGTCTTAGTAATAGGGTCCCGTTTTTACCCTTTGGGTACGGAACCCTAAATGTTATAATAAAAATTGTTACCTTAGTCTTGGAGATCTCAGCCTTCTGCGCCATGCTCTGTCCCTGGTTCCCGAGGCTGCTCATGTACTGGTCCAGCTCGTCCACATCCTCGCTGCTCTGCTGACTCTTGGCTGCAGAGGATCGCAACTTCTCTAGTGAGAGCTCTTCAGACGATATCTTGGCCTCAATTTCTGTTATTTCTTTTAGCTGTAACATACAAGATACATCTACCTTATATCTATACTTAATATTATAAATGCGAAAGTTTGGATGCATGGATGTTTGTTACTCGATCACGCCAGAACAGCTGGACGGATCTGGATGAAATGTGAAACAGAGATAGATTATAGACTGGAATAGCACATAGGCTACTTTACCCCGTGTAGTATAAGCCGCTGGCAATAGCTAGAAATATACAAATACATACTACATAGCCTACACTAAATAATAACAACCGCACGGGTCGATCTTCAAGGTTAAGCAACGCTTGACGAGGTCAGTCCTTGGATGGGTGACCATTTCAACATTGCGAGTTTCCTCCGTGTCTCCGAAAGCACGTTAAGCCGTTGGTCCCGGCTGTCATTTAAAGATCTTTGACAATCGTTACGGGTAGTCAGAAGCCTGATATCTAACACCAGTCTTGCCAAGAGATATCGTGTTACCCAGTTACTGGGTTGTGGAGGTCAGATAGGCAGTCGCTTCATGTAAAACACTGGTACTCAGCTGAGTTGGCTTCCAGTAAGACTGGAAGCGGACCCAAACATAATTGGGAAAAGTCCAGCAGATTTACTGATACTACAATAGCCAGCTAAATCCATAACTCTCCTTTTAGTTGAGTTCTTTTGTATCTACTTATTTATTTATTTAAAAACTTCATGCACAAACATGCAATGACGGGCTTAATGCCTTAGGCATTCTCTACCAGTCAACCAAGGATGGTGAAGAGACACATGGCAGGTGCATTGTTTTAAACGTCGATCTATATTTTGGAGATATACAGAGCAGGCTGTAAAGTCCCGCAAACCTCCATTGAAATGAGAGAATCCGACCAGACGGGTGTTATGTCTGATCCGGGCAACTTCCCGACGATTGTTGGCGGACTGTAACATCTGTTCAGATCGCGCCGAAAACTTTGCTTGCGCGATGCAGGATTTCGTGTGACGTCAGGTCATTAGTTCGTATTTAGTGGCATAGATGCCGCTACGATCTTACCAAGTCGTCGTAAGTCCTGGGCTTGTCGCTGTCCCTGTCGGCGGCGCCCAGTTTCTGCATGCGCATCTTGCGCTTGCGCTCCACGCTGCCCGTGCGGTCCAGGAACGTGTCGTCGTCGGAGTCGTAAAAGTCGTCCGCGGACCAGTCGCGCTCTTTCCGTCGACGGGACTCTGGAATAGTACGGAGGATGTGGTCAGAGTTGCCAACCAAACTCTAATATACGGAATCTAATAATGGAAAGTTGTGATCATATTTTAAAAACTGCTTCTGTCCTTGTATATGAACCACTTTCTCCAAGGTAGTCGAACAAATCGTAAAAAATAAAGTATTTCCCTTACAAGTAGTCAGCGGACGACAACTTTATATGTTTTTTTTTTGCAATTGCCTATCCGGCAGGCTTCTAGTTCGCTCGCGATAGCGGCTTCCTTCTTCCTTCTGTGTACATCTGCGATCACGGGGCTACAGCGCTAGGTGTATTAGTACTCACCATGTCGGGACTGCCTCAACAGCCCCGCCCTGTCCAGTAACCTGCAGGCCTCTAGCGCGCATGCGATGACGGCTTCCTTCTTCTTCCCTCTGTGTACTTCTGCGATGACGGGGCTACAGCGCTAGGTGTGTTAGTACTCACCATGTCGTGACTGCCTCAACAGCCCCGCCCTGTCCAGTATCCTGCAGGCCTCTAGCGCGCACGCTATGACGGCTTCCTTCTTCTTCCCTCTGTGTACTTCTGCGATGACGGGGCTACAGCGCTAGGTGTGTTAGTACTCACCATGTCGTGACTGCCTCAACAGCCCCGCCCTGTCCAGTATCCTGCAGGCCTCTAGCGCGCACGCTATGACGGCTTCCTTCTTCTTCCCTCTGTGTACTTCTGCGATGACGGGGCTACAGCGCTAGGTGTGTTAGTACTCACCATGTCGTGACTGCCTCAACAGCCCCGCCCTGTCCAGTAACCTGCAGGCCTCTAGCGCGCATGCGATGACGGCTTCCTTCTTCTTCCCTCTGTGTACTTCTGCGATGACGGGGCTACAGCGCTAGGTGTGTTAGTACTCACCATGTCGTGACTGCCTCAACAGTCCCGCCCTGTCCAGTATCCTGCAGGCCTCTAGCGCGCACGCGATGACGGCTTCCTTCTTCTTCCCTCTGTGGATCACTTCTGCTATGACCGGGTTGCCCCGCGCGTCGTCTATTGGTAACTCCACCCTGGGCAAACAATTGTGTTTTATACTATTTGCGTTTTAGCTTGGCAATAGCGGTCATTGACCCACCCTGCGTTCCAAATCACATCAAAATCCCTATTAGCGCGTCAAAAACCGTTCCGATTGGTCGTGATTCGATCGGTATGGTGTTCACGACAGTGTGTAACAGTGTTTATGTCCCAGAGCGTTATTATTGTGAGTGACCTGTCACAAGTGACATTTAGCAAATTTTATTTCGTTTGTTGTGTGTATTCTGTCCAAAGGGTTACTGTTTACATATAGAACTAGTAGTCTAAATTCCTAGAGTCATCTGGCATACCAACTTTTCTTTTTATTTTAAAAAGTTTTTATTATATTAGTTTAGTTAGGTCCGATAAAACAGTTCCTAACCTGCACATGAACTGCCCCACGCCTCTCTCATCACAGTTGTAGGTGAGCTCGTGGCCCTCCCGCTCGAAGTAGCCTCGTAGGGTCTTCTTCGGGTCCTCAAGGTACAACTCCTCGTTAGCTGTCACAGCGTAAGGGTTTTCTGCCAAGTCTGGTTCCTCTTCAGCATCCTCGCCTGTGGAAATGGAAGGAAAGATTGAGATGGTGAGATAAATTCGGCAGGCAGAAAAGACTGGCACTTTCCAATAATGATCGCGGCAAAACAATGTAAATTGCTTGCCTTAGGAGGTTCCGAAAAGTTTTAAATTTATTCAAACTCGGGCTAAATGAGAGAATAACCAAACGTATCTAATAAGTAATATACATAGTACCCCAGTACCGTATAGTGCCCATATATTCGAAGTAAAAAAAGTAAGTAATGCTGTAACATGGAAATATTGAAAAAAAAAACATATTTTTAAAAGAGTAACCGTGGAGTTTCTTGCCGGTTCTTCTCCATAGGAAATGACCAACCCGAACCGTGCGCCTTTTGTCAACGTTTTATAAGTGCCCATGTAGACCCCTAAGTAAAATTTAAAAAAAAAAATGATTTTGTGATTACGTACCCGTCTTAAGGGCCTACATCCGCTTTAGTGCCGTAAAACGGTTACTTTCTAAAGCATACTCCTTAGTAACGGCTAGGTTAAAAGGTTTGAAAAAAATATATATTTATTACTGATTCATGTACATTATTTTTAACACAAGGTTCTTTCGTGTAACTAATAGTTTTGCTTTAAAAAAATAATTAACAACACGATATTTTGTCGCAACTTTTGGAAACTCCTCCAAAACGACTAGGATGTTTAAAAATATTTTACACAGAATAATTGATGGCCTGGAATTTCTTCACAACTAACATAGCATATGTAAATCAAATAATACTTCGCAAACAAAACTGTTCATAAGGAGGTTCAATATTTATATTTTGGAATCGAGCGGGCGCACTGCCAGTATTGCGTTAATATTGGGGCGTATATATCGCCTTAACACCCGCGCAAGCTACTCACTCTGGTCGGGACTTTAGCACATGGGTAGGCCATAGGTAACCTAGATTACGACATAGGATAATTTTTATCCCATCAATATGTTCCTGTACGTTAAAATATATTTATTGGACATATCCGCGGTCAACACTGTTGGCAAATGATAGTAATTATAATGATTTATAAACTCCACTGAACCACTGTTTAACTCGTGTGCAAAGAATAAGTATAACCACGGGCACCCAACGCGAAGGAAGAAAATTTAGTTCAGATAAATTGCCTATATGGCGTGATAAGCTTCGATTTGTTATTGAGTTTTGTGAAATATTAAGATTTTCTAGAGACAATCATAAATGTATGTTCTTGTTTAATTAACTCAGCACAAAATGAAGGAATATTGGGCTCTTAATTCACATTTCAAAGATTTTTTGAATGGATCATCTAAAATTGATTCCAATAGATGGCGCGTTTTAACACATTTTGGTACAATGAAACTGCAAAAACAAACCAAAAAACACTATAATACAAATCGTCGAAATTAAAAAAAAAAAAGTTTACGAACCGAGTAAACTCTTGAAACTGTAAAAACATGTAAAAAAATACTATAAAAATAATCGCCGATGAATTTAAAAAAAAATACGCGAACCGAGTAAACCCCTTTACTTGCAAGTCGCTGCTAACGCTATCTATATCCGTAGAACGGAACCGAACGCGATCGATGTTCTTAGAAAAATAATCAGTTTAATCAGATAGAAAACGCTAGTTACGTCGGCACGGTTTGCTTTGTTCGGGATGAGGCATCTGTATGCTAGTATTATATTATCTGTGGTATAACATAGAAATAGACAAAAGAACCTCAAAAATCAACATTTATTTAAAGTTGGTCAATACAAAGAATATCTGTGTTAACTCACCCATCCCCCAATCAATTCCCTGCTCCTCTCGTCTCTTCTCTTCTTCCTTTCTATCCCTGTCCCTCTGTTCCACGGCTTCTTTAATCATTCTGTCGCGCTCTACCTTCATGTCTTGTGATCTCCTCTTGATTTCTGTTACTGTAAGCTCTGATTCTCCTTCGCAATCGAAATCTGGGCCCTATGACAAATAGAATGAAATTCATTGGGTGCTGTGTTGCGGGTTTGATTCCCGCACGGAACAAATATTTGTATGGCCTACAGATAGTCGTTCTGGGTGTGGCTCTTTTTATGTACATTTAAATGTTTGTTGTAAACTCACCCAGAATACAGGAAAAATTCCTAGTGTGGAGAAAAGTTTTTATAAAAATAAAGTCTTACTTATTATCAGTAGGTATTAGTAGGTTACACCTATGGGAAAATCGGTTTTCATTTCAGCAACCAAATAACAACCTTGGTACAGTTAATATAACGGCGAAAATTAAAAATTGTCCTTTAGCACAAGAGAGCATCAAAATGGAAGGAGGTATATGGGTAAGATTATTAATTATTGCCTTTTTTTAAGACATACATTGTTGACATTTGTTTGGTAGGTAAACTGTTCTGCAATATAATATTATGTAAGGTATACTCCAGCCATTAAGGTGAATTAAAATTATTTTAGACACATGCCTTGAAAACTGAAACTATACTCACCAACATAATATAAGTCCGAGTGCTGTTACCAAACTTGATCTGATGTCCGACCCTGACCCGCGTGTAGTGGCTGGCTTTCAGCCGGTCCTTATTGAGGAACGTGCCGTGTGTGCTGCCCAGGTCGAAGAGGTACCAGCCGCAGGTTGGTTCGCCTTCCTCTGCAAAAGCTTTGTATTGGAGTACACAGTGGTGCCTGGAAAGGAAGGAAATTGTTTCATAATAATTACAGTGATTATTAAAGAGCTTTTGCCCACAACTCCGTCTCTGTAATATTAGTAATTTGCCTTTCTTTGGCTTACCACACACTTCTATCACGCTTCCCATCCCCATAAGGACTATATCCGGGAAAAAACAATCCTATATCCTGAGGCGGACAAGAGTTAATTTTTGCATTAATAATATTAGTATGGATAAATAAATCAAATCGGGATCATTATCAGCAATGAGACTCATAATCGGATTGCGTGAATGAATTACCGTAAATGAAGCAAAATGAGTATGTAGGGATTGTAGCAGGTGGTGTTCTGTAGTGTCTACCTAAACCCATGGGCAAAAGGTGGAAATTTGGGTATATATGTAATCAAACCGCCTGAAACGTTACCTGGATATAGTAGGATGTGCCATGATAACGTCACAGTTGGCTAGTCTGCCGAACACATAGTATGATTTGTTGGTCAAGTCCACCTTATCCACAATCATGCCTGATTTCAGCACCTCTAGCGCATACTCAGGACCTGAAAAATTTAATTAAAAGTCAGGGTACTTGCTGTTGTCCAAGGAAACGTGAAATTTGGCAAGAAGCAATTTCTTATGCCTTCAAAATTTATTTGCTGAAAAAAATCAAGGGTAACAAATGATAAAGATTACATAGAAAAATAAGAAAAATAAAGAGTTGATTTAAGAAGTTTTAGAACTGAGCGCGAGGAGGCAATACCAGTTATGAAAATATAAAAAAGAATCTGTAAAACGTTTTTTGTTGCAAAACACTGACTTATACAGTTTATTAGAAATTGCAATTTCAAAAGCATGGTACTAAATTTTGAAGGCCAGTGTAGCACAAGTAAAGGTCCGAAAACCATAAGTTTGTATCCAGTTTATCTTTTCCTTTGAGCAATGTTTATTGCTTTCATTATTTAAGAACTTCAGTAATGTTATCTTTGGTGAATGTAGTAGTAGTAGTATGTACAGAACCCTCAATTGCACGATCGGCACAAGTCCGAATTGCACTTGGCCAGTTTTTTTTTAGATACAGTGTCTTTATTATCAAGAACAGAGGCTATTCATTTGTTAAATGTTTAATCTGACAAATTTTTAGTCAGATCAAGGGCATTGTTAGTATGAAAGTCGCCCAAGAAGTTATTATGACATAAGACGACCCACAGAAAGAAATTAACCAACATAAACATACAAACGGTTAACTTATTATTTTGTAAAAATGCATGAATGAGCTGTTAAGATTCCTTTTTTACTCTGCAACAAGGAAAGTTTTATGTTTTTTTAATCCTCTACCTAAAGACCTTTGAATACAGAATGTGTAAGCAATCACTAAACTATATAAATAAGGTGATTAATTTGTCAAAGAATGTATCTTTGGAGTGACATTATGAGTGACTGCCAAGTCACTCACCATCTGGACAAATCCCGGACCATTTCGGCTCTTTGTAGGGTATAGGTGTCGATAGTTCTTTCAAGAGCACCGCTGGCGGCAAAGAACTTTTCGATGTCGATTCTGAACTCTTTTCCACAGGTTTGGATGCTTGTTTTTCTTCTGAAGCATTTTCTGGCTCACTCTTCACCTTTTTCGGCAACTTGCCAATACGCCCGAACAACACAGGCTTCTTAAATTCGATTTTATCTTCCGTTTTCGGTTTTTCACTTGGGTCGTCCATTCTTGTAGGTTATTTTTAGATTTATGTTGCAAATTGTCTACTATTAGTTGCCACGGTAACGTTAACACTGTTAACAGCCTAATAAATATGTGAAGTTAGTTTTACTTCTTTATTGTGTGTTGTGTGACTTTATTATTTTCATGACAACGTAAACAGTTTCAGAGAGAGATTAAACACTTCGATGGCAGTGCAAGTGCCATCTTTTTCAAGCATAGTGAATAGAGGTGGCGAGAGAGAGAGACTAAGAATTAACTAAAATGTTTAAATGGGGATATTAATGAAACTGGAACGGCTTCACTTCAATGACATTTAGAATAATGATGCGTTCAAGTTCAGTCAAATCGTTCAGAAATATGGAAATGAATGCTTTCAATGTGGCGACGCCTGGGGGAGGTCTATGTCCAGCAGTGGACGTCTTTCGGCTGATATGATGATGATGATGAATGCTTTCAAATTGTATTTCATACCTCGACGATATCTTGCAAGCGTTATACTTTGTTCCTGTTTTGTTTATAAACTAGATAAATTTAGGACACTGACATATAATCTCCTTCGTGCTACCGATATTTATCTATGATATTGACAACCATCACTCGTCACTTGAAATGTTATAATCAGGGGTAGGACAGTTCCATTGAGTGCCAGATTAAGAAGCATTTTTTTTTAAATGCGACATCTGATAACCCCATCTTAACAACAAAAACAATTAGTTACTCTATGTCACCACAGATGGCAAGACCATCGATAAAATAGGTTTGTCACTAAACAATAATAAAATAAATATTAATCTAAATAATTATTTCATTACCTTATGATTTTATTTAACACGTACTATAATTATTTGCAAATATTTGTGTTGATTTCAAAAGCTAAGTAATAATTACGATTGCAACACAGTGAATGATTGGACTTTTGACACTTCCACTCTATGTACAAGACTGATAGACTTGTATCTATGGTCATGAATAAAACATTATTAAAAAAGTAAAAATGGATTTTTGATATTGATTGTCAAATTTTCATTGTCAATTTTTTCTTGTAATTTGTAAAATCAACAAAATTTCCCAACATCCCTCATTCTTCCTAGAAGATATCTTCTGGGTGTACAGTTACGGACCTGGATGTGGTTCGCTGGATAGAAGGCTTCAAGGTGCACACGCCCATATATTCAATGTTCGGGTTAGAAGACAAAATCCTGGGATGATTTTATGTCATACAAAAAACCCTATAAATATCTTAAAAGATGATCACAGCTTGTGTAAAACGATCCCACACATAAGAACCTGTGAAACTATTAGAACCCCTTGTAAAAACATTTGGAAGGAATAATAAATATTATTATTTTTGTTCGAAATTACCGCCGTTAAATTGATGAATGCAGGTCTGTTGAATGTGGAGGAAGGCTTTATGATAAAGACGGACAATTTCGTTGTCCATTCTAATAAAAGGCAATCTTTAATCAAAGTGAAAAGTGCAGTGATTGAGTGTTGTGATCTTAGGGAAAAAAGTCAATTTAGTCAATCTGTGAAAGGTGTTCCCAAAAATCGTATCAAATCTACCGAGTATTTACAATCTTACTTATGGGCGTCTGTTTATTGTCATAGTTCCTTCAGAAACAAGAGGGGTTTTGATGATCTGTTTTATGTTATATATTATATGTTAGGTTATAAACATAGTGAAGATTACCTTTATTAAAAAAACTAATTTGCAAGTGATTTTGTGGTCCTCAACAAAGTAAAGTTTCGGGGTTCGAGAGTGCGGTGGCGCATCGACCTAATCATAGCCATCGACATGGAAATATTATCCTCACGCCATCTCCTGAACTTTGGGGACCTGCAGAACCGCTTCAAATAGTAATGAAGAATCAAGTCTTTCATTTCCAACATAAGAAGCCTTCACACCTCAACCGACCGGTACACTTACTAATTTGCTTGTTTTAACTTGTTAAAGTTTTACTATGATTTTGTTAATAATGAGAAAAAATAAAATTATGTAAAACTTATGTAAAAGGCTGTACTTTATCCATGTGTGCACTATACACACACATGGATAAAGTACAGGCACCACACAAAAACACACACATGTATAAAGTACAGGCAACACACACACACATGTATAAAGTACAGGCAAAGTACAGGCAACACACACACACATGTATAAAGTACAGGCACCACACACACACGCACAAAGCTCAAGTACGGCGCTACACACACACACAGCTTAGTTTGCGGATGGCGTTAATAGACGGCGCTATTTCTCCGATCAATTGACATATGCGGTCTTCACTCTGTAGTCGGAGAGGGCTCTCTATACCCTATATATTATTTTTCTCTGTGGTTATAATTGTCTGTCATTCATTAGTTTATTTACGACTTGATTTCTATAGTTAATAAAATTGACACATTAGGAAGAAACCACCAAATAAATAACTTGGCTTTTACTAACTATAGAAATCAAGTCGTAAATAAACTAATGAATGACAGACAATTATAACAGACACTAAAAAACATTGATAATTAAAGATCCAAGACCCAATTTAAGAATAATTTCTAGCTGCTACTTTTTGCTTTGCAAACTTTTTTTTTTCCATTATCAGCTTTCAGTCAACACTGCCCAAAGGATAACCCTTTAAGATAACTCGAAGAGCAGGCAAGGTTTATGAGCAAGCATCGATAAAAGTTGATAGTAATTATTGTTGTGGAACACCAAAAATATATCTTGAAAAGTTTCAGACATAATCATAGGAGCCTTATGGTCAAATGTTCACTTTCAGATTTCCAAATAAAATACTAACCTTGTGCACATTCAACCACAAAACATTTTTACTCATGACATTCAACACTAAAATCACAAAGTACGTAAGCGGCGGCGCGCCCTAAAATCATTTAGCTTGCTACCGACTTCAAAAAACTAACCTTGTGCACAAAGAAGGACGTAATCAATTCGACACGACACACATATATGTTTTAATGTTTGTAAGTTTGTATGTTTCTTTGTATGTATGTATATTTGTCCACGTACTTCACCGAAACTACTTATCGGATCATGATCATTCTTTTTGTGTTGGCGATCGGATCATGAGTGGCGCGAGGAGGCCAAATGCCGGGGTGAATCTCCGTTGCCACGACAAATCGCGGCTCGGCGGACAGACCTCCGGCAGGATCTCATAGCGACATGGAGAGGGCGATTGTCGCAACCCAGCGCTGGCTGGCCACAAATGTGGCGATAAGGCCCCTCTTTGAGGAGTGGCTTGAGAGGCGTCACGGCGTCCTCACCTTCCGCCTGACGCAGGTTCTTACCGGACACGGCTGTTTTGGGCAGTTCCTGTTCAGGATGAGGCGGGCGGAAACGCCCGGTTGTCACCATTGTGTGGACCGCCCGGAGGACACAGTGGAGCATACGATGGCGGTCTGCCCGGCTTGGGCGGAGCACCACCATCTCCTCGTGGAGGCAATCGGCGGTGGTGACCTCTCACGACCGTTCCTGGCCATGGTACGGACCGAGAGGGCATGGGAAGCTATCTCCTCCTTCTGCGTAAGAGTAGGAACGCGTGAGGGAGACGCAGTGGAGACGCCCTCATGCCTCTAGTCGCGGCAGGAGATGCCGCGGCCGTCGGGAGTCGCAAGCTGGATACCGGCCACCGTAAGCGAGGGCTTGCGGACGGCAAGTAATGGGTAGCTCGCTGTCCGATAAGGACCAGACCTGAGTCGACTGCGCGTAGTGTTCCACGCGCGCCCCAAAGAGATGTCAACAAAACTGACAGGGCCAGCTAGGGCCGATGCCTGTCTGGGTCGCGGACAAATTTGAAAGAGAGATACCGCGGCCCTAGCACAAGCAACTGAAGGAACACGGGTGGATTTTAGTCAGTAAAAAGTCTGACATGCCCTCCCGCTTCACTCAGAGCGGGAGAAGTCATTGGACGAGATCCCAACCCATTATAAGATATTTATCTTTTTAGGGTTCCTAACCCAAAGGGTAAAAACGGGACCCTATTACTAAGACTTCGCGATCCGTCTGTCTGTCTGTCTGTCTGTCTGTCTGTCTGTCTGTCTGTCCGTCTGTCTCCAGGCTGTATCTCATGAACCGTGATAGCTAGACAGTTGAAATTTTCACAGATGATATATTTCTGTTGCCGCTATAACAACAAATACTAAAAACAGTATAAAATAAATATTAAAGGGGGGCTCCCATACAACAAACGTGATATTTGTGCCGTTTTTTGCTCGATATTAATAACGGCAACAGTTAGACGCTTGAAATATTCACAGAATGATTAGTTGTATATTTACTTCAAAAAATAATAATTAATAAATTAAAATAAAATAAATTAAGGGGGGCTCCCATACAACAAACGTGATTTTATGCAGTGTTTTGCGATAATGGTACGGAACCCTTCGTGTGCGAGTCCGACTCGCACTTGGCCGGTTTTTTTTTAATAAATCTTGCCCACACTAGGAATTTCTCATTTTTTACAAAAGAAATACAAAAATATTTTAACAAACGAAGAAACGAAAACAGCAGGAACTGAGGTTACTTTTCACTTTGTGGTGTTTTTTTTTGGAAGTCGCTTGTATTTTTAGTAAAAAAAGTTTTTAGGGAAAAAAACAAAAAGATAATAATTAAGAATTGGCTGTTTGTTCCGGCTAATTTCGGAAACGGTTGTACCGATATTAAGGGTACTTTCACTGGCAGATAGCTGATGTTAGGAGTAACTAGGGCTACTTTCATTTTAGAAAAAGAATTAGGTTGCAAAAAAATAAAAACAAGTTTTTTATAGTTTAACGAGTTTGAAATGCTACTCATCATCATCATTTTAGCCGAAAGACGCCCACTGCTGGGCATAGGTCAAGTGTCGCCACATTGACCGGTCCAGTGCGTCTGGAAGTTTAAATGTTATGATGAAACTGATGGACATATATATAATACTCACAGCGGATCATTGTATCTCTAAATTGGCTGCAAGACCCTGCGCAATAGCTATTATTGTGTCAATGTTGAATTTGAAGATAACATTGTATAACTGTCTCTTTCACTCGATTACGTTTGTCGCATCTTCCTATCTCGCTTACTC
The DNA here is from genome assembly GCA_945859665.1 of Anorthoa munda. Lineage (NCBI taxonomy): Eukaryota > Metazoa > Arthropoda > Insecta > Lepidoptera > Noctuidae > Anorthoa > Anorthoa munda. The sequence goes on along the minus strand of OX243917.1, from coordinate 7,483,797 downwards.
TTTGCAGTATTGTATGGTGTGCAGACTGCAGAGCCAACTTCAGGGACACAATGATCCGCTGTGACTACTTTTTAGAGCTGCCTCTGCATTCAGACTCGGCATCGCTTCGGCTAGCATTGGAATTATTTACTCGCTATTCTAAATATGTGCCAACATTCTCTAACAGGCATATTCCCTCTCGATTCTGATGCAGTAAATGCTTTTAACGCTCTAAAGCAAGAGATAGCTAGATCAGCAGTATACGCGATTGATGACAACATACAATTTGTTGTTAAAATAGACGCATCAGACTATGCTATAGCGGGAACTCTGTCACAAGAAGGTTTTGTTGCAGTTTTTTCGAGAAGCCTTCACAGTAGCGGGCGGAAAGACCCAGCCATAGAGAAGGAGGCCGCAGCTATAGTCTTATGTCTTCGGAAATGGAGACAATTCCTGATCGGACGAGAGTTTAAACTGATAACTGACCAAAAATCGGTCGCATTTGTCAATAATTAAAACTGACAAAATACAACGTTGGCGATTAGAACTTTCTGAATACAACTTTTAACGCCCCGGAAAGGAAAATATAGCGGCTGATGCTGATGCCAATGCACCATTAGTAGCCTCTGTTCACAGTTCACAAACGCACTCAAAGAACTGCATAAAACCTTGTGTTATCCTGGAGTAACAAGAATGCTTCACTGGGTACGAAGCAAAAATTTAGCTTATTCCACTGAAGAGGGTAATGGACAAACGGAGAGATACAATGGAATTATTTGGGGACCAGTACAATTGGCTTTGAAAAGCCGTGATCTGCCTATAACCAAATGGGAGTCAGTTTTAACTCAGGTTCTGCATTATATAAGACACTTCACACTCACTTCGTCACTTCTTCGCACGGCTACAAACAGTACGCCTCATGAGCGGATATTCTCTCACGCCAGGAGATCCTCAAGTGGCCAGTCGATGCCTAAATGGCTAAACGTCCCAGGGAAAGTATTAATGCGAAACCATAATCGAACCAGCAAATATGATCCACTGGTTGAAGAAGTAGAGACTCTGGAAAGTAACCCTCAACATTCTCGTGTGCGTTTGAGCAGTAGTAGAGAAGTTGTCGTATCTAATCGACACTTAGCTCCTGCTGGAGAATCATTAGAAATGGATGTAGCCGATTCCAATGATGATGACGAATTCATCGATGCAGTCGATCCCACAGATGGCCAAAATGAAATGGTCCAGCCACAGAACATTACGCCGGAGACGACTCTGCGTCGTTCTGTAAGAGTACGACGACCGCCTGCTCATCGTAATGACTACGTGGCACAATAAATAAACCCAGGGGAATGTAGTGATATATTATAAACTCCTTGGTCATTGAACGTCTTAAAAAAAAACCGGCCAAGTGCGAGTCGGACTTGCGCACGAAGGGTTCCGTACCATTATCGCAAAAAACGGCAAAAAAAATCACGTTTGTTGTATGGGAGCCCCACTTAAGTATTTATTTTATTCTGTTTTTAGTATTTGTTGTTATAGCGGCAACAGAAATACATAATCTGTGAAAATTGGAACTGTCTAGCTATCACGGTTCATGAGATACAGCCTGGTGACAGACAGACAGACAGACAGACGGACAGCGAAGTCTCAGTAATAGGGTCCCGTTTTTACCCTTTGGGTACGGAACCCTAAAAAAGAAGAAACTGGATTGTCAGGATTGATTGTGTCTGTAAAAATATGTTGAATTTTAAATAAAACCTAATTGCGGGTATACTCTTTTTCTTCAACTACTATACATAATATAGGACCAAAATTATAACCATTCTTTTGGCTTCGCTGTAGTCGGGTTGGTAAATACTTGTAAACACACAGTTTTCTTTTTCAAATAGATGTTAGTTTGTTCTTCTTCGTAATTTCATTTTATTTTTATAAGCTCATAGCCATAATTATGTAGCTTCCTTTGGCTAATTTAATTTTTTGAACCATAAACCAAACGTGTTTAACTTTTCATTCAATCATTCATTCAATAACATTCCCGAACGAACTACTCCACATGAATGAAACAACCATTGACAACCAAATCAATCAATTCAAAAGAATTTCGTGACGATTGCCAACCGATCGAAAAATATTATTTTATCGAACATTCGATTTCGTAGTGGATATTGCTCAAATTGTGTCGCGTGCGTGTTTGTTTGTTCATTTTTTACACATCAGCTGTAAATATCACATGAGCAACTATGTCGCGGTGACCATATTGTGTGTACGAACGCGCGGAACCTTAGAACAAAGATTGTTACAATATTTACTTTTATCAAAGCCTTATCGTAATTCAGGCTGTTTATGTGATTTCATAGTATTGCTGACGTCTGTTCGCGCGTAATAAACTCAGGTAAGTGTAAAGTTATGTTAGAAAAATTACGAAAAATGTTGAAGTTGATGTCTCATTTTTTTTTGTGATCACATTTACAATTTTGGAGATAACAATCATCTTTTAGTGCCGGTGAAAGTATAGTTCAGTAATTCTATGTTGTGTAATGTTCCTATTGTTTTCGTACATTTCTTTCGATTATTTCTTTCTAAATCGTGACATTGCTTTGCAGTCGTGAGTAGGAAAATTTTCGGCTCTGAGAATTGAGAACTGGTTTCTAATTAGATTTTGGTATCTCGCGTTCTGAGAACTAGGTATTATTTTGTGTCACAATACAGTGTGAATGTTGCACAGTCAGTTCTGTTTGTTTCTCAAGAACTGCTATTGACATTTTGAAATGTCAACTTAGGGGCTGGTAGTGTCAAGTCCAAGGATTTTGTGGTCCCTAAAATGAGTTAGTTTACATATGGACTTACTCAGAATTCTGTTTGGGTTGAATACTGTCCTTTGAGTCAACTTTTCTGTGAAGCTATTAACCACATTCTCAAATTATGTGATTGAATAATTATAAGTTGCAAACAAAAATTTAGTTTTTCCATCTACATACCACATCATCTGTCAAATGTTTCTTACACATTCTTCTCCTTACAGTACTATGCTTTTGGTTTACAACTTACAGACTCCTGTGCAATGAATGACATAAATACTTAAGTTTTAAGTTCATCTAGACCGACTAGCTACAAAAATGTTATTGATAGCATCGTTATATTATGAAAAAATTTCCCTAACTTGGAGTTTTGTGTTGTATGGGTGTTGATTTGGTAGACACCAATGTTTTCCTTATGCACATATTGAATAAAAAATATGGTAATATTTTTCCTTATTAAATTTAATTAATAGGTGAAAACCCTATTTCATTTAGGATATTGGGTTATAACTATGGTTATTGAATTGGATTGGAAGATTTTAAATGTAATTAAAACAATGAATAAAGTCAGTTTTGTCAGCCCAGTGATAACCCATGTATGAAGTTGCTGGCACAAATCCAGGCTAGTAAGCAATCTGCTTTCTTAGTTATCTCGGATGTCACTGTAAATGTAAAGTATTTTTTTTTATGTTATTAACTATAGTAAATTTTCTATGAGGATAAACATTTCCCCTGCAGTGAGAGTTGAGACAGTAAAAGACAAATATTATTGATCACCAAATACTTTTACAAATCTCAACACTTTTTAGTGATTGTTATTGTTTGTGATTTCTTTGCCTAAATTTTCTGTAAAAAATTGAATTTAGAATCTTTTGAGATTCGAGGTTTTTTATAATGTGTTTGAATTTAGAATCCGCTAAGTAATTGCTGAACACCTTCGAGATTTTTATAAATAAGCCCCTGTGTGTTGGTCAGTTGATAAACGGGTTGTAGTTAAATGTACCCAAAACTAATAACATATTAATGTGTGTAAAATAACTCAATCATACAGCATATTTTACTATTGAAAGTGTAAAATGAATTGTATATTATCCTCATTTGGTACAAATCCATAATTCACCAGTTAATCACACTTAATTTTGTAAACAAAGTTATAATTAAGTTGTTAATCAATTAAATGATCTACGAAGAGATTGTGGCTAAGTAATTGCAGCCACACAAGTTAATCGTCAAGGTTAAGCACGCTTGCAGAGGTTGAATCCGTGACTCGGAAAGCACATTCAGCTCAATAGCTGAAAGTGCTTTCCGAGGCAAAAATCTTAAAATATAGTGGGGAACAATGTGTCCACTATATTTCAAGATTTTTGACAGTTGTTACAGTAATCAGAAGTCAAACAATCTGACACCAGTCTTGCCAAGTGGTTTGGTGTTACCCAGTTACTGGGTTGTGGATACCAGATAAGCAGTTGCTCCTTGTAAAACACTAGTACTCAGCCGGATCAGGTTAGACTGAAAGACCAACAAATTGGAAATGGCTCAGCAGAATGAATTAAAGTTGTTAATCAATTAAGTGATATTACATTCTCTTGAGCTGTCTGATTATGTTTTATGTAACATGATGATTGCTTGCCAATTAGATGCTTAAAAAACCTGTTACAATATGAAAGAAAGTTTTGTATTATGTATTGGACTCTTCCATAATTAAATGATTTTATGTTGTTATGCCATCTGCCTGCCAAGCGTGGTGCATTAATATTAATTAATTTTGTTTTCTTCTAATTACATTTTAATTTTCGATAATAGGTATAAAACTTCTATATTAATTGCCGCATTTTGTTGTAAAGAACTTGGTAAGGTTTTTAATTTTGAACAATGTTTACAGTATAGTGAACGTGTTTGTCATAAGTACCCAGTTGAGCTAAAAATAGATAAAAAATCTAATGTTTATTCAATTACCTAGATTATTTCAAATTCACATTGTTATCATATCATTGATTGAATGCCGAAGACTTACATAATTTCACGATTAGAACTGATTGATTATTTAAATCGGTTCAAATAACGCGCGAATTATGCAAGACGAAATTGAGGCACAAAACTTGTTTTTGGATTGTACAAGAAAACCATCAAAATACTGAAATCATTAATGCACTATAATGCATACATCAGGTTTTAGAAAGAGTTCCATATTGTCGAAATGTATCTGTTTCGCTTATACCATGTGGCAGAAAGAAATGCCACCCAAAAAGGGATGCCACAGACAGGCACGTTAGCAATAATGCAACAACCATTTTTATTAAAGCGCGTCTGTTTGCTGGAAGCCTTAATGCGAGGAATACACTAGACGAGCTTTTCCCAGGGCTGTGTCCATCGAACGCTACTAGGTACCTATAGGTCAGTCTGTTCTGTCGGTCACACTTATTAGACACTAGCTTCTGCACGAGATTCGCCCGCGTTTATCAGGTTAAAGTAGCGTATTTGCTATTCCAGACTATAATCTATCTCTGTGCCAATATCATCCAGATCCGTTCAGCCGTTCTGGCGTGATATCAAACGTCCATCCAAACTTTCGCATTTGGGAGGAAGTAGCTCGCAGGTATGCCCTCGGGCAACCCGTTTCGGGTTTACATCGCTTAAACGCTGTGTAGCTGTCTTAAACAAAACGGAAACGCCACGTAGACAGCAATCATAGTCAGAACCCTATACGCCACATTTACGGCTGGGTATATGTCATCCCCTACCATCATTGCCGCCCTGGTAATCTTCGCCACGGCATCGGCATGATCTCATAAGATATTGATTCAGTATGAGTTGAGGATGCAAATATCTCAGATTAGAAACTAGTGCAAGATATATAGTGAGATAAACGCGAGTGCCCTGTTTAAAAGATAAACTTAAAACATGGTTATCAATTCGTTTACTTTTGTTGTTTTTTGGGTGGTGAAGAAGCCGACGGCTCTCTTACGACCTCTTAATGCCATCATGATTCCGTTGTGAAAAAGGGATGGTGCAATTCGTTCTATATAACTCCGTCTCTCTCTTACACTAGAAACATGATGTGCAGATAGACCACTGCCGTCATCTGAAATACCAGAGGCGTTACTAATGCGTTGTCATACCATCTGAAATGTCTCATATGCCTCTAATCATACTACCCATAAGGTCAGTCCCTTGATCCCTCCACACTGAACCAGAATACAGCAATGATACTTGGCAGCAGAAGTAGCCATGGTGGTAGTTCTTCCCCGGATTAGCTCTTTCTCAAAGAACTCTCTAGTCCAGTTGTGGGTAAACTTTGTTATTGGGGGGGCCAGAAGTTTAAGAAATTTCAGAGGAGGACCAGAATTTGCCTTTTAAACATATTTCTTTGACCAGATCTATACTAATATTATAAAGAGGAAAGATTTTTTTGTTTGTTTGTTTGTACCGAATAGGCTCCGAAACTACTGGACCAATTTAAAAAATTCTTTCACCAATAGAAAGCTACGTTATTCCTGAGTAACATAGGCTATTGTTTTATCCCGAAAACGGGTCCTGTGGGGTGGCCCTTTGGAGTGAAGCCGCGGGGAACAGCTAGTATTGTATATTTTTAGGTTTTCCGCATATACCTTTTTTACTGCGTCATTCATCAAAGCATATTTGGTTTTAGCATGCTTGGTGTTATAATGGCGAGCGAGGTTAAAACCTTTAAATACCGCCACTGCTTCTTCATTACATTTAACACATACTGGCTTACCGCTGTATTCTGCGCTACCTTTACCTATGCGTCTATTATTCTACCAAGTAGAATCTACTTTATATTTCTGGACCGTCAAAATATAATTATCGCGGGCCATATACTATTCATGTTGAAGGACCGTCGCCGTTAAATGCTTTCGCGGGCCGGAGCTGGCCCCCGGGCCGTACTTTGGCCATCACTGCTCTAGTTTTTCTCTCCACACATCTTAGTTCTTATCACGTACTTGTATATACCAGCGCTTACGTACTTGTATAGAGTTATTTTTTTTTTTTTGATATCGCAGCATATGCTGAAATAGGAGCCTTTTTGGTCACGCGCGTTTTTTTTAAATATTTGTGTCGAATAATTTATGTTTTTTTTTTCTCTTGTCTGTATTTCTTCTTCTTTCTTTCTTTTTATCAGTTCTACGTCACTTTCTACGCAGTTGTCAGCTTCCTGATCCGCTGCATTGGCATTATTGCAGTTTGTGGTATTGACAGATAAAAGTAATTAGTTGATAACATTATCTATGAGCGTCACAAGGCGATATTACGCGTGTCTGTAATAGGTAAGTACAGTATTTTCATAGTGACGCGACATGATTTTTCTAAAGCACTCTGTTTTGTTTCCGTTGTTCCTGGTTGCCATAAATAGAGCTTTGATAGTCGTAAAGGATATTCAGATGTTCCGAAAGACACAAGTACACCAATGTTACTTAAAGGGTGTCTTGATACCCAGTAAAGGCCAACGCAGACCGGGACGGGATGGCAAGGGATTAAAATTTTTACCAATGGACATTCAAACATATAGATATAGAAATACGACATAAATTGCTATGCTTTAAAATGATGCAGTGGCATCGAAAGGGATTTCATTGCACGGCATTGAAAGACGCGCCACGGGTTTCCGGGGCGGGATGCCGTGGCGTACTGCGGTAGGCAACGGCATGCCGAGGACGCCGGCGCTCGTTGTGACATACCTCGGGGTGAGGCGGGGGATGCTAGACTAAATGTGTATCGGGCAGCAGGAGCTGCCGAGGCATGCTTTGTCGTGCTGCGGCACGCCGTGGCATGCCGTGGCAAGGCGCTGGAATGCCGTGGTATCTAAGCGGCTAGTGTGCGCTGACTGACGGCAAAATCCCTTGCCATCCCGCCCCGGTCTGCGTTGGACTTAAGTGTGTTGTGAGGGTCAGATAGACAATTGCTTCAAGTAAAGTGCTTGTAGTCGGCTCCAACATAGTTGGGAAAACGACTAGGCAGATGATTACTTACTTTTACAAGCTTTTATTTTACTTGCAACGTATGTATGTGTGTTCGGGTCAAATCTTGCTGAATGTCTGAATGACTGAACTGAATTTTAAAGCAGTTATCCTCCGCCGATTAAGATGAAATTTTCTATACACGTTTAGTTTGGATGACAATGCATGGTTAGCAAAATGATGTTATTCTAAATCCAATATGGCGGACGGCCCAATATAGCGGACTAATTATTTTTTTGTGCACTACCATGATATGGGTCTAATGAAAGGGTTTGCTGAGAAGAATACGAAAAAAGCTTGTTATTTAAATATTTTTTAATACATAATTTTATTGTTGCCTAATTTGCCGAGGTACATACTAGTCTCGAAGAGGCCACTGAAACTTTGGCCTCAAGCTATTGTTCTTCGAATTGAATGTGTGTTCATTTCAAGAGACACCAATTGTGCTCTTTCTGAAGCATTCTTTCAGATAGTACTACCATCCTCTATCTGGTACTCAACATAGCTGCTTGACTGCCGAGATAGCTCTGCTGCTAAATCCATTTTCTGTCTTCTGGTTTGAAGGGTATGGGTGCCGGTGTAAATACAAGCACGATAGACATTTCAGCTTAGCCTATTGATGGCATACGATGACTCCTCAGGTACCATCAGGTAATAATTTAGCCATCGTTTTTTTTAAATCAACCTGTTCTGTCCCAATGCATGAATGAATATATAAATATTTACTTTTACTAGATCAGTATTTTTGTTTCTTGAGATATTCTTAGATGTGACACACTTTTTAGAAAATAAACATATTTACAGTTTTGTGAAATACCGCTATTTGTTGTGTGAGAAATCACGTTTGACATGGAAATAATTGCTTAGATTGCGCTGTGTACTAAAAGGTCACAATTGTGTAGTGTACCTCATTGTTTAAATATAATATACTCAGCTTATGAAGTTTCCACTGCTGGGATACAAGCCTCCTCTCTATGAAAGGGAGCGGGCCGTCATCCATCGCGCGTGCCCAGTGCGAGTTGGTAGATATCACAAAATGTCTCTTGGACACGTCGGGTTCCTTATGATGGTTTCCTTCAGTGTTTACTATAATAAATCCTACTGAAGTTATCTACATAACATCACACCTGTATACTAGAAGAGTTGGCAGAGGAGCACCTATAAATAGTACGCCCACATTTGGCCTGTTATGTTTAAGTTCCAAGTAAAATGGGACGATCCTTTTGCCATCGACAGGGACAAATCCGAACTCTGGGTTGCTACTGAGAGATTCTGGATGGAAAAACCCAGAATACCTTGCCCTGCCCGGGTTGGTCTAGTAGTGCTTGCGACTACTGGATCAACGAGGCAGTTTCAGTGTTTATCTACTATAAATAACACAAATTATTATAAAAACAAAAAACCTGTCTGTTATAAAATAATTAACTGAAAAGAGAAAAACATGTACTAGGTATAGTTTATATACCTATTCAATTTTATGAGGTGCTGCAGGCGGGGACAAACAAAAATTATAGAAAAATCTACCAAAACTTCATTTGTCACCGCTCTGGCAGCAGCTTTTTATATTTAGGTAATATAAAAATTATACCTAGTATTTGTTAACCCCCGACGGAAAAAGAGTCCCACAATCCAACAACACCTCATCTATACTAAAATTAAAGAGGAAAGATTTGTATTTTTGTATGTAACGAATAAACTTAAAAACTACTGAACCGATTTCAAAAATTCTTTCAGCGTTGGGAAGCTACACTATCCCCTGGTGACACAGGCTACCTTTTGTCCCTGTATTTTCATGGGAACGGGAATTACGCGGGTGAAATCGCGAGGCGTCCGCTAGTATGTCATAAAATCTATCAAGCCGTTTGGGCTGTAGAGCGTGCTATAGAAATGGACATACATACATACGCTCGAAAAATAATACCACCCGCAGTTGGATAAAAATCCTGTTGAACAGATTTGTACTGTATAACTTACAAGCAACAATAATGAAAGGTGTGGCCTTCCAGTAAACATTTATCACTGCCTCGAATTTTCCAAGCGATATTAAATAATTGATGTCATCGTCAGTAATATGATGATCTTATCATGAAGCAATGCAATATTACATTTATCAATAGCTTAGTTTCGATCACGTAATTACGAAATGCATTACTGTTAAGAGACTAGCACCCTAATTGAGCATAGTCAGGATGACAAAATAAAATCCAGTTTTATATGTACTGTTCTCATCTCTGGGACGGATCTGCCAAATACCAGCTTGATGCACTTGAATCGATCGAAAAACGGGCCAAGAGGCTCATCGGCAATGAGGAACTGGTCGAGTGCTGACAATCTACAATCGATAATGCTAGTAGAAAACGGATCAATGTATGGGAATGACACATCTGAACGTTAAGTCACGTGGTCAGACCATACAAATAGAAGGCGTTAACGATTGTAGAAAGAGATTCGATACGAATCGTTTGTAACTTGGCTAGGGGGGCAGAGCCTTGAACTTCAACGCCGAGTTGCCAGCTTGTCGGTTTTTTATCGGTTGCATTTAGAGGAGTGTGCAATGGAATAACATGATCCAATTCCGCCTAGCCTGTTCCATTATCGGACTACAAGACTGTAGGCGAATCGCTATCGGTATATGGTGGACATCCCACCCATACACACAAAACGTTTTGGAAATGCTTTCATTGTGCGCACAGCTAAGGAGTGGCATTCCCTGCCGAAGTCTGTTTCTTGATAGCTACAACCTCGGGGTCTTTAAGTCAAAAATGAATAGGTTACTTCTAGGCAAGCGTGCTTCACCGTCGACCACATCATCGCTTACCATCAGGTGAGATAGTGGTCAAACGTGAGCCAGTCATTAATCTGGAGTCTCCTATGTATTTTAATTAAATATAGAAGCAGCTAACAATTGGATACTTTTGACACACATTTCAAAGTTAATCGAGTTAATATGGCTTCTTACTTGATACCAGTTTGTTACGTAAAGTCGATCAAGCCGAAACCTGAGCAAGGTCGGGAGCCAAGAGGCTTAGGAGAGGTCGTATGTTGTGCTTATGTAAGTTCTTGATATGTTATTTTAAGAGAGGCCCTTGGGGTAAATAAAGCAAATATTATGTGTGAAATTGAAAATAATATCGGACTGTTTTTAGTAAAGCATGTAAGTGATGAGTAAGTGAAAATCGTCAACGGTATTCTCCGAAGTTAAAGCCTCTGAGAATATCAAGAATATCTTAAATAAACGGGCCATCGGATTGTTTAAAACGGGGCAAAGATTCCCGGACTACGGCTGAGAAATGTCGATTGGGGAAAAATCTTCCTACTAACTCTCACTGGCAACTGTACATAATATAAATCAATATCGATACATATAATAAATCAGTAGAAAAGTCGGTTTTTGTACATCGAAAATATTTCCAAAAAAAGCCAGGGTTTTAAAAGATAATCAACAGAACCTATTTCCAGCATTTTTGTTTTTGTTTTTTCTGTTTAGTTGTGCACGCATCACGTAAAATGTACGCAACCAATGTAGATAATTTTTATACATAAAAATTGTGCGTAACATTTTGTTTCATCGCAATGAACCGATTCAAAAGTTAAATGAATTTAAAGTGTTCAAGAAGTAAAACATCACAACACGCAATTCAGATACTCGGACAGGTGAACTCCATATTCGACAGATGGCTTTGTGCATTTGACGACCGCCATTCAGACGTCCGCCATTTAGAAAATGATTTCTGAATGGCGGTGTTAATGGGGTGATTCTCCGCGAAAGAATAACCCTATTAAAATAGGTAGGTAGGATCGGTAGATAGGCAGTGTAGGGTAGGGTAGGCACCAGGCAGTTGACGGGAGCGAAGCTGCGGACACAGCTAGTAAAGAAATAAACACTGCTTTGGGAATCAAAATTTCAAGCTCGAACGGTCACCTAGACCAACAAAGCCCAAAAAAAACATAGTGTAAGCTTTTAATGGACTATAGGTACGAAATGTAATATCGCCTGTCATTCATTACATATCCAATGAGTCCAAACACGATGGTGCTATCTTGTCTGGTTGAGGAGTTGCTCTGGCTACCTTCCGGCTTCCGGCTCCATCATGAGACCAGCTCCATAATACCAAATTATTTCAATGTTGCCAAAGTTACTTAAGTACGCTAAGTTTCAACTTAACCGGATGAGTGAAAGTGTTTGAACAACGATTACAACAACTGCAATAATAACAGCAAGGTATTAAAAGTCTTGTAATAAGAGATATTGTCATATCCTGGTGAGTGAGAACCTCTTGTCGACGTTACCATACCACCCACTTCAGACCGTCAGCTAATAAACAATCAACAACACAATCGAGTATTATGCTAGCCTACATGGCGTCGTGATGCGCGGAGACGTCATTGCTCAATAGTGCGATACAAATCCCCATTGTGAGGCTTTTAAAGACAGAAAAAGATTGACTTGATGTGTGAATGCGCAATTAGCGTAGAGAAGGCATACAGAGACTGTCTGAGCCTTAGAGAATGATACTTGCCATCATCATAATTTCAGCTCTGATCAGCTCCCCCAAGTTCCGGGGGAGACCATTGACCGGTCCCATGCGTGACGCGTCTCGCATCTAGCGGATTCCATCAACTCTAACCAGGTCATCGGTCCACCTAGTGGAAGGCCTTCCAGGCAACGTCTTCCGGTTCGCGGTCGCCACTCTAGATGTTTGCAGTGCCAACGATGACCCATTCTGCGAGCAATGTGTGTGTCTAGGGAAGGATACCCGCCATTATTTCACCATATTCATTTTTGGGAACTATTTTTTCTTTAAACACTTATTTTTCTTAGACCTTTGATTGTCGTTACGGGTAGTCAGAAACCCGAAATATCTGACAACCAGTCTTGCCAAGGAGTGTTGTGTTCCCCAGTTATAATTGGGTCGTGCAAGTCAGATAGGCAGTGAAATTACCTGCATCCGTTTAAACTGGATTGTCTACTCGATCGTAGTTGGGAAAAGACTAAGCAGATGGACGATGAAATCATCTTTTCTTTATACCCAGTGACTTGCGAAATTCGAATATTGGAGCGGTCTTTTTACAGAGTTCAGCACAAATTCTTCGAAACGTAACTCAAGCTTGTTAAACCGGATTTGTAAATACCATAGCAGAACAAATTCCACTCATACACCATCACATAACTTCTGTCCCCGTAACTTGTAACAAGCGTGAACTAGGCATAGTGTAAAGGCGTAAGTACACTGCGGTTGATCGACTTCGATCGATGACATTCACCGTTCTGCTGTCTCGTTGAGCAATCCAGTGGAGTAACACATCAAAAACTCGCACTTGGCCCGCGTGTTAGCTCATTCCCTATCACAGAGAGAAGGACTGTTTCCCAGCAGTGGAAACGTTAGAAGCTGATTATCCTTGCCCAGCTGCCATAGGCCTTGAGTCTTAAGCCCGAGTTTCTCCGCTCAAAATTAACGCAGAATTAATGTGACAAATTGTCAAGCACGCGTTATCTGCTGTGATGGCTGTTGAAAATTCATTCAACCAATTTGTCACATTAATTCTGCGACAATTTTGAGCTGAGAAACTCAGGGTTAATCCATTTTCAAACCTGGCGCGTGATGCCGACTGTTTCATGAGAACAAACTGGGATGATAAGATAAGACGAACTATTAAAAGGTCACTAGTAGGTAGGAGAATACTTCATTGTACGTACAGCTAAGGAGTGGAATTCCCTGCCGGAATCCGTGTTTCCAGATCAGATTGGGGGTACAGCTAAGGAGCGGTATTCCCTGCTGGAGTCTGTGTTTCCTGATAGCTATAACATGGGGGTCTTTAATTCAAAAGAGAATAGGTTACTTCTAGGCAAGCGTGCTTCACCGTCGACCACAACATCGCTAATCATCAGATGAGATATTGGTCAAACACGAGCCTAGTAGGAAATTTTTCAATACCGACTGGTCGTCGCGATCTAGCTGCACCTTTAGTAATCCGTGGCACGGATCTGTTGAGTCTGCTCTAAGATTTGCATTCAATGAATGGGCCGATGGGGCCTTTGTTTTGTGAAGGATGTAGCATCGTCACGGTTCGTTGGTAGGGCTGGGAGGATCCGAGGTGTCGTCATACTTGACTCTTGGTGTCTTAAGTGAATGTTTTCTCATGGAGACAAAAACGACATAATTAAAAAAAACAAAAAACCCGACTGCATAAAAAGCAAACTAAAAAGACGTAAACAAGAAGAAACTCATGCTGTGCAGTCGGAGGATACTTATTGGCGAGCTGGCGGACCAAAACCAGATGTATCCTCCGACTGCACAGCATGATTTTCTTCTTGTTTACGTCTTTTTAGTTTGCTTTTTATGCAGTCGGGTTTTTTGTTTTTTTTAATTAACTTTTTTTATTTACAACTTTTTAGTTAATTTTTTTTTGAATAAGGTACATTTAAACATATAAGTGTTTTATATTTTTGAAATTGCCTTTTAAAACCCTTTATTTTGATACCGCACACGATGGGTTTGGAAGAAAAAAAATTTTTTTTCACCCACAAAATGGCGCACAAAATCCGCCATTTTTGTTTTTTCCAATTCTAATGTAGCCAGTGACACTCGCAAGATTAAGACGAATCGATTGACGTAAGTATCATCAAAATCGGTCAACGCGTTTGGTCTCTGGAACGCCACATAGGAACAAACATACATACATACATACATACATACATACATACTTACATACATACATACATAGACTGATAAACACATTACCCTCCTTCGGCAGTCGGGTAAAAAAGGAGGGGTGTTATAAGTATGACGTTCGTAGGTACCTGTTTGTCGGTGACGGACAGCCGCGGCGGGTTCGCGGTGAGTGCTAACGCGTACCCGTGCTCCCGCCATAAGCGGCACAGGAGGACACCGTGGAGTTTTAGTGGGTTAGAGTCCCACATAACTGCACTATCTCCCCGTGGTAGTGCAGTATGCATGAGCATTTCTCCACGCAAAAAAAAAAAAAAAAAAAAAAAAAAAAAAAAGGTACCTGTTTGTGCGTGTTTGTGTATTTGTCTGTGGCATCACTCCAACGGATGAACCGATTATGATTTAGTATTTTTTTTTGTTTGAAAGGTGACATTATCGGGAGTAAACTTAGCTATTTTTGGTGAAAATCGGTTCGGCCGTTGGGCGTTATACTGTTTGATTCGGGGTATTTTCGCAAGATATTGTATCATAATTACTTGTTCGATACATTGTTGATCGAAGCGTGTCTACTACTAGATACATTATGTAGTTTAAAAAGTATGAAATAAAAAAATATTGTCGGTGGTTTTGGAAATTTTTAATTGTTACTTGTTAACGTACTCCATCGCGTTTACGTAAACTTTCTCTTATGTCAATATGTATACAAAAATGGCGTTTGTCACCAGGCGGCGCTTATCCGGTTTAATAATACAAATTGACGTTTACGTTAAAGAGATCGAAAATCGCACTAAGCGCACACATTAAATATTTCGAAAAATATCGTGATATGTATGGTTGGTTGTTTCGGTAAAGCTGGAAGATACTCCGGATTCAGGACGAACTAACTCAAGATATCTTTCACAAGTAGGGGCTTGCAGATATTAGAAGCAGACAATGAAGCACTTCCTCGTGCGACTGTGTCCTTATTACTCATATTGACGCTCCTGACGTAACTTTGAGTTAGGTACGCCTTTATTCATGAACTTTATTTTCATCATAACATATCATCACGCCTATATTCCCGATAGGTTAGGCAGAGCTGTACCTGTGGTAGATACACCGACATTCCATCAGTTATGTTGAAGTCTCATATAAAAGGTGGCGAGCCTATCGCCATCAACCAGGCACAAAACCAAACTCCGGGCGGCTACTGACAAATTCCAGATGGAATAACCCAATAACACTATGCCCGACCCAGGAATCGAACCCAGGACTTCACTAGATCAACGAGGCAATCCATTTATTTTTACATTGTTTTGGTGTACAATAAAGAAATAAGATGAATCTAGGCAGTTGACATTGTCATTTTTATTTTGATGTTTATTTTTCCCCTATTATTTGACTATTTATCTAAACTTTCTTTTGACATTCATTATTAATTTAAAATTGTTATTCTGTGGCATCATTTTATTTTACAATTAAAACTTACATTATGAATTCTCAAAGTTAAATTAAGTGTATAATAAGGTATTCATGACTATACTAAATTACTGTGCTCGACATAAATTGCCATATTATATTGTATTTAATCTTGTTGGCATTGCCATTTTTATTTGATTTTTATTATTTTTATTAACTTTTAAACATTTTATTTGACTTTTGTATCTAAACTATAACCGACATTCTTTATTTCATAATTGTTATTCAGTAGCATCATTTAATTTAATTTAAAATTAGATTTTCTAATTTTTTATATTAATTAAACTTATTGTTTTACTCAATTGCTGTGCCCGACAGGGTCCATGTGAACTATATTACTATTTATAAGATCTTGTTAAACACATTTGTTATGCAATAAAGATTTCAATTGTATTTAATCCTAAAATTCAGACACTTCTTACGAAATAGCAACATTGTAGTCATTTGCAGCTTGCTAGAAACCCGGCAAAAACAATAACTGCAATAATTACAAACGGTAAGACCATTTAACCAAATGATTGTCTTAACCGTTGAAATGAGAAAGTATCGTGTCAATGAGAGTATAACGGTCGCTCGGCGGTTGCAGAGAACGGCGCCCACAAACATACTGACATATTGACTATGCAGCTTAACTGTGGGAATCGCCGGTGATAAGAAAAAACGTAATTTGCTGTATGAACATAAAATTATAACCGCAAGTCTGTATTCTGCGAAACTAGAGGTGCTTAAATAATAACAGTCGATCTGCAAGGTTAAGCAACGCTTCTGGAGGTCGGTCCGTGGATGGGTGCCCATCTTAACATACCGAGATTTTTCCGTGCTTCGGAGTTCATGTTTTGCGGTCCGGCTGTAGATCTTTGAAAGTTGTTAC
The DNA here is from genome assembly GCA_945859665.1 of Anorthoa munda. NCBI lineage: Eukaryota > Metazoa > Arthropoda > Insecta > Lepidoptera > Noctuidae > Anorthoa > Anorthoa munda. Next base: position 7,467,050 of record OX243917.1, on the reverse strand, counting down.
GGCTGGTTAGAATCCAGGATTTTTGACACGTATTGTATAGGTATATTGTGTAATCCAGTTACTGGGTTGTGGAGAGTTGTTCCATGTAAAATACTGGTATCCGGTTAGACTGGGTGCTGCACGGGGTCGCCACCGTCTGAGGGCGGACGTAGTGGGGCCGCAGGGTAAGAGGAGTGTCGGTATAGCGTTGGCCGCTCTCCCTATCCCCTTCGGCCGAAAAGTGGTAGGTGGCGGGGCCACTGTCCTGACCCGTCACAGGGGGACCAAGGTATACACGAGGCGACGGCACCCATGTGCCGGTTTGGTACCTGGGGTGGTCACGGCGTGCAACGGGTTCTGGGGTGCCTGTGACGGGGGTAACTCCCTAGAGGAGGGTCCGGTGACGGACAGCCGCGGCGGGTTCGCGGTGAGTGCTAACGCGTGCCCGTGTTCCCGCCATAAGCGGCACAGGAGGACACCGTGGAGTTTTAGTGGGTTAGATTCTCACATAACTGCGCTATGTCACCGTGGTGGCGCAGTATGCATGAGCAATTCACCAGGAAAAAAAAATGAATAAAAGGCTAGGCAGGCAGTCGCTCCCAGGTCCTCATATTTGCTCATGTCACCTCTAGACTAACGAGCCAGTCAAGTTCTATAAATAATGTTGTACTAACTAATTCACTTAACGGTACATAAATACCTCGTGTTCTACCTAGCTCCCTAAGGATAAGCGTGCAGGTAATTAAGCTTGTAAAATTATTATAAACGCGTCGATGAGTTGTTACGTTTAGGTCGTTAGTGTACTGATAGCGATGATACGGCTAGAGATTTAAGTGAGGTTACCTTTATGATTGATCGGTGTTTATTTGTACTCAACAAAATGGGTTTACCTTTGTGATTGATCGGTGTTTATTTGTACTCAACAAAATGGGTTTACCTTTGTGATTGATCGGTGTTTATTTTTACTCAACAAAATGGGTTAGGAAAAGTGTCAAAAGTATTTAAGTCAAGAGTGAATAGGTCACTTCTAGGAAAGCGTGCATCATCGTCGACCACATCATCGCTTACCATCAGGTGAGACAGTGGTCAAACGCTAGCCTATCAATAATAATAAATAATAGTACAAAAAACACGCTTTAATAGAAAACCAAACTAAAAACTTGAAAATAACTTTCAATTTTAAAAATTAAGAATAGTATCACGTTTGTATTTTCCTGACTTCAATTGTAGCGTGTAGTGTAAAATCTTTACGACTATCGTCTACAACGCCTGCACCTCTTTATTCCACGTCCTACCTCAAAGCTATACTAAGCTATAAAAAAAAACACTGCATATCCGCCACGGTAGCACAAACTTTATCTATTAAAGATTCACAACAACGGCGACGGCCCCATGGCGCACCCATGTTTATAGTGTCTGTCCGTTTGTCGCTCGCATACGTAATGGTTTGTTCAAATACTAGCTTCCACTCGCGACTTCGATCGTGTTTGTTTTTTTAGTTAAAGTTTATTAGGTCTGTTTTTTTTGCAATGCAATGTTTGTTGTCGATTGGTTGTTTTATTTGTTTAGACTAGCTTTTGATTACTATTTCACCTGACGGTGAAGCACGCTTGCCTAGAAGTAACCTATTCACTCTTTACTTAAATACTCCAGGTTGTAGCTATCAGGGAACACAGACTCCGGCAGGAAATTCCATTGCTTAAATGTATACTGAAAGTATTCCCAAAACGTTCAGTGCGTATAGGTGGGATGCTTTAGTTCTGCCTGAAGTTCACCCGCTGTAGGTACTTTGAGACCGATATGCAGCAATGCAGCTTTGTGCCAGAAATAAATAATGTAGGAGTGGTAGCTGTACTTCCTGAGACGAATACGTTCTCAGGAAGCTAAACTAATACATACTTCTGCGGTTGATGCTCTTATTCTTTTAATAATTTTAGCAGCGATGTTTCCACTTCTGGAACACAGTCTCTTTGAGAGAGAGAGTGGACCGTAATCAACCACGCGAGGTTGGGAAGGGGTTTTTAGATGCCACATGCAAAAAAATATGCTGAGTTGTGATTATACTTTGTGTTTGTTGCTCTTGTGTTGTGTCTGTGTCGAATACATGTTTCTATTCTATTCTTACATATTTGTTGTTTTTTGTTCTGGGACATGCCTGTTCCTCATGATATTTTCCTTTACCGTTTCAATACGAATGGTGATGAAATAAATTGCACAGTACAAAGACAATCCAATCTAGGTTAGAATATCCGAACTCACGATCTACTACTGGACCACCACTAAATAATTCCATCATCATCATTCTATGTTCTTCGTCGTATCGATGATTCAGAATTAAATGGGTTTTGACCAAAATTCAGCCACGTCGGCAGCGTTGGCATTTGCTTTGGTGCAGATGTTGTTGCACAGAGAGCACGACAAGAGATGAAACATTGTTTGGGACGTGGCACCGCAATTATATGTATTGTGGCTCTTTGGATTATCCCCGTCTGACTAAGTTGTGCTTGCAGCGGGCAACCCGGCTTTGCAGTCGGTTTCCAGATTTCCAGCTGAGCTATGACAGGTAGTGTTGTAAGAAACTCGAGTCTTTTAGTCTTCATTTTGAGACTTGAGTAGATTTTCAAGACTAGGACTCGTTAGTCACATGAGTCCGAGTCCTTTCGAGTCTTTTAATTTCTTTGAGCTAAACTGAGTCGGGTAGGTAGGGTAGGGTAGATAAATGTTTGGTGTTTTTATGGCAAAACAAAGTTTGCCGGGTCAGCTAGTTTCTTTGTATACTCTGAGCAAGTTGAAAGTTGACTGCAACGTGGTACAGTTTAGCATTGATGAACTGGCAACCTTTCACTTGATATTTTAATTTAACGCTTATCTATCGATTTGAGAGAAAAAACTTTCAATGATTTGTCCCAGTTAGGAATAGGCCTTTTCTATTGGAGTGGGCATTTTAATTTCAATTATGTGTTAATTATAATATCTGTTGCTTAATTGGTCTGGTGAAAAAAAAAAGGAAAAAAAATGGTTTTCATTTTGTATCTCGTAAGTGCAATAGCTGAGTTCTGGGTTCGATTCGCAAGTCGGACAAAAGTTTATTGGGTTTCTCAATAACTGCCTGAGGCTTTAGACAAGTGATCTTCTATCAAAGAAAGCATCGATGATATTACGTTGCATCCCCATCACATCAAAATGTGCCCAATGTCAGTGTCTGCCCAATCTCTCGCGCACTACAAGCATGATGTTATTTGTTATGGGCTTGATATAGAAAGCGGGCTTCAGGGCACGGCGAGTTTTTTCAACGTCCTCCTCGCGAGAAAGCTATCTCGTAGTTTGGACCCTGTTGATAATGTCGATGGGCTACAATTTTATACTCGTACTATGTATGTATATTTGCACGCCACACTTGGCAGAATGTGAAGATACCATTTATTAATCTTAAGATCATATAATGTACCATAATCAGACAAATAAATGATTGTGATTATTAGGTATAGTTGTCGCCACACTTCTGGGCCGCCCTGAAGTTGGCTTTCCGGATGCGCAAGGCACGAAACGGTGTTGTTTTTGTATGAGATTTACTACTGCGCAGCCATTGTAGCCAACTTCAGGGCGGCCAAGAAGTCTGGCGAGAACTTAATGTTGAAGTCCCATGTAATAGGGGGCTACTGAGAAATTCCTTAAGGAAAAACGTATAATACTTTCCCCTACCCGAGAATCTAACCCAGGAGCTCTTGCTCAGCAGGAACGCTTACGACACAGATTGGGAGGTAATCTGTGGCTTACGACCACTAGATTAAGACGACGATTAACGCCAACGACCTTGAGGGAACAAAACGCACACTCATTTCACACCCGCGCGACCCAAAATTCAGTAGCTTTTGTAATTTCCTTATTATTCTATGACTTTAAAAAAAAAGCCTTCAACAAAATGTAGATAATTAAATTGTCTTTGAGATGGTGTCGATTTCATTAAAATACGTCCAGCGGTATTGGTGCGAATGTCGTGTTTTTGTCCGTTTTAGACATAACTTTACAAATTATTTACACCATGTTATACGAATAAAAGTCAAAATTTTCTTTGATCAAATTATTAAGAAAATTGTCTTATGTAAGATATATTTTTTCCAAAAAATTACGACTAGCCGTTTAGACGTGATTCTTATTTTAAAGTCAGCTACTCAGGAGTATCTGCGCCCCAGGCAGGAAAAGATAAAACACTGATATCTATACGATATGGTTGGAGTGGAACTTCCGAAGTAGTATTTACTTCCGAGTTTATCAATGGTTATCGTAGCTTAGATAATTTCTTATCAATATTTTATTGTTGGTTTTGCCTCCAGCAGTGGTGATACTAAAGAACAATAAATTACTCGGACGATGGAATATCGAGCTTTAGGAAGACTGCCTGCCATACAGTGAAATTACAAAACCAATTTTATCGTTAAACTCGAGTATGTGATATGAGAGATTGGATCCCAGAAAAGCCTTGATAAGTAGAACAATTGGAGGGACGATTTTACCTAGCAGGTAGGACTAATATAATAAAAAAGTGGCCAAGTGCAAGTCGGACGCGCGCACTGAGGGTTCCGCACAAACAGCTACATTCACCGAAATAATTAAATAACATTACTAAAGTTCATAAACTATGCGGGCACCGAACATTCCTCTAACAATAAGATAAACAGAATTAAGGTACAACATTAACTTTGCCGGTGGCAAACTGTAGTCCCCATATATCGACATAAGTCGCGGTCAGTTTACTAACTGCAAATAAGTTAATAATATTTTATTTTTTGATGTAGGTAATTTACAGTTTTCGGATATTTTCCTTTACTTGTGCTATAAGACATTGCTTCTTGCCAAATTTCATGATTCTAGATCAACAAACCCTGTACATTTTCATTCTCTTTAGAGTATAAAATATGCGTCATTAACGGCTGTATCTCTTGATTGCGTTGATCTAGAAGTTTGTTTTTTTTCACAGCTGCAAGGGGTTGCAAACTTGAGTATACGATTTTAATTTCACGGACTGACTGACAGGGTGGGTATAAGGGTTCCGTTTTTTCCTATTTAGGGTACGGAACCCTAATTATCGAATTTTCCATACATTTATTAGTATAGAACAGACATACCCCGGATAGTTACCTGGCTGCCTATCCATTATACCAAGAAAAGATTTTCTCTCGAGAAACTTATGCATACAAGAGAAGCCCGTAATCTATTCCACCTCAGCACACCTCTCCCATTCCGCGGTACTTACAAACAGATGCAGTACTTAAGTGAGTGCTCCGACACCGTAAACTTATAATAAATAATTCCATTGCGGTGTTGTGTCTGCCGGGGATCGATCGGATGCCACTACAGCGACTACGCTGGCTGTGTCAGTGACCTGAGCTCATGGTGCGGAGAACACCAGGTACGAATGAGAAGGTTTAGTTGATGGAAAACTGCCAAAGTGAGATGGAACGATAAAAACATTGAAGTCTTTCCTCATGATTGCCGGTTAGCCGATCTGAAGTTGTAATAATAAACCCGTGTTTAATTCCAAAATCAACGGGTTCGATTCCTGATTAAGAGTATGGATTTTTCTAAAATCCAATGATGCAATTTTAGTTTTCTTTGAATTCAGGCCCGTGTCTCCTTTAAGTGTTTTTCGCTACTTCTCATAGTATTGGATTTGGTCATCCACGCCTACTTGAAAAACTCAAACTGTAAAAGACTCAAGAAGAAGAGATTCAAGTTATAGACTAGGAAGTGAATCCGAATCTTTGCTTAACTGTACTGAGCAGATTCTTGTATTTTAAATGAACATACACGGATAAGTTTACAAACAGTGTTAATAAACTACAGCGTTTAATAATAAGCTACAGCTGTAGTAGATTGATCTTGACTTCGTGAGGCCTACGGTACAGATTTGGTCAGACCTGATACTACATTTGTGTACAACTAAGTGCATGTATTGATAGTAACTTCAAAGGTTCCATTTTCTTTTTAAGTTCAGGCAGGAACTAATAGCTATTAGCATTAAAATTAGGACAAAGATACTTTTATTTTCTCTAGTTTGAAAACAATTTATTAGAGTGCCACCTTTCCTCTCTCCTTTTCCCTAATTAATGTCTGGAGTTGAAAATATCCAAAGCAACGAACAAGGCATCTTGAATTCTTAATGTAATTCGCAAGGAAGTACTTTAGAAATGTTAAAATATTAAATTGAACACAAACTGACTTAGAAGTGCTCCTTGAATTTTCATTGTCGTTATTCGAGCTTGAAGATTCGAAGGAAGTTTCAGTGACAATATCCTCAGGTATAAAAGAACTGTCACAAGTAATTTTACTTGAAAATAAGCTCGCATTCTAGCCGTCTTTTGTTTCCAAAAGTGACACTGGAAAGCTCAAATGTCTATTCGCAACCCATATAAAATTATCTTAAGCAATTATAATGATTCTGGATATATCCGCAACCTGACTTCGCTCACTGCTAGCCATGGCATCTCTTTTCTGTTGCCGATCCCCACGCTCCTGTCTCTGTTTATCTATGTTCTACCCTTGTTGGCAACAATGTCGTCTGTCCATGTCACTGGCGGTCGAACCGGACGGCCAACGTTTCCTCTGCCTGTCCTTGGTCGCTACTCGTTCACTTAGTCCATAATTCTGGATAGATAAAGCTTTTTAATTTTTAACCCCAGACGGAAAAAGAGAGGTGTTATAAGTTTGACGTTTGTTGCTGTGTATATGTGTGTCTGTCTGTGACATCATAGCTTCCAAACGGGTGAAACGATTTTAATTTAGTTCTTTTTGTTTGAAAGGTGATTTTGTCGAGAGTGTTCTTAGCTATGTTTGAATAAAATCGGTTCAGCCTTTCAAAAAGTATGGGCGTTTTACTGTTTGAATCGGGGTGTTTTCGCTAGATATCGTGTCATAATTACGTGTTCAATAGATTGCCGATCGAAGCGTGTCTACTATGTACTAGATAAATTATTTAGCATGAAATAAAAAAATATTGGGGGTTTTTTAAATTTAGAAATTTTACTTGTATATCTATTTGAAGCAATTGGACTGTTTCTTCTAGACAATTTGAAATAAATATAAAATTATAATATTCACATCGGATCTTTATGTTTTTGAAGTTGTCTGCAAGAAACTTCAAAAACATAAAGATGCAGGGGCGCAGTAGCTATTTTTGTGTCAATGTTGAAGATAGCATTGTATAACTGCCTCTTTCACTCGCTTACGTTTGTCGCATCGTCCTATCTCGCTTACTCTATGCAGTATGCTCGATGACGAACTGTTTCTTGCGCAATCGTTCGCAGAGCCTACTTCATAGCCACAAAGATCCGCTGTGACTAGTATAGTTTGAAGTTGATAACTGAAGTTGTAACAATTGTACTTCTAATCGTTCTCTGTCTGTTGGCTCTCAATGAAAACCGACAATGGTTTTTGTGTAACTATTCCACGACTTTTTGTCATTTGCAATTTCTTTGAATTATATGAGATTATGTCCTATTTACCTTTATTTGTCTGTAGCTATTACGTTCACTGTTAATTTTCTGAAGCGTTTTTATGAGTTATTTATTTTTTACGAACGGGATTAGCCAAGAAGTAAATTTTATTTCAGTAAATGGCTATAACCGACTGTGACGGGTTATTGGACGACTCGCCCGAATTTAACTCGCCCGAATCGGGCGAATTGTCCACTATTAAAAATATTCATTTTTCTGTGTCGATTCGCCCGAAGTTTATTTATCGACGCGCAACGGGCGAATTGACCACTCTAAAATTATTTAGTGGACGATTCGCCCGAATTTGATTTTAGAGAACAAACATTATAAAAGTACAGTCGTGATCACCCGTCTCGGTAATAATATGGAATCGAAGTTAATAGATATTGTACTAGAAACTAGGAAAGCAATTCAAACTACCAGGAGGCCAGAATCATGAAGAAGTATTTGCAGAGCTAGAATCATTAGCGGTAGAGACTAACGGAGTACTAGGGCTTCAGAATCGAAAATCACCCACTTTTTACCGCTCATGATTCCAGCATAGCTTCCTCATGATTATAATCTCCTGGTACTTAAGTTAGTTTTTACCGGTACCGAAATGACCTGATACCGCTAATGATTCTAGCTCTGCAAATACTTTTTCATGATTCTGGCCTCCTGGTAGTTTGAATTTCTTTTCTAGTTTCTAGTACAATATTTATTAACTTCGATTCATTCTGCATATTATTACCGAGACGGGTGAGCACGACTGTACTTTTATAATGTTTGTTCTCTAAAATCAAATTCGGGCGAATCGTCCACTAAATAATTTTGGAGTGGTCAATTCGCCCGTCGCGCGTCGATAAATAAACTTCGGGCGAATCGACACAGAAAAATGAATATTTTTAATAGTGGACAATTCGCCCGATTCGGGCGAGTTAAATTCGGGCGAGTCGTCCAATAACCCACTGTGACGTGTCAATGCGTGGTCTTCATCGTTGCCGGTTTTACCTAATCTTTCTAACCTAACCTGCTTTAAAGTTACAGCCTCTGCATTTTTAACCGACTTGCCAAAAAGGAGGAGGTTCTATGTTCGACTGTATGTTTGTTTTTTGTTTATTTTCACCGATTTATTCGTCAATTGTGGACCGATTTAGAAAAATATCTTTGTTGGAAAGAGTATGTTCTCGAATTGGTCTCATTTAAATTTGGTGCAGATCTGATGTAGAAGTTCGGAGACATACAACAGAACTCTTCAATAAACAACGGCAATCTCTCGGGATTGCTGCAATCGCATCTGTTAATTGTTTTTACTATTTCATAACATCACATCACGCCAGTACGCTCTAAAGGGGTACGCAGATGTGTACAGTTCACCCTGAAACACTACCATTTCACCGGTTATGTTCACGTTTTGTGTTATTCGGGTAATCTATTCTGGTATAACTTTGGGCATTATAGTTACCTTACTATAGCACTTGCTCATTGTGTACCACAACTAAAAAGTTAAAATAAAAAACGTTTTTACACAAAATTGCAACTGACTTCCTAATAAAAACACTACAAAGTGAAAAATAACAAAAATTTTGGAAGTCGGTGTCAAAAAACAAAGTAGCAAAAAGACTCACTTTGTAGTGTTTTTATTTGGAAGTCGGTTTTATTTTTGTGTAAAAAAAAATTAAGTTTCTTAACGCAAGAAATCATGCATGCCGTTCTTCTTTTACCTGCCCTGGATCTAGGGTATGTTATTCTATCTATGATGATGGCTAATAAACTGATTGATAGCCAAATATATAGCCATTGTATGTAAGAGACGCCGTACCAGGCACGGAAGAACATTACCAAGAAAGTTTTGGTTGCTTGGCCCAGTACATGCCATCCCGACGTTTCTGTTTTATGGCAGAAGTTCGTTGACATAGGCGTATCTAAGGGTAGGGAGAGTACATACCGTATTCTACACTTTATATTGAGAGATCTTAACAGACGAATCAGATCTGATAGCAAACAATCCGCTGCTGGTGAGGACCTGGGTGGTGATCGATTCCCGGGTGTGGCAAACAAAGTGTTATTGGGTTTTCTACCTGGATTTTTTATGCAGCCCGGTATCTGGATTTGTGCCCCTTTAATAGCAATAGGCTCGCCTCTATTACATTGGTCTTAAGGGCCTTCCACCGCTTTAGTGCCGTAAAACTGTTACTTCTAAAGCATACTCCTTAGTAACGGCTAGGTAAAAAGGTTTGAAAAAAAAAATATTATTGATTCATGTACATTATTTTAACACAAGGTTTTTTCGTGTAACTAATAGTTTTGCTTTAAAAAAATATTAACAACACTATATTTTTTCGCAACTTTTGGATACTCCTCCAAAACGACTTGGATGTTTAAAAATATTTTTACACAGTAAAATTGATGGCTGGAGTTTCTTCATAACTGAAATAGCATATGTAAATCAAATAATATTTTGCCAACAAAACTGTTCAAAAGGAGGTGCAATATTGATATTTTGGTTCCGAGCGGGCGCACGGCCAGTACTACGTTAGCATTGGGGCGTATATATCGCCTTAAGTGGTGAAATGTGGGTGCACTATAGATCTCTCCCCAACCCTTTGGGGAATACAGGGGTAATATTATGGCGAAATTTTAGAAACCTGAACTTGACAACCCTTGTCAACATGTCAAGTTATTCTAATGCCTTAATATCCTTATACGAGTAAGAATGATACTTTAATGCCTCGACATTAGCGAAGTTTAGTAAACTATTAACTTGGTAAAACTAGTATCATCTTTATGTACCTCTTCATTAAGTCCAAAATACCTTGCATTATCACTAATAGGTTGATCGAAACCAATTATTTAGCTTTGCACTTCGTATGAGTGTATTTGTCAAAGGAAAAGGAAACTTACCTTAATGAAGTATGAGTATCAGTTTTCCTATGCGATTTTCAGCTTTATTTTCAGGTTAATTAAAGCTGAAAGTATTTTGAGAAATATGTGTTGGATGGGTTGATATTGGCTTGATGCAAGCAATTTAGAACTCTATGACAATCTGCAAAAAGTCTATGTACTCTTTTTTACTTTCAGTCGTGAAACTCAATAGATTTGTCAACGCAAAGTTAATTCTGCTGTCATTCCCAACTCGATTTGTATGATGTAAAACAAGGATTTCAGTTCGCCGACAGCATAATAAGTTTGTAGGGATGTGTAAGGACTTAATTGTGGGTTGGCAGCAAGCCAGGTTCGGTTAGTCACGTCTGTATGGGATAGTATCGGAGTTTGTCATGCGATTTATTTACCGCCATCCTTATTGATGCGTCAAAGGGGTTTTGAACTTTGGTGGTGAATGTTAAGCTGTAGTAATTTCAATTAATTATCTACTAGTGTTCTTCCTAGGCTTTGCTCCCGTGAAACCTTGCATTTATCCAGGATATAAAAGCCGTTCACTTAGCTACAGTGTAGCTTTCTGCCAATGAAAGGGATTTTGCAATCAACGATACAAACGAACAAATGTTTGTATACTTGTTTAGTTGGGGGGTCTTTAAGTCAAGAGTTTATAGGATACTTCCAGGCATTCGTGCTTTACTGTGGACCACAACATCGTTTACCATCAGGTATGAAAGTGTACAAACGCGAGCCCTCCAAGATAAAAAAAAATAGGTTAGTTATCACATCATCAGCCTATTAATGTTCCCACTGCTGGGACACAGGCCTCCTCTCTGTGAGAGGTAATGGGCCGTAATCCACCACGCGGGCTCAGTGCGGGTTGGTGGATGTCACTTCGAATTTTTGGTTCTAGGACATGCCTGTTTCCTCACGATGTTTTCCATCACCGTTTTGAGAGCAGTGGTGATGAAATAATTTACACAAAGTAAAGCGCCCACCTGGGCTCGTACCCACGACCTACAACTTTTTAGTCGCGGCGGATACCACTGGGCCACCACTGCTCTCAGGTTAGTTATTAATGGTAAGTAATTGTTAAGTGCTTGGGGTTGCTTTTCTAGCCTCTCTTTACTAGCCTCCTTTTGGGCTTGGCCGCAGTCGGTTTAAAAATGGGCGTCGTCGTTCACTCATTGACTGAATAAGTGGTTCGAACGAAAGTCTTGAGTTCGATCGCCAAGTTGGACACAGTTTTTGTTAGATTAATCCATTAGGAATTTCGGATTTTTATTAACGATAGGCTCGCGTTTGATCACTATCTCAGCTGATGGTAAACGATGATGTGGTCGACAGTGAAGCACGCTTGCCTAGAAGTGACCTATTCACTTTGACTTAAAGACCCCTAGGTTGTTGCTTACAGGAAACATAGACTCCGGCAGGGAATTCCACTCCTTAGCTGTACGCACAATAAAAGTATTCCCAAAACGCTTTATTCGGGTGGGATGTGCACCATGTACCGATGGCGCATGTCGTACGTCTTGTCGTCCGGTGATGGAAAGGTCTATGCTCGGTTGATCACAATTGGCTCCTACTACCTACATAGAACTTAAATATAATTGACGGAATTATAGTTTCTTTTGCCTTGTGCACCCATGCCATCTTATGTTATTGTGTACTCTCATGTCTCGCCTTAGTAAAATATGAATGTAGAATCGATTATTATCTGTAAGCGAGTATTTAGAATCGTTTCTCTACGGACAATTAGATACAGCTGCATTGTTCGGGTCTTGCTCCATTTACCAACAGATCGCTAATCAAAAAAATCATAGAATTGTAACGCGGGCGTGGCTTCGTAGAATATGTCCTAAGATACAATCGAATGATTATGCTTGGATCAATTTTTAGTTTTTCTTCGCTCTCTGAATCTTGAAGTGGATTCCCACTTTTCTCATCACTGATCAACGAAACTGCATAGAAGCAATCTCACAACACGGGACGGATAAAAATATAATTAAGACAGAGACGCAACGTTGGAAGGCCACTCTCTAAGTAGACCGATGACCTGCTTAAGTTTGCGGGAGTCCGGTGGATGCGAGACGCACGGGACCGATCAGTGTGGCGAGGCTTGGCTTAGTGGGAAATGATGATGATATAATAAAGAGATCGAATTGTAGGTAATCTCTGGCAGTGCCTACTGGTCCGATTACTAAAACTCTTTTTACAAGCTTTTATTTAACTTGCAATGTATGTATGTAAGTGAGTTTGGGTCAAATCTTGCAACTAAATTTTAAAGCAGTTATCCTCCACCGATTAAGATTAAATTTTGCATACACGTTTACGTTACGTTTGTCGATGACAATGCATGGCTAGCTAAGTGACGTCATTCCAAATCCAATATGGCGGACAACCCAAGATGGTGGACTAGTTATTTTTGGGCACTGCCATGTTATGGGTATAAGATGAAAGGGTTTGCTAAGAAGAATACGAAAAATGCTTGTTTCAAAAAAAAAAAAAAAAGAATAATTTTATTATACTTGTTACTGATACAAAGCTACATTTTGGTTGTGTGTCATAGGTTACTATTCCTCCCGGCAAAATGCACGCATGCATTAGCAAATGGAGTGATCAATCTGTGCAAGGTCGGTCTTACTAGCCGAAGCAGTGGTGGCCTAATCTTAGTCAGATTTATTAGGTTCATCTGAAGGTAGACCTAAATGTAAGCTTGAAGGCCTTAAAAGCTACCTTATCTATCACATACATTCCGCGAAGTCAATCACTCGAGGATGACCTCAGCAACTCGTTATCAAATACCTCTGAATTCTGCCTAGCCCGTGAACTTGATACCTTTATAATAATAAAAATTATATTCCCGCTGCGGCAATGTCATTCGACTGTTAATTGGAGCGTGGTGAGGACAGTTTCCGTTCTGTCGCTGTTTTCGCGTCAATGACGCTGCGTTGGATACAGAAAACATTATTTTATCGGCCTTTTCTTACTTAGATATGATTGCAGTGACGTTTCTTGGAATCTACAGACTTACCTATTTTTGGAACCATTTTTACCCTATATTAGTTTTAGTTTAGTTTAAACACACAGCAACAACAGCAGATTCTTAATACAAAAAAAAACTCTGTCTAGTCTGTGTAATATTAGACTAAACAGATTAGACAGTTTTTTTTTATATAATTTTTAAAAGTTTTTATATTTATGACGCATTGTGTTTGTTTTTTTAAAGTACTTACTTACTCGAAAATTGATCTTGAGAAAAAGTTGAAGAGTCGTATCTGTAACGTTACTTAAACTTAGGTACATTCACCCAAAAAGTATTTTACTATCATCAGTTCAGAATATAATAATGATTTTGTTTAAAACAACACACACAAAACACACGCATTCTCCACAATAAATAATCTTTCAAATTCAGTTCTAGCTTTATTTGCTAGACTGACACTCATATGACAAACTATCATCCCTTTGAATACAGTAAGCCGTCGTCAACATTCAAGCACAACTTTTTGAAAACTACGCGCGCATTTAAAGTTAAGTTAGTTCTGAACTATGCTGGCATTGTTTTTGTTCTGCCAAATTGTGGTTTTATATCTGCTGGATTAACGTTAATTCCAAACTAATTAAACCAACTCAAATAATATGAATTGTTTCGTGGGAATATTTGTCGTGGAGTTCTGTTCTGAGTCTCAATAAAATTTTCTTAATTTTCATTTAAGTTAAAGTCTGACTGAACTACGACAGTCTATATCTCTTGTCTACGACAGTAAAACATCTTTCAGCTAAGTTCGGTAATGAAGTTATCCCAGTGTGGCTGGAGAGCTAAGACCCACCAGTTATCTCAATTCTAGATTTGTATATCCAAAATTGTGTCCTATTACTGGCAAAGAGTCCCCTTTCTCCTTTCAAACCTCTATGTCTTGCGCGATTTCTGCCCAGGTTTGGCCCGCAACCGTGCTCAGATCGAGGGAATTACTCCGGTAAAATTGTGCCGAATCTACGGTACAGGAAAAAGTGTAACCTTGTAAGGAATTAAAAGGTATAAGAACAGTCTTGTACAATTATAGACGATGTCGCAGTACCTCGTAAGTTGAAGGCCAACGAATACAAATGACCAGCTCGAATGGTGACAACACGAGCATTTGCATATTCGAGACTGCTTGGGGTAAACATGGAAATGCTTCGAATACGTTTGTTGATTTTGTATGGGTTCATTCTGAATGGGCTGAGATTTAGTTGTTTTATTAGGGTTCCGTACCTCGAGAGGAAAAAACGGAATCCTTATAGATCACTTTGTTGTCCGTTCGTCTGTCTTACATTCGTTTGCATATTCGAGACTGCTTGGGGTAAACATGGAAATGCTTCGAATACGTTTGTTGATTTTGTATGGGTTCATTCTGAATGGGCTGAGATTTAGTTGTTTTATTAGGGTTCCGTACCTCGAGAGGAAAAAACGGAATCCTTATAGATCACTTTGTTGTCCGTTCGTCTGTCTGTATGTCAAGACCCTTTTTCTCAGGAACGCGTGGAGGTATCAAGCTGAAATTTATATCAAATACTCAGGTCTACTGTCCCTTAAAGCTGTGAAAAATCAAACTTCTAAGCCAACGCAATCAAAAGATACAGCCGTTTATGCCGCAAATTTTCGACACTCGCAAGGGAATCAAAACCTACAGGGTAATTCCCGTGAACTCAGAATCTTGAAATTTGTTACGAAGCAACGTCTTAAAGCACAGATAAAGGAAAAATTGCGAAAACCGTAAATTTTTAGTTACATCACATATTTTTAGGGTTCCGTACCTCAAAAGGAAAAAACGTAACCTACAGGTTACCTACACGTTTGTACGGAACCCTCGGTGCGCGAGTCCGACTCGCACTTGGCCGGTTTTTTTTTTATTAGACTGGCTCATGTTTGACCACTATCTCACCTGATGGTAAGTGATGATGTGGTCGACGATGAAGCACGCTTGCCTGGAAGTAACCTATTCACTTTTGACTTACATGCCCCCTAGGTTATAAGGCAGGAAATTCCACATGATGTATTTGTAGCAAGCCCTTTCCTAGTTGTCAAAATATTTGCAGTACCTGATAAGGCTTTTCCATAGCTTAAATTAACAGAACACATCGTATGAAATCGCATTAAGGTTACACTAGTCGACGGCACGAACTATTTTGTGCGCGGGGTTAAAATGCTTGCTATATCAACCGACAACACGTGCGGAACAGATAGATGCTGTTATGAGCAGTAAGAAGCTAGTTCGCGAACGAATACACACTTTTGCAAATTTGTGGCGAAATGGATGATGATTTAGAACGAAAACAAGCGCGCGAAATTTTATAAACAGACCTTTGGGAGTCTGGATTTCATGAAAAAACGACTGAATGTATCTGTTCAAAATAAAATTATTTGCATTATTGAACTACTAATCTATCCCTGTATGGAGGCCGTTTTTAAATTTTCCTTCTTCTTATGGTACTTATTTGCGCCCAAAGAAGCGTTAAAATTAGTGTTGAAATATGGAACTTTCGAAGCTCATAACTTTCAAGTAATTTTTTTTTTAACTTTTTTGCTTCCATACAGGGCTAGATAATGATGAGACAAATTGATATCATTTTTTATTTTGAACGTGCATCGTCAAACAGTGGAGTAAAAGCCAGGCTACGTTTGTATGGAAGAATTTTCGACTAATGTACCCTTAATTTATAATTTTAGGCCCTAGTTACAAATACAATCATATTGATCAACGTTCCATTATCGTATCTGGCAGTAGATTCATGTACAGTATATATATCTTTAGTAAGTAAATACACATTTCATCTTTGCCATCACTATTATGGATTCCTCCATGCCACCACTAACTCACTAATCATATTTTTCGGATACGAGAAGTCCTTATGTTCCTCTAAAAATATTATTGAAATATGTCTACTAAGTAGATTTTCCATCTGTGCCTCGCCAAGAGTCGAGTAGGCTCAGCCGCTTTGCGGTACGCTTGCTAACGAGAGCAAGCCCCGAGACGAATTTCTTCAAGCAAAATAGACGCAATAAGTTTAGTATTCTTGGCAATCTCCCAGATTGAAATGAAGAATAAGCGCGGAAAAAAAAACATATTTGTATTTGTAAAAAGGAATAAATCCAGGAAGTTGGCACCACACAAAGCTTGTAACACGCAAATATAAAAAAGTCGTTATGCATGATACTGGTACATGAGCATTTGAGCATTTATGTGCAAATACCGATTTAAAGAGACATCTTTCACTTAGCCATCCCGTTTTCCAGTGTTCAAATCTTTGTAGCTAGAATAAATTCTAATCCTACTCAAACCTGGTCGATAGGATAGACGACAATTATTTTTCTCGTGGTGTATAAAGGTGAGAAGCAAAGAAATCGCGGACAACAGCTAGTCTAATAGAAACTCATCTCCAGGCAAAGCTAACATTGATCAATAACAAGTTACGTAAAGAAAACTTGAACAATTAGCTAGTGAATAAGCTAAACTTTGTAGCAACAATGGCTGACCTGCGGTCGCAAGTTTAATGTCTGCTTGTTCAGGGCAAACGGTTAAACATGTTGCCAACAGTGTAGCAGTTCATAGTTATGAAGGTAATAAAAGCTCCAATGGTGGGTTCTCTTATATAACTTACAAAATCATTCCGTCATAATCATTGTACTGAACAATTCGCGTATACGCGGACGTGCTTCACGAATAATTTGAATAAAACAATTAATCACTATGGAAGCGTGCAGGAAAACGGCGAGGAAACCCGCATGCTAAATAATAAATACTTAATTATGTACATATTATAGGTATGTCTGGTCACGTCTGTCACGAGGCACTAGTAGCGATGCCTTTGCACATTATTTGCTTCTTTTCGATTCAAAGCTAAATATTTCTTAGGGCCAGTAGATGACCAGGATGACGTTAATTGCGGCATCAATATCTAAGTCTAAAATTCATAAAGGTGTTCGGATATTGGCACTCCAACGTATAGGTATAGAGTCTGATCAAGAGCACTGGTTTGATAGGATGATAAAGAAATTTCCAAGGATTGTTTATCTGTTTCTCATTCCAATTCATCACCATCATGGTGGATAATTGTTTTCCCTGTCAAAAGTTTTGTGTTAATTTTATGTTAGTTGAACTAGGCTTGATGAGTGATTGTGATTTGCTTATTGCTATGTATATGTATATAACAATTGCATTTTTCCATATGCCAAGAACTTCCAATAGCATCTAATACGGATTCCTCATCGGTAATTGTAAGCAATCGCTCGTTTCTCGACACGCGTCACTTGCTACAAATGATCGATTCATTGATGGCATCTGTCTTTATTGAGTTATCATTGTGAGTTGTTCTTTGTCTCAAAGAAACGAATTGCTTCTAAATTGCTTGAATAATATTGTAAGCGACCTTTCTGATGTCTCGACGCGATTTGATTCACATCACACCGATAAGCGATTTACTAAGAATACTAAGCGAAATGGCAAGTATGTTCACATGGACGCAATGCGATGCCATTCGATCGATTCGCACTTGACATTATCGCGCCGCGCCACCTGTTGTCTTATCACTTACTAGCTGACCCCCGGGGCTTCGCTCCCGTCAATTGGCTACCTACCTACCCACCTACCCTACTCTACCCTACTTACCCTACCTACCCTACCCTACCTACCCTACCCTACCTACCCTACCCTACCCTACCCTACCTACCCTACCCTACCCTACCTAACCTACCTACCTTACCCTACCTTACCTAGTAGGTAGGTAGGTAGGGTAGGGTAGGTAATACCTACCCTACCCTTCCTACCCTACTCTTCCTAGCCTACCCTACCTAATCATGTAGTACATAATTTTAATGTATCATCAATAGTTTTCTCAGCGCACGCCAAAGAATGAATTTTATATGCAACATTTTGCTAGTTTGGGTTAAATTTTCATAAGGATCTCTAATTTTCTTGAAAATATATCTATAACACTCAGGAATAATGTAGCTTTCTACTGGTGAAAGATTTTTGAAAATCGGTTCAGTAGATCCAGAGATTAACCCCTACAACGTCTCAAACTCACAACGTCACAAACTCACAATTGACAAACTTTACCTCTTTATAATATTAGTATAGATATTATAATTGCTTCTTGCAATTTTTTACTAACAACAATCAAAGATTTGTTTTTCTTCTTTTATTCATAAACCAACTCATTTTTTCCTTCCACATTGTAGCGACTTGGCCAACTATCGTTTACCTCATTGAATTCCTGTAGAGTAGGAGCAGGAAAAAGAACGTCTTATCCTGCTTTGGCTTTCGTTCATAAACAGGCTATCAGCATGTTTATAATTTTTCTTTCACCTCCCTCGTCATGTTCCTGCACTAATACCAAGTACTTGGGTTCTACACAACCCGTTTGTTTCTTCTTTCCCTCCTGCTGCATTTGACTTGTTATTTTAACTACATAATATCACGCCTGCATTCTCCGAAGGGTCAGGTAGAGATGCAGCTACAGTGCACCCATATTTCGCCAGTTATGTATGTTTAAGTCCCATGTCGCCATGGGGGCGAGCCTATCGCCATCAACCGGGACAAATGCAGCATCCGGGCTGCTATTGAGAAATTCAGATGTAAAAACTAAATAACACTTTTGCCCGACCCGGGAATCGAACCTCGATTCTCGAAATATTATGAAATGTTCAACAGAGGCACTGCGACCCATTAATATTAATGCTAATTTTATCTGTGGTGCTAGGCAACTGAGTTTATCCCAGTTGTAAACGACCCTTTGTGTCTATTGGCCTTGTTTGTTCTGTCTCCTACTTGATATGAAGGGAAGTGGAAATTTGTATTCTTTTCTACTCCTCCGTTATTCTTTTCTGATTAATTTCGTTGCGGGATCGAAGAGCTTCATTGCCTCGGCGCTTTTCTGGTGTTTGCCACTGTTGATTCTGGTTTTCAGGAGTTGCAATGGTTTGGGAATAGTGCAATGGGATTGTCCCAAAAACAGCGCTGCGACCAGTAGACCAACGGGGCATGTTCTTTTAACTATTCACTAAATACAAGATTGTACCGTTGACGGCCATGTTATGTTATCTTGCGTAAATTTCGCAAGCGGTTGCGTCGGCTGCTCCGTATGCAAATATCGCTTATTTGCCGTTGGCGTAACCCGCATGCTTGTTTAGATACGCGTCTTGTACGAAAGTGTCGTTAAACTGTCTTGTCATGTGTTGGAACATAGCATTTACAACTCCGTCTTCATTGAGAAACAACATTACGCAACAGTAGAGGTGTACATGCTTTTATGTTGCGGGAAACATGGCATGTTGCAGGGTTGCTGGCAACTTGCTATTTCTAATCCTTATTCATTGTAAACAAAAAATTCTAACGGTCCAAGGTCCTAGACGCCCCAGACGTTATTGAGAGCTTTCTACACACTTTTCTTAAAGTTTGAGCGCTAAGAAGAGTGAGTAATGTTTAGCGTACCCTTAGCACCTGATAGCTATAAATTGGCTGACGACACACTGACGCATCGTTCAATGTGGCGACGCCTGGGGGAGGCGTATGTCCAGCAGTGGACGTCTTTTGGCTGAAATGATGATGATGATGAACTTACTTAAAATATTACTCGCGGCTCCGCCCGCGTGAAAAGTGTTTTATTATCATGAGTAACAAATATCCAAACTTTTGCGTTAGGATAAATGCAAAAGTTTGGATGGATGGATGTTTGCTATTCAATCACGCCAGAAAGGCTGAACGAATCTGCATGAAATTTGGTATAGAGATAGATTATAGTCTGGAATAGCACATAGGCTACTCTTTACTACTTTCATCCCGGTATAAGGTTCACTTGGCATAACAAAACACTTTTCACGCGGGTGAAACCGGTGGCAGAATCTAGACATTTATACGCAATACGTGTTCTCTAGCGGAACTAAAGTATGCGTTTCGATGGCGCGGCCACGGAGATTTTTTTAAAAAAGAACTATGCCAAGATTATGTAAAAATTTGTAAAAGTTGATTCCCGAAACCATAAATTTGTCAAAGATAAGGTTAAAAAGTTTTAAGGGTTTGAACGTGGCCGCGCCATTGAAACGCGGCGAACCGCGCGGCCACGGAGATCTTTAAAACTAAGCGTTGCAGAGACCTGAAATTTAGGGAAATGATAGATTGAATTTGTAAAAAATTTGTAAAAATATAGAAAAAATTCCTAGGTTTATATTTTAGGAGCTGTAAGACTAAAACCCCATGGCCGCGCCATTGAAACGCTGAAAAACACGTTATCACCGATATCTCGCTGAAAAAGCATCGCAGAAGTCTGAAACTTTTTGTAATACCTAGATTTGAATTTGTCGAAATAGGTAAAAATACACAAAAAAATCCTAGGTTTATATTTCAGGAGCTATAAGACCAAAACCCTATGGCCTCGCCATTGAAACGGTGAAAAACACGTTATCGCCGATATCTCGCTGAAAAAGCATCGCAGAGGACTGAAGTTTTTTGTAAAACCTAGATTTGAATTTGTCAAAGTATGTAAAAATACACAAAAAAGTCCTAGGTTTATATTTCAGGAGCTGTAAGACTAAAACCCCATGGCCGCGCCATTGAAACGGTGAAAAACACGTTATCACCGATATCTCGCTGAAAAAGCATCGCAGAAGTCTGAAACTTTTTGTAATACCTAGATTTGAATTTGTCGAAATAGGTAAAAATACACAAAAAAATCCTAGGTTTATATTTCAGGAGCTGTAAGACCAAAACCCTATGGCCGCGCCATTGAAACGGTGAAAAATACGTTATCGCCGATTTCTCGCTGAAAAAGCATCGCAGAGGTCTGAAGTTTTTTGTAAACGCTAGATTTGAATTTGTCAAAACATGTAAAAATACACAAAAAAATCCTAGGTTTATATTTCAGGAGCTGTAAGACCAAAACGCTATGGCCGCGCCATTCAATACGTTTTGAATGTTCCGATAGGGTGACCATGACTTATTGTTTACAGAAAACTTTCCACCTGCAAGTATTAGAAATTATATCTCAAGGATTCTAAATCATGATAAGTATGAAATGATAAGTACCTATATCTTAGTGTAAGTAAACAATCTGTGATTTGTGATTTTGAAAGAAATGATTAGTAGCTATAACTTAGTGTAAGTAAACAATCTGTGATTTGTGATTTTGAAAGAAATGATAAGTATCTATACCTTAGTGTAAGTGAACAATTTGTGATTTTGAAAGAAATGATAATTACCTTTATCTTAGTGTAAGTAAACAATCTGTGATTTATTTGATTTTAAAGAAATAAATATATGTTTTTGTATCATAACGTTTCATTTTAATTTAATTTAGAATCCTTGAGATATAATTTCTAATATTTGCAAGTGGAAAGTTTTCTGTAAACAATAAGTCATGGTCACCCTATCGGAACATTCAAAACGTATTCAAGGTTTTATATTATGAAACAAAAAGAAAATTTTCGCCTATTATCGGTAATTATACATATTAATAGGTGTTGTTTACAAAAAAAGATCTCGCTAATACTTTATTTCCGATTAGATAACCACAACTTATTTCTACGCAATACCGTAATACAGCTCCTGAAATATAAACCTGGGATATTTTTGTGTATTTTTACATGTTTTGACAAATTCAAATCTAGCGTTTACAAAAAACTTCAGACCTCTGCGATGCTTTTTCAGCGAGAAATCGGCGATAAAATATTTTTCACCGTTTCAATGGCGCGGCCATAGGGTTTTGGTCTTACAGCTCCTGAAATATAAACATAGGATTTTTTTGTGTATTTTTACCTATTTCGACAAATTCAAATCTAGGTATTACAAAAAGTTTCAGACTTTTGCGATGCTTTTTCAGCGAGATATCGGTGATAACGTGTTTTTCACCGTTTCAATGGCGCGGCCATGGGGTTTTAGTCTTACAGCTCCTGAAATATAAACCTAGGATTTTTTTGTGTATTTTTACCTATTTCGACAAATTCAAATCTAGGTATTACAAAAAGTTTCAGACTTCTGCCATGCTTTTTCAGCGAGATATCGGCGATAACGTGTTTTTCACCGTTTCAATGGCGCGGCCATGGGGTTTTAATCTTACAGCTCCTGAAATATAAACCTAGGATTTTTTTGTGTATTTTTACCTATTTCGACAAATTCAAATCTAGGTATTACAAAAAGTTTCAGACTTCTGCGATGCTTTTTCAGCGAGATATCGGTGATAACATGTTTTTAACCGTTTCAATGGCGCGGCCATGGGGTTTTAGTCTTACAGCTCCTAAAATATAAACCTAGGAATTTTTTCTATATTTTTACAAATTTTTTACAAATTCAATCTATCATTTTCCTAAATTTCAGGTCTCTGCAACGCTTAGTTTTAAAGATCTCCGTGGCCGCGCGGTTCGCCGCGTTTCAATGGCGCGGCCACGTTCAAACCCTTAAAACTTTTTAACCTTATCTTTGACAAATTTATGGTTTTGGGAATCAACTTTTACAAATTTTTACATAATCTTGGCATAGTTCTTTTTAAAAAAAATCTCCGTGGCCGCGCCATCGAAACGCATACGAACTAAATACGCTAATCAAGTATCTAGTATCAATGAAATAGGTAACACAAGAAAATAGAAAAAACAGAATTATATAAGCGCGCGAGTATTGTTTTTAGGGTTCTGTACCCAAAGAATAAAAACGGGACCCTATTACTAAGACTCCGCGGTCCGTCTGTCTTTCCGTCTGTCACCAGGCTGTATCTCATGAACCGTGATAGCTAGACAGTTGAAATTTTCACAGATGATGTATTTCTGTTGCCGCTATAACAACAAATACTAAAAACAGAATAAAATAAATATTTAAGTGGGGTTCCCATACAACAAACGTGATTTTTATGCCGTTTTTTGCGATAATGGTACGGAACCCCTTCGGGTGCGAGTCCGACTCTCACTTGGCCGGTTTTTTTATATTTACTTGTTTATCAACTTATCTGCTAAGTGTGTAAAGGTATAAAAATACCTGCATGTTAATTAATAGGTACGTACGATCTACTCTGAATAAAGGTCAAACCTGTAAGGTGACTGTTGGTCCTTGTATCTTGGTTAATGCAAAAGTAGTTATACAAGGCGAGGAGGTTCTGTAGTTTCTCCCTACCCTATGGGGAAAAGGCTTTTAGTCAGGTCAGATTGAACTCTCTCTGTAGATTATATATTATGCCGTCCTTGGTTTGAACCTTTGAAAGAGCTCTGGATTTGTCATCGGCCAGGTATTTTTGAAAATAGATAAGAACTATTGTTTGAATGTCCGTCAGTCATTTTCTGCCTGCAGATCTATATAAAAAATCACGAATATATCGATTCATTGATAGAAAAAACTTCGATGTTTTTACTGATTGTACGCAGAAGCGTAAATAGTTAATCTTTTCCTATGTTTGTGCGAAAATTCTCATCGTGATAATTGTATCAACCTTGAATGATAATAAAATTTATAAAATAAGGTGGCTTGATCGTTGTCGGACTCGCGCGAGTCTGACATAAACACTTTTTACGTATTTACTTTTGTTTTTTTTTTCAGTATTATGATATTGAAATATTTTTTTCCTTCAAGCTGATTAGTTTAAGATTTATTTTACCACATCAAAAACTAATTCAGCTACGAAATTATTCAATAGTCTGTTTTGTAATAAAATTTTTCTTTGAAAAGTTTTATATACAAGCATTCATCGATAGTGGTGATCTATTTTGGTGTGCGATAAAGTATGTTCTATTGTCGTATTTAAAATGCAAGGCGTTTGGCCTTTTGAGTAACTAAAATTAGATGCAGGCGATGCAGCAAATGACATCCGAAGATAGTATCATTCTGGCGAGATCTAAATAAGATTAAATCTAACAAGAAAATACACACCTACGAGTACATTATGGCATATTTTTTTTATTTATCCTATGCTGTTACTGCTGGTCAATGGTGGCCTCCCCGATATCCGTCCAGAAATTCATTTCATGAGTTACCTTTTTTAGAGTTCCGTGCCCAAAGGGTAAAACGGTAGCGGACGCGAAGAACGGACCGCGGAGTCTTAGTAACTTAGTGGTTACTAAGACTCCGCGGTCCGTCTGTCTATCTGTATGTCCGTCTTTCACCAGGCTGTATCTCATGAACCTTGATAGCTAGGCAGTTGAAATTTTCACAGATGATATATTTCTGTTGCCGCTATAAAAATAAATACTAAAAATAGAATAAAATAAATATTTAAGTGGAGCTCCCATACAAAAAACGTGATTTTTTTGCGATAATAGTACGGAAACCTTCGTGCGCGAGTCCGACTCGCACTTGGCCGATTTTTAATTATAGATAGGCTCGCGTTTGACCACTATCTCACCTGATGGTAAGCGATGATGTGGTCGACTAGCCCGCTTGCCTAGAACTAGAAGTAACCTATTCACTCTTGCCAGTCCTTGCAGTAGGCGTCTATATCGTCTCGAAAACTCTTTGATTTCGTTTGCAATTTATTAATGACTTTTAATTCTTCGTTCAATGAGACTGCGTAGGCTTTTCCTAACTATGTTGTGGTCGAATTCAGCTGGGTACCAGTATTTTACAGGGAGTGACTGCCTATCTGACCAACCCAGTAACTGGGTAACACACATACCCATTCGCAAGACTGGTTCTGACTACCCGTAACGACTGTCAAAGATCTTCAAGTGACTTTATGTATGAGGCACGGAAGAAACTCGCTATGTATAGAAGGTCTACCCATCCACGAACCGACCTAGGCAGGCGTTGCTTAACCTTGAAGAAGGACCCGTGCGGCTGTTATTATTTACCCACGAGCTCTATCATATAATTATTCGTTAAGCTTTTAAAAGAAAGTTATTATTAGTTTATTGTAATAGTTATAACTGTGCCAATAATGATGAGTTCTACCCTACATGTTTATTGAACTGGAACCTGTCGTACATAATGTTGTTTTGTCAATTAACCCACCGTCTTCTCTCTCTTTCACAGACATGCCAGTGAGCGAGACCACACTACCCGAACTGCAGAAAATTGTCAACCGTCGACCCGCCGACTTGTCTACGATGTGATTCTTGAAAAATAACATAAAAATAAAATAATAACGAGTGAAATAATAATAATAAGTGTAATAATAGTGTTTAAAGTGTCGAAATACGCATTCCGTTCATAAATTCATGCTCAAACTCGTCTAAATAAAGTGCTGTGCTCAAATCATCCAGTTCCTCAAAAATGGCTAGTGACTCCAAATACGTCCATTATTGCATACAGTGAATTGAATAAGTGCATTCTTAGTGTGAAATAGTGAGTTAAATTAGTTTTGTACGAAAAATGAGAAATATCAGTTCGCGCGTGCCAAAAGTTTGAAACAACGCCATCTATTGTGCGATGTGTTGAGTTATTTTGTGCGGAGTTGCGTTCAGCGCCATCTGTTGTTGAGTAGCGGCGATGTTTAGTACCTGATATTGCCATGGAAGCCGGTTTCATACCGGTCGGTAGCGGCAATGGCGGCAACCTGCCGCAGGCCAGCTCTGTGGTGGCGCCACCAGCGAATGTTATTCGCGCGCCGGGATTGAAGCGCGGGAAGATGGAAGAAGCTATTTCGGATCGGGTAAGTGAATTATATTATTTCAATTATTTTTTTCGTAGTCCGTCAAGAAGTACATCACTACAATATTCTTAACGAAAACTATTTTTTCAACGAAGCAACATTCTACTTGCTACTTTTAGCAAATCTCGAATTCTGCGGAAAGCATATGACGCAACAAAAAGCAGTATGATCACACAATGTCAATATTATGTACATTGTAACATTTTTACGATTCAAAACAAACATCAGCACTTGATAAGAGTAGAATTGCTTAGGGACCTTCTTGATGGCGCGAAGCAATTTAAATATCGCGCAGATATTTTCTAAGAAAATTTCAATTGCACGTCGTCGGTCGAATTGCATTTAATTTTTATTTACGTTTAAATTTTATTGCGAACGAAATCACGGTAAAGATGAAATTGTAAGTATTTTTTTATAATTACTTGCAATTTCGCTCGACGCGATTCGTTTATCGGTGTGATATAAATGGAATCGCACTGCCTAGCTAGGAAGGCTGTCACCTGCCTCACCGGGAGGAGGCGGAACGCGTGAGTGAGACGCAACGGAGACATGCCCTTAGCCTTCGCAGGAGACGCCCTGGGCGTCGGGAGTCGCATGTCGATTCCCGCCCATCGTAGGCGCGGGCTTGCGGACGGCGAGTTATGGGTAGCTCGCCGTCCGATAAGGACCACGCCCGAGTCGACGGCGCGTAGTATTCCACGCGCGCCTCAATGAGATGTCAGCAAAACTGACGGGGTCCACTAGGGCTGATGCCTGTCTGGGTCGCGAATAAATTTATAAATTTGAATGAGAGTTACCGCTGTCCTGGCTCAAGCAATTGAAGGAATACGGGTGGGTTTTAGTCAGTAAAAGTCTGACACGCCCTTCCGCTTTGGCCAGGGCGGTTATTGTATGATTACCCAGCCCAAAAAAAATGGATGGTGAATAGTTTTTAAGCAACCACTAATAAGACACAACAAACTGAAAAAAATAATAGGAAAAAAAGTGCAAATTGAAACCATCCATAACAAACTATGCAAAGTGATTTCCTCTGTTAAACTATTCGCATTCCCGAAAACATGAAATCCATAGATACTGCAGTCTGCGAGTTGGCAGACGGCATAGCTCGAGACGAACTGAGCGAAAAATTGGCGCTCCACTGCACCACTCGCGGAATTGCATTACCGAGCGCTAGCGGTATGGTTAGGGTTGCCGGGCAACCGGATAGAGGCTCATACACTGACATCAGTTACGTCACCAGTTAGTAACGACAAAAAAAATAAGTTATGGAATATAAGCCCCACACACGACGGGCTTATGTTATATGTTATTATGGGCTACAACTTAATTATTTTTCAGGCACGTTTCAATTTGTTTCATCAAGTCATTTAAGTATTCGAGATATCTTATACCCATAACATACTTCTCATTGGGAAATTCCAGTGGCCGTCTGTGGTCTTCCTCATCAGTTTTAATTCACCAAATGATACTTTTTGAATGCAAATGCTTGCCATGGCAAAATTGCTGCATGTATGATGTCCTCGATTCCCATGCGATGATGAGGGGCATCAGATCCTGCCTTTGTGACAAGGGGACCACCTCGAGAATATACCATCAAAAAAAAAAAAAAAAACAAAATCGGTCCATAATTGACGGAGTAAACGGTGAATACACATAAAAAAACATATAAGCCGAAAATAGTTGAATATAGTAGGAATCCGGTTAAAAACACTGAAATTCATAATTATTTGTTGTTAAAGAAAACGCCTAGATTATCTTACACTGATATTTATGGTTTCAAAACTAAGACAAGATTTATCTTTAATCGGAAACGAATGCCCGATCTTTTTGCCCTAAAATCGGTTAAACTGGATGAGTCCGGCTTTCCAGTTTTTTGAGCGGCCAACCCTAGGCACGACTTATGCTTAACTTATAGAATTTCTTTGGTCTGAGATATTGGTTTTAAGCAGAATTTCTGGTGCAGAAAATCTACGCGATATCTACATCCAAAAATAAACATGGATGGCCAAGAATAAGAGCAAATAACGATGGACGTATTATGTGAAATAGGTAGATATGGATAGAAAAGGGCTGCAAAAGTTCATTATGCGTGCAGCTAAGGAGTGGCATTCCCTGCCGGAGTCTGTTTCCCGACAGCTACAATCTAGAGGTCTTTAAGTCAAGATTGAATAGGTTACTTCTAGGCAAGCGTGCTTCATCGTCGACCACATCATCGCTGACCACTATCTCACCATTAGGTGAGATAGTGGTCAAGCACGAACCAACAGAAAAAAAGAAAGAAAGTGGTGTCCGTCTGAAAAGACGCTTATTGGACATCGACGAAAAATATCCCATATGAATTGGGATAAGCCCAAGAAGATGATGATAATTTCTGGCACAGATAGGCATAGGCAGCTTTTTGTTTTTTTTTTTTTTTTGCAGATCTGTAATTGGGTCTTATTGAAAAAGTTCCATGTAAAGTATCGGTAATAAGGCGTTCTATTTAACTGACTATTACAAAGATTTTATTTATGTTTACCATTTCCGGTGTCCGTGCGTATGTAGGTAATCACAGCTTGCAAGTTGAAATAAGTTTTAACCAACTGCCCGGTGTCCGATTGAGATCCGATCACATCACAACGCAATTATTAATTTATAAAAGTTTGTTTTTAAAAAACATTTTTAATATTAAATCTTGTTTTCATAAATAGTTCTGTTTTCCGGCCCGATTATTATTACTCACTCAGAATTTCTCAAGACTGGCCTGCCTACCCTCGAGCCGGCTCAAGCTGTAGCTAGGCCGTACGGCGTTCACTCGAGAAAGAACAACACTTGAACGGCTCAAAGCGTTCTTGGCTCGTCAAAAGTCGCTTTTGCGCCTTGCCTTTTTATTTCTTAGCCATTTCGAAACGTTCCTCTATAAATAACTTTATTATGACTCTGTTTTAATCAAGAGGAGCTCTTAGCTAAATAATAACAGCGGCACGGGTCTATCTTCGAGGATGGGTGACCCTTGACATACCGGGACTCCACCCCAATAAAGTTGAGAAAGGGCTAGGCAGCTTGACATGGCTCTGTTTTTTAATACTCTGGTACAGTTTCTCGATTCTGAAATAAATCATTATTTTTCTTAGCGTGTCAATGGTCAGTATTTAATGCGATTGAATGGCAATCAAGCCGATAGTCTATAGATGGTATGAAGTGCCCAATTCGTATGTAACAACATCTACATTCCAGACAAAATGTCGTCGACAACAGACCCTTCTAACTGGAGAGCAGAAATCCTACCTGTCAGGTATCTATATAAGTTCAATTATTAACCCTTCTAATTAAGCTCATTCATTAATTTTCTACTCATTCATTAAAAATCTCATCGACGACAGTCATTCACGTCGAAACATTCTCGAACTACCGTCATTTGCTTGCTGTACAATCAAGGCTTAGATGTCTAAAATGTTTCAATACCCTCGTAGAATGATCTGAATGCTCGCCAGGTATAGCCATGGGTCCCTGGCCCGTTAGACGCGGCATTCTGAAGGGTAAAACGATTGATTCTCAGAACTACGCTTAACTCTAATTAAATGCGGTTAAATGGTGTCTTTAATTATGATCAAGTATTCTAAATGGCTATTTATTGAGCCTCACATTTAGTAAAGAACGCACGTAATTGCAGGTTTACTTTGAATCATTTACATAACGCTAAGAACTATGGCAATTAATTTCCTAGTGTCCTAATCCTGTACTGTACAAGATGCATACTTAAATAATAATAAGGGACTTGGGAGGTTTAGAAATAGTTTAGATTTTTTGCCCGACACAAAGAATTTCGCCAGTGCCGTGGGTGTGTTTACAAACATTTAAACTCACATACACAAAGTGCTTTCTGTAGGCCATGCAAATATTTGTTCCATGCGGGACACGAACCCGCGTAACTCAGCGAAGGAGCCAGTCGCTCAGCCACTGCACTATCCGTGCCATGTCGTTTGTAGGGTAGAGAGGTGTGACAGTCTCTTTCATCCACTGGAAACATTTGACGAACAACACGTGACGCGCAACAAGTTCGGCGACGTTGCCAGCAATGCCAGCTGGCTTGCAACATGATGCGACGAGACAACGTTACTAAACTAAAGGTCCTCGTTGCTATTTATGATGATGAGCAACATGTTGTGCATCTTGTCGCGCGTCAAATGTTGCTTAGTGGATACTAGGCTTCAAGCTCTACGTGTCAGAATAACGCCCGGCAGGCTTATTACGTATCTTTTTCAAGAGCAAAACGATAGCGATTTTTGCGCAATCATTAATCTTTAATACATAAGTTTTAGAGTTGTTGGTGGGTTTTTTTGAAATATTTGCATTTGACAAACAACGAGCGATTAGCAAACGATTGTGTAGAACTTACCATACATACTGCAGGTCATGCCGACTTTTATGACATAAAGCGTTTGATCGCTATCGTTTTGCTCTTGCAAAAGATACGTAATAAGCCTGCGGGTCGGTAATAAAATTAAAAAAATACCGGCCAACTGCGAGTCGGAATCGCGCACAAAACGACAAAAAAATCACGTTTGTTGTATGGGAGCCCCACTTAAATATTTATTTTATTGTGTTTTTAGTATTTGTTGTTATAGCGGCAACAGAAATACATCATCTGTGAAAATTTCAACTGTCTAGCTATCACGGTTCATGAGATACAGCCTGGTGACAGACAGACAGACGGACCGCGGAGTATAATAGAGTTCCGTTTTTACCCTACCCTTTGGGTACGGAACCCTAAAAAAGTCTAAATAATACCCAGGATTATGTAATTAATAGCTTATAACACTGTCGAGAGGGGCAATGATGATAGTACCCTGATATTAATCCCGGTGATCGTGGCTTATGTCTCTGTTAGATAAAATCTATGGGTGGTCTCCTTTTAGATAAGATTATTATTTGTGATCCTAAGTACCTATTCGAAAATATAATAATACCAGCTTGTAACTGTCCCACTGCAGGGCAAAGGCCTCTTCTCAAACAGAGAAGACACGAGCATTGATCACCACGCTTGCTCAAGGCGGATTGGCAGAATTATAATAACTATAAGTCCAGGTTTCCTCACTATGTTAGCCTTCACCGTTGTCAGCTATGTCCAAGATAAACTTAAAAAGTACGTATTCATTTGAAAAAGTCATATTGGTAATTGCCCGCATTTGTAGACGCGACCTCAAGCACGAGAGGCGAGGTCGTAGCTACTGGGCCACCACGACATTTTAAGAAATAAGTCTGAAAAGGTTTCAGCCTATACTCAATTTCTGCAGGTTCACCTTTGATACAATGCATGGTAATTTCATTGTAATGGATGGTGGTAGACCGATTAGACCACAACATAAGGCCTAGATTTAATTGCGTAATTAAAATAACTGTTCGGTTTAACAGTCTCAATTACTTGAATGGTTGTTTTAAGTACCTTACTATCATTTATCTAAAGTTTATGTTCAACTAAATACAGTCAACATCAATAACTGGAAACCACAAAATGATAGTTAAACACAGTGCTTACAAGACAGCTGTCATTCCGACAAGAATCTTGTGCGATTGTGATAAAGTTTAATTTGTCTTATTTGTTCAGACCAAGCTCAACAATGTGGTCGTCCCGATATCTTTTACACTGACTGTACAGCAGACATACAGGTATAGTTCTCGTCAAACTTCTTGGCCGCCCTGAAGTTGACTACATTGGCTGCGCAGTAGAAAATCTCATACAAAAACAGCACCGTTTCGTGCCTCGCGAATGCGGTAAACCAACTTCAGGGCGGCCAAGAAGTTTGGCGTGGGCTATACTTTGGTAATTGCTAAAACTAATCAAGTAGAATGTACTAATTAAATTGTTATTATGCTCGGGAGTTGAGTCTTAATATTATTGCTGTTACGGTTCGTAATGTTGGGCTTTAAAGTCTAATTACCAGACGGCATTGGGTGTTATGTGTTCCCCTAACTATCTGCCTCGGAGCAGTCATGGACTCTTGGGTTGGGCAAAATGTCATTGGGTTTACCATACAGCCGGGCGAGCACGACCTCTGTGATAGGCTTGAGTCACGCATTTTATCACCGTTTTTGCTTCCAAACTGTGATAAAAATGTGTGACTCAAGCCTGTCACCACCAACCTCTTGCCTGTCACCACCCTCCTGTCGCCTGCCACCCGGAGACTGGATTTAGCAGAAGGCTCGCCTCTTATACATTAGGCTTAGTGACATTCCTGATTAAATTTATATCACACCGATAAGCGATTTTTCACATGGACGCAATGTAATGCAATTCGCACTTGAAATTATCGACTTACTTGTCGAGATCGCCTATCAACGCAATTTAAATCAGGGTTGGAAAAAATCACTTTTGAAAAAAAAAATAGAGCACTCATTTTTCAAAAAATCCTAATTAATCATGATTTGTTTGATTTTTTTTTATCATACAGTTGAACTCTATTGTTAGATTTGTCCAGTGGTTAAGCAATTGTTTGGGGCGATGGCTTCTTCAGCTGCTGTGGAAAGAATGTTTTCCACCTTTGGAATTGTTCATAGTAAATTAAGAAACCGACTGGGAATTAAAAAAAACAGGCAAACTTTTTTTTTTGTTCTGGCATTATAATAATGATATTGATTTCTCAGATGTAAAATACCTAGTCTTTAACATAATCTCTAAATCTGTTTTTTTTATGTAGATTTCTATGAAAGAAAGTAAAAATTATTACACATTTGATTAAATCATTGATTTTAATTATTGAACAACTCATATGACTTAAATTGTGATTTAAATCAAAATGATTTTATCGCGCCAACACTGATTTAAATTGCGTCGCGCATTTAGTAAGGTCCCTCAGATATTATTGGTGAAATGTGGGTGTACCACACAACTGTCAAATCCTTTGAAAAATACGGGCGTATTGTGTTGATCCACGTTTATTAAAATATGAAATTAATATGTGACATACTTTATCTGCCACGCCCAGATTAACATTCAGTTGTTTTACAAACATACGTAGGTACATAACGACGTTACTGATCGAATTACTCTTGATATCGCAGAGGACATTCGATATCACACGAATATGGATATTTGCATTACTATTTCATTAATCATGTTGTTACTTAATAATCGGCTCGGAGCTGATGGCTAAGTAATAACAGCCGCACCGATTGTTCTGTTAGGTTAAGCAACACTTGCCGAGGTCGGTCCGTGGATGGATGATCATCCATTACTTACCGATACACCTCCGTACCTCGGAAAGCACGTAAAACCGTTGGTCCTGGCCGTCATTTGAAGATCTTTGACAGTCGTTACGGGTAGTCAGAAGCCAAGCTTGCTTTGCTTGCATTCATTGCTTCATTATATTCAACAAGTAACGTTAAAAAAATACCATACCCGACACATTTTTATTTCATGCTACATAATGTATCTAGTCGTAGACACGCTTCGATCGAAAATCTATTGAACACGTAATTATGAAACGATATCTTCCGGAAAACCCTGATTCAAACAGTAAAACGCCCATAACTTTAGAAAGGCTGAACCGATTTTCATCAAACATAGCTAAGAACACTCTCGATTAAGTCGCCTTTCAAACAATAAAAACGAAATCAAAATCGGTTCATCCGTTTAGGAACTATGATGCCACAGACAGATACACAAACACACAGTTACAGACTTCAAACTTATAACACCCCTCTTTTTACCCGACTGCCGAAGGAGGGTAATGTGTTTATCAGTCTATGTATGTATGTATGTATGTAATTACCCGACTGCCGAAGGAGGGTAATGTGTTTATCAGTCTATGTATGTATGTATGTAAGTATGTATGTATGTATGTATGTATGTATGTATGTATGTATGTATGTATGTATGTATGTATGTTTGTTCCTATGTGGCGTTCTAGAGACCAAACGCGTGGACCGATTTTGATGGTTCTTACGTCAATCGATTCGTCTTAACCCCGCGAGTGTCACTGGCTACATTAAAATTGGAAAATAGGAAAATGCCGGTTCTTGGGCGCCATATTGTGGGGGCCCAAATTTTTTTTTTCTTCGAAACCTATCGTGTGGGGTATCAAAATAAAGGATTTTAAGAGGCGATTTCAAAAATATATAACACTTATATGTTTAAATGAACAAAAATCGAAAAAAAAAAACTAAAAAGTTATAAATAAAAAAAGTTAATTAAAAAAATCAAAAATCCCGACTGCTTAGAAAGCGAATTAAAAAGAAGTAAACAAGGAGAAAATCATGATGTGCAGTCGGAGGATACGTCTGGTTTTGGTCAGCCAGCTCGCGAAATGTATCCTCCGACAGCACAGCATGATTTTCTCCTTGTTTACTTCTTTTTAATTCGCTTTCTAAGCAGTCGGGATTTTTGATTTTTTTAATTAACTTTTTTTATTCTGTCCGGAGTTAAAATCCGTCTACTCGACAGCGTAAAACACGCAATGCATACTATTGACGGAATGAAAGGGAGCGCGCGTGCATGCAAACATTTACGCAATTAGGGTGCTGGTATAAGCGGCTATATTGTCCTTTAAAGTTATTAAATGACCCCTTCGTTACGACCCTCTTCAGGTCATCAGTCTGGCTGGAGGACGTCTTACAATACAAGCCGTTTGAGAACGCAGACTCCAAGCAGTCTCGAATGAGATATTGAAATTCTAGAAAATATCAGGCAATGCCAATGAACTTCAGTCTACGACCTACCTACAGTACGCGACCTGTGATAAGGCAGATGGAATTTCTGACACTGCCTCAAAGGTACACAGAGACGAAGCTGAACTTTTTCTACTCCCATTTGCCATATTTTGTTGAAATTGGCATGCGGATGCTAAATCATTGTTTTTCGTGTTACCGGATAGCAAACTAGATAAAAAACTGTCTATGATAAGAATCTGTGGTCTTCTTCATCAGTTTCTCTTCACCAAATGATACTTTCTGAGTGCAAGTGCATTGCTGATGAAAATACCAAAATCGCTATATATATGCCTATACTATTTGGAAGACCCTCAATTTCTCCAATGTCCCATCATCAGATCCTGACCTGGTGACCATGGGACCACCTGGAAAGTAGACCCTTTTAAACAAAAGACGAATTTTCCAAATCGGTCTATGCGTCTTTGTGTAATCGGGGAAAATACATTTAAAAAAAGTCCGACGAACTGAGAACCTCCCCCTTTTTTGAAGTCGGTTAAAAATAGTCCACCAGATGGTAAGTTGTAGCTACTGACTGTGTGCACATTTTCAGTGTCAAAAGCGTAATAGACGCATTGCCAGCTCAGACATTAAAAGCTGAAAGTTCTCAATTGCTTTTACGCTTGTAAGTACACCGGAACACACCAGCGCTGGTGGCAGACATAAAATGTAAAAATCATGAAGAGATATGAAGCCTTGACCGGTCTCAACTTTGTCTCTGCGATGCTTCTAGTATTGGAGATATCAATATGTAGGTGGCAGAAACCACTTACGATCATGTGGGCCGGTTTGCTTGCCATCCAAAACCATATGACAGTATTCTAAATGGTTTTCCATCTGGTATTCCTCAGGGGCAGCTCGAAGTCTGGACTTGTGCCTGGTCGATGGCAACTAACTTACTAAAACATAACTGGAAAAATATGGGTGAACTGGGAGCACCTCTGCCTAACTCGAGGACTACAGAACTGATATTATGTTTGTGTGTAGAGTCTGATAAAGTAGGTACCACTACATTACGTATTCACACAGGCACAGATAAGACTGCTAGGACTACATAACAACACGGTCGCGGTGGCATGGTGATCCATGGCTGTTCTCGTGTGAGTGCAGTCGAAAGTCGGCGCACGTAACACACAACATCCGTCGAGTAATTCTAATGACACATTAATAAGTGATCCCACGTGAATAGTGTTGCCAGGCTCAAGGATAAGATGATATGTGTACTATTTTTTGTATAGTATGTACTGACTGAACAAGAAAATATTTAAAGGTATACTCATAAATAAACACAATATAATCTATCGGAGCAAATTTTAAATCTGTTAGCTGCCTTTTGAATACCTTGTCTTAAATGGCGACGTCGTACAGGTGGCAAATACAGTTTCATAAATTTTCCTATTACTGATTTGATAAGGTCAGCAGGAGATCAATGTTATCGTTAGGGTCTCATCATCTTCCTGTCCTGTCTACATTTAATATTTGCCTTTATACTTTTAATTTCTCCACATTACGTGTCCATAACAGGGTAACCGGCTTAATGTGTTAATTCCTTCGCTCTTCTGATACAGGCGCTAATATTAGTCTCATTCCTAATCGTATCCATTCTGTACACACCAGAAACTCCTCATAGCATTATCATATTTATCATCTTTGCCCAATGTTGTACGTATTTAATTTCTAACTACAGCAACACTGGTCCCTCGGCGCACAATCCACGCGCTTCTAAGCCAGTGTCGGTAAACGCTTGGTCGCGTCCGCACGCGTGGTGCCATCACAGTCGGTAATCACCGAAATTTAAACATTACTCGAGTCCCTCAATTAGTCGGTCACCTCCCCACGTGCCCTATGCAGTGTCAAACAGTGATAAGTGCTAGTGATGTGACGCAAACTAGTGTTGTTCTTGTTTGTTATTTAGAAAGGCGTTCGTAATGCAAGTATGTGGAGAATGCAATCGTTTTTAGTTAATCTAGGTCTTATTAGTAAAGCGTTTGAAAACATGGTATGTTGACAAAATATTGGCTGTTGAAGGCACATGGCTTTGGAAAACAGGACGTGGGTACCTCTGTTTTCGTGAAGTCTCAATGCGTAGTTTTGTAGGGTAGAATAACATACACTCTTGTTTTCCAGCTTACTTTAGACATTGGCAGAATAGTCGATATCGGGTTTGCTTGCCGTATAAAAATATAGAATAAAATACGGTCAGACAATCAGGACATCACATTCCACTAGGTAAATTAGAAGAGATTCAGCTTGGTCTGTCGATTCTGTTTTTGACAGTGTATGGCAAATCTGTCAAAAACACACTATTTGTTTACCCACTGAACTGGTTGTATATTAGTAGAATGTTTTTTTTACAACTTTGCCCCACACTAGGAATTTCTCCTGTATCGTGGGTGCGTTTACAAACAAGCTCAAATTCATGGACAGCCAGAACCTGGTTGATTCGGATTGATCTCTCCAGGTATGATGGACTGCCTAATAAGCTTATCAGACGTACGCCACTGGTCACGTACACAGCTGACCGGTTAATCTCCTACTAACGGTCGTAATTAACCCTTTCCCCTTCATTAAAATTAATTACTAAGAAGATAACTCGTTTATAAGCACAGTGTTACAGTATTATAGTCATTCGTGTCGTTCTAGTTGAAATTATATGATCAGATAACATCAATCCTGTGTTCTCCGAAGGGAACAGCAGAGTTGTACGGCATAATAGTAGGTACCTTTACCTACATTTACATTACGGGTCTATTTAAGTAATTCACATAATATTCACCGGCCCAGTGGTAACGGCCGCGACTTACAAGCTGTAGGTCGTGGGTTCTAACCCAGGCAGGCACTTTACTTTGTGTAAATTAATTCATCACCACTGCTCTCAAAACGGTGAAGGAAAACATCGTCAGGAAACCGGCATGTCCTAGAAAGAAAAATTTTAAGACATGTGACATTCACCAACCCGCACTAGGCCCGCGTGATGGATTACGGTCCATTCCCTCTCACGGAGAGGAGGCCTGAGTCCCAGCAGTGGGAACATTAAAAGGCTGATGATGGTGATACCGGGCACAAATCCAATCTCCGACCTTCTACTGTTTAATTCCTGATGAAAAACCGAATAACAGTGCCCGACTTAGGAATGTAACCTAAGCAATCGTGCTCGTAACCACAAGAGCAAAAAGCCAATCATCACATATATTCCTGAGCTGTAACGAGTATTCTAAATAACATGATTGTAATTTGCACGTTTCATTTAACACCTTTTAACAAATCATTGTAACCAAAATATGTATTCAGATAATAAACCATGACCTTATCCATATAAGAATCGCCCAACAATGCCTTCAACGAACTGTATTCGTCAAAATATTTTACGACTAGCTATTTTCCGCTACTTCGTCCGCATAAAACTTGTGAAATTAAAAACAATTTTTTTCGCGGAATTCTGGTTATTTCTCTAAGATTAAAATATCCTAAGTTATCCATACTAATATTATAATTATGCGTAAGTAACTTTGTCTGTCTGTTACCTTTTCAGGCTTAAACCACTGAACCGATTTAGATGAAATTTGATATGGACATAGGAGTCCCTGGGAAGGACATAGGATAGATTTTATCCCGGAAATCATCCTTTAGGGGGTGGACAGAAGGGTAGAAGGTTTTATGGTGAACTAATAATTTCGCAAGTATGGCGGCCCAACACTTATAATATTATGGCGCGATATAAAAAATAGAATAAATAATAATAAACGCAGACAAAATCGCGGGGAACAGCTAGATCTTTATAAAATCATCTAGGTATCTGCCAGTGAAAGTCCCGTCAAAATTGATCCAGTCCAGCCGTTTCGGAAGTTAACCGTATAAAACAGACACAGACAAAAATTAGAAATATAATTTTTCTTCATATGCTTCCATATGCATTTAGTAAGAAGCTATTATTTTGATATTGCAAACAGACACTTCAATTTTATTTATTTCCATAGATGTTTCCTTTGCGTGTAGAAGTGCGTGTCCAATCGACGCATGCGTTGTGAAATATCAGCTGATTGTGAC
The DNA here is from genome assembly GCA_945859665.1 of Anorthoa munda. Taxonomy (NCBI): domain Eukaryota; kingdom Metazoa; phylum Arthropoda; class Insecta; order Lepidoptera; family Noctuidae; genus Anorthoa; species Anorthoa munda. Next base: position 7,428,381 of record OX243917.1, on the reverse strand, counting down.
AGCTTCAGCTGTTCTGTGCACGTACTACACTCGGACTTATCTAGTGCACTGGCCGTTCGATAGTTTATTTTTATTAATGTTAGGCTCAAGTTTGTCCACTATTTCACCTGATGGTAAGCGATGATGTGGTCGACGGTGAAGCACTCTTGACTTACAGACCACCTGGTTGTAGCTTCAGAAATCACAGACTCCGGCAGGGAATTCCACTCCTTAGCTGTACGCACAATGACAGTATTCCCAAAACGTTTAGTGCGTATGGATGGGAGTAGTTTTTAATGTCTTCGGAAGACTTTGAGAAGATCATTTCGTCTATCGCCTTCGCTGACGTCGAATGCCACTTCTAGAGCCTCAGGTCTTATATAGTTCATGTAAGTCTGAAATAACCAATGCATAGGGCTGTGGGGTTCCCAGAGGCGGCTTAATTAACTCTGGCATCGGAGGAACTCACATCCTCGCACGAAAAGAAAGAAAAAAGAACTCATGTAAATAGTAGATACCCATCAAATAACACATCATACAAAACTTAGTATTATTAATATATTTTCTGTATAGTCTCAGTCCTCAACAAATCCAAATCAAATTTGTCTCCAACACATTACTGATTAGATAACCTTAGTTCATTTTAGAAAACATAACATCACGCCTTTAGATGTAGGCAGAAATGTACCAGTAGTACACACTGACCTGGGAGTCCATTACCTGTGGCCCCTAGACCAACGAGTTAATTGTTTGTTTGGGTCAAGCCCGCCACACTATTCCCAAACACTGCAACAGGCCACCACGAGAAAAATGACGATCCCCGGAACACGAGTCTACATACAAACTTGGATCCCGCGACGATATTAATAAGAAAATAACAGTGGAGACATAAAAAAAAAAAACATGATTTCCACTTACCTCCTTATCAAGCAGGGGATAGAACAGAGCTAGGCCAATAGCCACAAAGAGACGTTTACATCGAGGGTAAGCCCAGTTGACAAGCACCACGGATTAAAAATAATACTAATATTACGGGGTCCTAAATTGTGAGCTGCTAATCCCTATGACCTAAAGAGTTAATGAGTAAATATTAGATAACAGTTGCTCGGGTCGATCTTCAAGGTTAAGCATCGCTTGCCGAGGTCGGTCCGTGGATGGGTGACCATCTTTTCATAGCGAGCGAGTTTCCTCCGTGCCTCAGAAAGCACGTTAAGTAAGCCGTTGGTCCCGGCTGTAATTTGAAGATCTTTAACAGTCGATACGGGTAGTCAGAAGCCTGATTATTGACACCAGTCTTGCCAAGGGGTATCGTATTACCCAGTTACTGGGTTGTGGAGGTCAGACAGGCAGTCGCTCCATGTAAACACTGGTAATCAGATAAATCCGGTTTGACTTGCTAGCCAGATTGATATCTCCGTGACCTATAAAAGATCCCCAACGTCCTTTAACCCGACCTCCAGGCACGCGTAGGATCCCCACACGACACCACGTCCCTCCCACAAGCATTAATGAAATTTCTCAACGTGGGTAGGCAGACCTTAAGCCTCGAAGGTCACATAATTGACACACAACTCGCCTTTATTTCAAACTGTGATGTAATGTACTACGAACTAGTATTAATAGAATGCAAACCGGTTTTCGGTAATTGATAATTGGACGAGTGTCGTTTTATTTTAATTTATGTTGGTTTTGTGGTGTCATGGTGGTCTTGCAATAACTGGTATAGAGGCAATACATGTGTTTTGTGTCAATCACGTATCTTCTTTTATTTAACGGAAATTTACGCCGTCGGTCGTTTGCTGTTCAACGTCCGAATATGTCGTGGTGAGGTGACACACCATGTTATCACCTCTTTCTCTTAGTTTATTGTATAATAAAGAATATCTAAAAAATCTCACTCTTTGTTAACTTTAAATATCAGGTAAAACCTTTGTTTCGAATACGTATAAGACAACTCACTTGTGTTCCCACTTTGCTTGATATGTCTAAATAAGTTCGTCCAATATAAAAAAATACTTTTTTTTTTCAATCTGTTTAACTTACCGTGCATTGTCATACAAACCAAACGTATGCAAAAATTAATCTTTATTGATTGAGGATAACTGCTCTAAAATTCAGTTGCAAGATTTGAACCGAACGCACGATACATACATTGCAAGTCAAAAAATATAAAGAAACATCCGAATTGAGAACCTCCTCCTTTTTGGGCAGTCGGTTAATAAAACACTTTTAAAATCCGTCTAATCGACAGCGTAAAACACGCAAGTATACTGTTGAGTTATCATAATGAAAGGGCACGTGCGTGCTTTGAACTGTCAAAACAGTTGCGTAATTAGGGTGCAACACAGCGCCAGCCACCTGGACAGCGCTGTCGTTCGCCTCTTAAACCCTGAAAGCTACAGGAGGTTTTATTCTGAGAATTCCAAGATGTATTAAATTAGAATCTTACTCATTCATACTTCTTCAGAAATTCTTAATTTTATCTAGCATGCCGACATAATGTTTATTCTTCAAGATAAACTTAAGACACAGGACGGCAAGATAAAACTAATTGTTTTTCCTCTTATTTGTAGCTGCAATAATAAACTTTAGTTTAAAATAAAAAGTAAATACAACTGACAGACAGGCACTTTTAATCCTTTTATATAATATACGAATGTGGAATAAAAACTAGACGAACGTACCTTATATGAACGTCTATCTGATTTAATGAGCAGTAAATAGAACTTGTCTAAGCAATTTATGTCTAAGGAAGTTATTCTAAGTATTTCTTAGTCGAGAGTCGACTTGATTTGATATGAAACCAGGAAGGGGAAAAGTACTGCAGACCTATTCTGTAAAAATCTCACCGTGAAAACTTGGTGAAGTGAACTTAAAGCTGAGCTGTCAAAGCATGCAATCTAGTTGCAATGACATTTCACTTCAAGGTCAGTCCACATACGTTTTAATGGTTCGTTTTACAGAATAGGCCGGCTGATAGCTCGACAAACATCGTTGTCAATTTAAAATGGTGACGCCACAGGTGACATTGCTTATCAATGGAAGCAGTCAAAAACATGTCATTGATCGTCGCGGTCGGCGGCGGTCGTTTTCTTCTTCCATTCCTTGTCAACCGTCATGCTATCATTCACTCCTGTCAAAAATCTTTATTTTGTTTACGGGGGGAAACCTTCAAAAGGCGCCAGGACTTTTGGACAAGCCCCAGTAAAGCCGTAATCTTTTAAAATACCACCCCGGAGCCCCTTCTGTGCAATGCCTGTTAGGGTAAATCCCTGGTGCCTATTTTTTATTCGGCTAAGAAAACGCATACCGTGCCGTCCGGGGAGGCGACGTGGTTATGTAGGCCTTGCACCTACTTTCGCCTTGATTGGTGGGTCGCTGAATACTCATGAAATTCGTGACCCATCAAGCGTAGCCCACTTCTGGGCTCCCTCTTGTTTGCTCGCCTCCGGTCTCCCTCCTCCTTCGGCGATGTCCGGGTGCACTGGGACATTACCACAACTCCAGGGACCATGCAGCGTGGACGATAGACTCCTCGACCTATCGTTCGCTGACCCCGTTGAGTCGGCATATCTTCGCCTGCGCCGTCCTGCCCTCCTGCGAAAAATCGGGTCAGCGAGACAGTCTGCCTCCCTGACCCACTCCGCCGCTTCCTTCTGCTAGTTTACGTCCTCGCAGAAAGACGCAACTACCTCTTACGCCCTTTCACTGCCGAGTGTCGACCATAGCCCTAACAACGGCTGGCAGCGACAGGTGTTCCCCAATTTCTGCCGCCAGAGCACGGCGCTGCTCCATTGCTCGAGAATGTGCAGCGCCAAGTCTTGGAACCGCACAGGTGACACACGGGAGTCACATCCCGTCTTGCCACTGTATGCAGGTATTTACCAAAACAACCATACTCTGGCAATACCTGCGCTAAACGGGAAGGACAGCGTCCGGTGTCGCCTCCGTACCCACTCCTCTAGGATTGGTTGTACAGCCCCAACAGTCCAGAGACCGGCATTGGGAGTCTCGAACATCTCCGCACATTGCCTTATGATGGCAGTCTGCGCCTCTCTGCTCCACCTTATCACCACTTCAGGAGGCAGGCCTCTGCCGCTCTCCATCCGAACTGCCACACTTCGTTGGTAAACTTCGGCGAGCACTCGCGCCTCCAGATCCCACGGTTGTTTCCCTTCCAATGTGAACGCACGCCGCTTCAGCTGCGATTGTGCGGTATACGCGTAACATCCCTGAGGGCCTGGTGTCTGTCTAACCTCTCCTAACTTAATTTATCTGTCACGATCCAGTACAATTCTCGTAAGTTCTCTATTTTGCCACATTCGTTACAATAAGAAATTATACGTTGGAAATAAATTCTATTCTATTCTATAAACGTAATTAACAGCATCATAATTTTTAGTAGCATATCACGACACTGTTTACGAAGATTAGCATTATGCAAGGTCCAAATGCCTTTTAATATCTATGTAGGTATATGAGAATGACATCAACGATTAACAAATCGCCTATAGTTAGTATGGTGTAGGTACTATACCACCATGTATCTATACCTAGGTGCTACAATCATGGCGTCTGTTCAAGGTGACAATGATTAATATGCGAACTATTGTTGTTTGATGGGGTTTGTAAATTAAAGCAGTATATAGTGTGCTAAGTCACGTTTAGTCATTAAGGAGGAGGTCACCTTTCCTTTTGACTGCCTCTTTGGTCTTGTGGTAGCAAGGGTTACTGCTAAGAATGAGATCCTGGGTTGGATTCCCGGGTCGCGTTCGGGTTTTCAGTAGTAGCCCGGAGTTTGGCTTTGTGCCCGGTTGAGAACAATAGGCTCGCCCACTATTACGTAGGAGGACCTAAGTAAATACTGTTCACAAATATTTACTGATTTCTCAGAAGTCATCATCTAAGTTTTTAATGACTTGAGTATGGAAAATGGCATCGTCTTGGCGTGTGCACTGTCGTGCCCCCAGGTTTCCCATTATTTGCGTGTAGGTAATACTACCCCACGCTTTTTTCCAGTATTTTTTTTTGTTGTTAATCACACTATTCTTAATTTAAAAATATTGACAATGATTTTCTACTTTTTAGTTTGGTTTTCTATTAGACCGTGTTTTTTAGATTTTAAACTATTATTAATTTTTAACTTTTAGTTCAAATGTTAATCCTGAAGATCCTTGTAAGGATAATGGGACAAAATATTTAAATTATTGCTTTGTCATCGGTCCTTGATAAGTGTGCAAAGTTTCAAATTAAGCCAACGTTTTGAAGGGGGTGAAAATCACGTTCAAAGATTCCGTTACATAGATACATATATACCAAGCTAATAAAAGCGTGTTAAAAAGGTTGTCACAGGCAGGTTTTTCGGTCTTGAATCATCAAAAACACACAAACCCACCTAGATTAGTGGATCCTTGACTCGTATGAATGAATAGAACTGTAGTTTTCGAACATCATACTGTCATACCTTTTCAATATGATTTATTACTTCGAAGACTTGTTTAAGTATCATTTAATAGCCGTTGTTATATTATTTGCGGCTGCATGTCAAGGTGCGTTGCATACGTTTGTAAAAGGTACCTACTTCGACGACGTCGATGTTACTTTGAAAAAGCTGCATAGTTGCATAATAAAGCGAGGTAGGCCGGTGTTCTCACTAACCTTATTTATATTTTCCTAGCTATTATTTATTATTGATAGGCTTCCATTTGACTACTATCTCACTTGATGGTTAGCGATGACGGTGAAGCACGCTAGCCTAGAAGAAACCTATTTACTCTCGGCTTTAAAACCCCTAGGTTGTGCTCAGGCAACAGACTCCGGCAAGGATTTTCTTCTAGTTCAAGCCATATTGTCTGATGTCAGTCAAGTTGCCAACTTGCCACTGCGATTGCAGTAATGTAGGTTAGTCTCGCTTTTGCGCTAAAAACCTGCTGAAATGCACTAATTTTCGTCTTAACCGTAATGAGTTCCATTGAAAGAAACCCACACACAAATGTTTAAATGTTCACTCCTTTATACATAACATAATATAACATCATGCATGTATAGTGCTAGCCAAACTTCTGGGCCACCCTGAAGTTGGCTTTTCGATGCGCAAGGCACGAAAAGTTCTATTTTTGTATGAGATTTACTACTACGCAGTCTTTGTAGCCAACTTCAGGGCGGCCAAGAAGTTTGGCGAGAACTATATTTGCCGATGGGTTAGGTAAAAGCCTGGTGCACCTATAGTTCAACTACACTTCGCCAGTTACCTATACTAATATTATAAAGAGGTAAAGTTTGTGAGGTTGTAGGGGGTAATCTTTAGTTCTATTGAAACGATTTAGATGAAATTTGGCATGGAGATAGTTTGAGACCCTGGGAAGGACATGGAGTTTGTATTCCCTTAGGATGATATAACACTTTTCACACGGGTAGAAGCCAGTGTGTCATAAAGTGGATAGCAAGTTCTTCTAAAATCCCTTAGGATTCCTCTCCAATGTAAATTTATTCCTAAAGCCGGTCTAAACAAAACATCGTACCGTCTCTGTCAATTACAAACGATTGACAGAAATAGAACGATGTTTTAAATTCGTTTAGCGCTGTGGTGCAAGCAAGCCTACTCACTTATTCACTACACTACCCACTTGTACCTATTACTTGAAACGAAATGAAATGTGCAGTGGGCAGGGCACATGGCTCGCAGAACGGATGGTCGATGGGGCCGAAAAGTTCTGGAGTGGCGACCGTGAACCTGAAGACGATGCGTTGGAAGGCCTCTCACTAGGTGGACCTGGTGAAGGTTGCGAGCATCCGCTGGATGCGAAACGCGCGGGACCGATCAATATGGCGAAACTTTGGAGGAGGCCTATGTTCAGCAGTGGATGTCTTTCGGCTGAAATGATGATGATGTAATGAAGTCATTGCTATATCTATGTCTCCCTAATCTTTTCTCAATTATGTTGGGGTCGGATCAAAGTTTTTTTTTTATAATCCCTGGGCTCGCGTTTAACCACTATCTCGCCTGATGGTAAGCGATGATGTGGTCCACGGTGAAGCACGCTTGCCTAGAAATAACCTATTCTAAAGACCTGAAGATTGTAGCTATTAGGAAACAAAGACTCCGGCGGCAAGGAATTCCACTGAGTAACAGATGCATTAGAGTACTTTATATGGGGTGACTGCCTATCTGAATCCTTAACCCAGTAACTAAGTAACAAAGTTACAAGATACCTCTTGGCAATATTCTTGTCAGATTGCCTGGCTGACTACCGGAACGACTGTCAAAAATCTACAAAGGACAGACTGTACCAACGGCTTAACGTGTTTTCCTAGGCACGCATGAATTTCGTTTTGTTGAGATTTTGGTCACCCAACCATCGACCAACCTCGGCAAGCGTTGCTTAACTTAACCTCGAAGATCGACCCGTGACGCTGTTATTATTTAGCCACGAGATCCTCATGTCAGACATTTATCTAAAAACTGCCCTTTGAAAATCTTGTTAGCACAAATTCCACAGTTTTCCTTGAAGACTCAGCACGTGATCTGACACATATTTAAGTTATTCGTGCCCAAGCAGGTATTATGTAAATAAGCAGATTAGCAGCAGGAAAACAGATAAAGTCTTTGTATGTAAACGTAGCGTGTCATTTAAATAGATAATTGCATCTTTGTGTGTTTACATTACTATATAGTCCCCTACATGTAACTTGGCAAGGTTTTGGCGTAGTGGGGGTAAGTGCTCGCATAAACCACCATATAAAGCGAACGGAACGTAGACGTGACGCGATTGGTCAGATGATCCTTTTGTCAACTGACCAACCAATCGCATCTCAATCCTGCGCTCGGAACGGTGCTAAACGTTGCCCGCGTCCCGCTTGGTAACCAAAAAGACCTAAAAACGACTTGTTCTGATCTGACGGTTCTTGCCAACTTACGTGTCGACAATTATACCCAATTACCCCAGTATAGGTGCATAGATATAGCACGGTAAGCCGTTGGGCCCGGCTCTCATTTGTACATCTTATACAGTCGTTACGGATAGTCAGAAGGCAGGAATTCTGAAACCAGTCTTGCCAAAGGGGTACTTTATTACCCAGTTACTGGGTTTTGTAAGTCAGATAGGCAGTCGAAAGTCAATCAAATCTGCGTCTGAAAAGTCTGTCTGAATGAGACTGTTTAGTTTCAATAAATAACTTCTAATATTATTGTCGTAGTAGGTTGTTATGGTCGTAACAGCCACACGGTTATTCCGAATTTGAGTCAGAATACGGATCTCAAGATCGATCCCACCATGTCTTCAAATATTTCCTATTCGAAAATTCGTACTAAAAGCAGATACGTATTAAAAAACCGGTCAAGTGCGAGTCGGACTCGCGCACGAATGGTTCCGTACTATTATCGCAAAAAACGGCAAACAAAATACGTTTGTTGTATGGCAGCCCCTCTTAAATATTTATGTTATTCTGTTCTGGTGACAGACGGACAGACAGACGGATCGCGGAGTCTTAGTAATAGGGTCCCGTTTTTACTCTTTGGGTACGGAACCCTAAAAACGAAAAACTTCGTCTAGTTTTGTGGAAAAGTATCCCTGGGATTTCTTAAACCGTCAACTAATTCCAGTTATTAGTTAATTAGTTGTTTGTGTTGTTTTGTTATGTGTATAATTTTATGGTGTACAATAAAGTATATTCTATTCTATTCTATTCAAATAAGCGTCTTATTTTTCATCTTTAACTAAAAATATTTTTTTTTTCTGTTTATCAAAAAAAAAACTATTGGGTTAATTTATACCGTAACCATTATTTCACTCACCGGATGTACCCCACATTTTCAAGACACGAACACACAAATTAATCATTGCAAACATTACACTTACGGCAAAACATATCTTGTCTGAATAATATGATGAAATAATAACAGAAGGCTTAGCGACGTCTTTAGTTTGTGTTTACCCGACTTCCTCTAAAGGTAGGTTATGTTTTTCTGTTGTACGTTTCACGGCAAAACATACATGGTGATCCCGCGCGGTGGATTATTGCCCATTTCCTCTCACAGATATTAGGCCTATGTCCCAGCAGTGGGCACATTAAAAGTCCGGTTTCCTCACTATGTTTTCCTTCACCGTTTTGAGAGCAGTGGTGATGAAATAATTTACAACAAGAAAAGCGCCTGTCTAGGTTCGAACCCACGACCTACAGCTTGTAAGTTGTAAGTCGCAGCCGTTACCACTAGGCCACCACTGCTACCTAGACTATTCGAATCCACCATACCAACAGAGCTTCCTGATTTACTGCCAAAAAATATACACAAGTCTACCTTCTGTACAAGATGTGGTGGTGATTCGTACACAGCTCAAACTTAGATATGATCTAACTGTTCTGCTGATCCACTTATCTCAATTTGCACAGTGACGTCATCGTTTATGGCTGATAGTGTTGATGTATCATTACTGCACTAAACTAAACTAATGACTTGTTTGCTAAGCTTACTTCTGCTAGGTATGAATTTACATATTCTTCTCTTTCTGACGCTGGAATAAATGTGGAGATGGCCACTGGGTCTAAACAGTTTGATTAAATGTACCGTCTATATACTTCTCCGGCGATGACAAATAATAGAGAAGTATAGATAAACAAAACAACATGTAGCGCCGTACAAAATAAATTAAAACAAGAGCTAGATAATGAGATGAGAATTACGTTTAGTTGCAGTGCCTGGGTTTCTTATTTAACCCCCAACGAAAAAAGAAGGGTGTTATAAGTTTGACGTGTGTAGCTGTGTATTTGTGTATGTCTATGGCATCATAAGCTCCTAAACGGATGAGCAAATTTGGATTTAGTTTTTTGTTTGAAAGGTGACTATCGAGTGTTCTTAGCTATGTTTGATGAAAATCGGTTCGTTCTAAAGTTATGGGTTTTTTATTACTTTTAGAATTAGGGTGTTTTCACAAGATATCTTGTCATAATTACGTGTTCAATAGATTGTCGATCGTAGCGTGTCTACTACTAAATAAATTATGTAGCATGAAATAAAAATGTATCATGAAGGACATGGGGTTTTATTACCTTTTTATATTTTACTTGTTATCAAAAAATTGTCGCCACATTATGCATTAAATGCTCAAGTGACAGCTTGCCATCTCCACAGTCGGCTAACTGATGTAACGAGAGCAGAGCAACTGGTATGAAACGTAACAGTCGTGTACGATTCACAAGCAGACGATACAGTCATGCTCCGGTGGCGTTACAGTCTCAAGGACGCGTCAAGTGTGGCTAACTCAATTAGTATGTAAGAAGCGACGCGGCTCTTGTAATTTTGATTTCGTTTTTCGGTAAGAGCTGAAAGAAAATACTGTTTTGGTAGGTAAAACAGAGCGAGGATTATTACTGTACTATACTGCCAAACCCTTTAGGGAATGCAGGCGTGTAACTGGGCATGTTACAATATGGTCTAACTCTAAACAACTGTGCACCTAACTCCCGGAATGCGACCCCACTCCCGCCTACCCGCGCGGGCCCCGCATTCGCCCCGTGCGCCAATAGCGAGAGTCGAAGGACAGATTGACGTGCCAGCGCCAAGTGCACAGTTATTTTGTCCGAAAAACCCATGCACGCCCACTAAACGTAGTTCTCACTATCTTGCTCTTATTCTAATTTTATTTATTTGGCACTACATATCTTTTACTTCCATATTTCTCTACTAGCTTTTGCCAGCGGCTTCGCTCGTGTGAAAAGTGTTTTATTATCCCAAGGGAACATTATACCGGGACAAAAGGTAGCCAATGTACTATTACAGACTATACTCTATATCTGTGCCAAATTTCATCCAAATCCTTTCAGCTGTTATAGCGTGATTGAGTAACAAATATCCATCGATCCAAACTTTCGCATTTACATATAATAAAATAGTAGAGACGTCAAAACTGTACATTGAATATTTTTGAGAAACAGTATAAGCTACAGGGTATAATTATGATTGATCCAGAAGCAATTTCTTTTTTCGCATTTTTGCATTCAATTGGCGCCAAAACTACTGAACAGAGTCTGTTAAAATTTTGCATATACATTCCTTAGAGATCAGAGTAACTTAAAAGCTACAAATTATCATGGTTTTTGCTTTGGGGGATAAGCAATGTTGTGTGTTTTTTACTATAGTAATAGTAATTTGTAAGATTAGCCGTCTGTTGTTCCACTGTTTCCTTTTCATAAAATTTATAGTGAAGGAAGATACTTAATCTAATTTAAAATAAACTTCGGGCCTTTTTTGTGCTCTTATCTAATTAAATGTAGAATCTGCCGCACTCATTTGAATTTTGAAGTATAAAAAATCTCATAATTTTAATTTTAAAACAGTAGCAAATTGAAATAAAGAGAAGAATCTTTATTTGAACAAGCTTGTTAAGATACACAATATAAACAATATAATGGCAATATAAACTACAGAAGTGATGTCATTCTTCAGGAAACACCATAAAACTGAGTAATAAACACAGTGTTATGTATGATGGATGCATGTATCCTATCTATTGTGAATACTGAACAGTGGAAAATTACTTGTAAGCATCTATTATCTGTGGCCCTAGACAAGTGTCATTTGATGCTGCCGATGGCGATACTTGAAATGCCAAAATGTAAGGTATTAACCACGTATCATTTCGATAGTGCTTGACATTCCCATACATTTTTACCCCCGTCGAAAAAAGAAGTGTATTAAGTTGTGTATCTGTATGTGGCGTTATAGGTCCTAAACGGTTGAACCGATTTCGATTTAGTTTTTTTTTGCTTGAAAGGTGATTTTATCGAGTGTTCTTAGTACTTCTTCGAAAAAGTGTTTGTGTATCTGTCTGTGGCATCATAGCTCCTAAACGGATGAACCGATTTTGAGATCGTATTTTTTTTGTTTGTATGGTGATCGAGAGTGTTCTTAGTACTTCTTAGTAGTTCAAAAGTTATGGGCGTTGTTGTTTCAATCGGGGTGTTTTCGCAAGATATCGTGTCATAATTACGTATTCAATAGATTGTCGATCGAAGCGTGTCTACGACTAGATACATTATGTAGCATGAAATAAAAATGTTTCGGGGGTATTTAAATTTTACTTGTTCCATTCGCTAACGCCACGCTTTCGTTGCTAGAATATTACTTATCTAGAGCTTCTTGTCAACATTTCTGTCCTCTCAAAAGTGCTTACCTATGGACATATGCGTTCTACACGGCAGTTAAAGTAAATCATCATTGTCATTTACATAATATGTGCTAGCATGCGATGTATCGTGTTTATAATAAACGGGTTTTAGCGTAGCATCTATAATAACGTGATGAGTGTACTTATTTTGTAGTACATTACAAACTTCTAGAACTTGCAGTTTTCCTTAAAAAGTATCAACTTGAGCATTTGGAAAACTGGATTTTTTCTATTCCATTATAACAGCCCGAAAGACCCGAATCACTACTAATTAAAGGAGTGGAATTCCCTGCTGGAGTCTGTATTTCCTGATAGCTACAACCTGGGAGTCTTTAAGTCAAGAATGAGTAGGTTCCTTCTAGGCAAGCGTGCTACATTGTCGACCACATCGTCGCTTACCATCAGGTGAGATTGTGGTCAAGGGCAAGCCTATCAACAATAAAAAACAAAAAAAAAAAGGTATAAGGCCTCTTTTCTATTCTGCCACTATACATGATATTTGCGCCCTAGCAATCCCCGGCCGTTAAGATGGAACTCACAGATTTAAAAAAGTTTAGCTTCGGGAAACTTCGTCTCTGTAACTCGTACGAATTATTAACTCCGGAGTACTAAAGATCTGTTTATCTGGTCTAGTGGCTGCAAAAAAAGGACGAAGTGGTCGCTAGCGCTTACTGTTGAACATGAGATCCTGGGTAGGAAAAAGTGATATTAAGTTTTTCCATCTGGCATTTCTCAGTGGCATTTTAATTTTCCAACAAGAATGATGAAACCAAATACTTGTTATTACAATTTATAGATGGAAAAGAGTGTCCGTGAGTTTCTTGCACGTTCTTCTCCATAGAGACCTACTGACGTTTGCGTATGTGCAACTATACTCCATTTGAAATAAAATTAGACATGTTTCCAAATCTTTTTACAGTCCGTTCAACAGATTTTGAGTTCTAACCCGTAAAAATAAGGAGAACATAAAAAGCATAAACCTGTTACCAAAACCAACTGTTTACTACAGCTACCATATGTCGTATCATATAATAATATAAATATATATAAGAAATAATTAAAAAACCATTGTGTTGGACTCGGGAAATGAGTCCTGGGCAGCGAATGTGTATGGTCCAGTTGTTTTTTTTTGCTGCCCGGAGCCTGGACTTGTGGACGGTTGATGGCAATAGGCCAGCCTCCTATTATAATGTTATTTATGGTGGACTTGCTATAGATGCACTACTGCCTAACCTTTCGGGGTATACAGCCGTGATGTAATCTTGTTTTTGTACTAAACACAGGTAACATTTATACGTCACTTGCTAACTGCGTAGTGTAAATCCACCAAGCCCTTGAAGGATCAAAGGTTTAATTATTGTCATAATAAGTTTTACGACTTCAACTCTAATCACATCTTACGGGCTCCTTGTGGGCACAATCTGACGACCCACATACAAAGCATTGATAGAAATATATTACGCACCTACAATATGCGATATATGAATATGCAATCTGCCTTTTCTCAACTATTTCTGGGTCGGCTTCCAGTCTAACTGGATTCTGAGTTCCAGTATTTTACATCAAGCGACTGCCTATCTGACTCCAAAACCCAGGAACTGGGTAACACTATAGTCAATACTCCTTGGCAAGACTGGCTTTTGACTACCCGTAACAACTGTCAAAGTTCTACAAATGACAGCCGGGACCAAAGGCTTAATGTAACTTTCTAGGTACGCCATCTCGGTATGTTAAGATAATCACCCATCCACGGAGCGACCTAGGCAAGCGTTGCTTAACCTTGAAGATTAACCCTTGCGGCTGTTATTACTAAGCGACGACCACATACAAAGCAACGATAAAAATGAATTACGTACCAACAATATGCGATATGAATATGCACTAGATGCAAAAAAGTATGCAAAATTGTTACGCGCGATGGTGGGCGATGAAAAACATAATGAGTCGTTCGTAATACTCGCAGTTGCATCATTTCGAATTATGCATGCGGCAATTAGTGTTGACGAATGAAAGTATTTGAATACTGTTCGTATGATTTATTTGTTTCTTCATGCACACTGCATGTAGTGTTTAAGCACCAGCAGTTACCTACAATGACGTATAAAGAATCAATTGTCAGGTTCTATAAGTCGCAAAGGCTCAGATGGGCAGGTCACCTGGAAAGTATGGGTGACATCAGAACCGATAAAGTCATGTCAAAGTGGACTGCTAATCAGAAAGTACCCAGAGGAAGACCCAGGAAACGTTGGAAAGATTTGAGGAGAATGGAAAGGAAAACCATTGGCGAAGGGAGGCCAGAAACAGAGCGAAATGGAAGAAGATCGTTGAGTTGAGAAGGCCAAGACCCACAAAGGGTTGTAGCACCAAGAGAATAAGTTACCTACAGCCAGGTTATAAACCTGCAATAGTTTGTCATTAGTGTTACAGCATTATTAGCATGGCCACATGTGATCCTTTGTGTGTAAAAGCCTCCGCCATTTCTCGTTTTCCTTTTCGACATCCTTCTCTGTGACGTTTGCGATGTCGCCCATCGTTTTCTTCGTTTGCCCACTGTTCTTTTGCCTCTTGCCCTTACTTACCATAGTAACCGAACTTTTATTTAACGTGGCACAACGAAATTAAGAAAGGGATAGCCATGTATGAGTGATAAAAAATGCCGCTTGTTGGCGTTATCCTTCGTATGTTGTGTTTCCTGCATACTCCTAGATTTTGGCAGGATGCACCTTATTTGTGTTTCCTTATTGTGCTCGAATCACTGGCCCGATACTGTCACAAATATGGGGTGCCCAAAGAAGCGTGACACATCAATATTAGCAGGTTGTGAGAATATTACATTAACATACGTCACGCCTGACATATATTTTGAGTATGTATGTGTCAGGAGGATAGCTATTATATTGAGAAAAGACCAAAGAAGCTATAGATCAGATGTATGGCATGCCTTTTGTACAGGAGGTAGGCTGGCCTCTCATTCTAATGAAACGCTGTACTACGCTAGGCCAGCTTAAAGTTGCAAGTGTTTGTATCTAAGACGAAATGGCTTGAAAGCGAGTGAGAAAGAGGAATCCAAAAAATCAGGATAAAATCAGAGTGACGTTCTTGGCTGACGATCTCAAGATCAATCTCATTCCTTCTCCTTCCTATATCTTCCATTACTTCTAGAACGTTATCAAGCCTACACAGCAGTAAGCAGGCAACCTTGCCATCAGCCACAATTGGATAATAAAGTATAACATGAAGTCATATCCTCGTTACTCCACATTTGTCGCGACGTATGCACTGATCTTTTGTCATTTGCGCCCACGCTGCCGCGGCCTCGCGGTGCGCAGCTCAGTCGTGAGATTTGTTATGTTTACCTACAATCTGTAAGTGTGTTATTGACCGCTTGAGCTATCTTTGTATCTATTAAGTAGAAAAAAACCTTCTAGTCCTTCCAACTTAGCAGACATAATGTGTTGCTGTGAAGTTAGTTACGCCACTTCTTCCCAGCAAAAACATTAGGAGGTGGGGATGGCCAGGCGTTTTGGGGAACTTCTTTATTATATTGTTCAACACGTGCTGGTTCTCAGCCTAATTTTAATAAATCACTTTACTTCTTGATCTGATCAGTTCTATCTTCAGATCTGTTAGACTGACCAAAATCCGTAACATCTGTCCTTAATATCGGTCGCTTATGGTGATGAACGATTGCTATTTATTAGAAGGAAACCTTGTCATCTTTAGTTTTAATCTCATTTGACTAGCTTTTCGTAACTATGTTGCGGTCGGTTGCCAGTCTAACCAAACGGCTTAATATCGATATATTTGCCAATAAATCCTATTCAAAGTCGCAACGAAACCGTCCATCAAGTAAATCGCAACATAAACCGCGCAAGAACTACAACTTTCCATAACTCGGGCCATAGACACGCTCAATACGGTAGTTTATGTCAACCACAATCCAATATGGCGTTATGATTTCCCGCGCATGTTTCCGTTCGCATCCGGTTCGGAACAAAGATGGCGGAGCTTCCGGTAAGCCCTCTAGCGGTGTTTCCCCTATAAGGAAGGCGTTTAACTGTTCTTTTTTTTTGCTGACAGTTTTATTGTTTTTATATTTTTACTAGCTGTTACCCGCGACTTCGTATGCATAGCATTAGTATTTCAAATAGCCTATTGTTTATATCGCACAATAATATTGTAGGTGTGTGGGCCGCCTAACTTGAGTAATTATTAGTTCACCATACAAACATCCACACCCCCCTTTCCAGCCCCTTAAGGATAATTGCCGGTATAAAAATTATCCTATGTCCTTCCCAGGATCTCAATTCTAAATCGGTTCAGCGGTTTAAGCTTGCAAAGATAACAGGCAGACAGAGTTACTTTCGCATCTATAATATTATTAGTATGGATGCAAATCTTGTCATGTGGCAGTACTAGCACGAACTATATGTAGGTATATAGAATAAGTCATTCCGTTAGTCACAAGACAAAATGTCAATCAATGTCAGCGAAGGCGTTGCTCGAAATGAAAAAATGTAAGGGATTGATCACCTGACATTTCCATAGCGCGTCTTTTTCTTTCTTTTCGTGTAAAGATGTGTGTAAAAGTCGGCATTACCTGCAGTGTAGATATGGTAGGTCCTACACAATCGTTTGCTAATCGCTCGCTGTTTGTCAAATGCACTTATTTAAAAAAAAAACCGCCAACAACTCTAAAACTTCTGTATGGAAGAGCAATTATTGCGCAAAAATCGCTATCGTTTTGCTCTTGCAAAAGATACGTAATAAGCCTACAGGTTTCCTCACGATGTTTTCCTTCACCGTTGCCTGTGATGTCCAAGATGAACTTAGAGAACTTGGCAATCCCATACATTCTTGACATTTTTCCAATCACTACTGTTTCGATTTCGTTGATAGAATGTCCCTTGTCTAGCCTCAGGGTCTTATGGATGACGATTTAAGTATGTGAACACTTCAAACATCCTTCCAACATACTTCTTTCCCACTCTAGTAAATCACACCTCTCATAAATAATCAAAACCGGTTCACACCGGACACATCTAGTTAATCATACTGAGAAAAGTCTTCACTTCGGTGAATAACTCCGCGGAAATGCTGCACGCGAGTAATCGAGAAGAAAGTGTATAATTGATTCCACCAATCAGCGGAGAATGTTTTAATCATCTGTTTTATGTGAAAGATATAAAACCCTTCAGTGGGGGAAATGGATAGTAGATTATGAACTTTCCATGTTATTGAACCTCTCGTATTCTGTCTTTGAAGTTGTTTACTTGGAAAATATTATGACTGCTGAAATTTATGTTGAAGGTGGGTAGGTAATGCACAGCGAGGCTCAGAGGAGGTGTTTTTCCAGCCTTCCTAGGGATGTGCCCTAACAGGCGTTCCACCGAGCGGATTCTAGGGTTGTCTTTTAAGAAGTCACGGCAGGTTCCATGACTTCCATGTTCTGATGGTGATCACCGGGGTGGCTTTAGTAAGGTTAAATTCCCACAGTCATCATCATCATCATATCAGCCGAAAGACGTCCACTGCTGGACATAGGCCTCCCCCAAGCGTCGCCACATTGACCGGTCCCGTGCGCCTCGCAACCAGCGGATCCACGCAACCTTCACCAGGTCATCGGTCCACCTGATGGAGGACTTCCAACGCAACGTCTTCCGGTTCGCGGTCGCCACTCCAGAACCTTTCTGCCACATCGGCCATCCGTTCTGCGAGCAATGTGCCCTGCCCACTGCCACTTAAGTTTGGCAATTCTTCGGGCTATGTCGGTAACCCTGGTTCTCTTGAAACTCCGAGCATAGCCTTCTCCATTGCCCTTTGAGTGACTGTAAGCTTTCTGATGAGGCCCATTGTAAGCGACCACGTCTCAGAGCCATATGTCATCACTGGCAACACACACTGGTCATAGACTTTCGTCTTGAGATACTGTATCAGCTACTTCCCACAGTATCAGCTCTTTTCCCCGAAATTAGGCGCTTTTTGAAGTTTTTCGCCCGAACACAAAAAAGGTACATACTTTTATTACAAATCCACACTTCACTTGTTACGGCTGTCACTGTCAGTGTACCTCGTTAATAGCTTTTAATTAAAAACAAATAAACATGTTTTAATATCACTATCACTGTAGATAATTGATTAAATAATTAATAAAAACGACAGGTGTCGTGGGATAGCTAGTTGGAACGATTTATATTTTTGATTTCCTTTCGCTATATAATTACAGGCACAATAAAAAAAAAATATGGAGGATATTATTGTTCGTTTATTCATCACTCTATCGAGATCTTTTCAAGACACACTGGCCATCTGTACAAAAAATGGTTGGACGCTTTTTTCCGTGTAACTTCCATTCGCCAAACGCGCGATACGGAACTTAGTTCTAAAATATCTGTGTAGAGCGTATTATTCAGCTAGAGGACGTCAATCCAATTTCTGTTTTGGTTCACCCAAATATTTGGCTCAACCTGGAAACAGGCTGTGCCATTTGGGTCGTCAATAACTAATATCGGAAGTCAAACTTGGATAATCAATTCGCATAGACCTACTTGCTTAAAGCTGGGTAAACATGGATATTGTATAACGTTTGTTTTCCCCTAAACGTTAGGCAGATGTGTTTATCATATTTCGTAGATTATGTTAAAGTCCCACTTAAAAAGAGGCGATACTATTGTCGAACACATATCTGGACACCGGTTTGTTACTGAGTTTCCACAGATCGCAGACCTGATTTCCTTATTTTTTCGCGAGGGGTCTTACGTGTCTCGGAAAGCCTTTAAAGCTCTAGGTCCAGGCTATTATTTTGAGGTCTTTACTGCCGTTACGGTTAGCCAGGAACCAGAAAATAAGACGTCTTGCCAAGGGGTATGTATTTTCCAGTTACTGCGTTATGGTGGTCAGATGGTGGGCAGTCGCTCCATGTAAAGTGGTATAAAAAAAATTGGGGCGAAAATTTTGCGAATACCAAATAACCTAAGATTTGTTTAATTAGGTTATTTGGTATTCGCAAAATTCTCGCCCCTATTACTTATACTTCTGTTCTTCTTCTGTTGGCTGGATCCCGCCACTATTTTTCCACATTGGACAAGGGGTCTTACAATTTCCACCTGAATATTAGAACTTGACACGGGCCAACAGTAAAAACGTTAATTTCCACCTGAATATTAGGACTTGACACAGGCCAACAGTAAAAACGTTAATTACATGACTTCAGATGGTACTTACTAATGCCGCTCTTATTACTCTAATGACCCCGTTAGAGGGGCAATTAGTTCTAGCGTATATATTACGGAACGTGCAAAAGGCACCTTTTATTTTTATTACCACTTTGTAGTTACAGTATTATTAAACTACTGAACGATTTGCAGTAGTTTCATGCTGGAGAAGTTCGACCGGAGAAGCTAGCTGCACGGTCGATGTGCAGTTCAAATGCAGTTGGTCCCTGCAGTCAGCGTGCGGTCGTTGGAACTGCCTTCCAACTGCACTCCTCCTCCTCAGTCCGTCTGTCTAGAGCCTAAGTAGCGTTGTTGTGTTCTGGTCTGAAGGATGTGCACATGAGATATTTCAACACATCTCATTTGCAATGCCTCTGGTATTGCATGTCTCTGTCGTCCGACAGGTTTCTCGTTTTCCATCACATAATAAAAATATATTAAAAAAAACATGCCTTGCACAAAGTACCATAAAACTGTACAAACACTTTCCCTTCTAACGCTTATCTGACCAATTTGACCATATTAAGAGCATTTCGAAAGTGCAGGTCACAGGTTTGTCTAGTGCCGCTCGAGGGTATGACATGTTTGGACGAGGTGTTATTGAGCAGTACTCATTGCTAGCTTAGCTCATCTTGACTGTTGACTTGAGACGGTTCTGACGGCAAACCGATTTTGACTGCAATTTCTTTAGTTTACCATTTTAGCCGACTTTTCATAAATGAGGAGGATCTATGTTCGACTGTATGTTTGTGTTTTTTTATATAAAGGAATCGTCTTGGATATCATCCGCCTCGGGATAACAGAGGGTTATGGCGAAGTCTTAGAGACTAAAACCCCACAATGCCTTCCACTAGCTTGAAGCCTTCAGCCCGGGGAGGCAGAAAAACTGATCATCCCGGCCTTCTCCCAGTAATTTTGGTGTTATTCCCAGCCCCCTCTTTCATCCTTGTAATGCCCGCTTGTACAGGCTTACTTCTTACGGACTCTCGAGTATTCCGCCAGGCCAAGCCTCGCTCAGTTCCATTCTCGCACATCTCTCTTCCCAACGTCCAACATTGACCAGCTCCGTTAGTCGTGACTTCGTGACTGGCCCACACGTGGTGACCGGCCGCAGAGCTGCGTTATTTAATAGCTTATTACTGTAGCATTATTACTATAATAAACTGAAAGTAAGGTTGCGTAATGCATTAATTGCGTTCGTGTTGATATTGAAAGAACTTATTAGTAGTAGACTTGTGAAGGAAAGCTCGGGGAAGTTCTTTTTGTGTGAGAGAGTTACAGACATCCTTACAAACATTCACGTTTATAATAGTAAGTAGGACATATAAGTGCAGGTTTCCTTACGATGCTGTTGGCAGCGATTTTTAACCGACTTTCAAAAAAGGAGGAGGTTCTATGTTCGACTTTATGTAGGTGTTTTTTTTTGTATGTTCACCGATATCGCCGCTAATCGTAGACCGATATTGAATTTTTTTTTAGATCTTATGAAGAACAAATTCAAATTCAAATATATTTATTTCAACTAGGCCAATAAGCGACACTTTTGAACGTCAAACATTAAATCTAAATTAAAAATGTACAAGTAATAAAAATTGACTCTACCGTGCATTCGGAAAGTAGCTTGTTATGGAGAAGAACGCACAAGAACTTCGGAGATATACAACAGAACTCTTCAATAAATAACGGCAAACCTCTCGGGATTGCTGCAATCGCATGTCTGTTTATTGTTTATACCATTTCATAACATAACATCACGCCAGTGCGCTTGAAGCGCTTGAAAGGGGTACGCAGATCTCTCATTTGTCATGTTCAAGTTTCATGTAATCGGGTAATCTATTCATGCGTTATAGGTACTTACTAAACAACTTGCCTATTAGGTAGGTAAAAATAAAAAAGGAAAAATAAAAAAATCTTTTTTGCAGAAAAATACTACTGACTTCCAAATAAAAAAACTACAAAGTGAAAAATAACTTTGCGATATGAAGATTGTTTATCTATGATAATCTCAGAAAATACTAGAATTGGAAAATTCACATTGGTACTTGAACCTACGACTTCAAGCACGAGAGGCGAGGCCGAGGCCTTAGCCACTGGGTCACCACGACTTGATAGGTATGGTGCCAGGGTTCCATTGACGTTGACATTTCACCTTTCTCTCTGTGATGGCATGTGTTGGTTACGTTTTGGACAAACTAAATCCTATTAACAAAATAATCGCTCTTGATTTGAAAAACAAAATATGTATCTTAAACAAATCCTTCTGCCAACAAAGTACAATTGATTCACGATATGAATGAATGCAGCCGCTTCTCATAACAATAGTAAGTGATGTCTCGTAACACGATGCACACTCGTATGCGTAACATGACCTTTTTGTCGACGACAACTCGAGAAAGCGCTCATAATCGTTGGGAAGAAAGTCATATGCTGACATTAAACTAAGTAATTTGTCTCACGTATTTTAAAGTTGAAGTAGGAGTCAGCTATACGGAACAAGGGTTAGTTCTGCGGATGAATCTTAAGGAATTTATTGTAGGTCATGGTCAAATGGACCAGATAGTCTAGACCCAGTGAGATATTATCGGCGATCTGCACGAGATCAATCCAAAACATTTTGAACTCTTGACAATCGTTGTGTCGCTTGAGATTGGTTTATACCCATCAGTAATCTGGTTTAAACCTATTTGATGGTTTATCTAAATGGATTAGAGAAATGTTTATTAGACCCAGTAATCCTACTTCTATTAGGTAATTATAAATGCGAAAGTTTAGACGGATATTTGTTACTCAATCACGCCAGAACGGCTGAACGGATCTGGATGAAATTAAGATGAGGCACAGATATAGATTATAGTCTGCAATAAAACAGACAAATTTATTATCTCGGTATAATGTTTCCTCGGGATAAAAATAACACTTTTCATGCATGCTAAGCCTCGGGCATAAGCTAGTCTTGTTAAAAGTAGTTTTAACCCTGTTGATTTCTAGTTGTCGATGATAGAATATAAAATTTTCTAGGCCCTCCTATA
Source organism: Anorthoa munda (assembly GCA_945859665.1). NCBI lineage: Eukaryota > Metazoa > Arthropoda > Insecta > Lepidoptera > Noctuidae > Anorthoa > Anorthoa munda. The sequence continues at coordinate 7,405,995 of OX243917.1, read as the reverse complement.
TGCTATGCCATGGAAACTCGATCTAAGTACCTAGATAAAAGCGTCCACTTTTAAGCATCATATTCTAAGCCTTATGTTCCTGAGTCGGCTAAAACCTCAACCTCCTTAGCCAAGTTCTGAGCCGCGTACAAGAACTTAACAAAACACTTCCAGCTCTCGAAAGCCTTTAGAAACTGGCAAACACCTCGGTTGGCATTGTTTGAAACAATCGCTCGAGTCGACCCGCGTGGTGAAGTTGCCACAGAATAACTTTTAAACCATACAGTAGCTCATTGCAGCATGATTGATGGACTTTATGTCATGGACGTGTGCTACAGGGCTTTTACATGATGAATTAAAATTATAGCTGACGAAGACGGTTTTCATTTGGACACCGAATCGAACTAACAGGCATTGCGATGGTTTACATTAGCATATTCACGAGTTTAATGACATAATATTGTATCATTCCTACGCTATAATTTGTCATCGTGTTTTTAACCCCCGACGGAAAAAGAAGGGTGTTATAAGTTAGACATGTGTATTTGAGTATCTGTCTATGGCAACATAGCTCCTAAACGGACGAAACGATTCTGATTTAGTTTTTTTTTTGTTTGAACGGAACCCTATGTGCGAAGTCCGACACGCACTTGTCGGTTTTTTGTTTGAAATGTGGACATTAACGGGAGCGTTCTTATATATGTTTGATGTAAATCAAGATTACACAATATTACTAGTATTATTATTTATAATACTTTTGACAGTGACTCAAGTAAGCTATCTACGCTATACAGACAAGTAAAATTTATAACCTCCGACACAATATCTTGCGAAAACACCCCGATTCAAACAGTAAAACGCCCATAACTTTAGAACGGATCAGGGTTGATATGATTTAAATGTTAAAAAAAAATTTACACAATAAAAATATGGCTAGAATTTCTTCATAATTGAAATAGCATAATATGTAAATCAAAGAACATTTTGCAAACAAAAAAACTATCCAAAAGGTGGTTCAATATTGATATTCTGGCTCTGTGCGGATGCACGGCCAGTACTGAGTTAACTTTGAGAAATATGTACGCCTAATTCAATCCTATACATTTTTGACATTTACCCATAACTGTCACGACGCTTTTGTTGATAGAATGTCTCTTTCCTAGAGCCTAAGAATTGTCAGAAGTTACATTTACAGACTGGACACTGGGCATGGTTACTCTGTGGCATGTTATGGCAAAGCTTTCGAACGTTTAATGCATGTCTAAGTCGAGGTCAATGGGTTCGGTTCTGTGTGCGGCATTGTTAATGGGTGACAAGTGGTTTGGCGAACGTGTGCGTACAGTTTCGGGAGTGATGCGAATCGTAAGGAGTTTGAGGAATGTGCTTCTGCTTAGTTTCGTTTATTAGTGTTAAGAGCACGTGAGAAACACTGTATTGTGCCCTCGAGTAAGGTAGTATCTGCAAGTCAAATCTAGCAACTGAATTTTAAAACAGTTATCCCCAACCCCAACGGATTGAGCTGTAATTTTGTATACACGTTTGTACTGGATGACAATGAACGGTAAGCCAAAAAGCTAGATCTTTAAAAAAAATAATTGGGTTAAAACACAACATGTAAGTATGCAAAACTACGCCTTGCTTGTGGGTTTGAAAATTATCACTAAACCGCGAAATCTATTCGCAGATTTTTGCTTGCAACTACGCCGTTGTTTTCTACTTCGTTGCATACAATCTCATAATTATTCTAAACTTGAAAGGCCGAGCCATAATCCGAGTTGTGTCAAAAATCAACAATGGTCACTATTTATCACAACCGCTCGTTAGCTTCGAAACGTTTTCTAACCCGTCCAAATTGAGATCAGTGTTGGCATTAATCGATTATTTTATTTGATTAATCTAATGGTGATTTAAAATAATCGTGATAAAATTAATCACGATTAATATAATGATCGTAATCGCGATGAATTAATCTAATCCTTAATCGTTAATTTGATTAAGCAGCAGCCTACATTTTCAGATATAATCTAGCCACGATGACGCTACTTATATTTTACAGCGCTGAGGTGTAACGGATGTAAAATACATGCTGACAGTACAATATCAGTGATCGGTTTCCCGAAACTGATAAACGATTAATGATTATGATTAATTATCGTAATCATCATGTTAGCGACTAACTTGATTTTAACCGTTTTAATCACAATTAATTTATTAATCGTTAATCAGATTAACTTTTTGCCAACACTGCTTGAGATGTAGGTATAAGATATAAGTGTAACACTAGATCTGAGGCGGATTCCGATGGCACCCTTCCACCTGTTCCGTCTGGTTCTGAGCGGCTTTCACTCGAGACTCGAGAGAAAACTGTTATGATTGTTGTATAGCAAACCTGATGCTGAGCTAACTATACTTTATTTGTAACTTCACACGAAACTTGGCCCACCAAGGCATGCGCTATCCCCGGGCGGTAATCTAGCACTTTGTGTTTTTACAAGTTTTATTTTAGCTTACTTTCGTATGTGACCGGCAACTAGTAATACATGTTTCAAGCACTTCCTGGCATCCGATTAAGCTGAAACTTGGCGTATTTATGTAACTTTAGAAACATTTAAATAATGTGGTACGATGGAGCTGCTCTCATGATGGAGCCGGAAGCCGGAAAGTGGCCATAACAACTCTTCAACCAGACAAGATAGCACCATCGTGTTTGGGCTCTTTGGTTGTGTGTTGACAAGTGATATAAGATTTAATACCATTTATAATCTTTGTTTTGGTCTGCCTTTTTCATATCACACTAGCTTTTTTCGTGCTCTACACTATCCACAGGACCCGTTATACGACCCGTTTCGTCGACAATGTATTAAACTGCTCGGTGATATTCAGCGATTATGTTGCTATATATTAGTCAAACAATGATCGAAATCAGAACTGCCAGAGATTACCGATTACAAACAAACAATGAATTTTACCACTTTATAATGTAATTAAAATAAAGATTATTTAAGATTTATTCTCTTCAGTCCTCTGCATCACATTGTTCGTCAAAGCGATCGCTCATGTAAATATCTCTGCATCGCGCCCAGAGCGCGCAGTGCCTTTCAAGTATAATTGTTGATAGCTTTCTACTCCACGGGATAGCTGTCGACTGTCGAGCGAGAAGCCCGCCATGCTTTATGTTAGCCTGGTACATGCCTGACAATAGCGGAGTAGGCAGAGTGCCTGTAGGCTAAACTAAAATCAGTTCTGTAGATAGGGTTGCCAGATGGTCGGGATTCGTCTAGATTCGCCCGACATATTAAGGCGCAGATGGGGTGTCTGCGCCTTAATAGGCCTGAGTAGCTGATTTTAAAATGAGAATCACGTCTAAACGGCTAGTCGCAATGTTTTGTAAAAAATATATGTTACATTAGACCATTTTCTTAATAATTTAAGAAAATTTTAACTTTTATTCGTATGACTTTTTGACTTTTTATCGCTGGGCGTATTTTAATGAATACGACATCGTCTCAAAGACAAAATAATTACCTATCTACATTTTGATATCAAGTTTTTTTTAAAGTCTTATATATAATAATAAGGAAAGCACAAAAAACACTACACGGGTGTGCAATGGGTGCGCGTTTTGTTCCATCAAGGTCGTTGGCGTTAGTCGTCGTCTTAAAGGATCTCCAGACTCCCGACAAAACTCATAATCTCCAGACAAATAAGTTTTTTTTTTCAGATCATGTTTGGTTAGATAAATAATTTATATTATACCAAAGAGAGAAATTTTATGGCCGTTGATTTAATAAAAACTGAGTTAGTAATTAGACTGAACTTTTAAGTAAATTGTTTGGATTGTAAATCTTTTCCGAATACTATTAAAGGATCTAAATTGGTGGACTCAGTAAAGTCCAATGCCAAATACATGTGGCAAACAAAAAATCAGAGTATTTACCTAAATTAGTTATGTACTCGTAACATCAATATTAAATATATTTTTACCTATTAATTTAAAATATTATTTTCTCCCGATAACAACCTCAGAACCACGACATTTTCAATTTTTCTCCAGATGTTTTGGTCTGCCGATCTGGCAACCCTAGCTGTAGATATGCCAAATTATCATAACATACAAAAGGCTATTAAGAATTAATTCAAATAAAAAAAAAACACGTACTTAATAAAAATAAAGTCTTTTTGCAACATAATTATGAAACTCGCGATAATACCGACTGACCTTGACGTACGATCAACAGCACGTAGTACTAACAATTGAAGTGCAGAACTACCCTTACTGTTACGAAATAAAGGCGCTGTCAAAGTCACACTGTTACCATATACGTGCGGTTGACTGTGGCGGAAGACTTTGAACCTATATGGATCATAAATGGTAGTAATTAAGACCGGTTCGAACCATCGTTGCAGCTTCCGTGGTCAAGTGTGAGATTCTGTTCAATCTATACTAATATTATAAAGCTGAAGAGTTTGTTTGTTTGTTTGAACGCGCTAATCTCAGGAATTACTGGTTGGAATTGAAAAAATATTTTTTTGTTGGATAGTACAATTATCGAGGTAGGTTATTAAATAGGTTATATAACATCACGCTACGACCAATAGGAGCGGAGCATAAATTAAAAATGTTGCAAAAACGGGTAATTTTATTCCTTTTTGAGAGCTTCCGTTGCGTGCGCTGCGTAAACGGTTTAAGTTACGAAACGGTATAATAATGTATGTAGGGTAGATGGCTAGGTAGGTAGCCAGTGGACGGGAGCGAAGCCGCGTGGGACAGCTTGTTTTAAGATAAAAGGAGATTGTTTGGTTTAAAGGTCAGGTGCGTAGTACTCACAACCGTGGCGCATGTATGATCAGCTGTGAATGTGGACAAAGCTAAAGGATTATGTTATCGTTGCACGTGGCGTTTTATAGTTTCTATCTACCCGCATGAGAAAAATACAGGGTACTCTATAGAAGAATAGGATGCCCTACCGTATTCTTCCATGAATACCCCGTCTTTTAGCCTTTATTATTTTGTCAGCAATACTTATCTATTCGATGTCTCCAACAGTGAAACCTTCTCGCAGTAGCAGTAGATTAATGCAAAATCATAAGTGACAAATAGCTATAAAAAACACGCTTAAAATAACAGTTAAAATAGCAGTTAATCGACGAAATAGCAGTGATTTTAGTGCTGTAACAAAAATACAAAAAAGCAACAGTGATTGTGATCAGTGAAGGAAATCCTGGATACATTAATGTTGCTACGATGTGAATATGGCGTTTATTGGACCGAGGAACAGTGCTCCCGTCATCAGGGATAGCCTGCATACACCGGCTTACGAGGTGAGTGAAAAAGCTCTGTTAAAGTAATGCGTTAAAAATAACAGTGTTAATAGTAATAACGTGTTAAAAATAACAATTATTTTTACAGCCTTTATAAAGACTTTCAAATATTCGGATTCAAGGGATTCAAGGCTTATCTTACACCTTTATGGTATGAGATGAGACGGTCTTATTTCTTTTTGGGTATTTTAAACTTTGGAGGATCACAAGTTGCCAAATTACGACATGTCCGATTACAATTTGATAATAAAACCTTCCTTTTTGGCTTCAACGTAGTCTGCTAAAAACACATAATAATGAAAACGGACTTGATGGATCGCATAACAAAAAGTCTGGAATTGCTTTATTATTATAATTATTAATGGAATAGGTACCTATTACCAACGTAATGCACAAGGAAACTTTATTTTTTGTTGCACAGAAAGAAACACATCAATCTTGTCATAACTTTATTAAGTGTGTCTATGGGGATTTGTAAAAAACCCATTTAAAGATGAAAATGTACAGAAATAAACTAATAGTTTTCCTCCAATTGGTTTACGAAGGATTACGAAGAGCCAACACTGTCATTTCAAAAATAGGCAAAAATTGCTTTTTGTCATATTAATGGAGTTTTTGATGATTATGACCATCAAAAAAAGCTCAGTGCCTCAAAGATCTAAAAGTGACAGCCGGGACCAAGAACGCTGAAAACGATTTCACTATAGCGTCCAGATTGCTAACCAATATGGTTTTGAGTTTGAGTGTTGACTTCGTTGTCTGCCCTTCGTGCCTAGCGACCTGCACCTTTCAGGACCTGAATGTGGCAAATGACAGAGCCGTCCAGGTGGCTACATACTGATCAGAAAAAAATTGAGAATAGTTGAGTCAAAATTTGAGTTAATCGACACGAAAAGAATTCTTTTAATAGAATACCAATATGGTGAAATAAAAGACCAATATGGTGGATAAAAGGTACTTTTTTTAGGGTTCCGTACCCAAAGGGTAAAACGGGACCCTAATACTAAGATTCCGCGGTCCGTCTGTCTGTCTGTCTTTCTGTCCGTCCGTCTGTCACCAGGCTGTATCACATGAACCGTGATAGCTAGACAGTTGAAATTTTCACAGATTATGTATTTCTGTTGCCGCAACAACAACACATACTAAAACAGAATAAAATAAGTATTTAAGTGGGGCTCCCATACAACAAACGTGATTTTTTTGTCGTTTTTTTGCGATAATTGTACGGAAACCTCGTGCGCGAGTCCGACTCGTACTTGGCCGGTTTTTTCTAACATAAAAGTAGTAGATGCAAAAGAGGATTTCCATTATTGTCGCCAGGCAGCGCATAGTATAGTAAAAATCGTAGTTTACGTTTAGTCGACAACGTTTAAAAACTCTCACTCACTAAGCCCACAGATCGCTAATCAAGATGGTGGATTAATCAAGGCTTCATGGCAAGAGCCGCGTACTTCACTCTCACAAAGAAGCCTGAGTACCAGCAGAACTATCACTACCGTCTCAATATGAACTCAGATCGCCAAACCCACCTACTTAACACATCGATAGCTCCACACACAAATGAAATAACTCCTCAACAACGGTTACTTAATATTACTTCACACACAATGACTTGCCTAACGCCGTCGGTCGTGACTCGAATATCTCTTGTGAATATAGATGGCTTAATTCATAATCTAGTAATTATATTCTTTTCACGGTTCAGACGACACGGTTGTTTGCGGTTGGTGGCGTTTGAGGGCGCTGCTGGATCAAGAGGAAGCTTGTGTAACACTTTTTTTTTGTGGTAGATAAAAGTTTTGTCAAAAGAAAATTAGTTACCTCTTGCCGCCGTATTGTATTGCTCATTCGCCTTAAAACTGCCGCTGGGTGGTGGAACCACTTTGGAACCGCACCCTGGGACGTTGAGTTCCCTATAAACACTCTCATTTCACCAAAATAACTTAGAATCACTTGATATTCGTCCACCGAAGTTTTATTTACTAGATATTATTTGTTTGTTTCGACGGACTGCCAGCTGTCATTTGGGCGTTCGACGTTTGCGTTCGGAAACGCGCAAATAGTTAGCTGGAAGCACTTTAAAATCATTTTATTAGTCAGCGATTGAGTTCAATTCGAGATTTGTTTTGGGATTACGAGAGATTGTTGTCCAGATTTATGTCAGTTAGGCGATTACATTTATTTTATTTAGAAGTTTCGGCTTGGAACGTTCTGAAGTGTCGAGTGTCGAATTAGGGCGGCGTATGCGTTCGGATATGTCATTTAGTATTTGTGTTTTTATAGAATTTAGTTATAAATTGAACTTGAATAATTTGACGGATGTGATTTGAACCTGGGATGGTGTATTTTACGGAAGGGTGATTTTTCCTTGTCATTTCTTCAAGGATTGAAATTGTTTCGTGGGGTAGTTAAAATCAAAGTGATTTGATTTTTGTGCGATTTGTATCCGAACGGCACTGGGTGATTTGACGTTTTGATTTGTGCGTGCGGTGATCTTTTTTTTTTTTCTGCGAGGCGGCGTGGCGACCGGATCTTCGGTCACCCGCCTGCCAAGTGCAGGTTGGGCCGAAGCCCTAACCAATAATCTGTTGTGCTGAAGTTGGTGTGTGTGAGTAGCCTGATCCGCATTGGGACGCGTGAGTGCGTCCCGGCGACCGAAAAAGCTGCTCCTGGCTGTGCTTTGATCAGGTCGCTTTGGTCCACGTGGAACCGTGAGGTCCGTGCGACCGCGACCTGACTGATAGTGTTGCTGAGTTATCTTAACGTGGGCTTCTTCCTGTGGCAGCGGGGATTCGGTCAGGTACTGGCCCCGTTGTCCACGTGTTCCCACGTCGGGCTCATAATCCCTCACGGTAAGTCGCTTTGCTCAGGGGATTGACCCCATCGTATTTCGTTGTGAGTTCTGTGTGCTGACTTGCTGGTTTCTTTCAGAACAACGTGGCGTGGGGTCGAAATTGGGCCGACCTATCTACCCTACGGGTTTTCTTCCTCCGAAAGGTACGTGTTTGACTTCCTAAAGGCTCTGTCAGTTGGTATTCGGTTTCTTAGGGCGGCCGATACATTTATATTATTTGGGCTGGCCTATCCTTTGTGGGTGTTTGTTGACAAGCTCCATACAATTATACCTATTTACATACACCTTAGGCATGATTTCCATATACTCAGGAGGGCCATCCATTATGTTAGCCTATGTAAAGCCCGGTATTTAAGATAATATTCCCCGTATCCCAACGATTTGTCTGATCTGTATAACAATAAAATCTGTGTGTTTAATCATGAAGAGTGCGGGACAGCTCATCCATTGTGTTCACTTATGTAAAGCCTGTGTGTAAGATAATACCTTCCATGTGTAGCGAATTGTCTGCTCCGTCTAACCCTAAATTCTGTGTGTTTAATCATGAAGAGTGCCGGACGGCTCACCCATTGTGTTCGCCTATGTAAAGCCCGGTGTATAGGATGTTACTTTCAGTGTTTTAGCGACCTGTCTGTTCTATATACTCAAAACCCTTTGTGTTTAATTTGAGTTTTTGTGCTAAGAAGTTTTTATTCTGTAACTTCAGGAGGTGTCTGGTTGGGGCTGACTGTCTGGTTGGGGCTGATTGCCTGGCGGAGGCTATCTGCTCGAGGCAGGCTGTCGCAGTGTGGAGTTGGCTGGCTACGCGACGGTTCAGGGGACGGGCTTTCTGGCCCTTCCGTTATATTATTATTTTTATTTTTTTGTTCTTCCACCCTCAACTCTAAATTAGTTGGGAAATATTTTAGTACGAGGAAAAGTTGACCAGCCAACTGCAACCAGCGACCCTTTTTAAATTTATTTATTTTGGTAACGTGTTCAAGGGTTAAATATAATAAACATCGTTCTCTGTATATGGTGCTTTATTGTTCCCAAGAAAATATCCCGTTACATCGGCGCCCGAACAGGACATTGTTGGTGCAGGTCCTCGGCCCTGGTCTTATGCTCAGGGACGAATTGGCTGGTCAATTTTTGATGTGTGTTTGTGTTAGTCTATAAGTTGAATTGTGTAACTTCATAACTTAAACTGATAGTTATCGATCGAAATGGAGGAACGCCCCATTCGATTTCATACCCTGAACAAGGATGAGCTGCTGTATGAGGTTGCCATCCGTGATGGTGTACCTGAAGCCACGGTTGATCGGTTACGTACCCAAATTAGGGCCCTGTCTCAAAAGATACCCACGGATGAGGTTAATAGATTTGAAGGTAATGTGAATTCGGAATTACAAACTATTAAAACTAAACTCGCAGAGCTACAGGAACTCTTAGATAGGAAGCCACTTTTGCTAAAGCGGCTATACCGCATGCAGGGTTTGGGGAACCATTTGTTTCATAGGTTAACCCGTGTCGAGCCTGTGGAGAAGGGAGACGTGGAGTTAAGGACAGAGTTGGACGCATCCCTCCTGGTTATTCTTCGGCGAATAGACAAAATGTTTCATACTTTTTCCAGCACCTTCGAGTTTAAACCACAAGTAGGCGGATCCGAGCCGACCTACCCCGTGGAAGCCGCTAGGGGTGCTGACGTGGAGAAACGTTGTGTCACGTGTGATCGCACGGCTAATATCCATTCCCTGAACATTAAATTCAATGTAAGGTTGTGCGGAAGTTGTCTAATCTGGTTTACTTGTTGGAAGATGAGAATGGTAGAAGGAGTGATTGCCATGTGAAAGACATAAAGAGTGCCGATTGATCCTCCATTTGGGCGTTTTTTTTATTTTTTGCATTTGGCGTCATCATGTCCAGTACTGTGGGCCTCAAGGGGTGTTGATTATTTTTGATATGTATTGCAGAGTAGCTGGCATGGTGGCTACCCTTAGTCTCATGTGTTTGTGTGTATGTATCTAAAGACGGGCTGAAGAAACAGTCCCGCAAATTAGCAGGCGCATTCTGTGCCATGCCTTATGCCTCCACCGGGTCATAGAGCTGGGGACCAGCTCGAATTTCGCTTGTTACCTCGCGAAATTCTGGCGGGTGAGGGGATACTGTAACACTTTTTTTTTGTGGTAGATAAAAGTTTTGTCAAAAGAAAATTAGTTACCTCTTGCCGCCGTATTGTATTGCTCATTCGCCTTAAAACTGCCGCTGGGTGGTGGAACCACTTTGGAACCGCACCCTGGGACGTTGAGTTCCCTATAAACACTCTCATTTCACCAAAATAACTTAGAATCACTTGATATTCGTCCACCGAAGTTTTATTTACTAGATATTATTTGTTTGTTTTGACGGACTGCCAGCTGTCATTTGGGCGTTCGACGTTTGCGTTCGGAAACGCGCAAATAGTTAGCTGGAAGCACTTTAAAATCATTTTATTAGTCAGCGATTGAGTTCAATTCGAGATTTGTTTTGGGATTACGAGAGATTGTTGTCCAGATTTATGTCAGTTAGGCGATTACATTTATTTTATTTAGAAGTTTCGGCTTGGAACGTTCTGAAGTGTCGAGTGTCGAATTAGGGCGGCGTATGCGTTCGGATATGTCATTTAGTATTTGTGTTTTTATAGAATTTAGTTATAAATTGAACTTGAATAATTTGACGGATGTGATTTGAACCTGGGATGGTGTATTTTACGGAAGGGTGATTTTTCCTTGTCATTTCTTCAAGGATTGAAATTGTTTCGTGGGGTAGTTAAAATCAAAGTGATTTGATTTTTGTGCGATTTGTATCCGAACGGCACTGGGTGATTTGACGTTTTGATTTGTGCGTGCGGTGATCTTTTTTTTTTTTCTGCGAGGCGGCGTGGCGACCGGATCTTCGGTCACCCGCCTGCCAAGTGCAGGTTGGGCCGAAGCCCTAACCAATAATCTGTTGTGCTGAAGTTGGTGTGTGTGAGTAGCCTGATCCGCATTGGGACGCGTGAGTGCGTCCCGGCGACCGAAAAAGCTGCTCCTGGCTGTGCTTTGATCAGGTCGCTTTGGTCCACGTGGAACCGTGAGGTCCGTGCGACCGCGACCTGACTGATAGTGTTGCTGAGTTATCTTAACGTGGGCTTCTTCCTGTGGCAGCGGGGATTCGGTCAGGTACTGGCCCCGTTGTCCACGTGTTCCCACGTCGGGCTCATAATCCCTCACGGTAAGTCGCTTTGCTCAGGGGATTGACCCCATCGTATTTCGTTGTGAGTTCTGTGTGCTGACTTGCTGGTTTCTTTCAGAACAACGTGGCGTGGGGTCGAAATTGGGCCGACCTATCTACCCTACGGGTTTTCTTCCTCCGAAAGGTACGTGTTTGACTTCCTAAAGGCTCTGTCAGTTGGTATTCGGTTTCTTAGGGCGGCCGATACATTTATATTATTTGGGCTGGCCTATCCTTTGTGGGTGTTTGTTGACAAGCTCCATACAATTATACCTATTTACATACACCTTAGGCATGATTTCCATATACTCAGGAGGGCCATCCATTATGTTAGCCTATGTAAAGCCCGGTATTTAAGATAATATTCCCCGTATCCCAACGATTTGTCTGATCTGTATAACAATAAAATCTGTGTGTTTAATCATGAAGAGTGCGGGACAGCTCATCCATTGTGTTCACTTATGTAAAGCCTGTGTGTAAGATAATACCTTCCATGTGTAGCGAATTGTCTGCTCCGTCTAACCCTAAATTCTGTGTGTTTAATCATGAAGAGTGCCGGACGGCTCACCCATTGTGTTCGCCTATGTAAAGCCCGGTGTATAGGATGTTACTTTCAGTGTTTTAGCGACCTGTCTGTTCTATATACTCAAAACCCTTTGTGTTTAATTTGAGTTTTTGTGCTAAGAAGTTTTTATTCTGTAACTTCAGGAGGTGTCTGGTTGGGGCTGACTGTCTGGTTGGGGCTGATTGCCTGGCGGAGGCTATCTGCTCGAGGCAGGCTGTCGCAGTGTGGAGTTGGCTGGCTACGCGACGGTTCAGGGGACGGGCTTTCTGGCCCTTCCGTTATATTATTATTTTTATTTTTTTGTTCTTCCACCCTCAACTCTAAATTAGTTGGGAAATATTTTAGTACGAGGAAAAGTTGACCAGCCAACTGCAACCAGCGACCCTTTTTAAATTTATTTATTTTGGTAACGTGTTCAAGGGTTAAATATAATAAACATCGTTCTCTGTATATGGTGCTTTATTGTTCCCAAGAAAATATCCCGTTACACTTGGAACACCAGAAAGGCGCTGTTTATGAAGTTTCATTCCATAATCAGCTTCGTATCTGACTGCGCCGTTGGTCTCGCGGTTTCAAGCGCCACTGTTGACCATTGAGTGCTGGGTTCGACTTCCAGGATGGAGAAAAAGTGTCATTGATTAAATTAGGAATATCTCTGTGATAGCCCGCAGTTTGGAAGTAGGCTGTGTGACACCCTCGTGCCTTGGAAATCACGCTAAGCAGATTCTTTTAATTTAAAAAGTAACGATTTAAAAAAATAACGGCCGTAACATTTTTCCCATCTACAACATACCAAAACACCATTGAATTACCATAGGAATGGGATGAATAGAGCAATAAATTGTCGCTGATGCCCATAACACGCCGCCTATGTCTGCCAGACACGATATTACGCCATAGATGAGCCGAAATATGACAACCGGTTCTATGGAAACTGAAAGTGATGACAAAATTGGACGGCTGTTGTGACCGGCGGAAGTGATATGGAACTGAGGTCTTTCGGACACGAAGCAATGGCATATGGCAGGGCTACAGATAAAAATGTATTGATGAGTTAAATTTGAATATGTACCTATGGAATGGAATGGATAGTCGATGGGACTGAAAAGTTCTGGAGTGGCGACCGCTGCTAGGTGGACCGATAACCTGGTTAAGGCCACGATAGCCTGCTGGATGCGAGACGGTCAGGACAGGGCGATGTGGTGACACTTGAGGGAGGCCAAGATTTTATGTTCAAAACTCTTTAATATTGAACCATTACTTCTGAACTTTTGTAATATGTAGGTACTAGCTGTTGCCCGCGACTTCGTCAGCGTAGCATTAGTACTTCTAATAGCCTATATATTTATATCGCGCAATAATATTATAGGTGTTCCATACAAACTTCCAACTTCCTTTCTCCCTCCTTAAAGATGATTTCCGGGATAAAAACTATCCTATGTCCTTTCAAGGGTTTAAACTATCTCCATACCAATTTTCATCTAAATCGGTTCAGCGGTTTAGGCGTGAAAAGGTAACAGACAGACAGAGTTACAATATTAAAGTCGTCAAAAAATAAAAGGCCCGTTTTGACAGTTATAAAAATACTTAATAATAATTAAACTTGATGCTTGCAAATGATACTCGTTGTCATAGTGTATCGGTAACATAGTAATTATTTAGGATTATGAATTAGATTTTTCAATTTCTCACGTAGAATGTTATCGCGGGATGTAAAATGAGAAACGTCAACGAGGTTCTTAGACTGATAAAATGCTTGAGTTAGAGAACTTTCAAGCCACATAAGCTTGCGTTTGAAACTCGTTCACAAACGAACGCTCATAAAGAAACGGAAAGCTGTTATATCAAACGAAAGTAGAAGACCTTCAACCCACGCGGAGTTATTCATGTTTGTGCCCTTTAACATAATATATATATATATACTTAATAACGGTTTGTGATATCTTAATGTCTACCTGGTTGATCTTTGCAGGCTGGTGTTCTGGATTAATCTCGTTTTCATCATCATCATCTTTACACATGAGTTCTTCGCTGCCTCCTTACCGACCTTATAAGCATCATTTTTCATAGCATACGTAAGGCGATGCTTCATCGGTACATGGTGGACATCCCAACCATATGCACCAAACGTTTTGGGAATACTTTTATTATGCGTACAGCTAAGGAGTGGAGTTCCCTGCCGGATTCTGTGTTTCCTGATAGGTACAACCTTTATCTTTAAGTCAAGAGTGAATAGGTTTCTTCTAGGTAAGCGTGCTACATTGTCGACCACATCATCGCTTACCATCAGGTGATATAGTGATCAAGCGCGAGACGATCAATGATAATAAATTACTGTTGGAAATCAAACTTTTTTATTTTAAGTTTTTCTTACTAGGAAAATAACTAGGAGTCTTGCTATTTACTAATTAGTTTTCTATTATTTTATTAAAGTAAGAAAAAAGTTGGCAAGTCCTAATATTTTTTTCAGTGTATTAGGTCTTGGATTGACAACGTATAGTTAGACTATATTTATCTCGATACAAGACGTCCCTAACGTAGCGAGCGAAATCGCCTGCAATTTGCAACTGCTAGAAAACTCAACAATTTGTCGGTTTGATTACAACCTCAGTATAGATCGCCTACACCACACATGTGGTTACACAATACTTATGTCATCGGTCTGACCGCTGCCTACATTCAAAGTTATATAGTACTTTATCTATTGTGAGAGAACGAAGCTGTTTATTTAACCAATTATTTAAGACTCATTACGCAAATACGCTAACTGATTTGAAAGTAAATAATAACATGGTATTAGTAATTACATAATAGCGATGCAACGCAATGACGTTGCTTTTCCGTGAGGTATACACCTGATGTCGGAATTCCTACTGCCAATTTCTCCCGCTAGGTGTCTCACTGAATCAAAGAGGAAAAAAAACGGCTTCTATCACTTGTATGGTTAGGTGACGGTTTTTAGGGTTCCGTACCCAAAAAGTAACAATGGGACCTTATTACTAAGACTCCACTGTCCGCCTGTTTGTCTGTCACCAGGCTGTATCTCAAGAACCGTGATAGCTAGACAGTTGAAATTTTCAAAGATGATGTATTTCTGTTGCCGCTATAAAAACAAGTACTAAAAACAGAATAAAATAAATATTTAAGTAGGGCTCCCATACTATAAACGTGATTTTTATGGTGTTTGAACTCATATGCGTGTTTTTAACCTTTTGGTATATTCATTATTTATATTTACCTAGATAGAAAAAACGGCAAAAACATAAGAAAAAAGAAAGAAAAATATTGCCGCGTTTTTTTAAACTTTTACAATTTTTACTCTTTATTTACGTGGCGCTATCTGCTCGATTAGCTTTGGGTTATGTTCCCTAATCTAAGCATTTTGTCCTTCTGCTGTACTTAGAACTTATACAGCCCAGTAAATGAGCATGCATCATTTACGTACATTACACAGCCTTTACACAAGGCAGGAGTCTTCCCATAATATTCTCCGCACACTTGTCATATCGTAATGCCAGCCAGTGTCAATTGTCTTGTTCCTAGAACCGCCTAGCTTAGAATTTAGTATTCAACAAATGCCCTTAACAAATCACTATGCGGTATAACCGCTCGCTCGACTAAGCTACGCGCATACCATTGCCTTATCCGTTATCGGATTGTTAGTAGTACTTGTTAGTCCTGTAACTATCAAAAAGGACATCAGTATTTTGGATTGGGTTAATTCCACGTAACAACATCACGCCTTTTACTTAAGTTTTATTTATTTTATTGCTTTGTTTAAAACTGTTGATACTGCTCCGGTTCGGCATCATCCAGCAGCGAGCGCTGCGGCTTTGTCTCGCACACGAGTCCCAGCATTTACGCCGCGCGATGGCCGTTGCGTGGATGTGGCGCATACTTTCCCTAAGTTTTTCTTCGACAACTATTTATTCTTCTGATAGTAGGTGTCATGATACCAGACGCAAACAAAATCTTCCTTTTTATAATTTTTTTTATTTGGACAACGTCTAATGACTTCTCCCGCTATGGGTGAAGCGGGAGGGCGTGTCAGACTTTTACTGACTAAAACCCACCCGTGTTCCTTCAGTTGCTTGTGCCAGGGCCGCGGTAACTCTCTTTCAAATCTATCCGCGACCCTCCTTTCTATACCTACTCTTCAATCAAAACACCTTCATCCTGTTTTCCTGCTGCTATCTCAACCCAAGCTTAAATAATATCCTCAGTCATTCCACTATCTCGTATCCCAGAACTGGTCTAACAAGTGACTCGCTCGACGTAAGCCACCGACGCACATACCATTCTCCATATTCGTCAGACGTTTGTCATAGACGGCGGAGGTTTGTTTACCGGGCTAAGACTAGCTGTTAATTGTCGAGTGTTTATTGTAAATAATGAGCTGGCAATACTTGGAGATAATGTTTAAACCCACTGGTACATTCTGCCTTGCTGGATGACGTAATAAAAGGAACTAGAGGACGAGGTGGAAGCTCTTAGAACTTTATTAGCAACTTGATTATGTTGCTTTTGCTAGGTTCTGGGGGTACCTATACCTATTCTTACAAACCATAACATCACGCCCGTATACCCCGAAAGGATTGGCAGGTTTATTTTGTTTAAGTCCCATGTGATAGGGGGCGAGCCCATTGCACTCAGCCGGGCACAAAGCCAGACTCCGGGCTGCTACTGAGAAATTCCAGATGGAAAAACCCAACAACACTTTGTCTCCACCCCGGAATCTAACACCTCAAGCTTCGTAGTACCGCTTACTTAATACTCTTATTGGACGTCAATACTGCCATGCAATCCATACTAATATTATAAATTCGAAAGTAACTCTGTCTGTTATCTTTTCACGCCTAAAACACTGAACGGATTTCAATGAAATTTGGCAAAGAGATAGATGGCATCCTGGGGAAGGACATAGGCTACTTCATACATACAAAAAAGATGCCAGGTAGTGTCCTTCTACACTACCCTACCGACCTACCTGTGTAGGGTAGGATAGGTAGGTAGGGAAGGTAGATAGGATAGATAGATAGGTAGGTAAGGTTTTCCTCCGTTATTCTTTTCTGACATTCCTTTGTGATTACCTTTTACCCAAATATTTTGTATGCCTTCTGGCGGGACATAGCATGGAACAACATTTTTTATTTATTTAACCATCTGTAAATTTACCCTATGTTCACAAAATTAATAAATGAATTTGAATTTGAATTTGAAAAAATTTGATTAATTTCTTTGCGGGATCCAAGACAGTTAAATTCATTCTCCGGGACTTCATCGAGCTTCATTGCCTCGGCTCTTTTGTGGTGGTCGCCGCTGTTGATTCTGGCTTTTAGGAGTTGCAGTGGTTTGGGAATAGTGCGGTGGGATTTTCCCAAGTAAAGAAAAATATAGGTAGGTAGGGTAGGGAGGTAGGTAGCCAGTTGATGGGAGCGAAGCCGCGGGGGCCAGCTAGTAAACTGTATAAGTTTACCTTGATCAGACCTGCTAATGATTCTTGTAGGGGTTCTGACAGCCAAAATTCCTCACCGACCCACCTTAACCTGCCTGCCACTATGAACTAGGTTTGATTGCGAATGCCACGACCACGAGCGTGTGGAATGTGCGGCAAGTGTTGAAATGCCTCTCGCCACAGTTTGGCCACGCCAACACGCTGCGTCTCGCGAGCTGCGCTACTCGCCCACCAGCACAGCTGACGTCGCGAGCTGATGTCTCTATAGTCTCTAGTTTAGATTTTAATTTTGTAGTTGGGTATTGCTGACGATTTTTCCCCGAAGAATCAATAAATATGTCTAGCTTTTTAACCCCCGACCGGAAAAAGAGGGGTGTTATAAGTTTGAAGTGTGTTGCCGTGTATCTGTGTGTATGCATATCTGTGTATTTCTGTGTCTGCATGTGGCATCATAGCTCCTAAACGGATGTACCGATTTTGATTTAGCTTTCTTTGTTTGAGAACTGACTTTGTCGAGAGTGTTCTCAGCTATGTTTGATGAAAATCGGTTCAGCCGCTTAGGAGCTAGTTTGAGTTCGGCTTACAGTTTAGCTGAGTATCAGTGGTGGCATACTACATGGAGCGACGGCCTTCCCGTAACGACTGTCAAATGTGTTAGAGATTAATTCATTCCATTAATTTTTTTATATTATGATTGAATTCTCATACCTTTCATCATCATGATTAAAGCCGGAAAACTTCCACTGTTGGACATAGGCTTTGTCAAAGTGTCGGCACATCGACCGGTCCTGCGCTTCTGAACACCTGCGGTATTTTCTTTCGTATATCTTAGTTACCGATCTTCTCATAATTCACTTCCTTCCTATGTAACCTTTCTCACATTCCATTCATCTTTTCTACATCTGCATTAGAGCATGAAGTAACGAGTAATTTAGTTACTTTAAATTCACAAAGCTAGTTTCATCTAGTTTTTTACTTATTAAAAATTCAGCGCTTGATTAGCAATCACTTCGACTAATGGCGAAGAAAATTGTTCATTAGTGAAGCGATAGAAAGTAATTTGTAACAGTTATGCAGAGTGGAGTTGTGATGGTGGCAAAATGGACTTTATTTTGTAGGTGTCAAAGCTGAAGTTTGTATGGGATTGGATTGTAGGTAGCTAAGGTAGCGCCTTCTAGGACAATGGCCTACCTAACGTACTACCGAAGGATTCGATTTATTGGTTCACTAGCGACCCACCCCGGCTTCATAATTATGCCAACATGTTTTTTGTGTTGTAGGGCAGCTTGTTGCGTCGAATATGTGGCGAAGCGATTCCCGTCATCGGTGTGAGACCCGCGCTTGAATTTATTTTCGCGCG
Organism: Anorthoa munda; assembly: GCA_945859665.1. Taxonomy (NCBI): domain Eukaryota; kingdom Metazoa; phylum Arthropoda; class Insecta; order Lepidoptera; family Noctuidae; genus Anorthoa; species Anorthoa munda. The sequence goes on along the minus strand of OX243917.1, from coordinate 7,387,229 downwards.
CGTCAGTTTTTATTTTGCGTTGACTCCTAAGATATTCATTTAAATTATATGGTGTAAAGGTTTATCATAATGTGCATGAAATGCCTAAGGTAACTAGCGTATTTAAGTTGATAAGGATTAATACTGTTTCGTCTAAATAGCTTTCCAATTACCATATTGTACGTGACATTGTTTTTAGAAGTTATAGCTAGCCTTAAAAGATAGATAAATGCCATCGCGGACTTTTCTGTAGACTTATAAAGAGGAATATCTTATAATACATTGTTTTGTTATATCTCAAAGGGATTATTAGGCAGCGTTTACGATGAAATCTCCCAGGCGGCTTGACTTTTACCGAAATTTTCAACAATTATTGTCATATTTCAACCAATTTATTCAAAATCTTAACAAATTTATTCTAAAACCACAAAACCTAAACCTTCTCCATGAATCACTCTGTCTGTATTGGTGGAAACTGCATAAAAAATTCGTTAAGTATTTTTCCAGTTTATCGCGAACAGACAGACAGACGCGACGGGGGACTTTGTTTTATAATATGTAGTGATAGTGATGTAGTGAAGATCCGAATCAGGAAAAGAGACCCGGAACTGATCGAACTATAGATTTTTGCAAGCAACCGTGATTTAGAAGTAAACCCTTTTCGCGTTACGGCGAACATTGGTCACTTAACAATTCCTCTTCTAAATTATATTTATTAGATTTTTTGTTCTTTATTTGAAATAATAAGCTCGCGCTTGACCACTATTTCACCTGACGGCGAAGCACGCTTACCTAGAAGTAACCTTTTCACTCTTGACTTAAATACCCCTAGATTGTAGCTATCGGGAAACACAGACTCCGGCAGGGAATCGCTCCTTAGCTATACGCATAATAAAGGTTTTCTCAAAACGTTTAGTTCGAATGGGAGGGCTGGTAATTTTTGAAGTATTGACAGGTATAAGTAGGAAGAAGTAAATGACTCATTATCATCGACCACTGCTGGACCCTGGATACAGTTGGAATAGGTTCCTTCTAGACAAGCGTGCTTCACCGTCAACAATATCATCGCATACCATCAAGTGAGATAGTGGTCAAACGTGAGGTTATTAACCATAATAAAAAATACCGTAGCCTCTGGGCACCACAAACAACTCAGTTGTTTCAATTAGCTTGCCGCGTGGGTTCATCCCACGCGGCAAGCTAATTGAAACGGCTGACATTCGTTGTATGTCATAGGACATAATAGTGATATCCCGCGGCTTTGTGTGGTAAGAACTTGTGGCGCAATCTTGAAGGGCCACTCAATTATAACAGCCGCATTGGCCGATCTTTAAGGTAAAGCAACGCTTGCCTAGGCAAGCGTTGCTGTTGTGCTTTGTGGTGTGTTTGTGCTGTTGTGGGCCCGTGGATGGGTGATTATCTCAACATACCGAGATTCCTCTATGCTTCGGTGAACACGTTGTTAGTTCCGGCTGTCAATTGTAGCTATTTGACATTCTTTATGGCAAATCTGAAATCAGTCTTGTTAAGGGGTATAGGAGAGCAGTGGTGGCCCAGTGGACGGCCGCGACTTACAAGTTGTAGGTCGTGAGTTCGAACACAGGTAGGTGCTTTACTCTGTGGTAATTATTTCATCACCACTGCTCTCAAAACGGTGAAGGAAAACATCGTGAGGAAACCGGCATGTCTTAGAACCAAAAATTCGAAGACATGTGTGACATCCACCAACCTGCACTGGGCCCGCGTGGTGGATTATACGCACAACGAACTAAATGGGAGTCTAAGTGCGGAAAAGGGGGACCATCTATCCTAAAGGGTATAGGTAGTGTTACCTAGTTAATTGGGTTGTGGACGTCAGGTATGCAGTCGCCGATGACCTGGTTAAGGTTGCGGGAATCAGCCTGATGTGAGATGCACGGGATCGGTCACTGTGGCAAAAATACTGGTACTCAGGTCGATTAATTAAAAAACTATTTATTATTAGTGAGGTGATTCTCAGAAGAGCATTTAATCAAGCTGATGCCTCGCCCAGTAATACAGATCGATCAATTCAGTGAAAGCGAGACCTCGCACTATTAATTTTTATCGAAATGGAAAGTTCTCTCTGAGTAATTACTGAGTCAATAGCAGATGAGTTATTTTTTTTTGCTTGGAAATTAATTTTAACTCTTTATTTGCTTCTGTTTAATGTTAGGTAACTTTTATATTGATGTTTGTGGTTTCACGTAGGATATATATATAATAATTTAATAATAATTTATTTATTTCTTACCACAAATTTACAGACAAAAATTTTTTAAAGAGTGTACAGATACAATTATACAATTAATTTGTGGAAGACTGGTGCCTAAACTAAGTTTTTTACAAAACCTGTATGTTAGGTCACCAGGCCCCCTAAAACAAGGTTTTATATAACAATTGTCAATTGGAGACTAACTGAATCACATTAAATATATTTAAACAATCTTATGCATTTTAACATTGCAAATTTCGCTCATAAAAATTCAATTTACAAAAACAAAAATAAGAATAAAGATAGTGAAATAAAATAATTTATTAAGGATACATGCAAGGTAGGCAGTATGTGAATGTATGGCGTGTGCGGGGTGAGTGTGTGTGATGTTGAGTGAGTGTGTGTGGAGTGGGAAAATTGTGTGTAACTAGGTTGTACGGGAACATTTTGTTAGGAGATGGTTTTGAAAAGATCTTCAATTTGGGTATAATCTAAAGTGATAAGCCAATCAGTAATTTTTCTTTTAAAAGTTGTTTTATTTAGGGCATGAATTGAGAGTAGATTATTAAGTTTGTTGTATAGAAATGGGCCAAGAAAAGAAAAGTAATTTCGGGAAAATTTGGTTTTTACTGATAAAGGTTGGCATATATCCCTTCTTCTTCTTCTTCTTCTCATATCAGTATTATGATGGGTATTTTTAAAAGGAATAAGAGAACGTTGTTTCAAGACAACATGGAGGATAAAAAGCTGACGAATTGAGAGGACTTTGGAGGACTTATAAACTTCTACCGTGGGATGACGGAAAGGAAGGAAAAGTGCAACTTTAAGGACTGCCCTTTGAGCCCTCTCAAGTCGTAAAAAGTTAGTTTTATATAGGTAGCCTATGTATCTACCAATGTGGGTACTTACTTACGTATCTACCTATAAATGGCAGAGTGCAAATTTTTAATCGTACTCGAATCCGGTAACGTAAAACTTCAATATCTATTTTTTATTAAAACCGAACAAGCGCCGTCTGGTGACAATAATGGAAAACACTTTATTCTATACAATTTGACATAACCTAACGATAACATAAACTCTCACTACATTCGTATGATATAAAATTGGTAAACTGCTTCTTGGAATAATACTAACAATAAATATTCCATAGGTGATACTCACCTTTAAACGACTCTAAGTTTGATAAAAAAAAACACACAAACTACGGAACAAAAAAGATATAAAACCGCATGTAAGTACGACGTACGTCTCTGCCTATCAATGAAGAAAAAAAATACTAAATCGGGAATTCCTCTTACGAATTCCGCGCGCTGTCAAGGTCATCTGACACTTGATCCAAGATGGCCGACCGGGCGTCCTTGCTGCGTGCGCGCAAGGATGCACATAGCGAGTACCGTAGCCGCTTTAAAGCCTTGTGAGTCAAGGTTAACCAGTCGATAATGTATACGAAGCTATAATAAAATCTTGCGGATTATACTGCCCTGTTTACAAATACGAGTAATCAAATCACAGAAAAACAAAGTGACTTCTTATGTATTTGGTAGAAACTCTGTAGTCTGAAAACGTGGCTTGATTTATTATTTATTTATTCGTTTATCCTGGCACTGGAACGCCTGATAGTCTGCAGTGCTATTCTGTAAACAACTCACCGTGACAAGAAAAAATCAAAAACCCTCGACACATTTCTATTTCATGCTACATAATTTATCTAGTAGTAGACACGCTTCGATCGACAATCTATTGAACACGTAATTATGACACGATATCTTGTGAAAAAACCCCGATTCGAACAGTAAAACGCCTATAACTTTTTAACGGCTGAACTGATTTTCATCAAACATAGCTAAAAAACAACGATATTAAAATCGCTTCATCTGTTTAGGCGCTATGATACCACAGACAGATACACAAACACACGGGTACACCCGTCAAACTTATAACACCTCTCTTTTTCCGCCGGGGTTTAAAAACTAAGGTGACGTGAGCTTGAATTGAGTTGTCCAAAGTTTTACGTGAAATGGCAGTTCACTCCACTCCATTTTTTCAGAATATACCGGCTGTCTATCTAGCTGAATGAGAATAGCCGGCCTTCACACTAGACCCATAAATCTGCCTAGCCTTTTCCCAACTATATTGGGGTCGGCTCCAGTCTAACCAATGCTGCTGAGTACTGACCATGTGGCCCCACTATCTGACCTATAGAACCCAGTGACTGGGTAGCACAATGCCATGCAAGATTAGTGTCAGAATTCCTGGACTCTGACTATCTGTAACGAACATAGCTTACATATGTGTTTTTCGAAGTACGTCGAAATCTCGCTATATAAAGAAGGTCACCCATCCTCAGACCTACCTTGAAGATCCACTCTTGCGGCTGTTATTCTATAGTCACGAGCTCCTCTCACCTCACACAGCGAGTTTTAGAAAAAGCTTGGCTGTTAGAGCATCATCTCTATCACTCATGCAATATGTTCTGTATGAGTCTCTGTGTAAAACTCGATATGCCATGCTAACAAGCCTCTGTACAGAAGTTAAATAAGTTAACAGCACTGTATAATGTTTATCTAATTAGATTGATTAATATTAATTGACTAAGCTTGTAGAATTGCAAGCAGCTGATTCATAGTGCTATTTTTACTCAGAGCTTATTTTAAAAGTTAATAAGATACCTTTGTTTAGTTGCTAACTCAAGCTTCGGCGGCGATAAAAATTACCAACACTAATCGAAATATTCATTTATGAAGTACATAGAATTAACTTTAAATTATTCAAAGTTAGTTCTGCGAACAACAACCAGATTCAATATAAATAAAACCGGCCAAGTGCGAGTCGGACTCGTGCACGAAGGGTTCCGTACCATTATCGCAAAAAACGGTAAAAAAAACACTTTTGTTGTATGAGAGCCCCACTTAAATATTTATTTTATTCGATTTTTAGTATTTGTTGTTATAGCGGCAACAGAAATACATCATCTGTGAAAATGTCAACTGTCTAGCTATCACGGTTCATGAGATACAGCCTAGTGACAGACAGACAGACGGACCGCGGAGTCTTAGTAATAGGGTCCCGTTTTTACCCTTTGGGTACGGAACCCTAAAAATAAGTTCAAAAACTAAAACCCGACCACGGAAAATTTTCGGGAATATTTTCTTGTTTCATATTTTTTTAGAGCGTGATTTTTCAGTAATCGGGTTTGAGTTTTAATTAGTCGGTGTGTTTTTTGTGAAAAAGATTTTCATATTGACAGGTATGAAAATTATACCAAGCAGATTCACTATCGCATTAATATTAAAAGTGGAATCATGTTGCTGGTGTGATTGAAATATTCCAATCAATTTGGATCAACTACGATTTGTTATAAGCTCTCAGCTTTCATTTCCATGATTGGATTATTTGATTAATGAATATATTTCGAATTTGTACTACAATTGTAGACAGACGATGAAATATGGATTCACCTGCAAAATAGGGTGCTTAAAAATTGGTTTCATGAGCGAAGCTAAGCCTACAAGGTGTCTACATCTCATTTTTCAACTCTCCTTTCACAGGTGTGCTGGAAGGGCTTTCCTTCCTTAAAAATAAGCATTACCCTTGTACCTATTTTTACCCGACTGCGCGACGCAAACGTATTCTATAATCGCTATCTGACTGACCAAAACCATGTGTATCCACCGACTGCACAGCATGATTTTCTTCTCGTTTACGTCTTATTAGTTCGCTTTCTAAGCAGTCGAGTTTTTTTAATTAACTTTTTTAATTTGTTCTGTATTCTTTTCACTATAATGATGTGTGTGTAGATTTGTTAAATAAATATCTTTGCTTTAGAACGAGCTCAATTCAAAGGAAACAACTGAATTTGTCCTTCCGAAAGAGCTTTGACAGTGACACAAAATCCAACATGGCTACCACCTACCTCGCCCCCACTTAGTTGTCTTTCTAACGCGCATCTCTTTAAACAAAACTTTATCTAATACTGCCAAGGTTTTCGAGATATTTGCACAACTAGTACAACCTTGCTGCCTTGTGTAGTCAAATATTGTCTAATCTAGCTCGTGCCTACGGCTTGGCCCGTGCAAACAAGAGAAACGTTTTAATCCTACCAAAAATATACAGGTTAAGGTTCTCTTTCGTAAAATATTTTTTTTGGCTAAATAAGGTTTTTTCATGCTTAATACTACTACTAATGTCTCGTGGTGGCCCAATAGCTAAGACCTCACCCCTCGTGATTGAGATCGGGTGTTCGAATTCGGAGAAGTACCAATGTGACTTTTAAAAAAATCATATATTATTTAGCGTAATAATCAATGCTAGAACAAGAACAAAAATATGAAACATCCATGAGTGAAAAGCTCAATATCTTTCACAAGCTCACCGTGAGAGATAAAAACGATCATTGTTGCTCTTATACTGTTGTAATATCAAAATAAGTGGTGATCAATAAGTTTTTAATATGATGAACGCCACTGATGACGTTATAAAAGTGGCCACCTTCTTGGCCCAAACTGTCTAAAGGTTAAATCAACATCGACTCTAAAAGAAGACGTATTTAAAATAATAAATAATATCGCCCTAAAACTAAAGTTTTTTAGTTATCAACCAACAATTTTTTCTTAGATATACCAGCTTTATTTACATAAAGATTAAAACTTTTAAAGGTTTATAGTACATAATGTAAACAATTTCGTAACGTACTCTGTTTGGCGATACGGCATTGAGAATCTGAGATAAGTGCTGTTTACATAGAACAGTTTAGGTGTCCGTGGGATGTTGCTATTGCTATTGAAATTTCTAGATTTTCTGGAGGTTTTATAAAGTGTTTAGAGTCTCTCTAAAATTTAGTGTTGACTATTTCGAGTGACCTTCGTTCTAGACGTATAAGGACGTTTGATTGTAAGAATTATCATAAAATCATAACACCTATCTAAGCAGCTCAATTGAATGCATATATAATATAAAGTGATCCAAATGCCGGCTCCCAGGACCATACTCATGATGGTCCTGGGAGCCGGAATTTGGAGCCGGAACGTGAGATGTCATTGATCCACTGGAAACCGATTGTACCTTAATTCATACAATATAGAAATGTAAAACTAAAAGTGTGTACCGTGTATGCTCTAGCTACTAACTATCACCTTGACCTGCTCTGCACATTGGGTTATGGTGTCCCCTACTCTTACCTAATTGGTCACATGGAACCGTTGCCCCTCTTGCCCCTTTATAAAATTGACACAACGGTTACTGGACCCACATCTGTGTAACTGTGGCTTTAACACTATTTATTATAGATAATAGTGCTGCTCTGTATGTGATTGTTGCTCAGTAAAATAATATTACTTACAATGTTATGTATCTTTGTCCTCAGATAAAGTTGGAAAGCGTCCTCGGGCTGACTGTGGGCAGTAATGCGGCACTCGACTGCGATCCCAACACCGAGCTCGTTGCTTATCCGGCAGGGTGAGTACCTACACATAATTCTTCAATGATATCAGCAAAAAAATATCAAAGAAACGTTCCGCGAAGCTTACGGAAATCAACACAATTTGGATGGGAATGAATTTAACTGTCTTGGTTCCCACAACGAAATTAATCAGAAAAAAAAAACGGAAGTGTAAGCAAAAATACAAATTGCCACATCCCTCCATATCAAGCAGGAGTCAGAACAAACAAGGCCAATAGGCAAAAAGAGTCTTTTACAATTCTCCGGGACTTCGTCGAGCTTCATTGCCTCGGCGCTTTGCTGGTGGTCGCCACTGTTGATTCTGGCTTTCCATGTCCCCGTCATGTTTATGATGATACCCACTTTACCCCTCGGAATCTTCTTAAGTAGCTACTTACTCTGTTTTCAAGCTATGTTAATATGACGATTAACAAAAAACACGTAGGTAAGTTGTTAGAAGTACGATTAGTTCTATCAGAATAATAAAGCAGCCCACTCGAAGCGTTATCTGATGAATTTTAAACTAGACAAAAACTTTGCATAGCCATGATCGAGTTTTTAGTGTGTCAAGGTTGAAAAGCTTTTCGGTAGTCCGTACGTTTCCTATGACTGCACCCCTTGAGGTTACTTTTAGGAATGCAACTTGAGTCTCTTAAACTAAAGAGCTAAAATTCTTTACTTGTTACCCGACTGCCGAAGGAGGGTAATGTGTTTTATCAGTCTATGTATGTATGTATGTATGTATGTAAGTATGTATGTATGTATGTTTGTTCCTATGTGGCGTTCTAGAGACCAAACGCGTGGGCCAATTTTAATGGTTCTTACGTCAATCGATTCGTCTTAACCCCGCGAGTGTCACTGGCTACATAAAAATTGGCAAATAGGAAAATAGCGGTTCTTGGGCGCCATATTGTGGGGGCCCAAACTTTTTTTTTCTTCCTAACCTATCGTGTGGGGTATCAAAATAGAGGATTTTAAGAGGTGATTTCAAAAATATATAACACTTATATGTTTAAATGTACGTGATTCGAAAAAACAAATAACTAAAAAGTTATAAATAAAAATAGTTAACAAATAAAAAAAACAAAAATCCCGACTGCTTGAAAAGCGAACTAAAAAGACGTAAACAAGGAGAAAATCATGCTGTGCAGTCGGAGGATACGTCTGGTTTTTGTCAGCCAGCTCGCGAAGATGTATCTGTTTTTTTTTAGTTCGCTTTTCAAGCAGTCGGGTTTTTTGATTTTTTTAATTAACAATTTTTTTTGTTAAGTGTGAATGTGGTAATTTGATTCCATCAATTCCTTCTTTTTAACCCCCGACGGAAAATGAGGGGTATTATAAGTTTGACGTGTGTTGCTGAGTATCTGTGTATATGTGTGTCTGTCTGTGGCATCGTAGCGTCCACATTTGATTTAGTTTTTTTTGTTTGAAAGGTAATTTTGTCGAGAGTGTTCCTAGCTATGTTGGACTAAAACCGGTTCAGCCATTCAAAAGTTATGGCCGTTTCACTGTTTGAATCGGGGTGTTTACGCAAGATATCGTGTCATAATTACGTGTTTAATAGATTGCCGATCGAAGCGTATCTACTATGTACCAGATAAATTATGTAGCATGAAATAAAAATGTGCCGGGGTTTTTTTTTTAAATAGCCTTTTGGTCAACGACTTGATATACTGTGAAAATTTGAAGACTGTACTTCCAACCGTTTGGCTGTAAAACCTGTGTGACAGACGACGGACAGACAGACAGACGCCTGAGTGGCAGCAATACGGCTCCTTTTGGACCCTTCGGGTACGGAGCCCTAACAACGAAAAATAATATCAAATTATTAATCGCTTGTTTTCGCTATTCACACGTGTTTTCAAACGTTCTTGACCCTGTCAGTTCTTGACCTTTGACCTCAAATCGCAAGTTGTTATAAACTGATCAATATTCTCTAACTTTTTTATTTATTTAAGAGTGTCCACAGAGTTTCTTGCACGTACTTTGCCATACATGTCTTTGCTTTGGAACATGCTTCATCTTTCTGACTGACCGACTCCTTGACAGTTTACCATGCCTGTAAATGGTCCAATTGGAGTATTTCTTTGACATAATCATGCCTTTTGCTATGAGAGTAGGCAGAAACCACAGAAAGCCACTTGCTACGATCCTTATTCCTTACATACTCCTTTTGCTTCGATTACGTTCTTACATCTGGTCTTACACGCACGCTGGTTAAATATGAGTACTACGAGCCTGGCCTTTTATGCTTCTAAGTATTTAAATTATTTCGTACTAGCTGCCAAATGCCTTCATTCGTATGTTCTCCGGTGACATTTACCTCACCGTCCCGTTTTCATGCTGAACTGCATTCAATTTTACGGTCACCTCGCGTCCCCTGGCGGTTGCTAACGGAATTATGGCTGCGGCTATTTAGGGGCCGCTCTGACTTGGTAACAGCCAATTTTGAGGCAGGACGGATAAACGTAACTAAGGTGGTTTTTTAATGATGTGTTTGTGTTCCGTTCAAGCTTAGGTCTTGTACGTACAGACTGTCCGTTTGTGGATTGACCGTTCACAATTCAGTATTTCGGTTAAACCACGCTGAATAAGTGAATACAGATGATGTATAGTCTTCATAAATAAACTAGCATCTTGCCTGCAGTTTCTCTCCCGTGGCCTTCCCTGTAAAACCCTTTAATTTTTTCGGGATATATAAATAACCTATGATATTTAACAATAGACGATAGTGTAGCTTAGTTAAAAGAATATTTTTAATCGGGTTAGTAGTATTAGCCCAGTAGAAATTGACATTAAAATCGCAAAGCTTGATGTAGTTCTGCATTTTTAGTATGTTGTATGGACCATTTAGGGTGGGTAGTGTAATCCAAATTTGCAACTTAAAAAACGTGTGCTCGCTGCGCAATACGCAAAAAACGGCGAAATTTTGTTATTTTTTACATTTTGCTCTTAAGGGTATACACTAGTCGAAAATTCTTCCATACAAACGTAGTCTGGCTTTTACTCCACTGTTTGACGACGTACGTTCAAAATAAAAAATGATATTAATTTGTCTTATCATTATCTAGCCCTGTATGGAAGCAAAAAAGTAAAAAAAAAAAGTTACTTGAAAGTTATGAGCTTCGAAAGTTCCATATTTTATCACTCATTTTAACGCATCTTTGGGCGCAAATAAGTACCATAAGAAGAAGGAAAATTGAAAAACGGCCTTCCATACAGGGATAGATTAGTAGTTCAAAAATGCAAATAATTTTATTTTGAACAGATACATTAAGTCGTTTTTTCATGATATCCAGACTCCCAAAGGTCTGTTTATAATATTTCGCGCGCTCGTTTTCGTTCTAAATCATGATCCATTTCGCTACAAATTTGCAAAAGTGTGTATTCGTATGCGTACTAGCTTCTTACTGCTCATAACAGCATCTATCTGTTCCGCACGTGTTGTCGGCTGATATAGCACGCATTTTAACCCCGCGCACAAAATAGTTCGTGCCGTCGACTAGTGTACCCTTAAGTTATAAAACTATGCGTTTTTCGTCAAACAACATTTCATACGTTTCTAAAGTTCATTAAATTTTATAAAGCTTTATAAAAACTATAGGGACCAAGCAATCATCGAACGCATTAGTACCAATTTGTTTACGTCATCAAATGTTCAGTTGCGATTTTACTCCGTCACTAAGACGCGTGTCGTGTGGATACTCTTCTATATTTGCTATTGCAATAATATTAGATTGATCCGGCATTTTCCCAGCAAAACGCGGCAGTTTGTACATAAACTATGTAGGTAGGCATAAGCAAAAGCAATTTCCTTAAAATACTCCACTGCGCCACTCGCGAGCGGAAATAGCTATAAATTGATCAAGAGGGAGTGCAGCTGTAGTATGAAGGTTCTGTTTAGATCTTAATCTTAGGCCGAAAATACACACAGTAACTTGCATAAAAGTGTGCATATAGCTTGCATGCTAATGTGCCATTATAACTTCTGATTGGCGAATGTAACAATGGCATGCAAGCTACGAGCATGTGTATTTTCGAGCTTAATAATGCTGTGCTGCGTTTTAAAGCATAAATCTAGACTCAGAGAGTTACTGAGAAATGCCTTAAGAAAACACCCAGTTACACATTACCCTACCTGGGAAGGATGGTGCGCTTCCGACTCCGAGCTCTACAATGAGGTCAAAGCCTGGAGATGAAATAAAAATACCCAATTTCTATTTGAAGTCGCGGAACCCTGAAAACCAAAAGCTAGATGGCGCTGTTTCAGTCTCGAGACCTTTACAAGTTGTGCACTAGACTATGAATATGGACTCACGGTTGGCGCAGTGGTTGAGCGATTGACTGCTGCACTGCGTGTGGCGTGTTTAATTCCCGCACGGAACAAATATTTGTATGACCTAAAGATAGTTGTTCCGGCTCTGGGTGTTGTGTATGTGAGTTTTTATGTTTGTAACGCACCCACGATACAGAAAGAAATTCTTAGTGCGGGGCAAAGTTGTTTAAAAAAAAAAGAAATGTCGAATATTGTCTGCTCAAAACTACTTTACGGTATGCTTTATTACTGCAGTATTTATGTCACCTGTCACATGTGCCTAACCTTGTACCAAATAATTATGATGGGATCGGCTGCCGGTATAACCGATTGCTGATGAATACCAGAAGTATTAAGTGAAGCGTCTTCTGTCTGACCACTTGAACACCCTTGGCAAGGGTTGTCAGACTTTCGGGCTTCTGACTATTCGTGTTCCGTACAAACTTACAAATATCTACGATTTCAGAGGCACTTATTGGTCTCAGTATCTAAAGGATTGGTACCCAACCACGGACCGACCTCTTGGCTTAAGATCCTATGTCCTCTAGCTGGGGCAGAGAGCGTCCAGAGAAGTCTTAGATCGCGACGGGTCTTGAGCTACACCCATCACTTCGCTCCACGTCGTTCCGATGCTCGTTTCTGCCAATACGGTGCATCGCCCTCACCAAGCGTTACTTAATGTGTTGTCATTATTTAGCTCCTCCTCCAGCATTGGTCTTCTTTCTGCTAAATTATGTATCCAAATATAGATGCGTACGATTCAATTAACAAAACGATAATATTAAGCATTGATATTGGTATTCCACGTGCGAATCCTGCGCATAATGATGACGCAATATCTCTTGTTTTGTGCGACCGTACTATGTATGTTCTGACGTCAAGCTCAGAGGACGATATGCCATAACTGTTAAATCTATGCGTTATGGTGGTCTATGATGCATACTATCTTTTTTTGGGGGAAACCGTCAAAAGGCGCCTGGTTTTTGGGGAAAAGTCTATGGAGTGTAGGGTTTTTAACTCACTAAAACCGTCCCTGTGATCACCATCAACACATATAGAGACCTCCGTGACCTCTTAAAAGACCACGTCGGAACCCCCTCTGTGCAATGTCTCTTAGGGCACATCCCTGGAGGACGCATACTACAGTATGCCCTACGAGATTTCTCTTCGGCAATTTTTCAGGGGGCAAAGGGAAAGTCCTGAGGTAAAATGCAATTTTCAAAAGCCCCTTCCTTAGTACAGTTAGTTCTTATCTTCGGTGCAACTCTTGTGCAAATTTTCAAAGTTCCTCGCGATTTAGCTCGTGCAATCCAAAATGTAACACAGGGTGGGGTACAAATCCAGACTTCACGCTGCTACTAAACCAACAAGGCTTATGCAATTTGTTGCCCATAAATAACAGAATAGCCAGACATCCCCGCAGCGCGCAGCTAGCTAATAAAGGTGATTGCACACCGTATCGATCTAAGGGTGCGGCCACACCGGCGCGCCCCGCCTGGCAACGGTTTAAAGTTCACCAGTTTACCCTTGAGACTGGAGTATTATTACGTATTACTGCGGTTTTTATTAATAAATTATTTAGGGGATTTAGTTTTATTTATAGGCTTCCTTCGACTTTTATTTTTATAGCCCTAATTATTTTCATCTGTTCCTCGCTTAAACCATAAGGCCAGGGAAATAGTCGTCTTGGTTTCGATTTACAAGAACTCTAGCATTTTTTCCCAACAAGAATTTCTCAGAAGACGCTGCGTTGGAAGACCTACTAGTTGGACCGATGACAAAGTTGCGGGAACGGGTTGCGAGACACACGGTATTTCGGTCAATGTAGCGACGCACGCCTGGGGGTGGACTATGTTCAGTAATGTGGACGTCTTTCGGCTGAAATGATCTGGGAATGAGCCTGGAACAGAAGTCTGGATTGGTGTCCGGTTGATGGCAATAGTGTTGCCTTCTGATACTTGTATGAGACGTAAACACCACTGGCCTAATAAAAATCCTTTGGGAAACTAAATAGCGTGTCATTATGTTGTTAGTAATAGGTACCTAAACTTGAAAGCAACCATGACCGTGTGAACATACACGATGATACGAATGTACTCTCCGCATGACACCCACACGTTACAAACTGTGCTTGCGTGTAAATTACATGCGTGTCTGTAACTGCTTATTTACAGTACAAGCATAGACACGCCTTTATGACTAGCTAGAAAGACTTTCCTGAACTAAGTCGCCGGGATCCCTGAAAGCTAATAATAAATATAATCCTTTGCAGGATAAGAAGTCTTACCGGATGCAGATGACCAAATTAGCAGTTGTTGCGGTTGGCTGACCGAAATAAGACGGACCGAATCTGAGACAAATATCAAATGTTTTCGACTCAAGTCTAGTTTTTACCTGACTGTCGAAGGAGAGTAATGTGTTTAACAGTCTATGTATGTATGTTTGTTCCTATGTGGCGTTCTGGAGACCAAACACGTTGGCCGATTTTGGTGATTCTTACGTCAATCAATTCGTCTACATTAAAATTGGAACATAGAAAAATTCCGAATTTTGGGCGCCATATTGTGGCTTATAGCTTTAATTTAAATGGTTTTGTTAGTAGTTTAAATATGTAGTAGTATGTTTGGGTGAAATCTTGCAATTTAATTTTAAAACAGTTATCCCCAACATGCATGAGAGACAAAAAAAAAGAAAGTAATAATTTTACAGGTCTAGTATAGCGTTCAAGCTACCTAGATAACAAATCTTAACGTCCCAGATAATCCTGAAAAATCCTCAGGAAGAGAAATGGATAAAGTTTTAACACTTTAAAAGAAAGATTTTCTATTAGGGGAGCGCGAGAAACTTTGACAGCTTATAAAGTCGTATAAACCCATAAAAATGGGGTTTTGTATGTTTTTATTGTTTACTAGCTTCCGCACGCGGTTTCGCTTACGTGCAAAGTGTTTTATAATCACAAGGGAACATTATACCAAAACGAAAAGACCTAATCCAGGTTCTGGTCTATTCATAAGCCAAGTTTCAGCAAAATTCGTTTAGCGGTTTAGACTTGAAAACGTAACAGACAGACACACATTCTCAGTTATAATATTAGTATGGTTGAATTTTTAGGTCCTTTCCTGATAGCGGAACGCGATTCGACTTATATCATACCGATAAGCGATTTTTACTAAACGAAATTACAAGTACGTTCACATGGACTCATCATCATCAGCCTATTAATGTTCCCACTGCCGGGACTCAGGCCTCCTCTCTGTGAGAGGGAATAGGCCGTAATCCACCAAGAGGGCCCAGTGCGGGTTGGTGGATGTCACATGTCTTCGAATTTTTGGTTCTAGGACATGCCGGTTTCCTCACGATGTTTTCCTTCACCGGTTTGAGAGCAGTGGTAATGAAATAATTTACCCAAAGTAAAGCGCCTGCCTGGGCTTGAACCCGCGACCTACAACTTGTAAGTCGCGGCCGATACCACTGGGCCACCACTGCACATGGACTCAATTCAATGCAATTCGACCGATTTGCGCTTGAAATTTTCATAGAAAATACGTAGGTACGCGATATCGCATGCGACGCAATTTAAATTTCGTCGCCCCATCAGCAAAGGGCCTAAGGATTTTATTGCCAAGTCAACGTGTCGGCGCAAACTTGGCGTGGTAAAATCGTAAATTCATAAGCTAGGTAGGAAGCACATTGCAGGGTGCGCCGGAAGTACATAAAATTGACTAGCAGGCTTTTTATTATACCTTCGGCATAACAACGCGTTTGTATTTCCGATGAGGAAGACTGGGACAAAAGGTAGTAACTATTTAATAGCAGTAGCTCTGTTCCACGGCTGTGGAAAGCCATGACCCAACTTATTCAAGATAGACTTCTCCCGGGTAGGCGGGTGAACGGTCATAAATTGCCAATCAACCAGCTCAAATCAAAATTCCCGGCTGATTGTCTGCTGCTAAGAAATATCCTGCCTGCCTAGCCATTTTTTACCTGTAAAAAAAATCACAATATAAAAACTTAATAAGTATATCACTTCCGACCTGTGGATCGAATTCAGACAGGTCGCATGCGCATTCGCGACCAAATCTCATCTCACTAATATTATAAAGGCGAAAGTTTGTGAGTGTGTTTGTATGTTTGTTACTTTATCCCGCCAGAGCGGCTGAACGGATCTGGATGAAATTTGGCACAGATATAGATTATAGTCTGGAATAGCACATAGGATACTTTTTATCCCAAGAATATGTTCCATCGCGATAATTTTCGACTTTCACGCGGGCGAAGCCGCTGGCAGAAGCTAGTTTACAATAATAGCCTACCGGTGCCAAGAATCGTACAACGAATTCCTAGTTCCTTAATAATTCTAGTAGGTCTGTCTATCTGTGTAATCTCATTAAAGAGACAGCCTACCGTCTGGGCCGGCTCGGTCAAGTAAGAACCGTCCGGCCGGTGCATCGACCCCGCTGGTCAACTGTACCGCTTCCGTTTCCGCGTCGCTTCCACATTCGAATACCGAAGCGATGGTGATTGGCTGTCGCAGTTGGAGTATGTACAATAAGACACTTGTCTTATTGTGTCTGAGACTTGGGTAATGCGGGTAAAACCTGATTAATACAAAACAATATATTACGCCCGTATTCCCCGAATAACCAGGCAGGGAGGTGTATGCGTCATAGTTACCGCGGCCCTGGCTCAAGCAACTGAAGGAAAAGGGGTAGGTTATAGTCAGTAAAAGTCTGACACGCCCTCCCGCGTCACCCAGAGCGGGGGAAGTCATTGGATGATTTCCGACCAAAAAAAAACCATTCACGTACCTATACTCTAGTCAAGATGCAGGTATAATATTTACTAACAAAGCACTGACAGCTAAATCAGCTGATAGCAGGGGTAAAAACTTCAGGTTCGCTCTAATCTAATCTTCTAGTCTTTTGACTTTCGATATTTTATGTTCTCAAACTATCTTTCATCTGTACTCAGTTAAATCGCTGTAAACAGATACAAATTCCATAACGAATTTGTTTTATTTTTATTGTTGAGTAGAGGGTAGCCATAAAAAATGCTGTTTTAGTTTTTTAGTAAACATTGTATCTTCAAAATGGCTGGAGTATAGTTAGGCGCGGTGCACACGACGCTATTCGTCGCGGCCGTGAGAAAGGCCGAGTGAGCACCACACGTTAATCATACCAATGAGGACTGGTTAGCGCACTTGTACTGTAGTCATGAGCTGAGTATATGTTTTTTATTGGTATTCGAAGAGCTCGTGGCTAAATTATAATAGCCGCATGGGTCGATCAGGATCTTCAAGGCTTGAACGCTTGATGAGTCTTGAACTCTGCCTCGGAAAACACGTTAAGTTGTTGGTCCCCGGTGTCACTTGTTTCATCATCATCATCTTCCTGCCCTTTTCCCAAGGTGTTTGGGGTTGGTGCAACGTTTTCTTCGTCCATACCGTTCTGTCCCCTGTCACGCTATCACTGATTCCCTTGGCCTTCCCCTCCTTTTCATCCCGTTTGTATATTTTCATCCAAAATTTCGTTCATTCAGTGAATTGGTTTTCTGACAGGTAGGTATTAGTCATGCTTGCATTAAGTAATATTGTGATATGGATCGGGGTGCAGTTAAGGTGTGGTTCCAAGGGAAGGGCCACCCCATGTAAATTAAGAAATAAAAACTACCATAACGTGAGGGTTCCCCTAAACGTCATGTTCGCCGTTTATGATCCCCGTGGTGGTCTATGGGGAATGATTAAGTTCAGTCATTCTCCATAGACCGCCACGGGGTGAATATAGCTTATTAAACCGTCTTGTAAACAAAGCTTGCAGTCGAATTGTGAAACTCTTAATTTTGAAAGTTTGATATAAAATTGGTCACACCCTGTTCTTTCCTTTTAGGGTTGCGATGTTCGACAATTTCAGTAAAGATCCATGGCTGTTTTGATCCATTTGATTCGGCCAAAATTCGTACCGAACGTGGTTGTTCCGACCTCATGATTTAGCGCCTTTCGACCGACCGGAACGATATTTTTTTTTGTTAAAATTAAACAGTTTGATCTATCACACTATTGCTGGACATATTACAGAGATCTAACGCTGGTTGATGCGTTCTATTATTTTGAAGTTTCGATGTAAGGCTCTTACGCGGATTCTCTTTATTTTGAAATCGCTACAGCTTGTCACTAAAGCTGCTCGCCCTTCCGCTGACGCGTCTCCTGTTAACTGAATAACAAACATTAGCCCACGCGTTGTGAGGACAGATCTTACTGACAGCGGGTAGAGGGTACTTATTCTCTTTTCCTATAACTTTGCAAGCGCTACTCCTGAGCTGTGGGTTGTATTCGTTGTCTTAGTTGTAGAGAGTTATTAGGATTTTTAATTTCTCAGAGTCTTGGATTTGTGCTCTGTTATTAGCAATAGGCTCTGATTAAACTTGAAACATAACTATCGAGCTATGCATTTCTACTTTAAGCCTATGCAGAATACAAGCATGATGTAACGACACAAGATTAAATTTAAAACTTTTAAAAACCCCGAGGCTTATTAACCCATGCGTTTTAAACTACATAATTTATCTAGTAATGGACACGCATCGATCGACAATCCATCGAAACACGTAATTTTAACACGATATCTTGCGAAAATAAATGCCTCGATTTAGAGAGTAGGTAAAATGCGCATAACTTTAGAACGGCTGAATCTCTTTAAAACGGCATCAATAGCAAAGAACAATCTCGACAAAGTCATCTTCCAAACAAAAAATCGTTTCATCCGTTTAAGAACTATCATGCCACGGACAGATACACAAACACACAGATACACACGTCAAACTTATAACAAGGTGTATGGAATCAAAGAGTTGAATTTCCTCGTATTCTATAATATCCCCTCGCTTTACATGCATGACTGCACATTTGCCCACACCAAAATCCATCCTGATGGCGTTACTGAAGGTTTCTGTTACCTTTTGCCGTAGAATATAAAAAAATAAGAAAGAAAAGAAAGATCGCTGTCGCTTGTCAATATACAAGCTTCGCTTTCCGTTCACGCTTGCTGACAGGCAAAAACGCAAACCCACGTTGCCTTCAAGATTTTGTTATAAAGCAAAGTCTCACTGTCAGCGAGTTTCACTAAAATTATAGCTTGTGTAATAAATGTATCTTCAACCTGTATTGCCCGAGGTGAACCCTGCATGTTATTTTTGGGCGCAATGCCCATTATTCGGGCTCAAAACCGGACTGCTGTGGCTGCTAATCAAAACCCAAAAACACTTTGCTCCATCTGGTTTTGATGGTTCACCCAGGACCTCTGATAAAAAGATAGTCACGTTTGTTTTTACTAATGATATGCTCGCGTTTGAACAATAATATATCTCACCTGATGCTAGTTTATTTGTTTTACAAGTATTGAGGTAAGTTTAGTTTGCACTGAAGACTGTGAATTAGCATTATTTCTGTAAACTATCACATGAATAATGCTAAGTTTACTTACCTAATCTAGGTCAGCTATGTTTGCAATATGATGTTGGACAGGGAACAATAATGCAGGTTTAATTTTAGCTGCATACTACACAAGATTTGTCTAGTAGCTACGCGGTGAAGCTAAGCTTCGGTAGACTAGATTTCTTCTTATTCGTTTGGGGTCGTACCTTCATTTCTTAAGGTCTTACCTGTCGTGGAAATCTTTGACGGAGTCACAGACGAGCAGCTTCCAAGCCACTGTCTTCGGCTCTTCTTATTGCAGTGATCAGACCACGTGGTATTTTCCCATCCACCTTTCCCACTACAATTTTCCAGGTTGTCTGGCGGTCTACGGGCGAAGAGTTGTATCGTATCTATTTATTTATTTATTTGATAAGGCACACCAACAACTTATTTACACACAACATTATAATTAAACATTCAGAAAAGATCCTGTGTAAGTAAGTCACTTACAGGCATGCACAACACTTACAGAGTAGGTTACATAAATTGTATTAAGGATCTAAAACAAAAATAAATAAATTAAAATCATAATAAAACAATACAAAATTAAACTTTGATTAAAATTAAAATCGATTAATTATTTACACTAAAATCTAAATTATCAATAGAAATCAAGTAAAAAGTCAAATTGAATTACTACCAAACAATACCATCAATATCCAATACAATTAAAATACAATATTATCGAATTTTAAACAAATATTGAGACACTCACATAATATATTCATTAATCAAAATTACAACTACATTACCCAATTACATCGCATTAGAAAAAATAAAAAATCTATCAAATTCAAATAACAAAACATTAACATTATATACCATACGATTTAAAATACAATATAATCAAATAACATCATTGAAATAATTATTGAGACACAAACATTACACATACATTAATTAAAAAGACAATCAGATTATTAAATTATATAAAATCAGTAATAAAAAACTGAAAAAATTAACAGTACAAATTAGTAGTAGGAGTAGGCAGCTGATCACAAGTCAAGTTTAATGATTTTAGTTTTTAGTTTTGTCAGACTATCAAAGAAAACATCAATACTGGTGTCGATGGAGCACACTCTATCGTATAGAATGACCATTCTGTTAAGGGGAGCATGGAGTCCCAGGTTTGTGCGACTAGTCTTAATAACAAATGTTCTAGTGGTGCGCTTGGACCTGACGTGAGAATAACGAGGCACCTCTAGACTAATTTTGCTAAGTAGACCTGGCGTTGAAGTTAGTCCGTTCACGGTTTTATAGAGCATCAACAAATCATTTAGAACCCTTCGTCGCTTCAATGAGTCTAATTTAAAATGACTTAACCGTTCTGTGTAATCGGCTCTGTAAGGGCATTTGTCGTCTTTAAAACGCAAGCATCGTGTGAATTTTTTTTTGGACGCGCTCAAGACGTATCGATTGATATCATCCCATACACAGCCTAGAACACCTCTATTGGTGGTGCAACCTAATAGCGGAACATAAGCGTATCTTCACCGCTGCCACTGCCACCCGGTGCTTACTAATACGATTCCGCCCGCGTTGCCTGTCCTTCTGATTATGGCAGGCCGATGAATGGAATATTTTAAAGTCAAGTAATCCTATGCTAATGTAGGGATACAGGTATTGTGTGTCTGTTCACGTTGTAGACGACTTACAAGCAGTAACATTACAGTTAATATTTTTTCTATGTGAAAGGTTTTTAATAGTCAAATACACTTGGTAACAGTTTTATAAAGCACTGAACCTGCATAATTATTTACAACGATTCGATTAAATTCCGAATCGAATGGTTGTGGTTATGTACTATGCGCGAAGAACTTTCCTTCCTTTCCTTTCTGGATATCGCTGCATATTATTATTATTATGATTTATGCTGAGATAGGAGCCTTTTTCGTCTCGCACGGAGTTTTATCTTTATGTCCTTGATTTACCAATTTTCTTATTTATTACATTTCTATATATTTAAAAAAAATGCATACGAAATAGAAAATATAAAAAATAGAGGCCTACCGGTATCGGGAACAGGGTCCAAGCTACCGGCGGTCAGGGCTCCAGAGAGAGGAACCTCCTAACAATACGAGCCGTATCTAGCAGTACTGCTATCTGGATCGGGCCCTTGACCCAGACGCGTAACGAGAGAGGTGTTGGCTTATTTTTATAAGCTCCTAAGGTGTCTCCTGTGCGGGTCACAAATAAAAAAAAAATCTACCTTTAGGCACCCCTAATATTATTTTTGAAATTTAAATGGCACCAACTTTGAAGTATACTCTTACCAATAAAAAAAAAAATTTTTTAAATCGGACCATGCTATAAAAAGTTATGTGTTTACATAAAAATATACATGCCGAATTGAGAACCTCCTTTCTTTTGCGTCAGTTAAAAAAATCGACAAGCTGTCAATTCGGCGATGTTCTAGGCTCTGGAGCTTTGCCTCGACCAGTGCATCGTTGCTGATTTGTACGAAGAACTTAAATTAAACTCTCTTCTTTCTATTGATTTCAGATGTACGGTAGTCCTGTACAACGTGCGCAAGAACAGGCAGACGCACGTGCTGAACGCGTGTCGCAAGAGCGTGACATGTGTCGCGTTCTCTCCCGACGGCCGCTACCTGGCCACGGGCGAGTGCGGCCACGCGCCTGCCGTCCGGGTGTGGGACCTGCAGGTTTGTTTACCTACCTTTTGTATTAAATTTGTAGCGACATCTATGCCGCCACGTACGAATTAATTACTCTTCCTAAACATCCTGCATCACGCAAGCAAAGTTTAAGATAAGAACCGTCGGGCAGTTGCCTTTTCAATGGAGGGTTGCGGAAGTTTACTCTTCCAAAAGCTTATACCCCGCTTACATTCAGCTCACTTCCACGGCAGTGAGAAAAGTGGGCAGGTCACGTATGTATCCACGATACTTCTCATGCTGCTGCCACTGCTATTCGCGCTGCCCGGTGGCAGAAGCAGAATCTAAGTATGGCATTACTAGTTATGCTCCCTTAACATACAATGAAACCTTTCGATTTGTCTATTGCCCTGTCTGCACGGGAAAGTGCAGTTACACGTTTGTGTATATTGTTAAGGATGTCGTCATTTGTGGACTTTGTTTTGATAGTGCGTAAATTCCACACTTCGTAATGTTATTCATATTATTTGTACTCGTGCTGAGCAAATTCTTTACTTATTTATTTACATCCTTTTAGCTGCATAGCTTTTCGCCAAAGATTTATTTATTTTACCAGCCCGAGCATAAACATGCACTAGCGCCATCTAGTAGTGAGTAGCAACAAACTACGCCATGAGAACAATACCGCCATCTTCTGTCAAATAGTATAAACTTACAAGCTTATCACTATTTGTTTGTTTACCTTTTCTATACAAATATTTTGATTTATAATGCCGGATTTTTTTCTAATATTGATAACTTTTTATTTCCAGGATCCAACGGCGTCTGGAGCGGTACAAATCGGAGAGTTTATCGGTCACACGCACGGCGTTAGTTGTGTGGTAAGTATTTTATAATAATTTTTTGCTCATTCACATTTAATTTAAGATTATTATTATGTTTGTGTCATAGTAATCAAATTATTATCAATTAAAACAACAAATGAATGCATATAGTAACTATATACAAAGCGCGTATAAAAAGGAGAGAGGAGGCAGGGCTCATTGGGCGGCAAAAAATCGCCAACATTGTCGTCAGTGGGAAATTATTAATTTATAAAATTTTATGTACAAGTGCAAAACACTACGAATACGGACATAATAGGCTTCGTCCAGGTCAATATTAGCGCTAAATTCAATAAATTGTTTACATCAAAAACTGATGTAATCGATGCCTGTCAGAACAATACAGGTAAACTATAATACAACACACTGACAATAGCCAACCACCATTACCCACAGCTAGTCTGGATATTTGGATAAAGTTAAAACATTCGTCAGGCTTTTGTGAGTCAGTAACTGATCTAGTCTCAGCTCCAGCTCTGCTGTCAGTGTATTTGTACCAGCAATATACCGTTCAGCTATTGTATGTACCTAACAGTTTATGTTGGAATCACCCTCGGATTTCAACATAAACTTTCGGGTTTTTGATATTATTTAATCAGTGACAGATTGTTGTAAGTCTTTTATCTGTTTCTTCGATTTGCTGGCTGGACAGTAACTCAGATTTTTTTGGCCCAAAACGTCGCCACTTCGCCGATATCGTCGGTGGCAGTGCATAGGTCACTAGGTGTACCTAACTCCAACCTCGCAAAGTGGCAGGGTGTGGATGTGGAGCTGACTTAAATTATGCTGCACATCCTATACTGCCCTCTGTGCCCCAAAACATGCAGCCAAAGTCACCAACGCGCTGCCAGCCTGTCACCGAAGACGCTATAAATCTTTTTTCTTTGACAGCTATCTACAACCGGTTTTGTAATAGACTATTCCTACTACCAACCAAGAAAATTGCTTTGGTTTAACTGTTTATTTTTCTATTTCCAGGCGTTCTCAACTTCGTCCAAGTACCTGGTATCGATAGGATCTCAACATGACATGATAGTCAATGTGTGGGACTGGCGTGCCAACCTCAAACTGGCTAGTAATAAGGTAATTATAATAATTGGTGCCTCCAGAGACAGAAGCCTTCTCGAGCTGTATCGATGAGTAGTGCCTTTCGTATCAAGCCCTTGATCCAACTGCGCAATGACAGCCTCTATAGATCGTCGTTGAGGCTTTTGACCATCAAATTGGTAATTAATTTTAATAACATGTAACCTTGTGTTCCAGGTGTCATCTCGCGTGAAAGCAGTGAGCTTCTCCGAGAACGGCAACTATTTTGTGACGGTGGGGTTCAGGCACGTCAAGTTCTGGTATCTGGAGTATTCCAGGAATGCTAAGGTGAGGCCACTTTGTAATAATAGTGTGCCACCCAGTAACTGGGTTGTGGAAATTAATGGATATAAAAATATCTGACGATAGGCAGTCGCTCCATGTAAAAACTGCATTCTGTTGGACCCCGACAAAGTTAGAAAATCGCTAGGCAAATTATGACTTTGCTTGTCTATATGTAATATTAAAAGACCTAATAAAAATACTTTTAAAACTTGCATTTTCGTATTACTCTTAGCAAACCCTTTTATTTGGTACCTGTATCATAAGTTTGCATAATACAATTGGTCCACCATTTTATAACTACAGAAAACTACTACTGATGTTTCAAATTCAATTGCAAGATTTGATCCATACTTATTATTCGTTTATTCTCTTTAATCCCTATAAAATAACATAATATTTATTTCTCTTCCACAAAATAATAACTAGGCAAGTTAAATAAAAGTTCTAAAAATAACCTCTATTTGTTTTTTTCTAGTTCAAAGAGCCAGTCCCTTTAATGGGCCGGTCCGCCATCCTCGGCGAGCAGAAAGACAACGAGTTCTGCGACGTGGTGTGTGGGCGGGGCGAAGCCGCCGAGAGCACCTACGCCATCACCCGGGGGGGGCTGCTGTGCGAGTTCAACAGCCGCCGTCTGCTGGACAAGTGGGTCGAGCTTAGGGTGAGTAGTCCACCGCTGGACAGGGAGTCCAATTACAGCTTCATTAACACTTCACACACAGCCCTAGCGACCGCGGCGGTGACGGAACGGTTTTACCCGAACGTGTAAGCGACGCATATTTCACGGCACTTAGGATCTTCTTTCCGCGTATTTCAATGTCGCTGGAGCCGCTCTACTCGGAAGTATACCTATAACCACCACCACCACTACCACCTCTGACCTAGGCTAGAGTCAAGAGCAAACCCAGAATAAATAATAAAAAATAAAAAACTAGCGGCATTTGGTTCTTTTTACACACGATGTCATGTCCTGTTATTTACTCCCTGTGTCTCCCACAGACGACGTCGGCGAACTGCATGGCCATCGGCGCGGGCTACATCTTCGTGGGCTGCGCCGAGGGCATCGTGCGCTGCTTCGCGCCCGACTCGCTGCGCTACATCACCACGCTGCCGCGCACGCACTACCTGGGCGTCGACGTGGCGCTGGGGACCAACATCAAGTGAGTCCACAAGCGAACAACTCGAGCCGAACAAGCGAACATAGCCTTCAAACGAGCCGGTTCGAGAAAATGCTGAATTCACTCGCTCGGCTCGTTAGTTTATCGTAGGCAAAGCTCGTACGGTCTTAATTTGCTCGATCGACTATAAACTCGCTTGACTCGTAAGTAGGCTTGTAGCGGCAGCTCTATTGAAGAAAAGGCTTGCTTCGCTCGCTTGAAGGTCTCGACCTCACAAACAAAAACAAGTGACTTGCAACTGCAACCGCTGCGATCTTTTGAGTCAAGCGATCGCAGCGAGCCTATTCTTCACAAACTACAATAAATAAATAACGAATACTTTTTAATTTGTTGTCTCCTTCCCCAGTCACATGTTCACGCAACCGCCGAACGCTCGGTATCCGGACGCGGTCGCCTTAACGTACGACGATAGGAACCACAAGCTCACCTGTGTCTACAACGACCACAGTCTGTACGTTTGGGATGTACGGGATATTAAGAGGGTAAGTTAAGGTTTTATATGCATTATCTGTTCAGGCTGGTGGAGCGACGCTCTTAGCAGGGTGGCTAGCAGCAGCTGGATGAGCGTCGCCGAGAATCTAGATAAATGTCGTACGATTGGTAGGCTTTTCTGCTGCAGTGGACTGTTGTAGGGTTTGATGATGGTGATGATCTATTCATCAATAGTTTAAGCACGAAATAGTTTGGCGTTTAATTCTAATAAAACCTAATTCCACAGGTAGGCAAGTCGCACTCAGCGCTGTACCATTCGGCGTGCATTTGGGGTGTAGACATGAACAGCGTGGAGCGTCCGCTGCCCCCGGGGACCTTCCTCACGTGCTCCAGTGACGACACCGTGCGCCTGTGGCAGCTCACGCCGCAGCCCACCAACATATACAGCAACGTGAGTAATATACATGAACAGCGTGGAGCGTCCGCTGCCCCCGGGGACCTTCCTCACGTGCTCCAGCGACGACACCGTGCGCCTGTGGCAGCTCACGCCGCAGCCCACCAACATATACAGCAACGTGAGTAATATACATGAACAGCGTGGAGCGTCCGCTGCCCCCGGGGACCTTCCTCACGTGCTCCAGCGACGACACCGTGCGCCTGTGGCAGCTCACGCCGCAGCCCACCAACATATACAGCAACGTGAGTAATATACATGAACAGCGTGGAGCGTCCGCTGCCCCCGGGGACCTTCCTCACGTGCTCCAGCGACGACACCGTGCGCCTGTGGCAGCTCACGCCGCAGCCCACCAACATATACAGCAACGTGAGTAATATACATGAACAGCGTGGAGCGTCCGCTGCCCCCGGGGACCTTCCTCACGTGCTCCAGCGACGACACCGTGCGCCTGTGGCAGCTCACGCCGCAGCCCACCAACATATACAGCAACGTGAGTAATATACATGAACAGCGTGGAGCGTCCGCTGCCCCCGGGGACCTTCCTCACGTGCTCCAGCGACGACACCGTGCGCCTGTGGCAGCTCACGCCGCAGCCCACCAACATATACAGCAACGTGAGTAATATACATGAACAGCGTGGAGCGTCCGCTGCCCCCGGGGACCTTCCTCACGTGCTCCAGCGACGACACCGTGCGCCTGTGGCAGCTCACGCCGCAGCCCACCAACATATACAGCAACGTGAGTAATATACATGAACAGCGTGGAGCGTCCGCTGCCCCCGGGGACCTTCCTCACGTGCTCCAGCGACGACACCGTGCGCCTGTGGCAGCTCACGCCGCAGCCCACCAACATATACAGCAACGTGAGTAATATACATGAACAGCGTGGAGCGTCCGCTGCCCCCGGGGACCTTCCTCACGTGCTCCAGCGACGACACCGTGCGCCTGTGGCAGCTCACGCCGCAGCCCACCAACATATACAGCAACGTGAGTAATATACATGAACAGCGTGGAGCGTCCGCTGCCCCCGGGGACCTTCCTCACGTGCTCCAGCGACGACACCGTGCGCCTGTGGCAGCTCACGCCGCAGCCCACCAACATATACAGCAACGTGAGTAATATACATGAACAGCGTGGAGCGTCCGCTGCCCCCGGGGACCTTCCTCACGTGCTCCAGCGACGACACCGTGCGCCTGTGGCAGCTCACGCCGCAGCCCACCAACATATACAGCAACGTGAGTAATATACATGAACAGCGTGGAGCGTCCGCTGCCCCCGGGGACCTTCCTCACGTGCTCCAGCGACGACACCGTGCGCCTGTGGCAGCTCACGCCGCAGCCCACCAACATATACAGCAACGTGAGTAATATACATGAACAGCGTGGAGCGTCCGCTGCCCCCGGGGACCTTCCTCACGTGCTCCAGCGACGACACCGTGCGCCTGTGGCAGCTCACGCCGCAGCCCACCAACATATACAGCAACGTGAGTAATATACATGAACAGCGTGGAGCGTCCGCTGCCCCCGGGGACCTTCCTCACGTGCTCCAGCGACGACACCGTGCGCCTGTGGCAGCTCACGCCGCAGCCCACCAACATATACAGCAACGTGAGTAATATACATGAACAGCGTGGAGCGTCCGCTGCCCCCGGGGACCTTCCTCACGTGCTCCAGCGACGACACCGTGCGCCTGTGGCAGCTCACGCCGCAGCCCACCAACATATACAGCAACGTGAGTAATATACATGAACAGCGTGGAGCGTCCGCTGCCCCCGGGGACCTTCCTCACGTGCTCCAGCGACGACACCGTGCGCCTGTGGCAGCTCACGCCGCAGCCCACCAACATATACAGCAACGTGAGTAATATACATGAACAGCGTGGAGCGTCCGCTGCCCCCGGGGACCTTCCTCACGTGCTCCAGCGACGACACCGTGCGCCTGTGGCAGCTCACGCCGCAGCCCACCAACATATACAGCAACGTGAGTAATATACATGAACAGCGTGGAGCGTCCGCTGCCCCCGGGGACCTTCCTCACGTGCTCCAGCGACGACACCGTGCGCCTGTGGCAGCTCACGCCGCAGCCCACCAACATATACAGCAACGTGAGTAATATACATGAACAGCGTGGAGCGTCCGCTGCCCCCGGGGACCTTCCTCACGTGCTCCAGCGACGACACCGTGCGCCTGTGGCAGCTCACGCCGCAGCCCACCAACATATACAGCAACGTGAGTAATATACATGAACAGCGTGGAGCGTCCGCTGCCCCCGGGGACCTTCCTCACGTGCTCCAGCGACGACACCGTGCGCCTGTGGCAGCTCACGCCGCAGCCCACCAACATATACAGCAACGTGAGTAATATACATGAACAGCGTGGAGCGTCCGCTGCCCCCGGGGACCTTCCTCACGTGCTCCAGCGACGACACCGTGCGCCTGTGGCAGCTCACGCCGCAGCCCACCAACATATACAGCAACGTGAGTAATATACATGAACAGCGTGGAGCGTCCGCTGCCCCCGGGGACCTTCCTCACGTGCTCCAGCGACGACACCGTGCGCCTGTGGCAGCTCACGCCGCAGCCCACCAACATATACAGCAACGTGAGTAATATACATGAACAGCGTGGAGCGTCCGCTGCCCCCGGGGACCTTCCTCACGTGCTCCAGCGACGACACCGTGCGCCTGTGGCAGCTCACGCCGCAGCCCACCAACATATACAGCAACGTGAGTAATATACATGAACAGCGTGGAGCGTCCGCTGCCCCCGGGGACCTTCCTCACGTGCTCCAGCGACGACACCGTGCGCCTGTGGCAGCTCACGCCGCAGCCCACCAACATATACAGCAACGTGAGTAATATACATGAACAGCGTGGAGCGTCCGCTGCCCCCGGGGACCTTCCTCACGTGCTCCAGCGACGACACCGTGCGCCTGTGGCAGCTCACGCCGCAGCCCACCAACATATACAGCAACGTGAGTAATATACATGAACAGCGTGGAGCGTCCGCTGCCCCCGGGGACCTTCCTCACGTGCTCCAGCGACGACACCGTGCGCCTGTGGCAGCTCACGCCGCAGCCCACCAACATATACAGCAACGTGAGTAATATACATGAACAGCGTGGAGCGTCCGCTGCCCCCGGGGACCTTCCTCACGTGCTCCAGCGACGACACCGTGCGCCTGTGGCAGCTCACGCCGCAGCCCACCAACATATACAGCAACGTGAGTAATATACATGAACAGCGTGGAGCGTCCGCTGCCCCCGGGGACCTTCCTCACGTGCTCCAGCGACGACACCGTGCGCCTGTGGCAGCTCACGCCGCAGCCCACCAACATATACAGCAACGTGAGTAATATACCATCATATCCGATACAGACTCCAAACACCAGTAGGTAGGGATTATCTGAAGTGTTGAAGTCAAGAGTGAACAAGATACTTGTAGGCAAACGTGCTTTAATATCAACCACATCGGCGCTTCGCACCAGGTGAGTCTAGTGGTCAAAGGCGAGCCTATAAATTTTAACAAAAAGAAAAAGAACTTTTATTTTGTCAACTTTTACTTTTAACATGTGCCTGAACTATCCTTCTATCCGATATCAGTCTTTTCTGTAACTAAAACAAAGTTAATCTTAATTTCTAGGAGCTGAATAAAGTATTCTACATCGACCCAGATCTGAAGTTCCTGAAAGACGTCGATCTTACTACTGATAAGGATAAATCTAAGTCATATGATGATAAGACTGGAGTTAGGTATGTAACATTCACTTTAGTTTTTTGTATTTTGAATGGGTGACATTTTCATTAACTCGAAGTAAAAATCTAGGATAAACCATGGTCTCATCTTCATAGTTTCGGGGTCCCTAAATATGAAAATGGTCTTAAAATAAAAATCCAAGATGGCGCTGACGATGATTTGCAAACTTTTCGTTATGGGTGTAATTTTTATGGTTTTGAGGGTAGCTATGAACGATAATGGGCAAAATTACCAGAAATTACCGTTAACACCATCTTGGCTTTCAGTTTCTGTAGAAGTCTGTACTGTGACGTTATTCTGTGACTCGAGTTGACCGCGGGGCACCTTACGGGTAGGTGGGAGTGGGTGAGCATTCTAGTGCACAGTTATTTTGACCGTGTAGTAAAACAAATCTGTTATCTTGCAGATGCGTGCGCGTGTCTCTGGACGGGCAGCACATCGCGTCGGGCGACCGCTCGGGCAACGTGTGGGTGCACGCGGCCGCCGGCGGAGCGCTGCTGCACACGCTGGAGGCGCACGACGCCGAGGTGCTGTGCCTGGAGTACGCGGAGCGCCCGAGGCTGCTGGCCTCCGCCTCCAGGGACCGCCTCATACACGTGTTCCAAGTTGACCGGGTCAGTACCGACAGACTGTATACACAAAGTGTGGATGCGGCCACGTCCGCCGCGGGAGCCTTGACGGTTACCAGACAAAAGCTAGCTGTTTTATGTTCACCGTAAATTTTTCTATTAAGTAAACTAACATTCCTGTCAATGTTTCCAGGGGTACCAGATAATGCAGACGCTGGATGAGCACTCGTCTTCTATCACAGCCGTGCGCTTCCTGAGCTCCGGCGCAGGCCTGCAGATGGTGTCGTGCGGCGCCGACAAGACCATCCTGTTCCGACAGCTGCGACATGTGAGTGTGCCGTGTAGTATCACGCTTTTATGCTCAGAAGAGGTAGGCACAAGTGTGCGGTACGACGATATTTCTAATGTTTGAAAATGGACTACAATGTTTGTTCGTTATAAGTAACTACGTGTCTAAGGTTCGCTGTACTGGCTTTTTTGTGAGGGACTCGCTCGTTTTGACAGTAAACATGCTCCACTTGCTTGTTTTGAGGTTGGAGCTCCGCTCTGTCATCTGTGAGCTCGCTTTGCTCGTTAGTAGCAAGAATAAGCTCTGCTTATTTGTGAAATCTGTGAGCTCGCTCGTAGTGAGAGTAATCTCTGCTCATTTGTGTCATATGTGAGCTCGCTTCGCTCGCTCGTCCCAAAGCTGAGGTAGGTCCTCTGGCTTTTCTTGAAAGGAGACTCGCTTCACTCACTCTTCTAATGAGCGCATCGACTCTAGAATCATCGATCTAGCTGAACACGCTTTTAGCCGCACTTATTTGAATTTCGACGCATGTTTCCGTTCCAGAGCCCTGACGGCGGCTACCAGTTCCAGCGCGGGCAGAACGTGTCGGGGCGCACCACGCTGTACGACATGGAGGTGGACGCGGGAGGCAGGCATATACTCACGGCGTGTCAGGTACGTTGTTGATGAGGACATTGTAAACAACTGTAACAGAATAAACAAAAAACCTGAGAATGGGTGATTAGTACTCATCATTATGAACAATTTTACCATGTGACCTGTACGGGCAGTAGTAGTAGCACACTGAAACAGCAATAAAATAATATGTTATAATATATTTTTTGATAATCCAACAAACGGATTATTTTATTAATTTTTATCCCGTTGGTGACTTTATTGTTCTGTTTAGCAATATAACTTAATTGTCGTACTGATAATGTGTATTGTGTTATTCCAGGACCGTAACGTGCGTGTGTACAGCGCCGCTCACGGCAGACACACGAAGACGTTCAGAGGTACCACCGCCGAGGACGGAACGCTAATCAAGGTAAGTTACACTACGGCCTGATTGTGCCTCGCAAAAATATATCTTTTGTCAGTTTTTACGTACTTTCAAACATAAATTTTGAGCCCACGGGTGAAAGATATCTGGCGTTGGAATAAAACATACTTTTTATAAACAAGATTTTTACGAGTTCCTCTGAGCAAATCCTTTTTATTTGATACCCATATCAAGCAGGAGATTTAAAAAAACTAGGTTAGTTGGTATGTATATAGGTCGAAACCCATAACTGAAATTTATAACAGTTATCCCCAACAAACTGAGCTGAAATTTTATTTTAGTCGCATGAAAATGCACGATTAGCTAAAGGATATTCCTAATCCAATATGGCGGACCAATTATTTATGTGCACTCCCATGATATGACTATCAAAGAGTATGATTATGCTATAATTGCAAAACGTTTTCTTTATTATTCTGTTTTCCTTCTCAGGTAGCGCTAGACAACAGCGGCATCTACCTGGCCACGTCGAGCACAGACAAGATCCTGAGCGTGTACGACTACTACTCGGGCGAGTGTATGGCCACCATGTACGGCCACTCCGAAATAGTTACCGGCCTCAAGTGAGTACTTTAGGGACCCTGTGGCTTCTATATCGCTACATATGAACTATAGTGGCATGTATCGGTCACATACCCACTATAACATAGATCTGACGATTAAAACTTATATCGCGCTATCAAAGTTTCCACTACCTGATGAGCTTACTTAATTAAATGCAAATAAGATCCAACAACAATTTATTAGAAACGTTCATACTAAAACCCATAGACTATATACACACAATCAAAGCGCGATTTTTCGAGAGGTAACAGGTTCAGTATCATTCTGCCAGTTACATAATGATATCAAAAGTCCATACAAAAGTCATTTCGTAACTGTTATAATGTAATTATTTTTTTTTTAATAATCTTGTGTCTAAATGTTCATATTTCGAAACGAATTTCTAAGTAATGTGTTACATAAAATACAAGGTAGTGGAGATAGGTTATTATGTGTTCTAAAGTCCTAACCACGGACAGTCATTCAAATTAGTATGAAAAACTAAAGTAAAACTTTGTCGTAACTTGTCGAAGGTATAAACGACTAAACTATGTTTTATTTTGGTTACCAACCCCTCCGTGATATCCCATATGTATTGCGCGTGTATTTGATGATTTATTTTGTATGTGAATGCTCCAGGTTCACGCCGGACTGCCAGCACCTGATCTCGGCGTCGGGCGACGGCTGCATCTTCGTGTGGAGAGTGCCGCACGACATGGTCGTCACTATGAGAGCCAGGCTGGCGCAACAGGCCATCCGACAGGGCAAGTGAGTGTATACATTAATTCTCTCAGGTCCACTTGCAGAAAAACTTAACTTCAGAGTCAAGTGAAGCACGAGGTTAAATTGATAATATTATATATGACAAATTGACAATTATCCTCGCGTTATCAACTATCTCTGAGATATTTTTTTCGTGCAATTGGGCCTTAACCCCTTAAGTGCCCGAAACGAGTATCCACGCGAGACACAACGGCTTTTTAATAGCGAGTAAACCTTTTTACTTTCAAGTCGCTGCTAACACCATCTATCGCCGTGGGATTCTGTCTATGGGATGAGGCATTTGTATGCTATATTATATTATCTGTAAATGTGTATAATTATAGACTTGTCGTAATTTGTTGTAGAAAAGTGTCAGCGCCCAGTAACGGCATGTCGGGCTTGGACAGCGAGAGCGACTCTCACTTCGGCTCGCCGCCCAGGGAGCTGCCCTACGAAGGGAACAAGTTCGGCACGCCCGTCGTACCGGACTATACGTGAGTAGGAGTACCAGTGTCCTAACAAAACAACCCGGCATAGTTGACAGCAGTGTTGGCCCAGTGGTAACGGCCGCGACTTACAAGCTGTAGGTCGTGGGTTCGAACCCAGGCAGGCGCTTTACTTTGTGGAAATTATTTCATCACCACTGCTCTCAAAACGGTGAAGGAAAACATTTTGAGGGAACCGGCATGACTTAGAACCAAAAATACAAAGACATGTGACATTCACCAACCTGTACTGGGCCCGCGTGGAGGGTTATGACCCATTCCCTCTCACAGAAAGGAGGCCTGTGTCCAAGCAATAAGATAATTATAAGACTAATGATAATTGCAAGTCGTCGATTGTCGAATTGCCAAAATATACGGGATAGATCACGTGACATTTCGATAGCACTTGGCATCCCATACATTTTACCAATCGCTACTGTGACGCTATCGTTGATAGAATAAATTAATGAATGTCACGTCGTCGTGTATAGCTCTATTACGTATTTAATACCCATAATATTTATGTGACGGAACTATCTACACGCCTATTGCAAGTGCTTGTCGAATCACCCCTTGCAGTAGGCATCTAGGTAGTCTCAATAAAAATACCTTGGAAGATTTGGCTATAAGTGGGATAGTGTAGGCTCAAATAAGAAAATTGTACACAGGCTTCGAATTGGTCGCCTGCCAACGTGGGCTAAGAAGAGCTTAGGGGACGAAGCTGCTGCGGGCGACACTCCCGCGCCCGAGCCGCCCGCCCGGGGCAAGTGGGCCACCAGGATCAACCCCAACACCGGTACATGCTTCTTTTACTTATAAACTTTTATTAGAGCTATGAGCTGTGATGGCCCCGACTTACGTGTCATGGTTTTGAACCCAGGCAGGTGCTTTACTTTGTGTTAATTATTTCATCATCGCTGCTGTGAAAACGGTGAAGAAAAACATCGTGAGGAAACCGGCATGACCAAGAACAAAAAAACCAATTCGAAGACATGTGACATCTACCAACCCGCACTGGGCTTGCGTAGTGGATTAAGGCCCGTTTGTTCTCTCACAGAGAGGAGGCCTGTGTCCCAGCAGTGGCAACATTAAAAGGCTGATGATGATGACTGGAGCATTTGTAAATGAACTAATAAAACGTTAATACGTTCACAATTTCAGCAGCAGTCTCTACAATTGTGTCTTTTAGAGACCGCTTCCGGGGAAATACTACCACCATGTATTTTTTTGCCGCCAAACAGCGTGTCTGCGTTTTGGCATGTTATAACTGCTCGGTCAAATAACTGTGCAACTGGCGCTGTGACGTCACTTTCGACCATGTTATACAAGGACATGACACTTTGTCTCTAGAGGTACAAACGCATCTAAGGTGATTTTGCCATTGCAGGTGACCATAGATTGCTGTGATAACAAGTATTTAGTTAAGCCGTTAGCTGACGGAAATTGCGTGTATTACGTCCCGTTTCCTAATTTATTTCGTTATTTTAAAATGCACCTAACTGCACATGACTTAAAGCCCCAATTTAAACGACAAGTTAATTTATGTTCGACAGAAAAACGCGGTGACTCAGACGGTTCTAAGGACAGTTCTCTAGATAGCGGTACCGACACACGATACATCGAGAAGCGGAAAGATCAGACCAGTGTCAAGCAGGTTAG
This sequence comes from Anorthoa munda, assembly GCA_945859665.1. Taxonomy (NCBI): domain Eukaryota; kingdom Metazoa; phylum Arthropoda; class Insecta; order Lepidoptera; family Noctuidae; genus Anorthoa; species Anorthoa munda. Next base: position 7,351,758 of record OX243917.1, on the reverse strand, counting down.
TGCCGTATGTGTGTGTAGATAGAGTGTGTTTTACTGTGCAGCACACGGCCGTTAAGACATTTTGAGTTTTAGGAGAGCTCGATATGTTAACGGATGCGTTACGTGTCTTATTTGATAAAAGAATCTAACGTATTAGTATTGGACTTAAAACAGTTTTTGGTGCAATCCACACTGTTGATATTTTAATTTTATTTCTTTCAAAGATCTAACTACCTACAGATTGTAACCACAGAACAGATAAAAGAGGTTAGAAAAGAAATAGTTCGTGATTTGTATTAGATTATAAACCTACGCTCGTGTTTTAATACCTAATTATATATGCTGTTGCATACACTACTTTATCTTCACTCATACAGTTTAAATAAAACAAAAGTGGAAAGCGAAAAATATGTGGTATGGCGGGCAATTTAGATTCTCATTGCGCAGCGCGCGCATCCACAGACAATGACACTTCTTTTCTACATTAAGTCAATGAGCCCATACGCACCAGAAAATTAAAAAGTAAAAGTGTGCTATCAAAATTTAAAAGTTATTTTATGATGAAGTTGCTTCATACTCATTCTGCTTACCATCAACTCTTTGAAATCATTAGTCGTGATTGGCCTTTTAGGAACTGTGCGTTAAAGTATTTTAATAATGATGTGGATACTCGTTTTTAATTTGTTTATCAAATAAGACATGTAAGTAAGATGCACTGTAAAATATATGTGTGGCGGTTGGTGACTATGGGGCAGTGTAGCCGTCGTTTATACTTGCATATAACTAGACTCAGATATGTATACAGGGTGTCTTTGAAACCGACGCGAAAGGAGTACCATAGATTCAGTATATAATTCAGAAACAAAAGTCAAAAGAATTTAAGAATTATATTTCTCACAAGAACTTGCATAATAGTTCACTTAAAAAAGTTTGATACTATGTGCTTACATCTAATCTAAATGACTATTAATATTTGTCTCTAGCTAGCACAGCTGATATTTTTCCTCAATAATCGGAAATTATTTCTGTTTCAGTGGGTTTATTTCGAGATTTTACTAATGCTCACTCGCGTTATCGTAAACGATCTCGTAAGACAATTTCTATACAAAAAAGTGGTTTCTCCGTAAGGACCAGCCACCAGACGGCGCTTATGCAGTTTCAATACGAATTGACGTTTATGTTAATGCAATCCAGCGTGAGACAAAACTCCCACTAAGCCCACTGAACAGTATTTAGTTCTCACATAATTGCTAGTTGTTGTCCGATGACATCTGCCAAAAGTAAAAACAATTTTCTTTTTGCTATTTGTTAATTTTAATTTTTGATATTTTCGCGTTTGACCCCTATCTCGTATAATGGTACGGGATGATGTGATCGACAGTGAGGCACGCTTGCCTAGAAGTAACTTATTCACTCTTGGCTTAAAGACTCCTAGGTTGTAACTATCAGGAAATACACAATTATCCCCATAGTCACCATTTTATGTAAAACGCGCTGACTATTTTGTGGCTTCCTTTTTTTTAAATACAATATTATGTAAACATCTCACCATATAAACTCAGGCGAAGTAAACTTGAAGTGAGTTTGTAAATTTCTAGCTTTAGGACTGAGCGTTATTCGAGCTCACTTCATCTTTTTACCTTGAGTTGTTTACATAATAGACGGCAGTTTGCTTTACAATATTTTCCAAAGCTCAAAATTCTCAGCGTGAATTAGTTATTAACATAATATTATAATTGTTTGTAATCACTCATACGGTTGATGGTATGGTGTTGGTAGTTTGGTGACTGTTTTCTGTGTGTACAGTCGGCAGCAAAAGTAACTTAACGCGGCTTGCGGTAGGAGTTGCTTGGTAGAAAACGTCACGTAACGAGACGTTCGGTTCCGTTCGGCGTGATTCGGATATTATCGTCAAATGCTGGCCGCCGTATTTGTTATTACCCGACTGAAAGGAAAGGGTTATGTTTTTCGCGCGTATCTTGTATGTATGCATGTAATATGCTTTATTACCTCATATCTTTTAAACCGCTAGACCGATTTATATAATTAAGACCTCTTTAGATAAGTCTTGACCGCCCAAGTGTTCTTAGATAGGTGAAGTTAAAAAAAAAATAAACCTGGCGGATTTTGGGCGCCATATTGTGCGCATCCCAATTTTTTTTCTTTCAAACCCATCGAGAGGGGTATCAAAATGAAAGGCTTTAAGAGGTGATTACGAAAATATATGCCACTTATATGTTTAAAAGTAATTTGAAAAAAAAAATATGACTAAGAACTTATAAATAAAAAAGTGGTAAATTCACCATACATTCACAATGTAATTCAGGTAATAGATAAATATTAATTAATAAAAACATCTGTATAAGTTATAAGTTTTTGCTGCTGACTGTACTTTTATGTTAATATTCTTGTGAGGTATGGCGGAGTTTATGTATACAATAGGTTGTTTTTATTTCCACTGTTTTTCACATTAATTCGTTAGTTCTTTAGTCAAACTCCACAATACTTCGCCTTTTTCCTTTTTTATAACGATATTTTTCTTTTAATTTTACATTTTGTGAATGGTTTATTTTTTTCTTTATTTTCCCCTGATCTCACACACTATTAAAAATGGTCTTGGGTTTTTGTTTCCTATTATTTTTTTATCCGTTTTTGTTTACTACACGGTCAAAATTGCTGTGCATCTCGCTGAAATATGACCCCACTCCCGCCTACCCGCATTCGCCCCGTGGGTCAATAAGCGAGAGTCGATGACGTCATAGTTATCTTGACAGTGTAGTACTGACAAAGCCGAAGCTAGAACAAAGTGGGATATAACTAAAAGGGTAAAATAAACAAAGAAATAAACCGTTGACTATGGTTGTGGTTAACTTTGACTAGAGGCCGAAATCGCTGAACTTATCCCAGCTACCTCGCGTTGAAGCATTGTTCAGGAATTTCGATGCGACTATGAGAAAGACATTCGATATTCTCACTGTCTCGCCCAGGGTGGAAAAGGTTTTTTTATTTTTATTTTTTTGACATGTTTTGTTCATATTGTTTTCGCTTTTTCCTTCCATTTTCGTAAAATAATTCATCGTGATACAGTCATTTGTTTGTTTTTCATATTTTACATTAAACAAAAAAACATAATGTTAGTTTTTTTTTTGTTAGTCACATGCAGCTCATTATTTTTGCGCATATTTTTGATTGTGCTTGTGTGATGTTTTGCTCGTTATCTATATCTTATAAACATCGATGTCTGTATTTATGTTCCCTATGAACTCCGAAACGACTGGAGCGATTTTAATGAAAATTTAGGCAATATTCGGATTAGCCCAACAGGTGATAGCGCTTTGGTAGCGAATAAGACCGCGGACAAAAGTTAGTTTTAGATATTTCACATAAGATTTATATTTTTTTATTTAAAGTTTTTTTATATCAATTGAGTTAGCTAAACGTTTCGCGATTGAATCAAGAAAGGCAGCGTTTAAATATAAAGAATTTAACGGGAATGTTATTATTATGAAAAAATTATAATTATTTTTCAGACTAGTGTATCAACTGCAAGTATATTTGCAACGATTTACTTGTATTTTGCTTAAATAGTTTTCTCATTGTACAGTTAGCGTTAAAAAATGTGGTCAGACAGATTCAACTACTGAGAAAATAAAACTATATTTCAAGCAGTGTTTCAGAAAGAATACTTTATACGATTACTGTCATTCAGAAAAGCTTTTTACACAATTGAGATATGGTTTAGTTTTCTTAGTAGTTCAGATAATTTTGGACAAGTCTATTCGTCATAGATTTTTTCGCTGACCGTACTGCATGGTGTTCGCATGTATATCTGCTACAACATTGTGTGCTTCTGTATGTCCGCTGTAACAAAGTGTAATTATTAATATTTTATTAATGATACCGTCATGAATTCCGTAAAAAAAACGTATGAAAACGTTTGCATCTAGATATGTCACCGAGTTATTACGAATACCGTAAGTTTATAAGGCCCACTTGCAATAAAAACTTACTCAGAGTTATTTGCGAGGTTAAATTGACAATATTGTATGACAAACTGCCAATTTAATCTTGTGCTAGCAACTTCAGTAAGTTATTCGTGCCCCACTAATAAATCATGCAGCGGTGCACGCTAATAAATCATGTAAGATTGAAAACTCGTTCTTCAAACTAAGGCACGCATATATAAACTATCGAATTTGGATGAGGTTTATAGTATATAAAAATATCTGTTTACACTATATCGAGATTTTTTAACCTCGCAAGATGTATAACAATCTTACGTTGTTTGCAATAATCCGGAGTCAGTTCATTGAGTACCTTCTTGATTAGTTTGTATATTTTTGACTGAATCATCTTATATACCTGCACGCAGTTTATAAATATATTTTGCATGTATCAGGATGAAGCATAATTATTTAAATACTTTTTTCTTTAAATACATAGACAACTACATTTAAGAATGAGGCATTCTTTTTTTGTTTGTAGTTTTTATCTTTCAAAAGTGTTTGTTAAAAGTCAAATGAAAATAAATGATTTCACTTTTTAAAAACGATTCTATTCTCCTTTTTTGCAAATAATGGTAACTGCTGTTATAGTAAGCTATCTTTCATAGAGAGGTGGCCTGTGTCCCAGCAGAGGAAGTGCTTAATACTATTATAGTAAATACTTCGCTTATGCAAATCAAATTCAAACCTCTGAAAGTCTTAATAATTTAAAATAGCAAAACCACATTAGTCAATCATAATTATTCTTCATTCTAACAGGTTTTTATGTCCGTCTCACTTATTTACATTATTTTATGTTTGTCGACGTTAGGTTACGATTAATTTGTCGAAAAGTCGCGCGACTGAGACGCGGACGCGACATCACACCGATGACTCGTCTCTTGGCAGTTTTAAGTACGAGGTGCGGTTCATTTTTTGTTTTTATTACATTATTATTATTTTTTGTTGCATTTTGATTGGTTTTTGTTTATAATATTTCATTATTTTTTGCACTATAAATAAATAATTAAATATCATTATTTAGCGCTCAATGTATTTTAACATCATTAAAGAAGGGTTACGTTGTACTCTTATTATCAGTCAACTTTTGTGAAAAAAGTAAGGTGTCAGAATTGTTTCAACCATTACTTGAGTAGCCCTATAATCGGATACGGATATGAGCTCGGGTTTTTCTCAATTTGAAATGATTTACAGAATAAGAAAGAAGTTTAAATTCGTTTAGCGCTAATCTATTGTGATACAAGCTTTGATGTAAAATAATAAAAAAGTCGGCATCGTCAATAACCCGTTACGCAATTAATATTTCTTAACATCAGACATAATAGGGTAGATTCTTAAAAAAATCTATTGGATCCGTCAGTTAAATTACCAATAATAAAATTGGACTCGTATTTTTCAAGATGATGATGACACAGTGTGTTGAAATTTAGCTTGACGTCATACTATTTACCTAGAAGTGACATTATAAGCTCCTGAGTTTTGATGCGCTTTATCATTGCATCTTTTTATAGATTAAAAGCAAAAAATACGTGTCAAAATATTTTCGATAATCTGACGGACTGATTAGATTTCTTTTTATTCAGGAATCCGCCCTATTTTCTAGTTTTTTGTGAAGTATTTATATGCTTGTTTCCCTTCAGGACCAAGAGTCAACGGAACACGACGGCGACATCGAGGACATCTCGGACGGCGAGCGCACCTCGTCTTCAGAGAGAGGAAACAGGACCACCTACTACCCAGGGAACAACGATGATGAGACGCCCGGGTGAGTCGGGCTGGACTGTCTATACTGCTTCGCGGTTTACTGTCCAATAAGGAATATGCATGAAACAATATTTTTTATTTGAAAAACGAACGAGATATAAAAAATTAAAGAAATATATCTGTTCCTCTCTACTAAAACGCCGTTTGCTATGGCAGTTGTATGTGCCATCTGACGTCAGATGACACGGCAGACTTCTCTTTCTAATTCTCATCTTTGGCCCTGTATATCTTTGTGTCTGATCAAGATATTTTTTTTTACTTAACTTACATAGTTAATAAGTATTTAAATTAGCAAATAAAAAAACATGTAATTTCCGTATTCGCATTCTCAATTGGCAACAAGAATTTTAAATGAAATAGACTGTAATATGAGCATGAATTACGCGCCCTGCTGTGCGACCGTGAAGGTTTTGCAACATAATATTAAACAAACTTAAAAAAAAAACTTTGATTATAAAATCAGTGGTATACAACTAAAAATATAGCAGATACTTCTTAACTCACAAAATGTCTAATGTCAGTGTGCCTCTTGGCATAGGCCTCCTCTAACAGTTTTGCACTGGGGTCTTTCCTGAGTTACACCTCTACACCTTAGAACAGTGGCCTTTTAAATACGTCGCAGCGTTTAGAAAATAGAATACTTTTTGTAGCCACTGGTGCTAATCAAAAATATTATTCCTTCAACAGAGAGTTCATGGTAAACGCGATGGATGCCGATGTGCTACGAGAGTCCATGCGGCGCTCCAAGCGCTGGACGGGCGAGACGCGCCTGGAGCTGCCGCCGCCGCACGCCAAGCTCAGCGGCACTCCAGTGGACTCTGACGACGACGAGGTAAGTCCACCAGCTCAGCCGACAGCAATCCACTGAATAAGCTCTCCCCCGAGCTCCGCCAGGACACTCGTTTCTCCATTCAGGTTGTCCCGGCCATATATTATCGTCGTCTTTAATTTTGCCACTGCCGCCAGCAGTGAAAAAACTAATTTTGCCGCCTCTGAGGCTCTTCTAAGGGAGAGGGAGACATATTCACACATACTCCAAGGGTGGAGGCCTGAGTCCCAGTTTACTAACTAACATGTTTATAGTAACAGTCAAGTTTAACGAAATTTCCATGTTTCTCCCCTAGGTATCAACGCCCTCTGGCGACAACACGGAGCGCAACCCGCTGTCGGGCTCGTGCGAGTCGCTGGACACGGCGGGGCGGCGCGAGAAGTACCTCAAGTCCGCCTTCGACAGCCTCAGTGGTGCAGAGCTGGACGCCACACTCACGGGGGGTAAGCACACATCATCATCATTTCAGCCGAAAAACCTCCACTGCTGGACATAGGCCGTCCCCAAGCGTAAACACATAAGTACTACTTTAATCTAACCGCGTAGAGGATCGCTTCGCTCGCTCTCATGTGTCAGCGCGCTTGACTCTAGAGTCGTAGGCGGGCTCACTTCGCTCGTTTGTCTTTAGAACTTACTCGTGTCAATAGTGAGCTCGCTGCACTCAACGTATCGTAAGGACTCGTGTAAAGTCTCGTGGGTGCTACAGTCGCTCGGCTCGTACGAATTCATTGTTCCATTCACCGTACAATTTCACAGTTCTAACCTAACCTGCTAGGTAGGTTAACTTCACTCGCATTCACTTGCTGGTCTTGTGGGGACTCGCTTTGTTTGCTCATCGCTTGAGTAAGAGCGTAACACATCTGTCTGTGGGCTCCCTTCGCTTGTTCGTTACGAAACTTTGAAAGCTTCGGTAATTTAGATAACCCCATGGTCAAGGTAGTTAGGTTAAGATAGAGTAAGCTTCGTGTGATAGTGGAGCAGAAGAAAGGTCTGCTGCTCCACTATCACGCCATGCTTACTCTACGCCGATAGGGGTGCCACTGAAGCCGCAATCGGCGTAGTCATCTTCTGGGCCCAAAAATATATAAAAAGTTGACTCGAAAAGAATAAGAAGGCGGAGAAAGACAGACTACAATAGTTTCGGCAATGCGGACCATTACCGCTCCATTTCACTTTTTCGATAGGTTTTTTTTTAATATGTTCTTACTTCATTACAATTATCCTCTCCCTAGGCAATACGTCCCTATCGTCACAACACCTGTCCCGCGGCGCGGCGCCGCCCGCGCGGCCGTCCCCCGCGCCCCGCACGCCCTCCAAGGTCATGGACCCCGAGGCTGCCCGAAGACGCGAGGAGCTCAACCGGCGGATACTGGAGACCAGGCGTCAGCTCGAAAGTGTGAGTATTGCATGCCGAACAAGCCGACGGCCTACTGGAATTAATATAAGCTGACATTAGTGTACCAGTGTGGAGCCCCGTCGCAGGATACCGCCCACCTCCTTGTCTGCCCTTCATGCAGGGCCACCTGTACCTTTCCGAATCTGACCGTGGCGAATGAGAGAGCTGTCCGAGTAGCTGCGGACAAACTCGGAATGGTTGAGACCATAGTTTGAGTTAATCGACACGAAATAAGAAGTGTAAAATCAAGACTGTATTGTATTGTTGAATGTAAAGTTTGATAAATTAAACACAAAACTATTAAAGATTCTGGCTAATCTTTTCCTAACTGGGTCGGCTTTCCATTCTAACCGGTTGCAACCAAATACCAGTCTTTTATAGATCTATAGTACTCCCCAATCTTTTTGGCCGCTTTGAAGTTATGGTTAAGTCAGGGGGGTGTCACTCCGCAGTTTAGGTACAATCGGCCGGCGGTACCCTCTAGAGGAAATAACGCATTAGGTTGCCGCTTACCGCTCGGCTCGCACGTTAGACACGTTATTAATTCTATGATTTATGCTGCAAAGAACAATGACTTCTAAACGTACTTCTAAGGCCTTTAAAAGATATTGTTATGTTAACGGGTGTTTAAATAAAGCAAAGAAGAATGAATCGATATTAAGTTTTTTTAAAGTACCGAAAGATTTTGAAAGATAAGCTATTTTTTTGTACCTATTTAAATCATTACATAAATACTCTGTAACTATCGGTAGTAGGTGCATAATGAGTACGAGTTTTGTATAAAAATATAAGCATTTTGGTGTTCCTAAAAGAATGAATAGATGTGTGAAATACTAATAATTAGGTACCTACCTACTTAGATATTTTAGATTTTCGTGTTGTTCACAAATAAAATTTGATTTCTTTTTTTATTGAATAGTTACCGTTTTGTTAACATAAAAATAAATGCTTTAGATCCAGTTTAAAATAAATTATAATTGCCTAAGTAGTTACCTACTTAACCTAAAAATATACCAATAGCCTGAGTAAGTGTACGCACACGTTAACGTTTGTATATAAAACTAGGTACTTACTTATACCAAACGAACAAACAAACAATATTTCCTAAGAGTTCTTCAAGCCAACTTTAAATAAACTAACAAAAAATATCACTAAAGAGTAAACAAAGAGGTAGGTACCTATACTCAATTTGAAATAACGTTAGACGTCTTTCCAACTCGTTTTACAGTCCGTTCAACCGATTTTATGTTCCATCTCGTACACATAAGGATGATGTAAAAAGCACAAATTTGTTACCAAAACCAACTGTTTACTACAGCTTCCATTTGTCGTATCACCAACGCAATAGAAGTCAAAATCGATTGACCGGGCTGTAAAATGGGCTTATTTAAATGTCTAATGTTATAGTAAATGAAATTTAGGTAACCTAGTTTTCATTTGTTAAGTACCTAACAAAATGACGATCTATAATATTCATTGTCTATCTACCTACTTGACCGTGTAACCATAGGCATCAAACATAAGAAAGATTACACCCTTGAGTGTCCATCGCGCCAAATATAACAATGGTAATTTCTATTGTGTCTGCTAATTGACACTTGAATCATTACGCGGTCAAGTAGGTAGATAGTGGATGTAAGCGAAAGCGGCAAGTCGACAACCCTTACGAGCAGAGTCAAACCGCGCCAGACAGCGACGGAGATACGCGTTAGAAGAGAGCGGCAACGTTTATGTGATTATCACGTTAGGCACTGAGCGCTTATGCGAGCTGAATTGCACTTTGTTGCTTACTAGCAGGAGTCTCTATTTCAATGAATTATTGCACGAAGTGACTCTTCTGTACTTGTACTATTATTTATTCTGTGGGTTAAGTTATGGCTACAATGGCTACGTAGTAGTAAATCTCATACTGAAACAGCTACGCGAGCGCATCGGAAAGCCTTTGTTCAGACCGGCAAAAAAGATTGAGGATTACTGTAACTGGTTATAACACGATTCCCATTGGCAAGGCGTGACAGATTACCTGGCTTCTGACTATTTGTGACTACTGTCAAAGATCTATAAATGACAACCGGGACCAACAGCTTAACGCTGAGGCACGAAGGATTCTCGGCATGTAAGGAGATTCCTTCGTATGTCCATACGGCCCCAGGTCCCATTGAAAACCAGCGTTTTATCTCTTTGGAATTTATACTGAAACGGGCCCATAAAAAAAACAGAATGTTTTAAAATAAAATCTTTTTAGTTCCAATTTGGTGTCCTTTTTAACTTATTCATTTCATGTTTTAATTTAAAAAAAAAACGTTGTCCCACACTAGGAATTTCTCTTGTATCGTGGGTGCGTGCACCCAGATTCTGAACAACTATCATACAAATATTTGTTCCGTACGAGAATCGAACCTGCGACACGCAGCGCAGCAGTCGATCGCTCAATCACTGCGCCCACCGTGTCGTCCAATTGTCAATATATTGTGTTATTTTCCCTAAAATATAATCCCGTGGTTTCCAGGTGGCGTTCCGCTCGAACCTGAAGTCGAGCCAGTCGACGACGGACCTGTCGTACATCCCGGAGAAGGACAGCTCGCGGCGCGGCCGGCCCGTGTCCATGGCCGTGCCACCCAACTCGCGGCCTTACGGTAGGCTAGCGCTTGTTCTTGTGTCACAAGGAGATTGAGTATTCAACTGTGGTATTTGAAGAAAAGGTCAAATTTAATTTGCAAGATTTGCCAAAAAATCAAAAAACCAAAAAAAAAAAAAAAAAAAAAAAAAAAAAAAAAAAAAAACTAAAACGCCTAACGCGGCTAGCGGCTATCAAAATTAGCTTTATTGCCTAAGTAATTGTTCATACTCTTTTCCCTTTGTCTTGCCGAATTCAATTACGAAATAAGGCTGCGGTACAGAAAGTAAATAAAAGCATGTACAAAAAGTTTCCAAACAATTAGAGGAAAAATTATACTTTCATTTCGATAATGCACGTGACCATTTTACTAAAAATATTAACTGTACGTACTTGTAAGAATAATAAGTCATCAAATGACTGTTTTAATATTGCAAAAGTGAATACCAAGATTGTATATCAATCAATCAGAATGGTTTTAATTACATTTTAAGAACTTGATCTAATTTAGCAACCATTCAGATTACATCTTCTAAAAAATTAAGGAAATGTTACCTCATTTATGCCACAATTACCGATACCCGATTTTATGAATACTCAATTTCTATGAAAATACAGTCAAAGTTGTACTTTTAATTAAAAAATTTTTCTTCATGTTAAATTATTCGAAAGTATACTTTTTGTATACAAACTTTGACTGTATGAACCCTGTGTGATTTCACTAACGTGTGATGTCATTAAATATTACTTATAAACGCTTTACTTGGTATCCTAGTGAAATAAATTTTATTATTATTGTTATCAAATTTTTCAAATGCCGCCCCATCCAGATACCATCATCAACAAAGCGTTTATAAGTAAAACGATCATCGCTAAATACTAACAAACACCAAAATTGTTTCCCTAACGCTGACCAGGAATATTGCCATGTCCGGAAGAGAACCTGGACAGTCTGAACTCGAACTACTTCGATAGTTTGAACCCTTACCTCGACTACCGGAACAAGAACCCCTACGCGATACCTGCGAATTTGAACCATAAGATCATACCGGATTACTTAGATAACGTGGTCCCCTACGTCCCCCCACACGCGAACATACCGACCACTCAGACTGATAGACGTAATACGCATTACACCCCTTTCGATACTAAACCCATGGTCTTCAAAGAACAGTTGCCTCAAAAGCAACCCCTAGCCTTCACTATAGACATGACGAAACCTGTCCAATCTAAAGTCTTCAACCGTCTATTCCCTGAAAAAGAGCCACGCGAACCTAAACCACGAAATTTCACGTTAAATCTAACGAAAAATGATGAGAAACCAGCACCGCCTAAGTCTGTAAAACCCGCCCGGAGTATATTCAAGAATTATAAGTCTTGCCCTGTATCACCAGTGTCCGAAGAGTGTAAGTGGGCTGACAAGGCCAATCAGAAGACTCAAAAAGCTGACACAAACTCCTTAGATCCTAAAAAGAGGAATTCTTTAAGCTTTTTCGTAGGTTTTGATAATAAAAATCTTAGGGATAGCGGTAAAAGTATAGTTGATACTATCAAATCGGATACTGAAAAGATGATCGCAGAGATTACTAAGAAATATGGTGATTTGGATGAATACGATGTCGCGAGAGGTCGGGATGACCTGGACTTAAAACCTACGAAGGAAAAAGACGACGGTAACTTCTCCTCAGACTCATTAGAAGACTGCAGTCTCAGCCAAGATGCTAGTTGTAAAAATAAATTGTTTTCTAAGAAAGTTTGTAAAAAACATACCAAGACTATACCGAGACGAGCTGTGTCTAACTATGAAATCTACGGCAGTGAGAAGCCTGTAGTCCCCGCGAAGCCCGCGTACATAGCCAATCAGAAGAGCTCCACGCTACCGAGGAACATGCCATCGAACCTCGACGATATCGACGAGGACTCCATGAAGTACAACTCCAACATGTACAGATGCCAAAGTGTTTTAACTAAGAGATGTGTAACACGCTCTAACGAATCAGTTCTGAGTGATAATTCTAACTGTTCTAGCATTTCCAATGAGATTTTCCTCAAATATGGCAACGAAGTCGCCTTCCAACAAGCGAAGTTTGACAGCAGCAGATACAATTTGAACGATTCGCAGAACTGTTCGTACGAAAACATTCACGACACGGAGTACTTAGAAAACCACAGACACAGTAGCGCTAGCTTCTTTTTGAATCAGAAGAAGTACATGAAAAACAGTTGTAGCCAAGAATCCGTGCTCTCTGACGACTTTCTGGACAACGACAACCAACTGTGTAGAACTAACTGTAACTCTTTAGAGAGTGTGCTCTCTGATGACTCGGAATGTACCAAAAGTGCGCCTCTGGAAATGTTGTTTGAAGGCGCTAAGCCGAAGAAACAACAAAAGAACCCGAGCATGCCACGAAATAGTAAAAGTTGTTACGAATTCGATAATACGTCTAAAAGTTACGGCTCCAGTCCTAACAATGCTTATTTCGGTTACATGTATAACAATTATTTAGGAGAAGCGTCCTCCCCTAACTACAGAGAAAGTAAACCTAACATTGTGACTACGAACCCGAAACCGCCCGCGACCAAAGTGTACGGGTTTGATGTGCCGGTGGATGGACACAAAACTGTTACAAGATCCAAAAGTCTATACGATTCATCAACAAAACAACCTCCTCCAGCTAAGAATATTGCGTATTATTTCGACGGAAATAATATTCAGCAGTATAATAAAGAAAAGAAACTTAGCGACGAGATCCCGAGGTTGAACAAGACTGATTACATGGTGAACGCGAGCAAATCGCTGCAGCCCAAATTCGCTGATAAGTACAAGAGTCAAATGGAAGGTTGTGAAAAGAATGCGATGGTCAAATCTAAAAGCTGTAGTTTTGAAGTAGTTTTAGAACCGGCTTCAAAACCAAATCCTTTGAAAAATCTTATGGAGAAACGAAACTCTCATGTTCAAAAGAATTTGGAGAAATTCGAAGAACAAATACGAAAGAACACACAGACGAAGGTTAGTAAAAATCAGCTAAATAAAGAAAAATCGAATGGCAAATATAATAATGCTACTAAGAGCCTAGAAAGAGGTTCCGGCCAGAAGAATAACAATACTAAAATAACCATGGAGTTTGTGCCGCACAAGCCTCCCAAACCAATCAAAAGAACGTCTTCTGTCAAAATGAACAACAGACTCAAAGCGAACATAGAAAAGTCAGGATTGACGTCATCGATATCTTCCCAGTATAAAGCAAAACTAGATGGTCTGCATAACAAGAACTACTTAGCCAATAAGAAGCCTGAAGATGCCAACTCTAACGTAGAACCAGATAGCACTGAGAAACATTTCGATGTGTTTGTCAAAGAAAAAGACGTGAATGAAAATAAATCTGAAATACAGATGGATAGCTTGGAAGTGTACGCGATGCAACGGATGGAGAGACTGAAGCAAGTGAGCATGGACTCCCTCGATGTAGACGCTAATGATTTCGCTAAAGACTCCTTAGATTATTATGCTGAACAAGATAATAAACTGTACGCAAAAACTGCCAAAGACCAACTAAATCTGAAACTTGCTAGAAATGATTTATCACGTCCTTCGCACAGCAGGCAAAATGACACAAAAGAAAACATATCGCCAGAGATGACCGATGAAATTAAAAAATATAAGAACATAGAGAGAAAAATAGAGATCATCAACAAATTAGTAGAAATGGAGGAGAAGAGAATTCTACAAGAGAAGATACTCAAAGAATGGAGAATGAGACCGTTGAAAGCTAATATAAATGATGGGAAAGGAGTTGTAAAGTTATTATCTAAGAAATTCGAGAAGTTAGCGACGAAGCAATCGTCTACTGTTCACAATTTTGCATCCCTCACTTTAGAAGAAGCGGACACAGACACTGACACAACGTCAGATAATAAAGAAATCAAAAGAAACTTAAGTCTCCCTGATATTTTGGATTCCGATCAAATTGGAGGTCTAGTCACCGTCGGAAGAGACATAACGAACGAAGCTGGCAACACAGGACCGATCGAAGAAGACGTCAAGCTAAACAACGCCATACAACCAGAAATAGGAAACCCACCACCGAAGAGTCTAAAACAAAGAGTTTACAACGAAATGGTAATACCAAAAACCGATGTCCACTTAGACAGTGAGAATTACGAATCGTCAACAACAAGCTCTAGTTGTACTAATTCACCGAAAAGGCTCCATTTTTACGGTTTTAGCAGGCCGAAACCTCCATTTAGGAAGATCATTAGAGGTCCTACTCCGAGACTGTGTATGGAAAACCGTCTCTTCCAGCATAAGATTAGGCCGGTGCTGTACGGTTCGCCTAGAGGTTCTTGTCTAGCGAGGAAGGTGCCCGTTCAGAACCCGGTCTTGCCATCGAAATTCTCTCCGACGCAAGGTTTGGGACTGCACGTGACAAGTTATTTGATGTCGTTATGGTCCCTTTTATTTGCGTTATAAGATGTGGAAATCTCTGTTTTGGGTTTTAAAGTATGGGCCTTAAATATTTTTTGATGAAGTAAAGGAAAGATACTGATCGGTCTCTGCAATTTTAAAGCGTCACATCATGCGTTATATTCTTATAATTTCCAACGGTCATCGCTTACTTTATTTGTGAAATAGTGAGTAAACAATTACCCTCTCCTTCTATCCGCCACAGTCAGTTAAAAATATCTAAGGCCGAAAACAAAAACCTGAGATGCCCCACTTTCCACAAAATAAGGTGATATTTTGTGAATACGCCCAAATTAAAATAATTGGTAGTAAATTAAATATGCAATTATAACATATATATTTTTATATCGCACGGCAGATTCACAACATGTCACTTGCCATCGCTTTTTATATTAATTATTTTTCAGGATTTTTTTTCAGCATGATTTTAAGCATATGCGGCGATTGCCTCATGCATGCGTTTTATTTATTTTTGTTTGTGTATTGTTTGCTTACTTATAGCAATCTGAATGGTTATATTATTATTTAAATACTAATTATTGAGTCAAAAAACACTGATAGATCAATATGAATTTTTAAGTGACTGTAGTAAAGTTAATTTATAGTAATGTCATCTTGTAATTAGTGTAGTTTTTATTTGACTTTATTTATTCCACCGGGCAAATTTTTATTTAGTTTGGCATTCCAAGAAATACTTGCTTTCCTTCGAAATTATGGCCTTGTCCATCTTATCTCGTCGTTATTTGGAGTCGGTTCTTATGAAATCACGAAAAATGAAGAAGCCAATATTCAGTCAGTACAAGACGATATTCGTCACAAACCGTTCAGCTCGCTATAATCGCATGATACTGACCGCGCAGTCGTCCCGCCAGCGAACCGCTCGCACCTGCCGGCGTCGGACCGCGAGGAGGAGGGCGGCGGCATGCGGCGCGCCATCTCCCTGTCCGACCTGGCCGCCAAGCCCATGCCCGCGCCGAGGACGCCGCAAGGTGTGTCTGGTGGCGGTCGTGTCTCATACACACAGGTTTCACTGGGATTTGGTCGGATTTAACCGAGTTGGGATGGGTTTAACCGTGTATTGGTTAGGTTTAATTGAGTTTTGGTTGGGTTTAACTAGGTTTGGTTGGGGTTCAATGGGTCCTCACAATTAGATCTACATTCTTTTTCAGATCCAGATTTTTTTAAAAGTAATAATGTCGATTATTATTACTTTAATATCTTTCTTGCAGTATTGGGATAGTTTTAACATATTCTTATTGGATGGTTCATGGATCATACTAACATAGATGGTGTTGGGTAGAATACGATTTGGTTGTATATGTCGCTCAAACTTCGCTAATTAAAGATTTGTGTCTTACTATATACATACTTTTGAAAAATAAATTAAATTTGCTAAAACTTTCACTTACACGGCACTAAAATTTAATACCATAATTTGAATCACGTTGATTACAGTTTTTGGCTGACAGCAAACTTGGATTAAAAACTTGACTATCTGGAAGCTAACCTTTGCGTAGATGAGTCTTTCAGAAACATGGTCCTAGTAACTACTGACCGAATACGAAATGTAAAATTAAACTTAATTTTACATTTCGTATTTTTTTATCGACAAGTCTCTGTAAAGCGTCATTCGTTGGCAGCGATGATAGAAATGCCAAAATGCCATTGATTACCTGACATTTTGATAGCGCTCCATACATTTTTGACATATTTCCAATCGCAATCGCGATGCTTTCGTTGATATAGTATGTCACTTGTTAGCCATATAGCCTGCCCACACTGGCGGACGGGACGGCAGAGGATTTAAAATGAATCAATTGAATTTAATAGTTATGAAATCGAAATAAGGTATATATTTCAATGTTCGGTGATTGGCCTCGGAGCATCGTGGCGCAGTTTTCTCTGGAGCACTGAGTTTTGAAATATATACCTTATTTTGATTGTATAACTATTAAATTGAATTGGTAAATTTAAAAACCTCTGCCGTCCCGTCCGCCTGTGTTCGCAGGCCATAAGATCTTTGTGCGTACGGCGTGTCAATATTTAAAGTGTAAGTATTGTAGTAGTTAAGGCCGATTTTCCAACTGCAAGCAACTAGCATGCAAGTTAAATTACATTGCGGGGCAGGATCGAGCGAATCGTCACCCTATACATCTGTAGCCCGCAATGTCATGCAACGTGCGTGCGACTTAGTTGCAAGTGAAAATGTGCCCTAAGAACGAGTGCACAGGGTATATTTAGTCAAATTGCACTAACTACACGACAACTAGGTTGAAAGTTCGCTCTTCGTTGTGTATCGTACTGTAAATATTAACGCACTTTGTGATAATCATAATTATTTTATCCTGTAGCATGCTTTTTGTAAATTAATACTTGTAGCATTTGTTACATTGCTTTTTTATGTAGAGTTGATTAATCTTTTTATTAACTATTTAGATATAATATGTACCTACTGTTAAAATAACCCCGCTTCAATGTTATCCTTCTTTTTAAATATCAATCAAAAACAAATTTTGTTAGTTATAATATAATGCTTAACGGGGCATTTATTAACTAACAAATTATAATGAAACTGGCTCTTGACGTTACTTTTAAATGACTGCAACAACTTAACACGGAAGGGCGCAGAAATATGCCAAAACATACCAAGCTTTATAAAATGATTTTAATCGCAGTAATTCTGTTTACTACTTGGTCAAAATAAACTGTGCATCTCGCTGGAATGCTCGCCCACAGCCGCCTATTGGCGCGGAGCTCCGCGTTAGCCTCGTGCGCCAATACCTAAAATCAATAGTGACGTTACACAGTGTTTTATAGACCCAAAAAAAGTGACATCGGCTTTTGATAAACCTTAGTAAAAGCAATCTATTTGTACCAGACAGAGGTTCTACTTCGAGCTAGAATATGAATAAAAAAATAAATAGTGATTTCGGTAAAACATTTTTTTTTGCGAGTTCTATTATCGTTTTTGATTATTTAAACACGGCATAATTTTCTCCTTGACTTGCTTAATAAAACTGCAATACGAACAAAATTCAATTGTGTACAGTTTTTTTTATACGATTTTTTTTGGTCTTTTGGGCTTCAAGGTTACGAAAACTTTACGATTTTTTTAAAAATCAACGACACAATATTGACACATGGGAGTTCTACTCGTGCATTTGTAATAAACTATTAAGTAGAAATAGCCAATAAAAAGCCGATGTCACTTTTTTTGGGTCTATAAAACACTGTGCGTTACAACGCCAGGTGCACAGTTATTTTGACCGAGTAGTATTCCGAGAATAAGTTTTGGATGTACTAATACACATGATAATTTAAAAATTCATAAACTCCCGACACATTCTTATTTCATGCTACATAATTTATCTAATAGCAGACACGCTTCGATCGACAATTTATCGACCACCTAATTATAACACGATATCTTGCTGAAACACCCCGATCCAAACAATAAAACGCCCATAACTTTTGAAGGGCTGAACCGATTTTCATCAAACATAGCTAAGAACACTCTCGACCTCGACCGAGTCACCTTTCAAACAAAAACGAATTCAAAATCGGTTCATCCGTTTAGGAGCTATGATGCCACATACAGAACACTTTTTTACTGTCGGGGGTTAAAATTCAACCGTCCATGTTAGTAATAATAACCAAAATTTTTAGAATCGTCTGTCGTACTCTCATTTGGTATGTGTTGGCATAACTGCGCCCATTCGTGTCCCTTCTCTAACCGTCACTCGTACCACAGGCCCGTCCTCGAAGCCGGCGACGCCGCAGAACGGCTCGAGCGGCAAGTCGCCCAACAACTTCGTGCGCCCGGCGCCAAGGTACAACGCCAAGTCGAATATGACTCGGAGTTCCAGCGTCGGAGTGTTAAATCAGGTAACATATACATACAGATCGTATCTTTAAAACAAAGACTAGTGTACCATAAACCCTTCTACACAGGGTATAACGAAAAGAGGGGATGTGATGATTTTACAAACTTTCTCCTAGGAAGTCATCTTCAATTCTCAAAATGTAATTGTATCTCCCATACAAATTTTGATCAGATGAAAAAAATTGGGACGACCACTTGGTATGGCAAATCCAATTTTTTTTATGGTTTGTTTTGTGTATATAGGGATTTTGTGTTAAATTAATATTTTCTAGACTTGATGATATAAATTTTATATTCTTGTTCAACTCTCCTAAGCGCAGAACTATGGCTTATTGAGCATTTAATTCACATGTCAAAGATTATAATGAAAAAGATATTCACGAACCAAGTAAACCCTTTTATATGCAAATCACTGCTAACACAATCTATCGCCGTGAGATGGAACCAGACGCGTTCGATGTTCTTTTAGTAAATGAGTTTGGGCCATCGAAAAAACGCTAGTTAAGTCGGTACCGTTTCTGTCTTTGGTATGAGGCATCTGTATGCTAGTATTATATGCTGAGGGGTGCGTCGCTAGTAAATAATAAGTAAGCGCACTTGACTTCCCAGAGCGACTCGGAGTCGGACCCCGCGCCGCCGCGCTCGGGCGCCAGCCGGCCGCAGACGCTCATGCGGCCCACCATCAGCTCCATGAACAAGCAGGCGGCCGGCACGGCGCGCCGCCGGGGGCTCGCCAACGCCTACAGCGCAGGTTTGTGCGCGCTGTACTATACTATACGTCATGCGTCATGCGTCATGCGTCACCCGGGTATTGCAAGTGCCGTAAGCGATAAATTGTGAACAAAAATTACGACACTGTTAGCGGCACGTAGTGTGTCACGGGTTCAATTATTTACGGAAAATATACACATATATATACTTGTGTGGTCTAAAGATAGTTGTTCCGGTTCTGGGTGTTGAGTTTGTAAGCGCACCCACGATACAGAAGACATTCCTTGTATGTGTGGGCAACATTAAAAAAAAATTAAAGATAAGAAAATTACAATCTGCCTTTTCCCAATTATATTGGCGTCGGCTACCAGTCTAATCGGATGCAGCTGGATACCAGAACTTTACTTGAAGCGACTGCTCTATCTGACCTCCACAATCACAGACATCAATCTAACTAGATAACGCATGTCCCTCCATTTGTATATCTACACAATTTAAAAACAAATTTATTTACCAATGAAAGAAAACAGTTCCAATGCCTTGGCCAACTTTTTCTATACAGATATTACAGCTCAATATGGCATAATATGGCATTTTTCTGGATTTCGGCGGATTTCCGGTCTTCTTCTTCGTCGTATCGATGATTCCTCAATTATATACGTTTTGACCAGAATTCAGTCACGGCAACAGCGTTTTCATTTGCCTCACAAAGGCTGAAGGATCAGGGTGCAGGTGTTGTTGCACAGAGAGCAAGATAGGAGGTGAGTCATTGTTTGGGACGTAGCTCCGCAATCGCACTGCGGGTTATTGGAGTACCCCACCTAACTAAGCTGTGCCTGCAGCGACCCACTTGGCTTCGGAGTCCATTTAAAGATTTCCAGGTGGGCCATGGAAGTTGGTGGATTTCCGGTGCCGATAATGCTAAATGAAAAGCGCAAAGTACGATCATTGATCGTACTTTTACTCCGTTTGTTGACACGCGAAGTACATACAATCGCGTCATCTAGTTAAATTTATATCTGTGTCCACAACCCAGTAACTGTATAACACGATACCTCATTATTCCATACAAATTCGATAGTTTACAATGTATCCGTGCCTTATAAAGAAGAAAGAGGTTAACTTATGGTGTTTGCAATAATCCGGTGACACATATATGCAATACACTTAACTGTACACCAACATTATAACAATACTGCTAATTCCACCACCGAATCCGTTCGATACCACCGTGATACTACTCTCGTTTGGGTGAGTAATCAATATTGCGTTCTGTTGAGCTGTGCTGTGCTGGGCAACATTGTAGAATTATGCGATACATTTGAACTAATAGTTTTTTCCTGATTAGTGTTCTGCAAGTTCATATAATTTACACAATAAAATAGGGAATATGCATGTATTTTTTTATTTGCTAAATACAATACGTATTAGCTCTAGTAAACAACTCAAATATTTTAAAAAATATCTTCATCAGCAAGGAAACTATCAAGTTTCAAAGTTGATAATTAAAAAGAGAAGTCCGACATTGTAGTATCTGATGTCAAACAAATTCTACGACACCCATACAGCTGCCATAGAAAATTTTCGTAGAATGTGACAGATATATTTGTTTAAATTGTTATATCTCGTTGATTTTTCTATCAATTTTGTAGTTTCTCGTATATTATTTTTGTATATTTATTGATAAACTAGTTAGGTAACAAATATATTTTTCATGTATTGCATATTCACTATTAAGCTTAGATAACGTCAGGACAGCGCAACATAGCCTAATGTTGACAAAGCCACGCTGCAACTTACCCAGTAGTTTACAAGTATTAGTTTTACACGCACAAGCTACTGAAAACGATAAAATTTTGAATCACACAGACAGAGCTCTTACTAAATATTCACTATCGAAGCCCAGCAGTTTATGAGCTCACGTACACGCCATTAACCCCACTGTACTAAACAGTCAGCCTGGCGGGCGGCGCGCACGAGGAGTCCAGCTCGGAGGCGGACGAGCGGCCCGCGGGCGACGCGTCCGGCCCCAGGCCCCGCGCCTCCTCCGTCGACCACACGCAGCGCAGGATCGGTGAGTCTGCGGCGACATCTATACCGCCCCATCCTCATTATCATTTCAGCCAAAACACGTCCACTGCTGAACATAGCGCACCCTTAGAACAAAAGTTATATAATCCTAAATTCCAGTAATTTCTGATTTTGCTGTAAACTGTCCTTAATATGCTTACTCTAAAATTCTGTGGTGAAAAGAGCCCGAATTATGAGTACGAAAGGGGCAGCCTATACATCGATCTCTTTAGTACTTATCAGTACTTTTTTGACCTTTTTTACCGTTTTTTGAAGAAAACTGCGTTTTTTAAGTTAAGTTACTTCTATTCTG
The DNA here is from genome assembly GCA_945859665.1 of Anorthoa munda. NCBI lineage: Eukaryota > Metazoa > Arthropoda > Insecta > Lepidoptera > Noctuidae > Anorthoa > Anorthoa munda. The sequence continues at coordinate 7,329,727 of OX243917.1, read as the reverse complement.
AGGTCACCCCCTTGTATTACGAAGTCCTGTGCATCTCGCATCTAGCGTATCCTGCAGTTTTAACCAGGTCATCGGTCCAGCTAGTGGAAGGCCTTCCGCCATATACTACTACTGGTTATATTTTTCACCTATGTCAATCCCTTTGGGGAATGCAGGCTTATAACAATTGTCTCGTTGGTCAGTGATGAAGTCTGAGTTCGATGTCCGGGTCAGGCAAAGTGTTATCTGCAATTTCTCAGAGTTTGGATTTGTGGCCGGTTGATGGCAAACATAACTTCGCCAGTTATGTGGGTGTACTATAGATATAATTTCGGCGTAATGTTCATTTGTTTGTTATATCCTCGTACTGGAACGTCTTGCAGCTATTACACCAATGGAGCACGAACTTATGATAACTATAAGTCCTGGTTTCCCCACAATGTCTTCTTGTCAGCAATGTTCAAGATAAATTTCGAAAGTACATATGAATTGAAAAAGTTAGTTAGTTTAAGTACTTGCCCGGATTTCAACCCACGAGCTCACGCTAAGAGGCAAGGTATTAACCACTGGGTCCACGTGACGTACAATTAAAAAGTTATGTGTGTAAACAATTGATGGTGTGGTCAGGTCGCAGCGGCAGCGAGCGGGACCTGTCGGCCAAGGCGCGCGAGGTGACGGCGCGGCTCACGACCGGCGCGCGCCGCCCCAAGCAGGACGCGCCTGCGGAACCCAACTGTGAGTACACTACCTCGTCGAAGTCCTACGCTGTTGGGGAGTGCTAGAGTTTCGGCTTTTGCAAGACTCCTCTATCTTCCTCTATTCGCGGCACAACACTTCGTAGACCATTTAATGATATCTGTCCATCTTTTGGGTGTTCGACCGCGAAAACGTTGTGTCTTCTACTCTTCTATGTTTTCAATGGGCTTAACTGTCCAAACCTTTACCTGGCTTACAATTATACCTGGCCGGATTTAATTCCGAGCGCTACCTTAGAGGGTCAATGTAGCCTACTTAATTTAAACTATCTAACGCTTCTGCAGATCAGCGTTGTTTTATGTGTTATGTAAATTAATGTATTACCGCCTTGCGTGTATGACCAGATGTATGAACGTAAACAAAGCCAAAGAAGAATGTAAGGATCCTAACAGGTGGCCCCTGTAAATGTGTGAGTTTATGTATGTATTTTTATCAAATTCGCTTGGTTTTGTTTCAGTGTCGTCGTCGCAGCTGTGCTCTGCGCTGACGGAGCAGCTGACCAAGACGGCGTCTAAGGTGGTGCAGCTGTACGCGAGTCTACAGCGGGAACCGAACGCCGCCGCCGACATCAGTGGTGAGAACATATTTTCAAATTTATTTAGCCGTTATTGTCCCACCGCAAGGCAAAAATATCCCCCTTAAGACCCTGATCAACGGGTTAAAATGCGGTTTTATGGCTCGTCGGTGTATCATTGCAATACCGCAGATTTATGTACCGACGAGACTGGCTCGCGGCTCGTCAAGTTAGCTATATTTTTTACTCGGCTCTTCGTGCAAAACCGCTCGTCGTTCAGGGCCGACGAGGCGAGCCGGCAGTTATCCTGCGATGCGGACGGCGCTAAAGGACGTACGTGCGAATCATCACATTCGATTCCTCAGAAATTCTCAGATAATTTCTGTAATCTAGTGGTTCAGCTGCCAATTCTTGAATTAATTGGGTGTGTGACAGCGCTTCCCTTTTTCAATCCAACTTTTAATCTGGGTCGTTTACGTTTTTTTTTTTCAATTTTGCTATATGCGAGATAACACAAGGCTTCAGACACGACATATTGCCATGATTATTTCGACTGTTTAGATCGCTACTTGATCAGCACCAATGATCCGCGAGTAAAACCGTCGTTCTTTAAAACCGCGGTAAGGTTCGTACATCGATCGCCCCTTATAGCCTTCCAACGTTCTTTGAACAACCTTCTTCCACCAATCCGTCAAAAACGTATCCAAATCGTCAAGCTAGCGTTTAAGCCTTCGTCTAACATAACTGCGAATCGAACCGAAAACGTGGCGAATGCGAACGGAAGCGAAGATGTCAAACTAGGTGCAGCAAACCGAACCCTTGTCGAAAGCGAAACGCCATTGCGGGACGTCACGCACTCGCCAGAACCAAAGAACTTGTGCTTTTTAATGCATTTTTATAATCCTTGTGACGTGTATTTTATACTGATCTATAATGCAAAGATTTTTTAATAAACATAAATTATTACATAGCAAACAGTTCGGTTTTACAAGGGGTCGTTCAACTACATCAGTAGTTGAACGACCGGTGTTGAGCTTTTAGGACATATTTATAATGCATGGGAAGATAAGTGCGATGCCTTGAGAATATTTTGTGATTTGTCCAAGGCATTTGATTGTGTTCTTCATGAAACGCTAATCAGGAAACTCCGCCACTAAGGGATTCGGAACAGCGCTCTGGCTCTTCTTACTTCATTCTTGAGTAATAGGATTCAGAGCGTTGACGTTAATGGAAAAAGATCTCCCAGATCTATAGTAACAATGGGAGTCCCGCAGGGCTCAATTCTTGGCCCTTTCTTGTTTCTTATTTATATTAATGACTTGCCTTACCTCACAAAGGATAACCATGATATAGTGTTGTTTGCGGATGATACTTCACTTTTGTTTAAACTTAAACGTCAGCAGCTGGTTACTAACGATGTAAATAGCGTGATCCCAAAAGTAGTTCACTGGTTCAATGTTAACAATTTACTTCTATATAAAAAAAAAACCAAATGCATTAAGTTTACCCTACCTCACGTTAGGCAAGTGAAAACTGATGTGATGATAAAGGTCGAAGAATTTAATCCTGAAAATAGAACAGTATTCTTAGGCCTAACTTTGGATGCTAAGCTTCAGTGGGGCCCACATATAGATAAATTGTCAAAGAAGCTAAGCTCCGCAGCATATGCTGTTAGAAAAATTCGTAATTTAACTGACATAGAGACAGCCCGTTTAGTATACTTTAGCTATTTTCATACTGTAATGTCGAATGGTATTCTGTTGTGGGGAAATGCCGCCGACATACAGACTATTTTTGTTTTACAGAAAAGAGCTGTTCGATTAATTTATAAATTAAGCCCGAGACACTCTCTCAGAGAGAAATTTAAGGAGATCAATGTAATGACTGTGCCTTCTCAGTATATTTATGAAAATCTTTTATATGCCCATAAAAATATAAAATTGTTTAAAAAATACAGTGATATCCATAACATAAATACTAGGAACAAACACAAATTTATAGTACCTACAACAAGGCTCAAGAAAATAGGTGGCTCGTTTAGATGTCAATGTGTACGCTTTTATAATAAGCTTCCAAGCCACGTTCAAGGTCTAAGTGTTAATAAATTCAAATCATTCATTAAACGTAAGTTGTGCCAGAAAGCGTTTTATAAAATTAAAGATTACGTTGAAGACAAAAAGGCTTGGGATTGAGCTGTTCCAATTAATTTAGTTTTTTATTTTTATTTTGCACCGTGAATTTAGATCTTTTTTTTTTTTCTTGCTATGACAAGAATATTTACTTTTTAAAGTATTATATTATTTTATTTTAATTATTGTGAATGTGAAGACTATGTGGATCATTCTTTTATTTTAATTTATCTTAGTTAGTTTTTAATCATGGTCTGGTAGTTTGAGTATTTATGCGGCCTACCCGAATGTCCTTTCTTTGGTATTGTTCGTCAATCAGTTAAGCTCCTTAAATTTTGAGTTGAGCTGCACGGTTATTGACAAATGCGTGCACTGACTGGACAGGTCCACTCAATCTGGCTGGTTCTTTCCTCAAAAGACCATTTCAGACATCAGTCTACATGGTCTTCACATGATCTAACCAAGATTTTGTCTGGACTTTAAAAGAGACTGAGACCTCTGAGTTTGTTTCGGCCTTTCTTCTCAGAGTAGTCAGACAGGAAACGCCGACCTCATCTAGTTTTAAAAAATATGATCGACAAGTAAAAGTGTTTGTACAAACCAACTTACAGAAATAAAATCATTTATCATTTACTAATCTATACTAATATTATAAAGAGGAAAGACTTGTTTGTTTGTACCGAATAGGCTCCGAAACTACAGGACCGATTTAAAAAATTCTTTCACCAATAGAAAGCTACGCTACGCCTGATTTACAAGCTATTTTTTAATCCCGAAAACGTGTCCTGTGGGGTGGCCTACGGGAGCGAATCCGCGGGGAACAGCTAGTGTACAATATTCGGTATTCTTTGACACATTCTATAAATTTTTCGATATCCAACATGGCCACGTGTCGGAATAGTTTTAAATTTCTGTAAATAAACACAACACAACCGTCAAGCTTCGGTGTCGGAGCGGTTATTCAAGCACAGCTCTTGATGAGATGGTAGGGTTTTCTTCATTTAAATGCTTCCTTTATGTATACTACTTATTTATTGTTTTCTGCATAGATATTAAATTCTTAGGTACTACTATATTATATATTTAATAATAATAAAGGACGACGTGGTGTCATGGAGCTATACTGTAGCGGTGTGTGGCGGGCGCGGGCGCAAGCCGCGCGTCGCGTGTGCGCTCCCCCCGCGCGCCCTCTCAGGCCCCTCCCTGGTCCGCGGCGTGAACATTCGGTCTTGCTTCGCATCGCGCATTTGCTTTCTGTTTGACGTCGTGCATACAAAGCCAGCTAATACAACTATATCACTCACGCCTCGCTTGGCGCGCACGCCTTTGGTTTGTCATGGCGTCTCACGCCTTTCGGTTCGCCGCGGCATTGGCACGCATTGGTACGCTTTCGTTTTTCTATGTGACTAGATTCAAACGATACCATAGATTACAAAATAAAAACGCATCGCCACACTGTCGGTTCGCTGTCAATTTGACGAGGCCTTTAAGGCCTGACTCGGTTACGACGCCCGTCCTCAGGCACCAACAGAGTGACGATCCTGGCCCATCGGTCCTGATTCCTGATGCATCCTGCAGCCTCGCTAAGCCTCGCAGACTTATCGTCAGAAAGAAAATATAGAGCTTTGAAAAACTGACTTGTCATGTGCAGATTAAAATTAGAATATGCCTATAACTTCTCCCATAACCTCTGCTCATCTAATGACGACCAAGCTGTGTACCCCTTTTCCCTTTTTGTTGGTTTGGCTGAACACCAGTATTTTACATGTCGCGATTTTCTGTCTGACCTCCACTTCCCAGTAACCCTTTTGTGGGCTGATTTAGAAAATTCTTTATTTTTTTGTATTATCAACAGGTCTAGAAGCAGCCATCTTAGAAACGCAGAAGGTGCTGCGCAGCGCGGTGACCCGCACGCAGAACGGAGAGCAGGCGCTCAGCAGCCTGTCGTCCACGGACGGCGAGTACCGCCTGCACGTGGACAGCACGCGCAGCAAGTTGGAGAACCTCGTGTCCAAAGGTAAGCACACTGCTGGACGTAGGTCTGTTGCCGTCTGGGCATTTGTGCCGCAACACCATCATTATTTCAGCCGAAAGACAGTGTTACCACATCAACCTGTCCCGTGCGTCTCGCATTCAGATCATTGCTCCCCCTAGGGGGAGACCTTCACACGCTGCCGCCTAATTACTACAAAGAACCTGACGTCACACGAATCCTTCATCGATAAATCAATATTCCTAGCTTGAATTGACACCGTTGATTTTGAAAAAAGAAACATAGGCTGTATTATTACACTAAATAATATCTAAATTTTGGGCAGTAATAAGGAAATACCTAATTTTAACACGATTCTAGGTTAAGCTCGCCTCTGTTCATAAGCTGATGTAACTTTAGTTATTGGGTTTTCCTTCTGTGTCTTCTCAGTAGCAGCCCGGGGTCTGTATTTGTGACCTGTTGATATCAATAGGCTAGTGCATTGTAGTATTTACAATAAAAAATACGGTGTTTAATAATTGGCATCTCTTATTTCCAGAAGCAACAAACGCGAGCAACCCCGCCATGTCTCTGATAGAGCAGTACTCGGACATCCTGCTCAACATGATGCAGACAAAGATGGTGTCGCAGTTCTCGCAGCCTCAGAGCTTGCCGCCCAGCAGCAGGGAGCCGCCCGCGCCCGCCCCCGCCCCCTCCCGCCCGAGCGACGAGAGCTAGTATTTAGCCAACTGCCAGCTGTGGGACTAGTGACAGTGTTGTGTGGACCTAGACGAGTGTGTGACGTCACCTACCGTTCGTGAGAGATCGTTCCGAACGAACCAGACCCCTTTACCATGACTTTTGAAAACTATTTTGGCTCCAGTGTACGAGAGAGAGGAAGCTATAGAAGACAAATAGCACTGCCTCTTTTTCGCAATAGAACCATGACAGTTTTGTAACGACATGGTAAGGCCCTCAGGTCAGTTTTACCGGCCGTCGCTGGCGATCGATCTTGAGGCCGGAATAGTCGACAGGTATTTGGTGATCATCAGCCTAATTGCGTAACTATTTTGATAGCAAAAGTAGTAATATCATTAATTGCTTTATTTGTTTAAAAATCTGTAAAAATCTACTCGACAACGTGAAACACGTAATGTGAATTTATTGTCAAAATGAAAAAGTTTGCTTTGAATTCCATGGATTTATATTATACGCAATTAGCCTGCTGAAGGTAAAACTGACCGTGTGTGGTAGTCAACGTATGGCAATTGCCTTCTAACGTTCAAATAGTGTTTGTTATCAAGTGACTTTAATGATGGCAGAATTATGTCCTTATCGTTAAAATGTCGTAATATTGTTCATGACCTCCAAGTAAGATACAAAAATCAATTTTTAACCAAAATCTACTAGTAATAAACATTTTGTCGTTAAAAAAAAGGAAGAGATTGTGAGGAATTCTGTCCATGGTAGATCGTCGATACGATCGAAGTCGGCATCGACGCGTATAGTCGATAACTTGTCGATAGCCTAAACGAGTATAAGATAAAACCGTTAATCGTTAAAAAAGTGATATTTAAGTAACTTTAGTATTAATAAATAGGTTGCGCATCGATAACCTGTTACAATCGAAGGAGAATCGGGAAAATCTGGTTCAGTACGCGGCTGTTTATATGGCACATCGGCTTTGAAAGTTCGGCTTTATATAGCGCTGTCTCTGTCCCTCATAACTGTTCCTCTTTCGCATAAAGCTTGATGTGTCATTTCGACGTCGTCGGTTACTGTACTAGTAATGACGTCATAATAAGTAACATGTAAATAACGTTTTTAAATTAAATAATATAGGAAAATTGTCAATTTGGAGTCCATTGTAAAGTCGCCGAGTGAGCGACCGAGCTGCCATCTTTACATTTTAATTGAAACGAGCGCCATCTATGTTTTCTGATGTGTACTACAGGCGCAAGAGTATTTCGCGGCATTCAAAAATCTTTGCCTACCCTGAAAAAAATTGTGCGTTGTCTTTTAATACAATTTATTTTCTGATTTTTTTTACCCACCATAACTCGACTAATTTTCGACCATAATGAACCTCTAATTTAAGAATTCTTGGTGAGGCGAACATTTCGCGGTATTTCGTCATCTTTACTGTCTAACTAACTTTTATAGGTGACAGTGGTGGTGTATCTATAAATACTCCATTTACAAAAACATATAAATAAAGAGTATGTCTCACCCAGACATGATTTTGAATCTTTCCTTCAAGTACCAAAAAGTTATGGCACATTTTTATTGCTTCGTCTTCTTCAATCGATCCATCATTACCGAGGATCGTAGTCACTATACCCTTTAAAGGAGCGTCTTAACTGGGAGCATTCGTTCGTGAGCATTTGTAAACAAGCAATCGTAGGCGAGCAACAAATGCTTCCTAGCGAGCCCAGCATTCGCGTTCGAGCAAAACTATGAACGTTCGAGTCGAAAATTCCCTTGCGAGCTTGTAGCATTCGAATACGATCTCGTTAAATGTAACACATTTCAAAATGTCGGATAGAGCGGTTGTGGCTGCAGCATTTTTGTTTTTTTTTATTGACCTCGAAGGTCACAAACACTTCAAGAAACTGTTCCTTGCTTTACAAGTGGCCAGTAATATTCCTACATACATACTCATTTATTTCATCATCTGAGTACTCGCTTTCGAGCGTTTTATTTGCGTGAACATTCGAATGCGAGCCGCTTCCGCGGAAATCGTTGCGACGTCCACACCGGCCGAAATTCGCGCTTGCGTGTAAGCTTTGTAACGCTCGGCTCAATGTCCACACCACTCGAATATTCGACGTCGAATGCTCATTACAAGTGAATGCTCTCAGTGAGGACGCTCCTTTAGCGGACAATCTACCTCGATCGAGTCCGGCCCAAAGTTGTCATCACCACCTGCTGGAATTTGCTCGTTTTACTTGGTCAGACCATCGTGTTGGCGAACTTCTTTGCTAAATGGGCCTAATATTTTATTTTTATCCAATGTACGAGTATATAATGGAGTATGTTTAATCGATGATCGAGGCAAGCTCTAAAAAAATAATAGTAGGTCTATGAAGGCAATATACCAAAATCCTGAAAATACTAGTCGGATTTTGACAGAACTTTTTTTTACGAAAAAAGTTTCTGGATAAAATCTGCTCAACGTATTTTTTTTAACAAAGAAATTATTTCGGGAGAATTAGGCAATAGGCTGGCAACATTGTCTAATATCCTATCCCTGACTTGGAAAATCTATGTAATTTTTATTTTATTTGAAACTACTCTCCGTCCCGCCTATTATTTTATTTATGACAGATGCACGCCTAGGATATTTCATAATTTGTAACAGGCAACCATAGACAATAAAATGCAATACTTGGACGCTTACGGTAGTGAAGCAACGTGCTTTTTCGCTCCGTTATCTCGATTATTTAAAATTCACAGTTAAATCGAATTTACGTAGCAGTAAATATCGCATTGTGAAATGAATATTTGTTACATAATAATACATAATAATGTAATTATAAATAAGATTTGCAATTTTAAAAAGTTATATTTAATATAAATATAGAAAAACAGCAAATAAAATACTTGCGATTTTATTATGATGAATTGTTGGATTCTTCTCCATATAAACTGGAATCTCCACTTGAATAAAATCGTATGTAAAATCGATTAAAATTTCTTCATTAATAAAGTGATTATTATAAGAAATGGAATCGGTATCGCATTAGTTCATCATTAAATAATAATTTTTTTAGCTGCCAAAAGTAAAATAACAGGCTGTATGGAGAGTACGTGATTTCAGGTCTGACTGACATTTTTACTGGTGAGAGACCTGGGGGGTGACCATAAGCTCTTAGAGCAAGGTTATTTTGAGTGTGCGTAAGGGACAAATGTATATGACTTGTATACATCTGTCCCTTTTTCACATTCGAACCATGACAGTTTTGACACGTCATGGTACGGGGGCTTAACAGGCTTTAGTCGCCTCTTTAAAGAAAATCTAATGTTACAACTGTTGCATTTAAACTATTCATTCCAAAAGTGCATTAAAATTAACAAAAAACATACCATTCTTTGGTTTTGATCGTCTATCTATAGCAACATAATATCGACTTGCGCATTTATTAATTTATTACAAACTTTGTCAATTTATATGTACTATCATCCCCAATCATTTTGGTCGGTCTGAAGTTGGCTACAAGGGCTGCGAAGTAGTAAATTTCATAATAAAAAAAACAGCACGCCATGCCTTACGCATCGAAAAGCTTATGTTCAGCCCGGCCAAATATATTGGGGATTACTGTAATAATCTTTAAATTATTAAAATAACAACTCCGTCATAATATACTAATTCAAGATTTAAAAAAAACTATTAGTGAAAACGACCTACATCTAAAGCTTAAAAAAAAGTTTTAATATAAACATTTCAAATGATTATCGAAATTGTCCGTCGCATTATTTATTAACTTCTTATTTAATGATTACAAAAAAATATGGGTCTTATTCAGGACGTGCAACATTTTGCTTATAATAGATTCACACCACAATATAATTATGACAGTATTTTGTATTTATAATGTTTGTGTATATTATAGCTCGTGGGTAAATAATAACAGCCGCTCGGTTCGATCTTCAAGGTTAAGCAACGCTTGACGAGGTCGGTCCGTGGATGGGTGACCATTTCAACATAGCGTGATTCCTCTGTGCCTCGGAAAGCACGTTAAGCCGTTGGTCCCGGCTGTCATTTGAAGATGATGATGACAGTCGTTACGGGTAGTCAGAAGCTTGAGATCTGACATCAGTCTTGCCAATAGGTGTCGTATTACCCAGTTACTGGTTTGTGGAGATCAGATAGGCAGTCGCTCCATGTTAAATACTGGTACTCAGCTGAATCCGGTAAGGCTGGAAGCTGACCCCAACATAATTGGGAAAAGGCTAGGTAGCTTGTGTATATTATAAATACAAAATACGAGATCGATGCCCGGGTCGGGCATTGTTATTGAGTTTTTCCATCTGGAATTTCTCAGTATCATGGCATTTAAATTTAACTGGCGAAATGTTGGTGTACCTACTACAGGAACACCTCTGCCGTACCATTTGGGGAATACCGGTGTGATGGTAAGTGTATATTATGATTGGCAGTCCATTTTATAAAAATAAATTTAAAAAAGACCACGGAGAAGTTTACTTCCTTAAAATTAAGATGATTGATTATACGTTTTTGATTATTGTAAAATGAATGATAAAATATTAAATTATGTATGAACCAATGATAATTTAATGACTGAATATAACCATTCCTTGAAGATATTATGTTGAATTGTTATTTAAATACTCTACACGCGAAGGAAGGCCATAATATTAAAATTATGTTAACACAGAAATTATGAAAATAATGTTTTTGAAACTTTCAAAACCTTGTTAATAATGGGTTTCCACAAAGATCACTCAAAAGACGAATAGTGGTCAGTTATTATAAAGCCTCGTATGCACCTAGGCAACATTTGAACTTTTGTTTAGTAATTGTTAACGACGTGATGCGTCACGTGTTGCCCATCAAATGCTGCCTAGTGGATACGAGGCTTTATTATTGGTTCGATGGTTGCTACTGTCAACTTTCTACTGAATCCCTTTTATGACACCGTGAAGATATGGCCTACAGAGCAAATAATAGCGGGCATAGAAAATTAATTGTGGATCCAATCTCAATTTGAAGTCCAATGTATAAACGGTATATTATAAGTTTTTGTTTGTAACGAAAATGTCACAAAACGCGTTTAGGGTTGCAGCCAATGTTATATTTTAACCTCTTTTTGTAATTATTACTTTTTTTCTTGAAATGTAACTTGGCTTTGGTGTGCATAAACGTGTATTAAATGTAGAACAACGTACGTGAGGAATTGTTAGCGACTAATACACGCGTCCAAAGAAAAATATATGAATAATTTCTTAAGACTTATCTGAGAAAATAATACTGTTGTCAAATGTGTACTTCTCAGGAACTTTACTGATGGCGCGACAAAATTTTTATTTCGTTGATAGGCGATATCGCGCACGTATTTTCTAAGAAAATTTCAAGTGCATATCGGTCGAACTGCATCGCATTGCGTCCATGTGAACGTTCTTGCAATTTCGCTTATTGGTGTGATATAAATCGTATCGCGTCGAGCCTTCAGGAAAGTCACTCAGTTTGTAACGTCCTGCGTTCCAATAAAATGACAGAGATCATTATCAAGTTATATTGTAGCGAATATTTTGTACCATGTGCAGAACTTCAGGTTTACTTGACCTGCAAATTATGATGGTCTATTTTAATAAATTTATTGGAGGCATTTGACGGAGTATTATGTTTAATGAAATAAAAATGTCGCTTATAACTCCCGTTCGTTTTGTAAATAAGTAAATAATAGTGACTCAACTAAGTTACGAGCGCTCCTGTACCGCGGTTATGAAGAACGTCTAGTTGTAACTTTATTTAATGTTCAATTGTATTGCCATCTGTGGAAAAGACTAATTTTAATACTATTATAAATAATTTCTAAGTTTATAATTTTTCTTGTAATTTTTAAGTAACTGGACTTTGTATTTTTTTTTCTTTTGTATAGCAACAAAGCACACTAATTTTTAATTTAGGCGAAATAAAATTATATTGAATTTATTTTTTGGTTATTTTTTTCTAATTTTCGCATGATTTGGCTGCGTTCATGGTCGTCCCATTTTACACATTATTTATTTATTTACACTAGTTATTCGTTCTATTAAATAACTTTTTTCACTGTAACTACTATTTAGCACCGTATTGAACTCTCGCAAACGTAATTATGAGGATATAAGGGCCATCCAAATATTACAAGTGATATTATCTGGAATTGAAAGGAAAAATAGAATGATTCGCTACCTAACATAATTAAGGAGTGGTTTCGGGAAAAATCACGCCACCAGCTGGCGCCACTTCAGCAAGAGGTGCTTTCCATTGAAAACGCAACTTAAGTACAATAATCCTCAATCTTTTTGGCAGTCTTGAAAGAACTTGACAATGCCATAAATTTTACAACATTAATGTTTTGACAGGTTCCTTCAATGTACCGGATGTGAATACAAATGGTACATAGGGTTCTTTGTTGAGCATATCTCTCTCACTCTGTGAGGCGGTCTCTTTCTTTAACTCGATGTGCAATCGTTATTATGACACATCAAATTGTTGGAATTTGTAACTGTTATAAAGATTCAGTTTTTCTACTCGGGAGATACATAATTGATATTTGCGTATTAAATGTTTGATTATGTCATTTCCAAAATTATGCATTTGAAGGATCTTTAGAAAAGTAAAATAATGCGAATGGAACACTCACCCGGTTTTTGAGAGGCTCAAAAAATACACCTACATTCAAACGACTGCCAAATGATTTGATTGGCTGTTACCCTTCCAATCCGCCAATCACAGCACTTAACGTTAGTTTGATAGTTCAGAAACCGGGGAATAACATTGTACATAATACGTCATCTTATGAATTAGATATAAGTGCCCTAACATTATAATATCTACATTAAGTTATGTAGTATATGGCCTTTTGGACCCAAGCACAGATTTTTGTCAAGCACCTATGCTGTGACATTAGAAAAAAGGAGATCAACCAAATTGGTACCGCGTTATACAAAGTTTTTCATTGCATTCCCCTTGCACAATCTTCTTAATAATTTATCTCTGTCGACAAAAATAGGTTCTGCAGTAAGTTGTTCCCATCTCGAAGGCATTTGATAGGGTCTGGCATGAAAACCTTATTGGTAAGCTTCCTTCAATCGGTTTGCCCGCTAGTCTATGTGATTGGATTGCAGACTTCCTGAGAAATCGGTCCATTCGAGTAGTTGTCGATGTCTGCTCATCGGACCAATTGGATATTAATGCCGGGGTCCCTTAGGGGTCGGTACTCTCAGCAACTTTATTCTTGCTGCACGTTAACGATCTGCTAAAACCACAGCACTGTTTCTGAGAGACACTTGTCCAACGCCGATCCGATCCGCAGATCCGATCTCTCCGTGAGGCCATGGTGGAGCGTTTGAACCTGTCCTTGCAGGCAGTCTCCGAATGGGGCGATGCTAATCTGGTCAGGTTTGATGCTCCTAAAACCCAGGCGTGTCACTTTTCCACTAAAAAGAACCAATTTATACCGGCTCCGACTTGCCGAGATGTAACCGTGCCATTAACGGACCATCTTGAGCTTCTTGGCGGTACGTTGACATCGATTCTCAATTTTGGCCCTTCAAAGGCTCAGCTGGCTGCCAAAAAGTTGGCGATCCTTGCAAAGGTGAAAAGGTATTTCACGCCGGAACAGCTCCTTAAGTTGAATCAAGCACAAGTTCGATCATGCATGGAGTTCTCACCTCTGGGACGGGTCTGCCAAATACCAGCTTGACGCACTAGAGTCGATCGAAAAGTGGGCCAAGAGGCTCATCGGCGATGAGGCACTGGTTAAGTCAAAGTTCCAGAGCCTTGAACACCGTCGCCGAGTTGCCAGTTTGTCGGTTTTTATCGGTTGCATTTCGGGTTGTGTGCGATAGAATTGCACGATTCATCATCGGATTACCAGACATATGGCGAGGCGCCATCGGTACATGGTAGACGTGGGATGTCCATACGCACAAATTGGAAACGTATTGGAAACACTTTTATTATGCGTACAGCAAAGGAGTGGAATTCCCTGCCGGAGTCTGCTGTTTTTGTTTCCCGACAGCTACAATCTACGAGTCTTTAAGTCAAGAGTGAATAGGTTATTTCTAGGCAAGCGTGTTTCATCGTCGACCACATCATCGCTTACCAACAGGTGACATAGTGGTCAACAGGTGACATCGTGGCTCGAGCCTATAAAATATAAAAAAAAGCAGAAAAGTTTTATATTTAAATATTTGAATCAAGCTATCTAGAAAATCCCACTAGTTATCAGAAGGAAGTTAATTCTGTGAGTATTCTTGTAAATTAAGGTTCGTATTTAAAAAAGTTTTGTTTCTGTACAAGATCGGTACCTGCTGTACAACGTCGGTATCAAAGCTCCAAAGAAAGGGGTTGATGTCCTTTACACTTATTTTGTTGTTAGCCTGGCTTATACACATAACGTATCACATTCATTGTTAAACACAATATTTATTTAGCCTAAGTAGTCAATGGTCAAAAGTGCAGTCGTACCCAAAATTCTAAAATTCCGTTATCGAAGACAAAGACAAAGACAAAGATATTTTATTTCAACTAGGCCACCAAGCGGCACTTTTGAACGTTACATTAAAATGATTCTACCGTGCGAAGGTCGATGGTCCAGGTCTAGTTTAATCTTTACTTTAGTTTCGATAGATTGATTAGATTGTATCACTTGTGGACTATTAAAGATTTTCTACAAACAAATTATATGCACTTTGGCTTTGGATGAATGCTATTGTATTTTTGACCCTAGACTATTATTATAAATACTTTATTCTTTCTGCAAACAAGTGGTTAATGCGCCTGTAGTCCAATATTTAAGTTCAATAAGACAATGTCTTTGTAAGTAAGAAAATAATCTTAAGCTATTTTCACATAATAAAATAAGGAATAGTAATATAGTACATTTTCAATGACTAAATATTGCTGATTGCGTACCTAACACCTACCTGCCTACTTGGTCCAAATTTACCAAACTTCCAAATTTCGTTGAAAGGGCAGTCAAAAAATGTGGGAGCGAGACGACACGAGCCCCAAATGTTGTAGTAACTATGAACCCGTACTGAAAAAGAGATGGTGCATTTCGTCCTGTATAGCACCGTCTCTGTCACACCCTGAAACGATGACGGTAAGATGTCATAGTACCGCTTCCTGGGGCCCTACCATGAGCTCTTGGACTCTAAGACTTAGAGCAAGGTTATTTCCTGTATAAGAGACAGATGTATATGACTTGCATACATCTGTACACTTAGCACAATGGATATACCCTTACTCTAATAGTTTATGGTATGCCCCTGGTAGTCCGTAGTTGTGGCCGCATCAGTGCGTGTCTAGCGTAACCTAAGCCGTTTGGTACCTACTTCAAGAGCTACTGAAGTGCGGTTGTCTTATTAACTAGTCAACGACACAACCGTCAGTTTTAAGATGACATACAAAAAGATATTTTCTTAATAATCAATTAATTTTTATATTTATCTACATACTACACATAGGTACGCTTTAGAAGGCAAAGACATCATTAATCCATATACACGCTTCGCCATTTTAAATTAATGTAATTAACAAAATGGCCGCCGGTTTTGGCGGGAATTCTTGTTTTAATGTACAGTAGTCAGTCAAACATTTTTATGAGAAATAATAAAAAAAATATACAGAAAATTCGATGACTCTTATTTTATTACCAAATCCTTAACATTTCTAAATAATGTAACACCCGTTTCCGGCAAGATTAATTATCGAAGTGTTCCAAATTAAAGGCAAATCAAGTGTTTCGATAGGCTGTTCATTCATCAAATCAAAACTACTTCGTGTTTGTCAATTTTTCATATTTATTTAAGGTAATTTTCTGTCCAGAAACTGGGTAGATATTTTAGGGCCAAAGCACACTCAGACAGTCTAAGCAAAGCGACGTAATAAGTCTAAAATGTATATTATTTGATCCCTTCACAACGTATTGCATAGTTTCACCTCGCGAAGACGCGCTTATTCTCTCACATCCCAGAGCATTTGACGCGTTGCTTCGCTTCAACTCTGCCTCAATATGCTTTGACCCTTGGCATATCTAGGTCCTGTACTTAAACAGCACTACCTAGGTTTGTCATCACAGTCCTGTATCACGTTGAAGTCGTACGACTTCCTCTTGATGACTCCCGCGCGAACCAGCAGGTCGAACACAGATCGACGTCGCGCGAAGCGTTGACGATAGCTTGTGGAGCGAACCTCTGCGGAAATCATTCGGTACATCATTAATTGTAAAGTAGCTCACGCAATATATTAAGGACAAGTCTGTCGTTTCTACACGTTCAAAATAACTGAGCACCTGGCACTATGAAATCACTCTGACATTCGACTCTCTCTCTCTATTGGCGAACGCAGGGTGCCGCGCGGGTAGGCAGGAGTGGGGACGCATTTCAGCAAGGTGCACAGTAATTTTGACCGAATAGTAAATTAGCGCACGCAATCTTGAATTATTTTGACCTGAGTCTATCGTTACATCATTTGTAAATTAGCTTACGCAATCTATGAATTAGGGTAAGTATATCGTTTAAATGAGACGGTGCCTGAACATAACTGCCTCGTTAGTCTAATGGTCGCGAGTGTTAACTTCTGAGCGGGTGTTCTCAGCTCGGGCAAAATTACATTGGGTTTACACTCATTGGAATTTCTCAGTAGCAGTCCGGAGTCTGGCTTTGATTCCGGTTGATAGAAAGACTAGCCCCCTGAGTACATCTGACTTGACACATAACTAGGTATGCCCTCTGGAAACACAAGCATGATGATTTGTAAAAAAAATGTCTTGAAGTTACGCCACAAGCATAGATATAATAAATTCTATGACAACAAGTCAAAAAAATATCTCACGCCGCCGGTGCTAGTATTTAAGACAAAATGGCTTTATCACCCAAACTGCGATAAAATGTGTGACTTAAGCCATGTCACAGTAGGCCGTGCTCGCCGAGCAGCAAGAAGAAAGGCATGTCGCGCCTATAAAATATGTCACATGTTTAACCCGTGCTAGCATTTATGACAAATTGTAAGACATGACATAATTTATCATGTCTTGTCACACATGTCTTGGGTACGCCTATGCTCGCTCCGCTGAGAGAACACCGAGAAAATATTTGAAAAATTTCAGATAGGAACCCTTTGGTCAAGGTCCACTTTCTGATTTCCAAAAAGATACTTAACGTCGGTAGGTACTTACAAGGCAGTTCATTTTCAAAACTATATAAATAAGCATATCTGACAAAGAAATTGTGGGCCGTCGACTTTTAATACTTAATTGTCCAAATCGAAGTTTTCAAAGTCGCCAGATATAAGGAAAGCCCATATATGCTTTTGTTCTGAATATTCTGACTCAAAAATCCAGCCAGCTCGCCCTCTATAAATAGATAAGTAATATTGTAATGAACATCTTACTTGAGGTCTGTAGAGGCCTGGTAACAGAT
This sequence comes from Anorthoa munda, assembly GCA_945859665.1. Classification (NCBI taxonomy): domain Eukaryota; kingdom Metazoa; phylum Arthropoda; class Insecta; order Lepidoptera; family Noctuidae; genus Anorthoa; species Anorthoa munda. The sequence goes on along the minus strand of OX243917.1, from coordinate 7,312,221 downwards.
TGGGGCCCCAACTCGTACAATATTTGAAAATCTGCATGATTGCCAAGACGAAACCCAAAGCCAAAACGATGGTCGTTCCCTAAAAATTTAAAACCAATGAAGGAAATCTCACGAACTTAAATAATGTATTTCTACTAACAACGATTAAAGATTTTTTATAGTTTTCAAACGACATGTGTTGCCATGGTTTGGTCCACAGCTGGGCATATACCTCTCTTTTCTTATGTCAATCTCATAGCTTTACCTCATTGTTTTATCTGTAGATATCATCATGGATATCCTCCGCCTTGGGGCAGGCGGAGTGGTCTCTTATTCAATAAGACATACTTATCTCAATTTTCAGTATTACTGACATTATATAATCGTCTTGATATGTCTTGGCCTATCAAAAACCTTTTTTTCAAAAACACTTTTATGACTAACTAGCTTTTGCCCGCGGCTTCGCACGCGTAGACTACATGCTTCTCCTTATCATATTTTAACAGTATGTAGAGAAAAGTAAAAAATAATGTAATGCGAAAGTGATTCTTAGGACAGACATACTTACCTACTCTATCATCAATACGCTCTATCCTTGTCCCGTTCCGTATGCCTACACTATTTCTGTGTTTATCCATGACTAATAATAAGTAATCATAAGCGTAAGTAATTAAATTAAAGTATTCCCTTATAAACAACATTTTAAACCATTTTGGATGTTGACGCCAATATCACCAGACTATTTGAAGAGATAACACGTGAACACGCTACATAGAACTGTCCATGGAAAAAGCAATTTGCCCTCAAATCTACACCAGCATACTTCAGAGTTTGTCTTTGAGCCTTATTAATTGTCATGGCGAAGCAGATTTTCCCGTCCCTATTTAATTCCTATATTTATGCGTTGAGCCTTTTTATAGTTACCAACAGACTTTAAAGTATTGAAAGTATTTTTAATAATTTTTCCTTTATAAAAGAAGGACTTTTGTACACAACGTTTCATTCCTCATGATCCGCCCCCCAAGGATGGAATTTCCAAAAATCCTTAATTTCCGTTAGATTTTAAACTTCAGCCCAAACCCAATATTCGAAGATCCTAACTTCAAAACTGGCCGACTTTCATACAAACTTTCATCCCCTATTTCACCCCCTTAGGGGTGGAATTCACAAAAATTCTTTCTTAGTGGATGCCTGTACAGTATAAAGTATCTATTTGCAAAATTTCAAGTCTCTAGACGATTTCACCCTCATGGGGGTGGAATCTTCAAAATCACTGAGACACGTGTAAATTATTTTTTAATCTTCAGCCAAAACCCAAAATATGAAGATCCTGACTTTAAAACTGACGGATTTTCATACAAACTTTCATCCCCTATTTCACGCTCTTGGGGGTGGAATTTCCAAAAATCCTTTCTTAGTGCTCACCTACACTACCAAAATAATCTACGTGCCAAGTTTCATGATTGAAGCTTCAGCCGTTTGGCCTGTGTGTTGATGGTCAGTGAGTGAGTCAGTCACTTTCTTCTTTTATATGTTTAGATTTAGGTACCTTTAGTGATCGGTGGAGCAAATCCAAAGATAGCTGCAAACCCTGCTGGAACATCTTCCGGTATTACCAGAAATATAGCTTCACTGGGCATACCTGTTGATTTAAATTAAATTAAAAGATCAAAGCTGGCGATAGTCTTGTAGATCTATTGCTTGAGCGTAGTGTATATTGCACTCATAATGCGTACCTAGCTAACATACTAAATCACAGTTTCCATCGAAACCGAAAAGTGTTCCTAATCCATTGCGTCATAGAATTTTTAATCGACAGCGTAAAACACGCTATGGATACAGTTGAATAGATAAAATGAAAGGGTTTGTGATCAATTGCATGAATTTATTTGCTTCACATTTACCTCGCTATGTTCGTTTCCCAGATTTTTTTTTTAGTATTAGCCCAGAATCGAAATTTGTGACAAGGTAGTGGCACTAGACCGTGTAGAAGGGCACCCATACGTTGGACCGACAAGATCAAGTCTGCTGTGGGCGGTCCCGTGCACGAATTTACCTGGATGATTTATTAATCGGGAAAGGTGGCGAGACATTGTTCGATGCATTACATCTGCCGCATATACTAAGAACACTTAATGACGACCACGACCGCTCTGTCAAGAGCGTAGCGACTAAGATGAGAAGAAGAGAGTGGCAAAAGGCAATATGCTCGCCTCGCCCCTTATTACAAGGGACTTAAACAATTATTGGCGAAATGTGGATGTAGGTACTATATATATGCACCGCTGCCCACCCTTTCGGAAAATACAGGCGTAATGTTATGTATGTTGTGGCAATAGGCTTTAATTTTATGGGACTTGGCCGGCTGAATGCCGTAATTACCGAAACAATTAAAAATCCAATTGTGTCTCGCGTGGATCCACGTCACTCTCCCTCAAGGGGTTTAATATAATTATTATGTGCAATGTGGACAATTTAGCTGTACTGTCTAATCCTTTGGGGAAAACGGGTGTGATGTTACGTCTATGTTAAAATCATTAAATAAAGTACTTACTGTAAATCACAAAAAACACACACAAACAGAACTTTTCATACATTGTCAAAAAAATTAATTAGTGACTTATTACCTAAATATACAAAAGGTTGTTTCTCGCCAAACGCACAAGAACAAATGCTATGAACAATATGACAGCCTTTATGGTTTAGGTAACCTAAGAGCATTGTTTACATTTTCTCACAGTAATTATTTATTGATTGATCAATCATTGCACCTAAACGCTTATGTTTAGGAAGTTTTATAACCTTGGTTTACACACATTCGCACACTACTGTGTAAAAAAATGTTAGGAAAAACATGGGGGCTCTCTCCAAAGATTACGCTGCTGTGGCTATACACAGCGGTGATCAGGCCAATGTTGGCTTATGGCGCTCTGATTTGGTGGACGAGGACAGAACTCTCGACCACCATCACCCGACTCCAACGGTTCCAGTGACAGGCCTGTTCAGATAGCCCTACAAAAAACTCCCCTGGACCTGTACATACAGCAAGAGGCGGCGCTTGCTGCCATCAGGCTAATGCATCTAGACAGATGGGGCAAAAACCTCACCAGTCCACACGCTAAAATCCTGGACCGGGCGATTGAGTATCAACCTCTCATCGCTGCTCCGTGTGATAGAATTCAAAAACAACAATAACTTACTTATGTTCAACAGTAACTATAACATACAAACAATAGAGGAACAAATGGATCAGTCAGGAGCCAATGAAGTACGAATCTACACAGATGGCTCAAAAATAAAATAACGGTTTAGGTGCTGGCGTACACTCCCTTGACCTCAACATTAACTTTTACATACCGCTATGCACACACAGTTCGATATTTCAATGGGAATGTGTCGCCTTAACACAAGCCGCAAAATCCGTAAAGCGTTTAGTTATCCAGAACTACGATATCAGATTCCTATCTGATAGTCTGGCTGTGCTCAAAGCTTTAGAAAACAAACTAACTAACAATAAACTAATCTTTGAGTGCCACCTCACCCTGGAGATTATATCGAAATTCAATCGAATCCGGAGAGTTCCAGTGGATCAGGGAGCATAGTGGATCCCTAGGCAATGATGCTGCTGATGAACTTGCAAAAAGGGTATCCGAGATGTTAGTGCTAGGCTCGTACCCACTAATCCCTTGCAATCTGGCTTTCAGGAGTTGCAGTGGTTTGGGAATAGTGCGGTGGGTTTGTCCAAATAAATAATCCCTTGCCTTTCTCGCAATTTCGTGCGTGGATTCGTCAAAAATCAACAGAACTACACAATAACAGATGGTCACGGGCAACAGACTGTAGACAGTCAAAAATGGCTTTGCCAAATGTACACCCGAATCTCACTAAAAAAGTCCTCAGCCTGAGTGGAAATTACCTCAAAATTATAGGGACAATAACGGGCCACACCCTTCTTAACAAACATCTATTCAACATAGGCGCCACGGACAGCCCACTTTGCAGAGGCTGTTTTAACGCCGAAGAATCAGCCACCCACGTAATCCTGGAATACGAGGCCGTGTAATCTCAACGCGAGTGAGGTCGCTCTGTGAAGCCTGTGACGCTCCCAGGAAGCTTCTGTGCTTTTGGACGGAGCTAGGCTAGCTATGTTATAATGGGAGTCTAAGTGCGGAAAAGGGACTACCACTACTACTAACCTTGGTTTATTTTTTATATGATATTTTTGTTTCATTCTGTTCACAAATTATTACTTGTTGATCACATCACATCATCAGCCTATTAATGTTCCCACTGCTGGGATACAGGCCTCCTCTCTGTTAGAGGGGTTTACTTGTTGACGAATACTTAGATGACAAATTAATTTAAAATGGCGTTACTATCATTGATGTATTAAAAAGATGTTACTATATTATTATTTTATTCATTTTTCTTTTTTAAATAAGGAACTACTGTGTGATAAATAATTGACAGAAATGTTATATATGTTTATTTAAGTTTAATTCGCTGTATGAAGCATGCAAGTGAGCATGCAGGAAGCATGCAACATGCAAGCAAGAATGCAAGTGAGCATGCAGCAGGCATGGTTTCTGTCACAGCTCCGGCGCTGCGGGGCTCCGGCAGCTTCACCGGCCAGCCTCGGGTTGGACAGACAAGACTACGTGGAGTCGGTTTTGCAGTGATTCGTTTCTGTCACTAACTTTTATAACACAACATATTGACTTTTTATGATAATATTTCAATTTTAATTTAAGGTTAAAAATGCTATTTTATAGAAATTCCTAATAAAATTATTCCACATGAATTTCTGCCATCTTCAATCCAAGTGAAATTATGTCAAATAAAATTCTACCATCTTAAAAATAAGCCATTGTAAATTCGGGTATAGAAATATTCGGCCAAACAATAATTATATTAAATAATTTTTATGCCTTAAGAATATTCGTTTAAATAAGATTATGCCAAGTGTGTTATGCCAAATACATTTTGGAGTATCAAAATTCTACCAGATACTAGATAGAGGGAACCCTGCTCAAAAACTCTGCCAGCGCCCACTCTTTAGCTGATAAACATGATCTGTTCTACCTTGAGATCCTGATCTGACCAAAACTCGTACCTACCGACCGAGTGTGGCAGTTGCGGCTATTACGGTCATCTGGTCTGAAAGATCAGACGCAGTTGAGATGGATCCCTCTGTACAGTTTGGTAATTTCAAGGATTGCGGGATACCTTTCAGGTCATTCGCCCTCTAAGGCTGAGTACCAGATATAGCCGCTAACTGAATAGCCAGATTATAAACCTTGATCCATGCTTTGAAACCTTCGAAAGATTGAATTTTGCTTGTGATGTCCTCTGCGACTATATCTACACACAAACGCTGATTGCAACAGACAGACAAGGTAGCTGAGGTGGCTTTTTTTTATTATCAATAGGCTCGCGCATGACCACTATCTCACCTGATGGTAAGCGATGATGCGGTCGACGGTGAAGCACGCTTGCCTAGAAAAAAGCCATTCACTCTTTTTCTAGAACCTGGGGCCTTACTACGACGTTTTAATGCCATCATGATTCAGTTGTGAAAAAGGGATAGTGCTATTAGTTCTATATAGCTAGGTCTTTCTCTTACACTAGAAAAATTATGTCTTTAAGATATCATAGAAGATACCCTGTTCGAATTACGCATATTCGCACACAATAAAACAACAAACTTTTAACCTAAACCAGTTTATTACAAAAGTTTACAAAAAGCTACGACAGAGTCTCAGTCTATGTCCACGTTGGACAGATCTTCTGTGATCTTCTTGACTTCTTCCTCGCTCCTCTTCTGCGTCGCGCCGCTCGCAGTCATCTTCTTCGCGGCCTCGCTCTTGATCTTGTATAGCCTCTTCAAGTCTTCTAGAACCTGTGAATAGAGAGGAATATAAGTAATTTATTGTTTTGATAGGTCCGACATTTTGGGGTAATTAAAACTGAGCCAACTGCCACGCACGAGTCGGAGTAGCGTACTAAGGTTTTGTACCATGTGTTTTGCCACGATAGATGTCGTATTATAAAAAGTCACTCATTCTGTGACTGGGACCTTTTCCATAACTTAATACCATTAATACAGACAGAAACTGGTGCAGGCTCGTAATAGGGCCCCGTTTTCGCTTTCACTATATGTTTTCGGAATCGCTAAAAGTATCACATAATTATTATTCCATTTATTTAGTTTCTAAACATACTTGTCTCATTTTTAAATATTAGTCTTTAGAGAAAAAACGTAAATAAAAATTCTAGACGCTCTAATCGGTCTGTCACCACTATGTCAGGCTTATTGGCAACAATAGTCCTGTCAGTGATGATATTGATAGACCGATCCGAATACAACGTGACATTTCTCACATTCATTGCCATTTTCGAGAACTGGGTCGGCCACATTACGGTATTTCCGATTTCACTAGATTGTATTTAAGAGCAAGTTACTGATGGATCATCCTAGCTACAAGGTTGTGTCTATGCAAAATATAGTCTCCGTTGGCTAGACTAATAGAACAGCCGCAGATAATGTGACGGATAAATTCCCCCTGCCGGTGACATGTCCGAGTCCGACAGATGTCAACCGTGCCGTCCTTCTTTGGCCTTGAATCACATATCATTATTATTATAAGGTCTGCCTAGTTAATGGCAACAGGCTCGCCCCCTATTTTATGGAACTTAGAAATAACATTAGCGAAATGTTGTGGACCTCTCCCTAACCTTTCAGCACCTGTAGCCAAGTTGACAATCTATAATCGATTACGCTAGTAGAAAACGAACAATTGTACGGGCATGACACATCTGAACGTTAAGTCACGTGGTCAGACCATACAAATAGAAGGCGTTAATGATTGTAGAAAGAGATTCGATACGAAACGTTTGTAGCTTGGCTAGGGGGCAGGGATTACACGCGTGATGTTCTGTTATGATATTAAGACTCATTTACCTTCTGCGGCAGGTTCCCTGGCCTCGGCTGGTGAATCTCGTACTCTCCTTTCTCGTTCTTCACCAGTTCCACCATGGAGTCTTCTAGATTGGGCACCTCTCCCGGCTTGGGCAGCATATTTTGCGTTTGCTTCTGAGGGAACTTCATCTTCTGGGCCCAGTTCTGGAGGTACTTGTTGCCATCTGATGGCAGATACTGGAAAATACAAGTAAGGACTCAAGTCGACCGTATACTGCTATGTAGAATGTGCACGGAGTGGTTTGCTTCGTTAGCTGCGCGGCTCATTTGTTTGCCGCCTACATGTTCGTACAGTAGAGGCACACTGAAAGAGGTTGTAACACGTGGTACAGGTGTGCAGGGTGATAGAGATGACTCTCAACAAAGCTGAACTTTTTCTATACTCATCTTTTTAACTGATTTTCATCATAAAAAAAAAAATCGGTTCATCCGTTTAGGAGCTATGATGCCAAAAATACACAAACACACAGGTACACATGTCAAACTTATAACACCCCTATTTTTCCGTCGGGGATTAAAAAGGCTAAATTGTATGGGATTAATAAGCAAAATCGAAAAATCACGTGATCAATCAATTAAATCCCGCTCAGGTCAGCCATGGCAACACGTGCCCAGGTTGAAGACTCTCCGATGGCCCAATGAAAATAAATGTTCAGAAGACTTGAGCTTGTCACGCCAAAGGTCACATCTCCCCGATGGTGTTACCTTGAGATGGACCCACGCAAGTTATTATTTTAGGTATTTATTGTACCTTATCCTTGTTCTTATTGTACTTCACTGGCGGCGGTGAATTCGCCTGTCGCTTAGCGTTGGAGGACCCCGCCTGGAAGCCTTGACCAGCTGTGAAAGTAAAACAACATTAATTTAATAAATAATTACGTAAATATAAATGGCCTGTTGGCCGCGTCACTTCCGGTAATGAATGACGGCTCTTAAGGTTAACTACACGGTCAGTTTTGCATTCAGATACGTTTGATCTGATCAAAATCCATTCCGTCAGTGTGTGGCTGTTATGGCTTCAAGATTTCACATAACGCTGCTGGTTGGACCGACCTCTCTCAGAAATGAATCGTTTGAAAATCGCATTTTTATGTAAAAAATATTTTCTATTCGTTTGTTCACAATGTTCAAATTCACCTTTCCAAGAATTTATAAGAGCCGGAACGCAGTTTATCTAGTATCCACACAAACACGGCAGGTTTGGCGCAGTGGCTGAGGATTGGCTGTCGTTTTGCGTGTCACGGGTTCAATTCCCGCACGGGACAAATATTCTTATGGCCTAGCTATAGATCATTTTTTGTGCATACGAGCTTAATTGTTTATATAAACGCAAACACGACACAAGCGAAATTTCTAATGCGGAAACGTTTGTTTTTTCAAAAATAGAAACAGTGTAGCTAGATTTTACGCCATGAGCTTAGAATCATAGAAGCGGTGTCAAAAGGGCTGTTCTTAAGGTGTTACTTACTCAAAGGCTGCGTATTAGTCTGTGGTCCCAGCTCCAGCATGACTTGGAAGTCGGCATGGTTGCCGAACGCGAAGCCGAAGCCGACTCGAGAGTCCGTACCTGAAACCATTTAATAATTGCTCAATAATAGTGTTAAGTGTTAATTTGCTCCCTGCATTATCATACGTACTAAACGTTCTCAATGCTGGAACACAGATATCCTCTCTTTAAGAGGGAGTGAGTCTTCCCCATTCACCACTCGAGCATGTGCGAGTCGATGAATGAGAATGTCACACGTATTTTCGTTCTGTTCGAACATGACGGTTTGCAATTTCGCTTAGTAAAAATCGCTTATCGGTATATTATAATCAAGTCGAGTTGATCCATCATGGAGGTCGCCAGTTATGTTCAAATTTGTCTTACCTTTCTTTATAGGCGGTATATTGGAGTATGCGACGGAAAGCAACGATGGCAACTCTTCTGGGATGATCACCGACGCCAAAGACGTCGACGCTGAAACAGACAAAATGTTTTGTTATAGTTACGACAAAGAATTATAATATTCTGTCACTAGTTACCGAAATAAACGTAAACGGAGCAAAATGAGTAGGTATATACCTAAAGATCGCTTTCTGAAGTTTATGGCTACACTCATGGGAAAAAGGCTAAAATGGCTGTGCAGTAGTAAATCTCATACAAAAACAGCACCGTTTCGTGCCTTGCGCATTGGAAAGCCAACTTCAGGGCGGCGCAGAAGTTTGGCGAGCACATAGTAACGGAAATATGGAGTACTTTGTTTCTCTTGTGGACACAAACGTGACTGTTGATCGTAGGGGCCTGGGTGCAATACAGGTTTTTTGGTACAAAAAGGGTTTTCATCAGCCACATCTTGGAATCTTGGGAGTAGTGCCAGAATGCCATTGGCATTTTCTGTGATCTCTCAAAAGCGTTCGACTGCGTCGACCACAACACACTGATCTGTAAATTACAACACTACGGAATTCGAGGACAAGCTGCTGATCTTGTGCTTTCATATTTATCAAACAGACAACAAAAAGTAAATGTTAATGGGGCGACGTCCTCCGGGTCTCTAGACAAGATGGGCGTGCCCCAAGGTTCAATTCTCGGCCCTTTCCTTTTTCTTATTTACATTAATGATCTCCCTTTTATGATGGCCAAATTATCGGATATAATTTTATTTGCTGATGATACTTCGCTAATTTTTAAAATAGATAGGAAAGATACGGATGTCTTACATGTCAACGAAAGTCTAATTGTTCTCTCAAAATGGTTCGCAGCTAACAATCTTTTACTGAATGCGAAAAAAACAAAATGTCTAAAGTTCTCTTTATCAAATGTACCTCTTCGTGACCTAAATTTAAATCTTGACGGCAAAAATCTTGAAGTTATAACGGAAACTGTATTCTTGGGGATTAGAATCAATTGAAAATAGCAGTGGGGCGCGCACATTAGAACTCTTTCGGGTAGGTTAAGTTCGGCTGCATATGCAGTAAGGAAAATAAGGCAGTTAACCGATGTAGCTACAGCTAGGCTTACTAGCCTACTATGCTTATTTCCACAGTATTATGTATTATGGCATTCTGCTGTGGGGATCAGCAGCGGACGTAGCTTCAATTTTCGTCTTACAAAAGAGGGCAATCCTCGCGATCTATAAAATGGGTCCTCGCGAGTCCCTCAGAGAAAAATTTAAAGAGATTGATATACTGACTCTATCTTCATTTTATATTTTGGAACGTATTTTGTACGTGCGCAAAAATCGAGGACTTTTCAAAACTAGAAGCGACTTCCATAATTTAAATACACGCAGTAAGCACGAAATTGTAATACCCAAAATCAGATTAACGAAAACTAGCAAGTCTTTTCTTATAAACAGTATACGCTTCTATAACAAGTTGTCAAAGTCAGTTATAGAACTGATCGATGGAAAGTTCAAAAACTTCATCAAACGTGTCCTTATTAAAAAAGCATATTATAAAATCAAGGACTACGTTGAAGATAAAAATTTTAGCTCCTTCTGCGCATGCGGCATCCCTGGTAACTCATAAACGGTACAAGTATGTGGATGTCTTTAACTATTCTCAATCTCATTTTTTGTTTATTTTTTCTCTTCTTTTAATTAGACTTTTTACAATGGTTTTCAATCATCTTTATAACCCTTTGCTAAGAATAGTTACAGCACTGATAACTACATTTGTGCCACATGTTAAATTTAGTCTTGTTATACATTTACTTTTTTTTTTTTTACCTTTGTATAGATGCTTTTACTGATTGTTTTGTGAATGTGTGAACATTGTAGGCCTTCTAGATTTCTGGATGCTTGATAACATTTGATAACTTTTTATCTCGTTTTACTTTTAGTTTCTAACGTCTTACTGTCAGGCCTACGTTGTCCCCCCATATCTAAGTAATGCTGTAACATGGAAATATTGTAAAAACAAACCATATTTTTAAAAGAGTAACCATGGAGTTTCTTGCCGTTTCTTCTCCATAGGAAACGACCAACCCGAACCGTGCGCCTTTTGTCGACGTTTTATAAGTGCCCATGTAGGCTTATGTAAAATAAAAATAAATGATTTTGATTTTTGCTTACTCTCACCTACGGAGACTGCAGGCGCAATATTGTGGAATCTTTCAAAAGTTGTTTGCGGTTCTTGGCATATAAAGAGTCATCGATTTTGTAACCACAATGGCGAAGAATAGTAATTCTGCAATCTACTTATATGATTTACGAAATATTATGCTGTCGAATCTAAGTGTGATTGGAGTTTTCTCCAGCATGCACAGGTTTTATACTGTGTAAAATGAAATGTAGTAGTTACTTAGCGACTGTGGATCACAAGTTCCTGTGTTCGAATTTCGAATCCCAGATCGGTCAAAAAATGTGTTGTTGCATTTCATTGACTGTACGAGTCTGCCAGTCAGAAAATCTGATTTAGGAGTATCGTGTTACCCAATTACTGAATTGGTTTGTTGAACCAACTTTTTTTTTGTAATAAATGGAAAGATCATATTTAAGTTTTCATACAAAACTATTTTTAGTTTTTTTTTTTTCATTGTAATTACAAAGTAAAATCCAATCGAAAATATTTTTTTGAATGCAGTACCGAAAACACCCCGACAGTTTTCCGAACAAAGCCGAGCCCGTGTGACGTCACAACGTTCATTTCTACTCATTGTGGCACATAGCTTATACAGTGTTTTGACTTATAACCAATTCCATCTTGTTATTATCGTCAATATATTGATGAATATCGAATACATTGATCATAAATATCGAACCTTAAAAGTTATTGTGCTTGCTTCACATCATTATGTACGAATATTACAAATAACTCCCCATTATTATGTGATTCGCGCAATACCCAACCTAGCAAACTGTACCTACTAAAGTTTTGAGAAATGTTCTATGTCTAACTAGATTCCAATTAGAATATGTTAATTATGTTGTTATCTTGTTCAAATTTAGTATTAGATTCTGATTAAACTCTTAATTTGATCATTAAAGATTGAGAAAAGTAAATTTTTAAGGGAACTTTCGAGCAAAGTTGACATTTTAGTATAATTACGTAACTTGAAAACATGATTTTTTGTTTATGGAGATATATTCATTATTTTAATTTTAAATGACGGATATAGGCGTAAAACTAATATTTCTGTTTGAATTGTGAAAATCGGTCGACGCATTTAAGAGATATTTGAAAATGTACCGAATTAATATTTTCACGTTTTTGTTCTACAAAGTTTTTTTGTGTTTGTTATTATATTATATAGATATTTGTGTTTAATATTATAAAGGGATATGCAAATAATAAAAAATACCGAAAATTTTAAGGATGTTATGCAAAAAATAAATAAAAATAAAGGCTCCACAGATTTCGGGTTGTATAATATTTAGTGGTACCTATGAAGTTTTTTGATATCTAAAGTCGAAGTTGCGCGCCAATCGTGTTTGTTAGCTTTTTATTTTACACGAATATCACCTACCCATATGTAACAACAATTACATTATGACAATTATGTTTCTAAATGTAATGTGTACAATGAACAACAATGACAAACACCGGTCGCGGTCCACTATCGCGTAATATTCATTACGACTACTTTACTTAAGCTCAATTTTTCCAAATCGTCCATCAGATGGATATCTTTTCGAAATTTGCCTTTATGAATCCTATATCACACATGTCTAAATAAAATTTGCTGTTATAAATAATATTTTTGCACTAATTTTCGGATATTTTTAGTAAATTTACGTGACACTGTACTATGGTGAAATTCCTTGAACGTTATGACGTCACCAACATGGCGACCAATCATGGCCCGTTCGTAGACAGGTGGTTCTTTTTAAAATTTTATCGATTTTCAATTGCTTATAATAAATTGAAAAAAAATATTTAAGAGATTTTTGCAACGACAATATAATTTATGATATGTAAAGTTTCAAAATAAATTTTAAAAATCGTATTTTTTTTTAAATTCAACAACCCAATTGTGAAGGTAAGATGGGCAGTCCCTCCATGTAAAATAGTGGTACTCAGTTGTATCGGCAGGCTTATGACGTAAGACTCAGCAATCAGCAACCAACGCGCGATCAAACTATTTGTGTAATAAAAGTCTGAATTACCTACATTATAAGTATGGTAGATCCTACATAATCGATTGTTAATCGCTCGCTGTTTGTCAAATGCACTTATTTCTAAAAAAACCTCCAAATCTCTAAAACTTCTGTATTGAAGAGCAATTAATCGCTATCGTTTTACTTTGGGAAGATACGTAATAAGCCTACCGGTAAAGACTGTAAGCAGACCCCAAAATAGCTGGTAAAAGGCTAGGGAGTTTGATTTTGTCACGTTTTCAACCCCCAAAAAGGAGCTAAAGTAAGTCCAGCCATTGCATGATATTCGGGCTTAAATAACGGTAAAGATACACAATATATTGTGGCAAGACTGTCTTATTCGCCGCATGTACGTTACTTAATATGACCTTGTGAGTATGTATGTCACCGGCGGCGGCGGTCCGGCTCCGGCGGCAACCTCACACTGAGCCATTATGAAGTCTGCACAGTTTTGACACCAATTAGCAGGTTCAACGAAATGACGGGTCAAGGATGGATATGGTGGTAGGTTTTTCTTTTTTAAAATAATCGTTGCCCCACGCTAGGTATTTCTCGTGTATCGTGGCCCGTGGGTTCGTTTACAAATATTTAAACTGACGTACACATACAAACAGCCAGATCCGAAATAATAATCAGTATGTCATACAAATATTTGTTCCGTGCGGGAATCGAGTCCGCGACACGCTGCCAGCAGCCAATCGCTCAGCTACTGCGCCAACCTTGCCGTCAAATTTGTCAAATCGGGAGCATAGGTGTGGGGAAATTATCGTTTTAAATACCGGCCAAGTGCGAGTCGAGTTCCGTACCATTATCGCAAATAACGTCAAGAAAATCACGTTTGTTGTATGGGAGCCCGACACAAATATTTATTTTATCCTGTTTTTAGTAAGTCTTGTTATAGCGGTATTAGAAATACATCATCTGTGGCAATTTCATCTGCCTAGCTATCACGGTTCATGAGATACAGCCTGGTGAAAGACGGACAGACAGACAGCCGGACCGCGGAGTCTTAGTAGTAGGGTCCCGTGTTTTCCCTTTGGGTACGGAACCCTAAAAAGTGAACTCTGAAACATTAAACATTATCCTAAGAAAGCCTCAGAATAAACCTTTTCCCCAATATTTTCGAGAGAACATGCTAGGCTATCCGAAATGGAGACATTTTAAAACAGGACTTGTTGGTCTTTTGTGCTGTATGTGTCTATAATTTGCTATCCACGTCGAGAAAGATTTTTTTGTTTTTATAGCTTGTGTATGTGGAGCCTGGTATCTGGATTTGGGACTGGTTAGTGATAAGACTCACCCCTGTGGCATCGGAATAACGTAACTGATGGGATATGAGTGAGATCATCAGACCATTGAACCGGACGCAGCGTCGGTCGCCTAGAACTTAATGCTTTCAAGTAGACAATTACGCGTTTACGTAGTTGTGAATGAACTGCAATCTACTTAGGTATTAAATCCATTAATTTACTGACAGACTGACTGACAATTTTACCTAGGTTAAGCGCTCTAAGCCTCTAAAAAGATGGTGACCATAACCTCTTAGAGCAAGGTTATTTATTTATTAACCCATTTATGAAGAACACACATAATATACAGATAAGAAGAAGAAACAGAAAAATAGGTACATAGCTGATGTTTATTTCTATAGAAATCTCTTCCAGCATATCTGCAATTTGTTGTTAATTTGAGAGTTCGTAAGGGACAGATGTATAAGACTTGTATACATATCTTCCTTTTTCACAGTCGAACCATTATAGTTTTGGCACGTCATGGTACGGGGGCAGACGGCACATCTAGAAACATGTTTTTTTTTGGATACTTACCCTCTGAAGGGTTCACATGGGATATTATAATATTTTTGCAAAACCCATTAAAAATACCATTAAATGGTTTGCTACTACTTACTAAGTAGTTACTTAAAACTAACTCGGTAAGGGAAAGAGGTCTTTCTACTTTACTTACGTAATACAACTCAGGCGGATATTTATAAAGATTTGGCCTACTTTGGTGCCGTATTCTTTGTTCACTATACATTAATACTGGCTTTTGGTTACATAATAAACATTTGAATTTATGGCTTTTTATTATCGATTTTAAATTCTTAAAACACAGGAAGTCCCAACATAGAATTTTAGAAAAAATCGGTTTTGTAGAGCCTCGAGTAGTCTCTATCACACGTACCATTTGTATGACAGCCCCTTTGAATTCGGTAACTTATCATATCATCACATTCACCCGTCTTGTCCTGTCTGCCCGAAGGAGTCAGCAGGGATCTATGGTTAGTGTATAAAACGCCTACATTTGACCATATAACTATGTTCAACTTGCCTAGCCGTCTTCCAATTATGTTGGCGTCGGTTTCCACTTAACCCCGATGCAGCTAAAAACATGTATTTTTAACACTTGACGGAAAAAGAGGGGTGTGTTTTTGATTTAATTGTATATAAGTATGTATCAATGTAGTTAGGTACATCTGGTTTTGGTCAGCCAACTAGCGAATATATATCCTCCGGCTGCACAGCATGGTTTCCTTCTTGTTTACGTCTTTTTAGTTCGCTTCTAAAGCAGTCGGGTTTTTAGATTTTACGAATTAACTTTTTCCGTACATCTTTACTCGCTGTCATCTTCTTCTCCTTTCTCGAAATATATGTTTCACACAATCTGTCCCTCGTTGATTTCTTTGTTTTTTCTATACCATTGTAACTATCCACAATATTCTAATCTACCTGCCTTTTTTCAACAGTATTGGGGTCAGCTTCCAGTCTGACCGGATGCAGCTGAAGAGGGGTGTTATAAGTTTGACGTGTGTGCGTGTATCTGTCTTTGGCATCATAGCTCCTAAAGGGATGAACCGATTTTGATTTAGTTTTTTTTGTTTGATAGATGATTTTATCGAGAGTGTTCTTAGATATTTTTAATGCAAATCGGTTCAGCCGTTCAAAAATTATGGACCTTTTACTGTTTGAATCGGGGTATTTTCGCAAGATATCGTGTCATAATAACGAGTTAGATAGATTGTTGATCGAAGCGTGTCTAAAACGAGATACGTAATTTGACGGTAAAAAGAAAAAAAAAAATACTGTTTTTTGGAAATTTTTAATTTTTCTTTTTCATGGAGCGATTAGGCAATAGGGTGCGACCCAGTAAATCCCTTAGCAAGTGTCACCCTTAGATTTCAGGCTTCTTCTTATTAACAACTGTCAAATTATTTACAATAATCAAATATTGTACTTAGATATTTTGGGTTTTTCAATTAGGAATGCCTTACTAGCGGTAGCAGTAGCTTATTTACTATGTCATAATAAAAATGTCTGGTTTCGGGACTAGATATATTAATAAATATTGGACACTGGATTTCCTAACCCTCTGGTACATAAGTACAGACGCAATGTTACGTATGGTTTTACCCAAAATTGTCTATTGCAGAACTATGCCGTTTTACTTGACCTGGGAATTGAACCCACAACCTGGCGGGTCGAAATGTGAACTATGATGTAACGAATCATTGTGCGACTGCGCTTATAGAGATTGTTTCATTGTGTTAGCTAATAATAAAATTCAAATAAGTCTTCTCTCTTAGTCCAAATGTATGCACGTGAAATATGTATTTTAATTACTAGTCGAATTACTCACGTACTCGGACTTCTACCCATACTTATAGCATAAATGTCGTGATAATGCATACAAATGTCAAAATTATCGCCATCTTCTATTAGTCTATGGCTAAAAGTGTTTACAAATCATATTTAAATAGTTAACTCACCAAAAGAAAGTAGGAAGAACCACACAAGCGGAGCCGCGCTCATTTTAAAAGTCAATTGCATTTTACACAGCACAAAAAGTATAAACCCCACTTATTTAACAACAAAAACTCATGTCACCAACACAACCATTTTTTAAAAACAAAATTAAAAAGTTCAAAGCATAACCAGCGACCACCAGTTTTGCCGCCAAACTGAATACAAACTAGGAACGCAAAACAACTTTCACTATCGTTAAAACGTAATAAGTACATGTCATTAGCAGTCAAATTAGAACTTTATAAATTACGTAATAAAAGACAAATTCTTTTGCAATGATTCATTCAACTTATGGTATAATGCGAGAAACGAGTATCCCATGTGTTTGCGATTTCGTAACTTTTTGAATTAAGTACTCAAGGACTTTCGAATAAAATGCAACTTTCTGTCTTTGGTTTAAAGTCCACATTAGAGTGTTTGTTTTTCTCGTACATTTAATCCGAATGTGTGAGTTCCCATTCACTTCTAGAAGTCCCTTACCCTTGAGACATATGTGGGACTAATAAGCCAGTCAATTATAAACTTAAATCCCAGTAAATTAAGACACAGTTTAAATTTAAAGGTGGAAAGACTTAGACCTTTTTGTAGGAAACGCTTCATTACTTTCATATTCTGTGAAAACATCACTGAGTGATAGTGAGAGGCAAAATTGCAACTTCTAAAACGATTCATCGATAAAAAATATCGATTACTTTTTAAGTTAAGTATTTATGTCAGAATTGATGATTAATTGAATGCACTTTTAAGACAAAGTTGATTATCGTTGGTCTACTGCATTAAATTTACCTAGTGAAAGTGTCTGGCTAATTTTAGATTTAGTCATTTGACTTTAGGAATACTTTCGAAACAACTTGAGTACAGACTACAGAGTCCTAATACCGCACTCTCTCAGTAAAAACATTTAAAAATATCTTCAAGTACTTATCTATAACTATACTAATATTATAAAGAGGCAAAGTTTGTGAGGTTGTAGGGGGTAATCTCTGAATCTACAGAACCGATTTAGATGAAATTTGAGGCATGTAGTTAGTTTGAGACCCTGGGAAAGACATATAATAGTTTGTATTCCCTTGGGATGATAAAAAACTATTTATGCGGGCGAAGCCTCGGGCAGAAGCTAGTCTAAAATAATTATTGACTTAACAACTTTCTTTTGGCAATTGTTGTTTGATATTGATATTGGTCTGCTAATATTTTTCTTTCTATCCTTTTTTTCAGACTTTCTTTAATAATCGACCACTGATGAATGTGGTCTTTTGAACAATTTCGATCGATAGGAGAAGTCGATTGGTGGATTGGAAAATTGTTCCTGGGAATCCTTGGGGAAATCAACGCAAACATCCTGAGTTTGAATTTGTGTCCGATTAAAAGCAACAGGTAGAATATAATAGAATAGAAAACATTTATTTGACACAGACACAAAACAACACAACAGCAACAATTACAAAGTAACAAGGAAGAACAATAAAAAAAGTACAAACAAGGTTCAAGAAAAGCTGCGCTTGGCGTGGCCACACCGAAAGGGTTACCAACTCACCATTTGCTGGGCGTCAGAGATCCAGCGTACATTGTGGTATTAGGTCTTCATGTAAAATAACTGACTGTCTCTCTAATTCGATGCTAAATCAACAGAAAGTTGGACGAGTAGAACATAAATCGATTGTAAATATCGAGTGACATATCGACATCGCTTTGCTCTTCACTATCACACAGTGTTTCCCACTATGAAAGAAAGTCCACATTTTTGCATAGGGATCAATCAACACGATGCAACACGGTGTCTGTGTGTCGGGTCATTGAGTAGACCGCACTGATATATCCGTAGACTGATTAAGGCAAGTCGTATAACGAAACGAAATTAATCCGGTTTAAACCGGACTAATTTCGTTTGTTAAATTCAGAAAGCCTTCTTTCAATGTTAGTGCTAACATTAATCTGTGTTGCTTGACTTCTGACCTTACTCCAGTTATAAAGAGCCCTTTGTGCATACTGGCATAGCTGTGTTCTACCTCCGCCTTGATAGGGAAAGAAGAGCCAATTATGGTTTTCTTACACCTCCGCTGTTCTTTTCTGATTAATTTCGTTGTGCAATCCAAGACTGGAATCGTTTCCTCGAGACTCGTCGAGCTTCACAGACTCGGCGCATTTCTGGTAGTCACTCGTCATCAACGTTTTCAGTGGTTACAGTGGTTGAGAATAGTGTGGCGGGCTTGTCCCAAATGTAACCTTCTCTTAAGTGATGACGGAGTTTTAATATTGATTTCTTCATCAGACTCAGCATCTTCAAGCATCGCTACTAACTAGTCCAGCAGCCTAATTGCGTAAGTGAATTCTGTAAAGCAAACAAGTTGGAACCTTCCCAAAAATTACTTTTCGTATTGTATATATCACTCTGAAACGGAAAGGTTATGCTCCTTTCATTACCAATATTTTGACGTAGAATTGATTGTAAAAGAATGAATGAAAGCGGAAGAATCGAGATAAAACTTCACTATTGGTATTGTGTAATGCAAATGTCATATATCTTAAACTCCGTAGTATCTCTAAGTAGTCTATGTTCAACTCAAAGGAGGATTAGGAAAGCTAACGCTAGCTTTCCAAATTAGATTCGCAATACCGAAAAAGTTGAAAGAAATGATTCTGATTCTTTGAAAGAATCGACTTGTTTTCTGTGCAGAATTCACTTACGCAATTAGGCTGCAGATCGTATCCATCAGATAAGACGTATCCATCGGATTCCCCCGACATTCACCATGTGGGAGGTCTACCAACGCTGCGTATTCGGTTATTATGCGCTACCGCTCTATCACCTTTTGGCCCCATCGTCCATCCATTTTGCAATCAATGTGCCCTGCCCACCGCCTGACATCACCATCCATCACCATCATCAGCCTTTTTATGTTCCCACTGCTGGGACACAGGCCTCCTCTCTGTGAGAGGGAATGGACCGTTATCCACCACGCGGGCCCAGTGCGGGTTGGTGGATGTCACATGTCTTCCAATTTTTGGTTCCATGACATGTCGGTTTCCTCACGATGTGTTCCTTCACCGTTTTGAGAGCAGTAGTGATGAAATTATTTACACAAAGTAAAGCGCCTGCCTGGGTTCGAACTGACGACCTACAATTTGTATGTCACGGCCGCTACCACTAACATAGCCTGAAGCCAGTGATGAATATAGGTGTAATTTATTTTTTTAATATTTATTTCCGGGGTTTTTTTTCTGTACAGAATATGTCACCCCGATGATTTCATACAAATTATTATGTTAACCTTTAAATATCATGTGTTGTTAGTGATAATAACCTTATATTAAGGGCTGTTACGCACTACACGTCCGTGTCCGTGATTTGAGTTCAGAGTTTAAAAAGTTCTGAATCATGACAGCTTATGACGGATAGAGTTGGGATGTAGTGCGTAAGCTTTCCTACAAGAAGTACTACGGTTACTTCAGAACCGAAATTTTACGGGCACGGATCGGATGTATTGCGTAACCGTATGTAAGTATGTGTATCTGCCGCCGAAATTAAGTAACTCTTAATTAGGAATTACATTAGAGCAAACTAGTATAATTAGATAGAGACGGGACAAGATAGTAACGTTATTTATAGCAGCGCCATCTCTGGAGTATTGAATGCACTATAATGATCTATAGATCATTGGTGAATGTTACATACTAATAGAACACATAGCACCCGATAGATGTCGCTGTCTTATCCAGAAATATTCTTATGGCGTAAATGACTAATTTTAAGCTTCTATCCGAGGATTCGCCGTTGGGTTTTAAAATGAAATATATCCCTATGGCTTTCGGCAATAGCGTATTTGATAATCTATGAAAAAAAATAGTAATCGAACCAATACTTACAGAATTTACCTAACAATATGATCAACTATCAATTTAACCCGTAAAAAACATTCAATTTCACTTCTTTTTAGGGTTCCATATGAAGGGATGCAAGCGGAGCCCTATTGATGTCACTCACGTGTCTGTCTGTCATCTGTCACACAGGTTTTACAGCCAAATGGTTGGGTCTTCAAATTTTCACAGTATATGTGATTTCGCTAGCGCTTGACATTCCCAAACATTTTTGTCATTTGGCCAATCGCTATCGGGACGCTGATAGAATGTCACTCGTATAGAGCCTCTGTTGCCGTCATTCGACCAAATTCTATCCATGAAGATATATTTACCTATAACTTCATGATTCTATCCCCCGGCCCCGAGAAATGTAAAATTTTCGACAAACAACAAGAAAGAGACTTTGTCTAGAGTTCTCTGGTCAAACACTCAATACCTAGATAAAAAAATAAATAACAATTCGAACGCCGACCTGGGAATCGAACGTGCTTACCTTACGAGCATTAGATAGTAAATCTTCTATTTTAAATTTTTTCATGTGTTACTTAAGAAGGCTGATACGATGACCACCCTTTGCATACAACTTGTTTGAGTCCATTTATTTAATATTAATTAGATTCAGCTGGAACTTTCCGTCTCTTTCTATTGACTTTGAGAATTTTAAATCCTAATGCCATAAAACGAACATAAATTCAAAATTCGGTTTGTTGCTTGGAATCGAAACGGCCAAGCCACATATTTTGACTAAGGTGTAGAGTTTGTGAAGTTAGGGCGTGTAGAGTTAGAAGCTTGGGTCTACATGAGATCTGATAACTTTTTGACAGTGCGAGCCATATGGTCTCGTCTTGGCAACATTTTATATGAAAATGTTTTTGGTAGCATACTTTTTTTTTGTTAATTTTTTCCATCCCTATAATTAAGATGGGGGGTGATTAATAATAAACATTATCACCAAATTTAAAGTTCATAGGATAATAGGAAGTTAGAAAAATCATCGGCACAAAATTTTGTAAAAAGAGCTGACTTTGGTGGCTGCTCATTCCATTGTTTTCCAATATTTTTTAAAATATAGAATCCAGTATTTATCTATTCAATGAGCTCTAAATAACGATACCCCGGATCGTTGTTTAGAGCTATGTATTTCAGGCTGCCTTTAGCTGTATGGGATATCTAAGTAAAAAACAAATGTAAACTTGCATGTCTTTGGGTCAACAAGATGCTTATACTGTGAAAATTTGAAGACTGTGGCGCCAACCGTTTGACCGTAAAACCCGTGTGACAGACAACGGCCAGACGGACAGACAGACGGAAACGTGAGTGGCAGCAATAGAACTCCGTTTGGACCCTTCGGTTATGGAACCCTAAAAACGACGAAGTGCTTCGAGAAAAGCTAGATAATATAATGTACTCTGTGCTAGGCAGTGCCCATGTGCTTTGCTTGGCTCGTCTAGGCGGAGGCACTACCGTGCCCCCAAATTTCGCTTTTAAATGAGAACAAAAGTTTTGTTGAAATGCAAACAAATTCGGATTCGAATCAATGGAGTTTCATTATATTTTTGAAATTCGTGTTAGAATTAATGTATTTTGTATAAGAAGGGAATTCTGACTGAATGTATTATGCTGGTCTGGACTCTGGAGCCCAATATCAGCAGTTGGGCTTGTGCCCAGTATTTATATATTTATTTAAAATATCACACCCACACCACATGCATTATAATGATTATACATCGAAAGAATAATGTAGACAACTTTAGGACCAACACAAATGACAAATAGGTACGGCGTACATATCACCTGTGATAACTGCCGCCCAGTGATAACAAATCTCTAGTATTAATTTAAGATAAATTCGATGTACCGGTAGTCAATTTGGCACCGTCGGAGAGACTGCAATACAGCCCAAGTCTCGATCGAATCGAAGGCTTTCTCGTAGTCTACAAACGCTAAGCAGAGAGGCAGGTTGTACTCTTCGGTCTTCTGTATAACCTGGCGCAGCGTATGTATGTGGTCTACGGTGCTGAAGCCTTTACGGAATCCGGCTTGTTCGGGGGGCTGGAAATCGTCAAACCTGCGCGCGAGACGATTCGTGATGACTCTCGAAAACAGCTTGTAGACATGGCTAAGAAGTGTGATGGGCCTATAGTTCTTCAGCCGGGCATTGTCGCCCTTCTTGAAGAAGAGTACCACCACACCCCTGCACCATGCCTGTGGCGTTTTGCCCTCGAATATGACGGAATCAAACAGCTTCTGAAGGGTCTTAAGAACCGGTTTTCCACCCGCCTTCAGGAGTTCAGCCGTGATTCCGTCGTCACCCGGTGCCTTGTTGTTCTTAAGCTGTTTCAGAGCCATCCTAATCTCACACAGGCTGACGTCCGGAATGTCTTCGGTATAGAGTCGGGTCAATCTAGCTGTAGTGTCATTCGCTAGATTCGCGACGGGTTTACTGGTTGACGTGTACAGCTGCCCATAGAATCAGTTTCGAAGAACCAGAATTAATGATGATGAGTGTTTTTTGAATTTGAATTTGAATGAGACAGTTATACAATGCTAGTTTCCCCTTCAACATTGACACAAAAATAGCTACTGCGCAGGGTCTTGCAGCCAATTCAGAGACACAAAGATCCGCTGTGAGTATTATAACTGGCGAAATGCACGTACTTAGCTCTGCTGAAGCTTTCGGATAAACAGGCGTGATGTTATGTTTTATATGTTCTTTCACTGCTTACGTTATTATGAAGTTACTATCAAAGTTTCACGTCCCGGTTGGCTGTACGCGACCCCTGACCTTAATTAAACGTAATATATTATAATTTTAGATTCACATTATATATTATGCATGCACGTCCGTCCGTTGGGTTGACCTTTCGTATTATAAACTTTAAATTAAATGCTTGATGAAATGAAAAACTTTACTTTTCTACTTATTTGGAGCAATCGAATGTTCATGTATTTTTCAGAGAAAGTGAATAGAAATACTCCTTTTTTTATCAAAATATTTGGCGGAGATTTCAATTCCATTCAAACTGGAACACAGCACCCCTGTTTGGTGACAGAAATAAGTATTTATGAGCGGTGGTAATTCTCCGGACGATCTGCTTCTCTAAGGCCCACTTGCGCAAAAACTTAACTCAGTGTTGGTTGCTAACACGAGGATAAATAACAAATATGTCATACACAAGTGGCTGTGTTATAGCTACTAAGGTCCAATTGCACGATCAACTTAACACAGAATTAGTTGCTAACACGAGATTAAATTGACAATATTGTATGAAAAACTGTCATTTAACCTCGTGTTAGCTACTAACTCTGAGTTAACTCGTTACCCAGGGTGGCGCTAAATACAATAAACAACTAAACCCTATATGCTCTGCACTCTGCATGCTGTCATGTCCTCCACTCGACTGAATCCAATTGACAGTCATGCCTTGTTACTTATTTATTTAAATAAATCAGGCATCCGCTGGCTACGAGATGCACTGGACCGCTCGATGTGGCGACAGTTGGCTATATTCAGCAGTGGACATATTTCGGTTGAAATAATTGAGGGTCTTTTTCAGTTGCCATGGCTACTGAGTCCATTGGAGTGGAGGCAGTTTCCTTCGCAAGGACTTAAAATGTCGGACTAAATATTTCTTTTTAGGGTTCCGTACCCAAAGGGTAAAAACGGGTTCCTATTACTAAGACTCCGCGGTCTGTCTGTCACCAGGCTGTCATGAACCGTGATAGCTAGACAGTTGAATTGATTGTTGAACAGATCGATTGATTTTCACAGATGATGTATTTCTGTTGCCGCTATAACACCAAATACTAAAAACAGAATAAAATAAATATTTAAGTGGGGCTCCCGATCAACAAATGATTTTCTTGCCGTTTTTTGCGATAATGGTACGGAACCCTTCGTGAGCGAGTCCGACTCCGCTTGGCCGGTTTTTTATCACTTAAATAGATACGTTGCGTGCAAAGCTACGAGGCTTCTCCATCTAGTTTGATAGAGCATCACACTATGCATGCTCGATGCTATATTCAGTTAGTAGGAAGTAGGTACCTAGGTATATATCTTCTGACTCGATGGTCCGTCTCACAGTTCCCCAGTATTGGACTAGCTAGGTTATTAAATTTTTTTGTTTACATATTGATATGTTCTTAGACCTTCTACATTTCATATATTTTCAAAACATCCGTGATTGTAAATTGCAAAAATATTTGCTAGGTACTATTCTTTTTTCTACATCGCTAATATTTAGTTTGCGTTTCGATAATTGGTTGAAGTAACATACTTTAAATCACACTTTTGTGTGTGTTTCTAATTACTGGCTCGTTATTGCAGAGGTCGAAACCGCTACTGCTGAGGATGGGTCCGAGATTCACTGCGGGGGCTGGGCAGTGTTGTTGTAGTGGTCAAAACCGCTACTGCTGAGGATGGGTCCGAGATTCAATGCGGGGGCTGGGTAGTGTTGTTGTAGTGGTCAAAACAGCTACTGCTGAGGATGGGTCCGAGATGCAATGCGGGGGCTGGGCAGTGTTGTTGTAGAGGTCGAAACCGCTACTGCTGAGGATGGGTCCGAGATGCAATGCGGGGGCTGGGCAGTGTTGTTGTAGAGGTCGAAACCGCTACTGCTGAGGATTGGTCCGAGATTTAAGGGGGGGTCTGGGCAGTGTTGTTGTAGAGGTCGAAACCGCTACTGCTGAGGATGGGCTCGTGATTCAATGCGGGGGCTGGGCAGTGTTGTTGTAGAGGTCGAAACCGCTACTGCTGAGGATGGGTCCGAGATTCAATGCGGGGGCTGGGTAGTGTTGTTGTAGTGGTCAAAACAGCTACTGCTGAGGATGGGTCCGAGATGCAATGCGGGGGCTGGGCAGTGTTGTTGTAGAGGTCGAAACCGCTACTGCTGAGGATGGGTCCGAGATGCAATGCGGGGGCTGGGCAGTGTTGTTGTAGAGGTCGAAACCGCTACTGCTGAGGATGGGTCCGAGATGCAATGCGGGGGCTGGGCAGTGTTGTTGTAGAGGTCGAAACCGCTACTGCTGAGGATGGGCTCGTGATTCAATGCGGGGGCTGGGCAGTGTTGTTGTAGAGGTCGAAACCGCTACTGCTGAGGATGGGTTCGTGATTCAATGCGGGGGCTGGGCAGTGTTGTTGTAGAGGTCGAAACCGCTACTGCTGAGGATGGGTTCGTGATTCAATGCGGGGGCTGGGCAGTGTTGTTGTAGAAGTCGAAACCGCTACTGCTGAGGATGGGTCCGAGATTTAATGCGGGGGCTGGGCAGTGTTGTTGTAGAGGTCGAAACCGCTACTGCTGAGGATGGGTCCGAGATTCAATGCGGGGGCTGGGCAGTGTTGTTGTAGTGGTCAAAACAGCTACTGCTGAGGATGGGTCCGAGATTCAATGCGGGGGCTGGGCAGTGTTGTTGTAGAGGTCGAAACCGCTACTGCTGAGGATGGGTCCGAGATGCAATGCCGGGGCTGGGCAGTGTTGTTGTAGAGGTTGAAACCGCTACTGCTGAGGATGGGTCCGAGATGCAATGCGGGGGCTGGGCAGTGTTGTTGTAGAGGTCGAAACCGCTACTGCTGAGGATGGGTCCGAGATTCAATGCGGGGGCTGGGCAGTGTTGTTGTAGTGGTCAAAACCGCTACTGCTGAGGATGGGTCCGAGATTTAATGCGGGGGCTGGGCAGTATTGTTGTAGAGGCCGAAACCGCTACTGCTGAGGATGGGTCCGAGATTCAATGCGGGGGCTGGGCAGTGTTGTTGTAGTGGTCAAAACATCTACTGCTGAGGATGGGTCCGAGATGCAATGCGGGGGCTGGGCAGTGTTGTTGTAGAGGTCGAAACCGCTACTGCTGAGGATGGGCTCGTGATTCAATGCGGGGGCTGGGCAGTGTTGTTGTAGAGGTCGAAACCGCTACTGCTGAGGATGAGTCCGAGATTCAATGCGCGGGCTGGGCAGTGTTGTTGTAGTGGTCAAAACAGCTACTGCTGAGGATGGGTCCGAGATGCAATGCGGGGGCTGGGCAGTGTTGTTGTAGAGGTCGAAACCGCTACTGCTGAGGATGGGTCCGAGATGCAATGCGGGGGCTGGGCAGTGTTGTTGTAGAGGTCGAAACCGCTACTGCTGAGGATGGGTTCGTTATTCAATGCGGGGGCTGGGCAGTGTTGTTGTAGAGGTCGAAACCGCTACTGCTGAGGATGGGTCCGAGATTAAATGCGGGGGCTGGGCAGTGTTGTTGTAGAGGTCGAAACCGCTACTGCTGAGGATGAGTCCGAGATTCAATGCGCGGGCTGGGCAGTGTTGTTGTAGTGGTCAAAACAGCTAATGCTGAGGATGGGTCCGAGATGCAATGCGGGGGCTGGGCAGTGTTGTTGTAGAGGTCAAAACCGCTACTGCTGAGGATGGGTCCGAGATTCAATGCGGGGGCTGGGCAGTGTTGTTGTAGTGGTCAAAACCGCTACTGCTGAGGATGGGTCCGAGATGCAATGCGGGGGCTGGGCAGTGTTGTTGTAGAGGTCGAAACCGCTACTGCTGAGGATGGGTCCGAGATTCAATGCGGGGGCTGGGCAGTATTGTTGTAGAGGTCGAAACCGCTACTGCTGAGGATGAGTCCGAGATGCAATGCGGGGGCTGGGCAGTATTGTTGTAGAGGTCGAAACCGCTACTGCTGAGGATGGGTCCGAGATGCAATGCGGGGGCTGGGCAGTGTTGTTGTAGAGGTCGAAACCGCTACTGCTGAGGATGGGTCCGAGATTCAATGCGGGGGCTGGGCAGTATTGTTGTAGAGGTCGAAACCGCTAATGCTGAGGATGAGTCCGAGATGCAATGCGGGGGCTGGGCAGTATTGTTGTAGAGGTCGAAACCGCTACTGCTGAGGATGGGTCCGAGATGCAATGCGGGGGCTGGGCAGTGTTGTTGTAGAGGTCGAAACCGCTACTGCTGAGGATGGGTCCGAGATTCAATGCGGGGGCTGGGCAGTATTGTTGTAGAGGTCGAAACCGCTACTGCTGAGGATGAGTCCGAGATGCAATGCGGGGGCTGGGCAGTATTGTTGTAGAGGTCGAAACCGCTACTGCTGAGGATGGGTCCGAGATTCAATGCGGGGGCTGGGCAGTGTTGTTGTAGAGGTCGAAACCGCTACTGCTGAGGATGGGTCCGAGATTCAATGCGGGGGCTGGGCAAAATGTTGTTGGGTTTTTCCATCTAAAATTTCTCAGTAGCAACCCGGAGATATTTGTGCCTGGTTGATGGCAATAGGCTCGTCCCCAATTACATGGGACTTAAACACTGACGAAATGTGGTTGTGCCTACTATAGGTAAACCTCTGCCGAACCCTTCGAGGAATACAGGCATGATCGTATGTCATCATCGTCTTCCTGCCCTTATCCCATGTTACTTGGGGTCGGCGCAACACCTTTTCTTCTTTCATACCGTTCTGACCTCCTTCACGCCATTACTGACTCCCTTTTATTTCATATCACTCCTCACACAGTCCATCCATATCTTTGGCCGTCTTCTCTCTCTCCATCCGTCCACATTTATATTCATAACTCTTTTAGTAACATGCGTTTCATCCCTCCTCATCACATGAACATACCAGGACAAACGGTTGACTTTCAAATTTACTGTCACTGGCGCCGTTTTCAAACTTCCTCTAATATACTAATTTCTTACTTTATCCATTCTCGTCACTCCGCACATCCATCTCCACATATTCAATGCTGCTACATGCAATCTCTTTTCATCCATCTTTTTTACAGCCCATTATTCTGATCCTTACAGTACGTCAGGTCTAATCACGGACTTGTAAATTTACCCCTTTAACTTGAGGGGCATCCGTGGGTCGCAAGTTGTTCCAGTGACCTGTCGCCATTTCATCTATCCTGAGTAGATCCGGTGTGTTATATCTCAGTCTGCCTTGCCATCCCCTTGGAAAAGCGACCCTAGGTACCGGAAGTCGGAGCACATCGGTATGGGTGTCCCAGCGAGGGCACGGAACTGGAGAGACCGCCAAAATCGCAGTACAAGTATTCCGTTTTAGCTCTGCTCTATTTCAAACTAACACTCTCCAGTCTGTGCCACCACACCTCCAATCTGCGCTGGACCGCGTAATTTTATGTCTAATTACTTAATTAGTAATCAAGTGACCGAGCACATATTGTAGGTATCACGACTAGACGTAGATAAGCTTATAGATATAGCATTCTCATCAACTCATAATATTTTTTTTCGAATTAGTTGAATAAGGGCCCCATTTTTGATATTTGTAAATCCTATGTAACAAGAGGCCGAGGCTATTGTCTTCAACTGGGCATGAATTAAGATTCGGAGCTCTATCAGAGAAATTCATATTGAAAAAAACACAATCACCCTGCCCGACCTAAATATGGAACCCAGGATCTCTCGCTCATCTGTAGCGCTGGCGACCACTACACCGTCGAGGCATAATATTAGGCTCTAGACAAGCAAGTGGCATACTATCAATGAAAGCGTCTCTATAGCGATTGGAAACATGTATCGGACTGTCAAGCGCTATAGGTGATCCCTTTTAGCATTTCGACCTCACCTTAGACCAGAGCCCTTAGACTTAGATCGTTTACGGTATCACGAGTGAGTACGTTAAAAAACTCGCACTAAGGCCTCTGTGTGTGTGTGTTTTTACTCACGCTCAATCGCGTTAACGTAAACGATCTCTAATGTCAAAATGTATACAAAAAAACAGGTTTTGCCTTACCGTCACCAGACGGCGCTTATCCAGTTTCAATACAACTTGTCGTTTACGTTAACGCGATTGACGGTGAGTAAAAACTCGCACTAAGGCCTCAGGTGACATCATGGAATGACACTTGTCTAGGGCTTTTTTTTTGCCTTGAGGAATGCTCATGCATACTGTTCCCTCAGAGAAAAATTTAAAGAGATCGATATACTGACTCTACTACTTATATTTTGGAATGTATTTTGTATGTCCGCAAAAATCGAGGGCTTTTCAAAACTAGAAGCGACATCCATAATTTAAATACACACAGTAAGCACGAAATTGTAATACCCAATTCAGATTAACGAAAACTAGCAAGTCTTTTCTTATAAACAGTATAGGCTTTTATAACATGTTGCCAAAGTCAGTTATAGAACTGACCGATGGAAAGTTCAAAATCTAAATCAAACGTGTACTTATTAAAAAGCATATTATAAAATCAAGGACTACGTTGAAGATAAAAGTTTTAGCTTTAGCTCCTTCTGCGCATGCGGCTTCCCTGATAACTCATAAACGGCACAAATATGTGGATGTCTCTAACTATTCTCAATCTCATTTCATCTTTATTTTTCTTCTTTTAATTAGATTTTACAATGGTTTTAAATCAACTTTATAGCCCTTTGCTAAGAATAGTTTCAGCAGCACTGATTACAACGTTTGTGCCACATGATTTTTTTTTTAACCTTTGTATAGATTCTTTTACCGATTGTTTGTGAATGTGTGAACATTGTAGGTCTTCTAGATTTTTAGATGCTTGTTAACATTTGTTAACTTTATATCTCGCATTACTTTCTTTTTTTCTTTTGTTTATTTATTATTACGACTTATTGTCGGGCCTACGTTATCCCCCCATAAATACACACTAATGCTGTAACATGGAAATATTGTAAAACTAAACCATTTTTTTAAAAGAGTAACCATGGAGTTTCTTGCCGGTTCTTCTCCATAGGAAACGACCAACCCGAACCGTGCACCTTTTGTCGACGTTTTATAAGTGCCCATGTAGGCCAATGTGAAATAAAAAAAACATGATTTTTGACTGTGCTACTAAGGGGAGATAGCAATACCAGCGATGATGGCAGCGATAAGCACGTGACATTTGAGATTCCAATTCATTTTTGACATTTTTTCCATCACTATCACCCGCAGCTATCGCCACTTTTTAGTTGACAGAATGTCATTTTTTCTATGGGCTCTTGTCTAGGGCCTAAGGATGCCTTCAGTCGTGGCACAGTAGCACTTACTTCATATTGTACGGCGACATACGACATGTTTGTAACGTAATGTTGATCTGGAGCTGTGACGTCAGTGCGAAGGTGGTGCGGCGCGCGTAGCGTTCGCGAGTACGTGCCGAGCCAGGGGCGGACAACAATTTGTTCTGTGTCAGATTTTATCACACTAGAAATTTCTCCTGTACCGTGGGTGCATTTACAAACCTATTAACTCACATACACAAACAACCAGACCGGCGCAACTATCTATAGGACATAAACATTTTTCTGCCGTGCGAGAATCGAACCCGCGACACGAAGCGCAGCAGCCGATAGCTCAACAATTGCACCAACCGTGTCGTAGAATTAAATTGTATATTTATGATTAGGAAGGCCGATTATGTTGGTCTACATTTTCTTAATTTTGACAAATTTATGCGCACTATCAATGATGCAGTTTTTAATAAAGTCCACAACTTTTTGCTGCCCATAATTATTTTTATGTTAAGCTTATGATTCGCTGTTGCGTTAACGTCTTTAGAAAAAATATACATACAGTACTGTGCCTTTAATGTCACTAGTTTGCACGTCTTTAAAATAAGAACACACGCTGCAATTTTGCTTGTGCCATAGCAAAAACAAAGACGTGTGTCTTTGTTTTTGCTATGGCACTACATCATCTCAAGAATGAATAACAGATTCAAATAAGTGGGTAATCAGATCAATTATAAATTAAATAAGGTAATTATTAGGTAAAATATTCTATCATTATAGGGGTATGTATCCATTGGAAAATGAATCCTTTTTATCATAATTTTAATAAATATGTAAAAAAAATAATTGAGACAATTTTTTACTACTGCATATTTTATTACTGTTTCGAATCGTTAAATTTCGACTTTCTAAAATCCACACTAACAACCATCAGTAGAATAATGCATCTACATGTTATTTTTCAAATTAAATACGAAGTTATTTTTCAATGGCCAGCCAATTCTTTATTAGGAATTAGGTGTCAATCAAAGAACGGTTTATGCGAAAATCAACACCCGAAAAAGGTTTAAAAAAGCCGTTCTGTAAATTTTTGCCCGCATTTAATCAGCTTTTGCTGATTAAAAGCGGGAAAAAAAAACAAAATCCAAAAAAAAAACCAAAATCATTTTGGGAGTGTATTTTCACATAACCCGTTCTTTGATTGGTACCTAATTCCTGGAAAAAATTTGGCTGTTCATTGATAATTGATCTGCTATAAAGTATAAACACCCGCATTTTACCCAAACTGGTAGGCAGAAACTATAGAGCCTGCTATATCCTGCTAGATCCTTACATACATTATGCTTGCACAGTGGCGGCTCCAGTGCAACGGGAAATAGGTATATGAACTGATTTGGCTTATTTCATAATGTATTTGTTATTTATTTATTTATATTAGTTTGACATTGCCTTCCATATTATGTAAATTTACTAACATAGTCATAAGTGTTTACTAACAAATTATGGATCATGGTCCGAAATAAAGGATTGAATTGAATTGAACATCTGCACTTGAAATTATGCACATCTTTTGCTTCTTTAACATTCATATAAAAATATGCATCAATAAAAAAAGTTAATTCAAAAAATCAAAAACCCGACTGCTTAAAAAGCGAACTAAAAGGTTTTTGAATTTTTGAATTAACTTTTTTTGTTTGTAACTTTTTAGTTAACATTTTTATTTTCAAAATACATTTAAACTTATATATGTTATATTTTTTAATTCACCTCTCAAAACCTTTTCTTTAGATACCCCACACGATGGATTTGGGAGAAAAAAATTGGGCCACCACAATATGTCGTCCGTCCAAAATCCGCCATTTTTTATTTTTGTATTTTAATCGATTGACGTAAGAATGATCAAAATCAGTCAACGCATTTGGTCTACTCTAGAACGCCACATAGGAACAAACATTAATACATACATACATAGACTGATAAACACATTACCCTCCTTCGGCAGTCTGGTAATAAAATAGTTATATAAAAATATAAGAATCGCTTGTCTTTTTCAACACTAATTTAAAATTTGCCGACCTAAGCTGAAACGACGAAGACAGAACCAAAGGGCATGATCTACTACATTGCATATCGTGACAAAGCTTTTTGCTAGGTACACTTCAATTAACTGCAATATAACCAAAATGAAATTATAATAATAGAGAGAAATGCAGTTAACTTAAAATACACGATAAAATAAAGAATATAAAAATCAGGTTTTAAAAACTCGCCTACGCTTCCGCGCCCCTGGCTTTTATTCTATAATCCTTATTCGGCAGGTGATACTGCACTCGAGGTACAGTCGATAGCCATCATCCATGGCCTAGAGACGTGTGGCACTTCATTATCATCGGTTAATCATAACAGTACAGTGGTTGTTACATTAGGTACTTAACGAAAGACGTGAAAGAAAATTCTTAAGGTAAGATAATTTTTTCTGGAAAGTGATATTTTTTTGTGAGTAAATAAGGCTTTAACCAGGTGAAGATATTTGTTTATTGAGGCAGTGACAATGGATTGTTATACGTTCTGAATGGTACCTGAAGCTTTTTGAACATCTTCTATCATCTATCTAAAATTATTATCTATCTATATATATAAAATGCTTTGTCCTGAATGACTGACTGACGGATCAACGCACAGCCCAAACCGCTGAACGTAGAGACCTGAAACTTGAAAGGTGTATTCTTTGTATGATGTAGGCATCCGATAAGAAAGGATTTGCCGAATTTCTACCCCTAAGAGGGTTAAAAAGGGGGGCAAAGTTTGTATGAAAAATCTAATTCCTTCGGCTAATATTTTTGAAACTTGGCACAAATAGTAATCTAAGTACATGATAAAGATTTACATTATTAGTTTTTTGAAACTACCCCCTCAAGTCGATTTAGGGGGTGTTGAAATTTGTATGGCAGAATCTAATTTCATGGGTAACTAAACTTGAAACATTACACAAATACTAAAATAAATAAATAATAAAGGTTGTCATTATTAGTTTTTCAGAAACTACCCCCAAAAGACGATTTAGGGGTTGTTAAAGTTTTTTTGTAAAATCTTATTATTAGGTTAATAAACTTGAAACTTGGCATAAATACCCAACTAAGTAAGCAACAAAAGGTTGCAATTATTAGTTTTTCAAAAATACCCCCAAAAGTCGATTATTTTTTTTGAAGAATCTTACTTCTTAGGTTAATAAACTTGAAACTTGACACAAATATCAACCTAAGTAAACAATAAAGGTTGTCATTATAAGTTTTTCGAACCTACCCCCAAAATTCGATTTAGGGGGTTTTAAAAGTTTTTTTGAAGAGTCTTATTTATATCTATATAAAAGCGAAAGGTCACTCATTCACCTATCACGAAATATAGAAAACTGCTTGACGTATAAATATGAAATTTGGGAGGGAGGTAGTTTATAGTTAGTAGACGTCATTTTACGACGAGGCCGGATTTAAGGGATCTAAGGGCTATCGCAAGTTAGTATGAAAGTCCTTCATTTTTTGAGCTACTTACTTAAAATATGGGCAGGGATGTAGTTTACAGATAGTAGACATCCACTAAGAACGGATTTTACGACAGGGCCGGATTTAGGGGGTCTGGGCTCTCGCAAGTTAGTATGAAAGTCCTTAATTTTTTGACCTACTATTTTAAAATTTGGCAGAGATGTAGTTTATAGACAGTAGACGTCCACTAAGAACGGATTTAGCGACAGTGCCGGATTTAGGGGGTCTAAGGGCTCCCGCAAGTTAGTATAAAAGTCCTTAATTTTTTGAGCTACTAACTTAAAATTTGGCTAGGAGGTAGTTTATAGTTAGTAGATTTCCGCTATGAATGGATTTTGCGACAGGACTGGATTTAGTGGGTCTAAGGGCTCTCGCAAGTTAGTATGAAAGTCCTTAATTTTTTGACCTACTAACTTAAAATTTGGCAGGGATGTAGTTTATAGATATTGGACGTCCACTAAGAACGGATTTTGCGACAGAGCCGGATTTAGGGTGTCTAAGGGCTCTCGCAAGTTTATATGAAAATCCTTAATTTTTTGAACTACAAACTTAAAAGGCAGGGAGGTAGTTTATAGTTAGTAGACGACGCTCAGAACGGATTTTGCGACTGGGCCGGATTTATGGGGTCTCTCGCAAGTTTATATGAAAGTCCTTCATTTTTTGAGTTACTAACTTAAAATTTGGCAGGGTGGTAGATTATAGTTAGTAGACATCTGCTAAGAACGGATTTTTCGACAGGGCCGGACTTCGGGGGTCTAAGGGCTCGCGCAAGTTTATATGAAAGTGCTTCATTATTTGAACCATAATCTTGAAATTTGGCATGGAAGTAATTTATAGTTATAAAAGCCCGCTAAGAACGGATTTTGCGACAGGGCCGGCTTTAGGGGTCTAAGGGCTCGCGCAAGTTTGTATGAAAGTCCTTCATTTTTTGTGCTACAAACTTGAAATGTGTCATGAATGTAGTTTATAGTTAGTAGATGTCAGCTAAGAACGGATATTGCGACAGGGCCGAATAAAGGAGGTCTAAGGGCTCTCGCAATTTTATATGAAAGTGCTTAATTTTTTTAACTACTATCTTGAAATTTGGCATGGAGGTAGTTCATAGTTAGTAAACGTCTGCTAAGAACGGATTTTGCGACAGGGCCGGATTAAGGCGGTTTAAGGGCTCTCGCATGTTTGTATGAAAGTCCGGATGTCTTTTTGTTCTACTGTCCTGAAATTTAGCAAGTCTAGAGTTTATGAGTAGGAGACATAAGATAAAAAATAATTTTGTGATACTCTATATTTTTTTTCTAATTCGTGCTTTAAAAAATGATGCTTAGTGTGATAGACATTTTCTGTTGACTGAAATATAAAAATAGCTTGCGTTAAACAGCATTAAACTTTATATCTTCTTAACCACGCGGACGAAGTCGCGGGCAACAGCTAGTTATATATAAAAGCGAAAGGTCACTCTCACATATTCATCACGAAATATCAAAAACCGCTTGACGTATAAAGATTAAATTTGGCAGGGAGGTTCCTCAAGTAACGTAAGTGAGCTATAAGAAAGGATTTATGGAAATGCCACCCCTGAAGGGGGAAAATGGGGGTTAAAAGTTTGTATGATATTGGACACGTGAAATTATAGATTTACGTTCTTGGTTGATAAAACAAATTCATGTATTTATTGGTATTGGTTCTTGGAAATACTAACCCTAAGGGGATAAAATAGGGGTTCAAAATTTTATATGAAATTTCTTTGGTTTGGAAGGTAAAACATCTGAAATTGGTTGGTTTACGCTCTTGGATAATAAAAAAAAACAATGAGGTTTTTTTTTGGAAATTCTACCCCTAAGGGGGTAAAAAGGGTGTTGACGTTTTGAACTTTTAGATTTATACTCTTGGTTGATAATAAGAATTCATGTATTTATTGGTTTTTGGAAATTCCACCCCTAAGGAGGTAAATGGGGGTTGAATGTTTGTGCGAAATTTCTCTGCTTTTAAGTGGAACACGTGAAATTAAAGACGCGCTACGCTCTTGGTTGATAAAAGAATTAATGTATTTATTGGTTTTTGGAAATGTTACCCCTAAGCGGGTGAAACGGTGGAAATTTGTTGGCCTTATATATTTGAAACTTGCCATTAATAATAATCAAAGTAAATAGTAAAGGTTGTAATTATTAGATTTTTTTAAATTACTCCTAAAAGACGATTTAGGGGGTTAATGATTTTTGAAGAATTTTACTGTACAAGGCTTCTTTGTATGATCTAGGGATGCACTACGAAGTGATTTTTGGAAATTTAACCTTTAAGGGGGCGAAACGAGAGACATTTGTTGTATGAAAAATCTAATTCCTTGGGCAAAATAATAAAGGTGACATAAATTTTTTGGGACAGCACCCAAAAGACGAAAAAAATGTTTCTTGAGTTAATAAACTTGAAATTTGCCACAAACACTACCTTAACCCTACCTTAATAAATAATATAGGTTGTTATTAGTTTTTCGAAACTATGAAACCAAAATACGATTTAGAGGGTTGTAATTAAAGATGATAGAGCGTAATTTACGCTGTATTAGATTTTTGTGTTGTGTCGCGCAATTTACGCAACATTCGTTTCCACACTAAACGAAGTTTTTCCACCCGAAATTATGTGACTCAAAAACGCGACCAGTCTTCTGCTCTTCGGATCCAGCAGACTTGCGGCCCTCGCCAGGCCATCAGTCCAACTTTTGCGAGGCATAACATATTTTTGGCTGCTTCGACTGACACATAAAAAGTCATCTGTAGGACAAATTCGCGGACAAATTGCTAGTAACATGATAAATAGCCTGAATAGTGGCTGAAAAACAAAAAAAAAGTGACGAAAAAAAATCTTTACAGTTTTACAGCTACGTTTGGTATATAAAAGTGAGAATTATTTCTTCATTCGCACAAATTAAATACATACATAGTTAAGCTTCCGGGTACATACACGATATAAAATAAATTACCGCACAAGCTACGCACCAGCGGTAATTACTTGAGTAAGCATTCCATTTAAATATATAATGCCAACTAAGAGACCTATATTTTAATTACTATAACAAGTCAATGATTAATCGGAGTTTTTATTATAAATGTCGCAGGATGACAGAGACAAGATTTGTGCCGGTTATTGGCAATCCGTTTATGAGGAACTTTTAAATAGACACACTTCTTTCTTTTTTCTTCCTTTTTTTTCTTCTTTTGCTTCGTTTACATTCATACATCCAGTCATACCCGTACACCGGTTATGTTTACTGTACACATGACCTTTCTGAAGAACATCACCAATTGATCCGTGCATGTCCTTCTAGGACGTCCCATACGTGTCCATTCACTTCTGGCTTGTAAATAAATTTTGTTAATTGCAATCATCCTCTCAATAAGACCAAACCATCAAAGGATTGCAGCAGGTGGCGTGGTGGTGGTCAGTTCCAGCCTACGTATGTGGTATCTGCCTACACCTTTTGATCTTATAGGCGCTTTATTTTTATCTGAATTTCTCAAGTTATCCTTGAATGCGGGAGGAAACCTGAAGATAAAGTCAAGAACTGATAATTGCTTGTTCCTTCTCAGTATGATAAGGAAGTCTTCTGCAATGGGATAAAGCAGTTTGCAGACCATGAGCTGAGCTAAGTTAGTTTAATCTGAGCTGGCATAGCTGAGCTAGATATTCATACTTTTGTTCTTGGCTAAATAATAACAGCTACATGGGTCAATCTTCGAGGATAAGCAACGTTTGCCGAGGTTGGTCCGTGGATGCTTGAATATTCCTGACATGTCTAGACTCTTTCTTGCCTCTGAAAGCAAGTTAAGCATCTTTGAGAGTCGTTACGGGCAGACAGAAATCTAATGCCAGTCTTGCAGAGGGATAGATATCGTGTTGCCCAGTTACTGGGTTGTGGAAGTCCGAGAAGCAGTCGCTGCATGGAAAGTACTGGTACCCCTGGATCCAGTTAGACTGAAAGCCGACCCCAATATAGTTGGGTAAAGGCTAGGCAGACTGATTGTGTGTAGGTCGCAAACTATGTAACAAGTATGAAACAAGAATGAAACAAGTATGAAACATGTATGAAACAAGTAAAATTTAAAGGTTAAGAAAAACCCCCGACACATTTTTATTTCATGCTACATAATGTATCTAGTAGACACGCTTCGATCGACAATCCACTGAACACGTAATTATGACACGATATCTTGTGAAAACAGCCCGATTAAAACTTTTGAACCAATTTTGATCAACCATAACTAAGAATACTGTCGATAAAGATCACCTTTAAAACAAATAATCTAAGTCAAAATCGGTTTATCCGTTTAGGAGCTATAATTCCAAACACACAGGCACACGTCATACTTATAACACCCCTCTTTTTCCGTCGGGGGTTAAGCATATTTCGAACTAACTCAACTAGCTTAGCTTTTGCAACCAGGGTTACAGGCATATGAACTTACTTACAGTAATATCCTATAAATACTACACAAAGACTGGTTTATATTATAACTAGTTTCTTATGTGACTCCGTGGAGCCTGAGAACTGGGATCAACACACTGACATTAAACTTCAGTCTAATTATAAACCGTGTACCGA
Organism: Anorthoa munda; assembly: GCA_945859665.1. NCBI lineage: Eukaryota > Metazoa > Arthropoda > Insecta > Lepidoptera > Noctuidae > Anorthoa > Anorthoa munda. Next base: position 7,273,433 of record OX243917.1, on the reverse strand, counting down.
GAGCAAAACTAGTTGTTGTATACCTTTTTAGTATTTTATATATAAACAAACAAAAAAACTAACTGGCCATTCTTTTTTTAGTAATCAAACAGTAAAAACTGCAAATAATCTCTTAAAGCTATGTTTTGTCTAAGATATGGCTTATTATCGGGTTTTTCCGAAACCCGCCTTGTGTTTGACCTTTGAAGATGTGCGGGAAACCCTACTCTAGGTACCTAATTCACGATCATCATAACATAACCTGTAAACACTAAATAAACACTTTTAATGTCAAAGGGTTTTTTTAATAACGTAGGTACTGTTAGGCCCAACTGCACGAAAAAATTAACTGGTAAAACAAGGTTAATTGACGGTTTATCATGCAATATTGTTAATATAATCACGTGTTAGTTTTAACACTGAGTTAAATTTTTCTTGTTAGTGGGCCTTAGTGAAATAATTTGTAGATTATCTTAAGGTTGAATGTCACTTGCGCGTCAGTAAACGACAAGGTCTATTTGTCAATGTGACTGTTTGATGGTTTCAACCTTACTGAAGTTAAAATTGCCTAGTAATTATTTTCGTTATGAGTTTCCCTGACTTTGTATACTGGTTCAGTCCACAGCGAATTATGTTCGTCAATGTTAGTCAATTATTCAGTGAATTGTGATTATCTGATTACATTAGAATAAATCAATAACTTATGTTAATTAATTAAATGTGGTTTACGCTATAAGCTATTGTTTACGCTATAAGTTATGACGTTACATTACAACTGTTGAAAACAAGCAAAATTTCAAAAAAAAAGTTAAGTTAAATCGCGTTTTTAGATTTTTTGAATAAACTTTTTTTTTATAACTTTTTAGTTATTTGTTTTTAAGATTTAGGTACATTTAAACATATAAGTGTTATATATTTTTTAAATTACCTTGATACCCCCACGATGGGTTTGGAACAAAAAAAGGTGTTGTCCTCCGCTATATGGCGCCCAAAATCCGCCATTTTTCTATTTTCCAATTTTAATGTAGCCAGTGACACTCGCGGGGTTAAGACGAATCGATTGACGTATGAATCATCAAAATCGGCCAACGCGTTTGGTCTCTAGAACGCCACATAGGAACAAACATACATACATACATACATACATAGACTGATAAACACATTACCCTCCTTCGGCAGTCGGGTAAAAACCCCGAAGTTATTTGATTTCATACTACATAATTTATCTAGTAGTAGACACGCTTCGATCGACGATCTATTAAACACGTAATTATGACACGATATCACGCAAAACACCCTAATTCAAATGCCCATAACTTTTGAACAGCTGAACCGATTTTCATCAAACACTCTAGATAAAGTCTACATCAATTAAAAAAAACGATTTCAAAATCGGTTCATCCATTTTGGAGCTTGATGCCAGAGATAGATACACAAATACACATAAATAAACACACGTCAAACTTATAACACCCTTTCCCTTGTAGGCAATCATCCAATGACTTCTCCCGCTCTGGGTGAAGCGGGAGAGCGTGTCAGACTTTTACTGACTGCTGTTCTCTGACTCTCCTTCTAATTCCTCGGAGCTGTGAAAAATCAAAATTATGACTCAACGCAATCAAAAGATAGATAAGGTTTATGCTCCATATTTTGACAAACGCTAGGCAATCCAAAACTACAGGCTACCTCCCGTTGGCCTAGAATCTTGAATTTTGGCGAGGAGCAATGTCTTAAATGACAAGAACTTATAAACTTGCAGTTGGTAAACTGACTGCGAACTATGTCGCTGTATGGAGACAATTTTTCATCAGAAAAGTTAAGTTTATACCTCAATTCAGTTTATATTTGGTCGTCATAGTTTAAGAATTAAGGTGGGAGTTTGCCTCGCACTTGACCGGTTTTTTAGTCACTTCTACGTTGAATCTAAATAATTATATCCGTTAAAAATACGCAAACGCATTTTCGGCCGAGTTATTTTTAACTTTATACAAACAGGTTAGCGAATACTTGTATCAAAACATTACTGACCGTGAATTGACGAATATAAATAGATATCGCGACATGTATCAATTTAGTAAAACCGGTAGTCATGCGAGGTTCGAATCTAAAGCTTTGAATAGCTAGGTTTTATTATTTTATGCCTAATAGAATATTGATTGGGAGCAGTGGTGGCCCAGTGGTATCGGCCGCGACTTACGTTGGTCTTGGGTTCGAGCCCAGGCAGGCACTTTACTTTGTGTAAATTATTTCATCACCACTGCTCTCAAAACGGTGGAAGAAAACATCGTGAGGAAACCGGCATGTCCTAGAACCAAAAAATCGAAGACGTGTGACATCCACCAACCTGCACTGGGCCCGCGAGGTGGATTACGGTCCATTCCCTCTTACAGAGCGAAGGCCTATGTCCCAGCAGTGGGAACATTAATAGGCTGCTGATGTGAATTGAATATGATTGACACTCGTACAATATCTGTAGCAGTTGTTAGGTATCGGAAGCCTAGAGAAAGAGAAAAACAAGTACTAGGTACAATTTATTAAATCCTGTGAAGTAATCTATTAAATGCACCATAATAATTATATTGTTTTGTGACATATTTATTCAAGGAAATAATTAAATATATTAAAATAGACATTAAATATTATGTTATGATGTGCTGCCAGCGGTGACAAAAGAAGTTTTGATAGATTTTCCTTTAATTTTTGTTTGTCCTCACCTGCTAGGTCTAGCGCAGAATCGTCTATTGAAGTGATCTTGGTAGGTAAAATAGCTTTAGTAGTGTACAGGTGACCGATTCGTTTAAATATTCAAATGCCTCTGTTTCGTAAATTAAATCTGAATTCAAAAGGTTAAATTCTAGAATCGATAACGCAGTCATTGCCGCGGTCACCGTATTCAAATCCTAGCAATGATTAAATGCATGCTTTTATTTAACTTGCAATGTATGTATGTATGTATGTAAGTGTGTTCGGGTCAAATCTTGCAACTGAATTTTAAAGCAGTCCTCCACCGATTAAGATGAAATTTTGCATACACGTTTAGTTTGGATGACAATGCAGGGTTAGCAAAGTTACTTCATTCTAAATCCAATATGGCGGACGGCCCAAGATTAGTTATTTTTTGTGCACAGCCATGATATGGGTAACAAAAAAAAGGGTTTGCTGAGAAGAATACGAAAAAAGCTTGTTTAAAAAAATCGAATGAATAATTTATTTTGAACATATAAAATCAGTTGGTTCAATCACCTTACGATAACTTTTGATCTGAGGTCTTTATACAAAATGTCAAAAATGTCTTTATACAAGTGTCTTTATACAAATTCTGTCCGCGATGGCGATATTCGAAATGCCAAAATGTACCTAAGGGATAGCTCACGTGACATTTCGGTAGCGCTTGGCAATCCCATACATTTTTAGGGTTCCGTAGCAAAATGGCAAAAAACGGAACCCTTATGAATTCGTCATGTCTGTCTGTCTGTCCGTCCGTATGTCACAGCCACTTTTTTCCGAAACTATAAGAACTATGCTTTTGAAACTTGGTAAGTAGATGTATTCTGTGTACCGCATTAAGATTTTCACACAAAAATAAAAAAATACAATAAATTTTGTGGGTTCCCCATACTTAGAACTGAAACTCAACATTTTTTTTCATCAAACCCATACGTGTGGGCAAGTAACACATCAAAGCAGTATAACGGCCGACTTACAGCATTTCTGTATCGTTTTCGCATTTTGAGTTAGTTCTTTAGTAGCATTACAAACGATTATACGGCTACTGTAATGCTTATTTGGGCACAAATTATACGGCTTTAGATCCTAATTAGGTTCACAAGAGTTGTTTAATTGCATTACAGGCGCATTATATTAGCATTACTGTGGTCAATGAAGTTGCCTATCGCATTAAAGAAGCTATATTATGGTCAATGAAGTTGCCAATCGCATTACAGAAGCATTATACTAGCAATATTTTTGATAATGAAGATGTTAATTGCATTACAAAAGCATTAGACTAGCATTAGAATGTAGTAAAAGAATTATTGGAGCTATTTAAGTGTTCACAGTTAGAACTTAATTAAACCCTACATCATTGCAAAAACATCTCTAATACCACGGTACAAATGTTATAATACAATTATCGTTGTAATTTAACTACTTTGTCTCGCAATATAATATGGGCGAAGAGGGTCAAAACTGAGGGAGTGACTCCATATTTGTTTGCATCAAAACAAAATATATTATACTGTTTAAGTTTTTGACTATTTTGTTATTTCATGCCTTCAAATATTACTGCGCAATGTAGTTTACTGTAAATGTCTATATAAGTTTCATTGAAAATTTTCACGGGCCCTCGATATTATGTGGTTTTGTTAAAAAATGTTATATAAATATATGCGTAAACTAACCAAAAAATTGTGTATTTTTAGTATAGAACGAATTTTGCTTAATTAACATAATAGTATTGGTTGGACAGTATTAAATTAAGTTATATTTTTACTATATACGCCTAATGCTTTTATAAATAGGTCGGAATGATAATTCTTTTTGGTTATAAAATATTTACAAAATGGTGTCGGTCTTTATCAGCCCGGTGAGCCTTTAAAGAGGCTAATTAATGCCGCCAGCAGTATAAATACTCACACGTGAACAATTATTAAACCAGAGGGCAGATAGAAGACTTTTGATGAACCACTGTAGTGCTATTGTCTATAAAGTAGTTCTATATGGGTTCACCAGTATACCAGTAGAATTGATGTAGACTGAAATAGTGCTATTACTTGAAAGCAATTTTGGGGATCCTTGAGCAAAATAAAAAAAACTATTTCTGAATTTTTGTATAACTTGTATCCGTTTGCCAAGAGTCTGTTGACAAAATAGCTTTCTGAACGCATGATCTTCATATGCCTGCGCGTGGCTTATTAAAATAATTATGCTGCCGTCAACAAAAAAAAGAACGTTTATATCGAATATTGTGCTTTTCCTCAAAATGGCCTCAAATGGTTTTACGAATATAGTAAAATGAACCTATATACAGCTTTACGCATTACAATAACTCACTTGTATTTGATTAAAGAGCTGTTAGCTATACAACAGAACTCAGTTAATCTTTAAAAATGCAAGCTTTAAATTGATTCACGTTTATGCTGTTCAGCAGGTCTAGGCTTTTACTAACCACTTAAAAGTGCTATTATACAACAAAGGGCACCAAAAATAGCTCAAAGCTGTATAACGGATTTACGGTGCATTATAATGGTACAAGTTTATGCTATTAAGCAGCATTAGACATTATCTTACTACTTAAAAATGCTATTGTAGACCTTAAGGCACTAAAAACAGCTGAAAGCTGTATAGCGGATTTATGTGACATTATAATGGTTCATGTATATGCTGTTAAACAGCATTAAACATTTATTTACTACGTAAAAATGCTATTGTAAATCCAAATGCACTAAAAGCAGCTGAAAGCTGTACAGCTGCGTTGTGGTTTGCTGCACTAAAACTAAAGGCTATACAAAAGCATTTTCATATGCCATTATCCAAACGTTATACAGTGTAAAGCATCATAATGGTTTAAAAATGCCAGTATAAAGCATCAAGATGCTCGGTGAGCTTATATAAGAGTTTATATGGACCTTAAGTTCTACATAAGTTTACTATTCGTTTGTTAAAATGCTTCCTGTGTTACTTGGGGGGTATCTATGGATAGGTCTTCAAAAATTATATTGAGGTTTCTAATTTTATTTTTTTCTAAACTGATTATTTTGCGCGAGAGACACTTCCAAAGTGGTAAAATGTGTCCCCCCCTGTAACTTCTAAACTAAGAGAATGATAAAACTAAAAAAAATATATGATGTACCATGTAAACTTCCACCGAAAATTGGTTTGAACGAGATCTAGTTAGTAATTTTTTTTAATACGTCATAAATCGTAAACCGCAATTTACCAAGTACGGTACCCTTCGTGCGTGAGTCCGACTCGCACTTAGCCGGTTTTAATATTCGCGACGCTTTCGATGATAGAATGTAATTCGTCTGGAGCTTCTGATTCACATTAATCTTGTTGCTTGTTAACTAGTAGCTGACTTTTGTGTACTCTTCGTTGCTGACGCTATATCTTTGACATCGTATGATCCAAGTTTTCATAAGACGGCTGTACAAGTGTACATTACGTTCCGGAAAAAAAAATTAGTTCACAAACAACCTGGATGACTCGTATGTTATTCTTATTTATTAATACATAATAATTATAGATTCACGCGTAGTATGGGATAATAATACCATTTATAATGTGTTATTATTCAAAATTATGTTACTAGTATGTAAATAAATTAAAGTATTTTGGAAGGAATTTGCTGGCCTTGAATGATTATTTTATGTTCACTATTTTAATATCCGGTTTTGTTTAAAAAAAGTTCTGCTACTTCGGTCATTGATGCCAAATCAAGAACCAGCTAGGGAATTTAAAATAGCAGTATTGCTATCTTTTACTAACAGAGTGCGTTAGAAGAGGATGGCGATTGACAGAAGCTGTTAAACTAGTTGATCTAGTTTTTTGTCAAAAATATAATGTTCTTTGATGTATCTCTATTTGCATAAAAGAAAGACATGAGAAAATTCTATTTATAAGCAAACCATAGGTCGTCGATCTCTGTCTAGGATTGTAAAATAAAAATAATTATTTTTGGTAGTGTTAAAAACATTAAAAAAATCAGGCTCGCTTCTTTATTTATTAACTTTTTTTTGCTACTGTACTTTGACTTTTATTAATTGTCATTGGCTCTTCACAAATACCGAATAGTTAGTTCATTCATAGGTTTATATTATTATCTACATCAAAATGTAAGTTACACTTGAAAACAATTGGCATCGTCGACCACATCATCGGTTACCATCAGGTGAGAGAGTGGTCAAGCGAGAGCCTCTCTATAATAAATAAATAAATTTAGTATTAATTTCAAGATCAATAAGGATAGCTATCCTCCTATCCTGGGTGGTCTCATACTTGACCGTGAGAGCTATTGACAATCAAATAGTTGTAGGTATCTATTCATTCATTATTCTGGCGGCGTCTACAATAGCATTTTTAACTATTCGATATGATTCATGAAAGAGGACAGCCGACGACAAGATTAGGGTCAGTGACCAATAAAACGGTACCTAAGCCCAATGGTAGCGGCCGCGACTTAAAAGTTGTAGGTAGTGAGTTCGAACCCAGGCAGGCGCTTTACTTTGTGTAAATTATTTCACCACTGCTCTCAAGACCGTGAAGAAAAACATGGTGAGGAAACCGGCATGTCCTAGAACCAAAAATTCGAAGACACATGTGACATCTACCAACCCGCACTGGGCCCGCGTGGTGGTTTACGGCCCATTCCCTCTCACGGAGAGGAGGCCTGACTCCCAGCAGTAGGAACATTAAAAGGCAAAAAAAAAAAGGGGTAAAGGTAGGGGTTTTTTGTGATGAATAAATGATGACTGGCGGCTTAATATCAATACTAAATTCTGTCCGCGTGAATATATATGTACTACTACCCTACATTTACAATACTTACTATGACAAACTGGACAGAATAAGAGCTCACGTCTCTCTGAGCTGTTATTTATCGAGACGTATTTCTTGCGTCGACCCTACATCTAGTTGGTATTGTTAATCGAAGATGACTGGTGACTCAAACAGCCGATTATCTGATTAAATTAACTTCTTCTTATACGTGTTCTTCGTTGCCGAAGGTCGTGCCCGTCCTGAAACCTTTAACGGGCTCACTGACGAGCTGCTTCTAGGCCGCGCGGTCATTTTCCGTCAACTTTGCCTACTACTACCAGTTTTTCCAGGTTGTTTCAGGGCGATATAACCAAAATAAATTAATGGGTTAAATTGAATAAGCTGGTGAAACCATACAATAAACGGTATTGATTTCCAAACATGATTAACCAAAAAAGTAGGTTCGTTTTTCTATCTTGAATAATATTTTAATTTTTGTTTTTAATTTCGAAACGATTAGGTAGGTACCACGATTGTTAAGTTTTGCCATCTAAGGATTACCTATTAACAATAATATCCAATCACTCAACGGCTGAATAGATTTGGATGAAATTTGGAAAACCTGTGCTATAGGAGCACCTTTACTTAACTCTTCGGAAAATACGTGATTAGGACTAAGGATACCTACGTTCCCGTTGGATAATTTTCGACTAACTTGCGGGCAATGCCTGTGACGAAAGCTAGTTCCTTTATAATAAGTGTATAGTATCATGAAGGTAGCGGAAACTATATTCCTGGGTATTTTTATCTACAATCTAGATGTAGGTATGTGTTAACATCAACCGAACAATATTTTTCCCAGCGCTCAGTTCGAGTTTCCGCCATGATACCGTACTGTCAGTTTCCTTTTGTGCAAGGTCTATCTAACGTCATGATGTAAAGTCCCTCAAACCTCCATTGAAAAGGGAGGATCCTCCGACCAGTTGTGTTTTTGGTTCAGACCGACCGACCCGATGCTTATTGTCGGGCTGTTGAACCTATGTATATACAGAATGTAACAGAAAGGTGTAATCACATTTTAAAAACTGCTTCTGCATACATGTATATGAACAACTGTCCCGAGGCGGCCATATTGCATAAAGCAATTTTCCAAAAAAAAAAACCTTCCATTCAAAGTTGTCGTCAGCTGACCAAAATTTACCTATTATCTAAGACTAGCTTCTGGCAGCGGCTTCGTCCGCGTGAAAATCGAAAATAAGCCCGAGGGAACACATTCCCGCGAAATCGGTTATTTGTGTGATTAAATCGAATCGCGTCGAGCTATCAGGTAGGTCGCCAAGTCTTTATTGCATTTAAGATCTTAATGAGAATAAAACGACTTATTACCGCTAACTACAGCACATCTGTCAATAATTACGTTAAACAATTACCTCAGTAAACCTTTGTCTTTTACAAACGCGATGGAAAATATCGCGAGCGGCTACGAGACCAGACTTACAATCAACTGGATTATTGACAAAGAGAATTAACTAGAACTACTTATACCAACCTGATTCAACTTGGCAAAACATATCTAAAAAAAAAACTACGAGAAAACCTACATACCTTATACAGCAAAGCATTGAAAAACGACCCAGCGATGTGACGGAACACCTTCACGTGACATTTCGATATAGACTGACTGACACTGACGCCTCAGTGTCAGTCAGTATCGAAATTCGATTCGATGCTCGACATTTTGGCATTTCGACCATCGAATGACACTTGTCAAGAGCCTCTGATCCGAAAGTTTGAAAAACAGCGGCATAGATTTGGATGCAATTTTGCACACATATAGTTTACAAGCCGATAAACTCGGTGTGATAATTCCTTGGGAGAATGGGTATTTATTTAAATAGAATAATATACAATAATAATTAATAATAAGGGGGAAGGGGTTATGAGGGTCTTGTTTCTCACCTCTGGCTTGCCTTAATTGGCCGGTCGGAGTGACAGGGACCAGAGCTCCCACCTCTCTCTTGCCTTAATTGGCTAGCTTGAGTGGCGATTCGCAAGAGCTAAACGGGCTCGGAGGAAGGAAGATGCTGGTAGGGATCTTGACCGTACTTCCGAGATTGTCCTGATAGTCGTGGTATACCTCTCAATTCCTTAAGCACCTCTGGTTATGTTGCCCCATATGGCGCTACGCCACTAAAGTGCTAGGGACCCTTTATGGGGTCCATTAATTGAGTGTGCAAGTCACCCCCTGCCATTTTATAGCCGTGTAGTTCAACAGTGGTCAGGCAGGGGCCAGAAGTTGCAATGCTTATTCTCTAACAAAGTAAAAGCCAGCCCTTGGGTCACGCGAAGTGTCAACTTGGCGTTTAGATAGATCTTTAGATTTTTTTTAAATATTTATCCCTTGGGATAAATAAAACACTTTCCACGTGGGCGTAGCCGCGGGTAGATGCCAGTAACGTGCACGTCACAAGGTCGATGCACTTGTCATATTGTGTGCAATTGCAATGAGTCTGACACACTGACAGTACTGAAGTGACGATGTCAGTCGATTGCCTTGAATAGATAATAACGGTCATCAATATTCCTATCGGAAACAAAGAAAATAATTTTTGATGCATTTTCCTATTGCATGAGTCGACTGCGAACTTGGCCCTTGTGGTTTTAATTCTGATGGCTCGTGGCTAAAGTATAACAGTACACTGTTCGACCTCCAAGGTAACGCTTTCCGGTGTCGGTCCGTGGATGGGTATGGGTGGTATCTTAACATCCCACCGGCTGTCATTTTTAGATTTAGTCGTTATTGGCATCAACCGGGTAATACTCCAGGCTCCGGACTGGTAATAAGAAATTCTTGATGGAAAAGCCCGACCCGGGAATCGAACCCAGGAAGGACCGCATGCTCAGCAGTAGCGCTTGCCACCACTGGACCAACGAGGTAAAAAATACAATACACCTCAAGCCTACCGTTAAATAAAAAAAAGGTTCCAAAACCAACTTCATGTATTTTTGCAAAAATATGTTGAGCGGCCACAGGCAGTACCTACTTAACGTAAAAACATTTATATAAAATCTTTACGAGTGCATACCTTGAGCTGCTTACGTTTCGCAATTAGTTGCGGCACCTGCATTTTATTACATGAGTAACAAAAACTGCAAATAAAAAAATGTACCTCTAGTTCGAGCGCACAGTCTCAGATCCAGATTCAGATAAATTTATTTGCTCAAACATGTAATCTCTCAACATACAATTATTTGACTCGTGACTCTAAGGCCCACTTGCACGAAAAACTTAACTCAGTGTTAGTTGCTAACATGACCCTAAATTGACAGTTTGTCATACAGTATTGTATGACAAAATGCCTTCCTGAAGGCGCGACGAAATTTAATTTGCTTCGATGGGCGATATCGCATAAGTATATTTAAGAAACTTTCAAGCTAATCTGTCGAATTTCATCGCATCGCGTCCATACGTATAGTTCTCGCCAAACTTCTTGGCCTCCCTTTAGGCTAATTACGTATCTTTTGCAAGAGCAAAACGATTGCGATTTTTGCGCAATAATTGCTTTTCCATAAAAAGTTTTAGAGTTGTTGGCGGTTTTTTTTTTAATAAGTGCATTTGACAAACAGCGAGCGATTAGCAAACGATTGTGTAATACCTACCATACCTACACTGCCTGTAATTCCGACTTTTATGACATAAAGCGTTTGATCGCTATCGTTTTGCTCTTGCAAAAGATACGTAATAAGCCTGCTGAAATTGGCTTTCTGCGAAGCGAGAACTATACTTGCATTTTCGGTTTATAAAAATAGCTTATCGGTGTGCGAATCGAATCCTGTCGAGCCATCACGAAGTTCGCCTAACGGCTTAATCTTATACCTAATCAATGTAAAAGGGATCCAATTGGTACAATTTCTATGGCATCTTAAGCCGAGTTGACACTTCGCGAGACCCAAGGGCTGGCTTTTACCTATTGTCATAGGATAAACGTGACAATATTACCAGTCTTTTGGGTACAGTACTAGTGGACAGCGATGTGGAGGAGTTTTCGACGCCATATATTTTAGATTAGTTAATTTTTAGGCTTAGTTAATTAGTAGTTTTTGATATAACTGTATCAATATAGTTAAAGTTAACTAAGTATTTTAAGCGCTGTGTATATTTTTATCTATGTAAATAAACATGAGGCGTCCTTGGCAATAACATTTTACAAGTTATATGCAATGTCATAGCGATTATGAAGTAATTATTAGTGCTGAGCCGTCACGTCAGTTCAGAGTGATTACGAAGGAAAATTTTTAGACTCGCGTGTATCACGTAGATTGTTCAAGAATGCCATTATTCTAAGTAGGAAGTAGAAGTTTGTAAACTAATAAGGTATATTTGTAAAGTTACCCCTCGTGGCTTAATATGGTTCGCCACGGGTCGAACATCGAGGTTAAGCAACGCTTGCTGAGTTCGGTTCGTTGATGGTCCCGACTGTTATTCTTAGATCGTAGAAATTCTGACACCAGTCTTGCCAAGGGGTATCGTGTTGTGTTACCCAGTACGCAAATGCATCCGGTTAGACCGGAAGCCGATCCCAATATATAGTTGGAAAAATCAGACAGATTGATTGACGTTTGTAATGTAATGATATTGAGAGTGGCAGAAAGGTATTTCAGATATCTACAGTAATACAGCTGTTTGTGAAAGAGTTCGCCCGGAGAAGTCTTACCAATACATTTCTATTTCAACTATAAATCATATGCGAATCATCTAATCTGGTATCTACCAGTGCCAAATGTTTATCTAATTGCGGTATTTCGAATAGGCTCATTGTTCGTTTACATCAACCACTTAATCTTATCAAAAAGCATATTACAAAATCAAGGACTACGTTGAAGATAAAAATTTTAGCTCCTTCTGCGCATGCGGCTTCCCTGGTAACTCATAAACGGCACAAATATGTGGATGTCTCTAACTATTCTCAATCTCATTTTTACTTTTTTTCTTTCTTTTAATTAGACTTTTTACAATGATTTCAATGATCTTTATAGCCTTTTGCTATGAATAGTTACAGCACTGATAACAAAATTTGTGCCACATGTTAAATTTAGTCTTGTTATATATTTTTATTTATTTTTTCCTTTGTATAGATTCTTTTACTGATTGTTTTGTGAATGTGTGAACATTGTAGGCCTTCTAGATTTCTAGACGCTTGTTAACATTTGTTAACTCTCTCGTTTATACAATTTTTTTTTTTTTTAGTTTCTTACGTCTTATTGTCGGGCCTACGTTGTCCCCCCATATCTAAGCACTAATACTGTAACGTGGAAATATTGTAAAAACAAACCATTTTTTTTAAAAGAGTAACCGTGGAGTTTCTTGCCGGTTCTTCTCCACAGGAAACGACTAACCCGAACCGTGCACCTTTTGTCGACGTTTTATAAGTGCCCATGTAGGCCTATGTGAAATAAAAAACATTTGATTTGATTGATTGATTTGATTTGACAAAAACGAGGTTGCCCGCGCATAGTTTGATGGCTAGTCGTTCGCCACTTTGCCCAGTGCCGCGTGGCAATAACGCATGTTCGGAACTAATGTAAGAAACGTAAGGTACTTGATTTTGGTAAAAGTGAATAGTATTTTTTTTGATCTCTCGAATTTAATTTACTTTCTTTCCCCAACCATCACATATAAAAAAATACCCAACAGCAATTTAGGGAATTAACGGTTTTTTTGTTCGGCAACTATTGATAGTATAAACATACTGCTTAGACAGATCGATAGAGAATTTATAGCAGATAACGAGGGCAGAAAACTAAACACGGCCAATTGTCAGACAGTGGCATGATGGGTGTCCTCATCAGTGCTCAGGCAGGGCAAGCTTCTAAACGTCACGGGATATTATTTTTCAAACCTGTTAGTGGCGGTTTCTCTCACCATCAGGTGCGCCCCAGTCTTTTATCCCGGCCGCCATCCATAGCAAAATTTTGTGTTTTAATAACAATCCCAAAAAGTGATATCACGATAAAAATTCACCATTAAGTACTTGTAAAAAGTTGTCCGTAATCATGGCTGATAGGTTAGCATACAGGTGTGAAACTAAATAGATGAATACTGTACAAATAACTACCATAATTATAGCATGGCAAACACTATAGCTGCGTACCTTGTTAAGTTTGGTCTTACAATTGACGATGTAAGTACATCATCGGTGATTGGTAACATAACTATAAGATCTTAAATTTTTGAATTCCTGCAAAAATGAAAGCCCTGTTTAAATTGGTCGCTATTCTGGGCAAAATGAAAGCCCTTTTTAATGTGGTCACTATCCTGGCCACAAATGAAAGCCGTTTTTAAAGTGGTCACCATACTGGCCAAAAATGAAAGGCCTTTTTAAAGTGGTCACCATTCTGGCCAAAAATGAAAGACCTTTTTAAAGTGGTCACCATTCTGGCCAAAAATGAAAGCCCTTAAAGTGGTCACCATTCTGGCCAAAAATTAATGCCCTTTTTAAAGTGGTCACCATTCTGGCCAAAAATGAAAGCCTTTTTTAAAGTGGTCACCATTCTGGCCAAAAATGAAAGCCCTTTTTAAAGTGGTCACCATTCTGGCCGAAAATGAAAGCCCTTTTAAGACTTTAAGAGGAGATTAAAAAAATATATAACACTTATATCTTTAAATGTACATAATTTGAAAAAAAAGAACTTATCTAAGTTATAAATAAAAAAGTTAGGTACTTAAAAAAATAAAAACCCGACTGCTTTAAAATCGAACTAAAAAGACGTAAACATGAAGAAAATCATGCTTGCTAGTCGGAGGATACATCTGGTTATGGTCCGCCAGCTGGTCTCCTTTGCAGCAGCCTAATTGCGTAAGTGAATTCGGCAAGGCAAATGGTTTGACCCATGAAAAAGTAAGAACATTCAACCAATCACAAAGACGGATATCCACATCTCACATGTATTCACAATTCAATTGTTCATACTTAATTTCGGTCAACTTTTCATTCTCTTTCATGGAGTCAAATCTTTAGCCTTGCCGAATTCACTTACCTACGCAATTAGGCTGCTGGTCGGACTAAGTGTTATAAGTATTTAGGAAATTCTTCGGTTCTGTGCCCCGTTGATGGCAAATATTTTTTCTCTATTACATGGAATTTAAAATATCTACCTCTGCCTACCCCTAAAGGGTGTAGTGATCGTAACCGGTACTGCTAGCGTGAGGCTCTGGGTTCGATGCCCGGGTCGGGCAGTGTTATTGGTGTTGTTTCATATTTGAGCGAACTTCAAGATCTTTAATTTGAAAGTATGTCATCAAGTTTGTAAAGGACCGGTGCACTGGTTGTTAAACACCGGATTATTTGGACATCGGCTACATTATTATGGCAGTCTCTTGTTTCGGCAATATTACGTCGCGGTGAAAGTTTACGCAGGTTGTCATGTTAATATTGTGCATACTTGTGTTATTTTAAAGGGCGACCGTGCCGTTCTATAAGACACTTGATGAACTTTAGAAATCCCAGAAACTATGCCAGATAGATGAAAGAGTCAACGCTCGACAAAACGTTAAAGTTCTTATAATTTGATGAGTCACATAGGGTGGTACCTGTAGTAGTGCTTGCAACATTAAATAACCACAAACTCTTAGGTAGGCGTAGTTATTTAACCCACAGAAGGCATAATTATAATATCTTCTATATTCAGTCAGTCAACAAGACAGAACTGACTGAATGACTGACCTATCATCGCAGAGCCAAAATTGCTGGCTCTAGAAGTTTGAAATTATGCATGACGGTTTCTTATATGGCTTAAGTAAGCATTAAATAGAGAAAGGGCTGAAAAGGGGGTGGGGATGTAATATTGTATGAATATTGAATGAATTATTTCGTGGACAAAAGCTAGTTGTATAAGACTGATGCTGACGATGTCCTCTCTTGTTTCCCAGAATGAACCACACTTTAGAAGAGTCCCCCCTGACGCCGACCACTGCCACGCGCGACAAGATGGAGCGGTGGGTGGAAGCGCAGATCAAAGGCGAGAAGATCGACATCGACGTGTACGGCAAGCCCTCGGATCAGATGATCAAGGAGCTCGAGAACGTCCGGAACCTCAGCAAAGAACTACAGGACAATCTGCACGTAAGTTACCAACATATTCTTTTTAGGTGGCAATAAATGCATTGCAAACTCGGAGAAGAGACATCACTGACCATATCTTCTGTAAAATTTCATTGGCACCCGTATTATTCTTCAAACCAAAATGCAACAATGCTGCATGAAGAGATAAAACTACCCCAAAAACATGATCCATGATCGTGAAGATGAATTCCTCTCATAGAGAGAAGGGCTGTGTCCCAGCAGTGGGAACATTAAAAGATTAATGATAATGAGACAGATCTATCACTCTGTGCACCATTCTAACCTAACCTATACCTTTAACAGGAACTAGAAACCTCAGTCCGCATTGCAGAAGTAGAGAACCAAGCGATGAACCCCACTGCCCCCATCCTAGACTACTCGGAGGACCACGAGTTCGTGCCTGACCACAAGGACACGTACTATGCTGAAGAAGACAAGCTCGACGCCAAGGAGGAGGAGAAACAGAAGCTCACCAAGGGTATGGGACCTAAGACTGAGATCCAGCGGTTTTATAAGGACCAGTGTGTGTTTCTGACGGGTGGGACCGGGTTTCTGGGGAAAGGTGAGTGCTGCATGCGTGTTTTACGGTCCAAAAGTTTCTGGAGTCTATATTCTGACTCTTATCATAAGACCTCTACATTACGTCTATGGTCGTTTCACACCACTCGTTTTAAATGATACCCGTACCTAGTTGATTCCGCGTTTAAAGAATTAAGTGATAGTTCTTGCAAAGAAGACGTCATTATGCTATGCTATTGCAGATGTCATTGTAAAGGAGTCGGTACTACTAATCAAAAAACACCTGTAAGTCTGTTTGCCTTTAATGTTAAGAAACGCTATGCTTGAGTAGCTGATTGAATAACCACTAGTTTGCCGATAGACGTGCCCTCCAAGTGTGTCACACTCTTTACGCGTATGGGTGCTAATCCCATACGCGAACCATTTTCAAATATCTTAGATATTTTTATCACAATGTCCAAAGGTTAGGTTTTTAAATTACCTACTTGGACATTTTAGTTTTTGCTCACTTTTAACAGAAACTTTTGGACCTGACTGCCTTACACGTCAAAATGTTGCTTTCGTGTGTGTGCTGTTTTTTGCGGTTATTTTATACGAAGGAGAACGACGAATATACGAGTTAGGCCGAGCTTCTCACCTCTAAATTATCGCAGAATTAATGTGACAAATTGCCAAGCACAGCTTATCAGTTATGATTGGCGGTTGAAAATTCATTCAACCAAACAGCAGATAACGCGTGCTAGACAATTTGCCACATTAATTTTGCGATAATTTAGAGGTGAGAAACTCGACCTTAGTTGTATAACATTTAAGATGGAGGATTGCTGCAATGCGGATGCATCTAAATAGTTTCCTGCGCACAAATATCTTGTATGACAACTGTTTAAATTCAAATGTTTTTCTTGAGTCGTATAATCTAGCTTAACCAACATTATTAATAACTATTAGGTGGATATTGGGTTATAAACCTTCACCTTCTGCCCGGTTTTATAGAGAATTATAGAGAATGCCTATGTCATTTCGTAAATATAGTTCTCGCCAAACTTCTTGGCCACCCTGAAGTTGGCTACAATGGCTGCGCAGTAACTAGTAAATCTCATACAAAAACAGCACCGTTTCGTGCCTTGTGCATCGGAAAACCAACTTCAGGGCGGCCCAGAAGTTTGGCGAGAACTATACCTAGTGTTAAAACTAAATAGAGCATATAATTACAGAATCTATTTCACTATTTTTATTTTTCTATAACTCCTATATCTTATCTCTCCTATATATTAAATAATATCATCATCATCAGCCTATTAATGTTCCCACTGCTGGGACACAGGCTGTATTAAATAATATACTTTTTAATAATGCTGACGAACCGCCAGCTCACATTTCTAAATAATTTAGCGTACAGTCGATGAATTAAAATGTTAAGTAGGTACGTTAAGGTTATTTTTCACTCGCACTTTTATAATGGTTTTGCGACAAAGTTTTGCCAAAATTTTGAAAGAACGAGACAGTTCGAAAAGTGTCATACCCCGCTGTGTGGGAAAGTAAGTAATGTTTTTGAGAATAACTGTGAATATAATACATGAACTGACGTAGCTGTTGGTTAAACTCGCAGTTTAATTCTACATGTTAATTTAAATGAATATTTATAATTATTTTAATGACAACGGTAATGTAACGAGTGGTCGAGACCCACACATATACCTACGTAGGTAAATCGGCCTCTTTTCACAATTATTTGTTCAAACTGACAAGTCATGTTTTTTGAAGTTAAAACTTCTATTACACGTTGAGCGATTTTTGGTAAGGGCAAATCTTACGGCTTCGTGTCAGTGACATGCTAATTTTACAGCGTCATTGACATCCTAATATGACACGTCGTCAACATGCTATGTGACGAGTGACAGAATAACTGTTTTTTAAAAACTCAGATACTCCAAAATTTGGTTTTCAATTCTGTCGGCAGTCTCCATGATTGCCTGTTTTGTTTTTAAGTTTTAAAATAGGCAATCAAACGATTATATTTTGCATTTTTAGGATTACGTAGTCAACGTAATCCTAAAAATGCAAAATATAAGTCAGTCACGCCGACAAAGTGGTAAAATAATATTGTTGGATAGGCCATTCAAAAATATTATGGGTCTGTGAAAACCATTGTTCGATTCAGGGATCCGTTTGCGTAAAATTAAGCTTTAAGTTGCAAATTTTCGTTAGAGTCAAGTTCCCCTCTCCCTCCCCCCTGGCAGCTAAATTGTTGCTTTTGGATATGTGAAAAAATTCACGGCAGTAGTATATATGACGAAATTAAAAGGAAAACTATCACAGCTAAGTAGGCTTTACAAATTTACGAGTAATAGTCCACCATCTTATAATTATTAATGTACTCGGAAAAGTAAAAAAGTTTCTGTTCGTTAAAGCAATATTCGGTACCTTCATTGTTTATGGACTTCAGTATTTTATCTAATTATGTTGGTGAATGTAGCGGGTTGTACGGAACCCTCGGTGCGCGAGTCCGACTCGCACTTGGCCGGTTTTTCTATTTGAATTTTGTGTTTTTGCTTGTTTATTGCGTTAATTTGGGGACAATGCATCATGGATTTTTTTTGTGTCGGAAATTGACGAAGTCAATCAAGTTACCTAAGTGTTTAGTGCATGGTTTGATTTTTTGTTCCTGTTGGTTGCCACTGTAAACTTGCTTCAAGCTTGACCCAAAACAAAATTGCATGGTGTGTTATCACAATTATTCATAAGATTAGTATCAGCTAAGGCCGTAGGAGGTAATGCAAAAATGCGATCATATTTTAAAAACTACTTCTGTCTTGTATATGAACAACTCAAAGGAAGTCATCGAAAATTCCCCAAAAAGAATTTGATTTTTCATAGAAACTTGTCGTCTGCTGACCCAAATGGAAGATATTTTGTTTTTATTGACTTCCTAGTAGAATTTGTTGGCAACTTTTCGTTATACTCTGTATATAACGTGTCAAAGCAATCACGATTCCATTGTGAACAAGTATAATTTAATAGACCCCCGACACATTTTTATTTCATACTACATAATTTATCTAGTAGAAGACGCGCTTCGATCGACAAATCTATTGAACACGTATTACAAACAGTAAAACGCTCTTAATTTTAGAACGGCCGAACCGATTATCAGCAAACATAGCTAAGAACACTCTGAATAAAGTCATCCTGCAAACAAAAACACGTAATCATAATCGGTTCATCCGTTTAAGAGCTATGATGACACAGTCAGATACACAAATAAACAAACACACAGGTACACACGTCAAACTTATAACACCCCTCTTTTTCCGTCGGGGGTTAAAAAGGGATAGCGCTATTCGTCCTGTATAGCTCCGTCTCCCTCTCACAGTGGAACCATGATAGTTTAGACACGTCGCAGTAAGGCCCCTAGACAACATTCATTATAATATCGCATGAGATTGTATTGTTGTGTTTTTGCTATTTTGTGTGATTTGTTTTTCTGTGTGTTTGTGTACAATGTGGGTTCATGGGGATTATTCCAAATGAGGTAAGTAAGCAATTTTGTTTGTATAGTTCACAAATAAATCTTGATGACGCATAATTATTATGATTAACAAAAAAACAATTTAAATTTTTGCTTTAATATTATAAAGGTAACCTTAAACTTTTTGTTTATAAATTCGCATTCAACTTGTATGAAATAACGTCATATTCAGAACAACGTTATTGTACTTTGAAACTCACATTACGTCCTCCTAGCCCACGGTGAGTAGGCTTAGCACGAATAATTTTGAATTTGACTTTTATTTGTGTCTAATCATAAGTTAACTTAACAAAAGTTAAGAAAATTATCTTTAAGTTGAAAAATAGGTAACATCATCAAAAATTTCTACTGCATTTGAAATAACATTAGAAATTTCAACAATACCTTTTCACAGCCCGTTCAACCAATTTCGATTTCTTGACTTGAGACTTGATAAATGGCAGGTGTAGTAAACAGTTGGCATTGATTGAGGTTTATGTGTTTTATGCCATTATTATGTTTGCTGAATAGAACTCAAAACCGGTTCTTCTTCTATTCGTGTGAGGATGTGGCCATCTCTGGTGTCAGAGTTAATTAAACCACCTTTGGGTACCCCACAGGCCTCTGCCTTTGCTATTTCAGACTTACTTACTTACAACTGGTTGAATGGACTATAATAAGGGATTGTTTATATTTTGAATGTTATTAAGTTAATAAGTTTGTTTGTTTATGAGTTTATGTATTTTATTATTTTTCTTTGTATGTTCACAGATGGCAGAATAAGTCTGAAAGCGAGTCGTGTCGTAGAAAAGGTTGTGCTGTGATGTTGCCAATATTTGTGTATTTATTAATTTATTCTGTTTAAACCAAAATTATTTATAAAAGCATTGTTTAGTGGTGTGTGTAACGTATTCAATTAAATTATGTGCTTTTTTTACTTTATTTTTATTTCCCTTATTTTCTATGATGAATCAAGTGTTGACTATTGATATGAAAACAATATAGCAAGTAGGTATAGCAGGTACTAATCATCATTGTATTAGCTGTAATTTTTCAAATAAATTAAAATAAACTAAATAAATATATATAAACTACAGCCATAAGCAAAAGCGCACATCTGAATTAAACATAAAAAGGAGTAAACAATAAAAAACGTTCAATATTTTCGTCGAAACTAGACTTTTCATTAGATACAGTAACTAGAGCATTGCTCGTACAAAATATAAAAAGTCAAATACCCGACTGCTTCAGAAGCGAACTAAAAAGATGTACTTTAAACACGAAGAAAATCATGCTGTGCAGTCGGAGCAAGTTGGAGGATACATAATTATTATATTCTACGCGAACTGGCTAACCAAGACCATATGACGTATCATCAGATCTTTTAGTTCGTTTCTGAAGCAGTCGAGTTTTTGATTATGAAATCTAATTTTTTTTGTTTAAGTACAACTTTTTAGTGATATTTTTTTCAAAATTGCTTTTAAACATAAGAGAGGTAGGTACATATTTTTATAATTACCTCTTAAAATCTTTTATTTTAATATCCCACACGATGGGTTTCAAAGAAAATAAAAACTTGGATCCCCACAATATGGGGCCCAAATAGTGCCACATTTGTTTTTTTTTACGTTACTTATTTAAGAACACTTGGGCGGTCAAGATATTTCTAAATATAAATCCGTCTAGTGGTTTGAAAGAATATATGAGGTAATTAGCGAGGAAGGTTGTTAACCAACTTTAAATCGTTATACCTATATCCTAAACCGTTATTTAAAATGAAAAATGGGGAAGAGAGAAGATTTTTAAATACCTGTTCAACTAACTTGACATAGTCCGCAGCTATTTTTTTTACAATATGGCGTCTGGTTGTCGCTGTGGTGAATTTTGATTATTGTCATGTTTGACACTCGCAAGTCGCAAGGTTAAGACGAATCGATTGACGTAAGAATCATCAAAATCGGCCTACGTGTTTGGTCTCTAGAACTCTACATAGGAAAAAATATACACACACACAAACATACATACCTTACATAGACTGATAAACACATTACCTTCCTTTGCGTCGCGCAGCCGGGTAAAATTTTCCTAGTTGCACCGTGTTTTCCTGATGCCTAATATTATATTTATTATATATACTTTATTGTACTTACACCTCATAATAAGTACCTATAAGACAAAAATTTAAAACACATTACCCTTGGCAGTCGGGTAATAACAAGTGTGCCTACAATGGGCAGTCTTAAGATATCGATATCGCACAGAGTTGTAAACCTAGAACTCTGTATGTGGCGTAAAAGGGCTAATACACCCCTTATTTTTCGACAGCAGTTATATGTAGATACCTACCACATAGTATGTAAGAAATAATGTACAAAGTTTTGTAGCTTCCTACTACGATTAAGTACAACAAACCTTGAAGGAAATAATAATGAAGTGCGCCATTGACCCGTACTGTGGGTCAACTGACATAAATAATAATAGAGGGACCTTTCTGAGTCAAACTGCTTAACAATTAATTGCCGTAGCCGAACATCGATTGTAACCTGGGATGTTATGGGGCACCGAACTATCGGATATACGAATCCGTAACCGAATCCGTTAGGGGCGGAGTCTAAATGACACACATTTGACAGGTGTTCGCCCGGCCGAGCCGACGCAGTGCCCGTGCGTTTGAGTGCCATCATTTAGAATTTTAGATATTTAGTTAGTAATTTGTTTTATTTCTTTGGTCTTAATTATTACGAAGGCACGGTTGGCGCAGTGGCTGAGCGATTGCCTGCTGCGCTGCGAGTTCGATTTACACATGGAACAAATATTTGTATGTGCTATAAAGTATTTTTATATATAGTGTTTAAACGTGTGTAAACGCATCCACGATACTGGAGTCATTTCTAGCGCGGGGCAACGTTTAACATTAAAATATTGTTCTCTATTTATCTATTCAAATAAAGTCAAATCGTTACCTTTGTGTATTTTATTATTTTAATAACTCCTTAAAAAAAATAATGTCGGCAAATCCGAAAAATATCCATATAATATTTTTCAAATATCCGTACCAGATCCGGATATCAAAGCCAGCCCTGATTGCAACGTAGGCAGCACAATAATTTTGCAAGTGCCACTAACGGGTTCCGTGGTGTAGTGGTTATCACATCTGCTTTACACGCAGAAGGCCGCCAGTTCGATCCTGGCCGGAATCATATCTTTTTGTGAGTCGTTTGGAGTACGTTGGCCTTGTTTTTTAGCTCGTAAAACCAAAAAAATCAGTAACATTTAATTACGTAATTTTTTTTATTGCACATGGCGTAGAATATATACATATATTTCACAGTTAAAGACCTGAATATTTATTTTTATTACAAGCTTATATTTAGATAATTAGGTTCACGTGTCACGGTGTCTGTGTAATCAAAGTTTGCAACTTAAAGAGGTATAATAACCACAGCAGATGTTTGTGTCTCGGAAGTTGGTGCGCAGTTGCTTTTATACCGGACTGCCGAAGAAGGGCCATGTGTTTTAGTCTATGTATGTATGTTTGTTCCTATGTGCGTTCTAGAGACCAAACGCGGAGGCCGATTTTGTTGATTCTTATACGTCAATCGATGCATCTTAACCTTGCCAGTGTCACTGGCTACATTAAAATTGGAAAATAGAATAATGGCGGCTTTTGGGCGCCATATTGTGGGGGTCCATTTTTATTTCTTCTTAACCAATCGTGTGGGGTATGAAAATAAAGGATTTTAAGAGGTAATTTACTTATATGCTTAAAAGTAACTACTTCGAAAAAAAGTTAGCTAATTATGTTTTAATTAAAAAAGTTAATTCCAAAAATCAAAAGACCCGACAGCATATGAATCGAACTAAAAAGACGTAAACAAGAAGAAAATCATGCTGTGCAGTCGGAGGATACATCTGGTTTTGGTCAGCCAGCTCGCGAATATGTATCCTCTGACTGCACAGCATGATTTTCTTCTTTTTTACGTCTTTTTAGTTCGGGCTTTTAGATTTAACTTTTTTTTGTAATTTCCTTATTATATGACTTTAAAAAAAACCTTATATCAAAATGTAGATAATTAAATTGTCTTTGAGATGATGACGCATTACCTTCGGCAGTCGGGTAATAAATAAAATACGCCCGGCGGTTTTGTT
The DNA here is from genome assembly GCA_945859665.1 of Anorthoa munda. Taxonomy (NCBI): domain Eukaryota; kingdom Metazoa; phylum Arthropoda; class Insecta; order Lepidoptera; family Noctuidae; genus Anorthoa; species Anorthoa munda. Next base: position 7,249,679 of record OX243917.1, on the reverse strand, counting down.
GCGTGTTTTTTTTCCGTGTTAGACATAACTTTACAAATTAATTACACTATGTTATAGGAACAAAAATCAAAATTTTCTTAGATCAAATTATTAAGAAAATTGTCTAATGTACCTACCTATAGGTATAAATATATTTTTTACAAAAAAAATCGACTAGGCTTTTAGATGTAATTCTCATTTTAGAATTAGCTACTGATTACTGAGGGGTATCGCCTTAATTTTAAAACAAAGTCGCTTTTCGAGCCTGTCCGTGGCCGCGTTGTTATTTTATCCTTAGGTTTGCTAAGGATAAAATAACAAGAGAAGTTATTGATAACAAGTAAAAATAATAAGGTTAAAAGTATTTATGTTATATAACTAATAATAATAACTAACCTAACCTAACCTATGGTTATTTTTTATTATTAAAGTATTAATAATAATAAGTCCCAAGTTTTGCATTTCATTTGTATCACACTTACATTGCTAATAGGACAAAGACCTCGCAAATAGGTATGTGCTACCCGCCCGGAGTCTCGCAGCGGTAAAGCCGCCAGCCCCTTTCTCGACAATTAGAGCGCTATGTGCTAATGATGATTATCACCTGGATAGTTTTAGTGAGCTAAAAACCCCACATTCCCTGTTTTTTCCCCCAAAATTCCTGGCGTCTTTGGAAGGTTTCCCCTCGATAACAAAAAAGAAGGTACATTCCGCATCAACTGAGGCTGGAGATTTCCCATGGCTCTTGAGTTCAATAGGTTCACTGTCTGTAAGCTATATATCTGGATAGTTTCATCTTCAGAAACCGAAAGACTGTCCATATTTGTATTTGAGAACCGGTTACAACATCTTATCATATTTTGCGTTATGCTACTACATTACATGGGAAGGGAATGGGCTCGGTGCGTTTAGGTGGATGTCACATGTCTTCGAATTTTTGGTTCTAGGTTTTGCCGGTTGCCTCACGATGTTTTCCTTCCCCGTTAATAAGTAGTTATGGCAACGTTAATAATATAGAGTGCAACTTGATAGGTTTCGATGTACGACCTCGACCTATCAGCAAGAAGCTGCGCTGTGCTTAGTTATGTTAATTTTCACAAACTTCCATAATACTGTTGCGAGCTGGGGTTCAAGGATAAATTATCTAAACAGCAGTCTCTAATTAATCACACTTTATTACAAAAACACTTCAACAAATCTATTACTTCGCACTATTTTCCTTTTCCGATCGCTCTGTGTCATTTCCAAATCGTAACAGACACACGACGTTTTTTTTTTGAGGAGCACTCGCAGGTCAATCAAAGTGATTGTCTTCTGCGGTTGCGCGGGTGTGAAACGAGTGCGCTTTTTGTTCCCTCAAGGTCGTTGGCGTTAGTCGTCGTCTTAACCGGGCGATCCTGTCGAGGACTCACGACGAACCCGACCGCTCTTTATATAGCACGGAAGATGTTTCTAGAACACTCCAATACTATTCCAAATACTTCGAGAATCTTTCTTCTATCTTTCTTTTTTCTTGACTTTTGAGCTTTCGAGAAGATTTGTTCCGCTATTCGGTACTAGATGGCGCTACTAGTTACTACTAGTTCTTCCTCTCGTCACTAGATGGTGTTGCCCTATCCTGTAACAATAGATTTCTACGTCTCAAAAGGACACCCTTCATCATCATTGGTAACTTGTGTGTTGTGTTGATAAGTCATGCCTGGACAACTTTTTTTTTTCGATGTGTGGATATTAAGGAGTTCATTAGACAAATATGAGCACAGTGCAGCATAAGTTGATGTTGTATAGTAACGCTATGGCTTCAGTACTTCGGAATAATTAGATATAACAAAGCAAGGTAACAGCACACAGCTAAAGCAATAGAAATGTTTTTTGATTTTGAAATTAACGATTTACTTACATTTTATTTTAGTTCTCATTGAAAAGCTTATCCGTGCGTGTGGAGACATCAACACAATTTACGTTCTGGCGAGAAGCAAGAAGGGCAAAGATGCCCGGGTGCGTCTGCATGAAATACTGGACGAATTCGTAAGTATTTTTTACATAAGTACTTATCACATTATTATGGCAGCCTCTCTGGAAGTGGGCCCTAAGTAATCCACCACGCGGTCCGGTGGATGTTACTGATGTCGTTGATTTATTGGGTCTCAATAAGCATGTTTTCTTATGATATTTTTCTGCACGTATAAATGTTTTTTTCTTTGCCTTTGTTGGCCCACTGCATGTACTAACTAATAATAATTTATAGTTGTTTCAAAGAGCTCACGAAGAGAATCCGAAAGGCATACACAAGGTGGTGCCGATCCTAGGAGACATGGAACTGCCGGGGTTAGGCATCAGTGATGAAGATAGGAAGATGCTTACAAGCAAGGTCAGTAGATGTTCTTTTTGTTTCATACAAAACAAAAACCGCGGAGTACGAGATCCTGGGTTTGTTTTATAATTGGGTTTTGCATCTGGAATTTGTCAGTAGCCCGTATAGAAATAGTCTTGCCCCTTTTTACATGGCGCTTAAAAACATAACTGGTGAAATGTGGTTGGAATATAAGTACACCTGTGGTAAGTCTTCGACGAATACAGGCGTGCTTTTATGTTAGATTGTAACTCCCAACACTAGATGGCGCTTACCAAATAGTTCCACCACTCACCGCTAGATGTCGTTACAGGTGACGATAATTATCAATGCGGCGGCCACAGTGAAGTTCGACGAGAAGCTGTCGGTGTCCACCGCCATCAATGTCAAGGGAACTAAGGAGGTGCTCAAACTCGCCAAGGAGTGCAGGAACTTGAAGGCCGTCACTCATGTGTCCACCGCCTTTTCTAACACACAATTTAAACACATTGAGGAAAAGTAAGTTTGCATTTTTAGATGAAATGATTTCTTTGACATCTTTGAGACCATAACAGATTTCATAGGTGTTGTACCTAGTCGGAGGCCGTTAAGCCGTTGGTCCTGACTGTCATTTGAAGATCTTTGACAGTCGTTACGGGTAGTCAGAAGCTTGAGATCTGACACCAGTCTTGCCAAGGGGTACCGTGTTACCCAGTTACTGGGTTATGGAGGTCAGATAGGCAGTCGGTCCATGTGAAACACTGGTACTCAGCTGATTCCGGTAAGACTGGAAGCCGACCCCAATATAGTTGGGAAAAGGCTAGGCAGATTGATTGTACCTAGTCGGAGGATCCTCTCTACTCTATGGGGGAGTAACTTTCCACTCAATTCCTCATACCTCTATACTGTGAGTGCTGACGCAAACGTGACTAGCCACAATCCTAAGTGAGACTAGCCAGGCCACAATCCTAACCTAGATCTCACTCAGGATTGTGGTACCGAGTTTTTAAAAACGGAAAATCTATGGTATCATTAACTTATAATGATTTTAGGTTCTACGAGCCCCCTATGTCCGTGGAAGCATTGGAAGCCATTACGGAGATGGATGACAAACTTATTGAAGGTATCTTGCCAACGTGAGTATCTAAGAACTTAAACACTGATAGAAACATCACATTGAAACATCAGCAGCCATATTGCGTAACTTGTTTGATAGTTCAAACCTCATAATATCATTCATGGCTAAATTTTGTTTAAATATCCGTCAATTCGACAGCGTAAAATAGGCAATGAATACCGTTGAATTGTCAAACTTAAAAGAGATTTTTTTATTATTCATAGACCGGGTTTGACCATTTTCTCACCTTATGGTAAGCGACGTATCAGAAAACACATATACCAATCGATTCCATGAAATTATATGTTACGATATGGGGCTGCTTGCTCTTCCATACAAAAGCATCGCCTTCCTGATCAAAATGAAACAGCTAGATACATATTTTGTTTTTGATATTCTTAACTTTTGACAGACGTGAAATGCTTTCCATTACAGTATTTTGTATAACTTTCAGGCTTCTAGGAAAGCGTCCCAACACGTATTGTTTCACGAAGGCTATCGCAGAGGAGGCAGTCAGGACCCACGGTGAGGGTCTGCCGATCAGCATCGTCAGGCCGTCCATAGGTGAGTCACACTAACACTAGTAGACGTTTACACTTAAACGTTCTGCGATAGGAGTAATGAAGAAAAATCAAGAGGAGAGTGCACGGTTGGCGCAGTGGCTCAGAATCGCTGCCGAACTGCGTGTCGTAGCTTCGATTCTCGCACGGAACTAATATTTGTGCAACTTACAAATAGTTGTTCCGGGTCCGAGAGTTTAAATGTTTGTAAACGCACCCACGATACAGGCAAAATGCCTAGTGTGGGACAAAGTTTAAAAATCTTTTTTACAATCATTATACTTTTTCTTTTTAATGTTTTTATTTTTCACTTTTTAGATGTGGTACATATCATTACCCAAATAACATGAAACTTGAACACACCTGGTGAAATTAGGCTGTACCAGGGTGAACTGTAGGTACACATCTGTGTACCCCTTTAGAGCGTACCGCGTGATGTTATGTTATGAAATGGTGTAAAGTTAAACAATAAACAGACATGCGATTACAGCAATCCCGACGGATTTGCCAATCATTATTAAAGAGTTCTGTTCTAAATCGCCGAAGTTTTTCATCAGATCTTGGGGATCTTGATCAAATTTTAATGGAACCACATGAGAAGCAACAGCTTTCAAATAAAAAGAATAATCAAAATCAGTTCACCTAGTAAAAAGTTCTGATACGACAGTTTAAAAAATAAATCGGCCAAGTGCGAGTCGGACTTGCGCACGAAGGGTTCCGTACCATTATCGCAAAAAACGGCAAAAACATCACGTTTGTTGTATGGGAGCCCCACTTAAATATTGATTTTATTCCATTGATGTATTTTTAATACATCAATGTTTTATTCTGTTTTATGTTATATTGTATATATGTATTTGTTATTATAGCGGCAACAAAAATACATCATCCGTGAAAATTTCAACTGCCTAGCTATCACGGTTCATGAGATACAGCCTGGTGACAGATGGACAGACAGACAGATGGACCGCGGAGTCTTAGTTTTAGGGTCCCGTTTTTACCGAATAGAGGCCTTTTTGAAGTCGGTTTAATATGAATTATCGGATGAGTATGTAAAAATCCTTCACTTCATTTTTAAAATGTTATCTTGTTACAGTTATATCTACTTACGAGGAGCCGGTGAGAGGCTGGACCGACAGTGTGTACGGACCAACGGGCCTGGTGGTCGGCATTGGCACCGGGGTAAGCGACCCTTAAACTTGACCCACCCAAAACATAATACCTAATTATTTTTGTATACTTATGCAACGACATTGCCTACCTTTTTCTTTTTCTCCAATCCGTTATGTCAAGTCTGATTTTTTAATCCCGACGGAGAAAGAGGGGTGTTATAAGTTTGACGTGTGCACCTGTTTGTTTGTGTATCTGTCAGTGGCATCATAGCTCCTAAACGGATTCAGTCAGTGACATCACAGTTCATCAAACATAGCTAAGGCTATGTTTGATGAAAATCGAATCAGCCGTTCTAAATTTATGGGTGTTTTACTGTTTGAATCGGCGTGTTTTCGCAAGATATCGTGTCATAATAACGTGGTCAATAAATTGTCGAAAGAAGCGTGTCTACTACTCGATAAATTATGTAGCATGAAATGAAAATGTGTCGGGGGATTTTTAAATTTTATTAGTAACATCCATATGTTTTTTATATAATATTGTACTGCCTCGTTGCTAGTATTATATTATCTGTGGTGGTGGCAAGCGCTACTGCTGAGCATGAGGTCCTGGGTACGATTCCCGGGTCGGGCAACGTTTTATTGGGTTTTTCAACTGGAATTTCTCAGTAGTTCGGACCGCCGATCCGCTGGACTTGTGCCCGGCTGATGGAAATTGGCCTACCACATACTATAGGTGCACCTCTGACTCTGACCAACCCTTCGGGGTAGAACAGGCCTGATATTATGTTACTGTTATGTAACCACAGAAAATTCGTACGCAAGTAGGTAGGTACGACTCAGGTCACAAAGTTATCGCAGTCGCGGTATTTCTAATAATTATAAGTAGGTACCTCATTATAAAAGGTCACTTCCCACAGGTCCTGCGCACCATGTACATGGATCTAGATAAGGTGGCCGACATGGTCCCCGTGGACCTGTGCGTCAACGCCATCCTTGCCTCCACCTGGTTCACAGCCAAGAATTATAAGGAGAAGTGAGTACAAGAATTATTCTATCTATTATTCCTCCGACCAGACGGCTGTTGTGTCTGGTCTGGACAACTGTCCCACTTCTATGGTTTTTCTCGGAATGTTGCATATGTTATGGACCAAGTGATTAATAAGGCAATATTCATAAAGTCCGGGCAATTTGAAAAATGCACATTATGAGTAGGCAATAAGTAGATATGATAAAAACTACTGAAATAATTAAATTGACCGGGCTTTCTAAATAATGCCCATGCTCATTGGGCCTGGTAATAAAAATGTTTTTTTTTAATTATTTTATTGTTGACTTTGGTTTTAATATAGAATAGGTTACTATTTGAGCAACAAAGTCGACGGTTCTATTTCTGTCTGCAGGGTCTAAAGTAACCTAACATGAAGGAGATGACGGAGAACGATTAGTATTAAGCAACAACCTAACCTATCCGTGTCGGAGTGCCCTAAGGTACCGAGCTTACTTCGCTCGATCTTGGACTAATTTTTTGGCGTACCGTTTCTTAATGACCAATTAATGTGATAAGTATTGTAGTTTAATCTAATTAAAATTTAAGATAAAGTTTAACTATTAAACACACCAAACAAAAGCACACAACACTCACTCAAACACATTCAACACAAGCACACCACACACAACACTCACTCTTTTTGTTGTAAAATGTTATTTTGCTTTGAAGTTATATAATATTATGTAAACGTAACCACTGTTGTATTGTTCATATTGTCGGGCAGGTGAACTGCGTCCTGAAATACAGGCTCGGCCTAGCTCAGGCGCAGTTGCTCATTTTTATTTTTGACATATATGTAATGACCTTAAAAAAATTAAACATAATGTTCAAAATTGTACAATTTTATGGAGAAATAAATATAATAATAAATATAATATAATAATAAATATAAATATAATCAGTAGGTATTCATTACATTGCCCGATTTGACTTGACTAGATTCATAATGCCCGGGCATTATACATAGTGCACTGATTAATCACTTGGTCCATGACATAGTATATATTCAAATCGTGCTATAAAAACTCTGCTTGCGGGATGCGGAATAGTTCGTATGTGACATCATAGATGTCACTACAAAGCATTCATTGGAAGAGGTTAAGAAATCGGGACCTTTAAGTTTTCAAAAAGTGCTGATGCTCAGCTTTCTATATAAAAACGTTGAAATCAATCGTAGATACTTAACAAAGATTGGATCAGCACCCTCTTTTGCAAACACTGTAGGTATATTTTTACTACTTTACACATAAATATGTTACTTTATAAAAATTTAAAGTTATTAAAACTTAATATTTTCAGCCAAACTTCTGACATTCCTATCTACAACTTCGTGTCAGGAGCACAGAACCCAATGACTTGGGGGGACTTCATACAGGGGAATCGCAAGTATGGCATGGATATACCTACCACTAAGGCAGTTTGGTAAGTTCACTTTTAACACCCACAAGAGAGGTAGTGTTTCGGTATTTTTATTCACTTCAAGAGGTATAAGAAAGAAACAAACAAAAGAAAGCGAAAGAGTTTATTTGCGCCAGGTATGACGCCTAGGTACCAAAAATAGATAAAAAAATAAAATAAATTAGGTACCTAAATTTTCCTTTTGTTGTCTGAGAAATAAATAAATAAAATACAAATAGAGAAAGTATGCGTCACAACAGCCAAAAACGGCCATCGCTCAGCATTCCTAATGCTGGCACTCGTGGACGAGACTGAGCCGTAGCTCTGATTTTCAGCTATAGTTGCTAAAGTTAAGGGCCTACATACGCTTTAGTGCCGTAAAACGGTAACTTTCTAGAGCATACTCCTTAGTAACGGCTAGATTAAAAGGTTTGAAAAGAAAAATTTTTTATTATTGATTTATTTACATAATTATGAACACAAGGTTTTTTCGTGTAACTAATAGTTTTGCTTTAAAAAAATGTTAACAACACGATATTTTTTCGCAACTTTTGTAAACTCCTCCAAAACAACTTAAACGTTTAAAAATATTTTTACACAGAAAAATTGATTGCTGGAATTTCTTCATAACTAACAGCATATACATATACACATAATTAGCATATGTAAATCAAATAATATTTTGCAAACAAAACTGTTCAAAAGGGGGTTCAATATTGATATTTTGGCAACGAGCGGGCGCACGGCCAGCACTGCGTTAACACAAACCAACCTGCGTTTGTACAAACCAACTTACAGAAAATAAATCATTTATCATTTAACATTGGGGCGTATAGAATGGATTAGAAATCATTTATTCGACACAGACACAATACAATAGCAACAAAAACAGAATAATAAATAGGTACCTATAGTAAAAAAATACTATTGATTGAGCTGTAAGTGCAGACAGAGAGTACTTACCTAATTGTATTGTTGTTATTCTACAGAAAGTAAGCAGTTAGTAGTTTGAGAAAGAGGTCAACCGTCGAATCCGACTCGGCTGGGCAGCGTTCGGGAAGTTGCGCGGTATCTTCTCGTCCAACTTACCACAGTGTCTCAAGACGAAAGTCTATGACCAGTGTGTGTTGCCAGTGATGACTTAGAGCTCTGAGACGTGGTCGCTTAAAAATGGGCCTCATCAGAAAGCTTACAGTCACACAGTCAAAGGGCAATGGAGAGGGCTATGCACGGAGTTCAAGAGAACCAGGGTTACCGACATGGACCGAAGATTTGCCAAACTTAAGTGGCAGTGGGCAGGGCACATTGCTCGCAGAACGGATGGCCGATGGGGCAGAAAGGTTCTGGAGTGGCGACCGCGAACCGGAAGACGTTGCATTGGAAGGCTTCCCACCAGGTGGATGATCTGGTGACCTGGTGAAGGTTGCGGGGATCCGCTGGTAGCGAGACGCATGGGACTGGTCAATGTGGCGACGCTTGGGGGAGGCCTATGTCCAGCAGTGGACGTCTTTCAGCTGATATGATGATGATGAAGTAGTTTAAATGTATGTTTATACTTTATCTGATGTATTCCAATATATTACAGGTACTACGGACTGAACCCGACGAACAACTACTACATGTTTTTGTTCTACAACTTCTTCCTGCACTACCTGCCCGCGCTATTGGTGGACGCGTATTGCGCACTCACGGGCAAGCGGCGCATGTAAGTACTACATTGTTACGCTCCTTGACTATTACTACACGTTCTAGTTCTACAACTTCTTCCTGCACTACCTCCCCGCGCTGTTGGTAGACGTGTACTGCGCACTCACGTCACGGAACTACAGAACGGATTTTGCTGAAACTTTATAGTTATGAGTTATACCTACATCAAAATAAGACAAAGGCTATTAATTTTACAAAGTTACAGCTTTTGCCAGCGACTTCGTCTGCATAGCATTAGTACTTCGAATAGTAACCCCTACTACCTACCACTCCCAATTTCCACCGCCCTAACCGTAAAATTTCGAGATAAACTAAAGTTAGTCCCTTCCCAGAAACTATCTCCATACCAAATAACTCCACTACTTAGATGGTGTTATAATATTATGACTCTTTCACAAGATGGCGCTATCATTGTACACCTGCCTTTTCAGGATGCTAAAACTGTACCACAAAGTGATGAAGCTTGCCAACATTCTGTTCTACTTCTCGATGCAAGACTGGCAGTTCTCGGACACAAACGTGAAGCACATGTGGAGCTCTCTGTCAGCTGAGGACCGCGTCGTCTTTCCCTTCAGCATAGGGGAGATGTCCTGGGAACACATGTATGAAACTTTCTTAATTGGTGAGTGTTTACTTGACTTAATATCATATTATGTCCCCTAGATGGGACAGAGGGCATCCACAGACGTTCTCCATCGCGAACGATCTTGAGCTACATCTTTATCTCGCTCTAAGTCATTTCGATGCTCGCCGCTTCTGTCTACACGGTTCGACGCCAGCTTTGAGGGAGGCAGCCACGTTTTCTCTTTCCCTTGGGGATTTCAGTCCAACGCTTGTTTGGGTTAGTTTGTATCTGGCTCCATTTGGCTAGACAATTTAATATCAGGGCAGTCTAATTTTGACCATGCAGATCAATCTCAGCGAATACTAGCCAACTACGCTATTGTAATACATGATTAGTGCACAACTGTGTCCACAAATCCTGTGGTGCCAACTCTATTCCATCACGGTCATAGTCCGATAAGACGTAATCGAACGCTACCGGAGGGACATCACTCTCTGTTACTGAACAGATAATAAAATTCACCTCAATTTTTTTCAGGTCTCAGAGTGTACCTCGTCAAGGATGACCTGTCCACACTACCTGAAGCTAGGAAGAAGTGGCAAAAGTAAGTTGATAACTATCTAAAACTAAGTAGTAGGTACCTATGTGTAATGTGAGGGACATTACTTATTTCACCACTTTTAGCAACAATTCCCAGTAAATTAAAATTCTCAATTTTTTTCAACTTATTTTGTCCCACTGCTGGGCATAGGTCTGCCCCATAGACTTCCACTTTTCCGTTGTAATAAACGCCCGTAAGTCAAGATACTACCCGCAAATCCTTTGTTGTCAATATTTCGTCTTAAACAAACATCAACTTCATTTAGATCAGTATTTAGTATATTTCAGATTGGCTACTACTGAAAGTCAGTTTTTTTATTAAATTGTAGTGCGTGTGTAACGCAAACCTGAACTTTGTGTGTGTGTTTTAAAGTTATTCCATAAACACATTATTCTTAGAAACTGAATTACGAACTCAGTACAAGTAGTTAAAAACTGTTTCTTTCAGGTTGTATTACCTGCACCAGATGCTGAAGGCTGTGACTATACTCCTAGTGTTGTACTTGGCATATTTTGTGCTCAATGCCGTGTTCTCCCTGAAGAACTGATGTGCCGCAGAGATTAATTTTGTATTAGGCCTTAGATAAGATGTAGATAGACTATACAAATTTTGTAATTAAATGAACGATAGTTTTCAGCTTAGCTTTTGTAATTAAACATGAAATCTATTTGACTATTAAACCTTTATATTATAAATGATTCAACAGTCCTTCAGGACTTTAATGATTTTGTATGGCACATAAGTTCTTGAGTTATAAACGTTTTATCTAACCCGACTTTGATTTATGTATAAAGAAGATTAAGTTGGTATATTGTACGACTTGATCAAAGAGCTGAGCTGAAAACAAATCTTTCGCATTTTTGCTCAAATCGTATGGAATACGGTTAGTATACGTTGTAGAAATTATGAATAGCACTGATATGATTTATTGTAAGTAAGTCCGCGGGGTTTAATTTACTAGCTCGTTTACAACAATGGGCACAGACCTAGGGCCTTATTCTGAAGTGTTAAAACTAACAAGCACCCACTGTGAAGAACTCTTTTACAAAAAAACAACCCGACTTCCAAAACAAAATACTAAGAGTACAAAGCGAAAAACAACTTTGTTTTTCCGAAATCAAAGTCGGAAAAACAAAATTATTTTTCGCTTTATTGTGTTTTTCCGTCTTCTTCATCAGTTTCACTTCACCAAATGATATTTTCTGAGTGCGAATGATTGCATTGTTGATGAAAATACCAAAATCGCTATATGTATGCCTATAAAATTTGAGGAGTTCCCTCGATTTCCCCATGATCCTGTCATCAGACCACCTGAGAAGTATTTCAAACAAAAGAAGAATTTTCCAGATCAGTCCAGACAACTTTGAGTAGGTAATAGGGGAAGAAAAAAAAAAGATTGTTTCCGACGAATTGAGAACCTCCTCCTTTTTTGAAGTCGGTTAAAAAGGTATAAGTACCTTCTAGCGCTATTAGTTCTGTATAGCTCCACCTCCCTCTCAGAGGGGAACCATGATGGTTTTGACAGGTCAGAGTAAGGCCCCAGATTTTTGTAAATAAGTAAAACTTAATAATCTCTGTGTATTATATTAAGTAAATATTTTATGATTGGGAGATTAATGTAATTTTAAATTTAGGATCTAAATGGTTACTCGAGATTCAAACCGTCCAAACAGTTGGAAGAACGAAAAATGAGATTATTTGTGTTTACAATTTTTAAGATCTTTTTTTAATGATTTGCTAAGTGCAAATCAATCAATCATTAAATAAATGTTTGTCTTATATAAAATATTGTGGTAGAAATAATAAGTACTACTCGGTCAAAATAACTGCAGTTCGCCCCACTCCCGCCAACCCGCGCGGGCCTGGCTTTCGCCTCGTGCACCAATAGCGAGAGTCGAACGACAGAGTGACGTGAAAACGTCAAGTGCGTAGTTATATTTACCGAGCAGTAGCTGACCAGATTAATTTGAAATGTTCGATTATCGAATGAAGTTTTACTCGGCAAGATGTTTTGTTTGAGATTATACAGTAATCTAAATATGATTTGTTTTATTTCTGTACTTTTATGCAGTAACATGTAAAAACTGTCTTGCTTTCGATCATGAGACCGTTCGTTCCTGTACTTTTTCTTGCGCAAAAAAAAACACGGTAAGTAATTATAATACAAGCGCTTTATTCATATTTACAAATAAAACAGACACCACAGATATACAAATAAAACATTATTTACATACAGACAACAGTACTCATTGTACATTTTATATATTTTCAACGACATCTTTGGTTTACAAGACGCGCTAATTTAGAACTATAATTCATTTGAAATAACATTAGATTTTTTACAACTCTTTTTTCAGTCCGTTCAACCAATTTTGAGTTTTATGTCCGTAAAAAAAAGGATGGTTTGAAAAGATAAACCTGTTAACAAAACCAACTGTTTACTACAGCTGCCATTTGTCGTATCACCAACGCAATAGAAGTCAAAATTGGTTGAATGGGCTGTAAAAACGCTTATTTAAATATATTATGGTATCCCAAATGGAGCATACGTTTATATTATTGGATGGCAAACACGCCAATTTTGCTTGATGGACACATTTCGTTACAAACTACGCGTCGAGTAAGAAACAAATAAGTCGTATTTTTTTTCTTAAAAGTCATATTGGCACATGACTGAGAGGGGCAGCTCGAGCAAAATAAAATAGATTTGGATGGCTCTCAATATATGCGATTCCTAAAATCGATATTAAACTGCGTATCTTTATGTTATATATCAGCAGAACAGAAGTACGAGTATGACCAATACGCGTGGCTAAATCGTGTTATAAGTTTTGTGTCAACAACTGACAACGATCCATTTTAAAATCTCACAAAAGGTCGTAGAAAAATCACAAAATGTGAACGCAGCTATTAGACGTGAACGTAACTTGTGAAAAACGATTAAACAGTTAATTAATAAAAAAATACAAAATTTAAAATGTTCATGTTTATGCAAGCAAACGTAAAAAAGGATATTAAAATATTTAATCTTTTATATCACAACGATGTCGGAACCAAATGTGGAAGTTAGTTCACGGTTCTTCCGGGCAGTGAATTTGTTCTCTCATAGCTTGACCTAGCTATGCCAAACATACCAACCTAGTATTCTCTTAAAACGTTATATTAATTCAATATCCGAAATGCAGAAAGTAGATCTCGAATAATAAATTGTAGTTCTAAAAACTAAAAAACACGCTTTACTAGTAAATTTAACTAAAAAGTCGCTAATCCTAAAGATCCTGGGACAAACTATTTAAATTATTGCATTGTCATCGGTCCTTGATAAATAAATGTGCAAAGTTTCAAATCAATCCGACGTTTTGAAGGGGGTGAAAATCACGTTCAAAGATTCCGTTACATTGATACTTAGATATAGTGCCCGGCACGTAAGTTGGCAAGATTTTGGGGTAAGTTCGCGCATATTCAGCGAACTGACCAACCACCATAAAGAGCGAACGGCACGTGGATGCGATACGATTGGTCAGTCGATCCTTGTGTCAACTGACCAACCAATCGCGCGCTCGTAACGGTCCTAGACGTTCCCCGCGCCTCGCTTCACTACCAGAGATACCTAAAAAAATATTCTGCGCATCTAACGACTCTTGCCCACTTACGTGCCGGGGATTATACATATATACCAAGCTAATAAAAGCGTGTTAAAAAATAGGTCCCAGCAGACTTCCAAAACTTACGATATATGATACATAACATCACGCCTGGTTCTCCGAAAGGTTAGGAGAGGTGCACCTATAGTATGTACACCCACATTGGCCAGAATTCGCCAGTTATGATTACGTGGGGTATACATATATCTACGATCATACATAGGATCACCATGAAAAAATCATCATCATATTTTTTATTAAAGACGAAATGATTCATATGAAATCAATTATCTTTATATTACTCTACCATATAAATATGACTTATATATCTGTGATCTTAAGGGGGGTTTTACACTACCATATCAAAGGTCTACGATTCATATTTGTATGATAATGTAATATAAACATATGATTTCATTATGAACAAATTCTTCAATGAAAAAAAAAAATATGGTGTTGATTCTTTCGTGGTGATCCTATAAAGGTATATGATAGTGTAATACCCTCCTATGACCCATGTAATAGGGTTCGAGCTTATTGCCATCAACCAGGAATCCAGACTCTGGGTTGCTACCCAACCCAAGCATCCAACTCAGGACCTCAAGCTCAGCAATAGTGCTTGCGACCACTTCACCAACGAGGCTGTGATAAATGATATTTTTTTGCTCCTAGTACTTTGGAAACGAGATATTTAATTTAGATTGGTATATTTTCACATAACTGGGTCCGATTAATCTAGATAAAACAACATAAAATAAAAACAAACATACTTGTTTTAAAAATAAAATCTTGAATACACAGCCTTAAATAATCTTCTAGATGTACCTATAAATTATTATTATCAAATTATCGTAGTGCAAATACCAACTCTATCTTTTTAGTTTTTAGAGACAGTTTATGGCCACCTGCATATGTACAATTAAGGTTCAAAAGTGTAGTCACAATCATACAAAACTAAACTCCATTTGCTATAACATTAGACATTTAAATAAGCCCATTTTACAGCCCGTTCATCCGATTTTGACTTCTATTGCCTTGGTGATACGACAAATGGAAGCTGTAGTAAACAGTTGGTTTTAGTAACTGGTTTATGCTTTTTATGTCATCCTTATGTTTAAGAGATAGAACTCAAAATCGGTTGAACGGACTGTAAAAAGAGTTGTAAAGACGTCTAATGTTATTTCAAATGCCTGCAATTTGTTTGTAGAAAATGTTCTAGTTCTGTAGTGTTGTACTATTGAACCGACATCGCATCTATACATGGTATGCATTGTCGACTAATGAACGGATATCGACCACTTCGTTCAAGCTAAACTGAAAATAGCAGTTGAATGGTGTCGAATTGATGCAGTGCGATGGCCACTAAGCGACCTTCTTGATGGCTCAAGGCGATTCAATTTAATCACACCGATAAACGATTTTTACTAAGCGAAATCGCAAGTAAGTCACATTGACGCAATGCGCTGCAATTCGAACGATATGCTATAGGGAATATGCATGAAAAAAACATTTGTTACTAGCTTCTGCCAGCGGCTTCGTCCGCATGGAACTCATGATCCCGAAGGAACATTTTCCAGGGGTAAAAAGTATCCATGTGCTGTTTCTAACTATAATCAATCTCTGTGACAATTTTCATCCAGATCCGTTCAGCCATTCTGGCGTGATTGAATAACAAACATACATCCATCCAAACTTTCCATTTATAATATTAGTTAGATTTGACAAAAATTCTAAAATAGAATACCAATAGTGAAAACAGAATCTAAATTGATCAGAAAACGAATGAGATATAACAATTTAAAGAAATACTAGCCGCGCGAAACCGCTGGCAGAACCAGCGGTTTCGCCCGCGTGAATGTCAAAAATTGCTATATATCCTATGTGCTATCCATCTCCGTGCCAAATTTCATCCAAATCCGTTCAGTAGTTTTTGCGTGAAAGAGTAACAAAGATACAAACACACTCACAAACTTTCGTCTTTATAATATTAGTGTGATATCAGTATCTCTCTACGAAAACACCGTTTTCTAGGCAGCTTTATGGGCGTCGTGCCATATGACGTCATTTGACATGTCGGACTTCTCTTTCTAAGTCTCAATTTTGACGCTTTATAACTTCGTCTCTGATCGATATATTAAAAAAAAATCTTTCACATTTGTTTACCAGATAATAAGTATTTAATTTAGCAAATAAAAAAAATACATGCATAATCCCTATTTACATTTTCTTACAAAACACGTGCGATATCGTCGACCGACGCAATTTAAATTGCGTCGCGGCATCAGGCAAGTTCCTTCGTCACAAAGTAGATAGTTGCACTATGACATTATCGACGTGTGCCACACACGGAAAATTTTCTAATAAAATAATGATAAACAAAATAATTTTATTCCAATCTCACTAACGTAATGTAAAATATAATATTTATTCCTTATTCTTAAACATGAAATGTATAAACGTAAACGCTTTTCAATCAAGCGAGAAGTCTGTACATTATAAAATCTTTTTCAGTTTATATTACTTTTAAATCGCGTCTACGAATAAAGGAATAACATAGTAAAATTAAAAAGGTGCATTTATTTGAATATTACATTTAGGTATGCGTACCTTGAATATTTTTTTCTAGTAATTATTATCTAGTTTGAGGCCGATTTACAAAAACTTTGCTAAAAAAAAACGATTTAACGTCAACCTCACAAACATTATGTTTAAAATTAATTTCTAAATAACTAATACTTCTGAACACTACAGCTGCATCATTTAAAGTAAGTATGTAATATTTTTGCTATTGTTCAGCTGCAAAAACTCAAAACATGATAATTTTAAAGTAGCAGTTTAACTATTATTTTCTCATTTACATACAATGCGTGTGAGAGACGCAAACAGACCACGTCAAGTCATGACATGGCGCTAAACAGAATGTGCAAACAATCAGCGTCAAAAATATAGACACGAACATACAGTACGAAAATATCCACTAAGGAAAATTGAACTTTATCACAATGATATACAATTCTAGACAGAATGGCAACAGTCATGCACATGTTACTAAAACAGACCTTGTATAATATGGATGATGACGGTGTACGAAATAGCAAATTCTATTTAGGCCGCCGGTTAAATTATCAAAAAATACGTTTCCAGTATTTTTTGATTATCCAAATCAATAAAAATTCAGAAAGATAAAGCGGATCAAAGTTCAGGAGTGGGGGCTTGTGACGTCACTTCTATGGTAAAAAGTGTACCAAGGCATAACGTCATGCGATATTTTAACGCACTGTATCGAAACATTTTTTGTTAACGTGACAAAAGAAAAAATCAAAGCATCCAATATTTTTTGGAAATCTAACTGACGGAATAAAAATATTTTTCCTTATTTATATCAATAATTTTCAACGGTCTATTCGTCCTGATATTTCAGACTCGGACTGTGTATTGCACGACCAAAACATCACGTGATCATGTCTAGATGTTTTTTATAATTTTATTTATATCAAAATTAATTATAAACCAAGCTTGCATAAAGTGTCCCGTTACATAACAATAAACAAGATGTCGAGACGTTCCTTACTATTCACTAAATACTAATTTATTCAATGCGCACAACAATTTTGTCCGTTAGATATAATATCTCGTTCTATAGTTATTCGTTGGGGCTGTAAAAATGAAAATAGATGGGATCGATCGACATCGAACAAAAAGTAGATACTCGTTCTCGTTGCCCATATTCCGGCTACTACACATGACATTGGATCGATCGACAAAGGGTGCCTAAAAACCTTTAGAATTTTAAAGATATTTTTGTTCATTTGCTAAATGTTTAATTTTTTTGTCAGGTCACTTTCACTCTAAGGATGCATGATGGTTGCTATTCTGTGTCAATCTCGCCATGATTACTTAGGTGAAGTAAGTTATCAATCCATAGCATGAAGCATATGGAGCTAGCTTCATATGCCGCTTCAATTAAGTTTCCATGGTGTTGTTTTTTATAAAATCGAGCGGCTGTTCTGAACGTGTGATGTCGATCGATCGCTCTAGTTCAACCCGAAAGGATTATTTGTTTCAAAAATTGTGTTCTCACAATTTAAAATTCGTGTTCTTTGATAACATTTAACAACATTAATTGATAGTTTACATATGTGGGGTTTTTTAATTGCAACTGCAAGCCGCTTAACATGGAAGTACAGTACAATTATTTCCTTAATATCCCTCGGCAAACTTCGTGTTTCGTCAGTCGTCGGATTACTATCAATTGCCCTTTGCACTTGGTACAGACCGGACACTCTCAATCTACTTGGAAGTATATAGAATTGTTAATACTATTTTAACTTAATGTAATTTACTTTAAAAATGGGAGGCAAGCTGCTTAAGGAAAATAGTATAATAGTTTTACAGCTAAACAAAAAATAAAACAACAATAAAGTACTAAGTTCTGAATTCAAATTGTTATACACGATAAATCGAATAATTGATGGGCATGGAAATTAGTATTCGTTTGTATTCGGCAATGATGATGATTGCCGAGGGACATTAAGAAAATAGTTGTACTTTAGTAAGCTGTGCGTCTGGAACATTATCTGGCAATGCAATGTCAAACAAAAATGAATTCATATTCGAGATAGTGGTCAAACGCGACCCTATAGTTAAATAAAAAAAAAATAGAAAATTAAATTCTAGAAGTTGTAAGAGTTACTAATAATTAAAAGAAAAAACGGGCCGAAAATGATCCACTAGATCTTCACGTGTCCCTTTCACACAATTGAAATATGATTTGTTATTGGTTGGTTTGGTAAGGTTGACTGTCACTACGAGGCGGATTGCGTACTGGCCGTATCCCCGCCCTGGGACCTGGAGGCGAAGATACTCGCGTCACAGTATCGGTGGCGCCAGGAAGTGCGGGCGCGGGGCGAATGGCCGATACAGCGACATATGGAGCTGCGTCAGGAGGAGGCACGACTCCCTGTCGTTTCGGGTGACGCAGGTGTTCTGGCATGGCTGCTTCGGGAAGTACCTGTGTCGCATAAACAGGGAGCCGGACGTCCGGTGTCACCGCTACGTCGACTGCCGGGAGGACACGGCGCGGCATACGCTGGCATAGTGCCGCGCGGGAGGAGCCGCGCCGTACCCACATCTCAGGAGTAGGCAGTGACATGTAGCTGCCGGCCGTAGTCGAGTCAGTCGGCAGCGAGGATGCCTGGGATGCGGTGGTATCATTCTGCGAAACAATTGTCTCGCAGGAGGCTGCGGAAAGGAAGAGGGGGATCTCTTCGACTCACCCGGCCCGAGGTGGCGGCGCGTAGTGTTCCACACGCGCCCCTCTTAGACGTCATGGAGGGAGGCACCAGTCGAGGGTTGCCGAAGGATCGTACGTTACCGCACCCCCCGTAGTTGCGAGATGGAATAGCCTTTAAAAAAGGCTGACTGACTGATATTCAACCGTTATTAGAAAGGGAAGCGTGCAGTTTTAGAGCAGTTCTTTCTGCTTGCATTTTGGTAACGGTGAACTTTCCAGTTGTACAGCTGACTACTTCCATGACAGCTGCTGGACCGTTTGTCTTAAACTTTTACCCTTAGGTACCTGACGGATGGCGCGACGCAATTCAAATTGCTTCGATAGGCGATATCGCGCGTATTTTGTAAGAAAATACTTGCAATTTCGCTTAGTAAAACCGTTTATCAATTGAATCGCGTTGAGCTACCAGAAAGATTACTTATAATGATGTTTTGCAATTTTATTAACATAGTATTATTTATAGTAAACATTGTATTAATATTTCTTTAACGTTTAATACAATATATATATATAACTGCTTATTAACTATAACATTGCTTGTCTTTTTTTTTTGTGTGCTGATTTACAACTGTTAGTCGTCTTTCGTATAAAATTATCTAAAAGTTAAAAAGTTTTCTAGCGTAAGTAGTTAGTAAACTGAAATGCAGTATAATAAAATTTATTCGATTATCGAGTAAATACGATTCGAATGTAATTTGGCATCGTTAACAATCGGCAAACAGTCATAATGTCGCACCAGCAACACGAGTCGTAATATTAAAATAGTCGCTATACATAATATACATTGCAACTTTACATAACTAACAATTTTATCACAAAAGCGTTAACACAAATTTCTTGAATATTCTACTTTGATTCAACATGTTGTAACAGGCCCTCGTCGCTAAGGTAAATTAAAGTTGAGCTAAATTGTTGTATAACGCGGTCAATTTAACTGTGCACCTGGCGCTGTGACGTCACTCCGACGTTCGACTGTCGCTACACGCACGGGGCGAGGGGCGCGGGGCGCGCGGCGCGGGACGCGGGCAGGCGGGGGGGGGGCGCGGGGCGCGGGGTGCGGGCATTCGGGCGCATTCCAGCGAGGTGCACAGTTAAGTTATCCGTGTAGCAGTAACATGTTGCTAGCAACATTACATACATGAATGCTGCCGTCCTTAAGCTAAAACGCAAGTATCTGACAGATGACGGATTTTCGTTTTTTGATGTCATGGTTTTCAGCAAAAACAACTATTTAGATCTGTCTAAGCAGTAATTTTTTTCTATCAATAGATGCCGGTTGAAAAAGAAAAAATCGCAAAGTTAATCAAATTGGTATGTATAAAAACCTTTTTTTAAACATACCAATTTAAGTCACTGATTAAACTAACTATGTGCCTATTCAAAAGTGCGCAGATGAATGTAAATCATATGCGAAAGTTTTTGAGGTCTAATTCCTCAAAAACTCTTGCACAATTATGATTTACAGTTGATCAAGTTTTAATTTGATTATTTCGCGGTTTTTCGTTTTGTTTTTCAATAACTCCAAATATGATTTTGCCAGATTGTCATTATAGCTCGAGGACTTCAGCATATTTTTCAACACATTTCTTTTAACAAAATCATGCAACTTTTTCGAGCTTAAGAGCTTGAAACACACTTTTCGCACCCTTAGAATGAAAGTAACCTAATTCAAAATACCTGTCAGTTCTGACTAAGGTATAAACTGCCATAAAAAGCTTACTCTAAACCCTATGGTGAAGAGCATGTATTATGAGTAAGAAAGCCTATATATGGGTCACTTTAGTACAAAAAAGTACAGTCAACACAAAAAGTTTTTTTTTTTTCTTACAGTTAAGAAGTGGAATTATTTGCCGGAGTCTTTGTTTCCTGATAGCTACAACCTAGTTGTCTTTAAGTTAAGAGTGAGTAGATTACTTCTAGTCAAGCGTGCTTCACCGTTGACCACATCATCACTCAACATCAGGTAAAATAGTCAAACGCGCCTATAACAAATAAAAATAAAACCCTTTAAATGTTCTTACTGCTGGGACACATGGGCCTTAATTCAGCGGCGGGCCCAGTGCGGGTTGGTGGATGCCACAAATATCTCTTCGAATTTTTGGTTCTACGACATGCCGGTTTCCTCATATTGATTTCCTTCACAGTTTTAGAGCAGTGTTGATAAAATAATTTACACAAAGTAAAACGCGTGCTTGGGTTTGCACCCATGACTGACAACTTTAAGTCGTGGTCGGTACCACTGGGTCACCAATGCTCTCCTTTGTTGCTTAGTTTCCACAAATTGCATATTTAGAATTAGGTCACTATCATTCTGAGGGTGGTCTCTATCAGTCGGTGTAGCAGCGCAGGCCTCAGTGCTTGTGCCCCATGGTGAGCAGCAGCGGCAGCAGCGCGCCCAGCGTGAGGATGACGACCTCGCACAGCGCGAGGCCGCCGAAGCCCTTGCGCGGCGCGGCGCCGTCCGCCAGCGGCAGCAGCACGTGCGTGTGCGAGTGCTGCGTGAGCTCGGGCAGCACGTGCACCGTGGCCACGTACAGGAACGTGCCCGCCGAGAACAGCATGGCGATGCCTAGAACACACACCAATATATTTTTCACACCACCTGCTCGACAATGTCCAATTACATATCATGCATTCTCAACGTATAGTAAAGTTGTACGGGAGTAAAGTGATTTGAATTTGGAACGTCAAATTCGTGTGGAAACTCGTGGAACACTTTAAGTACAAAAATGCCCGTTGGCAATGTAAAGAGGTTAGTTCTAAAATCTAACTGGCCGCCATAAGCAGAGCTCAAAAAAGAAAAAAAGAAAAAAACGGGATTTCAAAGAATGTGATACAAAAGACGATGTTTGGTGCTGGTCACATCAATACATACTGCAGCTTTTTATTGTCTCGCAGAAGGTGTGAGTATGCTCTGGGATAAATCCTGTCTTGGGCAGTTTGATCCCCTCACTTCACTTAGGACTCATAACATAACTCGGAACTACTATCTGTAGGCCATAACTAACTATCTAAGTGGGCGTAGCTATTTGTATTGCTGCTGTCAGTAATTCGCACGGTTCGATCTTCTAGGTTAAGCAAAGCTTGCCAAGGTCGCTCCGTGGATAGATGACCATTCATTGCATACCGAGACTTCTCCGTCGCTCGGAATACCGTTGGTCCCGGCTGACATTTGTAGATCTTTCTCAGTTGTTACAGACAGTTATAAGCTAGGAATTCTGACACATATATAGTATTGTTTTACCTAAGGACAAAGGGGCTCCGGTTTCCGTTGTCACATTTTGATGTCTTAACGGGTTTAGAACACATCTAGACCATGTCCTGAATTAAGATACTTTCCCCCTTTGATGGAGTAAATCACCTTGGGATTATTTTAACAGAGAATTTTAAAAGACAAAGCAGGTCGCAGAAGCTAGTGTAATACAAGTTACCTGTCGCGTTGACATCGCTTAGCGTCTGCTTGCTCTCGTTGCCGATCCCGAAGTACGTGAGCAGCGCCAGCAGCGGCGCGGCGCACGAGAATATCAGCAGGTGCTTCCTTATCCTATTCCTGTTGAGTGGTACGGAACAATATATGTATATATAATTATAACAATCTTTCATATTAAAACAAACCGGCCAAGTGCGAATCGGACTCGCGCACGAAGGGTTTTACGGAACCCATCGTGCGCGAGTCCGACTCGCACTTGGTCAGTTTTTCTATTTTCCAATTTTTATGTAGGCAGTGACACTCGCAAGGTTAAGACGTAAGAATCATCAAAATTGGACAGGTAAATAGACAACTAAATAAAAGGTTGTAAAATACTAGTGACCTGCCCCGACTTCGCACGGGACCAATTAAATACAAATACTTTCCTTGTTTGTCGCTCTTTCTAAGGGTCAATTTATACTAGCGCAATCGTGCGGCTATCAATTCCGACGCAGGCCAATTTCCCACTGATGACGCGTAGGTTCGCTAGTGGGCGCATGGTACGCGAGACTGCGCGCGCACCAATCAGCGTTGTTAACGCGCATACGCGCGAATTCCGAAGAATGCGCGCGTCTTTAAAATCTCTCGCTGTGGAGTCAAGGTTGAATTTGTCATGTTCAGTTTTGGATAGACGCTTCGACTCTGCGCTAGTATAAATTGACCCTAACAGTGAAAACTTTATCAAAATCGGTTACGTGCTTTAAAGAAGTTCGCGACGAAACAGAAATGACTTAGACAGACGCGGACGACTTTGTGTTATACTATTTAGAGTAGAAGAGATAGATATGCAGTGCAGAACTTGGGGCAGGGCCTTTTCATTAATCAGTTGATAACAAACTTAATCATGACTAAAATAGGGTTCAAAAGAGATGATTGCTCATGGTGTATATATGCCTGCTCGCATATATTTTCACTCAAAACTTGACACCAAGGAACGTGTTCGAGCAATTTGCAGATCTGAGCGATTCCGGTTTTGCCTGCTCTGTGCAGTGCTGACTATATGCCCAGCACTCTAATTGGGTTGTTGAATTTAAAAAAAAGTCTGATTTTTAAAATTTATTTTGAATCTTTACATATCATAAATTATATTGTCGTTGCAAAAATCTCTTAAATATTTTTTTTCGATTTATTATAAGCAATTGAAAATCGATAAAATTTTAAAAAGAACCACCTGTCTACGAACGGGCCATGATTGGTCGCCATGTTGGTGACGTCATAACGTTCAAGGAATTTCACCATAGTATAAGTGTCACGTAAATTGACTAAAAATATCCGAAAATTAGTGCAAAAATATTATTTATAACAGCAAATTTTATTTAGACATGTGTGATAAAGGATTCATAGAGGCAAATTTCGAAAAGATATCCATCTGATGGACGATTTGGAAAAATTGAGCATAAGTAAAGTAGTCGTAATGAATATTACGTGATAGTGGACCGCGACAGGTGTTTGTCATTGTTGTTCATTGTACACATTACATTTAGAAACATAATTGTCATAATGTAATTGTTGTTACATATGGGTAGGTGATATTCGTGTAAAATAAAAAGCTAACAAACACGATTGGCGCGCAACTTCGACTTTAGATATCAAAAAACTTCATATGTACCACTAAATATTATACAACCCGAAATCTGTGGAGCCTTTATTTTTTGCATAACATCTGTTCGGGGTTGGGGTGAGATAAATATAAACTAGGATTAAAGATTATAAAGATAGGTATAATTCAGTAACTTAACTGGGATAACTATTAAAACTAATGAGGTGAATGAGATGAGGTTGAGTCGCGCCCGATATGCTGGCCGAAAGCGTACTGACTATTTTACTTAGGTAATACATAAAATATTCAGGGCATAGCGCGCGATGTCGCAATTATGCTGACATGTTTATTATTGTTCGGTGATTATCCCGAACATGCTCCCGAGGGAGAAAAGGATGAGGTTAGTAGGTAGGTATAGTTACATGGGTAATGAAATTAATACTAACAAGGTGAAAACAATGTTCAACTAATACTAAAATAGTTATGTAGGGTGAGTTATGTTAGTAGGTGAGATTAAGGTAACCTTACAAATTAAACAGAGTCGCTACAGTGTAAATCAGGAAGAGAGAACACGCGAAAGATCGGTGAAGAACCTCTATCTTCCTTTTTTTGTAAGCACTCACTAGATAGCGCTAGTCGCTTAGGATCACTTTTCACTGGTTTACTACTAGATTGCCCATTTTCCCTAATTTCACTACACTCAATCACAACACTATCAGCAACGGTGTGTGGAGATGGCACCGCAGTTGCCGCAGGGGCTGTAGACCGCTCTGCTGCAGAAGTGGAGCGATTTCCTTTACGTTGCCTTTGACGCCAACGTTTAAAACAGTAAGCTGCCACCAATAACAAGATGCCCAATATGATGAGATATATAGCGGTATACTGGTGGACGTCGTGGTAGGAGATATTAGTGCTCAAAGGTTCACTCTGCTTCATGATCTCAAGACTTCTCTTAATGGCTTCAAATTGCCTGAGGTCATCTGAGTTATTGGGATTATGCTCATATGAGATTTCTGGCATAGTGATATTTATTATGTGATTAATTGGTGATATTTCAGGTGAGATAATATTTCTCGTCGTACTAATTTTACTAGACAATCTTTTGTTTGAGTACACCATAAAATTTTCTGTTTTTACTAGACAGCCTTCCCCAACACGCAACAGACCAGCATCTGATAACCTAACTGCCTCAACTTGATTTTCACATAGAAGTTTGACGTTACATTCATTGCAGCATAAATAATAATACTTGTTTTCTGATGTTAACTCTCTCCAGTCATCCTTGCACGGGGTAGTTTTAGTTTTACAAGTTCTTGTGCCTGGGATCGTCTCGCATAGACTATGATCATCTTTCATGTGGTGAATAGGCTTTCTGATATGACACAGAATAGTCACAGGGTTTTGTAATACGCATGACTGCAGATCCGTGTCTGTGATAGTTAAATAAGAATCCTTTCTCATGTTGATGGCTGCTAATTCAGAGATAGTTTCGACCTTCATCATCCTGTTATCTTTCACAATGCGTGGAACCGGGATAAGATTAAATACCTCGTAAATATCTCTTTCAATCAGGGGTATTTTTATTTCTATTATTAGGTATTTGCCAGAGTATTTGGCTCTTACTTTGAGCAAGCTGTACAGATCTTTAAGATTAAAGTTGTCGACAGGAACTACCAAGTCTCCAGATATTTGTGCTGATATTATGTTTAGCTCAGATCTGAGTTGTTTCGGCGATATCAAGTGAAAATCTAATTTTCCACTATAAATATCAGTTACTGTATCTAAAATTGAGTCCTGGATTCGTCGAAGGGTATACAACAAGTTGTTGGCAGTGAAAGTCGAGGTTATGAAGTCAGTGACGATGGTTATGTTTTGCACTTGCTGAGCGAGATTTTTATAAGAATCTTGGAGAGAATTAAGCCTTTGATTTATTATTTTGTGATGTTTGTTTATAGTATTCTCAATCCTTTTCATTAAATTAAATTCAGCTTCTACGACCGACGTTTGGTTTTTCCAGAGGTTGTATAAGTGGTTTTCATTATGCTTTAAAAGGTCAATATCCTTCTCATATTTTTCTGCAAATCGTTGGTCCAACACTCCGAATAAACTATTTGCAACGTAGCCTACCCCGTCTAGCAAGCCGCGTCGCCGACGTTTCTTATTAGTCATAAGCGAGTCATTTATCATGACAATATTATCATAATGTTTGATTTCTTCGAACTCGTGCTCGAGTTGTAACATGACGCCGTCGCAAGGTGTTTGTGTTCTAATCGTTGAGCATAAGGTTTCAAGGTACTTGATATACTTTGTTAGTGCCGCCATTCCTTCTTGATATGGATTTGTGTCATAATAGACTATTAAATGCCAATCATCTCTAATTAAGTGCATATTAGATACTTTGTCAAAGTATACACTATTGTTTGTCAGCGGGGTGAAGTTATAGGATGCTTGAGTGGTGTTTATTAGTGTCAGCATAAATAATGTCAAAGATAAAACCATTGCTGAAAATGAGATAGGACGTTTTTTCTTCGCCGCTGGCAGTTTATTATCAACCTTTGGGCCATTTGGATCTTGATCATTTTTATTTGTTGGCAGTAAGGACAGTTTTACAACTGGGCGTTTTAAGACCCCATTTTT
This sequence comes from Anorthoa munda, assembly GCA_945859665.1. Taxonomy (NCBI): domain Eukaryota; kingdom Metazoa; phylum Arthropoda; class Insecta; order Lepidoptera; family Noctuidae; genus Anorthoa; species Anorthoa munda. Next base: position 7,222,674 of record OX243917.1, on the reverse strand, counting down.
GGTTTTAAGTGTGACGACCCTTATGTGTCCGTCACTTCCAGGATGCAGCGCTATTACGCGACCTAGACTCCATTTTCCTGGTGGAAGGTTGTCGTCCTTTATAATGACGATGTCATTAAGATTGAGATTCCTTTGTTGCTGTCGCCATTTGACTCTCGTAGAAAGCTGCGAGAGGTAGTCAGTCTTCCACTTATCCCATATATCTTGATAGATTTTTTGCGTCAAGTGCCACCGTGTTCTGAGGTCATGCTCTGTTTCGAAAATCGTTAAGTTGGGGCCACTTGCTAAGAAGTGCGCCGGGGTCAAAAAATCCAAATCCTCAGGGTCTTCTGTCAGAGGGCACAGTGGTCTGGAGTTCAAACAAGCCTCGAGTTGGGTTAGTAGGGTAATATATTCCTCGTAGGTTAATTTTTGCTCACCCACGACCCGCTTGAGATGATGTTTTAGGCTCTTCACTGCAGCTTCCCAGAGTCCGCCAGCAGATGGCCATGATGGAGCGTTAAAGTGCCACTCAATATTCATTTCAGCGATTGTCGAGGTTACTTCTTGGTCCGACAAGATATAGGAGATTTCGGCAAGCTCTTGTTTTAAAATTTTGTTGGCTCCTATGAAGTTGGTTCCTTGATCACTATAGATGTGCCCTGGAACTCCCCTTCTAGCCGACATTCGACGAAGCGCGGCAATAAATGCTGACGCTGTGAGATCTGAGACAATTTCTAAATGTATGGCTTTGGTCACCATACAAACAAAAACTGCGGCATATCCTTTACTGGTTTTAATGCCACGGCCTTTGTTGGCCTTAATAAGGATGTGTCCGGTGTAATCTATTCCTGTGTGGTAAAAAGGTCTGTTAGGAATCAATCGTGCTGGAGGTAGGTCACCCATGATTTGATGTTGTAGTATTGGATTGTTTCTTTTACATTTGACACACATTCTTATTCGTTTCTTTGTGGCTCTATTTCCACCAAGAATCCAGTATTTGTGTCTTATAAATCCAGTAGTCATTTTTACTCCACCATGAAATACAAGTTCGTGGGATTCATCTATGATTAGATCTGCTAGTTTCGATTGATTCGGGATTATGATAGGATGCTTCATTTCTGGATCAAGATTCGAATGTTTAAGTCTGCCACCGACACGGAGCATTTGATTATTGTCTAGTATGGGATTGAGATTAAGAATCTGGCTTTTCTTATTTAGTGGTTCATTCCTTTTCAGCCGTGATATTTCTTCGTAGAAATATTCGTTTTGGACGTGCTTAATTACCATTTCTCTTGCTGTCTTTATATTTTGCAGAGTAAGAAAACTTGTGCGTTTTTTCTTGTAAGCAACAATGTCGATGAACTTGTTGATGTAAGCTAATACTCGGGTAACTTTCCTTAAAGTGCTATATTTTGGTAATAGTTGATTGATTATTGAATTTTCGGGGTTAAAAATGACCGTATTTACTGCCTCTTTCTTTCTGAGTTCTGCGTTTGTAATGCTCGTATAAATCGGCATATTATGAGATTCTGTAGGCTTATATTGTGGTAACCAGTCGGGCCCTTGCCACCACAGTGAATAATAGGCTAATTGAGCAGCAGGTAAACCGCGGCTTGCGCAATCTGCGGGGTTTTCTTTGGATTTTACGTAACTCCAGTTATCTTTAGGGATTATTTCAGTAATTAGCCTCACTCGATTCGCAACAAAGGGTTTCCATTTCTCCGGTTCACCACTTAACCAACCTAGAACAGCCGTTGAATCAATCCAACCATAAACATGCACCTTGTAGCTCGATAGGGATGAGATGATTTTTCTCATAAGTTTTGACAACAAGAGAGCGCCGCTGAGTTCCAGACGCGGTATCGATTGTGGTTTTTTCAGCGGTATTACTTTTGATTTCCCTGCAATAAGGGTCACATGAGTTTCATTTTCTCTCTGTATTTTGCAATACACGACGCATGCGTATGCTTTTGTGCTAGCGTCGCAAAAGCCATGGAGTTCGATGATATCCTTTGCCTGGGTTTGAATCCAACGTGGTATTTTAAATCGAGATATATGAGATAGATCGGCTTTAATAGTATTCCACTCTGACGCGATTTCTTGAGGGACAGGGTTGTCCCAACCCAGGTCAGATTTCCATAATTCTTGGAACAAGATCTTAAGTTTTATTGTGACTGGTACTAACCAGCCCAAGGGGTCAAAAATTTTAGATATTTGAGATAGGAATTGTCTTTTTGTAAGGATGTTTCTGGAGATAAATTCTATAGGATGAAAAATGAATTGATCATTTTTGGGTTCCCACCGAAGACCTAATGTTTTGGTTGATTCCGGTTGCTTAAAGTCAAAGTCTTCCTTTTGAAGTGCATCTGAACTATCTATTAATTCCGGCAAGTTTGATCGCCATTTTCTGAGATTAAATCCGCCTGATTTGAGGAGGCTGCTCATCTCTGCTTTGAGCTGTTTAGCTGCTGTCGCTGAGTGTTCACCATGCATGAGATCATCCATGTAAAACGAGTGTTCTAAGATGTCAGGAGCGCAACTTTGTGGATAGTTTGGCCTTTCATCGATGGCCAGTTGCTTCAGTGTCATCATGGCCAAAAATGGTGCGGCTTTAGTGCCATAGGTAACTGTCGCTAACTGGTATTCTTTTAAAGGTTGAGATTGATGGTTTCGCCAGATAATTTTCTGATATTTCTGGTCATCGGGATGTAGCCAGATTTTGCGAAACATTTTTTCTATATCTGCTGTAAAAGCGTATCTAAATTGTCTCCATTTTAAGATAAGGCTCTGAAGGTCTTGTTGTAAATTGGGTCCTCGGCACATGAGATCATTGAGGCTGTATCCGCTCGAGGTTTTTGCCGAGGCATTAAAGACAACACGCAATTTGGTAGTTGATGACTCAGATCGTTGGACGCAATGGTGCGACAAGTAGCAGTCCGGCTGTACGTGTGGCGCAACGGGTGTCATATGTCCGAGCTCTAAGTATTCAGAAATAAACATTTTATAGTCACATGCCAGAGCTGGTTGCTTACTTAATTTCCGCTCTATTTGGAAAAATTGAGCAATCGATTTTGTTTTCGACTCGCCTAAATTGTTCTCAAAATCTTCTTTGAAGGGTATTTTAACGACGTAGCTTCCATCTGCCCGTCTGGAGGTCGAAGTTTGGTAAAATTCGATGCAATTTTGATCTTCTTCTGATATTGCTAGAGGTTCATGTATGTCCTCCACTTCCCAAAATTGCTGCATATCTTCGATATTATTTAGGGTCACATTGCAATGGTACGTTTTGTAGTTGCCGCTTAAGATCCATCCCAACTGGGTTTGTTGGGCAATGGGCAACACACCTTCTGATCGACAGATACCGTCCATAAGGATAGTGGAATAGATATCTGCCCCAAATAAGATATCAATAGGCCTACTTTTGTAAAATTCGGGATCTGCAAGAGTTATTTGGTTCAGAGTAGGCCAGTCTGGCTTAGGCAAGGTACAGCTGGGTAAGTTATTTATGAGTCTATTCATTATATAAACGTCCGTTTCAAAGGTGAAATCGCTAACCAGCGACGAACATTTGATGGTAATCATGCCCTTGCAGTTGTTTTCCTTATTGCCTATTCCAGAGATATAGCCGTTACATTTCCGTCGCGGTAGTCTTAACAACTGAGCTGCGCTTTCCCTAATAATGGATGTCTGTGACCCTTGATCTAAAAGAACTCTCATTTTATGGTAAGATCCGTCCACTGCTTGTACGTTAATTATTGCTGTGGCAAGCAATATTTCTGAGGGTTCTCTACGAAGCGATGCAACTGTGTTAGTTTCTTGCTGCTGAGAAGGCGATTTCGTAATCGTGGCTGCATTTGACCCTGATCGATGTGACGTAAAAGATTCATGCAAAATGGTATTGTGTTTGTACGTTTCGTACACTTGCAGAGTTGTTGTTGTTGAGGTTGAAGCACGAAGAGAAAAGATCACTCAGTTTTCGTTAGATTTATTACGTATTTTTGTGTTTACAAGTAATACTGTTGACGATTCCTTTCTCTAATGTTAGTCACCGCGTAGCAGTTATCGTACTCATTGATTTAAAGTGTTTCATGTGTATTTATAATATTATTGGAATGACGCACGTATGGTGCACGGCACCGCGTCAGCAAAATATGTACAGTTTTAGACTGTACATCTTGGCAACCCAAAAAGAAGAAACCAACGAGAAGAGAAAGGAAAAGTCATCACAAAGTTAGTTAAGTAATTAATCAATCAAATAGAAAGGCGATGTTCCTGTTCCCAGGTTGAGGCTCCCGCCGCAAGTCCTTTGTTGTTTGTGCTGCGACGGTTTCATGCTGCTGGCACTCTGTTTTGCGGAAAACTTGAAGTTCAATATCTTCAGGTTGACTCGAAGTTTTGTTCTTAGCGTTGTGTGTGCAATAGTGTGGACAACGATTTCTCCCAACCACGACAAGTACGACTATGATGGCGATCGCCAGCAAAGAGTAACTTATGGCATATTGATGAATGTCGTGACTTGTTAGTGTTGGTAGTGAAGCTTCATTTTGCCGTTGAGTTGCAATTTTCTGATCAATTGTTACAATTTCCTGATCCGTAGCCTTTGACTGAAGGATATTTGGAGCATAACGATATGTTAAGTTCACTATCTTGTTAATAGATGTATCAAATGTTGGAGCTGTAAACTCATAATCCATCTTCATATGACTGCTGTATCGGCGTTGAGCGTAGATGGTTAAGTCGTTGGATTGCAGTACGCATCCCTGAGATAATGTCACTATGCTCGATAATGCAATGGTTTGTGATGTGACGTCGTTGCTACATATGATTCGTAATGCACACGTTTCGCAGCAAATCGCCAGCCAGCTGTTTTGAGTTTGTAACTCTATCCAAGTGTCTTTGCATGACGCGCGTTCGACGTCACAAGGTTCATTGTTTTGATGCGATAGCAGTTTTGCCTCACAAGGAGCGTTTTTGCTGTGTAGGTCAAATGATGGCAGGTTTTTCTTGCATAAGAAATTCTGCGATTTTTGTTGCATGCAGTGTTTCAAGTCATCTTTGGACATAGACACGTAAATGTTCTTCTTGAAGTTGACAGCGATGTACTCGTTTGATAACTGCACATATGTAGTTTCCTTAGCATTGTTAACCGGTAAAGGTATCGCTTGGTATATTACGAAATCTTCGTTAGCTACAAGTGGAATATGTGCTTCGAAAAGAAAGTAATTTTCAGTAACTCGTGCTTTCACATTGATCAGCTTGTAGATATCTTTAATGTTTTCTTTGTAGTTCTCAACTGGTAGCGATAAAGATTTCGGAAGGCTTCCGGATATTTCCGTTAATTTTTGAATCAGACGCACCGGACTTATCAGATGGACATCTACATGACCTTGGTAGACGTTAGTTAGAGTATTAAACAGCATCTCCTGGAACGTCCTCAAGCTGTTGATCAATAGGTACGTCGTTAACGAAGCAGAGTTGAGGTAGGTAGTAGCCGAAAGTATTTCCATTTCCGTTTCGATGGATGCTATATTTTTATTGGTTTGATTGATAAAGTTATCAATGGAGTTGAATTGACGCTGAATATTGTCTTCAGTTTGTTTCAATACTTGATTCTCAAGCTCCACAATCGTTGTTTGATTTTTTAATAACTCAAGTAAGTAGTTCTCATTGGTTTGCAGAGATTGAATATCGTTTTGATATTTCTTAGCGAATTGTTGGTCCAATATCCCAAACAGACTGTTAGCTATGTAGCCGACTCCGTCGACTAGACCCCGTTTCTTCCTGTTGCTCAGGTGTTTGTGGGGATTTATAAGTATAGAGTTGTAGTAGTTTAGAAGTTCTAGTTCATGATTTAATTGTTCCATGGTTGATCTGCAGTGTTGTAGATTCGTTTTTTGGCATAAGTTGTGAATATTCTCGAAGTAAGTTTGAGTACGACGAGTCCCATCCCAATAGTTTGTTAGGTTGTAGTACATCATTAGTATCCATTCATCGTGCACTACTTGCATTTTGCCGACGGTGTCATAGTATATGGGCCGCTCGCGTTCCAGACTTGTAATCTGAGCGGTCGCCGCCGGCGCTCCGCGCGTGCCATCGGTGGCGGTATAAGATCCCGTTACAAATGTAAACAATGATAACATTGTTATTAGTAACGTTGAGATAAGATTCTTTGACTTCTTCCGCCGTTCGTTTTTCGATTTCTGTGGAGGCTTATTTTTCATTTCGTTTTCTTTGGTTTCCTCAGTTTCAGAGTTCAATGGTAATGGCGACAGTTTTGTTATTGGGCGCTTTATGATTCCTGCTTGAGTTTTAACAGTAGTTACTCGAACATATCCATCAGATCCTGGATGTGTTTCCAGAATCCGACCTAGGGCCCATTTTCCCGGCGGTAGATTGTTTTCTTTCACCAGTACTACATCGCCTTCTTTAACGTTTCTAGAAGGCTTGTTCCACTTACTACGTGTTTGTAGAGTGGTAAGGTAATCGTTTGACCAGCTTTTCCAATATTGTTGAAACATATGCTCGGTAAGCTGCCATCTACGGCGTAAATCAATGTTTTTTACGTCACTGTAATCCGAGAGTGGCATGGACAATATTGGGCTTCCTGTAAGGAAATGTCCAGGCGTTAGGCAGTTGTAGAACTCTTCTGGATCTTCAGTTAGCGGGCACAGAGGTCTTGAATTCATGCAGGCTTCTATTTTTGCTAAAATCGTTATGAACTCCTCGTACGTTAGTTTTTGGTCCCCCAGTACTCGTCGCAGATGGTGCTTCATAGACTTGACGGCAGCTTCCCACAGACCGCCAGCAGTTGGCCAGGCGGGGGCGTTGAAATGCCACTCCACCTCCAATTTGGCCAGTTCGTTGAAAACATCTGGTTTCAGTAGTTGTTTGAACTCTTCGAATTCCTGACGAAGCACCTTTGCAGCGCCGATAAAGTTTGTACCACAGTCAGAGTACATGTGTTTCGGGGTGCCGCGTCTCGCACATAGTCTTTGGAAGGCCGCCATAAACGTTTCTGTGCTAAGGTCTGATACGAGTTCAATATGAACAGCTTTCGTCGCCATACATATAAATATGGCTATGTATCCCTTTGAAGTTTTTACGCCTCTACCCTTGTTGTGTTTAACATCCACATGACCGGTAAAGTCTACTCCTGTGTGCGTGAAAGGGCGGCACGGAGTGATCCTTTGCGGTGGTAGGTCACCCATCAGTTGATAGCTATCTGTCTTGTTGAAGCGATGGCAGCGTACACATCTTCGAAGTTGGTTCTTGACAGCCCGGTTGCCGCCAACGATCCAGTAACGCTGTCTAATATAAGTCAGCGTTAGCCGAGCTCCTCCATGTAATGTGGCTGAATGTGCTTGTTCTATAAGAAGTTGTGTAAATCTACCTTTATGTGGTACGATTATTGGATTCTTCATATCCCCAGTTAATCTTGAGTGTTTAAGACGACCTCCGACACAGATGATGCCCGCTTTGTTTACATAAGGATTCAATTTGCAAATTGCGCTTTTCTTTGATACTGTTTCGTTGTTAACGATTTGTTTGTATTCAGAATTGAACTGCAATCGCTGCGCTTGAATAATGATACTAATGCGCGCTGCGCTTAGTTCACTTGTTGTTAGGTACGTAGTTTCCGATTTCGTCCTATTGCGCACATTTGTAATGAAGCGTAATATCCATGCGATGACCCTGTTTGCTTGTGTCAATGAGCTGCATTTGCTCAATAAATTGATAATTATATTATGATCGATATTTTCTTGCGTGATTTTAGCGTGGTTTAAGCCGCCAAAATTCGTTTGGAAAGTGCAAGGCATATCTGCCGGCGGATCTTGTTTTGTTAAGAACTCTGGGCCTTGCCACCACAGGTTGAAGTTTACTAGTTTGCTTGGCAAAAGACCTCTTGAGGCGCAGTCTGCTGGATTTTGCTCTGATTTGACATAATGCCACTGAGCTGCAGGAATGACGTTTTTGATCTTTGTAACTCTGTTGGCTACGTAAGTTTCCCATCTTGATGTTTCGCCTTGAATCCACGCGAGGACCACTTGAGAATCCGACCAAGCCCGTGTTGATATGTTATATCCACAGAATGTTTCCTTGGTTTTCTCCATCAAGTCAGCTAGTAGCTGAGCACCACACAGTTCCAGTCTTGGTAGTGTTGTTTTCTGAGTCAGTGGAGCCACCCTTGTTCGAGCAGCAAGTAGAGTTACGATGGGTTGGCCATGTTCGTTGAACGCCTTGCTGTAAATAACGCAAGCGTACGCCTTTACACTTGCGTCGCAGAAGCCTAGCAATTCGACACATTGTTGTGTGTCGCCAATCCATCTATTTATCGTTATTTTATTAATGAACGGCAGCTCTGTTTTTAGGTTCAGCCACTCTGATTCAATGTTGCTGGGCACTATGTCATCCCAGCTAAGTTTACTCATCCAGACTTTCTGGAATAGTAGTTTGGCCTTGACCGTTACTGGGGAGAGCCAACCCAATGGGTCGTAAAATCTTGATATGGCTGAGAGTAAAGATCTCTTTGTTAGTTGTTTGGAGTTTTCCACAGGCCAGTTAAAGTGGAAGTTGTCGCTGTTTGGATTCCAACCGAGGCCTAACGTTTTGCTTGATTCTTCCCCTTTAAAATCAAACATGGTTTGAGTTGAAATTTGATCCTTGCGTAAGTCTTCCAGTATAGCGCGGTCATTGGCTGTCCACTTCCGTAAATTCATGCCTCCTCCTTTTAACAGTTGGATCAAGGAGTTTTGCAGTTTTTTCGCTTCTGTGAGGTTGTTATGGCCGCTAATGACGTCATCTACGTAGCATTCTTCTATGAGTGTCTTGGCAGCTGCCGGATGTTTGTGACCGTCGTCAATGGCTAGTTGCTTCAATGTTCGCATAGCTAGCCATGGTGCGCATTTGGTCCCGTAGGTTACTGTGCAGAGCTGGTAATCGCGAAGATGTTGATCTCGTGAGTCCCGCCATACAATTCTCTGTAGATGTTGTTGTTCTTTTGAAATCCAAATGCAGCGGTACATCTTTTCAATGTCAGCCGTAAATGCGTATTTATACGTTCGCCATTTCAGTATAAGGGCCTGAATGTCCTTTTGTAAGTTGGCGCCTTTTTCCATGACGTTGTTCAGGCTGACGCCAGTCGTAGTTTTTTGAGAGGCGTTAAATACGACCCTCAACTTTGTTGTTGTCGAGTTTTCTCTCAAGACCCCGTGGTGCGGTAAGAAGTAGACGTCAGTAGGTATCTGAGGTGCTAATTTCATGTGACCCAGATCCGCGTACTCTTCCATGAATTTTTTGTACATGAAGGAAAGCTTTTCGTTCTTCTCTAGCCGTTTTTCCAACTGTAGAAACTGCGAAACCGCATTTGTTCTAGACTTGCCTAGTTTCTCTTTGTAGTCTGGAACTAGAGGCATTTTGACGATGTACTTTCCGTCAAATGATCTTCTTACAGTTTCGTTATAAAATTGTTCACACTGGTCATCTTTGGGGATATCTTTAGTTTTTTGAATTTCTTCATTCTCCCAAAATTTTGTTAAATCCTCTAAGTTGACTACAGTAACGTGGCAGTTAAACGTTTGTTTCATCTTTCCGCATAAAATCCACCCAATTTGCGTTTGTTGTGCAACTGGGGAGCTGTTATTGCCTTTCAATACACCTCCTAGGATAATTTCGGAGTATACGTCGGCTCCTAGTAATAGGTCGATTTGCCGAGATACGTTGAAGTCAGGATCTGCAAGTTTCAAGTTTTTCAAGTGACTCCATGCACCTTTCTCGAACGTTTTCATAGGCAGGTTGTTTGTTAGCTTCGTCATAATAAGTGCTTGAGTTTCAAAGTTATAATCGGAGTGAATCGATTGACAGGTAAGTTTCAGTTTTCCCCTGCATTCTCTGGAAACAGAGCCGATTCCCGATACTGATGCGTTGATCCCGCGCCGAGGAAGACGTAATATTTGTGCAGCGTTTTCTGTTATCAAGTTCACCTGTGAGCCTTGATCGAGCAACGCACGTAGTGTTACATAAATCCCATCTGCAGATTTTATTCTCAGCTGGACCGTAGTCAGTAGAACCTCCATGTTGTCTTTAGACAAATGGTTAGATGTTGGTTGTTGAGATGAAGGGCGTTGTTCAACATTGTTTTTTCTAGTCGCTGACGTTATGGTTTGGTTGTCCGGATTGTGCAATAGTGTGTTGTGTTTCAAGTTACATTCTTTGCACATTTTCGTGGATTTGCACTCGTCATTTCCGTGGCTGAATAAACAGTTTTTGCACAGCTGCAGTTTCGACACGGTGTCATTTCGCTTGCCAAAGTCCATTTGTAGGAATTTGTCACATTGGCGCAGAACGTGACTTCCGTTGCAGAATGGGCATTTACCGTAAATAGCATGATAGTTGTTTGTTTTATTTTGATTGAAGTTATAGTTATGTTTCTTCATCTGGGTTTGCTTGTTGAATGTTTTCCAGTTGGATGATTTTTCTGTGGCTGTAGGGTTCGCCCTTTTAGCTGATTTCATCGTTTCGTATGCCATGAACTGTGTTTCGAGGAAATACAGGAAGTCGTGGAGGTTCTGTAGTTCTCTGTGATCTTGAAGTTCTTTCATGTAGTCACTCAAAGTACTGGAGTCCAGTTTTTGTGACATGATGTGCACAATGATCGGGTCCCAAGTTGAAGTATCAATACCGATGTTAGAGATGCCGTTCAGGCATTCGGTAATGACGTCATGCATCTTCTTCAAATTGTATGAGTCTGCATGTTGTATGATCGGCAGATTTAGCATGTTGTTCATAAATGAAGTAAACTGGAGGCGACGATTGTCGTAGCGCTGAATTAATATATCCCAGCATGAGTTATAGTTTTCAGTGCTAATGGTCAGATGCTGCACTAAGCGTTCAGCTTCTCCTCGCAGCTTGGTCTTTAAGTGTTGCATTTTCTGCGCGTTGTTGATCATAGGGTTTTTGTGAATAGCTTCCAGAAATAGGTCTTTGAAGGAGATCCACTGACTGTAGTTGCCGGAGAACTCAGGGATTTCGATCTTAGGTGTCGATTTCTGGTAGTGGACGGTGGACCAGATTTTGGCATGGATTTTCCTCTTTAGCTCATCATATTGTTGTTCAATGTCCGTGAACATTTTGTAGTAATGTTCGTTGGATCCTTTCAGTTGAAAGTCTATTTCCCAATGAAGTTTATCGATGGGTTCCCATTTCGATTTCAAGGTTGCGAAGTGGTCTTCCAGTTCCCATCTTTCCGATATAGTGATTAAGTCAATCTTGGAGATGACACGGTGAATCGCGTTGAAATTGCATTCTTGCTTGTTAAGCAAGAGTTGTATGTTGCTGTCGTCATCTTCTGAAGTCCCACCTAGGTCGAACTTCACGTTTTGTTTGTTCAAAGTCGTCAGTTTGCTAGTTATGTCTGTTTTAGTTGATAAGAACATTTCTTTAGTTTTTTCGTAGATGTCGTCCTTGAAATATGCTATGTTCTTATCTTCTAGTTCGAGCAACAGTTGGGCATGCCTGCCTTCGAAGTCTTGCCATTGGTTTTCTAGCGACGACAAGCGTTTCTTCAGGTATTCCACAGATTTTCGTGATGATGAATCCTTGCGATAGTTGACACATAATGCTTTGATGTTATCGAAGCACGTTGACTGCAATTCTAGCATATCCATGTTGATGCTTGCTGACACGTCGTTGACTGTGGCAGGAGAGCGTTGCGTTGTATTGCGAAGGCTACTGCGTTGCTTGTAGTCTTCTCCGTTTCAAATCTTGAAATCGTTGACTTACTTGATTTGAAATGGTCAGTGGAACTCAGCACCCTTGCACCTCTGTCACGATATTATGCGACTTCTCAATCTAGCTGGGGCGACCCGCTTCTGGGAGACCAGCTAAACCGATTCGCTACCGTAAAGAGGCACAGTGGCACCAAACATCCGGCTCGAAGGACCAAAAAATGTACGTTTCGTACACTTGCAGAGTTGTTGTTGTTGAGGTTGAAGCACGAAGAGAAAAGATCACTCAGTTTTCGTTAGATTTATTACGTATTTTTGTGTTTACAAGTAATACTGTTGACGATTCCTTTCTCTAATGTTAGTCACCGCGTAGCAGTTATCGTACTCATTGATTTAAAGTGTTTCATGTGTATTTATAATATTATTGGAATGACGCACGTATGGTGCACGGCACCGCGTCAGCAAAATATGTACAGTTTTAGACTGTACAGTGTTCCTTATTGCATTCTTTGCACCTTATTTCGGAAAGGCATTTTTTGCCTTCGTGATAATGTAAACAATTGATGCAAAGTTTCAAGTTATCAATAGCATTTTTTCGTTCATTAGGTTGCAATTCCAATAACTTTAGACATGCATGAATTCGATGATCATTGGAGTCGCAAATAGGGCATTGCTTGCGATAGTTAATTTTGCGTTTGGACTTTGACGATTGCGAAACTTGGTTTGTTGAGTAATTCTTTATAGGATTATTATAATTTCGTTTGTAATTGGACCCCTTTGAAAATGATGGTTTATTATTGTTGTTGGATTGCGATGGGGGTGATTTCTGCGTGGAATTCTCAATCTTCTTACGTGAAGTTTCCAGCATCATAAATTTAGTTTCCAAAAAATTAAGGAAATCTTCCAAGACGGGCAACTCTCGCGGGGCTTTTAAGGCTTGTAGGTAATCCTCGTATGTATCTGCATCCAATTTTTGAGACAATAAACATACCAGGAATGGGTCCCAGGAAGACACATCGACTCCCAGATTCCTGATAGCATTCACGCTCTCATATGTAGTGTCGTGAATGCGTTTTATATGATTTGATGATTGATGCTGGTTTGCGGGGATATTCATGAGATTGTTAAGATAAGATGTAAAGATCAGTCGTTTATTATTATAACGATGATTGAGGATATTCCAGCATACGGGATAATTGTTGGAGCTTATTTGGAGATGTTGGATCAATTTTTCGGGCTCACCTTTGATCTTACTCTTTAGAAACTGCATCTTTTGTGCATTTGACAAAGAGGGGTTGTTGTGCACTGCTTCGGTAAAAAGGTCTTTGAACGAAATCCACTTATTGTAGTTTCCATCAAAGGTGACTATCTCCATTTTGGGAGTAGATTTTTCAATATGCGCAACGGACCACATTTTCTTATTGATGTCTTTCTTTATTTTGTTATAATACTCCTCGTAATGGGTGAATTGCTCTTCGTATTTGGGGTTTGATCCGCCATACTCGTTGTCCAGCTCCCAATGAAGCGAGTCAATAGCCGCCCAACGGGATTGTATAGTCTTCAGGATATCTTCAAATTCCCATTTTTCCGTGACGAGATCAAGGTTGATATTGGAAGAAGTTCTCAAGAAAGCCTTAAAATTGGTAGCTTGCTTTTTGAAGAGAGTTTCAGCTTTACTCTCTTCAAGAGCAGGGGTTTTAGAAGCAGCGTGGGATGCGAGGTTCGAGGTTTGAGATTCCGCAGTAGGTTGGAACGAAGGAGGTTTCAATTCCGGGGTTTGCGGTCTGTTTGCGAGAGGGTTATAGCTTTGTATAATAGTCTTAATGTTGTTATATTTCTCCTTCATTTGATCGTATTGGTCAGTACTGAAATATGTATGAGATTGATCACCAAAAGATATCAAAGTCATGTGATTATTATGGAACTCTGTAAAGGATTGTTCCAATACAGCTAATCGACGACGTAAGTATTCTGCGGTCTTGCGCTCTGCACCATCCTTCTTGAAATTGGTGAAGAGCTTATCTACGGCTTCGATTAGTTGTTGTTGGGTTGCTAAAATGTCATCCATTTCCGACATTTTAAAGATATAAAAGAGACCTTACTTGTGCTGATGGCTTCTTTGGAGATCAAATGTCCTTGCGATGGCTGCAAGAACAAACCTGGAGTAGCAGCGCAATGAGATGACGCGATGCTTTCGTATAAACCAGGTTCAATCAGGATCAGCAGGATGATGAACTTTTCGGAAAGTAAATCCGATCAGTTCTGTTTACCAGGGTCTGGTAATAAATTCCAAGCGAGACACTCACACAGCACAGTTAGTAGATGCGCGCGTAATGATCCCGCTCCGACGGCTCGAAGGACCAATGTTCGGGGTTGGGGTGAGATAAATATAAACTAGGATTAAAGATTATAAAGATAGGTATAATTCAGTAACTTAACTGGGATAACTATTAAAACTAATGAGGTGAATGAGATGAGGTTGAGTCGCGCCCGATATGCTGGCCGAAAGCGTACTGACTATTTTACTTAGGTAATACATAAAATATTCAGGGCATAGCGCGCGATGTCGCAATTATGCTGACATGTTTATTATTGTTCGGTGATTATCCCGAACATGCTCCCGAGGGAGAAAAGGATGAGGTTAGTAGGTAGGTATAGTTACATGGGTAATGAAATTAATACTAACAAGGTGAAAACAATGTTCAACTAATACTAAAATAGTTATGTAGGGTGAGTTATGTTAGTAGGTGAGATTAAGGTAACCTTACAAATTAAACTCGATAAAATTTTAAAAAGAACCACCTGTCTACGAACGGGCCATGATTGGTCGCCATGTTGGTGACGTCATAACGTTCAAGGAATTTCACCATAGTATAAGTGTCACGTAAATTGACTAAAAATATCCGAAAATTAGTGCAAAAATATTATTTATAACAGCAAATTTTATTTAGACATGTGTGATAAAGGATTCATAGAGGCAAATTTCGAAAAGATATCCATCTGATGGACGATTTGGAAAAATTGAGCATAAGTAAAGTAGTCGTAATGAATATTACGTGATAGTGGACCGCGACAGGTGTTTGTCATTGTTGTTCATTGTACACATTACATTTAGAAACATAATTGTCATAATGTAATTGTTGTTACATATGGGTAGGTGATATTCGTGTAAAATAAAAAGCTAACAAACACGATTGGCGCGCAACTTCGACTTTAGATATCAAAAAACTTCATATGTACCACTAAATATTATACAACCCGAAATCTGTGGAGCCTTTATTTTTTGCATAACATCCTTAAAATTTTCGGTATTTTTAATTATTTGCATATCCCTTTATAACATTAAACACAAATATCTATATAATATAATTACAAACACTAAAAAACTTTGTAGAACAAAAACGTGAAAATATTAATTCGGTACATTTTCAAATATCTCTTAAATGCGTCGACCGATTTTCACAATTCAAACAGAAATATTAGTTTTACGCCTTTATCCGTCGTTTAAAATTAAAATAATGAATATATCTCCATAAACAAAAAATCATGTTTTCAAGTTACGTAATTATATAAAAATGTCAACTTTGCTCGAAAGTTCCCTTAAAAATTTACTTTTCTCAATCTTTAATGATCAAATTAAGAAATTAATCAGAATCTAATACTAAATTAGAACAAGATAACAACATAATTAACATGTTCTAATTGGAATCTAGTTAGACATAGAACATTTCTCAAAACTTTAGTACAGTTTGCTAGGTTGGATATTGCGCGAATCACATAATAATGGAGAGTTATTTGTAATATTCGTACATAATGATGCGAAGCAAGCACGATAACTTTTAAGGTTCGATATTTATGATCAATGTATTCGATATTCATCAATATATTGACGATAATAACAAGATGGAATTCGTTATAAGTCAAAACACTGTTTAAGCTATGTGCCATAATGAGTAGAAATGAACGTTGTGACGTCACACGGGCTCGGCTTTGTTCGGAAAACTGTCGGGGTGTTTTCGGTACTGGATTCAAAAAAATATTTTCGATTGGATTTTACTTTGTAATTACAATGAAAAAAAAAAAACTAAAAATAGTTTTGTATGAAAACTTATATATGATCTTTCCATTTATTACAAAAAAAAAGTTGGTTCAACAAACCAATTGCGAACAGTTTTGACAGCTCGAACCACGCAAAGTTCCCTGTCATTTAGTTAATAGACGGATTTTTGAAGCAATAAATGCAAGCAAGTATACGTCCGCTATTCTTTGAACTTATGCAATTAGGTTTCAGGACTGCGCTAGCAAGCGCAGGCAGAGCGGCGTTGCCTGCTTTGTACGTGAATACAACTAATTGTAAGCCATCCTTCTATTACAATCAAGTTGCCTAGGATTTTTCTTGTATCGTGGGTACTTTACAAACAATTAAATTCACATACGTAAATAGCTCGACCTTAAACAACTAACTGTAGGCCATACCCGGCGACACGCAGCGCAGCTGCTAATAGCCCAACCACTACGCCAACCGTATCGTCAAAGGCCCAAAGCGCCTTTGACGATACGGTTGGCGTAGTGGTTGCACCAAAGACCATCTCAACAACGACTTAACTCAGAGTTAGTTGCTAACACGAGGTTCATTCTCATTATCATCATCAGTCTTTTAATTTTTCAACTGGTGGGCCACATGCCTCCTCTCTGCGAGAGAGGGAATGGGCCATTATCTACCACGCGGGTCCAATCCGGGTTGGTGGATGTCAGATATCTTCGAATTTCTGTTCTAGGATATGCCGATTTCCTTACGATGGTTCCTTCACCGTTTAGAGCAGGAGTCATGAAATAATTTACATAAAGTAATGCGCCTTCCTGGGTTCGAGCTCACGACCTACGACAGGTAACACGAGGTAAAAGAAAAATATGCCATACATAATGGGCCCGTGTCAACTAATAACTCTGGAGTTAGAAAGGTAACCCAGGGTGGCCATGGAGGGAATTGCATGGCGCTGGTGAGTGGCGTACCTCTCGAGGCCGGCGTGCAGCAGAAAGGTGACGAGCCCGAAGGCGGCGGGCGCCTTGTGCAGCATGATGGCCAGGAACACGATGAGCTCCACGTCCGCGTGCGCCGTGGTGGCCGCCGCGCCCAGCGCGATGCCGTCCGCTGCCAAGTTAACACCGGATTAGGGATGATATTGAGCTTTGTAACCGTAACCGAAACTATCGGATATCCAAAATAAAAATCTATAAGTAACCGTAACAGAATCCGGATAATTTTAGAAAGGGGCGGAGTCTAACAGAGACACAACATAAACAACTGGTGTTTTCGGCTAAATTATTAATAACTTGTGGCAAAACACAAGTTATTAATAATTTACGATTTCTTACAAATCTAATATCTGTTACCGAAACTATTTGAAACTAACGGGTAATCCGAAAATAATTTCTTAATCTGTCAAGTGTCAATTAGCAGACAATAGAAATTACCATTGTTTTAAGCCGATTCGGCTCCACGTGGACCACATTTGGTTTGAATGGTTTGATTTACTTAATAATAATAATTAATAATAATATATATTTTTAGGTACGTATTTATGTTTATTTTTACTATAATATTTTCTGGTCATGCTGTTTTTAATGTATTTTATTATCAGGACCCAAAAAAAAAGATAACTTTCCGATTTAGTCAATCACTAGCGTAAATGTAAAATAAATTGCTTTTGCACAGCACAACGATATCGACCGATATTTTTGTGTGGGTAAGTTGTACGGTGCATGGTAAATACATCCTGTGTTTGACGATACAAGGTTTATAATTGATTGTGTAGTACGTTCTGAGTAAGAAATGCGGGTGTGTGCGCAACTGCGTAACTATTGCCTTTATTGAACTGCATGTGTAGTAGTTGCCGTGTGGTAGGGACAAACTGGAGACACAAGTTTCCGATATATTTTCGTCTACCGGGCATATCTCCTTGTTTATTATATCTATGATTCATACACATAGTATAATCATATTTATTGTGTTAAACATGAAATCAACAATAAAATAAATGCGGTCGAAAAAGTGAAGTCTGACCTAAGTAGAAACTAAATAAGGGTCGCTAGTTTCTTAACAAATGTAATTTTTTTGCCTTGAAATTGTTACATTTTCGATCAACTTTCGATCATTCAGGAATTCAGGATAGTCAGGCTACGACACTATTTATAAGTAACGATAAAGTGAAACCCCCCAAATGCCAAGTTGTAGTAGTTTTAGATATTTTGCTTAAAATAATCTTATTCTTGTATTATGTGTAATGCGGCGAATTCTGCCATTTGGCTCTCATTATTTATTTATTTATTTATTCCAAGTACCTGGGCGAAAATAGAGAAAACGACGTTTTCTAAAAATGATATCTAGCTAAATCGATTTATAGCCCCCGAAACACCCTGCATACAAAATTTCATGAAAATCGTTGGAGTCGTTTCTGAGATTCAGATTATATATATACATATATACAAGAATTGCTCGTTTATATGTATTAGATAGATAGATATTTCAGAGGCAAGTAGGTACGTGCCGATTGGCGAACAATCTTGTTTTGATTCTCCGCGCATTTGATCAATCAAAACGCTGATAAGTACGTGCACGCTGTGTTTTAATAGTATTTAACAATCAATCAAGATATCAGCGGCTACGCCCGCGTTATGACCGTAGTTAAAACATCCCGCGGGAGCTTACTAACGAGAATAGCGTGATACTATTATTTAGCACTTCGTTCTATGTCACACATATTATAATACTAGCATACAGATGCCTCATCCCATACAAAGAAACCGTACCGACGTAACTAGCGTTTTTCATCTGATTATAAGTACCGATTATTTTTTGTACATTGATCACGTTCGGTTCCGTTTCACGGCGATAGATAGATCACCATCTATATACGTGGTACGAAACCGAACGCGATCGATGTACAAAAAATTATCAGTACAGTACGTCGGCACGGTTTCTTTGTATGGGATGAGACACCACTGTCTAGGTCTACTCGCGAGGGAAGTTTAATCAAAAGCCATCCAGCCGTTGAGGCGTG
This sequence comes from Anorthoa munda, assembly GCA_945859665.1. Classification (NCBI taxonomy): domain Eukaryota; kingdom Metazoa; phylum Arthropoda; class Insecta; order Lepidoptera; family Noctuidae; genus Anorthoa; species Anorthoa munda. The sequence continues at coordinate 7,203,908 of OX243917.1, read as the reverse complement.
ATTGATTAAAACATACAGACTTTCATATTAGTATAATAGCATTGAGGTCCGGAGTCGTGCTAACAAAAGGCACAGGAATTGATATTTTAAAGCAACAATTGCTTAATTTTGCCATCTTGAGCATGAGGTACTGAGTTCGATGCCCGGGTCAGGCAAATTGTTATCGGGTTTTTCCATCTGGAATTTGTCAGTAGCAGCCAGGAGTCTGGATTGGTTCGCTCCTTATTACATGGAACTTAAACATACTGTTCAAATGTGGGTGTACTTTATGTGCACTCCTGCCCATCTCTTCGGAGAATACACGCGTGATGTTATGTGAATACACGCGTGATGTTATGTGAATTTCACAAAAAATTCTAAAGGAAACCATACGGGCAAAGTCGCGGACAAAACTGTAAGTATTACATTATTTGGAAACGATTCGTGCCGATAGCCTGACCGATAATGTTATCGCTTGCTTCCAGTCGGTTATCACCCCCAGCTCATAACAATCCGCCGCTCGTGAACTGTTTCACCAAGGTTTGGTTCCAGCTTGACGCAACTGCCTTAATACTGTCGCGTTTCGATAATGAACGTTAATCTGACCACGCTGAGCTTATATTCAATTGTAATTAAATTGGCGTTTTCATATTTTTTATAGCTGATAATTTTATTATATAGCTGTGCCCGTACGTGCGGAAAGCAAAAACAATATTGAATTTTGAGAGCAAGTTGTTACCATAAGCTTTTAGACTAAGCGTAAGGGACAGATGTTTACAAGTCAGATATAATTATCTGCCCCTTATGCACACTGGATGTACCTTGCTCTAAGAGCTCATGGTAGGGGCCTGGGAGCCTTACTTTTGAATTGCACGACTATCATGGTTCCACTGGAAGAGAAAGACGGAGCTATACAAGACAAAGAGCACTATTCCTTTTTTCACGTCGGTATCATGATGGCGTTGACACGGCCCCAGTTAAGGAAAAAGACCGTGCATTTTCCTTAAGTATAATTTTTGAATAGGCCACGTGAGCGAAACCGGGGGAACAAGCTAGATTTGAATGATAACAGACATAGAATTCATTGCTTGATCTAATAATCATAGGGACAATAACGGGCCACACCCTCCTTAACAAACGTCTATTCAACATAGGCGCCACAGACAGCCCACTTGCAGAGGCTGTTTTAACGCCGAAGAATCATCCGCCCACGTAATCCTGGAATGCGAGGCCGTGGCATCTCAACGTGAAGAAATCCTCGGAACAGTGAGGTCGCTCCGTGAAGCCTGTGAAGCCCCCAGGAATCTGTGCTTTTGGACAGAGCTAGGCTGGCTACGCTAGCCAGTACCCCTACGCACAACGGACCGAATGGGAGTCTAAGTGCGGAATCGTCCCCACTACTACTACTTGCTTGATCTAATTGCGCCTAGCTCGTTTTATCATCGGACTATAAAACGTACGGCGATGCGCCATCGTTACATGGTGGACATCCCACCCATACGCATTAAACGTTTTGGAAATACTTTCATTGTGCGTACAGCTAAGGAGTGGAATTCCCTGCCGGAGTCTGTGTTTTCCGATAGCTACATCCTCGGGGTCTTTAACTCGAGAGTGAATAGATTAGTTCTAGGCAAGCGTGTTACACCGTCGACCATATCATCGCTTACCATCAGGTGAGATAGTGGTCAATCGCGAGCTTATATATGAGAAAAAAAATAGAACTGACCTGCAGCATGCACAACCAGTCCGACGGTTGCTGTTACGTTTTTCTCCACGGGATTGCTTTGGTCATTGAACCTGGAAGACATTTGGTCCACCAGCAGCATGAACACAAACCCTGAAACAACACAAGTATGTATACTCAACCTCGAAAATGGTTTACCACTACTAGTTAGATACCTACAACCTTATACTCCATTTGCAATAACATTTGAAGCTTTTTTAAACACTTCATACAGTCTGTTCAACTGATTTTGAGTTAGTAAAGAAAGCACAACACAAAAATGTTCTATTTCTAAAACATAAGGATGACATAAAAAGCGAAAACCAACTGTTTATTACACCTGCCATTTGTCGTATCACCAATGCAATAGATAGAAGTAAAAAAGTTGGGCCCTAAACAGAGATATAATGCGTAGATATTAATAGCTTAATCCTCAACTACTTAGTTTTATACTTTAAGATTAACTTAAAGTATAAAACTAAGTAGTTGAGGATTAAGCTTACAGTGTACAACTTAGTAAAGGAATGAGCATTGGCATAAGTATCTATTCAGTTTACAAGACTTTCACATGCTGGCAAATTCTACATTTAGTTTACAATTGGTCTAAAGTTATATCAAATGAAATATAATATTTGTTTTTTTTTTTAACTTGGTGTAAATAGGCATTGTACTGCAGTACCTATAATATTTTACAGATACTGTTGACCTCATAACATTTATGTTAATATAGTATTCAGTAGGGAGTATTAGGCATAAGGCAATCCTTTGGAGTACACCTAAAGGACCGCTAATGTAGACTAGCTTGGCGGGAACTGGGTTCCCTTGAAGATATGAGACCCCCAATACTGATGTTCATTTTGCACCAAATTGTTCCATAACCAGCTGTGTAAAGGGCCATAACAATCAGTAAAATGCTAGGGGAACAAAAATTAAATAACAAAAACTTACCTAAGACAAGAGATATGCCAATAACGGAATGGAGGTCATCTTCATGTGCTGGTGGTTCGGCTGTAAAGTCCTTCGTCACCACTGTTGGGTGAGAGCGTTCACTGAACAGGGATCGGACACCCTCAGGGATTATAACTGCCAGAGCTGTGCCAACAAGGAGACCCGCACCAAATACTGTTACCTTTTGGAGCTTGTCCTAAAATAAACATAGAAACGTTTCTTTATAGTATTACCACTCATTGTATACCTCCACATTATTGGCCAGTTAGTTCGAATTATAGATTTTTTTTTATAAACATCTTTATATTATTAAATTCATAGATTCTGTCAAACTGAAATATTTTGTTGATTGATATATCTAAGTGTTGTAGTTTTAGTGTATCCTCTAGGTAATGCAAAACTTCATAAACTAAGCTGCTTGTAAAGAGCAGTGGTGGCCCAGTGGTAACGGCCGCAACTTACAAGTTGTAGGTTGTGGGTTCGAACCCAGGCAGGCGCTTTACTTTGTGTAAAATATATCATCACCACTGCTCTCAAAACGGTGAAGAAAAACATTGTAAGGAAACTGGCATGTCTTTGCACCAAAAATTCAAAGACATGTGACATCCACCAACCCGCACTAAGCCAGCGTGGTGGATTACGGCCCATTCCCTTAGTGGTAGTGGTAGGGACTCCCTTTTCCGCACTTAGACTCCCATTTGGTCCGTTGTGCGTGGCCCATTCCCTTTCACAGTGAAGAAGCCTGCACGCACAACGGACCAAATGCGGGTCTAAGTGCGGAAAAGAGGTCCATCTATCCTATCCTAAGCAGCTTGTAAGTTTAAAGTTAATACTCAGCTTATGTGGCAGTAAAAAATAAAATTTGGTCTCTGTTTATCAATCATCTGGTAATGTAGACAAGACACTTGTCTCAGTTTGGTAAATGCTTTCTTATTATTTTAATTGTTTCTAAATCTTATATCAAATAGTGAAGTGTAAATTATTTTAAATTGCTAAATACTTTTAATTAATTTCAAATGAATTGAAACCATACTTATGTTGAAACTACAATGTTGCAAAAGACGTTACAATTCACTTTCTCTATTTCTTCTGTTATTAACAAGCTGCAATTGGTAGAACCTGTAGTGAACTACATATTCACCCAATGTTTTGCAATATCTATTTGAGCTGGGAGCAGCAATAATTTTTATCAAATTAGACAAGCTAAGTAGACTAAAACGTAATTCACAGATGGTCCTAATTTTACCTTATTTTTATTCTATTTAGGAGCTTTGACTTCAAATAAATGGCTTACCTCGGACATGGTCACATTCAAGGGTATGCTTCCAGCAACATAGGACCCCACTAACATCACCAAAGCAAGCAAAATGAGAACCCAAGTTCCATCCATTCTTGCGAATTTTTATTTTAGATTTACAACGTAAATGTACGATTAACACGGAACGTATGACTTGAAAGCTGTACTTCTCAACTATCGCATGTTTAATTTACATGGTCCGGTTGATTAATATGTTCGTTTACTGATAATTTCATAGTATTGTTTCGACATTCAATACTTTTGCTTGTATTGAACACTTTGACAACACGACAAACAGTTTTTTTTTATTTATTGTACACGAATGTGCCTGTTTTTTAGGCACTTGTCTTTTTGCATATCAGTGTTGCCAGAATTGTAAAGCCCAAAGTCGTCGAAAAATTCGTCCCAAGTCGCTTAAATTCACTCGATTAAAATGCAAAATAGCTTTAATAATCGCCGGTTATTAAGTTTTCGAGATGATCTCATTTTTATAAAAAGATTTAAGAAAAAGGAGGATCTCAGTTTGACCCATATGTTTGTAAGTATGTTACTTTGTCCGCGATTTTCTCGAGTTTGGCTGAACCGATTTTGAAGCGGTCTTCAGAAATGGATTTGTTACATTCTGGAAAAGATTTTGGTATACAACAAATGGATACCTCGTGACGTCGTCCGCATGGATCCGTTATGTATGTACTTTTTTCCACGCATTTCTCTGAAACTAGTAATCGAATGATGATTATTCTATTTTTATTGTATTAAGTATCTCTCAACTTAGGTCATAGTGCAAGTTTTATCAAAATCGGTTAGACAGTTTTCAAGATATGGAGCATACACCCCAACCCTTTAGCGACAAACAACGCGAATGTGTAAATTGAGGTATTACGGGTATTTTGTCAATCCTTCAGGTACCTTACTATGGAACTTGGTAAATTTGTAGTGATGGTGAGCCAAAAGTAAAAAAAGAGAAATAAAAACGTTTTCGCAAAAAAACGAACAGATATCAAAAACAAAACACTAAAAAGTGCAAAATCACACTATCGCACACAAGTTTCGTTTCGGAAGTCGTGTCGCAAACCGATAAAACACCGAATTCCGAAACGAAAGTTATTTTGCACTTTTTAGTGTTTTGTTTTTGAAATAGGTTAATTTTTAGCGAAAAATTTGTTATTTATATAAATAAAAAAAGCGAAGCGAAATAGTTTTTATTTATATAAATAAAAACTTTTTGCAATTTGCAGGGTGACAGCTATGCTATGATGGAACAATATGGTGCGCCGGCGCGGCATGCATAGCGGACTTGCCTACATAATTGAAACGTGTAGTACCTACCCATTTATCTTCAACTCGTTGTTAGTGTTCGTGGGTAAAATTTCCATTATGGGCCGTTGATTTGGAAGTAAATTTTTTTTTGTAGGAGTCAAGACTCGGAAATTTTATTATTTTTTGTATGTTTTTCGTGAGGTAAAAAAATGAGAATTAGTCCAAAAGCGAGCGAAGCGAGCTCGGGAGCTTAGGGCACCCCGACACGGATAGGTTAGGTTCGAAGGAGCTGAGTTCGCTCGCTTTGCTCGCTCACTTCAGCTCCTTCATGTTAGGTTACTTTAGACCCTGCACACAGAAATAGGTGCCCGAAATAGGGCTCCGTCGAATTTGTTGCTTAAATAGTAATCTTAAACTTTAACCATGGATATCTCCGTAACTTTGGGGTTCCTTGGGGTGGGGATGGTACAGTGAGGTAGCCCCTCTAACACCCTTTCCCTCCCCCCCTCCACGCGCCCTTAAATCGATGGACATTTATGGTAATTTTTATTCTAACCTGAAAACTTTAACCATGTATATCTCCATAACCATGGGCCTCCGAGTAGTGGGGAATGGGGATGGTACTGGGGGGTAGCCAAACCGCCCCTCCTCACCCCTAATTCACTTGCGCAATTCGGCTGCCAGGTCGATCGCACAGCAACCAAGCATCTTGTTTTGAACAACTTGTAATAACAATAATAACAGTACATGGGTAGGTAGGTAGGTATATTATTATTATCTACGTCTCTAAGCAAGTCCTATGATGTTCCCATAGCTGGGACTCAGACTTCCTCTCTTTGAGTAATTTGCACAAAATTAATGCATGGGGTTCGACACGAAAGCACTTTCTACAAATCGTAACTAGCTAAGGCTGCCAGTGGGGAACTGGGGAATTGGGGATGAGTCCACACCACACTATTTTGATTTATGAGTTTTATAATAAGTGTAAGTGGCAGTGGGCAGGGCACATTGCTCGCAGTTCTGGAGTGCCGACCGTGAACGAATACGTTGCGTTGGAGGCCTCCCACTAGGTGGACCGATCGATGACCAGGTGAAGGTAGCGGGATTCCGCTGGATGCGAAACGCACGGGTCCGGTCAATTTGGCGACACTTGGGGGAGGCCTATGTTCAGCCGTGGACATCTTTCGGGTGAAATGATAATGATGTTGAACTATAATACTTAATCATTGATTATTGGATCCAATACGACGTTTTTCTAGAAACAAATTATTTACGAAAGAGTACCTTGCCATCAAAATTATCCAAAGCATCAAACCGTTTCCAATCTGATGAAATCTTGCCCGTTGTCAGACTGCCACATCTGAAAAAACTAAATAAAAATTGATCAATCCATGACAATTTATGTATCAACGTAGGTACTCGTACTCCGTACTTGGAATTGCCGTAAAATGCTTGGTTAAGTAAGTAGTAAGTGTTCGCAACATAAAAGTTTCAGCTTTTGCTAGAGGCTTGGCCCACGTGAAGATTATCCCTGTGTGTGAAAAGGTGACAAACAGACAGCCAGAGTTGCTTTCACATTTATAATATTAATTAGGAACTAGCTGCCACTCCTGTGAGTTCTTTATTAATATGCATGGGTATTATTTTTTCTTTTCTAAAATCGCTCCACACTACGAATTTCTTCTTGTATCGTGGCCAATCGTGGGTGCATTTACAAACATTTAAACTCACAAGACACCCAGATCCGGAACAACTATCTATCTAGGCCATACAAATATTTGTTTCGTGCGGGAATCGAACCCGCGGCACGACGCGCAATAGCCGATCGCTCAACCTCTACGCCAACCATGTCATGTTTATTTGTACTTGCGAAAGGGTAAAATAATGAACTATTTTTGCATAGTCTGTATTTTCCAACTCCTGGGCAATGGCTTCTCCCCATTCCTTCAATTTTTCTAGGTGTTGTGCTTTTTCTCGCCAATTCTCGTGGAACTCATCCAAGGCAATCCGCCATCTTCTCCTCAGTGTGCTGCGACCCTGTCCAGCTGTGTTTGAGTTCCAGTCTTGCGATATACGGGCACAAACTAAGCTATATAGCTTAGCTTGTGCCCGTTGCCCGACTGGCAACAAACACACAACTTAGACTTGAGACACTGTGGTAAGTTGGACGAGAAGATACCGCACCCGAACGCCCAGCCGAGTCGGATTCGACGTTGACCTGCCCAAGTAGCACAAAACTGCATTATAGGATGTCACAAAGGGTAACATCGGTAACTTTAGCATTTATGAAGACTTATTACAGTACACTCGAACTGCAATAGCTGAAAATTACGCTTTCGTCTATATAATAATGCTTTTATGCGTCACGGAGACAGCACTGTAATGCTGCAAGCGTTTTTATAGGTATGCAGTTCAGTATTAGTACTGTAAGCTGCAATTAAGCATTTTTATGGACTTTAACTCAGCAATATTCTGAATTGAAGGCCACATGTGTACCCTTAGACCGCTTGCATTTTAAGAAAGAACATGTAAGCTACTATAATGCATTCGGTTAGTCTGTGACTTCAATTAACAATGATATAATGCGTCTTGCTGCACATAGTTGAACTTTAGTAGTGTTAATCAGCTTGTTACACGCAATCTTATAATAGCACTTATATAGCCCACATGATCACTATGGGTGAACTTATATGATGCTAAATTACAGCAAACTGCTATAAATTAGCTCACACGTTACTTATGATCCCGGTTAGAGCTGAATACGTGTACTAGCGTCGGCAATTAATCTACTAATGCAGTTAAATAAGATCTTGTAGACTTATCTTTTCAGCAACCCAGTTTGCAAAAATTTTACGAAAATCGGAGGATTGTTTCTTGGGATGATGTAGGTAACCAAATAACATAAAAGGATGTATGCGTTTCGATGGCGCGGCCACGGAGATTTTTTTTAAAAAGAACTATGCCAAGGTTATGTAAAAATTTGTAAAAGTTGATTCCCAAAACCATAAATTTGTCAAAGATAAGGTTAAAAAGTTTTAAGGGTTTGAACGTGGCCGCGCCATTGAAACGCGGCGAACCGCGCGGCCACGGAGATCTTTAAAACTAAGCGTTGCAGAGACCTGAAATTTAGGGAAATGACAGATTGAATTTGTAAAAAATTTGTAAAAATATAGAAAAAAATCCTAGGTTTATATTTTAGGAGCTGTAAGACTAAAACCCCATGGCCGCGCCATTGAAACGGTGAAAAACACGTTATCACCGATATCTCGCTGAAAAAGTATCGCAGAAGTCTGAAACTTTTTGTAATACCTAGATTTGAATTTGTCGAAATAGGTAAAAATACACAAAAAAATCCTAGGTTTATATTTCAGGAGCTGTAAGACTAAAACCCCATGGCCGCGCCATTGAAACGGTGAAAAACACGTTATCACCGATATCTCGCTGAAAAAGCATCGCAGAAGTCTGAAACTTTTTGTAATACCTAGATTTGAATTTGTCGAAATAGGTAAAAATACACAAAAAAATCCTAGGTTTATATTTCAGGAGCTGTAAGACCAAAACCCTATGGCCGCGCCATTGAAACGGTGAAAAATACATTATCGCCGATTTCTCGCTGAAAAAGCATCGCAGAGGTCTGAAGTTTTTTGTAAACGCTAGATTTGAATTTGTCAAAACATGTAAAAATACACAAAAAAATCCTAGGTTTATATTTCAGGAGCTGTAAGACCAAAACGCTATGGCCGCGCCATTCAATACGTTTTGAATGTTCCGATAGGGTGACCATGACTTATTGTTTACAGTAAACTTTCCACCTGCAAGTATTAGAAATTATATCTCAAGGATTCTAAATCATGATAAGTATGAAATGATAAGTACCTATATCTTATTGTAAGTAAACAATCTGTGATTTGTGATTTTGAAAGAAATGATTAGTACCTATAACTTAGTGTAAGTAAACAATCTGTGATTTGTGATTTTGAAAGAAATGATAAGTACCTATACCTTAGTGTAAGTGAACAATTTGTGATTTTGAAAGAAATGATAATTACCTTTATCTTAGTGTAAGTAAACAATCTGTGATTTATTTGATTTTAAAGAAATAATATATGTTTTTGTATCATAACGTTTCATTTAAATTAATTTAGAATCCTTGAGATATAATTTCTAATATTTGCAAGTGGAAAGTTTTCTGTAAACAATAAGTCATGGTCACCCTATCGGAACATTCAAAACGTATTGAATGGCGCGGCCATAGCGTTTTGGTCTTACAGCTCCTGAAATATAAACCTAGGATTTTTTTGTGTATTTTTACATGTTTTGACAAATTCAAATCTAGGTATTACAAAAAGTTTCAGACTTCTGCGATGCTTTTTCAGCGAGATATCGGTGATAACGTGTTTTTCACCGTTTCAATGGCGCGGCCATGGGGTTTTAGTCTTACAGCTCCTGAAATATAAACCTAGGATTTTTTTGTGTATTTTTACCTATTTCGACAAATTCAAATCTAGGTATTACAAAAAGTTTCAGACTTCTGCGATGCTTTTTCAGCGAGATATCGGTGATAACGTGTTTTTCACCGTTTCAATGGCGCGGCCATAGGGTTTTCGTCTTACAGCTCCTGAAATATAAACATAGGATTTTTTTGTGTATTTTTACCTATTTCGACAAATTCAAATCTAGGTATTACAAAAAGTTTCAGACTTCTGCGATGCTTTTTCAGCGAGATATCGGTGATAACGTGTTTTTCACCGTTTCAATGGCGCGGCCATGGGGTTTTAGTCTCACAGCTCCTGAAATATAAAGCTAGGATTTTTTTGTGTATTTTTACCTATTTCGACAAATTCAAATCTAGGTATTACAAAAAGTTTCAGACTTCTGCGATGCTTTTTCAGCGAGATATCGGTGATAACGTGTTTTTCACCGTTTCAATGGCGCGGCCATGGGGTTTTAGTCTTACAGCTCCTAAAATATAAACCTAGGAATTTTTTCTATATTTTTACAAATTTTTTACAAATTCAATCTATCATTTCCCTAAATTTCAGGTCTCTGCAACGCTTAGTTTTAAAGATCTCCGTGGCCGCGCGGTTCGCCGCGTTTCAATGGCGCGGCCACGTTCAAACCCTTAAAACTTTTTAACCTTATCTTTGACAAATTTATGGTTTTGGGAATCAACTTTTACAAATTTTTACATAATCTTGGCATAGTTCTTTTTTTTTTAAATCTCCGTGGCCGCGCCATCGAAACGCATACAAAAGGATTGACACAACAGACGTATACTTTTGTAAAATAAATCCATGGATCCCTAGAATTCCTGCTGAGACTTGTGTTTCATTGGTGATTACCAACAATATTTGCGTACATGTTACCCAATATCAAGCTTTACAGGAATCTGTGGCTGACTTGATTCACACAAGAACTACTCGTATCAGCTCGTTGCTGATTTATGTACCAATAGTGGATACTTAAACAGCACATACCGCTTAATTGTGTTTAATACAGTGCACATTGCTTGTCTGCCATTTTTAGGTTCTAACCTATGTAAAATAATATATTAACATTTTTTCTTTGTTAAATAATGAAAATAGCAACTGGATTTCAATAGAAAATCTAATGATTTTATACGCAAACAGCTTATTGTCAAATTACAAATGCAAAATAAAATTATTTATTTTTTATAATATATCATCAACTTATTTTATACTATAACTTTCAAGTAAACAGTGATATTTTGAGAGCGCGTGAAAATTTTCACCTATATTCATATACTATTTGACAATAAACTCTCTTTCCTCTTCGAATTTCACGCACAGGAGGAAAAAGCAAAGATTTTGTTACGGAAAACAATATTTGTCTATTTCACCACAAAATGTTTAACAGAAACAACATATCAAAATAATAAGGAGTAGGGTGAAAACTATTCACAATTTTGCCACTTGTGAATCTTCAATTCCAAAGAAGCATTATAAATATTCTGGTGTGTACCTTGTGCTGAAAAATAGGTAACCATAACTCTATTAATCGGCCATTGTGCTATATAAAAGGTAACAAATACTCTAATAATCAGTCAATGTTCAGCTCTTGGGATGACTGTTACCTTTAATAATGCTCAAATAATGCTGATATAATGCAAATAGTTACAGTTATTCAGCTAACAGCTGTATAATTTGTGCCCAAACCAGAGTTATATCAGCTGAAACAGCGCCTTTAATGCTCTTATTCAGAAGGCTTGTTCAGCTTAGGATTCTATTGTGGACAGTGATTCAGCTACTATACAGCACTTTTGTGTTACTTGGGTGTTACTCGAAGTGAGACCCACCTACCACATATTTACCACGAAGTCAGGTAAATATGTGGAAACTGGATCCTACAAATTCAAAGTCTAACAACACACTTATATTCCCTGATGCCTATAATAGTACACCAGGTAGCCATAAATCCAGACTCCGGGCTGCTATTGAGATTCAAGATTCTAATAGCGTGTTGCAACCCGAGCATCTAACCCAGGATCTCATGCTCAAAAGTAGCGCTTGCGACCACTGAACCAATTTGCAAAAAAAAACATAATTAAAACATGTTTTATTCATTTAAATTTTAATATTGATACATACTAATGAAATTATAATTTAAGTATAATATTGCAGACGGACAGACGACAGACGGACAGACAGACAGATGGACAGTGAAGACTTAGTAATAGGGTAAAAACGACCCTTTGGGTACGGAACCTTAAAAATAATGGTCTCAATCCGATAAGTAGTTTCGGAGTTATGCGTGGACAAACATACACACTTACCTACATACATACACTTATGAAATTGGCACACAATATGTTTAGAAGCCCAATTAGAGTAACATATGTGATTATTGGGCAATTCCAACAATATTACATACATACGTGTCGAATTGATTACCTCCTTTTTTTGAAGTCGGTAAAATCCAGCCTAGTAAGAATCGAGCTCGCGCACCAAGGGTAGCCTATACTTTCACAACGAATAAAAATATTTGCCGAAATATGCTCAAAACTATATTATTTTTATTTGTAAGTCGAAGTGAAAGTAAGTGAAAATATCAACTGTCTAGCTATCGCGGTTCATGAGATACAGTCTGGTGATAGACAGACAAAACGACAGACGGACAGATAGACAGACAGACAGATAAACAGACAGAAAGACAGACGGACAGACAGACATACAGATGGACTGTGGAGTCTTAGTAATAGGGTCCCGTTTTTACCCTTTGGGTACGGAACCCTAAAAATAATGGTCTCAATCCGATAAGTAGTTTCGGAATTATGCGTGGACAAACATACATTACGACCTACACTTACGAAATTGGCACACATGTTTAGAAGCCCAACTAATTGGTTACTCTAAAGTAACATATGTGAATATTGGGCAATTCCAACAATATTACATACATACGTGTCGAATTGATTACCGCCTTTTTTTGAAGTCGGTAAAATCCAGCCTAGCAAGAATCGAGCTCGCGCACCAAGGGTAGCCTATACTTTCAAAACTAATAAAAATATTTGCCGAAATATGCTCAAAACTATATTATTTTTATTTGTAAGTCGAAGTGAAAGTAAGTGAAAATATCAACTGTCTAGCTATCGCGGTTCATGAGATACAGTCTGGTGATAGACAGACAGACAGACGGACGGACAGACAGACAAATGGACAGTGGAGACTTAGTAATAGGGTCCCGTTTTTACCCTTTGGGTACGGATCCCTAAAAAGAATGGTCACAATCCGATAAGTAGTTTCAGAGTTATGCGTGGACAAACATACATACATACACTTATGAAATTGGCACACATGTTTAGAATCCCAATTAGTGTAAAACATATGTGAATATTGGGCAGTGCCAACAATATTACATACATACGTGTCGAATTGATTACCTCCTTTTTTTGAAGTCGGTAAAATCCAGCCTAGTAAGAATCCAGCTTGCGCACCAAGGGTAGCCTATACTTTCAAAACGAATAAAATATTTGCCGAAATATGCTCAAAACTATATTATTTTTATTTGTAAGTTGAAGTGAAAGTAAGTGAAAATTTCAACTGTCTAGCTATCAATGTTCATGAGATACAGCCTGGTGATAGACAGACAGACAAACGACAGACGGACAGACAGACAGACAGATGGACAGTAACGTACGGACGACGGTTTGAGTACGGAACCCTAAAAAAGATAACATAATTCTTTTTAAAAATCATAATAAAATGGTGATTTTTGTTGTTAACCCCAAGGCAACCAGAGGCCTTCGGGGTGGTCGGCAGACCTGAAAGCTATTTGGTACGTTAATATTATGACGCGATATCAAAATATCCGTTCCTCGACATGTCTTTATTGACTGCGTAGCTTCTTGTAGGTAAAGGTAGGTAAATGGAGTTTCTTGTGCGTTCTTCTCCATAACAAGCTACTTTCCGAATGCACGGTAGAGTCAATTTTTATTACTTGTACATTTTTTATTAACATTTAATTTTTGACGTTCAAAAGTGCCGCTTATTGGCCTAATTGAAATAAATATATTTGACTTTGACTTTGAAAAAAGCACAGTGTGATGATCACCATTACAAGTCAGCATGTCGTTGTTGTAGCATTTTATCTCTTCTTATAATAAACGCGCGGTAAAATGCCGAAAAAAAGACTGAACTCGGAAATAGTGCTGTATTGCCTATCCATAACAAAAACTTTGCCTTCAACTTTATAGAATATTCTTGCAAAATTTAAACAGATTCCTTTCAGCAATATTTGCGTAAAGCTTGGTCATACATCATTATCATCTACAGCCCGACTCGCCCACCGCTGGGCACCGGCCTCTCTTTTCCTATGCCAATCTCCACGCTCCTGTGGCAACCTTAAACATACATACATACAGATGAGCGTACAAAAAATAAAAGAATAGTTTTTCGGCATCTGAATTGTTCGCTCACCTCGCAAAATTCCTCTTTGTTAAAAATATTCAATATACAGTTTTGGCTGCTTTACGATATTAATGCAAGAATAGATTGAAACATATCAGACTAACACAAGCTTGCATAGTACAAAAGATGTTGCTTTTTAGCATGTCATTAAGACAAAACCGTCATCGTCCCACCTACTTGCTTCATAATTCCAAGTACGTAAATAAATACAGCTTATCGTCTTGAATTGATATACCTACTTGATCCTCAACAGTTTTATATTCAAGCAAAACGATATGTACATTCAACGGCCATAATTACAGTAGCATCTTACTGTTCGTATTCACCGGCACGGTTCTGAGCATATGACTGTGTGTGATGTTTCAATGAAAACTATCACATCGCATCATACAGTATTGCTACGAGTTGCTGGCATTTGGTCAACACTAGACAAAGGTAACAAAATAAGTATATACTTACTTGTTTCTCTCAAATCGAATTATCGGCGTCCGCACCGAACCGATTCAAAATCAATGTTTGAATTTGTTACCGGAATCGTAGGTGTGGGCCACTCAGTAGCGTAAACATGGGTGGTGCAAGAACAATTCGCAGTAACCCGAAGTTTAATTTTTACCTTAGTAATTAGGATTTAAACTTAATGCGTCATAATAAAGTTAAATCAGGTAAAAAACGATGGCTATTGTTTAAGAAAAAGATGCAACATATTAATTGGTAAAACTTTCTTTTTAATGTTATCATAAAAAAGAAAGTTTTCGAAGGATCATTTATTAAAATATTTTATCTACACTCACAACGTAATGTTCCAAATACGAATTCGAAAAATATTATATAAACACGTACTTTATATTCGTGGATAGGTAAAATTAAAAAAAAATAACCATTATAGTTCAACATTTTCCTTCGATTTTCAAACAACTGCATCATAAAATAACTTTTTAATTTTTATAGCACACTTTTACTTTTTAATTTTCTGGCGCGTATGGGCTCATGTCATTGTCAGTTGTCTGTGGATGCGCGCGCTGCGCAATGTGAATCTAAATTGCCCGCCATACCATACCACATATTTTTTCCCTTTCCACTTTTGTTTTATTTCAACTGTATGAGTGAAGATAAAGTAGTGTATGCAATAGCATATAATTAGGTATTAAAACACTCGCGTAATATTATTATCAAATTCGGCTTCGCCTCATTTGATAAACCTACGCTCGTGTTTTAATAACCCCTATTATATGACCATTGCATAAACTACTATTATACCTCAAAAAATAAAAATAAATGGAATAAAAAAAGTTAAATACATTTTCATAAAAATATTGAATATCTTTAAATATGTAATATAAGTAAATATTAGAATATGTTACTTTAGCTTAATTTCTCGTTTTCTCGAGAAAAAGCGGATTGAAACCCAACCTCAATCTTACGATCGAAAACTAACTTATCAAATAGTATTAAAGACTAGCATGGCGGCCGTATCAAAATAAATTTGATTTTTAAATCAACATTTAGTGTGATCTTCATTATGATACAGCTAAAAAGACGTCGATGAAAGTTGGCTTCAATATTTGCACATGTTTGAATCTGTGGTATGTGACATGTTTCCCAACTGGATGCAATAGGGATTGGTTTGCAAAACGTTTATTTGATATGAAACCATTTGTTTCTTATTCATTCACCGAAAATCGTCGCCGAGACTGGTTAACAAGCGGTGACCTTCCACTTCTTACACGATTCTTCGGACTGTCTTGTTCTGCTAATCTCTTCACGCAACGACTCGCAATGTTTCTATAGATATTAAAGAAAATCTTTTTACATATTTGGTACTAGCCATCCATTGATTTACTTATTTAAAACGATAAAATAATTATACATAATAACAGATCATCACACCATTCGTAAAAACAACTTACACTTAAGACGGTTTTATTGGAGATTTGAGAAACAAGCCCATTGCAATATAGGGCCACAATATTTGCCCAGGATGCACAGTTTATATTTGATATATGTATGAATAAAGATAAGTATAAAAAACACCACTAGTAAAAACACCCAAACGCTCGTATCAATTATCACCAACCATAACCAACAACGTCATACTTACTATTCTAAATTTTTAAGTGGGGCTCCCAAACAACAAAAGTTTGTGTTTACCGTTTTTTGCGATAACGGTACGGAACCATTCGTGCACGAATCCAACTCGCACTTAGCCAGTTTTTTTTTTAAATCCAAGGAGGATTGTATTCTTTTCTTTAACCAAAGTAGAAAAAAAAACTCATTCTAATCAAACTTAGTTTAACGACGTATATGTAGTGGCCAGATCGTAGAATTATTCACATCATGATGTGGCCGACCATTTCACGAAATGGTTGTATTTCATGATAAGGCCAGTTGAAACGTACAGCTTGGCCAGAAAGAGTAGAAATTAAATAAATGTGAACTAATTTTTTCTACACATGGCAACATGAAAGAAATGTCAAACATCAGTCAAACTACCAAAACAATAAAAGTGTATTGTGAATTAATGTGATTTTTGGTAGATATTAAACGTATTAGTCGGTGAATTGTTATTGAAAATGGGAAAGACGATAAAAAGTGGTGCCAGAGAAGTTATTAACAATGTTTTTAAGAGGTGTTTGGAGGAATATCATGCCGGAAAACTTCTAAGAGAATTGGATGACCTTTACAAACGAGTTGCTGATATGTCAGGTATTTATTCAATTTTATTTTATATAATATACATAGTTCATGATCTAAGTTACAGCTAAAGCCGGTTTGGTCTTTAAAATATACCACATCATTGAAGTTTTTTTGGATTTAATTTAATTTTAGAGGTTATGTTTACATAGGGAAAGTACTTTGACACAGTGACTAGGTATAGAGCGACTGCAATTTTTGATAGTCACGCACATCATTCTACATTAATGTTTTATTTTGATTACAGGAAACTCAGAAAGCACTGTTCAACGCAAAATAAACGAAGGCAATAAAAACGAAGGCAAATTTGCAACAACAGCCAAGCATAGAGTCGGGTGTAGAATATTTAGGTAGTGATTAGAAAATATATTGTTACTATAATAAATATGTTTTTACTCTCCTAGGCTTTTTATTTAACAGTCAGAAAAATAAAAAATAAATTAGCATCTGATTTAACGATTTTCCCCATTCTGATTTATCTTTAAAAATACTTCAAGTATCAAATTCATTTATGTCATAGTATAAATGATGCCATATAAACGATAGTGGCGACCTCAATTTTTTTTCTACTCTTTCTGGCCAAGCTGTACCATATCGTTTATACGTCAACGTTTGATGATTATTTCAATCAACGTTTGGCCAAATCATTAGGTTTCTAAGCGAGAAGTGTTTATAAAAGGTCGTAAGACAGACTGGTTTGCTGTGCTTTATGAAATTGCTACTGCACTTGTGACCGTGATGGTACAAAGTTTATTGTTGCGATTCCTATAAAGAGATTGGCTGCAAAAATTGCCAAGCTAAAGCTATACAACAACATAAAAAAAAATCTGTATATTATGATCAGTCCCATATAATTGTGGGATGAATATTATACGAATATAATAATATTAAAAAGTGAGACATTTTTCAGTTTGATGGACAGCACATTGTTACTGCTTACTACTGAAAAGTGGCACTTATCACCCATACACACGAGATTTTTCAGTCACGTTACTACACTGATCATCGTTGTTCGAAATTTTTCAGTTTCATAACTACACTGATCATCGCACCGCACTGAAAAGTGCCGTTCATCACCGCAACACACGAAATTTTTCAGTCACGTTACTACACCGATCATCGTTAAACGAGATATTTCAGTTTCATAACCACACTGATCATCGCACCGCACTGAAAAGTGCCGTTATCACCACACTCACGAAATTTTTCAGTCATGTTACTATACTGATCATCGCTGAACGAGATATTTCAGTTTCATAACCACACTGATCATCGCACCGCACTGAAAAGTGCCGTTATCACCACACTCACGACATTTTTCAGTCATGTTACTATACTGATCATCGCTGAACGAGATATTTCAGTTTCATAACCACACTGATCATCGCACCGCACGGGATTTTATTGAAAAGTGCCGCTCTTCACCGCACTCACGAAATTTTTCAGTCACGTTACTACACCGATCATCGCTGAACGAGATATTTCAGTTTCATAACCACACTGATCATCGCACCGCACGGGATTTTACTGAAAAGTGCCGCTCTTTACCGCACTCACGAAATTTTTCAGTCACGTTACTACACCGATCATCGCTGAACGAGATATTTCAGTTTCATAACCACACTGATCATCGCACCGCACGGGATATTTTTATTATTCAGATTAATTTGGTAAATTGAACACAAAAAACATTGTTTTCATGCCGCAATTATGTCTAAGGCAAGGGACTGTACATAATTACATTTAATTTGAATGATATATCAGTATGTAATCTATACACAGGTAGGCATGTACCATCGCGGTCAGAAGTGAAGTATATACCATAAACGGAAACAAAGAGCCAATTGAAGTTAAATGTCGTTACGAATCAGAACTACTTGCATTTTACGAAAGTCACTCAAAAACGAGTGCAACGTAAAAAAGCCTTGAAATTCGGCAACCTAATGATTTGGCCAAACGTTTATTGAAATTTTGTTTCTACTTTGGTAAAATAAAAGAATCCAATCCCCCTTGGATTTAAAATAAAAACCGGCCAAGTGCGAGTAAAAAAATCACGTTTGTTGTTTGGGAGCTCCACTTAAATATTTATTTTATTCTGTGTTTAGTATTTGTTGTTATAGCGGCAACAGAAATACATCATCTGTGAAAATTTAAACTGTCTAGCTATCGCGATTCATGAGATACAGCCTGGTGACAGACGGGCAGTCAGACAGACGGACCGCAGAGTCTTAGCAATAGGGTCCCGTTTTTACCCTTTGGGTACGGAACCCTAAAAACGATTAATTGCCCGAATAGTAAGTATGACGTTGTTGGTTATGTTTGCCATGGTTGGTGATAATAGATACGAGAGTTTGGGTTACTAGTGGTGTTTTTATACTTATCTTTATTCAAACATATATCAAATATAAACTGTGCAACCTGGGCAAATATTGTGGCCCTGCATTGCAATGGGCTTGTTTCTCAAATCTCCAATAAAACTGTCTTAATTGTAAGTTATTTTTACGGATGGTGTGATGGTCTGTTATTATGTATAATTAATTTATCGTTTTAAATAAGTAAATCAATGGATGGCTAGTATCAAATATGTAAAAAGATTTTCTTTAATTTCTATAGAAACATTGCGAATCGTTGAGTGAAGTGATTGGAAGAACAAGACAGTCTGAAGAATCGTGTAAGAAGTGGAAGGTCACCGCTTGTTAACCAGTATCAGCGACGATTTTCGGTGAATGAATAAGAAACAAATGGTTTCATATCAAATAAAAGTTTTGCAAATCAATCCCCATTGCATCCAGTTGGGAAACATGTTACATACCACAGATTTAAACGTGTGCAAATATTGAAGCCAACTTTCATCGACGTCATTTTAGCTGTATCATAATGAAGATCACACTAAATGTTGATTTAAAAATCAAATTTATTTTGATACGGGCGACGTGCTGGTCTTTTTACTATTTGATAAGTTAGTTTTCGATAGTAAGATTGAGGTTGGGTTTCAATCCACTTTTTCTCGATAAAACTAAAAATTAAGCTAAAGTAACATAATCTAATACCTATATTAAATATTGTCATTAACAAAATTTATGAAAATGTATTTAACTTTTTTTCTTTTTTTTATATTTTATGTATAAAATATTTTAACAAATGATCCTTCGAAAAATTCCTTTTTTATGTCATACCAACTAATATGTTGCATCTTTTTCTTAAACTATAGTCATTGTATGTTACCCGATTTAACTTTATTATGACGCATTAAGTTTAATTCCTAATTACAATGGTAAAAAAAACTTCGGGTTACTGCGAATTGTTCTTGCACCACCCATGTTTACGCTACTGAGAGGCCCACACCTACGATTCCGGTAACAAATTCAAACATTGATTTTGAATCGGTTCGGTGCGGACGCCGATAATTCGATTTGAGAGAAGCAACTAAGTATATACTTATATTGTTACCTTTGTCTAGTGTTGACCAAATGCCAGCAACTCGTAGCAATACTGTATGATGCGATGTGATAGTTTTCATTGAAACATCACACACAGTCATATGCTCAGAACCGTGCCGGTGAATACGAACAGTAAGATGCTACTGTAATTATGGCCGTTGAATGTACATATCGTTTTGCTTGAGTATAAAACTGTTGAGGATCAAGTAGGTATATCATTTCAAGACGATAAGATGTATTTATTTACGTTCTTGGAATTATGGAGCAAGTAGGTGGGTCGATGACGGTTGTCTCATAATGCCATGCTAAAAAGCAACATCTTTAGTACTACCTATGTAAGCTTGTGTTAGCCTGATATGTTTAAATGTTCAATCTATTCATGCATTAATATCGTAAAGCAGCCAAAACTGTACTCATTGAATATTTTTAACAAAGAGGAATTTTGCGAGGTGTGCGAACTATTCAGATGCCGAAAATCTATTCTTTTATTTTTGTACGCTCATCTGTATGTACGTATGGTTAAGGTTGCCACAGGATCGTGGAGATTGGCATAGGAAAAGAGGGGCCTGTGCCCAGCGGTGGGCGAGTCGGGCTGTAGATGATAATGATGTATGACCAAGCTTTACGCAAATATTGCTGAAAGGAATCTGTTTAAATTTTGCAAGCATATTCTATAAAGGTGAAGGCAAAGTTTTTGTTATGGATAGGCAATACAGCACCTATTTCCGAGTTCCGTATTTTTTCGGTATTTTACCGCGCGTTTATTATAAGAAGAGATAAAATGCTACAACAACGACATGCTGACTAGTAATGGTGATCATCACACTGTGCTTTACCTACAAGAAGCTACGCAGTCAATAATGGCATGTCGAGGAACGGCTATTTTGTTAACGCGTCATATTATTCACGTATCAAATAGCTTGCCGGTTTGCCGACCGCCCTGAAAACCTCTGGTTGCCTTGCGTTTAACCCAACAATTACCACTTTTGTTTTGATTTTTTAATAAATTACTTAATTAATTTTAAAATAAGAAGACATTGATAATAATTTTGGTAGTGAAGGCACCCTTGGTATGCGAGCCCGATTCTTACCCCGAGTTTCTCACCTCTAAATTGTCGCAGAATTAATGTGACAAATTGTCAAGCACGCGTTATCTGCTGTGATTGGTTGAATGAATTTTCAACAGCTAATCAGAGCAGAAAACGCGTGCTTGACAATTTGTCACATTAACTCTGCGATAATTTAAAGGTGAGAAACTGGGCCTTACTAGGCAGGTTTTTGATAAAATGCCTGCACATACCTACAGTAAAACCAGAAAAGTTTTTATTCCCTTTGCTTCACTCTCGTGGCCAACTCCACAGAACCCATTAGGTAAATTTTTCGCGCCTAAAAGTAGGTAGACTATGACACTCAGCGATGAGTAGCTTTCTAGCAGTAAAATAATTTAATAAATCAGATTATATTATAACTGCCAGAGATAACCCATTACAAACAAATTTACAATTTCACCTCTTTATTATATTAGAAATGATTAAGATGACATTCAGCAATAATGTACCTTTCTGTCAGTGAAAGAATTTTTGTGAGTGAATGAGTACTTCCAGAGATTTACTTTTACAACCACTTAACAGGTTCACTGTCCACAGACCACATACGGTCTTAGAGACTTCCATATCAGTCCACAGACCATATGTGGTATGTTCGCACAAGCAAACATACAATTCTTCTTGTTTCCTGTGTAGCCTATGTATAACGTTTAAATGGAAGAATAAATAAAAAATCCTGCCAAGTGCGAGTCGGACTCGCGCACGAAGGGTTCCGTACATAGATATAATGTTCCGTACCATTATGGCAAAAAACAGCAAATAAATCACGTTTGTTGTATGGGGCCCCACTTAAATATTTATTGTTTTAAAAATTTGTTGTGATAGCGGCAACAGAAATATATCATCAGTGAAAATTTCAACTGACACACAGACGCAGACAGACGGACGGACGGACGGACGGACAGGCGGACAGACGGACGGACGGACGGACGGACGGACGGACGGACGGACGGACGGACGGACGGACGGACGGACGGACGGACGGACAGACAGACAGACAGACGTTTATACCCTTTGGGTACGGAACCCTAAAAATGGGATTGGTTGCAGAGATTACCATCGACATATACACAAACTCACAAAAATTTGCATATACTTTAATAAATATTATTTATTTAAAATTTAAATATTTAAATCTTGAACTGTTCGCGCCGTTTCGTTGGCGCTTCTTTATTTTAGGTATAGTTTTATTCTACCCGCCTTTTACTTTATATTTTTTACTTTTCGCTGCTTGGTTTTGTACTGAGGTAGAATATGACCGACACCGCCGCCGCGTGGTCGCGTCTGTGCCGCTTTTTTGTTTATCCACAATTTTGGATTAAAACCGCCCCTTGAGGTTGTTTCGTGCCGTACACAACCCTCATATCGTCCTCATCGTCAAGAAGACCGAGAAGAGCGCATCAAGGTCGCAGCAGCGCTGGCACCTGGATCGAGGCCCCGAGCTGGACTGCCCACCGTGGTGCTAAGGTTGGTCAATTTTCTATCCTTAGTTGCGAAATCAGCAGCCTTTCTCAATCTTGTGTTCTTTCCCCCTTTCTTAATTAAATAAAACCTATGGAGATACAACCACTAGCCAGCTAGTACCCACCCGCGCCATCATTTTTTTTTGGCCTTCGAGCCGCACCTTACATTATTTCTCGGCCTTTAACCGAGTATCACATTTTTATATCCCGCTATTTGTGTTTCCGCTTAGTTTTAAAACTATTTTTCTTACCGCTTAGTTACGAAGGTAATTTACCTGCTGTAATTACCTACCCGTTATAAGTTATCATTTATCGTGTTCCATTTCTTAACGGACAAATTGCATTACTTTTAGTAATTACCTAAACGTATTTATATTGCATTTTGTCAAAAGTCTTTAAGCTAATTAACGACGGTACGTATATAAGAACGTGTTATCACCGGCCGTTCCGTTCCGAGCGTTCCTTTGTTCTCGAAGTCTATGTTGCAGTCAGTAACGCTGTTTCGGGTATTTTATAACTTGAATATTTTTTAACAAAATCTCATCATGCCTGCGAGTTCTACGGAAGGAGATAAGCTTAATTTAACCATTAAAAGGCTCGTAGGGAAACGCGATGAAGTTTATGCTAGGCTTCAGAGAATTTATGACTCAAGATATGAAATGATTTCGGACCCTAGTAAGGTGGAGAATTTTCTATGTAGTATGGTCTCCATTGATACTATGCGCGACGAATTCATAAAAATTGTCGATGAATTTAATACGTTGAATTTGATGTTGGATCCAGATTTCATACCTAACTATCAAAGTTTGTCTACATTTGAGGACTTATACTGTCGTTGCAAATATGAAGCCAACAAAATAGTTGCTGGCCGGGATATACCCAAAGTTGAAAAATCGTCTTCCAGTAACAGTTATAAAAAATCAAATTTGAATCTGCCCAAATTAGAGTTGGTCAGTTTTTCCGGTTTACCCGCAAATTGGTCGACTTTTTATGAAACATTTAGGACTACTATACACGAGAATACTGATCTTACTAATAACGAACGTATTCAATATTTGATGGGACAGTTATCGGGCCGGGCACTTTCTACTGTGTCAGGAATTACACCGAACGCTGACAATTATACTTTGATATGGACCACGCTGGTCAACAAATATGAAGACAAACGTTATTTAGCCACCGCGTATTTGGATCAAATGTTTGAATTCAAATCTTTTTCCGTTGCTAACACTAAGAATTTAGATACGTTTTTAGAACATTTTGCGTCTGCCGTGTCGAGTTTAAAAACGTTAAAACTTAGCAACTTGTCCGATTTTATTCTTCTTTATTTCGCTTTAAAGAAAATAGACCCGGAGACCGCTCGCGCTTTTGAAATGTTTAAGCGAGAGACTGCTTTGCCTAGCTACGAGGACTTGATCACTTTTCTGCGTGAACAATCGAAAATATTAGACCGCACTTCGGCAAACGCTACGACGAAACGCGTCGGTACCGACATGAACAAAAATGTTTCTAAGTCTACCCACTCCTTTGTAGGTACTAGCGCGCCGGTGCAGATAAAGGATAAAAATAAATCTTGTCCGTTTTGCGAGTTGGAAAATCATTTCAACTTGTTTAAATGTTTTAAATATCAAAAATTACCGCTGGATGATAAATTTAATTTTATTAAAACTCGAAATGGATGCACGAACTGCCTCAGTTTGTCCCATAATAACGTAGCTTGTAAGTCGGAAGTACGTTGCCGCTATTGCAATTGTAGGCACCACTCGCTGTTATGTAGAAAACAACAGCTGACTCCTCCTGCGCCCGGCGGCGGCGTAGCGCCCGCGCATAATAATGTTATTCCGCCGGCGCCGACATCTACCGCCCCGCAGGTACATGTTGCTTTATCAGCACTATCGACGCCTCCTCCGCTACAAAATAACATTTCGTTGTGCAATTTTAATAACCGCCGAGATAATAATATTACCTGTCTTTTAGGCACGGTTCAAGTTTTAATACCTGACTCTGCGGGTGTGTTGCACAATGTTCGCGCGCTTATTGATCCCGGATCACAAAACAATTTTATTACAACGACATGCTTAGCAAAACTTAACGTAAATTTTAATCGAATAACGCGTGCTGTTGTAAAGGGGATCGGTTCATCGCCTAATCCGATTAAGGGTTCCGTCAGCGTTAATTTGTTTTCGAACGATAAAAATATTTTACTCACGCTGGACTCTTACGTCATTGATAAAATTACGGATAATTTGCCTTCTGCTCGTATCGAGCCCGCTTCGCTCGGTTATTTAAACCACGTTCAGTTAGCTGACAGTAGTTTCCATTCACCTGGGGAAATTGACATCCTCATCGGTGCACCGCAGTTTGCCGAAATTTTACTCTCGGGACGCGTAAATGGTCCGCCCGGGTTACCTACCGGTATACAAACGATTTTTGGTTACATAATCGTAGGAAATTGTCCTATTAGTAATCCGTCTACTGAGTTCATTTCTTTGTGCTCGTTTGTACAGAATGAACCTCCGTTATCAAATATGCTAGAAAGGTTCTGGCAGCTCGAAGAAGTAGCGCCCGAGCGCCCGCTGAACGCCGCATCTAGGGAGTGCGAGAAGCTGTTTGTCTCAAGCGTGTCACGTGATGACACAGGACGTTATAGTGTAGCGTTACCTTTTGCGCGCGACCCCTCTGAGCTCGGTGACTCATACAAGACTGCTATGCGTCGTTATATGTACTTGGAGCGTAAGTTAACCGCTTCCCCAGAGTTGCGTTTGGAATATGACGCTATTATTAAGGAATACCTATCGAAGGGTTATATCTCGTTACTTGATGATGCTGGTTCGCTACCTACGGGTTTTTATATACCACATCATGCCGTTGTTAGGCAAGATAAAGTAACTACAAAGGTGCGAATGGTTATGGACGCCAGCGCCAAAACTGATTCAGGTAAATCACTCAATGATTTGTTATATCAGGGTGAGAATTTACAAAACGATTTGTTTTTAATTTTACTCGATTTCCGCTTATATTCCGTGGCTTTTACCAGTGACATACATCAGATGTTTTTACAGGTTTTAGTTAACGAGGATCACAGAATGTTTCAAAAATTTTTATACCGCTTTGATAGTACTTTACCGCTTGATACCTATCAATTTAACCGCGTTTGCTTTGGATTGCGCTGTAGTCCTTTCCTCGCCATGCGAGTTTTAAGACAACTTTGTGATGACGTACGCGGATCTTACCCGCGCGCCGCAGATGTTGTTGTGCATAATTGTTACATGGACGATATTTGTTACTCCGTTCCCACCGTCCAGGACTCGTTACGGCTCAGAGATGAGCTGTTAGGATTGTTTACGGCCGGGGGCTTTAGCCTTATGAAATGGTCCAGTAACTCAGCAGAGTTACTCGAATCATTGCCTGATACCCACCGCTATTCTTCAAAAGTAAATTTCGATGAGCCTAATCAAAGTCTAAAGGTTCTTGGCCTTGAATGGTCTCCTACCACAGATGTTTTTTCCTTTTCTGTCGCTCTTGACAACCGTCCATGTACCAAACGCAACATCTTATCGGTTATTGCTCGCCAGTTTGATGTTTTAGGTTTAATCGCGCCAACTATTCTTTACGCGAAATTAATCTTACAGAAGCTCTTTGTTCTCAAGCTGGATTGGGACGACAAGCCGCCCCAGAATGTAATGGTTCTCTGGGAGAATTATCTTCGCGAACTGCCCGCATTACGGGACTTAAAGATAAACCGTCATCTTGAGGTGTTTAGGAATGACCTCGTCACTATTATCGCATTTTCCGACGCGAGTGAACGAGCATACGGAGCCGCCGTATATGTTAAAGTTCAGCAAGATCCCCACTCCCCAGCGGTTGTCAACCTGGTGTGCGCGAAATCCAAAGTCGCTCCTCTCAAAACGATATCGGTTGCCAGACTTGAGCTCTGTGGCATTTTACTTATGTCTAAACTAGTGCAACGAGTTATGAACACTTATAAACCGCGTCATAATATTGAAAATTTATTTTGTTTAACCGACTCAATGGTCGCATTATATTGGATTCATTCGGATCCTCAAACTTTGAAAACATTCGTCGCTACGCGTGTTACAAAAATTTTAGATTGCCTTCCCGCGGAACATTTCTTTCACGTTCCCGGTACCGACAACCCTAGCGACTGCTTATCGCGAGGTTTGTCTCCGAAGCAATTGTTGTCGCACCCGATGTGGTTCAGTGGACCATCATGGCTTCAACGGAGCGTCGACACGTGGCCTGTTACCTCTGTCGACACTAGTGCCATCGATGTACGGTTGCCGGAAACCAAAGTGGTTTCATTACCGGTTGTAGCAGATGTAGGTGTAGACCCGCATCCACTTCTTGCATTGTCGCATCGCGTATCTAAGTGGACGGTGCTACTTCATTCCGTTATCTACGTTTACAAGTTTTTAGGTAAACTGCCGCGATCTAAATCTATTACCGCATCGGATGCGATTTTTGCTGAAAAGATCTTAATTACCGCTTTACAAGAATTTTACTTTTCTGACGAAATTGCACGTTTAAGAGCAAACAAAAATTGTCGCACAGCGTTAAGACGCCTCTCCCCCTTTATTGATAGTGAGGGCTTATTGAGAGTCGGAGGTCGACTCCGTAACGCTGATTTGACCGATGAACAGCGGCATCCTTTGCTGCTTCCGCATAAAGACCGCATCACCGATTTGATCGTGTCGCACTATCATCGCCGCAACTGTCATACTGGTCCGGTGGCTCTTATGTCAATTTTGCGGCAAAGTTATTGGATACTGTCTTGTCGTAATGTCGTACGTCGTATCGTGCATAAATGCAATTTCTGTTTCCGCGCTAAACCCAAGGCCGTGCATCCCTTCATGGGGGACTTACCCGCGTGCCGCGTAACTGAAGCTAAAGCCTTTACACGCACGGCTGTTGATTACGCGGGTCCTATAAGTATTATCCCGCAACGTAAACGTGGCGTTCGTTCTATTAAGGCATATCTATGCATTTTCGTGTGCTTAGTCACTCGCGCTGTTCATGTCGAGTTGACTACCGATCTTAGTACGAGTACATTTCTCTCAGCGTTTAAACGTTTTTTAGCCAGACGGGGTGCTGTGCAAACTATGTACTCTGACGCAGGAACCGTCTTCGTCGGTGCGAAGAACGCTCTTTCGGACATCTACGCTTTAGTCAATTCTGATGAGTATAAAACCGCGTTCTCTACCGAGTTGGCCGAACATAAAATAACGTGGAAAATCAATCCGCCGCGCACTCCACATTTCGGTGGACATTACGAGATATTTGTTAAGGGCTTCAAAACTCATTTATATAGGGTTATAGGTTCTCAATTGTTGACCTACGAAGAGATGTTAACTGTTTTAACACAAATTGAATGCGTTTTGAATTCACGTCCGCTCACGCCCCTTAGCGAAGATCCCTCTGAGCTAAGCGCATTGACTCCATCGCACTTCCTGATGTCTACGCCGCTAAAAAGTTTACCCGCTTGCGAAGCTACCGGTGATGACAGTAGTTTAAAGAAACGATACGCTTTATTAGATCAATTGGTGCAATCATTCGCAAAACGATGGAAACGTGAATATCTTCACCTTTTGCAATCCAGAGGGAAATGGAACACTCATTCAGATCCTATAAAAATAGGTAGCGTCGTGGTTGTAGTTACTGATAACGTTGGACCTCTATCTTGGCCATTAGGTATAATTCTTGAAACCTATCCCGGCAAAGACGGGATCTGTAGAGTCGCTCTTGTTAAGACGGCGACAGGGATCTATAAGAGACCTGCCGTCCGCCTCTGCCCTCTACCTTCGCAATAGCGCCTCTCCCGCTCCCCGGCTTATAGTTTAGTGTATTTTTAAAACCGATGGTTTTAAGGCCGGGGGCATGTTCGCGCCGTTTCGTTGGCGCTTCTTTATTTTAGGTATAGTTTTATTCTACCCGCCTTTTACTTTATATTTTTTACTTTTCGCTGCTTGGTTTTGTACTGAGGTAGAATATGACCACACCGCCGCCGCGTGGTCGCGTCTGTGCCGCTTTTTTGTTTATCCACAATTTTGGATTAAAACCGCCCCTTGAGGTTGTTTCGTGCCGTACACAACCCTCATATCGTCCTCATCGTCAAGAAGACCGAGAAGAGCGCATCAAGGTCGCAGCAGCGCTGGCACCTGGATCGAGGCCCCGAGCTGGACTGCCCACCGTGGTGCTAAGGTTGGTCAATTTTCTATCCTTAGTTGCGAAATCAGCAGCCTTTCTCAATCTTGTGTTCTTTCCCCCTTTCTTAATTAAATAAAACCTATGGAGATACAACCACTAGCCAGCTAGTACCCACCCGCGCCATCATGAACTGTAATGTAAAAAATATTACCTTCGTTTTAATTATGTTTTTTATTGCAATGGTAACTCATTGGTCTAGTGATTTCAAGCACTACTTTTGAGCTCTATATATAAGGTCCAGGGTTAGATTCCTAGCACAACATGCTATTTGAATTTTGAATCTTAGTAACAAAGTCAAATATATTTATTCAACTAGGCCAATAAGCAGCACTTTTGAACGTCAAACAAAAATTAAAATTTACAAGTAATAAAAGTTGATTCTACCGTGCATTCGGAAAAGTAGATTAGTTATGGAGAAGAATGCTCAAGAAACTCCATACTTACTCTTTTTAAAATAATAGGTGTTTTACGATATTTACATAAGTACATACAATAATAAATTCATATATGTGAGGACGATGCACCCAGAATAGCACTACACAAAATAAACTTTATTTCACTTGTGCCTCTCCATTAATTAAAATATTATTATGGCAAATATTAATAGCTATAGTTATTAGCAAATACAAAAGGACACTATATCTCAGACAGAAAAAAAAACCTCATAAAAAGAAGAAACGTATTAATAAAAAATAAAAAACAACAATTAACAACAATGAGAAATTTAGGTATATAGCACATTCACAAAATTATCAGTAAAATAATATCAAGACTACAGAAGAAGTCCGAATCAGCCCGGAGTGCTTTATAACAACCTGGTAAACTATTTACACCTCTGCCTAAACCTACACGGGATATAAGTGTGGTGTTATGTTATGTAGTGATTTTGTTACATTTGACACATATTTACCCAACTGCGGGGAAACTTTAAAGGAGGGTAATGTATTCTTTAAAACATCACCTAGTATACAATGAAGTGTATTAGATTATTCCAAGTCTTCATCGCTCCAATTACACAACTAACAATAAACATGCATACTCATTATAATGAAACTACCTCTTGTCAGCGGCTTCACCTGCATGTACAAAATTATAATAAATACTGATTACTTACCCAAGATTGATAAGTAATAAAAAGTTTGAAAACAAATTGTATGCGATGGAATTAGAACTTTGTTACGTAGTATAATAAAGGTTCAAAACTTAGAAACATCTAAGACTAGCGTTCCACCCTGGCTTTGCATGGGTGCCAGCTATTTCATTTCCAGAGATTTTAAAAAAAAAAACTTTTCCTAAGAGTTATGAACAGAACTAAAAAAATCAGCATAATAGATCAAGTGATTCTCATGATCTTTCATGATTTTTATTTACTATGCTTAGCTTCTGCCAGCAGCTTCAACCGCGTCAAAGTCGAAAAATATCCCGAGGGAACATATTCCTGGGATAAAAAGTATCCTATGTGCTATTCTTGACTATAATCTACCTTTTTGTCAAGTCTACCTTACCTGTTTGTAAATTTCATCAAAATCCGTTCAGCCGTTCTGGCGTGAAGAAGTAACAAACACACTCACAAACTTTCGCCTTTATAATGACTGTGTCGAAATAATTAACTGTCGAAGTTCAGAATGACACTCATATTAGTGTGATAGTGTGATGCTATAGTGTGATTTATTCAACTAAGACCTCTTTTTTATTAGAGGTAGGCTCGCGCTTGACCACCCACTTGCGCCAAAACCTTAACTCAGCATTTATTTCTAAAACGAAAAATTAAAAAAATATACAATCGGCAACCAACCTTATCGCCTCCCACTAGGTGGACCAATGACCCCAGTCCGTCTTCCGTCTATGTGATTAGTCGATTAATAGCGGTCAAACCCTTTGCGTTGCCGTATTCACTTACGCAATAAGGCTGCTGTGGTTAAGGTTGCGGGAACAGTCAATGTGGCGACGCCTGGGGGAGGCCTATGTCCAGCAGTGGACGTCTTTCGGCTGAAATGATGATGTTGATAAACCTTATTGCATTAATTAACTCAGGATTTAGTAAGATAACCCATAGTGGTGCAAGTAGGCCTGAAGAGCTATCCAAACAATTATATGGCCAGAGAATAAGCAATGTCTTTTGGACACGCTACCATATTGCTAAATAAGTATTTTCTACATATTTCTAGTATTTCTGCATATTTTTAACCCCCGTCGGAAAAAGAGGGGTGCTATAAGTTTGACGTGTGTACCTGTGTTATTTGTGTCTTTGTGTATCTGTTTGTGGCATCATAGCTCCGAAACGGAAGGACCGTTTTTTTGAAAGGTGACTTTATCGAGAGTCTTTTTAACGTTCTTATCTATGTTTGATGAAAATCGGTTCAGCCGTTCAAAAGTTACTGTTTGAATCGTGGTGTTTTTTTTTTTTTTTTACTATGTATAAGCCTGTGTTTGACCACAATCTCACCGTGGATACGTGGTATCAAGATATCGTGTCATAATTAGAGACGTGTTCAATATATTGTCGATCGAAACGCGTCTACTGCTAGCCTACCTAAATTTTAATATGTGGCATCCACAAAATGTGTCAGGCTGTCGGGGGTTCTTACAATTTTACTTGTTGTAGGTAAACAAGGGTTTGTGTTTTTAGTTTTTCTCCGTCTAAGGTTTTTATGAACTTTTTGAAAAAGATTGTGTTTTGTTTTCTGTTCTAAATCACAACGCACGTCCACAAACACAACGTAATTGAAAAAACAAAAGAACATCGCTGTAAAATGGTTTCTAGGTAATATTTTCAAAGAAAAACATTATTTATGTACTCATCTTAAGACACAATAAGTTGTTTATCTACTTTATACAAATTTCCTTTGTAATGTTATGAAATTATTGAAAACTACAGTAAGCAAAATAATGCATGTTCAAAGTTAGGTAGGTATTGTATGTACTTACATTTTGTGAACTTGAAGTTAATAGTTACGTACGGTGAACCCCTTAAAATACTTACAAGCGGTCATAAATGTTATAATGCACTGTCTTACTTCTATTTTCATAATATCAAACTAATAGAGTGAAATAATTAAAACTTTTTAACTTTTTTAAAAGAAACTTCGAAACTTCCACGGGCGTCTGAACTAAGAGATACCTAACCAAAAATAATCGGTCACTTAACCACTTTAAACCTTTTATTTACTTGTTTGTAACACCTTTGTATGAACTAACTATAAAAATTCTAACGTCTGCCATTCTATATTTTTTTCGAATTAACATAAGTTCGCGGTAAAATACAATACGAATGGCCGATTGGCGATTGAATTTTTTAAATTTTTTTCTTTAGCATTCTGCTTGACATAGATTTCTTTCTATGTTGCCAGTGTGTTCTCGACGTTGCTGTCATTTCCATCCAAAATTATTATTGTTATACGGCCTTATCTTGCTATTTGAGTGTTATGCCAGGTTCGCACGTGTGAATTATGGCATTCGTTCGAAATTGATCAATTAATTTAAATCAGAGTTCGAAAAATTTAAATGTAGTAGTATTTTGTTATAACTTTTACGGTTGGCGCGGGTTTTCTATTCTACTGAAATCTTTTTATACTCGTGCCTTTATAGTTAGATTTGCGCTGCACCTACTTTAATTTGGCAGCCAAAAACCTTCTATTTAATCACTCTGCAAGCCTAATTGCGTAACTTCAAACAACGCACGCATGCGTGAGGCCCTAGCACGAGTTTCTGCGTAATTGGATAGGTTTTAATGTTCGTCTTCTCGACAATATAAAACACGCAATGAGTACTGTTGAAATATCAAATAAAATCGTGCTTTAAGCGGACAATCTGCCTCCAGGCAGGCATGGTAACTTTGACCATCACCACCTGCTGGAAATTGCTTGCCGACGTGTTTTCATTTACTTGGTCAGACCATCGTGTTGGCGACCGGCCTCGTGCTCTCTTTCACCGTCGGTTAGCGGCTTAGCAGACTTCTTTCTTGCTGGTAAATATAGACTGGATTGACTTGCATCTGCGTGCTCAAGTCGATCTCAGCCATTGGCGTATTTAGGGTTATTCTCCAGGGTGGGCCTGGCCTTTATGATGCGATGGCCAATGAAACCGTGTCGATTAGGGCATGCATTTCGAAATTTCATAGTTTCGAAATTTCGGACCATATTCGTACTAAAGTTATTTATAACAATTTGCTTTAACAGATTTCTTGGGTGACACCACATTTATGCGCACCGGGTGCCACCCATGCTAGCTACGCCACTGACAGTATGACAGGTCTAATCACTTTTGGCAACATAAGGGGTCCATTGACCACGATCCACGATCAGTAATGAGGATTCGACTGAAGAAGAAGAAATCGACGCAGGAAAACAGGATCTAAGCAGGCAAAACCTCGGGCAACGGAAAAACTAAATTTACCCGAACCGGAGATGATGGCTAAACTAAAACGTTGCAAGTACAAGAGTGCAACAGACGGCAGAACTTAGTACTTGCATTAAGGATAGCATTCAAGCTATTCAGGCGGTTGTAAACAAATAATAGGATCTCAAAGGGAGCTTTGTCCACAGCCTCAAGTTGGCAGCAGTGACAGTTTAAGCTGCGGTAGATGAGCTGGCTATGCGATCTACAGGTGAGATCAATTGAGAGGCTGGAGACGGATAACACCGACTTGAAGGCTCGGCTTATCAGTTTGTCAGCGCATCCCTATTAAACTAAAGATACAGGTCCCGTCACGTAAAAAGAACGCTGAGCGACAGTGGAGGGGATGTGTCTGCGCATCGGTACTGTCGCGGTCTAAAGAACTAGAATATTGTTTTATAATATAAGAGTAATTGTTTTATTGTAGAATCATAATAGGTACTTTCTAGCTACTTAGTACTTTAGAAGAGGTTGGATTTAAATTAGATAATGTTTTCTTGAGCATTATTTTTTATTTCGATCTTATTATTATAAATATCTTATCATTATAAATTATCAACTGCTCCTTTCTCAACTTCTTTCTTCATAAAATAATAGATACTATCATCAATAATAAATAAAATCAAAAAATCAATTAATCATTTTTCATTACTTCATTTTTAAAAACAATCGTCGAGCAAAGAAAAATGTGTGTGCGACTGTATTTTGGCAGCGAACGAAGCGTGATCTCTGCGCGGGAAGCATGGGTCAACTGACGAACCAATAGCGTGCGCGCACAGAAACACTGGCGGGGCATTCCCCCGTCGCGCCCCCTTCATACCACCAGTTTGATCGATAAATCGCTCACTGCGCAGATTCAAGGTCAGCGTTCTTTTTACGTGACGGGACCTGTACCGTAGTCTGGATTTGTGTCCAGTGAATGGCAAAGCCTCGTTCTATTACAAGAGCCCTTAATATTAATTAATGCTGAAATGTTTACTGGATTAATGGAGATGTATTAGACGATTTTTTCAACCTCAGTTGGGGTGAAAAGAAGCAATTACAAAAATTTATAAACTTGAAACTAAATACAGCTACTTAGTACCAAAATAATAAAGATCCTAATGATCCATTTATCAACAACAACTATTAAAAGCGGTGGAAGGGTGCTGAATTTTGGTTGGACGTCTATGACACTCTTGTTACGTGAATACACTTACATACAAGGTGTGTGAGTTCACCTCTCGTCGTGAATCAATTCGAAGAAATCACACTCAGTAGCCCTGACTAAAGAGGGGAGGTTCAAAAGTTTGTGGAATATTTTCCTTAAGTCATCACCATAATAAATAATCATCATGTTTTTAATGTTACCACTACTGGGACACAGGCCTCCTTTCATGGAGAGGGAGTGAGCTATAATCCACCAATCGGACCCAGTACAGACTAGTAGATGTCACACGTCTTCGAATTTTTGGTTCTAGGAAATGCCGGTTTCCTCACGATGTTTTCCTTCACCGTTTTGAGAGCAGTGGTCATGAAATAAATTACACAAAGTAAAGTGCCTGCTCGGGTTTGAACCCACGACCTACAGCACGTAAGACGGGGCCATAACCACTGGGCCACCCACCAAGGGCGGATCCAGGATTTTTTTCTAGGAGGGGCACAAGGGGCGGACAGGCAAAACATCAACAATAACTGTCAGAAATAAACTCGAAGTATCAGACTTCATGTTTATTTCTACAAGTTCAAGTATGTACAGGAAGGGTTATGAAAGACAAGAGTTTCACACATGTTCTTTCTGTTCATCATCATCATATCAGCCGAAAGATTTCCACTGCTGGACATAGGCCTTCCCCAAGCGTCGCCTCATTGATTGGTTCCGCGCGTCCCGCATCCAGCGGATGCCCGCAACCTTCACCAGGTTTTTGGTCCACCTGGTGGGAGGCCTTCAAACGCAACGTCTTCCGGTTCGCGGTCGCCACTCCAAAACTTTTCTGCCCCATCGGCCATCTGTTCTGCGCAATGTGCCCTGCCCACTGCCACTTAAGTGTGGCAATTCTTCGGGCTATGTCGGTAACCCTGGTTCTCTTGCAGATCTCTACATTTCTGATTCAATCACGCAAGGACGGTTACCTATCATAAGTTCGAACAACATTTGACCGAATTTCATTTCACCTAAAACTTTTCAGCTATTATCGTTTCGTTTTTTTTTACTTCATCGAAGTCACGTCTAGCAACAAGCCACTGTCTCGGTTGACCTATTATCAATTCGATTTTTTTCGTTACTCCAACGTTTTACTTGGTCGAGAAACTTTTTACCGAAGTTACACTTAGCCGAAATAACATTTGTCCGAAATATTTATATTTAAACGCATATCAAAATAATAAGTGAGAGAAACAGTGGGCGAATACAAATGTTTTAAACAGGGACCTAAAAAAAAAATGTCGACGGAGCCCCGCTCCGCGGATCTCCTATTTGTCTGCAGGGTCTAAAGTAACCTAACACGAAGGAGATGACTTATCCGTGTCGGGGTGCCCTAAATGCCCGAGCTCACTTCGCTCGCTCTTGGACAAATTCTTTGAAATAATTAATTAATAAAAATGTCTAATGCATGACAACTATTTAATAAATCATTTGCATGAAAATACGTAAACACAGATAAGACTGCGTGAAGTCGATTTTGCAGCGATTCGTTTTTGTCACAAATATTTGTAGCACAATATATTGACTTTTATGACACTATTTCAATTTTAAATTGAAAATGCTACCATTTAACCGGATATATATTTGTGACTAAATAATATTCCCTAACATGTTGTTTCGGTTTGGTGAAAATATGGCAAATGAAAAAAGTACAAAAGAGGCTTCGGCCAAAAGCAAAAAGTTATTTTGTAAATTGACGAAATGTAGGTCAGTAAAATAATACATATGCCACATGATACTTCGATGATCTGAAAATATGTCAAATAATGCATATAGCAAAAAAGACTTCGGTCAATAGTTTTCGGTAAAATGAAATTCGACCAAAAAATATTCGGAAAAGTGATCGGTTCGCCGCAAGGACACCTCGAGCCTGGCCCTCTCCATTGCCCTTTGGGTGACTGTAAGCTTTCTGATGAGGCCCATTGTGGGCGACCACGTCTCAGAGCCATAAGTTCGTCTTGAGACACTGTGGTAAGTTGGACGATAGACGATAGAAACCGCGCAGCTTCCCGAATGCTGCCCCGCCGATTAGGATTCGACGGTTGACCTCTTTCTCGACATTGGACCTGCCTAACTGGACCGTTTGTCCCAGGTAGACATGGTCGTCCACGTCTTCGGCTATGGAGCCACCGATCTTGATAGGAGTGGGTGCGACATGAGCGCTCAACATCACCTTGGTTTGTCCATGTTTTTTTGGAACCATTCTATCGGAAGCTCTACTGAGGTCATCGAGCGCTGTACTGGGGTCCTCCATGACAGCTTTATCATCGGCGAATCGGCTTCTCCAGTCTAGAACCTTGAAGACATCCTCCAGTGCAGTGGTGAATAGTTTCTTTCTGTTATTTTATTCATATATTTTAACAACTCTGTAATTTGATTTGCTTCTAAGTATGTACTGTGATGGAATCTCCACAGTACACAAAATACCGTCTGGTCCCCCCCCCCTCCCTAAATCCGCCCTTGCCACCCACCACTGCTCTTCCTTAAGTATTTTATAAAAAATATGCCGCGAATTTTTGGAAGTTCTGCTCTTTTCAGATTGACTGATATCTCTGCCACACGATAAGTACATAAGGAGGCCTAGCAGAACTTCAAAATGTAATAATCCCATGGGTCGGTAATCCGACACGGTTGGGGCGAAATTAGATACGTCCTGTATGGCTTAACGTGCAAAAAACGCTATCTAGGTATTTTTTTTTTAAATATCCACGTAAAAACTCCAAAAAGTATAAAGGGTGTCCGGTGTCAACCGATGTGAAAGGGAGTACGTCTTACCTTGGACTCAGTACATACCCCTAGCGTTGGAATTGTTCGTCAGCTTTTTCCAAATTTTTGAAAAACATGCTGTTTTTTTTTACTGTATTCTGATCAAAATCGTTATTCCTATCTATATTTTTTAATGTTTACACTCTAGCTACTTTAAAGTAGTCTTTATTTATTTATTTATCAAGGCACACCAACGACTCATTTACAAATAAATATTAGAAAACCAACATACAGAATAGATCCTGTGTAAGTACTTATGTAAATTAAATCATTATTAAGGCACAATTAATTAATATTACATTATCAAATTATATTATATTATTAAAATAATAAAATAAAATAAAAACAATATGGAAACTATTACGTTATAAACTATTAGCAGGAGTAGGCAGCTGATTACAGATCAATATCCACGATTTTAGATTTAAATTTTGGCAGAGTATCAAAGAAGATATCGATGCTGTTTTCGACAAAACATACTCTGTTATACAAAGTCAACATTTATTCAAATTAGTGGAGCATGGTGGCCCAGATTCGTGCGACATGTCTCAGTAACAAATACTCTAGTGGTGCGCTTGGACCTGACATGAGAGTAACGAGGGACTTCTAGGCTAATTTTGCCAAGTAGACCTGGCGTTGAATTTATCCCGTTTACAGTTCTATAGAGCAATAACAGATCAACCAGAGCCCTTCGTCGCTGCAATGTGTCTAACTTGAAATAACTCATTTGTTCTACATAATCGGTTCTATGGGGGCATTTGTGGTCTTTGAACCGCAAGCATCTAGTGAACTTTTTTTGAACGCGCTCTAGACGGTCTACGTAGATTTTGTAAGTCGGGTTCCAGACGGGAGATGCATATTCTAACAAACTGCGCACAAAGGCATTATAACACTTTTAAGGCCACGGTTCCCTTAAATTCTCTGCAAACCCTATTAGCAAACCCAACCATTTTCACTTATCTTTCTTAATATCTTTCTTAATAACATTATTAATATGATTGGTAAATGATAGATTACTGCTGAGCACAACCCTCAGAACCCGTATACTTTTAACCTCTTGCAGCATGTTCCATTAAGGGAGTAAGAAGAAGGTAAGGGGTGCTTTTTCCGCATAAATGTAATGTAATTACATTTGCTGGCATTCAAAGTCATCCCATTTACCACACACCAGTTCTGAATTGAATCTAGGTCTGATTGGAGCAGCTCAATGTCTTATTGAGTTTTTATTTGACGATAGATTTTTAGATCATCTGCAAACATGGAGCATTGGCTATGCTTGATGCAATTGACTATATCGTCAATGAACACAATGAAGAAGATTGGCCCGGTATGAGATCCTTGAGGCACACCGGAGGCTGCAATATACTCCGCAGATTGATAACCATTTACCACCACTTTTTGTTTTCGCTCGCACAAATACGATCTGAACCACTCCAGAAGGCGTCCGTGTATGCCAAAACCATGTAGTTTCATCAACAGGATTTTGTAGTCGACCTTGTCGAAAGTGCTGCTGAAGTCAGTATACAGAGCGTCGACCTGGTGGCCAGAGTCAACGATCATGCTGACCTCATCTATATATGAAACCAAATTGGTGACGGTGGATTTATTGCTGCAGAAACCATGCTGCTTATGAGACAGTTGCGTTTTGACATGGGATGTTAATAGGGGGCAAATCATTGATTCAAAAAGTTTTGATAAAATAGACAAGATAGAGATTGGTCTGTAATTTTTAACGTCTGCGCAATCACCCTTTTTGAATATAGGTACCACATTGGCCCTTTTCCATTCTGTGGGAAATGTAGATGTTTCAAACGATTTATTGAATATTATGGTGAGAGGATATGCCAAATTACGAGCACATTTCTTGATGAAAAGTGGTGGCAACCCATCCGGCCCAGCACCCTTGGCAACATCTACTCCGTTCAATGCCTTGAGAACTTCCCTCTCAGTAAAAGCAATTTTATTGATTATTAATTGAGGGAAAATATGGGTATTTGTTGGTGTTTCAGTTATACTGCTAGGGACAGAAAAATTAGACGAGAATTGAGTAGCAAAAAGCTGGCATATATCATCGCCTGTCGTAGCGATCAACTCGTTTAAAGTCATCTCGGATTGAACAGAGCTAGATTTTGAACTTTTAGTTTTAACGAAAGACCAGAGAATGCTTTGGGGTTTGACCGGATGACATATTTCTTGTAGCAACTCTTAATAAATTGACCGTGCTCTCTCGTCAAGTATTCTGTACTCATTATCATCTCGCGGATTATTGTATTTTTTTAAACGTTGCCTAATCTTTTCTTTTTCGTTAAGAACGCTGCTTGCGCTGCATTCTACTATTAATTGTTATTGTACCTTCCTGCTGCGCGCCGAGCGCCAAACAACACTAGCGCAATGGTTGACGCCCGCGAGTCTAAGCGAACCAACTTATTCTCCTCGCAAAAGTTGAGTCATAGGATGACAAAGCAGCGCAGGAGCTGGCGGTGCGGTGGCGGAGCGCGCGGGGAGTATCGAGCGCTCAGCGGGTTGAGGTAGGTCCGGGTTCGAGTCGATAATAAAAATGTTGCAAATGTTTTTACCTATACCTTAGCACTCCGTAGTTGTATTGATGTCCAGTTTTCACCATTCGAAAGTTCACTTAACCATGAATACAATGATGTCACATAAGCCTATAAATCAACCACTCTTTACTACTTTTTCGAAATAAAATACTGGAGCAAAACAAAAAAACTACTTTTTCGAGTGACGGTGACGGTACAGTATTAGTAGTAGTAGATGTTACCATCGATCGACCAAAATACTTACCAGTAGATGTGCTCTGCCATCGTAGGAGGCGTTTTTCATAATAAGTATCTTAAATTCATTCACGAACACATTCAGTCATCAGTCAGTTCATTCAGCCTTCAGCTCCTAAACCTGGGTCTATTGAAAATCATGAAAGCAACAAACGGTTTCTTACTCCACGAAGGTGACCCTGAAGCGAGGCTGTGACATTCTATCAACGAAAGGGTCGTGCTCGTGATAACGAATGGAGAACGGACACAAAATGATGAGCTTGTCAGCTTGTCAAGCACTATTGAGATGTCACGTGATCAATTTTTGCATTTTAGTCTCATTTGGCATTACGATTTGTGTGTGAGCTGTCATCGAATGACACTTTTCTAGAGCCTCTGATCACAAAGGAAGGATTTTCGAAAATTCAACTTTTATGGTGGTTGATAATTTATATTTATGAAAATTTGTAATTTTATTTATGTAACATCGGGCCTTCAGGCTCACGACTAGAATAAGGTTGGTCGGGATTTCCCAAAGTAATAATAATACAAAATTTATTGAAATAAGAAGTGGAGATTGCCGTTGAGTTACAAAATAAGAAATTAGGTCCCTTCGACCGTCCATTAATCCGAATCGGATTAAAACAATGGTAATTACTATTGTGTCTGCTAATTGTCAGTTGAGTCAAAATGTGTTTACGCAAAATTAGTAAATTTTGTTGTTTTCCTTATTCGAAACAGGAAAGTGCCTACGTTAATTAGGTACCTACTTACAAAACTGTAATAATTAAATAATTTAATTTGGTTTTATAAGGAAACTGGGTGCGAGAAACTGTTGTGACGAATACTATATTAAAATAATATCAGCTTTGAATATGTTGTCAGGTTGCTAAAAACTTTTTAGAAAAAAATAAAATGCATCTTTACATCTGCCCCCGTACCATGTCAAAACTATCATGGTGCGACTGGGAAAAAGGGACAGATGTACACACGTCATATACATCTGTCCCTTACGCACACTCGAAATAACCTTGCTCTAAGAGCTTGTGGTTACCCTTCTGATTTTAGAAAGGTTCAAATTCAAATAGCCTTTATTTCTGATACATAAATTCCGTAATGATCTTGGCACTGAAAGTGCGAATCTCGGACTCAAACATAAGGTGCAATATTACACAATACGTCGGACACCAGTGCATGCTTGCTTCTTGGATCTCTCTCATGCTTTTGACCTGGTATCTTACGAGGTCCTATGGGAGAAGTTACGGGAGAGGGGAGTGCCGGCGGAGCTGTTGCGTATCTTCCAGTACTGGTATCACAACCAGACTAACAATGTGAGATGGGCCGATAGGCTGTCTGTGTATGGGCTAGACTGTGGGGTTAGACAAGGAGGGATAACATCACCAAAGTTGTTTAACCTCTATATAAACGATCTAATCGTTGAGCTCAGCAGCAAGAAAATCGGATGTCGCATTGATGACGTAAGTGTCAATAACATCAGTTACGCTGACGATATGGCGCTGCTGAGCCCAACGGTTAGGGCGCTTAGAGGACTTCTGACATGTTGTGAGGGCTATGCTCAGAAGCATGGCCTTATTTACAATGTCAGAAAGAGCGAGTACTTGGTCTTTAAGGCTGTCGGTGGTAAATGTCCGGAATACGTGCCCCCAATTAAACTCAGGGGGAATGAATTGGAGCGAGTGTACCAGTACAAGTACTTGGGGCACTATGTCACCGAGAGCCTTGATGACAGGGTATATATCGAGAGGTAACGTAGGGCGCTGGTGCGCACGGTGTAGCAAGGCAGTAAAAATAACACTTTTTAAAGCTTATTGCCAAATATTTTACACGTGCAGCCTGTGGGCCAACTACACTCAGCGGGCTATCGGCGCCCTGCGGGTCCAATATAATAATGGCTTTAGGATGTTGATGAGGCTGCCCCGTTTCTGCAGTGCATCAGGTATGTTCGCGGATTCTCGCGTCGATGATTTCCATGCCATCGTCAGGCAGAGATCTGCCTCTTTGCTCTGCAGAGTGCGGGCTAGCTCCAACTCCATCCTTAAAATAATAGCTTGGAGGTACGACACTCCGTTATTAGGGGATGTTGTTCTGAAATGCATTCGGAACAACAACCTCGTCACTAAATAAGTTTTTTACATATTATGATTTAGAAATTAAGAGTGTACTAACATAGGTATAAGTTTTTCTCGTTTACTAACCCATATGGATGTTACTTGTCCGAAATAAAGATTATTATTATTTTTTTTTTTTATAAATTACATTATAAAATCATTATTATATTATTATCACATTACAGTTTTTTACATAATGCATGCATTTATTTAATGTCAGGTTAGTAAGATTTAGTTATTTTATGTACTTTAAACAAATAATAATTATATTTATTGGATGTCAATTAAGTTATCAAATTTCTGAATTAATTATTTATTGTAGGTACCTATACAAATCAATTGTCAAAGTTAAAAAAAAAAAAACATTTATGATTTGAGCAGTGGTGGCCCAGTGGTATCGGCCGCGACTTACAAGTTGTAGGTCGTGGGTTCGAACCCAGGCAGGCGCTTTACTTTGTGTAAATTATTTCATCACCACTGCTCTCAAAACGGTGAAGGAAAACATCGTGAGGAAACCGGCATGTCCTAGAACCAAAAATTCGAAGTCATGTGACATCCACCAACCCGCACTGGGCCCGCGTGGTGGATTATGGCCCATTCCCTCTCACAGAGAGGAGGCCTGTGTCCCAGCAGTGGGAACTTTAATAGGCTGATGATGTGATATAAATTTATTGATAATTTTGTAATCAAATTCATGAATTAATCATTTATTAAGACAAATATTATTATTTTTTTATTCAAATATTATTATTATTTTAGAAAGGTTAGTTTAGTGTAAATAAAGGGTACAGACTTTGAAAAAAAGTGTAGGTATGTACCTACCCATTATTGTCATCGAAACAAGCATTTCAAACATATTTTTTATTAAAAGA
This sequence comes from Anorthoa munda, assembly GCA_945859665.1. Lineage (NCBI taxonomy): Eukaryota > Metazoa > Arthropoda > Insecta > Lepidoptera > Noctuidae > Anorthoa > Anorthoa munda. The sequence goes on along the minus strand of OX243917.1, from coordinate 7,160,733 downwards.
GTAAGTATGGAGTTTCTTGTGCGTTCTTCTCCATAACAAGCTACTTTCCGAATGCACGGTAGAGTCAATTTTTATTACTTGTACATTTTTAATTTAGATTTAATAATGTTTGACGTTCAAAAGTGCCGCTTATTGGCCTAGTTGAAATAAATATATTTGACTTTGACTTCATTGTTTTTACAAGCTTTTTCTTTAACTTGCAATGTATGTATGTATGTAAGTGTGTTCGGGGCAAATCTTGCAACTGAATTGTAAAGCAGTTATCCTCCACCGATTAAGATGAAATTTTGCATACACGTTTAGTTTGGATGACAATGCATGGATAGCTAAGTGACGTCATTCTAAATCCAATATGTCGGACGGCCCGAGATGGCGGAAAAGTTATTTTTTGTGCATTGCTATTATACGGGTATTGTTAGATACGGGACACCAGTAAAACTCAAGCCGGCTATGAACGCACTGACGCTTTATTTTCCAAGAACATGTACAAGCCCGTAGCGGGTGGCGCGGGGGCGGGGCGCTGCGCGGCGTCGTCTGCGCAGGCAGTCCTCAAGGCCGCGCATCGCTACACACATATATATTGCTTATACACAACATCTCCCAACCTTATTTCGAAAGATACAATTACATAATAAAAATACTACAGTAACTTATAGGTACTTATAGCTAAACACATGTACAACATTTTAACATTTTAACCTAAACACATGTACAACATTTTAACCTGCACCATCCACTGATCACTTGCCTAACGCAAGGCTTCTATAGTCAACCTTTGGGATCTGCCGCAACACCCTGTCGGCGGGACGGCCGGGCGGCACAGGCGCGGTCGGCGAGGTCGGCGCCGCTGGAGGCGTACTTGTACCTTGTCCCCCCTCCCCCGCGGCGGCGTCGGCTTGAGACGCGGGTTGGGGGCTCGGTGGATCTGCTGATGCTATGTCCTCGTCCTTATCATCCTCGACTTCACCAGCCCAACTTTGTTGTACATTGCCTTTATATAACACAATCTGGTTTTTGTGTTTCTTTATTACATTCCCTGTTAAATGATCGTTAATCAAATACACAACTTTACCACTCCTGTCTATTATGGTCCCTCTGCACCATATGAACTTCTCCTTATTGTGATATTTTTTGTATAAAACTTCGTCTCCGTTTTTAAAAAATTGTGTATTTTTGCCGCCATAGAATTTATACTGCAAACACTGTTTTGATTTTACTGTGCTGTCCAGTGACGCGTTTGAGGGTGACGACGGCGGTCTTTGCGACATTAGATCCAACCTTGATCTTAGCTTGTGTCCAAAAATTAATTGAGCCGGAGAGAACCCTGTCAATGAATGTACTGAATTCCGGTAATCAAAAAGATATTTTAACAGTTTTACTCTAGTGTCTTTTTGGCTGTTACTAGATAAAATACACGATTTTATACCCTTCTTTGCGATCTTCACATAACTTTCGGCCTGGCCATTGCTCGCAGGATTATAGGGCGGTGACGTCACATGCTCAATCCCGTTAATTGTACAAAACCGTTTAAAATCTTGTGATGTGAAAGCCGTGCCGTTATCGCTTACAATTGTATTTGGTAACCCGAACCTCGAAACAAACTCGTATAGTTTTTCTACTGCAGCTAATGAGGTCGTTGAACCACACATATCGTAAATTTCCACCCATTTTGTGTATGCATCTACTATAATTAAATAATGTCTATTATCTACCGGACCCAAGAAATCGATGTGCAACCGGTAAAATGGTTGGGGTGGGTATTTCCAGGGGGCAAGCGGGGCGCGCGGAGGGGTAGGTCGTAAATGAATGCAAACACTACAAGAGTTGATCATAGTTTCTATTTGTTTATCAATACCCGGAAACCAAAAACGGGATCGTGCTTCGGCCTTTGTTTTAACAATTCCCAGGTGGGAAGTATGAAGTTCGTTTAATATTTTAATTTTTAGACTGTCTGGTAAAATCAATTTATGCCCTCTCATAACACAGCCGTCTTCATAAGATAATTGATTCCTGCATGCATGGAACGGTTTTAAATTCACATCAGACACGCTTCTAGGCCAACCCTTAAAAATAAAATCGATGACCTTCATTAAATTAACATCTCTGCTAGTTTCCTTGCGTAATTCGTCCCGCGTAACTGGCATGTCTCCATCTATCACGAAGTGAACATACGACGCGCGGTCAATCGGGGCGGCCGCGGCGGCAGCGTGCTGAGCGCTTTCCCCGCGTTCGGTGTCCGCGGTCATTGACCGCGACCGCTTGTCGTCGTCGGGAAGACTTGCGCGGGACAAATAATCTGCGCTATTATTCTCGCTACGAACGTATTCGATTTTATAATTATATGCGCTGAGGAACAACGCGTATCTTTGTAATCGGTTTGCCGAAACCTCCGGTATACCTTTGTACGGCCCAAAAATTGAAATTAAAGGCTTGTGATCGGTGCGAAGAATGAACGGGTCTGACTTACCGTACAAGTACTGATGGAATCTTCGGACTCCAAAAATAATAGCCGTTGCCTCTTTCTGAATTTGAGAATAACGTTTTTCAGCTGTGTTCAGAGTGCGGGACGCAAACGAAATAGGACGCTCGCATCCATCCTTATCACTTTGCGATAATATAGCACCTAACCCATTAGGTGAAGCGTCCACCGTGAGGATTAACTTTGCATTTGGGTCGAAATGCGCTAACACCTGGTCCGACGTTAAATGTTTTTTTATTTCTACGAACGCTCTTTGATGTTCGTCAGCCCAATGCCATTTGACACCCTTCCTTAAAAGATCGTATAAGGGACTTAAGATTTCGGACGCCTTAGGTACGAAATTACGGTAATAGTTAACTAATCCTAAAAATGATTGAAGTTTGCCTATATCTGTGGGTATTGGGGATTTCTCAATTGCTATAACTTTATCTGACGATTTTTTTAACCCGTCTTTGTTAATAACATACCCTAAGTAATTGATCTCATTCTTAAAAAACTCGCACTTTTCTTTTTGCAATGTTAGGCCGGCCTCTTGCAGCCTCTGTAACACTGCCGTTAACCGTTGTAAATGTAAACCCGGTCCATCGGCTGTAATTAGGACATCGTCTAAAAGACATAACACGCCGTCCATACCTGACAATAGGTTTTCCATAGCGCGCTGAAAAATAGACGGTGCACTGGTTAAACCAAAAACCATACGTGTATACTGAAACAATCCGCGGTGAGTATTTATGCATGTAATCTTTTGTGACTCATCATCTAAAACAAATTGATTGTAGGCCATGGATAGGTCTAACTTTGAGAACTGTTGACCTCCGTGCAATTTTGAAAACAGTTCGTGAACTGTTGGCAGCGGGTACTGTTCAACAACTAATTGTTTATTTATCGTTACAGAATAGTCTGCACACAGCCTAACACTACCATTGCGTTTTAATACTGGCACTACGGGTGATGCATACTCCGAGTGATCAACCTGTTTAAGTATCCCTAAGTTTACCAGGCGGACAATCTCTTTATCTACCTTGTCTCGTAATGCAAAAGCGATAGGACGCGCTTTGAAAAATATTGGCACTGAGTTGTCTTTTAAACGTAATTTGACCTCGAACTTATTAAATTTACCTAATCTATCTGAAAATACTTCTCTAAATCTATTATGCAAGTCATCTATTGTTTTTGTATCGTTGTTTATAAAATTACAGGGTGCTAGTTTTAACTTAAATAAGGATAAAAAATCTCTTCCGAGCAATGGCGGGCCTTCGCTGCGTACCACGTAAGCGTCTAATGTGTGTGTGCTCAGCCTATAGGTTACCGGTAAGCGAATTATGCCGAGACACACAATATTACTGCCCGTGTAGGTAAATAGCCTTTTCTTGGCTGGTAACAGAGGCAAACTGCTAAAACATTTGATGTATAAGCTTTCAGAAATAACCGTTACTGCCGATCCACTATCAATTTCAAATTTGATTTGTGATCCGTATACGGACACGACTTCTGTCATGGGTTCTCCCCGCTCTGAAATGATGTTAAAACATAAACCCTCACCATCGTCGTCCTCCTCACTCACGTCACCGGTCACCACACACTTTACTTTGCACATTCTACGTAAGTGACCCTTTTTATTGCACTTTCTACACGTAAAGTTCGCGAATCGGCACTGTGATGATACATGGTTCTTTCGACCGCACACGGAACACTTTTCCATGACCGGTTCCTTTTCAGAACCCGCATTTTTGCCCTGCACCTTGAACACATGTTCTTGCTGTGTAATCGACGCCGTCGTTGAAACACCGGCGGCGGCGCCTGCCCGCGCGCACCGGACGCTCTGCGCCAACTCCACTGCCTTTGCCAGGGTCAAAGTCTCTGTATCCTTTGTGAACAGTTTGTCCCTTTCGGGACCCGCTAACATGCCCATCACAAAACGGTCTCGCAATGCTTCTTCTACGTTTGCGAATTTGCAGTGTTTCGTGAGGTCACGCAGTCGTGCCGCCCACTGCGCATGCGTCTCACCCGCTTGCTGCGTTGCCGCGTAAAATTCGTACCGCTCCCCAAATCCACACTTTTTCGGAGCAAAGTGAGTGTCAAGGAGCCCATAGATATCTTCTAGTGGCACCTCCTCCAGCTGTTTTGGCAAAGCCAAGTCGGCTGCGAGCTGGTAGGTGCCGTCCGTGAGTGCGCTCAGTAAGATTGCTCGCCGTCTTGAACCCGTAGCGTCGTTTTGTTCCGAAATATCGTTCGCCACGAACCATTGCTGTAGGCGATTTTTGTACGCCTGCCATTGGTGCACTGTGTGGTCAAAATTACTTAACAAACCGAAACTAAACTGAGCCATCGTGATATAGCGTGGGTTGCTCTCGTCGCCACTGTTAGATACGGGACACCAGTAAAACTCAAGCCGGCTATGAACGCACTGACGCTTTATTTTCCAAGAACATGTACAAGCCCGTAGCGGGTGGCGCGGGGGCGGGGCGCTGCGCGGCGTCGTCTGCGCAGGCAGTCCTCAAGGCCGCGCATCGCTACACACAGTCATATATATTGCTTATACACAACAGGTATCAAATGAAAGGGTTTGCTGAAAAGAATACGAAAAACCTTGTTTAAAAATTATATTTATAGTACGACTACCAGGATATCAACAGGCAAACTGGTATCTACAGACCAAAACTCCATCACTGAATTGAGTATTTAAAGTCAAAGTCAAAATTACAATATTTATTTTATATTTATTTTATTTTATATATTTTTTATTAAATAAATAAATAAATATAAAATCAATATTGTAATTTACCGTATTTTATTGCTTTTGTAGATTATAAAGAACCTATGCCAAAGCAAATAGATTACAAAGATAAAGTTAGTAGTAGTTTATTTTGTAAAAACATGAGAATGCACTATACAGTAGGTAGGCACAAATTGAAGTTTGCACTGCAAGGTGTTGAGGTAAAAACAATGGCCTGCACGTTTTGACATATATCTGGTCGGCCTAGGCTTTTCCCAGCAATGATAACGCAAGATATTTCGAATATTTAACCGACTATGATGAAGGATATACTTAACTTAACTTAGGGCCAAGTTCGCGTACTATGCGCGAACTTGGCCCTAAGTTAAGTTCCAGTGCCTACTTTCCGGCATCATCATCAGATTAGTTCGTTGGTACCATTTTCATCAGTACCATAAGTATATCCTTCATCATAGTCGGTTAAATATTCGAAATATCTTATACCCGCCACATACTTCTCATGTAGTTCCAGTGCCCATATGTGGTCTTATTCATCAGTCAAAATGATACATTCTAAGTGAAAATGATTAATGATCTATCTTTCTTCATTGTTGATGAAAATACCAAAATTGCCTATAATATTTGAGAAGTTCTCTCGATTTCCATCATCAGATTCTGACTTGGTGACAATAAGACCACCTCGGGAGTATATCCTTTTAACCAAAAAAATATTTTCAAAATCGGTTCATAATTGGCGCAGTAATCGCGCAACAAACATACAAAAAAGAACATACAGTCGAATTGAGAACCTCCTCCTTTATGACGTCTGTTGAAAAATAGACTGGCGATACAAGTGAAAATATAAGTGTGTCACAACACGTCACATTAACATGTCGGTGATGCGGTCACAATAGCAAGTCGGTGATGCGAATCCAAGTTTATCACTTTTGCTGTACCTACTATTATTTATTGTGCATTTGGACCCTACCAATAATCGTTCGCTACCGAAGTTATAACATCGAAATAAATAAAATTTAACTGTCTGTATTTGGTAGAAATTGACCTGAAGGTACACAAACGAGAGATGTAAATAAAACCACAGTGTACTGATCAGAGATGATAAATTTAAAATTTTTTTTTTTTTTTTTTTTCTTTTTTTTTTTTAAGTGACGTCTCGCAGTTTACAATCCAAATGATTGGTTACTGCTTAACCGGGCTATCCTGTGGAGACTAAACTAAGCCTCCAGCCAGGCACAAAGTTCTAAACCTAAGCGACTACGCTGAGGGCTACCCCAGGTGGGGTCGAACCTCGGCTCAGGGCGTCGCTAGAAGGGACAGCAAGGGGACAAGCTGGATCTTGATTATTATTGCTAATATTGATTCTACCATCAGTTCGTAAGGTACCTACTGTGGAGAAGAACTGACAAGAAACTCCACTATCACTATTTTGATTTTGTTCAGCAATTCGCGGGCTGCATTGAACTACATCGGGGCCAGTATTACGGGGTAAAAAAAAAAGAAAAAACATTTGCTTATACCCTAATCGCGGTAACAAAACCATAGTGACTTCTAATTCGAAGCCAACGCCATCTATCGAGTACGTCGGAAGCTTTACAAAGAGTTATGTCGTAAACAAATAACAAATAAGCAATTTTATTGATTTTTATCATTCTGTCTGTTCCGGGTAATCTCCGAAACGGCTGGACCAATTTTGACGGGATTTTCACTTTTAGATAGCTGATGATATGAGCAGTAACATAGGCTAATCTTTATCCCGGCAAAGTAACAGTAAAGGTGGGAAAATTACACCATAAAAAAACAGAATGACGCGGATGAAGTCATGGCTCGTGTGTGTGTCTAACCAAAAATTAAATTGTGTAAAAAAACTAAGTTTAAAGTTTCACACATAGTTACAAACACCCACGCCTTTTGCTTATGAGAGTAGGTAGAAACAAGCGAAATAAATAAGTAGATACCGTGGAGTCTCACTAAAGCGGTACATAAAAACCAGGAGGTGCTGGTTTATTAGAATGTTCGGCTTACTGGATTTCATAGAAAAATCAAGAAAACATTTAATTAATAAGGCTATCATAATGTACCTTATTTACTTAATGTACCAAGTAATTGTATTTGATAGAGAAGACGATGTATCGGAATGTTTATAACGGATGGAAAGATTAAAGAGGATGTGGAAAGGAGAGTGAACGCAGGAAATAATAGTATAAGTTAGTTCTCGAAAGTAAAATCGCATAAAATCATAAACTCAAAACAAACAATGCATTTTAATAGACTAACCCGCATGAAAATAAATTGAATAAACTCTGTTCATAAAATAAAGAATGAATTGTATTTGACTAATTCCTAAGAAAATTTACTGAATAAATTCAGTTCGCAAAGTAAACAATGCATTTTAATACCCCAACTCCTATCCTGCCTTAACCACATGACTTAATAACTAAACCAATTACTAAAACAATTATTAATTCTATTCAGAAAATAAACAATGATCTATAGTTATAATAATACCTAATTATGCTTCTGTATAGGTTTATAAGCCTTCATCATATCATCATCATCATCATATCAGCCGAAAGACGTCCACTGCTGGACATAGGCCTCCCCCAAGCGTCGCCACATTGACCGGTCCCGTGTGTCCCGCAACCAGCGGATCCCCGCAACCTTCACCAGGTCATCGGTCCACCTGGTGGGAGGCCTTCCAACGCAACGTCTTCCGGTTCGCGGTCGCCACTCCAGAACCTTTCTGCCCCATTGGCCATCCGTTCTGCGTGCAATGTGCCCTGCCCACTGCCACTTAAGTTTGGCAATGCTTCGGGCTATGTCAGTAACCCTGGTTCTCTTACGGATCTCTACATTTTTGATTCGATCACGCAAGGAAACTCCGAGCATAGCCCTCTCCATTGCCCTTTGAGTGACTGTAAGCTTCCTGATGAGGCCCATTGTAAGCGACCACGTCTCAGAGCCGTATGTCATCACTGGCAACACACACTGGTCATAGACTTTCGTCTTGAGACACTGTGGTAAGTTGGACGAGAAGACACCGCGCAACTTCCCGAACGCTGCCCAGCCGAGTCGGATTCGACGGTAGACCTCTTTCTCGAAGTTTGCCCTACCCAATGGTAATGGTAATGGTAATGGTGGTGGGTGGTTGGTGTTGGCTCTCGGGGCATGGTTGCTTCGGGAAGTACCTGTGTCGCATAAACAGGGAGCCGGACGCCCGGTGTCACCATTGCGTCGACTGCCGGGAGGACACGGCGCGGCATACGCTGAAGTTGGCAGTGACCTGTCGCTGCCGGCCGTAGTCGAGTCTATGGTCGGCAGCGAGGATTCCTGGGACGCGGTGGTATCCTTCTGCGAAACAATCGTCTCGCAGAAGGAGGCTGCGGAGAGGGAGATTTCATCCTCTAACCCGATCCGCAGCAGACGCGCCGGGCGTCGGCGGAGGGCGGACAACGCCCTCTTCCAGCCCCCCTAAATGGGTCCAGGGGCGACGGACTCGGGGACGTCCGTCGCCCCCCACACATCAGGACCCGAGGTGGTGTTTTCGAGGTCTGATCCTGAAGACGGACTGACATGGTGGCGTTTTTGTACAAACACTTCAACACCTCAATGTACCGGTAGTCGATCTGGCACCGTTGGAGAGACTGCAGTACAGCCCAAGTCTCGATCGAATCGAAGGCTTTCTCGTAGTCCACAAACGCTAAACAGAGAGGCAGGTTGTACTCTTCGGTCTTCTGTATAACCTGCCGCAGCGTATGTATGTGGTCTACGGTGCTAAAGCCTTTTCGGAATCCGGCTTTTTCGGGAGGCTGGAAATCGTCAAACCTGCGCGCGAGACGATTCGTGATGACTCTTGAAAACAACTTGTAGACATGGCTGAGAAATGAGATGGGCCTATAGTTCTTCAGCCGGGCATTGTCGCCCTTTTTGAAGAAGAGTACCACCACACCCCTGCACCATGCCTGTGGCGTTTTGCCCTCGAGTATGACGGAATCAAACAGCTTCTGAAGGGCCTTAAGGACCGGTTTCCCACCCGCCTTCAGGAGTCCAGCCGTGATTCCGTCGTCACCCGGCGCCTTGTTGTTTTTAAGCTGTTTCAGAGCCATCCTAATCTCGTACAGGCTGACGTCCGGGATATCTTCGGTATAGTGTCAGGTCAATCTAGCTCTTGGGTCGTTTGCTAGATTCGCAACGGGTTTGCATGTTGACGTGTACAACTGCCCATAGAATCTCTCGATCTCCCTCAGAAGCTCCGGTTTGGCGGATACGATCCTGCCATCATCGGTCTCCAGTTTCGTGAGCTGGCTCTGCCCAATAGACAGATCTCTTGCAAAAACCTTGGAGCCCTTATTCCGCTCAATCACATCTTTAATACTTTCGGTATTAAAGCGGCGTAGGTCGCTTTTCAAGGACTTTGATCCGTCTATTTAGCTGCCGGTATTTCACCGCATCGTCTGAAGACTGCAGGATCATCTCACGCCTCTCCTTCATTAGCTTGATCAGAGAGCTTTTTGTTTCTATCTGTACGGCGGGTCTTGAAAAACTTAGACTCGACCGTATGGACAGCTTCCACGAACTCTGCGCTGTATTCGTCCACGGAGCTCCCTAGGCACTCGAAACGATTCTGGAGTTCGAGCTGAAAGGTTTCGGGGTTCTGGATCTGGATCTGGGCTGGACGGAGCGTGGACTTCATCAGTCGAGACCTTTCAAGCTTGATATTAATGTTCAATGTGCCTCTTACCATGCGGTGATCGCTCCCGGTTTTCACCGAATTGATCACAGAGACATCATTGAACATATGCTTATATTCTTTTATATTCTTGGTTGACATGATGAAGTCGATCTCGTTTTTAGTTGCACCATCGGGGCTTTGCCATGTCAACTTCCTGTGCTCACGCTTTTTGAAGAAGGAATTCATCATATAGAGGCCTTCCTTCTCCGTAAAACTGGCCAGTAGGTGACCCCGGTGGTTCCGACGTTCAACTCCAAATTTCCCCACTTGCAGCTCATCCTCGTCTCGTTTGCCCAGTTTTGCGTTGAAGTCCCCCATGACAACGGTGAAGTAGGTTTTGAAACCATGCATGGCTTTAGAAATATCCTCATACATGGTCTCTACCTCGTCGTCGGGGTGTGCCGAGGTTGGGGCGTAGACCTGTATGACCTTCAGCGAATATCTTGAGGATATTCTGAGTATAAGGTACGCCACCCTGGTCAACACACTCTTGATCTTCACCACATTGTTCACAAGGAACTTGTGAACGATAAACCCGACACCACCCTGGGACTGCCGGTCACCCTCTCGGAAATAGAGGATTATCGAGTCCTCTCCCTCTCTTCGGACTTCAGATAACCCTATAATACTCCATCGTAACTTGCTCAATTCTGCCTCGAGTTCGGTTATCTTCTCGTCGGTCCGGAGTGTTCGCGTGTTATAAGTTGCCAGGTCCAGTCGTCGGTATTTATTGGGGTAGCCGGGTCCACTCCGGGGATTCTTTGCACCCCTTGCCACGCCATCGCCTCGACTGCTACCGTAGTCGAGGGTAGACGGGCTGCCGGGCACTCGGGGTCGTTTTTTAATTGTGCTTTTCATGGTTTGGGGGGTTTTGCCGTAATCGCCACGCTTGGCAGGCGGGTTGGCGATCGCAGTTTGTTCTTAAAGTGCACAGAGAACGCTGTTGCCCATTCTCTGGTGTTTCCCTTAGTCGCCTCTTACGACACCCACGGGAAGATATGGGATGGTGAAATTCTTTAAGTCCGTCACCATACGGTACAAGCCTTACCCAAACATAAATCTTAAGCTATGGTAAGTACAATTCACACAAGTGACTCTTATCCTATGGAGGTTATGTATCTTAAACAACTATAACTAAAGGGGTGTACTATGCCAAATCGAATGCCAAATAAGCGAATTTCAGTTGATCGACCTCTATAAATCAAACGTCTAAATCCTCGAACGTTTTTAATATCGAATGGTTAATAAATCGAACATTAAATGTATCGTTCAATCAATACATGGAGTGTTCAAAATATCGAATGTTTGTTTGATCGAGCGTTTAACGCATCACACATTCATTCGATCGAAATATCAATATAATGAATATTTTTTATTTTGAAGAATGGGTTAATAACCTTGTTACTTGACATAAAATACCAACCTTAGTACACAATAACGGTTGACATTATTAGCTTTTGAAACTACCCCCAAAAGACGATTTAGGGGGTCGTGTTAAGGTTTTTTTGAAGAATCTTATTTCTTGGGTTAATAAACTTGAAACTTAACATACAAAGTAAACAATTAAGGTTGTCATTATAAGTTTTTCGAAACTACCCCAAAACACGATTAAGCGGGTGTTAAAGTTTGCTAAGAATCTTATTGGACAAGGTTTCGTTTTCAATGTAGGGATCTATGTAAGCACGAACAAGGAATTTTCGAAAATCAACTTTTCACCATCGTTATTATTTCAGCCAAAAAACGTCCACTGATGGACATAGGCCTTCCCCAAGCGTCGCCACACTGATCGGTCCTGTGCGTTTCGCATCGGACTTCCTACTTTGCGTTTCTCCGTACTCAGTCGCCACTCCAGGGGGGTGACCACAAGCTCTTAAAGCGGTATCAATTTGACCTTATGTCGCGTTTTCGTACCATGACGTCGTTTAAGAAAGCTCACTTTGATAACGCTACGAAGTTGTTTTTGTTTAGGCTTTGATAATGTTTGTATGCCGATTGTCATATAGTTCATTCAAAAATCAAACCACAACGTGCTTTTTGACAACTAGCGATATCGTTTTTACTACAAATTTTGGTTTTGTTTGACAGTTAATAAAAGTTGCTTTGGCGGGCTCGAAATACTATCATTTTCCAAAATATATACAAAAAATATCACTTCCTTGATACAACCGGTAAGTAAATCGTATTTATTTACGCATTTATTCAATTCATAACCTCTGCCAAGCCCTACAGAGGTACAGGTATCATGATATGTTATTCCCTACCTACGTAGGTAAACTTGTCCATTGATTTGTGTATCTCATGCGATTTTAGTGCATGTGGACTGAATTTCTTGTTTGATTCTAGATGGCGAATGCATTATTAATGGAGAATAAACCCATGAAATCATGGAGGGCAGTACAGACGCTACGTGAGCCATCGCAACCTACTACCGCCGCGCTTGTGTCTACCGACACTGTGATGTAATTAAAGGCACTGCATTAAAGACACGGCATTGTATAATACTGTTCCAGTTCGAGGATAAATAAGAAAGAAAAGAAAGCTGATAGAAGGCAACAAACCCATCGTGAAGCTTAGGGAGCTGAAATATAATAATGTGAATGATTGGTTATAACCTGTAAACTACGTACGAAGAAGAATGCATTTTATTAGCATTTGGTGTTTTGTGGTGCTTGTGCTAGTGTCTCACTCACGTTATTTATTGCTTATGGCTGCTTTGCTGTATTAATCCTTAATGTGCTTGTGATGACTGCCTAGTACCATTCTGTGTGATAAGTGTGGTATCCATGGACATAATCTCAATGGTAATAACTGATAACCATCTGCATCTTTTTACCCGACTGCGTTAACAATATTGTGTGTATGTGTACCTATCTATCTACTGTGTTGTAATAAATGATTTTGCAGCTGGAGAATCAATAGAATACCTACATATATAGCCCATGTTTTGGACATTATTTATTATTATTATCAAACTCCATTCTACTAACCCTATAAATATTCAAACAAACTCACGCCTTTTTCCTATGTGGGCAAGCAGAAACTACAACGCCACCTGCTACGGTCCTTACATACTCCTTTTGCTTCATTTACATGCGTACATCTAGTCATAAGAGCACACCGGTAATGAGGACAGCGCTCCTGACCTTTCTGAAGAACATTACCAATTAGATCCGTGTATGACCTAGGACGTCCCCTCCCGGGTGGTGTTTTCACTCACATCTGCCTTGGTAAATACCTTTTCTTAGTCGCCTTTTATTCATCATATGTATATAGGTATTATAGGTGGTAGGTTTATTATAGGTATTTACTATAGATACTATATAATACGTATGCCTATTTAACTATATACTTATACTAGCTGTCCCACGCGGCTTCGATCACGTCAACCTACCCTATATACATGAATGTAGCGTAAAAACTTTAACTGCTTCCGCAGCGCACGCAACGGAAGCTCTCAAAAAGGAATAATTTTGCCCGTTTTTGCAACATTTTTCATAACATCACGCTCGAAGGAGTGGAGCATACCACTCCTTCGAGCGTGATGTTATATACCCTATAACCTTCCTCGATAAATGGACTATCCAACACAAAAATAATTTTCCAATTATTCCAACCAGTAGTTCCTGAGATTAGCGTGTTCAAACAAACAAACTCTTCAGCTTTATAATACAATATTATATAGTACTAGCTGTCACACGCGGCTTCGCTCCCGTCTACTGGCTACATATCTACATACATGAATGTTGCGTAACTTTAACCGCTTACGCAGCGCACGCAACAGAAGCTCTCAAAAAGGAAAAAAAAAACCGTTTTAGCAACATTTTTCATTTATGCTCCGGCTATTGGTCATAGCGTGATGTTATGTAGCCTGTAACCTTCCCCGATAACTGGACTATCCAACACAAAAATAATTTTTCAATGCCAGTAGTTCCTGAGATTAGCGCGTTCAAACAAACAAACTCTTCAGCTTTTTATTATTAGTATAGATAGATATACTAGCTGACCCCCGCGGCTTCGCTCCCGCCAACTGGCTACCTACCCTACCCTACCTACCAATTTGTTAAACTATTTATTTGAATAAGAATTAATACTAAGTACCTATACGAAAGTACACAACTTGTTTCTACCGGTGATCTAATAACATTTAGAACATAAAAGCTGCTATTGTGACTTAGCTATGATAGTTAGATATATTATCTGGCAGCTTTTTTTGTAGGTGGTAATAATAAGTACTTTAATCATGTAGTACATCATTTTTATGTATCATCAATAGTTTTCTCAGCACATGCCAAAGAATGAATTTTATTATGCAACATTTTGCTACTTTGGGTTACATTATTGAAATTTACATAAGGATTTCTAATTTTATTGAATATAAATTATAGCCTATGCCACTCAGAAATAAAGTAACTTTATACTGGTGAAATCATTTTCAAAATCGATTTAGTAGATCCAGAGATTACTCCCTACAACCTCACAAACTTTACCTCTTTATAATATTAGTATAGAAGTATAGATTTGTGTACACATTTTTAACCGACTTCAAAAAAGGAGGAGGTTCTCAATTCGTCGGAATCTTTTTTAGGGTTCCGTACCCAAAGGGTAAAAACGGGACCCTATTACTGAGACTCCACGGTCCGTCTGTCTGTCACCAGGCTGTATCTCATGAACCGCGATAGCTAGACAGTTGAAATTTTCACAGACGATGTATATCTGTTGCCGCTATAAAAACAAATACTAAAAACCGGCCAAGTGCGAGTCGGACTCACACACGAAGGGTTCCGTACCATTATCGCAAAACACTGCATAAAAATCACGTTTATTGTATGGGAGCCCCCTTAATTTATTTTATTTTAATTTATTAATTATTATTTTTTGAAGTAAATATACAACTAAACATTCTGTGAATATTTCAAGCGTCTACCTGTTTCCGTTATTAATATCGACCAAAAAACGGCAAAAATATCACGTTTGTTGTATGGGAGTCCCCCTTTAATATTTATTTTATACTGTTTTTAGTATTTGTTGTTATAGCGGCAACAGAAATACATCATCTGTGAAAATTTCAACTGTCTAGCTATCACGGTTCATGAGATACAGCCTGGAGACAGACAGACGGACAGACAGACAGACAGACAGACAGACGGATCGCGAAGTCTTATTAATAGGGTCCCGTTTTTACCCTTTGGGTACGGAACCCTAAAAACCGGCCAAGTGCGAGGAACCCTTAGTGCGCGAGTCCGACTCGCACTTGGCCGGTTTTTTAGTATTTGTGTTTATAGCGGCAACAGATATACATCATCTGTGACAATTTCAACTGTCTAGCTATCGCGGTTCATGAGATACAGCCTGGTGACAGACAGACGGACCGAAGTCAGTGTCGAAAAACGGAAAATAAAAGGTACCAAAGACACCCCCACATCACAGTCTCCACCACCTTTGATTGACTGGTAGAGAATGCCTTGGGCATTAAGGCCACCTATGGTCCTGTATGTCGCTGTATGTGGTCTGTTGTCGTTGTATAAACAAATCTTGTAAACATGACCAAACCATCTAAGCACACCTTTTAAAACACAATGTTGTCTTATTACATCAAAAACTACAAATACTTCAATAAAATAAAACATAACACTGTTTTTAAACACAATTATTTATTAGGTAGGTCTACATTGAATAGAAAATGCATTACTGATTAAGGGACAAGTGGTCAGTGGGTTATCTTAGGGGCGGCGTTTTAGGAGTTGGAGTATACGCTTAGGGGCACTATGACCAGCAAAGAAAACCAAAAAAAAATTTTTGGTTAAAAAAAGTTTTTTGGACTTGGTGAATTTTCATGAAATGTTTCTTTTTTCCGATAATTCCCAAATTTATTGCAGTACCGGGTTGAATTTGACCATAACACTCATTAAGGTTCTGAGAAGCATAGCCCTACGACGCACCGTTTTCGAATTATGGGCCTCTGAATTTTATTTTATTTTGCATAAAACGCATTATATTTCCAAAATGGTAGCTCGGATAAAAATCTTTTCAGGAAAGTAATTGTTGCTCTAGTCGATAACTATGAGATGATGTAAGAAAATCAGAGAAAATTTAAAAAAGAAATACTTGGTAAATTTTTTTGTGTCGATCCTTCACCTTGCGTAGCTATAATAGGGGCAGTGGACTTAGTCAAATTTTCGAAGATTTTTATTTAACACAATTCAGCCATTTTTTTTTCGCCATCTTATTAACCTTGTCCATAGAAGCCATTTAAGCTCTGAGACACATGGTCCTATGACGCACCGTTACCGAATTATGGGCCGCCGAATTTTATTGTATTTTGTATAAAAAGGTCTATATTTCCAAAATGGTAATAACTATAGTGTTCATGTTGGGATGCTGCTAGCATGGTTGTACCACAGGGGGAGCTAAAATTTAGTTATTTTTTGCCTAGGATACACCATTTTCGAGATATTCGGATATATAAATAATAATATTCGGCGGCCCATAATTCGGCAACAATGCATCGTAGGGCTATGCTTCTCAGAACCTAAATGGTTTTTATGGTTAAGGTTAACCCGAAACTGCAATAAAATTAGAAAATTTCCAACAAAAAAAAAACGATAATTTTTTTAAGTCCTCGTGCCATAGTGCCCCTAAGGCTACACTCCAACCGAACAAGACATAGCTAAACTAACATATATCAACGAGCTCCATGCTGGACACGTATCATTGTTTTCTTACACTCGAAGGAAGATAGAACATGCAACAGATGGCAAAATTGTGGTGAACGGTGAACCATTTTTCATTTTTAAAGGATTCCATTTCTGATTTATAATCAATGGTGAATGGTGAAGAAGATGGCTTCTTTTCTTCAACTCACTGCCATTCAAAAAGCCAGTATCTGATCCTGTAGACAAATAATAAAATATGAGTTCTGAGTTTTGTAGAGTAGGCAGGTGCTAGCTGATAAACAAGAATATAATAGAAATACATTTACTTGACAGTCAAAATCCACTAGCAACAGAGTAAATTACAGTAATGAAATACAAAGACAAATTGCACTAAACAGGCCATACTGAAAAGGTTACCAACTCAGCATTTGCTGTTCGTCAGACACCCAGCACTATTTTTCAGTTGGCACCCTGAAGAAGAAACCCCAGACCGATGGTACCTACAAGATGTAAACTATTACATCCAATATTATGGTGATTGTCTCGGGAACCAAAGTCCCTAAAAGGCACTTGTTTTTCTATTGTGTTTGCTAATTAGCACTCAAGGGGTTAAAGTAAGTTTTTGCATTTAGAATTGCATAATAATATTAATAAACACTTACCAATATGCAGTAATAGCAGATTTATTAATCCTGTGGATGTCTTTACAATGGGGTGTTTAACAGAACATAATTATGGTTTGGTCCTTCCATACTTTGATAATAGTGTATCCTATAACAAAATTATAATATTCTGTTAGTTATTAACCAAAAACTGGTGTGCGTAAATAATGAGTAGGTAAGTATATTGTTATATTTTCTACAAAATAACCAAACTATTGAGAATAGGAATATAGATAACATTCTTTAAGCCAAGTTTCATTTGTATACGTATAATAAATTTTCCTCAGTTCAGCCAAAATGAGAGCTGAAAGAAGCACAATGTTCTTAAATTATTCTTCACGCCAGAGGACTATATCATCTCTGTCAAGCTTTTCCGGTTGCGATTAACTTATAACTTACTTATTAACTTACTTGTTATTTCCAATTACAGCTACTTCATTATTTGTAGGTGCCGCTCTCTTGAAGTTGGGCAACAAATCATTAAGTATTTACAGGATCCAAATAAAATTGTAGGCAAATCATTATTTAAAAAACAAAACATTGACTTTGCTCCAAAATCCATATCGTCCAATTCGTCTAGGCTACTCCTCTTTCTCACCACGGAGAGTTTTGAAGACAGTAATTCGTGATAACCTTGTGATAGCGGCAGTTTTTGATAACAATCTTTAGGTCACGATTACATATTTGTAGATATTTGTAAGCGTCTCTTTATTCATAGAATACAAGGCAATCCTTTTGTCACACAACTCACAACAACCACACAACAACTTTATTGTAAATTACTTTAAAACAACGAAAATAACAAAGCACGCTAGTAAACAGAGCTCATATGACCAAGATGTCAGGTTATAAATAATCCGACATATTTAAAAATACAAGCTTACAACGTAAAAACGTTTAAATTTAGTTACGAGTGCAACCTCTTTAATTTGTTTACATAATAATGTGGAAAGTCAAGCCACAGGTAATAAATTATATCAGACTCAGGCTTTTGAGATGCTTTATAATGTCGGCTATTGGTTTTGATTTTAATATTACTTTTTTGTCTTTAATCTTATTATATTGTTGTAAAATACACTTAAGAAAATAATAGTTTAAATGTTTGACATGAATGTATAGTATAGTATATAATTCTATTTGGATTTTATATGAAATAAACATCTCATGATAATTTTTATTTTAAATTTTAGTGATAGCAAAAACGACATCCTAAAAACCTTTTTTTTCTTCGAAAGCAATCCTATATCGGTTCATAGATAAATATTTCAAATCATTCGTTCTTTCCCAACACTACCCGGCATTAAATTGATATCGTTTAACTAAGGTGAGGGTACGATAATGAGAGTTCTCAATAAGAGCTCGAAAGAAAGTGCACTCAAATTGAGGTTGTTTTGTAAAGGATGGGGGTAGGCCACCAGAACTGTCAACCTTTAAGTATTTGTTAGTATGAAAAATCTCATTCCTTGGGTATAAAATTAATAATCAAAATCTACATAATACGTTTTTTAAAACTACCCCCCCGTAACATATTTGGGTAGTTAAAAACTCAATTTGGCATTTATTAAGTTTTTAGGGAAGCATTTTACTTTGTGCCGGTAACCTAAAATTTATTATTCACGCGAACGAAGTCGCAGGCGGTTTATTAATATTATAAATGTGAAAGTAACTCTGTCTGTCTCTCTGTCTACCTTTTCACGCCAACCACTGAACCGATTTAGATGCAATTTGGTTCGGAGATATTTTGAGACCATGGGCAGGACATAGGATAGTTTTTATCCCGGCAATCACACTTAAGGCAGTGGGAAGAGGGGTAGAAGTTTGTTTGGAAAACCGATATAAAAAATAAACTATTCGAATTACTAATGCTACGCAGACGAAGTTGCGGGTACAAATTAGATGATTATATTCAAGACTAGCTGTCTTGAATATAATCATCTAATTTGTAATATGCTTGTTTACAAAGTGTGCTTATAACTAAAGTTTTATATTTACTTTCATTTAGTTTTAATATATCACAAGGTATTTTGTTATAGAATTTAACACAGTGCTCCATGAAAGATGACTGTACTTTAGCTAGTCTATAAGATGGTTGATCTAACTTATCTTTATTTCTCGTAATACAATTGTGTCTATCACTGACTTTACTAAAAAGATGTATATTTTTCCTTATATACATAATATTTTCATAAAATTATGAATTTCTTTTTGAGCAAAACAATATAATGTTCATCTCTGCCTCGACCAGACAATTTACAGTTGATGTAAGAGGAAAATATGACATATTATTAAAAACTAAAATTAACACATTAACAAAACCGCCATCATCAAACTTGCTTGTTAGACAGGATGTGTTTTCTAATGACAAAGTTAATTCGTTTTTGGATTCCTATTGAAGTGCTCTCTAGAACTGTCAAAATGTCTGGCTAGTGTAGTGTGTGTAATGTGGTCGTTGCGTTTACGGGCAAATATAACCATGTATGTATGTTTCTTTTACTAACCGATTTCCTAAAAAGGAGGAGGTTCTCAATTCGAAGGTTAAAGTTTTTTTTTTAATGTTTTTTCGTGCACAACTCCGTCATAATTAGACGGATTTCCAAAATTCTTTTTTTTTTGATATAATTTACTCTCGAGATGGTTCCATTCTCACCAAATCAGAATCTTATGATGGGATCCCATGGCAATCGAAGGAACTCCTCAAATATTATAGGCAGACACATAGCGATTTTGGTATTTTTAATAACATGGCAAGCATTTGCACTCAGAAAGTATAATTTACCTGTGAAGTGGAACTGATGAAGAAGACCACAGTCGGCCACATTGGCCACTGGTATATCTCCTTAATAAATATGTCATGGGTATAAGATTTCTCGAATAGATAAGCGACTATGATGAAGCAAATACAGATAAATGATTTCCTGAATAAAACCAACCTATGTCCTTCCCAGGGTCTCAAACTATCTCCATACAAAATTTCATCTAATTGATTCTACGGTTTAAGCGTTAAAAGGTAACAGATAGATACACAGACAGAGTTACTTTCGCATATACAATACTAGCTTCTGCCAGCAGCTTCGCCCACGTGAAAGACTAAAATTATCCCAAGGGAACATATTTCCGAGATAGAAAGTATCCTATGTGCTATTCCAGACTATAATCTATCTCTGTGCTAAATTTTATCTAGATCCGTCCAGCCGTTTCAGAGTGAAGAAGTAACAAACATACGAATATTTGTATTATTATTTCCGCGCGATTTTTTTACTGCAATGCGTGCAGCTTCGTACAATTCCTAAGATCGCAGAAAGTGCGTCACAAAGGGCCTCATCAGAAGCCTTAAGCCTTCTGATGAGGCCCATTGTGAGCGACCACGCCTCTGTCCCGTAAGTAATCGCTGGCAACACACACAGGTCATAGAATTTCATTTTTTTTTTTTTTGCTTTGAGAAATGCTCATGCATACTGTGCTACCACGGGGAGATAGCGCAGTTATGTGGCACTCTAACCCACTAAAACTCCACGATGTCCTACTTTGCCGCTTATGGCGGGAACACGGGAACGTGGAAGCATACATCCGCGAACCCGCCGCGGCTGTCCGTCACCGGACCCTCCTTTGGGGAGTAACCCCCGTCACCGGCGTACGAGAACACGGTGTACGCCGTGACCACCCCAGGAACCAAACCGGCACATGGGCATCAGACGACCCCGTGACGGGTCAGGACAGTGCCGCCACCTACCACTTTTCGGCCGCAGGAGATAGGGAGAGCGGCCAATGCTATACCGACACTCCTCCTCCCCTGCGGCCGCACCGCGTCCGCCATCAGACGGTGGCGACCCCGTGCAGGCCGCGGAGGGTAGGGCGAGCGGCGCACCGTAATTCTCTCCCGCCGCGGCCTCCAACCCTCAGCAGCGATGCCTACCATACCACATCGCGGCCCGCCTCAGTTGCGATGCCGCCCATACGGCACCGCAACCTACTTATTGGCCGCTACGTCGTCGGCTTGTCGGCAAAAGCCCTGACGAGCGGCCCCTCCTCGGGTTCCTCTTCGCTTCACCGTGGTTGTCCAAGCCACGGCTACTGAGCCCCCCCGCCTCGACAATGCGGGAACCCACCGGGGGGGATAGACTTTCATCTTGAGGCATCTGTCTGCCCAGCCGAATCAGATTCGATGGTTGATCTTTTTCTCGAAGTTAGACCTACCTAACTGGACCGTTTGTCTGAGGTAGATATAATCGTCCACAACTTCGAGTGTAGAGTCTCCAATTTTGATAGGAGTGGGTGCAACATGGGCATTCAACAGCACCTTGGTTTTGTCCATGTTCATTTTTAGACCCACTCTTTCGAAAGTTCTACTGAGGTCATCCAGCATTATACTGAGGTCTTCTATGGTCGCAGCCATGACTATTATTTCGTCGGCAAACCGAAGGTGAGTGATGTGCTCACCATTGACGTTGATGCCTAGCCCTCTCCAGTCCAGAGCCATGAAGACATCCTCCAGTGCAGCAGAGAACAGTTTAGGAGATATGACATCTCCCCCAAGTAGCACAAAACTGCATTATAGGATGTCACAAAGGGTAACATCGGTAACTTTAGCATTTATGAAGACTTATTACAGTAAACTCTAACTGCAATGGCTGAAAATTACGCTTTCACCTGTATAATAATGCTTTTATGCGTCACGGAGACAACACTGTAATGCTGCAAGCGTTACTAAAGGTATGCAGTTCAGTGTAAGTACTGTAAGCTGCAATTAAGCATTTTTATGGACTTTAACTCAGCTATATTCTGAATTGAAGGCCACAAGTGTATCCTTAGACTGCTTGCATTTTATGAAAGAACATTTGAGTTACTATAATGCAATCAGTTATTCTGTGACTTCAATTAACAATGATATTATGCTTCTTGTTGCACATAGTTGAACTTTAATTGTGTTAATCAGCTTGTTACATGTAATCTTATAATAGCACTTATATAGCCCACATGATCACTTTGGGTGAACTTATATGATGTTAAATTACAGCAAACTGCTATAAATTAGCTCACACGTAACCTATGATCCCGGTTAGAGCTGAATACTTGTACTAGCGTCGGCAATTAATCTACTAATGCAGTTAAGTAAGATCTTGTAGACTTACCTTTTTAGCGCCCCAGTTTGAAAAAAAATATTACGAAAATCGGGGGAGTGTTTCTTGGGATGATGTAGGTAACCAAATAACATAAAAGGATAGACACAACAGACGTATAGTTTTGTAAAATAAATCCATGGATCCCTTGATTATTTTTTTTGCGTGGGATATCATCCAATGACTTCTTCCGCTCTGGGTGAAGCGGGAGGGCGTGTCAGACTTTTACTGAATAAAACCCACCCGTGTTCCTTCAGTTGTTTGTGCCAGGGCCGCGGTAACACTCTTTCAAATTTATCCGCGACCCAGACAGACATCAGCCCTGTCGGGCTCCGTCAATTTAGCTGACATGTCTTTGAGGAGCGCGTGGAA
This sequence comes from Anorthoa munda, assembly GCA_945859665.1. NCBI lineage: Eukaryota > Metazoa > Arthropoda > Insecta > Lepidoptera > Noctuidae > Anorthoa > Anorthoa munda. The sequence goes on along the minus strand of OX243917.1, from coordinate 7,137,984 downwards.
CACTACGCGCCGTCGACTCGGGCCTGGTCCTTATCGGACGGCGAGCTACCCATTACTTGCCTTACGCTTGCATTACGCGCCTACGGTGGCCGGGAATCGGTTTGCGACTCTCGACGCCCAGGGCGTCTCCTGCGGTCCTCCGAAGTTATTTAACAGATCTTTACCAAATTAAACTGGAACCAATCCGGGACCATACTCTTTCAAACAAAAAACAAATCATCATATATATATTGGCTATTAGAACACATTTCAAGCAAAAAAACCGGCACTTTTAAATTTAAGTTCCTATGTCTTCTAGAGCCGTTTTTTGATCCACTGTGCGTCGTGAGGACTCGCACGCGCATGATGGCGTCCACCCTGAGGAAGCCAAATTGGCTCTCCGCCAGATCCGGTCCCACCCGCACCAGCTGCCCAACGAGGCGGTCTGCAATAACTATTTCAAAGAGCTTGCCCACCTCATCGAGCAGCACAATGGGCCGGTAAGCGGACGGATAGTCCGCTGGGCGCCCCGGCTTCTTAATGAGGACCAGTTTCCCCGTCTTCCAGCGAAGTGCGAACTGGCCCCTCTCTAAGCATGCGATAAGGAGCCCCCTTAGTCGAGGCCCGAGAGCCTCCAAGGCCAGAACCCAGGCTTTTCCAGGTAAGCCGTCGGGTCCTGGGGCGGTATTTTTGGCATTCAGCCTACGTACCGCCACTCTCAGTTCTACCTCGGTCACCTCAGGAGCACTGTCGTCGTCGTCGGTGTGGTCCACATCGGGCACCGCAAGAGGTGGAGCCATGGGCGGGGGAGTATGTTCCCCTTGCGAAGGGAACTGAGTGCCGCCGCGGCCGGAGACTCTGCGTCAGCGGGGGCGACCATGGGCGGAGTTTATACCGCACCATTTTGTAGGGGCGCTCCCATGGATCCCTGTTTAGAGTCCCCAGCGGGCCTCGCGGGCCAAGCCTTTGGCCCACTTGATCTCCGCTCAGAGGGCGCTCCTCACCGCTCTGTACCCCTCGTACAGCTCCACCTCAATGGCTTCCGTATCCAGAAGACGGTTACGGAGCCTGCGGTGCCTGGTGTACCGGCGTCGCGCAGCAACGCACACCTTTTTTTTTTTTTTTTTGATCTCGCTGGGAAAAAATGCATTACGCATACCCGCCCATTGGGGGAATGGGGGGCTATGTGGGACTCCCCGGACTGACTGACCCGGTATACCCACTAAAATAACCCAGCGGCACTCCCGCATCGTCTGAGTGGAGGAGGACTGGGAAACCGGCACAGCCTTTACTTCCAGTCCTCCGCCGACGACCGCCCGCTTTTACAGCGGGGCCTTCACGCCCCTCCCTTAGTGGAGGGGCCCGGGAACGACCGCGAGTGCTAGGCCGTTCCCGCCCGACGAGGGTGGTGATTGGTGCAATGCGGACGAAGGCGCCCCCGCACCATTCGTCCGCTAATCACCACCAGGAGGAGGGAGGAAACGATTATACAACCCCCTTCTTCGCCTGCGGAGCGGCGGCGCGAGAGTATCGTCCTCCCGCGCACGCTCCGCCGCCTCCTTTTGCCACATCACGTCCTCGCAAAAAGAGGCAACCGCCACCCAGGCCTCCTCACTCCCCAGCATGGAGTTGACCACGCCGGGCAGTGAGAGGTCCTGCCCGACAACTCCTGTCAGGGCACGGCGCAGCTCAGCCCAGGCTGGGCACACCTCGAGGGTGTGCTGCGCCGTGTCCTCTAACGCGCCGCAGTCGTGGCACGCTGGGGTTTCCTCCCTCCGGATCCGGTGCAGGTGCGTTCCGAAACAACCATGTCCGGACAACACCTGCACCAGACGGAACGAGAGGAAACCGTGTGACCGCTCGAGCCAGCCCTGCAGGACTGGACCGAGCGCGTCCAGCGTCCGGCGACCAAAGGCGGCGGTGGCGAGGTCCTCCGTCCAATGGAGGACGATGGCGTCCCTCGCCTCCCGCCGCACGGCCTCCCGCTCTTCCGCGGCGGTGCGCTCACCCAGCGCCTTCTGCCGTGCCGTCCACTCGTACACTCTGGCGAGCACCCATGCCTCCAACTCCCAGGGAGGGGTGCGGTAGGCCCTCGCCACCCGCTGTGCAATGGCCCTTTGGGGCCTGCGGATGGCAGTTGCATTCTCCCTCCTTTGGAGGGAGTCCGCCCAGATGGGTGCCCCGTAGAGCGCCATGCTCTTCAGGATGCCGGCATAGAGGCGCCGGCATCGGTCCTTGGGCCCTCCCAGGTTTGGGAGGAGCCATGAGAGGGCGTCCGCGGCTTTCAGCAGGCGCGTCGACAGCCCGATGAAGTGCGGGCCGAAGCGCCACCTGCTGTCTAGCACGAGGCCCAGATACTTCATCTGGGCCCCGATCTCTATCCGGACGCCCTCCACGACGATGTGGGCGTCTGGAGGGCGGCGCTGCCGAGGCCCGTGGAAGAACACGGCCTCGGTCTTGTTCAGCGCCACCCTCAATCCTAGCCGGCGGATCCTTCCTGCGACCAAGGATCCGCCAGCCGAGGCCAAACAGGCTGCCTCCCCAAAATTCCTCCCCCGGGCAACGAGGAGAGTGTCATCCGCGTAGCAGATAACACTCGTGCCCGGGAGGAGGGCTCCACGCAGGAGCCAGTCGAATCCGATGTTCCACAAGGGAGGCCCTAGCACCAACCCCTGTGGAACACCGGACTCCGCGCCGTAACGCCTGATCTTGGCCGTCTTGTCCACGAGGAGGACCTCACGGTCCTCCAGGTAGCTGGCCAGGATCGCCCGCAGATATTGGGGCACTCCGTGGTACCGGAGTGCCTCCAATATCGTAGAGTGGGGCACGGAGTTGAAGGCGTTGGCTATGTCAAATGACACCGCCAACACTCCGCCCCCCGACTCCACCGCCTCCTGCACTTGGCCCCTGAGTAGGGCCAACGCGTCGACCGTCGAACGCCCCCGTCGGAAACCGAACTGGGCGTCCGACAGGTCTGGCCCTACCTCCCGCAACAGGCTATTTAGCCGGGTGGCGATGATCCCCTCGAACAATTTACCGACCTCATCGAGCAGAACGATGGGCCGGTATGCCGAGGGGGAGTCCACCGGACGTCCCACCTTCCGGAGGATGCATAACTGCCCCTCCTTCCAGAGTTTCGGGAACCTCCCAGCCGTCAGGCATGCGCTGAAGAAGTCCCGAAACCTTTCCTCCATGAGGGACGCTGCGATGGCCACTACCCATGCGGGGACGCCATCCGGTCCAGAGGCCGTCTTCTTCGCGCGGAGGCACAGAACCCCCGCGCGAAGTTCCTCCGCCGATACCGGAGGGACCTCCTCCTCCGGCGGAGCCACCACCCCCTTTGGGGGGTTCATCGTTGGTGGGGTGAAGTCGGCCCTGCGCGGAAACAGGGACCGGACGACCCCATCCAGCAACGCCGGCTCCAGGGTCTCCGTCAGTGGGGGACCATAGGGGCGCAGTTGGTTCCGCGCAGCCTTATATGGCCTCCCAAACGGTTCCCTGTCGAGGCCCTCCAGCATCTCGGCCCTCGCCGAATCCTTGGCGGCACACATCGCCGACTTGAGGACCGTCTTTGCCTCTAGGTAAGAGGCGTAGAGCCGGTCGTCCCCGGCCTGAGATCGGGTAGTGCGCCGCCGACTTCGCGTGTAGGCCCTCCTGGCCTCCACGCACGTGGCCCGCAGCCCCGCCAGCTCCTCCGACCACCAATACACGGCGCGACGGGGAGGCGGACGCCGTGACCGAGGCATGCTGGCGTTGCACACCACGGTCAGGGACCCCTGAGCTGGACCGCTGCGGCGTCCACGTCCAGGACGGGCTCGACAGGGGGTGAGAGCCCACCGCGGGAAGGGAGATTGGCCTGAGCCTGCGATGCGTGGTGTACCGGCGTCGCGCAGCAACGCACGCCTGGCGTAGAGCCGTAAGCTCCGGCGACCACCAGTACACCTAGCGCCGGGCACGTCCTGGCTGGACCCGGGGCATTGCCACGTCACATATCTCGGACATGGCCTCCCGGAAGCATTCCGCCTCGTCGTTGATGTCAGCAGGCCTATCCGGTGATGACACCCAGGCCTGCACGATCGAGGCTTCCAGGAGGAGCTCCCGGTCCAGCTGTTTCAGTGCTCATCGCGGACCGTTCTGGGTCTGTCGGACCGGCGCGCTTGGGTTCTGGGTGGAGACGTCGAACCGGTTATACCAGTGGTCGGAATAGGTCTCCACCTCCTCCATGACGCGCCAGTCGACGACACGCGCGAGCGGGGCTGGCGAACGAAATATCCACCACCGATTCGCCCTGCATCCGCACACACGTGGGGACAGAACCCTGGTTGAGGACGACCAAGCCTGTCTCCAGAACCCAGTCCTCAACCATCCTGCCCCGTGTGTCCGTATACCGGGCACCCTAAGCCATGAAGCCCTTGCCAATGCCACCCTTGGCATTGAAGTCCCCAAGGACGAGCACAGGGAGGGAGCGGTACCCGACGACAACGATTTTCAACTTCGCAAAGGAGTTGTGGAACTCGGCGAGAGTTCGGTTCGGGGAGAAGTATACCCACGGCACCACGATTGCACCACGGCAATCTCCCCGAACCGTGCTGCCACGCAACCCTGTCCTCTCTTGACACCCTCGAGGGATGGGGTTCCAGTGGTGGTCGACGAAATTAGGGTGCCCGGTGAGGGTCCTGCTGCGGTGGTTTCGGCAACGACGACGGCTGTGGAGGCAGCAGCGGTAGCGCAAGTGGCGGCGGCTGCGGCGGTGACGGCAGTGGTGGTGGCTGCGGCGGTGATGACGGTGGTGGAGTGCTTGCCCCTGCGCCTGGCCTTGGCGGGTGGAGCGCAGGTCTTGCTCCCGGCCCGGTGATCGGTTGGCTTGCCAGCTGCCGCACATATGACGCAGTGCGGCGTGGCATTGCATGTACCAGCCTTGTGACCGAGCTGACCACAGCGGAAGCAATGGTCGCTGCAGTCCACCTCCGAGGTGCATTGAGCGCGTCCACGTAATTGCCTACATGGCAGCGGAAGCACCTCAGAAGTCTGGGTTCCAGCAGTTTCACCTGCACGGAAACCCAGCCCACCAAGAGCCTTCGGCCCTCCTCGGCTATTTTTTGGGCTGCCGAGACAGGACCGCTCACCGTTACGGCTCGCATCCCCATGGCGTCAGGGCGTATGTTGCCTGTCCTGACCTGCTCGGCAGAGCACCCCCCAGTCCTAGCGACGGCGGCTACCACCTCTTTTTCCATCACAGAATCGTCCAGGCCCAGAATGCGCATGTCAGCGCACTTGGTGGGCCTTGTCACTCGGGCCTCTTCCGCATTAAGAGATGCCCTGAGCCTTTCGGCCAGAGCATCGGCGGTCGGGCCGCTGGCCGCACCGGGGATTTCCAGCATCCGAGCCCCAGTCGCGGTGATCCTAACTCGGATGCCCTCGGTGACGCCGAGCTCCTCCAGGTTCACCGCCGCCCTCGCTTTGGCGAGCACATCGCGGTAGGACACGCCCTTCTTTTCCGCTTCCGGCTGTAGTGTAATCACTACAGCTGTGGATTTAGGGGCGCGGAGCTTAGCCGCGACGCTTCGCTCCTTGCGCCGTTTTTGCCTCTCCTTCCTTTTGGCCGGCCTTGCTGCCTTGCTCGCCTTCTTCTTCTCCCCGGCCAATTTCCAGTTGGTGTCGGCCGCAGGAGTTTGGGGCGGCTGACTCGCCGCCCGGGCTGGAGCCCTCGCTGCCTGTGAAGCCATTCCGCCCCCTTTGGGTGCTGATTTTCCCGGCATCGCTGGGGTCGACCTCGCAGTTTCCGGCATGGCCTCGCGATTGGCTTATACCGTCAAGCGCGGTTTGGCCGCGGTGTTCATTCCACATGTCTTAGTTTACTTACGTTTTATAATATATTTTTCAAATTTCATCCTTATAATTTTTGAAACTGTATTAACTCAAGTTTCCCATTTTATGTATTCTTTAACACCTGAAAAGCTTACGATTTGTTTTAACATCCAAAACTATTTTATTATTTTATACTGACATTTTTATCTGACATGACATCATCTCATCATCTGCCTGCTCTTATCCCATGTTACTTGGGGTCGGCGCAACACGTTTGCTTCTTCCATACCGTTCTATCCCCCGTCATGTTATTACTGACTCCCTTTTCTTTCATATCACTCCTCACACAGTCCATCCATCTTTTCTTTGGCCTTCCTCTCCCTCTCCATCCATTGACATTATTTTATGACATGACATTGTCATTATTTTATTTTCTTAAACCATAGACATAAGATACCATTCTCTATAGCTTATTAAGCTCGTTGTACATTATATTGTTCATTATAAGGGCAGCGGCAGACTGCGCCTCTGTAAACCGTTTTTATTCGTTCACGATTTCTTAATTGATATTTGAATTTAAAATTTAGAAGACATGTCGGAACGAAGAAAAACGGGCGTCACTTTTTTAGTTTGGAATCTGGACTGAACGCGAAAAGTGCGTTTTCTGTTTTTTTTTACTACTTAGTACTACGTGGTGTACTATTGAATCTGAAAATCTCTTTAAAACTATTATATATAAGGCCTGTGAATCTAACAAATCTGTGAAATGCAATAAATATTATTTATTGAGTGTGTTACTGGTTCTTTAACTTCGACGGTCACCGCTTCATATCAAAAGGGCTTGATTGATCAGCATATTAAGCCACAGCCTGACCTCCACACTCCTAGCTGCCTGTTCCTGCACCAGTGCTACTGCTACTGCTACCTGCCTGTTATCCTGACAATTGGTTCAAGCCTTGACCATCTGTGTGCCAGCCCATTCGTCCTGCTGGCTACCCTACTGCCTACCTAAGCGATTCATCTGCGAGCTCATCTGCCTACCTCGGGCATTCCACGCCTTCGTGTCCGTCCAGCTGCCTAGCCTGCCTGCCTGCTATGAAAAACCTGCCCACGTCGTGCGAAGCCGGATCTTTAATTTCTTTACCTATATCCTTTTTCTTATTTTTTTTTACTTTATTATTAACGTGGCTTACGTATAGTTCAACTGAGCTATACGTAACGCTACATCCTTTGGCCCAGGGCCGCATTTTTTTTTTTCCCTGGCTCTCAGCTAGCGGTGGACGCAGGACGATGGCCTCCAGAGCAGAAAACCGACTCTGGAAGGCAGCAAGCTCCTGCCGCGCCAGGTTCAGCACCCGGTCTTCTACAGGCACGGGCTGACCTTGCCCATGCTGCGCCCCCCCCCTGCGGCATCTCCCGGGGGCCAACTCCTATGAGCCCGGCCAGGTCCACTCGGAGCTTCTTGTTCTCCTTTTGGAGAAGCTCCATGTCGGCTTTCAAGCGGGCGACCTCCACCCGCATTTCGTATATTTCATACGACGGAGGCCCGACATGATTTGCCTCCGCTGCCGCGATAATGGAGGCCGTGGCCGCGGATATGGCCTTGTGTTTAGAGGACTTATTCCTCTTCAAGGCCACATCTCGGATTGCGGCTGCCACGACCTCTGCGAACCTGACCGCTCGCTCCGAATCCAAATCCTGCTCCGAATCCAAATACTGCTCTCGAATCCATTTCACCGCCGGAAAACCCGCTTGACGGAGTGGCGTCCCTCTCCGTCAAGCCTCTCTCTCAGCTCGCTGGGCAGCCTCCTAGGCGGTGAGCCCCCTCCCCACTCCTCTATCTCGCCCACCACCCCACCTACTGGTGGGGATCTTCCGGGCCGAGGCCAGCTCGTCATCGGAGGGTGACCCTAGACCATCCCCCATCCGGGGGCAATTCCTGCTGAGACTTTAGTGGTTCACTGATGATTAACCTACAATATTTGCGTACATGTTACCCAATATCAAGCTTAACAGGAATCTGTGGCTGAATTGTTTCACACAAGAACTACCTACTCTTATGAACTCGTTACTGATTTATGTACCAAGAGTGGATACTTAAACAGTCCATGCCGTTTAATTGTGATTAATAAATGGCAGACAAGCAATGACAAGACAAGCAATGTGCACTGTATAGTGCATATTGCTTGTCTGCCATTTATTAGGTTCTAAACTATGTAATATAACATATTAACAATTTTTCTTTGTTTAGTCAACGAAAATAACAACTGGATTTCAATAGAAAATATAATGATTTTATAACAAATGAAAAATAAAAAGATTTTTTTTTAATAATATATCATCAATTTATTTTATACTATAACTTTCAAGTAAGTAAACAGTGATATTTTGAGAGCGCGTGAAAATTTTCTCTTAAATTCATATACTATTTGACAATAAACTCTCTTTCCCAATTGAATTTCACGCACATGGAGGAAAAAACAAGGTCTTTTTTACCGAAAACAGTATTTGTCTATTTCATCACAAAATCATAAGGAGTAGATTGTGATTTTTCAATTCCATAGAAGCATTAAAAAATTTATAGTTTGTACCTTGTGCTGAAAAATAGGTAACAAGAACTCTATGAATCGGCCATTGTGGTATAGGTAAAAGGTAACACATACTCTAATAATCAGTGAATGTTCAGCTCTTGGGATGGGTTACCTTTAATAATGCTCAAATAATGCTGATAAAATGCAAATAGTTACAGTTATTCAGCTAACAGTTGTTTAATTTGTGCCCAAACCAGGGTTATATCAGCTGAAACATCGCCTCTAATGCTCTTATTCAGAAGGCTTGTACAGCTTAGGATTCTATTATGGACAGTGATTCAGCTAATATACAGCACTTTTGTGTTACTCCCAGTCTCACACCTCGCTGCAGAAGAATAGGTTCCAAGGTCTGACTCTGAAGTCGAACTGACATGGTAGCGTTTTTGTACAAACATTTTAGCACCTCGATGTATCGATAGTCGATTTGGCACCGTTGGGGAGACTGCAGCCCAAGTCTCGATCAAATCGAAGGCTTTCTCGTAGTCCACAAACGCTACGCAAAGAGGCAGGTCTTCTGTATATGTATCTTTTTCTTTTTTCTTTTTGCGAAATTCTCATGCATACTGTTCTACCACGGGGAGATAGTGCAGTTATGTGGGACTCCAACCCACTAAAACTCCACGGTGTCCTTCAGTGCCGCTTATAGCGGGCACACGGGCACGCGTTAGCACTCACCGCGAAACCGCCACGGCTGTCCGTCACCGGATTTTCCTATGGAGAGTACCCCCCATCACCGGCGCACCAGAACACACTGTACGCCGTGACCGCCCTAGGGACCAAACCATCACATGAGCGCCAGACGACCCCGTTAATAGCACCCTTGGTCCCTCTGTGACGGTTCAAGTTCAATGTCCCCGCCGTCTACCATTTTTCGGCCGCAGAGGAAAGGGAGATTGGCCGACGCTATACCGACGCTCCTCTGCTGCTGCGGCCCCACCGCATCCGCCATCAGACCCATTTTAGGCCGCGGAAGGTAGGGAGAGCGGCGCATTGTAATATCGGCACTCATCTCCCGCCGCGGCCTCTAACCCTCAGCCGCGATATCGTATCGGTATATCGCGGCCCGCCTCAGTTGCGATGTCACCTAGGCGGCACCGCAACCTACATTCTGGCCGCTACGTCGTCGCTTTTCGACAAAAGCCCTGACGAGCGGCCCCTCCTCCCTTTTCACTTCACCGTGGGTAGCCATGGCTTGGTCACCGACCAAGCCATGGCTACTTAGCCTCCCCACCTCGACAATGCGGGATCCCACCGGGGAGGCTTCTATATAACCTGGCGCAGCGTATGTATGTAGTGTTCGGTGCTAAAACCTTTTCAGAAACCGGCTTGTTCGGGAGGCTGGACATGGTCAAACCTGCGCGTGCGACAATTCGTGATGACTCTTGAAAACAACTTGTAGACATGGGTAAGAAGTGAGATGAGCCTATAATTTTTCAATCGGAAATTGTCGCCCTTCTTGAAGAAGAGTACCACCATACCCGTGCACCATGCCTGTGGCGTTTTCCCTTCGAGTGTGACGGAATCAAACAGCTTCTGAAGGGCCTTAAGTACCGGTTTTCTACCCGCCATAAGGACTTCGGCGGTAATTCAGTCATCACCCGGCGCCTTGTTGTTCTTAAGTTGTTTCAGAATCATAATAATCTCGTAGAGGCTGACGTCCGGGATGTCTTCGGTATAGTGTCGGGTCAATCTAGCTCTTGGGTCGTTTGCTAGATTCACAACTGGTTTGCTGATTGACGTGTTCAACTGCCCATTGAACCCCTCGATCTCCCTCAGAAGTTCTGGGTTGGCGAATACGATCCTACCATCGTCGGTCTTCAGTTTCGTGAGCTGGCTCTGCCCAATAGCTAGATCACTTGTAAACAACTTGGAGCCCCTAGTTCACTCAATCGCGTCTTTAAGTCCCGCATTACCATGGTAAAGTGAGATTTGTACCACCATGGTTCTGGCAATGTCATCATACATAGTCTCTAATTCGTCGTCGGGGTGTGCCGAGATCGGGGCGTAGACGTGTACAACCATCAGCGAATTCCTTGAGCATATTCTGAGTATAAGGTACGCCACCCTGGTCGACACACTCTCGATCCACACTACGTTGGCCACAAGGGACTTGTGGACGATAAACCTGTCACCATCCTGGGACTACCGGTCACCCTCTCGGAAGTAGAGCAGGTATGGATAACGGGATATAAGACACAGGCTTGTCTTTTTTCCGCTAAAAGGAGTAAATTTTTTCCGGCTCCATCTTGCCATGGTGTAACCGTGCCGTTAACGAACCATCTCGGACTTCTTAGTGTTACGAAATGATTCAGTGAGACGAAACCTCAGTTAGCTGCAAAAAAACTTGGTGATTCTCTCAAAGGTGAGACGGTACTTCACGCCTGAACAACTTGCATTAAAAAAATGTTCGGACATGCATGGAGTACCGCTTTCACCTCTGGGATGGATCTGCCGAATACCAGCTTGATGCACTTGAGTCGATTGACAGACCACGAGACTTATTGGAAACGATGCACTGGTCGCGTCAAAGCTCCAGAGCCTCGAACATCGACGCCGAGTTGCCAGCATGTCGGTTTTTTATCGGTTACATTTCGGGTAGTGTGCGACGGAACTGCACAATTTGATTCCACCTAGCCCTTTCCATCATCGGACTACAAGACGTTCGGCCATCCGCCATCGGTACATGGTGGACATCCCACCCATACGAACAATGCGTTTTACTAATATTTTCATTGTGCGCACAGCTGAGGAGTGGAATTCCCTTCTGGAGTCTTTGTTCCCTGATAGCTACAATCTTGGGGTATTTAACCAGTCCGTTAATAATGTTCTAGTTCGCTTTCAAGTAGAAAAGTTTATGCTACCTTCGTCTTAAAGTGCTTTTTTACGGTTGCATGTATTAGACAGCTCGCAATGACGTAGCTACAAAAGATTTGATGTGTTCTAAATTGACAAAGGAAAAACATTGAAAACTTACGAAGGTATACTAGAGTGTGTTTGGTTATGTACATATTCTCAATGCTTGGTGATGGTCTATAAATATTGTGACTGTTCCAAAAAGACCCTAGGGTGATAAAAATTTCGATTTTCCTAAAATGCCCTACATTTAGAGTTAAAGTCAGCTACTTCTGAAGAAGTAGAATCAGTGCCCCTCCACCACAGTATTGTAAGGCACGACTGATTCCTGACTTGGACACTTTGCCACCGACTAAAAGTGAATTCTAAATTATGTTTTGTTTTGGTTGGAATTCAATGATATAAGATTATAACTGGGAAGTGGTTTAGAAGGATAAAATCTAACTAAAGGGATATAAACTAAATTGTTGCAATTAACTAAAGCTTGTGAGAAACCCTTTTCATTAATGTATAGACTATTTAAATCAAAAACAAATAATGGTCGCAGATAGTGAGAAAATTCAAGAATTAATACAAATACAAGTAACTAATTTGGCAGAGAGATTTAACTCTAGAAGTAACTGGAGTTGATTAGATCAACCCTCCTACAGACAGCCCAAAAGCGCCCAATCCGCCATCATTTGCTAGGCGTCGCTGGTAAGAAGAAATGATGAAACAAACTTCCCAGTACACATTTCTGTCTGTTAGCCCTAAGGACTATATAAGTAAAACATTAGTGATGTATGAAGTTAATTAGACAAAAGGTTTGCAAAGTGCATTATTTACCTAACGAAAGAAAGTTGTTGGAGCGCTACGCTTGCGTTGGTAAATACGTTTACTTGAATAACGTTAATGAGCTCATTGACAATAGTCTAGATTACCCACCCAAGTGTCGTGCGACCGCTTTACAGCAGCTGGCACGTCGTACGTGTACTGTTGGGCCTATATTCGCAAGTTCTAGAGAGAATCTGCTGCGGTACCAAGAGTACAGGCTCCCTAAGCTCTAGTATGCCTAAGACAGTGGTCAGTTTTGTGCCTAACTTCCTCTGCCATTGAGCGATACATGCTACTAGAAATACTGGACGCGTGCTATGGTAAATAGCTCTCCGTCGACCTAACACCCTTTACAAAGACAATACAAAAATAATGCAAGCGTATCGTAGACTCAGTCAAAAGCAAAACTCATTGCGATAGGTACTTGCCGTATGGCAGAGCGGATTTATTCGTCGCACCTCATGTCCTTAGTCTGCCCATTTTATGGATATACGGGGCCGCTAGGCAGCCATCCAATGTCGTGTCTCGCCAAATAGTGACGATTTAGTATTGCCTACAATTGGCTTGGTGTGGTTTTAACGATACACGTTCCCTAAGCGTCCTTGGACGATGTAGTTTGGGGTTTATTTATGAAGCCTACCGTTGGAAGCCTACCCCTTCTCCCTGGATCTGTGCGACAACAAGTATTACGCGTTCGTTTTTTTTTTCGTATTAAAGTATTCGACCTTCTACACGAACCAGTATTTGTCAACAAGCAATTGGTTGTCCTACGTTCCCAATTAAAGGTAGCCATGTAGCCTATTTTATACAATTAGTTAATATTAACGGTACCGCCTTCCATGTATGTTATGTCATTTAACGCTTAATAATGGTCCATAATTAAATAGAATGAGTAATTGTGTAGTGTATAAATGATGGAATAGGGCATGTAAGTGTGATGGAAGACTTCACTGCTTCCCTAGACCAAATGCTAGTGACAAATATCTGCCAAGGTGTGGATTAGGAGATAAATATAAGGTCACGCCAAGCTCGAATAAAAGAGTACATTAGTGAATTGTCCCTACCTATGTAATACAATGATTAAAAACTTACCCAATCATTCTGGCACTCACTCACACAATATTAATGATGAGACGAGACACACGAGATGGGACTAAATTATAATTAACTTATTGACTACCACTCGTTTCTACGATAGCTACTACGATACGAAGCTCGCGAGTGCTATTGTGCTTCAACTTGCAAAAAACGACCAGCCGCAAGTCAGTGATAAATTAACAACCAGAATAAGCTGGCTTTATATTAAATTGAAACTCCGCTCTATGCAAGTCCAGTTCATAGTCAGTATTTTGCCTCAAACCGACGTGTGATCAGTTGAACCTACTCCCTAGGTTTAGCCCCACAGTACTCAGCCTTGAGAGCAGTGGTGGCCCAGAGGTATCGGCCGCGACTTACAAGTTGTAGGTCGTGGGTTCGAGCCCAGGCAGGCGCTTTACTTTGTGTAAATTATTTCATCACCACTGCTCTCAAAACGGTGAAGTAAAACATCGTGAGGAAACCGGCATGTCCTAGAACCAAAAATTCGAAGACATGTGACATCTACCAACCCGCACTGGGCCCGCGTGGTGGATTACGGCCCATACCCTCTCACAGAGAGGAGGCCTGTGTCCCAGCAGTGGGAACATTAATAGGCTGATGATGATGATGACTCAGCCTTTTATGTCGTTTAGAATGTTTATGGATGTTTTCTCTTTCCACAGAACTACTCACACTCATTGAAACACCACGCCTCAACTGCAAGCCCCTCAGTTGTATTACTTACTTACATCTTACCTATCATAAAGTAATTATTACGAGTAATAATATGGTCAGTGTACGAGTGTTCGTCCTCGTGATCCTGGCAGTGAAGGGGCTCGGTTCTGGTAAGTTTTTTTTTTTTTTTTTTTTTATAATTTATAGGCTCGCGTTTGACCACTATCTCGCCTGATGTTAAGCGATGATGTGGTCTACGGTGAAGCACGCTTGCCTAGAAGAAACCTATTCACTCTTGACTTAAAGACCCCAAGGTTGTAGCTATCAGGGAACATAGACCTCCCCCCCGGCTCTGTGCGTATGGGAGGGATGTCCACTATGTACCGATGGCGCATGGCCGTACGTCTTGTAGTCCGATGATGGAAAGGGCTAGGCGGAATCAAATTGTGCAGTTCCGTCGCACACTCCCCGAAGTGTAACCGATAAAAAAAAACCGACAGGCTGGCAACTCGGCGACGATGTTCGAGGCTTTGGAGCTTTGAGGCGACCAGTGCATCGTTGCCAATAAGCCTTTTGGCCTTTTGTTTTATTGCCGGCGCCGTCTGATGCAGGTCAGCTTGTCTCAGTACTTTAGTTGTCACGAAGCTCACACAGCTCCTCCGTAGCTGAAGGCACTGCAGCACAGCAGTTCACGGCTAGCTAGGTCACGCATGCGCACTTAGAGCCTCCGCAAACGAAGGACTTTTTATCGGCCGATAGTTTGGTTGTATCGGGTTGTTAGCACACAGGGTCAATTGATGAGTCGGGTTGGTCGTGAATGCGCAAACTAGACAACAGTCAACCGACTGACTTTTTGAAGAGTGTTGAGAAATTTACCTATATAGTGAAAGTTAAAACAATATTTCTCCATGTTATTGTTGCTTTTATACTACTATGCTCGGGGCTATCTGAGCTGTCGGCAGACTAAATAATTGGCAAGAAAGCGCGCGTGATAAAACCGCCATCCTGATTTAGCAGTCAGCAGATAGTTTGCCGGTACAAACGTTTGGAGGAAATCGTGTAGCTCATTAAACTCTTTTATCGGCCGATACCAATTCGTTGTAATGTTTGCACTTGCATACTTCCTCATACTGATTAAAGGCCCGACCAAACTATCGGCCAATAAAAAGTCTATACTTTGCGAGGGGTTTCAACTTCGGTAAGTACAGTTCTCGCCAAACTTCTTGGCCACCTTGATGTTGGCTACAATGGCTGCGCGGTAGTAAATCTCATACAAAAACAGTACCGCGCCGCGCCTTGTGCATCGGAAAGCTAACTTCAGGGTGGCTAAGAAGTTTGGCGAGAACTATACTAACATGTAGGGCATTGTAGGGGTAGAAGGGATCGTCCACAGCTCGCCACGCCCGCGCTATGCTCGAACGCGTGGCTGGGAAACTGACGTGGTACACCTCTCCGTGCACATCCTACATAGCAGTGGATGATGGATTTCAAACCGTTTGCTCTCAGTTCCAAACCCTTCGTTACAAGAATGCCATTTTGCCGAAATGCCACTTGCGCAAAATACCATTTGCCCGAAATGCCACATTCCGAAACTACCATTTTCCCAAAACGTCACGATTTGTACACGCTGCACTAAATTTAGGTATGTCACTTAACCGAGTGACAGATTTCCCTCAGTCGGTTCTAGCAGTCGGTTCTAATTTGCGTTGGGTCGTCTCTTGTACAGATTCGCTACATTTACTCTGCTCGTAAAGCTCTACTCGCTGGGCTAGTGTTCGTACTTTTTTTAAATTGTGTTCACACTCTCAGCTATCCAACGGACCTGTCTTAACATCCACAGGTGTCTTCGTCAACGATGTGCTCTCTCACGATTGTACGACTGCACTATACTTATTGTTTTAGTTCGAACATTCCAGCACACGTGGACCAGTCCGATAAATTTTGTGTACAAAGATTCTGATAAATTTTTAGACACATACATACATTTACGAAACATACCGCTGGAGGCCAATCGCTACGCGCTGTATTATGGAGTTGGTAAGATTATTTTTCTCAGAAATATAGTCCTGTCAAGTTATTAGAATTAATTGACAAATTTGATAAAAGCCGCGACGAAATTTTAATTTGAACATTTATTTATTTTGTATTATTTGCACATTTTCTATGTAAAGTATGTATTGTATATTTGGGAATTGGCAAGCTTAGCGTAGATATTATACCATTGGCTACTAGATCATGAACCGATGACTTTTATAAAACGGCTAAAACTAAGAGAATCGGTGTTGTGACGCAACTTGAGAGAAGCCTATGTCCAGCTGAGGTTATTTACTCGAAATCGAACAATGAAAGCTCGAAAACCATTGCTTGATTGTACCTATTTGGAATCGACAAATGATGACAGTGACAGTACATGCCTCGATGCATCAAAATCTCGAGTAGCTTACTTATGTACCTGTTCTGTAAACTAATTGCAGCACTATACATGTACCTAGTCAGTTGCAAATGCAATCCATAAATTAGCTGAATAAAAGAAAGGGGATCCTTTATGACAATGTTCATTCCATTCCAGGTTGCCTGGAAGAGATCGCGGAATGCGATAAGGCCGCCCATTGTATAGTATTAAGTTTATTTTTTATTGTTTATTATGG
Source organism: Anorthoa munda (assembly GCA_945859665.1). Taxonomy (NCBI): domain Eukaryota; kingdom Metazoa; phylum Arthropoda; class Insecta; order Lepidoptera; family Noctuidae; genus Anorthoa; species Anorthoa munda. The sequence continues at coordinate 7,121,540 of OX243917.1, read as the reverse complement.
TGTACAATAAAGTGTATATAAATAAATAAATAAATAAATTATCACTTGTTACCGATAGATGGTAAACGAAGTCGTAGCAGTCCGTCCGTAGATAAGAATAGTCCTGGTCCTATTTTTAACAATTACTATCAATTGCAGATGGTTCGCCAGCACATGATATGTTACCATTAGACAGTTTGATTCCTATCACAAAGCCATTGAACGAAGATAGCATCACGCTTAATATTCAATTACTTAATGGTAACATTATCTGTTCCGCTAAAAGAATCATGAACGGCAAGAAGGATATGAGTGCATACATATTTGGTAAGTACCACTATTTTAATTAGGTTCGCGTGACGACATCATGTGAGTCAATGCGTTGCGTCCTGGTTATGATGATGGCAGAGCAAACGTGCTATTTGTTGGGACTTTATTTCTTTGTTTGGGAAAAATATGTTTTGTAATTTGTTTTCCATAGAAGATAATCATTAATTCCAGGAATACACACATGTATCTTACATAAAATAATATATTTTAGTATTGAGCATACGCACGTGTACCTAACTTAGCTGAGTTTGCGGCGTTCTTCGTTGGTGGGATCTTCCACTGCTCGCCACGGCCTATTAGTGTGGCTGGCAAATAGCGCAGCTGACGTGGCAAGCCTCTTCGTGCCGACCGTACCTTATGGTCGAACTTAGGTTTTTTTTTTCTATTAATTAGTATAGCTCTTAAACTAAACATGCTTTGTGAAGCAGACGCATCCGCTCGCATGTTTCATCACAAAATATCTACAAATACGCTAGGTTAAAAAGTACATCAATAATTCAATATGTATACTTTTGATCACGGATCGCGGTCGGGGAAGAATGAGTAGGAAGATAATGCTTGGCAGAAAAGTCTGCTTTGTAAATTCGCAAATTCTTAAATTCTGTATTACAGCAACGTTCTGTCATTACATCAGATCCTGATGGTACTCCCTGTAGGTACCTGATGCAGGCATTCTTTCATTCACTTTCAAAAGTGGGCACTAAGCCTAAACCGCGTTATCTAGACTGAAGCACACCATTTTACTGAAGAGTTGTCTGCTCAACACAGGTAGGTATCAAAGCACTAAGGAAGGATTTTGCTGCCGGTGGGCTATTTCATCACACACGGCGCGGCGTGACGATTTAACGATTTTTTTATGTTTCAGATAATAATACTTTTCGCCCCAAATGTTTAAGTCATGTTGTTACCATGGCACCTTGTTATATTAGTGTTGATTTCGAGGATAAATGCCCAGGTACTAACCCAGTATTACTTTACACATTTAATTTAACTATAATTGACGCAATGCCACACGCACTTTGTGTACGCTAAATAAACGAAGGCTGACGACCAGTCAGTGATTTTATTGTAGCTATGTAAATGCCATTAGACGCTCTGTTCATCATGCGACGTGACACACGTGTGGGGGCCTGGTGTCCTGTAAATTATAAGATCCTAATCTTTTAATAAGATAAACTAAACTGTTTGACGTGGCTGGCCGGCGACGCGACACGCGGCTCCGCATTGCGAAATTCACCTGCACCACCACCAATTAACACGTTTACTAGGTATACATGCCATGCATCGCACTCTTCTGGTGGACCGGAAAACAATCCAGGCACTAACAAAAAAAAAAATTATCTACTCGAAAATAACCCCAAATTCAAAGGGCCAAACATTTTGGAAATTAGTTCTAATACAAACCATTTCAAGGAATCACCCGCTTTCTAAGTATTATGAGAAGGTGTATCTAACGATAAGCAGATAGAACTTTTAAATTATATTAGTATTATTTCAAACCAAATATCTGTTGCGAGCTTTATGTAAAGAGGTGGATGTTGATCCTCATTACAATATACAGGTTGAGTTTTTCAAGTGGGCCTGGATGACCAAATCTGAAACTATGAGAAGTGGCAAAAACACTCAAAGGAGTCACGAGGCCGATTTTGATGCAAACTAAAACTGTATCATTGGATTTTTGAAAAACAAATATTCCAAGCCAGGAATTGAGCCCGTTAATTTTGAAAAAAATAATACACAAGCTGTATTATTATACCATTCGGTAGTGTCGCTAATAAGAATCACATTTTGTGAACGACTTGAAAAACGCATTCTAAGATCATCAAGTGTATATATTGGATTTAAAAAGATTTTATTATACAAGTTTTTTATATATAAACTTTTATACATGTGTTGGGGGTATATGGATAGCGAAATTAAACACGAATGTTGCAGAGAATAATTTGCTTATTTATTCGTAAAAGATCCTTCCTTACATACTATTTTGGAACATTCAGTACGTGCGGGCTACACTATATTTCGATATTTTATTGACCAATGGGAGAACACTGATTTCCTAAACTTTAAACAAATCTTGTAACAATGATCTACGAAGAACGCGCACCCATCTCACTCTCGCGCGTGCGCGACGTATAGCGCCGTCTGTACGCACACTATAAATATTACCGGCGCTGGCGCATCTCTTCAGTACGCATTTGGTTCCGAGGCTGGCATGTCGTCTGTTTGTGCTAGCGTGCGGCTAGTGTTTACATGTGTCGTAAGTATGTAGATACGGGAGTCCCACACATGTTTAAGATTCGTAGTAAAAATAAAATTCAACACTTCGTTTTTTCAGCAAGGAGTTTTGCTAAAATGCAATGCACAAAACAAGATACAAGTTTGACGTGTGAATCTCCAGACGAGACATGGCCGGAAGATACAGTTCATCAATGGTATCAACGATCATTAAATAGTATCAACGGTACGTATCTTTTTAACCGACTTCAAAAATGTGTTTATGTTTGTCCGTGTTTTTCTCGCGTTTGGCTGAACCGATTTTGATGCGGTTTTCTGAAAAGTATTTGTTACATTCTGGAGAAGGTTTTGGTATACAACAAATGGATACCCCGTGACGTCGTCCGCATGGATCCGTTTTATGTATGTATGTTTGTATATATGTAGATAGCCCTACAAATAACCCCCAACAGCAGCCATGGAGATAGCCCTACAAAAGACTCCCCTCGACCTGTACATACAGCAAGAGGCGGCGCTAGCTGCTATCAGGCTAATGCATATGGGGCAAACCTCACAAGTCCACACGCTAAAATCCTGGACCGGGCGATTGAGTATCAACCTCTCGTCGCTGCTCCGTGTGATAGAATACAAAAACAACCTATGTTCAATAAAAATTATAACATACACACAATAAAGGAAGAAAGGGATCAGTCAGGAGCCAATGAAGTGCGAATGTACTCAGATGGCTCAAAAACTAATAACGGTTCAGGTGCTGGCGTACACTCCCTTGACCTCAACATTAACTTTCACATACCGCTAGGCACACACAGTTCGATATTTCAATGTGAATGTGTCGCCTTAACACAAGCCGCAAAAACCGTAAAGCGTTTAGGTATCCAGAACTACAGAATCAGATTCCTATCTGATAGTCTGGCTGTACTCAAAGCTTTAGGAAACAAACTGACTAACAACAAACTAATCTTTGAGTGCCACCTCGCCCTGGAGAGTATATCGAAATCCAATCGAATCACCCTCCGGTGGATCAGGGGGCATAGTGGATCCCTAGGCAATGATGCCGCGGATGAACTTGCGAGAAGGGGCGCCGAGATGTTAGTGCTAGGCCCTTACCCACTTATCCCCTTGCCTTTCTCGCAATTTCGTGCGTGGATTCGTCAAAGATCAACAGAACTACACAATAACAGATGGTCACGGACTGCAGACAGTCAAAAATGGCTTTGCCAAAAGTTCACCCGCGTCTCACTAAAAAACTCCTCAGCCTGAGTAGAAATAACCTCAAAATAATTATAGGGACAACAACGGGCCACACCCTTCTTAACAAGCATTTATTCAACATAGGCGCCACAGACAGCCCACTTTGCAAAGGCTGTTTTAACGCCGAAGAATCAGCCGCCCACGTAATCCTGGAATGCGAGGCAGTGGCTTCTCAACGCGAAGAAATCCTCGGAACAGTGAGGTCGCTCCGTGATGCCTGTGAAGCTCCCAGGAAGCTTCTGTGCTGTTGGGCGGAGCTAGGTTGGCTATGTTAGCCAGCACGCCCACGCACAACGGACCAAATGGGAGTCTAAGTGCGGAAAAGGGAGTCCCTACTACTACTACTTGTATATATGTATGTTCGTACACGCATTACTCTGAAGGAAGTAATTGGATCATGATCATTCTTTTTACCTGACTGCCGAAGGAGGATAATGTGTTTATCAGTCTATGCGCTGACCGATTGTGATGATTCATACGTCAATCGATTCGTCTTAACTCTGCGAGTGTACTGACTGCAATAAAATGAAAAATGAAAATAGAAAAATGGCGGATTTTGTGCGCCATATTGTGGGAAACAAAATTTATTTTTTCTTCCAAACCCATCGTGTGGGGTATAAAAATTAAGGGTTTTAAGAAGCGATTTCAAAAATATATAACACTTATATGTTTAAATGTACTTAAATATAAAAAAAAATAACTAAAAACCTAAAACTGGGTTGGAAAATCCTCATTGGATGTCGCCCTGGGGAGGACGGAGGGGTCTGTCAGACTCGTACTGACTAAAAACCACCCCGGTGTCCCATCTCACACCTACGCTGGGGGTCGCGGGAACAACGATAGTTCCGCAACCCCCGATCTCGGGTTAGGGGTGGAGTGAGATGTTAGACTCCCCCCGCAACGTCTGAGAGGGACGCGCGTGGAACACTACGCGCCGCCACCTCGGGTCCTGATGTATGTGGGGGCGACGGACGTCCCAGAGTCCGTCGCCCATGGACCCATTTAGGGGGACTGGAATAGGGCGTTGTCCGCCCTCCACCGACGCCCGAGGCGTCTGCTGCGGATCGGGTGAGTGGATGAAATCTTTCTCTCCCTCTCCGCAGCCTCCTTCTGCAAGACGACTGTTTCGCAGAAGGAAACCACAGCGTCCCAGGACTCCTCGCTGCCGACCATAGACTCGACTACGGCCGGCAACGACACGTCACTGCCTACATCTGAGATGAGGGCACGGCGTGGCTCCTCTCAAGCGGCACACTGCACACATGCCAGCGTATGCCGCGACGTGTCCTCCCGGCAATTGACGCAGTGGTGACACCGAGCGTCCGGCTCCCTGTCGTTTCGGGTGACGCATGTACTTTCCGAAGCAACCATGCCCCGAGAGCACCTGCGTCACCCGAAACGACAGGGAGCCGTGCCTCCTCCCGAGCCAGCGCTCGAGTACCGACCGGACCGCCTCGATGGTGACGAGGTAGGGCGTGAAAGCCTGTCCCGCTATTCCGCCACCAGGACCTCGTGGAGCTGAGACCTTCGCAACTCCATATGTCGCTGCATAGGCCCTTCGCCCGCTCTTCCTCGCGCCACCGATACAGTGATGCGAGTACTTTCGCCTCCAGGTCCCAGGGCGGGGATCCAACCAGTACGCAAGCCGCCTCGTAGGAGATCGTGCGATACCCCCTGATGACTCTGAGGGCCATCGCTCTCTGCGGCTTCCGCAGAACTGCGATGCTACCGGCCGTCAGGTCAGCCGCCCAGATCGGGGCCCCATACAGGGCCATCGATCGCACGATCCCTACGTAGAGCCGCCTACAGGCCGCGCTCGGGCCCCCCAGATTGGGAAGCAGCGTTGACAGCGCCCCAGCCACGCCCAACAACTTGGGCGCCAGCGAGCGGTGGGCGGAGGGTTTCAGCCGGAAGCAATCTCGACTCTATCGCCTCTATATGGGCACCCATCATCCGCCCACACTGCATCATGCAGATGCGCGCGATCTTTTCAATCTCCGCATCCGCTAGAGCAGAGGCCGACGATGGGGCCGGAGATGGAGCCAACGACGGCGCCAGCGGTGGGCTCGTGACGGTAGAAGCTGACGTCTGGGCGGCGAACTGCCGCTTAAGGTCCTCTAGCTCGGATCGGAGACGGCCGTTTTCCTCCCACAACTTCGCCGTCTCTTTTATTATTTATAACTTTTTAGTTAATTTGTTTTTAGAATTAGGTACATTTAAACATGTAAGTATTATATATTTTTGAAATCACCTCTTAAAACCCTTTATTTTGATACCCCATACGATGGATTTGGAAAGAAAAAAAAAACCCCACAAAATGGCGCTAAAATCCGCCATTTTTTTCTTTTCCAATTTTAATGTAGCCAGTGACACTTGCAGGGTTAAGATGAATCGATTGACGTAATAATCATCAAAATCGGCCAACGCCTTTGGTCTCTAGAACGCCACATAGGAACAAACATACATACATAGACTGATAAACACATTACCCTCCTTCGCCAGTCGGGTAAAAATAATCGGTACAATCGGATGAAAATCGCTAGTTACGTGGCACGGTTTCTTTGTATGGGATGAGGCATCTGTATGCTAGTATTATATTATCTGTGGTTTGGGCCACATTTACTGCATAAACATCATAATGGCGGGACCAACTCTTGTAATTAAAAGATTCTACCACGTATATTTAGCACCCATTTAGTACTATTTTGTACCTATCCTGAAATTTTTGTACGTCACACGGCTTATGTGGCATTTCACGATAACACTGGTCCCGCCATTATGATGCGTCATAATGGCGAGACCATGCCTGTACTACAAAACTACAAATAATTAAATAATTCTGATTAAACCAGTATCTAGTACCGGATTTAGTACCTCCAAAAATCAACAGTGGTTGACGGAAATCCGAATAGCGTCATTGCAAAATATTTTTTTCATTTTTGACATTTTCTATGCCTGATTAATTTGACGAGCAATAATACCTCAAGTAAAAAGTTGCAGCTACATTTCGTGTAGACAGACGCTTTATTATAAATTATATTGTTGTGATACATTATGTTACTAGATAACGGTTAGGCCAAGGCAGGTAAATTATTATTAAACATATTTTATAAAGGTATTACTAAAAATAATCTGTACATCCTACTTATTAAATATGTCTGCAAGTCTGCAGTCTGCAATATAAATTTTAATATAATTTAATTTTTTCTACCTATCTATGTCCTTTATAGACTTTGAAACCATCCAACCGATGAGCCCAAACCAGTTTAATTAGAAAGGCAATAAAAATGCCAAGATGGTTTAAGACCAAAAAAAGCAATGAAGCGCCTGTAAGAATGTGGCTGCAACTTTTTACTTGAAGTGCTTTTGATCGTTTATTTATTCAGGCGTATAAAGAGTCAAAAAATAAAAAAAAAATATATACCAAAGAAACGACTAGGATTTCCGTCAACCACTGTTGATTTTTGGAGGTACTAAATCCGGTACTAGATACTGGTTTAATCAGAATTATGTAATTATTTGTAGTTTTGTAGTACAGGCATGGTCTCGCCATTATGACGCATCATAATGGCGGGACCAGTGTTATCGTGAAATGCCGCTTATGCCGTGTGACGTACAAAAATTTCAGGATAGGTACAAAATAGTACTAAATGGGTGCTAAATATACGTGGTAGAATCTTTCAATTACAAGAGTTGGTCCCGCCATTATGATGTTTATTTACTGCAGCTGTATTTATACTAAACAAAAATCATAAACATCGATGTCCAGTTTTTGTGTAAGTTCTAATCTAGTACCTAATTACTTGTAAGTAAGTATTTGAAAATTACAGGTTACATAATTGGCATTATACCATCGGGGAAAGGAGAAAAATCAAAATTTAAAATAAATCTTCGAGAATTTGACCATAATTCTATGATTTATAGAACAATTAGTGCAAAAAGTTTAAACTTATATTTAACTACTGACAAATTAAGCATACGTTTACGAGAAAAAGGACGTAAGTACAATTACTGTTAATCACAATTCATATTTTAAAGGCGAAAGTTTGTGAGTGTGTTTGTTACTTCTTCACACACAAACGGCTGGACGGATCTGGATAAAATTTGGCAGAGAGATAAACTATAGTCAGGAATAGCACATATGATACTTTTTATCCCGGGAGTATGTTCGTCGAGATAATTTTTGACATTCACGCGGGTGAAGCCACTGGCAGGAGCTAGTAAAATATAAGCAACAATCTTTTTATTAAGCATGCAAAGCTTGAGAAATAAACGACCATCTTAAATAGACTTTATGATAAACCTCAAGCTTTTAAAAAATAAAAAGTTTAAATTTTCACATATTAATAATTACTGTACATTTATGTATAGTTCTCGCCAAACTTCTTGGCCGCCCTGAAGTTGGCTACAATGGCTGCACAGGAGTAAATGTCATACAAAAACAGCACCGTTTCGTGCCTCGCGCATCCGGTAAACCAAATTCAGGGCGGCCAAGAAGTTTGGCGAGGACTATATTCTAATTGATTCGGAGTGCAGAATCTGGCCATGTCCTTTGGTGATAATGTTTATTATTACGTATTTTGACTAACAAATACCAATATATTGAAAAGTCCGGTTTTTTACTTTAGTACAGACCCTAACTATGCGAATTCTGACACCCATTTGGCCGGTTTTTAGTTTATTTGAACGCTTGTTTTAATAAGTCTTTCAATTTTATTTTGTACACTTTAGCATTTAACTTCACTTACATATCTTGATTGAATCTCCTAGTGCAGACGACTCAAGGAGCCCCAACACAACAGAATAACCTGTTTAGTGCAGGAGTTCTTATGGGGACCTTACAGATCCTGGGCAGTACCCAGTGTTATATTGCATATTAATACATTTCCAATGAGTCTAAAAATTATGGTGCTATCTTATCTGATTGAGGAGTTGCTATGGCTACTTTCCGGCTTCACCATCAGACCAGGGCCATAGTGCCATATTATTGCACCGTTTCCTAAGTTTTATTAGTATGTCAAAGATCATCATCCACATTTATAAAAAAAAGTGGAAAAAATCAAATGTGCACTCAACGAAACGGATAGCTTAGCAAACAAATGACAAAAGAACTAAACTATAATCGACAAAATGCAGTGTGTCAACTTGCTGAACAAAAATATCCTGTCTGTAACTACATAAACGCATGCCTTTTTTTTTCATTGAAAATCGTTTTCGTTTTTTTTTTTCAGATAAATACATTGCTAAATACAATAAAACGTATTCAGAATCAGATTTTATTAGCTTTAACTGCTCCAACTGTAAGTACAATCCGTCTAGAGACAAACCAAGTACCCTAAAATAATGGTGATTTTACTAAAACTACTCAGGATGCACAGCAAGCAAAATGAGCTCGAAAATGTTACCAGCAGGGTTATAGGTTAGGTTATTTTTAACCCCCGACGGAGTAAGAGGAGTGTTTTAAGTTTAATGTGTGTACCTGTGTGTTGTGTGTTTTGGTATCTGTATATGTGTATTTCTCACAGACATAGGATCTAACTAGATGACGCGATAGCATGTACTCGCGTGCCTAAAACGGGGTAAAGTTACAATTAATGATCGTAATCTGAGCATTATCGGCACCGGAAATCCACCGAAATCTAGAAAAATGCCTTTTTATGCTGTATTGAGCTGTAAAGAATGTAGAAAAAGTGGGCCGAGGCATTGGAAATGTTTTCTTTTCGGAAAAGAAAATTTGTTTTTAAATTGTTTGTGAAAAAGTGGCACGTTTGGTTTTCATACAGATGGAGGGACGTGCGTTATCTATGTAGATTTATGTCTGTGGTATTTGTGTGTGTGGTTTGTTGTGTGGCATCAAAGCTACTAAACGGATGATCCGATTTTGATTTAATTTATTTTTGTTTAAATGATATCTTTATCGGGAGTGATAGAGTCTGGCCAACGAAAGTGTGATCTGAAAAACGCGGCAAATTCAAAAAATCCTAATGTGGTATCACCAACTATACCTCTAGTTAAAATTTTTGATACTTGCAATATTTGTATTTATTATAATTTGTTTTTTGATTTATTGGCTCCGTTTGGTGAAGTGTGACGGAGCCGTGACTGTCATGGATATGAGTTAAAAAAAGCGTGTTTAGATTTATTTATTAGTATGTACATAATATTAACTCACTTAACATTTAATTTATTAATTACTTAATCATCATACTCAAAATCATAGTCCAAAAATTCAACCTCTAAGTATTCATCTGTATCTGAATCATCATCTACACTTATATACATTTTTCCAATACTTCTTCTGATAGGTGATCTCTTTGTTTATATTTATTTGCCACATTTATTACATGGTCCGTTAATTTTTCCAGTCTTCTGCAGTTATTCGGCCAAATGAGGAACATTGAAACATAAACATAAGAAAAGGTATCATCATATCGTAAATATATAACAATCAGCCAACATGGATCAAGATTATCAAGTCATACTAACAATCGCAATCACAGACAATACACAGATTAATAATGTTGCCAAACCCCAACTTTGAAAATACCCCAGATCACGCTTTCGTTGGCCAGACTCTAAAAAGAGAGATAAAAAAAAAACTGCAGTAGAAAATCGGTTCAGCTGTTCAAAAGTTACGGGCTTTTTCTGTTTGAATCGGGGTGTTCTCGCAAGATATCGTGTCATAATTACGTGTTCAATAGATTGTAGATCGAAGCGTGTCTACTACTACATTAATTATATAGCATGAAATAAAAATGTGGCGGGGGTTCGAGCATTTTGTTTGTGCGTAAGGTTATTAGTGCTAACTACCTGTGACAGCTAATGCGGTGTAATTACTTTACTTCATTCTCTAAAAGCTATTTTCAAATCGAGGTTTAAAACATGTTATAAATGCATTCCCAAGTATTGCCACTAGTGTGCGGTTGATTTTACTTTTTGTATTACACAGTCCGCTCACTGGAAATCGTAATGCACAAATGTAAATGTTTCACAGTCGCACACGCACATATAGGATGGATAGACCCAATAGGAGACAAAATCACTACGTATAACGAAACAAGTCATTCCTGGAAGCTCAATAAATCGGCCCGTGGCAGTATGCTATGTTGTTTACGATACAAAACTTACAAGCAATTACACACCTGGGTCGTAGAACGATTAGTCGAAGACATTACTGTACTGATGTATCAGGAACCAGGAAACCAGGATAATGCAAAAGGTAAGAGTGATATGCCACGCTAATCTCATTATGCGCTACTTATCTTTAAGCCAGCAGTTCATTGAGTGTCCGGTCGGAATGCGGCGGGGCGGTGGAACTAATGAGTGAAGTGAAGTTAGTAAAAAACTATAAGAAAAATATAGTGATGCAGCACGGTTTTTAGAATATCTTTTTGTCTCATCCAAAAATGTTGTAAAGTTTATATTATATTAATAAATAGAATAAGTACAGTATAGCAGTGCTTAATTTCATCCACCGCACACACTCGTCGCATAAATATGACACGAGTTCCAGAAAAACGGACGCCAAGCAGCCATCAGTGTACTTATTCCGGGATTTTTAACATAATCACAAAAAAGACGTTTCTTCTTGCCGTCGCTATACGGCGCTTATCCAGTTTAAATACAAATTGACGTTTACGTTGACGCGATTGAGCGTGAGTAAAAACTCGCACTACGGCCTCAGAAGTCGTCAAATAACGCATGGCTAAGCGAGGTACCCTAACACCGGCAAAGAACGAGTCGGACTCGCCCACCGACGCGGGTGGTAAATATATTTTTAGGAGCAGTAATTACATCCGGTGGACGTATACTTGATACGTCCACCGGATGTAATTACTGCTCCTACCACTATTAAAATAATGACAGCTATCCAGGTGATTACATACTGGGTGGAATTTTGAGTAAAATCAATACGAAAAAAGAAGGAGCTAGCTAGCTTGCTATTCGTGATAAAAAATCGAGATTGGCACTGATATTATTCTACCGCGATGGACACCATCTCAGGGAATAGGAATAATTAAGTTGATGTAGTTAAAATTACTATTATTATTTTAGATTCCACCACAGATTCTTCAGTAACGGTTTCTAAGTCTCACGAAAAATCACAAGTCATAGTTAATAAGACTGTGGACGAAACAGCAGTGCTGGATAATGTGACTGTTGACGAAACAGCAGTGCAGGATAATGAGACTGTTGACAAAACAGTAGTGCAGGAGAATAAGACTGTGGACGAAACAGCAGTGCAGGAGAATGAGACTGTTGACGAAACAGCAGTGCAGGATAATGAGACTGTGGACGAGCCAGCGAGAACAGTTGGACTATGGGGAGCGCTGGCGATAGTTCTGGGCGTTGCTGTTATTTTAGGCTTTTTGGTCATAGTCTACATGAAGACTTGCCACCGTGTGAAATCGAACATAGAAGTGTCCTCTCAGACTTATGTCGTTAAGTATTTAGATTTACTTTAACTTCGTACCTTCCTTTTGCAAATTTTCTATCTCATTACTATTCTACATTTATCTTTTACATAATCTAGTTTGACGTCAGACTGTTCGGTTTTTTTACTTTTTACTTTGTCGCAATAGTATATATTTAAATTATTGGTCACGACGAGCGTTATACCAATAAATAATACCTGACATAAAGTAAAGGAATACTGTTTATTGCAAGCTAATGCTGAAATGTATCTGTTGTTTGATGGTGTTATCATCAAATACATCTTACTAATATTATAAATACGAAATTTTGAATGGATGTTTGTTACTTAATCACGCCAAAACGGCTTTACGGATCTGAATGAAATTTAGCACAGAGATAGATTATAGTATAAGCTTATTTTTATCCTTGGGATTAGAATGCATTTACACGCGGGTGTAGCCGCTGGCAGAAGATAGTACCTACATAATAATCTGCACGCCCAAATAAACTAGCTTGCGACCGTCCGCCGACGTGATTGGTACCAACCACTAACACATCAGCTTAGTTCTGCTCTCTTATTTAATATGACCGAGTATAGGTAATGTTACAACAGTTTCAATCGACACACTGTCATTAATAACCTTGCCCTTTGTTTCAGACTACCGAGCCGTTCTACCTGAACCTTCTATTTCGAGAGGAATGCCAGCGCGAGATTTATGAGCGGGAGCATCACTACGAAGAGATTAATTAGATCGAGGGTAACTTTAATTTGACAAATGAAAAATGGTCGTTTTGGATCGTTATATTAGTGGGAACCAAAAAGTTAAAATGTAACTATAATATGTGTGTGTGAAACCATTTTATGCCCTAACCTCTTACCTTATGCTTCAAAGAAAAGTTATTTGATCTTGGCAAATCGGCCCTTTATTAAATAATTTCCTTTTACATATTTTTAGGCTTCTGTTCCCGTTGGGTGAAAACCGAAACCCTATCACTAAATCTCCACTGGAACCACTTTGTTTTTTGTTTTATTCTTGGTGTACTCGTAGTTATGTAGTTCTACTTTAGTAAATAATTTGTACATATACTTATTGTTTATTTGACGAGCAGTGGTGGCTCAGTGGTAACGGCCACGACTTACAAGCTGGTCTTGGGATTGAATCCAGGCAGGCGCTTTATTTTGTGTAAACCAAACCATTTCGTCACCACTGCTCTCAAAAACAGTGACGGAAAATATCATGAGGAGACTGGCATTTCCTAGAACTAAACATTCGAAGACATGTGACAGCTCGTGGCAAAATAATAACAGCCGCATGGGTCGATCTTCAAGGTTAAGCAACGCTTGACGAGGTCGGTCCGTGGATGGGTGACCATCTGCACATAGCGAGTTTCTTCCGTGATTCGGAAAACACGTTAAGCCGTTGGTCCCGGCTGTCATTTGAAGATCTTTGACAGTCGTTACGGGTAGTCAGACGCCTGAAATCTAAAACCAGTCTAGGCAAAAGGTATCGTGTTACCCAGTTACTGGGTTGTGGAGGTCAGATAGGCAGTCGCTTCATGTAAAACACTGGTACTCAGCTGAATCCGGTTAGACTGGAAGCTGACCACAACATAGTTGGGAAAAGTGTCAAATCTAGTGAGTAAGTAATTATAATGTGTCATAAACACGGTCATAAATAAGTTTGTTCCAAATTGTAAGCCAATGTCTAGTCGTTATCCCCCATGGTTTGATAAGTCGATGATGCGTCGATGGTGCCCGCGAGATGAAATGGAACTAAAATTAATTGCAAAACGTTGTCAAAATTTAGCTAAAAGTTTATACGGTCTTTATATGAACAACCTAGAATCTTAAATCAAAGATAATCCTAAACTGTTCTGGACTCACGTTAAGACTAAGCGCGGAGGATCTAGTGTCTATCCACTGACAATGACTGACGGACAGACCACAACGTCTAATGGCTCGACTATCTGTGACCTTTTTGGTAATTATTTCTCATCTGTCTACATCCCTGAAAATAACACAGGATTTAAGAGCGAGTCAAGCTATCTAAGTTCACTGGAAACTAATAGCCAGTGTCTAACAACCCCAGACTTGGACTTGGATTCTTTACTCAGTAAACTGCAATCTCTGAACGTTGGGAAAGGTGCAGGACCAGACGGAATCCCACCACTATTTATTTCTACCTGTGCGTCGGTATTGGTCTCTCCATTACTTAAAATATATAGGATGTCTTTAGCCACCGGTACCTTTCCATCCGAGTGGAAAAAAGCCAAAATCGTTCCAATACACAAGTCGGACAAAAAAGAGACTATCTCAAACTATCGGCCCATTGCGATTCTCTCCACTTTCGCCAAGGTATTCGAGTCAATTATCTGTCCCCATATCCAACATCATTTTAGCCTTTATCTTAACGATAATCAACATGGCTTTGTAGCGTCAAGGTCTACTGCCACAAACCTAATGTCTTTTACGGAGTCCCTGATAGATACTATCGATTCGAATAAGCAGTTTGATGTGATATACACCGATTTCAGTAAGGCGTTTGATAAAATCTCCCACTCCATACTGATTAAAAAACTGGCGACATATGGTATCACGGGACCCTTGCTGAAGTGGTTGGAATCATACCTCGCTAACCGTGAATTTTATGTTGTGGTAAATGGTTTTCGCTCTACCAACAATTATTGCATGACTTCCGGTGCCCCAAAGGGTTCCCACTTGGCCCCCATATTATTTGTCATTTTTATAAACGATCTTCCCCACTGCTTTCACTTTGCAGAGTGTTTTTTGTACGCGGATGACTTAAAGTTTGCCAGAAAAATCGAATCATCCAATGATATTGAGTTTCTACAGGATGATCTGAACAGAGTTATTGATTGGTGCAAGAATAATAAAATGGAATTAAACCTAGATAAATGCTACCACCTGTCATTTTCTAGAAAGGTTCACCCCATCCATTCCAGCTACTTTATAGACAAACATAAAATCCATGAAGTAGAAACTATAAAGGATCTAGGAGTTCTGTTTGATAAAAAAGTTACTTTTGTCCCACACATCGAAAACACTATTAAAAAAGCTTCCAAAATGTTAGGATTTATACTACGCAATACCAAGGATTTCAAACAAGTCAGCACTAAAAAATTGCTGTATAATAGCCTGGTCCAAAGCATACTGGAGTATTGTAGTGTTGTGTGGAGACCGCATTACGCCACTCATAAACTTCTCTTAGAAAGGGTCCAGAAACGATTTCTATGGCACCTTGCTTTTTCCAAAGGGAAAAGCAAGCAGTTGCCTTCTTATGTGTCCCGTCTGCAAAATTTCAGAATGCTCTCGTTATCGACCCGAAGAGAAGTAATGGATGCCCTGTTTCTGTACAAACTCCTTAGAAAGCAAATAGACTGCCCACAGTTGCTGAGTCGCCTCAAGTTTCGTGCCCCAATCCGCTATCCTCGAAATCCCATCACTCCGCTTTACCCGCCCTTGCGTAGAACTGTCTTAGGTGCTAACTCACCAATACCGCGAATGTGCAAAATATTAAATAGCTGCAGTGACCTGATTGACGTACACCACGATAGCATAGGCAAATTTTGTAAATTAATTATTAAGTACTATTCGCACAAATATGAGATGATATGATTGCCAATTTGTTTATTAATTTATATACTAATTTAATGTTATTTTTTTCTTATTTTTTATTATTATCTAATGTGAATCATATAATTAATTTATTCAGTTGCTATTTTATAATCAATCAATTTAATATTTTTAATTTATTTTATTAATCTTGGTTTGTTTGTTAAATGCCTCGATTTAAGCTTAGTCGTAGAAAGGAAGGAAAATATTATTCATTATCCTTAATTAATTGTAATAATTTATATTTATAATCAATCTAATACGTGCATGTGGTGTTGGCTTGTAATTAATTGTTGCACTTATAAATGTATATCGTGTAATTATATGGAATGTAATGTGTAAACAATTGTAAGCTAACCTGAATTAAATAAATAAATAAATAAATGTAGGACATTGCCGTTACGCTACAATTGTCATCTTAGCATAATTTAGCTATAAGAACCTTGTATCTTTAGGATTAAGACATTATTATCTTTAGTGTCACTCTGTCAGTTAAATAAAGGTATTTTTGTAAACTCTCCGATTGTCGTTAACTTAATTGGCGCAGCCGGTAGGATCTCTGTAGTCACTCAGTATAGTATAAAACTCTACAAGCTGCTGTGACGTCTGTTTCAACAGTTTAACAGAGATCGCTGAACAAACAAATTTATTGAGCAACTTCATCGAGAGGCTGACGCTGAATGTGGTGATAATAGCCCAAAGTGGAGATGAGAGTAACTTCGGGAGTGTGAGTAGAACTTTTTCAAGATCCTTTCTGTTTACCTTTATGTTTTTCTCTTTGATTAGAAATGTGTTTGTGTTATTAGGGGTCAGACAATACCTGGGTAACATACATATTTTATTACGATAGAACTTTCGCGATAAAATAAATAGATATAGTTACTTTAGTACATTTTATTACTATAAATATCTCATGATAAAACAATTCGGTAGGCATAATTGTTTAGTTCAAGTTTATTACGATACAATTTTTGTATTAAACTGTGTCACTAAGTAATTAGTTTCTTGGTGTGTGTAGCGTTTCGAATTTCAATAACGATGGATCAGATCGTACAAGTTCCGTCAACAATGACTAGCATTATTCCGGCATTTAGTGGCGATGCTAGACAGCTCATCATCAAAAAATGCGAATATATATATCGCATCACGGCTGGCCGATAGGTGCAAACCATCGGGAATTCAGGATGTATTGGTCCTTAGGTAAGACATGGTGTGTGGGCAGGTCAGTGGGTGCAATCGTGAAAATGAAATCAAGTTATTCGATACTCTGGGTTAATTCAAATAGTCAAAACTTACATTTACAATCTTGCTTACTAATATTACGGATCGAAACTGGGGGCCTACCCTCTATCTTTGTCGACGAAGTTACGGGCCGTCCGAAAGTATTCCGTAACTTCGGAGTGAACCCTACCCCCTAACGGTTTCGGATTATTGAGCTTCGAACGGGATCATAGACAATTTTCGTAAACGAACGACGGATGACGATAGAGCTGCACTATTTTATCGGTCGATTACCGGTTTCCCTAGTTTGAGGTTTCAAGGTTACCAAAAAGAAAAATTAAATATTTGTTTCGTTAGAAAATGACCATAACTTTAACAATTTACGTTTTTTATGTCTTTATATATAGAAATTAATTACTTTTGTAATTTTTTTCTAGAAAGCGGGATTATCCTATTGATACCTTTGCCTTTTTGATCACTCTGTAACTGTTTGCTCCAACCGTTTAGCTGTAAAATTAATGTCACAGACGACGGACAGACAGACGGGTCGACAGACAGATGGACATGTGAGTGACATGGTGACAACAATAGGGGTCCGTTTGGACCCTTCGGATACGGAACCCTAAAATGAGATAATAATTTAAATGAGTCTGTCAGGCCTCAATTTAGACGATGCTCAAACTTTCTTACGGCAGCCGCGCGGCAACCGCGCTCTCCCGTGCTTCGCGATATGCTATGGCGAATGAGGATTCTAATTACTAGTTCAAGTTCTCCCCAACTTTTGCTGGCGGGAGCTTAATATCTTGCGATTGAAGTAATTTCTAACTAATGAGAATACCTACTATATTAATTATGAATTTCTGTCAGAATCATTTATTCTGGCAAAAATTCTTTAAAAGATATGCGTACAAATGTTTGGACGAGTTACATGAATGTTCATCTCTACACCGACACGGTAATGATCATTACCGTGATATCGACTCGGCGTCAGTATTTACTTACTCATTTAGGGGCTATCGTGTATTGGTGTATGTGCGCCTGCCATTATCCGCGACCACAAGCCTGATTCACAGTTGTTGTAAGAGGAAAATGTGCCCTATTATTAATAACTAAAATTAACACATTAACAACAACGCTATCGTCAAATTTGCTTGTGCGAGTGTATTTTCTAATGACGAAGTTAATTTGTTTTTGTTTCCCATGAAGTGGTTTCCAGAACTATCAAAATGTCTGGCTAGTGTTATTTCTGAGTGTTCAGGAAGTAGTCGTTGTTAGTGGAATATTATGTGGTACCAGGAGTTACAGTTTACAGGAAAATATAACGTATATGTAAGTATTTTTCTTTTAATTCAATAATATTCGCGATTTCATAATATTAGAGACAACGGGTGTCAATACTCATCAACAAGCACAGTTTTTCTCGTGTCTACAATAATTTTTACTTTATCTGGACCTGACGCTCTAGACAAGATGCAATTTTATCAGAGATCAAGATTGTCGGAACTCCGAAATGTTTGGGATTTTCTGGCTGACAGAATGTCACTTGGTCAAGTCTGTCTGGACCACACCAAGCTCTGATATCGATATCGAAAAATCAATCAATTTTACATTTTGACATTTCGACTATCACCTTCGCTGACATCGAATGCCACTTGTCTAAAGCGTCTGCGAAGGGAACTGTCTCGTTATAGAGGTACCTACTTGATGGTCAATTTTGCACTTTTTATAATATTCCCTTTTATTTCAATAATATTCGTATTATCCCTCGTCCCCTATACTGTTCTATGGACTCACAAGAGCAACAGTTTGCGTTGGATATGGCCATTAGTCCGTTAATAATGTCCGCAGTCAAGTATAAAGGTTTGTTTATGCTACCTTTGTCTTAAAGTGCTTGTTTACGATTGCTTGCATGTGTACTGCTCGCAATGACGTAGCTACAAAAGGTTTAATAGACAAAGGAAAAAAAAAACTGACGATGGTATACTAGAGTGTGTTTGGATATCTACATATTCAGAATGCTTGGTGGTGGTCTATAAATATGATAAGACTTTATTTTCATTTTTGCTGCAGAGTTATTGTAAAAGAACTATACTAGAATATGGGCATTCGAACTTTGTTGATCTTAATCATAACTTAAGTAAATTGCACGAAAATTAATACGATGTCTCTTGCGTCTTGCGTCTAGAAATTTTTTTATCAGCATAGTTTTGCAAATATAATTTCTATTGAGGTATAACAGAACCTTGGTGAGACGCACAGTACTGATAGATGTGTGACGCTTGGGGACGGCTTTCGGTTTAAATTTAAATCATGATGATAACAAAACCTTCGGTGGGCAGATCCAACTCGCTCTTTCCTTGTTATTTTCATGTGCATTACCGTTGATATTTGATTTAATGAGGCAGGCAGAGCCCATCACGTATTAGGATTACTCGCGAGTGCTACTGTGCCTCAGCTTGCAAAACACTTAAGAATAACAAAAATTCTTTCTATCGCGTTAAAATACGACCAGCCGCAATTCTGTGATTAATTAACAGCCAGAATAAGCTGGTTTCATATTGTATTTAAACACCGCTCTATTAAAGTCCAGCTCATAGTCAGTGTTTTGCCACGAAGCAATGTGTGATCAGCCTTACCTACTACCTAGGTATAGCCTCACAGTTCTCAGCCTTGTATGACGTTTAGAATGTTTATGGATGTGTTCTCTTTCTACAGAACTACTCACACTCATTGAAAGACCACGCCTCAACTGGAAGTCCTTAAGTTGTACAACTTAGATTATATTATAGAGTAATTATTATGAGTGATAATATGGTAAGTGTACGAGTGTTCGTCCTCGTGATACTGGCAGTGAAGGGGCTCGGTTATGGTAAGTTTTGTTTAATTTCCGGCGTCGTCTGATGCAGGCCAACTGTTCCCATTTCTTCAGTAGTCACGGAGCTCACACAGCTCCTCTGTAGCTGATGGCGCTGCAGCACAGCAGCTCACGGCTAGGTCACGCATGCGCATTTATAGCCTCCGCAAACTAAGGATTTTTTATCGGCCAACAGTTTGGTCGGATCGCGTTGCTAGCACACTGGGCCAACTGATCAGTCGACCGACTGATTTCTGAGGATTTCTTAGATGGTAAGCACTATTTGAAGAGGGTTGAGAGAGTTACCTATCTAATGAGAGTTTAAACAATATTTCTGTGTTATTATTGCTTTTATACTACTAAGCTCGGGTCTATCTGAACTGTCGGCTGACTAAACAATCGGCAAGTATGCTCGCGTGATAAAACCGGGTCCGTGGCTTATGCCCCCAGTGGTCGACGCACCCGTGGCCGACGCCCCCGATTCGATTAATTTAATATAAATATTTTTTTGTGTTTTTTCACTTAGTACACTTAGTAAATGAGAAAAGTGTTTCACCATAATAAAGTATTTTTCCTTGTTAAACAAAATGTATCTATTTAATAGCAGAGAGAATAGATCGCCACTTAACCTTATCCTTACACACCATTTACTCCGTTAAAAGCATTATATATTATGTAAAAACATCCAAAAAATCAAAAAGACTTCATATAAAATGCTAGTGAATGTTGTTAATATACATTCCTGTGAGCAGACGAAAGAACAACACAAGAAATAATGATAAAATGATTGCCCATTTGACTGAACAGTACGAAAACAAAAAAATACCATAATCATGTTTTTAGAACAAATCCGCCTATATGTGGCAATCAGTCCAAAAAGTAATTATTTAACTTACTTAGTGAAAAGAAATAATTTTACTTGTATACTATTTTGAAGTTAAAATTTTTGAAATTGTAATTTTTATATTTGTTTATGTTTTTACACGATTATTTTTTTGCTAAGAAAATTTTAAAACATTTGACATGTAAAAAAATTGTTTATTATTTGATTTGAGCCTGATTATTTTGTTTTGTTATTGCTATTGAAACTGACTGTTATAATTTGTTACAATTATTCTCATTTGTTTATAGATTCATAGTTGATTACGTTTAATTATTATTGTTACAAAGATAAAAAGAACATTTCATTATGTCAAAAGTTAGTTGCTCTGCAGTAATTTTTAAGACTGACTATTTAAAATCACTACCATATTTTATTACATTTAAGACTGATTATTATAATTAAGTTAAATGATTATCTAGATATACATTTATTATTTTTGTACAACATTTTTTTGCCTGAAATGTTAAACATTTGATCAAAAACTGCTTAGAAATAAATTAATCGAATCGGGGGCGTCGGCCACGGGTGCGTCGACCACTGGGGGCGTAAGCCACGGACCCAAAATGTCACGATTTGTACAGTCTGCTCCAAATTTAGGTATGTCTCTTAACCGAGTGACAGAGTTCCCTCAGTTGCTTCTAGCAGTCGGCTCTGATTTACGCTGGTTCGTCTGTTGTACAGACTCGCTCCATTCGCTCTGCTCGTACAGCTCTACTCACGGGGTCGTGTTCGTAATTTTTTTTGTAAATTGTGTTCTTACTCTCAGCTATCCAACGGTTATCCTTTATCTCTCAGCTATCATCCACAGGTGTCTTCGTCAACGATGTGCTTTACCACGATTGTACGACTGTACTATACTTATTGTTTTAGATCGTGCATTCCAGTATATGTGGACCAGTCCGATAAATTTTCTGTACAAGGATACTGATAGATTTGCAAACACATACATCATTTTACAAAACATACCCCCGGTGGCTTATCGCTACGCGCTGTATTATGGAGCTGGTAAGATTGTTTTCCTTAGAAATATATTATTGTCAAGATAATACAATTAGTTGACAATTGTGATAAAAAGCCGCGAAGAAACTGTATGCGAATATGAACATTTATATTTATTTTGTATTATTTGCACATTTTCTATGTTATTATTGTATATTTGGGTATTGGCAAGCATAGCGCAGATATTATGCCAATAGCAACTAGATCATGAACCGACGATTTTTAGAAAACGGTTGAAACTAAGAGAATCGGTGTTGTGACGCAACTTGAGGGAAGCCTATGTCCAGCTGAGGCTATCTATTCGAAATCGAGCAATGAAAGCTCGAAAACCATTGCTCGATTGTACCTGGAATCGACAAATGATGAAGAAGTACATGCCTCGATGCATCAAAATCTCGAGTAGGTTATGTACCTGTCCTGTAAACTAATTGCAGTACTATTCATGTACCTATATATAATATGCATTTGCAAATGCAATCTATATATTATCCGAATAAAAGAAAGGATTTCTTTTATGACAATGTTCACTATCACAAAGTCGTAGAAGTCCGTCCGTAGATACGAATAGTCCTAGTCCTATTTTTAACAATTCCATTTCCATTACAGATGGTTCGCCAGTATATGATATGTTACCAGTGGACAGTTTGATTCCTATCACAAAGCCATTGAACGAAGATAGCATCACGCTTGATATTCAGTTACTTTTCGAAAACAAAATGCTCTGTTCCACTAAAAGAATCATGTACGGCAAGAAGGATATGAGTGCAGACATAGCAGGTAAGTACCACTATTTTAATTTAGGTTCGCTTGAGGAAATCGTGTGAGTCAATGCGTTGCATCCTGGTTATGATGATGGCAGCGCAAAGCAAACTTGCTATTTGTTGCGACTTTATTTGTTTGTTTGGGAAAACAATGTTTTATAATTTGTTTTCCATAGAAGATAAACATTAATTCCTGGAATACACACATATACCTGACATCAAAGAATATATTTTACTCTATTGAGCATACACACGTGTGCCTAACTTCGCTGAGTTCGCGGCGTTCTTCCACTGCTCACGACGGCCTATTAGTGTGGCTGGCAAATAGCGCAGCTGACGTGGCAAGCCTCTCCGTGCTCATGCTCCGTAGCAGTGGGCGATCGACATTAGGCTTTTTTTTCTAATAATTAGCATGGCTCTTTAACTTTGTAAAGCAGACGGATCCGCGGATCACATGTTTCATCACAAAATATCTACAAATACGCTAGGTTAAAAAGTATATCAATAATTGAATATGTATACTTATGATCACGGATCGCGGTTGGGGAAGAATGAGTAGGTATATAATGTTTGGCAGAAAAATCTGCTTAGTGAATCCGCAAATTCTTAAATTCGTTCTGTCATTACATCAGATCCTGATGGTACTTCCGGTACCTGATGCAGGCATTCTTTCATTCACTTTCAAAAGTGGGCACTTAGCCTAAACTGCGTCATCTAGACTGAAGCACACCATTTTACTGAAGTCTGCCTAACAAAGCTAGGTATCAAAGCGGTTACCTATCATAAGTTCGAAATACATTTGACCGAATTTCATTTCACCCAAAACTTTTCAACTATTATCGTTTCGTTTTTTTTTACTTCATCGAAGTCACGCCTGCCTCTGTCTCAGTTTACCTATTATCTATTTACTTTTTTCGTTACTCCGACGTTTCACTAGGTCAAAAAACTTTTTACTGAAATAACATTTGTTTGAAATATTTATTTTAAACGCATATCAAAATACTTAGTGAGAGAGTACAGTGGGAGAATACAAATGTTTAAAAAAGCGACATGAAAAAAAAAATTGTCGACGGCTCCTATTTCTCTCTGCAGGGTCTAAAGTAATCTAGGGACGAAGGACATGACGGGAGCTGAAGTGAGCGAGCAAAGCGAGCGAACCGTCATCCCTTTCGAACCTAACCTATCCGTGTCGGGTTGCCCTAAATGCCCGAGCTCGCTTCGCTCGCTCTTGGACAAATTCTTTAAAGTAATTAATTAATAAAAATGTCTAATGCATGACAGCTATTAATAAATCATTTGCATGAAAATTCGAAATAAATATGTACACACCGAAAAATTGACTTCACTGAAGCCTGCGTGAAGTCAATTTTGCAGCGATTCGTGTCTGTCACTAAATTTTGTAGCACAACATATTGGTTTTTTATGACACTATTTCAATTTTAAATTGAAAATGCTACCAAGTTACCGGCTATATATTTGTGACAAGATAAGATAAGATAAGATATTTATTTTTGTAAAACATGAGTGTACAATAGATTTGCATGGTCTTAAAATAACATTTGGTAATAGGATCTACATGTTTGCCTTTCAGGGCGTACAAAATATTGTATTTGGTCATATTAATCGTTTGACTTTATATAATTAACAAGAACGTATTATTTAACCTGCTGTCATTCAGTTGGTTATAAACAATCTATAGAAAAACCATAAAACTAAAACTAAAAAATGGTACAGTTTTGAGATTGATGAAATGTCATAATGATAGGCACTAAGTACGATCATTTAAAAATTCTGTTAAGCTATAATAACATTTGGCTATTAGGTATTTTTTTAGATGTATTTTAAATAGAGTTGTGGGCATTTGTCTAATAGGTTTAGGGATTTTATTGTAAATATCTGGTGCTAAAGAGAAAATACTTTTACGCATGAGTGCCGTGGTTGATCTTACTGTCCATAATTTATTGTTATCTCGTCGATTGCGTATTGAAACATCTGATGGTCTTTTAAATAGTATGGGATTGGATTGTACGAAATTAGCCACTTCAAAAATAAACAAGGAAGGCAGATTTAAAATATTGTATTTAATAAAATACGGTCTGCAACTATCCGTTTTTTTAAGCCGAACATAGCCCTAATGCACCTTTTTTGTGACCTAAAAATTATTTCCTTATTAGTTGAATTTCCCCAAAATATAACGCCGAACCTTAATATCGAGCCGACAATTCCGTGATAAGCAGTAATAAGCGCAGTGGTACTTATGATGGGTTTTAGTTTATAGAGTGCGTAAGCAGAAGAACAAACTTTTTTATTTAATTCTTCTGTATGTGCCTTCCAGTTAAGACGTTTGTCAATAGTTAAACCTAAGAATCTAGCTGTGTCTACCTTTTGTATTATTATCCCTTGGTGAGTAACATTAATGTTTGGTGTTGCCAAAAGTTGGCTGAAGAACATAACTTTTGTCTTTTCAAGGTTGACTATTAAATTATTGTTATTTAACCAGTCAACCAATGATTTCAACGTATTGTTAATTTCGTTATCATAGGTGTCTTTATTTTTAAAATTTATTGTGACCGTGCTGTCATCGGCAAAGAGTGATACTGGATATTTTGTTACTTTTGGAAGGTCATTTATATATATTATAAATAACAATGGACCTAATACACTTCCTTGTGGGACTCCATATTTAACTATTTGTTTCTTTGATGAATACGTTTCTTCTTTTTTAGTGTGAATGTTTACTTTAGAAATTTCTGTATATTGTTTCCGGTTTTTTAGATACGACTCTATGAGATTTAGTATGTTGCCTCGAATTCCATACGCTTCCAGTTTACTCAGGAGAATGTCATGGTCAACATAATCGATAGCCTGGGTCATGTCACAGTAAATGGAACATACCGGCGTCCTTTTATCTACGCTAGCCATAACATTATTTATTAAATCAAAAATAGCCATGTTTATTGTTTTATTCTTGCGGAAGCCTTTCTGGTCTTCCGTAAGAATATTTAGTCTTTCATAATAGTTGTAAATTTGATTATATATGTATTTCTCAAAAACTTTTGAAATTATGGAAATAAGCGCAATTGGTCTATAACAGTTCATATTCTGTTTGTTATCTTTTCTGAAGACTGGTCTAACAATAGAAGTTTTTAGCCTTTCAGGGTATGATCCTGTACTTATACACAAGTTAATGATATGGCTCAGGTGATCACATATATGATATGCGACATATTTTATAATTCTAGTAGAGATCCCATCGTACCCAACACTTGTCGTATTTTTTAGCGATCTTATAATTTTAAGCACGTCGAATGGAGTACTTGGCGCCATAAACATTGATTTACTTGATTTAGAAATATTTTCAGTGACTTTTTTACCAGAGTCTGGTATCGGTTTTATTTTTTCTAAAAAGAAATTGTTCGCCAATGATTTATTAAAAAATATTTACTAACTGATAATTTTAGCACTTGTGCTGTGTGGTCTGACAGGCCGAAGTCAACCACATCAGATTTACACTTCTTTCCTAGATTGTGTGCGAAATTATCTATGCACGTTCCGCTTGCAAGCCGTGTTGGCTGATTTATCTCCAATTTCAAATTATAATTTAAGAGCAAACATTCCAATTCCATCAAAGTATTATTATGCTTAAGAGAATCGATGTTATAGTCACCTGCAATTACGACACTTCTCTTTAATTTTGTTTTATTGATAGTGCAAAGCACTTTTTCTAATTGTTCAAAAAATACAGTTAAGTTATTAAATTTTGGTACCCTATATATACAAACAAT
This sequence comes from Anorthoa munda, assembly GCA_945859665.1. Classification (NCBI taxonomy): domain Eukaryota; kingdom Metazoa; phylum Arthropoda; class Insecta; order Lepidoptera; family Noctuidae; genus Anorthoa; species Anorthoa munda. Next base: position 7,095,193 of record OX243917.1, on the reverse strand, counting down.
AATCGTATTATACATTATTAACTCTATTGCGCAACATTCAAAGACTCCATTTATGGAGAGGTTAGCTATATCTTGGAGCTCTTTAAACTGATGACCTTTCTTTGCAAGGATACATGTACCACCTCTCTTACTGTCCTTCCGAGCGTAGCATGCCGCCAAAGTGAAATTAGGAATAAACAGGGATTCTTCATAGCCAGTCATCATGAAGTGTTCAGACAAACATATTACGTCTATTTCTGTATCTTTCTCTGACATCTCGTCAAGACATACGATAAGATCATTACTCTTATTCAGTACACCCACAATGTTCTGGTGTATTACGTTTAAATGCTTACAAACGAAAAAACTGCTCTGTTGTATGTTGTTTTGTCAGATTACCAATTTGCTCGGATTCTGTATCTCTAGATGTATTTACATTTATACGATTCATAAGTTCAGCGATATCTCGGAAAATTATTTGCATGCCATAATTATTAAGTGATCCTGTATTTTGTCTGTACATCTTGTGGTCCCATGTAAGATTCCTGTTAGAGTCAATAAAGAAAGCATGTTCGTGAGCCAAAATATCTTGGTAAAGTAGGTTATTGAAATTTTCTACTCGCCGGTTATACAGAGTGACATTACTCAAACAATGGCTATATGTGCCGACATATAGCCATTGTTTTTTCTAATTGTTCAAAAAATACAGTTAAGTTATTAAATTTTGGTACCCTATATATACAAACAATAATCGTATTATACATTATTAACTCTATTGCGCAACATTCAAAGACTCCATTTATGGAGAGGTTAGCTATATCTTGGAGCTCTTTAAACTGATGACCTTTCTTTGCAAGGATACATGTACCACCTCTCTTACTGTCCTTCCGAGCGTAGCATGCCGCCAAAGTGAAATTAGGAATAAACAGGGATTGTTCATAGCCAGTCATCATGAAGTGTTCAGACAAACATATTACGTCTATTTCTGTATCTTTCTCTGACATCTCGTCAAGACATACGATAAGATCATTACTCTTATTCAGTACACCCACAATGTTCTGGTGTATTACGTTTAAATGCTTACAAACGAAAAAACTGCTCTGTTGTATGTTGTTTTGTCAGATTACCAATTTGCTCGGATTCTGTATCTCTAGATGTATTTACATTTATACGATTCATAAGTTCAGCGATATCTCGGAAAATTATTTGCATGCCATAATTATTAAGTGATCCTGTATTTTGTCTGTACATCTTGTGGTCCCATGTAAGATTCCTGTTAGAGTCAATAAAGAAAGCATGTTCGTGAGCCAAAATATCTTGGTAAAGTAGGTTATTGAAATTTTCTACTCGCCGGTTATACAGAGTGACATTACTCAAACAATGGCTATATGTCGGCATACAGAGAATAACATTTGTATGTTGAATTTTTTCAAGTACATTACTTATATTTAAAATTATGCTAGAATAATCCTTAGTGGATTTGAAGTCGGTTTCACCAATTAAAATGATACAAAAGTCATCCAGAGTAAAGTTTTTCAGCTTCTGTTCCAGGTCACGAAACATGTTATGAATTCCAGAGTATGGTGTTAAGTAGTGACATAATTCAGAGTTTTGAAACTTATTCTCTGCAATTGTACGTATTTTATTGTATTTATTCTCACTAATAACACAAATTTTAGTAGTTTTCTTCTCCAGATTAGTTTCACTTGTTATATGAGATATTTCTAGTCGTACCGCAGAGTTTTCCTTAAATGTTGCCTTGGTAGTCGTTGTGATTGTTTGTGTGCTCTTACTAATTTTCTTCGTTTCAGTTGTACAAGCCATTCGTTCCGTTTGTGTGTATTTATTAGACAATGTTTCCCTTTTTTTAGGAGTTGATGATTTTTGGGTTGTTTTCTTTGTAGGAGTGTCGGTAATTTTTTTTAACAATTCATTTCTTTTTACCAACTCTTGGTTTGACTGTTTAAGTTTATTATTTTCTAATGCAAGAATCTCAATTTCTTCTTCTGCACTACTCAATTGAAAAGTTAGTTTCTCAAGTTGTTCCTTTAATTTCGACATCATTTCTTGATCATAAGTGTCATCATTGCTCATCTCGGGGAGACTGGTTGCGGTATCCTCCAGAGTTGGCGTTGGTGATTCGTTTTCAATTTGACTGACATTAATTTGTGAGTCTGAAATTGAACGAGTGCGACGAGTACGTCGAACTCGCAATGTAATGTTCTCCAGGCAGTTCATGATGTAATATTATTTAACTGTTTTTGTTAAAATATTCTATGTTTTACTAAATAATTTATGATCAACAGTGAAACCATTCACTATGAATTCCCAAAAAGCGATTGTTAGATGCGGGGTTCGAACTTAGTTTGTTTTTCGGTGACATTTGCGCAATGCAGATGGTGCTTTGCATTTACAGCATTTAAGAAGTCCCTTATTTGGCACGGTTTTTCGGCAAATCGAGCAGCTATTATCATTCAGAGCGATGTTAATTAATAGTGTGCAAAGCAATTTGGTAAGAATTCTGTTCACCGCAATCCCGGTGATGTTAAGATATTTATGCGTAGATAGCGTATTCAAAACATGCAAAAATAGGTAATGATTTCCAAAATTCTGAGAAACGGGCGCACCTGCGTCGCGCACCTGCGTGTTCTGTGTCTGTGTGCGTACAGCGAGCCGGCCGCGAGTTGTTGTAGGTCAGGGATTGATTGTTTTTTAGCAAAATTTTGAGAACTTATTTGCTAATTACTCACGAACCACGTGGAGTTTTGAGATGCCTTAAGCAATGTTGAATAATAGTCCTTGACTTAATAATATTCCCTAAAATGTTGTTTCGGTTTGGTGAAAATATGGCAAATGAAAAAAGTTCAAAAGTGGCTTCGGCCAAAAGCAAAAAGTTATTTTGTAAATCGGCGAAATGTAGTTCGGTAAAATAATACCGATGGCAATTAATACTTCGATGATCTGAAGTTATGTCAAATAATGCATGTAGCAAAAAAGACGTCGGTTAATAGTTTTCGGTAAAATGAAATTCGAACAAAAAAGATTCGGAAAAGTGATCGGTTCCCATCAAAGCACTAAGTAAGGATTTTGTTGCCGGTGGGATATTTTATCACACACGGCTTGACGATTTGATGTTTTTTCTTATGTTTCAGATAATAATCGTTTTCGCGACAATTGTTTAGTTTATGGCGTACCTTGTAATATTACTGTTGATTTCCAGAATAAATGCCAAGGTACTAACCCAATATAACTTTACACATTTAATTTAACTATAATTGATGCTATGCCACACGCATTTTGTGGACGGGGCTTAAGTAGGGCTGTAAGTGATTTAATTGTAGCTATGTGAATGCCATGAGGCCCTCCGTCCATGATGCGACGTGACACTCGTATGGGGGTCCGGTGTCCTATAAATAATAAGATCCTATAAACTAAACTGTTTGACGTGGCTGGCCGGCGACGCGACACGTGGCTCCGCATTGTGAAATTCTCCTGCATCAAGTTCTCACGTTTACTAGGAATAAATGCCAGCGATGCATCGCACTCTTCTGGTGGACCGGAAAAGGTGTATTGCCTTAGAACGGGAAAACAATCCCAACTGGATGCCAGACAAAATAGCACAAACAATAAACTCAAAAAAAAACCAATATTTAATCGAAAATAACCCCAAGTTCTAATACAAACCATTTCTAGAAATCACCCGCTTTCTAAGTATTATGAGGGGGCTAACTAGCGATAAGCAGATAGAACTTTCTAATTATACGTTTATTTATTTATGTACACACAAAACACTTTACAGAGAAAAGAAAGAATACAGATAGAAGAGCACAAAGGTACTAGTTATTTCAATAGAAATAAGCAGTGTGCAGTGTGATTTTGTTATAAAATCTATTATACATATTTAATATTCGTAGTGAAAACAAAATTCAACTCTTCATTTTTTCAGGAAACACTCTTGCTAAAATTAAATGTGCAAAACAAGATAAAAGTTGGACGTGTGAATCTTCAGACGAGAAATGGCCGGCAGATACAGTTCATCAATGGTATCAAGAATACGACAACGGTACGTATATGTCACGTCGAAGTACCTATGAATTATAGGACCACCATCATCAACTCATGCCTAGAGGCAATTTCTTCATTCTTGATAGGAACAGGTGAACTTCAATAACACACAACACTGGATTGAAACTCAAAGTATTTATTTGACTTAGTTACAGTCACTTTGATTTTTCAGACGAACTTGAAGCTAAAACCACATTGTGTGGCTCGCTAGATCGCAAGGCCCTCGTCGATCTCTGGAGATTTTTTTATTTTTATTATCTGTAGGCTCGCGCTTGACCACTATCTCACCTGATGGTAAGCGATGATAATATGGTCGACGGTGTAACACGCTTGCCTAGAAGTAACCTATTCACTCTTGACTTAAAGACCCCGAGGTTGTAGCTATCTGGAAACAGACTTCGGCAGGGAATTCCACTCCTTCGCATAATGAAAGTATTTCCAAAACGTTTAGTGCATGTGGGTGGGATGTCCACCATGTACTGATGGCGCATCGCCGTACGTCTTGTAGTCCGATGATGAAACGGGCTAAGCGGAATTAGATCATGCAATTCCATCGCACACTCTTCGAAATGCAACCGATAAAAAACCGACAAGCTGGCAACTCGACGACGATGTTCAAGGCTCTGGAGCTTTGACCCGACCAGTGACTCATTGCCGATGAGTCTATTGGTCCATTTTTCGATCGACTCTAGTGCATCAAGCTGGTACTTGGCAAATCCGTCCCAGAGATGAGAACAGTACTCCATGCAAGATCGAACTTGCGCTTGATACAACTTAAGCAGCTGTTCTGGCGTGAAGTACCGTCTCACCTTCGCAAGGATCTCCAACTTTTTGCCAGCCAGTTGAGCAACCAATGTATGGACCAAAATTAAGTGTCGATTTTAACGTTACGCCAAGAAGCTCAAGATGGTCCGTTATCGGTATGGTTACACCTCGGAAAGATGGAGCCGGGTGAAATTGACTCTTTTTCGCGGAGAAGAGACACGCCTGTGTTTTTGCGGCATTGAACTTGACCAGATTGGCATCGCCCCATTCGGAGACTGCCTCCAAGGACCAGCTCAAGCGCTCCACCATGGCCTGCCTAGCCCGTGCGTTGGACAAGTATCTCTCAGCAACAGTGCTGTCATGCATACCCAAAGGTTTTAGCAGTTCATTTAAGTGCAGCAAGAACAATATCGCCATTAATATCCAATAGGTCCGAAGAGCAGCCATCGATAACTACTCGAATGGACCGACCCCTCAGGAAGTCTGCAATCCAGTCACACAGACCGCCGGGCAGACCGAATGAAGGAAGCTTACCAATAAGGCTTACGTGCCAGACCCTATCAAAAGCCTTCGAGATGTCGAGGTAGACGGCAAGCGTTTCCCCATGCCTCTCGACGGCCTCACTCCAGATGTGAATGGCATACGCTAGAAGATCCCCAGTGGACCGATTTCGGCGGCAGCCGTAGTGGCGGTTGCTAAGGATGTCGTTAGCTTCTAGTTATGCCAGGAGCTTACTATTAAGTACGCGTTCCATACTCTTACAGAGTATGGACGTTACTGAGATGGGCCTGTAGTTGGCCGGGTCAGCACGACTGCCCTTCTTGGGCACGGGCTGTACGTTGGCTTGCTTCCAAGCATTCGGCACTTTTCCAGTGTCGTAAGAAAGACTAAACAGGCGCGTCAAGAGCAGAAGACTCCGCAAAAAGAGAGGCAAACAAGTTTGCTTTTTCCTCTGCGGAGTGGGCCAGCGACCCTTCGGGTTTCAGCAGTGGTGGTAGTGAGGGACGGCAGAAGTTCGATTCAACTGATTTAGCCAGGGAACTGAACGCTTTACTACCTGCTCGGTAGGAAGCAAGTTTGATGGGGATCAAACTTGCTTCCTACCCAGCAGGTCCGACCACATTAGCCGGATAGGGATCCAGCTAATGTGGTTGGACCGAGCCTTTCGCAACACCTTCTTGCAGGACTTGGCAGCCCTGTTGTAGGCTTTCTTCCTCTGACCAACGTCACTCGCCTTGCGCGCTCTAGCGTCGACCCAGGCATGGTACGCCTCATGTTTACGCGCATCGGCGCGGTGCCAAACCAAATCGGTCTTGGCTAGACATTGTTACGTCAGAGAACGGAATGTAGTACTGTATTCCCTGACGCAACAAATTCGTAATGGCGTTCGCGCACGACGTAGGATCAGACGAAGCAAATCAAAGCTGCCAAGGATAGCAGGCGAAGAAAGATCGCATGCCATCCCAATCTGCTGACTTGTACCGCCATACCCGCTGGGTGCCTCTTGGGCTGGGATCGGGCGGGGAGTTGACGGATACAGACTTCACCAGACAGTGGTTGGAACTACCCAAAGGTGGAGATACCGACACCGAGTAACGGTCTGGATCTGTGGTCAGCAGAAGGTTCAAGCAATTAGCCGTATGCGAATCAACATTCGGTACCCTCGTTGCCCCCTGGACCAGCTGAGTGATATTTAACGCTAGCGCAAGCTTTCGCGTCTCTCGCCCAGCATGGTCAGTGTACTGGTACGGGAAGAGCCACTCCTGATGGTGGGCATTAAAGTCCCCCAGTATCACCAATTGGGCGGACGGGTACCGTTGCTGAGCCTCATCAGCCGCCTCACTAAGGTATTGTAATAAGCCCAGTTGTCTCCATGTCTCCGCTGTGCGACCTGTAGACACAATCATAGATAATCTTATCTAGACCTGTGTCAACCAGGGCCCAGAGCACTGAGTATCGAGAGTCTTCAAGGTTTCGGGGACGCCGATAACAGATGTCGTCACGGGCGTACATGCGCGCGTGGCTTGAACCTGTGCTCCAGGGTAAACCCTGGGTAAGAAAGATACGCCACGTCTGACGGACACCCGATCTGCGTCTCCGAAAGGAACAAAAGCGCTGGTTTATCAATCTCCAGATGATGGTAAACTGCATCAAGGTTAGAGTGTAGACCTCTGATGTTACTGAGGTGAACCTTATGTGACAGACAGTGCTGCCGCTGTACAGCTTTTTTCCCTTGTTCCTTATTGCCATGGTTGAGAGGATAGGAGAGTAGAAGGAAGTGAGATGTGGTTCTACGCTGGCATCCCACAGACACGCGCCGGCAGGAAGCCATCATAAGGGGAATGGTCTGGAGACTGCGGGGACGTCCGAGCCCCCTGGAAATGTCCATCTGGCACTGTCTTCAGGTCACCAACAATCACGATGGCGCATTCCGGGATTTTTCGACAGTTGGCGGGGCAGCCTTTCGTGTGTGGCTGGCACACTACTTGGGCCCCCAACTACCTGCGGTTGGCCAGCGGCGCACCGTGCCTCGGATCCCGCTACCCTCCGTGTCCAGTCACCCGATACATCACTAACAGCGCGCATCAGGCCGGTCTGCCTGCAGTGGAACAGCTATCTCGACCCTACTCCTCTTGTTGGCTACACCGAGCATCGTACCGGAACACGGCTAGGCCGCTTGGCGGTACGTCTTTACGATATAGATCTAGCTAGAAACTCCAGGATACTCTTTTAAATCTTTTTATATATCAGTTAAGAGTAAGATTATTAAGAATTTGAGTCAAACTTTTTATTCTCATTACTTAGTAGGAAGTGTCTGAATATTATGAACTTCATTGAAAAGACATCAATAGGACTATCCAAAGAGATGGACCTTTCATTTTACAGCCTTGCCATGCGTGTAAGCGGGCTATTAAATGAGATATTTAAAGTTAAGGATGCGATATCAAATATGTGATGCTGACGCATACTACGTTGGCTAATCCTAAAGTTAAAATAATTTATTAATGGTAAACCATTTATAATTTTATGAAGAATTAATAGGTTAGAATTATTTCGTATTATTATATCTTTGTATTCCGTAATAACTTTTCGGATGCCATTTTTCATGCATAAATACCGTATAAAACGAGCTTGAACGGATTCTACACTATCTGCATAAGTAAAATAATAGGAAGACCATATCATGAGGCACTTTCGGGTAGCCTCGCGACTTACATCGAAGGCGAGGGATCGTGACCCCAAAAAACAAGTCTCTGAGGTACCAATTAGCATTTCCTCAAAGGAAATCAGCGAAATTATAAAGTTTATGACCAGGGGTAAGTCACCGGGTCTCGATGGCCTTAGCATAGAACATTTTCAGTGTGCTGGTCCGCATCTTCCTAGGGTCTTGTCAATGTTTTATAACTTCTGTGTCAGGCACTCCTATCTTTCCACTGAACTGATAAGGACAATATTTGTCCCCATAGTCAAAAATAGAGCCGGGGATGTCTCGGACAGACATAACTATAGGCCAATATCCTTAGCGACTATAACTGCAATGGTTCTGGACGGTGTGCTTGAGCGGAGAGTAACTCAACAACTCAGTCTGCAGGATGCCCAGTTTGGTTTTAGGGCTGGGCTTTCCACGGAGACTGCTATTCTGGCGCTCAAGTACACTGTCAGGTACTACACTGACAGAAGCACGCCGGTGTACGCTGCCTTCTTGGATCTATCCAAGGCATTTGACCTGGTTAATTATGACATACTGTGGCCAAAGTTACGCGAACAGGGTCTAGCTGATGAGCTTGTTGACCTTCTGCAGTACTGGTATGACAATCAAATTAACCAGGTCAGATGGTCGGGTGTATTGTCCGGGACTTATGGTCTGGAGTGTGGGGTCAGGCAGGGAGGTTTGACCTCCCCGGCGCTCTTCAGCCTATACGTTAATCGGTTGATTGAGGAGCTCAGCGGTACAGGTGTCGGATGCTCCATTGATGGGCAGATGATAAACAGCATAAGTTACGCCGATGGCATGGTGCTGCTGAGCCCTTCAATTGACGGACTCAGACGGTTGCTTGAGGTGTGTGAAGGATACGCCGAGTCACATGGCCTGCTGTATAATGTGGGGAAGAGTGAGGTTATGGTGTTCAGGGTGGGTACAAAGAAGCCTAGGGTAGTTCCTTCGGTGTGCCTTTATGGTGTACCACTAAAGAGGGTGACAAAATTTAAATACCTAGGTCACATTTTAAACGAGGATCTGCACGATGACGATGACATCGAGAGGGAACGGAGGGTGTTGTCAGTCCGATGCAATATGCTGGCCCGCAGGTTTGCGCGATGTACGAGGGAAGTGAAAATTACACTTTTCAAGGCGTATTGCCAGACCTTCTACACGTGCAGCCTGTGGGTCAGACATACGCAGAGGGCTTACAACGTTCTCCGGGTCCAGTATAATAACGCTTTTAGGATACTGTTGGGGCGCCCACGTATCTGCAGTGCATCGGGGATGTTTGCAGAAGCAAAAACTGATCGTTTTCAGGCAATAATGCGGAAGAGGTCAGCATCCCTGATGCACAGGATGCGGGGGAGCGTAAACGGTGTCCTAAAGGTTATTGCGGATAAACCGGACTGCCCTTTCCTGGGGTACTGGACCCGCTTGCACAGCGGCGGCTCCAGTGCTACGGAAAATAGGTATATGAACTGATTTGGATTATTTCTTAATTTATTTGTTATTTATTTATTAGTTTGACATTTCCTTTCATATTATTATATTATGTAAATTTACTAACATAGTCCTATATGTTTACTAACAAATTATGGACCATGGTCCGAAATAAATGATTGAATTGAATTGAATTAAATACTCAAGGGAACTCCTAACCAATGCGTTATAAAGCAGAATAAAGCTGCTGTTTTTACGGAACGGCATAGACATACGAATTAAAAAGCCAAGCATTTTTTTAGTTTTGGTAACCATACTATCTAAATGATCTCGAAAAGATATAATGTTTCAAAAAGGATTCCTAAGTCATGAATGACAGAAAGTCTGCCAAGATAATTTCCATCAATAAGGTATTTAAATTTAATATAATTTATTTTATTCATATATGTTATGTATTGTTTTTTTTTAATATTAAGCGACATACCATTATCAAAATACCATTGCTGGAGAACATCAGTCTGAAGTTTCATACAATCGTTTAAATTTGATATTTTACTATACATTTTCGAATCATCAGCATAGGCTTGGCTAGGTGGTAGATTGACGCTGTACACAGAGCTCCATTTCCTACACGATCACCATAAGAAACCCGGTCCGGAACACCTTTATACGTTTTTTTCGATTTAATGATTTTACATTAGTTTTCAATTCATTTTCAATTTATGCTATATAATGTCTGAAGCAGTCTTCCAAGGCTTTTTTGGCCCTCGTGCGTAGGCTATCAAAAGTATCATAATCTTGAGGGTTTTTAAACCGAGTCCTATATTTGTGCTATTCTTTAAGTATTTTAATCAACGAGGGCGAAAACCAAACAGGGCAACCAGTTATTTTTTTGGTTTTCCTTTCGGAATGTATTTATCGATTGTTGCCCATAAAACATTATAAAATCTATGAAGAAACTCATTACAACTCAGATAGTCACAATCCTCCCAATTCACTAGACGTAGATCACGAGCATATGCCTCATAGACCACTTTGTTAAAAACGTTATAGTCTGTAAAATTTTACAACTCAAATTAGAGCCTAAAGTTTCGACTACAGTTAATTCCAGTGGCGGATGGTGAACATCTGGCTTGCTGAGTGCAGGTGCACTGGCAACAGAAACACAAGCTCATATCTACCATGACTAAGTCCAGGATGTTATTATTCTTATTGCAAATATTGTTTAATTGCATATAACCCTGATGAATCGTTAAAGTCCAGAAAAGGGCTATCAGACTGAAACCATTTGACATAAGGAAGATTAAAATTACCGAGAATCTTGTGTTATACTCGGTGTGACTTAGACAAATTTCCTCAGTTCTGGCCAAGAATTGTCCAAAGACATGGCCAGGTATGTAAGAAGGTAAATAAACCAAACGGAGATTAACACAGACACTACCAACATGTATACATATCTATATGCCAATCAATTTTATTCACAAAACTAAATGTATTATTAATAGCTACCATTATCGCACCACCATAAGCTTTAGAGTACAATTTTTTAATTGATCACTGCGATCACGGCACACAACTGTGTGACTTTGGTCAAAATACTCAGAAGACTGAAACGAATCATATAGCCAAGTCTCTGTTATACATATCATGTCATAATCAGAGTTTAAAATGGACTTTAGAAACTCATGCGACTTAGTTTTCAATCCTCTTGCATTCTGATATAAACTGAAATATTAGCCATTAGAAAAACAAAAAAGAAAAACTATGTTTGTCAAAAAGTAAAAAATAAAAAACTTTTTTACAAAAAAATACTACCGACTTCCAAATAACTAAACTAGAAAGTGAAAAATAACTTTATTTTTGGAAGTCGGTGTCTTTGGGTAGGTACCCAAATTTTTAAGTTATGGACACCGACTTCCAAAAATAAAGTTATTTTTCACTTTCTAGTTTTGTTATTTGGAAGTCGGTAGTATTTTTTTGTAAAAACGTTTTTTTATTTTTTACTTTTTAGTTGTACCTACCTAATAGGGAAGTAGTTAAGTAAGTACCTATAACGACAGAATAGATTACCCGAGTAACATACTTGAATATAACCGGTGAAATGAGCGATCTGCATACCACTTTCGAGCATACTGGCGTGATGTTATGTTATGAAATGGTATAAACAATAAACAGACATGCGATTGCAGCTATCCCGAGAGATTTACCGTTATTTATTGAAGAGTTCTGTTGTATATCTCCTATGTTCTTCATTAGATATTCACCAAATTAAAATGGGACCAATTTTGAAGTATACTCATTCAAACAAAAAAAGAATTTTCAAAATCGGTTCACAATTGACGGAGATATCGGTAAACATACATAAAAAAAAAAAAAACATACATAATGTCGAACATAGAACCTCCTCCTTTTTTGGTAAGTCGGTTAAAAAGAAAAGTAATTCATAGCATTTATAATATTACCTAAACAATTTTTTCTAGACACTGTTCATCCTTAATGAGTATGCTCCCCTAGTTCTCACTTTTACTTACGAATATCTTCCCGTAGCGTACCCCAGACAAACTTGTAGGGTTTTTCTTTGGCCTATAGTCGTTATGATAATTAGCGTTACATGTTTATTAGATTTTTCAAACATAACTGTTAATAAATCTAATTGATTAGAATCAATTTGATTTATTAACAGTTATTATTTTTTAAACACACAGACGCGCGATGCGCGTTCTAAGTGGGCGGAACTTTCATTATTGTTTTTCTTTAGACACTTATTACTTGTATAGTTAAATAAAGCTAGCAAACAATACTAAAATGATGCTCAGTTAATTATTTCAACATTACACAATCCCAATTTTCACAAATACAAAGTTGTTCGTGGATTATTATCAAAAATAGTTACCTCATCACAAAAATATCCAAGTTTCCAGTGATCTGAATATCTTACTAATCAGAAGCTTTCTCATTATTACATAGCTGTGTAAAATAGTCTAATGACTTTATAGTATTTTATCAATTACCTAAATTTGTTTAGTTTTCGTATTAAATTATTAAATCTAGTTATTGTTCATTGAAATTATAACATCCGCCATTGTTGACAACTTTGCGTAATAAGAATAAAATTAGATCATTATCAAACACATTTACTTCTTCAAATGTGCAATAGATAAAATGAGAACAAAACCAAAAGTCCTACAATAAGTGTACCCGTTATATTTAAACAGTCTCAGTATCTGTTTCTTGGTTATTATCTGTAATAGTGGACAGAAATTTTTCGGCAGATCATTATTGTTTATCATCCTACAATATTAAATAAATTTATGATCTGATAACAACTTGTTTTAATTATCATTGACAGCTTGTAATAAATCTAAGCTTAGTATGCCTTGATTGATTCTGGTTCCGGTGTTGTTTACGTCAGCTGCTGTGTCGAATCGTTCTCGAAACTAAATTAAAATCAGTGATAAAACCCAATAACTCCGTGCAACAGTGTAACCCCGAATCCTTTTTGTAAGTGAAGCCACCAAAATACGTTCAAAAAACCTCGGCAGAAAGAACAAAAAGTGGAAAAAACCTCATTTGTACACAAAAAAGGTCAGTTATCTTGAAAAATATCTGTCAAAACATACAACAAGAAAAAACCAATTTAAATAGACATTTAAATAGTTCTAGCGGTATCTCAGAGATGACAGGATTATCGAGTTTGTGTTAATTGATAGTTAAAATTATTAATTTGGATTACGAATTAGCAAATCCACGCCTCCGCGGGGACATATATTTTTAACGAACTCCACGTTTGACCCGCACATTTGTATATATGTATGTTTGTCCGCGATAATCTCGCGTTTGGCCGATTTTGATGCAGTATTCTGAAAAGTATTTGTTACATTCTGGAGAAGGTTTTGGTATACAACAAAGCATGACCCACCCCGGTCTACCGCCCCGTCCTTCATTATATGTGTCCTATGTGTCCGATAGTTATTCGTATAGATGTTTTTTTCCATATTCGCAAAGATAATTAAAAACCTATAGCCAGGCTACGAGTACGAGTGATAGGGAGTCTACATCGGGCCCATGAAGAGCCCGTTAGTATAACAGGCTTGAGCCAGTTTTTTTAGCCATAGATAACAGGTTGACCCTGTTCAGTGCGACCACTCGATTTCGGTGCATACCCACCAGGCATCGCAATACCGTACCATTTTTACAAAATCCCTGTTTAAAAAAAAGATTAACCTGTAGTTTCAAACCCGTTCATTGTTCCGGTATCCCGGTTTGCGACCCCAAAAACCCACGCCAACTTTTAGGCAATATGGTATAATTATTTATTACATTAGCTTTTACAGGTAAGACTCGAGCTAACAAAAGTAATCATACATTGCCAGTTAACGTTTTTTTTTTACTTGGAGAAATGCGAATATATTCTGCACTATCACGGGGAGATAGTGCAGTTATGTGGTACTGCAACCCACTAAAACTCCACGGTTTCCTCCTGTGCCGCTTATGGCGAGAACACGGGCACGCGTTAGCACTCACCGCGAACCGCCCCAGCTGTCCGTCACTAGACCCTCCTCTGAGGTGTAACCCCCATCACCGGCGCACCAGAACACATTGTACGCCTTGACCGCCCCAGGGACCAAACCAGCATATGGGTGCCAGACGACCCCATGTATGGCAGGACAATGGAGGCGTTTACGGTCCAGGTCAGTGGCCCCGCCACTCACCACTTTTCGACCTCAGGGGATAGGGACCTCCCGGCCCTACCGCGTCCGCCATCAAACGGTGGCGACCCCGTCGAGGCTGCGGAAGGTAGGGAGACCGGCGCACCGTAATACCGGCACTTCTCTCCCGCCACGGCCTTCAACCCTCAGCCACGATATCTTTTCCACGATACCTGGGAAGCTTCATACAACATCGCGGCCCGCCTCTGTTGCGATGTCACCTCTGTTAGCAAGCAAAACCGCAACCTACTTGTTGGCCGCTACGTCGTCGGCTTAATCGGCAAAAGCTAAGACTAAGGCTCACACTTTTCTTTGGCCTGATAAAAGACTATTTAATACTATTTTCAGACGACCAAAGAAGCGTTCCTGCAACGGCTTCTTCATTATCCCTTTCAGACCTGACTTTTTTTATTTTCTCGTAGGGATTTAAGTAAATTTTCAGTAATAACATAGGCAATAAGAACTAGGAAAAAAATAATCAAAAAAATCCTGGGGGTCAAGCTTTTGAGAAAAACTTGTTTTTCTTTATGTGCACAAATGTGGCCATCCGGCTTTGATTATAATTACGACTTATCTTTATGTACTATGTTTAGGGGATTTTCCTAGAGTAATAAAAACTGTTATTATGCTATATTTTTATTAGAAAAAGCAGTAAAGTAAATAAAAATTAAATTGGAGAAGTTCAAACATTTAGTAAAAAAAAACTAGAAATAGAAAAGAATATGGAATGCTAAAAGGCAATTTTTAGGTATCGTTTGTTAGGCATAAGGGCACTTTACACTTTATGCACTTTACACGGGATTTTCCCTTGCCTCCTACCATTTTGCAGCGTGTTCTAGCCCCGTCGTCATGTGCAGGAAGGTGTCCAAACCCGTCATGAGCTATTCTGCCAATCTGTTTGTTTCGCAAAACTAAGCTTTCTGCTAATCTGCGACGAAGGTGAGTCATTTTTTCTATCGGGTCTCCGACTAATTCGTTGTCAGTTTGATATTCCCGGAAAGCCTGAACAACTGCAAGATCTGATGCATGGAATATCATGCGTAGAGGCCATTTTTTTGATTTTATGAATGTCCTGTAATAGCTCATGAGTTGATCAAGCAAGTCAACTCCTCCCATCGCATGATTGTGCTTCTTCATGATTTCTGGTCATTCAACATATCAGCTCTCTTTTTTACACCATCTTTTCACTAAATCCTTTTCCCATATACCAATAAAATTGGATGTTAGGTGGGTAATTTTGTTTATACTACACCTGCTCGGAAAGTACCTTGATACTTTATCAAATTTACGGTAGAAAGTACGTCATTGCAGATCGAACAAATATGCGGCGAGAAAACGCATCTGAGCGGGAGAGAAAAGTGTATGAAAATCCATTTCTTACGTGGTTTTTCTTTTTTAATTTTGGGTAAGACTATGCGCTGGTAACCTAAATATCAAAAGCCAAAAAGTTTTTACAGTAAGTTTTTATCTCCAAGTTCGCAAAATGACACTGGCCACTAGCTGTGTGTTGGATGGTGTCAAACAATTTGAAAAAAGAACATGTGAAAATTGCAGACGCCATTGGCGCCATTTTCAATTTGTGTGTTGTTTGACAATTTCAATATAAATTTCAATTAGTAAAGATTTAGTTTTTTATTTTCCTCGTAGGTGTAGTATAAAGCACTATGTATCACTCGAGAGAAAGTGCGATTCCCGATCTCGGGTGTTTTAAAACCCTCGCCTACGGCTCGGGCTTCAAACGACACCCTCGACGGTATTTATTTATTTATTTATTTATTAGATGGAAAACCAACAGCTATACATAAAATTAATAAACAAGTTGAGTATGTTACATTAAGCCAATTACAGGTTCTCACGGCTAGAGATATAATAATTCTAAAGAGATCTTAGGGATCACTAGCAGCAGGCACAACAATCAGAAAAATTAAATTAATTAAAAATTAAATCACTAACGCTAAAGGACAATATTGCACACTATCCATTTTTGAAAAAGTCAAGGTTAAGCTGCTTACGCACTGATGAACTTTTAGTGGTAAACACATCAAACGAGAATTCCTTACACAATAGGTTAAGATCTTTACTCGCTAATCGGTCACTTTCTCCTCTCGGTGAACAATGTACTATATCCAACCACTTGACTACTGTTATTTCTTGAGCAAAGCCCCTCAGATTCTTGTTGGTTGGCTGGACCTTCAACTATGGGGTCAATAGCTATTTGGTGGATACCAGTCTGATGGGTTAGTCTCTACCACCTCTCTGTTCCACCACCTAATCCTCGCCTTTGGTGTTAGATTCCCAAAAATATCTTCATCTGGAGAAGCTGCATCTGGTTGACTCTCAAATACTCCATTAGAATTGTCACTGAATGGAGTATTTGAGAGTCAACCAGATGCAGCTTCTCCAAATGAAGATATTTTTGGGAATCTGACACCAAAGACGAGGATTAGGTGGTGGTGCCAGGAACCTTGTGTATTGGAGAACATGTTGTCGAGAGTAATATCATCCGTTTCATCTTCATCAGAGTCTGAGGGGCAGATCTCCCTTTGATTTTGGGTAACTGCATCTGCATTGAATCGAACAGACCGCGATTCTCGAGCAAAACTACCTCCATTCCCATCGTCGTCAACAGAAGATAACTCGCAAGTCTGAGATTTCCATCACGTAAAAGATCCAAGGCATTTCGTATAAACATTATTCGTTGAAGACTTATTCTGAAAAATATGTCTCAAGAAATGTTATATAAAGTTGGCCTCATAAAAATATGTTGCAAAAACACCATAAAATTATATTTATAAAAATAATGTGGCCTCCTATAATTGAGGGAGTGCACTTGTCATTACTTAATATTAATGATACATTGTGTTTTTTGTGTACATCTTTCGTTGGAGGTCCTGAATAAATAAATAAATAAATAAATAAATAAATAAACATATTTATTTTCAAATATCGTTACACTATTGGAATATTACGCAAAAAAGACAAGTGATACCCGATGGGCACATTTGAGGACAAATCGAAAAATCTATTATTTTGGTATAAAAAAACAAAAAAAAATTACGCATAAAATATATCATACATAATCATAGTATATAAATTATTGGTACATATTTATATACATGCAAATTTTTCGCAAAATCTTTGTATTTAGGAACAAAAATAGTAGCTTACCTGACCGATTCGAAACTCGTACGATCACTGGATGAAACTTGACCAAAATATGTTGAAACACGATACTAGTTGGCGCTACTTGTAATGTTTCTGTTGACTTTTTATGTGAACAAATGTGTACAACCATTTTTCTGTACGAGTGAACGAAAGTAATACTTTTATAGTTAATTATATTTAATGTCCTCAATTGTGGACGCCAGGTCTGAATATTAAACCATAAAAAACTAGTTGGCACTCTGATTGACAAATCCTATAAAATAAGTAGGTATAGTTTCTTTTCTAAGTCGTGTTATGAGTTTGGACCACATTTAATGCAGCTGTATTTTTACTAAAACAAAAACCATAAACATCGATGTCCAGTTTTTGTGTAAGTTCTAATCTAGTACCTAATTACTTGTAAGTAAGTATTTGAAAATTACAGGTAACACAATTGGCATTATACCACCGGGGAAAGGAGAAAAATCAAAATTTATAATAAAACTTCGAAAATTTGACGATAATACTATGATTTATAGAACAATTAACGCGACAAGTTTAAACTTATATTTAACTACTGACAAAATAAGGGTACGTGCAATACAAAAAGGACGTAAGTACAATTATTTTTAATTACAATTAATATTTGAAAGGCGAAAGTTTGTGAGTGTGTTTGTTATTTCTTCACGCTCAAACGGCTGGACGGATCTGGATGAAATTTGGCACAGAGATAGATTATTGTCAGGAATAGCACATAGAATACGCTTTATCCCGGGAATATTTTGCCTCGGGATAATTTTCGACTTTCACGCGGGCGAAACCGCTGGCAGAAGCTAGTAAAATATAAGCAACAATCTTTTTAAGCATGCTTGAAAAATGAACGACCATCTTACATTGTCTTAAGGATAAGCCACAAGTTTTTAAGAAAAACTAGCCAAGAGCGTGTCGGACTTCGCACATTTAGGTTTTGCGTAGTAAACCGCAAAATCAAGTTTCTTATAATAGGTAAAATTAAAACAACGATACCCCACTCGACGTCTTTCGGTTTTTAGGTCAAAATTTTATTTCGCGCCTCTCTTTACCTGTCATGCCCCCTTAAAAACATTTAAAAATATTATTTGACAATTTGTATGGCTTTGGGTCAACAAAATGCTTATACTGTGAAAATTTGAAGACTGACAGACAGGCAGACGGACACGTGAGAGTACTATTTAGGATTCCGTACTCGAAGGGAAGCCAAATGGAGCCCTATTGCTGTCATCTGTCTGTCCGTCTGTCGGTCTGTCCGTCGCCTGTCACACAATTTTGTACCGAAGAATATTTTAAATTCCCATTGACCTATGAACTTGAAATTTGGTAATAATTTATTTAAATATACTTTATTGTACACCAAGATAAAACAATACAAAAAAGACATCAAAATTAAAACAAACATACAACAGGTGGCCTTATCGAGCTCTGCGATCTCTTCCAGGCAACCTTGAGAGGATAGAGATAGCCTGGACACGACATGGGGTTGCACATGGTGCAAATTACAATCAAACAAGTATTACTAAGTACAATTAGGTACTAAAAACAAACTACTAAAATAGATACATAAATACATACATACTAAATAATCTAAATATAAAACAAGAAAACAATACAGCTTAAACAAAGACTGGATCACAGAGACAAGTAATGTTCCTTTATAAGTTTTTTAAACACAGGCAACGACTGAGCACGTTTTATTGGGTCAGGCAATGCATTCCACAAACGAGCAGCTTGGACGGTAAATGATTTATCAAAGAATGTAGTGGAATGCATTTTAAGTCGCAAGTTTTCTGATGACCTAAGAGATTTTGAGTGAGAATCGCAGATAAACTGAAAGCGATCCTTTAGGTAGAGGAGTGGAAGGAGTAAAGAGCACATTGTACAAAAGAGAAAGAATATGAGCATTCCGGCAAAGGCGAATCGACAACCACTTGAGCTTCACACGGAAATCTGAAACATGGTCATATTTGCGCAAACCAAATATGAACTTTACAAAAACATTTTGAAGTCGCTCAAGTTTATCGAGTTGTTCTTGAGTAAGGTCAAGATAGTCGGCATCAGCATAATCAAGGATAGGAAGAAGAAGAGATTGTGCAAGCGCAATCTTGGTGGCATTCGGAAGAAAATGCCGCAGCCTCCTCAAAGTTGCAGCAGATGCAAACAACTTGCGGCTAACTTCCTGCAGTTGGGTAGTCCATCAAAAGTTTTTATCGATGAATATCCCCAAGTTTTTAACTTTCTCACTGAATGGAATAACTGAATTGTCAAAAGGAACTTGGGGAAGAGACGTCCAGTTGATCGTTGAAACCATTCTAGAACTGCCCACTACAATAACCTGCGTCTTAATAGGGTTGACCATAAGCCCATACCTCCTGCTCCAATTACAAATGCGAGTCAGATCAAGTTTTATGGTTACGATAGCCTCAGACAGCTTTCCGAGGGGTGCCTGCGAGTACAACTGTAGATCGTCTGCATAAAGATGGTAGGAAGAAATAAGTTTATTGGAGATTGAGTTTATAAATACTGTGAAAAGAAAAGGGGATAAAACGCCACCCTGTGGTACCCCGGCAGAAATACTGCACCAGCAAGACAAGTTCTCGCCGATACATATACGTTGCCGGCGCCCGAACAGGTAACTACGAAACCAGTCAACCATCGATGGAGATATATTAAGGGAGCCTAGAATACCAAGCAAAACGTCGAAATCAATAGTATTAAAAGCATTACTGAAATCTAGCAATGCCAAGACCGTCAGATTTGCTTGACGGTCTTGGCATTGCTATCGTAACCATAAAACTTGATCTGACTCGCATTTGTAATTGGAGCAGGAGGTATGGGCTTATGGTCAACCCTATTAAGACGCAGGTTATTGTAGTGGGCAGTTCTAGAATGGTTTCAACGATCGACTGGATGTCTCTTCCCCAAGTTCCTTTTGACAATTCAGTTATTCCATTCAGTGAGAAAGTTAAAAACTTGGGGATATTCATCGATAAAAACTTTTGATGGACTACCCAACTGCAGGAAGTTAGCCGCAAGTTGTTTGCATCTGCTGCAACTTTGAGGAGGCTGCGGCATTTTCTTCCGAATGCCACCAAGATTGCGCTTGCACAATCTCTTCTTCTTCCTATCCTTGATTATGCTGATGCCGACTATCTTGACCTTACTCAAGAACAACTCGATAAACTTGAGCGACTTCAAAATGTTTTTGTAAAGTTCATATTTGGTTTGCGCAAATATGACCATGTTTACGAATTCCGTGTGAAGCTCAAGTGGTTGCCAATTCGCCTTCGCCGGAATGCTCATATTCTTTCTCTTTTGTACAATGTGCTCTTTACTCCTTCCACCCCTCTTTACCTAAAGGATCGCTTTCAGTTTATCTGCGATTCTCACTCGAAATCTCTTAGGTCATCAGAAAACTTGCCACTTAAAATGCATTCCACTACATTCTTTGATAAATCATTTACTGTCCAAGCTGCTCGTTTGTGGAATGCATTGCCTGACCCAATAAAACGTGCTCAGTCGTTGCCTGTGTTTAAAAAACTTATAAAGGAACATTACCTGTCTCTGTGATCCAGTCTTTGTTTAAGCTGTATTGTTTTCTTGTTTTTGTATATTTAGATTATTTAGTATGTATGTATTTATGTATCTATTTTAGTAGTTTGTTTTAAGTACCTAATTGTACTTAGTAATACTTGTTTGATTGTAATTTGCACCATGTGCAACCCCATGTCGTGTCCAGGCTATCTCTATCCTCTCAAGGTTGCCTGGAAGAGATCGCAGAGCTCGATAAGGCCACCTGTTTGCTGTCACTCACGTGTCTGTCTATCTGTCTGTCCGTCTGTCGGTCTGTCCGTCGCCTGTCACACAATTTTGTACCGAAGAATATTTTAAATTCCCATTGACCTATGAACTTGAAATTTGGTGATAATTTATTTAAATATACTTTATTGTACACCAAGATAAAACAATACAAAAAAGACATCAAAATTAAAACCTTCCGCTTAGTGCTACTCATCATTTTCCAAACTGTACTCCTTCGCTTCTTGACTTGATTTTTGTCTCCTCTCCTGATCGCGACGATAAGCATGGCTAATTTTTTTTTTTTTTTATCTTTTATAGGCCCGCGCTTGGCCACTATCTCACCCAGCGACCACACAGCCCCTAGACGCCTAATATCAGGCGAGCGATGTCTGTCAACGCATATGACTAAAAGATCATATACAGATAATACAGGTCGCCACTCGACAAATTCGAATTAGTAGCGACCACTTCTGTGAACCGTAAACAATTCAGCGTCCGTCAACAAAAAAAATATGAAATAAATATTATAATGGCCTCTTGAACAATACGTTGGTATGGTAACAACAGTCAGACTTCGAGTTGCCGGAAAAATGCCATAACATTTCATTGATAAGTTATAGTTACATAAACATAATTAGATTTATTTTCTGATATTATTTGTCGGAGTTCATATTATACTGGTCAAGTTTGTAGGTGAAAACGCCCACCGCATATTTGCGTCTCTTTCTTTTTAAAGTGATTTTTTCGCTATCTCTTCTCCTCTATAATTTCGTAAATAGAACTAGTGATGCACCATATCCTATGACCATATCTGTTATCGATAGAACTAGAAACCTTACAAATAAATTAAATTGAATAGTTTATTAATTGTGAAACGATTTTTTGATTACGTTTTTTACTAATATTTAATATTACTATATTTAAGAACCAACAACCGAAAAAAGTATGTTACCTTTAGAATTTTGATATTTCTTTTTTAGTTTTAACATTTTATTTTATTACTAAAATGTTAAAACGCCGAATAATTAATAATAAAAAAGGTAATAATAATAATAAAAAGTAACTACAAATACTGTTTATAAAAATATCGATACCTTGCTGGTTTTTTTTTAACCTGTCCCACCCTTAATTAGGCGTATAACCTTGGTAAGGGACCAATCAGAGCGCAGTACCCCCGTGCCTCATACCTCAGCTAGTTGACAGAATTGTTTTGATGTATTATATCAAGCATTAGGCGTCTAGTGGCTATGTGGTCGATGATCTCACCTGATGGTAATGATGCCTTTTCATATCATGACCAGATTTTTCTCTCTTATAAAATTCATCCACCTAAGGTTAAAGCCAAAATTCTCATGACAACCTATGCAATATAAGGTGTGTAGGAATGCTAATCACCAACATATTTTTAACTCAGTCCAAAACAAAGACACATCCGTAGTTTGGAATTTTCTAAGATCATTGGGAATCGGTAAAACCCGACAAGAGTCAATTCCTAAAGATTTAGACATCAATGCAATGAACATTAATTTTACAGCCTCGTCCAATTTTGATAGGACAATAAAATTGAATACATTGAATTATCTTTCATCTCTACCGAATCCCAGTTATTCTCCATTTCCTTTTAGTCAATTCGCTACATGTGATGTTAAGAGGAGCATACTATCGATTACTTCCAATGCAGTAGGATGTGATTGTATCAGCCGTAAAATGTTACTCCCGGTGCTGGACGTTATGCTTCCTGTTATTTGCCACATCTTTAACTTTTCTGTGTCTAGAGGTGTCTTTCCATGCTCATGTCCATGAAGTTGAAGGTTCAGGATGTTTCCATGGTTCCGTTCTAGGACGTTCTAGGTTGGGTGGAACCGTTCTAGGACTTTGGATAGGAATGTACCTAACATTCCTATCCAAAGTCCTAGAACGGTTAGTCCATAATCAAATGAGCAAGTTCCTATCCGAAAACAATCGCCTCAATCCCTTCCAGTCCGGCTTCCGTCCTGGTCACAGCACCACCACAGCTCTTCGCAACATTACGGACGATATACGGTCAGCCATGGCAAGCAAATGCTGAATTGACTCTTGTCGGGTTTTACCGATTCCCAATGATCTTAGAAAATTCCAAACTACGGATGTGTCTTTGTTTTGGACTGAGTTAAAAATATGTTGGTGATTAGCATTCCTACACACCTTATATTGCATAGGTTGTCATGAGAATTTTGGCTTTAACCTTAGGTGGATGAATTTTATAAGAGAGAAAAATCTGGTCATGATATGAAAAGGCATCATTACCATCAGGTGAGATCATCGACCACATAGCCACTAGACGCCTAATGCTTGATATAATACATCAAAACAATTCTGTCAACTAGCTGAGGTATGAGGCACGGGGGTACTGCGCTCTGATTGGTCCCTTACCAAGGTTATACGCCTAATTAAGGGTGGGACAGGTTAAAAAAAAACCAGCAAGGTATCGATATTTTTATAAACAGTATTTGTAGTTACTTTTTATTATTATTATTACCTTTTTTATTATTAATTATTCGGCGTTTTAACATTTTAGTAATAAAATAAAATGTTAAAACTAAAAAAGAAATATCAAAATTCTAAAGGTAACATACTTTTTTCGGTTGTTGGTTCTTAAATATAGTAATATTAAATATTAGTAAAAAACGTAATCAAAAAATCGTTTCACAATTAATAAACTATTCAATTTAATTTATTTATTTGTAAGGTTTCTAGTTCTATCGATAACAGATTTGGTCATAGGATATGGTGCATCACTAGTTCTATTTACGAAATTATAGAGGAGAAGAGATAGCGAAAAAATCACTTTAAAAGAAAGAGACGCAAATATGCGGTGGGCGTTTTCACCTATAAACTTGACCAGTATAATATGAACTCCGACAAATAATATCAGAAAATAAATCTAATTATGTTT
Source organism: Anorthoa munda (assembly GCA_945859665.1). Classification (NCBI taxonomy): domain Eukaryota; kingdom Metazoa; phylum Arthropoda; class Insecta; order Lepidoptera; family Noctuidae; genus Anorthoa; species Anorthoa munda. The sequence continues at coordinate 7,071,120 of OX243917.1, read as the reverse complement.
ATGTAACTATTAACTTATCAATTAAATGTTATGGCATTTTTCCGGCAACTCGAAGTCTGACTGTTGTTACCATACCAACGTATTGTTCAAGAGGCCATTATAATATTTATTTCATATTTTTTTTGTTGACGGACGCTGAATTGTTTACGGTTCACAGAAGTGGTCGCTACTAATTCGAATTTGTCGAGTGGCGACCTGTATTATCTGTATATGATCTTTTAGTCATATGCGTTGACAGACATCGCTCGCGTGATATTAGGCGTCTAGGGGCTGTGTGGTCGCTGGGTGAGATAGTGGCCAAGCGCGGGCCTATAAAAGATAAAAAAAAAAATATTTTGGCCATGCTTATCGACGCGATCAGGAGAGGAGACAGAAATCAAATCAAGAAGCGAAGGAGTACAGTTTGGAAAATGATGAGTAGCACTAAGCGGAAGAATGGAAATATTACTAGAAGCCGAAATATTTGTCAGGGAAGACGAACGATTGTCGTTCTGCTATGATTGTAAGAAGGGATTAAGATTGCTAGGAGCTTTTCGAAACATGAAAAGATGAAAAAAAAATGATGAAAAATTGATGCGTTCAAGAGGGACAGTAATAAACACCAAGAAGTAATTTTTAATGATTTAGTTCGTCCTTAAGAAAAAGATGTTCACCAGCATTAGATGGCGGTGGCTGCGCTGACACATTGACAACTGAGAATGGAATGTTTGCGCGGAGGTATATGGCAACACCACCACCACCACCACCACCACCACCAACTGCCCTGTCGTTTCTTATTAGCACGATGCCGGGAGAGTAGAAGAGAGTAGCTAGTTGAAGGGAGACAAGGTTTAAGCCATGAATCGGAAATAAGAATAGTACGAATGTTTTTACAATCAAAACTTGTCAGCATATCGTGGAAATGAGCCGGAATACTCTGAGCGTTGAAATGTATGACGTTAAAATTTTTAGGAACATCAGAAAACTTAGCCCCAAGAAAGAGAAGACACGCTCACAAAACTGTCATCGCTACCCATCATCTTCCTGCCCTTATCCCATGCTACTTGGGGTCGGCGCAACACGTTTGCTTCCTCCATACCGTCCTGTCCCCCGTCATGTTATAACTGACTCCCTCTTTCATATCATTCCTCACACAGTCCATCCATCTTTTCTTTGGCCTTCCTTTCCCTCTCCATCCATCCGCAAACTGTCATCGCTACCCGTCAAAGAATAAAAACTAAAGTTATCACTGCTGTCATCTATATTAGACATATATTTTCCTATTATAATAATATAAATATATAAAATCCTATCTTAAAACTAAAAATGAATAAACAGTGAACCCGCCGCGCCGGTTGCGTCATTAATATAAAAATAAAAAAACTACATAAGGCCGGACAACATTAACAGAACTAAAATAATTATAAACAAAAATAAAAGAAAAATAAATAAAATACAGAATAGAAATTATGACTTTCACCAGTGCGCCGCTACCTAAAACGGAACACACCGCAAATAACGCTTGACATTAATCTGACAGTAGTGAAGTGACAGTGAAAGTTGACAAGACGTGTCATGTAAAATTGTTAGTAAACAAGTTTGGAAGTTTCAATTTATAAAGAATTATTGTGAAGGTGAAAGGAAACCAAAACAAGAAATTATCACTACTCGGACCCTTAGTAAAATATTACTAAGAAGGCAATCACTTTCACACAGCAGCAACACGCTTTAACCTTGCTGTATTCATAGCTGCAGCGCTCGGAAGAGAGTCTGGCACTGCCGCTTTAGGATCAGACTGCTTAAATGCTAAATCGGCGCAATCCTGTTCAACTCGGCGAGAGACTCTACCCGATGCCGCGTATCGTTCGGACCAAAGACGTACACACAACCCGCCTTAGTCCAACTCTTGGAGACGCCGAGTTTTTTCCTCGCAGCTAGGAACAAGTCATGCCACCCCTTAGCTAAAAATTCAGACGTGGTGAAGCCTGAACCTTTTGATTTGGTTTTAGCAAACCACACTTTGTCTCGGACTGCGAGGTTGCCAACCTTGAACAGAATAGGCCGGGTTTTGATTGGCACTGCTCTTCCCATCCTGTGGCATTGGTTGATGTTAGCAACGGATAAATCTTTTAGCTGCAGCTTGTTTCATACCACCTCGGCTAACATCTTGGCGGTATCTTCCTTCTGCTCCTCATTCACGCCATTCAACAGCAAGATCTTCCGCCGTCCTCGCATCTCCGTGTTGCGAGCTTGCGAGATGAATGTCCGGCAAGTAGTAAACTAAGCTGCCAGGCTGGAACTTGTAACATATGATGGAGGGGCCTTCTGCAGTTCAGCTTCGAAGATGGGCATGCGCGTTTTGGAATAACTCCTTGAGATCACTACAAAGTGCTCGTCAGCGAATCCATTGTGATAATAGTGAGTGTTTTGAAGAAATAAGAGAAGTAATTGCGAGGAGATAACGCTACACCAGCAGGTAACAATTATAAACTTTTTAAATATGACTCCATCTTAGCAGGTTGTGCGGCATAACTTTCCTTTCGGGGATGTGAAACCGTTCATCCACCGCAGAGAGATTGCAATAGCACGAACTGCTGACAGCGGTAAACCTATCACACAACAAAAATCATGAGCGCCAACATGGAAGACATTTTGGCCCATCAAGAAGAGATCACTCAAGGAGCAGCAACTACGGAATTTCAAGAAGGATTCGGCGGATCGCAAAACTCCGGCCAACATCAAGAAACGTTTGCAAACCCTGGATTCATACTGGCGGGAGTTTCAAGAGAATCATGTTAGATTATGTGAGTTTGAAGAGCGTGGTTATACCTACTTTTCGGAAAACTTCTACAATACGGCAATGAACTTCTACAAAGAAGCTCAGGACATCATTCAACGATACAAACAGCCTACAAGCTTGGAGAAGGGGGATAAGTTGCCTAGTGCTTCATCAATTCGTATATCAGACACTCACAATCAAGAAGCTGCGGATGAGCGACAGCAAACGGACACATTGTTGGTTGATCTAGATGCACCGAACATCAAGCCTAGTGGGAGCCAATCTACATCATTGTTTAAGAAGATTGTCTCTCGGGGAAATGCCAGTAAATTACAAAAAATGCTGCGCAAACAGATGAGTAACTTCAAGGCTTTATCACGGGCAATCAAAAGTGTGGACATAGAGAGCCACTCTGAAAACTGCGTTTTGTTTGAAAAGGTTTGGTCGTTGAATCTTCAATGGGATGATGCAGTACCCACAAACATCAATGCAGAATGGCTCAAAATAAAGAAGGAGTTATCAGCAATCAAACATATGAATGTCCCTCGGTGGCTTCAAACGCCAAAAAATGCAAACATAGAGTTGCATGGGTTCTGTGACTCATCAGTAAAGGCCTACGCTTGCGTAATTTATGGCTGGATTATTAATCAGGAAAAGGCGGAGTGGCAATACCCTGTGATCATAGTAGCAGGAAAATCAAAGCTCGTGCCTGTCAACAAATCAATATCTTTGCCTAGATTGGAGCTTTGCGGCGCGCACTTGTTATCAAAACTGATGAAAGTGGTCCAGAACTGTTTATCAAGCAATAACATCCGAATATACGGCTGGACTGATTCGACGGCAGTACTAGGTTGGCTTCAGGGTGATCCGAATCGTTGGAAACCATTCGTGGCGAACAGAGTAGCACAAATAACGCAGACAATACCAAAAAATAGCTGGCGTTATGTGAAATCGGCTGAAAATCCCGCTGATTGCGCGAGCCGAGGATTATCAGCAGACCAGCTGCAACATCATCCTCTTTGGTGGCATGGACCAACTTGGCTATCAACATTCCAAGAAAATAACAATCAAGATCTACCAACTTACGTCACGCAAGAAGAAATCAAAAAGTCAGTAAATAGCATGTGTTTAAAAATCTATTTAAAAGTAAACAACTGGTTTTGACTGACTATTTTGACTATTTTTGTGATAGAGTATTATATTGTCACAAGAAACGCAAATTATCTGTGAAAATACATTAAATGGTGTAAAACAAAACAATAATAACATTTCAAGCTCTAAAAAGTTCGTTAAAAGTATTATAATATCGCGCAGTGACACTACCCGCATGATCTTTCGTTTAAACTAGCGGTCAAAGACATCGATGACTTTTTGTTTTAAGAACCAAAAGAACGTCAATTTCACAACACAACCAACAGCGTTCTTAGCCTAGCGGTCTAAGGCGCTACACGGAGAATCGACGTGTCGTGAGTTCAAATCCGGCTTGAGACGTTCGACTTTTTGTAAATTATCAGCAGTTTTTCTAATATTACTGGGACTACCCGACTCATAATGTCTAAATTAACTAGAACAACAGCAAATAAGCAACAATCTCCCTCACGTTCCGAATCGGACCTACTAAAACTATGCGACGGCGAAGGACACCCAACCAATCCCCAACCTGTCCTCCAACGACGGATGTGAATGATGGTTTCGAGGACTTTAAAAAGGAAATGAAGAATATGTTGCACAGCTTGCATAGTTGATAAGCTCACAGAGCACTCGCTTGGACCACTTAGAGAACCTTATCCTTGAAGTTAAACAAATAAATAGTAACATAGAAGGAACAAATACCGAAATAGAAAAATCTATGACATCTATTTCTGATGAATTAACCTCCATCGAGTTGAAAATAACGGGTCTCGAAAAGGAACGAACTTCAATGATTTCAAAGTTGGCTGAGCTTGACGAGAAGCTGGAGTCTTTCAACCGTTCCATGGTGAAAACTTGTCTTAAAATATGTACCAAAGAGGCCAAATGAAACTAAGGAGATGCTATACAATTCTTTGCTGGAGTTATCAAAACAACTTGAGTTCGACTTACAAGTGTCCGACATGCGCGATGTGCTACGTCAACCCTCAAAAAAAGAAAACCAAAATTCTACAATAACAGTTTAATTTACAAATACCCTCGTCAAAAGTAATTTTTTGTCAGCTGTCAAAGCTTATAACAAACACCACTCTAACAACAAACTGAGCTCTGCTAGCCTAGACATGGTACCGAATACCCCCGTATTTATAGCAGAACAACTGACTGCCAACTCCAAACGACTCTTCTACCTAGCTCGAAACTATGCTAAGGCGAACAGAGTCCAATTTTGCTGGACATCTAACGGGCGTATCATGCTGAAGAAGGATCCAGAAAGTCAATCTATCGTCATAAAAAGTGAACTACAGCTCAACCAACTGCATTCAAAGGATAATGCATGACTAACACTCCTGTCTTGCCCTAATTTTAGCATAATTAAAGCTACTAACGCTAAATGTGTTCTACGTTTTTGTACTGTTTTTATTGATTTCATTGTAAAACTAATTCTCACTGTAAACATGACATTCTTTACACCATTCACCACGCACAAATACAACGCTCATAAACATAACTTTCAAACACTCATTAAACATACACTACAAATATTGCCACATACTGCCACACTGATCCTGTGGCCAAATTCGTATCATTTAATAGTTTTCATAATACCTCACAATTACCGCCTTATTCCTAACCCACACTCAAACACCTCCATTAAAAATGTCTAACAATACTTATGATTTAATCGATAATGTTGATCACTTTTCTGTATCAGATACACACACATATTCCCCAGAACAGACACAAAACTATATTGAACAATCTACATATCAATTGAAAATCCTTTCACAAAATATTAGATCTATTAATGCTATTTTTTTTTATCTGCAACCCCTATTACATCGTATTGATATTCATTGTGAACTCCTAGTACTGACTGAATGCTGGTTAAAATGCTCCAGTAACAACCACATTCCCATTCTACAAAATTATACTACCTACCAAACCACCAAACACTTAAATAAGAGCTACGGAGTGGTCGTCTATGTAAAATCCACTCTTGTATCTGCTTACGAATAACCTGACTTTACGGATCTGCCTCTGGTTTAATAATACAATTAGACCCAGATGTAGCAATACTTTGCATATACCGATCCCCCGCAAACGATAATATTAACACGTTCCTCTCTGCACTCAATATAATACTTCAGTCACTGACTAACTATGAAACTGTAATCATAACAGGAGACATTAACATAGACATTAAATATAACACATCAGATTCACGATCTCATGAGTATCTTAACACCTTGGCTTATCATCGATTCTTGCCTACACATACGAAGACTACCAGAGGAAGTAACTGCTTAGACCATCTTATAATTCGCTCCAAGTTTAAACCTTTGACACTTGTCTATGATTCAACTGTAACGGATCACGATTCTTCTCTGTTTTGCCTCAACAAAATTACTATAAAATCAAATTCCACGAAATATATAAATAAAATAAACTACGACGCTCTTGATACAGTTATGGCAGGTATAGACTTTTCACCGGTTCTGTCTATAATTGATCCAAATGATGCTGCAGATGCCTTTATAAGGCTAACTAAGACAGCACTTCAACAATAAAGGTATCTGCAAAGAAACAAACTCTAAAACCGTGGATAAAGCCAGGCTTGCTGAGGTGTATACGTAACCGTGACTCTCTACATAAAAAAGTAAAGCAATCGCCTGACAACAACATAATCAGTACTACCTATAAATGATACAGAAATTTTTGTACAGCTTTATTAAAAAAAGTAAAAATACAATTCGATTCTCTAGAATTATATATAATAATAAGGCTATGAATAACCCTAAAAAACTTTGGGAAACTATTAAAAGTATCACAAATACTACCAAAACCAAACACTCTTACACACAGTTGTTATCAGATTCATCATCTCCGATACAGTCTTGCAATGACGTAAACCATTTTTTTGCAAGTATAGGAAGGAATCTTGCAGGTAGTATAAACAACAAACAATCATTCACCCGCACTTCAGTCCCTCACACATCTAACTTCATAAAATCACTAGTGTTGGAAAAGACAGATTCTGACAAAATTGTGTCAACCATAAATATGCTACGAACAAATGCGGCTACCGGCTGGGATGGTATCTCCACCTTGTTCTTAAAACGTTACGCCAAATTCCTCGCACCTATACTATGCCACATTTTCAACCTTTGTTTTGACTTAGCCCTAATTCATTCAAAAAGGCAGCCATTCATCTCATTCTCAAGGGCGGCGATGGGTGCCTCTTAAGTAACTACCGCCCCATAGCGGTACTTAGTACTTTATCAAAAATATTGGAACGTTTAATGAATAAAAGACTCATTCACTATCTTGAGCTAATAATATTTTATCACCACAGCAATTTGGTTTTCGCAAATTGATTGATCACATTATTGAGAGTTTAGACAATAGTAAAAAGGTATTTATTTATTTTATTTTATTTTATTCGGAAAACTTACAGCTAATTTTAACAATAGTTGGTTATTATAATAAGACCAAGGCCAATTAAAAGTTTCGACCATTTTCTTAGATCTCACAAAAGCTTTCGACACTGTGCCCATACTGACTCTTTTACTCAAACTTGAATGTATAGGTGTAAGGGGCCCACCGCTTAATTTATTCAAAAGTTACCTAACTGACCGTTCACAATTTGTGACTATGGACAGTTACAATAGCGATACAATTACTATTGAATAGGGCGTGCCGCAGGGAAGTATTTTAGGGCCCACTCTCTTCCTCGTATTCATCAACGACCTCTGCAACCTAAATATACCAAATGCCCAAATAGTATCTTACACTGCAATAACTTTTGCCGCTAACTCATGGTTGGAACTGCAGTCAATTGCACAAAGAGGATTTAACTCCACACTAAGTTGGCTTTACACAAACTCCCTGATCCTGAATACCACTAAAACTAATTTTATTACTTTCTCAATAAACTTAAATTCCCAACCAAATCCCTCTATCTCCCTAGTAGCTCACTCGTGTAGTTTAATGTCGCAGCAGGCCTGCCAGTGCCCATCACTTACTCCAGTAAATCAAATAAATTATCTTGGTATTTTCATTGACCAACACTTAAATTTCAAATCACACATTAATATCCTATCCGGCCGCGTACGGAAACTTATTTACATTTTTAAAACACTGCGACATGTAGCACACGCTTCAGTTATCCGAAATGTATACTTCGCTCTTTGCCAATCACTAGTCACCTACTGTATTTCCTGTTGGGGAGGAGCTGCAAAAACAGTGATAAAGCCTATAGAGATCGCTCACAGAGCCATACTTAAAGTTGCCACCTTTCGCCCTATCTTATTTCCAACGACCGAACTTTATAAATCCTGGAATATTTTAAATGTACGACAGCAGTACATTCTACATATAATTTTAAACCAACATTCCAGAACACCATATAGAAATATCTCCAAACGTCGAAAAGACATAATCTGCACAATTCCAACTCCACGTACCTCTTTCGTAAAACGATTACGATACAGATCCTGGGCAGTACCCAGTGTCATATTGCATGTCAATACATTTCCAATGAGTCTAAAAATAATGGTGCTATCTCATCTGATTGAGAAGTTGCTATAGCCACTTGCCAGCTACATCACAGACCAGGTCCATAGTACCATATTATTGCACCGTTTTCTAAGTTATATTAGTATGCCAAAGGTCCTCCGCATATATAAAAAAAATAAGAGGAAAAAGACAAATGTGCACTCAACGAAACGGATAGCCTATCAAACAAATCACAAAGTACTAACATCGACAAAATACAGTGTAACAACTTGGTAAACAAAAAAAAATATCCTGTCTGTACCTATATAGACGCATGCCTTTTATTTAAATGAAGAGTTCTCGTTGTTTTTTTTTTCAGATAAATACATTGCTAAATACAATAAAACGTATTCAGAATCAGAGAGTGTTAGCTTTAACTGCTCAAACTGTAAGTACAATCCGTCTAGGATGAACCGATTTTGATAGATTGTTGATCGAAGTGTGCCTACTACTAGATAAATTATGTAGTTTAAACAGAAAGAAATATAAAAAAATGTCGGGGCTTTTGGCATTTTTTTATTTTTACTTGTCGTAAGATTTCTTACAAAAACACCCCGATTCAAAAAGTCAAACGCCCATAACTTATGAACGGCTGAACCGATTTTTATTAAGCGTAGCTCAGAACACTCTCGATAAAATCAAATTTCAAACAAAAACCAAAATCAAAATTGGTTCATCCGTTTTGGAGCTATTATGCCACAGACATACTTAAATACACAGGTACTCACATCAAACTTATAACATCAACTTTTCCGTCGGGGTTTAATTATGTAGCATGAAATAAATATTCGTCGGGGGTTTATTAAATTTTATTTGTGTGTAAAGTAATTAGTGCCAACTACCTGTGACAGCTTATGCGGTGTAATTAGTTAACTTCATTCTCTAAAAGCTATATATAAATCGAGGTTTAAATCATGTGAAAAAATGAATTTGCAAGTGTTGTTACTGATGTGTGGTTAATTTTACTTTTACTTTTTAAATTATCCAGTTCACTAGAAGCCGTAATGCACAAATGTAAATGTTTTACAGTCGCATACGCACAGATAGGATGGATAGACCCAACAGGATACACAATCATTACGTATACCGAAACAAATAATTCCTGGAAGCTTAGTAAATCCAAAAATGGCAGCATGCTATGTTGTTTACGATACAAAACTTACGAGCTCAATCATACATGGGTCGTAGAACGATTAGTCGAAGACATTACTGTACTGATGTATCAGGAACCAGAAAAACAGAACATTGCAAAGGGTTAGTGTGATATTTACTATTTATTCCATTGTTCTAAACAAAAATAAGATAAAGCTACGCACATCACCGTAGATATGTTACGGGTCAAACTCGATTCCAGGCTAAATTGGTTTATCCTAGGCTAAACCGGTTTATCCTATGCCTGTCAGGACAATTTAGTTTGACCTTAATACTTTAGGCTTACCTAGTTTGGCCTAGGCTAAACTGATCATTACAAGTGACAAAATGGGGCAGCGGATTTAATTTTCGGTCATCTTTTATATGCAGTTGCACTGTTAAAAACACTGTCTTTTTTAGATAGTGGCTCGTCTGAGGAATGCACTTCTTCTATTTCGACGCACCTGATATCTGCAGAGAATCCTCAGACTCTGAACAAGACAGAGCCACCAAACGATCCCCATGACCCGCAGAACACGGCTCAGCTGACCGACTCGCCTCATCCATCAGATAAAACTAACTATTATATCGCAATAGCCTCAGTGGCGGTAATCATCCTTGTCATATCGCTGATATATGTGATAGTCAAAAAGTGCAGCCGGAAGACATTGGATCCTGAGGAAACGCTTGAGTTGGAAACTTATGTAAGTTCATAATTCTGTCAGACAAATTGTCAACTGTCATAAAAATCGAAGATCAAAATGATATTAACTAGTGATCTTCGAGTATTGTTAATAACTTTTTGGAGCTGCCCCAATTTCGTATTTGTATGCAATAAGTTGCGACACAATAAACATTTCTTTTTTATCTCCGGACGACAAACTAATCAAAACTAATGAAAAATGTTGACGACGATTATATACATCGGTCCAGGACAAAGATCATCATCAAGGCAAGCCCAGGCGAGGGTTCAAGCCTCGTCACAATTCATTTGGAGTCGGTACAGCATGACTTCTTTCTTCCGTACTTCTCATCATCATCAGCCTTTTTAATGTTTTCACTACTAGGAAACAGGCCTCTTCTCTGTCAGAGGGCATGGGCCATAATCCACAACGCTGGCCCACTGCGGGTGGTGGATGTCACATGTCTTTAAATAATTGATTCTAGGACATACTGGTTTCCTCGCGATGTTTTTTTTTCCTTCACCGTTTTGAGAGAAGTGGTGATGTAATAATAAACGCAAAGTAAAGCGCCTGCCTGGGTTCGAACCAGCTACCTACAACTTGTAAGTCACAGCCGTTACCACTGAGCCACCACTGCTCTCACCGTACTTCTCTCTTAGCCGTCATCTCGGTAGGCATTGCCTTTCTAGATATTTCATATATCACTATACTCCATCTGAAATAACATTAAACTTTTAAATTGTCCCTTTTTTCTGCCCGTACAACAAATTCTGACTTCTATTGCGTTGGTGATAATTATGACAAATGGAAATTTAAACAGTTGGTATTATCCTCATGTTTACGGAATGGAACTCAAAATCGGTTGAAAATAAAACATGGATGTAAAAATGTCTGACGTTATTTCAAATAAGTATAAGTCTTTTAGTCGTTACTTTGTAGTAGATAATAGATAATGTTTTGTTTGAGTATAAATGTGGATGGCTATGGTCGTTAATCCTGGCAGGGGTTGACTTTGTGTAAATTATTTCATCACCACTGCTCTCAAAATGGTGAAGGAAAACATCGTGAGGAAAACGGCATGTTCTAGAACCTAAAATTCGAAGACATGTAACATCCACCATCCCGCTCTGGGCCCACGTAGTAGATTATGGCCAATACTCTCACAAAGAGAGGAGGCCTGCATCTCAGCAGTGGGACCGCTAAAGGCTGTTATGCTATGCATGGGAGTAAATAAATAATGGATGGATTGTCCCAAGGATAATTTGTAAGAATGCTTGACTAACAGAGTAGCATGAAATAAAAGAATACGCTGCGCTGACCCCAAATAAAATGAGATATCGACAAGCGAATGATGATGACTTGATTTCTCTTTATTTAAAAATAATTCTCTCGTCTATATTTGAAACCAGCATTTTTCCCGCGGCTCCGCTCCCGTGGCCCACTTCGTAGGATTTGTATAAAAAGGTATAAAATAAAAAGCCTATGACACTCAAGAATAATGCAGCTTTCTACTGGTGAAAGCATTTTCAAAATCGGTTCAGTAGATCCAGAGATTATTTCCTACAGACAAACTTTACCTCAAATATTAGTTTGAAATAAGACACACTGATCAGTAAATTTGTTCCAGGCGAGCGCAAACATGGTATACGCTGAACTGGACATCAAACCCGGGAACCATGCACCAGCACCTCCCACAGAGGACACCACCTATGCCGAAATCATTGGTGTACTTAAACCTATGAACGAAAATGTCAAGAAATAAATGTAGGATTTACTTATATCGTTTATAATTCAGTAATAATAATATATTTCTTTATTACAAAAAAGATTGTTTTTTTTAAATAAATTTCTTTGATGATACAAAAAAATAGTTTTTTTTAGGTCGCCTGGAATGTTCCACTGCTGCTCATAGGCCTCCCATATACCTTTCTAAAAACATGTTGCGCCAACTCTTTTTAGTTTTAAGAATAAACATAGATATTTAGACTAAAGCATTGGACAAGAAATTATTAGATTACACAATAGTCATTTATAGTATTATAAATGACTATTGTATTATCCTCCTCGGCGAAAAAGACTTTTTAGAATCCAATAATTATGAAAAACTGGTTAATCACATAAAATGTAAAATCGAAAATGTAATGCATACTTCTGTGTTCTTCTGTTATTCTGTGTTCTCCTAATTTTAAATTTAAATGGAATGTTAACTTATTTAATACTAGAATAGAAGCTTTCAATCAACTTATGTACCAAAGTAATCAGACTTTTAAATATGCATATTTATTTGATACCAACAAACATCTGGAATATAATTATAAAATGTTTTCTAAAAATACAGGCAAAGTCAACAATGTGGCTATTGTAAATATCTTTCAGAACTTGAATAGCTACATACAGCTATTACTAAACTCTGAATATGAAAATAACTGTGACAGTTTAAGTATAGTTAATAACCTCGAAATCACTAAAATCGACCAGTTACAACCTGGTACCATTCCTTACTACTTAAAAAAAAAGACAATGTTGGATAGAAATACATTTTTTCGTTGATAAACATGTGAGCTGTAACACATTTAAACGAGTCTGGAGATAGTTCATTGTGGAATCGTTTAAATATCTTTCATCAAAATTTGTGTGGCCTAAATAATAAGAAAGATGTATTAGAAATATATCTAGATGGCTTGAGTAGTCCTTCGAATTACCTGTGTATCAGCGAGCATTTTCTTAACGTAGAACTAGTTTCTTTATTAAATATTTAAAAGTACAATGTTGCATCATATAATACCAGAGTAAATAAGCTGAGAGGAGGGACTATTATTCTAGCAGAAACGAACAGGGAATACGCGGAGCTGCCCATTGCTAAAAAATTATATAAAATGGACAGTTTTGAATTGTGCTGTGTCAAAGATGTTTCAACTGGCCTATCTGTGTGTTGCTGTTATCGTACGCCTTATGATAAAAACTTGGACACTTTTATGGTAAGGCTCGAAAAACTATTAGAACTTTTCTTTAACAAGAACTGTGTAATTTGCGGTGATTTTAATATTGACTTATCAACTGACAGTAAAAAATGAAATGACTTATTAAATCTATTGACATGTTACAATTTCAGACACTACAATTATTCGAAATGACTCACGATCTTGTATAGACAATGTCTTCACCAACTTGTCAGATGATTGCTTGATAGGTTGCGATGTTGACCATAATGGCTTGGCAGATGGACATGCGGGATTACTTTGCAGTACAGTACATAGAAGTAACGAACTATGTAGGAATATAAACACCAGTAGTATTCAATTTAACAAACGGATTTTTAATGCAAATAAAAGAAGAAATTTTAGAAGTTTGCTATTAAATCACGACTGGAATAATTTCGGAATAAACTCATTTTTAAAGCAATTCGACGAAATGTTCACACGCTGTTTTAGAAAAAGGAAACTGCAGGTACACTTAACGCGTAATACGCAGCTGCGCTGGGTCACTAAGGGTGTAAAGGTTTCTAGTAAGATGAAACGATTTCTATATTCTGGAAAAGGGAATAGACAAAATGACACTGTGATGGACTATAGGCAAAAATACTTCGCTCTGTATAGGAAAGTAATAAATATGGCCAAAAAGCTAACAGTACAATCTCAATTAGCAAAATCAACGGACATCTCAAAAGATGTTTGGAAAGTCGTAAACAAACATAGAAATAAGAGTGTCAAAAACAAAACGAAACAAATTTTGAAATCAGATAATACGATTATATCAGAACCACCAGACATTATGAATATCTTTGCCCAGCAGTTCGAATTTAATTCATCTACTACTACATGCACAGGGGCAGTCATGGATATTCTACGTAAAAGTGCAAAAATAGTAACAAATGACCTTGTCTTAGACCCTGTCACTCCCTTTAAGATATTTAAAATAGTGAAAAAAATGGTCGACAAAAAATGTTGTGGCTATAAATGTGATGACATAAATATATCAGTCATAAAGGACAATATAGATGTACTAGCGGAACCTTTTTGCATTTTTTACCCGACTGCCGAAGGAGGGTAATGTGTTTATCAGTCTATGTATGTATGTAAGTATGTAAGTATGTAAGTATGTATGTATGTATGTATGTTTGTTCCTATGTGGCGTTCTAGAGACAAAACACGTAGGTCGATTTTGATGATTCTTACTTCAATCGATTCGTCTTAATCCTGCGAGTGTCACTGGCTACATTAAATTTGGAAAAAACAAAAATGGCGGATTTTGGGCGCCATTTTGTGGGAAAAAAAAAAAAAACTTCCAAACCCATCGTGTGGGGTATCAAAATAAAGGATTTTAAGAGGCAATTTTAAAAATATATAACACTTATATGTTTAAATGTACCCAATTCTAAAAAAAAATAACTAAAAAGTTGTAAATAAAAAAAGTTAATTAAAAAAATCAAAAAACCCGACTGCTTGAAAAGCAAACTAAAAAGACGTCAACAGGAAGAAAATCATGCTGTGCAGTCGGAGGATACATCTAGTTCTGGTCCGCCAGCTCGCGAATATGTATCCTCCGACTGCACAGCATGATTTTCTTCTTGTTTACGTCTTTTTAGTTTGCTTTTTAAGCAGTCGGGTTTTTTGATTTTTTTTAATTAACTTTTTTTATAACAAGTGTTTTGATGAAGGTATTTTTCCAGATCAACTGAAGATAGCCAAAATAATACCCGTACACAAAAAAGGTTCTAAAACCGACCCAAAGATGTACAGACCAATCTCGTTATTACCTATTCACTCAAAAATTCTTGAAAAGCTAATTAAAACCAGATTACTCAGACATTTCAACCTAAATGGTGTGTTAAGTAGAAGTCAATTTGGTTATCAGAAAAACGTTGGGACACAAGACGCAATATCGACTGTAATTAAGGATGTAGCTAGCAAACTGGACGACAAACAGAAAGTAGCTGGGCTTTTCCTAGATTTAAGTTCAGCATTTGACACGGTGGATCATAAACTACTGTTAGAAAAACTTGAACACTACGGTGTCAGGGGTAAAGTATTGACACTTCTCACGTCATATTTAAAAAACAGGAACATGTTCGTGGAGATCAAAGCTGTTGTGTCAAATTGCTCAACTAAAAATTATCCAAGTGAAGAAACATACAGGTCCAAACAGTCTCCTGTGCACACTGGCGTTCCACAAGGCTCCATACTGGGTCCGATATTTTTTATCGTTTTTATTAATGACCTAATACAACACATGAGGGAAACAGCTGCGGGATCTATCCAGCTTGTGGTGTTTGCCGATGACACCAATGCCGTTGTTTCGGCTGGCAATATACACGCACTTAATTCCATAGTTAATCAAACCTTAGCTATCTTCCACAGTTGGTTTGCTGTCAACGGTCTTAAGGTTAATGCCAGTAAAACCAATGTAATGCTTTTTCGTTCCACTTCTAATAATAAAGATAGCATTAACTGCGTCATAAATGGAGAAACAGTGAAAGTGGTCCAGGTGGTTAAGTTTCTGGGAGTTCATATCGATAGCCAGTTAAAGTGGAAACAAGAGCTACCTAGAGAAAGCAATCAGCTCTGCATGTTACGTACTTAGAAGTCTAAGAAACGAGGTAACCATAAAACATTTAAAAATGGTCTATTACGCATTAGTAGAGTCAAAACTGAGATACAGCATACTTTTTTGGGGAGGAAGTTATGATTACAACACTCAAAAAGCTTTTGTGATTCAGAAAAGAGCCATCAGAACCATAGTAAGGATTCAACAGCAAGAATCATGCAAGCCTCATTTTAATGACTTAAATATATTGTCAGTCCCAAGCTAGTACATTTTGGTCCTACTTAGTCACTTATCGAAATATATCTTTGAATCTGAGACTGAAGATGAAAGGCAAAAAAGGGAGAGTACAAAAAGAAAAGATCTCCAGACGAAGCAAGTACCTCACCTGAACGTTGTAAAGCATAGCGCCTACCACAAGTCAATAAAAATGTTCAATAAGCTGCCGACAGAAATAAAAAGTCTAGTCTATACAAGTAAGTTTTTTCTGTAGTTTCAGAATAAGCTTAAACAGTTCTTGTTAAACAAGTATATATATTCTCTTGATGAATTTTAAATCATTGACATGAAATGTAAATTATATTGTAGGTATTTTATTAATTGACATATGACATTAATTCTTTATTTTTGTATTATTCTTGCATTTATTTATTTTATATACATATTTTAACATTTTTAAATATTATTCTATATAATAAAAAATAAAAAAACATTTAAAAATACAAAAATAGTAGCCCACCGGTATCGGGAACAGGGTCCAAGCTACCGGTGGTCAGGGCTCTTGAGAGAGGAACCTCCTGACTATACGCGCCGTGTCCAGGAGTACCGCCTTCTGGATCAAGCCCTTGATCCAGCTGCCCAACGAGAGCCTCCTCAGATGTTCGTCGAGGCTCTTGGCTATTATACCATTGGCCGTCACGACTATCGGCACAATGACTGCTGTATTCACATCCCACATGTCGACAACCTCGCGAGCCAGATCAAGATACTTGCTTTTCTTATCTCTCTCAGCCTTCACGAGGTTCTCGTCATGGGGGACCGCTATATCAACAATCATTGCGCGACGCTCTGGTCGGTCTATTACCACTATGTCAGGTTTATTGGCAACAATAGTCCTGTCAGTGATGATAGACCGATCCCAATACAACGTGACATTGCCATTTTCGAGAACTGGGTCGGGCACATACTTATAGTAAGGCACTTCCGATTCCACAAGATTGTATTTAAGAGCAAGTTGCTGATGGATAATCCTGGCTACAAGGTTGTGTCTATGCAAATAGTCTCCGTTAGCCAGACAAGAACAACCGGAGATAATGTGACGGATCGTTTCACCCGGCCGGTGACATGCCCGACAGATGTCAACTGTGCCATCCTTCACAATGTATTTCCGGTAGTTGTTCGTCATCATAACTTCGTCCATAATCGCAAAGACAAAACCTTCGGTTTCCCCGAAAAGGTCACCAAATCGCAGCCAGGCCACGGACGCTAAAAGATCTACTTCGGACCCATGTAGGACCCGGTAGAAGCGTCCGTGAAGCTCCTTGCTCTGCCATACCTCCCTGCGGTCATTAGTATCTAATACTATAGGTTTGCGCCAGTTCTCGTTAGCCAAGGAGAGCGGGGTAAGGCCCTTGTCCACCGCTACCACATCTCGATGCATACCCACGTCAGCGGCCTGGAAGTATTCCCTAAGACTGCATACCTCGCGGTTGTGCAGGGTCTTAGCATTTAAAAAGCCTCGACCCCCACACTTCCGCGGGATATACAGTCTCATGACCGATGACCGTGGGTGATGCATACGATTTGCGGTAAGCAGCGTGCGGACTCTCCTATCCAGGGCGTCAAGTTCTGTCTGAGTCCGTTTGAGTATGCCGAAAGAATACATCAAGACCGGCATGACCCAGCCGTTGAAGGCGCGCACCTTGTTTCCGCCTGATAAAAGACTATTTAGTACTTTATTCAGGCGGCCAAAGAAGCGTTCCCTCAACGACTGTTTCACGTCACTAGCATTGATGCCTAATGCTTCCGACATACCCAAATACTTGTAAGTTTCGATTGAGGAAAGGGATCGAAGGTGTATGGAATCCGAGAGTTGTATTCCCACGGATTCCATAATCTCCCCTCGCTTTACATGCATGACTGCACATTTGTCCACACCAAATTCCATCCTGATGGCGTCACTGAAGGTTTCTGTCACCTTCAGTAGCTTCATCAGTTGAAAGTTGTTGGGGGCAAAGAGCTTCAGATCATCCATGTAAAGGAGGTGTAATATAACCTGAACCCTCCAGCAGTGTACTGAGAGGGTTCAGGGCTAAACAAAACCACAGAGGACTCAGACTCTCGCCCTGAAATATTCCGCGCTCAATCCTTATAGGTTCGCTGTTTTCCTGAATCTGCCGACATCCTGGATAGTGAAGGACCGTCCTCCACTGCCCCATACATGACGTCAGGAAGGCGCGCAGTGTTGCATCAATTTTATACAACTCCAGCACCCTCATGAGCCATGTATGTGGCACTGAGTCATAGGCCTTCTTGTAATCTATCCAACTTGTCAAACTTGACAAGTCAGGCCACAGATTATTCTTATTATTATTCAGATTTTAATTTAATTTCGATAATTGTTATGATTTAAATATGGATTGCATGCATGATGTTTCTTATTTATATTTAGTTATAGAAATTCAGACATGATGTAAAAATCGTTATTGAATAAATGAATTGAATTGAATCTATCCAACATGTCGCCAGATCCTTGCGGGAACTGCGAACCTGTTGGATAATGGCAATGTCTATGAGGAGCAGCTCCTTAGTACCGCGGGACCCGTTCCTTGGATGTCCATTCTGAGAAGCAGACATGATGGCGTTATTGTCAATATGTTGATTAATTTTCGTTCTCAGAATGGATGTAAGACCTTTATAGACCGTCGGTAAACACGTTATCGGTCTATAATTTTTAGGATCCGCAGTACTACCCGATTTATAGAGCAGGTGGTTTATTCCTGTCGTTAGGAACTGGGGCAGCAAATCTGACTCTAAGGCAGACTCGAACTGAGATGCCAAACGAGCGTGCGACCTTTGGAACCATTCAATCCAAAGGTTTTACAGTCCGTCTGGCCCTAGAGATTTCCAGTCGGGCAACGGATGGACTGCACGAGCCACATCTTGGGGGCTGATCGTAATTGCCCCCATTTGTGGTATCGGATCACACGCTTGCTCGACCTCCCGAGTCCAGTCACCCTCGGTGTGACTGACAGGCACCGACCAGTTATCACGCCAGAACGAACACATGGTGTCATTATCCGGTGTGCGCATATCAGTCAAACCTTGGTCTGGTCGCTCCCAAGCCCTATAAACCCACCTTTCGTTGCTCTGGAATGTGTGATTCTGAGTATATCGCTCCACTCGCCGCTTGTACCGACGAATACGGCTTGCCCATGCATAGATCTTTGCTTCAGGAAGTTAATACGCTCTGTGACGCGGGACAGATAATCTCGAGAACTGATATCAGTCCCCGAGAATGCCCGCCTTACAAAGCGCATCACTCTAGGGCCAGTGTTGCCCTCACTGAAGCAGATAAGCTTGCCGATGAGCGCTCTAGCCTCACCGATACGACGCTCAATCCTGCACTGCTAAGCTGGTATAGCTGGTCGTGTAGCTCTATCAGTTTGGGAAATTTGACGTTAGCTACACGACATGCCGCTGCAGCCGCACAGTACAGTATCGAGTGAGTATCAGCAAAGTCTTTGCTGCTATCAAAAACATTTGTTAGCTGCGAATCTAGAGCACACACCAGCGCCCTATTTTTCTTATGCATGGGCAGACGAGGTAACCGAGGTCTAAGTTCAGGAGGTGTGGAACGATACTCTCTGAATCCAAAGCGCTCCTCAATCTTACATTGCACTGGGTACTCACGGATATAGCCCCGTCGTCGCCCCTCGCCAACATGATCGGGTCGCGGTGAAACATTGGGTTGCAGTTGCACCGCGGCCGGTGGAAAGGTAGGCGAAACACGGTTGCTCCGTGATTCATTACGCAGACTATCAAGTACGGCGTCATCCAACATACGGTTACGTTGGATGACCCGCACCTGATCCGATAGGCGTTGGGCCAAAACGTTGATAGCTGGCTCAAGTACCTGAAACAGAGAGAGCATCCGACCACGGTACGCAGTCAGGTTTGTTAAAACCTTTTTATTCTAATAAGTACACCCTGGCCATTACTGTTTTGACAGCTATTTAAATTATCTGTCACTGCTCTTCTTATATCTATGTAAAATATAATACACGTTGATTTGCCTGCTAAAAATAGTTTTCCTTATTAGTCAACTCCATTGGCTCTGCTAAATTAATCTGCCTTTAACAGAGCTGCCAAGTCCTGCAAGTTGGTGTTGCGAAGGGCTCGGTTCGACCACATTAGCCGAATAGGGACCAAACTTGCTTCTTACCCAGCAGGTAATAAAGCGTTTTGGTCCCTGGCTAAGTCGGTCGAATCGAACTTCTGCCGTCCCTCACTACCACCACTGCTGAAACCTGATGGGTCGCTGGCCCACTCCGCTAAGGAGAAGACAAATTTATTTGTCTCTCTTTTTGCGGAATCTTCGCGACTGAATCTTGGTGATTCGCGGCCCCTTCGGCCATCGGCAATGAGGCACTGGTCAAATCAAAGCTCCAGAGCCTTGAAAATCGTCGCCGAGTTGCCAGCTTGTCGGTTTTTCATCGGTTACATTTCGGGGAGTGTGCGATGGAATTGCATGATTTAATTCCGCCTAGCCCGTTCCATCATCGGACAACAAGACGCACGGCGGCATCGGTACATGGTGGACATCCCACCCATACGCACAAAACGTTTTGGGGACACTTTTATTATGCGTACAGCTAAGGAGTGGACAAGTATCTCTCAGCAACAGTGCTGTCGTCTGCATACCCAAAGGTGCCGGCTTTTAGCAGATCGTTAATGTGCAGCAAGAATAAAGTTGCTGAGAGTACCGACCCCTGAGGGACCTCGGCATTAATATCCAAGTGGTACGACGAGCAGCTATCGATAACCTTTAATCCTTCCAAAAGGATTCACCTAAGTAGCAGCTGTGGACTACGGCGAAACTTTTTCTCCTGTTGCTAGACTGTCTTCAGTACGGCTAAAACAACTTGGAAGTAGAACACCTTGATGTGGAGACTGCCTTTTTAAATGGAGAATTAGAGGTGGAGATTTATATGGAACGCCCTGAAGGTTTCTCAACAGATCCAAAGGGCAATAATATATAGTATAACAATAAATGAAATCCTATGTGGGTAGACAAAGCATCAACATATTTTTTTTGTGTGCTCTTAGTTACATTAAATTTTAAAATATAAAAAACAATTAATTAATGAATTAAACAAATCCATTTAATTTTAAACCGCCCCACACCCGCTATCTATTGATATCAAGTTTGTAGCACTGAGATACAAATAGAATAATTAAAGTAATACCCGGTCACACTCAATATTACAACATGGACTCTAAACTTACTGCCAGCCTCGAGGACCTTGAGAAGTTATTTGGATCAAGAATGCAGAATAATGAAGCAAAATTGCAGAGGGCTATCACTGGTACTCCATCGACATTTCATCAATTGCAAGTGAGTTCTCAGACTTCAAGCAGTTTGTATATCAAGCACTATCTAAATTAAAATCTCAGATTGAGCTGCTTGCTGTTGGGTTTGATGAGACTGCGATGAGAAGGAAGGTCCTGTTATTCTATGGTGTTCCGGAAAGGGACAATGAAAAGTTAAGTGAAGTGGTCCACAACGTCTTATCCAACCAAATTAAACTGACAGAGTGGGCTAAGGACAAGAATGTTATCCATGTTTGTCATAGACTCGGATCCTCACAGCAGAAGGCCCGTCCCATACTGGTACGATTTTTTTAAATGGAGAGAGATAACCATCTCCGAGTTTTTAACGCAGGCGAGGCACCGTCAGTTTATGTCGGCTCGCAAGCATTTTGGCTTGCTTAATTGCTGGTCCATGGAGGGAAAGATTTTTCTTATTTGCCCAGACAAATCCCGAAGAAAGATCGATACGGTAGGCGAACTTCAAGATCTGATGGTCAAATTTCCGTCCTGCTTAGTCGACTCTGCTGTGGTTGCCACAACGGCTGCGACCGCTAACTATAATACGCACCGCTAGCTATAATCTTAAACTAATGATTGATGAACTTCATTTAACTTCTTGTAAAAAAAACCAGCCAAGTGCGAGTTGGACTCGCGCACGAAGGGTTCCGTACCATTATCGCAAAAAGCTGCAATGAAATCACGTTTGTTGTATGGGATCCCCACTTAAATATTTATTTTATTCTGTTTTTAGTTATTTTTAGGGTTCCGTACCCAAAGGGTAAAAACGGGACCCTATTGCTCCGCGGTCCGTCTGTCTGTCTGTCTGTCTGTCACTAGGCTCTATCTCATGAACCGTGATAACTAGACAGTTGAAATTTTCACAGATAATGTATTTCTATTGCCGCTATAACAAACCAGTCCACGTTAAAGCAACCTCTTGCTCGGCCTAACCTGACCATAAGGTAAACAATAAAATTTCGAAAGATTCCTCACAAGTAAACATAATCAGAATAAACATCAGTTATTGAACAATTAGCAAACACACAATACTAATATGACCTGATTGCTCGGCAGCGTGGTCTCATCGAGACCCAAACAGTGGCCAACTGGCCCAAGCAGGGGTCAGCAGACCCAAACAGTGGTCAACAGACTCAAACAGTGGCCAACTGACCCAAACAGGGGTCAGCAGACCCAAACAGTGGTCAACAAAGCCAAACAGTGGTCAACAGACCCAATAAGTGCCCAACTGACCCAAACAGGGGTCAGCATACCCAAACAGTGGTCAAAAGACCCAAATAGTGGTCAAAAGACCCCAACACTGGTCAAAACACCCAATCCCGACGTCTAGTCGCGCATTGCGCCCTGAATGACTCACAAAGTCGCAGTTACAGACGACTAGATGTACAGTTTATAAAGGAAAGGGGTAGGTGGTTACCTAGTCATTTTAGTATGTGTCATACTCAAACAATAGCAGAAGTGTTTTCACTTTCATTATCTGTAGTTTCTATTTCAAAATTCAGTTCAGATGGAACTTCACATTGAGGCATCTTTCTTAGGCGATCGTGGGCATACTTATAAGTTCTGTTACTGGTCAATGATTTCAAAGTGTAACGATCACCTTCTAGTACATCAGTTATTTGAAACGGACCTTCATATTTCGGATCTAATTTTGTTTGGTTTCGCTCTTCATTTTGAATAAGAACCATGTCACCGATATTAACTTTGACTAATTTAGCCTTGTTACTGTTAAAACGAGATTTATCGTAATGTGAACTTCGATCGATGTTGTGGGCTGCGTGATTTCTCATTTCAGATCAACTTCAGTATCATCAGCAATCAAATGATTTAGTGGTCTTGCTACGCGATCGATCATAAGTTCTAGGGGGCTCGACTTTATCACTCTATTTACAGTGCAATTAAACGCTAGCTGAACCTCGTCAAGAGCTTCCTGCCACAACCTATGCGATGTTTCTACTGCAGTTAGCATGCTCTTTAGTGTGCTCATCAAGCCATTTGCTCGATTAGAACCTGTCGCGATTAAATGTAGGTGAATGCTATGCGAGCTACAGTATTCTTTAAATTCTTTACTAGCAAATCAACGACCTTGGTCCGCTATTACGCGTGAGGATGTACCAAAGAGAGTGACACTTGATTTAAGCGCCTTAACGACACTAGCGGTGTCGATACGAATCGTTATGATAAAAAAGCACAAATTTTATAAATGCGTCTATCAAAACTATCACGTATTCCTTTTGATTATTTTTGCCACTTAATTTGCCCGTAATATCGGCATGCACTGTATGCCAGGGGCCCGTAATTTTGGGTATAGGGTAGACATTTGCTTGAATACGTCTGGAATTAGGCTATGTACGCGATTAATAACGGACCATCGAAAACTTCATAATCAAAATTAAAAAAAAACGTGCATCGCTGATCTATGCATATACGGTTTGAAGTGCTTCCCACACATTATTCATTGGAAAAGGTTCGATCAAGAAGTTCAATTAACCAATCTGTTTGTATTTGCTGAGATAAATTTTATAGACAGTGTATACTTGACTCATAAATCTCTCAGTAAACTACCTGTAGTACTTATCTGTTAACCAACACAGACCAGAATCGTACCAACGATTGTTTTAACTTTTACTGAAATCTGCACACCAGACCATAGTTACACTAATGACTACAAAATCAGTTACCACAGATGAGGCACTCTGTGTGTACCAACGACCCCTTGTAGGCCCATCACCTTGTATTACCAGCTTCCAGCTAATAGGAAGTTTATTCAGTACTTGCGAACGAATATGGAAGCGACTCACCGAGTTATCCAATGCTCTTGACCTCACAGAGGTTAGTTTGACGTTCAGCTACCGCCTGTGAACTGCTGATCGCAACTGGCGAACCGCTGACCGCAGCCCATGAACCGCCGAGGCGCCCACTCAGCCCGCGAACTGTTGACCACAGCCCGCGAACCGCTGCAGTCGCGTCTGTCTTGACCTCTCAGGTGTTGACGTGACCTTCGCATTCAGCATGCGAATCGCTAACCCACTGCTGGCTTCAGTGCGGCGCAACATGTTATCTGAAAATTGAAAAATACTACGAGAGTATATGTCCACTAGGCTACCATAACCATACACAGCTTTGATGGAAAATAACCGGTTCAGATTAAATTGCAAAATGCAAACGTGAGTGCGGTGCCCTTCTCCAAAACATGACTTGAGCTTGTTCTTGCTGCTTGCTTGATTCGCTGAGTTACTCATGGGCATACTATGCCAAATTGAATGCCAAACTCATATACAGAAATTGCCAGAATTGGAGCAACTATCTGTATGCCATACAAATATTTGCTCCGTCCGGGAATCGAAACCGCGACACGCAGCACAGCAGCCAATCGCTAAACCACTGCGCTATCCATGTTGTCTAATTAACTTGAAATTGTCGTGACCCCATCTACTAGGCCCAAATTATCTAAAATTTATCATTTGGAATTATCATAATGCCAGAATGAAGTATAAGCTGCCCCTTTCTTTTTAGGGTTCCGTACCCAAAGGGTAAAAACGAGACCCTATTACTAAGACTTCGCGATCCGTCTGTCCGTCTGTCTCCAGGCTGTATCTCATGAATCGTGATAGCTAGACAGTTGAAATTTTCACAGATGATGTATTTCTGTTGCCGCTATAACAAAAAATACTAAAAACAGTATAAAATAAATATTAAAGGGGGGCTCCCATACAACAAACGTGATCTTTTTGCCATTTTTTGCTCGATATTAATAACGGCAACAGGTAGACGCTTGAAATATTCACAAAATGTTTAGTTGTATATTTACTTCAAAAAATAATAATTAATTAATTAAAATAAAATAAATTAAGGGGGGCTCCCATACAACAAACGTGATTTTTATGCAGTTTTTTGCGATAATGGTACGGAACCCTTCGTGTGCGAGTCCAACTCGCACTTGGCCGGTTTTTTATTTAATGTTTGTTACTATATCGCTCTTACGTACAAACAAAAATAGCCCTTAACAGACACTATATAGATGTTAACATCTAAGAGGCCCCACTTACCGACATCTAAGACGACCCACTTACTGAGAGTGGGCCTATGTCAGTAATTTAAACAATAATAGTCTTTAAGTAGCACTACATAGAGCCTATAATTCAACCATGATAGTTAACATGAGAATGTGACGTCATTAATGTAAACAAAACAAGAATTTTGAATAGTGTTTTTTTAGTTTTAACCTGTTCATTTCAGAATGAAAACGACTCACCAGATACACATCACATCCAAAGACACATCTACTTGCTCATCCTTGACCTGGCCAGCTGCTATGTTTCGCTAGCGTCCTTGCTGCTCCGTTATCTGCGACAGGCACTTATGGTCGCAGATGCAAACGCAGAGACGTGAAGCCCTTCAGCGCCTTACTTATTGTCAAAACAAGCTGGCATACATCTCAGATTACAGTATACTTCAACTGCATTCCTGCTAAAACAATTCGACGGTGGCACAATATGTTCAGTCATTGAACTCTAATTTTGAAATCCACGGTATTTGCTGAGTTCTTTGTGCATTAATTTGTTGCATTTTAAAACGAACCACCACTGATTCTAATTATCACTTTCATCAAATGTTTGCATTTGAAAAAAATAAACCGGCACAGATTTTCACACACACACATTGTTTTCGCGTCATAACAGTATGCGATACTTGAGACAGCCATTCATCGCCTTCTTCCATGGGATGTTTTGTTGAGCAAATGTTCATCGTAGAGCTCTGAAAACGTGAATCGAAATCTGGTTAAAGTTGTCGTCGACGTTGGTCGGTCTTGGTCCTTGCATGGCATCTATCATGCGTATGGCAATTTGTTGCTCTGCAGTTGCCAATACATATCGGAGGAAGATTTGATCTCATTTCTGATGACAACCGAGTTGATCTCACTTCTGATGACGGCGGGAGCGTGAGCGTAGCGATATCATGGACATGTTCTTCTTTTGGTGTAGGTTCCATGATGTAGGGGTACTCGGGTAAACCAGTAAAACTTAGGTTGAAGCACAAATCACAATATTGTTTATTCGGTGATATTTACAGTAAAAGAACAAAGGCTCGTATTGTACGATGAACCGATAATCCCGGTCTTATGATCTCAACAACCTGGCGTTCACTGCCGACCGATTTTATCCACGCATCCTTAGCGTCACATTTTAAGTGCCCTCCCGCTGAGTTCATCGAACAACCCAAACAACCAATCAGAGTAAAGTTTACAGGTTGACAAACATTATAAAATACATCGAACAAACCATTAATCAATAAGAATGAAGTTAACAGGTTGACATCATTATGAAATCTACGAGTTGTAATGTTGCCATCTGGAATCGTTTGCGACAACAAATATTACAATTCATCATTTATAAAATCGGTAACAGAGTAATAACATTTCTCTATCAGCAACGTCGATAGGAGTTTCTTGAATTTTGTAAATGGCTGATCCTTAATACAATTTGGCAATTTGTTAAATATAATAGGAGCCATACCAGTAATGTTTTTTTTAAGCAATGCTGTGTTATATCTACCAGTACACAATAGACTCTGATATTTTGTTCTCATGACAGTAGTTCGCATCCTTCTATCATTCAATGTAGGGAATAGATGCTTGTTAGTTTTAACGAATATAGTTACTTCGAGAATGTATAGACTAGGAAAAGTTAGTATTTTGTCTTGAGATTAAAAATGGATCTTATGCACTGTTTTTGGGCTTTAAATATAGATTCCCTTTCGGAACAATTACCCCAGAATACTACACCAAATCTTAGAACAGAAACCACCAAACCGTGATATGCAACCATTAATGTGTTAACGTTAACTTTCTTGGACAGATTGTAGAGAGCATACGCAGACGTGCTTAATCTTTTGCAAACTTCTTCAGCCTGCAGTTTCCAAGTTAATTGACTGTCAATTAATATACCCAAGAATTTAGCCACGCTAACGCTATCCATAGTTTGTCATTTATAATTTATTTTTAGATTTAAAGGAAGATTTTTTTGATAAAAATGCATTATATTTGTTTTATTGAGGTTTATTATTAATTTTAGAGAATTATTTATTTCATTTTCGTAAAGCTCTTTGTTGAGGCAGTCTATTAGGATTGTACTGTCATCGGCAAATAACACACAAGGGTATGGGATGTGTCGGGGTAGATCATTTATATATAATAAGACTAATAATGGCCCAAGAACGTTGCCCTGCGGCATGCCATATTTAATTACCCTAGGACCAGATAAATATTTAACCGCACGTTTTGATTTGATGCATATTTTAGAGATTTCTGTATATTGAAGACGTCCACTTAGATATGATTTAATTAGACGTAGGACATTCCCTCGTATACCGTAAGCATCAAGTTTGACCAAAAGCATTTCATGGTTCACGTAATCAAAAGCTTTGGTCATATCGGTAAAAATGGCACAAATTGGTTTTTTTTTATCTACATTAACCATTACTTTATTTATTAGATCGTATATGGCCATATTTTTATTTTTACGAAAACCTTTTTGCTCCTCACTTAATATATAATATTTTGACAGAAATGAATAAAATGACTCTTAACTTGACTTTTTCGATTATTTTAGAAAATACAGGGATTAAAGCTATTGGTCTATAGTTAGCCATGTCTTCTTTGTTGTTCTTCTTATGAAGTGTTTTAACTATTGTGGTTTAAGACTTATGGGCAATGTTGCAGCGGATATGCTTGAGTTAATAATGTGTTTTAGAGGGTTAGCTATAGTAGAACAGACAAATTTTATAACGTTTGTAGGAATACCTTCATATCCATAGCTCTTCTTGTTCTTTAAAGATTTGATCACCCTTATAATGTCTTGAGGGACAACAGGAGCCATACAAATAGAATGAGGGATATACAATATTCTTAGAGTATCTTTAGTTGTGTCCAGGGGTGGATCTGAGATCTGAATTTCATTAGGGTCAGTTTAAAATCATGTTTTTTAGGGTTCCGTACCTAAACGGACCCCTATTACTGAGACTTCGCGGTCCGTCTGTCTGTCTGTCACCAGGCTGTATCTTATGAACTGTGATAGCCGCACAGTTGAAATTTTCACAGATGATGTATTTCTGTTGCTGCTATAACAACAAATAATAAACACAGAATAAAATTAATATTTAAGAAGGGCTCCCATACAACAAACGTGATTTTTTTGCCGTTTTTTTGCGATAATGGTGCGCAACCATTCGTGCGCGAGTCCGACTCGCACTTGACCGGTTTTCTCATAAACGAGTTGCTTGAATCGTGAAAGATTTGTCAAATAAGGAAGTGGAATGCATACGAATACTTAATTTTAGATTTTCCGATGATCTCAAGGAAATAGGATGGGTGCCACAGAGTAACTGAAAGCTTTCTTTATATTTTGTGAATGAAAGTAATTTTGTCAAATTTGAAGAAAGAAGAGATTTTAAACTTTACTCTTTACCTATTTTTAAAACAGATTGTAACGAAACTGTAATAATAGTTACTAAATATGCCTACCTTTTGGTGAAAGACTCAGATTACTTACCAGTCGTGAGAGTCTGTGTACCGATGACAAATTCTTATGTACCGATGATGATGTGTTGACCCATCAAGAGTCATTATGTGGGGAACAGTTGATGAAGTTCCGCTTTAATACTAGTGCATGCGAGCAACACACAGTTGACATTGAAGATTTCACGAATTAGCCGCGAAAGTTGGATTCCAAATACAAAGAATAACATTATAGCAAGTAGAAAATGCTATGATGACGTCATGAGCCACAAGTCTCTACAAGGAACATACATAGTTGCCCTGAACGATGCTTGTGAGGTTAACGTTGGGCACATAAATCTACAAAATTACCAATTTTCTCTTACACACCTGAATTAACAGAGTTAAAGCCTGAAAAACGTACTAACAGTGTCAGTGCAGTGAATATGAAAGGTATAAATCTAGATGAGCTGAAAGAAATAGCTCAAGTAGTGAAAATGATCAAAGTGAAATGAAAGTTTATGTACGGTAATTCCACTGTAATTCTGCCTTTAGGATTCATGATCTTTCATGGTTTTTAGATATAAAATGAAATTGTTAAACTGTCGGCGAAATCATCGGAATTCTTGATAGGATCCTTGTTTGAAGGAGGGTTGTTACTCTGATAATTTCGCTCTTGAGGAGGGAGGATATGCAACCTGAACCGCAGCGGGTAGTTACGGTGAGAGCATGAAATGCACGATTGCAGTTTTGGGTGGTCCTTCCAAACAGTTCCGTGTAATTCTGTTAATGTGGCATTTTAAGTAGCATTTAGTCGAACCATGTAACTGATAGGATTAGTTTGGCATTACATCTGAGTATATTCTTTTGCTCACACGTACTCCTATTCTTTTATTTTAACGCCATAACGCTACCAAAAACTTGACTACCTGTATTGATGTAAGGGGATAACAATTTTCGAACACTTAGTTAATTTTAGCCCTTCGTCAGAGCAATTTTCGGTGATTCATTGTTTAAGAACGTCAGTAATGTTACCTAATTATTTTGGTCCGACTCGCACTAGGCCGGTTTTTTTTCGCAAATGTACAAACAAAAGTTTTTTTAGTGAAGTAAGTAAACATGCATCCATATCACGTCTGAAAAGTCTCTTGTCAAATGTAAAATAATAAATTTTAAGTAATACCAGGCAAGATGCGTTTTTTTTAATAAAGATATCGTATATTGTTTCGAACAAAACTGCCTGATTTCACTGTAGTTATAACACCGACATTATAACAACGAAAATAAATATTTCACGACCAAATATAGCCTAATGACGAAGCATGTTGTATTATTAAATGCGTCCCACAGGATACTACTGATTCAATCAGCAAAATTAAATTTCGTAGTTATCCTCATGCGCAACAGGAAAACATTTAACATGACCAAATTAAAACATATTATATATCTATTTATATATAAAAGAGAAAGTATGTATGTATGATCCTTATAGACTCCGAAACGGCTGGAACGATTTTTTTTTTAATTTTCAGATAATCTTTAGATTGACCCAGCGGAAAATCCTGTAAAGTTTGGTGGCGATCGACGATCGGAGCATTTTTTTTCAACTTTGGACGCGGGTGAAGCCGCGGGCAGTAGCTAGTTTTTCTAATAAAATATAAGTAGATACTAACAGTACTGGCCGTCACTGCGGCCGCGACTTACGAGTTGATGGTCAAGGGTTCGAACCCGAGCAGTCGCTTTATTTGTGATACTTATTTATCATTGCTCTTCAAAAACAACATCGTGAGGAAACCGGCATATTCAAAATTAGAAGAAGTGTGGTGTGACCTCCACCAACCCGCACCGGGCTCGCGTGGTGTTCTACCGACCACTCGCAGACAGGAGGCCTGTGTCCCAGCAGTGGGCATATTATAAGCTGATGGAATGGGGGTTAATTTAAATAATAGTTGATACAATGTTGAACTATTTTGTTGCATGACGGATACACAAATCTCTGACAATGCTCGTTGACGAATGTTCACATTTCAGTGTGAAAGGATTTGCGACGTTTTAATTCGCGCCGATACCATACAGTCCTCGCTTCACTGGTGTGAAACCACCTTTGTACCTACGTAATTGAAAAAGTCATGAGGAACAATTAAACAACAAAACATGTTATTCTGCCCTTGTGCATTAGGTAAATAACTTTCCACCGACATAGATAACCGACAGGAAACAATTAACGTAGCAAGCAGAACCTCCAATGCGAAATAAATCTTTTTATCTGAGGAGCCCAACGTTCTACGGAGTTCCACAATGACTAGGACTCTGGTATGTGCAAAATGACAATCATACATCCGATGACAACGTTCACAGGCGACAGAACAGTAACAATACATTCAAATGAGGATATTTCTTTATAAAACGGATAAGTACGTGTCGGATTTCGTGCATTTTGGAGGAATGAGGGAATTTCAAAGAATAAATCAGATTTATCAATATATTAGTTTTTTTTTGTAAAATATACTTAATAATAAACATTATCGCCAAATTTCAAGCACCTATGTCAATGGGGAGTAAAAATGTTCCTCATTCCTTTGTTTGCCAAAACTAAAATGTATTTATCTACTCAACGAGCTCTAAATTAGGATTTAGGTCACATTTTTTGTTTCGCGACGGCTTTAGCTGTGTGGGAGCCCCCGTTAAAAACATTTCGAAATATTTTTAACAATTTCTATAGGTTTGGGTCAAGATGCTTATATGCGTACTGTGAAAATTTGAAGACTCTTTTTGTAGCTCCAACCGTTTAACTGTAAAACTTGTGTGACAGACGATGGACAGACAAAAGGACACACAGACAGACAGACAGACGGACATGTGAGTGACAACAATAGGGGTCCGTTTGGCCCCTTCGAGTATGGAACACTAAAGAGGACATAATTATCGAGATAATAACTTAAATGAGTCTGTCAGACCTCAATTTAGACGACGCGAAAGCTTTATTGCGGCTGCCGCGCGGCGACCGCGAGCTCCCTGTGCTTCGCGACATGCTGCGGCGAATGAGGATTCTAATGACTAAGTTAAAACATTAAAATTTCTTGGAAAAATTAAACCGCGTGGCTGCCGCAAGGTCCTCCCAAACTTTTGCTATGTGATTGAACTAATTTTTAAATAATAAGATAATAGTACTATATTAATTATGGATTTCAGTCAGAATCAATCATGGCAAACTTAATTTTGCAGGTATGCGTACAAAATGTTTGGAAGAGTTACATGAATGTTCATCTCTACACCGACACGGTAATGATCTTTACCGTCACATTGACCGGTGACCCGGCTGTTACCTATCATTTATGTATGTGCGCTATCGTGTATAGGTGCGCATACACCTATACACGATCCTATCATCATCCGCGATCACAAGCCTGATTTATATTTAGTTGATGTAAGAGGAAAATGTGACCTATTAATAATAACTAAAATGAACACATTAACAACACCGCTATTGTCAAACTTGCTTGTTATGACCTAGTGTATTTTATAATGACAAAGTTAATTAGATTTTGTTGCCTATTGAAGTAGTTTCCAGAACTATCAAAATGTATGGCTACTGTTATTTTTGAGTGTTCAAAAATTTGTCGTTGTTCTAAGTGAACTATTGTGTGGTACTAGGAATCACAGTTTAAAGGAAAACTACGTATGTATGTTTCTTTTATTTCTATAATATTCGTGATTTTAAAATATTTGAGATAACGGGTGTAAATACTTATCGTTATGCTACGACACAGCTTTTCTCGTTCTGCAATACTTTTTACCTTATGTGGACCTGACGCTCTAGACAAGTCCCTCGTCCCCTCTACTGTTCTATGGACTCGCAAGAGCTAACGTTGGATATGACCAGTCCGTTAATAATGTTCTAGTTCGCTTTCAAGTAGAAAGTTTTATGCTACCTTTGTCTTAAAGTGCTTGTTTACGTTTGCATGCAGTAGACTGCTCGCAATGACGTAGCTACAAAAGGTTTAATGTGTCCCAAATTGACAAACGAAAAAAAAATTAAACTGTCGAAGGTATAATAAAGTGTGTTTGGATATGTATATATATTCTCTCATATGTATTCAGAATGCTTGGTGATGGTCTATAGATACTCGTATGATAGGGCTTTATTTTCTATACAATCCCATCTTTGAAATTTGTTAAAGAACTTTACAAACTTAGTTTTGCGGTTGCAAAAATTTTCATGTATAATTTATATTGAGGTATAACAGAACCTTGGCGAGACGCGAAGCTTGGGGGAAGCTTATGTTCAGCTGTGGACGTCTTTCGGTTGAAATGATGATGATAACAAAACCAACCAACCAACAACAACAACCGTTGGTGGGCAACCCCAACTCGCTCTTGCTCGGTTGATTTTTGATTTTATGAGGTAGGCTAAGATTGCTCGCGTGTGCTACTATGCTTCAACTTGCAAAAAATGTAAGAAAAACTAAAATTCTTTCTATTTTGATAAAGTACGACCAGCCGCAAGTCAGTGATTAATTAACAACCAGAATAGGCTGGCTTCATATTGCATTGAAACTCCGCTCTATGCAAGTCCAGCTCATAGTCAGTGTTTTGCCACGAACCAACGTGTGATCAGATGTACCTACTACCTAGGTATAGCCTCATAGTCATCAGCCTTGAATGTCGTTTAGAATGTTTTATCTTTTCACAGAAATACTCACACTCATTGAAAGACCACGTCTCAACTGGAAGTCCCTAAGTTGTATTACTTAGATTATATCATAGAGTAATAATATGGTCACTGTACGAGTGTTCGTCCTCGTGATCCTGGCAGTGACGGGACTCGGTTATGGTAAGTTTTGTTTTATTTCTAGCGCTGTCTGATGCAGGCCAGCTGTTCTCAGCACATCAGTAGTCACGAAGCTCACACAGCTCCTTCGTAGCTAACGGTGCTGCAGCATAGCAGCTCACGTGTAGGTCACGCATGCGCACTTAGAGCCTCCGTAAACGAAGGACTTTTTATCGGCCAATAGTTTGGTCGGATCGGGTTGCTAGCAAACTGGGTCAACTGATCAGTCGGGTTGGTCGTGAATGCACAAACTAGACATCAGTCGACCGACTGATCTTTAAGGCTTTCTTAGTTGGTAAGCACTTTTTGAAGAGAGTTGAGAGAGTTACCTATATAATGAGAGTTATAACAATATTTCTCAGTGTTATTATTGCTTTTGTACTACTAAATTCGAGGCTATCTCAACTGTCGGCCGACTAAACAGTCGGCATGAATGCGCGATAAAAGCGCCATTCTGATTTAGCAGCCGGCCGATAGGTACAAAAGTTTGAAGGAAATAAAATATT
Source organism: Anorthoa munda (assembly GCA_945859665.1). Lineage (NCBI taxonomy): Eukaryota > Metazoa > Arthropoda > Insecta > Lepidoptera > Noctuidae > Anorthoa > Anorthoa munda. Next base: position 7,036,880 of record OX243917.1, on the reverse strand, counting down.
TTTATTGAGCGATACCAAATCGATGTAATGTGTGCACTTGCATACTTCCTCATACTGATTAAAGGCCCGACCAAACTATCGGTCAATATAAAGTATTTACTTTGCGGGGGGTTTTAACTTCCCTAAATATAGTTCTCGTCAAACTTCTTGGACGCCCTAAAGTTGGCTACAATGGCTGCGCGGTAGTAAATCTCATACAAAAAAAGTTCCGCGCCGCGCCTTGCGCATCGGAAAGCCAACTTCAGGGCAGCTAAGAAGTTTGGCGAGAACTATACTAACATGTAGGGCATTTTAGGGGTAGATGGGATTGTCCACTGCTCGCCACGCCCGCGCTATGCTCGGACGCGTGACTGGGCAACTGATGTGGTACACCTCTCCGTGCACATCCTAAATAGCAGTGGATGATAGACTTTGAACCGTTTAAACACACCCTTCGTTACAAAAATGCAATTTTCGCGAAATACCACTTTCCCAAAATACCCTTTTCCCGAAATGCCACTGTAGCAGCTCCAACGCCGCCACTTACAAACTAATGACATGCCATCACACAACTCGTGCATCGCGCAAACAAAGTTTTCGGCGCGATTTGAACACAAAGAACAGTCCGACAATAACCGTTGGACAGTTGCCCGGACCAGACACAATACCCGTCACAATATCCGTTACAATACCCAGTCACAATACCCGTATGGTATCACTGGAACTTTACTCTCGTGGTTGAGTTCGTATCTTGAGAATAGAACTTTCTTTGTAGTAGTCAATGGCTTTCGATCAACCGTCAGACACATATCCTCGGGCGTACCACAAGGATCTCATTTGGGGCCGGTTTTATTTAACTTTTTTATTAACGATATTCCGAACTGCTTTCGCCACTGTCAAATTTATATGTTCGCCGATGACTTAAAATTCGTCAAAATAGTTAAATCTAAGCATGACGCCTCTGAATTACAAAGTGATTTGGATGAATTGGTAATATGGTGCCAAATAAATCAGATGCTTCTAAATCCTAGCAAATGTTACCATATAAAATTTACCAGGAATTATCATCTCATTGACCAAGATTATTATATTGACGGAGAAAAAATAAAGGAATTGGACACAATAAGAGACCTTGATGTAATGTTTGATCGGCAACTAACTTTTATCCCTCACATAGATAATGTAGTGAAAAAATCTTCCAAAATCAGCAAACCCTAGCGGGTTTGTTATAAGAAACACAAAACAATTTAAACGCTGTAGAACAAAAATTATCCTTTATAATTGCTTGATTCGAAGCATATTGGAGTATTGTAGCGTGGTCTGGCGGCCACACTATGCTACTTACTCATTGCGCCTTGAACGTGTGCAAAAGCGTTTTCTTGGGTACCTGGTCTATGCTAGCAGTTTGACCGCAGAGAAGAACAGTTCTTGGTGCTAATCCTTTCTACGCGAGATTTTGTAGGATTGTGAACGGTTGCAGTGATCGAATCGACCTCCATTTTGACAGTTTGGGCAAATTGAAAGCCAGTTTTTATAAGTATCTGCCCGAACATTGAGTTTCCTAGCCCTGCATTATCACACTGCGTGTGGCAACCATAATGCCTATTATCATTTTTGTAATACCTAGTTTTATTTAGTTTTAATTTGTTTTAATATAGTTTAATTTCTTTATTATGTTTAATTTGGTCTATTTTCTGTTTTCTTGTAAGTTACGACAACGTTTTGTGTGCATGCAGAGTTTACCTGTAAGTGATTGTTACATTCTATTCTGATTTTTGCGTATGTTTAATTTGCTTATACCAGTGTATACAATTGTTCAAATTCAGTTCACAAATCAGAACCACGGCCGTTTCTGAAACTGTTATTATTATGAAACTTACCTCTACCATCAATGAAAATTGCATGACATTTTCGTTCGCCGAAGTCAAATCAAATCAAATTATTTATTTTTGCAGAAAACACTGTTACAATGGTGTTATTAAATGGTACATGTTTCAAGTGATTCGGCCGAAAGGCATGCAAAATGTGTAGAATCATGGTTTATTAAAATCAAAATTGACATTGAAACATAAAACTAGATTAGAACAGGCACGGTTGGCGCAGTGGTTGAGCGATTGACTGCTGCGCTGCGTGTCGCGGGTTCGATTCCCGCATGGAACAAATATTTGTATGAACTACAAATAGTTGTTCCGGCTCTGGGTGTTTGTGTATGTAAGTTTATATGTTTGTAAACGTACCCACGATACAGGAAGAAATTCATAGTGTGGGGCAACGTTTTAAAAAAATAAAAATAAAAAAGTCGTTGCTGATGTTAATTTTTCATATTTCGCTGCCTGGATAGCGTCCTTTAAACTTTCGTAATTACGCGCAGCAATGATAGTATTGAGACTCGAATCTCTCAATCCATCTGCGAATCGCTTAATCCCCAATTTTTTGTTGATCGGCTTGAGTACGGAATAACTCTCAGAATTACCATCTGCATCATATTTTCAGATAAAGATAAAGAAAAAGATAATTTATTTGTCCAAACATGAGTTCACATACAGTAGGCATGCAGGATGTTCAAATATTTTAAGTTTTTTCGTACTGACATGTTTTGCCTAGCGAGGCGTACAAATATATTTTACAATATTTTGAAATTAAAGAGAAATTAAAAAATAATAATAATACAATTTAGCAGAAAGCACAAGCGACCATAAAAAAAGAAATAACCAGATTGATATATTAAAATAATGTTAAAACGTACAAAAATAAAGTCAGGAAAAATAAAATGATAAAAAAATTATAAAATGTCAGATAAGTATAAAACAAATGTTTGATAATTATAACACATAACATACAAAATTAATAAAATAAACCAATGTCAAACGAAAACAAAGAATATATACATTTCGGATTTATAAAAATAGATTACTGTGAGATAAAATTACACAAAAAAAAACATATTCATGCCAAAATGAATGCCAACAACGTAAAAAATAATGTCAAAGTTAATTAAATCATAAAATGTCAGAAAAGTAAAAAATATGTCGGATATAAAAAACAATAAAATGTCAAAAAAAAAAAGAACTAAATTGATAGATTAAAAAATTATGTCAAATAGATAAAATAAGTAATGTCAGACATAAAAATAAAAAACCATAACATGCTGAATGTCATCAATCCTAAAAAAATTAAAAATGAATCTTCGGTATTAATGAAAGAAAATAGCATCAAATAATATTATCGCTCAAGAAGTCACCTATATGATAATAGCACTTGTCTGTTAGAAAATTTCGCATCTTTTTTTTAAATAGGTTTACCGGCAAATCTTTATAGGGCTGTGGTATTTTATTGTAGATTTTGGGAGCCATGCAAAAAACACTTTTTCCCATTAAAGCAGTCTTTGAAGTGTGCAAGCAAAGTTGGCTATTTGTACACTTTAACTATTATATTAGTTTTCAGCACAATGAATATGAGAAAAACATTTATAAACAATGATTAAATACGAAGCCGATATTGTTATCTGCAGTGCTCGTCTACCCTCCAAACCGTCTCTAAACTTCTAAGTAAATAACTTCTATAACACAATATATCTTTATGATGTAATGTATTATAAGGTTTTAGGGCTAGTCTCGAAGGATAACCAACGTTGTAATAGAAATATTAAGTATAGAGGCCGTCGCACGAACGCAGCGTGCGCGGCGCGGTCTCTCTCGGTACGTAGCGGGGAGCCGACTGGCCACGCGAGCGAGCGGTGGCGGGGGCGGAAACAAGGCAAGTACCTATCCATGACGCGGCGACGCGGGAGTAACATGCAACACAACGCTACACACTCCCCCTCTAGCTCGAATATAGCGCCCTCGCATTCGGGCTAGCAATCAAATCTACGCGGTCGACCGCGTCTGCGCTTCTCTCTAACCGGAGCCTCGACATCACCGATGAATGGAGTCAAATCAGAGACGTGGTAACGTCCTACGTGCTCACCTCTAGTAACTCCCTCCACTAGATAAGTAGTAGGGCTTACTACTTCGCGGATGCGATAAGGGCCATCCCTCCGGGGTATAAATTTCGCAGACTGCCCGGGTTCGACATCATTCATGCCTTGCGTTTTCAACAAAACAAGATCACCTACCTTGTATTCTGGAGGGGCGCGTCTGCCTTCATCTGCGTACTTCTTCTGCAGAGACTGGTTACGTTCGTGAACGTCTCGGGCGTCAAGCAGCACCGTAGATAACTTACGAAGGTAAGGAGTGATATTGTGGACGAAATTATCGCTGTCCACAATGGTCTTCATGTCTGCCACAACATCCGATGGCGCGCGCAGCTCTCTCCCGAAGGTAAGGAAAGCTGGTGAAAATCCAGTGCTCGCTGTAACAGCGGAGTTCATCGCGAACCTTATGGCCGCTAGATGAGTGTCCCACGATGCGTGATCCTTTCCTACTAATATCGCTAATTGTGGTTTAAGGTCACGGTTTTTCCGCTCAACGGGGTTCGCTTCTGGGTGATACAACGGCGTCAAAGACTGCTTGATACCCATCACGTGACACGCCTGCTGCATCACCTCAGCAACAAACTGAACTCCGTTGTCGCTGATCATCCTGCGCGGGACTCCATACCTCAGAAAGACCTCGGATATTAAAATCTCAGCGCATTCCACGCTGGTGGCCTTCTCCAACGCAAATAGCTCAACCCAATGGGAGCACGTGTCTTCTATAATTAAAATCCAACGGTTCCCTTTCGAAGTCTTTGGTAGGGGTCCGAACAAGTCGACCGATACCACTTCGAATCGCCGGGTGGGTGCAGGAGTCTGGAGTAGTCCTGCAGGCTTCCTGTTGTCTATTTTGTATCGCTGGCAAGCTGCACAGCGTTTAATATAGTCTGTGACAAAAGACTTCATACCTGGCCAAAAGTATCGTGCTCTGATGCGTTGTAGGGTACGTTCAGCACCAAAGTGGCCTGCCGTAGGAGCGTCGTGGAACTCTATGAGGACAGCTTCTCTCTCGTGTTTCGGAACCACCAGGCAGGCGGACTCGGCGTCCTCCGATTCGGGCGCGCACCTGTACAATACACCATCAGATACCAGGTACCCTCTCTCTGACCATCCTCTCCCCCTGAAGGGATCGTCGTTTGTCTCAAGGTCCTCGACGATACTCTTAAGCTCTGGGTCCTTGAGTTGATTAGAGCGCACATCTTCAGATTTTCTATGTGGTATATCTACGGTCACCAAGCATACCTCACAACCAGCAGGGCGGCTTAGTGCATCGGCAATTACATTCACCTTCCCGGGAGTGTACTGTATCTGCAGGTTATAGGCCTGAAGGGTTAATGCCCATCTGGCAAGACGACCACTAGGTGATTTAAGGCTCATCAGCCAACGTAACGGCTGATGGTCGGACTTAACTACTACCTCCGAGCCTTCCACGTAGCCTCTGAACTTCGTGACCGCCCAGACGACGGCAAGAGCTTCGCGCTCGGTGGTGGTGTAGTTGCGCTCGGCTGGCGAGAGTAGGCGACTGGCGTACTCTATGGGCCTTTCGTCGGAGCCCTCCCCCTGCATCAAAACTGCGCCGAGACAGTAGCCACTGCTATCTGTCCGCAGAGAAAAAGGCTTGGACTCGTCAGCCTGGCGAAGAATGGGAGCGGTGACCAGGAGCTCCTTGATGCGCTTGAAAGCAGCCTGCTGCTCATCATGCCATTTCCAACTGCTGTTCTTCTTGAGTAGGTCAGTCAAAGGCTTGGTGATTGTAGCGTAGTTCGGTACAAACCGTCGAAACCAGCTGGATGTGGCCAGGAAACCTTTGAGCTGCCTCTCGTTCTTCGGGGCAGGCATGTCAGCAATAGCTGAGGTTTTCTCTGGATCTACTTGCAGACCTCCAGGAACAATTATGTGACCAAGGAATTTCACAGAGTCACGGGCGAAACAGCTTTTCTTTCGATTGACTCGAAGTTCGAACTTCTCGAGTCTCTCGAAGATAGCTTCGAGATCTTCAATATGACCTTCGAAACTCGGTGACAAGATTATCAGATCGTCCAAATATCCCAGAATAGTCACAGGCCTACTTCCTTGAGGGTCTGGTGGGATATCTGAGCTGTCGCTTACCTCTTGTCTTCTTATAGGCACACTCAGGTTTGACTTGAATCGGTCTATTAATCTCTGAAACGTGGCGCCAGAGTTGCGTAGGCCCATCGGCATCCTCTTAAACCTATAGGTGCCGGAGGGTGTAACGAATGCAGTTTTGTCGCGGTCCCCTTCAGCGACACAAACCTGGAAGTAACCGGAGTGGAGATCTAGCGTCGTCATGTAGCTGGTCGTCTTCGCTGCATGAAGCACGTCTTCCATGCGCGGGAGTGGGTACCTATCCGGCTCAGTCACGGCGTTGAGCTTACGGTAGTCCACGCATAAGCGGTCGCCACCATCCTTCTTCGCGACTAAGACGACGTTGGCGGCCCACGGCGACTCGCACACCTCTATTACATCTGCACGCAGCAGCTTCTCAAGCTCACCGTCCAACAATTCCCTCTTACCTTGCGACATCCTATAGGGTGGTGAAGCGGTCGGTTCCTGCTTCTCGTCAACCCGAATGTGATGAGTGGCGTAAGTTGTAGGAGGGCCTTCGGTGGCGAAGCGCTCAACTCTCTCGGTTATGAGCTGGTTGAGTTGTGTCTTTTGAGCAGGTGACAGCTTCGTCCCTTCATCCTCTCTCAGCGCCAAGCCGGTGGTATCAACCTGCATCAGCTCTGCATCGCTGGTGGATGTAAGGCTAAAAGACTGCACAAAAGTATACTTCTGCCCTGGGAAATTATTAAAATGCCAACGGTTATATTGGAGGTCCACTAATATACCTGCTTTAGCTATAAAGTCCTGTCCTAGAAGCGTCCTATTATCCGCTTCCGGTATCACTAGGAAAGTGGTGGGGATAACGCGTCCCTGAATGGTGACGTTCGTGTCACAAGATAGTAACTCACGTACCTGCTGCGTTCCATCGGCGAGGCCGAGGTTGCGACGTGTCTTTGTAAAAGTAGTCCCGCTATCCAATAATATTTTATAGAGTCCAGGACTAGCGAGACTCTCAGTAGCACCTGTATCCAGCACTGCAACACCTACTAAATACGCAACTTCTATTTTGACCGTAGGGTGTGACAGATCAGACTCATGGGTGATAGCACTTTGGAAACTCACCTTATCAGCGGAGGGCGTGCCTTTACACGTCGGACACTTCGAACGTATTACTCCTTCTCGACCGCAGCCGTAACATGACAGCGGTGCATTATTACTTTGGTCACCCGATTTTATTTTCATTTTGCATTCATCTATCGAATGACCAAACCGTTTACAGAAAGCGCAGCGCGGTCGAACACGTTTCGTATTCGAATTCATATCGTTACAAATATTCGAACTAAAGTCGGACACAGCGCGCGAAGGGTTACTTTGATTAACCGTTGCAATCGGAGGGTTAATGTTTACATTTCGCGATTTCGCGGCACTTGCAGTGTTATTACTATTATTAGTCGAGATATCCGCGTTATGAGACTGAATTTGTGATTTAGTATGACTTACCTCACCTAGCGTCTCCTCAACATACCTTGCTCGCTCGAGTAGACAGTCGACACTACTTACACTATCGCGTGACACTCTTTTACGAAATTTACGATGTAATAGGCCGTAAACTATGTCTACTTGCATAACATCTGGTAGCTTATATGGTATACGCGACATTTCTGCTCGCACTCGCAATATAAAGGAATCGACACTATCGTTATCACTTTGTTCGCGCGCGAATATTTCTCGTAAGATCCGGTGGGCGGGGCGCGGGGCGCCGTACATGAATCGAAGGCGGCGTATCGCGTCGTCCCAGGTCTCCACGGTAGATTTCACTCCTTGCCACCACACTGCGGCGTCTCCGGTCAGCAACATAGGTAGACCTCGAAGGGCGTGTTCGTCGGATACACTTGCGCACTCTTTGTAGATGAGCACGCTCTCGACAAATGCATCTAGGGCTTCGGTACTGCGAGCGGCTCCGTCGAAGCGGGCCGTGCACCGGGTAAAGTTGCTGTGCATGCCGTGCATGCCATGCACGGTTGGTCCAGTGTGTGCAGCGGTGGGTTGAGTCGGTCCCGTAGGGTCGCTAATCGTTGACGTCGGTGTCGACGTCGCTACGCTTCTCATGACGTTGGATAACAATCGTGTGAGCTGTTCTTCGGACATGGAAATCTTGTTACCACATGCCGTGGCCGGGATCGGTGTAGCCGTTGTCGTGGTGTTCACGCTCGCGGGGTTTGCTACCGCGTGGCTTTCCTCATCGCTACTGGAACTAACGTTTTCCTTCTCGTTTGCGTGCGCGCGGCGTGTTTTCGGCGGCATCTTCTCGACGGTAACGCTCGGTAATGAACGCAAGCGGTAAATAATGGCAGTATAGTCCAGTAGATGCACTAATTACTCGATCCGTGACTATGTAGAACACTGTTCGCGTGGATTTCGTTCGCACTCGCGTCGGTTATTTCCCGTGTCGTAGGTATTTGCCGTACGGAGCACGTGCCACGAGTTGGGCGCAATTTATAACACAATATATCTTTATTATGTAATGTATTATAAGGTTTTAGGGCTAGTCTCGAAGGATAACCAACGTTGTAATAGAAATATTAAGTATAGAGGCCGTCGCACGAACGCAGCGTGCGCGGCGCGGTCTCTCTCGGTACGTAGCGGGGAGCCGACTGGCCACGCGAGCGAGCGGTGGCGGGGGTGGAAACAAGGCAAGTACCTATCCATGACGCGGCGACGCGGGAGTAACATGCAACACAACGCTACACTTCTCTAATTCTGTTCCAAACTGGTCGATTGTACGCCAGCCTTGGGTTGCGTTTTGCAACCGGGATTGTATTGCAGTAAACCATTTTTTAGGCAGAAGTTATAACACGTAAATCTTTGACAAAATCGTTCAGAGATGTGTAATCCTTGGATATACGTAATTTAGCATTTTCAGATAATCTACTTTTCAATACGAATTTCATTAGTCATTTTTTACCCGTTTCCGATAACATGTCTGCGTACATCTTTACATTGTCGATGATATTATTGATATTATTTTCGTTACTGTTCATAACAGGAATCAAACTACACGCCGTTTTTATATCGAACTCCATGACTTATTCTGAATTTAAACTCGCTACAGTTATTTCACTGCCACTACCGCTATCGGGTTTAGGGTCAGTACACAAATCAATAATTTGTGAATAAAGCGATTCTATTTCATTTCTCGTAACTGATAATGATTAATAATTCCGATTTCACTCCTTGTTTTGTAGATCATAGCTTAATTAATTCTTTACTTTCCCATAAATGATCTGAACCTCACTTGATTTGTTTTTAATTACATTACCCTTAAACCTAGACTTTCCTTTCTTAATTAAATCTTCTTTATTAATATTAGTTCATTTAAATAATGTAATAATTCATCTTCCATTCCCTTAAGCAAAAGTTATTTATAATTTAACCATAGTGATATTGAAATACATGCCAAACTCCCACAGTGAGTTATCGTAGTAGGGATCTCAGCGCGTAAGATGATACATCGGTACGCTATCACTTTATAACAATAATACGTGATCAAGATTACTAATTTAACTTGGAGTTCTTTATAGCTATTGGTAATGTCTATTATTACTTAATGTCTCCTTATTTATTTGATGACTCGCGACGTTTTATTTTACGCACTTATATACGCACATGGCTCTTGATACGCACAATTACTTTTTTATTATAAATGACACCGCACAGCAGGCAGATGAGTACGATGAACCCTCGCACTTCAAATTCATTGGAAGATTGACTTGCTCTTCTCCACGAATAGCTCTGAAAGTGCCGAACGTTCGTCGCAGGCTGTTTTAAAAAATCTGGTCTCTGATCCAGGAATGATGACATTTCCTGTATTGCTTCCACGCAAAATATATAATTCCAAGACTCAGTAAAACGCACTTTATTATGAGGATTATACTGATCGTCGAAATGTGTGCGTTCAATTCTTCGATGTGTGCATTATTTGAACCCGCAGAATTCTGGTTCACAATGACAGTCTTCTTTTCTACGTTTGAACGACACATTTCCACTGATTTCCCGAACGTTCAATTAAGTTATCAAATGTTCATTTTGCGAATTTATGACGAACTTATTTTAGTTATATCACTTTGCATTGGAGCCGTAACACTACGCCGAGAAAGCAATCACGTCACGCGCCCCAAAAATGGCAAGGGTCGCTATGTGGGATGTTGTGTTAGTCAAACAACTGTTCTCAAGCTATTAACTTTTATTACTGACTAATAAGTACATGAGTGTTATACATATATTATTAGAAGCCAGATTACATATATGGATAGGGTACTTACTACACCTCACTGGGCTCGTGTTCGTACTTTTTAGGGTTCCGTACCCAAAGGGTAAAAACGGGACCCTATTACTGAGACTCCGCGGTCCGTCTGTCTGCCTGTCTGTCTGTCTGCCTATCTGTCTGTCTGTCACCAGGCTGTATCTCATGAACCGTGATAGCTAGACAGTTGGAATTTTCACAGATGATGTATTTCTGTTGCCGCTATAACAACAAATACTAAAAACAGAATAAAATAAATATTTAAGTGGGGTTCCTATACAACAAACGTGATTTTATTGCTGTTTTTTTGTGATAATGGTACGGAAACCTTCGTGCGTGAATCCGACTCGCAATTAGCCGTTTTTTTTTAATTTTGTTCTCACTCTCAGCTATCCAACGGACTATAGATGGGCATAAACGTTGAAAAAAAATAACACTGCTAAATGCTAATGCTAAAAATAATTAACAGTTAAAATTAGCAGTTATTTTTAGCAACTGCTAAATTTAAACACAAGCGATTGTTAACATAATTAATTCTAGTTTCCTTCATATTTTTAACAGACTTAGGACTGTCAACTTTTTCTGTTGGCGTATTTAAAATGAAAATCAATTTATTTACAACGATTTCTTTTTTAATACCTGTTTTTTTTATGTTTTCATAATTTTTGTTTAATAATCATCATACATTTTTTTAAAAGTAAACAATAATACACAAACAGTCAAACAATTTAAATTAAACTCACAACACAATTACCTACTCATAACATATATAACAAACACGTAAATATACTTCGTAATCGTAACGAAGATCAGTCTTTATTTAACACTCACGAGTTAAATTTTAGATAAGATAAGATATATTTATTTCTGAGTATATGGTACATTAAGATCTTAATATTAAACAGTTTCACATACACTACCGTTGCCGGTGTAGAAATATTAGAATTAACTTAAAAAATCAAAGTGTCCAAGCTCCAAAGCGGCCGCAACAATACAACTGTAGTAAGTAATTTATCGACACAATAGAAACAGCGCACACCATGTATGCGTAACCTCATACATGGTGTGCGCGCGACGTTTAAGGCGTACAATATTATAAATTAGTTTAGATCATTTTTATACAATGTTATGATAATCATGAATGAAATGTCAAAATTTAATAATTATACAATGTCAAATGCCTAAAAAATAAAAAAATATAAACAATTCTAGTTAACAAGTGTAAATAAGTATTAATAAAATGTAATGTCAAAATTTATAATTAAAAAATTCATTAACTGAATAAAAACAATTGTCTAAAAGCCAGGCAAATATTGTTTTCCTAAATTTATTAGTGGGCAACACTCTGATGCGTGAGAGTAAATGATTAAATATTTTGATTGCCATGCAATTGGAATTCCTGCTATACAATTGTAGTCTCTGGCTAGGTGCAAGTAATTTATTTGGACTTCTACTTTTCACTCTTTCAGAAATGCTCTCATACAATGGGACCATGTGCGAATACCTTTTAACAAACATACAAATCTCAAAAATATATAGGCAAGGAAGTGGAAGAATTTTTAGTGCTTTAAATAATGGCTTACAATGATCTAAATACTCTGCTCCATACACAGCTCCGACACATTTCTTTAACATTTCCAAACTCAGTAAGCATTTAGCAGTTAGCACTTAGCAGTTAAATAAATCGACTCGACTAAATAACAATCTGTCTGTCTCAACACTGAACTGACTGAACACAAAATTAACAGTTTACTTTTCGTTTTTTGGTTTCTGTTCCTTAATTGAGACGTAACACCATGGTGTTTCCTTTCCTTTCCTTTGTTTTGCTTGAAAAATTACCAAAAATATTGCTAAACATCTGTTCGGAAGATATGTGTAGAAACTTAGAAAGTCTTCGCAGCTGTTGATTTTTTACAATTTCTTGAACCCTGCCATAAATTTTATTACGCTCTACTACAAAAAATACCCCCGTCGTGTTAGCGAGTTGTCACTGTTAAATTTTGCAGTTAAATCAGAATTTATTTAACAAGTGTTGACACTAAAAATATTTAGCAGTGTTAATTTAGCAGCTTATTAATTTTAGACCCATCTCTATCAACGGACCTGTCTTAACATCCGCAGGTGCTTTCGTCAGCGATGTGCTCTCTCACGATTGTACGACTGTACTATACTTATTGTTTTAGTTCGGGCAGTCCAGCACACGTGGACCAGTCCGATACATTTTATGTTCAAGGATTCTGATAAATTTTTAAACACAACCATCATTTTACGAAACATACCACCGAAGGCTTATCGCTACGCGCTGTATTATGGACGTGGTAAGATTGTTTTTTCTCAGAAATATAGTCCTGTCAAGTTATTAGAATTAATTGTAAATTTTGATAAAAGCCGCTAAGAAACTGTATGCGAATTTGAACAGTTATTTATTTTGTATTATTTACACCTTTTCTATGTATGCATTGTATATTTGGGAATTGGCAAGCATAACGTAGATATTATATCAACAGATCATGGACCGACGACTTTTATGAAACGGCTAAATCTAAGAGAATCGGTTTTGTGGCGCAACTTGAGAGAAGCCTATGTCCAGCTGAGTTTATCTACTCGAAATCAAACAATGAAAGCTCGAAAACCATTGCTCGATTGTACCTATTTGGAATCGAAAAATGATGACAATGACAGTTCATGCCTCGATGCATCAAAATCTGTAGCAGGTTATGTACCTGTTCTGTAAACTAATTGCAGCACTATTCATGTACCTAGTCAGTTGCAAATGCAATCCATAAATTATCTGTATAAGAGAAAGGTTTTCTTTTATGACAATGTTCACCATCACTTGTCACCGATAGATGGAAAACGAAGACATAGCAGACCCGTCCGTACAGTCGCATAGTCCTGGTCCTATTTATGACAATTCCTATCAATTACAGGAGTTTCGCCAGTAGATGATATGATACCAGTAGATGGTTTGATTTATATCACAAAGCAATTGAACGCAGATAGGATTACGCTTGATATTCAATTACTTATCGATAACAATATGCTCTGTTCCACTAAAAGAATCATGTATGGCAAGAAGCATATGAGTGCAGACATATTAGGTAAGTAATAAATATTAATATTTGCATATTTTAATTAAGGTTCGCGTGAGGACATCATGCGAGTCAATGCGTTGCAACCTGGTTATGATGATGGCAGCGCAGAGCAAACGTGCCATTTGTTGCGACTTTGTTTGTAAATACTTGTTTTGTAATTAATTTGTAAAACATAAAAAAATAAATTCTACTCTATTGAGCACACGCACGTGTACTTACCTAGCTTCGTGTGACTGGCAAATAGCGCAGCTGACGTGAAATGACGAGGCAAGTCTCTCCGTGCTCATGCTCCGTAGCAGTGGGTGGTCGACCTTAGGTGTTGCAACATGCAACTAAACATGATTTGTGAAGCAGACGGATCCGCCGGATCGCATGTTTCATCACAAAATATCTACAAATACGCTAGGTTAAAAAGTACATCAATAATTTAATATGTAGGGTGCGTTGTTGAACAGTAAACCAACCAGATACACTGAACCACCGTCATATATGTAACGTTGACAGTTTGACCGACCGTGTTAATACTTGTCTCGTGGGCACCCTTCCCGTAATAATTCGGCAGCCGGCCAGCCGCGGCTTGAACGTGACGTGTGACAGTTACTTGCTTGTTTCCCGTCAAAAGAACATAATTTTCTCACGTAAGTGTGTCGATTTTTGTAAATAATGTTATTTATTTAAAGAACAAATTCTGTATGGTCTGTCTGTCTGTCTGTCTGTCTGTCTGTCTGTCTGTCTGTCTGTCTGTCTGTCTGTCTGTCTGTCTGTCTGTCTGTCTGTCTGTCTGTCTGTCTGTCTGTCTGTCTGTCTGTCTGTCTGTCTGTCTGTCTGTCTGTCTGTCTGTCTGTCTGTCTGTCTGTCTGTCTGTCTGTCTGTCTGTCTGTCTGTCTGTCTGTCTGTCTGTCTGTCTGTCTGTCTGTCTGTCTGTCTGTCTGTCTGTCTGTCTGTCTGTCTGTCTGTCTGTCTGTCTGTCTGTCTGTCTGTCTGTCTGTCTGTCTGTCTGTCTGTCTGTCTGTCTGTCTGTCTGTCTGTCTGTCTGTCTGTCTGTCTGTCTGTCTGTCTGTCTGTCTGTCTGTCTGTCTGTCTGTCTGTCTGTCTGTCTGTCTGTCTGTCTGTCTGTCTGTCTGTCTGTCTGTCTGTCTGTCTGTCTGTCTGTCTGTCTGTCTGTCTGTCTGTCTGTCTGTCTGTCTGTCTGTCTGTCTGTCTGTCTGTCTGTCTGTCTGTCTGTCTGTCTGTCTGTCTGTCTGTCTGTCTGTCTGTCTGTCTGTCTGTCTGTCTGTCTGTCTGTCTGTCTGTCTGTCTGTCTGTCTGTCTGTCTGTCTGTCTGTCTGTCTGTCTGTCTGTCTGTCTGTCTGTCTGTCTGTCTGTCTGTCTGTCTGTCTGTCTGTCTGTCTGTCTGTCTGTCTGTCTGTCTGTCTGTCTGTCTGTCTGTCTGTCTGTCTGTCTGTCTGTCTGTCTGTCTGTCTGTCTGTCTGTCTGTCTGTCTGTCTGTCTGTCTGTCTGTCTGTCTGTCTGTCTGTCTGTCTGTCTGTCTGTCTGTCTGTCTGTCTGTCTGTCTGTCTGTCTGTCTGTCTGTCTGTCTGTCTGTCTGTCTGTCTGTCTGTCTGTCTGTCTGTCTGTCTGTCTGTCTGTCTGTCTGTCTGTCTGTCTGTCTGTCTGTCTGTCTGTCTGTCTGTCTGTCTGTCTGTCTGTCTGTCTGTCTGTCTGTCTGTCTGTCTGTCTGTCTGTCTGTCTGTCTGTCTGTCTGTCTGTCTGTCTGTCTGTCTGTCTGTCTGTCTGTCTGTCTGTCTGTCTGTCTGTCTGTCTGTCTGTCTGTCTGTCTGTCTGTCTGTCTGTCTGTCTGTCTGTCTGTCTGTCTGTCTGTCTGTTCTGTTGCCGCTATGACAACAAATACTAAATTGACAGAATAGAATTAATATTTAAGTGGGGCTCCCATACAACAAACTTGATTTATGTGCACTTTTTTTGCGATAATGGAAACCTTTGTGCGCGAGTCCAACTCGCAGTTGGCCGGTTTTTTTGTCATATTTCGTTGTGACAATTCAGTGAACAACCTATTTTTTTAATTATAAATTAAAAAGTGTATGTTCTGGTTAGTAAAGATCTGGTTCACTGTCTGGTTCAATACAGTGAACCAGGTCTAAATAGGACACAGTGAACCGGTTCACTGAGTACTATGCAGACCGTAAGCGATCCTGGTTCGAGAGCGAGACCGAAACCAAAAGCTGGAAGGGTTTCTGCGAGAAGCAGGACGGAGAAACTCTGTGGGACGGGATTTACCGGGTCATAGGCCGGACCAGGCAAAGGCACGAGGACTTGCCCCTGACCGTGAACGGAAAGGTACTGGACAATCTCCACTCTGCCGAACTGCTGGCAGAAACGTTCTACCCCGGGGACAGTAGGGACGAGGATAGAGAGGAGCAAATGCGCACAAGGACAATTGCTGCAAAAGTGAACCCTTTGGGTCATGATGAACTACATGACCCGGCGTTCACCACCCGGGGCGGATGGTCTCACGGCCGACATCTGCTAGCACTCGATTGACCACGATCCGGGAACTTTCCTAGCACTGGCCAACAAGTGCTTGGAACTGGGCTACTACTCGGTACCTGGAAGGAAGCCACAGTTGTGATCCTACGGAAATCTGAGAAGGAGAGCTATAATACGGTTCCAAAATCTTACAGATCAATTGGTCTATTGCCGGTGCTGGGAAAAGTCTTGGAAAAAGTGGTCATAAGCAGAGTCAAATGGCACATTATACCGCAACTCAGTACTCGCCAGTACGGGTTCATGCCCCAGAAGAACACAGAAGATGCCCTCTATGATCTGGTCGGACACATACGTGGAAAATTAACAGACCACAAGCTAACCGTAATGGTGTCGCTAGACATAGAGGGAGCTTTTGACAGCGCATGGTGGCCAGCTATCCGAACTAGGCTGACTGAGGAAAAATGCCCAGTTAATGTGAGGAGAGTGATGGACAGCTACCACGATAACCGAAGGGTCAGGGTCAGGTATGCAAGAGAAGAGGTCGTGAGGGAGACTACCAAGGGATGCGTACAGGTATCGATTGGAGGACCGATCCTCTGGAACGTCGTCTTGGATCACCTACTAAAGGGGCTGGTGGAACGGGGAGACTACTGCCAAGCCTTTGCTGACGACGTGGTGTTGATATTTTATGGCCACGCAACGATCGAGATCGAGTGGAAGGCGAATGACGCCCTCGCCCATGTTTACCAGTGTGGTGTTAGTAACAAGTTGAAATTCGCACCGCATAAGACAAATGCGATGGTAATAACGCGGAAACTGAAATACGACACCCCGCGGCTGAGCATGGGAGGGGTCGCCATTGGCATGACGCAAGAGATTAAATCCTGGGACTAACCATCGACAACAAGCTGACATTCAATCAACATGTAGCGAATGTGTGCCAAAAGGCAATTAACTTTTACAAGCAGTTGTCGAGGGCTGCAAAGATCAGCTGGGGCCCCCACCCCGACGTCATCCGCACCATGCATAAGGCAGTAGTTAAACCCGTCATTTTGTACGCGGCGAGTGCTAGGGCATCTGCAGCCACAAAGAAGTGCGTAAAGAAGAGGCTAAATGCGGTCCAAAGGGGATTCGCACAGAAACTGTGCAAATCCTACCGCACCGTTTCCCTGAACTCGGCACTGGTGCTGGCTGGGATACTACTCCTCGATCTCAGAGTACAAGAGGAAGGGGGTACCCCGGTGAGAGCTAAGAGATAGGGACGTTGAGCGACGTACCGCATTTGCCACCACACCCCACCCTGCAGAGCATATGACCCTGCAGTTCATTTGCCTGGCAGACCAAGAATCACTCAGTGACCACTGCGCACAAGCAGTTCAGATCTACATGGACGGCAGTAAAATTGAAGGCAAGGTGGGAGCGGCATTGTCTCTCTGGAGCAATGGCGCTGAAACCAAAAGCCTGAAGTTGAAGCTGTCGTCCCACTGCACGGTCTACCAGGCCGAACTATTGTCCATATGTAAAGCCACCAGGGCGATACGTAAGAGCGCTAAAGAGACTTTTGGCATCTTTAGAGACTCTCGAAACCAGAGAGAATCTGCGGCAGGGCAGATCCCAGGGCAAAGATATATCTTTGTTCTGGATCAAGGCCCATGCGGGACTGGAAGGGAATGAGAGTGCCGACTTATTGGCTAAGAATGCGGCGCTGAAATTGAAGAGGAGGCCAGATTACGACGAGTGCCCGGTGTCATTCGTCAAGCGGCAAATCCGGAAAGGATTCGCTTGACGAATGGAACCGGCGGTATAGAATGGGTGAAATAGCCGCGATCACTAAGTTGTTCTTTCCGGACGCGATCGACGCGTACAAAACCGTCAGGAAGTTGAAGCTGACAGTTGTAATCACACAAATAATGACAGGACATGGTGGGTTTACCGAATACTTGAACAGATTCAAGCCTATCATATACCTGTGACCCAGACATTGACGAGACGGTGACACTTGTTGACTGACTGCCCGGCCTATGGCCTGGAGAGGTATAAGTTGGAGCAAGAGTTAAGAATAGGGATTAAGACTTTTTTTTTTTACAAACTAACAACAGACAAAAAGTACAGCAAGGAATTTATTGAATATTGTATAAATATAGCACAGAAAACAATAAAGAAATATAAATAGTAAAACAACAATGCTCAAAATTGTATATATAATGGGATGCATACAGAATGATGTAATCTGTAGATAAAATAGAAGTAAGTATCATTACGAACATGCTGTATAATAGGTTACAATAAGTTTGTAGAATATAAATAAATTAAGAACTCATCATAGGATAGATATAAAGACTGTGTAGAGAATAAGAATTATGTAAAATTGATCTTAGATTAAAGATGAGTCCCCAAGATCTCGGACTATGTCCGGGGAACTTCCCTAGTTCGCAGAGTGCCGAGTGGTAGGCGGCGTCTTCAATAAAAAAAAAAGAAAAAAGCCTAACATCAAAAAAAATCTAAATTTTTAATTTGAAGTTATAGTTGTTGATAATAATGTTGTGTTTATTTTTTCTTTTCTGCGGTTCAATGAAGACTATTATACCATCGAAAAGTTTGGTTGTTAATTACTTAAAAAGGTTTGTATGATAACTTTAATTTGTTCTTGTTAGAAGAAGCATTTATTTTTTATTTGTATTTTGTATGGTAAATATAAAAGATGATTATAAAAATCTATGTCGTTTCTTTTCAGAAATAAGCATTTTTTCTAGTAATGATAGCTTATGGTTCACTGTTGAAATACGGGTGGTTCAGTGAAAACTACCCATAGTAAACAGTGACCCGAATTTCATTTTATAAAAAAAACCTTCGTTACGGTTTTGGTTTGTTCCTCGAGATTTCTATAATCTAAAACTAAAAAACCTTATAAAATTACCGAAACGATGACACCAAAACGTAATTATTAGCTTTATTTTCCGGCAAGTTATAAAACTTAGAAAAAAGGTTGGTTCACTGTTCAATAACGCACCGTATAATTTTGATCACGGTTCGCCGTCGGGGAAGAATGAGTAGGTAAGTAATGTTTGGCAGAAAAATCTGCTTAGTAAATTCGCAAATTCTCAAATTCGTTCTGTCATTACATCAGATCCTGATGGTACTCCCTGCACCTGATGCAGGCATTCTTTTATTTACTTTCAAAAGTGGCCACTTAGCCTAAACCGCGTCATCTAGATTGAAACTCACCATTTTACTGAAGAGTTGTCTGCTCAACAAAGCAAGCTAGTATCAAAGCACTAAGGAAGGATTTTGTGCCGGTGGGCTATTTTATCATCATCACACACGGCTTGACGATTTAATGTTTTTTTTTTAATGTTTCAGATAATACTAGTTTTAGCGCCAAATGTTTAGGTTACATTGGCGTACCTTGTAATATTAGTGTGGATTTCGAGAATAAATGCAAAGGTAACATAACCCAGTATAACTTTACAGATTTAATTTTACTATAATTGACGCTATGCCACACGCACTTTATAAACGAAGGCTTATGACCAGTCAGTGATTGTATTGTAGCTATGTGAATGCCATGAGACGCTCCGTTCATGATGCGACGTGACAACTGCGTGTAACTTGTGGAGTAAAAAAATATAAGATCCTATAAACCAAATTGTTTGACGTGGCTGGCCGGTGACGCGACCCGCGGCTCCGCATTTTGAAATTCTCCTGCATCAAGTTCTCACGTTTACTAGGCATATGCCAGCGATGCATCGCACTCTTCTGGCGGACGGGAAAAGGTGTAATGCCTTAGAAAGTGTTGGCAAAACAATCCAGTTGTTCCAGACAAAATAGCACAAACTAAAACCAAAAATGTCCATTGTCCACTCGAATATAACCCCAAATTCTAAGGGATAAAATTGTTGAAAATTGGTTCTAGTACAAACCATTTCTAGAAATCACCCACTTTCTAAGTATTATGACGGGGGCGTATCTAATGATAAGTGATAGAACTTCCAGATTATATTATTATTATTTCAAACCTGCCAAATCTGTTGCGAGCTTTATAAAAGGTAAAGAGGTAGAGTTTGACCCTCATTACAATATACAGGTTGAGTTTTTCAAGTGGGCGTGGATGGCCATATCCGAAACTATGAGGAATAGCGTCAAACACTCAAAGGAGTCACGAGACCGATTTTGATGAAAACTAAAACTGCATCATTGGATTTATGAAAATTTATATTCCAAGACAGGTATCGAACCCGCTAATTTGAAAAAAAAAAAATTGTATTATAACACCATTCGATAGTGTCGCTAATAAAGCCCTCGCTACACGGTTTAATACCAAGTTAAAAACCATGGTCATCTTGGATTGAAGCGGGTGGGGCGATGCCGGCTACTCGGTTTAAAACAAGCTCCAAACCTCAGTATCACAGAGTACATTTCAATATACTGAAATAGAGACCAATCTCGTTCCGTGGAACGAGTCATTTGCGTTCTTGAAGAAACTAGCGCCATCTGCCCTATATAGTTAGAACTAAACCTTTGATATAGCTGTGTGTGTGCGTGTGCGAGTGTGCGTAGGTGTGTGTGTGTATGTAAGGGTTTAATTTTATTCTATAGAACTGTAATGTTCGTTAACTGTAATGCACATCATAACATAGTAACATACGTAGTATCTCTAAGTCGTCTGTGATCATAACCTGTGATAATAACACAGAAAGATCACAAAAATAAACAAAATATCGCAAAATACCGGGCGCAAGCGTCAGATATTAGCAGACATTTGTAAATTGGGGTAACCAGTTTATGGTTCATAAAACCACCAAGGGAAATTTACCACCCTAATGAAAATTTGCAAAATGATTGTAAAAGTTATTGCTATATGTGTTTTAATTAATCAAAAAATAATTAAATGTTACACTGTGCGATAAATGTAATTAAAACCAGTAAAAATTATTAATAATTGAAAATATTTTTTGGAAACAATATCACAGAAGTTGGTTAAAAATATACTATTTTAGTAGTAATATGCTACCGTAACTAGGCAATATTTACAAATTATGATTTCGTTTAGCGCCATCTAGTTTAACAAGTTGGTAAAAAAACACGATTGTAATCCAACAAAATTAAAAAACACATTATGAGTTATTTTGTACAATGACTACATATGCTTCGTGATTTTGTATCATTGTACTCATTGCTGACCCCAGTTTTTTGTACTAAGATTGAACGCCCTGCTCAGTATGTTTAGACCGCTGCGCAGAGAGGACGTATTTACGCTCGTATCATATTATGTTCATTACAACGACGTCATGGCGCCTTGCCTATCTAAACTTCAAAAAGAATAATTATACATACTTATAAACTTTAAAAACTAAAGTTTAATCTTACTATATCTTACTATCTTCTTACTAATATTGTAAATACGAAAGTTTGGATGGATGTGTGTATGTTTGTTGCTCAATCAAGCTAAAATGGCTAAACGGATCAGGATGAAATTTGCCACAGAGAGAGATTATCGTCTGGAAATAAAGCACATAAATGCATCTTTTCATTCCGGTATAATGTTTCCTTGGGATAAGAAAATACTTTTCACGCGGGCGAAGCCGCTGGCAGAAGCTAATTTATTTAATATAGGTACTTTTTAAAGTATAATAATATACTTTAAAAATATATCCCACGCATTTTTTTTCTCAGTTGAGATATTATATGACTCCGATGTCAAATCCCAAAGACAGGGCAAGTATCTGCACAAATTGAGAAGTTTTGTTATTACTTTACGTTCCCTCTGTAGAGCCATTTTGTACGCAGAGCGACGCGTACGACTGCACTCGCCGCCTGCATTAGCGTGACTTGTCATACGCGTGGTTTAAAACAAGCAGCTACACGGTTTCAATCAAGTTTTAAACCAAATCATACTAAACCAGTCATACTAAATTTGGTTTAAAACCACTTCTACACGGTTTAAAGCGTCCTTCAAACTAAGGTGACCTTGGTTTTAAACCGTGTAGCACGGGCTTAAGGATCACATTCTGGGAACGACTTGAAAAACTCATTCTGTATAATCTTAGATCATCAAGTAGACATTTGACTTAAACAAAAATATTACACAAGTTTTTGTTACATTAAATTTTATAAATATTTAAGATTCCAGGTAAAAGTAAAATTCGATAATTAATTTTTTCAGGAAACACTCGTGCTAAAATTCAATGCGCAGAACATGATAAAAGTTTGACGTGTGAATCGCCAAACGAGAAATGGCCGGCAGATACAGTTCATCAATGGTATCAACAATACGACAACGGTACGTATCTTTGTAAAAGACTTCAAAAAAAAAAACTGGCCAAGTGCGAGTCAGACTCGTGCATGAAGGGTTCCGTACCATTATCGCAAAAATCGGCAAAAAAATAAATATTAATTTTACTAAAGAAGCGTTCCTACAACGGCTTCTTCAATATTATTAAACCGTTAGAAAACAAGTTGGCACTCTCATTAACAAATCCTATAGAAAAAGTTGGTTTAGTTTCTTCTTTAAATCGTGTTAAGAGTTTGGGCCACATTTGCTGCAGCTGTATAACACTATATTTATATATATCAGACTATCAATCACACTAATATTATAAAAGTGAAAGTTTGTGAGAGCGTGTTTGTATGTTACGTCTTCACGCTCAAACGGCTGGACGGATCTAGATGAAATTTGGCACAGGGATAGATTATAGTTAGAAATAGCACATACGATCCTTTTTTGCCCGGAAATATGTTCCCTTGGGATAATTTTAGACATTCAGAAGCTAGTTATATTATAAATGCGAATGTTTGGATGGATCGATGTTTGTTTTTTACTCAATCAGGCCAAAACGGCTGAAAGTCTCTGGATGAAATTCGGCACAGGGATAAATTATAGTTTGGAATAGCACATAGGCAACTTTTTATCCCGGTATTATGTTCCTTTGGGATAAGAAAACCGTTTACACGCGGGCAAAGCCGCTGGCAGAAGCTAGTATATACTAAAAAGAACAACCATAAACATCGATGTCCAGTTTTTGAGTAAGTTCTAATCTAGTACCTAATTAACAGCAATTGAGAGCAGTGGTGGCCCAGTGGTATCGGCAGTGACTTACAAGTTATAGGTCATGGGTTCGAGCCCAGGCAGGCGCTTTACTTTGTGTAAATTATATCATCACCACTGCTCTGAAAACGGTGAAGGAAAACATCGTGAGGAAACCGGCATGTCCTAGACCCAAAACTTCGAAGACATGTGACATCCAGCAGTCCGCACTGGCCTCTCGTGGTGGATTACGGCCCATTTCCTCTCACAGAGAGGAGGTCTGTGTCCCAGCAGTGGGAACTTTAATAGGCTGATGATGTGATGTGTGATTTAATTAACAGTATGTAAGTCTATTAATATTACAGGTAACATTGGGATTATACCATCGGAGAAAGGAGAAAAATCAAAATTTAAAATAAGACTACTAAAATTTGACCATAATACTATTATTTTTAGAACGATTACAACAAAACATTTAAACATATATTTAACTACTGACGAATTAAGGATAAGTTTACCAGAAAAAGGACGTTATAGTAAGTACAATAATATTTTAAAGACGAAAGTTTGTCAGTGTGTTTGTTACTTCTTCACGCTCAAACGGCTGGACGGATCTGGATAAAATTTGTCACAGAGATAGATTATAGTCAGGAATAGCTTAAAGGATACGTTTATCCCAGGAATATAATCCCTCGAGATAATTTTCGACTTACACGTGGGCGAAACCGCTGGTAGAAGCTAGTAAAATATAAGCAAATATATTTTAAGCGTGAAAAGCTTGAGAAATGACCGACCGTGTTTACATTGACCTCAAGCTTTTATGAAAAAAATTGTCTATTGTATGCTTCGAATACTAATAAAAAAGGGCCAAGAGCGTAACGGACTTCGCACATTTAGGGTTCCGTAACAAACCTCAAAATCGAATTGCTTGTAAGGGAAAAAATGAAAGGTATATTTTTGAATATATCAGATTTATAAATACATATATTAGTATTTGTTATTAAAATATACGTAAGTTGTTGTAAGTTGAAGTTCATAGGTCAAAGGAAAGTAAAATAAATCTTGCAATACTTTTTGAAACAAAAATATCAGTAGGTCTACAAGTAACAAGTTCTAAACAACGATACCCCACTCGATGGGGTGGCACATAATATTTTTTTCGCTCTCCCCCTTTAACTGTCTTGCCGCCCTTAAAAACATTTAAAAAATTTATTTGACAATTTGTATTGCTTTGGGTCAACAAGATGCTTAAATTGTAAAAAATTGAAGTTGGACAGAGAGACATACGGACACGTGAGAGTATTTTTTAGGGTTCCGTACCTGATGGGTCCAAACGGAGCTCTATTGCTGTCACTCTTGTATCTGTCTGTCCGTCGTCTGTCACACAATTTTGTTCCGAAGAATTTTTTAACTTCCCATTGACCTATGACTATGAAATTTAGTGCTCTAAATGTGAGAAGTCCGACAGGCACTTGGCCGTTTTTAAGTTTATTAGAACGCTTGTTTTGATAAAGCTTTCGATTTTATTTTGTACATTTTAACATTTAATTTCACTTACATATCTTGATTAAACTCCTAGTGTAGAAGACCCAAGGAGCCCCAACACTACAGAATAACTTTTTTAGTGCAGAAGTTCTTATGGGGACCTGATAGATCCGGGCAGTACCCACTTCCCAGTGTTATATTGCATGTCAATACATTTCCAATGAGTCTAAAAATAGTGTTATCTTATTTGATTGAGGAGTTGCTATGGCCACTTTCCGGCTTCTCCATCAGACCATGTCCATAGTACCATATTGTTACACCGTTTCCTTGATTATATATTAGTATGTCTAAGGTCCGCATCCGCATTTATAAAAAAAAATAGACGATAAATACAAATGTGCACTCAACCAAATGGATAGTTTAGCAAACAAATCACAAAGAACTACCATGCCCTAAAATGCAGTGTGTCAACTTGCTAAACAATAAAATATCCTGTCTGTACCTACATAGACGCGTGCCATTTATTAACCGACTTACCAAAAAAGGAGGAGGTTCTATGTTCGACATTATGTATGTTTTTTTTTTTTTTTTTTTTTATGTCTGTTCACCGATATCTCCGTCAATTGTGAACCGATTTTGAAAATTATTTTTTTGTTTGAAAGAGTATATGCCGAAATTGGCCCTATTTTAATTTGGTGAAGATCTGATGAAGAACTTCGGAGATATACAACGGAACTCTTCAATAAATAACGGCAAATCTCTCGAGATTGCTGCAATCACATGTCTGTTTATTATTTATACCATTTCATAACATAACATCACGCCAGTACGCTCTAAAGGGGTATGCAGGTCTCTCATTTCACCGGTTATATTTAAGTTTCTTGTTATTCGGGTAATCTATTCTGTCGTTATAGGTACTTACTTAACTGCTTTCCTATTAGGTAGGTACAACTAAAAAGTGAAAAATAAAAACTTATCTCAAAAAAATACTACCGACTTCCAAATAAGAAAACTAGAAAGTGAAAAATAACTTTATTTTTGGAAGTCGGTGTCCATAACTTAAAAGTTTGGTACCGACCAAAGACACCGACACACTTCCAAAAATAAAGTTATTTTTCACTTTCTAGTTTTCTTATTTGGAAGTCGGTAGTATTTTTTTGAAAAAAGTTTTTATTTTTTTTTCAATGAAGATTTTTGTTATTTGTTTCAGATAAATACACTGCCAAATACAATAAAACGTATTCAGGATCAGAGAGTGTTCGTTTTAACTGCTCAAACTGTAAGTACAATCCGTCTAGAGTCAAGCCAAGTATCCTTAAATAATGGTGATTTTACTAAAACAACTCTAGTTGCACAGCAAGCACAGCGAGATCGAAAATGTTACCACCAGGGTTATAGGTTAGGCTTATTTTTGACTATTCATACAATAGAAATAGATGTTACTTTGACGACTTCATATGCAGGAAACCTTAAGAATTAATAAAACCAAAAAGCGAGCGAGTAAACTTAAACATTTTAGCATCCCGTCGTCGGCGTATATTTAACTCCCGACGGAAAAAGAGGGGTGTTATAACTTTGACGTGTGTACTATCAAAATCGGTTCATCCGTTTAGAAGCTATGATGCCACAGACAGATACGTAAATACACACATACACAAAAGGGGATTTTAAAACTTTATTTGTGTGTAAAGTTATTAGAGTCTGGCAAACGAAAGTAGAGACTGAAAAAGCGCGGTAAATTACAAAATATTAGCACAGCTACCCCAAAACTAGTATGAAATATCTGGAATAACCTAATTTGATACTTTAGAACATTTTATTTTACTTCGTCTGTATAAAAATACTATAGGCTAAGGAATATATAGGCTAAGGCTAATATGAGCTCCAAACGTGAAGAGATTTTCACGTTATGCAAGCGTATCGTCCCTCATGGAGTTCCACAAGGTATTGTACTCGGATCACTCCTGTTTACACTCTATATTAATGACCTACCAAGGAAATCTCCCCGAACAGTGCTCCACGCAACCCAGTCCTCTCTTGACACGCTCGAGGGACGGTGTAGAATTTAGCGCCTGCTTGGTTTAGCAGTATTTGGTAGGCTTTATATTAGAATGGTAATAGTTTGGTTATTGGTTTACAACCGCTGGTTTAATGATACGCAATAATGGTTTTAAAGGTTATATTGAATAATAGTTAATTTTTAAATGGTTAATCCAAGTTAAAGTAGCACTAAAATGGATTGATTTGAGTTAGGCAACAATTTACTTGTTGTAAAATGGTAAACAAAGGTAAAAGTATAAATTATGGTTGTCCTTGTAAACATGAATTCTTTAAACTAATGAGTCTTCCACTGTAAGCACACGTTATTTTCGCACTAGAGGCAACGTAACCTTTTCCTTTTTATCCGCACTACGCATAGCACTAGGCCATCTTCTGGCGAAATATGCACTTAAACCAATATGTTCACTCTCATTTTGCTGACGGTCATCAGTACTATGCTTTCGCGGTTGCACTTCACTATGCATTCTGGCTGACTCCGATGTAGCCGCTACAGACTCCTGTCTGTGGTGAGACTGCGCCCGGCTGGCCGTAGAATACGAGCAGCATCTCGCTCTTTTCCAGATCCAGACTGCGCCGCGCATAGTACAACTCCCAGCAGTGTGTAGACGATGGTGTACTGGTGGATGTCATGAACTGATACGCCATCGACCTCTACTTTGGTGGTTTTCAGCGTTGTAATCTGTTCCAGACATCCTCATCTCCGTTTTCACCTTCTATATCCTAGTGCAGGCTGTCTATAATAGCCCAACGACTTTGAAGAGACTTTAATGCATCGTCGAACTTCCAATTTTTCTGCAGTTGGTCGATTTCTATGGAAGCTACTGTTCTCATGAAATCCCTAAAGTGGATAGTCTGCTTTTTCATAATTCCTTCTAGTTTACTCTCTTCACGTGTCTCCCTGCGTTGCTGTTGCGGTGCCTGTGAATGAGACGATTCCCCTGCTTGATTCGATGTCCCCGCTACTACCGGCGGCTGGTGAGGTTCTTACTGTTTTGATAGCAAGCGCTCCATGATTTTGGTGATTAGCTGCTTGATCGACAGAAATACTTCCTCCGCTTTTTTAAAACACATGGTTAAATTCAGCAAGTTCACAGCACGTCCTATGGTTACGTTAATACTCTCTCCAATAGTTTTCTAATATCTCCAACTTCCGCTTGCAGTAATCTATGGTTTTTCGTTCAGCCCTGTCTTTCTTGACATTAGTTAGAAGTTTAACCAAGGAGTCGTAAATCTCCGTATGACTGACTGCTAATTGCTCCATCCTTCTCACAGTCAATTAAATAGGCAAATAAAAATAAAATTTATAAAATGGTTTGGTCTAACCTTATATTCTCCTTACGTGACAGCTGTCCAATTTCTTCAATTTGATCACACTGCCTACCTACTCTCCCTATCAACTGGTAAAACACAAACACTGGTTGCAAGGTCTCGGCGCATAAACAATTCACGGTACTTTGCGAACCGAGTCCCCTAATTCTCGCAGGACCATGTAGAATTTAGCGCCTGCTTGGTTTAGCACTAAACTCTGAGTTGGTTGATTTGGTTGGCTTTATATTAGAATGGTAATGGTTTAGTGATTGGTTTACGACCACTGGTTTAATGATACCCAATAATGGTTTTAAAGGTTATGAATACTAGTTAACTGTTAAATGGTTAATCTAAGTTAAAGTAGCACTAAAATGGTTTTATTCGAGTTACGCGATTGGTATCCGAACACGCACTATTGCGATACATGCATTTATTGAAATGCATGCAGGCAATAGTGGCTGCCGGCGGCGACGGACGATCACTGAGCCGCTCAGGTGCCCCACGTGGTTGCCCACATGGCAGCGGAAATACCTCAGAGGTCTGGGTTCCAAAAGTTTCACCGGCGCGGAAACCCAGCCTACCAGTTGGTGAAGTGTCAATGTAATTGTCCGATAGTCTCAAACCTGAAGGCTGTCCAGCCAGAGGCAACGGAGGTTCCGGACTGGGCTGAGAGGGTGTCTCAGGACGGTGTCTTTGACCAAGACCAAGACATACTTGATATTTTACAGGAAATCAAATCAAATCAAATATTTTTTATTGTGGGCATATGTTATACAGACAGATGTTAGGCAAATTACAGTTCCATTATGTCCTGCCTAGTAGGCATACAATAATTAATTCAACATGCAAAAGCAAGATTTGATTGATTTGATTATTTTTTTGGATTTCAAGCAAGATTTGCGGGGCTATTGCATTTTATGCAAATCAAAATCTTAGAAAAAAGTTCCCTGACCCTCCTAGGTTCCCCTATTTTAGAAGAAAGTTTTTCTTCTTTCATCGATAACAAAATCAAACATTTTAATGATATTTCGGAAAGACTCTCCAAAATTAATTTACATTCGGCATTCACCCTTATCAGATATTGCTGTTTCGGTCCAAATTTTATGTATTTTCTACGTTCTTCTCCTCTTTGGAAGAAACCAAAACTTTTGGACAAAATTGACCAAATCATTCGCAACACTTTAACATCCATTCTTAATGTGGCCTTGGACGACCGAGCGTGGCTGCAAGCCACCCTACCAATTCGTTTTGGTGGACTCGGCGTCCGCAAAATTTCTAGTGTAAGCTTACCGGCGTTCCTGTCTTCTGTCCACAACACTGAAAAGCTAACCAGGAAAATTTTAGCTCTTTCCCTGGTTGACTCAGAAGTGCCGTGCTTGACCGACGCAGAGGACGCCTGGAAAGTGGCTTGCCTCGATACTGATCGGCCCGAAAACCCATTTTCCCAGAGACAGTGGGATGAGCCGCTCTGCAGGTTGGTACGGAATAACCTCATTAATACGTCTACCAATACTGCTGAGCGTGACCGCCTGCTGGCTGTAGGTGAGTGGGAGTCGGGCCTCTGGCTTCAGGCACTTCCGTCACCTAACATAGGCACTATGCTAGGTGACACAATCTTCCGACTCGCTACATGTCTGCGATTGGGCACTCCTTGTGGGCTCCATATCGCTGCCAATGCGGTGAAGCAGTCGACTCGGACATCATGGCCTTTCCTATAGTAAGAGTGCAGGTCGGACTGCGCGACACGCTAGCATTAATGATCTCATCCGTCGTGCTCTTGCCACCGCCGGGGTGCCAGCTGTCTTAGAACCCAATGGCCTGGCACGTGTCGATGGGAAGAGACCAGATGGTATGACCATAATGCCATGGAAGTTGGGTAGATCTTTGGTGTAGGATGCAACTTGCGTCGACACCCTTGAACAATCCCATCTTCCTAGCACGGTGGGCTGCGCTGGGGCGGCTGCTGCAGGTGCTGAAAACCTCAAACGGCGCAAATACAACAACTTAATTGGTAATTATGTTTTTGAGCCGTTTGGGGTTGAAACACTAGGGCCATGGGGTCCGAGTGCACACCTATTATTTCGGGATATCGCCAAGCGGTTGGTCGACTCTTCACGTGACCAGAGGGCTGGCGTTTTTTTGGCCAAAGAATCAGCATTGCCATCCAACGTGGCAATGCTGCCAGCCTTCTGGGCACTTTTCCTGTTGACAGCGATGTGGACGAATTTTTTGACGCCCCGTAATTGTGCATATTAGTTTTTCTTATTTTAGTTCTAATATTAGTTTG
This sequence comes from Anorthoa munda, assembly GCA_945859665.1. Taxonomy (NCBI): domain Eukaryota; kingdom Metazoa; phylum Arthropoda; class Insecta; order Lepidoptera; family Noctuidae; genus Anorthoa; species Anorthoa munda. The sequence continues at coordinate 7,006,811 of OX243917.1, read as the reverse complement.
TAAATAATGTACATTAGATATAATTATTAATTAATTTCAAATAAACAGAGATTCCTATGCTAGGAGTTGACAACATGCAAAATAATCAAAGGTATCACATATAAATCAAATCTTACAAAATGCCCAATCGCAGACATGTAGCGAGTCGGAAGATTGTGTCACCTAGCATAGTGCCTATGTTAGGTGACGGAAGTGCCTGAAGCCAGAGGCCCGACTCCCACTCACCTACAGCCAGCAGGCGGTCACGCTCAGCAGTATTGGTAGACGTATTAATGAGGTTATTCCGTACCAACCTGCAGAGCGGCTCATCCCACTGTCTCTGGGAAAATGGGTTTTCGGGCCGATCAGTATCGAGGCAAGCCACTTTCCAGGCGTCCTCTGCGTCGGTCAAGCACGGCACTTCTGAGTCAACCAGGGAAAGAGCTAAAATTTTCCTGGTTAGCTTTTCAGTGTTGTGGACAGAAGACAGGAACGCCGGTAAGCTTACACTAGAAATTTTGCGGACGCCGAGTCCACCAAAACGAATTGGTAGGGTGGCTTGCAGCCACGCTCGGTCGTCCAAGGCCACATTAAGAATGGATGTTAAAGTGTTGCGAATGATTTGGTCAATTTTGTCCAAAAGTTTTGGTTTCTTCCAAAGAGGAGAAGAACGTAGAAAATACATAAAATTTGGACCGAAACAGCAATATCTGATAAGGGTGAATGCCGAATGTAAATTAATTTTGGAGAGTCTTTCCGAAATATCATTAAAATGTTTGATTTTGTTATCGATGAAAGAAGAAAAACTTTCTTCTAAAATAGGGGAACCTAGGAGGGTCAGGGAACTTTTTTCTAAGATTTTGATTTGCATAAAATGCAATAGCCCCGCAAATCTTGCTTGAAATCCAAAAAAATAATCAAATCAATCAAATCTTGCTTTTGCATGTTGAATTAATTATTGTATGCCTACTAGGCAGGACATAATGGAACTGTAATTTGCCTAACATCTGTCTGTATAACATATGCCCACAATAAAAAATATTTGATTTGATTTGATTTCCTGTAAAATATCAAGTCTCTTGGTCTTAGGTGTCTTGGTCAAAGACACCGTCCTGAGACACCCTCTCAGCCCAGTCCGGAACCTCCGTTGCCTCTGGCTGGACAGCCTTCAGGTTTGAGACTATCGGACAATTACATTGACACTTCACCAACTGGTAGGCTGGGTTTCCGCGCCGGTGAAACTTTTGGAACCCAGACCTCTGAGGTATTTCCGCTGCCATGTGGGCAACCACGTGGGGCACCTGAGCGGCTCAGTGATCGTCCGTCGCCGCCGGCAGCCACTATTGCCTGCATGCATTTCAATAAATGCATGTATCGCAATAGTGCGTGTTCGGATACCAATCGCGTAACTCGAATAAAACCATTTTAGTGCTACTTTAACTTAGATTAACCATTTAACAGTTAACTAGTATTCATAACCTTTAAAACCATTATTGGGTATCATTAAACCAGTGGTCGTAAACCAATCACTAAACCATTACCATTCTAATATAAAGCCAACCAAATCAACCAACTCAGAGTTTAGTGCTAAACCAAGCAGGCGCTAAATTCTACATGGTCCTGCGAGAATTAGGGGACTCGGTTCGCAAAGTACCGTGAATTGTTTATGCCCCGAGACCTTGCAACCAGTGTTTGTGTTTTACCAGTTGATAGGGAGAGTAGGTAGGCAGTGTGATCAAATTGAAGAAATTGGACAGCTGTCACGTAAGGAGAATATAAGGTTAGACCAAACCATTTTATAAATTTTATTTTTATTTGCCTATTTAATTGACTGTGAGAAGGATGGAGCAATTAGCAGTCAGTCATACGGAGATTTACGACTCCTTGGTTAAACTTCTAACTAATGTCAAGAAAGACAGGGCTGAACGAAAAACCATAGATTACTGCAAGCGGAAGTTGGAGATATTAGAAAACTATTGGAGAGAGTATTAACGTAACCATAGGACGTGCTGTGAACTTGCTGAATTTAACCATGTGTTTTAAAAAAGCGGAGGAAGTATTTCTGTCGATCAAGCAGCTAATCACCAAAATCATGGAGCGCTTGCTATCAAAACAGTAAGAACCTCACCAGCCGCCGGTAGTAGCGGGGACATCGAATCAAGCAGGGGAATCGTCTCATTCACAGGCACCGCAACAGCAACGCAGGGAGACACGTGAAGAGAGTAAACTAGAAGGAATTATGAAAAAGCAGACTATCCACTTTAGGGATTTCATGAGAACAGTAGCTTCCATAGAAATCGACCAACTGCAGAAAAATTGGAAGTTCGACGTGCCACTATTCAAATATAAATTACGTAATTTTTTAATTGACAAAGCTTACTACACGGTCCAAGATTTTCTTAATAATTAGTAGATACTACAATCTGTCACCATGCACCTGATTTTGATTTTATAGATACCATTTATGATAGAGTGGTATCTTCAATTTGCAGCAAAGCAGAACCTATGAGTCTATAGTATTTTTTTTTCCTTCTGTAACTATTTAACCTATACCTCTATTGACTAATGTCTTCAATTAAATAAGTTAATCATGTTTACGTTAATGTTTCCTGTACCTAAACAGGCTGAGTTTTCCAAGTGGGCGCAGATGGCCAAATCATCACTATGAAGAATAGCACAAAACAATCAATGGAGTCAAGGGGCCGATTTTGATTAAGACTAAACTGCAACATTGGATTTTTCTCACCTTGTATGTCGACAACCAGAATTGAGTGACTGTAAAATATGCACATTTATCAATATTAATAGTTGACTCGCCAACGCACCACCGCACAGGCCGACAGTACGATAAAGACTGATCGCCCCTCCACTCCTAATTTAGTGTTTCCTTTTACCCTTCCTCTTCTTCTATTCCATTTTCTGATTCCCATCTCGGGCCTTCTGATGAAGGTTCCCCCACTCCCTCCAATTTCTCTAACGTTAGAGAATTCATGGTATTAATTAGTTACCTGGAACCAATACACGAATCGTCTCGCGCGCAAGCTCTACGACTTTGACCCTCCCGAACAAGCCAGCCTCCGAACAGGCTCCAGCACCGTAAGCCAACCTGCCTTTCCGCTCAGCGTCTCTGGACCACATGAAAGTCCTCAACTTGATCGAGACTTGGGCTGCACTGCAGTCCCTCCAATGGCGCCAAATCGACCACCGGTACATCGAGGTAACGAAGCGCGGGCACAAAAACACCACTACGCTAGTCCGGCCTTGCGACCTGGTTCCGGAATCCATCCCTCCGCAGCGAGGTGTGGGACAAGGAGACGCCACCTCCGAAACCGTCCACCGCTGCACTGGAGGACGCCTTCAAGGCTCCGTTTCGGAGAGGGCCAGGCATCGACGTCAACGGCGAGCAAATCGCTCACCTTCGGTTCGCGCGTAATATAGCTGTCATGGCTGAGACCATGGAGGTCCCCAGTACAACGCTCGATTACCTCAGTAGAGCTTCCGAAAGAGTGGGTCCAAAAATTTATATGGATAAACCAAAGTGATGTTAAACGCCCATGTCGCGCCCACTCCCGTCAAGATCGGAGACTACACATCCGCAGCGGTGGACAACCATGCCTACCTGGGACTTATAGTCCAGCTAGGCAGGTCCAACCTCAAGAGAAGTCAAACGTCGAATCTCACTCGGCCAGGCAGTGTCTGGGAAGCTGCGCGGCATCCTCTCGTCCAGGTTGGACGGGGACGGCCACGCTTTCTTTTGCCCTGGGGATTCCAATCCAGCGCTTGCTTCGGTATGTGATCAGAATCCCTTCGCAGCTTATGGCCAATCGAACTCCATTTGCGACGCTTGATCTGGCGGTTGATCAGGCTCTCGTGGCATTGCTCCAACAGCTCTACGTTGGTGATGGTCTCGGGCCAGTAAATGAAGAGTATGTGACAAAGACAGCGGTTTACGACGACTTGGATCTGGCTAGAGATGTCTTTTGTGACCTTCCACGTTTCGCACCCGTAAAGCAGTACGGATTTGAGTTGAAAAGATTCGAGTTTAATCCTTCGGGTCAATTTCCGCGATTTCCAAACAGGTCTCAGCTGCGCGAAGGTAGCTGATCGTGCTTTAGCGTTCCTTGATGTGATGTCCTCATCACTACCTCCAGTTTCTGACACGACGCTCCCGAGGTAAGTGAATTTCTGGACGCGTTCCACTGCCGCTGTGCCAATCAGCAACGGTGAAGTATGTATTCTTTTCTTCACACAAGATCTCATCTCTTGAGTCTTCCGGGTGTGAACAGTATGTACATAAAAAGTACCATTACTGCTGACATCTTTTTTTTTTTATAACTTAATTTAATGACCAGTAGGCATAATCTACTGTTATTTCTATCATTCTCTGATGACTGTCAATTTAATGACCAGTAGTTATAATCTACTGCTATTTCTGTCATTCTCTGATGACTGTCAATTTAATGACCAGTAGTTATAATCTACTGCTATTTCTGTCATTCTCTGATGACTGTCAATTTAATGACCAGTAGGTATAATCTACTGCTATTTCTGTCATTCTCTGATGACTGTCAATTTAATGACCAGTAGTTATAATCTACTGCTATTTCTGTCATTCTCTAATGACTGTCAATTTAATGACCAGTAGGTATAATCTACTGCTATTACTGTCATTCTCTGATGACTGTCAATTTAATGATCAGTAGTTATAATCTACTGCCTGTCAATTTAATGACCAGTAGATATATTCTACTGCCTGTCAATTTAATGACCAGTAGTTATATTCTACTGCCTGTCAATTTAATGACCAGTAGGTATATTCTACTGCATTTGTGTGCTCTTTGATTTATTAATTTAGAACTAATCATGTAGCACAAATCAAATAACTATTCATGAGGTCAAGGGTTTGACTCCCAGGTCGAGCAGTGTCACTCGGTTTCTCCATCAGGAACCTCCCAATAATACACCATAAGCGAGATGTTATGTTATGCCAGTGTTTGCCACCTAGGCTCACGGTTGCCACAATGGCCAACTAGGCTACTCTTAACCAAACTTGATTATTGGGTTCGTGAAAATAGGGAAATTTTAGAATTTTAGCTTTATTCCAACCAAATCTTAAGTTTTAACTAACTTTAACCACAATCGTACCAAAGAAACTTTAAAACTCTACTGCAGTAAAACTGCCAAGCCAACAGGAACCCTCGAGTAAAGCCTCTAACGCCTCGGCTCTCTAGCCGACCAGCAATCGTATTGCCCTCACACAACGGTCTATCTAGACCGAGACCTCCGACAGAGCTAAACGCAATATTGCGCACCTACGGACTACTTGTGATGCCTCAAAATATACCGATTTACGGCCACGACTACGCTTAACCACTGGTACGGTCGAAAACACACTACGGCCGATAGACTGAATAACCTAACCTTCTACAGCTTGCTCATCAATCATTATTATCGAAATCAACATCGACTGGAACGTGAGTACCCACTATCATCTTCCTAAACCTATCGTGTGTATACTTCTAAGTTCTAAGCGTACCTATTTAAAGCTTTCAGTGTATAACGATCACCGATAGCGAAAGGTTCCTCTAAGCCTTAGTAGTTATTGATCAGAACCCGTATCAGCTTAGATAATATACGACGCTCATGGCACGACTGCCCCAGCAGCTAGTGAAACTCATGCCACCCATATCGTCATTACCTTAAGTGATCGACCAACACGATGTGTGTCACTTCACATAGAGTCTACGACTACAGGTTATTACAAAACCAATACAACGATAGTCTCCTTTGAGACCCATGTCCCGGCTACATCACCAGCTGCCCATCGCCCCCTGAACAACTCACAAGTGAATTGCAGGTAAGACTACAGACAAGTACACACAGTGCGACCTAATAGCCACGGTATGTGTTCTCCTGCTTGGTGGAGGATCTCCCCTCACTGTTTTCTACGTTTAACTCGTTAGGAGCACTACTTAGAGGCATAAAAAGGATGCCTCGTGAGCGTACTTATTCGTTCTATTACTATTTAAAGATTTCAAAGGATAGCGATCGCGGGATCTAATACTATCATAATGTTACTTTGAAACTAAGCATGTGAATTAAGATCTGAAGATGAAAATCGATCGATCGAGATTGTTGTAAATCATTCCGAGACATAAGCTCTGTTCTGAATACATGTACTTGACCAATGGCCAGTATTGGTTAAAGCAGCTACAATACTAACTCGCTCAAACACTTAAAATGACAGTTGTGCAGTCCTTCACAAGGGATATCTCATCCTTACTGAACAAAATTTTGGAACTATTATTGTCAATAATAAATTCAATATGTACTGGCTTTGTACTAGATATGTCTCAATTACCTAGTGATAGTGCTAGGTATAAATACAACCAATTCAATGATCAAACACAATTACCTCAAAACTTATCATTTTATTTGGAATTATCATTTTTCTTGAATGAAGTACGGCATTGTTTCTATATCGCTCTGACGTCCAAACAAAAATAATCAGCTAAGGTTAGCTAATGGCCTACAGTGATATTCTTCAACAACACTAAAAATTGACCAGTGATAGCCAATATGGATTATGACCTGACATGACCCATACTGTATACAAAACCAGAAGTTTGAACAATAACCACTTGTCCTGAGCCATAACAAAATTAATATGACTCACCAGATTGGCATAAAGATTCGTATGTATGGATCCACACATCCACACGCTCCTCCTTGACCTGTCCAGCTCCTTGGTTGTTGCTCCGCTCCGGACTGGTTTTTCATTATTCGAGATTCTGAGGGTAGTCGCAGAAAACTCGACGACTTCTTAAATTAGTCTCACATTGTCTGCCATGTAGACGCGAAGCTGAAGGACTTACTTCTACTGCATTCAGTTTTGGTGGGACCATAACAATACGACAACGACGGTGTAGTGTGCCACCAGTGTGCACAGTGTGTGTTTTACGAGATTGAATTCCACAGCACTACTCAGCAAGTGCACTACTTATCGTATACATTTTTGATGCACTTCAAAAACGAACCGCCACTGATTTTAACTGTCACCGTCATTCCACACTTTTCTTTTTCTTGTTTTTTTTTTTTAATTGTATTATAACAAAGTCTTCATGTTCCTTTTAGTGAAAAACAGCTTTATTTATTACTTTATTCACTCTACGGTTTTCTCCTCGTCGCCAATGTAAAATATGCACATTTATCAATATTAATAGTTGACTCGCCAACGCACCACCGCACAGGCCGACAGTACGATAACGACTGATCGCCCCTCCACTCGGACCGGTATTTATAACCGAGCAGCGTGTGCGCACGAGGCAGCTTTACAATACTGTTATCGGCTTGTAGCGCGATCTATTGATATCTGCATACACTACAGTGACAAAATCTATATTAACGCGGGCGAAGCGGCGGGTAACAGCTAGTATTGTAATAATTTATTTTTAATTAAATTAGTTTAAAATAATTTAGTTTTTTTTTTCGATCTACCGTGCAGCTTACGTAATTGGCGTTTTTCTCATGTTGTTTTTCTTGATATTTAGACATCATGAGAGACAACATCTTCTGAAATCCACTTTTAATTGTTTTATTAATTTTTCACTTAATAAATGTTATTATCAGTTAATTAATGTTAATACGCCATCTTGTTTTGGAAAATTGAGGTTGATATTAGTATAGCATTGCCATATATTACATACATTGGGTAATTCCTCCTGAGACCGTTGGAAGCAGACGTGTGCTAAAAATATTAAAATTTTAATAAAAGCTTAGCAAAGTAAAGTGATCCTTATAAGTTCAGTGTTTAAGTTAAATTATCATTGTAGCTGTTTACTCACTCCGGTCCTTTTGAGTCTCTCACGCAGAACTAAGCCGGCGCGTGTGCAGCACCGCTCACCCCCGCGGGAAAGAGAGCGTCCGATATTTTTCCATCTCCTCGCACGCACTCGGAACACAACAACATGAATGTGGAGAGAACGCCGCCCAGTACTTCACTGATAAGCGGCAGCGAGAGCGGCAGCAGCTCGGTTCCAAACTTATCCACTTTCAGCGATGAGGACTTACATGCTAACATTACTTCAAGAAAGCGGAAGGAGCGTACAGAAGAAAGCGATTATAAAAAGGACTTCACGGATTTCCGTAAGGAAATGATGAACTTCCTAACCAATTTTGGCAGAACACAAACTGAGAACCTAAACCAAATTAAAGAACAAATATCGGATATCAAGTACGAAATTAAGACAATAAAATTAACTACTGAAAAATTTTCTCAACAGCTCGTACATACAAATACAGAAATAGAAAATATCAAAGCTAAAACAACCGCCACCGAAGACAAAATAAAAAATATAGAAACCGAAATATCCCATATCAAAAATGAACAACATACAAAATGTGCGGCACAAAAATCGCCCGCCGAGTGTCACGAAAACCTCATCCTAGAACTTAAGGACCGATGCGACCGTGAGAAGAATATTGTGATTGTGGGTATATCGGAAATAAACGACAAAAACTGGAAATCGAGACAACATCACGATAATCAGGAAGTTAGGAAGTTAATAACAATGATTTCTGAAGACTGCCCTGAGCCGATTAAATCTATGAGACTAGGAAAATATGTGCTTAACAAGAACCGACCCATAAAAGTTTACTTCAAAAATTCCGAGACTGCGAAATACCTGTTAAAAAATAGAACTAAACTACCTGAAAATATGCAGATTTTTTCTGATCAAACCCCAAAACAAAAACAATACTTAGAATCTCTGAAGGAAGAGCTAATTAAGCGTACACAGGATGGCGAAAAAAACCTCACTATTAAATATATGAAAGGAACGCCTGCAATAGTTGCTGCGAACCAAAAAAACCAGTAAGTATGCCATTACGAAATGCCAAACCGACGGATAGTTCTAGGCAACTATGCCACCAAATAGTAAATAAATATGAAGACATTCCATTGCATCCGTCTTCACTAAGATTCCTTTATGCGAATTTGCGCAGCATTCGCAAGCCTGGGAAGTTTGATGAAATAAAATGCATTATAAAAGCCATAAAAATTACTACTCATCTATTGATTTTCACTGAGACGTGGATTAACTCAGAGTCAGATGCGAAACTATACCAACTTCCTGGCTATAATCATATCTATAACTATAGACAGAATTGTAAAGGCGGAGGAGTCTCCATTTATGTGCATGACAGTATTAAATATGATATAACGGAAGAACTATGCGAGAACGGAAACCACTATTTATGGATATATATAAATAAACTATCATTAAATATTGGAGGGATTTATAAACCAGGGGATACCAACGTAAACAACTTTCTAGAAACATATTCATCCCAATTGGAGAGGCGAAGAAGATCAATAGTTTTTGGGGACTTCAATATAGATTTACTTAGTTTAAACGGTAATGTATCAAAATACAAACATGGGATCCAAGAAGCCGGCTATAGAATAATAAATAAAATCAACAAATCACACAGCACACGTGACACGGCCACAACAAACACAATACTGGACCATGTATGTACTAATATAAACAACCATTCTCTCAGCGTCTCGATAATTGAATCAAGTCTCTCTGATCATAAGCAGATATATCTCCAAATAGGAAGTTTGTCTCCTCAACAAAACAAAAAGAAACATTACAGAGCATTGGATTATGAAAATCTGTACAACAACACACTAGAAGCAAAACACAGCAATGATGACCACGACTACAACCAACTAGAAATATTTATCTCAGAACAGATAGACAAAAACAAAATAGGAAAGATTAAAATTCTAAACCCACCCCAAAAAGACTGGATTAATCAGAACATTATAAACGCAATCAATACACGAAATAGGTTATGGCAACAAACCAAATTAGACCCAGATAACGACGACTTGCGGCAAAGGTTCCAGGAAGAAAAACAGAAAGTGAAGGTGCTAATAAACACGCAGAAGAAGACCTATTACTATAATTTGTTTCAAAACTGCAGAAATCAACCAAAAAAAATGTGGGACCTGATTAATAACTTAGGATTAAATAAAATTAAAGACAGCGCTGCTCCCCCCAAACTGATGTCAAACGCTGGACTTCTAACGGAAGGTAACTCGATATGTGACTTGTTCAATTCTTTTTTCTCATCTATCGGTGCTGACTTAGCAAAAAAAATACCAGACTCATATCACACAAATACAGGCAACACACTAATGTATGATCATGACCATACACATGATATAACACTGAACGAACTAACGCCTTGCACCACGGAGGAGATAATTAAAATCATTGACGACCTGGATAGCAACACTAGCACAGGTCTGGATGGTATTAGTACTAAGGCAATAAAATGTTTAAAAAATATAATTGTTGAGCAGCTAACTAACTGTATAAATGCCTGTTTACTACATGGTACTTTTCCCGATACCCTCAAAGTGGCTAGGGTCAGTCCTATTTACAAATCTGGAAATAGAACTGACCCAAGCAACTACAGACCAGTGTCAGTGTTACCTGTAATGTCCAAAATATTTGAACGCGTATTATATAGTCGCCTAAATAACTACTTGATACATAAAAAATTTCTAATAAACGAACAATATGGCTTTCGACCTAAATCAAGTACTCTCTCGGCTGCAACGGATCTAGTTACCAAAATTAAAACCAATATAGATCAAGGGAACTATGCCTTAGGCACATTTATCGATTTAAAAAAAGCATTCGATACCGTGAGTCATCAAAAACTGCTACAGAAGCTAGAAAACATAGGGGTTATAGATACAGCACATAAAATGTTCAGGTCGTATTTAGAGAACAGGCGCCAAGTTGTTCAAATAGGAAATACTCACACTAGCTCGGTCCAAAATATTTCATACGGCTGTCCTCAAGGCTCTATTGTCAGTCCATTGCTTTTTCTAATTTATATAAATAATATTAATAAAATAGGTCTAACAGGACACCTAACACTTTACGCAGACGACACCTGTCTCTTTTACTTTAACAAATCAATTCATAACGTTATAAATGACGCTCAACATGATCTTGACCTATTAAACGAATGGTTAAAGTACAACCTTCTTACAATTAATACGTCGAAAACCTCATTCATGATTTTCACCACTAAAAATAAGCGTATACCGGACTTCTCACCTCTTAAACTAAATAACGAAACAATAAAAAGATCAACTAACGAAAAATATCTTGGATTAAGGGTAGATGAAAAACTAACTTGGAAATTACACATTGAGCATCTCAGAATTAAATTAACATCGTTATTGGGAGCATTACGGAAAGTTGCAAACTGTATTCCAAGTAAAGTGCGCACTTTGATTTATAACTCTTTAGTCAAATCGCATTTAGAGTATCTGATTGAGGTATGGGGCTCCGCAGCAGTTACTAATTTAAACTCACTTCAAAGAGTTCAAAATAAAATAATTAAAACTCTGTTCCACTATCACTATCTCACTCCAACAAAGACCTTATACGAAAAAACTAAACTATTAAATATTAGACAGCTTTACATCTACTACACCTGCATTCTCATTAAAAGCATAACTACAAACTCAATACAAACTAACATACAAATAAAGAAAAAATCAATGTCATATAACCTGAGAAATAGATATAAAAACAAACTAGAAGTCATCAGCGTACGCACTAATTACGGTAGAAGGACTATATTATGTGAAGGAGCACAGCTGTTCAATGAATTGCCGGACGATATAAAGGAGTGTCATAACTTAAATACATTTAAAAATAAGCTTAAGAAACATGTATGTACATTATAACTTCTAAGGCTCTGGAGGAAATTGTATTTTACTGTATTATTATAATTATTGCTCTGTATCTCATTATAAGCGGACTGTAAGTTCTTATGAGAAATAAATTTCTTTAAACCGATATAAAAAGTTTACAAATAATTCGTGTGTCTTCTTTCGTTTGCCAACTACCGGTGACAGCTAATGCGGTGTAATTACTTTACTTCATTCTCTAAAAGCTATTTTTAAATCGAGGTTTAAAACATGTGGTAAAAATGCATCCTCAAGTGTTGCCACTGGTGTGCAGTTGATTTTACTTTTTAAATTACATAGCCGTTAATTAGAAACCGTAATGCACAAATGTAAATGTTTCACAGTTGCACACGCACAGATAGGATGGATAGACCCAACAGGAGACACAATCACTACGAATTACGAAACGAGTCATTCCTTGAAGCTCAATAAATCGGCCCATGGCAGTATGCTATGTTGTTTGCGATACAAAACTTACGAGCAAGAACATACATGGGTCGTAGAAAGATTAGTCGAAAACATTACTATACTCTTATATGAGGAACAAGTAAACCAGGATAATGCAAAAGGTAAGAGTCATTGATATTCCACGCTAATCTCATTATACTCTACTTACGTAACTTTAAGCCAGCAAAGATATTATTCTACTGCGATGGACACCCTGACATGTCTCAAGGAATAGGAACAATTAAGTTGATGTAGTTTAAATTATTATTATTATTTTAGATTCCACCACAGATTCTTCAGTAGCGGTTCCTAAGTCTCAAGAAAAGTCACTAGTCATAGTTAATAAGACTGTGAACGAAACAGCAGTGCAGGATAATAAGACTGTGGATAAAACAACAGTGCAGGATAATAAGACTGTGGAAGAATCAACAGTTCAGGATAACAAGATTGTGAAAGAAACTGCAGTGCAGGATAATACGGCTGTAGACGAAACAGCATTGCATGATAACAAGACTGTGGAGGAAACAGCAGTGCAGGATAATGAGACTGTGGATGAGTCAGCGAGAACAGTTGTACTATGGGGAGCGCTGGCGATAGTTCTGGGTGTTGCTGTTATCTTAGTCTTTTTGGTTATAGTATACATGAAGACTTGTCACCGTGTGAAATCGAACACAGAAGTGTCCCCTCAGACTTATGTCGTTAAGTATTTAGATTAACTTTAATTTCCTTGCTTCCTTTTGCAAAGTTTCTATCTCATTACTAACTTACATAATTTAATTTGACGTCAGACTGTTTGGTTTTTTTTTGCTGATTACATTGTCGCAATAGTATAATAATTAAATTATTCCTCACGACGAGCGTTATACCAGTACATAATACCTGAAATCAAGTAAATACTGAGAGAGAATTTATTGCAAGATAATGCTGAAATGTATCTGTTCCTTGATGGTGTTATCATCAAATAAATCTTGCTAATATTATAAATGCGAAAATTGGATGAATAGTTGAATGAATAGAGATTAGATGAATGGATGATGGATGTTTGTTACTTAATCACGCCAAAACGGCTTTACGGATCTGAACGAAAAATGACACAGAGATAGATTATATTCTGGAATAACATAGGCTTATTTTTATCCCTTTGAATAAGAATGTATTTTTACGCGCTTAGCCGATGGCAGAAGATAGTACCTACATAATAATCTGCACGGCCAAATTAAACTAGCTTGCGACCGTCCGCCGACGTGATTGGTACAGAACAAAGCTGACGTGATAGCTCTTCTCTTATTTAATTTGACCAAGTATAGGTAATGTTACAACAGTTTCACTCGACACACTGTCATTAATAACCTTGCCCTTTATTTCAGCCTGCCGAGCCGTTCTACCTGAACCTTCTATTTCGAGAGGAATGCCAGCGCGAGATTTATGAGCGAGAGCATCACTACGAAGAGATTAATTAGAACAAGGGCCGGCTTTCTAATCATCAGTTAACATTAATTTGACAAATGAAAAATGGTGGCGTTGTATCGTTATATTAGTAGGCACCAAAGAGTTAGTATATAACTATAATATATGTGTATGTGAATCCATCTTACGGCCTCACTTTACCTTATGCTTCAAAGAAAAGTTATTTGATACTGGAAAATCGGCCCATAATTAAATAATTTCTTTTTTATATATTCACTCATCCTCCTCTCACTAAACTTCTTCTGGAAGCACTTTTGGTTTTTGTTTTGTTCTTGTTGTAGTTAAGTAGTTCTACTTTAGTAAATAATTTGTACATATACTTATTGTTTTATTTGGCGCGCAGTGGTGGCCCAGTGGTAACGGCCGCGACTTACAAGCTGTAGTAGGTCGTGGGATTGAATCCAGGCGCACGCGCTTAACTTAGTGTTAATAACTTCATCATCACTGCTCTTAAAAACGGTGAAGGAAAACGTCGTGAAGAAACCGGCATGTCCTAGAACCAACAATTCGAAGACATGTGACAGCTCGTGGCTAAATAATAACAGCCGCACGGGTGGATCTTCAAGGTTAAGAAACGCTTGCCGAGGTCGGTCCGTGGATCTTTACATAGCACGTTTCTTCCGTGCTTCGGAAAGCACGTTAATCCGTTGGTCCCGGCTGTCTTTTGATGATCTTAGACAATCGTTACGGGTAGTCAGAAGCGTGAGATCTGACACCAGCCAAAAGGGTATCAGATCGAGATAAACGAAAATGACAAAGATAAAACAGCTTTCAGCACTAAAAAAGGACACCTTGAATTTTCAAGAATGCAGTTTGGTCTTAAAACCGCTCCAGCGACCTTCCATGGAAACCATTGCCTGGATTATTTGGGTGACTCTATAATCTTTTCAAATTCACTTGCAGAACATACCCAGAAGTTAAGAGCAGTTCTTGATGGTTTGAAGTCAAATAACCTAAAAATTCAACTTGATAAGTCCTAACTTCTCCAGAAAGAAGTCCTATACTTAGGTCATGTTATAACTAAGGATGGCCTTAAAACTAGTGATGATAAGATTAAAGCAGTTCTTAACTTATTACCCACAGCCAAAAACCGTGACGGAAATTAAAAGATTTTTGGGCTTGTTAGGTTTTTTATTGGTGATTTATTTAGGATTTAGCCAAAGTAGAACCACTAACTAATTGCTTAAAGAAAAATAACAAAATTATATAAATCAAGCGTATATAGATTCTTTGCAAAAATATAAAGAGCTTCTTACTTTACTAACGCACCTTTACTTGAATATCCCGATCCCGATATGCCTTGTATCCTAACTACAGATGCATCGTCAAATACCTCAGGCGCGGTACTATCGCAAGGCATCGTAGGGTCTGATAAACGAATAGCTTACGCCAGTAGAACCTTAAGTGATACAGAGACCAGATACAGTATTATAGAACGTGAACTTTTAGCAATCATTTGGGCGGTAAAGCACTGTCGGCCCTACATTTATGGTAATTAATTCATAATTTATACAGACCATAGTGTAACGTAGGAACGGTTCGAGAACAATGAAGCGCCAAATACTGGCATATCAGTTTATTTTGTGGTACCACGAAACACGTAACAAATAAAAAAGTAAATATAAGTAGGGTCGCTGGTTGCAGTTGGCTGGTCAAACTTTTCATACAGTAATTATTGGTGTTGAGGGTGGAAGAATAAAAATAAAAAAATTTAATAAAAAAAAAACAAAATACCCGACTGCTGTGCTGTCGGAGGATACATCTTCGCGAGCTGGCTGACCAAAACCAGACGTATCCTCCGACTGCACAGCATGATTTTCTCCTTGTTTACGTCTTTTTAGTTCGCTTTTCAAGCAGTCGGGTTTTTTGATTTTTTTAATTAACTTTTTTTTTACCATTTATTCCAACAGAATATCAAAACAGAGGCAACGATTTCAGCAATGTCGATGGGCGAGTTAGTGTATTAAAATGGAGTATGTGTTCGTGTATTAATTTTGAAGATTTTCTTGCGGCCGTAGACCACAGGCTTCACCGTCTACGGCCGCAAGAACTACGTCTACGTCTACAAATGTCCATGTGATCGTTCTTGTGTTAAATAGCGTTTTCTTTACTATTAATTCCAACAGAATATCAAAACGGAGGCAACGATTTCAGCAATTTCGATGGGCGAGTTCGTGTATTGAATAGGTGCAAGTTGAATTAGTATTTGAGCGGCAGAGTCGACGGAGCCCCGCGGCGCGGGGCTCCTATTTCTGTATGCAAGGTCTAAAGTAACCTAACACGAAGGGGTACACACCCACCCGAGGGGGGGAGGGGTGCGGACAGGTTATGTTCGAAGGGGTCATCCCCTTCGAACCTAACCTGTCCGTGTCGGGGTGCCCTAAGCTCCCGAGCTCGCTACACCTCACCTTCGTGTTAGGTTACTTTAGACCCTGCATACAGAAATAGGAGCCCCGCGTAGCGGGGCTCCGTCGACTCTGTCGCCTAAATACTAATTAAATTTTCACGTATTCTATATTAAAACCAACAAATAAAAAAACCTATGTATATATTTATTAAATTGAATTATTAAAATAACATTGATAGATTTAATTTTAAAAGAATAAATACAATGTATTGATTGCATAATAAAAAATTTACGTCTTTTTAGTTCGCTTTTTAAGCAGTCGGGTATTTTGTTTTTTTTTAAATAAATTTTTGATTTATAACTTTTTAGTTAACATTTTTTTCGAATTAGGTACATTTAAATATATAAGTAATATATATTTTTGAAAACACCTCTTGAAACCCTTTATTTTGATATCCCACACGATGTGTTTGGAAGAAAAAATAAAATTGCCCCCCCACAATATGGCGCCCAAAAGCCGCCATTTTTCTATTTTCCTATTTTAATGTAGCCTATGACACTCGCAAGGTTAAGATAAATCGATTGACGTATATCATCAAAATCGTCCAACGCGTTAGGTCTCTGGAACGCCACATAGGAACAAACATACATACATACATACATACATACATACATAGACTGATAAACACATTACCCTCCTTCGGCAGTCGGGTAAAAAGAGAAGGCCTGTCTCCCAGAAGGCCGCCACGTGGCCAGCCAACTCCACTCTGCGGCGCCCTGAATCGAACGGAGAGCCTCAGCCTTATCAGAACCCTCGGTCTTAGCCGAACAGTCGGTTTAGCTGGACAATCAGCCCCAGCCTGGCAGTCTCCGGCCTCAACAATACAGTCGGCTCCAACAATACATCTCCTGTCGGAGGAAAGAAATCCCGTTGGGTAGATGAGTTGGTTCAATGTCAACACCACGCCAAGCTGTTCGTGAAGGATTATGAGCCCGACGTGGGAAAACGTGGACAACGGGGCCAGTACCTGACCGAATCCCCGCTGTCCCAGGAAGAAGCCTACGCCCAGATCACTCAGCAATACACCACTCAGGTCGCCGGCCACGGTACACGTGGACCAAGTGACACCAGACACACCAACAGCGCATGAGTAACCCTTTCGGTTACCGGAACGCAATCACGCGTCCCAAAGCTAAAACCGGCTACTCTCACAGTAACAACTTCAACATAACAGATTCTTGGTAAGAGCTTTGGCCCAACCAGCATGTTGGCAGGCGGGCGACCTAACCTCTGGTCGCCGCGCCGCCCCGCAGAAAAAGAAAGAAAAGCTCCGCACTCACTTGGCAAAACCTGGCTTGGGTCGACGCTCGATCGCGTAAGGCGAGTGACGTGGGTCAGAAGAAGAGAGCCTTCAACAGGGCTGCCAAGTCCTGCAAGATGGTGTTGCGAAGGGCTCGGTTCGACCACATCGGCCGAATAGGGACCAAACTTGCTTCTTACCCAGCAGGTAGTAAAGCGTTTTGGTCTCTGGCTAAGTCGGTCGAATCGAACTTCTGCCGTCCCTCACTACCACCACTGCTGAAACCCGACGGGTCGCTGGCCCACTCCGCTGAGGAGAAGGCAAATTTATATGCCTCTCTTTTTGCGGAATCTTCACGTCTGAATCCTGGTAACGCGCGGCCCCCTCCTTCTCCTGATGGATGCGAGACGAGTATGTCTGACATTCGTATCCATCAAAAGGACGTCCGTAGAGTGCTGCGCAACCTCGACGTGAACAAGGCTAGCGGCCCGGACGGCATACCAGCTATAGTTCTAAGAACCTGTGCGCCTGAACTGTCTCCGATCTTGACACGCCTATTCCGCCTTTCATATGAGACTGGAAAAGTGCCGAATGCTTGGAAGCAAGCCAACGTACAGCCCGTGCCCAAGAAGGGCAGTCGAGCTGACCCGGCTAACTACAGACCCATCTCTGTAACGTCCATACTCTGTAAGAGTATGGAGCGTGTACTAAACACTAAGCTCCTGGCATACCTAGAAGCAAACGAAATCCTAAGTGACCGCCAATACGGCTTCCGCCAAAATCGGTCTACTGGGGATCTTCTAGCGTATGCCATTCACATCTGGAGTGAGGCCATCGAGAGGCACGGGGAAGCGCTTGCCGTCTCCCTAGACATCTCGAAGGCATTTGATAGGGTCTGGCACGAAAGCCTTATTGGTAAGCTTCCTTCATTCGGTTTGCCCGGTGGTCTGTGTGATTGGATTGCAGATTTCCTGAGAGATCGGTCCATTCAAGTGGTTATCGATGGCTGCTCGTCGGACCACTTGGATATTAATGCCGGGGTCCCTCAGGGGTCGGTTCTCTCAGCAACTTTATTCTTGCTGCACATTAACGATCTGCTAAAACCCGGCACCTTTGGGTATGCAGACGACAGCACTGTTGCTGAGAGATACATGTCCAACATTCGTGCTACCGGGCCTCAGATCCAGTCTCTCCGGGAGGCCATGGTGGAGCGCTTGAACCTGTCCTTGCAGGCAGTCTCCGAATGGGGCGATGCCAATCTGGTCAAGTTTAATGCTGCTAAAACCCAGGCGTGTCTTTTTTCCGCTAAAAAGAGCCAATTTCACCCGGCTCCAACTTTCCGCGATGTGACCGTGCCAATAACTGACCATCTTGAGCTTCTTGGCGTTACGTTGACATCGACTCTCAATTTTGGCCCATACATTGAGGCAAAGGCTCAGCTGGCTGCCAAAAAGTTGGGGATCCTTGCGAAGGTGAGAAGGTACTTCACGCCAGAACAGCTGCTCAGCTTGTATCAAGCGCAAGTTCGATCATGCATGGAGTACTGTTCTCATCTCTGGGACGGATCTGCCAAATACCAGCTAGATGCACTAGAGTCGATCGAAAAGCGGGCCAAGAGGCTCATCGGCGATGAGGCACTGGTTAAGTCAAAGCTCCAGAGCCTTGAACATCGTCGCCGAGTTGCCAGCTTGTCGGTTTTTTATCGGTTACATTTCGGGGAGTGTGCGAAGGAATTGCATGATCTAATCCCACCCAGCCCGTTTCATCATCGGACTACCAGACGTACGGCGATGCGCCATCGGTACATGGTGGACATCCCACCCATACGCACTAAGCGTTTTGAGAATACTTTTATTGTGCGTACAGCTAAGGAGTGGAATTCCCTGCCGGAGTCTGTGTTTCCCGATAGCTACAATCTAGGGGTCTTTAAATCAAGAGTGAATAGGTTACTTCTAGGCAAGCGTGCTCCATCGTGGACCACATCATCGCTTACCATCAGGTGAGATAGTGGTCAAGCGCAAGCCTATAATAGATAAAAAAAAACGTCAAGTCACCCAGTGCCGTTCGGATACACATCGCGCAAAAATCAAATCACTATGATTTCAACTAACCACTAACTTTTATTCTAACAATAAAAGAATTTTAATCCTTGAAGAAATCACACGGAACAATCACTCTTCCGTAAAATACACCATCCCAGGTCCAAATCAGATCCGTCAAATCATTCAAGTACAAATTACAATTAAATTCTATAAAAATACAATCACTAAATGAAACCCTGGTTGGCATATCCGAACGCACACGCCGCCCCGACTCGACACTCAACACTTCACAACGTTCCAAGCCAAAACTTCTAAATAAAATAAATGCAATCGACTAATTGACAAACACCAAATCTAGACAACAATCTCCCGCAATCCTATCCTAAAACAAATAGAATTAAGTAAATATAAATTTCGGAGGACGAATATAAAGTGATTTCAAGTTATCTTAGTGAAATGAATAGGGATATTGTAATCCCAAAGCGCGGTTCCTATGTGGTTCCAAAATTCAGCCACGAGTTCAGAACAAAGAAGCGACATAAAAAAGGAATGAAACATAGTGAAACCCGGCAATGATCTAGGTAACAAACTTTCTTTTAGCACGAACCAAAAAAAGGTGTTACAATAGGCCCACCTCACCATAGCAAGCTCACCCGCTGGCGACTTCGTCTTCCAGAATATGATAGATAAGATGCATAGAAAACTTTTTATTTTATTTTATACCTATTCTGAGATGCATTCCTTTCGCGTTACTTTCTAGTCATTATTTGTTACCATGATTTTGGTAACTTATAGTTACCAAAATTACAAAAAGACACTCTCACGAGACTGCCACTACAACTATAAAGACGAATTGTAAACTTAGTTTTGAACCGGCTCGACACGGAGTTTTGTAGTTTTATCTAAGTGAAACGAGTAAATAATTATATATTTTTATCTTTGTGTGGCGTTGACCACGCCCTTTCACCTCTTGCTTAACCTGTATGATGTCTTATAGTTTGAGTTCAAACATCATGCACACACTTATATGCACAGAACAGTAGTGACTGAAACATTAAGATGTGACTGCTATTTAGACCCCTCACTGTACGTAATATACAAGTTCTAAAGTAAGATATTCACACTGTTGCCAGAAAAGATTACCCAAATAACATGTAAATTGAACATAACTGGTGGAATGAAAGTACCAGGGTGAACTAAACACATCTGCTTACCCGTTAAGAGCATGCTGGCGTGACGTATGATACGAAATGGTATAAACAATAAACAAACATGCGATTGCAGTAATCCCGAGAGATTCGCAGTCATTTATTGAAGAGTTCTGTTGTATATATCCGAAATACTTCATCAGATCTTTACAAAATTTGAATGGGACCATTTCGAAATAAACTTCTTTCAAGCAAAAATAGAATTTAGCAAATCCGTTTGTATACGATGGAGTTATGTCTGAACATACATAAAAAAATTAAACATTTGAATTGAGAACCTCCTCCTTTTTCTCCTTTTTGGCAAGTTGGTTAAAAAGAGAATGGTAGAAATCGTGGAAACTTCAGAGCGTGTAGTTTTTGTTGAGGATGAAAATTAAGGAAAAGAAACCATCTTAGATCATAAAGAGAAAACGTGTCATAGAGGTATAAAAGAGACCATGTCCAGGATAAGAAGAAATTATTTTTGGAATAACATGCAAGAGACGATATCCTATATAATTATCCTATACCGTAACAAAAAATAGTGAAGTATGCCGTAAAACCAAGTGTAACAGAAAACCCATAAAGCCTTTTCTACATTTAAATTCTAAATTAAATACACCATTTC
This sequence comes from Anorthoa munda, assembly GCA_945859665.1. Classification (NCBI taxonomy): domain Eukaryota; kingdom Metazoa; phylum Arthropoda; class Insecta; order Lepidoptera; family Noctuidae; genus Anorthoa; species Anorthoa munda. Next base: position 6,985,628 of record OX243917.1, on the reverse strand, counting down.
AGGAAATTTTCATAAATATTTTTGCTATAGAATCTGTATATTATCTTACATTAGTCGACGCGTTTAGTAAATTAGGCCAATATAAATATCAAAGAGATCTATACCCGAAGTGATTAGTGCACTTTTACCTACCAGTACAATTTTTTTTTATTTTTTTTTGGTGGGAAATCATCCAATGACTTCTCCCGCTCTGGGCGAAGCGGGAGAGCGTGTCAGACTTTTACTGACTAAAACCCACCCGTGTTCCTTCAGTTGCTTGTGCCAGGGCCGCGGTAACTCTCTTTCAAATTTATCCGCGACACCTATCAGTACACCTCATAAACCTAATTCAACAGGCATGGTAGAGCGTTTCCATTCGACTACCATAGAAATATACCGTTTAGCTAAATATGATTGAAAATGCACTGATGCAGCGTCCGATATGACCACAGACATAAATATAACTAGATAACGCAAGTCCCTTCATATGTATGAAAACCAAGCGTGCCACTTTTTCAAATACAATTTAAAAACAAATTTGCTTACCAATGAAAGAAAACATTTCCAAAGCCTCGGCCAACTTTTTCTATACATTCATTACAGCTTCAGCATTCAAGGCATAAAAAGGCACGCGTAGTACATACAATCGCATCATCTAGTTAGATTTATGTCTGTGGTTATGACCTACTCAATAATAGTTTATAATCATTCCATACATACAACGACAGGTTTGATACCATTAGAAGTTGTTTTCGGTCATACTGATTCAAATTCTATATTAAATGCAAATTTCGAGAAAACTATACACAACAATTATTAAAAGATGTTGCAAAGCTTATTAAACGTCTCTATAGTTACGTATCAGACCAGATGATAGAAACAAAGCAAAAGTTTAGAAATGGCAAGGGTGTGGGCAAAGTAAAAATAAATAAATAGGTGATACAATTTATGCAAAAAAGGTTAATACCAGATTAAATGAAGACAACATACGTTATAGGAAGGCAAATGTCAGCGGTGATGTAGAACATAACGTAATTCCTGTTAAAATTGGAACTAGAAAGACAAAAGTCCGTTTTAAAAATATTAAACGTCCTCCGCAGTTAGTGCCTCATGCTATGGGCAGTAGCGCAAGTAACATGGGCCCTTCAACTTAAAAATTTGAGAAAAGCCCCGTTATTCTTCCCGTGAAACATGGGCAGGCATCTAAACAAGTAGATAAAGGTTAATTATATTTTTTTAAATTTAGATAGCTTAGGTAATGATCTAGGATTATGTTTAATTAAATAATATATTGAATTCAGATAATTAGTGGATGTTAACAAATCTTACAGCCATGAGTTTTTAGGTATTCGTACTCAAACGTATTATCTAAAGGAGCTAAAGACTATCGAAAAATTTCAGCAACTTGTACCAGCTAAAATATTTAAGCAAGAACTAATTGATTACCTTGGGTTCATGATAAAAATCGTTACAGGTCATTTAGATCATACTCGTAGTGACGCAATTCGATATGATTTCCCTCATCTCTCAGTTAAAAAGCAGTCAATTAATAATAGATAGAAAAGTAATTTTGATCTCCAAAATGTTCAATGTTTTTGTTAACAGTACAGATATCTTAAATAACAATACATTAATTTTAGATGAACGTTTAAAAAAAATTGAGAGATTATTATTTTTTAAATTTTAATTGAAGTTAAAAATTTGATTACAAAAGTAGACAATTCTATTTACTCTACTTACATTTTAGGAATGTTTAATATGTTCTTAAAAAATTTTAGAACAATTAATATAAATAACAAAAAAGAAATAAGTTAGATTGAAACGGCCTTAGCCTTTAGTAGAGTTTCTGTACTGCATAGAGTGATTCAAAATAAAATCAAAATCATTTTTTTTTATTTTACATAGGCCTACATGGGCACTTATTAAACGTCGACAAAAGGCGCACGGTTCGGGTTGGTCGTTTCCTATGGAGAAGAACCGGCAAGAAACTCCATGGTTACTCTTTTAAAAATATGGTTTGTTTTTACAATATTTCCATGTTACAGCATTACATATGGGAGGACAACGTAGGCCCAACAATAAAACTTTAGAAACTAAAAATAAAAAGTAAAACGAGATATAAAGTTATCAAATGTTATCAAGCATCTAGGAATCTAGAAGGCCTACAATGTTCACACATTTACAAAACAATCGGTAAAAGCATCTAAGACACAAAGGTAAAAAAAAAAAAAAAAAAAGTGTAACAAGACTAAATTAAACATGTGGCACAAATGTAGTTATCAGTGCTGTAACTATACTTAGCAAAGGGTTATTAAGATGATTGAAAACCATTGTAAAAAGTCCAATTAAAAGAAGAGAAAAAAAAAGAAAAATGAGATTGAGAATAGTTAGAGACATCCACATATTTGTACCGTTTATAAGTTACCAGGGAAGCCGCATGCGCAGAAGGAGCTAAAGCCAATTTTATCTTCAACGTAGTCCTTGATTTTATAATATGCTTTTTTAATAAGGACACGTTTGATGAAGTTTTTGAACTTTCCATCGGTCAGTTCTATAACTGACTTTGGCAACTTGTTATAGAAGCGTATACTGTTTATAAGAAAAGACTTGCTAGTTTTCGTTAATCTGATTTTGGGTATTACAATTTCGTGCTTACTGCGTGTATTTAAATTATGGAAGTCGCTTCTAGTTTTGAAAAGCCCTCGATTTTTGCGTACGTACAAAATACATTCTAAAATATAAAGTGAAGGTAGAGTCAGTATATGGATCTCTTTAAATTTTTCTCAGAGGGACTCGCGAGGACCCATTTTATAGATCGCGCGGATTGTTATGTAATTTATGTATTTAAGACCTATTATCTCCAAACCAGTATGGTTTTAGACGTAACATGTCCACCTCAAATGCAGTGTTAGATCTTACCAACCATATCGTCAAAAACCTGGACAGTAAGAAAAAAGTCCTCACTATTTTCCTGGACCTTGCGAAAGCATTTGACACAGTTTCCATTCCCCTCTTGCTTTTCAAACTAGAAAAGATCGGTGTTAGGGGTCAATCTCTCGCGATTTTAAGTGATTACCTAAATAAAAGAACTCAGTGTGTTACAATTGAAAATCACATGAGTAGTGAACTTCCCATAACATTCGGAGTCCCACAAGGTAGTGTGCTCGGGCCGACGCTGTTCCTTGTATACATTAATGAACTTTGTCAAATAAAACTAGATGACACCAAGGTTACGGCGTTTGCGGATGATACCGCACTGACGTTCATTGGTGACTCGTGGCCGGAGGTCTTCAGTAGGGCGCAGACTGGTTTTAATGTCATTAAGACGTGGTTAGCTGGCAATTCATTAACCCTCAACACTGACAAAACAAACTACATGACTTTCTCGTTCCGTGAGTCTGCCCAACCTCCGCCTTCACTATCCCTTATCGCCCATTTGTGTTCTTTGTCCTCTAACCAGACCTGTGACTGTCCCAGACTAACACAAGTAAAAAATACCAAATATTTAGGCATAACAATTGATACGAATCTTTCATTCTCTCTCCACATTGAGCTTCTACAAAATAGAATTAGAAAACTAATCTACATCTTCAAAACCCTACGCCACGTAGCTCCTGCCCGAATCCTGAAACGGGTTTATTTTGCGCTTTGCCAATCTCTCCTAAGTTACTGCATATCGTCCTGGGGTGGTGCGCCAAAAACGCTCCTTCTAAAACTAGAGAGAGCCCAAAGAGCCATCCTAAAAGTCAGTAATTTTAAAAAAATCACGTTCCCGACTGCTGACCTATACAAATATTGTCAAGTATTGACGGTCAGACAACTTTTTATTTTAAATACTGTCCTTATTCAGCATGCTGCGACCCCATACCGAGTTATCACTAAAAGACGTAAAGACCTAATCTGTGAAAGTAAAAGGTGTCATTTCACCCAATCTAAAAGATACAACTATTTCCTTGCTCCGACGTTATATAATAAAGTAAATAAGCTGCTGCCTGTTTATCAACTCCCTAGCCAGGTCTGTAAAAAAGATGTTAATAAGTGGCTCCTTTGCTTAACCTACGAAGAGACAGAGAGTCTATTGGTCAATTAGATGATCTTAGTGTTACATCAACGCTTATTACCCTCATCAATTACATATACACCTACACAAACACACCACCACTATCACACACACACAAACCCACCACAACGGAAAGTGTAAAAAAAAAAAAAAAAAATACAATGTTTTATATTTTTTAACAAATTTCATTTTAAATTATTATAGATTTTATTTAATGCATGAATAAATTTAATTTTAGTTTAGAGATCGCATTTATGGATTAATCAATTATTTACTTTTACCAATTATCAATGTTTTATTTTAATTCAAATTTAATATCATTTTATGTTGATTTTGATCTTAAATTGTGATGTTATATATTAATTTGAATTTAGTTTAATTTTCTTTCTTTTTTATTTTTATTTGTGATTTTGAACTGAAACTATATAACCCTAGATTCCAATCTCTTTGCACCTCTTAAATTGTTGTGTCTATAATTTAAACCTTTTGGGGAATGGAACTGGCGTCCTTAACACAGGTTATTTTGTAACCTAGCTAGGATGTCAGTTGCGATTCTTATAGTGAATTTAAAACCAAATTTACTGTTCTTATGATTGTTTATTTATCTTTTTTGTAATTTGATTGTTGGTTTTTATTGTGTTTTAACAAATAAAAAAAAATAAAAAAAAAAAAATAAAAAAAATTCCATTGAATTACTGCACATGTGACAATCTATAGCCAAGACTGAAAATCTGTTATATCCTGTGAATGAAAATAATTTTGTTAAATTTGAAGATTGTTTCACTGTTAAAGCTTTTATTAAACAGAACCAGATCACTTGGATAATAGAGATCCCATTTATTGAAAACATTTCCTAGAGTTGTTTTACTTTACTTGTTTTTAACACAGATATAAACGAAACTGTAGTAGTAGTTCCTAAATATGCCTACCTTTTGGTGAAAGACTCAGATTACTTACCAGTCATGAGAGCCTGTGTACAGATTGCGATAGATGACAAATTCTTATGTACCGATGATGATGTGTTGACCCATCTAAAGCCATTATGCGAAGAACATTTAATGAAGTTGCTTTAATGCTAGTGCATGCGAGCAGCACACAGTTGACAGAAGATTTATCGAATTAGCCGTGAAAGTTGGATTCTATATACAAAGAATAACATTATGGCAAGTAGAAAATGTTATGATGACGTCATGAGCCACGAGTCTCTACAAGGTACATACAGAGTTACCCTGAACGATGCTTGTAAGGTTAACGTAGGGCACATACATCTACAAAAATTACCAATTTTCTTTTACACACCTCTTCAATTACTCCAATTATTACCCTACCAGAGGTAAAGCCTGAAAAACGTACTAACGATGTCAGTGCCGTGAATATGAAAGGTATAAATCTAGATGACCTGAAAGAATTCGCTCAAGTAGTGAAAATGAGCAAAGTGAAATACGGTGAAAATGATTGTGCGGTTAACACGAAAATATTAGTTTATGTACGATAATTCCATATATAATTCTGCCTTTAGAAATCATGATCTTTCTTGTTTTTAGATATAAAATCAAATTGTTAAACTGTCGGCGAAATCATCAGAACCCTTGTTAGGTTCCTTGTTTGGAGGAGAGTCGTTACTCTGATAATGTCGTACTTGAGGAGGGAGGAGTTATGCAACCTGAACCGCAGCAAGTTATCACGGTGAGAGTATGAAATGCATGATTGTAGTTTAGGGTGGTTCTTCCAGACAGTTTCATATTTTTCTGTTAATTTAGCATTTTACGTAGAAGTTAAGTTAAAAGCAAAAAATAAAAGGCCCGTTTTGACAGCTATAAAAATACTTAATAATAATTAAACTTGATGCTTGCGAATGCTACTCGTTGTTATAGTGTATGGGTAACATAGTAATTAATTAGGATTATGAATATGATTTTTCAATTTCTTACGGACTTCTTAGATTGTAACGACTTTAATCGAACCACGTAACTGATAGGATTAGTTTGGCATTACATCAGAGTATATGCTTCTGCTCACACGTATTCTTATAAATTTATTTTAACGTCATAATGCTACCAAAAACTTGACTACCTATCAGTATAGGTAGTCAAGTTTATGGTAGCGAGTTCTTTGTGTTCGAAAATTGTTATCCACTTACATCAATATGTAAGTGGATAACAATTTTCGAACACAAAGTTAATTTTGGCCCTTCGCTATAGCAATTATTTCGGTAATTGTAGCTGTTTATACGGATTCTTGGAGCGCGAGTCCGACTCGCACTTGGCCGGTTTTTTTTCACAAAAACAATAGTTTTTTTAGAGATGTAAGTAAACATGAATTAAATCACGTCTGAATATAAAATATTAAATTGTAAGTAATACCCATGCACGATACGTTTTTTTTTAATGAAAATAACCTATATTCTTTCGCACAAAACTTTCTGATGTCACGGTAGTTATAACACCGACCAGTTACATTATAACGACGAAAATAAATATGCCATGACCAAATATAGCCAAATATGCAAGTATAAGTATAATAGTATAAGGCATGTTGCATTATTAAATCCGTCCCACAGGATACTACTGATTCGGTCAGTTAAATAAAATTTTGTGGTTATCCTCATGCGCAACAGGAAATCATTTAACATTACCAAATCAAAAAGTATTATTAATAAAATGTAAATAGGTACTAAAAATACTGGCCGTCACCGCGGCCGCGACTTACGAGTTGATGGTCAAGGGTTTAAACCCGAGCAGTCGCTTTACTTTGTGTTACTTATTTATCAATGTTTTCTAAAACCAACATCGTGAGGAAACCGATATGTCCAAGAATTAGAAGACGTGTCATAAGTCATAAGTCATTTATTTCGTAACAAAATACATTGTGTCAAAATTACAATAGATAAAAATTAAATTAAAAACACAAAAAAAATATCCTCTAATTAACAATAACTTTCAATAACAATAATAATTTATATAATTAATGAACGATTTAATAGAATGTCAAGAATAGAGATTCAATAATAACTACAATTAGAACAAAATTAAAAAAAAAAAAAAAAATACAAAATATCAATAAGTCAATGAAAAATAAAATAAAATGTCAGAGACATAAAAAAAAAAACAATTATAATTATAAAAGAGCAATAAATATGTCAAATCAATATGTCAAATCCAAAAAAAAAAAAAATATGTGTGATAAAAAAAAAAAAAAATACGTGTGGTGTGACCACCACCAAACTGCACTGGGCTCGCGTGGTGGTCTACCGCCCTCTTCATCTCACAGACAGGAGACCTGTGTCCCAGCAGTGGGCATATTATAGGCTGATTAGACAAAACCTATTGTCTTGAAAGAAGTTGTTTTTCTGATTGTCTTTGAATTACTATATCATCGAGAAAACATTTTACTCCAGCTACTCCTTTAAGCAAACGATTCAAAAACTTTTGCCATACATTTGTGGCAACTTTGACGTCAAACATAAGTATATTTACTTTAAACGTTATTCTCTGTGTGCTTAATGTTTGCATCACAGCGCTCTCCTCGTCCATCATCATGTTTAAGAAAGCTTGACTGATATCATCATCATCATCATCTTCCTGCCCTTATCACTAGGCCCTTATCCCATGTTACTTGGGGTCGGCGCAACACGTTTTCTTCTTCCATACCGTCCTGTCCCCCGTCACTTTAAGCTAAGCTAAGCGAGCGAGCGAGCGTTAAGCTTGACTGATATCAAGTATGCAAAATATTTGACCTCCGTTGATCTCTACTAGAATAGTCACTTAAAATAAAGTGATACGGGATGAACAATACCCTATTCCGATCATAGAGGACTCTATGATCGGAATAGGGTATTGTTCATCCGAGCAAAATCGTATACTGCCATTTGGTTTGACAATAGGAACTACTGGTGTTCCCCACTCACAGCTATCAACTTTTGTGATTACCCCTTGTTCGCGGAGTCGTACTATTGCATCATCAACTTTATTTTTAAGATCGTATGGTATACGTCTAGGCTTAACAAAAATTGGTGATACCTCTTCCTTTAGGGTCAAATGAGTTTTGTTATCAGGCACCCAAGGGAGCCATCAAATACCTTCCAAGTATTCAGAAAGTAGCTTATCCAGTTTTGGACGTTCTTTAGAATTAAGAACCTCTACCAATTTGTCCACGCTGCTAGTTTAGGTAAACATCGGAGCGCAGTGTGTATGTGAGCGTTCGAACTATCACCGACAGTCGTAGTGTGCGTTTTCGCACGGGGCAGCGGGAACAAAAATCTTGATATGTAACAGATATGGTGTTGTATATGTGAGTTTATATGTTTGTAAACGCACCCATGATACAGGAAGAAATTCCTAGTGTGGGGCAACGTATATATTAAAAAAAAAATTAAAAAAAACTTGAGAGGTGTCAAGGGACACCCGGATGGAACGAAGTTTCCTATCGTAATATACTTAATTTTTTTGTTTAACAGTTTTAGGTATTTTTTAGGTTTTCTTTCTTGTTTCTTTAATTTCTGCGCTTCATATTGTTTTTTTCTTCTTTCTGCATTAGTTTTAGGTTTTTTAGCTTGTAATTGATCAGTCTCACTACATTCATCTGATCTCTCTGCAGTTATGTTTTGTACCATTGCATTTTGTAAAGTAAAGTAAAGTAAACGTTTATTTGCATAGATTGTAGGTACATTAAATAAGATGTGACAATCAAAACATGGGTGATCCTTGTACAATCTACCATATATTAGGCATGCAAACATTATTTAATTAGATGCAATGATAATAAGGTGCATTCACATAACAATATATTAATTTAAATGTCTAAGTTCAATATAATAGGAATAGAATTAATGAATTGGAACAATGTCATAATTAGGTAAGAATGTCAATTATATAATAGCAAGTTATTGAGTACAAAATAATATGTCAGTGTCATTTAGAAATTCATTTACAGAATAGTAGCATTTTGCAATTAATAATTCTGGCAGTTTATTTTTAAAGTTTCTTATTGTGTCATTTTTAATTGTGTTAGGTATTTTATTATATATTATTGGGCCCATACTAATAACACTCTTTTTCTGTAAAGCAGTATTACAACTCTCAACATGTAGTAGATATTTATACTGACTTCTTAAAGGCCTCTTTCTATCTTTTGACACTGCAGTGAAAAGTTTAATGTTACATTTAACGAAAATAGCGACCTCTAAAATGTACATAGCCGGGAAAGTTAATAGTTTGAGGGACTTAAACACAGGAACGCAACTATCTGTCACTTTCATATTATGCATTGCCCTTAAGCATCGCTTTTGGGCCTTGAACACCTGTTCTCGTAGAGTACAGTTTCCCCAAAAGATTATCCCGTATCTTAAAGTGGACGCGACTATACCATGGTATGCAATCACAGTTGTGTCGATGTTGACCTTTTTTGCCAGATTGTATAAAACATACGCGGATATGCTCAATTTTTTACAAACCTCTTCTGCTTGAGGTTTCCAAGTCAATTGACTGTCTATCTGTATACCTAAAAATTTTGCAACTTGTACCTGGTCTATAATACAGTCATTACATTCTATCGTTATCTTGGGTACTGATGTGGGTTGATAAAAATGCATAACGTAAGTTTTTTGCAGGTTAATTACTAAGCTATTTCCGTCAAGCCAATTTACAATGTCCTTAAGGGTATTATTTATGTCCTGTTCATATTGATTGCAGTCTATACATTTGACAAGTGCGGTGCTGTCGTCAGCGAATAAGACCATTGGGTGTTCAATGTGGTGTGGTAAGTCATTTATGTATAGCAAGAACAAAAGTGAGCTAAGAACTCCGCCCTGAGGCACACCATGTCTGATAACTCTTGATTTGGATATGTATTTCTTCTCACACCTAGTGGTTGTGCAGATTTTAGATATTTCCGTATGTTGTTTACGGTCACTTAAGTACGATTTAATAAGACTGAGTATGTTCCCTCTTATTCCATACCTGTTAAGCTTATCAATCAGGGTTGCATGATGGACACGTAATTTCATTCTCTCACGATATTCTCTACATCTTTGTGCATTTGTCTTTTTCCTTGATAAAAAAAAAAATAAAAATAAAATGTTTATTTGCACCTTCAAAAATTAACATAAAGAAACAGGTTTACAATAAAATAGGCCGAAAGGTAGTTACAATATTTAACGTGTTAGAGTTGCAACTAATACCTAAACTAAGATAACTTAATATCTTGTAATATAGGTATCGGCGTCCACCCTCAATTGTATTCACATAATATTAATTGTACATTAGAGCCAAAAGATTAATACAGCTTTATAATTAATAATTCAAATTTCCGTTATACAATTTAAAAAGATAAAGGATCATTCTAAGTACAAAAATAAACCAGACAAGTAAAACTGCTTCTTTCTCTTCTCCCAAAACAATTCATCTATAATTTGATTGCTTGCTTAAAAATTTACAATGCAAGAGAGAAAAACAAAAGTTTGAGGAAGTAATTAACACTAATAAGATTATTATTTGATAACATGAAAAGGATTTAAGAAAGATTGTAATTGAGTGTTGTGTTGTGGGGGTGTGGGTGTGTTTGGGTGTGAGGGTAATGTGAGTGTGTTTGGGTGTGTATGTCATGTAAGTGTGCGTGGCAGAGTGGTTGTGAGTGTTGTGGAGAGGGTGAAGATGTGTGTGGAGTGTGTGAGGGTGTGACTACGTATGGGATATGTCTATACATGTGTTTGGCGTTTACAATACATAATACTTGCAACTTACGGAGTATCTATGCAGGGACATGAAACAATTTTTCAGTTTCGTCATATGTGAGTGATAGGAGCCAGCTGATCACTTTCTGTTTACACTCTCTCTTTGACAAGGAGTAAATTTCATTTTGTTTGTTAGCCACGTTATACAGTCTTGGGCCCAGGAACAGGTTAAACCTTTGAGCAAAAGATGTTCTACAAGCCCCAGACTTACATATTTCTAATCGCCTTCTCCCTGAGTTTTCTTTTGCAGTAGTATTTAGTCTGATACCGGAATGTTGTCTCACAATTAACAGTAGTACAAAAAGTTTACGTACCGTAAGTACATTACTAACCCTGTACAGCTCCGTCGTGGAAAAATCCATGGGCTTAAAGTAACAAACCTTAAGCAAAGCTCTTTGAGCACGTTCAATAATTAAATTATGCGTTTTGGCAGCACCACCCCAGATAGGGATGCAATAAGTTATTACTGCTTGGCACAATGAATAGTAGATCACTTTCATTAAGTTGGTACTGGCTGAATATCTGATTTTTTTGAATACATAGATAAGTTTTCTAATTCTGTTAGCAAGATTAATAATATGATTTTTAAAGTTCAAATTTTTGTCAAATATAAGACCTAGATATTTTATAGATTCAACCGAAGACAATGACGGACAGGAGCAATTTACAGTTTCAGTATTACAAGTGTGAGCGATTAAGTGATGTGTCAGTTGGCGCGATGTACCGGGGTTGCGAATTGAGAAAGGGATGAATTTAGTTTTATCTGTATTTAGCGAGAGATGATTTATGGCAAGCCAGTTAGTGACCATATTGAAACCAAATTGTGCCTTCTGGTAAACTTCATCCCAAGTGTCACCATGGAAAGTTAGGGTCGTATCATCGGCATATGAAATAATTTTACAGTTTTCGATATTAAGTTGTGTAAGCTCATTAATGTACACTATGAATAACGTTGGGCCCAAAATACTACCCTGTGGCACTCCATGGGTAACAGGCAGATCATCACTCATATAATTTGCAATTTTGACCCTTTGTGTTCTTCCGGATAAATAGTCTTGAAGCAAATTCAGTTGTTTTCCCCGAATACCAAGTTGATGTAACTTGTTAACTAGGGTGGGAATAGAAACCGTGTCAAAAGCTTTTGCCAGATCGAGAAAAATAGTGAGACATTTTTTTTTGTTATCTATTGTTTTAACAATGTGATTAGTAAAATTATTTAATGCATCTTCTGTAGACTTGCCGGATCGGAAACCAAATTGATGATTAGAAAGTAGATTATACTTTTCTAGGTATTTTATTAGCCTTGTATTAATTATCCTTTCTAAAATTTTTGACAGAGATGTAAGAATAGAAATAGGTCGATAGTTAGTGACACAGTTTCCATCTCCACCCTTGAAAATGGGTCGAACTATAGACCGTTTAAGTGAGTCAGGAAATGTTCCCAGCCTTAGGCACATGTTAAAGATATACGTAAGCGGGGGCACTATTTTGTTTTTTATCATTTTAAGTACAACAGATGAGATTCCATCATCACCTGCAGCACAGTTACTCCTCAGCCCACAGATTAGTTCTTCAATTTCGGTTTCATCAGTGTCAAGAAGAGCAAATGAATTGCTCGATGAGGAAGACGTGTTGCATTGCCGAACGTTGGACATGGCACTGAGAAATGATCCAGTTGGAGAAATAATTTTGTTAGCTAAGTTTTCCCCTACAGTAGCAAAGAATTTATTTGTGGCATTGACAGATTCCTGCGGTGTTGGCTCCATTGAAAGCAGATCTAATGAGTTATCCTTTTTTACATTTCTATTTGTTATATTATTAATAGCATTCCATATATTTTTACTATTTTTACCCGCTTCTTTGAGTAGATTTTTTTCATATTCACGCTTTAATTTCTTAACAAGGTTATTATAGAAATTTCTGTATCTCTTATATGTTATTTCCAGCACTACGTTATCCGGATTAAGTTTTAATTTTTTGTGCATCCGATCCCTGTTGCGAGTACACCTGATGAGTCCAGTTGTCATCCAAGGTTTCATAATTCTGTTTCTATTTGTTATATTTAGTATTTTTGTGTTTACCTTTATGATATCAGTAATTTTAGTTATAAATATGTCCATAGCCTCATTCGGATTAGTCGCGTCAAAAATTGATGTGAAGTCAAGATGATCACATGCCATCTTAATTGCCTCATAGTCAAGTTTTTTTATTTGCTTTTTTAATGGTTTACTAATGTTATTAACTTTAGCACAGCACAATATAGGCGCATGATCAGTTATAAGGGAATCTATTATAAACGTACTTACAGGTACATTAGTATTCAAAACCACATGATCTAGACAACTATTCGCACGTGTAGCTTTATTGAATGCTGGAAGAAATCCGTTTAGAGACTTGATGTTATAGTTTGTACCTCAGTAGTCGATGCTTTAGTTGATTCGCTATTAAAATAAAAAAGCAAAAAAATTGTACATATACACACACACACACACACATATATATATATATATATATATATATATATATATATATATATATATATATATATATATGTGTCGGGTTTAGTCAATAGACGGACGTCAAAACAAATCGCAAGCACGCCTTCTGGTGGCAAAGCAAGAACAACTACGCATTAGCGCTTTTTTCTAACCGCTTGCGCGGTGGGGACAGCAGAATATGGCAGTGACAGCCTGAGTACTGACAGCCTTAGAGTTAACACGTCGTAGAAACAATGTCGATCCGTAATATTAGTAAGCAAGAATGTAACTTGTGTCTATTTGAATATACTCAGTGTATCGAATAATTTGTGTGATTTCATTTTCACGCCCTGCCCACACACGATGTCTTAACCTAAGGGGATACATCCTGACTGTTGGTTTACATCTATCGGCCAGCCTTGATGCGACATATAAATGTAAAGAAATGATTATAACGTTTCTTTATTTAAATTCTGTCGTGACTGGTTGTCAGTATAGGAGTGCTGTCAATGGTGAAGTTTTAAAGGTTATCAAAATATTGTGTATGAGACTAAACATTATTATAATATTGTAAATAGATTTATAAAGTTAACTCAGTGAATAATAAACGTTAAATGTCGTTTCTTTGTTTACAGGTAAGTTCTCTTAGATTCAGTGTTATGATGTGTAGTATGGTCATAGAATAACTCATTGAAATAAAATCTTTGTTTACAGAGCAACACATTGTTTATTTCACTATCTATAATAAGACTAACGTTATATATATATATATATATATATATATATATATCACCATAGGCACCAATAACTAATCCATCACTTACATCGATGTTTGTTGTGGTAAGTGATTTGGTAAGGTAATCCCCCAGTATCGATGACAGATTTTTTGTGTAGTTGTAATCTCATAGAAGCTTCTTGTTCTTGATTTTTAGATCCAGTTATTATATCCTTTGCTATTGAGATGACTTGCAAAGTTGTTGAGTTAATTACGTTTACCACAGCCGGAAGATTGGAAAGAAACCCGAAATGATTCTAAACTTTTAATTATTAAAGTTAATTACAATTAATTATCCTAAAACTGACCATTCCAAGTCGAGGTTGCAACATGGAATGGTTACAACTACTAACTACAACTGGCTAACCTACAGATGTCCATTCCAAGCCGAAATTAGGACATGGAATGGTTAAAATAATTAAATAGACTAACTACAACTAACTAGCCTACGAGAGTCCATCCTACTCGATGTAGGAATATGGAATGCCTCCTTCTTACGAGAAATACTCTTAAATATTAGTTCGGCATTGATCGATTCCTTGACGTCATGGCAGCATCGGTTTCGAAGTAATTGCACCGTCAGTAACTTCCTATATTGATGCTACGTACGTTTCTGTGTCAGCGAATGTCTAGCTACGTGCGTTGGACATGTGTGGATTGCCACGACGTTAGAAAAAGTTTTGTTTGTACCAGAACTCAAAACTAATTTACTGTCTGTGAATCGCGTGACAGAAAAAGGTTATGTCATGAAGACAAATCAAAACAAATGCGATTTTTACAAAAACGAAAAGCTTTGTGCGGTTGCAAATCGATGTGGAAACATTTATATAATGGACTTGCGTCTAAAATGCAGTGCTGCAAATACAGCTCAAGAGAAATTTAACCTTAGCGAATGGCACGAAAAACTCAGACATCAAAATATTCAACATGTGAAAAAGGTGCTTGCAAACAATTATATTGAGGCAACTGATGACTTTGGTGGTCAATGTCTGGGATGTTTAGAGGGCAAAGCACACCGTTTGCCTTTTAAAACGAGTCTATCTGCGACTTCAAGGACGTACGAATTAATTCACGCCGATGTATGTAGACCAATGGAAGAGACTTCCATTGGAGGATCGAGGTATTTTTTGCTATTAAAGGATGATTTTTCGAACTATAGATGTGTCTATTTTTGAAAGGGAAGCACGAAGTCAAGACCTATGTTGAAAAGTATGTAAAGTTGAGCGAAAATATAACTGGTAATAAGATCTTGTATTTCCGAAGTGACAATGGTTCAGAGTTTGTTAACAAGGATATGAAGAGTTTGTTATCACACCATGGAATTTTACATCAGACTACGGTTACATACACCCCAGAACAGAATGGGAAAGCTGATTGTGATAATCGGACATTATTTGAAGCAGCTGTTGTAGAATTAAAATCCAAGGCCGGGGTTTGGGATAGCCATATATTCATGTAAATCATAACAGAGTCCGAGTGGTAATAAAAATATTCTTATCAAAATTAGGTAAACACTTCGTACACTTGGCACGATCTCATGCTGAAGTCATGAAGATGACATCAGCAGTCACAAAGAATTCTGACAGTGCTGTTGATTGACAAAAAATGCTGAACATAAAATATTATGTTCAGCCCACAGAACAGAGAAGACAGTAGAAATCGTATATCGCTTCAATAGTATCGGAACCAGCGTACCCAAACTCACACATATACAGGTTAATTGTATTTCGTAACACTAAGAAATCTTTGGTGTGATTGGTAGTTTGAAAGTAGGAAATATGTCAGTCGTCGCTTATTTGAAAATAAACCACATTTTAATGATCATAGAGTTGTTAATTGACTACTCTTTTTAAGTATTTATTAAATTTTCCGTTAAAATCGCACATGGAATAATTTAATAACCAATTTACGCTACCCGCCGCTAGATGTCACTATACTAAATGCATTCAATTTAAAGCTGTATTTCGTTATTAATAAGATTTATATTTGCGTAATGAGGTCATTACAATTCGTTTTCCTCTAGAAATGTACCACCGTCGTTGACTTATTTATCGACAATCCGTTTTATTTTGAAACAAAAGAAAATCAACAGCTAGATTCGATAAATATTATTATGCTTGAAATCAAGTGTTTATATACAACTGAATATTTCTAATCTTATGACTAATAACAAAAAAAACTTACATACAAAGGGGAGAGGGAAAAGGGCTCATAGTGCATCAAAAAATTCGCCCACGTCGATGTCAATGGGAAACGTGCCCAGAACTCTGGCAGCAAAATGAATGAATGAATGGCAATGCTGATTCTCTGGCTGAAGAAAAGGCCAGCCCTCTGGTCACGTGAACAGTCAACTAACCGTTTACTTATGTCTCGAAGCACTCGATGAGCACTCGGACCCCATGGACCTAATGTCTCAACCCCAAACGGGTCATACATATAACTGCCAATAAGGTTATTATATTTGCGCCGTTTGAGGTTTACTGCACCAGCAGCAGCTGCCCTAGAACAGCCCGCCGTGCTAAGGGATGGCGCAAGGGTATCGACACATTTTGCATCCCACACCAAAGGCCTACCCAACTTCCAAGGCATTATGGCCATCCCATCCGGTCTCTTCCCACCGTCGCGTGCCAAGCCATTGGGTTCTAAAACAGCTGACACCCCGGCGGTGACAAGAGCTCGACGTATGATGTCATTAATGACGGCACCGGCGCCCGCAGCTGCGCCGTCTGCGGCGACGTCTGCAGCCCACCTCGCGCGCCGCCCAGTTTAAGAAGCGCGAGCCTTTCCTTACCAGAAACTCAAGAGCGGTTCCGTTTTCTAAAGTAGCGACCACTGTACTTGTAAGTCATATTTAGTCATATTTCAAAATAGTGTTTATATAAATTTATTCTAATACTTACGATTTATAGAAAATATAATTAAGAATTGTTATGTTAGACTACTAATCCGTTTTTGAAAATCATTATATTGATAGAAAAATACACCCTGTGGCGTTTACGCGATAGATATTAAACAATAGTCTGATTTTTAATTTCGTACACTAAACTGACATTTGGAGGTTGCCACTTTATCGTTACATTAAAATATTAATTAAACAATAATTAATTAATAGTACATTGTGATACAAGGGTGGAAAGTAGGTTATTGCAAACGAGCTGTCATTAACAAGCCCGAGCCGAAGGCGAGGGTTTTTAATGACACGAGTTTGCAATAACCTACACGCCCGTGTATCACACGATATTTTTCAATACAGTTGTGGGAAATAGTAAAACCAAATCAAAGAATTAGATTTGTTAATTCACAAAAAAAAAAATAGTTTCGCGCGTTTTTGCAACTGGACATATTTTTTTTACAACGAAAACAGCCTACACAGCCTATTCGATTTTTGATAAATGTTGATGTGAAAATAATTAAATTGGAACTGGTAATTAAATTTATTTAACAACCATTTAAAAGACTTTTGAGAGTTCAATGCTAAAACGTACGGAATCATTAATTTTTCCTCGTATAAAATCTATCCCATTTTATTCTATGTATGAAAACTCTTCGCTACAAAACTTTTTAAATTGACTTATAAATTTAAAACTATACTGCAAAACTAATGATCGAGCTCGTAAACAAAAGTCACGACCGCGTAATAGAAAGATGCCTATGCGTAAGATTCAATTTTCGAATCATAATTATAGCCTCTGAAAGTACGCCATGTTTAACAACTGTATTGAAAAAGATTAATTATTCGATTAACCTTTTTTCGATTATAATACTACCAATAGATTACCTATATCCATGCTTTATTCATTTTAAACTTGGTTAAGGCAGAATTCGAAAAAAAAAGGGTTTGAACATGGAAATGACATGTATTTGATTACTAATACTGAATCACCAAAAAAAACCGCACACTGGTTTAATTTTTTTCTGAAAGGTGTATCATAGAACACAGAGAACATTGTAAGTTTAAAATATCGATAACGGCAATCTCTAATTGAGTAGCTGACTGTGACATGTGCATAGTTGGAATCTTCGAGAACAATATGTTTGAATTTAAAAGAAAGTAGACCTTAAATTTAACAACATAAAATGAACTTTTACTTTTGTGTGGGTGGGGCAGCAGACATATGCGGAATTGTGCAAATTCCGGGGTACGCGGGCCCCGCCTACTTGCGACTTCTATTGTAGAAGGCGTTTTTTCTGTTCTGTGGTTCAGCCAGTACTTGAAAGAGTTTGTTATTCAAAACCTCATCTCAACAGCAGCTAGATCCCTATTGTATGCCAAAAGCCTACCAAAGAAATTATGGGCAGAAGCTACAACTACTGCATGCTATGTATTGAATAGAACAGGTTTAAGTTCTGATAAAGTGAAAACTCCATATGAAGCTTGGATGGGCAAACGTTTTGATATACAAGACTTAAAGATTTTTGGTACACCTGTGTTTGTTCATACTCCACAGGAAAAAAGGGCAAAGTGGGATTCTAAATTTGAACATGGTATAATGGTTGGATATGGAGAAGAAACCAAAGGATATAGAATATTTATTTATTTAAACTTCATGTACAATGGTTATACATAGGCGGACTTAATGCAGCAAGGCATTCTCTACCAGTCAACCTTTGGGTTCAAAAAGGACACAACAGTGATAGGTGTACAAAAAAAAAATAAAGCAATAATCAAATTCGAATATTAAAAAACTACATAACTAATAAAATGCATAAATAATTTCTAAAAACAATAGACTAATAAATATAATAATATATTTTGAAAAGAAAAATATTGTTCAAATAAAGAAAGATGTGCAATTTTTGGAAAGCAAAATATATAAAGATTTGAACATAAAACAGGAAAGTTGCGCTGCTGATTGCCAGCCGCAGCTTACTAGTAAAGAAATAGACAATGTAAGTACTAATGAAAATAACAACATTAATCCATTGCCTATTACAGATTCAACTGATTTGAATAACTCTGATACTAGTACTTTTGATTGTGGCGATGATCCCAATGATGTCACATGGAATCCTGAAATGATTGTGGATCAATCATCAAGTGACTATGATGACACTGAAGAAAATGTTAATATTGTGGTTGCCATGACAGCAATAAATGGTCTTGAACCACAGACGATAGCGGAAGCGTTGTCAGAAGCTGATAAAGACCAATGGAGAGAAGCCATTGAAGAAGGGTATAAGTCATTTGAAAAGAATAAAGCTTGGACTTTAACACTACTGCCTGCAGGAAAGAAAGCTGTGAAATGTAAGTGGATTTTTAAAAAGAAACTTGGACTAGATGGTCAGTTACTTCGTTACAAAGCACGTCTTGTGGCCAAAGGATTTACCCAGGAATATGGTATTGACTACAAAGAAACCTACTTACCTGTGGTACGATACTCCACCATACGTACTTTAATCGCCCTGGCAGTCAATTTAGATTTGAACATTGACCATATGGATGTAAAGACGGCTTTCTTGAATGGAGAACTACAGGAGACTGTGTACATGGAACAGCCTGATGGCTATAAAATAGATGGTAAAGAAAACCATGTATTTAAATTGAATAAAGCAATATATGGACTTAAACAGGCATCCAAGGCCTGGTATGATAAGATTGATAATGCTTTGAAAGACCTCCAGTTCAGAAAACACTCAGTGAGCCTTGTGTTTACATAAAATCAGAAAACAGCGGAAGCATTACTATATTAGCCCTGTATGTCGATGATATTCTTATTTTTAGCAAGGATATATCAGAGAAGAAGAAGCTGAAGGAGGAACTAATGAAGAGATTTGAAATGAAAGACTTAGGCCGAGCCACACATGTATTAGGAATGAGATTAAGACAAGAACAAAATAAAATTAATCTTGATCAGAAAAATTACATACAGAAGGAATTGGAGCAATTTAATATGGTTGATTGTTAGCCTGTGAATACACCCTTGGAATGTGGCATAAAACTTGAAAGAGGTGACCAAACTGATGCTGACTCTAAATATAGAAGTCTTGTTGGATGTCTTATGTACATAGCCGTATGTACTAGGCCTGACATTGCCCATGCAGCAAGTTTATTGAGTCAGTTTAATAATTGTCACTCAATTGTTCATTGGAAAGTGGCGAAGAGAGTCTTGCGATATTTAAAGGGAACCATGGGATATAATATAGTATATCAAAAGTCTTCATTAGAAGTGACAGGATATGTAGATGCGGATTGGGCATCTAGTCAGCTGGATCGACGTTTTTATACTGGTTACGTATTTACAATCGGTAACTCAGCAATTTCATGGGAGAGCCGAAAACAAAGAACAGTGGCTCTATCAAGCACAGAAGCGGAATACATGGCACTGTGTGAAGGAGCGAAGGAAGCTAAATTTATTAGAAGTTTTCTTTATGAATTTTTAGGGAAATACTTATCTGTAACCTTGTATAATGATAGTCAGTCAGCGCAGAAAATTTGTAATAGTCAAATTAATCATAGTCGTAGTAAACACATAGATATAAGACATCATTATGTAAGACAGATTGTGAATGGAATAAGTTTAAACAAAAGTGAAGTATCATCCACAAACAACACTATATCATGGTTATCCTTTATGAGGTAAGGCAAGTCATTAATATAAATAAGAAAGGGCCAAGAATTGCGCTCTGCGGGACTGCCATTGTTACTATAGATCCGGGAGATCTTTTTCCATTATCGTCAACGCTCTGAATCCTATTACTCAAGTATGTAAGAAGATCCAGAGCGCTGTTATGGATCCCGTAGTGGCGGAGTTTCCTGATTAACGTTTCATGAAGAACACAATCAAATGCCTTGGACAAATCACAAA
Organism: Anorthoa munda; assembly: GCA_945859665.1. NCBI lineage: Eukaryota > Metazoa > Arthropoda > Insecta > Lepidoptera > Noctuidae > Anorthoa > Anorthoa munda. The sequence continues at coordinate 6,964,801 of OX243917.1, read as the reverse complement.
AAAATGCCAAGGCTTCGCACTTATCATCCCATGCATTATACATATGTCCTAAAAGCTCAACACCGGCGGCATCAGTAGTTGAACGGCCCCTTGTAAAACTGTTTCATCATCATCATCATATCAGCCGAAAGACGTCCACTACTGGACATAGGCCTCCCCCAAGCATCGCCACATTGACCGGTCCCGTGCGTCTCGCAACCAGAAAACGAAAAACGAAAAAAAACGTAAAAACAGTTCGTAAAACCGAACTGTTTGCTATGTAATAATTTATGTTTATTAAAAAATCTTTGCAATTGCTCTAAAATTAATTTCTCAAATATTTTACTAAACGTAGGTAGTACTGAAATAGGTCTATAATTTGTAGGGTCCGAAGTTCTACCTGATTTAAACAAAGGTATTATTGTACTATTTTTCATTAGGTCAGGAAACTCTCCACTGTCGATACAATTATTAAAGATAATAGCTAAACTAGGTGCGACAATGTCAATAATAGACTTAGCAACTTCTACAGAATGTTCCCATAGATCTGCAGTCTTTTTAACATTAAAGTGTGAAAGGTTTTAATTATGTCTCTACAAGTAATATGTTCGAAAAGAAATTCCGAATCGCAAACATTAACATTTTCTTTTAGTATAGATTCAGCAACAGAAGGTGAGGTATAAGGATGTAGTAGTTGAAATGGGAATATCTAAAAAGAAATTTTGAAAGGCCACTGCGACTTGTGAGTCTGATTTTATGATGTTGTCATTAATAGACAGGCTGTAGTCAATATTTCGGTTACTCACTATTAATAATATTCCAAGTCGTTTAATAACATTATTACTGCTTTTAATCTTCGAACTCAAATAACGCGACTTGGCCAAACAACAAACTTTTTTAAATAATTTCTAACATATATATTAAATTCAGCAGTTTTTACTTAAGTCCTTTCACTGTAGCTCGTAAAGCCGTGTTCTACTTTTATGAATACCAAGGAGAATAAACCTTTTATGAATACAAAGGAAATTCTAATCCTTAGCTAGAAATTGCCAAAATGCATTTAAAGAAAATGTCAAAACACATATAAAAACTTATTTGACAGTTTCTATAGGTTTGGTTCATCAATATTCCTATGAACATTGAAAATTTGAAGACTGTAGCTCCAACCGTTTCTCTGTAAAACTTGTGTGACAGACGACGGACAGACAGACGGACACGTAAGTGACAGCAATAGGGGTCCGTTTGGACCCTTCGGGTACGGAACCCTAAAAAGCACATAATTAATGAGATAATAATTTAAATTAGTCTGTCAGGCCTCAATTAAGACGACGCGAAACCTTTCGCACATGCTATGGCGAATGATAATTTTAATTAATAAGTGACAACATTGAAATGCCTCGGAAACATGAAACTGCGCGGTCGCTGCAAGGTCCCCCCTACTTTTGCTGGCAGGAGCTTAATATCATGTGATTGAAGTAATTTTTTAAGCATACCTACTATATTAATTATGAATTTCTGTCAGAATGATTCATTCTGACAAAAAATATTTTGTAGGTATGCGTACAAATGTTTGGACGAGTTACATGAATGTTCATCTCTACACCGACACGGTAATGATCATAACCGTGACACCGACCCGGCTGTTACCTAGAGCTATTACTCAGGCGCGACACCCTCTCGCGTCAGTATTTACTTACTCATTTAGGGGCTATCGTGTATTGGTGTATGTGCGCCTGTCATTATCCGCGACCACAAGCCTGATTTAAAGTTGATGTAAGAGGAAAATGTAACCTATTATTACTAAAATTAACACATTAACAACACCGCTATCGTCAAAATTGCTTGTTATGACCGAGTGTATTTTCTAATGACGAAGTTAATTTGTTTTTTGTTTCCTATTGAAGTGGTTTCCAGAACTATCAAAATGTCAAGCTAAATTTATTTCTGAGAGTTCAAGACGTAGTCGTTATTAGTGGACTATTGTATGGTAATAGGAGTCACAGTTTAAAGGAAATTATAACTTATAGGTATGTATGTATGCTACTTTTATTTCAATAATATTCGTGATTACAAAATATTATAGATAACGGGTGTAAATAGACATCACCAAGCCGAACTAAACAGTTGTTCTCGTCTCTGCAATTATTTTTACCTTATCTGGACCTGACGCTCTAGACAAGGTGCAATTCTATCAGAGATTGTCGGCACTCCGAAATGTTTGGGATTTTCTGGGACGCTGACGGAATGTCACTTGGTCAAGTCTGTCTGGACCACACCAGGCCATGATATCGATATCGAAAAATCACGTTATCAATCCCTTACATTTTGACATTTTGACCATCGCCTTCGCTGACATCCAATGCCACTTGTCTAGGAGCCTCTGGGAAGGGAACTGTCTCGTTATAGTGATACCTACTTGTTGGTCTATTTTCCGTTTTCATTTTTTTTATATACGTAGGAACTCCCTCGTCCCCTATACTGTTCTATGGACTCGCAAGAGCAACAGTTAACGTTGGATATAGCCAGTCCGTTAATAATGTTCTAGTTCGCTTTCAAGTAAAAAGGTTTATGCTACGTTTGTCTTAAATTGTTTGTTTACGATTGCATGCAGTAGACTGCTCGCACTGACGTAGCCGTAGCTACAAAAGGTTTAATTCAAATTCAAATTCATTTAATTCGGATAACTTAATCCATACAATTCGATAGAATACAACATAAAAAATCTAAATACAATTACATAAAATAAAAACATTCAAATAACCCGCATAATAAAGGAGGTTAAATATGTCCTGAATTAACAATGGAAAAAATTTAAAACTGACGATGGTATACTTGAGTGTGTTTAGTTAATTATGTACATATTCAGAATGCTTGATGATAGTCTATAAATAGGATAGGGCTTAATTTTAATTAATGCTGCAGAGTTTTTGTAAAAGAACCATTCCGATCTTTCGAAGATTGGAATAGTTATTTTCAAAATCTTAATTGCACGAAAATTAACACTATGTCTCTTGCTAGAAGTTTTTTTTTTATCAGCAAAAGAACTTTACAAACAGTTTTGCGGTTGCAAAAATGGTCAAATATAATTTCTATTGAGGTGTAACAGATCCTTGGCGAGACGCACAGGACTGATAGATGCGCGACGCTTGGGGGAGGCCTATGTCCAGCTGTGGACGTCTTTCGGTTGAAATCGTGATGATAACAAAACCTTTGGTGGACTATTCCGACTCGCTCTTGCCCGGTTATTTTCACATGCATGACCGTTGATATTTGATTAAATGAGATAGGCAGAGCCTCGCGAGTGCTACTGTGCTTCAACTTGCAAAAAACGTAAGAATAACTAAAATTCTTTCTATCTCGTTAAAATACGACCAGCCGCAAGTCAGTGATTAATTAACAACCAGAATAAGCTGGCTTCATATTGTATTGTAACTCCGCTCTATGATAGTCAAGCTCATAATCAGTGTTTTGCCATGAACCGACTTGTGATCAGCTGAACCTACTACGTAGGTATAGCCCCACGGGTCGCGGATAAATTTGAAAGAGAGTTACCGCGGCCCTGGCACAAGCAACTGAAGGAACACGGGTGAGTTTTAGTCAGTAAAAGACTGACACGCCCTCCCGCTTCACCCAGAGCGGGAGAAGTCATTGGATGATTTCCCAAACAAAAAAAAATAAAAAATGGTATAGCCCCACAGTACTCAGCCTTGTATGTCGTTTAGAATGTTTATGGATGTTTTCTCATTTCACAGAACTATTAAAAAAAGACCGTGCCTCAACTGAAAGTCCCTAAGTTGTATTACTTAGATTATATCATAGAGTAATTATTACGAGTAATAATATGGTCAGTGTACGAGTGTTCGTCCTCGTGATCCTGGCAGTGAAGGGCCTCGGTTACGGTAAGTTTTTTTTTTCCGGCGCCGTCTGATGCAAGCCAGCTTGTCTCAGTACTTCAGTAATCACGGAGCTCACACAGCTCCTCCGTAGCTGACGGCGCTGCTACAAGTCACGCATGCTTACTTAGAGCTCCCGCAAACTACAGACTTTTTATCGGCTGATAGTTTGGTGGTTTGGTGGTTTGGTTTGGTTTGGTTTGGTAGTTTGGTAGGCGGCAGTCGGAGGATACATCTGGTTTTGGTCAGCCAGCTCGCAAACATGTATCCTCCGACTGCACAGCATGATTTTCTTATTTTTTACATCTTTTTAGTTCGCTTTTTAAGCAGTCGGGTTTTTTGAATTTTTTTTCAACTAATTCAATTATTTGAAGAGAGTGGAGAGAGTTACCAATACAATGAGAGTTAAAACCCCAGAAGTGTTATTTTTCTTTTACTACTAAGCTCGGAGCTCTGAACTGTAGAACGACTAAACAATCGGCAAGTATGAGCTCGTGATAAGAGCGCCATACTAATTTAGCAGTCAGCCGGTAGTTTACCGACAGAAAAGTTTGAAGGAAATCGTGTAGCACATCAAACTTTTCTATCGGCCGATAGCCGATACCAAATCGTTGAAATGTGTGCACTTGCATACTTCCTCATACTGACCAGGCCCGACCAAACTACCGGCCGATAAAAGTTTTGTAGTTTATGGGGGGCTTCACTAAGTACAAATATGTATTTTTAACTATTTGTTCTCAGTTTCAAACCGAGCGACAGATTTCCCTCAGTCGGTTCTAGCATTTCACCGGGACTAACATCCGCTTACTTGTCTCTTGTACAGACTCGCTCCACTCGCTTTGCTCGAGAGTCTAGCTTTACTCGCTAGCCTCGTGTTCGTACTTTATTTTAATCGTGTAGCAATCCAAAGACGACGAGGACACCTGTGGATGTTAAGACAGTAGGTGTCCTCGTCATCGATGTGCTCTGACTATACTATACTTATTGTTTTAGTTCGAGCTTATCACACGTGGACCAGTCCCATAGGTTTTTATTACAGGGATTTGGATGAATTTCACTACATATACATCATTTTACAAAATATACCACCGAGTGCGAACCGCTACGTCCTGTTTTATAAAGCTGGTAAGTTTGCATAACTCACAATTATAGTCCTGTCAAGTTCTTAGAATTAGATTGACATCATTGCGATTTAAGGCAATTATGATGAACATACGCAACTAAACTGTAATGGTGAAAATATGAACATTTATTTATTTTGTACTAGCTGTTGCCCGCGGCTTCGCTCCCGTGGACCACCCACAGGGCCCGTTTTCGGGATAAAAAATAAGCCTATGTCACTCAAAAATAATGTAGCTTTCTATTGGTGAAAGAATTTTTTAAATCGGTCCAGTAGTTTCGGAGCCTATTCGGTACAAACAAACAAACAAACAAAAAAATTTTTCTTCTTTATAATATTATATTATAGTATAGACTAGCTGTTGCCCGCGGCTTCGCTCCCGTGGGCCACCCCACAGGACCCGTTTTCGGGATAAAAAAATAGCCTATGTCACTCAGGAATAATGTAGCTTTCTATTGGTGAAAGAATTTTTCAAATAGGTCCAGTAGTTTCGGAGCCTATTCGGTACAAACAAACAAACAAACAAAAAAATCTTTCCTCTTTATAATATTAGTATAGATTATTAAGTATATTAAGTATTAAGTATTAGTATATTAGTATTAGTATAGAAGTATAGATTATTATATATAGTATAGATTATTTGCTCTTTGCCTATATATTGTACTAGCTGACCCGGTAAACATTAATTACGTTTACCACAGCCGTGGGATTGGAAAGAAACCCGAAATGATTCTAAACTTTTAATTATTAAAGTTAATTACAATTTATTATCCTAAAAATGGCCATTCCAAGTCGAGGTTGGAACATGGAATGGTTACAACTACTAACTACAACTAGCTAACCTACAGATGTCCATTCCAAGCCAATATTAGGATATGGAATGGTTACAATAATTAAATAGACTAACTACAACTAACTAGCCTACGAATCCATCCCACTCGAAGTAGGAATATGGAATGTGTGCGGAAATTAGCGGGATATATAATAAAAAATGCAGGAGGCACAAGTTACGTGTGTGAGCTTTAATTAGCAAGTACCAAAAAAATTAACAGGTTTATTTAATTAATTAATTAGTAATTAGCAAAAATAATAGTTTGACGACATGGAATTTATTGCTAAACCATTTTGAGTAGGCGCTCCAACATGCCCCCGGGCGTTAAAAGTCTTGCTTTCAACCAGACTCCGATTCCGAAGTTACGGGTAGTGGGCAAATCCTGTTAAAGGCCCTCCTGATGACTCCATTGGAAGTTTTTATATCCGCTACACGGACTATTCCGTCAGAACCCGGGTGGATAGCAGCGATCCTTCCTAGTCTCCACTTCAAGGGTTGGAGATTGTCCTCTTTCACCACCACCAGGCAGTCCTTCTTCAAGGTATCCTGACATGAGCGCCACTTCGTCCGTTGCTGCAACTCAGCAACGTATTCCTTATTCCACCTAGTCCAGAAGTGCTGGCGGAGTTGCTCAATGCGTTGATACCGACTGAGATGGGTTGCAGAATGATCGATATAACTCTTCTGTGGCAACGCAGTGAGTGGCCGGCCGACCAGAAAATGACCTGGCGTCAATGGAGTGCAATCGGCAGGTTCTGAGGACAGCGGCGTTAGTGGGCGTGAGTTTAATATGGCCTCGATTTGGGCTAACGTTTTGTTAAGCTCCTCGTAAGTTAACTGACAATGTCCCAACACTCGCTGTAAGTGATATTTTGCCGATTTGACACCCGCCTCCCAGAGACCGCCAAAATGTGGAGTATACGCGGGAATGAAGTGGAAGCTAATACCATCATTAGCTATACTGCCGCTCAAAGATTCGGAATTAGTTTTTAAGAACTTTGATAGCTCGTTATACGCACCAAAAAATGAAGTACCGTTATCGATATGTGGACGGGTTTGCCCCTTCGCGAAATAAACCTATATAACGCTAATAAATAGTTATGACTAGTTAAGTCACCCACAAGCTCCAAATGTACAGCCTTTGTAGTGAAACAGATAAAAATTGCAATATACACTTTCACGAGCCTACATCCATGACCTTGACGACTAGCACTTATGATAGGACCTGCATAATCAACGCCGGTACTTTCAAACGGATACCCTCCTGGAAGAAGACGCTGTCGCGGCAGGTTACCCATCAATGGAGTAACCACCTTACCTTGCATCCGTCGGCACAGAACGCATCTATGATAACAGGCCTTTGCTAAATTTCGACCTCCTATAGGCCAATAGGATTCTCTAATGGATGCTAACAATAGCTGAGGGCCAGCGTGCATTAACCTTTTGTGTTCAAAATCAAATAATAATTTAGTGAAATAATGAGTGGACTGTAAAATTATAGGGTGCCGTTTATTATAAGTAAAATCGGAATTATCGAGACGTCCTCAGACACGCATAAGATGGTTTTCATCTAAATACACATTATATTTTAATAGGACGCTCGTTTTTGGTAAAGTTTGTTTATTTATAAGTAATTTATGTTCGGGGAATGATTCTTGTTGACTTTTCTAAATAAAAATTATTAACGCTTCTTTTAATTCTTCATCAGATAAAAAATTACTAGCTAACGATTTGCGTTTACATAATTTGATGAATCGCAACACATAAGCCATGGAACGTAAAACTCTTAAATACTTAGAAAAACGTTTAAAATCTATGAATAATGCCTTATCGTTAGTGTCAAGAACAACTTTCAATGATATATCAGGTCAAGTTTCAGGGAGTGAGCTTATTTCAATACATTTAAATTGCGAAGGCCAATTACGTGAATCTTGTTGGAGAAAGTCAGGACCCGACCACCACATGTCCAAACCCTGCAGATGACTAATATCCACACCGTGAGATATTAGGTCTGCTGGGTTCTTATCAGTTGGGACGTGCCTCCACGTACAATGGCCTGCCTGATCTAAAATTTCAGCCACACGATTGCGCACGAATGGCTGAAGCTTAGAAGGCAATATCTGTAGCCATCCCAGCACGATGGTCGAGTCAGTCCAACAAAAGACGCGAGAGAACTTGAGTCGGAGTGAGCTCAACACTTTCTCATACAGACGAGCTCCCACAACCGCGCCACACAACTCCAACCTGGGAATGGTGGTCGGTTTAATTGGCGCCACTCGACTTTTGGCCATAAGTAACCTAACAATACATTCACCTTCATCATTAATACTACGGACATAAACGCACGCACCATATGCGCGCTCAGACGCGTCGGTGAATATATGTAGTTCCAACTCCCGGTATGAGTGACACACGACAATTCGAGGAATGCGAACTTCATTTAAAAGAGGCAAAGCTTTAATAATAGTCTGCCATTTCAAATTAATTTCAGTAGGCAATGGCTCATCCCAAGACAATTTATCTAACCACATTTTCTGTAGTAACATTTTTAAAGTGATTACAAAGGGAGATAAAAGCCCTAAAGGATCGAATATCCTAGCAATCACAGAAAGTAAATCACGTTTAGTGTTACTATTACACGATATAGATGAGCCTATTGAAAAGACGAGTTCATCTGAACTTGCATACCAACCTAGTCCAAGCACCTTGTCAGGTTCATTAGAAACTGTATTTAAATCAAGCGAAGACTTAGCAACTTCAGATAATAATTGCGGTTCATTCGACTTCCACTTACGCAATGACATGCAAGCCGATTCAAGCACATTATTTACTTCCTGACGAATGAATTTGACGTCATCCAAATCATCACCGCCACATAGTAAGTCATCGGCATAAAAATCATGTTTAATGATTTCAGCAATCTTCGGCTTTTTACAATCAAGGCCTAATTGATGAATGCACCGAAAAGCTAAAAATGGCGCACTAGCTGTACCATAGGTAACGGTGTTTAATTTATAGAACTTAACAGGGTCAGACACCTCACCACGCCACAGTATCTGTTGTAGATGTCTGTCAGACGGATGGACGACTATTTACCGATACATTTTCTCGACGTCCGCTGACAAAACATATTTGTGCTGTCTGAAACGGAGAAGGATCGACAACAGATCGTCCTGAATGGTAGGGCCGACCATCTGCAAATCGTTGAACGAAACGCCAGATGAAGATGGACAACTTGCGTTGAACACCACTCGAAGTTTCGTAGTGGTGCTACTTTCACGTAATACGCCGTGATGCGGAATAAAATAACCAGACGGGGCGAATTGTTTGCATTCTGTCATATGACCTAGTAACTCGTACTCAGACATGAAATCGTAATACATTTTACTAAAATCAGAATTAGGTTTTAATCTACGTTTAAACGACTTTAAAGAATTTATGGCAACCTGACACGGATAGGTTAGGTTCGAAGGGGTTGACTCCTTAATCTCCTTCGTGTTAGATGATGAACACACCGCTGTCACCATGTAATGAAACGCACGTAGGTTGGTTAATTACTGCTTTGTTTCCAAACACCCTCATTACAATAATAATCTATATTAGACATACCGTCACAATATACTACAGTTACTACACTGTTTCACTCACTTAGTATTTTGATATGCGTTTAAAAATATATATTTTGAACAAATGTTATTACGGCTAAGTGTAACTTCGGTAAAAAGTTTTTCAACCAAGTGAAACGTCGGAGTAACGATAAAAATCAAATTGTTAATAGGTCAACTGGGACTGTGGCAGACGTGACTTAGATTAAGTAAAAAAAAACGAAACGATAATAGTTGAAAAGTTTTAGGTGAAATGAAATTCGGTCAAATGTTGTTCGAACTTATGATAGGTAACCCTGGCTTGCCCATGGATTACTACGATGTATACGTTTTTTTTTGTTTTTTTTTATTATTGATAGGCTTGCGCTTGACCACTATCTCACCTAATGGTAAGTGATGATGTGGTCGACGATGTAGCACGCTTACCTAGAAGAAACCTATTCACTCTTGACTTAAAGACTCCCAGGTTGTAGCTATCAGGAAATACAGACTCCGGCAGGGAATTCCACTCCTTAGCTGTACGCATAATGAAAGTATTCCCAAAACGTTTGGTGCGTATGGGTGGGATGCCCACCATGTACCGATGACGCATCGCCGTACGTCTTGTAGTCCGATGATGGAACGGGCTAGGAGGAATTAGTTCATGCAATTCCATCGCACACTCCCCGAAATGTAACCGATAAAAAACCGACAGACTGGCAACTTGGCGCCGATGTTCAAGGCTCTGGAGCCTAGACTCGACCAGTATCTCATTGCCGATGAGCCTCTTGGCCCGTTTTTCGATCGACTCTAGTGCATTCAGCTGGTACTTCGCAGATCCGTCCCAGAGATGAGAGCAGTACTCCATGCATGACCGAACTTGCGCTTCAGCAACTGTTCTGGCGTGAAGTACCATCTCACCTTTGCAAGAATCCCCATCTTTTTGGCAGCCAGTTGAGCTTTTGCCTCAATGAATGGACCAAAATTGAGGGTCGATGTCAATGTAGCGCCAAGAAGCTCAAGATGGTCCGTTATCGGCACGGTCACACCACGGAAAGAAGGAGCCGAGTGGAATTGGCTCCTTTTAGCGGAAAAAAGACACGCCTGGGTCTTAGTTGCATTGAACCTGACCAGATTGGCATCACCCCACTCGGAGACTGCCTTCAAGGACAGATTCAAGCGCCCAACCATGGCCTCCCGGAGAGACTGGATCTGAGGCCCAGTAGCACGCGCGTCGGATACGTATCTATCAGCAACAGTGCTGTCGTCTGCATACCCAAAGGTGCCGGGTTTTAACAGATCATTTATATGCAACAAGAACAATGTTGCTGAGAGTACCGATCCCTGAGGGACCCCGGCATTGATATCCAGTTGGTCAGATGAGCGGCCATCAATAACCACTCGTATAGACCAGTGCCTCAGGAAGTCCGCGATCCAATCGCACAGTCCACTGGGCAGACCGAATGAAGGAAGCTTACCAATAAGGCTCTCGTGCCAGACCCTGTCGAAAGCCTTCGAGATGTCGAGGGAGACGGCAAGCGCTTCCCCGTGCTTCTCGATGGCCTCACTCCAGATGTGAATGGCATACGCTAGAAGATCCCCAGTTGACCGATTTTGGCGGAAGCCATATTGGCGGTCACTGAGGATGTCGTTAGCTTCTAGGTATGCCAGGAGCTTGGAGTTGAGCACCCGTTCCATACTCTTCTGGGTCTGTAGTTGGCCGGGTCAGCCCGACTGCCCTTCTTGGGCACAGGCTGAACGTTAGCTTGCTTCCATGCATTCGGCACTTTTCCAGTCTCATATGAAAGGCGAAACAGGCGTGTCAGGATCGGAGACAGTTTAGGCGCACAAGTTCTCAGAACAATTGCCGGTATCCCATCGGGGCCACTAGCTTTGTTCACGTGAAGGTTGCGCAGCACCCTACGGACGTCCTTTTGATGGATGCGAATGTCCGACATACTCGTATCGCATCCGTCAGGGGAAGGAGGGAGCTGCGCGTTACCAGAATCCAGGCGTGAAGATTCCGCAAAAAGAGAGGCAAATAAGTTTGCTTTCTCTTCAGTGGAGTGGGCCAGTGTTCCGTCGGGTTTCAGCAGTGGTGGTAGTGAGGGACGGCAGAAATTCGATTCAACCGACTTAGCCAGGGACCAGAACCGGCACCCTCATTGCTCCCTGGACCAGCTGGGCGAGATTTAACGCAAGCGCAAGCTTTCGCGTCTCTCGCCCAGCATGATCAGTGTACTGGTATGGGAAGAGCCACTCCTGGTGGTAGGCATTGAAATCCCCCAGTATCACTAATTGGGCAGAAGGGCACCGCTGCTGTGCCGCATCAGCCGCCTCACACAGATGCTCCGTAAGCCTGGTTGTCTCCTGATCTCCACTGTGCGATCGGTAGGCACAGGCGTAGATAATTTTATCTAGGCCTGTATCCACCAGTGCCCAGAGCACGGCAAACCTTGAGTCCTCAAGGTTTCGGAGACGCCGATAACAGATGTCGTCTCGGGCGTACATGCAAACACCCGCGCGTGGTTTAAAATTGTGCTCCAGGGTAAACCCTGGGTATGATAAGTACGACACGTCTGACGGACATCCGATCTGCGTCTCCGAAAGGAAAAGAAGAGCTGGTCTATCAGTCTCCAGGTGGTGATGGACTGCTTCGAGATTTGAGTGCAACCCTCTTATATTGCTGAGGTGCACTTTGTGTGACAGGGAGTGCTGCCGCTGTACAGCTTTTCTTCTGTGTTTCTTCATATCAGAGTTAGAGTGAAAAGGGGAGGAGAAGGCAGTGAGATGAGGTTCCACGCTGGCAACCCACAGACACGCACTGACAGGACGCCATCAATAGGTGACTGGTCTGGAGACTGCGGGGACGCCCGAGCCCCCCCGGGAATGTCCATCGGGCCCTGTCTTCTGGTCGCCAACCAGCACGATGGTGCATTCCGGGATTTTTCGACAGTTGGCGGGGCAGCCTTTCGTGTGTGGCTGGCACACTACTTGGGCCCCCAACTACCTGCGGTCGGCCAGCGGCGCACCGTGCCTCGGATCCCGCTACCCTCCGCGACCAGTCTCCCGATACGCCCATAACAGCGCGCGTCAGACCGGTCCGCCTGCAGTGGAACAGCTATCTCAACCCAACTCCACCACCTACCACCAGTTAATGTCACCTGATTAGCACCACCCGGGGGCCACGTGTAGGGAATCGTATGGGGTGCTCTCCTACGGACGAGGGTGACTCAGCCCCCAAAATACGTGATAGAGATAAGTTTCACTGTGGTCAAAATGGGCGTAAGTCCGACAGAATTGAAATATATCTCGAATTAAAGGTCAATTCTGTAATAATTGCCCCCGCCCGTCATTTGTTAGATGTTGTTATAGACTGGGATAGAGGTGAGTCGGGGAGCTTATTTTGATTTGATTGTGTTTTTTTAGGGTTCCGTAACCAAAGGGTAAAAACGGGACCCTATTACTAAGACTCCGCGATCCGTCTGTCTGTCTGTCTGTCTGTCCGTCTGTCCGTCTGTCACCAGGCTAAATCTCATGAACCGTTATAGCTAGACAGTTGAAATTTTCACAGATGATGTATTTCTATTGCCGCTATAACAACAAATACTAAAAATAGAATAAAACAAATATTTAAATGTGGCTCCCATACAACAAACGTGATTTTTTTTGCGGTTTTTTTGCGATAATGGTACGGAACCCTTCCTGCGCGAGTCCGATTCGCACTTGGCCGGTTTTTTATTATAAACACATGCTTTTCATTCAAACTTGTTCAGTATTTTTTTTTTTTAGTGTGCCGTACCCAAAGGGTAAAAACGGGATCCTATTACTAAGACTTCGCGATCCGTCTGTCCGTCTGTCACCAGGCTGTATTTTGTTGTTAAGAATAATGCCCATCCTTGTTTTCTACTTGCTTAGAAACACCACTGTTTGAAGACAAAACTTTTTTACAAAAAAAAATATAACCGACTTCCAAATTTTCACTTTATAGTGTTTTTATTTGGAAGTCCGATGTTTTTTTTTTTATGTTTTGTTTGGTAATGGTACCTAGTGGGCAAGTTCTATAGTATTTATTGTGTATTAAACAGGCATGCGATTACAGCAATCCCGAGAGATTAGCTATTATTTATTGAAGAGTTCTATTTTATATCTTTCGTTCTTCATCAGATGTTCACCAAATTTGTATTGGACCACCTCGGAAAAGTGTCCTTTCAAACACATTTTTTAAATCGGTCCACAATTGTATTGGTGAAGTATGTTCACCACACAGAGAAACCTGTCAATTGTTGACCTGTTGCATAAAAATACATACACTCAAACATAGAACCTTCTCCTTTTTGGGAAGGATGTTAAAAAAAAAAGTCAGCACCACATCTACTAAATGGAGTTCCTCCTCTCATGTCTTTCGTACATCGGGCTTAGCTCTCTGCTTTTTGGCTGGGGAATTTGCATGCCCAATGTGGCTTCGATCCGCCCATGACCGACAAGATGATATAGCTCTCAATGAGACGTGCATATCATTACGGGGTGACTAAAACCAATACCACTTGCTGCACTGTACCCGATTTCAGGAATAGTCCCTCCGGATGTTCGAAGAGAAGAGGCCTGTTATTCTGAAAATAAATTGTGGCCAAAATAAATATCAACTCCTACCTTTTTTCCCTACATAACGGGTCCGCGGCTTCACCTCGCAGGACCCGTTATTTCTTTCGGGATCACAATAGCTACACCAGAATAATGTATCTTTCCAAGGGTAAAATATTTTTTAGAAGATTTTGAGTTTATCCATTACAAACAAATCTTTCCTCTTTATAATATGAGTGTGGAAATGATATGTCGAAGAAGACGAAGTCCTGTTTTTGTGTAACATACTTTTATAAGCAATTTATATCAATTACAGAAGGTCCGGCAGGTGAAGATATGATACCAATAGACAATAAAATTCCTATTAAAAGGACATTGAACGAAAAAAGCGTCACGCTTGATATACAACTACATAGCGGTAACACTCTCTGTTCCGTCAAAAGAATTATGGATGGCAAGAGGATGAAGCATACAGATAGATTTGGTAAGAACCACTATTTTAATTTAGGTTTTCGTAAACACATCATGCGTTGCATAATGGACAATTCATCAGTAATAATAAAGCCATTTTTTCAGAAATTTGGGTACACTTGCACATTGTTTGCTAATAAGAAATGTTTAGACTAATTAATTATAGGATGTCCCGCAGTTCGGTGTGCCTGTTGGCATAGGCCTCTTCCAACTCCATCCATTGTGCTCTGTCCTCTGTAACTCTAGTCCAACAAGGCCCCAAAGTTATCCGGATGTCGTCTTCCCATCTTGTTTATGGATGTCCCTGTTTTCTAGCTATGGGTCATTTGTTTGCTTCATTTATTTATTTTATATAGAAGCATGTGTCCTGTTCAGCTCCATTTCAAATGATTGTTGCGAGTTAATATGTCCGTGACTTTAGTTTTTCTTCTTATGTTTAAATTTAAGATTAAGTCCCAAAAGACCTGAATTTTCTCCAAAAACTCAATCGCATAAGAATTGTTGAGGAGATGCTAGAACGAGTCAGAACCCAACATTCATGTAACGCATTGTTACTGGTGATGAGACGTGGGTTTATGAGTTTGTCATGCAAACTAGTCAACAAGCTTCGGAATGGCGCCTTCCAACTGAACCCAAATTTAGATTAACGAAAACTAGCAAGTCTTTTCTTATAAACAGTATACACTTTTATAACAAGTTGCCAAAGTCAGTTATAGAACTGACCGATGGAAAGTTCAAAAACTACATCAAACGTGTCCTTATTAAAAAACCGGCCAAGTGCGAGTCGGACTCGCGCACGAAGGGTTCCGTACCATAATCGCGAAAAAACGGCAAAAAAATCACGTTTGTTGTATGGGAGCCCCACTAAAGTATTTATTTTATTCTGTTTTTAGTATTTGTTGTTATAGCGGCAACAGAAATACATCTCTCAAAATTTCAACAGTCTAGCTATATATACAGACAGACAGACAGACAGACAGAAGGACAGACGGACAGACGGACAGACGGACAGACGGACAGACGGACAGACGGACAGACGGACAGACGGACAGACGGACAGACGGACAGACGGACAGACGGACAGACGGACAGACGGACAGACGGACAGACGGACAGACGGACAGACGGACAGACGGACAGACGGACAGACGGACAGACGGACAGACGGACAGACGGACAGACGGACAGACGGACAGACGGACAGACGGACAGACGGACAGACGGACAGACGGACAGACGGACAGACGGACAGACGGACAGACGGACAGACGGACAGACGGACAGACGGACAGACGGACAGACGGACAGACGGACAGACGGACAGACGGACAGACGGACAGACGGACAGACGGACAGACGGACAGACGGACAGACGGACAGACGGACAGACGGACAGACGGACAGACGGACAGACGGACAGACGGACAGACGGACAGACGGACAGACGGACAGACGGACAGACGGACAGACGGACAGACGGACAGACGGACAGACGGACAGACGGACAGACGGACAGACGGACAGACGGACAGACGGACAGACGGACAGACGGACAGATGGACGGACGGACAGACGGACGGACGGACGGACGGACAGACGGACAGACGGACAGACGGACAGACAGACACTTTGGGTACGGAACCCTAAAAAGCATATTATAAAATCTAGGACTACGGTAAAGATAAAAAAATTGGCTTTAGCTCCTTCTGCGCATGCGGCTTCCCTGACTCATAAACGGCACAAATATGTGGATATCTCTAACTATTCTCAATCTCATTTTTTATTTTTTTTCCTTCTTTTAATTAGACTTTTTACAATGGTATTCAATCATCTTTATAGCCCTTTGCTAAGAATAGTTACAGCACTGATTGTTTTGTGAATGTGTGAACATTGTAGGCCTTCTAGATTTTTTTTTAATTTCTTATGACTTATTGTCGGGCCGACGTTGTCCCACATATCTAAGCACTAATGCTGTAACATGGAAATATTGTAAAAAACATTTCATTTTTTAAAAGAGTAACCGTGGAGTTTCTTGCCGGTTCTTCTCCATAGAAAACGACTAACCCGAACCGTTCACCTTTTGTCGACGTTTTTTTAGTGCCCATGTAGGCCTATGTGAAATAAAAAAATTGATTTAGGTTTTTGATTTTGAACCGAAACCGAAAAAACCACGCCAAAGTCGATCAAAACTCAATGTCATGTTGACTGTTTTCTTTGTCTATCGCGGTGTTGTGCACTCGGCATTCTTGCTGGAAGGTCAAACGGTAAATAAAGAATTTTATTTGAGCGTTATGTGGCGTTTTAGATAGCAAATTAGACGTAAAAGGCCGGATTTGTGAAAAGAAAATTCTTGAATTTTGCTCCACGTTAATGCGCCTTCGCACAAGGCCATCATTGTGAACGAATTTTTGACCAAAAGCTCAACAAATACCTATGAGCAACTACCTTATTCACCAGATATGGGCCTAGCAGACTTCATTCATTAACAGAGTAGTCAGATTGTCTTTGAAATTCCCTCATTTTTCCTATTACAACCAACTTGATTTTACGGTTTGGTACAGAACCCTCAATGTGCAAAGTTCGACTCGCACTTGACTGGTATTTTTCAATATGTTGTTTTTAATTTGATATTTGATGTGTTTTTATAATTTTAATTGTTGTAGAATATTAGGTTAGTTACTTTTTAGGGTTCCGTACCCAAGGGGTAAAAACGGGACCCTATTACTAAGACTTCGCGATCCGTCTGTCTGTCTGTCTGTCTGTCTGTCTGTCCGTCTGTCTCCAGGCTGTATCTCATAAACCGTGATAGCTAGACAGTTGAAATTTTCACAGATGATGTATTTCTGTTGCCGCTATAACAACAAATACTAAAAACAGTATAAAATCAATATTTAAGGGGGGCTCCCATACCACAAACGTGATATTTTTGCTCGATATTAATAACGGCAACTGGTAGACGCTTGAAATATTCACAGAATGTTTAGTTGTATATTCATTTCAAAAAATAATAATTATTAAAATAATATAAAATAAATTAAGGGGGGCTCCCATACAACAAACGTGATTTTTTTGCAGTATTTTGCGATAATGGTACGGAACCCTTCGTGTGCGAGTCTGTCTCGCACTTGGCCAGTTTTTTATGTTTATTCTGATTTTTGTGGGAAATGAGAGGACCAAATGTGTAACCAACCACGGTTACAAATTCGGTCGTAATATTGTAATTTTTGTAATGTGTCACTGTTTGTTATGCCTGAATAAAAAAAAATGCCTGGTCCGTATAATTGATCAGAGTCATAACAACAATCAGAGTATCCTGAGTACGTCACACACTGCAAACGTTTTGCCTGGATCTGTAGAGAATTGAGTACTGACGTGTGAATAGAAGCATTACCGCATCACTGTAGCACTGATACAGAACTTCGAGACTAGCAACGCCGGAAACGCGGAAACGTGGCTTTATTGATAACGAGCTGTTGCCCGCGGCTTCGCTCCCGTGGGCCACCCCACAGGACCCGTTTTCGGGATTAAAAAATAGCCTATGTTACTCAGGAATAACGTAGCTTTCTATTGGTGAAAGAATTTTTTAAATCGGTCCAGTAGTTTCGTAGCCTATTCGGTACAAACAAACAAACAAACAAACAAAAAAATCTTTCCTCTTTATAATATTAAGTATAGATAATAATATATGTATGATCCATTCTTGATCATAAAATATCGAAAATAGGTACGGCAGAAAATTTTGTTAGGTAGGTAATGATTTTGTGTGTTTCAGAGGATGTATTTCGCACGGATTGTTTGAATAAATACGAGTATGACGAACGTTGTGAAATTATTGTTAATTTCGGCAATCAATGTATATCAGGTATTTATTTTTTATCTTACTTATACATAATATACTAATTTTAATTGTATAATGTAAGTATAACAAAACAAGACACTAAGAAAGCATTATTGAAAATTCACCCTATAAAGGGGTGCATTATGAGATGTTTTTTTTTATGGAGGGTCGATATATTTGTCGATGGATACCACTTCGGGCTCACAACTTGTGTACTTAATAAAACTCTTACCATATAAGGATATACACGGACCTTATTGGTGGTATTCTTCTTCACCAAGGCCAAGTTCGTAATACTGTGGTACCCTTGAGGGTACAACAGTTAATAATACGCTATATTTTATCCTTAGGGTGTATTTGTATATATATAAAATATATATAAATAAATAAATTAATTAATTTTATATAATTTACGTCATTAAATTTTATCAAAACGCGCGTCTAACGACATTAGGCGCCTCTCGAAAGGTGACATTCAGAACATCAATACATATAATAAATCTTAAAAAAGTCGTTTTTGTACATCGAAAATATTTCTTAAAATAAATAATAGTTTAAAAAAACACGCTTTATTAGAATACCTAACTCAAAAATAGAAAATAATTTTCAATAAATTGAAATTAAGAATAAAATATTTTTATTTGTTAATCAAATTACACATACTATTCTTAATTTAAATTAATTGTTTTTTCAATACAGTTGTTAAACATGGCGTACTTTCAGAGGCTATAATTATGATTCGAAAATTAAATCTTATGCATAGGCATCTTTCTGTTACGCGGTCGTGACTTTAGTTTACGAGCTCGATCATTAGTTTTGCAGTTTAGTTTTAAATTTATAAGTCAATTTAAAAAGTTTAGTAGCAAAGAGTTTTCATACATAGAATAAAATGGGATAGATTTTATACGAGGAAAAATGAATGATTCTGTACGTTTTAGCATTGAACTCTCAAAAGTCTTTTTAATGGTTGTTTAATATATTTAATTACCAGTTTTAATTTAATTATTTTCATATCAACATTAGTCTAAAATCGAATAGGCTGTATAGACTGTTTTCGTTATAAAAAATGTCCAGTTGCAAAAACGCGCCTTTAGTTATAAGTCAATTTAAAAAAGTTTAGTAGCAAGGAGTTTTCATACATAGAATAAAATGGAATAGATTTTATACGAGGAAAAATTAATGATTCCGTACGTTTTAGCATTTAATTCTCAAAAGTCTTTTAAATGGTTGTTTAATATATTTAATTACCAGTTTCAATTTAATTATTTTCACATCAACATTTGTCAAAAATCGAATAGGCTTTGTAGGCTGTTTTCGTTGTAAAAAAAAATGTCCAGTTGCAAAAACGCGCGATCATTTTATTTTCTTGTGAATTAACAAATCTAATTCTTTGATTTGTTTTTACTATTTCCCACAACTGTATTGAAAAATATCGTGTGATACACGGGCGTGCAGGTTATTGCAAACGAGCTGTCATTAACAAGCCCGAGCCGAAGGCGAGGGTTTTTAATGACACGAGTTTTCTTTACTTTCCACCCTTGTATCACAATGTACTATTTTTAACTACTATTTGTTTTTCTATTAAAGCGTGTTTTAAACTATATTTTTTACTTTATTTAATACGTGTACTTGGCGCAAGGCACTACCGTATCTTCGGGTATAACTAAAAATTAACTCATGCGCACGCACCTTGGTACTTGGTACAAAGACAATACCTGGGTATCGGATATAAAAAAATCGCTAATCCTGAAGATCCTGGTTAAAATAGTAGGACAAACTATTTAAATTATTGCTTTGTTGGTTGTTGTTAAGTGTGCAAAGTTTCAAATTAAGCCAATATTTTGAAGGGGTTGAAAATCCCGTTCAAAGATTTCGTTACGTAGATACTTACATATCAAGCTAATAAAAGCGTATTAAAAATAGTCAGGGTGGTAAAAAATAACCAACATAACCTATTTCCCGCTATTTGGTATTTATGTCTGTTTAGTTGTGCACGCATCACGTAAAATGTAAGCAACCAAAGTAGATAACTTTTATACATGAAAATTGAGCGAAACTTGCATTGTTACTTAGTTTTACTTTCATCGCAATCGGTTTAATTTTTCAAAAGATAATGAATTTAAAGTGTTCAAGAAGTAAAATATCACGACACACGCAATTCAGATACTCGGACAGTTGAACTCTATATTCGATAAATGGCGTTGTGCATTTGCCGTAATTTTCTAAATGGCAACGTAAAGATCTACTCATGTGGTAAAGATTCTCCGCGGAAGAATGACCCTATGAAAAATTATGGTAATTAGGTAGGGTAGGGTAGGTAGCGCGAGTAGGGTAGGCGTAGTTGACGGGAGCGAAGTATGACTAGTCCTTACTTATCTCTTTTTTTACGTTCATACATCTAGATGTATGAACGTAAACGAAGTCAAAAGAGTTAAGTAAGGATCGTAGCATACTTTTACATCGACATACTCACAACTTGTATGTCGACCAAACGGTTCAGTAGAGTTGTGTACTTCTCGTGAATTCCACATAAATAAACCGTTTAGTCGATGGAGGTGCGCATACAATCGATCGTCGATTGTTATGTCACTTGTTTTAGGTACGGTATCTATATTTTTTCGTTTTGGCATCTACTTCCTAAAAGAAAGATATTTTCAATACAGTTGTTAAACATGGCGTACTTTCAGAGGCTATAATTATGATTCGAAAATTAAATCTTATGCATAGGCATCTTTCTGTTACGCGGTCGTGACTTTTGTTTACGAGCTCGATCATTACTTTTGCAGTTTAGTTTTAAATTTATAAGTCAATTTAAAAAGTTTAGTAGCAAAGAGTTTTCATACATAGAATAAAATGGGATAGATTTTATACGAGGAAAAATAAATGATTCCGTACGTTTTAGCATTGAACTCTCAAAAGTTTTTTAAATGGTTGTTTAATATATTTAAATAATTTAATTACCAGTTCTAATTTAATTATTTTCACATCAACATTTGTCTAAAATCGAATAGGTTTTCGTTGTAAAAATGTCCAGTTGCAAAAACGCGCCTTTAGTTATAAGTCAATTTAAAAAAGTTATCTGAAAAAAAAAATTGTCTGTATTTGAAGGGTTCTGTCAATAGTGCGTTGAAAATAAACGGAAAAATATTCACGGATCAATTCAGGCGACCTAGTATGGGAATGTGGGAAATAGTACGCCTTACCTTGTGATGATCGATGCCAGCACACGTGTGGCGGCGAGCTCGTGTTCTTCAACACCAAAATGGCGACGACGACTTTCTGATCATTCGGGATCCACACACTTCACACAAATGTTTTTATATCCACGAAGTGGGTTAATAGACACGGTTTACAAGGTTATCTGCAATCTAACTAATTAGATGCATCAGTCTCCAGCCATGTGGCTTGGAAAGCTGGCGGTTGGGACACGAAGCCCGGTTACGTTGAAGTTTCGCGTCGTTCTGGTGACTCGTCATCAAGGCGTACATGAAGGGAAAAGGAATAAGGAAGGAACGAGATAATTAGGATATCGATCGCCCGCGAAATCTCAAATGTTTGTCTTTGTTTTCGGTCATTGATTTATGACATTTACAAGAGATGGCGCTACCAAGTATGTCTCGAACGTTGGTGTTAGGCCCGTATTTAGGATGTGGAGATCCCGCTCATTGAGGAAAGAACTGTACGCCGCCCCGCGATGGTTTTCAAAAACACTTCCTCACCACTGGCTCCAGGCCTTTACGTCTCCTCACACCACGATGTTGTTTGTGTTCAATTTGTGTGTCTTGTATTGTGTTTCGGATAGGTAAGGTTCGATGTCCTGGTCACCCTCAAAATAGACCGATAGGACTCCAAAGCTAGGCTGACCCACCTTTAGCAAGGTAGCAGCAACATTCTCGGTCACAAGCTGGGGGTCGTGGATGACCTGCAGGTTGTTACCGAAAAAAACAATCGCTGCGTTAACTGGCTTTTGGTGGTTGAGGCTGCACTGGATGACTTGTGTGCCGAGGTTTTGTTTCATCACACCTGTTCTTCCTACGTAGGGCTCTTGAACAAGTGCTACTGAAATTCCCCTTGCCTGGGCCGCCAAGTGGAGTTCTTCTGTGGCCAGCTTGGTGCGGTGAAGATTTTCTTCGATGAACCTCAATCTTGAGGAGATTTGGGGGGTGACTGGTTGGTTTTTTGCTGTGTTTTTGTTGCCCTTAGCAATTTTGGTCGTTCATGAAGGGATTTTGCTTCGCATTTTTGACAACAAGCGCCGCGGGATAGACTGGTGATTATCCAACGTCTTAGAGAACTTGGATTACGCCGATGACCTATGCCTTCTCATAGTCATACCCACGCTGACATGCAAGCTAAATTTAAAGATTTAAGTCAGGAAGCGGCAGAAACGGGACTAAAAATAAACACCCGGAAGACCCAAGAGATGAGATCTGGTGTGAAGAATACTTCACCGTTTTTGATTGGCACAGAGGCAGTGGAACGCGTCCACAAGTTTACTTGCCTCGGGAGCGTCGTGTCAGAAACTGGAGGTAGTGAAGAGGACATTGCTTCAAGGATCGCCAAAGCACGAGCTACCTTCGCGCAGCTGTGACGTGTTTGGCAATCGCGGAAACTATTAAATTCAAATAAGAACTATTAAATTCAAAATCATCGGGTGAAATTTCAAATCCGTGCTGCTTTACAGGTGCAAAACGTGGAAGGTCACAAAAGACATATCACGATCCAAGTCGACGTCAACCGCTGTCTTCGTCGCATACACGGCATTTACTGGCCCAAGACCATCACCAATGTAGAGCTGTTGAAGCAATGCCACGAGAGCAGGATCGACCACCAAAACAAGCGTCGCAAATGGAGTTGGATTGGCCACACCTAGATACCTAAATTGCAGTAACAATTTACTGAAGACTATTAAATGCAATTTTGACCAAAAAGAACTCTTGAAGACCATTGGGAACCCCAAAGGAACTTGGGACGTCATAAAAACTATCAGCTACAAGAACAGAAGAACTAAAAGACACCTCACCCATAAGTAAGTCAGGAGAACTCATTAATATGTTCAGTGATCCAAACTCCTCTGTCAATGCTTTAAATAAGTATTTTGGAAACGGATTTTGCCAGGCAGGTTGCACAGGGTTAGCGTGTAATTCAGGCAAACTCTGAATTTGATAGATTAATAAATCCTCAAGGTAACTCATTCGTATTATTTGAATCGAATTTCTCATAAATAGAAAATATAATTATAGAATTAAAACATAATTGTGCAATAAGTCACGATGGAATACCAGCCTCATTTGTTAAGTCGGCCAGACATGTATTTGTTCAAGCAATAACGCATGTCTGTAATTTATGCATCTTAAAAGAGATTTTCTCCGACACTTTTAAGAAGGCATTAGTTACACCGGTATTTAAGGGTGGGGATGGTGACCGTGTCGAGAACTATAGGTCTATATCTGTACTTACCACAGTATCCAAAATTATGGAGAAGGTCCAGAACAAAATATTGTTTAGCTATCTTGAATGCAACAACATAATTGCGCCAAACTAATACGGTTTTAGGAGAGGCGTATTAACGGAGGATGCTGTCAGTTCTTGAACTTGATCAAGAACTGACAAGCCACATTGTTAGGAATCTTGATTCTAAGACTAAAACTATAAGTATATTTCTTGATTTATCCAATGCTTTCGACGCGGTCTCTACTCCGATCCTTCTACGTGCTTTAGAAAGTTTGGCAATAAAAGACTTCGCTCTAAACCTCCTCCGTGACTATCTAACAAACCGTAACCAAGTTAAGGTATACTGCTATCCCAGTAGTGATGTGAATCTAACATTTGGCGTACCACAGGGCAGCGTGCTGGTCCCACCCCTTTTCTTCTATTTGTAAACAGTTTGGGTCAGCTGTCAATCCCAAACTGCAAGATACTCGTATGTGCAGACGACACTGCGCTTATCATAAGTTTGAGTGTTCATTTCAGAAGTTAAAAAACGAAGAAAGGAAACCAGAATCACTGACTGCCGAAATTGAAGTTATTTTTCACTTTGTAGTGTTTTTATTTGAAAGTCGATTGAGTCTTTAACTTTACAAGTAAAAAATATTCACATACGTATCCAATAATAAAATAAATAGTCAAGTATGTCATGATACATAAGTATGCTTATTTTTAAATACGGCTAGCTGTTTAGAAGGGGTGTTCATTTTAAAATCTGCTAAAGTGGTAGGTAAGTTTGCCCCATAAACCGTTGATTTAGGTACAAATTAACAGTTGGTAATTACAATAATCTGCTCTGTGATCTTAATGTGCATTGTTTTATAGAGGCACACACACAGATAGGATGGATAGACCCAACGGGATATAGAATCCTTACGTATAATAAGACAAGTTATACCAGGAGTTTCAGTAAATCGGACAATGGCAGCATGCTATGTTGTTTATATTACCAGATTCAGGAGATCGAACATATAAAGTACGTAAAACGATCTGTCGAAAACATTAATGTACTGATATATAAGGAACCAGTAAATCAGGGTAATGCAAAGGGTAAGTGTGATATATAACATTTAGCCCATTGTGCTAAACAAAACTAAGATAAGGCTACGAGCAGGTCGGGACAACTCCGTAGATATGTTACCGGCCAAATACGATTCCAGGCTGAACTAGTTTGTAACCTAGGCAGAACCGGTTTATTCTATGCCTGTCAGGACTATCTAGTTTGGCCTTAATACTTAGTTAGCTAGTTTGGCCCAGGCTAAACTGATCGTTACAAGTGACAAAATGGGGCAGCGGATTTAATTTTAGGTCATCTTTTATATGCAGTTGCACTGTTAATAACTCTGTCTTTTTTTAGATAGCAGCTCGTCTGAGAAAAACTCTTTATCGTCTACTACTACTAGCACTGATGGTAATTCTCAAAGTAAGAGTACAACTGGTCATCTTTCCCAGCCAGTTACAACAAGCCGGCCGTTCACTTTTCAGCATACTTCGACGCACAAGACACCTTCAGAGAATCCTCAGACTTTGAACAAGACAGAGCCGCCAAACGATCCCCATGACCCGCAGAAGACGGCACAGCTGACCGACTCGCCTCATCCATCAGATAAAACTAACTATTATATCGCAATAGCCTCAGTGGCGGTAATCATCCTTGTCATATCGCTGATATATGTGATAGTCAAAAAGTGCAGCCGGAAGACATTGGATCCTGAGGAAACGCTTGAGTTGGAAACTTATGTAAGTTCATAAATTTCAACAGTGTTTATGTTAAACATTCACTCTTGCCTTAAAGATTCTCTTCCTGCATGTTGAATTACTTCTAGTTGAAGTATGCTAAAACATAGACCACATCTTCGCTTAACATTAGATACCTTATTCCGTGTTTTTTAACGTACTTGATCGCGTTAACGTAAACGTTCTGAAATGTCAATTTGTACTTACAAAAGCAGTTTTCCCTTACTTTCACCAGACGGCACTTATCCAGTTTCAATACAAATTGTGTCAAAGTGATCGCGAATGCGTTAAAACTTGCACTAAATCCTCAAATCAAATCAAATCAAATCAAATAATTTATTTGCATAATACATGTTAAAAAGGTGTTACAGGTAAAAAAAGTACATTGTATTATAACCTAATAAGGTGTGCAAATTATAGTTAGGTACAATACATTTTAAAATGGAGTTACAATAGAAAAATAGAAATGTCAAATTAAAAAATGTCAAAATAAAAAATGAAAAACATTGAATTTAAAATATGTCAAATTATTATACATAACTCAAATCAAACAATAAAAAAAATATAAAAATCAAATAATCAATAATAAATAATAATAATCAGTCATTTTTCATTTAAATAATCATTAATTGAATAATAACATTTTGCAACTAGGAATTCATGCAAACATAATTTGAAATGGTACATTTTGTGTAGGTCTCTGATACTTTCTGGCAACTTATTGTATATTTTGGGTGCCATGCCCAAAATGTTTTTACTAAATACTGCTTTTTTATGGCTTGTTACGCATATTTTATTTTTGTGTCGTGTGCTTCTTGGATGGGTATAAAGATGTAGATTTGCTTTGACAAAGATTGCCACTTCATATATATAAAGACATGGGAATGTTAATAATTGTAACTCTTGAAAATGTGGCTTACAGCTTTCTGTGCGTTGTATGCCACAAATTGCCCTTATGCATTGTTTCTGGGCTTTGAACGCCATTTCTTTGTCTGGCGAGTTACCCCAAAATACAAGTCCGTAGCGTAAAGTAGATGCAACATACCCGTGATACGCCATTAATAATGTTGCACGATTTGAAACTTTCCTTAGGTTATGGAGAGCATAGGAATACTGGCTAAGCTTTTTGCATGTATTTTCAACATGTGTTTTCCAGCTCATGTTTTTATCTATCCAAATACCTAAAAATTTGGTGTGTTCTGTTTCACTGACTGTTTTGTCACCGTAACGAATATCCGGTTTTTTATTGTTTGTTTGTTGTTCAAATGAAATGTAATTTGTTTTTACAAAATTTATTTTTAAGTTGTTTTCAGTTAGCCAAGTTATTATATCACAAAGTTGTCGTTTATTTCCTTTTCAAATGTCACATCATCTTTACTTTTGATTAGTATTGTGCTATCGTCGGCGAATAAAATCATTGGATTATTAATAGTCTTAGGCATGTCATTAATATATATAATGAATAACAATGGAGCAAGAACACTGCCCTGTGGCACACCAAATATGCATTTTCTATGTGTAGAGACAAACGTCTTTTCAGTTCTTGTATAGGGGCAGATTTTATTTATATATGTTATTTGTTCTCTATTAGTTAGATATGACTTGATAAGTTCAAGGACATTGCCTCTAATTCCATATTTTTCCAGCTTGTTTATTAGTATTTTATGGTTAACGCAGTCAAATGCCTTTGACATGTCCATAAATAATGCAACTACTGGCGTTCTGGTATCAACGTTAGTTAGAATATGTTCAACCAGTTTGTAAATGGCAGAGTCAATGTTTTTATTTTTTCTGAAACCATATTGTTCACTAACCAAGATTTTGTTAGTTTCTAGATATGCATATAAGCTGTTATGTATTACTTTTTCAAAATTTTTTACGAATACTGGAATGAGCGCGATTGGTCTGTAGTTGCTAGGATCTTGCTTATCGCCTTTTTTATGTAATGGTTTAATTACAGATATTTTCAATTTATCTGGGAATATGCCTGTTTCAATGCTACCATTGATAATATGGCTGAGTATTGGCGCAATGATAGGAGATGTGGCTTTTATTACCTCGGTGGTTATGTCGTCATATCCAGAGCTTTTAGTATTTTTCAGGGAATTAATAATTTTAAATATGTCAAAGGGTACTGTGGGTGTCATAAATATTGAATTAGGATGAGAATTTATTGTTGATTTATTATTAAGATTAATGTCACTTTGAGATTCAATTTGGTCTATAAAATAATTATTTAATGATTCTGCTATTTGTTCAGGATTATTTATAATTTTGCTGTCAACTTTTATGCTATCTATAGTTTGTTTAGGGTAATTTGATTTCTGCTTATTAATTATGCTCCATGTAGCTTTGCTTTTGTTTTCAGCAGTATTTATAAAATGATGGTTTTGCGTTTTTTGTGTCTGTTTGATTATGTGTTTTAATCTTTTAGTATACGTTTTAAATTTATTTTTATTGTCTAGGTTTGGTGACTTTCTATATTCCCATAGCATGTCTCTTTTACGTTTCGAACATTTTTTCAGTCACGTTGTGATCCACTTTGGCTTTTTAATTACCGAAAGTTTTATTTTGTTAATTGGGAAACATAGGTCATAGAACAATTTAAATAGATCGTGAAACTCATTAAATGCTTTATTTGGATCTGAGCATTTATATGCATCATGAAATGATAAACTTTGCAGGCATTCTCTAAACTTGCTAATATTTTCAACACTATAGTCACGTTTGTATATAAACCAATGATGGAATGTGCAGGTTTTTTTGACACGACATTTTAGCAGTTGGGCTGTATGGTCTGATATTGCTAATTCTTTGACCTCGCAGCTACTTCCTCTAATATTATGAATGATGTTGTCAATGCAGGTCCCGCTACACATACGTGTTGGAGATCACGTCCCCAGAATCAGATTATAACTACGCAGTATATTTTGAAAAGTAATAGACCTTTTACTATTTTTGCAGATATCTATGTTAAAATCTCCACATATTATAATCCTACTGTTACGTTTTAAACATATTTCGTTTAACATCAAATCTAAATTGTTAAAAAACATTGATACTTTATCCTTACTGTGATTTGGCGGTCTATAGATACAAATAATGATGATGGGATGGGCAGTAAGTTTTATCGCACTGCATTCAATATGGTTAGATAAGGCCCATTTATTTACATTAATGGTTTCAAATTGATGTGTGTTTTTTACTAGAATGCACGAGCCCCCGTTTCTATCTTGCCTAGCGTAACATGCTGCTAGTGAGTAGTTAGAAATATGTAGGTGTTCCTGGTCATCTGTTTTCATGTTGTGTTCGGTTATGCATAAGATATCTATTGATTTACCCGCATCTGCAAGTTCATTCAGATGTGTACTCAATAGATCCGACTTATTTATTAGGCCATTGACATTTTGGTGCATTACAAATATATGGTTATACACGAAAAAAATGTGTGTCACTATCTTGATTTAGTGTGGATTGCAAATTTGGTGATTGTGAGTTTGTAGGTTGTTCGCGCCGTTTCGTTGGCGCTTCTTTATTTTAGGTATAGTTTTATTCTACCCGCTTTTTACTTTATATTTTTAATTTTTCGCTGCTTGGTTTTGTACTGAGGTAGAATATGACCGACATCGCCGCCGCGTGGTCGTGTCTGTGCCGCTTTTTCTGTTTATCCACAATTTTGGATTAAAACCGCCCCTTGAGGTTGTTTCGTGCCGTACACAACCCTCATATCGTCCTCATCGTCAAGAAGACCGAGAAGAGCGCACCAAGGTCGCAGCAGCACTGGCACTTAGATCGAGGCCCCGAGCTGGACTGCCCACCGTGGTGCTAAGGTTAGTCAATTTTCTATCCTTAGTTGCGAAATCAGCAGCCTTTCTCAATCTTGTGTTCTTTCCCCCTTTCTTAATTAAATAAAACCTATGGAGATACAACCACTAGCCAGCTAGTACCCACCCGCGCCATCATTTTTTTTGGCCTTCGAGCCGCACCTTACATTATTTCTCGGCCTTTATCCGAGTATCACATTTTTATATCCCGCTATTTGTGTTTCCGCTTAGTTTTCAAAACTAGTACCTATTTTTTCCGCTTAGTTTTAAAACTATTTTTTCTTACCGCTTAGTTACGGAGGTAATTTACCTGCTGTAATTACCTACCCGCTATAATTTAATTTATCATTTATCGTGTTCCATTTCTTAACGGACAAATTGCATTACTTTTAGTAATTACCTAAACATATTTATATTGCATTTTGTCAAAAGTCTTTAAGCTAATTAACGACGGTACGTATATAAGAACGTGTTATCACCGGCCGTTCCGTTCCGAGCGTTCCTTTGTTCTCGAAGTCTATGTTGCAGTCAGTAACGCTGTTTCGGGTATTTTATAACTTGAATATTTTTTAACAAAATCTCATCATGCCTGCGAGTTCTACGGAAGGAGATAAGCTTAATTTAACCATTAAAAGGCTCGTAGGGAAACGCGATGAAGTTTATGCTAGGCTTCAGAGAATTTATGACTCAAGATATGAAATGATTTCGGACCCTAGTAAGGTGGAGAATTTTCTATGTAGTATGGTCTCCATTGATACTATGCGCGACGAATTCATAAAAATTGTCGATGAATTTAATACGTTGAATTTGATGTTGGATCCAGATTTCATACCTAACTATCAAAGTTTGTCTACATTTGAGGACTTATACTGTCGTTGCAAATATGAAGCCAACAAAATTGTTGCTGGCCGGGATATACCCAAAGTTGAAAAATCGTCTTCCAGTAACAGTTATAAAAAATCAAATTTGAATCTGCCCAAATTAGAGTTAGTCAGTTTTTCCGGTTTACCCGCAAATTGGTCGACTTTTTATGAAACATTTAGGACTACTATACACGAGAATACTGATCTTACTAATAACGAACGTATTCAATATTTGATGGGACAGTTATCGGGCCGGGCACTTTCTACTGTGTCAGGAATTACACCAAACGCTGACAATTATACTTTGATATGGACCACGCTGGTCAACAAATATGAAGACAAACGTTATTTAGCCACCGCGTATTTGGATCAAATGTTTGAATTCAAATCTTTTTCCGTTGCTAACACTAAGAATTTAGACTCGTTTTTAGAACATTTTGCGTCTGCCGTGTCGAGTTTAAAAACGTTAAAACTTAGCAACTTGTCCGATTTTATTCTTCTTTATTTCGCTTTAAAGAAAATAGACCCGGAGACCGCTCGCGCTTTTGAAATGTTTAAGCGAGAGACTGCTTTGCCTAGCTACGACGACTTGATCACTTTTCTGCGTGAACAATCGAAAATATTAGACCGCACTTCGGCAAACGCTACGACGAAACGCGTCGGTACCGACATGAACAAAAATGTTTCTAAGTCTACCCACTCCTTTGTAGGTACTAGCGCGCCGGTGCAGATGAAGGATAAAAATAAATCTTGTCCGTTTTGCGAGTTGGAAAATCATTTCAACTTGTTTAAATGTTTTAAATATCAAAAATTACCGCTGGATGATAAATTTAATTTTATTAAAACTCGAAATGGATGCACGAACTGCCTCAGTTTGTCCCATAATAACGTAGCTTGTAAGTCGGAAGTACGTTGCCGCTATTGCAATTGTAGGCACCACTCGCTGTTATGTAGAAAACAACAGCTGACTCCTCCTGCGCCCGGCGTAGCGCCCGCGCATAATAATGTTATTCCGCCGGCGCCGACATCTACCGCCCCGCAGGTACATGTTGCCTTATCAGCACTATCGATGCCTCCTCCGCTACAAAATAACATTTCGTTGTGCAATTTTAATAACCGTCGAGATAATAATATTACCTGTCTTTTAGGCACGGTTCAAGTTTTAATACCTGACTCTGCGGGTGTGTTGCACAATGTTCGCGCGCTTATTGATCCCGGATCACAAAACAATTTTATTACAACGACATGCTTAGCAAAACTTAACGTAAATTTTAATCGAATAACGCGTGCTGTTGTAAAGGGGATCGGTTCATCGCCTAATCCGATTAAGGGTTCCGTCAGCGTAAATTTGTTTTCGAACGATAAAAATATTTTACTCACGCTGGACTCTTACGTCATTGATAAAATTACGGATAATTTGCCTTCTGCTCGTATCGAGCCCGCTTCGCTCGGTTATTTAAACCACGTTCAGTTAGCAGACAGTAGCTTCCATTCACCTGGGGAAATTGACATCCTCATCGGTGCACCGCAGTTTGCCGAAATTTTACTCTCGGGACGCGTAAATGGTCCGCCCGGGTTACCTACCGGTATACAAACGATTTTTGGTTACATAATCGTAGGAAATTGTCCTATTAGTAATCCTTCTACTGAGTTCGTTTCTTTGTGCTCGTTTGTACAGAATGAACCTCCGTTATCAAATATGCTAGAAAGGTTCTGGCAGCTCGAAGAAGTAGCGCCCGAGCGCCCGCTGAACGCCGCATCTAGGGAGTGCGAGAAGCTGTTTGTCTCAAGCGTGTCACGTGATGACACAGGACGTTATAGTGTAGCGTTACCTTTTGCGCGCGACCCTTCTGAGCTCGGTGATTCATACAAAACTGCTATGCGTCGTTATATGTACTTGGAGCGTAAGTTAACAGCTTCCCCAGAGTTGCGTTTGGAATATGACGCGATTATTAAGGAATACCTATCGAAGGGTTATATCTCGTTACTTGATGATGCTGGTTCGCTACCTACGGGTTTTTATATACCACATCATGCCGTTGTTAGGCAAGATAAAGTAACTACAAAGGTGCGAATGGTTATGGACGCCAGCGCCAAAACTGATTCAGGTAAATCACTCAATGATTTGTTATATCAGGGTGAGAATTTACAAAACGATTTGTTTTTAATTTTACTCGATTTCCGCTTATATCCCGTGGCTTTTACCAGTGACATACATCAGATGTTTTTACAGGTTTTAGTTAACGAGGATCACAGAATGTTTCAAAAATTTTTATACCGCTTTGATAGTACTTTACCGCTTGATACCTATCAATTTAACCGCGTTTGCTTTGGATTGCGCTGTAGTCCTTTCCTCGCCATGCGAGTTTTAAGACAACTTTGTGATGACGTACGCGCATCTTACCCGCGCGCCGCAGATGTTGTTGTGCATAATTGTTACATGGACGATATTTGTTACTCCGTTCCCACCGTCCAGGACTCGTTACGGCTCAGAGATGAGCTGTTAGGATTGTTTACGGCCGGGGGCTTTAGCCTTATGAAATGGTCCAGTAACTCAGCAGAGTTACTCGAATCATTGCCTGATACCCACCGCTATTCTTCAAAAGTAAATTTCGATGAGCCTAATCAAAGTCTAAAGGTTCTTGGCCTTGAATGGTCTCCTACCACAGATGTTTTTTCCTTTTCTGTCGCTCTTGACAACCGTCCATGTACCAAACGCAACATCTTATCGGTTATTGCTCGCCAGTTTGATGTTTTAGGTTTAATCGCGCCAACTATTCTTTACGCGAAATTAATCTTACAGAAGCTCTTTGTTCTCAAGCTGGATTGGGACGACAAGCCGCCCCAGAATGTAATGGTTCTCTGGGAGAATTATCTTCGCGAACTGCCCGCATTACGGGACTTAAAGATAAACCGTCATCTTGAGGTGTTTAGGAATGACCTCGTCACTATTATCGCATTTTCCGACGCGAGTGAACGAGCATACGGAGCCGCCGTATATGTTAAAGTTCAACAAGATCCCCACTCTCCAGCGGTTGTCAACCTGGTGTGCGCGAAATCCAAAGTCGCTCCTCTCAAAACGATATCGGTTGCCAGACTTGAGCTCTGTGGCATTTTACTTATGTCTAAACTAGTGCAACGAGTTATGAACACTTATAAACCGCGTCATAATATTGAAAATATATTTTGTTTCACCGACTCAATGGTCGCATTATATTGGATTCATTCGGATCCTCAAACTTTGAAAACATTCGTCGCAACGCGTGTTACAAAAATATTAGATTGCCTTCCCGCGGAACATTTCTTTCACGTTCCCGGTACCGACAACCCTAGCGACTGCTTATCGCGAGGTTTGTCTCCGAAGCAATTGTTGTCGCACCCGATGTGGTTCAGTGGACCATCATGGCTTCAACAGAGCGTCGACACGTGGCCTGTTACCTCTGTCGACACTAGTGCCATCGATGTACGGTTGCCGGAAACCAAAGTGGTTTCATTACCGGTTGTAGCAGATGTAGGTGTAGACCCGCATCCACTTCTTGCATTGTCGCATCGCGTATCTAAGTGGACAGTGCTACTTCATTCCGTTATCTACGTTTACAAGTTTTTAGGTAAACTGCCGCGATCTAAATCTATTACTGCATCGGATGTGATTTTTGCTGAAAAGATCTTAATTACCGCTTTACAAGAATTTTACTTTTCTGACGAAATTGCACGTTTAAGAGCAAACAAAAATTGTCGCACAGCGTTAAGACGCCTCTCCCCCTTTATTGATAGTGAGGGCTTATTGAGAGTCGGAGGTCGACTCCGTAACGCTGATTTGACCGATGAACAGCGGCATCCTTTGCTGCTGCCGCATAAAGACCGCATCACCGATTTGATCGTGTCGCACTATCATCGCCGCAACTGTCATACTGGTCCGGTGGCTCTTATGTCAATTTTGCGGCAAAGTTATTGGATACTGTCTTGTCGTAATGTCGTACGTCGTATCGTGCATAAATGCAATTTCTGTTTCCGCGCTAAACCCAAGGCCGTGCATCCCTTCATGGGGGACTTACCCGCGTGCCGCGTAACTGAAGCTAAAGCCTTTACACGCACGGCTGTTGATTACGCGGGTCCTATTAGTATTATCCCGCAACGTAAACGTGGCGTTCGTTCTATTAAGGCATATCTATGCATTTTCGTGTGCTTAGTCACTCGCGCTGTTCATGTCGAGTTGACTACCGATCTTAGTACGAGTACATTTCTCTCAGCGTTTAAACGTTTTCTAGCCAGACGGGGTGCTGTGCAAACTATGTACTCTGACGCAGGAACCGTCTTCGTCGGTGCGAAGAACGCTCTTTCGGACATCTACGCTCTAGTCAATTCTGATGAGTATAAAACCGCGTTCTCTACCGAGTTGGCTGAACATAAAATAACGTGGAAAATCAATCCGCCGCGCACTCCACATTTCGGTGGACATTACGAGATATTTGTTAAGGGCTTCAAAACTCATTTATATAGGGTTATAGGTTCTCAATTGCTGACCTACGAAGAGATGTTAACTGTTTTAACACAAATTGAATGCGTTTTGAATTCGCGTCCGCTCACGCCCCTTAGCGAAGATCCCTCTGAGCTAAGCGCATTGACTCCATCGCACTTCCTGATGTCTACGCCGCTAAAGAGTTTACCCGCTTGCGAAGCTACCGGTGATGACACTAGTTTAAAGAAACGATACGCTTTATTAGATCAATTGGTGCAATCATTCGCAAAACGATGGAAACGTGAATATCTTCACCTTTTGCAATCCAGAGGGAAATGGAACACTCATTCAGATCCTATAAAGATAGGTAGCGTCGTGGTTGTAGTTACTGATAACGTTGGACCTCTATCTTGGCCATTAGGTATAATTCTTGAAACCTATCCCGGCAAAGACGGGATCAGTAGAGTCGCTCTTGTTAAGACGGCGACAGGGATCTATAAGAGACCTGCCGTCCGCCTCTGCCCTCTACCTTCGCAATAGCGCCTCTCCCGCTCCCCGGCTTATAGTTTAGTGTATTTTTAAAACCGATGGTTTTAAGGCCGGGGGCATGTTCGCGCCGTTTCGTTGGCGCTTCTTTATTTTAGGTATAGTTTTATTCTACCCGCTTTTTACTTTATATTTTTAATTTTTCGCTGCTTGGTTTTGTACTGAGGTAGAATATGACCGACATCGCCGCCGCGTGGTCGTGTCTGTGCCGCTTTTTCTGTTTATCCACAATTTTGGATTAAAACCGCCCCTTGAGGTTGTTTCGTGCCGTACACAACCCTCATATCGTCCTCATCGTCAAGAAGACCGAGAAGAGCGCACCAAGGTCGCAGCAGCACTGGCACTTAGATCGAGGCCCCGAGCTGGACTGCCCACCGTGGTGCTAAGGTTAGTCAATTTTCTATCCTTAGTTGCGAAATCAGCAGCCTTTCTCAATCTTGTGTTCTTTCCCCCTTTCTTAATTAAATAAAACCTATGGAGATACAACCACTAGCCAGCTAGTACCCACCCGCGCCATCATAGGTATATACATTTTTTCCGAGTGGGAACACTCTGCCTCAAAATTGACATTGTTTGGGCTGTATATTGCCTTATTAAGATCTTGTAAATCTGATACTACAACTTTCGTGCCATAGCTATTCAGTGTACCTGAGCGTTGATTATACATGTCATATTTATAAGAAAGATTTAGGTTGGAGTCCAGTACATACGCGTAGTTATATGCCTGTGTATCCATATATAAAAGATTATTAAAAGCTTCTATTCTACTATTGTACAGAGTATTGCTATAATTTTGTTGTTGTACATAATAAGTATTATTACATTGAAATTTAAATTTATATGTCGGTAGACAAATAATAATATTGGTGTGAGTTAGTGTTATTAATTTTTCTCGAATAAACATGGTTAGTTCTACATAGTTTTGAGTTTTTCGGAAATCTTCTTCTCCAATGAAAATAATACAATAATCCTTACTTGTAAAGTTTTGAACTTTAACATCAATTGTCTCTAATACTTGCTTCAGTCCACATTTAGGTTTCCGATAGTGGCAAATGTCGTAGTTTCGTAGGTTGGTTTCTTCTGCAACGGTGTACAATTTATTTGATGTTTCACTGCTTAATAAGCATATTTTAGGTTTAGCCAAAGTAGTAGTAGTAGTCTGCTTGCTGTAGGTTATGCATGGTGATGTCACTCGGGCAGCATTACAAGCAGCCTGAGCAGGACCAAATTTTATCGGTGAATCCAAGAGCTCAAATTTATTTTGCTTGCTATCCAATAATTTTTGTTTCTGCTGGTCATTAGACGTACGGCGAGGTGTCGTAATTTTTTTGCTTTTCTTAGGTGTACTCAATTCGCTTATTAACTTTTTCGTCGCTTTATTAACAATTTCATGCTTATTTATTATGTCGTTAATCGTTTTTTTGAGTTCCGTGTTCTCTATAGACAAATTGTTTATTTCTTCGTGCGCTGTACATAATTCTGACTGTAATTCCTCTATTTTTAGCTTCAACTTTCGTATTTCATCGTTGTCTTCGACTGATATGTTAGGTAAGCTGTTGGTGCTGCCATCTATTGTAGAATTGCCAGATTCAACCTCTGTTAATGTTTCTGACACTGTGCGAGTGCGGTTCCTTCGAAAGGTTATATTTTCAAAGAAGCTCATACTCATGTTCATTAATAACTACCAACCTATTCTATAATATTCGTAATGTTGGGTACTATTGTTCAAACAAACGTTGTTGTCACACAGTTATTAGTGCGTTTACGTCAACAGAATTTAAAATTATTAAATTGACCTTATTCTCCAATTTTTTAAATCAACAAACATTCCCAAAAAGACAAATGTATGCGGTGGATTCGAACTCAAGTCATACGACGTACGTAATTAGATACGTGGCTTAACCATTTAGCCAAAGTGATAGTTACTTGCTATGTCGAAATTCTTGATCATTAGGCTCGTCCGAACAAAAATATCGTTAAAAAGCCGGTTGGTTTTCAAACGATTCGAATATTTTTTCACTTGTCACTTTCACAATTATAAGTATTTTGGTTGCTTTTTAGGGTTCCGTACCCAAAGGGTAAAAACGGGACCCTATTACTGAGACTTCGCTGTCCGTCTGTCTGTCTGTCTGTCTGTCTGTCTGTCTGTCACCAGGCTGTATCTCATGAACCGTGATAGTTAGACAGTTGAAATTTTCACAGATGATGTATTCCTGTTGCCGCTATAACAACAAATACTAAAAACAGGATAAAATTAATATTTAAGGGGGGCTCCCATACAACAAACGTGATATTTTTGCCGTATTTTGCTCGATATTAATAACGGCAACAGGTAGACGCTTGAAATATTCACAGAATATTTAGTTGTATATTCTCTTCAAAAAATAATAATTATTAAATTAAAATAAAATAAATTAAGGGGGGCTCCCATACAACAAACGTGATTTTTTTGCAGTGTTTTGCGATAATGGTACGGAACCCTTCGTGTGCGAGTCCGACTCGCAATTGGCCGGTTTTTTTATATTTATGGATGTCACACAGTTCTTAACTTTTTATGCAGCAGTGTTTGTTGCCACTAAGTGTTTATTATCACTCACAAAACTAGTTTTGCTATAATATTGTGTCCACATTTATCTGATACATTTAATGAGTTAACAGTGAGTACTTAGTAAAGATAATATTTTCACACATTTATTGCAGTGTTTTATTCACTTTTATGATAGAATTGAGTAATATATAGTTAATTAAGTAATTTTAAAGAATTTTAATACGGGAGCACTATGTATACATGACAGCTGACAGCTGACGTCTGTCTGACGTCCCTCTGGTGAGATAATGGTCAAACGCAAGTCTATGAATAATAAAATAAAAAAACGAAAATGGCAAAGAAACACATCAAAATGATTATCATTATACACCAAACATAATCACCCACGATTTATGTTTATGCCATATAAGTTTTAAATTTTTTACCGACTTTAAAAAAAAGGAGGTTCTTAGATTGACCTGTATGTTTGTATGTATATATGCTTGTCCGCGATTTTCTCGCGTTTGGTTGAACCGATCTTGATGCGGTTTTTAGAAAAGTATTTGTTATATTCTGTAGAAGGTTTTGGTATACAACAAATGGATACCCCTTGACGTCGTCTGCACCCATCCATTATATGTATGTATGTTTGTATTTGTGTTTGTATGCATGTTTATATGTATATTTGTATGTATGCATCGCTTGTATACGCGCTTGCAGACTACCGGAAAATGTCGGCGAAGGTTCAACGTCTGTGTCGCTGGGACTATAATGACTACCTGAATTCAGTTTGTCAGGATATAGAAAGCCATGCGCAAAAATTTCAGACAAGGGATCTCTTCCAGAAAATCAAAAGTATCACTCGAGAATTCAAGCCGAAAACATGGGCCATAGAAAGTGAAGAGGGAAGACTGTTGACCGAGATAGACCAAGTTACAGAAAGATGGAGATCATACTGTGAAAACCTATATGCTGACTCTGCATCACGAGCTCCAAGTAACCCGATTGCAGACAGGCAACGCATGGAACCCGAAATCCTCGAATCTGAAATCCGAAGTGCACTGCACAAGCTCAAGTCAAACAAATCAGCCGGTAGAGACAACATTTTTGCTGAAGAGCTTAAGCACGTAGGGGATCTAGGGATAAAGATAATGCTTGACCTGTGCAATCAAGTCTGGCAAACTGGCAATTGGTGTACTGACTGGAAAGAGTCCCTGCTAATTCCTCTGCACAAGAAAGGCTCCACGAGAACATGCGGGAATTACCGGACAGTTGCACTTATCTCTCATGCCAGCAAGATAATGCTTTATGTAATCAACAGCCGACTGCAATCGTATCTTCAGTGGCAGATACCCAGTGAACAAGCGGGTTTTGTGAAAGGTCGAGGCACAAAAGAACAAATTGTTAATGTGAGGCAAATAATTGAGAAAAGCCGAGAGTTCAACATGCCGATATTAATGTGTTTCATCGATTACTCGAAGGCATTTGATTGCGTCAGATAGGACTGACTGTGGACCATATTACAAGAGATGGGCGTACCTCAACACCTAGTCTCCTTGATTGCTAATCTGTACCAAGACGGGGTATCCATGGTAAGGGTTAATGACGTCATCTCAGGCCCTTTCAAGCCAGAAAAAGGAGTAAGACAGGGGTGTATTCTTTCTCCTATTCTCTTTAATATATATGGTGAATACATAATGAGGAAAGCCTTAGAAGAATGGGAGGGAGGCGTATCTGTCGGGGGAATAAAGATCAGCAACCTGAGATATGCGGATGACACTACACTCTTTGCAGCTTCAGAAAAGGAGCTAGCTGATCTATTTCGCAGAGTAGAATATGAGAGTGGACTGGTTGGACTCACCATTAATAAGTCGAAGACAAAAGTCATGCTTATCGACAGAACCGGTCAA
Organism: Anorthoa munda; assembly: GCA_945859665.1. Classification (NCBI taxonomy): domain Eukaryota; kingdom Metazoa; phylum Arthropoda; class Insecta; order Lepidoptera; family Noctuidae; genus Anorthoa; species Anorthoa munda. Next base: position 6,925,147 of record OX243917.1, on the reverse strand, counting down.
CTCTCTAGAACGAATGAACTTGCGGACCTAGAATTTGTCAGCGAATTTATATACCTCGGATCGTTACTAACGGACCAGGGAGGAAGCGAAAGAGAGATCAGGAGAAGGACTCAAATGGCCAAAGCTGCGATGAGTAAGCTGACACGTATATGGCAGGACAGAAAGGTCTCCAATGTCACCAAGATGAGACTAGTCCGGACACTGGTTTTCTCAATATTCCTATATGGATCGGAGTCGTGGACGATTCGGGCAATAGAACGGAAAAAGATAGAAGCTTTTGAGATGTGGTGTTGGCGAAGAATGCTCCGCATACCATGGACCGCCAAGAGAACGAACAAATCTATCCTTGATCAACTAGGCATAAAAGACAGACTAACCACGCTCTGCTACCAAAGGATTCTCAGCTACTTTGGTCACATTGCCCGTCGGGAACCAGACAATCTCGAGAAATTGGTGGTAATGGGCAAGGTGGATGGAAAAAGACCTCGCGGCCGGTCACCTAACCGCTGGTCAGACCAGGTAACCGCCCTCACTGGACTCTCTGTTACAGCCGCCCTGAGAGAAGCTGAGAACCGACTGAATTGGAAGAACATCGTACATAAAGCCACGAGGGCCTTTCAGGGACACGACCTTCAGTAATGAAGAACGCGACCAAGAAGAAGATGTATGCATCTTTATCCACGCATTTTTTTAATCTAAATCGGTTTGGCAGTTTTCAAGACATGGAGCATACAACCGAACTCTTTAGCAACAAACAGCACGAATGTGTAATTTGAGTTAGTATGGGTATTTTGTCAATCCTTTAGGTACCATACTATGAAACCTGCTAAATTTGTAGTGATGCTGAACCAAAACTAAAACGAGAGAAATAATAACATTTTCGCGTAAATAAGTCGGTTCATTTAAGTTAATAGTTAGTTATTCAAGTTAATAGTTGGTTATTCAAGTTAATAGTTGGTTATTCAAGTTAATAGTTAGTTATTCAAGTTAATAGTTAGTTATTCAAGTTATTTCGCACTTTTGTTTGCTTGCAGTTGTCAACTTAAATGTAAATGTGAAATAATAGATCTAGCATTATCCGATCACACTGCACAGGTATTGACAGTAAAGGTAAATAGAACCTGTAGAATTAATTCTTGGCGCATTATGAAACGTGACCTTTCTTTCGAAAATTTAGCTAGGTTTAAAAACTATCTCCATTCTCTTTCTTTCTCGGATATATACCTCACAAAAAATACAAACGAAGCATATGATTATTTTCTGGAACACTTCCGTATGCTATACGATCTATGTTTTCCACACAGGTTAGTCACTATCAAACCAAATCAAACTATTAAATGGGTATCACGTGGTATACGAGTGTGCAGTAAAAGACAGAGACATCTGTTATGGAAATGCAGACGTGACTCTTCAGAGGAAAATAAAAAGAAGTTAAAAAATTACTCACTAAAATTCAGGAAAATAATAAAATTAACTCAAAGAGCACAAAACAATCATTTTATAAACACCTCTAGTAATAAATCAAAAGCCTCGTGGAGTATTATAAATAAAAATACACGCAATGTCGAGCCAATATACAAAATCAAAACCCAAGACACCGTAATTAGTAACCCAGAAGGTATTGTTAATGCATTTAACAATTTCTTCATTGATCAGGTACAATCTAATACCTCATCAAAATATGTAACTACTGGTTTAATTAGCAACACACATTCAATGTTTATGTCTCCAGCGATACCTCAAGACGTAATAAGAATGATACAATCATTAAAAAATACATTTAGCGTTGGATATGATGGCATAGCTACAAAAGTAGTAAAATTCGTGTCGAATAATATCGCCTTACACTTATGTCATATTATAAATCTTTGCATTAGCTCTGGAGTATTCCCAAATGGTCTTAAAACAGTTATCGTAAAACCACTCTACAAAAAACACGATAAAGAAAGTTTAGTAAACTACAGACCTATTGCCCTAATTCCTATTGTTCGGGATAATCACCGAACAATAATAAACATGTCAGCATAATTGCGACATCGCGCGCTATGCCCTGAATATTTTATGTATTACCTAAGTAAAATAGTCAGTACGCTTTCGGCCAGCATATCGGGCGCGACTCAACCTCATCTCATTCACCTCATTAGTTTTAATAGTTATCCCAGTTAAGTTACTGAATTATACCTATCTTTATAATCTTTAATCCTAGTTTATATTTATCTCACCCCAACCCCGAACATTGGTCCTTCGAGCCGTCGGAGCGGGATCATTACGCGCGCATCTACTAACTGTGCTGTGTGAGTGTCTCGCTTGGAATTTATTACCAGACCCTGGTAAACAGAACTGATCGGATTTACTTTCCGAAAAGTTCATCATCCTGCTGATCCTGATTGAACCTGGTTTATACGAAAGCATCGCGTCATCTCATTGCGCTGCTACTCCAGGTTTGTTCTTGCAGCCATCGCAAGGACATTTGATCTCCAAAGAAGCCATCAGCACAAGTAAGGTCTCTTTTATATCTTTAAAATGTCGGAAATGGATGACATTTTAGCAACCCAACAACAACTAATCGAAGCCGTAGATAAGCTCTTCACCAATTTCAAGAAGGATGGTGCAGAGCGCAAGACCGCAGAATACTTACGTCGTCGATTAGCTGTATTGGAACAATCCTTTACAGAGTTCCATAATAATCACATGACTTTGATATCTTTTGGTGATCAATCTCATACATATTTCAGTACTGACCAATACGATCAAATGAAGGAGAAATATAACAACATTAAGACTATTATACAAAGCTATAACCCTCTCGCAAACAGACCGCAAACCCCGGAATTGAAACCTCCTTCGTTCCAACCTACTGCGGAATCTCAAACCTCGAACCTCGCATCCCACGCTGCTTCTAAAACCCCTGCTCTTGAAGAGAGTAAAGCTGAAACTCTCTTCAAAAAGCAAGCTACCAATTTTAAGGCTTTCTTGAGAACTTCTTCCAATATCAACCTTGATCTCGTCACGGAAAAATGGGAATTTGAAGATATCCTGAAGACTATACAATCCCGTTGGGCGGCTATTGACTCGCTTCATTGGGAGCTGGACAACGAGTATGGCGGATCAAACCCCAAATACGAAGAGCAATTCACCCATTACGAGGAGTATTATAACAAAATAAAGAAAGACATCAATAAGAAAATGTGGTCCGTTGCGCATATTGAAAAATCTACTCCCAAAATGGAGATAGTCACCTTTGATGGAAACTACAATAAGTGGATTTCGTTCAAAGACCTTTTTACCGAAGCAGTGCACAACAACCCCTCTTTGTCAAATGCACAAAAGATGCAGTTTCTAAAGAGTAAGATCAAAGGTGAGCCCGAAAAATTGATCCAACATCTCCAAATAAGCTCCAACAATTATCCCGTATGCTGGAATATCCTCAATCATCGTTATAATAATAAACGACTGATCTTTACATCTTATCTTAACAATCTCATGAATATCCCCGCAAACCAGCATCAATCATCAAATCATATAAAACGCATTCACGACACTACATATGAGAGCGTGAATGCTATCAGGAATCTGGGAGTCGATGTGTCTTCCTGGGACCCATTCCTGGTATGTTTATTGTCTCAAAAATTGGATGCAGATACATACGAGGATTACCTACAAGCCTTAAAAGCCCCGCGAGAGTTGCCCGTCTTGGAAGATTTCCTTAATTTTTTGGAAACTAAATTTATGATGCTGGAAACTTCACGTAAGAAGATTGAGAATTCCACGCAGAAATCACCCCCATCGCAATCCAACAACAATAATAAACCATCATTTTCAAAGGGGTCCAATTACAAACGAAATTATAATAATCCTATAAAGAATTACTCAACAAACCAAGTTTCGCAATCGTCAAAGTCCAAACGCAAAATTAACTATCGCAAGCAATGCCCTATTTGCGACTCCAATGATCATCGAATTCATGCATGTCTAAAGTTATTGGAATTGCAACCTAATGAACGAAAAAATGCTATTGATAACTTGAAACTTTGCATCAATTGTTTACATTATCACGAAGGCAAAAAATGCCTTTCCGAAATAAGGTGCAAAGAATGCAATAAGGAACACAATACCATTTTGCATGAATCTTTTACGTCACATCGATCAGGGTCAAATGCAGCCACGATTACGAAATCGCCTTCTCAGCAGCAAGAAACTAACACAGTTGCATCGCTTCGTAGAGAACCCTCAGAAATATTGCTTGCCACAGCAATAATTAACGTACAAGCAGTGGACGGATCTTACCATAAAATGAGAGTTCTTTTAGATCAAGGGTCACAGACATCCATTATTAGGGAAAGCGCAGCTCAGTTGTTAAGACTACCGCGACGGAAATGTAACGGCTATATCTCTGGAATAGGCAATAAGGAAAACAACTGCAAGGGCATGATTACCATCAAATGTTCGTCGCTGGTTAGCGATTTCACCTTTGAAACGGACGTTTATATAATGAATAGACTCATAAATAACTTACCCAGCTGTACCTTGCCTAAGCCAGACTGGCCTACTCTGAACCAAATAACTCTTGCAGATCCCGAATTTTACAAAAGTAGGCCTATTGATATCTTATTTGGGGCAGATATCTATTCCACTATCCTTATGGACGGTATCTGTCGATCAGAAGGTGTGTTGCCCATTGCCCAACAAACCCAGTTGGGATGGATCTTAAGCGGCAACTACAAAACGTACCATTGCAATGTGACCCTAAATAATATCGAAGATATGCAGCAATTTTGGGAAGTGGAGGACATACATGAACCTCTAGCAATATCAGAAGAAGATCAAAATTGCATCGAATTTTACCAAACTTCGACCTCCAGACGGGCAGATGGAAGCTACGTCGTTAAAATACCCTTCAAAGAAGATTTTGAGAACAATTTAGGCGAGTCGAAAACAAAATCGATTGCTCAATTTTTCCAAATAGAGCGGAAATTAAGTAAGCAACCAGCTCTGGCATGTGACTATAAAATGTTTATTTCTGAATACTTAGAGCTCGGACATATGACACCCGTTGCGCCACACGTACAGCCGGACTGCTACTTGTCGCACCATTGCGTCCAACGATCTGAGTCATCAACTACCAAATTGCGTGTTGTCTTTAATGCCTCGGCAAAAACCTCGAGCGGATACAGCCTCAATGATCTCATGTGCCGAGGACCCAATTTACAACAAGACCTTCAGAGCCTTATCTTAAAATGGAGACAATTTAGATACGCTTTTACAGCAGATATAGAAAAAATGTTTCGCAAAATCTGGCTACATCCCGATGACCAGAAATATCAGAAAATTATCTGGCGAAACCATCAATCTCAACCTTTAAAAGAATACCAGTTAGCGACAGTTACCTATGGCACTAAAGCCGCACCATTTTTGGCCATGATGACACTGAAGCAACTGGCCATCGATGAAAGGCCAAACTATCCACAAAGTTGCGCTCCTGACATCTTAGAACACTCGTTTTACATGGATGATCTCATGCATGGTGAACACTCAGCGACAGCAGCTAAACAGCTCAAAGCAGAGATGATCAGCCTCCTCAAATCAGGCGGATTTAATCTCAGAAAATGGCGATCAAACTTGCCGGAATTAATAGATAGTTCAGATGCACTTCAAAAGGAAGACTTTGACTTTAAGCAACCGGAATCAACCAAAACATTAGGTCTTCGGTGGGAACCCAAAAATGATCAATTCATTTTTCATCCTATAGAATTTATCTCCAGAAACATCCTTACAAAAAGACAATTCCTATCTCAAATATCTAAAATTTTTGACCCCTTGGGCTGGTTAGTACCAGTCACAATAAAACTTAAGATCTTGTTCCAAGAATTATGGAAATCTGACCTGGGTTGGGACAACCCTGTCCCTCAAGAAATCGCGTCAGAGTGGAATACTATTAAAGCCGATCTATCTCATATATCTCGATTTAAAATACCACGTTGGATTCAAACCCAGGCAAAGGATATCATCGAACTCCATGGCTTTTGCGACGCTAGCACAAAAGCATACGCATGCGTCGTGTATTGCAAAATACAGAGAGAAAATGAAACTCATGTGACCCTTATTGCAGGGAAATCAAAAGTAATACCGCTGAAAAAACCACAATCGATACCGCGTCTGGAACTCAGCGGCGCTCTCTTGTTGTCAAAACTTATGAGAAAAATCATCTCATCCCTATCGAGCTACAAGGTGCATGTTTATGGTTGGATTGATTCAACGGCTGTTCTAGGTTGGTTAAGTGGTGAACCGGAGAAATGGAAACCCTTTGTTGCGAATCGAGTGAGGCTAATTACTGAAATAATCCCTAAAGATAACTGGAGTTACGTAAAATCCAAAGAAAACCCCGCAGATTGCGCAAGCCGCGGTTTACCTGCTGCTCAATTAGCCTATTATTCACTGTGGTGGCAAGGGCCCGACTGGTTACCACAATATAAGCCTACAGAATCTCATAATATGCCGATTTATACGAGCATTACAAACGCAGAACTCAGAAAGAAAGAGGCAGTAAATACGGTCATTTTTAACCCCGAAAATTCAATAATCAATCAACTATTACCAAAATATAGCACTTTAAGGAAAGTTACCCGAGTATTAGCTTACATCAACAAGTTCATCGACATTGTTGCTTACAAGAAAAAACGCACAAGTTTTCTTACTCTGCAAAATATAAAGACAGCAAGAGAAATGGTAATTAAGCACGTCCAAAACGAATATTTCTACGAAGAAATATCACGGCTGAAAAGGAATGAACCACTAAATAAGAAAAGCCAGATTCTTAATCTCAATCCCATACTAGACAATAATCAAATGCTCCGTGTCGGTGGCAGACTTAAACATTCGAATCTTGATCCAGAAATGAAGCATCCTATCATAATCCCGAATCAATCGAAACTAGCAGATCTAATCATAGATGAATCCCACGAACTTGTATTTCATGGTGGAGTAAAAATGACTACTGGATTTATAAGACACAAATACTGGATTCTTGGTGGAAATAGAGCCACAAAGAAACGAATAAGAATGTGTGTCAAATGTAAAAGAAACAATCCAATACTACAACATCAAATCATGGGTGACCTACCTCCAGCACGATTGATTCCTAACAGACCTTTTTACCACACAGGAATAGATTACACCGGACACATCCTTATTAAGGCCAACAAAGGCCGTGGCATTAAAACCAGTAAAGGATATGTCGCAGTTTTTGTTTGTATGGTGACCAAAGCCATACATTTAGAAATTGTCTCAGATCTCACAGCGTCAGCATTTATTGCCGCGCTTCGTCGAATGTCGGCTAGAAGGGGAGTTCCAGGGCACATCTATAGTGATCAAGGAACCAACTTCATAGGAGCCAACAAAATTTTAAAACAAGAGCTTGCCGAAATCTCCTATATCTTGTCGGACCAAGAAGTAACCTCGACAATCGCTGAAATGAATATTGAGTGGCACTTTAACGCTCCATCATGGCCATCTGCTGGCGGACTCTGGGAAGCTGCAGTGAAGAGCCTAAAACATCATCTCAAGCGGGTCGTGGGTGAGCAAAAATTAACCTACGAGGAATATATTACCCTACTAACCCAACTCGAGGCTTGTTTGAACTCCAGACCACTGTGCCCTCTGACAGAAGACCCTGAGGATTTGGATTTTTTGACCCCGGCGCACTTCTTAGCAAGTGGCCCCAACTTAACGATTTTCGAAACAGAGCATGACCTCAGAACACGGTGGCACTTGACGCAAAAAATCTATCAAGATATATGGGATAAGTGGAAGACTGACTACCTCTCGCAGCTTTCTACGAGAGTCAAATGGCGACAGCAACAAAGGAATCTCAATCTTAATGACATCGTCATTATAAAGGACGACAACCTTCCACCAGGAAAATGGAGTCTAGGTCGCGTAATAGCGCTGCATCCTGGAAGTGACGGACACATAAGGGTCGTCACACTTAAAACCAAAAATGGGGTCTTAAAACGCCCAGTTGTAAAACTGTCCTTACTGCCAACAAATAAAAATGATCAAGATCCAAATGGCCCAAAGGTTGATAATAAACTGCCAGCGGCGAAGAAAAAACGTCCTATCTCATTTTCAGCAATGGTTTTATCTTTGACATTATTTATGCTGACACTAATAAACACCACTCAAGCATCCTATAACTTCACCCCGCTGACAAACAATAGTGTATACTTTGACAAAGTATCTAATATGCACTTAATTAGAGATGATTGGCATTTAATAGTCTATTATGACACAAATCCATATCAAGAAGGAATGGCGGCACTAACAAAGTATATCAAGTACCTTGAAACCTTATGCTCAACGATTAGAACACAAACACCTTGCGACGGCGTCATGTTACAACTCGAGCACGAGTTCGAAGAAATCAAACATTATGATAATATTGTCATGATAAATGACTCGCTTATGACTAATAAGAAACGTCGGCGACGCGGCTTGCTAGACGGGGTAGGCTACGTTGCAAATAGTTTATTCGGAGTGTTGGACCAACGATTTGCAGAAAAATATGAGAAGGATATTGACCTTTTAAAGCATAATGAAAACCACTTATACAACCTCTGGAAAAACCAAACGTCGGTCGTAGAAGCTGAATTTAATTTAATGAAAAGGATTGAGAATACTATAAACAAACATCACAAAATAATAAATCAAAGGCTTAATTCTCTCCAAGATTCTTATAAAAATCTCGCTCAGCAAGTGCAAAACATAACCATCGTCACTGACTTCATAACCTCGACTTTCACTGCCAACAACTTGTTGTATACCCTTCGACGAATCCAGGACTCAATTTTAGATACAGTAACTGATATTTATAGTGGAAAATTAGATTTTCACTTGATATCGCCGAAACAACTCAGATCTGAGCTAAACATAATATCAGCACAAATATCTGGAGACTTGGTAGTTCCTGTCGACAACTTTAATCTTAAAGATCTGTACAGCTTGCTCAAAGTAAGAGCCAAATACTCTGGCAAATACCTAATAATAGAAATAAAAATACCCCTGATTGAAAGAGATATTTACGAGGTATTTAATCTTATCCCGGTTCCACGCATTGTGAAAGATAACAGGATGATGAAGGTCGAAACTATCTCTGAATTAGCAGCCATCAACATGAGAAAGGATTCTTATTTAACTATCACAGACACGGATCTGCAGTCATGCGTATTACAAAACCCTGTGACTATTCTGTGTCATATCAGAAAGCCTATTCACCACATGAAAGATGATCATAGTCTATGCGAGACGATCCCAGGCACAAGAACTTGTAAAACTAAAACTACCCCGTGCAAGGATGACTGGAGAGAGTTAACATCAGAAAACAAGTATTATTATTTATGCTGCAATGAATGTAACGTCAAACTTCTATGTGAAAATCAAGTTGAGGCAGTTAGGTTATCAGATGCTGGTCTGTTGCGTGTTGGGGAAGGCTGTCTAGTAAAAACAGAAAATTTTATGGTGTACTCAAACAAAAGATTGTCTAGTAAAATTAGTACGACGAGAAATATTATCTCACCTGAAATATCACCAATTAATCACATAATAAATATCACTATGCCAGAAATCTCATATGAGCATAATCCCAATAACTCAGATGACCTCAGGCAATTTGAAGCCATTAAGAGAAGTCTTGAGATCATGAAGCAGAGTGAACCTTTGAGCACTAATATCTCCTACCACGACGTCCACCAGTATACCGCTATATATCTCATCATATTGGGCATCTTGTTATTGGTGGCAGCTTACTGTTTTAAACGTTGGCGTCAAAGGCAACGTAAAGGAAATCGCTCCACTTCTGCAGCAGAGCGGTCTACAGCCCCTGCGGCAACTGCGGTGCCATCTCCACACACCGTTGCTGATAGTGTTGTGATTGAGTGTAGTGAAATTAGGGAAAATGGGCAATCTAGTAGTAAACCAGTGAAAAGTGATCCTAAGCGACTAGCGCTATCTAGTGAGTGCTTACAAAAAAAGGAAGATAGAGGTTCTTCACCGATCTTTCGCGTGTTCTCTCTTCCTGATTTACACTGTAGCGACTCTGTTTAATTTGTAAGGTTACCTTAATCTCACCTACTAACATAACTCACCCTACATAACTATTTTAGTATTAGTTGAACATTGTTTTCACCTTGTTAGTATTAATTTCATTACCCATGTAACTATACCTACCTACTAACCTCATCCTTTTCTCCCTCGGGAGCATGTTCGGGATAATCACCGAACAATAATAAACATGTCAGCATAATTGCGACATCGCGCGCTATGCCCTGAATATTTTATGTATTACCTAAGTAAAATAGTCAGTACGCTTTCGGCCAGCATATCGGGCGCGACTCAACCTCATCTCATTCACCTCATTAGTTTTAATAGTTATCCCAGTTAAGTTACTGAATTATACCTATCTTTATAATCTTTAATCCTAGTTTATATTTATCTCACCCCAACCCCGAACACCTATATTTTCGAAAGTCATCGAAAAGATAATTTATGAGGCAAATAATAACTTTTTAAGTAAATATAATATTTTATGTGACGAACAGAAAGGATTTAGGAAGAACAAAGGTATAAATATTGCTATTTACGACTTACTTAGTATAACAATGGGACAGGCTGATAAAAAAGTACCAATTTGCGCAATCCTTACAGACATGACAAAGGCTTTCGATTGTGTCCATCATGCAACTCTAATTGATAAGCTTAACAGGTATGGAATAAGAGGGAACGTACTCAGTCTTATTAAATCATACTTAAGTGACCGTAAACAATATACGGAAATATCTAAAATCTGCACAACCACTAGGCGTGAGAAGAAATACATATCCAAATCAAGAGTTATCAGACATGGTGTGCCTCAGGGCGGAGTTCTTAGCTCACTTTTGTTCTTGCTATACATAAATGACTTACCCCACCAAATTGAACACCCAATGGTCTTATTCGCTGACGACAGCACCGCACGTGTCAAATGTATAGACTTCAATCAATATGAACAGGACATAAATAATACCCTTAAGGACATTGTAAATTGGCTTGACGTAAATAACTTAGTAATTAACCTGCAAAAACCTAACGTTAAGCATTTTTATCAACACACATCAGTACCCAAAATAACGATAGAAAGTAATGACTGTATTGTAGACCAGGTACAAGTTGCAAAATTTTTAGGTATAGTGATAGACAGTCAGTTGAATTGGAAACCTCAAGCAGAAGAGGTGTGTAAAAAATTGAGCATATCCGCCTATGTTTTATAAAATCTGGCGAAAAAGATCAACATCACCACAACTGTGGTTGCATGCCATGGTATAGTCGCGTCCACTTTAAGATACGGGATAATCTTTTGATAAAGGGGATAAAGAGAGAGACAGACAGAGAAACACGCGCACGCCGCACGGTTTACAACTATAGCAAAAAGTGTCGTTACAACTTTTGATCTTAATTTTTTCCGTCTTTTGCAACGCGCGATAAGGAACTTCGTTCCAAAAATTTCTTAATATCTCTTAGTCAGAATCCGGACGACAGTCCATCCTTAACTCATGAAAAATGTTGACAACGATTATACAGTCACATCGATTCAGGATAATGATCATCAGCTTTTTTAATGTTTCCACTACTGAGACACAGGCATACTCTCTATGAGCCCATTCCCTTTAAATTGTTTATTTTTCTGCCCATACAACAAATTCTGACTTCTATTGCGTTGGTGATAATTATGACAAATGGAAATTTAAACAGTTGGTATTATCCTCATGTTTACGGAATGGAACTCAAAATTGGTTGAAAATAAAACATAAAATGAGATGTAAAAATGTCTGACGTTATTTCAAATAAGTAGAAGTCCTTTAGTCGTTACTTTGGTCTTCCCTGTGTACATTCCTCCCGACTTTTTTTTCATTCCTCCACATCAGATCCGGTTCAAGATATATGTAGATAATAGATAGTTTTATTAGAGTATAAATGTGGATGGCTATGGTCGCCAATACTGGCAGGGGTTGACTTTGTGTAAATTATTTCATCACCATTGCTCTAAAAATGGTGAAGGAAAACATCGTGAGGAAACCGGCATGTTATAGAACCTAAAATTCGTAGACATGTAACATCCACCATCCCGCACTGGGCCCACGTGGTAGATTATGGCCCATACCCTCACACTGAGAGAAGGCCTGCATCTCAGCAGTGGAACCGCTAAAGGCTTATATGTTATGCTATGCATGGGAGTAAATAAACAATGGATGGATTGTCCCAAGGATGATTTGTAAGAATGCTTGACTAACAGAGTAGCATGGATGAAGAGAATACGCTGCACTGACCCCAAATAAATGACTGAATGAGTGAGATATCGACAAGCGAATGATGATGACTTGATTTCTCTTTATTTAAAATAATCCTTTCGTCTATTTGAAACCAGCATTTTTCCCGCGGCTTCGCTCCCGTGGCCCACTTCGTAGGATTTGTATCAAAAGGTATAAAATAAAAAGCCTATGACACTCAGGAATAATGCAGCTTTCTACAGGTGAAAGCATTTTCAAAATCGATTTAGTAGATCCAGAGATTACTTCCTACAAACAAACTTTACCTCAAATATTAGTTTGAAATAAGACAGAGATTTGTTTCAGGCAAGCGCAAACATGGTATACGCTGAACTGGACATCGGGTCCGGGAATCATGCACCAGCACCTACCACAGAGGACACCACCTATGCCGAAATCATTGGTGTACTTAAACCTATGAACGGAAATGTCAGGAAATAAATGTTAGGATATACTTGTATCGTTTATAATAAAGTAATAATAAAATATTTGTTTAGTAATAATATATTTCTTTAATACAAAATATTATTTTTTAGTTCTCCTAGAATGTTCCACTGCTGCTCAAAGGCCTCCCATATACCTTTCCAAAAACTTGTTGCGCCAACTCTTTTTAGTTTTAAGAATAAACATAGATATACAGACTAAAGTTTCGCACAGCTGGCATTAAAAAGTCCTTTCTGTGCCATAATATTGTAATGATGCTAATAAGGAAAACAACCTGCCTACTAGATTCTTATCTAAAATGTTGCTGTGCTCGATAGTGTCCATAATTTTATTAATGTTTACCACTTTTACAGTACCTGTACATTATGAATGCAATAAATTAAATATGATTTTGATTAATCGGATTTAAAAAAAAGAAACATCGCAAATAATTACAAACTATTTTATACTACATTAAAATAAATAATTGATAATCTTAAAACATTGAAACAACAAACTTGCCACTACTAACACATAAAAACTTATTAGAAAATAATTAGCCACTTTTAATCTCATCTGTCGCTTGTAGGCGTTCGAGCTGTCCTTGAGCCCATCCTTGATGATGTACCTCCTGATGCCCACACCCCACACCTTAACGTAATCAGTGAAGTTGATGGACTTGATGTCGCAGTTGAAAATTATCCTATCAGCCTCAGACATACGGCTGATCATCGTCTGCACATTGTCATCCTCGAAATACCACTCGTTGGCTAAGAAGTATCGGTAGATGAGCGCGAACTTGTCTATCTTTCTGAACACGGCGACGTAACTGAAACAATTATTTATTTTAATGGCGAATGTGTTCATGCGTTATTTGTATACTAGCTGTGCCTGCGGCTTCGCTCACGTAAACAGGAACGTGATCCACTGGCTGTTGATTTTGTTACGGTAAACTTAAAATCCAAGAAGCATGCTTGCGTCTGGGATATTTATATGTTTAAAATGTAAGCAAGCTAAATGCAAGAATACGCTCCAAAATGAAAAAAGTCAAGTATGTGGGTAAGTATGTGGCAAAGGTAAAGGTTTCAAACGCAACTGCTGAAAGTTTTCAATTTGGATTATTTTTAGATTTGACCATTAATTTGTTTATTAAATTGTTGCGATATAAAATAGTTATTCAAGACCGTAACAATTCTCTAAGTACCTATGTACCGGCAATCTATCTAATACCTTTAAACGAGTAATTCTTGTATATATGTATGTATATAATCTGAATCTCGGAAACAGCTCAAAAGATTTTTATGAAATTTTGTATGCAGGGGGTTTCGGAGGCGATAAATCGATCTAGCTGGGTTGATTTTTAGAAAACATCGTTTTCTCTATTTTAACACGAGCAGAGCTCGGTCACCCAGTTACATAATGATTGACATCGGTAATACATTAGTTGTTACGTTCTGTGGTCCGCGGCATTAATGATAAAATTTTAATGGCCGGTTACTGAATTAAGAATTAGAAGTTAAGTATTTAATCAAACTAAATTAACTATTGCTTGAAAACCTGTCAAGCGATTTACGATTTGAATTAATTTATTTCTAAAGATTACAAATCACTTGTACAGAAATAAATACTAAAAATTACTTGAATTATACATTTTTGTTTTCCAGGGGGGTGACCATAAGCTCTTAGAGTAAGGTTATTTTAAGTGTGTGTAAGGGACAGATGCATATGACTTGTATGCATCTGTCACTTACGCTATCTCAAAATTACCTTACTCTAAGGGCTTATAGTCACCTCCCTGCAGTAGCAAGAGCTTTTTAGTGTTAACATTACGAATATATGAAGGTAAGTTTTAAAAGTTTTGTAATGTTTACCGCCGTGCGGCGCGTTGATGCGGTCGACGTGCGGTGACTCGTTATCTTTGTTTTTATGTTTGAAATCTAAGGACTCGTTCACACCAGAGTAAAATAGTTAAATTAGTTATGTATTTTATTTATGACCTTTTAAGTTGTGGCACTTTAGTAGTTTTTTAAGTAGTAATAACGATTGTGTATTTTTTATATGTTTTTGTAGTGAGTTATAAAGTTTTCATAATTCATAATCATTTATTTGCTAATATGGGTAATTACAAAAAGTTGTTAAAAATATAGCACAGTCCAACCATATTACACCTTAAGGCATGCAAATCACAAGCTTGATAACTCATTTACTTGCAAAAATAATTTATAATTTACAACACAATCTATTTTGTTTTGTCAATTTCACCGCGTGGCAAATAACAATGAAACATAACAAATGAAGCTATCAATAATGTCACTAGAAGAATTAAATTTAAAATGTCATATATTAAATGAAAATGTCATGATAATAATATGTAATAATTAAATTTGTGCATTATTTGGCAATGTCACCACAGCAATTAACAATGAAACACAACAATCATGAAACAAAATAGTAATGTCACTAGATTAATCAAAAATTAAATGTCATGTATTAAATGAGAATGTCAAGATATATTTGTTTTAAATGTCAAAGTAAAATCAAAGTAATAATATTAATAATAATAATAAATAAAATTAGTGCACTAGTCACATCAACAATATGTCTTTACATATCTCTTAAGTAATCCTGAATACTATAATAACATTTACTATAATAATTTTAAAATGGGCTTTCGAAAAAAGATCACACAAGTAGCACTAAAGGATTTGGCAGAAATATTAAATCAAAGATTCCCAGTTAATTTAAATAAATTATTTACATAGCAAGAATCTTTTTAATTTCTTTTTGAATTCATCGATGGATGGAGTTTCTATTATGGACTTTGGCAAGTGATTGTATACACGCGGCGCCATACTGAAAATACTTTTGGCATATAATGCTGTTGTATGATTTACAACAAATTTTATCACTATGCCGCCTACTTCTGTACCTATCAAAAAGATGCTTGTTAGTTCTTGCAAAGCTAGCAATCTCATATATGTAGACAGACGGCAATGTTAATATATCATGCTTGATAAAATATGGTCTGCAGCTATCAGTCTGGTTGATATTAAACATTTGCTCCCTCATGTGCTCATTTGCTCCGCACCAGTCGACACCTCTTCCTAAATTCTAATTGTTTGTCCGGTACAGTTTAATGTAATTCAAATGTAGCGGCTTTAAAAACAACCGCCTTTTTATACAGTCCACTCATTTTCATTCGCGAACTAACATTGGCCCTTCGAGCCGGATTAGTCCTTTGGTTCTTCACGGATCTCGCCGTTAATTTGAAATTTAACGATCTCCGGGAGTTCGACACCTTTTACCTCGAAGCAGCGGTCTTCAGTTGCGGTCTGCAGCAACGGCAGTTCCAGCAGGAGTCATCATCCTGCCCAGGAAACTTCGCCGAGCACCCGCACACGCCCAGAGGAGAAGAAACCGTCAATAGGTCGACCAACGACGGACTTTGGACCCGTCGAACGTCCAAGACAAGGACAAAGAACTTGCCGATCGTCGTCAATCCAGCGAAGTTTCTTATCGTAATATTCTTTATTTTTTTGTTTAACAGTTTTAGGTATATTTTTACTTTCTTGTTTCTTTAATTTCTGCGCTTCACTTTCCTTGATGTTATAGTTTGTACCTCAGTAGTCGATGCTTTAGTTGATTCGCTATTGAAATAAAAAAAGCAAAAAGATTGTGCATATACATACACACACACACACATTATATATATATCACCAACGGCACTATTAACTAATCCATCACTTACATCGATGTTTGTTGTGGTAAGGTAATACTTTCCTTTTACAAAAGTGATTTGGTAAGGTAATCTCCCAGTATCGATGACAGATTTTTTGTGTAGTTGTAATCTAATAGAAGCTTCTTGTTCTTGATTTTTAGATCCAGTTATTATATCCTTTGCTATTGAAATGACTTGCAAAATTGTTATTGTTGTTGTTTTTGTTGAGTTTTTTGTTGTTGTTGTTGTTGTTGAGTTGTTGTTGTTGTAGTTGTTGATGTTGTTGAAAATAAGGAACTTCGTTCCAATAACGAAACGAAAATAACTGGCTTGCTTTCTATGAGAGAAAGAGAGAGACAGACAGAGAACGCACGCGCACGCCGCACGGCTTACAACTATACAACTATAGCAAAAAGTGTAGTTACAACTTTTGGTCTTAATTTTTTCCGTCCCCTT
This sequence comes from Anorthoa munda, assembly GCA_945859665.1. Taxonomy (NCBI): domain Eukaryota; kingdom Metazoa; phylum Arthropoda; class Insecta; order Lepidoptera; family Noctuidae; genus Anorthoa; species Anorthoa munda. The sequence goes on along the minus strand of OX243917.1, from coordinate 6,908,194 downwards.
TCGGAACGCGCTTAAGGAACTTCGTTCCAAAAATACTAGCAGGCATAGCTCAGATACATATTTGTAATATTAATAAAGAAAAAAAGTCTGTCTGTCTGTCTGTCTGTCTGTCTGTCTGTCTGTCTGTCTGTCTGTCTGTCTGTCTGTCTGTCTGTCTGTCTGTCTGTCTGTCTGTCTGTCTGTCTGTCTGTCTGTCTGTCTGTCTGTCTGTCTGTCTGTCTGTCTGTCTGTCTGTCTGTCTGTCTGTCTGTCTGTCTGTCTGTCTGTCTGTCTGTCTGTCTGTCTGTCTGTCTGTCTGTCTGTCTGTCTGTCTGTCTGTCTGTCTGTCTGTCTGTCTGTCTGTCTGTCTGTCTGTCTGTCTGTCTGTCTGTCTGTCTGTCTGTCTGTCTGTCTGTCTGTCTGTCTGTCTGTCTGTCTGTCTGTCTGTCTGTCTGTCTGTCTGTCTGTCTGTCTGTCTGTCTGTCTGTCTGTCTGTCTGTCTGTCTGTCTGTCTGTCTGTCTGTCTGTCTGTCTGTCTGTCTGTCTGTCTGTCTGTCTGTCTGTCTGTCTGTCTGTCTGTCTGTGTCTGTCTGTCTGTCTGTCTGTCTGTCTGTCTGTCTGTCTGTCTGTCTGTCTGTCTGTCTGTCTGTCTGTCTGTCTGTCTGTCTGTCTGTCTGTCTGTCTGTCTGTCTGTCTGTCTGTCTGTCTGTCTGTCTGTCTGTCTGTCTGTCTGTCTGTCTGTCTGTCTGTCTGTCTGTCTGTCTGTCTGTCTGTCTGTCTGTCTGTCTGTCTGTCTGTCTGTCTGTCTGTCTGTCTGTCTGTCTGTCTGTCTGTCTGTCTGTCTGTCTGTCTGTCTGTCTGTCTGTCTGTCTGTCTGTCTGTCTGTCTGTCTGTCTGTCTGTCTGTCTGTCTGTCTGTCTGTCTGTCTGTCTGTCTGTCTGTCTGTCTGTCTGTCTGTCTGTCTGTCTGTCTGTCTGTCTGTCTGTCTGTCTGTCTGTCTGTCTGTCTGTCTGTCTGTCTGTCTGTCTGTCTGTCTGTCTGTCTGTCTGTCTGTCTGTCTGTCTGTCTGTCTGTCTGTCTGTCTGTCTGTCTGTCTGTCTGTCTGTCTGTCTGTCTGTCTGTCTGTCTGTCTGTCTGTCTGTCTGTCTGTCTGTCTGTCTGTCTGTCTGTCTGTCTGTCTGTCTGTCTGTCTGTCTGTCTGTCTGTCTGTCTGTCTGTCTGTCTGTCTGTCTGTCTGTCTGTCTGTCTGTCTGTCTGTCTGTCTGTCTGTCTGTCTGTCTGTCTGTCTGTCTGTCTGTCTGTCTGTCTGTCTGTCTGTCTGTCTGTCTGTCTGTCTGTCTGTCTGTCTGTCTGTCTGTCTGTCTGTCTGTCTGTCTGTCTGTCTGTCTGTCTGTCTGTCTGTCTGTCTGTCTGTCTGTCTGTCTGTCTGTCTGTCTGTCTGTCTGTCTGTCTGTCTGTCTGTCTGTCTGTCTGTCTGTCTGTCTGTCACCAGGCTGTATCTCATGAACCGTGATAGCTAGACAGTTGAAATTTTCACAGGTGATGTATTTCTGGTGCCGCTATAACAAAAAATACTAAAAACAGAATAAATTGAATATTTAAGTGGGGCGCCCATACAACAAACGTGATTTTTATGCCGTTTTTGCGATAATGGTACGGAACCCTTCGTGCGCGAGTCCGACTCGCACTTGGCCGGTTTTTATTTTTATATAGGTTCAAATTTACGGTTTTTGGATTTTTCCTTTACTTGACCTATAAGATATTGCTTCTAGCCAAATTTCATGATTCTAGGTCAACGGGAAGTATCCTGTAGATTTTGATTCTCTTGCGAGTGTAAAATATGCGTCATTAATGGCTGTATATCTTAATTGCGTTGATCTAGAGGTTTGCAGCTAGCAAGGGGTTGCAAACTTGAGTATACGATAATAATTTCAACTCGATGCCTCCACGCATTAACAAAGAGATCCTGGGTTCGATTTTTTCCTTTTGAGGTACGGAACCGTAAAAAGGTCTTCAACTTACGAAGTGATATCCTTGGGCATGTTCCCCGTGAGCGCGCCCACCGCATCCATCAGGTACGCGGGGATGTAGTGCAGGAAGAACCCGAGGAAGTTGTATGACAGCTTGCTGGTCACCTCGATCATGTAGCAGTACCAGACCGCTTGGGGCGATGATGCTTTGATCCCTTCGGTTCGCATCAGAACTCCTATGAAATCTAGAATCAAACGAGAAATCACCCTTAGAATGAAAGTGACCTAATTCAAAATGTCTGTAATTTCTGATTTGATTATAAATTTACCTAAATAAGCCTTCTGTTATACAATGTGCTCAAAAAAGACCGAATGATGAGTAAGGGGGACAGCTTCAACACTTCTACTACTACTTCTTTATAGACTTTCTGCTCACATCATCAGCCTATTAATGTTCCCACTGCTGGGACACAGGCCTCCTCTCTGTGATAGGGAATGGGCCGTAATCCACCACGCTGGCCTAGTGCGGGTTGGTGGATAACTTCTGCTCATTGCCCACAAATTGCATTTTTTAACGTTATGCTAAGTTTAGACTACGACAGATATTGTAAATGTCAGACATGAATTTCTGTATTGTCTACACTTTTTACGGGATTTTTGTATCCGAGTAGTGTCTTTTTATAAGTTACCGAAATTTTGTCCGAGCTATTCATACGCAAAATTGCAATTGGTACTCGGTCAGCATGAATAAATGTCGTGCAGCCGCTTTTAGATTAGATTATTATTGTTATAAAAAAATACTATGAAAACGCAAAAGAATATTTGGTAAACCAGTGGATTCAAAAAAGGCAATTAAGTTGACCATAGATTGCTGAATGAATTACGCACAGAAAATATGTGCATCTGGACCGAGGGCCCATTTTTTTAATCCTTGCGAAACGAAATAAGACTTAAAGGGAAATTAGTTAAAAATAGTAAAAACATAAAGCAATGGGCCAAGAATTTCTTAAAAATCATTAAGCTTATGAAAACATCTGTAGAATGAAGTAAGAGGATTTTGAATATTAAGAGCCTACATCCGCTTTAGTGCCGTAAAACGGTTACTTTATAAAGCATACTCCCTCCTTAGTAACTGCTAGGTTAAAAAGTTTGAAAATAGTTATTTATACTACAAGTGCGGAAGGTAGGTGATTTCCGATGAGTGGATAAAGCGACACGAGTCGGCAATCATCTTACGTACGTGTATCATACAACATTTTACTACGCATTGTGCGAGAAAAAATAAAAAAAAATGTCTGAACCAAGAAAAAAATAATTAAATGGCGGGCTTATTCAAGCGCGCTCAGCATATCCACAGATTAACTAATAGTCTACTGCGCATGTGCAAATAGCTGTCACGTCGTAACGCAAAAAGGCACGAGCAAAATATACGTTTTGCCAAACATATTTAATGAATATTTAAAATTAATTTATTGATCAAAATCTAAATCTTAAAGAGTAATTAAAAACGCCTTTAATGAAGTATTAGTTATATTTTACCTTTTATATGAATGATAATCTGTACTTAACTAATTTGTAAAACTTTTCTCAATTAATAAAAACTATGCGTCGGGCTGCGTTGGAGATAAAAATTAAAAAAAACACCGAAAAGTAAAAAGCACTAGTGAAAAAAAGTTACACTTTCCGCACTGTTTAGCTGCTTGGAAAACGCTCTTTTCGAGGACATGCATTGTAAAAATATATATTTATTATTGATTCATGTACATTATTTTTAACACAAGGTTCGTTCGTGTAAATAATAGTTTTGATTTAAAAAAATAATTAACAACACGATATTTTTTCGCAACTTTTGGGAACTCTTCCAAAACGACTTGGATGTTTAAAAATATTTTTACACAGAAAAAATTATGGCTGGAGTTTCTTCATAACTAACATAGCATATGTAAATCAAATCATATTTTGCAAATAAAACTGTTCAAAAGGAGGTTCAATATTGATATTTTAGCATCGAGCGGGTGCACTGCCAGTACTGCGTTAACATTGGGGCGTATATATCGCCTTAATTAGAAAAAGTTACGCCTATAATAAAAAAACAAGATACGAGGATGAGATCGTCTATCACTCCAGGGTGAAGTGCCAAGGGCGCGTGCGGTGTCCACGCGACATGGTCACAGTGATTGTCATGGACAAATGGCCGTCTCCGCGAACTAATGCGTCTTTGACCGTGATCATGACAAGTTATAAGAATGCCGTCTTGTTCAGAGGTTTCTTGCTAAAACCGAAGCCTAAACCAAAACTTTGGTAATCAAAGAATCACTTAACAATTATGTAAGTACAAGTATTTTACTATATTTTTCTTTAAAATCGTGAAAAACAACAAATCGTAAAATATTGCTTGCTTCTACTAGGTTTTTTTTTGTTTTCAAATATCACAACGACTGTACTATTGTTGTAATAAATACATTGCTCTTTAACCACTACATAAGTTTGTCGCTAAGTGCCTGGACAAGCAATGTAAAAATCACAAAACGATACTTTATTAAGTGGATGCATCGCGAAGTACGGCGCAGCGTTCTTACGACGAGTTAGTGATGTGCTTGTGCAGATCCACTAACGTAGGCTATGACGACAATGTCGATTGACGAATGAAATATTACTATTATAGTTTATTTCCAATTTGTCAACCGTTTTAACTCGGGTAAGATCGAAGTGAAATATTTTTTTTACTGATTTTGATTATTTTACAGCGTAGTAGAGAAATGCGTAACCAACTTTCGTAAAGTAATTTAAAGAAATTTTAGGTTAATAATCGATTGAGTGTTTATCGTATATTATGCCTTATCCTCGTGCTTTTTCCTTACTTTTTTATAGTTTTTGTATTTTACTTCCGTTAAAGCTTCGAATGCATTTTAGTAATCGGCATGGTTCAAAAGTACAGATAAAATGTTAGTGACTTGCTTAAAATACGTCAATATGTTTCATGTCAATATGTCAAGCAATTTATTTGTTATGAATGGGTGTGTGTTTGTTTTCATATATTTAAAAAATTCTTTAATAACTGGTGTTTTCTTAACAAAAACCAATTGCGTATCACACTTACAGTAGAAATCGGTTTCATTATGACAGTTCAACAAAATTCATTGCGTTATTTACTTTGTTGAGCAGACCAATTTTTCGGACATATGAAGAAATTAATTAGCAATATGCTTCAAAATCATTCATTCATTGGTAGTTTGTTACGCAATTAGGATGCTGCTTAATACATAGTGAAGTTTAGAAATAGCATAGTACATATGTAAATAATAAATAAGTTTTACTGTACCTTTTCAGCTTCCAAACAGATGCGAATTTAAAAAAGGAATGGATTGATGCCACAAGCTGGTCACCTAACTGGTTCCCTATTAAAAATAGCACCGTATGCTCGGTTCATTTTGAGGCAAAAATGTTACAGCCACAAAAAAAAGTCACAGGCCTTTTGAATGGGCAATCTCAAAATTTAAGAGTACGGCTGATTTTTTGCTCAACACTTAGAAGAAACTTTTCAACCCAATGAAAGCTCGATAGAAATACTTGAGAGTGAAAGATTGTCACAAAATCAAAGAATTAAACTGGTGACTCCTAAAGAAGTAATGAGAGAAATCCAAAATAACATTAGCTCGAAAAAGTCTCCGGGTTACGATCTCATTACAGGGGAAATTCATAAACACCTCCCACGTAAAGCTATAGTAAAGCTGACTAAGCTTATCAATGCAGCATTTATCTTAAAATATGTACTTGAGCCATGGAAGGTCGCTGAAGTCATTATGATTGCGAAGCCTGGAGAACCACCCCATGAAGCATCATCACCTATTTCTTTGTTGCCCGTGTTATCAAAGCTTTTCGAAAAACTGTTATTGAAACGGTTAAAACCAGTAATAGAAGATAAAGACCTTATTCCAAATCATCAATTTGGCTTTAGGAAAAAACACTCAACAATAGACCAGGTACATAGAATAACCCATATCATTGAAAAACACTTGAAAATAAGGAAGTCTGCGCCACCGTGTTTTTAGATGTCGCGCAAGCTTATGACAAAGTTTGGCATAAGGGTCTAATATTCAAGCTCAGACGCATGCTACCAGAATTTGCAGATATCCTAGAGTCGTATATAACTAATATAATGTTTAGAATACGGCAAGAAGACGCGTATTCCAAGCTAAAAGCTATAAAAGCTGGGGTACCTCAAGGAAGTGTGCTAGGCCCAATTTTGTACTTGTTATACACATGTGACATCTCAGAACTGGAAAACAACATCATTGCGACCTTTGCAGATGATAATGCAATTATGGCTACCGTATCAAGTCACAGAGAAGCAGTAGAAAAAGTTCAACTAGCTGTGAACAAAGTTTATGACTGGACACAAAAATGGAAGATCAAACTGAATGAGTCATAACCAATTCACATTGACTTCACAAATAAACACTTGGACTATCACCTAATCTACATAAATGGCATGCAAGTGCCTTATGCTAATACAGCCAAATAACTTGGCATAACTCTCGACGCCAAGTTGCGTTGAAAAGCTCATGTCAGAAAGAAAAGACAGGAACTCGACATACGTTATAAAAGTATGTAATGGTTACTCGGAAGGAAATCCTGTCTATCAATACATAGTAAAAAAACCATATACAAGCATATACTGATGCCAATTTGGACGTATGGTATCCAACTTTGGGGCTGTACTAAACAAAGCAACGTAAAATTAATCCAACAATTCCAAAATAAAGTGCTCAGGGATGCTGTAAATGCACCCTGGTACATAAGAAATGACAATCTTCACCGTGACCTTAAAACGGAATTCGTCACCACCATCATACAAAAATTTGCTGAAGCCCACGAACATCGAAACGTGAATGTTGAGGCTATCCAGCTGCTAGACAATACAGACTTAGTGCGTAGGCTAAAAAGAACTAAACCTTTTGAATTAGTGTAGTATACAAAGTGAATTAATACTAGTGACAACGCTATGCTATACATATAACACATGAACATTGTGTTTTTATAAATTATTTCAGACTCTAAGAAAGTGCTACGGACTTGTGTAAAAGTGCAAATGGACACTATTCTTAGTTTTAACATAATCTATAACGTAATATATTAAGTTAGAGTTATATTGCTTATTAGTCTTTTAGGCTAGATCGTAATTAATTATTAAGAATATTGTTCTTACTAACAAAGGAAAATAAAAAATATAATATTTTTGGACATGCCGTTTTTTATTTGTATTATTTTCAGGACCCCAAAAATATTTTTCTGCAATAATAAATGGAAGAATCGATAATTTTCCGATTTAGATGAATAGCGTATATATATGTAAAATACGTGGCTGAGTTCTCGTCGAAGCACAACATTTAAATTTAAATCTTAAAATGTAATCATCGACACGATGAAGATGTAAAATAAAATGCTTTTGCACAGCACAACGATAACGACCGATGTTTTTGTATGGGTAAGTTGTACGGTGCATGGTAAATTCACCTGTGTTTTGATGGGATAAGGTTTATAATTGATTGTGTAGTACGTTCTGATTTAAGAAATGCGGGTGTATGCGCGACTGCGTATCTATTGATTTACTGAACTGCATGTGTAGTAGTTGCCGTGTGGTAGGGGCAACTTGGAGACAGGTTTCTGATATATTTTCGTCTACCGGGCATTGTTCCGAGGATGTCTTCGCGATGAGATGCCACGGCCTCGCCTTCCAGGATTACGTGAGTGGCTGATTCCTCGGCGTTAATACAGCCCCTGTAAAGTGGGCTGTCTGTGGGGCCTATCTTGAAAAGGCAAGAAGGTTCTGGCCCGTAATTAACCCTATAATTGTTTTTAGGGTTTTCTACATAAGCAGGAAAGTTTTTAGTTAAACGCGCGTTTACATTTGGCAAAGCTGTTTTTGAATGTCTACAGTCGGTCCAAATTAAAATTCAAAATTCAAATTCAAAATTCAAATTCAAATTCAAATTCAAATTTAAATTCAAAATTCAAATTTAAATTCAAATACCTTTACAGCATTTATGTACGAGTTCCTTTTATAGCCTGCATTGCGGTAAGCAGAGCTCATGTTTTATTTCTAGGCGCTACATTGCGCTTGGTTACATCTTTGTGTTTTATAAAATATTTCGGATGTTGTTCTACAAATAGGCATAATTCTCTAATGTACATACACGGTAATGGTAGAATATTGTACTTTTTAAACAAGGCCTTACAGCTATCCGTATACCAGGCCCCACATATTGCACACACACATTTTTTTTGTACTCTATACACTTTTATAACATCCACCGAATTACCCCACAATAAGAGACATAGGCGAGTACGGACGCCACGTAAACATGATATGCACAAAGAGCCGCTCCTGTTGATACCGTGACTCTCAATCTTTTTATTGCGTTGACAAATCTGTCGAGTTTGTCAGAAACGTATTCGACGTGTGCTTTCCAATCACAATTTTCATCCAACATTATACCCAGAAATTTGGTACTTTAAACTTCTTCGATGATAGTATCATTATATTTAACAATTAAAGTCAATGGCTTTCTTAAATGCGTTTAAAATTGGATCATTTTAGTTTTCTCCATATTAATTTGTAAGTTGTTAGAATGTAACCAGTGTATTATGTTTTTTATTGCGTTGTTTATTTCTAGTCCATATGAATCTGGGTCTTCACATTTCACAATGAGGGTCGTGTCTTCAGCAAACAATATTGTGTTACGGCAGGTGATATTTGGGAGATCATTAATATATATTAGGGATAAGAAAGCTGCCAATACTGTGCCCTGTGGCACTCCAAACTTATTTTGTCGATAGTCACTTCTATGCTGCCCAAATGGTCACCCATTTGTTATTATGGAGTTCTATTGATCTTTGGCGAATCCATACAAGAAATTGGGAAAAAGGCAGGAGGAGAAGTGGGTACGGGCCCAGCACTAACATCTCGGAGCCCCTCTTCGCAAGTTCATCTGTGTAGGGGGTTCTACAAATTTATAAATTTTACTATTTATAAACATTGGATGAATCATTCCAAAGCTAGGCTTTCTACAAAATTGGTAAGACTCTTTGTAGTCTTTTTGCTCCACGTGAAGCTCTTTATTCAAACGCGGTGCGGTGTACTGAAAATGTCTGAACTTTTCGAAAAAAAATCAGACCCTTGGATAAAATGCATTAACACAGCCGTTAAAGCGACACTAATAATTATCGTGACACAGTAAATTTCGCAATTGTCAAATAATAATGATATAGAGACACTCGGTTTATACAATGAGAATACCGTGTAAACACTGTCGTAGGCTAAACTTACATGGTTGCGGATAAATTTGAAAGAGCCAAGGCCGCGGCACAACTGAAGGAACACGGGTGGGTTTTAGTCAGTAAAAGTCTGACACGCCCTCCCGCTTCACCCAATGCGGGAGAAGTCATTAGATGGTATCCAATCTAAAAAAAAAAAAGTGAACTGAACCAGTACTCATATCATCATTATCATCAGCCTTTTAATGTTCCCACTGCTGGGACACAGACCTCCTCTCTCTGAAGGGAAATGGGCCTTAATCCACCACGCGGGCCTAGTGCGGGTTGGTAGATGTCACATGCCTTCGTTTTTTTGATCCTTGGACATCGGTTTCCTCACGATGTTTTCTTTCACCGTTTTGAGAGCAGTGGTGATGAAGTAATTTTCACAAAGTAATGTAAATAAACATCAGTATGCTCTAAACAAATTATCTAAAGTTGTCGTTCAATCAGTTCTATTAACTGCCTATCATGCCTACGTATCATCAACCCTAAAATACGCTATTATATACTGGGGCAACGCCAAAAATAAAGAATCAGTATTTAAAGCGCAAAAAGATGCGTTTGCGCAATTGCTGGAATCTTTGTTCCTGAATCATGCGAACCATATTTTAAGGTTAAAATTGTGGCCTTTCCATCAGCTTATATGGTTGCGCCAACATTAAAAATTTGTTTGACATCCGCTATCCCCTAGATACCCATCCCTTTCCCGCACATACCTCGTGAGTGAATAAGAAGACTCGCCCTGTCATTTTCTTTGCGAAATGATTTCCGAATCGAACCGCACCGCGCGCGCAATGGCGTCGGCCCGCTCCTTAGAAGAATATTGATAACTTTGGAATTACCGTGATTTGCGCATGTAATAAGACTTATAATCAACAGTTTGTGTTTAATGTGTGAAGACAGTAACTTGGAACCCAGCTGCCCTTGAACCCTGGTGAAGTGATTCAGTGCACCGACGATGCGACCACGAGGTTCCCGCAAAGGTTTGTGCTTCCTTCCCTAATTATTTTCGGGTTTTATTCTGTTGTCCCACGCCCACCGCAACTCAAATTACCTATCAAGCGTTTGTCAATCGTTTGCTTCGCATCGCAGGTTTCATGGACTGTATCCATGAAACCAGCCCTTCGCAATGGTGCAAATGGTGGCGCAAATGGTGGCGCATTATATATATCTATGAAGTTGTGGATTTCGTTAATGTAAATAAAAATCTATTCGGAGAACTAAAATCAAAAAGTTATATATGTCGGGTTTAGCCAATAGTAAGGACGTCAAAACATATCACAAGCACGCCACCTGTCGGCAACGCTTTAGCGCGCTTTCTCTAACCACTTGCATGGTGGAGACAGCAGAATACTGACAATATGACAGTTGAATAGTGTCGATCCGTAATATTAGTAAGCAAGATTGTAACTGAGTTGTGACTATTTGATTAAACCCAGTGTATCGAATAAGTCGTGTGATTTCATTTTCACGATTGTACCTAACTGCCCACACACGATGTCTTAACCTAACGGAATACATCCTGACTTTCACATTTCATCAGAATTGGGATTCAGTCGTGCTAATGAGATCACACGTAAACACAATGCTAGTGAACATGGCGGTTACATTCTTGCAAAAAAAATGCGGAGATAGAAACAGTTGTGGTTCGTTTCTGCGACTATCCTCAGTCTTGAATAATGTTAAACCAGTCCGGAGCGGAGCAGCAAGGAGCATTCATTGGATTCTCTAAAGCCCATATACCTACCTGAACACGTGGGACCCTGTAATGTGTGGTTCATGTTTTGGACAGGGACTCTGCCCTCACATTCGGTGTCCACAATAACCCATTTTGCTGTGCCAGTTTAGTTTACTACACCGCTGCATCAGTTTAGTTTACTACACCGCTGCACCAGTCAATTTCCATCAAAGCTGAGTATGGTTATGATAACTGTATGAACATTTACTCTCGTAGTGTTTTTCATGTTTCAGATACCATATTGTGTCGCAGTGGAGCCTCTGCTGCAGGCTAGCGGCTCAGATGCTGTATGCGAAGGCTGACAGGTCGACATCTGAGAGGTTAAGAGGAACGGCAATCTAGCAGTTCGCAGATGGTAGCTGAAAGTTACGAGCGTGCGCAAGTTTGGAATGGAATACTCGGTAAGTCGCAAGCATTTTATTTTCTATAGTGATATAGAAGTAGTTCATGTTTGATCACTGAATTAGAAGTGGTTATACCTAGCACTACCACTAGGTAATTAAGACACACATGTAAAGAAAGTAGTTAATGAGTTTCAAATTGGCGGTATAGTTTCAACATTTGGTTCAGTACGAATTTTAGGATGAGATATCCCATATGGATGAAATGAAATATCCAAAATGACTAAATAACTGATTTTCAGTGGCAAAGCGAGTTAGTTATGTCGTTTCGCCAAAGCAATTGTATCGAGTTAGTAACGGTACTGGTCATTTGTGTGTATTCAGAACAGATCTTATGTTGCGTAACGATTTACAACCACCGTCTTCAGATTTGAATTCACTTGCAAGTAATATTATGATAGCAGTAGATCTCGCGATCGGTTCTCTATTGTGTCACCTAACTTTTTTATCCATAATTTAAAGTGCCATAACTTTTTTTGTCCTAATCATCATTTGTCCGAATCATAACTTACCCGAACTTAATATCACATAATATCACATGCCATACAATTGAAATCCCCAAAAATAATATGTCCTAAATCCGTTTGTCATAAATATTATAATGAATAATATACAAAAAGACATAAAACCGTTTTCAATTAAAGTTATAAGTCCTAAATTAAAATTACATGAACTTGTGGTTTTTGTTAGCAAGCAAGCATGCAGCAAGCAAGCAAGCACGCAGCATGCATCATGCAACATGCAGCAGGCATGGTTTCTGTCGCGGCTCCGGCGCTGCGGGGTTCCGGCATTCCCACGCGAGTTTATCATCGCAGATGGGTTTAACGCTCACCACCGCAGCTTCGGCTTGCTGGCGGCGACGAGTCTTACAACCACCTGCTCCTCAACTCGCAGGCCGCCTCGCCCCTCCGCGCCATCGCGATTTTAAATTACACTCTAGGGGTAGAGCAGACAAGACTGCATGGAGTCGGGTTTACAGCGATTCGTTTCTGTCACTTATATCTTTTTTTTATCAAATGTTTTAGGACTAAAAATGTAATAAATGAACATTCGGAATAATACATATTATTTAACACTATAATTTGGACGTATGACTTTAGGTCATGTAAAATTAGGAGATTCAATTATTATAGTACTTGATATTATGACAGAATACTTTTAGAACTAAAGATAATTATGTTAAACACAATTTCGGAATTTTGAACATTATGGTTATTGAAGTTTATAGCAAACGTGTTATGGATAATGATTTTCGGACAAACAATTTTAGGAGAAGAAATAGAGTACGCTCGCAATCGTTTTCCTTACATGAAAACTGAGTTAGTAAGCGATACTAAAGGGTTACTGTTGATAATTTAATTTTAACGATATTGATCCGAGTTAATTCGTGAAGCTCCTTCACACGAGCTATTAAGATGCAAATAATATCAGGCTTAATTGATCCCCTCAAGCGCGGATTTTGTGAGAAGGATCCCCGATCACCAAGTTCCTCTAGAATTAGTTGTCATTACTGATGACAGTGAAGAGTGAAACCAAATCTGATTAACATGTCTACTCATACTCGAAACTCTGGATTACACCTCATGAGTAACATGTGGCGATGGGTATACGAGGCAGTTTTATGAGTTGAGTATGCATTGCAAGAATTAGGGTAAAGAGTAACAGAATTGTTAGAATTACTGTGTTAGTATCTTGTTGATCGTCGGACCTTTGTCTAGTGTTGTGTGGGAAACTCTAGTACGAAAACTAAATAGGCGCTGTAGTAAGTCCGCGATAGGTGATTATGATAGGACGGTGATCGTTATACACCGAAAGCTTTAAATAGCTACGGTTAGAACCTTCAAGTATGCACTGTAGCTTAAGGAATATGCCAGCGGGTCATGTACCAGTCGATATTGATGTTAAAAGGATTTTGATGATAATGAGCAAGCTTAAGTTGTCGAGTAATTCAGTCTATCGGCAGTATTATGTTTGACTGTACCAGTGGGTTCTGGCGGAGGTCGGGTCTAGACAGACCGTTATGTGACAGCATTGTGATTGTTGGTCGGCTAGAGGGTCGTGGTTTTACAGGTTTTGCTCGAGGGATAATCTTGGCAGTTTTTGCTGCAGCAGAAGTTTTAAAGATAGTTTGGAATGACTGTGGTACATACATAGCCCAGGGAAATGATTTAGTTAGAGTACGAGTTCTAAAATTTCCGTATTTTCACGAACCAAATAATCTAGTTTGGTCAAAGTAGTCTAGCGTAATGTGGCAACTGTTGGTCTGTGTGGCAACTGTAGGTCTTTGTAGCAACTGAAGGCCTGTATGGCACCTATAAGTCTGTGTGAAACTATGTCTGGTGTGAAAATTCATGTTTGTTTAAGGAACCTTATAGAAAGTTCCTAATGAGTTAAAAGGTTAAAAGAAAGTAAATTCGCACAGTCAGGCGTGTGGAGAGAACACATGTTATCGTTGATGACGTTCGAATCGTCAAGCTCACATGACGAAATTGAAATAATTATGCCTTTTCTAATTTTGATTACTATGCGTAGATCGTGTTAGTAAGACACACAAAACTCAAGTACCAATTCAGATTGTAGATGAAATTGATAATGAATTGACGTAACATAGGACAGGCTAAATCTCAGTGTGAACAGGTTCTGAGTTCAGAGAGTTGAGTTGACTCGACATCGTGGGGATGTGCGAGTAGAGCAATTGTGATTGCTAAAAGAGCTATGAGATAGCTAGGAGAGCTATGAGATAGCTAAAGATCGTGAATAAGATACCTGGTGGTTTCTTTTGCTTCATTTAATGTGAGATTAATGACTATCAGTGGTACTTGGACTTTGTAATCACGAAGACTAGGTGCTTTTAGGTACCAAATCAATGATTAAGTTGCTATTTGTCCAGTTGTCAGCAGAAGGTCCAAGCAATTGGCCGTGTGAGAATCAGCATCCGGCACCCTCGTAATCCCCTGGACCAGCTGGGTAAGGTTTAGCGTAAGCGAAAGCTTACGCATCTCCTGTCCAGCATGTTCAGTGCACTGGTATGCGAAGAGCCACTCCTGATGGTGAGCATTAAAGTCCCCCAGTAACACTAATTGGGCGGAAGGGTACCACTGCTGTGCCGCATCAGCCGCCTTACTGAGGTACTCTGTGATCCTGGATGTCACCTGATCTCCACTGTGCGAACGGTAGATACAAACGTAGATAATTTTATCTAGACCTCTGTCCACCAGAGCCCACAGCATTGTGAATCTGGAGTCCTCAAGGTTACGGAGACGCTGATAGCAAGTGTCGTCACGGGCGTACATACACACACCCGCGCGCGGTTTAAAATTGTGCCCCAGGGTAAACCCTGGGTAACATAAGTACGACACGTCTGACGGACTTGTTATCTGCGTCTCCGTAAAAACAGCGCTGGTTTCTCAGTCTCCTGGTGGCAGTGGACTGCATAGAGATTTGAGTGCAGACCTCTAATATTGGTGAGGTGCACTTTGTGGGGTGCAGCCGCTGTTTAAATCTTGTATTCCTTTTCCTTGGCATTCATAAATTTATAAGATTGAATGGAGGAGAGGAGTTGGAAGTGAGACGAGGTTCTTCGCTGTTAACCTTCAGACACGCACTGAAAGGACAGCATCAATGGGGCACTAGTCCGGAGACTGCGGGGACGCCCGAGCCCCCCCAGAATGTCCATCAGGCCCTCCCCATCTGGTCGCCAACCAGCACGATGGCGCATTCCGGGATTTTTCTTTTCGACAGTTGGCGGGACAGCCTTTCGTGTGTGGCTGGCACACTACTTGGGCCCCCAACTACCTGCGGTCGGCCAGCGGCGCACCGTGCCTGGGATCCCGCTACCCTCCGCGACCAGTCTCCCGATACATCCATATCAGCGCGCGTCAGGCTGGTCAACCTGCAGTGGAACAGCTATCTCGACCCAACTCCTCTAGTGGCTACACCGAGCATCGTACCGGAACACGGCTAAGCCACTTAGCGGCACGTCTTTGCCCAGTGGGTGGTCGCAAGCTTTCGGCCGAAGCCTACCACCAGTTGGTGTCACCTGATTTGCACCTCCCGGGGACCACGTGTAGGGTATCAGAATGGGGTACACTCCTACGGACGTGGGTGACTCAGCCCCCAACGGTAACTATAATGCCAGAATAGTTTACCCGAATATCATGAAACTGAAGATAACCGGTGCAATGAGAGTAGACAGCGGTAAAACTTTTTACGTTGCCGTATTCACTTACGCAATACGGCTGCGGATTGACCTCCAGTCTAACCGGATGACCCTATCTGACATCCACAACCCAGTAACTACGGTTTAAGACATTTATTTTTCTCAAAAAGATTATTATTAATCACTTACAGAGAAAATACAATATTAAGTAAATAAAAATAACCGATTAGCGTTTTTAGTAGGGTAGGTGTTAAAAATGTTAGTGGAGATTGAGTGTAGTCAGTGACTTGTTTGTTAAGGCCTATGGCACAGTGCGTTTGAATAAGCGGAATTGGTCAGTATTACACATTGTTTTACGATTTCACAAATAAAAAGGTGCTTCTCGTGGGGGAGTGAGCGGGTATAGGTTATTTAGCTTAAGGTTAGTTTTCGTAGTGCTAGTAAAATTACAAATTTATACATATTATTCCATTAATGACAGATCCTTCAAGATGTGGCATTTTAGTAGTTTCTTAAAGGTTGATAAGCTTTTAGCCTCTTTTATATCTTTAGGTAATTTATTATAATTCTGGGCTCCTTCGTACAGAATGCTCTGTTTTCCGTAGTTAGTTCTAGGTGGTTTCAAACGGATATTATTTGCCTGTCTAGTATTAAGTTTGTGGTGGTCTTTATTTTTGGTAAATGTTATTTGTGAGTGAATTTCCTTTGTAATAATTTTTCTAATCAGGATGCAGGTGTTGTATTTATAGCTTTGCGATTAATTCATCAGTCCAGTTTCCTTATAAATTTTTATGGTCGGTGTTTGGTAATCATAACGAAATAACGTTTTAATTAATTTATTTTGTGATCTCTGTAGTTTATTTAAGTTGCTTTTAGCTGCTGATCCCCATACTTCAATTAGGTAATCCAGATGAGGCTTGACCAAAGAATTATAGATTGTGTACCGCACGTGTCTGGGCAAGCATCGCGATATGGGCTGAAGGGCACCTGATAGGGACAGTAGTTTGCTTTGAATTTCAGACCCAGATATTTGTTTGAGTTTATTTTGTTTATTATTTTACCATTTATTGTTAATGGACTATAGGTACCATTTTTTTTGTTTTTTGATGTGAAAATTATATAATTTGTTTTTGAAGCATTTATGGTCAACAAATTTGACTGGAGCCAAGTGTGTAAGATATCCAAATCATGTTGTGCTTCATTCATAACCTCATTTATCGAGTCACCATAATAGAACAGGTTGGTATCGTCAGCGTACAGTGTAATTTCTCCCTTTAGCCCAATCTCGTGTATACTATTTATATAAATTAAGAATAGTAATGGGCCCAAAATTGAGCCTTGGGGCACGCCACATGTAATAAGTCTTGGTGCGCTTTGATGGTTACCGATTTTAACAATTTAGGTCCTATCTGTAAGATATGATTTGAAAATATTATACGCTGTATCTGTTTAACCCAAATCTTTCAGTTTTTGTAAAAGTATTTCATGGCTGACGGTATCAAATGCCTTTTTTAAATCAATGAATATTCCTAGGCCTATTTTTCGATTATCGATATTGATCGTTATATTTGTCACTATGTCAACAGTCGCAGATACAGTATTGGACTTTGGTCTGAAACCGTATTGTTTTTTAAATAGGAAGTCAGTGTCAGTTAGAAATTGGTTTAGACGGTTATATAGAACTTTTTCATAGACTTTAGATAGTACTGGTAGCACGCTAATAGATCTATAATTACTTGGATCCATTTTGCTTCCCGATTTAAATATGGGACTTACTTTAGCACATTTAAGAGAATTAGGAAAATATCCTTCGTTTAAGCATTTATTGATGCAATTCGTTAGGTTTTTTGCTATTAAATCTTTAACACATTTTATACTTTTCGTGTTAATGCCATCTAAACCAGAACTTGGGTTTGTTTTTAGCTGATTTTTATTACTTCATTTGTATTGGTCGGGTTTAGTTTTGATAATTGATCGCGGCTCGATTTAGGTTTACTAGTTGTGGGAATTTGCAATGCGTAGTTATTAGAGTTTTTTGGTATTTTATTAGCTAGATCGGTTCCTATTGTTGAGAAAAAAGAATTAAACCACTCACAAATTTTTTTGACGTCGGTAGTTTCACCCGATATGGTATTAATCTTTGATGGCCCAGTGCTGCTTTTCGTTTTGTTTTTTGAGAGTCTGTTAATTAATTGAAACATTCTTAAAGGATCCCTCTTACAGTCTTCGAAAGATTTACTATAGTAACTATTTTTAGCATTTTGGATGTTGATGAATGTAGTATTCCTTTTATGAGTAAATTGTTGTTTCAGGAGATTATCATCAGGTGTTTGTTTTAGTTTTTGCCATAAGTAGTTTCTTTTATCTTTTATTTTTGAGGCGATGATAGCTCAGTGGTAGTGACGTCGGATACCGAGACGAAGGTCGCGGGTTCGAATCCTACAATGAGCTTGAGCTTTCGGTGAAGGAAAACATCGTGAGGAAACCATAGCACGGTGGTAGGGTACCTTGTAGTACCCGCCTGGCTGGCAACCACCCTCAAGTTGAAAATCTGTCGCCAAGCACCTTCCGGTGTGTTCCGACAGCAGCACTTGAGAGCCAGTTCCCTTCTAGGCTTTGTGTGCTTACCACCATCGGCCACATCATCACTGACCACGGTGAGATTGTGGTCAAACACAGGCCTATACATAGTAAAAAAAAAAAAAAAAAAAAAAAAAATCAGGTTAATGAGGTTGCTATTTATCCATTCCTTGCATGGTGGATTTAGTATCTTGGTTTTTCGTGTCTTGTTTATAGATATTGCATTCAGTAGTGTAGCTTAGGTCATCATGGTCAAGGATATGCTTGGTTTCAATAATATCTTCTACGGTTGTATATAATTTTGAATAGTTTACTGACTCATACTGTACACGTTGTGTGCATTCAGGTTCAGTCCTATTTATCTCAAGATATATTTTTTTATGGTCAGTGGCTGAGGAATCAATAACTGTCATTTGAAATGTATTGTCTTGTAAGCTGGTAGTTACATGATCTATGACAGTTTTTGTAGAAGCTGTTTCACGCGTACAGTATTCTAAAGAGATTTTATTTAGTATTTTTATATTATTTTCCTGTAGCATTTGTTTATATTCTTTCACATTTTTTTCAGTGCTGAGCAAGTTCAGGTTCAGATCTCCGAAAACAACAGTTCGTTTTCTTTTTGAAACTTGATGATTGTAGTTCTCAAGAAACTTAGACGTATTTGCTGCTGGTTTTTTATATATAGCCCCTATATCCAAAGCGAGGGTGTTTAGATGTACCCATAAAAAATGGTTTCCATCTTCACAGTGTTCGTCTATAAGCTCATGTTTTAAGTTGGTGTGGATGTATATGGATACACCACCACCTCGCAAATTTTTTCTGTAGTTGTAGTAATGTTTATAGTGTGGTAATCGAGTCTTTGAGCTTCGTCTTCGTTTTTTATCCAAGTCTCAGTTAGCACAATCACATGAACCTTTGTTTGAAATGATTCTATGACACACCTTAATTCATCTAGTTTGCCGGGCTTTATATACCAAACTTCGAATATTTGCATAGAGAAACTTTAATGTTTTCTTTTCAACAACTAAATTATCGTACGAGTTACAGATTTTATGGTTTATAAACTGGTTTTTGTAGGCACTATCCCTTGCATTTCCTCTTACTTCTAGTTTTTTGATGATTGGTGGTGGTGTGGTGTTCCTTTTTGATATTTTATGGTTAAATCCTTCTCTCCGTTTTCTACACGTTGTCGTAGCTCTTCTCGTAATTTTAGCATCACCTGCTTTTGATTTGGGGTCTGATCAGAATAAATTTTGATTTTGTTGTCCTTCAGATTTGCTTTCTTCTTAAGTATAGTTTGTGCCGTTTCTTGAGTTGAGAAGCAGACTTTTATAGGTCGTATTTTGCTTTCGTTATACTTGCCCAAACGTATAATTTTTTCAGGTTCAGGGCAAACAGGGTCTATAGTTAATGTAATGTTTTTAACCTCGTTTTTATCATCATCTCTTTTTTTTTCCATGTTACCTGAGTGTGGTTCAGCAATGCCAAATATTACGCATTATATTATTATATTATATTATTTATTATTATTATTTGCTACGTTTTTTTTTTTCAATATTCTACCGCGGACATGTGGCACTCCGCGATCTTTTTTATAGTGGTTTTATTTTGTTTGTTTCTTATTTTATCATTAACGTTACAATTGTCTGACTCCTACGTCGGACATTATTTTTAGGCTTATTTAACTAACTTAAGTCTACGTGAGTTCATCCCTCACTAAATACTATATATATATATATATATCACACACCGGCATTATAATTTAAGTTTCTATTTGCTACTTATATTAATGGTATTACTATTTTGTTGCTTATTTCTATTGATACACTGCTTATGTTATTTTGTTTTCTTATATCTATTGGTACATTTTCGGGGAAGATGCATGGCAGTGCGAGCAGACCAGTCCCGGCCGACGGTTCCGGCTATAGAACCCCGTCGTTAGGACGTTAAGGTGTGTATGACTGACTCGCTCCACCATGCAGCTTTACAAATATATATATATAATTTTTTGCGTTTCAGGGTTTAGACAGGGTGATGGTTTGGGTATGTGTTTGGGTTGGAGATTTTGGATGGGACTTGTTAGGTGGTGTTTTGGTGATGTCTGCTGACCAGGGACTTCACCAGCGTGAGCAAGGCCTCTATGACGACTACGTCTCGATGCTGCATGGCCGTCTTAAGATTGTAGTTGACGACCGTTTTAGTCGGCGCATCCATCGCCCTCTTAGCAAGGCGGCCTGCGGCGTCATCGGCGTCGTCGGTGTAATAGACGCAACTGACTGTATGTCTGGACACCGCCACTACCGCGTGGGAGATGCTGTCGTGGACCTGAAGCCTCCTGGACTTGGTGTTGATGATGATGACGCTGTCGTAGGTCGACCCCTGAGCCTCGTGTATGGTTAGCAGGCGCGACCCTTCATCGGACCCAAATCCCTGGCTCGCAAGAGAGGCTTTCTCCTCCTGCGTATGAACAGGGTGTTTTGGGCAGTGCTCGGTATTTGCGCCCCTGTGTAACCTTTCACCTTCAGGGAGTGGACCCGCGACAGCGACGACTTAGAGGAGTATATACCGGGGTATATCTCACTCAGTGCAAACGCCACGTCCATTGGATTGCGGTGTGTGCAGAGAAACTCCTGGGTGATGCCAGCCACCAGGTCTGGACTGGTGTACCTAAGCTCGAAAAGGTTCTCTCTGTCCAAAAATGGGAGCTGGTTAACGTCTCCGACGAGGACAAGGTCGTTTGCTCCAGACAACTTTACTGCCATGACTATTGCCCCAAAGTGGTTCATAAGAGCCTCGTCTACCGTAAGACGGTAGCATTTGTCTTGGCCCTTGAAACCGTTTGCTAGGATTGAGGCCATAGTGCGCACCTTGGTCTTTGCTCGGTCTCCTAAGCGGCGCGCAAGCTTTTCCCTAAGGTCTTTGGCAGCTTCTGTTGTCGTGGTGGCTATCACGTCCCTGTCCTCGTCGAAGTGCTTTACCAGCCAGGTTGTCTTACCGCAACCCGGAACTCCGTTAATCCACCTGATTTTGGGTACCGCCCAACTTTCCTGCGATGCCGGGATACCTGGGGTCCCCGAAATGGACTGTGCCATTTCCAGGATCTTATCATCCGGCATGATCTTAGTACATTTGGCGGTAACCACTATCGGGTCGTCATTTGGCACACTGAACTTGAGTTTGCCTGAGCGCTCCGTCTCCTCCTTGTCCAGGGCCATAAAACCACTCCTCGCGCTGTAGGCTGCCATATACGACCCCGTCATTTCCCCTTTGATGACTTGGGATGTGACGTTGTCGTAAACCGCTGCCCCTGCTTCCTCGAGCAGTATCCTTAACAGACCCTCTGTGTCTCTTTGGAAGGTCTGCAGGATCTTCCTGCATGTCGTAAGATTGACATCTCTGGTCGCTCTTACGATTGCTACGTACTCGAGAAAAGCGCTTTTTACGTGGTCCGTGGTACCCGACTTTACTGCGAGGGTCGGCGGGCTGACTTGCCCTTTGTCGACTCGTGTTGGCTTAGGCTTTTGCTGGGTTGGTTCCTTTGGTGTTTTTCTGAGGAACCTCTCCAGTGCTGTCTCCTGCTTGTGAGATGGTGATGCATGGCTGGTGCTTGGGAGCAGTGCACTGAGGAAAGTGCCAAACGCTTTCAGGCGACTCCTCGACCGGGCCCGGTCCTCCGGGTTTATGGTGTTGCACTGCTTCTTAGCGGCTTTTTCAGCTGCTGCCTTCTGCTGGGCCCTTTCCGATCCGCTTTGAGTGGTGGGGCTTTTTGTGGAGCTCGTCGCGCTGGCTGTTGGTTGTCTGGGGGCTTTGAGGAAACTTAGGGTTTCCCCTCTATCCTCGTAGACAACGACCTCATGATGTTCTGAGGCCTTTAGACAGCCAAAGCGGTCTGCGATGTCTCCTCTTTCTCCTCCCACCACCATTGCGTCCACACTTATGGTTCGGGCTGCGGCTGACGTGTAGTATCCTGCTTCCCCGATCTTCTGAAGCAATGAGCTTGCCTGAGCAAATGAAGTAGCCTCTCCCCACTCGAGTAATGCGATTGTTTTTCCTTTAAATCGCATTAGACGGCATCGGTGAGTGGCCACTTCCACTTGAGGTAGTGCAGCATACTTGCTGCCTTTTATGCTCGTTTTGGTGGTGCTTCCGTTAATCAAGGCGGCAAGGCCCGGTGAAAGGTGTATTCGGGCCGTAGCTCGACTTGAGCCTATGCAGAAGCCTATGCCTAACTTCTCCTGTTCCCTGTTCATGAACAGAGCGACGCCTCGCAGTCTGATGCCAGGGACTCCGTCTTCTCCGCATGCCAGGAATTGTGTGGTAGTCATGCTAGGGGCTGGTTGTAGGCTGGCTGTTGCTGCTACCGCTGCTGCTACCGTTGATAATGGCCGTTGGTTAGAATGTGTGTGTGTAATTTGTGTATCAGTCAATTGTGTGCTTGTTGTTGCTTGTGTAGTTGTGGTTATTGTTTGTGTGTTTGAGGTTGTGGTTGTTGTTGTGGTTGTGTGTGTTCGAATGTGTGGTCGACTTCGCAAGGTTACGTCCGTTTTGTTAGCCCTTGCTGCGATTGTGGCGACTTTGCTCGCGAATGCCAAGAATGGAATCCTAGTAGCCGGTCTCCCCATGATGGTGTGGAGTGTGGACTGGCTAAGCTGGGTTTCGAATTTTACTTCGAGCTCCATTCTGTCTTGGCTGAACTTTGGGCATTCGAAGAGCAAGTGCCAGACTGTCTCTTCGCAACTCGGGTCACAGACGCACGAGGGACTATCTTTGAGATGGAAACGGTGGAGATATGCTGAAAATCCGCCGTGTCCTGTAAGGACTTGTACGTGGACCGGTGTGAGCGCTGCATCTCTGAGTGTCCTTTTCGCCGCTAGGACGTCTGGAAAGAACACTTTCGTGACCGATCCAGTACTCGAGGAGTCGTACCGGGCTTGCCACTTCCTTATAGTCCCCTCCCGTATCTTCCTCCTCACGAATGAAACGGGGACCTTGCTGTAGTCTGATGTGAGTTTTGTTAGGGCTGCCTCCTTGGCCAGCTCATCCGCTCTCTCATTCCCGGCAGTTCCCACATGGGCCTTGAGCCAAAAGAGCCTCACTTCTCTGCCCTCCTCTCTGATTTCACGGACGCTTCTCTTGATTTGGAGTGCCAGGTGGTGCGTGACAGACGGTCTCCTCAGCAGATCAAGTGACGATCTTGAGTCACTTAAGATGCTTACGGAAGCCGCCTTGGATTCTCTTGCCATCCTGACAGCTCTGAAGAGAGCGTACATTTCCGATTGGAAGACTGTGTTGTGAGGCTCCAAGCCGAAGGTGCTGAACCTTGACTCCGTCCCGTTTTCCCACCAAGTTAGGGCAGCTCCGACTTTTCCCTCTATCTTACTGCCATCGGTGTATATTTGGGGGCCGATTACTTGGTGGGTTGCCTGGGTTTCGGGAGTCAAATTCTCTAGGCATTCATACTCGGTTGTTGTGAGTTGCGCTGGGTGGGGATTTTTGGAGTGGTGCACGTTGCACTCCAGCACGCGGCCCAGCGGTATGAACTCTTGGGAATGTCCCTTTTTGATCTTGAAAAGGGTTGCCGCTTCGAGTATTCGGAGGTCTAGGGGGAGTTGTCCTGACAGGATAAGTGCCGATGTCAGAGACACCGTGCGGTATGCTTTGCAGATCTTCTGCGCGAAGCCCCTCTGCAGTGAGTCAAACTTTTTCCTTGTCATCAGTTTCTCAGCTGCGGGGGCCCACGCACTCGCTGCATACATCACGATGGGCTCTATCACCGACACGTATATCGTCCTGATTATCTCTCCGTTCAGACCCCAAGTCACCCTCGCCGCACATGCCAACTGCTTGTAGATGTCCGCGGCCTTTCTACAGGTTGCAGAAATGTGCGCATTGAAGGTGAGCTTGGAGTCTATCGTGAGACCTAACAGTTTCACTTCCTCAACCAGGTTTAGCTGCGTGCCCGACATATGAAGTACTGGAGCGTCGTACTTTCGCTTCCTCGTTAACACCATCGCATTGGTCTTGTGCGCGGCGAAACGTAGCTTATTTTGGACGCCCCATTCCGATACTTTGGCTAGCGTGCTGTTGGCTGATTGCTGCAGGGGACCGGCTGTAAATTCAGACCTGTGTCGCATAAACAGGGAGCCGGACGCCCGGTGTCACCACTGCGTCGACTGTCGGGAGGACATGGCGTGGTATACGCTGGCAGAGTGCGCCGCTTGGGAGGAGCCACGCCTTGACCTCATCTCAGAAGTAGGCAGTGACCTATCGCTGCCGGCCGTAGTCGAGTCTATGGTCTGCAGCGAAGAGTCCTGGGACGCGGTGGTATCCTTCTGCGAAACAGTCGTCTCACAGAAGGAGGCTGCGGAGAGGGAGAGGGAGATTTCATCCGCTCACCCGATCCGCAGCAGACGCCCCGGGCGTCGGCGGAGGGCAGACAACGCCCTCTTCCAGCCCCCCTAAATGGGTCCAGGGGCGACGGACTCGGGGACGTCCGTCACCCCCACACACACCAGGACCCGAGGTGGCGGCGCGAAGTGTTCCACGCGCGCCCCTCTTAGATGTTGCGGGGGGAGTCTAACACCTCACTCCCCCCTTACCAGAGATCGAGGCCCGCGGATGGGGGCTGGCACTAGCCGGGGGTTGCGGAAGTATCATTGTTCCCGCGACCCCCAGCGTAGGTGTGAGATGGAACACCGGGGTGGTTTTTAGTCAGTAGGAGTCTGACAGACCCCTCTGCCCTCCCCAGGGCGGGGGACATCCAATGAGGATTTTCCACACCGGAAAAAAAAAAAAGTAAAAAAAAAAAAATTGGACCGGCTGTGAAGTCAGAGAAAACCAGGACAACGTCGTCCGCGAAGGCTTGGCAGTATACCCCCATACTAACCATTTTTTGTAGGAGTGAATCTAGGATAAGGTTCCAAAACGTCGGTCCGGCTATTGAGCCCTGGACGCATCCTTTCGTGGTTCCCTTCTCGCTAGTCGCTCTGGCGTAGTTGACCCTGATGTTCCAGTCTTCCAGGTATGAGGCGACGAGAGCGTAGAAATTTGCTGTACAATTCTTGGCTACCATCTGCTTCTTGAGTGCGGGCCACCACGCGTTGTCAAAGGCCCCCTCTATGTCCAGTGATATCAAAAGCACGATCTTTTTGGCTTTGATTTCGGCTCGTAAGTGGCCCACTAGAGCATAGAGGGCGTCCTCGGTTCCGCGCTGTGGCATGAAGCCGTATTGGTTTGTGTGTAGTGTTGGGAGGAAATGCCACTGTAGTCGGCCTACTAGAAGTTTCTCGACGATTTTTCCTAGGACCGAGAGCAGACCTATAGGCCTGTACGACTTAGGGCTGGTGTAGTCGTCCTTTCCTGGCTTGCGGAGAATGCACACGTGGGCGATCTTCCACTGCTTCGGGAAGTGTGACAGTGACAGACACTTGTTTGCTATCGCTAAGAACACCTCCCTATCGCAGTTTATTGCCGCTGTGCAGATGTCTGCTGTTAATCCGTCGGGACCGGGGGCTTTTTTCGGATTTTGGTTCTGGAGAACCATTTCCAGCTCCGCGGTCGTGAAGGGCGGATCGTCTGCAGACAGACCTTGGGGGTTCTTCTCCTCCGCTAACCTCCTTAGCGCAGTGTGGTAGGGTTGTTCGGCATCCGTTGAGTCGTCGGGGTAGAAGGTTTTTGCCAGAAGATCCGCAGATTGCTCTGGACTAAGCGTCTCGCCTGCGGCGTTTCTCAGGAGCGCGTCGTCCTTTCTTCTGGCTGTCTTCCTTATGCCGTCCCACATGCTCTCTCGGTCCTGCTTCGTGCAGAACTCTTTCCAGTTGGCTGTGGCTGCTTCCGTTGCTGCTGTCGTGTAAGTTTGTTTGGCCAGCACGTACTCTTGGATGGTGAAGTGTCTCCGGCTTGCGGCTGCGTTTCGGATCCTTCTCTTCTTCGTCATGGCGTCTTTTTTGAGACGGTCTAGAGAAGGGGTCCACCATGGGGGCTTGGCGTTGTGTTTGGGCGACCCAAGTTTTGGAATCGCTTCCTCGCATGAGCGGTGGATTTTCTGAGTATAGTTTGAAATAATTGTCTCCAGATCCTCTGGGTTCGATGCGTTCGAGACTCTGACTTGAGTGATGCCACTGTCTGCTAGGCTGGTCTTGAAGTGGGTGTTGAAGTCGGACCACTTGGCCTTCTTGGTGTTGTAGATGCGCGTCGAAATTGGCCTTAAAGGTTTTAGGGCCTTTTCTAGGCGCATCGAGAAGGTTATAGCGTTGTGGTCTGAAGTTGTTAAGACTTCTTTCTACCCGCCACTCTTCGACTTTGCCCAGCAGTGACGAACTGCAAGCTGTCACGTCGACGATGCTTGTGCACTACCTGTCATTTCTGTATGTCTCGAACGTTGGTTTTTGGCCCGTATTTAGGATGTGGAGATCCCGATCAATGAGGAAAGAACTGTACGCCGCCCCGCGATGGTTTTCGGAAACACTTCCCCACCAATGGCTCCAGGCATTTACGTCTCCTCCCACCACGATGTTGTTTGTATTCAATTTGTGTGTCTTGTATTGTGTTTCGGATAGGTAAGGTTCGATGTCCTGGTCACCCTCAAAATAGACCGACAGTACTCCAAAGCTGAGCTGACCCACCTTTAGCAAGACAGCAGCAATGTTCTCGGTCACAAGCTGGGGGTCGTGGACGACCTCCAGGTTGTTACCGAAAACAACAATCGCTGCCTTGACTGGCTTTTGGCGGTTGAGGCTGCACTGGATGACTTGTGTGCCGGGGTTTTGTTTCATCACACCTGTTCTTCCTACGTAGGGCTCTTGAACAAGTGCTACTGAAATTCCTCTTGCCTGGGCCGCCATGTAGAGTTTTTCTGTGGCCAGCTTGGAGCGGTGAAGATTTGCTTGGATGAACCGCAATCTTGCTGTCGGTCTTGAGGAGATTTCGGGGGTGGCTTGTTGGTTTGTTGGTGTGTTCTCGTTGCCCTTAGCAATAGGATACGCGCGATCTAGCTATGCCATCCCACTTTTGGCGTTCCTGGCAGTCTTCGCTGAATGCTGTGTGTGCCAGGTCGTTGCCCGTCCCGTGTGCTACCTTGCAGTTTGCACATGTGGGCTGTTTGCCGTCCGCTCGAGTGAGGCAGTCCCTGATATTGTGCGATCCACTGCAGTAGCCGCAGACTTCTTTTGCAGCCCTGCATATGGATTTATTGTGTCCATATGCAAGGCACTTTGTGCACTGAACTAGAGGGGACTGGTCCTCAATCGAGCATCGCTTGATGCCCACATGGACTTTCTGGACTGAGGTGTAGGATTTCCAGAGTTCCGGGGAAAGCTCCAGAGCGGGGTGGCTCTCGTGGGGGTTTCGCGCGCGCTTCCTGTAGCGCATCTTGATGGTCTGTCCCTCCACAGCGACGTTTTGCAGAAGGTGTTGGTTATGCGCTTTAAGGAGATCGACGATCTCCCCATCGCTGTAGCTGGACAGCACACCCTTGATGCAGACTAAGGGGTTTTGCGGTTTCGGCTCCTGGACCTTGAGCCCTGAGTTCGACTGGACTTGGTCTTTAATCTTCTTCAATTCCATCTTACTGGCGCACCTTAGGACCACTTTCTGGTTGCGCGCTTTCCGTACGGTGTCGACTCGGGCTCCGGTTGACTTGAGGTCCAGGGCGGTCCTGATCCTCTCGATCACGTTGTCCCCAGTGTGCTTGGGGTTCGTCGATGAGACGATCAGGGTGTGGTTGGGTTGTGTGGGCGGTTTGGGGGGCTTTGGTGTACTGGCGACCTGAGCAAAGATTTTGGGGCCCTGTTGTTGTGTTTGCGGTTTATCCGCTTTGCCCAGGTCCGCTACCCCTTTCTGTATAGTTTGGAGCGTCTTCTTTACCTCCCCGACTGCGAGTTCCGTTTCCAGATTCAGCGCTGGGTGCGCCTGGATTTGCGGCTCTTTGTCGCGCAGTACGTGGAGG
Source organism: Anorthoa munda (assembly GCA_945859665.1). Classification (NCBI taxonomy): domain Eukaryota; kingdom Metazoa; phylum Arthropoda; class Insecta; order Lepidoptera; family Noctuidae; genus Anorthoa; species Anorthoa munda. The sequence goes on along the minus strand of OX243917.1, from coordinate 6,880,101 downwards.
TCCGCCGAGACGAGCTCCAACCTATCCGATATAGGTTTGAGGTGTTCGGTGATGTTTATGGGTGTGTGGTGGTGGGGGGGAGGCCATAGGCCTGTTGTCGATGGTTTGCAGCTTTGCGGTTATATTTGCCATCTCCTCCTCGAAAGCCGCGGTCGTGAGTAGGCCTGTCTCGCGGCTACTCGGGTCCGTCTCTGTGTCACTTGGCCGGTTAAGGTCCTCTTTGAGCCTTTCCAGAGTTTTCCGGAGGACGTCCAGCTGGTTGGAGATGCTGGTGAGATTTGTATCGAGGCGTGATAGGCCGGCTCCCATAGTGTCTTACTTGGGATCCCCTGGGGTCCTTGCACTTTCTTGCCTCGTCCTCTCGTGCTCCTTTAGGTTTTTTAGGCTCGCCATTGCAACCTCACCTTTCAACTCCTTTATTCCGTTTAAGGCGTCAAGGGTCTCGTGACCGAGCCATTCTCGGATCCCTTTTGCCTCTTTTTTCGTGTCCGAGACGTCAGTCCGCATTAGGATGAGCTCCCTATTCACTGCTGCAAGTTCCCGATTGTGAGCTCTCTCGACACGCACAAGCTCTTGTGCGTGTCGAGAGCGCTCCTTCTCGAGATTATCGCTCGGGAGTCCGCCAATGACAGTGACACCTCGTAAAGGCCCTGCAGGCACTCATGGGCTGTGACCTTACACTCGCGCTTCATTTTTCCGGCGGCTTCCAAGGCGTCCTTTCCCTTCTGGAGAAGTTCGTTCGCCTCTCTCGTGGCCAAGTCCATCTCCACTCCTGTGCCCCTTCCCGGCGTCCTGTAGAGGAGGCTTGGTCGTCCACTCTGTGGACGGTCGGCCTGGCTCGCTGTGGAGGCCACCGAGCCTTCCTCGTCCGAGATAATCTGGCGAGGGGGGGATATGCCACACTGCTCCCAGTTGGTGATGATCTCTGACACCCCGGGGCTATCTTTCGGAGTGTGAGTCTCAGGCGCTAACGGCAGAGGCGGTGTCCTACTTGTCACATCCGACTCTGAAGCCGCCTTCGCCGCCCGCGGTTTTTGTGATGCTGATGATGATTTGCTACGTTCGGTACGCTCCTGGATTTCTGTAATTATTTCGCCGAAACATGATGTTGAGTTTTCTAATGATGTTGAACAAGAGTTGATATTACATTGTAGGATATAAACATCGCTTTCTAGGCTTTTGATTTTTTCTTGCGTATTATCAACAGTAGTAGTTAAGGTTTTTATTTCAGATTTCAAATTATTGTTTTCAGCTATTAACTGTTCCGTTGTTGTCTTCATGTCACTCAACTGCCCTTTAATTGAGGATATATCTTGCTTTATAGTATCAAGACTATCAGCCTGGGATTTTCCAAAGTTATTAAATAATCCTATAATTTCCTTTTTGAATTCGCCGAATTGATATACAAAATCATCCTCTGGTGTTTTTCTCTTCCGTACTGGTATATTTCTAGACTCAAAAATCTCATGTTGTCAGAGACTAAATACCGTATTTTCCGCTCCGCTTAGTTAATATGTGCACAACTCTAATGATGCTTACGCACACTGCTGTACGCTGGTTTTGTCTCGCAGTCTATTGTTCACTGTCAACACTCACTTATTCGGAATTATACTATGTTCGGAACTAAATTAGGTGTAATTTTGAATGACAACAATTCTTTTTATTTAATATTAAATTGCATTAACATAAACACGTCCGTTCCGTACGCTAATCGGTCGGTTCAGATGAGATGACTGGGTAACGCTATACGCCGTTGAAGTGCCAAAGTTTTGGGCCAAACATTCTAAATAAGTGTCGCGTTAGCGACATGGAGAAGGAGACAATTTAAATACTTAAACAGACAAGAAATATAAATATACTGTAAAGAGGTAATGCTAATTTCTAAAAAAAATATCTTCCAGCGTACCTACCGGCTTGTTTGACGGTATAGAAATTCCTTCGCTTGTCTTTTGTCTACTGTCCAAAATACTTAAACAGACAAGAGGAAAGAAATGGAAAAATATGTCCCTACAGAGGTAATGCTAATTTCTAAAAACATCTTCCAGCATTCCAGTTTTTTTAAAGTACAAACCTCCTTCGGTTATGTCTGTTGTCTATTATCCAAAAACTTAAACGGACAAGAAGAAAGAAACAGAAAAATAGGTAAATAACAAGGTAAACCAAAACATCTTGCAGCATTCTAACTTTTTATCCAATATCATAAAAATTCCTTCGCTTATGCTTATGGCTATTGTCTACTTTCAGACTTACCCCACGTTATGAAATGGTCCTTGTTGGAGACGGTGTACACTGGTATATCGGTGTGGCCGCTGCTGCGCCGGCGCGCTGCGTCCCAGGCGGCGGCGATGGTGGCGTTGTTCACAAAGTCCACCGGCGTCAAGGGCAGCTTGCTGTGCTTGTCCACGTAGAACACGTGCAATATGCCCATGATTATGCCCGCCAGGATCTGGGCACACGACACCAATATCATAATATAAGCAGCCGATGTTCCCCAATGGCGTTTTCGCGGACATTGTGCCGGTTTCTAAATTCAGTTAATAGCGTAATTAACGCCAAATTCAAACAAGTTTTCAGGTTTGCCTAAAGTTTGATAAGTACTCAATTTAAATGATTGAATTCATAGACAATGGACAGTATTTTTACCGACTTCAAAAAAAGAAGGTATTCAATTCGTTACGTATGTATGTAATATAATTGGAAATGAACTATATATTCACATATGTATGTTTGTTAAGATAAGATATATAAAGAATTGTTCAAAACAGCAGAGGAAATATGTTCTCGAAGTCACCGTGATCAATACAGACTTGTACTAGATGAGCGCCCTAGGTTAGGTTAGGTTAGGTTAGGTTAGGTTAGGTTGGGGAGCGGGAGGCCGTGCGGCGGGAGGCGAGGGACGCAATCGTCCATCATTGGACGGAGGACCTCGCCACCGCCACCTTTGGCCGCCGGACGTTGGACGCGCTCGGTCCAGTCTTGCAGGACTGGCTCGAGCGGCCCCACGGTTTCCTCTCATTCCGTTTGGTGCAGGTGTTGTCCGGACATGGTTGTTTCGGAACGCACCTGCACCGGATCCGGAGGGAGGAAACCCCGGCGTGCCACGACTGCGGCGCGGCGGAAGACACGGCGCAGCACACCCTCGAGGTGTGCCCAGCCTGGGCTGAGCTGCGCCGTGCCTTGAACCAAGTTGTTGGGCGGGACCTCTCACTTCCCAGCGTGGTCAACTCCATGCTGGGGAGTGAGGAGGCCTGGGCGGCGGTTGCCTCCTTTTGCGAGGATGTGATGTCGCAAAAGGAGGCGGCGGAGCGTGCGCGGGAGGACGATCCTCTCGCGCCGCCGCTCCGCAGGCGGAGAGGGGGTGGGAGGAGACGGTTATACGATCGCCTTCTCCCACCTCCTGGTGGTGACTAGCGGGCGACGGGCGCGGGGGCGCCTTTCGCCCGCATTGCACTAGTCACCACCCTCGTTGGGCGGGAACGGTCGAGCACTCACACACGGTCGTTCCCGGGCCCCTCCACTAAGGGAGGGGCGTGAAGGGCCTGCCGTAAAGGCGGGCGGTCGTCGGCGGGGGACTGGAAGTAAAGGCTGTGCCGGTTTCCCAGTCCCCCTCCACTCAGACGATGCGGGAGTGCCGCTGGGTTATTTTAGTGGGTATACCGGGCTTGCCCGGGGAGTCCCACATAGCCCCCCATCCCCCGATGGGCGGGTATGCGTAATGCATTTTTTCCCAGCGAAACAAAAAAAAAAAAAAAAAAAAAAAAAAAAAAAAAAAAAAAAAAAAGGTTAGGTTGGGGAGCGGGAGGCCGTGCGGCGGGAGGCGAGGGACGCAATCGTCCATCATTGGACGGAGGACCTCGCCACCGCCACCTTTGGCCGCCGGACGTTGGACGCGCTCGGTCCAGCCTTGCAGGACTGGCTCGAGCGGCCCCACGGTTTCCTCTCATTCCGTTTGGTGCAGGTGTTGTCCGGACATGGTTGTTTCGGAACGCACCTGCACCGGATCCGGAGGGAGGAAACCCCGGCGTGCCACGACTGCGGCGCGGCGGAAGACACGGCGCAGCACACCCTCGAGGTGTGCCCAGCCTGGGCTGAGCTGCGCCGTGCCTTGAACCAAGTTGTTGGGCAGGACCTCTCACTTCCCAGCGTGGTCAACTCCATGCTGGGGAGTGAGGAGGCCTGGGCGGCGGTTGCCTCCTTTTGCGAGGATGTGATGTCGCAAAAGGAGGCGGCGGAGCGTGCGCGGGAGGACGATCCTCTCGCGCCGCCGCTCCGCAGGCGGAGAGGGGGTGGGAGGAGACGGCTATACGATCGCCTCCTCCCACCTCCTGGTGGTGACTAGCGGGCGACGGGCGCGGGGGCGCTTCTCGCCCGCATTGCACTAGTCACCACCCTCGTCGGGCGGGAACGGCCGAGCACTCACTCAAGGTCGTTCCCGGGCCCCTCCACTAAGGGAGGGGCGAGAAGGGCCCGCCATAAAGGTGGGCAGTCGTCGGCGGAGGACTGGACGTAAAGGCTGTGCCGGTTTCCCAGTCCTCCTCCACTCAGACGATGCGGGAGTGCCGCTGGGTTATTTTAGTGGGTATACCGGGCTTGCCCGGGGAGTCCCACATAGCCCCCCATTCCCCCAATGGGTGGGTATGCGTAATGCATTTTTTCCCAGCGAAACCAAAAAAAAAAAAAAAAAAAAAAAGGTTAGGTTGGGGAACCCCCCACAGCGCATACGTCCTCGATCGTGTTCCCTGGTAACGTCCCAGTTCTGACCACCGTAACGGAGTGGCAGACTGGGTACGGCTAAAGTGCGCTGTGCGATCGTTGCAATTTTATCTTGCGGAAAGTGACGATATTGATTTGAGCCATGCCTACCCCTGCGCGGGACGCCCTCGGGCATTTTGTCAAAAAAGGCCCTTCTAAGGGCCACCCAAAAGGCCCTTCTCAGGGCCAAACCAAAGGCCCTTCTCAGGGCCAACCCAAAGGCCCTTCTCAGGGCCACCCAAAAGGCCCTTCTCAGGGCCACCGCGACGCTTCAGCGTCGGCGTCGGAAGAAGGCAGAGCCTTTTACGAGGGAGTGGCGGACGAGTCGGACTCCGACAGCGAGTCCGTTGTTTCGATCGCTAGTTCGATGGAGGTTGAGGAGGGTTCTCGTTCGCAGTCGCGGAAGCGGGCCTTCCTCAAGGAGGGGTCGGATGGGTCTTCGGCCTCGGGTTCGGCAAAGGAGCCGAAGAAGAAGGCCAAGGCCAAAAAGCCGGTGGCAGAGGCGGAAACCCACGACGTGGGCCTCGCTGACGCCCAACGCCAGCTAAACCTGGCTCGGCGGACGCAGCTCCAACAGGAGTTGGAGGAGCATGTTGCAGCCAAGGAGGAACGGGCGCGCGTTGCTCGTAGCAAGTCCGGGTACGGCGCGTCCCGCGTCTTGTACGCGGACTACTCCTTGGCCGAACTGGAACGGATGGCTTTGGAGGACGAGGAGGGGATTGTGGAGGTCGCCTCTAAGTCCTCGCATTTGAAAGGGACCTTTCAAAAGTCCCTCAAATGCCGGGCCGTGAGCATGCGCAGCATCGTAGGGGAGCTGGTGCAGCGGAAGGCTTCCGAAGAAACGCGGCAACTGCAGGCGAGGGTCGATCGCCTGCAGTCGGAGGTCAGCCAGCTGCACCAGAAGCTGGCTGATGCCACGGCCTGGCCAAGTCAAGGCGAACCGAGACCTGCGGCAGAGGTCCCGGCCTCCTCCTTCGACCTTGAGGACGCCATCCGCAAGGTCATGTTGGAGGAGAGGGACTTCGTCAGAGCCTGCCTAGCAGGCATTGAGGACAGGCTCCTGCCGGAGAGGAGCTACCGGCTGCCGCTTGCCGCGGACAGGAAGAAGGGACAGCCGGGGCCGACCTCGCAGAGGGAGGAGGACCCCCTTCTGCCTGCCGCCACCCCTGCCAACCCTGCCGGTTGGACGAAGGTCGTCGGCAAGGGGAAGGGCAAGGGCAAAGGGGCATCAGCGGCCGTCCCTAACGTCCCCGCCACCGCCACCTCTCCCAGCCAGTCGCAGTCGACTGGCAAGGGGAAGGGAAAGGGCAAGGGCAAGGGCAAGGGTGTGACAGCGGTCGTCCCTGCCGTCCCCGCCACCGCCACCCCTCCCAGCCAGTCGCAGACGGCCGGCAAAGGGCAGGGAAAGGGGAAAAGGCCACCCCCCAAGGCCGCCAGCGCTGCTCCCACAGCCAGAACCGCCGGCACCAGGAGGAACCTCGTTCCTCCTAAGACCGCAGCCGTCGTGGTGACGCTCACCGCGGAGGCTGCGGCGCGTGGAGAGACGTACGCGTCCGTATTGCTGCGGGCGCGTGCCAATGCCGATCCCACCCAACTGGGGATCGGCAAGGTCTCCTGCCGGCGGACCCAAGCCGGGGCTCGAATCTTCGAGTTCCCGGGGGCAGAGGGCAGCGCTAACGCGGACCTCTTCGCAACAAAGTTGCAGGAGGTCATCGCGGACGCGGCCAAGGTGGCCAGGCCAGTGAAGACGGTGGCCATCGAGGTGTCCGACCTCGATGACACCGTCACCAAGGAGGAGGTGGTGGCGGCGGTCGCAGCATTGGGGGGCTGTGGCGTCGCAGCGGTGCGAAGCCGGGACATCAGGTCCGGGCGCGGCGGCATGGGCACCATTCGAATGGAGTGCCCAGTCGCCGCTGCCAAAGCCGTCCTTGATAAAGGGCGGCTAAATGTCGGCTTCAGCTCGGGTGCGGTCCGGGCACTAGAAGCACAGCCCTTACGGTGCTACAGGTGCTGTGGAGTTGGCCACACCCGGGCCCTCTGTCCGTCCACGGTGGACCGGACAGAGAGCTGCTACCGCTGCGGCAAAGAGGGCCACAAATCCGCCGACTGTAAGGCCGCCGCGCCACACTGCGCTGTGTGTGCCGCCAGTGGCCGCCCGGCAGGCCACATAATGAAGGGGAGGATGTGCAATCCTCCCCCAAAGAGGGGAAAAGCTCAGGCGCCGAGTCAGCCTGCCGCTACCGCCGCCGTCCCTGAGGTTGGGGTATCGGCTGCTGCTGGCCCGGCTGAGGTTGGGGTTTCGGCCACCGCTGGCCTGGCTGAGGAGGAGGGGGGTGCGATGTCCGATGGATAGAGCCGAACATCGCATCCTCCAGGCGAACACCAACCACTGCGGGGCGGCCCAGGATCTGCTGATGCAGATCATGGCCGAGTGGTTGGTGGACGTAGCGGTGGTCGCCGAGCCTTACTCGGTCCCCAGTACCTGGCTGGGCGACCGGGACGGCTTGGTGGCGTTGGTGGCGCGGCCCTCCACGGACTCCCCTCGCCTCTCGCTTTTAGAGAGGGGACCGGGATACGTGGCCGCCGCGTGGGGGGGAGATATGGCCCTGGTGGGGGTCTATTTCTCCCCAAACCGCCCTCTAAGGGATTTCGAGAATTTTCTCGAAATCCTAACGGCAGTCGCCGGGAGGGCGGCACCACGCCAGGTCGCCGTGATAGGCGACCTCAACGCCAAGTCGGAGGCTTGGGGAAACCCGGCTGCCTCCTGCAACGTCCGGGGACGCGCCGCCGAATTTTGGGCGGCCTCGTGCGGCGTGTCCCTCCTCAACAGGGGGGCGGTCCACACGTGTGTGCGGCAACGGGGAGGATCGGTGGTAGACGTCTCGTTTGCCACCCCCGCCCTGGCCGCCCGCGTCGTGGACTGGCGGGTGGAGACGGTGGAGACTTTGTCGGACCACCGATATGTGCGGTTCGACATCTCCACCGGCCCCCGGGGAGGGACGGCCCGTTCAGGCCAATCTCCCTTCCCGCGGTGGGCTCTCACCCGTCTGGACCGGGAGGCAGCCAAGGAGGCGGCCTTTCTCCAGGACTGGCTCTCGCCCCCTGTCGAGCCTGTCCTGGACGTGGACGCCGCAGCAGTCCAGCTCAGAGGGTCCCTGACCGAGGTGTGCAACGCCAGCATGCCTCGGTCACGCCGTCCGCCTCCCCGTCGCGCCGTGTATTGGTGGTCGGAGGAGCTGGCGGGGCTGCGGGCCACGTGCGTGGAGGCCAGGAGGGCCTACACGCGGAGTCGACGGCGCACTACCCGATCTCAGGCCGGGGAGGACCGCCTCTACGCCTCATACCTAGAGGCAAAGACGGTCCTCAAGTCGGCGATGTGCGCCGCCAAGGACTCGGCGAGGGCCGAGATGCTGGAGGGCCTCGACAGGGATCCGTTTGGGAGGCCATATAAGGCGGCGCGAAACCAACTGCGCCCCTATGGTCCCCCACTAACGGAGACCCTGGAGCCGGCGTTGCTGGATGGGGTGGTCCGGTCCCTGTTTCCGCGCAGGGCCGACTTCACCCCACCAACGATGAACCCCCCACAGGGGGTGGTGGCTTCGCCGGAGGAAGAGGTCCCTCCGGTATCGGCGGAAGAACTTCGCGCGGGGGTTCTGTGCCTCCGCGCGAAGAAGACGGCCCCTGGACCGGATGGCGTCCCCGCACGGGTGGTGGCCATCGCAGCGTCCCTCATGGAGGAGAGGTTTCGGGACCTCTTCAGCGCGTGCCTGACGGCTGGGAGGTTCCCGAAGCTCTGGAAGGAGGGGCAGTTGTGCCTCCTCCGGAAAGAGGGACGCCCGGTGGATTCCCCCTCGGCATACCGGCCCATCGTTCTGCTCGATGAGGTCGGTAAATTGTTCGAGGGGATTATCGCCACCCGGCTAAATAGCCTGTTGCGGGAGGTAGGGCCAGACCTGTCGGACGCCCAGTTCGGTTTTCGACGGGGGCGTTCGACGGTCGACGCGTTGGCCCTACTCAGGGGCCAAGTGCAGGAGGCGGTGGAGTCGGGGGGCGGAGTGTTGGCGGTGTCGTTTGACATAGCCAACGCCTTCAACTCCGTCCCCCACTCGACCATATTGGAGGCACTCCGGTACCACGGAGTGCCCCAATATCTGCGGGCGATCCTGGCCAGCTACCTGGAGGACCGAGAGGTCCTCCTCGTGGACAAGACGGCCAGGATCAGGCGCTATGGCGCTGAGTCCGGTGTTCCGCAGGGGTCGGTGCTAGGGCCCCCCTTGTGGAACATCGGCTTCGACTGGCTCCTGCGGGGAGCCCTCCTCCCGGGCACGAGTGTCATCTGTTACGCGGATGACACTCTCCTCGTTGCCCGGGGGAGGAATTATGGGGAGGCGGCCTGTTTGGCCTCGGCTGGCGGATCCTTGGTCGCAGGGAGGATCCGCCGGCTAGGATTGAGGGTGGCGCTGAACAAGACCGAGGCCGTGTTCTTCCACGGGCCTCGGCAGCGCCGCCCTCCAGACGCCCACATCGTCGTGGAGGGCGTCCGGATAGAGGTCGGGGCCCAGATGAAGTATCTGGGCCTCGTGCTAGACAGCAGGTGGCGCTTTGGCCCGCACTTCAGCGGGCTGTCGACGCGCCTGCTGAAAGCCGCGGACGCCCTCTCATGGCTCCTCCCAAACCTGGGAGGGCCCAAGGACAGATGCCGGCGCCTCTATGCCGGCATCTTGAAGAGTATGGCGCTCTACGGGGCACCCATCTGGGCGGACTCCCTCCAAAGGAGGGAGAATGCAACCGCCATCCGCAGGCCTCAAAGGGCCATTGCACAGCGGGTGGCGAGAGCCTACCGCTCAGTGGGCTACTCGGCGGCGTGCGCTCTGGCGGGCACCCCTCCCTGGGAGTTGGAGGCATGGGTGCTCGCCAGAGTGTACGAGTGGACGGCGCGGCGGAAGGCGCTGGGTGAGCGTCCCGCCGCGGAAGAGCGGGAGGCCGTGCGGCGAGAGGCGAGGGACGCCATCGTCCTCCATTGGACGGAGGACCTCGCCTGCGCCACTTTTGGCCGCCGGACGCTGGACGCGCTCGGTCCAGTCCTGAAGGGCTGGCTCGAGCGGCCACATGGTTTCCTCTCGTTCCGTTTGGTGCAGGTGTTGTCCGGACATGGTTGTTTCGGAACGCACCTGCACCGGATCCGGAGGGAGGAAACCCCGGCGTGCCACGACTGCGGCGCGTTAGAGGACACGGCGCAGCACACCCTCGAGGTGTGCCCAGCCTGGGCTGAGCTGCGCCGTGCCCTAACAAGTGAAATCGGGCAGGACCTCTCGCTCCCCGGCGTGGTCAACTCCATGCTGGGGAGTGAGGAGGCCTGGGCGGCGGTTGCCTCCTTTTGCGAGGACGTGATGTCGCAAAAGGAGGCGGCGGAGCGTGCGCGGGAGGACGATCCTCTCGCGTTGCCGCTCCGCAGGCGGAGAAGGGGAGGGAGAAGGCGGTTGTATAATCGTCTCCTCCCTCCTCCTGGTGGTGATTAGCGGACGGATGGTGCGGGGGCACCTTCGTCCGCATTGCACCAATCACCACCCTCGTTGGGCGGGAACGGCCGGGCACTCGCGGCCGTTCCCGGGCCCCTCCACTAAGGGAGGGGCGTGAAGGCCCCGCTGTAAAGGCGGGCGGTCGTCGGCGGAGGACTGGAAGTAAAGGCTGTGCCGGTTTCCCAGTCCTCCTCCACTCAGACGATGCGGGAGTGCCGCTGGGTTATTTTAGTGGGTATACCGGGCCAGTCAGCCCGGGGAGTCCCACATAGCCCCCCATCCCCCGATGGGCGGGTATGCGTAATGCATTTTTTCCCAGCGAAACAAAAAAAAAAAAAAAAAAAGGTTAGGTTAGGTTGGGGTGGGGAACCCCCCACAGCGCATACGTCCTCGTCGTGTTCCCCGGAAACGGCCCAGTTCTGACCACCGTAACGGAGTGGCAGACTGGGTACGGCCAAAGTGCGTTGTGCCTTCGTAGCGAATTTTAATCTATTGCCTTGTCGTCTACGATCTTGCGGATATCATGCCCAAACCTGCGCGGGATGCCCTCGGGCATTTCACAAAAAAAGGCCCTTCTCAGGGCCAACCCAAAGGCCCTTCTCAGGGCCACCCAAAAGGCCCTTCTCAGGGCCACCCAAAAGGCCCTTCTCAGGGCCACCGCGACGCTTCAGCGTCGGAAGAGGGCAGAGCCTTCTACGCGGACGAGTCGGACTCCGACAACGAGTCCGTTGTGTCGGACGCGGTCTCGATGGTGATCGAGGATTCTCGATCACGATCGCGATCGCGGAAGCGGGCCTTCCTCAAGGAAGGGTCCGATGGCTCCTCGGGGTCGGGTTCGGCGAAGGAGCCGAAGAAAAAGTCAAAGGCCAAAAAGCCGGTGACGGAGGCGGACACCCACGACGTGGGTCTCGTTGACGCCCAACGCCAGCTGAGCCTGGCTCGGCGGACACAGCTCCAGCAGGAGTTGGAGGAGCAGGTTGCGGCCAGGGAGGAACGGACGCGCGTTGCTCGTGCAAAGTCCGGGTACGGCGCGTCCCGCGTCTTTTACTCGGACCACTCCCTGGCCGAGCTGGAGCAAATGGCGGCGGAGGACGAGGAGGAGATAATGGTGGTCGCCTCCAAGTCCTCCCACCTGAAAGGGACTTTCCAAAAGTCCCTTAAATGCAGGGCCGCCAGCATGCGAAGCATCACTGCGGAGCTGGTGCAGAGAAAGGTGACCGACGAGACGCGGCAACTGCAGGCGAGGGTCGATCGCCTGCAGTCGGAGGTCAGCCAGCTGCACCGAAAGCTGGCTGAGGCTACGGCCCGGCCAGCCCAGGCTGAGTCGAGACCTGTGGCAGAGGTCCCCACCTCCTCCACCAACCTGGAGGATATCCTCCGCAAGGTTGTGATGGAGGAGAGGGACTTTGTCCGAGCCTGCCTGGCAGGCATAGAGGACCGCCTCCTGCCGGAGAAAAGCTACCGGCTGCCGCTTGCCGCGGACAAGCGGAAGGGAGAGCCGGAGCCGACCTCACACAGGGAGGAGGACCCTCTTCTGCCTGCCGTCACCCCTGCCAACCCTGCTGGTTGGACCAGGGTCGTCGGCAAAGGGAAGGGGAAGGGCAAGGGCAAAGGGGCATCAGCGGCCGTCCCTAACGTCCCCGCCACCGCCACCCCTCCCAGCCAGTCACAGTTGACTGGCAAGGGGAAGGGGAAGGGCAAGGGCAAGGGCAAGGGTGCGACAGCGGTCGTCCCTGCCATCCCCGCCACCGCCACCCCTCCCAGCCAGTCGCAGACGGCCGGCAAAGGGAGGGGAAAGGGGAAAGGGTCGTCCCCCAAGGCCGCCAGCGCTGCTCCCACAGCCAGAACCGCCGGCACCAGGAGGAACCTAGTTCCTCCCAAGACCGCAGCCGTCGTGGTGACGCTCACCGCGGAGGCTGCGGAGCGGGGGGAGACGTACGCGTCCATATTGTTGCGGGCGCGTACTAATGCCGATCCCACAAAACTGGGGATCGGCAAGGTCTCCTGCCGGCGGACACAAGCTGGGGCTCGTTTATTCGAGTTCCCGGGGGCGGAGGGCGCAAAAAACGCAGACCTCTTCGCAGCAAAGCTGCAAGAGGTCATCGCGGACGCGGCCAAGGTGGCCAGGCCGGTAAAAACGGCGGCCCTAGAGATCTCCGACTTGGATGACACAGTCACCAAGGAGGAGGTGGCGGCGGCGGTCGCAGCCATTGGGGGCTGCGATGTCGCAGCGGTACAAGGCCGGGGCATCAGGCCCGGTCGCGGCGGCATGGGCACCATTCGCCTGGAGTGCCCTGTCGCCGCTGCCAAAGCCGTCCTTGACAAAGGACGGCTTAACGTTGGCTTTAGCTCGGGTGCGGTCCGGGCACTTGCGGCACAGCCCTTGCGGTGCTACAGGTGCTTCGGAGTCGGGCACACCCGGGCCCTCTGTCCGTCCACGGTGGACCGGACAGAGAGCTGCTACCGCTGCGGCAAGGAGGGCCACAAGTCCGCGGAGTGCGAGGCCGCCGCGCCTCACTGCGCTGTTTGTGCCGCCAGTGGCCGACCCGCAGGCCACATTATGAAGGGGAGGATGTGCAATCCTCCCCCTAAGAAGGGAAAAGCGCAGGCGCCGAGTAAGCCTGTTGCTTCCGCCGCTGTGCCCGAGTTAGGGCTTTCGGCTGCTGCCGGCCTGGCTGAGGAGGAGGGGGGTGCGATGTCCGATGGATAGAGCCGAACATCGCATCCTCCAGGCGAACACCAACCACTGCGGGGCGGCCCAGGATCTGCTGATGCAGATCATGGCCGAGTGGTTGGTGGACGTGGCGGTGGTCGCCGAGCCTTACTCGGTCCCCAGTACCTGGCTGGGCGACCGGGACGGCTTGGTGGCGTTGGTGGCGCGGCCCTCCACGGACTCCCCTCCCCTCTCGCTTTTAGAGAGGGGACCGGGATACGTGGCCGCCGCGTGGGGGGGACATATGGCCCTGGTGGGGGTCTATTTCTCCCCAAACCGCCCTCTAAGGGATTTCGAGGATTATCTCGAAATCCTTACGGCAGTCGCCGGGAGGGCGGCACCACGCCAGGTCGCCGTGATAGGCGACCTCAACGCCAAGTCGGAGGCTTGGGGCAACCCGGCTGCCTCCTGCAACGTCCGGGGACGCGCCGCCGAATTTTGGGCGGCCTCGTGCGGTGTGTCCCTCCTCAACAGAGGGGCGGTCCACACGTGTGTGCGGCAACGGGGAGGATCGGTGGTAGACGTCTCGTTTGCCACCCCCGCCCTGGCCGCCCGCGTCGTGAACTGGCGGGTGGAGACGGTGGAGACTTTGTCGGACCACCGATATGTGCGGTTCGACATCTCCACCGGCCCCCGGGGAGGGACGGCCCGCTCAGGCCAATCTCCCTTCCCGCGGTGGGCTCTCACCCGTCTGGACCGGGAGGCAGCCAAGGAGGCGGCCTTTCTCCAGGACTGGCTCTCGCCACCTGTCGAGCCTGTCCTGGACGTGGACGCCGCAGCGATCCAGCTCCGAGGGTCCCTGACCGAGGTGTGCAACGCCAGCATGCCTCGGTCACGCCGTCCGCCTCCCCGTCGCGCCGTGTATTGGTGGTCGGAGGAGCTGGCGGGGCTGCGGGCCACGTGCGTGGAGGCCAGGAGGGCCTACACGCGGAGTCGGCGGCGCACTACCCGATCTCAGGCCGGGGAGGACCGCCTCTACGCCTCTTACCTAGAGGCAAAGACGGTCCTCAAGTCGGCGATGTGCGCCGCCAAGGACTCGGCGAGGGCCGAGATGCTGGAGGGCCTCGACAGGGATCCGTTTGGGAGGCCATATAAGGCGGCGCGAAACCAACTGCGCCCCTATGGTCCCCCACTAACGGAGACCCTGGAGCCGGCGTTGCTGGATGGGGTGGTCCGGTCCCTGTTTCCGCGCAGGGCCGACTTCACCCCACCAACGATGAACCCCCCACAGGGGGTGGTGGCTTCGCCGGAGGAGGAGGTCCCTCCGGTATCGGCGGAAGAACTTCGCGCGGGGGTTCTGTGCCTCCGCGCGAAGAAGACGGCCCCTGGACCGGATGGCGTCCCCGCACGGGTGGTGGCCATCGCAGCGTCCCTCATGGAGGAGAGGTTTCGGGACCTCTTCAGCGCGTGCCTGACGGCTGGGAGGTTCCCGAAACTCTGGAAGGAGGGGCAGTTATGCCTCCTCCGGAAGGAGGGACGCCCGGTGGACTCCCCCTCGGCATACCGACCCATCGTTCTGCTCGATGAGGTCGGTAAATTGTTCGAGGGGATCATCGCCACCCGGCTAAATAGCCTGTTGCGGGAGGTAGGGCCAGACCTGTCGGACGCCCAGTTTGGTTTTCGACGGGGGCGTTCGACGGTCGACGCGTTGGCCCTACTCAGGGGCCAAGTGCAGGAGGCGGTGGAGTCGGGGGGCGGAGTGTTGGCGGTGTCGTTTGACATAGCCAACGCCTTCAACTCCGTGCCCCACTCTACGATATTGGAGGCACTCCGGTACCACGGAGTGCCCCAATATCTGCGGGCGATCCTGGCCAGCTACCTGGAGGACCGTGAGGTCCTCCTCGTGGACACGACGGCCAGGATCAGGCGTTACGGCGCGGAGTCCGGTGTTCCACAGGGGTCGGTGCTAGGGCCTCCCTTGTGGAACATCGGATTCGACTGGCTCCTGCGTGGAGCCCTCCTCCCGGGCACGAGTGTCATCTGCTACGCGGATGACACTCTCCTCGTTGCCCGGGGGAGGAATTTTGGGGAGGCGGCCTGTTTGGCCTCGGCTGGCGGATCCTTGGTCGCAGGGAGGATCCGCCGGCTAGGATTGAGGGTGGCGCTGAACAAAACTGAGGCCGTGTTCTTCCACGGGCCTCGGCAGCGCCGCCCTCCAGACGCCCACATTGTCGTGGAGGGCGTCCGGATAGAGGTCGGGGCCCAGATGAAGTATCTGGGCCTCGTGCTAGACAGCAGGTGGCGCTTCGGCCCGCACTTCAGCGGGCTGTCGACGCGCCTGCTGAAAGCCGCGGACGCCCTCTCATGGCTCCTCCCAAACCTGGGAGGGCCCAAGGACAGATGTCGGCGCCTCTATGCCGGCATCTTGAAGAGCATGGCTCTTTATGGAGCACCCATCTGGGCGGACTCCCTCCACAGGAGGGAGAATGCGACCGCCATCCGCAGGCCACAAAGGGCCATTGCACAGCGGGTGGCGAGGTCCTACCGCTCAGTGGGTTTCTCGGCGGCGTGCGCTCTGGCTGGCACCCCTCCCTGGGAGTTGGAGGCATGGGTGCTAGCCAGAGTATACGAGTGGACGGCGCGGCGGAAGGCGCTCGGGGAGCGCCCCGCCGGTGAGGAGCGGGAGGCCGTGCGGCGGGAGGCGAGGGACGCAATCGTCCATCATTGGACGGAGGACCTCGCCACCGCCACCTTTGGCCGCCGGACGTTGGACGCGCTCGGTCCAGTCTTGCAGGACTGGCTCGAGCGGCCCCACGGTTTCCTCTCATTCCGTTTGGTGCAGGTGTTGTCCGGACATGGTTGTTTCGGAACGCACCTGCACCGGATCCGGAGGGAGGAAACCCCGGCGTGCCACGACTGCGGCGCGGCGGAAGACACGGCGCAGCACACCCTCGAGGTGTGCCCAGCTTGGGCTGAGCTGCGCCGTGCCTTGATCCATGTTGTTGGGCAGGACCTCTCGCTTCCCAGCGTGGTCAACTCCATGCTGGGGAGTGAGGAGGCCTGGGTGGCGGTTGCCTCCTTTTGCGAGGATGTGATGTCGCAAAAGGAGGCGGCGGAGCGTGCGCGGGAGGACGATCCTCTCGCGCCGCCGCTCCGCAGGCGGAGAGGGGGTGGGAGGAGACGGTTATACGATCGCCTCCTCCCACCTCCTGGTGGTGACTAGCGGGCGACGGGCGCGGGGGCGCCTTTCGCCCGCATTGCACTAGTCACCACCCTCGTTGGGCGGGAACGGTCGAGCACTCACACACGGTCGTTCCCGGGCCCCTCCACTAAGGGAGGGGCGTGAAGGGCCTGCCGTAAAGGCGGGCGGTCGTCGGCGGGGGACTGGAAGTAAAGGCTGTGCCGGTTTCCCAGTCCCCCTCCACTAAGACGATGCGGGAGTGCCGCTGGGTTATTTTAGTGGGTATACCGGGCTTGCCCGGGGAGTCCCACATAGCCCCCCCATCCCCCGATGGGCGGGTATGCGTAATGCATTTTTTCCCAGCGAAACCAAAAAAAAAAAAAAAAAAAAAAAAAGGTTAGGTTAGGTTGGGGAACCCCCCACAGCGCATACGTCCTCGTTCGTGTTCCCTGGAAACGTCCCAGTTCTGACCACCGTAACGGAGTGGCAGACTGGGTACGGCCAAAGTGCGCTGTGCATTCGTAAACTTTTAATTGCCTTGAGTGTTACGAAATCTGTGGAGACCATGTCGAAACCCTCGCGGGACGCCTGCGGGCGGTTTATAAAAGGCCCTTCTCAGGGCCCACCCAAAGGCCCTTCTCAGGGCCAACCCAGGGGCCCTTCTCAGGGCCAACCAAAAGGCCCTTCTCAGGGCCTCCGCGACGCTTCAGCGTCAGCGGAGGAAGGGCGGACCTTTTATGGAGGAAGGGCGGACGAGGAGTCCGACAACGAGTCCGTTGTGTCGGTGGCCAGTTCCATGGAGATTGAGGAAGGTTCCCGATCTCAGTCGCGGAAGCGGGCCTTCCTAAAGGAAGGATCGGATGGCTCCTCGGGGTCGGGATCGTCGAAGGAGCCGAAGAAAAAGGCCAAAGCCAAAAAGCCGGTGACAGTGGCGGACACCCACGACGTGGGTCTCGCTGATGCCCAACGCCAGCTGAACCTGGCTCAGCGGACGCAGCTCCAGCAGGAGCTTGAGGAGCAGGTTGCGGCCAGGGAGGAACGGACGCGCGTTGCTCGTGCCAAGTCCGGGTACGGCGCGTCCCGCGTATTGTACTCGGATCACTCCCTGGCCGAGCTGGAGCGGATGGCGGCGGAGGACGAGGAGGAGATAGTGGTGGTCGCCTCCAAGTCCTCCCACCTGAAAGGGACTTTCCAGAAGTCCCTTAAATGCAGGGCCGCCAGCATGCGAAGCATCACTGCGGAGCTGGTGCAGAGGCAGGCGACCGACGAGACGCGGCAACTGCAGGCGAGGATTGATCGCCTGCAGTCGGAGGTCAGCCAGCTGCACCGAAAGCTGGCTGAAGCTACGGCCCGGCCAACCCAGGCTGAGCCGAGACCTGCGGCAGAGGTCCCCGCCTCCTCCACCAACCTAGAGGATATCCTCCGCAAGGTTGTGATGGAGGAGAGGGACTTCGTCCGAGCCTGTCTGGCAGGCATAGAGGACCGGCTCCTGCCGGAGAGAAGCTACCGGCTGCCGCTTGCCGCGGACAAGCGGAAGGGAGAGCCGGAGCCAACCTCACATAGGGAGAAGGAGCCGACCTCACACAGGGAGGAGGACCCTCTTCTGCCTGCCGCCACCCCTGCCAACCCTGCTGGTTGGACCAAGGTCGTCGGCAAAGGAAAGGGGAAGGGCAAGGGCAAAGGGGCGACGGTCGTCCCTAACGTCCCCGCCACCGCCACCCCTCCCTGTCAGTCGCAGTCGACTGGCAAGGGGAAGGGAAAGGGCAAGAACAAGGCGGCGACAGCGGTCGTCCCTGCCGTCCCCACTACCACCACCCCTCCCAGCCAGTCGCAGACGACCGGCAAAGGGAAGAGAAAGGGGAAAGGGCCGTCCCCCAAGGCCGCCAGCGCTGCTCCCACAGCCAAAACCGCCGGCACCAGGAGGAAACTAGTTCCTCCCAAGACCGCAGCCGTCGTGGTGACGCTCACCGCGGAGGCTGCGGAGCGGGGGGAAACGTACGCGTCCATATTGCTGCGGGCGCGTGCTAATGCCGATCCCACAAAACTGGGGATCGGCAAGGTCTCTTGCCGGCGGACACAAGCCGGGGCTCGTTTATTCGAGTTCCCGGGGGCGGAGGGCGCAAAAAACGCAGACCTCTTCGCAGCAAAGCTGCAAGAGGTCATCGCGGACGCGGCCAAGGTGGCCAGACCCGTGAAGACGGTGGCCATCGAGGTGTCCGACCTCGATGACACCGTCACCAAGGAGGAGGTGGTGGCGGCGGTCGCAGCATTGGGGGGCTGTGGCGTCGCAGCGGTGCGAAGCCGGGACATTAGGTCCGGCCGCGGCGGCATGGGCACCATTCGCATGGAGTGCCCAGTCGCCGCTGCCAAAGCCGTCCTTGATAAGGGACGGCTTAATGTCGGCTTCAGCTCGGGTGCAGTCCGCGCACTTGTGGCACAGCCCCTGCGGTGCTACAGGTGCTGCGGAATCGGACACACCCGGGCCCTCTGTCCGTCCACGGTGGACCGGACGGAGAGCTGCTACCGCTGCGGCAAGGAGGGCCACAAGTCCGCCGAGTGCGAGGCCGCCGCGCCGCACTGCTCTGTTTGTGCCGCCAGTGGCCGCCCCGCAGGCCACATTATGAAGGGGAGGATGTGTAATCCTCCCCCTAAGAAGGGAAAGTTGCAGGCGCCGAGCAAGCCTGCCGCTTCTGCCGCTGTGCCTGAAATTGGGCTTTCGGCTGCTGCTGGCCTGGCTGTGGAGGAGGGGGGTGCGATGTCCGATGGATAGAGCCGAACATCGCATCCTCCAGGCGAACATCAACCACTGCAGGGCGGCCCAGGATCTACTGATGCAGATCATGGCCGAGTGGTTGGTGGACGTGGCGGTGGTCGCCGAGCCTTACTCGGTCCCCAGTACCTGGCTGGGCGACCGGGACGGCTTGGTGGCGTTAGTGGCGCGGTCCTCCACGGACTCCCCTCCCCTCTCGCTTTTAGAGAGGGGACCGGGATACGTGGCCGCCGCGTGGGGGGGAGATATGGCCCTGGTGGGGGTCTATTTCTCCCCAAACCGCCCTCTAAGGGATTTCGAGGATTTCCTCGAAATCCTTACGGCAGTCGCCGGGAGGGCGGCACCACGTCAGGTCGCCGTGATAGGCGACCTCAACGCCAAGTCGGAGGCTTGGGGCAACCCGGCTGCCTCCTGCAACGTCCGGGGACGCGCCGCCGAATTCTGGGCGGCCTCGTGCGGTGTGTCCCTCCTCAACAGAGGGACGGTCCACACGTGTGTGCGGCAACGGGGAGGGTCGGTGGTAGACGTCTCGTTTGCCACCCCCGCCCTGGCCGCCCGCGTTGTGAACTGGCGGGTGGAGACGGTGGAGACTTTGTCGGACCACCGATATGTGCGGTTCGACATCTCCACCGGCCCCCGGGGAGGGACGGCCCGCTCAGGCCAATCTCCCTTCCCGCGGTGGGCTCTCACCCGTCTGGACCGGGAGGCAGCCAAGGAGGCAGCCTTTCTCCAGGACTGGCTCTCGCCCCCTGTCGAGCCTGTCCTGGACGTGGACGCCGCAGCAGTCCAGCTCAGAGGGTCCCTGACCGAGGTGTGCAACGCCAGCATGCCTCGGTCACGCCGTCCGCCTCCCCGTCGCGCCGTGTATTGGTGGTCGGAGGAGCTGGCGGGGCTGCGGGCCACGTGCGTGGAGGCCAGGAGGGCCTACACGCGGAGTCGGCGGCGCACTACCCGATCTCAGGCCGGGGAGGACCGCCTCTACGCCTCTTACCTAGAGGCAAAGACGGTCCTCAAGTCGGCGATGTGCGCCGCCAAGGACTCGGCGAGGGCTGAGATGCTGGAGGGCCTCGACAGGGATCCGTTTGGGAGGCCATATAAGGCGGCGCGGAATCAACTGCGCCCCAATGGTCCCCCACTAACGGAGACCCTGGAGCCGGCGTTGCTGGATGGGGTGGTCCGGTCCCTGTTTCCGCGCAGGGCCGACTTCACCCCACCAAC
Organism: Anorthoa munda; assembly: GCA_945859665.1. Taxonomy (NCBI): domain Eukaryota; kingdom Metazoa; phylum Arthropoda; class Insecta; order Lepidoptera; family Noctuidae; genus Anorthoa; species Anorthoa munda. The sequence goes on along the minus strand of OX243917.1, from coordinate 6,860,008 downwards.
GATGAACCCCCCACAGGGGGTGGTGGCTTCGCCGGAGGAGGAGGTCCCTCCGGTATCGGCGGAGGAACTTCGCGCGGGGGTTCTGTGCCTCCGCGCGAAGAAGACGGCCCCTGGACCGGATGGCGTCCCCGCACGGGTGGTGGCCATCGCAGCGTCCCTCATGGAGGAAAGGTTTCGGGACCTCTTCAGCGCGTGCCTAACGGCTGGGAGGTTCCCGAAACTCTGGAAGGAGGGGCAGTTATGCCTCCTCCGGAAGGAGGGACGCCCGGTGGACTCCCCCTCGGCATACCGACCCATCGTTCTGCTCGATGAGGTCGGTAAATTGTTCGAGGGGATCATCGCCACCCGGCTAAACAGCCTGTTGCGGGAGGTAGGGCCAGACCTGTCGGACGCCCAGTTCGGTTTTCGACGGGGGCGTTCGACGGTCGACGCGTTGGCCCTACTCAGGGGCCAAGTGCAGGAGGCGGTGGAGTCGGGGGGCGGAGTGTTGGCTGTGTCGTTTGACATAGCCAACGCCTTCAACTCCGTGCCCCACTCTACGATATTGGAGGCACTCCGGTACCACGGAGTGCCCCAATATCTGCGGGTGATCCTGGCTAGCTACCTGGAGGACCGTGAGGTCCTCCTCGTGGACAAGACGGCCAGGATCAGGCGTTACGGCGCGGAGTCCGGTGTTCCACAGGGGTCGTTGCTAGGGCCTCCCTTGTGGAACATCGGATTCGACTGGCTCCTGCGTGGAGCCCTCCTCCCGGGCACGAGTGTCATCTGCTACGCGGATGACACTCTCCTCGTTGCCCGGGGGAGGAATTATGGGGAGGCGGCCTGTTTGGCCTCGGCTGGCGGATCCTTGGTCGCAGGGAGGATCCGCCGGCTAGGATTGAGGGTGGCGCTGAACAAGACCGAGGCCGTGTTCTTCCACGGGCCTCGGCAGCGCCGCCCTCCAGACGCCCACATCGTCGTGGAGGGCGTCCGGATAGAGGTCGGGGCCCAGATGAAGTATCTGGGCCTCGTGCTAGACAGCAGGTGGCGCTTTGGCCCGCACTTCAGCGGGCTGTCGACGCGCCTGCTGAAAGCCGCGAACGCCCTCTCATGGCTCCTCCCAAACCTGGGAGGGCCCAAGGACAGATGCCGGCGCCTCTATGCCGGCATCTTGAAGAGTATGGCGCTCTACGGGGCACCCATCTGGGCGGACTCCCTCCAAAGGAGGGAGAATGCAACCGCCATCCGCAGGCCTCAAAGGGCCATTGCACAGCGGGTGGCGAGAGCCTACCGCTCAGTGGGCTACTCGGCGGCGTGCGCTCTGGCGGGCACCCCTCCCTGGGAGTTGGAGGCATGGGTGCTCGCCAGAGTGTACGAGTGGACGGCGCGGCGGAAGGCGCTGGGTGAGCGTCCCGCCGCGGAAGAGCGGGAGGCCGTGCGGCGAGAGGCGAGGGACGCCATCGTCCTCCATTGGACGGAGGACCTCGCCTCCGCCACTTTTGGCCGCCGGACGCTGGACGCGCTCGGTCCAGTCCTGAAGGGCTGGCTCGAGCGGCCACATGGTTTCCTCTCGTTCCGTTTGGTGCAGGTGTTGTCCGGACATGGTTGTTTCGGAACGCACCTGCACCGGATCCGGAGGGAGGAAACCCCGGCGTGCCACGACTGCGGCGCGTTAGAGGACACGGCGCAGCACACCCTCGAGGTGTGCCCAGCCTGGGCTGAGCTGCGCCGTGCCCTAACAAGTGAAATCGGGCAGGACCTCTCGCTCCCCGGCGTGGTCAACTCCATGCTGGGGAGTGAGGAGGCCTGGGCGGCGGTTGCCTCCTTTTGCGAGGACGTGATGTCGCAAAAGGAGGCGGCGGAGCGTGCGCGGGAGGACGATCCTCTCGCGCCGCCGCTCCGCAGGCGGAGAAGGGGAGGGAGAAGGCGGTTGTATAATCGTCTCCTCCCTCCTCCTGGTGGTGATTAGCGGACGAATGGTGCGGGGGCACCTTCGTCCGCATTGCACCAATCACCACCCTCGTTGGGCGGGAACGGCCGGGCACTCGCGGTCGTTCCCGGGCCCCTCCACTAAGGGAGGGGCGTGAAGGCCCCGCTGTAAAGGCGGGCGGTCGTCGGCGGAGGACTGGAAGTAAAGGCTGTGCCGGTTTCCCAGTCCTCCTCCACTCAGACGATGCGGGAGTGCCGCTGGGTTATTTTAGTGGGTATACCGGGCCAGTCAACCCGGGGAGTCCCACATAGCCCCCCATCCCCCGATGGGCGGGTATGCGTAATGCATTTTTTCCCAGCGAAACAAAAAAAAAAAAAAAAAAAAAAAAGGTTAGGTTAGGTTCCTGGCTCTGCACTCGGCTCTCCTGCGGTTGGTTACCCGAGTGCACTGACCAGCTCTGCACCCTGCTTTGACCAGCTCTGCACCCTGCTCTGCCCGGCTCTGCATCCGGCTCTGCCCGCTCTGCAACTGGCTTAGCCCGCTCTGCACCTGGCTCTGCGCCCGGCTATCTCTCCTGCGGGTGGGGGCGGCCGCCGCCCGGGGGCGGGAAGGGAGCCCTCGAAGGTGTGCCGCGGATGTGCGGCGGGCGGTGATGACTTGTCGTCGCCGACCCTCCTTTGGCGTGGGATGGTCGGCGGGGACAAGTCGGTGGAAGGAGGAGGCGGCGGAGCGTCGGTCTCGACGCGCCACCGCAGACGCGGTGGGCGGCGTCTGGCCTTCGCGGGCCGGATGCCGCAGACGCGGAGGGCGGCGTCTGGCCTTTCGCGGGCCAGATGCCGCAACGTAGGGGACCGTGGGCGGAGGACCGGAGTGTCCTACGTCCACATAAGGGTCCAGCGCGGTGGAGGGCACGGCGCAGCACACCGTCTAGGTGTGCCCAGCGGGGGCGTAGTTGCGCCGTGCCCTGACGGGTCCTCTCGCTTCCCGGTGTGGTAAATTCCATGCTGGGGAGCGGGAGGGCCTGGGCAGCGGTTGCCTCCTTTTGCGACGACGCCATGTCGCGGAAGGAGGCGGCGGAGAAGGGGTGGGGGTGGGTGGTTGTACGATCGCCTCCTCCCACCTCTTGGTGGTGATTAGCGGGCGACAGGCGTGGGGGTGCCTCTCGTCTGCATTGCACAATCACCACCCTCGTCGGGCGTTCCCGGGCCCCTCCACTAAGGGAGGGGCGAGAAGGGCCCGCCATAAAGGTGGGCAGTCGTCGGCGGAGGACTGGACGTAAAGGCTGTGCCGGTTTCCCAGTCCTCCTCCACTCAGACGATGCGGGAGTGCCGCTGGTTTAGGTTAGGTTAGGTTAGGTTAGGTTCCTTGGGGTGCGGGTCAGGTAACCTCCACGTTGGCCTAGTTGGTTGCTGGTCTCTTTCGGATACGTCCGGGGGGAAGAGCAACCCGCTGGGCTGGTGCACTCTGGGCACCGTCAATAACTTCCCATTCGTGGGTTCTTGTTGGCGGTGGCGAATAACCTGACAGGGGGGGATGTCGCTCTGGGTGTTCCTCTGATTAGCAGAGGACACACCAGATGCGACATGGGGGTTGGGCTAGACTGGGGTAGGTTAGGTTAGGTAGGTGACTTGTCATTGCCGGCCCTCCTTTGGCGTGGGATGGTCGGCAGGGACAAGTCTGTGGAAGGAGGAGGCGGTGGAGCGTCGGTCACGACGCGCCGCCGCAGACGCGGTGGGCGGCGTCTGGCCTTCGCGGGCCGGATGCCGCAGACGCGGAGGGCGGCGTCTGGCCTTTCGCGGGCCAGATGCCGCAACGTAGGGGACCGTGGGCGGAGGACCGGGGTGTCCAACGTCCACAGGGTCCAGCGCGGTGGAGGGCACGGCGCAGCACACCGTCTAGGTGTGCCCAGCGGGGGCGTAGTCGCACCGTGCCCTGACAGGTCCTCTCGCTTCCCGGTGTGGTAAATTCCATGCTGGGGAGCGGGGAGGCCTGGGTGGTGGTTGCCTCCTTTTGCGACGACGCCATGTCGCGGAAGGAGGCGGCGGAGAAGGGGTGGGGGTGGGCGGTTGTACGATCGCCTCCTCTCACCTCTTGGTGGTGATTAGCGGGCGACAGGCGTGGGGGCGCCTCTCGTCTGCATTGCACAATCACCACCCTCGTCGGGCGTTCCCGGGCCCCTCCACTGAGGGAGGGGCGAGAAGGGCCCGCCGTAAAGGTGGGCAGTCGTCGGCGGAGGACTGGACGTAAAGGCTGTGCCGGTTTCCCAGTCCTCCTCCACTCAGACGATGCGGGAGTGCCGCTGGGTTATTTTAGTGGGTATACCGGGCTTGCCCGGGGAGTCCCACATAGCCCCCCATTCCCCAATGGGTGGGTATGCGTAATGCATTTTTTCCCAGCGAAACCAAAAAAAAAAAAAAAAAAAAAAAAGGTTAGGTTAGGTTAGTACTAGATGAGCGCCCTAGGTTAGCAAAATATAATAAAAGCTTTCTGGCTATGTGTGTACGTGTTTATAATAAATTACCAAATGAATTGAAATTATTAAATTGCAGGTTATTCAAAATTAAATTATATAAATGGCTGAATAAAAATAATTTTTATAATATTGAGAATGTTTGCAAATTCAAATTTGTAAGTTTGCATGCTTTAATTTTAAGCCAAACATGTATGATCTAACACCTATGTATACCATGTTTTACGCAAATAAATTATCTTATCTTATCTATGTTACTCTATATAGCCTTTTAAACATCTTTGCCAAATTAATTAAGTATTTATATGTTTATTTGTATGTTTGTTTGTATGTGTCCACGCTTACCGAAACTACGAAACCTGCGTGTACTGCTATATCATCCGAGATGAGGCCGTCGTGAGTCATTTTACGGAAATAATTCTTGAATATATATACTCTCCAAGAGACGGACAATTTTCGGTAGCAATCCGAAGTTCAGAAGGCGGGACCAGATGCTGGACCACTTCAGCGTATCAAATGCCTTTTCGAAATCGACAAAGGTGAGATAGATCTTCCTCTGCCATTCTGATGCCTGTTCTAAAATGATTGGAAGTGTTGATCTCATACGTGCACGAGACGTTCGCGTGGAAACCAGCCTGCTCTTTGCGTGGCAGAGGATCCACGGCCTTTCATAACCAATCCAGGATAATCTTGCAGAAAAGCTTCGAGGGCATTGAGAGCTACGTAATACCTCTCCAGTTATAGCATTGACTAACATCTCCCGTCTTGGGTACAGTTATCTGAATGAATTGAACAAGGGTAATACCCCCTCGATGAACCTCCCAATGAGAGTTGTCAGAACATCGACAGCGGAAGATAAGAAAGTTATTCTTGCACGTTTTTGAAGTGAAACTTCTTTATCGACGTATGGGAGAAAATTTTGTCCGTCCAACGAAAAAAGTCCCGCGGAAATACATGGAACTAACAAGATTTGTTAGAGGACAGCGTACAGTCGCATAGAAACTAGCGCCGCGTCTACGGGACTTCTTTCGTTGGACGGACTCTATCGTCACGTTTTTCAGTTACGCGCCATGTTGCTTTTTTATCAAAGTTTAGTAAAAAGACTTATTCAAATTTAAGTGAATTTACAAGAAAAGTGAGTGATTATATATTTCGTTTTATAAATTCAACAGGTATGAGCATGATTTTAATATTTATAAATTAATTAATTTATAAATATAAATTACTCATTAATTGTATGCATGTCTTTAATAATAAAATAGCTTTAATTTAATACGGAAAAAATTGTTTTTCTTAAGGCCTTATCAACCCCATTTTCGTGAAGTTGCAAATAGTAGAAAAATTATATGTCGTAAAGAAGTTTTCTTACCTGTGTACTCTGGTACACACACACATTTTTTTTGTGTTGTGCTTTAGAAGACGGATTATTTTTTGTGAAAAGGTTTTTCATTGATCTTTTTAACGTGGGATGAGTAATGGACACGACACTCTACAAAGCCTTACTGTTCGATGTGCTAAAACCACTAGTAGGGGACACAGGACAAAAGCGAATTCTTAATAGTATTTTTTTTTATTAATTGTCCACACTAGGAATTACTCCTGTATCGTGGGTGCGTTTACAGATATTTAAGCTAACATATATACAAACAGCCAGACCCGGAACAACTATCTTTAGACTATAATAATATTTGATCCATGCGGGCATCGATCCCGAGACACGCAGCGCAGAAGCCAATCGCTCAGCTACTGCGTCAACCACCAAAACGCCAAATAATGGACAGTTGACGCCGCGCCGGTCGGAGATATAATCAAATAAGGTACATAGCTTACCCCTGTGGGCCCCTGCAACTGGCTCTGGTCCATCCAGCCAGGCGCCGGCTCGTGGAAACTTGGTACCACTGGAAATGTCAGCACAGGTTAACACCGAAATAATTATTATATCGAAATAATTAAATAATTTAATTATTTCGATATAATTTATTAGGTCTAGAAGACTACCATGAAATATTTTTTTTAAATATCTTCATGAGCGACAAAGTTATAAGGCTTTATAGTTGACTTTTGCCTGCGACTTCGTCTATGTAGCATTAGTAGGTACTTCGAATAGCCAATTTTAGGCAGCGAATTCCACTCCTTAGTTGTACGCACAATGAAAGTATTCAAAAAACGATGTGTGCGTTTGGTTGGGATGTCCACCTTATACCGACAGCGCATTGCCGTAGGTCTTGTAGTATGATGATAGAAAAGAGAATGGAAAGTTAGCTCACCGATGGGTGGCCTGATGACGCATACGGGCAGGTCGGCGGCGCTGGCGCGCACCAACTCCTCTGCGACAGCCTTCGTGAACGTGTACGTGTTGGGCCAGCCCTTGATCAGCCTGGCACAGAATACGACATTAATTTACGATATCGAAAGGGCCCAGAGGTTTTCAATACACTCTTATGTTGATGTTGTTTCGTTGCTCTTTTTATATTGTTGGAGCTTTTGAGTTTGTGCCGAATAAACACACTTTATTTATTTTTTCTTTCTTTTTCAAATTTTAACTCAAAATCATTTATTTTAATTAAACCATATAAAAGGTACTTTTGAATGCTGAAGCAAAAGGTGAAGCTAGTTGCACATTCGCAAGCTTCAATAGGTCTCAAGTGATGGGTCATTGCGGTTTTTCCGTTCATGAAACGCTAAAATTGATTTAATTTCACCAACTAGTGATCAACGAGCAAAATTCGTCAACGAGACGTGCTGCTTATGTCAACTTTCAATGAAAATCATAAATTTCATGATTTTTATTCAACGTTGCGACGTCAACGAGTCAAAATAAACGAGATAACACTATGTGCATCGTCCTCACTTATATCCGCTCTTTCATTTTTTGCATTTCTGGCGGGATATTGCTAATTATTATCCAAACATAGCTTTCCGCCCGCGTCTTTGTTCGCGTAGACTACAAAATTTGCGCAACTTTATTATTTTATCGGATTATAAAAATTACATGTAAATTGATATAAAGTGAGCATAAACTGAACTATCGTCGTGTTCTAATAGCTAGAGCGTTAGAATTTCATTCCGGAGGTCTCATGGGATCGATTTCCACGGTAAGGTTTAAATAGTGAAAGACCATTTTGCTTTCAATATCTGAATCCTACTGCCGACACGATAGAAAATTAATACAGGGTGGCGCAAAAGTTATCACGCGATGTTGTTTATTTGTTGTCTTAATTTATTTTTCCATTTAGTCGAGAATGATACGACCGCGCCGTCGCCAGAATTGATAAACATTCGAGCCCGGCATTTTCCATCACTTTTGCTAGAAAAAAGCTTCAAGGGCTTCTTGACATAGACTTATGACATAAAAAAACCCACTGAAAGAAGCCTGGAACAGTTAAATCAGATGATCTTACCGGCCATAGCAAGTCCGGATAATGTAGCCTTCAGAATTTCGGTTGTGCCTCGTGCAGTAAGCGCCGTTGCTCTATCCTGTTGGAACCATATGTTCTCCAGTTCCATTTATTTATTTTATTTTTTATAGGTTTGCGAATTGCCCTTGCGAGTTGCAATCTTGCCTTAAATCTATGCCTGCCATCCTTAATGACTGACCCTGTGGTTTATTTATAGACCTTTAGGGGGAATTGTAATCTTTTTCAAAAACATAGTCAGAGGGAAACAGTGGTATTCGTGGTGTGAAAACTGATTACCTCCGAGCACATCCAGTAAGTAATTATTCATACAAACCTTAACACCCCTTTTTACCCGTTAAAGGGATGAAATTCAAAAAATGTCTCAGTACACTTTCTTTAATTGTATTGAAGTAATTTTGATAATAAACAATTTATTTTTCTTACCAACTTTAACACACCCCTTTAAGGAATGAAATACAAAACAACCTTAAACACGTGTTTCTTTAATTGTATTGACGAGCAGAAATACTAAGTTTCAAGTAATTTTGATGATAAACAATTCATTTTTCTTACAAACTTTAACACCCCTTTTTAAGGGATGAAATTCAAAAAATCTTTAAAAACATTTTTTTATTTTACGTTTAGAGGCTAAATGCCCTATTTCATTCATTTCAAATAAAAAATTATATTTAAATGGAGTAAATTTTTTTTTATGAATAAAAAATTTACTCCATTTAAATAACGTTTCGTTTCAAATGATAATAATATGATTAACATAACCCCGATTATTGAAAGTGTCATGATCACTGTAAAAAAATTATGCTTTGCCGATTCACATTAATTAACAAAAACTAGAATAAAATCTTTATTTAACAAATACAAAGTCGTGTAAAAATTGAAAATAACCTAAAAACTACGACTATTTTGTTCGACGCTACCAACGACGTAGTTTCTATAGACACTATAATATACGGACGTTAAAGTTATTTATTACACAAAAGAAACGATTGCTGGTTAGTCGATTCATCAAAAATCGATTTTATTGCATTCTACATCTGTATGACCGGCTGTAAACGGCCAATTAACCATAGATAAAATAATGATATTTTTTTAAAGTAGTAAATAAAAATAATTTAAACAAAACACTACAAAGTGAACATCTTTTTGGAAGTCGGTGTCATTAACGAAAAAACATAGGTAAGTACCAAAGACACCGCCTTCCGAAAAGTAAGTTATTTATCACTTTGTATTTGTTAAATAAAGAATTTATTCTAGTTTTTGTTAATTAATGTGATTGCCGATTCAGCATCATTTTTTTACAGTGATCATGATACTTTCAAAAATCGAGATAATGTTATAGTATATTACTGCAGCGGCCTGCAAATGAGGAATTGATGGACGAACGTTTTGCCTCGGCCCACATACGTACGTCCATCAATGCCTAGTTGTGGCCAAGGCTTGTACTTTTCTCAAATAATGCGCGGAAATTAAAACTAAGTAGGTAACCTAGAACTCATTTTGTCAAAATCAATGACGAACAACAATAATTGTACCCGCGTTAGTGTTCTTTTGTTTTTTTTTTCAATAAACAGCGTCCTATTTGCAAGCCAGTTCAAAATTTTAATTAAACCTTTGATAAGTTACCCCCTTGGTCGCCATGTTTTGGAGTAAAAGATCGTTCCATTTTTAAATTACACGACAGATATGAGTTTACTATGTAATTTATTTGGCCGCTAGACATGACAGATATGGATTTTCATACAAATTTTGCCCGCCGCTGCTCGCATGTATTTGGCCAGTAGAGCAATTACGATTTATCTCGAAGAAGGTTGTCAAAATAATGCTCAAATTTTCAAGCATGTTTGAGAAAATCATATTATTATCATTTGAAACGAAACGTTATTTATATGGAGTAAAAAATATCCATACATTTAAATCAAAAGTAAATTCCCCATTCGAAAATCAAATCCCCGACGTGTAATGTCACTAAAAAATATTAAATTAATTACAACAAAATTTTGATCTTGATGCGTGAGACTTTTTGCTACCACTTTTGATAGTTCTCCTTTAGACCATTAATGTCGTTGACGAATTCAAATAGTTAATTCAAAAACGTAATGACGTTGACAAGAGTTATTCAACGGTTGATTCAACTAGTTCGTTTATTCAACGCCCATCGCTAGTCTCAATGGATAAGAACGTGCAAGAAACTCCACGGACACACTTTCCACAAGTTTGTATTGGCACGTGTACAACTCACTCGCTAGTTACGTGCTCCAGCCGCCGCTCATCTAGCGACTCGGCCATGCCGATGACGATGGTGGGCGATACGGGGCATGAGTAGAACTGCTCCATCACCGACTTGCGCACGCGCTCCTCCGTGGCGTGCGAGAAAGCCGTCGACACGTGCACGAAATTCCTGCGGCGTATACAAATTGTTTGTTATTCATAAACTCACGCCTTTTTCTGGTAGGCAGAAATTACAGTACGCTCCGCTTCTATAAATAATAGGTATAGCAAAGACGCACGAACTCGCGGAAGTTTATGGGGCAGACCGATGAGAAAAAAACACGTGTGCAGTTTACACGCGGTTAAAATGACACCTTCAATTAAACTTCAGTTAAATCCTCGGTTTTTCGTTTCATCGAGTTTCATATCGCAACGGGGCTTAAATAGCGGCGGTAAGCTAGTGTTAGTTGGACTATTGTTTTTGTTCTTGTAATCTACTAATGTTTGTAAGTCGTATTGTGCGATTAAATACATTTTCTTTATTCTTTCACTTAAAAATATCGTGTCTGTAAGTCTTACTTACTTCTTCTTCTTAGAGTATTGATGACAAACATAATCTTTTTCGTTGATAAATACCTTGCCTGGCCTAATATTCAGTCACGGCAATGCCCTCCGCTGGCGCAGTTTTAATAACTGCGCCAGCGGTCCTCACGTGGGCCCTGGTCTGTGGAGAGACGCCGCACAAACACCGAAGACCGGCACCGTTCAAGTGCGTTCTAAATGCGGCTGAGTGTGCCTGATAGTTGTGAGTCTTACTTGAGGTGGCGGCAATCCCTGGCGAGCGTGATGCACTCCCTGGTGCCACGCACGTTGATGAGCGCTGCCCTTCGCAGGGGCTCGTCGAAGCGCACCGTAGCTGCCATGTGGAACACCGTATCCACCTGCAAGCGAACCAGTGCGTCACCTGTATGCAGGACTAGCGGTCGCCCGCGGCTCATCAATACTTCCTCGTCATTTTACCCAAATTTAACAGTATGTCGTATGTACGGCATAACCCCGGTGACTGATAGAAAAAAAAGTAACACGTCTTTTTTTTCTATCAGTCACTACGGACAGCCATAAACGTTTTAGTAGTTATGTGTTATTCTGATGTATAAGTTATATTACTGTAAGGTTTCATAAAAATCAGTTCAGTCCGTCCTTCGTTCCCTTTTTGGAATTACTTTAATTGTGCGTACAGCTAAGGAGTGAAATTCCGATACCTATAACCTGCGTATCTTAAAGTCAAGGAATGTGCTCAATCGTCGACCACATCACCGCTTATCATCGGGTCTATCAATCATAACTAACAAGTCAAAGGTGTTTAGCACTTACACCCACTTCGCCAGATATAAGAATAAAGTTTAATTTGTGCCATCAATCGGGTACAAATACAGAATTCTGGCTTCTACAGATATATTTCTAATAGAAAAATTTAATAACACAATGTCCCACATTTGACATGGAGTGACTGCATCCACAACCCAGTTACTGATTGACTAGCTGTGCCCCTACACATCGGTACCTTCAGCAGTGTAGGCTACGCGTCACCTGATATGAACTGATTTATATTCGCATAGGTATATGTAGGTGGGCAATAATTTGTCGACCTTGTCTAAAAATAAACTGTGTAGCTAAACAATTGTTTCAGCAAGCATTTACCCGTCAACATGTTTTGAAGTTCACGTACGTAGCGACCTAATTAAAATTAATTTGTTTTCCTATCTGATTATCACGCGGTAGCGTTGTGTTACCAATAATTTAAATCAGGGAAAATAAGTGTTCCTACAATCGACTAATAAATTCATCAATTTTCCGCGTAGTTATCATTATAAACTACTATCAAGAAAAGGCGGTTACGAATACACGGGCAATTTAAATTGGTGGAATATGATAAACAATTCCCTGCCTCTATAATAGGGTAATCAAGTGATTATTTAATTAATAACCTTAAGGGCATTCCATCTAGTGACTTTAATCTGCTGAATATTAAGACCTAAATTATAGATGTATAACTGACCGTGACTTAATAATAACAGACGCATAGATTGATCTTCAGGGTTAAGCAACGCTTGCCGAGGTCAGTCCATGGATGGGTGACTATGTATTACATAAAGACCATGTATTACAATGTGCTTGGGAAAGAAGGTTAAGTTGTTGGTCTCGGCAGTTATTTGAAGATCTTTAGACAGTCGTTACTGTAGTCAAAAGCGATAAAATCGGCCCCCAGCCTTCAGGGGGTACCATGTTACTTAGTAAGGTTGATTGTTCACGAGGCACCGCACGCCACGATTTGCGGTCACGATTTTTAACACACAACACACTGCAGACGATGTGTAGCTCGTTCGTTTGTTCATTAGACATTATTCTGCAACGTGTCTAATTAACTAACAACTGTGACTGACGAACCACGCGTGGATTCGCGACGACATAGCGGCATCGACAACATAGCCAAAAAACCGTTTGAAAATCATGTCACGTGTGGTGCGGTGTCGTGCAAAGAACAAACGGTTCATAAAAATATAGGTATGGAGCTCTGAATTGTGATCATATTTTGTTGTGTGTCATGTCGCGTCATCAGAAAACGGCCAAACTGGAGTGTCAGATGTTCTACGTAAACAGCTGAATCCAGTTAGACTGGAAGCTGACCCTAAAATAGTTGGGCAAATCTAGGCAATAGGCAGATTGACATTGAGTATAGTTCTCGCCAAATTTCTTGGCCAATCTGAAGTTGTCTACAATGGCTGCGCAGTAGTAAATCTCATACGAAAACAGCACCACTCCGTGCCTTGCGAATCAGAAAGCCAATTTCAGGGCGGCCTAGAAGTTTGCGGATAACTATACCTACACAATTACATATAGGTACATTGAGTCCACATATAGATATCTACATATTTTTTGTTATTGGATGATAAACAAGCCGATGGTAAAATGCCTGCTACCCCCGAAAATGACCACCCGCAATACCAGAGCCATCGCAGACACAAAGCTGATATTATTCTTATTACTGGCACCCACAACCTTCAGACCGGCACACAGCAATGCTGCTTGGCGACAGGAATTGGCATGGTGGTAGATGGCAGAACTTCCCCACAAAGAGTTAAATCTCGACAGATAGGTAGAGTTGCAAATTCCTATTGTCTTAGGAATATTTTCGTATGTAAGTACAAGTAAAATTTTAAAAAATTAATACATAATTTATCTAGTAGTAATCACGCCTGGATCGACAATTTATTGAACACGTAATTATGACACGACATCTTGCGAAATCACCCCAATTCAAACAGTAAAACGCCCATAATAACTTTTGAACGGCTGAACAGATTCTGATCAAATATAACTAAGAACACTTTCGATAAAGTCACCTTGCAAACAAAATCGGTTCATACATTTATGAGCTATGATGCCACGAAGATGGCATTTTTTAACGATTCCATATACACAAACACACAGGTATACACGTCAAATTTATAACACACCTCTTTTACCGTCGGGGGTTAAAAAATAAATTACGCAGGCTACATATTTCAGCGTTATTTTCCATAAATAACATACGTAACATTATGCCTGTAATCCCGAAGGGTTCGGCAGAGGCAGAGACTATTTTTTATAGTACGCCAGCATTTTGCCAGTTATGTTTAAGCCCCACATAATAACTTGGAATATGTATATAGACTAGCTGTTGCCCGCGACTTCGTCTGCGTAGCATTATTTATTCGAATAGCTTTTTTTTTTTCAGCGGAATAATATTGTAAATTTTCCTTACAAACTTCTACCCCTCTTTCTACCCCCCCTTAAGTATGATTTCCGGGATAAAAACTATCCTATGTCCTGCCCATTGTCTCAAAATATCTCCAAACCAAATTGCATATGAATAGGTCCAGTGGTTTAAACGTGAAAAGGTAAACAGAGAGACAGATAGAGTTACTTTCACATTTATAATATTAATTCCTCCCGCGACTTTGTTCGTATTTTATACCTCCTACAGATGACTTTCTTATGTGCAGTTAGTGAAGACAACCAAAAATAAGCTGTTATTAAACCAAATAAAATGGGATTTCGTAGAGTTCTACGGTTTATAAGTTTGGGACAATTTGTTATTTGACTATATTAATAAATATTAGGCTACCGGCACAAAGTAAAATCCTCCCCTAAAAACTTAATAACCCCTTTTTTCCCCATTGAGGGTTGAGTTTTTAACAATCTAAATATGTTACTTATTCACTCTTTTCTTCTCTTTTTTATTTTTCGTTTATGTAAGTTAGATTGCTCAGTAAGATTGCTCAAAAAACTTGAACACCCCTATCAGGGAGAGGTCGGAGGAGGGGGGGTGTAAAAAACGTATTATGTAAATGTTGATTATCTCACAGGACCGATCAGTGTGGTGACGCTTGAAGTAGGTCTATGTCCAGCAGTGGACGTTTTTTGGCTGAAATAATGATGATGGTGAAAGGTTGATTTTCCGAAAATTATTTCTTCGTGCTCCCCTAGACTGGACAAGGTTTCGTTTTTGATGTAGGTACACATCAAAAACGAAACCTTGTCCAGTAAGATTCTTAGCAATCTTTAACACCCGCTTAATCGTCTTTTGGGGGTAGTTTTAAAAAACTAATATAATGACAACCTGTTTTGTTTACTTAGGTTGGTATTTATATCAAGTTTAATGTTTATTGTAGTGTAACCCAAGAAGTAAGATTCTTCAAAAAGAAAACAAATCGTCTTTTGAGGTAGTTTTAAAAACTAATAATGCCAATATTACTAGTAGGTTAGTATTTGTGCAATGTTTCAAGTTTAGTAACCCATGAAATAAGATTCTTCCATACAAACTTCAACACCCCCTAAATTGCCTTGATGATAAATGATAAAAATTGTCAATATTCGTTTTTTAAAACTACCCCTAGTTTTAAAAAACGAATATTGACAATTTTTATCATTTATTTAGATTGCAAATTGTACCAAGTTTCAAGAATATTAGCCGAAGAAATTAGATTTTTCATACAAACTTTGCCACTCTTTTTCACACGCTTAGGGGTAAAATTTCGGTAAATCCTTCCTTATCAGATACCTACGTCATACGAAGAACATACTCTCCAATTTTCAGGTCTCTACGATCAGTGGTTTAGGCTGTGCGTTAATCTGTCAGTCAGTCATTCAGGACGAAGCATTTTATATGTATAGAATAGATAGGTTTCTACAAGAAATAAAGGCTTTTTTAATTTATTTTCATTTATTATAATAAGGGTCTTCGGCGACCCTATTGCCATCAAAAGGGCTCAAGTCCGGACTTCGAATTGATTCTGAGAATATCCAGATGAAACTGCCTTAAATAATTAGCTTTATACTATAAATCCAGAAACTACGCGGGCGAGATTAAAAGTCAATGCTAAAATAAATAACGGAGAAGTAAACTTTCTGATTCAGAGAAGTAGGAAAAACTATATTATTTTACCCCACTAAATTCCTACTTGGTATTTTAAATTTGAATTCTCTCGAAGTAAGGCGTTAGTACTTCTTGCATATCTCTACCTGCCGTATTATGTGGGGTGAGTCCGATTGCCAGGAGCTCGTGTCGCAGTTGTTGAGGCTGTGTGTTCCTGTGGTGCCCAAATAACAGCTTAGACCGCGAAGTAACCTTTAGGCCGTACGCCGTATTCAGTTGCCTCCGGCTGGACTGGAAGCTGGTCCCAATATAGTTGGCAAAGGCTAGTAAGATGATGAAACCTTAAACTTTTTTGGAATAACACTATAGTAGTTATACCTGCCCTTTACTGACCCACTGCAAGCCAAAGAAGACAAGAATTGTCGTGCATTCTTATACAGAAGAAGCACGAGCATTAATCAGCGGGCTTGCTCAATACGGATCATCGATTCACATCATTCGATGTCAGCAATATCCAAGATAAACTTAGAAGGTACATATGAATTGAAAAAGTCACATTGGCACTTGCCCGGATTAGAACCCATGGCCCAAGGCCACCGGGCCACCACGACTCAATAGCTTTTATGTGCTTACCTCTTGTGCAAGTAAGGTCCAGTCTTTGTCGCTGAGGCCGAGCCTAAGGTCGGCCACGTCCCCCTCGATTGGCACGATCTTGTCCATGAACTGCGGGTGTCTTTTCCGTAGTACATCGTACAACTGCGCAACAAAATAGCATTGAAGAAATAGCTGTTCATTTAAATTTAACGGATAATATAGTAGAAGGACATAGATGGATTTTATTGGTGATATTATTGAGTAAGGCCATGTGCGCAGTACTCACAACCGGCGTGCGTGTATGGCTTTGTGCATGAACGAAAGCGAAGCAAAATGAATATGTAAGGATCGCAGCAGGGGGCGTTCAGTAGTTTCCGCCTACCCTTGGGATAAAGTTTATGTATTTATTTAAAACGACGATCTACAGCCACACTAGGCATTTCTACTGTAATTACAAACATGCAAACTCACATACACAAACAACTAGGCCGGAACAACTATCTGTAGGCCATACAAATATTTGTTCTGTGCGGGAATCGAACCCGTGACACGCAGCGCAACAGCCCATCGCTGGACCACTACGCCAGCCGTGTCGTATGTATGTAACTGTAGGTATGCTTGATTGATAGAAACAGTACGGAGGTATTGCTGTATCGAACAACCACTTCTAAAATAGCAAGATTCTCTTTGTTCTTTAGTAAATATTTATAGTAGACAAAGACAAAGATATTTTATTTCAACTAGGCCACCAAGCGGCACTTGAACGTACATAAAAATTATTCTACCGTGCATTCGGAAAGTAGCTTGTTATGGAGAAGAATGCACAAGAAACTCCATACTTACTCTTTTAAAAATTATTGTTTTTTTACAATATTTAGGAACATAGGTACATATATAGTTATTAGTTCACATATGTGAGGACAATGCACCCAGAATAGCACTACACACCACCATACCACCTACCACCTACTAGAGTTACATTTTATTTTGATCGTTCTTACATAAAATTAAATAGGAGTAACTTGGTTAACAAGTGATCCAGAGTGACTTATATATCTATATAGTAAACCCTCAAATCACCAGATATCTTGTAGACCCATGTAATAAGAGGCGATCCTTTAACTAGACACAAAATAATCTAGAATCCGAGCTGCCACTAGTAAAATACTGATCGAAAAACCCGAGAACACCGCCCGACGTAGGAATCGAACCTAGGACAACGTGCCCAGCCGTAGCGCCACTAGACCAACGAGGCATTCGTTTATCAAACAACTTAGTGTTACTCCTCTCGTTCATGTATATACCTATGGATGTCGTTTTGTGAAATCATCTTCATGCCCTTGTCCTATATTACTTGTGGTCGGCACAACACGTTTTCTTTTTCCATACCGTCCTATCACCCGCCACGCCATCACTGACTACATTTTCTTTCATATCACTCCTCACACAGTCCATCCATCACACATCCATCAAATTGAAATTGAATATTTTCTTTGGCCATCCCCTCCCTCTCCATCCATCCACATTTATATTCATAACTCTTTTAGTAACACGCGTTTCATCTATTCTCATCACATGACCATACCAGGACAAACGGTTTCCTTTCAAATTTTCTGTCGTTTTGTGACCAATAAACAGTTTTAGGGTTTCGTACCCGAAGGAAGGGTCCAAACGGAACCATAATGCTGTAACTCACGTGTCCGTCCGTCTATCCGTCTGTCACACATTTTGTGCCGATGATTTTTTTAATTTGCCATTGACCTATGAAATTTAAATTTGGTGATAATATTTATTATTACGTATATTTTACTAATAAATACCAATATTAAAAAAAAATCAGATGTTTTCCTTGGTGCAGAGCCCTAAAAGTGCGAAGTCCGACACGCACTTGGCCGGTTTTTTTATTCTTTCTTTCAGATCAGCTTAATGCTCAAACTCACCGGGTCCATGAGCAGGTATTCAAGCCTCTGTTGAATTGTCTTCCCCTTCTTCGGTCGCAGCAGTACGTACATCTTCTTTAACTGGCATGACCTGAAATACAGTTGTCATAATATCACACCTCCAACGCAAAGTTTTCCGGTTCGTGATCGCCACACCAGAACCTTTCTGCCCCATCGGCCATCCGTTCTGCGAGCAATGTGCCCTGCCCACTGCTACTGAAGTTTGGCAATTCTTCGGGCTATGTCGGTAACCCTGGTTCTCTTGCGGATCTCTACATTTTTGATTCGATTACGCAAGGAAACTCCGAGTATAGCCCCCACCAGGTGGACCAGTGATTTGGTGAAGGTAGCGGGGATCCGCTGGATGCGTGATGCACGGGACCGATCAATGTGGCGACGCTTGGGGGAGGCCTATTTTCAACAGTGGAGGTCTTTTATTACACCTGTATTATTCACCTAGGGATTTAAGCAGAGGTGCATAGTATGTGACAACATTTCCCTGTTATAACCTATATAATAACCTATATATAACCTATATAACCTATATAATGCTTTGCCCGTGTCAATAAGGCGTGCTCAATCTCTGCCCATTTTTAAAACTTTGGTAAAGAATCACTACCTCTCTCTTTAATAGTTGTATTTCTTGATTTCTATGCTTTTGTTCCATTCTTATTATTGTATATATTTGTCTATATAATATATATGTATATATATATGTATTTATTTTATATATAAATAGTACACCAAAGCCTACCTACAGTACTGTCTTTCCTTACATTTTTAAAATCCATCCAAAGGTTGTCTTGAAAAGATCGCTTTTAGCGATAAGGCCGCCCATTGTGTCACCCAGTGTAATGCTTTCTTCGTCTATAATTTCTGTAACTTATATGGTGTACATAATAAAGAGTATTCTATTCTATTCTATATAAGAACCTATCAGTTGCAACGAAATGAATAGTCAAACTACGGTTTTGTTTACTGCTTAGGTGGAGACCTCAACAAAAAAAAAAAAAGTCATTGATCCGACTTTTAGATACCTTACGTAACTTGAAAACATGATTTTTTGCTTAGTGAGATATTTTGGTTACAAATGAAAGGTATATTTTAGCTGTTTAAATCATGTAAATCGGTCCACGCGTTTATCTATATCTATACTTATCTATACATCTATACAATACAAATAAATAAAATTGAAGTGTCTGTATGTAATATCAAAATAACAACGTTTTATTGAATGCACGTGAAAGTATATACGGTACTAACAACAAATAAGCAATGTTAAGATTTTTGTCTGTCTGTCTATCTGTCTGTTTGTTCCGGGTTATCTCCAAAACGGCTGGACCGATTTTGAACATAGGCTACGTTTGATCACGAGAAAATTCATAGTTCCGGCGGGAAACTAAAAAAATAAAAATATATTTTTTACGAGTTTGACGCTGACGAAGTCGCGGGCAACAGCTAGTACTTAATAATATTATGAAGAGGAGAGATTTGTATTTTTGAATTTTTGTATGTAACGAATAAACTTGAAAACTACTAGACCGATTTCAAAAAAAAAATCATCGTTGGGAAGCTACACTTTCCCCGGGTAACATAGGCTACTTTTTATCCCTGTATTCCCACGGGAACGGGAACTACGCGGGTGAAACCGCGAGGCGTCCGCTAGTGGGATATTAACTCATTACTGAATTCCAAGTGAAAGGGTCACGGACGCCCCTTACCGTAAAACGTTTGTTTCGATCGTGTTGGCGACACTGCCAACACCATGCCATGCCATTTTACTCGTAATGTTTTGAAATTTTGGAATACATTGGTATACAGGTGTTAACGACTTTTATGTTTTTAACCCCCGCCCGGCGGAAAAAGAGGGGTGTTATAAGTTTGACGTGTATTGCTGTGTATCTGTGTGTCTGTCTGTGGCATCATAGCGCCTAAACGGATGAACCGATTTTGATTTAGTTTTCATTTCGTTTGAAAGGTGACTTTGTTGAGAGTGTTCTTAGACTTGTTTAAATAAAATCGGTTTAGCCTTTCCAAAGTTATTCGCAATTTACTCTTTGAATCTGGATTTTTTACGTAAGATATCGTGTCATTATTACGTGTTTCGATAGATTGTTGATTGAAGCGTGTCTGCTACTAGTTATATTATATATTGTTTAAAAATCATGAAATAAAAAGTAAAATCACGGGTTTTTTTAATTTGTAATTTTATCTTGTTTTCAAGCAGAAGGCAGATTATACCTATACAAAAGGCATAAAGGCACGTCTACGTCTAGAACATTGTGTGGAACCTGCTACTATGCTTAGAAAGAGAATGTCTTCTTAGGTGACGTATAACACAAAGGAACCTATAAGAAGACGCTCCAACGAAAAAACAATAATGTTTCGGGCTCGAGGATAATGCAACACAATTCCTCACCTTAAGAGTTTCTCAATGAGCTGCTTGCCGAGGAAGCCGGAGCCGCCCGTCACGAACACCGAGGATCCTGAGTAGAACTGCTGGATCTCCGAATCTTCGCGGCTCATAACCTCGTTTATGCCATCATTGTGTGACATGGCTGCCCATTCTATCTCTTGCGCTAGGTCCATTGTGGGAGTATTGGCGAGCTAAAAAAAAAAAATATTTTTAAGAAAATTGGAGGAAGAGGAACGTAATAATAACAACAGAGATGTGCGAAAATGACCTTGTAATACACACCGTTACGTACTTAAACACTAAACTTACCTAAACACAGGTTTAAATATATTTATATAAGCTATAAATATATATGTAAAATATATTTGTATAGAACACTTAAATAACTGCTGTAAATATTTATATTGCACACGCGTAACTAGGTTATTTATATATATATTTCTTTTAAGTTCTTAACTTGGAATACGAATTATTTATTTTGAATACGACGTTTCTCTGCACCTACAAAGTGCTTACCTTCTTTAAAAACCGTATAGAACTGGACAAATCCTCCACTGACCAGCTAGGAAAGAAAAATTCTAGGCTTAATTACGAGTATTATTGTACTTCTAAGTTCAATTGTTAATATGTTAATGTTTGATTACGTATTCATAAGGACAGTTAAACATCAATAGTTCAGGCACTTGCATTACAATGAATAGACTTTACACTCACTACCAAACTGTAATAATGTACTTTTTGATATAATAAATATTTAATCATGAGGGCCTAGTTTCGATTCCCGGCCTAACAGTGTTATTGGGTTTTTACTCGGCTGCAAGGAAAGGGTTATATTTTTCACGCGTATATTGTATGTATGTATTTTCGTATGTATGTATGTAATTATGTATGTGATTTTATTTTATTTTCTTAATTATATTGATTGTTTTTATTTTTGTTTTGACTTTATAATTTTGATTATTGACATTAAGATTTTGATTCTGGACTATATTTTCTTTTTGTTTTATTATAGGTACTATCTTGATTATTGTACTGATTATGACCTGTATTTAAAATTATTAATAGTATTTTTTTTTATTAATTATGTATTGAATTGTGACTATGTGGTTATTTGAGGGCGGCAATGTTATCGTTATGAGTGCTATGTACGCCGTAGTTGTCATGTGCATTGGTCCCGTAATTGCTCATTTATTTTTCTGTCGATGTGAAATGCATGTGATGTGGCTGTGCTATTTAAATAAATAAATAAATAAATAATATTCTTTATTACCTCGTATCTTTCAAACCACTTGACGGGTATTTATAATTAAGGCATCGTTAGATAGGTCTTGGCTGCCCAAGTTTTCTTAGGTGAGTGCCGTTAAGAAAAAAGGAACATGGCCTATTTTGGCCGCCATATTGTGGGGGATGCAATTTTTTTTTCTCCGACACCCATCGTGTGGGTATACCACTTATATGTTTAAAAGTCATTCGAAAAAAAAAGTATAACTAAAAAGTTATTAATAAAAAAAAGTTAATAAAATCAAAAAACCCAACTGCAAAGATGTCAACAAGAAGAAAATCGTGCTGTGCAGTCGTAGGATATTTATAGTTTTGGTCAGCCAGCTCGGGAATATGTATCGTCCGAATGCACAGCTTGTTTACATCTGCAAGTTTACATTTGCAAGATGAACCTGCCTATCTGTGACATCTTCGCGTAAACAGATGACACCGCGATCCTCGTTTGCGGACCCACTTGGGACATGGTTAAAACTACTGCAGAAGAAGCCTTGTCCAAAATAATGAAATAGCTGAACTCTAACCTTCTGACACTCAACTTAACCAAGACCAATTACATCCCATTCGCAATCCGAAACAAGAGGCTGACACATACCTTTAGTATTGCAGCTCACTCATGCTCAAATCCTATACCATCTTGTAACTGTCTAATCCTTACTAGATCTGACAATATAAAATATTTCGGAGTTCAGATTGATGATGGACTAAGATGGGACAAACAGATTGACGTCCTTACCACAAGAACAATGCGCCTCTTGCAACATGCAAACTTGACACTCTGAAGATGGTGTATTATGCTCTTTGCCAATCTGTTATTGGATATTGTATTACTGCATGGGGCGGAGCAGCAAAAACTAAAATGTTAAGAGTAGAAAGAGAACAAAGAGCCATACTTAAAGTGATGACTAGGAAACCCTACAGATTCCCAACAACTGAATTATACTCTAACTGCAAAGTCCTTACTACTACTCTTTGTGCTTCGATCGATTTTAAGAACTCATGCTAAGCTGCTGCCACCAAATCCTAATAAGCGACTACAATTTTATACGCTTAGTAATTATATTTACAATAAAATTAATAAAGAATTAAAAATCCTAAAACTAAACACCCACGCGGTAAAAACTTAAGTAACAGAGTGGCTACTAGAGAGAGACTATGCCTACAAGGACACCCTACTTACATACATCACCTAATTGCTCACGCACCGCGATTTTATAACATACACACATCTTAACATGCGCGCACACAACCTTATCACACATGCTCACATTGCACTACATGCACATACATTCTCATACACATATACATATTCACAACTATAACATGGTCACATGAATTATTGCGGTGGTGGAACGACACTGTTCATTAATTGTTGTAACAGTAATAGTGTATAGGAATTTTGTGACCATTCGCTGTTTCTCAAAATATAGGTTATCACCTAGTTTGAGAGGCAGGGTTTTAACATTTTTTTTACAGTTTTTACAACAAAACTATATAACTCTCTACCCATTGATTTTGACGTAACTATCTGTAATTTTTGATGAATAAACATATATTATTACTAGCTGTCCCGGCAAAATTTGTTTTGCCATAAAAACACCTAATATGCATCTACCCTACCTACCCTACCCTACCCTACCTACCCTACCCTACCTACCCTACCCTACCTACCCTACTTACCCTACCTACCCTACTTACCCTACCTACCCTACCCTACCTACCCTACCCTACCTACCCTACACTACCTACCCTACACTACCTACCCTACACTACCTACCCTACCCTACCTACCCTACCCTACCTACCCTACCCTACCTACCCTACCCTACCTACCCGACCCTACCTACCCTACCCTACCTACCCTACCCTACCTACCCTACCCTACCTACCCTACCCTACCTACCCTACCCTACCTACCCTACCCTACCTACCCTACCCTACCTACCCTACCCTACCTACCCTACCCTACCTACCCTACCCTACCTACCCTACCCTACCTACCCTACCCTACCTACCCTACCCTACCTACCCTACCCTACCTACCCTACCCTACCTACCCTACCCTACCTACCCTACCCTACCTACCCTACCCTACCTACCCTACCCTACCTACCCTACCCTACCTACCCTACCCTACCTACCCTACCCTACCTACCCTACCCTACCTACCCTACCCTACCTACCCTACCCTACCTACCCTACCCTACCTACCCTACCCTACCTACCCTACCCTACCTACCCTACCCTACCTACCCTACCCTACCTACCCTACCCTACCTACCCTACCCTACCTACCCTACCCTACCTACCCTACCCTACCTACCCTACCCTACCTACCCTACCCTACCTACCCTACCCTACCTACCCTACCCTACCTACCCTACCCTACCTACCCTACCCTACCTACCCTACCCTACCTACCCTACCCTACCTACCCTACCCTACCTACCCTACCCTACCTACCCTACCCTACCTACCCTACCCTACCTACCCTACCCTACCTACCCTACCCTACCTACCCTAACCTACCTACCCTACCCTACCTACCCTACCCTACCTACCCTACCCTACCTACCCTACCCTACCTACCCTACCCTACCCAACCTACCCTACCCTACCTACCCTACCCTACCTACCCTACCCTACCCTACCTACCCTACCCTACCTACCCTACCCTACCTACCCTACCCTACCTACCCTACCCTACCTACCCTACCCTACCTACCCTACCTACCCTACCCTACCTACCCTACCCTACCTACCCTACCCTACCTACCCTACCCTACCTACCCTACCCTACCTACCCTACCCTACCTACCCTACCCTACCTACCCTACCCTACCTACCCTACCCTACCTACCCTACCCTACCTACCCTACCCTACCTACCCTACCCTACCTACCCTACCCTACCTACCCTACCCTACCCTACCCTACCCTACCCTACCCTACCCTACCTACCCTACCCTACCTACCCTACCCTACCTACCCTACCCTACCTACCCTACCCTACCTACCCTACACTACCTACCCTACACTACCTACCCTACACTACCTACCCTACCCTACCTACCCTACCCTACCTACCCTACCCTACCTACCCGACCCTACCTACCCTACCCTACCTACCCTACCCTACCTACCCTACCCTACCTACCCTACCCTACCTACCCTACCCTACCTACCCTACCCTACCTACCCTACCCTACCTACCCTACCCTACCTACCCTACCCTACCTACCCTACCCTACCTACCCTACCCTACCTACCCTACCCTACCTACCCTACCCTACCTACCCTACCCTACCTACCCTACCCTACCTACCCTACCCTACCTACCCTACCCTACCTACCCTACCCTACCTACCCTACCCTACCTACCCTACCCTACCTACCCTACCCTACCTACCCTACCCTACCTACCCTACCCTACCTACCCTACCCTACCTACCCTACCCTACCTACCCTACCCTACCTACCCTACCCTACCTACCCTACCCTACCTACCCTACCCTACCTACCCTACCCTACCTACCCTACCCTACCTACCCTACCCTACCTACCCTACCCTACCTACCCTACCCTACCTACCCTACCCTACCTACCCTACCCTACCTACCCTACCCTACCTACCCTACCCTACCTACCCTACCCTACCTACCCTACCCTACCTATCCTACCCTACCTACCCTACCCTACATACCCTACCCTACCTACCCTACCCTACCTACCCTACCCTACCTACCCTACCCTACCTACCCTACCCTACCTACCCTACCCTACCTACCCTACCCTACCTACCCTACCCTACCTACCCTACCCTACCTACCCTACCCTACCTACCCTACCCTACTCTTCTACCCTACCTACCCTACCCTACCTACCCTACCCTACCTACCCTACCCTACCTACCCTACCCTACCTACCCTACCCTACCTACCCTACCCTACCTACCCTACCCTACCTACCCTACCCTACCTACCCTACCCTACCTACCCTACCCTACCTACCCTACCCTACCTACCCTACCCTACCTACCCTACCCTACCTACCCTACCCTACCTACCCTACCCTAATTTTCCAATTTTTTTTTTTTTTGTAAATCTAAACCATTCTCGAATCTCCACGAACACACACAAAAAATTTCATCAAAATCGGTCCAGTCGTTTAGGAGGAGTTCAGTCACATACACACGCACACAAGAAATATATATATTAAGATGTCCTTTATTCATTATTTTATAAAATTAATTAAAAACAAAAAATTATAAAAAATAGAGGCCCACCGGTATCGGGAACAGGATCCAAGCTACCGGCGGTCAGGGCTCCAGAGAGAGGAACCTAGTAACAATGCGAGCCGTGTCCAGCAGTACTGCTTTCTGGATCAGGCTCTTGACCCAGCCGCCTAACGAGAGCCTCCTAAGGTGTTCGTCGAGGCTCGTGGCTATTAAGCCCTTGGCTGACACGACTATCGGTACAACCACCTCACGAGCCAAGTCAAGATACTTGATTTGCTTATCTTTCTCGGCTTTCAAGAGGTTCCCGTCATGCGGGACGGTAATATCAACAATCATTGCACGCCTCTCGATTCCGTCCACTACCACTATATCAGGCTTATTAGCGATAATAGTCCTGTCAGTGACGATGGACCGATCCTAGTACAATGTGATATTGCCATTCTCGAGAACTGGGTCGGGCACATACCTGTAGTACGGTACCTCCGATGCCACAAGAGAGTATTTCAGAGCAAGTTGCTGATGGATAATCCTGGCTACAAGGTTGTGCCTATGCAAGTACTCTTTGTTAGCTAGCTAAATTACTAATTAAAAATATATCAGCACTATTCTAATATAATATTTTAATATACCAATTACCAACTACATTTTGTGCAATAAATAAGGAGTACCTAATTAAAATACAAATAAAATACGTATTTCCATAATATAAGCACATACATTAAAATTGTGACAGCTTGGCGCCCTGTGCGCGTCGGTGCGCGTATATGCTCTGTGAACGTCTCCTAAGGTATACCAAAAAGAGGTGGACTTAATACCTTAGGCATTTTCTACTAGTGACCTTTGGGTGGTGCAGTGACAAATAGTGTTAGGTCCAATAAAGATGAAAATAAAATGGATTTAAATACAAGACATAAATATAAACTATAGAAAACACAATGATTATAATTATACAATAAATATCTAAACGATTAAACTAAATATTTACATATTGTTGCGTTATTAAAAAAAGAAATAAACTTTATTAACGCAATGATAACGTATAATTTTGAATTAATAAGAAATACATCGAAAATTTAAAAATAGAAAAAGGTAAAACAGATTAAAAAAACCCGGCCAAGTGCGAGTCGGACTCGCGCACGAAGGGTTCCGGACCATTATAGCAAAAAACGGCAAAAAAATCACGTTTGTTGTATGGGAGCCCCACTTAAATATTTATTTTATTCTGTTTTTAGTATTTGTTGTTATAGCGGCAACAGAAATACATCATTTGTGAAAATTTCAACTGTCTAACTATCACGGTTCATGAGATACAGCCTGGTGAAAGACGGACAGCCAGAAAGACAGACGGACCGCGAAGTCTCAGTAATAGGGTCCCATTTTACCCTTTGGGTACGGATCCCCAAAAAGAAAAACTAAATAGTCAATATCGTATTAATTATTTTAAATATTTATTATACGAAAACTTATGAGTGAAATTTTAGCAAGGTTTAAAGGTGCTTATCCTAAACGCAATTGCAACCGGTTTAATGATGGCTTAAGCATACACATAAAGTACTATTCTATAACGTAATATAGGTAAGGTAATAAAAAAAATTAACTACGGACATTTAAAAGCTAAGCTACGTAATTCTAACACAAAAAATTTAACTAAATAAAAAAATTCAACAGCCTTTCGTTGGAGATCCACGCTGGACGTTCAAAACCGCCTTCGGTAGTACCTCTCCAAAAACTCAGGCAGTTAAAAAAAAAATGTACGGTACCTGTTGAAAGATGTTCGGCATCCCGAAGACTGCAGGTACACAAGGGGTCATTCGTTCCGTCCCTTAAGTAAAACCGATGACGGCTCAACTGATATCTACAGAATCTATAGAAAAAAAGAAACGGACCGTCAAAATTATGGAACAAAAAGGTCTGAAATACCAGAAAAAAACGACATGCCAAAGAATAATTAGAATGAAGAGGCATTACGTACGTGTTTTGATTCATGATGCATAAACTCTTGTCAGCGACAAGGCTTTTTTATGATTACCTTGTCACCAATCTTGGCAGGACTGCCGAGTCCTCAAGTCTGTCACACGGCAACTGTGGTATGGTAGTAAAATGAAATTTAGTGTCTCTGACAGACCTCAGTCGCAGTGACATGCGGTCCGCGATCTCTGGCGCGCCCGTCGGCTCGTACATCACTTACCCTCTGCCTAACGATAAGGAATTTGTTCCTGCCGTTTGCCGTGTTTATTGCTTGCCATTTTAAAACACGCTTTTAAACAGTTACTATAAAAATATGCAAGTACGAATAATTTGGTAAAAGTTCTGTCTGTCCGAGATAAATCGTCTTCAGTTTACTTGACAAACAAAATATGAAAATTTGAATAAATGTGCCTGATTTGACAAATTAAAAAAAGGCTAAAGCAAAGCGTCTTGTGGCGATTACGCTACAATATACAGTATATTCATAATTACACAAATTTAAATATACAATTGGAAAAAATGCGTTGTGTCGTGGCAGGCCATCACGGTTAGATATTTATAGAATAGACTGCTTGCTCCACAAACGCTCAAGTCACGCTGACATAATCAATTATGCGCTACATACTCGTTATAGACGTCAGTCGCGCGGCATCGACGTCATGCAGATCACTGTCAACACACAAGTAGTGCCACAGAGCACAGAACGTCGCGTCGCGCAAAGCGACTAAAGACGGTGGGAAGGTTCATCATCATCGTTTCAGCTGATGACGTCCACTGTTGAAAATAGGCCCCTCTCAAGTGTCGCCACATTGACCGTTCCCGTGCTCCAGGACATCCATCTCGGTGTGAAGGTTAGGTTACGTTAAACGGTCTAATGTGCGCAACTCCAAGTCTAAGCGCATATTTTGCGTATAATATGGTGTAATATTTTATTAAAATATAATATTTAATGGCATAACGAGGTAAATTAAAAAAAATATACAACCGATTTCCAAATAAAATTGTGATGAAATTGATAAGTGGATACTTTGATAATGTTGGTGGTGAAAGAGAATCGTACTATTGAATATGGCAGCCATTACTGGAGCTTGTTGTTTGAATCACCGTCATCATACCTTTACATGGCGCAGCCGGTAATTAATAAAATATAATGAAATTAAGTTAGCAGTGAGTGAAATATAGACGATAAAAAAAAATGGCGTCGGGCAAACTGAGTGTTAGCTGGGAACGATGGAAGAAGGGCTTCATGATATATTTCAACGCTTGTAAGCTATCGAAAAAAAACATCAGTGATACAACTCAACATTTTTCTGCACATAGTAGGCGAGCAATGCCACGAAATATTAGAACAAAAACGAAGAATCGGGTTATTAGATGACTCGCCCGAATCGGGCGAATTGTCCAGTATTAAAAATATTAATTTTTCTGTGTCGATTCGCCCGAAGTTTATTTATCGACGGGCGAATTGACCACTCCAAAATTATTTAGTGGACGATTCGCCCGAATTTTATTTTAGAGGACAAACATTATAAAGATACAGTCGTGCTCACCCATCTTGGTAATAATATGCAGAATTAATCGAAGTTAATAGATATTGTACTAGAAACTAGTTTGAATTGCAAACTACCAGAAGGCCAGAATCATAAAAAAGTATTTGCAGAGCTAGAATCATTGGCGGTAGATACTAACGGAGTACTAGGGCTTCAGAATCGAAAATCACCCGGTGCACATTTTACTGCTCATGATTCCAGCCTAGCTTCCTCATGATTATAATCTCCTGGTACTTAATTTTGTCTTTACCGGTACCGAAATTACCTGATAGCGTATAGAGCTTTCTCTTTATTTTTTTTTGTAGCAAATATTGCTTTCTCCCTCTTAGTGTTTTGTTGCCAATGAATCAAAAGAATCATGAGCGGTAAAAAAAGTACGAGAGTACGTTGAGTTTTGAACGTTAGATATGATAAACAGGCGAAAAATCAAATAAGAGGGAGACAGCAATATTCAATACAAAAGTAGTACATGCGCCTCGCAAATTACCATTTGCGATCAGCGATGACGTTAAGAAAAAGTTATTGGAAATGGAGTCACAAGGTATTATAGCAAAGATAGAGGGTCCCTCTGACTGCGTTAGCAGTATAACTGTGGTGAAAAAATCGAACAAAGATTTAAGAATTTGCTTGGATCCGAAAGAATTAAATCAAGCTATCAGGAGAGAATATTTCAAGCTATCAACGATAGATGAAATTATGTCAAAATTAGCAGGGGCTAGGTATTTCAGCACATTAGATGCTTCTTCAGGGTTTTGGAACATGAAATTAGGAGAAAGTAGTAAATTCTGTACATTTAATTACGGGATATGCTCGGCCTCAGAGATCTTTCATAAGAAAATATACAAAACATTTTGATTATATAGAAGGTGTGTGTATGTATACTGACGATTTATTAATATATGCCTCAGATCAAAACAAACATGACGAGATTTTAAAGAAAGTACTAGAAAGATGTCACATCACATCACAACACATCATCAGCCTATTAATGTTCCCACTGCTGGGACACAGGCCTCCTCTCTGTGAGAGGGAATGGGCCGTAATCCACCACGCGGGCCCAGTGCGGGTTGGTGGATGTCACATGTCTCCGAATTTGGATGGAATTTGGTTCTAGGACATGCCGGTTTCCTCACGATGTTTTCCTTCACCGTTTTGAGAGCAGTGGTGATGAAATAATTTACACAAAGTAAAGCGCCTGCCTGGGTTTGAACCCACGACCTACAATTTGTAAGTCGCGGCCGATACCAGTGGGCCACCACTGCTCTCCGAAAGATATAGAAAAAATAATTTAAAATTAAATATAAATAAGTGCAAATTTGGTTTACAGGACATAAAATATTTAGGTCATCGCATTACAAAAGATGGGTAGAGCCCAAATGATTCTCACTTGTCAGCAATAAAAACATGCAAGTACCAAAGAATAGAAAAGATGTCGAACGATTTTTAGGATTTATTACGCATGTAGGCCCCTTTGTGCCGAACCTTTCAGATAAAATATTGCCATTAGAGATTACTTAAAAAAGAAATAGAATGGCACTGCGATGACCAACATGAGCACTGTTTTACTTATTTAAAAACGTGTTTAACGATACGGCCTGTTCTTCAATATTATAGTTTGGATAAGCCAATAGTCATATCCGTGGATGCCAGTTCCACAGGGTTAGGTGCGTGTTTAATGCAAAATGGGCTACCAGTGTGTTATGCGTCGAAAACTTTAACTATCATAGAACAAAGGTATGCGCAGATTGTAAAAGAAATGTATGCTTCCGTCTTCGCCTGTGATCGATTTTATGCATATATTTTTGGACGTTCGGATGTAACAATAGAAACGGATCATAAACCGTTCATCAGCATTATTAAAACCCAACTGTAGATGCTCCGTCCCGCTTACAGAGGATGCTATTGAGATTACAGCGCTATACGTTTACGTTAGTTTACAGACCGGGAAAACATTTGCACATTGCTGACGCGTTATCTCGTGCTTACGAAACGACACCGCATGTGAGCGAAAGAACGTCACAAACCGGTATAAATATCGAGAAGGATGAAGTATGTGTATTGACCGATAGTGTGAAAAATAAATGCGAATAGCTTACAGACGCACAATTTATAAACATTCAGAAGCAGGTAGAAATAGATGAAGAGATGAGTGAATTAAACAAACATGTTTTACAAGGGTGGCCTGAAAATAAAGACAAAATAAAAGACAATATAAAACCATACTGGCAATTTAAGGAAGATATAACTGTAGCGAATGGGTTAATCTGGAAATTGGATAAAATAATAATACCTAAAATAATGAGAAAAGAGATGTTAAAAAGATTCATATTGGGCATATGGGAATAGAAATACCGGCCAAGTGCGAGTCGGACTCGCACACGAAGGGTTCCGTACCATTATCGCAAAACATTGCAAAAAATTAACGTTTGTTAATTAATTTATTTTATATTATTATTATTTATTTTTTTAAGTCAATATACAACTAAACATTCTGTAAATATTTCAAGTGCCTACCTGTTGCCGTTATTAATATCGAGCAAAAAATGGCCAAAAAATCACGTTTGTTGTATGGGAGCCCCCCTTAAATATTGATTTTATACTGTTTTTAGTATTTGTTGTTATAGCGGCAACAGAAATACATCATCTGTGAAAATTTCAACTGTCTAGCTATCACGGTTCATGAGATACAGCCTGGTGACAGACGGACAGACAGACAGACAGACGGATCGCGAAGTCTTAGTAATAGGGTCCCGTTTTTACCCTTTGGGTACCTAAAAACGAGCTAGAGAAATAATATTTTGGCCCGGTATTAACAATGATATAGAAAACATGATTAAAAGCTGTAATATTTGTTTAACGCATAGAAAAAATAAATCAGAAAGAAGAACAAAATTGTCACGAGGTTCCAGATAGACCATGGGCTAAAGTTGGTGTAGATTTATTTCAATATAAAGGTACGGACTACTTGTTACTAGTGGATTATTTTAGTAAATATTTCGAGTTAATTAAATTACGTGGTACAACTTCAGGTAGCCAGGGCCGTCTTTAACCTATTGGAGGCCCTGGGCATATTAGGATAATGGGGCCCCTATGACTTTGACAGAACACTATTTTGTTAGAATAGACAAAGAAAGTAGATAAACAAGGTTAAATATTTATTTTTATAAACAATCACATGAAACAAATAGATAAATGTAATATAGTCCACAAAAGTAACTCTTTTAGCATTTACAGGTTACTGCTTAAAAATCTATGTTATTTGAAGAGACCCCTTCTAGATTTCAGATGGGCCAAATCGTTAATCATTTCTTCAAAATCTATGCTTTTTAGCACATCAGATTCTATGGACATCAGCGACAAACTGGTTAATCTCTCTTGAAGCATTGTACTTCTCAGTTCATTTTTAATTCTTTTTAATTTGGAGAAGGAGCGTTCCCCACTGCAGTTACTATCAACGCGAATGGAAAAATATAAAGTCAAACACATTTTGTTTCAATTTTCTATGTAATTTCTCAATTCAATTAATTGGTTAATTCAAACTTGGAGCTTCATGCTTCGCTTCGTTCGCTTAATTTAAATGGAGCGAGTCACACTGTTGAGTGTACTACTGATGATTTTTCTTTAAAATGTGTATGTGCTTAGTTAAATTTATCTAAGTATGCTGAAGTCGGAAAGCCTAATTTTTGGGCGAGAGTAGAATAGCTTCGCGCATGATTGTAAAAGCTAGTAGAATGGTATTGAAGTCAGTCATTTAGGTTCGATTTTTTCGAATTATATAAGTTTTTTGGTTATAAATATTGATTATCGTTTGGTGATCTAACAGGAACTGGGGACTTTGTATTTGATCTAAGGGGGGCCCCTATCGATCGCGGGGCCCTGGGCACTTGCCCAATGTGCCCACTGGGAAAGAGGGGTCTGCAGGTAGCATAATTAATCATTTAAAAAACATATTTAGCCGACAAGGCATATCGAATACCATAATGTCAGACTGTGGCCCACAATTTTCATCAGCAGAGTTTAGGAAATTTGCACTAGATTGGAATTTTATTCATATGAGTATATTTTAAGGCGATGATAGCTCAGTGGTACTGACGTCGGATACCGAGACGAAGGTCGCGGGTTCGAATCCTACAATGAGCTTGAGCTTTCGGTGAAGGAAAACATCGTGAGGAAACCATAGCACGGTGGTAGGGTACTTTGTAGTACCCGCCTGGCTGGCAACCACCCTCAAGTTGAAAATCTGTCGCCAAGCACCTTCCGGTGTGTTCCGACAGCAGCACTTGAGAGCCAGTTCCCTTCTAGCCTTGTGTGCTTACCACCATCGGCCACATCATCACTGACCACGGTGAGATTGTGGTCAAACACAGGCCTATACAAAGTAAAAAAAAAAAAAATACGACGTCATCACCTTACTATCTTCAGTCGAATGGGCAAATTGAACGCACAGTTCAAACAGTAAAAATATTATTAAAATGTCAACAGAAGACAACACGGTTTTTCGTCTAGCATTATTAGAATGCTTGAATACATCGCTGGGAGTGATCTAGCATCACCAGCTGAAATTTTACAAAGTCGAAAATTAAGAAGTATTATGCCTCATAAAATTATTGGTTCCAAAGCTACATTATAACATAAAAGAGCAATTAATAAACAGGCAAAATAAACAAAAAGATTTTTATGATAAAAGTAGTATGACCCATGACCATGACTGCTTGCATGCGGTCAATGTGACTAATTGTAACTGTCCTCCAATAGATGTTGTCAATAAACAAACATATCTTGGGGTAGTTATAGACGATAAGTTTACCTGGAGTCATCACATAGAACGTGTTTGCGATAAACTTCGGCAATTTCTTGATAATATAAAAAATATATTAAAGAAGAAACTTTTGCCCTTCAAAGCGAAGGTTATGCTATATTAAGCACTGGCTGAATCCAACATCCAGTATGGCCTTTGTAGTTATGGTCGTACCTACAAAACCTATCTTGATAAGAATTACAAAATTCTAGTTAAAATTTTAAAAACGGTAGTATCACTCAAAATTAGATATCAATTTCACGACGATAGAAATGGCCTCTTTAAACACTGTAGAGTTTTACCAGTTCATACACAAGTAAATTTTTTATTATTAAAAGAACAATTTTTCAATGAATCTTTATGAAGCAAAATTGAACACCCTGTACGCACGCGGGCAATTTCTGAGAATAGGCTTCGTACACAGCGCGCCAACAACACGTATGGCGAGCGAACTACTAGTTATATTATACCGAGACTTATTAACAGTCTATCCTCGGAAATAAATAATTGTATAACAGAGAAATATATAAAATTTAAGCTTAAACAATATTTTTTGAGTACTATTTAGTTGATGCAGAGATGTTTGTAATACTGGTTAAAGACCTAAACAATAGTATTTGGGTCTTTAACTAGTAAGAGATGTTATAAATTGTTATCCACAATAACGTTTATTATTGTATAGTTTCCGTTATCTCTCTTGCTTAGGGAATGCTGTAATGATAGTATGTAGTTTGCTTTTAGTTTTTGCGTTTTTTATATATGGCACATACATAAACACACTGATTGACTCATGATAGTACAAGTTTAAACCTTAGTGGTTTTTGGTTGCTTTTTAATATTAATAATCCTGTACTGTTTTGTCGAATTGATAAATAAAGGAAAAATAAAAGAATTTAACTCCGTTACATGTTGGTCAAAATGTAAGATATTTCGATACAATTAAAAATTATTGGGTACCAGGTGTAGTTGAGCGAATTCTGAGAAATAGGTCATATGCTGTTCGATTGCATGATGGAAAAATAGTTGTACGTAATAGAAGGCACATGATAGCAGACCACTCGCACAGACACAGCCCCCTTCGAGACTATGAGTTTGATTTATGATTTTGTGTGTGATTTGATTATGTGTGTCTTGAGTCATCATCAAATTTAATAATAATTATATTACTCGTTCTGGCAGGACGGTGCGACCGCCGAATAGATGGGGGTATCCGTGAAATAATGAATGCACCACCCACAATGTAATCGTCATCCGTATTATCAACGGCAAAGTAATATTGATACAAATAAAGAAAAATATTATCTAAATAATTTGTATAATAAAGTTTAATAATAAGATAATAATTGTAAATTACTTTATGTGTGTTTGTTTGAGAATGAAATGTATATAATTTAATAAAATGATGTAGGAATAATATTGTCTACGTAATTTCTTTCTTACTATGCAATAGGCATATTATAAAGAAAACGTATTAAATGGAATAAATTTAAATTATTATGATGTAATTCAATTTCTCATGTGTAGGATACAGTATTATTAATGATGTTACTGATCAATGAAAGTTTGAGATTAATTAGATGTTTTGAGTAACTACTCACTAGCTGATTATTGTTGTTAAATTGATATGGTTATGAACATGCATGATGTTAATGAACATACATATATTATATTATTTGTTTCTGGAAATTTCAGTTTTTATTTTTATTACTGTTATTTTTTATAATTTTGTTAAGGGAGGAAGATGTGATGATATTGATAAGTGGGTACTTTGATAATGTTGGTGGTGGAAGAGAATCGTACTATTAAATATGGCAGTCATTACTGGAGCTTGTTGTTTGAATCACCTTCATCATACCTTTACAAAATTCATTACAAAAGTGAAAAATTATTTCTCATGGTAAATATAAGTTGCACAACATTTCGGATAAAAATAAGAAAATGATTGTAGGTAATACCACAAAATAGAAAGTTTACAGAAGGGCTACTCCCGCCGTTTCTAAAGTTGACAGCTAAACTTGACAGATTCACTAGGGTTGCTACCTACTCTTTTTTTAATTCGGAATCAATATAGTATTGATTCCGAATTAAAAAAAGAGTAGGTTGTATAAGTTACATACATAAATACATCGATTCGTCTAAACATAAGTTTCCTTTTTTTCTTATTTTTATATCATGCTTACATGCCTTAGAGGGTAGACAGAGCATTAAATAACCATTACTTTATGTAACGCTAGTCCTGCTCCACAGCCACTAGGGCACAAAAACAAGTGATAAGCAGAAAAGTTCTGAAGTATTGTTGGACCTACTGAAGACTGTATGAATATATTTGTGTTGTATAAACTCAATTTATTTTAGTATTATATAACTGCACAGCACATATGTGAGTACTATGTACCAACTGTAAATCTACCATTTACTGTACCTATATGTCGTTTGTTGACTTGTTTGCCCTGGCAGCTAATAGTGTGTCATGCTCTCTGTAATGTCTCTCTGATGGTGGCACGTGTGTTGGATCATTCGGTTCCCTTCATGATGGTTGATCTGAGTGGTGCCGATCTATGTGTCATGTTCGTGAACGGGCGCCGTCAGTTGGGATTGGTCATAACTTAGCTGCCTCGGCCAGTTTTTAATTGCCTATGTAATAATATTTTTATTTTTTATTTTTAATTGTTTGTTTTGCTCTAGACGCTTTTACTTGCACGTCTTTTTACATCGTTCTCACATATATTTATTATTTTCTATCAAGAAATGATGTAACCAAATACTTGTAAAACACTTTTTATTTTAAAAGAGTAAGTGTGGAGTTTCTTGCCCATTCTTCTCCACAACAAGCTACATTTCCGAATGGACGGTAGAATCAATTATTGTTACTTTTAATATATTTTTTTTGACGTTCAAAAGTTCCGCTTAATGGCTTAATTGAATAAAGAAAAAAAAAAAAAAAAAAAAAAAAATTAAGTATCGCGAGTCCACATACGACGAAGATTGGGGGGTAACAAGAAGTAAAAATTGTGTAATAATGATCTCACTAAAAACATAAAATTGTGAAAAGCACCAAGCTTGACTAAAATAAAAACCGGCCAAGTGCGAGTCGGACCGCGCACGATGGGTTCCGTACCATTATCGCAAAAAACGGCAAAAAAAAATGGAAGCCCTACTTAAATATTTATTTTATTCTGTTTTTAATATTTGTTGTTATAGCGGCAACAGAAATGCATCATCTGTGAAAATTGTGTTGTTTAATTACAATAGTGAACGGACGTACGATCGCGCGCGCGTGCTCTTGTTAAGAGTTTTCTGCAGACGCAGCACAACACCGTCGCGTCACCGCGGTGTACATACGTCGATATATCGGGGTCATTGCCATGACCTAGTTACAAGTGCGGAAATCATGAAGTGTTTATAATCATTTATTGTTTAGGTGTTTAACTCGCCCTAACAACTAAATAATGGCTGCACAGTCATTTAAGAAAAAAACTGACCTGGAAAAGCGGTTGTATGACTGTTATACCCAGGAGAAAACGGATAGAGAAAACCTGCAACTTATGGTACGTAAACTCAATGATCACATTAATAGCTTACAGGACCAAGTACAAGCCCTTCAAGGAGAATTAAATTGCTTGAAGGCAAAAAAAGAAACTGAAGAACCCTTAAAAAAACAGGCAAGCGAGACAACAATTTTCTCCCAGCGTACTAAAAGTGACGTTGAGTATTGCACAGACGAGGATGAAGTCGCTAAAGAGACTGAGTGGATAAGGGCCAAGAGCAGGAAGAAGAGGAAGCTTAACACCTCCCTTTCTCCAAAACAACAACCTGGATCAAGTGCCCAACAAAAAGAACAACAAAAAAATGCGAAAAAGACTTCCGTCAAAAAAGTGCCCCCACCACCGCCAATCATAATAGACGGTGTTAAGAACTACCAATCGTTCTACGACTCGCTAACTGAAACCATACCAGCTGAATCATTTACCGCTAAAATGATGAATGGTGATTGTGTGAAGGTGAACGCCAAAACAGAAGACTCTTATAGAGTAATTGCCAGGCTTTTGACAGAAAAAGAATACCATTGGCATTCTTACGAGAATAAGCAGGCTAGACCAATTAGAGTTGTTGTGAAGAAATTACATTCCTCTTGACAACCTGATCGTATTAAAGACGATCTAACATCACAAGAACTGAACATAGAAAAAGTAGACAACAAATTGAGCTGGAAGAGTAAAGAACCACTCAATATGTTCGTTTTATCATTTAATAATGACGAAGATGTCAACAAAATCTATGGTATAAAGTACATTTTAGGGTGTAAAATTGAAATACACCCACTCAAAAATCCTAAACTCATTCCCCAATGCAAGATATGCCAGGCATATGGGCATAATCATAAATATTGCAGAAAAGAGCCAAGATGTGTAAAATGTAATGGCAAGCATCTTACAGCCAACTGTAATATCCGCAAGAGAAGCGAAATGAAATCGGAGTCAATTGAATGGTCTTCGCCGATATTAAATGCAAGCAGTGCAAGCAATGACGACTATTGTGATTTGGTTTCTCAGGCGTCTGCATACCTGTCTAAAATTAATGACCTTGTTAATGACCAAGGGTCTCGCATAAATGTTGCGAATAAATCCGCTATTATGGACATGACTCAACGCATAACAGGTATTGTTTCCTTGCTAGCCATAAAATCATTTGCTAACGAAACTAAATTAGCCAATACGGAACGCGAATTAGACAAAATTAAATTTAATACCGGTGTCAACATTGCCAAGTCTGATGTCAGTAATATTTCATATGCTGATAAATTAAAACTTCGTTTACCCAAAATTGCTCCAGTGGTAGACTCACGTGTCTTGTGGCTTACCCCACTGATGAGCGATCAAATGATTACACAACTTCATCCGCGACTAAACAAGCGCTCATGAAAGCAATAAATCCTAGTGACGGTTTTCAAATTGTAGGTGTCAAGAAAGCTGTGAAGTCTGGTGTCGTGTTACGTGTCGCTAACGATAATCAAATAAAAAAATTACAATCGGTCGATGCCATTAGGTCCGCTGGCTTGCGACTTGAGAAACCAAAAGGCCGTAGGCCTCGTATTTTAGTCAAAGACGTCCCATCGTCAATGGAGGACAATGCCTTTTTGCATGCGTTGTACTGTCAAAACATTAAAGACGAGTTGCCATTAAAAGAAGACGACTTTATTAAATCAACAAAAATTATACGTAGGCGTTCGCTAGACAACGGTCGGAAATGGATAGGCATAGAACTCGAGTCCGCGGTCCGGAAACATTTAGTCTCGATTAAAGATAAATTGTTTATTGATTGGGCGACTTGCCGTTTCATTAATGATGTCGACGTAGTACGTAGTGCACATTGTCAACAGTTCGGTCATGTTAAGAAACACTGCACTATTAAATCACCTACCTGCGCTAATTGCTCTGAGGCACATGAAACCACAGACTGCTCGCATAAGGATAATTTAAATTATACACCGTCTTGCGTCGCGTGCAAACGATCAAAGAAACCATCTGACCATCGCTGTGAGTCACCTGGGTGTGCTACTTATAAACTTAAGCTCGAACAACTGATCCTCAACACCAATTACTAAGAAAATGGATAGATTAACCATAGGACAATTAAATCTCCACAACGATAGGGTGGTGACTTCTGAACTGGACAAACTGATTATCGATTATAACTTAGATATAGTGCTCGTTCAAGAACAATATCAAAACGTGCGGTTACGTCACAAAGTAGTACAGTTGGATGGCAAAGCACGAGCTGGAATTTACGTGGCGCGTTCTTCTAACTTCACAGTAACGTCTTTACGTAACCTTATGACACCCCATTGTGCCGTTGCGGAGGTCTCATCGTCTTCTTTTAAAGTTTACGTTGTGAGCTGCTACTTTCAATATTCAGACTCTCATATACATAACCTCCGTCATGTCTTGCAGTCGCTCGCGGGCTGCAAAGTTATCGTTGGCGCTGATGTTAATGCGTCTTCGAGTCTATGGTATGACAAAGTTCGGTCTACGGATTATGAACGACGCTGCGCTGTTGAAGATTTCATTGCTGAAATGAATCTGACTATTCATGATAACCCTGACGCACCACCAACTTTTTGCAGCCAAATGGGCGAATCTTGTATTGACGTCACACTTTCTAGTGCAGACGTACGCTTGGATAGGTGGCGTGTCCTACCGGACGCGTCTTGTAGTGATCATCGCTTGATCGTGTATGAATTTTTTCCAGTTTTTACTCAGGGCACGTCACATGTTATTGGTAACTTTAGGTATAAATGTAAGGGTGCTAATTGGGAATTCATTAGCTCGCTTCTTGCATGTCACGCCAAAGACTTCACTCGTGTTGGGCTGTCAGCTGAAGAAAGTGCTGAAATTATGTCAGACACCTTCACTTACTGTGCTGACATTGCCATTGGTCGTGGATCTGTGACCAATATACGTAGATGTGATTGGTGGTGTGACTACCTAACTGAACAGCGTAAAAGTTATCGCCGAGCGCGTAAACATCTTGACAAGCTTAAAAAACGTAAGGTCACCGGTGACCCTCTTTCCATTGCGTTAAATACGTTTAGAGTTGCCAGGTCCCGCTACAGAG
The DNA here is from genome assembly GCA_945859665.1 of Anorthoa munda. Classification (NCBI taxonomy): domain Eukaryota; kingdom Metazoa; phylum Arthropoda; class Insecta; order Lepidoptera; family Noctuidae; genus Anorthoa; species Anorthoa munda. Next base: position 6,819,188 of record OX243917.1, on the reverse strand, counting down.
CTTCGGTGGAAAAATCTAAGGGTAATTTATTGCGTAAAATAGTAGATAAATTAGATAAAGAAGGTCCGTGGTCTCCTTTATATCATAAGTTTAAAGCCAATCGATCAGTCGACCTCGCGTTTGTTCAGAACATTAAAGTAAATAATAAACACACCACCAGTATTGAGGAAACAACTGAAGTTTTGCTGAATACTCTTATACCTGATGACTAGGGCATCGGAACCGGTTTTTCCCGGTTCCGAAAGAACCGGGAATTCCCGGTTCTGAGTGTCCCTGAAAGAATCGGTTCTGTAAAACGGAGAACCGGTCGTTACGGTTCTTTCGGTTCCACGTAAAATAAATTTAGAAATAATATTATCTCTATAATACTCTTTATGCTAAATAACAAGTTATTATCCAAATTTATTATCCAAACAGAATAAATACTGTTATTTCATCTGTGATGACTTACTTGCTAATGACAACGACTACCATCAACAGATCAGAGCGTGGGCAGCTGTACCACCTGAATCACCAGCGTCAGACCTTCCATCCACTGACGAATTTATAAACGTTGTCAAGAGGTTACCACTCAACAAGTCATCGGGTGAAGATAAAATATCTAATCGGATGATTATATATTTGGCTGCTATAGAAATATATATAATCTAGTTTACTCTTACTTTTTAAATGGTTCCGCGAAACTCAAACTCGGCCATCATTCCATGTCGAAGTCTCTCACCATGGGATGTCCTCAGGGTTCGGTTATTGGTCCGTCTTTATGGAATTTAGGCTTTGATGATTTCCTCGCGATTCCTCTTCCAAGCGGCTGTTCATTAACCGGTTACGCGGACGACGCTCTTCTGCTCATTCAATCAAGTACTCGAGCTGGACTCGAGAACTTGGCTGACACTTGCCTACGATTGGTATCTCAGTGGGGCGATCGAAACCGCCTGACCTTTGCTCCGCACAAAACTTATCAACTCATTTTGAAGGGTAATCTTAATTCGTGTCCTACTATTCAATTTAATAACGTTCCCGTAAAAAGGAAGCAGTCCGTGTGCTATCTTGGTCTCGTGTTAGAGAGGAATTTTGCATTTATAGATCATATTAAAATAGTCGGTGAAAAAGCAAAAAAAAAATTCTATGCCTTAACGAGAATATCTAAATCTACGTGGGGTCTGTCTTTTTTAACTTTAAAAACTATTTATGGGGCTACTTACTTGGGTTGTATTTGCTACGGGGCGCCAGTATTATTTAAACCACCTATTGACGTCTGGGAGGAACTTTTATCCGAATGGCAATGTAGGTGGGATAATTACATCAAGGGCCGACATCTCCACCAATTCTTTCCATCCGTTCGCGTTCGGCTGGCCAGGACGTGGCTGGAGGTGGATCACTGTGTTGCCCAATTTCTCACAGGGCATGGTAACTTTAAAAGTAAATTGTTTTCCTTCAAGCTCGTTGCCTCGCCTTTATGTCAGTGTTCTACATCTGACTGCGAATATGTACAATCTGCACATCATATCTTATGGGAGTGTATTCTTTGGCAAAATGAACGTAATATTATGTTGAATAATGTAGAGGCTACCTCAGGAGTTGTTTACTATACGGACCTTGTGGAAACTAGAACAAATTTCCGTGCGTTCAAGCGTTTTTGCCATCCCTATTATTGGAATCAAACATAGCAGCTCACAATGTTAGGACCCATTAATTATTAATTCTTATTTTTATCCGTGGTGCTAGGCAACTGGGCTTATCCCAGTTGTAAACGACCCTTTGTGCCTAGTGGCCTTGTTTGTTCTGTCTCCTGCTTGATATGGAGGGAAGTGGAAATTTATGTTTTTTCCTACTCCTCCGTTATTCTTTTCTGACTAATTTCGTTGCGGGATCCAAGACAGTTAAATTCATTCTTCGGGACTTCGTCGAGCTTCATTGCCTCGGCGCTTTTCTGGTGGTCGCCACTGTTGATTCTGGCTTTCAGGAGTTGCAGTGGTTTGGGAATAGTGCGGTGGGTTTGTCCCAATAAAAGAGAAGCCAAAATGTGTTCACTGTGATCTGCCTCACCCTGCCAACTATAGAGGGTGTAAAGTAGCTAAACAGATACAAATTCTGAAAAATAAAAATATTAAAAAGAAACTTGTGGTACCAACTACCCAGCAGTCTCTTCCCCTACAAAATCGTGATAAACAGGCACATAAAGCAAGTGTCCAGTCAACTGCAAAACCCATGCAAGTAACCAACACTGTTTCCTATGCGGAAGCTGCAAAACAAAAGTCACAGCCTTTGAATTTAGATGATAAGATTAATCAGATCCTAAAGTGTATTACCTCATTTGACAAAAGATTAGAGAAGCTAGAATCGCGCTAAAACAGCTGTTTTAAATCATCCAAAATGAATAACACTCTTAAAGTAATGGCGTGGAACTCTAATGGGCTCCTCAAACATCAAAATGAGTTGCAGGCGGTCCTAGACACAGAAAATATAGACATGTATTTGGTCTCCGAAACGCACTTCACTAAGCAATCTTTTTTGACAAATTTAGAGGATACGTGGTATATAATTCGCTCCACCCTGACTACTGTGCCAGAGGTGGTAGCGCGGTTATAATCAAAGACATCATTAGTCACTACGTGCAGTGTAAATATGAAGAAAAAGACATTTAAGCTGTGGCAGTATCTGTTAAAACCAAATATTGTCACGTGTCTATTGCAGCCATATACTGTCCTCCACGGCATATGATATGAAAAGAGCGATATTTACATCTCTTTGAACTATTAGGCCAGAGATTTATCCTAGGCGGTGATTTTAATGCTAAACACACGCATTGGGGTTCAAGATTTACTACAACTAAGAGAAGGCAGCTCTTAAGTGCAGTTAAAGAAACTAATTCAGAAGTTATGAGCACGGGTAAACCAACGTACTGGCCCACTGACCACCAGAAAATACCGGATCTTATAGATTTTTTCATATGCAAAAATATATCCGCCAACAACATCAGTTTGGAGGAAGGTTTTCATATGAACTCGGACCACTCTTCAATTATATTAATGCTTAGACAAAAGATCCTACTCAAAGAAAGCCACTTAACCCTGGTTAATAAGTTCACAGATTGGGAAAGTTTTGCCCTTGAACTAGATAATATTATCGACCTTAAAACTCCGATAAAAAAAAGCAAGATCAGCTTGACTTAGAAGTAAACAAATATATTGTTAATATCCAACAATGTGCGTGGAACAACACACCGCAATTAAAACGTAAATATAAGGGATTTAACTGTCCTAAGACAATTGTAGATTTACTATCTGAGAAAAGGAAACAAAGGAAGCTGTGGCAGCATACAAGGTGCCCGCGAGATAAAACATAACTAAATAACCTAACTAAACGATTAAAGAGAAACATTCTACAGTTTGAGGAGGAATCCCTGAATACTAACCTTTTGCAGCTAACCAATGACAAATCAACGGATTACTCCCTTTGAAAAGCTACAAGAAATCTTAATCGCACAACATTTGTGTCATATTCTTAACCTTTGTATAAGCCACGGTGTTTTTCCAGACCGCCTTAAGGTATCCATTGTGAAACCTATATATAAAAAAGGTAATAAGAAACTAATGCAGAATTATAGACCTATTGCGCTTCTGCCAATTTTTTCCAAAATATTCGAGAAATATATTTATAATGAGCTTTATAGTTACTTAGAAAAACAAAAGATTCTCTGTAACGAACAAAAAGGTTTCCGAAAGAACATGACTATAAACATGGCAATTTATGACTTTTTAAATAAAATTATGACTAATATTGATAATAAAACACCGGTCTGTTCTGTGTACTGTGATATGACGCAAGCTTTTGATTATGTTGACCATTCAATTCTATTAAACAAACTTGACTCCTATGGTATAAGAGGTAACGTTCTTAGCTTATTAAGCACGTACCTATCAAAAAGAAAACAGTATACCGCTATAACAAACTTAAACTTAAAGACTAAAGAAGAAGTGACATACCTGTCTAAAGAACGCACTGTATACTTTGGTGTGCCACAGGGTAGTGTTTTGGGACCGCCATTATTTCTAATTTATATTAACGACCTGCCCAAAGCTATAGACTTCCCAATGACACTCTTTGCTGACGATAGCACGATTACAATAGCATGTGATAAACCTAATTCGTATGAAGCTGATGTTAACAATGCGGTAACTTCAATCATCTCTTGGCTGGATAATAATAACCTAAAAATAAACCTTGAAAAAACACAAATAATGCACTTTGCTCAAAAAAAACCTAGTTCAAAGATGGAGGTTCAATACCAGAATATCAAAATTCAAGATGTCAATAGTGCAAAAATTCTAGGTTTGGTAATTGACAGGCACCTCAATTGGAAGGATCATATTGAAGCGCTTTGTAAGAAAATTAGTAGCTCATCTTATGCATTATATAAACTTGCCCCCACAGTTAACATTGATACACTACTTACAGCGTACCATGGTATTGTAGCGTCTGTGCTAAGATATGGTCTTATATTTTGGGGTAACTCCACAAATAGGGAAACCGCTTTTAAAGCGCAAAAGCGATCCATAAGAGCCATGTTCAGGCTACAAATAACGGACAGTTGTGAACCGTTTTTTAAGAAATACAAAATTTTAACACTGCCGTCTATGTATATTTATGAAACTGCCTTATTTGTCAAGCTGAATTCACACCTTTTTCCCAACCTATCAGATACAGTAAAACGTAACAGGCGAAATGATATGTTGCGCGGACGTAGAGCAAAAACAGCGTTAATGTGGAAAAGCATGTTTTGTTTAGCTCCGCAAGTTTTTAACAAAATCCCAAAGCAAATTAAACAGTTAAATTTAAATGGGTTTAAAAAGGAGCTTAAAGAGTTACTATGTAAAAAGTGTTATTACAATTTAAACGACTTTTTAAATGATACTTTGACATTATAATCTAATTGTAATCTCTTTTTTATAACAGATAGCTTGACATTCCATTTTGAAATTGACATTTTTTTAATTATTATTTATTTTTGACATAATAATATTTACTGACTCTGACATGCCTTTTATTGTAACATTAATATTTTCATGTAATTGTATCAACTCTAGCCTGATATTTCTATTTTTGCATTGTAATAATTTATTTTGTGTACCTGAAATTTGCACGCCCCATGTGGCAGAATGTGATGAGACCTTTATGTTATTTGAGACCTTGTATTGTACCATGTTCGGACAAATAAATGAATTTGAATTGAATTTGAATTTGAATCAATTAAACAAATACCACCCATCAGAGATAGCGACGGAAAATGGGCCATAAGCGATGACCAAAAAGCATTAAGGTTTGCTCAACATTTAGAAGAAACTTTTCGACCCAATGAAAGCTCGATAGAAATACTTGAGAGTGAAAGATTGTCACAAAACCAAAGAACGCCAAATGCCAAATGCTTGTGACTCCTAAAGAAGTAATGAGAGAAATTCAAAATAACATTAGCTCGAAAAAGTCTCCGGGTTACGACCTCATTACAGGGAAAATTCTTAAACACTTCCCACCCAAAGCCATAGTAAAGCTGACCAAGCTTATCAATGCTGCATTTATCCTAAAATATGTGCCTGAGCCATGGAAGGTCGCTGAAGTCATTATGATTGCGAAGCCAGGGAAACCACCCCATGAAGCATCATCATACAGACCTATTTCTCTGTTACCCGTGTTATCAAAGCTATTCGAGAAACTGTTATTGAAACGGTTTAAACCAATAATAGAAGATAAAGACCTTATTCCATATCATCAATTTGGCTTCAGGGAAAAACACTCAACAATAGACCAGGTACATAGAATAACAAACATTATTGAAAAAACTCTTGAAAATAAGGAAGTTTGCGCCACCGTGTTCTTAGACGTCGCGCAAGCTTTTGACAAAGTTTGGCATAAGGGTCTAATATTCAAGCTCAGACGCATGTTACCAGAATTTGCAGATATTCTAGAATCGTATATAACTAATAGAATGTTTAGAATACGGCAAGAAGACGCATATTCCGAGTTAAAAGCTATAAAAGCTGGGGTACCTCAAGGAAGTGTGCTAGGCCAAATTCTGTACTTTTTATACACATGCGATATCCCAGAACTGGAAAATAACACCATTGCGACCTTTGCAAATGATACTGCAATTATGGCTACCGGATCAAGCCACAGAGAAGCAGTAGAAAAAGTTCAACTAGCTGTGAACAAAGTTTATGACTGGACACAAAAATGGAAGATCAAACTGAATGAGTCAAAATCAATTCACATTGACTTCACAAACAAACACTTGGACTATCACCCAGTCTACATAAATGGCATGCAAGTGCCTTATGCTAATACAGCTAAATACCTTGGCATAACTCTCGACGCCAAGTTGCGTTGGAAAGCTCATGTCAAAAAGAAAAGACAGGAACTCGACATCTATATATATAAAAGAAAGTCGTGTTAGTTACACTATTTATAACTCAAGAACGGCTGAATCGATTTGGCTGAAAATTGGTAGGGAGGTAGCTAAGAACCAGGAAAAGGACATAGGATACTTTTTATCCCGTTTAGGGTAGGGTAGGTAGGCAGGGTAGGGTAGGGTAGGTAGGCAGGGTAGGGTAGGGTAGGTACGGTAGGGTAGGGTAGTTAGGGTAGGCTAGGCTAGGTAGGGTAGGGTAGGGTAGGGTAGGAGGACCCTCTTCTGCCTGCCGCCACCCCTGCCAACCCTGCTGGTTGGACCAAGGTCGTCGGCAAAGGAAAGGGGAAGGGCAAGGGCAAAGGGGCGACGGTCGTCCCTAACGTCCCCGCCACCGCCACCCCTCCCTGTCAGTCGCAGTCGACTGGCAAGGGGAAGGGAAAGGGCAAGAACAAGGCGGCGACAGCGGTCGTCCCTGCCGTCCCCACTACCACCACCCCTCCCAGCCAGTCGCAGACGACCGGCAAAGGGAAGAGAAAGGGGAAAGGGCCGTCCCCCAAGGCCGCCAGCGCTGCTCCCACAGCCAAAACCGCCGGCACCAGGAGGAAACTAGTTCCTCCCAAGACCGCAGCCGTCGTGGTGACGCTCACCGCGGAGGCTGCGGAGCGGGGGGAAACGTACGCGTCCATATTGCTGCGGGCGCGTGCTAATGCCGATCCCACAAAACTGGGGATCGGCAAGGTCTCTTGCCGGCGGACACAAGCCGGGGCTCGTTTATTCGAGTTCCCGGGGGCGGAGGGCGCAAAAAACGCAGACCTCTTCGCAGCAAAGCTGCAAGAGGTCATCGCGGACGCGGCCAAGGTGGCCAGACCCGTGAAGACGGTGGCCATCGAGGTGTCCGACCTCGATGACACCGTCACCAAGGAGGAGGTGGTGGCGGCGGTCGCAGCATTGGGGGGCTGTGGCGTCGCAGCGGTGCGAAGCCGGGACATCAGGTCCGGCCGCGGCGGCATGGGCACCATTCGCATGGAGTGCCCAGTCGCCGCTGCCAAAGCCGTCCTTGATAAGGGACGGCTTAATGTCGGCTTCAGCTCGGGTGCAGTCCGCGCACTTGTGGCACAGCCCCTGCGGTGCTACAGGTGCTGCGGAATCGGACACACCCGGGCCCTCTGTCCGTCCACGGTGGACCGGACGGAGAGCTGCTACCGCTGCGGCAAGGAGGGCCACAAGTCCGCCGAGTGCGAGGCCGCCGCGCCGCACTGCTCTGTTTGTGCCGCCAGTGGCCGCCCCGCAGGCCACATTATGAAGGGGAGGATGTGTAATCCTCCCCCTAAGAAGGGAAAGTTGCAGGCGCCGAGCAAGCCTGCCGCTTCTGCCGCTGTGCCTGAAATTGGGCTTTCGGCTGCTGCTGGCCTGGCTGTGGAGGAGGGGGGTGCGATGTCCGATGGATAGAGCCGAACATCGCATCCTCCAGGCGAACATCAACCACTGCAGGGCGGCCCAGGATCTACTGATGCAGATCATGGCCGAGTGGTTGGTGGACGTGGCGGTGGTCGCCGAGCCTTACTCGGTCCCCAGTACCTGGCTGGGCGACCGGGACGGCTTGGTGGCGTTAGTGGCGCGGTCCTCCACGGACTCCCCTCCCCTCTCGCTTTTAGAGAGGGGACCGGGATACGTGGCCGCCGCGTGGGGGGGAGATATGGCCCTGGTGGGGGTCTATTTCTCCCCAAACCGCCCTCTAAGGGATTTCGAGGATTTCCTCGAAATCCTTACGGCAGTCGCCGGGAGGGCGGCACCACGTCAGGTCGCCGTGATAGGCGACCTCAACGCCAAGTCGGAGGCTTGGGGCAACCCGGCTGCCTCCTGCAACGTCCGGGGACGCGCCGCCGAATTCTGGGCGGCCTCGTGCGGTGTGTCCCTCCTCAACAGAGGGACGGTCCACACGTGTGTGCGGCAACGGGGAGGGTCGGTGGTAGACGTCTCGTTTGCCACCCCCGCCCTGGCCGCCCGCGTTGTGAACTGGCGGGTGGAGACGGTGGAGACTTTGTCGGACCACCGATATGTGCGGTTCGACATCTCCACCGGCCCCCGGGGAGGGACGGCCCGCTCAGGCCAATCTCCCTTCCCGCGGTGGGCTCTCACCCGTCTGGACCGGGAGGCAGCCAAGGAGGCAGCCTTTCTCCAGGACTGGCTCTCGCCCCCTGTCGAGCCTGTCCTGGACGTGGACGCCGCAGCAGTCCAGCTCAGAGGGTCCCTGACCGAGGTGTGCAACGCCAGCATGCCTCGGTCACGCCGTCCGCCTCCCCGTCGCGCCGTGTATTGGTGGTCGGAGGAGCTGGCGGGGCTGCGGGCCACGTGCGTGGAGGCCAGGAGGGCCTACACGCGGAGTCGGCGGCGCACTACCCGATCTCAGGCCGGGGAGGACCGCCTCTACGCCTCTTACCTAGAGGCAAAGACGGTCCTCAAGTCGGCGATGTGCGCCGCCAAGGACTCGGCGAGGGCTGAGATGCTGGAGGGCCTCGACAGGGATCCGTTTGGGAGGCCATATAAGGCGGCGCGGAATCAACTGCGCCCCAATGGTCCCCCACTAACGGAGACCCTGGAGCCGGCGTTGCTGGATGGGGTGGTCCGGTCCCTGTTTTCCGCGCAGGGCCGACTTCACCCCACCAACGATGAACCCCCCACAGGGGGTGGTGGCTTCGCCGGAGGAGGAGGTCCCTCCGGTATCGGCGGAGGAACTTCGCGCGGGGGTTCTGTGCCTCCGCGCGAAGAAGACGGCCCCTGGACCGGATGGCGTCCCCGCACGGGTGGTGGCCATCGCAGCGTCCCTCATGGAGGAAAGGTTTCGGGACCTCTTCAGCGCGTGCCTAACGGCTGGGAGGTTCCCGAAACTCTGGAAGGAGGGGCAGTTATGCCTCCTCCGGAAGGAGGGACGCCCGGTGGACTCCCCCTCGGCATACCGACCCATCGTTCTGCTCGATGAGGTCGGTAAATTGTTCGAGGGGATCATCGCCACCCGGCTAAACAGCCTGTTGCGGGAGGTAGGGCCAGACCTGTCGGACGCCCAGTTCGGTTTTCGACGGGGGCGTTCGACGGTCGACGCGTTGGCCCTACTCAGGGGCCAAGTGCAGGAGGCGGTGGAGTCGGGGGGCGGAGTGTTGGCTGTGTCGTTTGACATAGCCAACGCCTTCAACTCCGTGCCCCACTCTACGATATTGGAGGCACTCCGGTACCACGGAGTGCCCCAATATCTGCGGGCGATCCTGGCTAGCTACCTGGAGGACCGTGAGGTCCTCCTCGTGGACAAGACGGCCAGGATCAGGCGTTACGGCGCGGAGTCCGGTGTTCCACAGGGGTCGGTGCTAGGGCCTCCCTTGTGGAACATCGGATTCGACTGGCTCCTGCGTGGAGCCCTCCTCCCGGGCACGAGTGTCATCTGCTACGCGGATGACACTCTCCTCGTTGCCCGGGGGAGGAATTATGGGGAGGCGGCCTGTTTGGCCTCGGCTGGCGGATCCTTGGTCGCAGGGAGGATCCGCCGGCTAGGATTGAGGGTGGCGCTGAACAAGACCGAGGCCGTGTTCTTCCACGGGCCTCGGCAGCGCCGCCCTCCAGACGCCCACATCGTCGTGGAGGGCGTCCGGATAGAGGTCGGGGCCCAGATGAAGTATCTGGGCCTCGTGCTAGACAGCAGGTGGCGCTTTGGCCCGCACTTCAGCGGGCTGTCGACGCGCCTGCTGAAAGCCGCGAACGCCCTCTCATGGCTCCTCCCAAACCTGGGAGGGCCCAAGGACAGATGCCGGCGCCTCTATGCCGGCATCTTGAAGAGTATGGCGCTCTACGGGGCACCCATCTGGGCGGACTCCCTCCAAAGGAGGGAGAATGCAACCGCCATCCGCAGGCCTCAAAGGGCCATTGCACAGCGGGTGGCGAGAGCCTACCGCTCAGTGGGCTACTCGGCGGCGTGCGCTCTGGCGGGCACCCCTCCCTGGGAGTTGGAGGCATGGGTGCTCGCCAGAGTGTACGAGTGGACGGCGCGGCGGAAGGCGCTGGGTGAGCGTCCCGCCGCGGAAGAGCGGGAGGCCGTGCGGCGAGAGGCGAGGGACGCCATCGTCCTCCATTGGACGGAGGACCTCGCCTCCGCCACTTTTGGCCGCCGGACGCTGGACGCGCTCGGTCCAGTCCTGAAGGGCTGGCTCGAGCGGCCACATGGTTTCCTCTCGTTCCGTTTGGTGCAGGTGTTGTCCGGACATGGTTGTTTCGGAACGCACCTGCACCGGATCCGGAGGGAGGAAACCCCGGCGTGCCACGACTGCGGCGCGTTAGAGGACACGGCGCAGCACACCCTCGAGGTGTGCCCAGCCTGGGCTGAGCTGCGCCGTGCCCTAACAAGTGAAATCGGGCAGGACCTCTCGCTCCCCGGCGTGGTCAACTCCATGCTGGGGAGTGAGGAGGCCTGGGCGGCGGTTGCCTCCTTTTGCGAGGACGTGATGTCGCAAAAGGAGGCGGCGGAGCGTGCGCGGGAGGACGATCCTCTCGCGCCGCCGCTCCGCAGGCGGAGAAGGGGAGGGAGAAGGCGGTTGTATAATCGTCTCCTCCCTCCTCCTGGTGGTGATTAGCGGACGAATGGTGCGGGGGCACCTTCGTCCGCATTGCACCAATCACCACCCTCGTTGGGTGGGAACGGCCGGGCACTCGCGGTCGTTCCCGGGCCCCTCCACTAAGGGAGGGGCGTGAAGGCCCCGCTGTAAAGGCGGGCGGTCGTCGGCGGAGGACTGGAAGTAAAGGCTGTGCCGGTTTCCCAGTCCTCCTCCACTCAGACGATGCGGGAGTGCCGCTGGGTTATTTTAGTGGGTATACCGGGCCAGTCAACCCGGGGAGTCCCACATAGCCCCCCATCCCCCGATGGGCGGGTATGCGTAATGCATTTTTTCCCAGCGAAACAAAAAAAAAAAAAAAAAAAAAAAAAAGGTAGGGTAGGGTAGGTAGTGTAGGGTTGTTAGGGTAGGGTAGGTAGGGTAGATGAATGTTTGGTGTTTTCATGGCAAAACAAAGTTTGCCGGGTCAGCTAGTACGTTATAAAAGTATGTATTGGTTACTCGGAAGGAAATCCTGTCTATCAATACATAATAAAATAACCATATACAAGCATTTACTGACGCCAATTTGGACGTACGGTATCCAACTTTGGGGCTTTACTAAACAAAACAACGTCAAAATAATCCAAAAATTCCAAAATAAAGTGCTCAGGGATGCTGTAAATGCACCGTGGTACATAAGAAATGACGATCTTCACCGTGACCTTAAAACGGAATCCGTCACCACCAACATCCAAAAATTTACTGAAGCCCACGAATACAGACTTCATCGACACGTGAATGTTGAGGCTATTCAGCTGCTAGACAATACAAACTTAGTGCGTAGGCTAAAAAGTACTAAACCTTTTGAATTAGTGTAGTGTAAAGTGAATGAATAATAGTGACCACTCTGTGCTATACATATAACACATGAACATAGTGTTTTTAAATTATATCAGACTCTAAGAAAGTGCTACGGACTTATGTAAAAGTGCAAATGGACACTATTCTTAGTTTTAACATAATCTATCACGTAACATATTAAGTTAGAGTTAAATTGCTTATTAGTCTTTTAGGCTAGATCGTAATTAATTATTAAGAATTTTGTTCTTACTAAAAAAGTAAAAAAAAAAACTGTGAAAATTTCAACTGTCTAGCTATCACGGTTCATGAGATACAACCTGGTGACAGACAGACAGACGGACCACGAAGTCTTAGTAATAGGGTCCCGTTTTTACCCTTTGGGTACGGAACCCTAAAAATGTGAAAAAAAAGGTAATCAAATGAAAAAACCCGACTGCTTAAGAAGCGAAATAAAAAGATATACAAAATCTAGAAAAAAATTATGCTGTGCAATCGGAGGAAACATATTTGTGTGCTGGATGACTTAAACCATATTAGGTATTATCACAAATTTCATAGCCTTTCCAATTTCGCGTATGGACTTAAAATAAATTATTATATTCCTAGATATTGAATTTCTAACTTGTCATCTTGAAAAATGTAATGACCTTCAAACCTTAAAAATTAATGAGTTATAAAGAAAACAAGTATATTCGGTCTGTCACAATTAATAAAGGTAACCCAGCCAATGCAACCTCGTTACAGTACTTTATGTATGAATGACGTGACAAACGCCCGCACAAAGCATTCATGACAGCCGCGACTGAGCTCGGTCCAATATTGCCCATTATTCCCTGTTAAATCGCAATGTCAATGTGTGTGTGCAAAATGACGCTTTGTTTAGAGTGGCCTCTCTGTCTGCGGCGCGCCGCCGCTTACGTACTTTGTGGTAATATCGTAGAAATAGACCTAAAAAGAACCTATTCGAATTTAAAAAACGTTTTTGCAAAAAAATACAACCGATTTCCAAATAAAAACACTACAAAGTGAAAAACAATCGATCTCCGAAAATGAAATTATTTTTCATTTTGTAGTGTTTTTATTTGGAAATCGGTTGGATTTTTTGTACATACATAAACTCACGCCTTTTTTCCATGGGGGTAGGCAGAAACTACAGAACGCCACCTGCTACGATCCTTACATACTTCTTTTGCTTTACTCACATTCATACATCTAGTCATACACACACGCCGGTTATGAGTACTGCTCACCTGGCCTTTTCGTTCTTCACCACAATAGATCCCAATGGGTCGAAGTGTCCGAGATGTTCTCGGCCCCTCCATAAGATAAATAATAAACAGACATGCGAGTATTTGCCGTCATTTATTGAAGAGTTCTAATGTATATCTCCGAAGCTCTTCATCAGATCTTGATGAAATTTAAATGGGACCAATTAAGAAACATACGTTTGAACTTTCAAAATCGACGAAGAAATCGGTGAATATACACAAAAAAATAACATATAACATAAAGTCAAAGATAGAACCTCCAAGTCTTTTAAAAAAGAATTCTTATAGCTGGTTGTGGTTACCTATTTTAGTAAACTTTACCACTTCTTGTCACGAATAGTAATTCGATACAAACCTGTTCTGATCCGACCGATCATACTTATTTGTCTAACGTGCCAGTAAATCAATAGTAATATCGTTGAACATGCAATTGAATAAAGGTGGCTGTAAGTTTTTATATGACGCACCTGGAGAGATGGCACAGAAACCTCGCTATCTTCACCGATCGTGTCAATTGTGCGTCTTATTTTACGCAAGCTAAAGGCACGTCATCTTTCTCGTCAGAATTCTGAGAAAACGTCACCTCAAGGAGCTCTTAGCTGAGAGCCTACAAGAAAATAACATACATAATGTTATAATATAAAGCAGGTAACATACCTCTTTTTTTTTGCCTTGGTAAATGCTCATGCATTCTGCACTACCACGGGGAGATAGTGCATTTATGTGGGACCTAACCATCCAAAACTCCACGGTGTCCTCCTGTGCCGCTTATGGCGTGAACACGGGCACGCGTTAGCACTCACCGTGAACCCGCCGCGGCTATGCGTCACCGGACCCACCTCGGGGGCGTTACCCCCATCACCGGCGCACCAGAACACACTGGACGCCGTGACCACCCCAGGGACCAAATCAGCACATGGACGCCAGACGACTCCGTGTATGGCACCCTTGGTCCCCCTGTGATGGGTAAAGTTCAATGGCCCCGCCACCTACCATTTTTCGGCCGCAGGCGATAGGCAGAGCGGCTGACGTAATACCGACACTCCTCCTCCCCTGTGGCCCCACCGCATCCGTCATCAGATGGACCCCGTCCCCTCCCCCGGGCCGCGAAAGGTAGGGAGAGCGCGGCGCACCGCAATACTGGCACTCCTCTCCCACCGCGGCCTCCAACCCTCAGCCGCAACATCGTATGGAATCTGGGACGCGCGGCCCGCCGCAGTTGCGATGTCACCTGTTACCAAGCGGCACCGCAACCTACTAGTTGGCCGCTACGTCGTCGGCTTAATCGGCAAAAGCCCTGACGAGCGGCCCCTCCTCGGGTTCCTCTTTGCTTCACCATGGGGGTTAAAATTTCGATTATAGGCCGTTGATTTTTGGTGCGGAGAGGATGGAGGGGGGAGATGGGGAGATTTGGCTATCCCCCAGTACCATCCCCACCACTCGGAGCCCCATCTTTATGGAGATATCCATGGTTAGAGTTTAAGATTACTATTGAAGCAACGAAGTCGACAAAGCCCCGCTGCGTGGGGCTCCTATTTCTGTCTGCAGGGTCTAAAGTAACCTAACATGAAGGAGATGACGGGAACTGAAGTGAGCGAGAAAAGCGAGCGAACTCAGCTAATCTACAACGAACCTAAGCTATCCGATGCGGGGTGCCCTAAGCTCCCGAGCTCACTTCGCTCGCTCTTGGACCAATTCTTATTTTTTTACCCCACGAAAAACATTTAGAGTCAAGAGCAAACCCATCACACATGTTAACAATCCTAAAGACTATCAAATCGATAAAAAGTGAATTTCTAGCATGTGATAATATAATGGACAAAGTCATTTTAATTCTAACCCACCTTGGAAAATATGTCTAACTCTAACCTTTTGCGTGTTATGTATTGAAATGCTGATGGCATTCGCACAAAAATAGACGAACTCTTGGATTTGATAAGTGAGTGCTCAATTGACATTATTACCTTGCGTGAGACTAGAATCTCTCCCCAAACATCTCTCCGTACTCCAGGCTACAAGTTCTACCGCCAGGACAAACTGAATGAAACCAGAGGACAGGAAGTTGCGATTCTGATTCACTCTGATATACTACACTCCCTTGTTAAAAATCCCAATTTACAAAATCTAGAGTGTATTGGTATTGAATTAACGATAACTGGTAAAAAAGCTGTCATAATTTCAGTTTATCAATCTCCCAACTTACCTTTACTGCTTAGCGATCTTGATTTGGTCATGAATCTAAACCCGCAACTGCTCTTAATGGGTGACCTAAACACCAATCACCCCTATTGGAACTGTTCTGTGGCCAACCCTCATGGAAAATTACTTTTCGATCACATGGTCACTAATAATTACGAAATCCTTGCCCCTACTACCCCTACATTAGTTTACTACGATTGCTCCCACGTACCTTCAACTCCTGATGTAATCTTAGCTAACAATGTCACAGTATCTAGTGAACCCGAGGCTCTTTTTACTATTAGTGGTGCTTTTTGTCGTCTAAGCAAAATCTCCTTCAACTACAAAGATGCGGATTGGGCGAAGTATAGATCTATTATGGACCAGCAGATTATCTTGAGTTCAGCCACCTTTAAGGAAATCTCTGAAATAGATATCGCAATTCAAAATCTAACTATGGTAATTACTAACGCTCGTAAATTATGTGTCCCTATAATTAAAAGAGAAGGTAAAACTAAACTTCCTAGACGCATTAAACCATAATAAAAGCTAAGAACATGTGGCGCAAGCTTGCTCTTAAAGAAAAAAGCCCTATGGAGAAGAAGTATATATCTAGCAAAGTAAATGCACTTAACAAAAACATAAAACATTTATTAATAAGTCACAACAACGAGATCTGGAATAAGAAACTATCCAAAGTGGATAACCCTGCCTCTGATATATGGCGTATAGTCAAATCACTCAATTTTAAACCCATCATAATACCTCCACTTAAGACGTCAAATAACACCCTAACGTCCTCCGTTCAAGAACAATGTAAAGCATTAGCAGACGCTTTTCAAGAAAACTCTTTGCTCACAAAATCCTGGAAAAATGACCCTGAAACTGATAGTGCGGTTGAGGAATCGTCTGAAAAACTCAACAGGTACAAAATAAGTGATTTTTAAAACACAGTGAGATCTAAAGAAATACGCAAACTTCTGAATGCTTTGAAAACTCGCAAGGCCCCGGATATAGACGGGATTGTCAACTCACTACTTAAAAACTTATCGCAAAAATGTATAGTCCTACTTGCCAAATTGTTTAATGGCTGTTTTCAACTGGGCTAATTCCTTCATGTTGGAAACTAGCTAAGGTTATTCCTATTAAGAAATCTGGCAAAGACGAAACAATTCCCTCAAACTATCGGCCAATAAGCCTTCTTCCTAGCTTAGCCAAACTTTTCGAGTCTCTAATCTTGAATCGCGTCTCCAAATTCACTGAGCATTTCCTGATACCTGAACAATTTGGTTTCCGCAAATCCCACTCCACAGTCCAGCAGCTGGCCAGAGTAACTGAGCACGTTGTTGACAACCTCAACCAAAACAAATCCACAGGCTTGGTGCTGTTGAACATTGAAAAAGCTGTCGATACAGTTTGGCATGATGGTTTACTCCATAAGTTAATAACCAACCACGTCCCTCTATGCCTTATAAAGCTACTCCAGTCGTATTTAACAGAACGAACCTTCGCTGTTGCCATTGGTGATCAGACTTCCAGTCAGAGGCGAGTTACAGCTGGTGTGCCACAAGGATCAATATTGGGACCGTACCTCTTTATTTTGTACCTCAATGATATTCCAAAGGAAAGGCTAACACATCTCGCTGTGTATGCGGATGACACTGCAACATATACCTCATCTGACGACCTGGACCTGGTAATTACTCGACTACAATTTTCGCTTGATCTTCGAAAGCGATTACTCCCCACCCGCTATGTTAAAATTGAAGGGAATGATATCCCGTGGAAAAGATCGGTTAAGTATTTGGGGACAATATTAGATGATAAAGTGAGTTGGTTGAAAAATCTGGAAGAACTTCGTTTAAAAGAGGTCAAGTCCCTCAATAGCTTAAAACCAATCCTTAATCGTAAATCTAAACTAAGTCCACAAACAAAATTACGTATTTACTCCACACTGGTTCGACCTTGCATGACCTATGTATCCCCTGTCTGGAGTAGTATCAGCGATAGTAACAACAAAAAACTCCAGGTTGTGCAGAACAAAGCACTTAAAACAGCATTTAACACATCTCCCGACACAAATCTAACAAAGCTACATCATCACATCAAGTTTCCACAAATTAAAGAATTCATTTTGAAAATTTCGCGAAAATTCTTCCTTTTTACCCGACTGACGAAGGAGGGTAATGTGTTTATCAGTCTATGTATGTATGTATGTTTGTTCCTATGTGGCGTTCTAGAGACCAAACGCGTTGGCTGATTTTGATCATTCTTACGTCAATCGATTCGTCTTAATCCTGCGAGTGTCACTGGCTACATTAAAATTGGAAAAAACAAAAATGGCGGATTTTGGGCGCCATTTTGTGGGAGAAAAATTTTTTTTTCTTCCTAACCCATCGTGCGGGGTATCAAAATAAAGGGTTTAAAGAGGCAATTTCAAAAATATATATCAATTATACGTTTAAAAGTACCTAATTCTAAAAAAAATTACAAAAAGTTGTCAATAAAAAAAGTTAATTAAAAAAATCTAAAAACCCGACTGCTTAAAAAGCAAACTAAAAAGACGTAAACAAGAAGAAAATCATGCTGTGCAGTCGGAGGATACATCTGGGTTTGGTCCGCCAGCTCGCGAATGTGTATCCTTCATCGTAATTCTCTAGTCTTACACATTGGTAAGAGTAGATTTACCAGATTGCCTTATTCCAGAACATACAAAAAGTACAAACTGCCCCATCATCATTTCCTAGTGGCTTGACGCTAGCTCACTTACCATCTTACCAGCGTAATTAATTGCTGTTACCGTGCTTATGTGTACATTGATTTGTATTAGTAATATTTAACTTATTAAATATCAGTTATTAGACCTTAAAATGAATATTATTAGGTATTCGCTTTATTAGTATAAAAAAAAATTAACAAAAAATTGGGGGGTGGGTGTGAAATTTTTAATTTAAAATTGTGGGCCTGAAAACCCTACATAATTTATTTAGTTTAAGCTATTGTTACTAATCAGGAACTGTCAACATATAAATTATTAATGTTATATGTTAAAAGAGGCAATTTAGCCTACTTAACATTATTTGATGTATGCTAGTTTACAATTAGAATAAGATCTTTTTTGTTAAATTTTTTATACCTTTATGTCAATAAAGACCTTTGAAAATCAATCAATCAATCAAACCCATCACAAATAAAATAAATAAATTAAAAAAAAACATACAAAAAAACAAAAAAAAACCGAGTCTTGAAAATTTGTAAAAAGCTTTCTATTTATGAGTACTACCTACAAAAAAAATTAACTTCCAAATCAACGGCCCATAATGGAAATTTTATCCTACCTACTCGTGGTTCATTGACATCTATATGAAATAAATTACTTTACCTGCAAAATTTTGTAATTTTACGAACTCTTCATCAACACACAACAAATCACAACATTCTCTTCACAAAGTGTCTTCCTCAGCTCGCTTTAACTCATCAACAATTTCGATGTGATTAACTCTTTTACTAATCGCGTGCTATAAATTCAACTACCCGACTCGTCATGATTACCACAGATCATAAAACTAGTATGTATTTAAATCAATTACAATTAAAATACAAATATAATTTAAAAAATATAACTGTCGGTCATCCTGAAACAGTGTCTGTCCCAGACACTAATATCCTTCGACGTCAGCGAAGGCGATTGTCGAAATGCCAAAATGTAAGGGATTGATCACGTGATATTTCGATAGCGTTTGACAGGTAAAATTTTAGTATCGAGCGGCATTAGGAGGGGGGAGAGGGAGATGAGGGAGGGTTACCCCTCCCCCCTGGCACCACTCCCATTACAAGGTAATGCACCGTTCCTGAGAAAAACACATTATTGTAACCTCAAAACACTTTAAAGTTTTTTTTTTTTTTTTTTTTACTATGTATAGGCCTGTGTTTGACCACAATCTCACCGTGGTCAGTGATGATGTGGCCGATGGTGGTAAGCACACAAAGCCTAGAAGGGAACTGGCTCTCAAGTGCTGCTGTCGGAACACACCGGAAGGTGCTTGGCGACAGATTTTCAACTTGAGGGTGGTTGCCAGCCAGGCGGGTACTACAAAGTACCCTACCACCGTGCTATGGTTTCCTCACGATGTTTTCCTTCACCGAAAGCTCAAGCTCATTGTAGGATTCGAACCCGCGACCTTCGTCTCGGTATCCGACGTCACTACCACTGAGCTATCATCGCCTTAAACTTACTTAAGCTTCTGTATCGTGCTGCAACTCCTTCGCCCTTACGTAACGAAGACTAGCCTCACCCGCTACGGCTCGCACGGGTGGTTATGTTTTGTTACAGCGGGCGGGAGTTGCTCTCCCTTCGCGTCTCCACACTCACACACACACTCTAGGGGTAGGAGCCAAAAGACTACGTGAAGTCGGGGTTCGGTTTTGGAACAGATTCGACCTATTTTAACTATGAAGTAAGCCAAAGTCGTCGAATAAAACCACAAAAACACCAAAAAACACAAAAAGCACATTCAAGCGACTCAGGGAGAAACGGAATGAACGAGAACAAATGACACTGACACACGTCAACCATGACGCAAAAACCATAGTTTTTTTTTTACGTTCTGTTTTAACAATTTTGCTCGAAATATTGCGCCACAGACAATATACCGGTACTGTTTAAACTGTTTATCTGATTGAGGTTAGAAACATTTATTGTTATTTTCTCAAAAAATATGCAATACCTTGTAATAAGAGTGGTAGTGTTTTAATCAGGGACCCATCCCCTACCAGCTTTTAACCCTCTCATCATGCCGCTGGATACTAGTCCCAAGCCTGTCTAGGGCCTCTTGTCTCTACAAATCACAATTTAGGGAAGTCGCTACGCTACACCACCTTTGAACTGTCATACATTGTTTTTTTCCGACCAGCCACAAAACAGTTTAATAGTACTTACTCAATACAATTTTCGTGAACGTTTAATGTTTATGCAATTTAAAAGATTGCATAAACAAGCCGTTTTATAAATTATAATGAGGCCACAATTTTATTCTGATTATTCTTTTAGTCTGAAACTTTTTACTTTGTCGTCATATGTTCGGTAGTGCTTTAGTTGGGCAGAGGTGTTGTGATGTCTACAATTTTTAAAGAAATAAATATATAAATCTCCATACTGCTGCCCGACTAGTTGTCAGAAACTAGAGGTGCCTAGACTAGTACTAAATACAGAAGAGCATTCAAAGTAATTTTAAAGAAAAAAATGCAAATTGAGTCATTCAAAGCTTGCTAAATCCGGAATACTTACTTCGGCTCTTGGATCGAGATTAAGGTTAATCCAAGTTCATCATGGACTTATCCGACCCGGCCCAGGCGTTCGAGGCTGAGATGCTGTCGCGCCAGAAGCCAATGAATGACGTGATAGACCGCGGAGACTCCGCCGTGCAGCAGTACTACAATGGCGCCACGTTTTTTGTGACGGGAGGCTCCGGCTTCCTCGGCAAGCAGCTCATTGAGAAACTGTTCAGGTGAGAGAACAACACCACAAGGATCGCTACAACCGACAATCTACGACCGGTTCTTTGATCCTCGCATTTTTTGGTTCCCGCAACCTTCTCAGAGTCATCGCTGAGCGCCATGCCCACTGCAAAAATTAGCAGTTATTTTTGGTTTAGATAAAACTTGATTGTTATGAATGATTTTTGATAGTAGAATAGATTACTGCAGGGCTGATGGCATCCAACCGCAAATAATTTTTTTTCCGTCCTACACCACGAATTTCTTCTATATCGTGGGTGTGTATGCTACATCATCTAGCTCTCAGTTAGCCTCCATTCTTGGGTTACCAGGATTAAAAATTAAACTGGCAATCCACAGATTGCAGCTAACTGAGAGCTAGCAACCTTATTTTTTCCAATTTTCTATCAAATGATTGTAGGATTCACTTAAAATACTTATATATTTCGGGATTCACTTAAAAAATTGTCGATTAATTTAATTAAGTTAATTGTGACTCGATGGCAACCCAGCAGCAACCTATTCTACATCGGTACATCGGTCCACCTTGTGTTGGAAGTTGTCGACCTCATTAGCAATTCTTTCTGGCATTAATGTGCATTGCCCGGCCAACTATGTACTATCTATTTAAAGTCTGGCAATTCTTCAGTACAGGAATACCAAATTATAAATTAGGTTTACTATATTGTGATAGTTTTTAATCATTAATTTTATAGAGATTAGAGGACAAAGGTATTGCCTATATATACCTAAGTATAAAAAAAAATACTCAAGTTGTGTAGATAAAATCCCAAAAAAAATAGTTTCAAAAACGAAAACCCGCCTACTGAAAAATCGCGCTCTAAAAAGTATAAAACAAGAAAATATTCTCATCTGAAATTGTTATGTACACACTATTCGATATGTATCGGGTATTAAATAAACAACTTACATGCAATAAATATGTTATTGTATTTCATACATATTCATAGTGGTGTTCAGAGGATAACCGTGTTCGTATGCCACCTACATTCTGGAAAGTAGCATGCGACCACGGTTATACTCTACTTTTAGAGAGTCGGATTTTAGTTATAGAAGTTATTTTTTATTTTAATACTTTTGAGGTTTTAACAAAGCCACATCACATTTTTATCTTTTAAGGGTTTGTTGTTTAACATGTATCTAGATATTGCATAAGTTACAAGAGCGGTGTCTCTATATAACGTATAACGATAACGTAGTTGATTTACACATAGGTAACTAACTGGCTAACGAAACATACACATAGGTTTATGATTTGCAATTCGAGAGACTCAGTAATAAGGAAACAAATGAACATAAATTAAAACATATTTACATACCGATTAACAAACACTGCGACGCTGTAGAGGGGTAAAAAAAAATTTTCATGACTTTGACGGGATATAACTCGCAAACGGTAAGCTTGACAAAAATAAGATGTACCAAACCTTCATTTTAAAATCCCAGTTCAATGTTACGACACATGATAGGGTGAGACGAAAAAAATGGCTTTCAAGCAGTCAAGGGGACTTCGCCATATTCAATTTAATGTGACGTCAGAGGACAAACAAGACCTTTCCAACGACACCTCATTTGCCAAATAAAGATTAGTAGTTTAGAAGTTATGAGGAAACAGATGCACATACCTACATACACACATAACAGTCAAAAACATAATCCTCCCTTTTGCTTTCCATCGTCGATCACAACGGTATATATACCAATCGATGAGTAATAATAAATTATAAAATCAGTGTAAGTGGTATTAGCTAAATCCATGCGGTACATAGTAGATAGCAAAATTATTAATAGTATTTTTTATGAAACTAAAGAAAATATATCACTTTTTAATTGTACGTACATTCAAGGGTCAAAAGTGCAGTCCTCTTCCAAAAAACTCACATGGCTAGTTTTTGTAGAAGAAGTTAAATTATCCACAACTGATTTAATATGTTGTATAGAAATTAAAGTATATATTATACCTACTAACCGCGAAAAGTTGAAATAGTACTGGCAAAAAAAAATTGCAGCCCTCAATTCAACAGTATTCATTGTATGTTTTACGTAGTCGAGTAGAGGATTTTTTATTTTATAAAGATTATAATCATTAGGGTGCAGGTCTATTACAATCATACCGCAGTGTCTCAAAACAAAAGCCTGTAATCGGTGCGCCAGTTTAAGTCCCATGTAGATAATAAGGAGCAAGCCTTTTACCATCAACCAGGCACACATACCGACTGCGGGCCGTTAGGTACTGAGAAATTTCATTTGGTGAAAACCCTATAACATCTTCCTTGATCCGGGCATCTAACCTCATTAGTCCAGCCGAAGCACTCGCGATCTTGTCTATAAAGCAGATCAACACCAATGTTTTTTTTTATTGTTTTTTTGTGTTGCCTGCTACGATCCTTACATACCCAAACATTCAAACTGAATATTTCGTGATACACAGGTCGTGTAACGTTAAGAAAATGTTCATACTGCTGAGACCAAAGAAGGGCAAATCGATGCAGGAGAGACTCGACTACATGCTGAAAGATGCGGTAAGCTTAATGATTAAATATGTTTTGAAATTAAAATTGGTTATGGAAACATTTATCAATAAATTTTCAGGGTTCCGTACGTCCGAGTGAAAACACGGAATCTTTATAGGATCTCTCATATGTCTATCCGTCTATCATTCCTTCACCAGTTTACGCCATCTAAGGCTGTTTTTGCCATCAGTTTGCGCCATCTAAGGCTGTCGTGGAATTGTTATGCAGTTTAGTATTTAACGATGTGCGGACTTGTTCTGACCTTTTGATTGGACTGTGAGCTCTAGGACGTTTCTTTTCAATCTTGCAATTTACCATTAGCTATTGTTCGAGGTTGTGTCCATCCTTTCCGACAATTTGACAATGTGTGTGATCTTTATGCTCAGTTTTTATTTTATTTATTTATTTGGTTCACCAACAATTGTATACACTGGTATAAGCAAATTAAACATACGCAAAAAAGAGTGTAACAATCACTTACAAGTAAACTCTGCATGCACATAAAACGTTGTCGTAACTTACAAGAAAACAGAAAATAGACCAAATTAAATTTAATAAAGAAAAAAACTAAATAAAACTAGGTATTACAAAAATGATAATAGGCATTATGGTTGCCACACGCAGTGTGATAATGCAGGGCTAGGAAACTCAATGTTCGGGCAGATACTTATAAAAAACTGGCTTTAATTTGCCCAAAATGTCAAAATGGAGGTCGGTTCGATCACTGCAACCGTTCACAATCCTTCAAATTAGCACGCAGAACTGTTCTTCTCTGCGGAGGGCAGAGTGACGTTATTGGACTGCGAGAAATTCTTGAGGAGGGCACGGAAGTCAAAATTATTTAATATTTGCGGGCGAATTTTTTTTTGTTCGCGGAGTATAGTGTCGTTGGAGCAAAAGGCTGACCGAGGGATTTGTAAGCTCTTCCTGTAGACCCACATTTCAAAAGCATCTATGCGATCACGGTTGGTCTTCTTTAGAGTCCACCTTTAGGACCCGTAACTGAAGATTGACACCAGGGCGTTTACTAGTTTCACTTTCGTTTAAAGTGAAATGTTTCGATTTCACCATATTCACTGCAGGTTACTCTGCAGGACATTGCATTCTTGGCCATCTTTATACGTCACCTAATATCCTTTTCGCTGGACCCTGTCTTGCTGATATTGGCGCCCAGGTATATGAAATCCCTTAAAGTTTCCAGTGATAGAGCAGTAGAGCACCTGTAAATTAGAGATGGTCCAATCCCTAGAGGCAGTTGCTTCATTCTTGATAGGAACGGGTGAACAATAACACACATTGCTAGAATGAAAGTCAAAAGTTTTTATTTGACTTAGTAACAGGCAATTTGATTTTACAGACGAACTTAAACCACAAAACCAAAAAAACCACATTGTGTGGCTTACTGGGTCGCAAAGCCTTCGCCAATCTCTTGAAAAGACCCAGCAAGAAACGCCAAGATACTATTTTTATAGTTTACACAATGACTTTATGACAATTAGCGTTACATGTTTATTAGGTTTTCAAACATCTAATCAATCATTTATTACACACACAGTACACGCGATGCGCGTTCTAAGTGGGTGGAACATCTATATTGTTTTTGTTTAGACACTAATTACTTGGATAGTTGAATAAAGCTAGCAAACAGTACTAAAATGCTGCTCAGTTAATTATTTTAACATTAAACAACCGTCATACTCACAAATACAAAGTTGTTCGTAAATTATTATTAAAATAGTCATCTCATCACAAAACTATCCAAATTTCCGGTGATCTGAATATCTTACTCATCAGAAGGTTTCTTTTATACATAGCTATGCAAAATAGTCGTATGACTTTTTAGTATTTAATCATTTACTCAATTTTTTTTTGTTCTTGTATTCAATTATTAAATCTAGTTATTGGTCATTGAAACTATAACATCCGCCATTGTTGACAACTTTGCGTAATAAGAATAACATTAGGTCATAGTTAAACACATTTACTTCGTCAAATGTGCAATAGTTAAAATGAGAACAAATCTAAAAGTCCTACAATAAGTGTACCCGTTTTGTTTAAACATCTTGTATTAATTTAACATTGAAATTAGCTTATCAAATGATCTTCATTCAAACAAATCAATAACTGATTCCACAACAAGCCAATAGATGGCGCTGAACCCATAAACAAACTTAAATAGACATTGAAATAATTCTAGCGGTATCTCAGAGATGACAGGATTAACGAGTTTGTGTTAATTGACAATTAAAATGATTAATTAGGATAATGAATTAGCAAATTCACGCCTACGCGGCGACATACATAATTGCTTTTTTTATTACTCTACTTGTTTATTGAAGCTAAAATATACGTTTTGTGTAGGTACTGACCTACTGTTGTTCAAGTGTTAAGTCGTAAGTGTAGGTACATTGCATTTACTACATAATATGTACAAACTAACATAAATTTATATAATCACTATTAATTCACTCATAATAATTAGTTACAATTTTATTAGTATGTAGTTACTTATTTTTAGCATGTCTATGACAAACACTTTTCTTAGTTAAATCCCTGTCTGGGCCAGTATTCGGTCAGTACCGTACTAAGTAGTGGCTCCGGTGGTATCGGCCCCGACTTATGTGTCGTAGGTTGTGGGTTCGAACCCATGCAGGCACATTAGATCACATCACAACACATCATCAGCCTATGTTCCCAATGCTGGGACACAGGCCTCCTCTCCTGTGAGAGGGAATGGGCTTTAATCCACCACGCGGGCCCAGTGCGGGTTGGTGGATGTCACATGTCTTCGAATATTTGGTTCTAGGACATGCCGGTTTCCTCACGATGTTTTCCTCCACCGTTTTGAGAGCAGTGGTGATGAAATAATTTACAAATAATTTACCTCTGCTATAAAAATCGTGAAGGAAAACATCGTGAGGAAACCGGCATGTCCTAAAACCAAAAATTTGAAGACATGTGACATCCACCAATCCGCACTGGGTCCGCGTGATGGATTAAGCCCATTTTTAGGCCCGTGTCCCAGCAGTGGGAACGTTAAAAGGCCGATGATGGCTAGGTAGTTGACGCGTGAGTCACGCCCCATACTCACACGAGTGTGTTCTTGTGACAGGTGTTCGAGCTGGTGCGCTCCAAGAAGCCCCGCTTCGCCGACAGGATAGTGCCGGTGCACGGCGACGTGGCTGACGTTAGGCTTGGCCTCAGCGACAAAGACTGGGCCGCAATTACGGCTGAGGTAAATATGAAGTTCTACGTTTTCCTAGCTGTGGTAAATATGAAAAAACCTAAAAGGTTTACTAAATTCGACCAATCCTACGACGAGTCTTAAACATTGGAGCCAGTTCTTTCTCTTTGTCAAATTTTTGTCCTATCGGACTATAAGAGAACAGAGAACATGCAACTACACACAAATTTGTGCACTATAATATTTCCCTCGCCGAATTAATCGGCTTCGTTGAAATTGGCTTTGGCCGCCGTGTCGGAGATTCGGCACTCTTTTGATAGGTATCTCAAAGTACGCGCGCACGATTTGTTTTGACAATTCAATAGTATCCATTGATGTTTTACGCTGTCGAGTAGACGGATTTTTAAACATATGAAGCAATGAGCACGCGTGCTTTGACCTGCCAAAAAGTTAAGCAATTATATAGTTTATCGGGGGATATGTGGACTCCCTGATCTAGAGATACAAATATTCAACGATAGTCAACGGCTCACCTGGGGCTCTAGACATGAGACATTCTATCAACAAAACAATGATGATGATGATCAATCCCTTACTACTATCATGGTGATGGTCGAAATACCAGAATGCCAGCGCTGACACCGAATGACACCTGTCTGGAGCCTCTAATAGTAAGGTTACCGCCACCTATATACATCTGCAATACTAGACACATCACAGGTATATTGCTATCCCAGAAAGTATACTAAAATGGTGCTATGTTGAGGTTGTTTTTTTTTATCTATTATAGGCTCGCGCTTGACCACTATCTAATCTTACCGGATGTAAATGAAGACCAGTAGGTTACAGCGACTCCCGGTCTTAATTTATATTAAGTTTACGAAATATTTCATGTGCCTGTGTAATTACACCGGCAACCATACCTTTCAGACCAAATCTCCAATTTCGACAAAATACCTCAGCAGGTAGCAGACGTAGGTACGGCGTTGCGTTATCGGTACATGGTGGACATACCATCCATTCTCACTAAAAGTTTTGGGAATAATTTAATTGTGCGTAGGTACAGCTAAGGAGTGGAGTTCCCTGCCAGAGTCTATACTTCCAGATAGTTAAAACCTGGGGGTCAAGACGTAAAAGTAATCTCTTTAAGATTACTTCTATATAAGCGTGCTTTACTGTCGACTACATTATTTCTTAAGTGAGATGGGTTTGGGTGGGTTTAACTGATCAGGTAAAATGGTGGTCAAACCCGAGCCTATCAATAACAAAAAAACCTGGTTACCAGTAAATCTATACTTTTCAGGTGGACATGGTGATTCACATGGCTGCCACGATCAGGTTCGACGAGCCGCTGCACGTCGCTACACTGACCAACGTCCGCGGCACCAGGGAGACTGTCGCGCTGGCCAAGGAATGTGCCAAACTGAGGTGAGCCTCACGTACTTTCTCCAGCTGCCTCTAATAATATTTCATCATCATATCAGCTGAAAGACGTCCACTGCTGGACATAGGCCTCCCCTAAGCGTATCCACATCGACCGGTCCCGTGCGTCCCACATCCAGCGGATCCCCGCAATTTTCACCGGGTCATAAATAATATTAATTAGAAGAAGAAAAAAGAGTATATTTGCGCATACCATTAAAAAAAACAAAACACAAGAAAAGGAACTAAGAACAAACAGTAATTACTACACGTTTCAAAAAAGAAGGTCGACGATTCCGCGCCATATTGTTACGTCAGCAGCTGTCAAACCTAGCGATTTATATAGGCAGAGCAAACAAATATTTTTTAAATTATAAAGAGTACCTACATACCTACTCATGAAAGGTTTTCAATTTTATGGTAATACCACAGATATAATACTAGCACTAGCCTAGGCCAGTTGGACACTTAAGTTTGACCATGAAATTAAATACCTCATTCTAATCAAACTAACTTAAAGTTAAATGATTATTTACCGTGCTCTCTAGGATTCTTGATAAATAGCAATATACGGGAGTAAGTGCGATCGATGTTGAAGACAAAACGTGTGGGTATTGTGTTTGAAATCTACCCACAATGTTATAAAGTTTAAATAAACGTTTGTTTCATATTATTATATCTACAGATGAGGATGGATTTGAAACACCACCACCCACATGTTTTGTGATTTTAATAAATAGTATGACGTTGTGGTCATATCACGTTCTCATTGGTTCATTATGAATGAGTTCAATATACAGATCTGTGTATGAGTGTTAAGTGTCTATAGAAGAAGGTCGTAAGTGGATAAGATTGACTATGCTATAGTTTAGTGAAGTTATGACTGCAATTTTGACCATGATAGTACCTTCTTGTTGGTGGATGTACTCCTAACTATTTCGTTATTGGTACCCTCTTTTGTCCTACAAACTAGTTTAAATTATAAATATTAATAGCAGAAGTGCTAACGATATTAAAGTTATTGACCACCTGCAAATTAGTATTACTACTAATATCAACTACAATACACGACTTCGACATACTAGACCTTTACCCTAATACAGGCAGATACACTGTATTGCCTATCGACTTTAATTTATCAACAAAAATGTTGATGTCAAATAAAACTAATTTGTCGCTGTGCTGGCTGACAAGTATTGAAGAACTGCAGGAACTCCTCCAATAAAACTCGCTGGTTCTCAGTTATCAGGTTTATTTTTCAAGACTTGCTCGTAAAACGGTTGGTAACCGATAGCCGCTTCGAGATAGCGCGCTACACCCGAAAACCAAGAGCCGGAAGTCAGTGTAGCGCGCCAACTCGGCGGAAACAGTAAACAATTTATTTAAGACATGTCATGTTAACAACCAAAACAGTTCTAACAATCATTAAATACTCCAAAACATTTGATTTAATGTTACACCATAACGCAGGAATTAATTATTACCCAACTCTTAATGTTATTTAACAAAACAAATGGATTATCAACAAATCTAACTAGCGCCATCTGCAATATGCGACGACGGTCACTCCTAACGTCAAACTGACCGTCGTCACATCCGCAGTGCAATCACAAACAGATTAATAACTAAATAACCAGAAATCACCAATCTTATTATAACCATTACGCTCTAACACAAAAATGAAAGGAACAATTAATGCGTTGCTGTAAATGTAAAATAAATATTTAACAAAACAAGTAGGTTAAGCATATAAATTAACTAACGCCATCTAGTGATATAAAACGACAGTCATTTCTAACGTCAAATGACTGTCGTCATACCCTCACAAGTAGATTAACAACAACTCAAAAACAAACCATATATCTTAATAAATTAACTAAACTCTAACACAAGGAAATGAAAATGCTTATTCAGCATGTGAATATAATTATTTTGTCTACTAGACAATTTTTCCAAATATGGAAAAGCACACAATATGATTTTATTACAATTTAACTTTAACAACTCCGTTACACACTCAGTGATGTAATTTTTTTTACATCCAAACTGTTACCTATAAAGACAGTTACAGTGGTATCAGATTTATATACATTATTTGTTACAGATACCATTATATGCTTGTAAGAGGACCCAGGCATACAATGATTCAAAGTTGAATAACTCTGATTCCTATTTAATAATTTACCTAAACCTCTTCCAATACCATCTGCAAACATAACCGAATTAAACCCATGATTACTATGATTAGTTGGAAAGGTAGCAGTCTCAGGCCGGCCTACTTAATACACTGCCTGTGAAGTATCAGTTATGTCTTGGTCTTGGTCAAAGACACCATCCTGAGTCAGCCTGGGCCGGGACCTCCGTTGCCTCAGACTGGACAGCCTTCAGGTTTGAGACTATCTGAAAATTGACTGATTGACTGATGTATCAACGCACAGGCCAAACCCTTAGGGCTAGAAACTTAAAATTTCGCACACGTATTCCTCATATGACGTAGGCATCCACTAAGGAAGGATGTTTCAAAATTCAAACCCCAAGAGGGTAAAATATGGGATAAAAGTTTGTATGAAACTTTTTATTCCTTGGACATATTTGCATGAAAATTCGTATGAATTGAGTACGACAAAAATAAAGAGTTACGTATTTCAGAGTTTTCCAAAAATCAACCCATAAGAGGGTAAAATATGGGATGAATGTTTTACATAAATGCACAGGCCAAACCCTTAGGGCTAGAAACTTAAAATTTCACACATGCATTCTTCTTATGACGTTGGCATCCACTAAGGAAGGCTGTTTTTTGACGTAGAAACCAAAAACTTTCTTTGTGTGAAAAACGGCGCAAACTTGCTGAACCTCAGAATGCTGAATGTCCAAAGTCACCGGATATTTTTGGAGAATTTGATATCACCATAGTGACATATGTCTCATCGAAGAAACAATGAGCGTCTCTGAGAGCGCCTCTGAGATGAGCGCAAATAACGACACCAAAGAGACAGTAATACTGATGAAAGAGCAATCGGAAGAGAAGCGGGAAAAATCAGACGCGGAAGAGGTTCGCTCGGCAGAAGTTCCTCGAACATGAACATCATAGCGATTGAGCGGCATAAGGGCTCCAAGGTCTTTGCAAGAGATCTGTATATTGGGCAGAGCTAGCTCACGTAACTGAAGACCGATGATAGCAGGATCGTTTCAGCCAAACCGGAGCTTCTGAGGGAGATCGAGAGATTCTATGGGCAGTTGTAAACGTCAACCAGTAAACCCGTCGCGAATCTAGCGAATCACCCTTGAGCTAGATTGACCCGACACTATACCGAAGACATTCCGGACGTCAGCCTGTATGAGATTAAGACTGCTCTGAAACAGCATAAGAACAACAAGGCACCGGGTAACGACGGAATCACGGCCGAACTCCTAAAGGCGGGTGGAAAACCAATACTTAAGGCCCTTCAGAAGCTGTTTGATTCCGTCATACTCAAAGGGAAAACGCCACAGGCATGGTGCAGGGGTGTGGTGGTACTCTTCTTCAAGAAAGGTGACAATGCCCTACTGAAGAACTATAGGCCCATCACACTTCTTAGCCATGTCTACAAGTGTTTTTCAAGAGTCATCACGAATCGTCTCGCGTGCAGGTTTGACGATTTCCAGCCTCCCGAACAGGCTGGATTCCGCAAGGGGTTCAGCACCGTAGACCACATACATACGCTGCGGCATGTTATACAGAAGACCGAAGAGCCTGCCTCTCTGTTTAGCGTTTGTGGACTATGAGAAAGCCTTCGATTCGATCGAGACTTGGGCAGTACTGCAGTCTCTCCAACGGTGCCAAATTGACTACCGGTACATCGAAGTGTTGAAGTGTTCATACAAAAACGTCACAATGTCAGTTCAACTTCAGGATCAGACCTCGGAATATCTCCAAAGTTGTTTACCGCTGCACTGGAGGATGTTTTCAAGGTTCTGGACTGGAGAGGGCTAGACATCAACGTCAATGGCGAGTACATCACTCACCTTCGTTTTGCCGACGATATAGTGGTTATGGCTGAGACCATGAAGGACCTCAGTACAATGCTCGATGGCCTCAGTAGAGCTTCCGAAAGAGTGGGTCTTAGAATGAACATGGACAAAACCAAGGTGATGTTGAATGCCCATGTTACACCCACTCCTATCAAGGTCGGAAACTCTACACTCAAAGTTGTGGGCGACTATGTCTACCTGGCACAAACGATCCAGTTGGGTAGGGCCAACTTCGAGAAAGAGGTCAAACGTCGAAAC
The DNA here is from genome assembly GCA_945859665.1 of Anorthoa munda. Taxonomy (NCBI): domain Eukaryota; kingdom Metazoa; phylum Arthropoda; class Insecta; order Lepidoptera; family Noctuidae; genus Anorthoa; species Anorthoa munda. The sequence continues at coordinate 6,786,996 of OX243917.1, read as the reverse complement.
CGACTCGGTTGGGCAGCGTTCGGGAAGTTGCGCGGTATCTTCTCGTCCAACTTACCACAGTGTCTCAAGACGAAAGTCTATGACCAGTGTGTGTTGCCAGTGATGACATATGGCTCTGAGACGTGGTCGCTTACAATGGGCCTCATCAGAAAGCTTACAGTCACTCAAAAGGCAATGGAGAGGGCTATGCTCAGAGTTTCCTTGCGTGATCGAATCAGAAATGTAGAGATCCGCAAGGGAACCGACATAGCCCGAAGACTTGTTAAACTTAAGTGGCAGTGGGCAGGGCACATTGCTCGCAGAACGGATGGCAGACGGGGCAGAATTATTCTGGAGTGGCGACCGCGAACCGGAAGACGTTGTGTTGGAAGGCCGCCCACCAGGTGGACCAATGACCTGGTGAAGGTTACGGGGATCCGCTGATTGCGAGACGCACGGGACCGGTCAATGTGGCGACGCTTGGGGAGAAGCCTATGTCCAGCAGTGGACGTCTTTCGGCTGATATGATGATGATGATGAACATCAGCGTAGCCTTCGTGCAGAGCTTAATGGAGACGTGATCATCACTCCCTCAAGCTTTCGAGCAGTGAGTCACACAGCCGGCTGGCTCGTTCCCGAGTCACTGGGATATTATCACCCTGACTCACTGGGGCGCAACTTTCCACTGGCCTAGCATGCATCTCGAGATGTACGGACGATTCAACCAGCTATCAACCTCCGGTCTCCGGAGGGGAGTGATGTAGCGGCACCAAAGCCGCCACTTACAAACTAATGACATGACGCCACACAAATCCTGCATCGCGAAAGCAAATTTTTCGGCGCGATTAGAACACATACACCAGTCCGACAATAACCGTTGGGCAGTTGCCCGGACCAGACACAAAACCCATCTGGTCGGGGGATCCTCCCTTTTCTATGGAAGTTTGTGGGACTTTACACCCTGTTCCGCATACCTCCAAACTAAACCAAACTAGAATGATATGTTTATATCCATCTATCTTTATATCCATCAAATATAAAGAAATATTCCACGTGAACATACTACTGAGATAAAAGTGTTTGTGCTATTCCAAACTATAATCTATCTTTGTGCCAAATTTTACCTAGATCCGTTCAGCCATTCTGAAACATCCATCCATCCAAACTTTCGCATCTATAATAATATTATAAAGAGGTAAAGTTTGTGAGATTGTAGGGGGTAATCTCTGGATCTACTTAACCGATTTAGATAAAATTTGGCATGGAGATAGTTTGAGACCCTGGGAAGGACATAGGATAGTTTGTATTCTCTTGGGATGATAAAACACTTTTTACGTGGGCGAAGCCGCGTACAGAAGCTAGTTCAAATATAAATTACACTAAGCATACTACACGATCCAAGATTTTCTTAATAATTAGTACCTACAACAATCTGTCACCATGCACCTAACTCTTATTTTGTAAGATTAATGCTTTATATGTGATACCTATGATTATTTCGCATGTTGACTTAATTATTGTATACCTACTAGGCAGGACATAATGGAACTGTTATTTACCTAACATCTGACTTTACGACTTTTTAACCTATGCCCACAATAAAAAGATTTGATTTGAAAATAAATAAATTATGTTTCTTCAAACTAATGCCAGCAATGTGAAATGAATAGTGTGAAGTAGGAATTTATCTTAGTAGTGTAACTTGAACATCACAATAAATGATTTTAAAATTAACTACATTATTTGAGCACCAAAATTATTTACCGATGATAGGTTAAACGTCCATTGGTTTGATTTACTTGACTAGAAGAGTTTTTACAGTTTATAACGGCACAATTTGGCATTTATATATCCTCGAAGACACAACTCGCCACTGGTGCGGTCGAACACAAACTAAAGTATTAGCGCGTCGAGTTTGTGCATTAGCCCAAACTTCGAAAGATTGGACAGCTTGTGGTTACTACTACAGCCTGCTCTAAATCTGTGTTTGTATGTATAATCGTGGCTGGGCAGGGCAGATTAGCCTTGGATGGTCAGACCTCTAAATCTAATCTCTAATCTAATGATAAAGTTAAACCTTTATAGTATTAATATATATTTGTATTTTGACTTGAACAAACCTAAACAGTTCTTCTAGGGTCCCAGTTTACTTTTGCACCAAGGCCTTTGGTTACCTAGCTACGCCTTTAGGTTGAGATTCTTGAATTTGTCCCGAGGCGAGGCGATGTCGTTCCAATGCTGATTAGTGTGCATTACAGTACGGCATTTTATACAAAATACCAAACAGCACGAGGAAAAAACGTTAGCACCCAGCCTCGGAATTGTTTGTGGCCTATGCTGATGCGTGAGTGCTCCGCACCCACTGTGTGCCTACGTGGGTCCTAGAGCCCCCGAACACCCACAGAGTTGATTCCCCTGGTTAACACTAGGAGGTGTTTGCTTATTAATAATCAATGGCAGCATGACAGCACCTCTTTTTTTATAAAACCTTAGCTTAACAATTGAACGTTTCAGAAACTTCATTTACGTGTCGACGGCGTATACACACACGTCGCTCGAGCGCGTGGGGAGGGAGGTGCGCGAGGAGTTCTACCCAGTGCCCGTATCACCAAGCATCATGATAGCTATGGCCGAGCAGATGGACCACGACCGGTTCAATAGCATTACTCCAGGGTAATAATTCACCAGATTTACAAACTAGGTCAGCCATATTAGCTGTTGACCTAATCAAATGTTCTTGAAATTGGTTAACATAAGGGTCAGCTTACACAGAGACGTGACGCGTCCTTTAAACTTTTGTATTGTGCGTATCGATTTAGTTGAACGAAACTTTTTAATCGATTAAAGGTCTATCCACACATATCAGGGGCGTGCCCGGGACGTGACAGGGCCGGGTCCCGTCAGGGGCTCAAAAAAATATCGGTGGGAACATTTTATATGACATCGTTCACACGTCCGTGCACGAGCCCGGGCACGTCCCGGGCACGGCCCTGATATGTGTGGATAGACCTTAAGGGTGTACAGTCATACAAGTACACAGTCAGATAATAAGTGGTTCAATTTCTATATGGCTATGTTAGAATTGACACACAACTACAAGCTAAATGTTTTTTTATTCTCAGATTGATCAAGGGCTGGCCCAACACGTACACGTTCACGAAGGCGGTCGCCGAGGAGGTGGTGCGCGCCAGCGCCTCTGACCTGCCCGTCTGCGTCGTCCGACCACCCATTGGTGAGCTAACTAAGTGGAACCGCCTTGTAATTTTCTCCCGCTAGATGGTACATTGCAGCAAGGAGATAAAACCGGCCAAGTGCGAGTCCGTCACGCGGCCAGAGGGTTCCGTATAAACAGCTAAAAAATATGTAACATTACTAACGTTCATAAACAATGAAAGCACCGAACATTGCTCTAATGAAGGGACAAAATTAACTTTGTCTTTCGAAAACTGTTGTCCGCATACATCAACATAAAAAAAAATACGTTTCCAAGTACATTTTATAAGATGGCCAACTATTATTCGTAAACTTGTAAAGCCTACTTGGCTGTGATATTTTTCCTTTTAATTTCGTTATCTTCTATACATATAAAATGTTTTTTTCCTGAATTACTGACAAACGGATCAACGCACAGCCTAAACCGGTGATCGTAGAGACTTGAAACTTGGAGAGTGTGTTCCTTGTATGACGTAGGCATCCGATAAGAAAGGATTTATCGAAATGCGGGTGGCATTTCGATAAATCCTTTAGGGGAAGGGAAAAGGGAAGCAAAGTTTGTATGAAAAATCGAATTCCTTCGGCTAATATTCTTGAAACTTGGCACAACTAGTAATCTAAGTAAATGATAAAGATTGACATTAATAGATTTTTAAACTGCTTCCGCAAGTCAATTTAGGGGATTTTGAAGTTTGTATGGAAGAATCTTGGGTTACTAAACTTGAAACATTACACAAATACTAACCTAAATAAATAATAAAGGTTGTTATAATTAGTTTTTCGAAATTACCCCCAAAAGACGATTTAGGGGGGTTAAAGTTTTTTTGAAGAATCTTATTACTTATGTTAATAAACTTGAAGCTTGATATAAATATCAACCTAAGTAAATAATAAAGGTTGTCATTATAAGTTTTTCGAAACTACTCCCAAAAGTCGATTTAGGAGGAGTTAAAGTTTTTTTGAAGAATCTTATTTATTGGGTTAATAAACTTGAAACTAGAAATAAATACCAACCTCAGTAAATAATAAAGATTGCCATTGTTGGTTTTTTGAAACTACCCCCAAAAGACGATTTAGTTTTTTTGAAGAATCTTACTTCCTGGGTTAATAACCTTGAAACTTGACGTAAATACTAACTTTAGTATACAATAACGGTTGAAATTATTAGTTTTTGAAACTACCCACAAAATACGATTTAGGGGGTGTTAAGGTTTTTTAAAGAATCTTATTTCTTGGGTTAATAATCTTGAAACTTGACATAAATAAAGTTAACCTTAGTAAAAAATAAAGGTTGTCATTATATTTTTTTCGAAATTATCCCCAAAATATGACTAAGCGGGTGTTAAAGTTGTCTAAGAATCTTACTGAACAAGGTTTTGTTTTTGCTGTAGGGATCTAGGGGAGCACGAAGAAGGAATTTTCGTAAAAACAACTAACACCACCATCATTATTTGGTCCAAAAAACGTCTACTGCTGGACATAGGCCTTCCCCATGCGTCGCCACACTGATTGGTCCTGTGCGTTTCACATCCACCGGACTACCGCAGCCTTGATCAGGTCGAACTTCCTACTTTGTGTTTCCCGGTACGCAGTCGCCACTCCAGAACTGTCAACCTTTAAATATTTGTTTGTATGAAAAATCTCATTCCTTGGGGATAAAGTAAATAATCAAAAATGACATAATAGCCTATCACCTATCTCCATTTCTCCAATTTTATATTTAATTTGACTTATCTACCAGCAATGTTGCCTTCACCAGTCTGCCAGTACTGATGAGAATACTATTATTTCTTTTCTCACGTCCATATAGCACACGCATATAAAACAGTGACGGTATATTACATCTTTCCACACATCTTTCATCTTTGAATCCAGATCCTGGGCTGACTGAGTAATTTCCACGACTAATAGACCCAAAATGTTTAAACCACGGCAAAGTCTTGTCAGCATATTCTACAGCTGTCTGCGATCATTATAAATCTCATAGGATGCCTTAGAAAGCAATTTGAAAAAAAAAATATGATTAAGCCCGGCCCTCCCCATATTCAAAGCGCTATAAGATTCTGTAATCATAATTGTGTCTGTTGCAGTGATCAACAGCTACCTGGAGCCTCTGCCCGGGTGGCTGGACATGAGCTGTGTCATGGGACCCACCGGGGTGAGTACCTACATCTCAAGTTTGTTAAAACGGGTTATTGGACGATTCACACGAATTTAACTCGCCCGAAAAGTGCGAATCAATCCTTTTAAAAAATATTAATTTTTCTGAGGTGATTCACCCGAAGTAAGTTTATCGGTGTGCGAATCGACCACTCCAAAATTATGTAGTAGGTAATAGCCACAAATTTTATATTAGAGAACAAAAAATAAAAAAGTAGGTACATTCGCCCTCACCCGTCTCGGAAATAATATGAAGAATTAATCGAAGTTAATAGATATTTTCCTCGAATCTAGGAAAGTAATGCATTAAATAAGTAATTACCACTTAAAACTTGGAGATATGTAAGTTAGATAAGATAGACAGGCGACAAAACAATAAGAGGAAGACAGCAATATACGCTTCAAGAAAAATTGAAGTGAAAGCTCTAGACGCTATCAGCTCATTCCGGTACCGGTAAAGACTAATTTAAGTACCAGGAGATTACAATCATGGGGAAGCTAGGATGGAATCATGAGCGGTTAAAAGAGTATCGGGCGATGCCCTATAGTACTCCGTTAGTCTCTACCGCTTATGATTCTAGCTGTGCAAATTCTTCTTTATGATTCTGGCCTCCTGGTAGTTTGGGTATAAAAGCTTATAATGTCAAAATCTATCTAAAAAAGCAAAAGTGGAAGTTATATTTTTATCATGTTATTAAACTGTTTTCTGAATTTAATCGAATCTTTGATTTTGACGTCCTAAAAAAATAAACGTCCCAACACTCCCAACACTAGTAAGTACCTACTGATTCGTAGGTACTATTTAATTTTGTGAAATAAAATTGCGAAAAATATCGATAGGTGCCGTATATGATACCACAGGTGCCATTCAATCAGTTTCCGTTTAAGTGGGTACCCAATATGGAATACGACCTCAAATCATATAGTTTAATTATACAAAAATTATATTACAATTTTTTTTTTTATTGTGTCTCATTTCATATTGTAACGTGATTTCTCTTCGGGTACAATAAAGCACAAAATACTGGAATATAAGTTTATTTTGTGAAACCATTGAAACACGTCACAAATAAAAAAGTAAATATTTATATACATAGGGTCGCTGGTTGCAGTTGGCTGGTCAAACCTTTCTTTGTTGAAAATTTATCAACAATTTTAAGTTGAGGGTGGAAGAACAAAATAAAATAAAAAAAGAAGAATCAGAAAGCCTGTCACTCACAGGCGGGTGCGTGGCCAGCCAACTCCACTCCGCGACGCTCTGCCTCGAGCGGATAGCCTCAGCCTTAGCCGAGCGGTCAGTTTAGGCGGGCAGTCAGCCCCAGCCAGGCACCTCCTGTCGGAGGAAGGAAAACCCGTAGGGTAGATAGGTCGACCCAATTTCGACCCCATGCCACGTTGTTCGTGAAGGATTATGAGCCCAACATGGGAACACGTGGACAACGGGGCCAGTACTTGACCGAATCACTGCAGCCACAGGAAGAAGCCCACGCCCAGATCACACAGCAGCAACAAACAGCACCCAGGTCGCCGGCACACGGAACACGTGGACCAAGCGACACTGACCACACCAATCACCAGCACACGAGCAGCTTTTGGTCGCCGGGACGCACTCACGCGTCCCAAAGCAAATCCGGCCACTCTCACAGCAACAACTTCAACCTAACAGGTTCCTCGTTAGGGCTTCGGCCCAACCAGCACGTTGGCAGGCGGGCGACCAAGCTCCGGTCGCCACGCCGCCTCCAGAAAAAAGAGAAAAAAGATCACCTCACGAACAAATCAAAACATCAAATCACCCAGTGCCGTTCGGATCCGCATCGCACAAATATCAAATCACTTTGATTTCAACTAACCCACAAAACAATTTCAATGTTTGAAGAAATGACACGGAACAATCACCTTTCCGTAAAATACACCATCCCAGGTTCAAATCACATCCGTCAAATCGAAGATTGTATTTTTGTAATTAGATTTTTGTCCGTGTTGTGATGTGATTTGAGTAAAATAATTTATTTATTTAAGGCAAATGCCCAAAGGTACTTGGCGAGATGACATCGATCTTGGAATTGTAATTCAAGTTAATGACTACCTTAGGAGGATACCAATTTCAGTCTAAAATACCTGCATCGATGAATAAGTACCTACCTAACAATATCAGACGAAGCTCAACAGCCAAACTGCAAATTTTGTCTCATAATAAACGGTCTTCAAATATGCACAGGTCGTGACAGGTGTGGCGCTGGGTATCCTGCACGTATTTTTCGTGGACGTGGACAACCGCATAGCACTGGTGCCCGTGGACTACGTGAACAACACCATCATCGGCGCGGGCTGGGATGCGGCAGAGCAGCGCTCGCGAAGCCGGCTCGATCCGCCCGTCTACACGGTCGCCAGGAATGAGTGCTTCAAGCCTTGGTGTACGTAGGTCTTTCAATAGCTAGATTATTACGGTTTCATACATCAAGTACTCAAAAGAAACCCTTTTAGGATGAATTTGTTGCCTGTCTGTCAAAACTCTATTTCCTATGTTTACGTGGATGTATAAATTAATACCAAATACCCTGAGAACCTATTCTGCATTGTGAAATCTCTTGAAACTTCCGTTATCTTCCGTTACGTTACGTTAAAATAAGGGATCCATGGTGATATTATAACCTAATTATCATAAATTATAGTTTTCAAAAATTGGGCTTGCAAAGACCCCATGCGACGGGTCGAGGGTTAAATTCATTGTACATCGCATCTTAGGGGCCAGCCCACCCTAGCTACGCCAATGCAAATGCTAATAGGGAGATGAGAATGCTGAGAATCCGAGCAGTAGACATTATTACAGGCATTATTTATTTTATGATAATATGTAAATATAAATGTAACTTTCAGCGTGCACCGCCGACGTAATGCGAAATAGCAGACAGTTTGCGAGTCCCAAAGCCGTGTGGCACTGCTCTCTGATCGAGACTAAGAACAGACTGCTGTACTGGATCCTCACGTGGTTGCTGCACTATATACCGGCTTATATACTGGACGGTGTGAGTGCCATCATCCCCTTCAAGCCAAAGGAGATACCGTCGTAAGTGTCTAAATCCTACTAATCTTATAAATGCGAAAGTTTGGATGGATGTTTGTTATTGAATCACGCCAGAATGGCTGAACGCATGCACATCGCATGAAATTTGGCATAGATATAGATTATATCCCGGTTTAGAGCACTGGTGGCGCACGAGCAGTGGTGGCCCAGTGGGTGTTCTGTCAGTTCACCAAAAATGTATTTACAATTTTTTACTTGATAAGCAACGATAGGCAAAAACAAGATTTGTCATTTCATTATTAGTACCTGGGCGACCGAGCTCCACTCGGGTGAAAATAGAGAAAACGACGTTTGCTAAAAATTAAACCTAGCTAGATCGATTTATCGCTCGCGAATCCCTCTGCATACTAAATTTCATGAAAATCGTTGGAAGCGTTTCCGAGATACAGATTATTAACATACATATATACAAGAATTGCTCGTTTAAATGTATTAGATACTTTAAAACGTCAAATTATAGTATTTGACAAACAATTTTTTTTTCATTTTGTCTCATAAAATAACGTTTGGAGTAAAAGCGTTTTACATATTAACTTATTATTATTTGTACGTCCATGAAGCGGAAAATTTTCTGCCATTTTGTGTGTTGGTGACCTGTAGCCTAATCGTGTAAGTGAATTCGGCAAGTCAAATGGTTTTGACCACATGAATCGACCAATCACATAGACGGAAATACATAGCGCGTCTTTCATCTTGCGTTTTCAATTCTCCGGAGCTGATACTGTTGGTTGATCAGGGCTTTGGTTGACTCATAAACCGTCCTTGTTTTCTCATATTCTCAGTCGGTAAAATAAGGATCAGTCTTACTTACCTCCATGCTAATTCGCTCATGATTACATTGGTAATCATTCCAATAGTTATCCAAAGTATTAAGCTTACGCTTAAAATACTCTACTGTTTTCCTATCAGCACTATCCTTTTTCAAGTTAATGCCAAGTTTTATGATGCCATCATAGATCATTGATTGCGTTTCAATGAGTTCCGACATTGTTATAGGATGTTGAATACAGTCCTTACTGACTATAAATAAGGAAATTTATTACTTGTTTTCTCCGCAGTTGGTACTCAGCCTTTGCTGCTGCTCCACTGTTCAGCTCCAATGTTCTCTCCGACCGCCTCACAACGTACACACACTGTTATTTGTTACGATAGTTCAGGTCACGCACACCAAAATTTCGAATAGCCGAAATTACGCGACGCGTGATCCGGCTCGAAGGACCAAAATTATGTCGGGGTACTTCGCGAGGTGACCGACAGGTGAGGTGAAACAAGGTTTACATGAAACACTATTTATTTCTTTCACTCTAATGTTCTTAATGACTAAAATTTTAATGAATGTTGATTTAAATGTATGAATACACCCGGCTAACGCGGTAGACAAAAGGTACACTTTCAAACACTCCTTTTTTTGGTAAGTCGGTTAAAAATTTACGTTAGTTTGAATTATACTTGATAAAGTAAATACTTTACAAATTATTTAATCAGTACTTAAATAATACATTTGACAAATAATTGAAAGAAAACATTTCATTACATCAAAACATGATTTGCCAAACTAATATTTTTATAATCATAAATGCATTACTTGAATTAATCCAAGACCGAGCGAATTGAGCTTACCCGGATAAGTTAGGTTCGAAGGGAAGTTCAAGTGAGCGAGCAAAGCGAGCAAACTCAGCGCCCGTTATCTCTTGCCCGGCTCCTACGACTTTATTGCTTAAATAGTAATGGTACTTACCTACTATACTGATTCTATTACAATCAATGTCAACATTAAATTATTTTAGTAAAACACATCTTTTTGTTACCTTGTCCAATAAGTGATGGGCATTATTCAGAAAGCCCGGTAACAATTTATCTACCATTATTTTGTAAAATCGCAAATTTGACAAACGAAGAAATGGTCAAATTAAAATTTTAGGAAATAAATTTTTACATTTGAAAAAGTATTTGCAAAGTGAAACATTTGCGAAATCTGTATTTTGTCAAATAATTACTTATTTAGTTTTTTGTTTCCAAAATGAGATGTTTGTTAAATTATTCGTTTTTTTTAATGATCATAAGTCAACTTTTGTCATTAGTTTTTTGTCAAACATAAGTGGACCTTTTCAGCAACACCAGAGGCATTATGGCTCTATTTACATTGGGTTGTTTTACCGATTAGATTTCAGCCCGTATTCGGTCAACGACTAGTGTAAGCAGGTATTCAGTTTGGCTGAATGCGTGCGGTTGCCAAATCCTGAAACCGACATCTTAAACGAATGCGGTCGTTGTTTTCGGTGACCCGACATAACGAAAACGCGCCAATACAGATGCATTGCTACGTATTTACAAAAGATTTTTTAGTTTTGTACTTTTGTGATGGTGAAAAATGTTGTTGTTGCAATCATAGGTACTAGACATATTGGCACATGAGACATTTCAGCTTTGTGTCAATGCCTCTGGTATGGTAGAAGTTCAAACGCATGTTTGTTTCAGTACAGCTACATCTTCGTTTTGTTAAACCACACAGTGACAGTCCCTATTATTGAAATTGTAAAGCTTGAAATAATGATTTTATTATTATAATGCCCACTTGCGCCATTCTGGGCTATCTTACTAACTCCGAGTTAGTAGCTACAACGGCCAATAACCTCGTTGTAGCAGTTAACTCTGAATTAGGTCTTTGGTGCAAGTGAGCTTTATTATAGTAGACTGTACTAGCACCCACACTCTTCAAACCGGAACACAGCAACTAAAAACATATGTTTCTTTCTTTACAGATTCGTAAAGCTCTACACCTCAATAGATAAAATGTCGTATGTATACAGATATTTCTTGTCAAACTCATGGGAATTTAGAAACGACAATGTCAAAGGCATGATCGCAAACATGTCAGACGTTGACAAAGTCATATTCAACTGTGACCTGACTACAGTCAGTTTCTCGGATTTCATAAGAGCCTGGGTCCTCGGTGTGAAGAAATATATCGTAAAAGATGGCTTGAAGAAGAGCTTGTCGTCCGCAAAAAAACAGAAAGTACTGCGCGTCGCTAACTATGCATTACTGGCTTTATATTTTTACGTACTGTGGCGTATTTTTTCTTTATTTTTGTCGTGTATGAATTATATGCTATTCTAATTCTTGACGTGTTTAGTTTTATTATTCCTTGTGTAGGTATATGTGGTGTAGATAACTTATTAGTTAGGGAGGGGGGGGGGGGAGTTAGGGAACACCATAAAAGACCCTCTTGGGATATTTCCCAAGAGGGTTCTTTATGGTGTCCCCTAACTTTTTTATCCATAATCTAAAGTGCCATTTTTTGTCATCATTTGTCCAAATAATAACTTGCCCGGACTTAATGTCACATAATATCACATGCCATAAAATTTAAATTCCTAAATACACTATGCCCTAAATATTACAATCAATACTATACAATTGACTTAAAACCGTTTTCAATAAAAGTTGAAATTCTCTCAGGCTCTTAACAGCGATTCCTTCTGTCACTAAAACCTAATATTTAGCAAATGTTTTAGGACTAACAATTTTATTATAAATGAACATTCTACACATTATTTATTTATTTATAAAACTTTATGCACAAGTACAAAGGCGGACTTAATGCATTAGGCATTTTCTACCATTCAACCTTAGGGTGGTCCAGAGATAAAATAGCAGTTGCAACTTAATGAAAAAACAAATAGAGAAAAAATATAAATAAAACAATTTAATATATATATATATACATAAATATACATGTCAGCATTTCTAAGATATCGTTCTGAAGAGCGCTATGGTTTCAAATGACTTTGACAGATGGCAACTTGACGTTAACACTTGACATTGGTTTTATGGCGCGAACAAGTGGTGATGACACAAGGATCGAGAGAGAGTATGGCGGGTTTGGTTTTGAGTTGTGAATTCGTGATGAAAACCTAAGGAGAAATACAGTGAGAGTTACCGATTGTTCGTGTAGATCAAACCACGTGTTATAGTGGAATGTCGTTTAAGTTATTCGCCAATACATAACGTGATCAGTTACATTGTGAGCCTACATACAAGCAAAGAAGTTGGTTTGTTTAACATCTAGCCCGAAAGAACCCATGCAATAATGGCTTTTCCTGGCAATTACACAGTCTTCCCTACATCAGATCGTGGGATATAAGGGCTTGATATTTAGGAGACTAGTGAAATAACAATCGAACAACTTGCGATCAGTGAAATTACCTACTGAAAGAAAGTTGGTACCTAGCGGGAAACTTCAAATACATGAAGACTTGTGTGACGGGTATTCGGTCAGAACATAATCTTATTTGCAGCACAAGGAGTGACTGAAAAACATTCCTCAACCATAAAGTTTGATCATGATGGTTTGAAAGCTTATTGAAAGGTCTACTTCTTGCTCAATTAAATTTGGAGCGTTTACAATAATAGTAACTAGTTTAAACTAATGAAGATAACTAAAGTCACATAATTATCATTTGCACTAAGACCAGTAAATGTTAGTTTAGTTGAAAAGTGCCTGAAAATGGTTTGTTTTAAATTAATCCTTCAGGCTTTTGAGCTCAGCTGTTCAGTTTAATTGAAAGAATACTGGAAAGATTCCAATTAATTGTTAGAAATACCAGGAACTAAAATCAAGACTTGATTTTGCAAATCATGACCCGGAGAGAATCATGACTATTTTGGAAACATGGTTAACAAGTTTGAAAAGTACCTCAAGTGATGGGATTCTTAACGCTACCTGCCTGGTAGTATGTTTTGTTAAAGGTAATGGTAATTGAAGAATCTGCTGCGCATGAGAAAGTTCAGATTTAACAAACATCTAGTTACGGAAAGTATCTACAGTAGCTGGTAAGGTCACTTTATTTTTATTATTTTTTGATGTTCATGGAAAAAGAAACTTTACCACCCTTTTGTGGTTCCACTGCAGTTGGTTAAACAATAATTACATTGTAAAGCCGTTGAACTTCTTGTACACTACAATATACAATGATTTTGTCTGTTAAAAGAAAATAAGTGGAGAAAAAGAAAAAGCAATTGATTGCACATTACAGATTCAAGGTTGTTTCAAATTGTAGATTATTATGGTTTTCACAAAAGTCTAACTTTTGTGCCTTAGAAACATAGTATGATAATCTTTGCTGTTACTCATTGACGGTGTATTCATTTTACAATTTACGTGATGATTGATTTTTTTAATTGCTGTGTGATTGTTACCTAATTGTTTGACTGCCTTGTCCACAATTATTACTTGGGGTCTAGGGTTGAATCTCTGGACAACATGTAGTGATATCCTATTGCTTGAAGCTTGAACTTGGTTGGCGAGTTAAGGGTGCGCTATACACCTTTGCTTGCAGACGTGTTATTTTGTGTTATAAAATTGTCTCTATGTAATGATATTTGAATATGTCATAATATAGTGGTTAGTGCTTTAGTGACAGTACTTAACACAGAAATCTTGTAATTTCTTAATATTGGTAGTGTGTCTTCATGGGGTTATTTATGCCGTTCATTAATTTTTACTACCATTGTGATGGCGCTGTGGCTGGGCCACTGGATGCTGCTCTGTGTGTTGCGGGTTCCATTCTCATGTGGAGTAGATGTTTGCGTGGTCTGCAGGTGGTTGTTCTGGATCTGACTGTTTGTGAGTTTGGAGTGTTTGTGAACGCACCCATAATACCTGTTGATTTGATGTCTGATGGAAGGTGGGAGCCTGGTGCCTCCGTTGCTTTGGTGACCTGTTGTTTGGAGTATGTGACATAGTATGATGTGTTAAGCATCTGGAAGGTATGGCACCCTTGGTGCTTCGAGACCGACCTGACGTTTGTTGCGAGCCAGGTTGAAGGGGCCCAGCACGCCCGGTCCACGCCACGCTTTTTCCAGCTGGATGGTCGAAGGGGCCCAGTACGCCCGGTCCATGCCACGCTGTGTAGGTGGGTAGTCGAAGGGGCCCAGCACGCCCGGTCCACGCCACGCGTTTTACAGGTGGATGGTCGAAGGGGCCCAGCACGCCCGGTCCATGCCACGCTGTTAGTAGGTGGGTGGTCGAAGGGGCCCAGCACGCCCGGTCCACGCCACGCGTTGTCCAGGTGGATGGTCGAAGGGGCCCAGTACGCCCGGTCCATGCCGCGCTGTGAGTAAGTGGGTGGTCGAAGGGGCCCAGTACGCCCGGTCCACGCCACGCGTTGTACAGGTGGATGGTCGAAGGGGCCTAGCACGCCCGGTCCATGCCACGCTGTTAGTAGGTGGGTTGTTGAAGGGGCCCAGCACGCCCGGTCCACGCCACGCTTTTTCCAGCTGGATGGTCGAATGGGCTCAGTACGCCCGGTCCATGCCACGCTGTGTAGGTGGGTGGTCGAAGGGGCCTAGCACGCCCGGTCCACGCCACGCGTTGTCCAGGTGGATGGTTGAAGGGGCCCAGTACGCCCGGTCCATGCCGCGCTGTGAGTAGGTGGGTGGTCGAAGGGGCCTAGCACGCCCGGTCCACGCCACGCGTTGTCCAGGTGGATGGTCGAAGAGGCCCAGTACGCCCGGTCCATGCCGCGCTGTGAGTAGGTGGGTGGTCGAATGAGCCCAGTACGCCCGGTCCACGCCACGCGTTGCGCAGGTGGATGGTCGAAGGGGCCCAGCACGCCCGGTCCATGCCATGCTGTGAATAGTTGGTTGGTCGAAAGGGCCCAGTGCGCCCGGTATACTTTTCGTGGTATGATGAGTCGTTGGTTGATTGAAAAGGGCCTTGTGCGCCCGTTCCACACATGATATGATGAGTTGTTGGTTGATCTAAAGGATCTTGTGCGCCTGGTCTTCACCGTATGATATCGCATAGTATGCATGTCAGGAATGGACGAGCGGATCCAAATGGAATGTTACTTTCTTTGGTGTGTGTGATTTGACGAGCCATTATAAGAATTGTTAAATGCTCGCGGCCTCGCAAAATGTCAGGAGGCCGTGTCGGCATTTCTAAGATATCGTTCTGAAGAGCGCTATGGTTTCAAATGACTTTGTCAGATGGCAACTTGACGTTAACACTTCACATTGGTTTTATGGCGCGAACAAGTGGTGATGACACAAGGATCGAGAGAGAGTATGGCGGGTTTGGTTTTGAGTTGTGAATTCGTGATGAAAACCTAAGGAGAAATACAGTGAGAGTTACCGATTGTTCGTGTAGATCAAACCACGTGTTATAGTGGAATGTCGTTTAAGTTATTCGCCAATACATAACGTGATCAGTTACATTGTGAGCCTACATACAAGCAAAGAAGTTGGTTTGTTTAACATCTAGCCCGAAAGAACCCATGCAATAATGGCTTTTCCTGGCAATTACACAGTCTTCCCTACATATACTTAGATACATATAAATAATGCTATTAAGAAACCGAATCCAACAAATTAACTATGTGATGATTCTGCAAACTTCTTGCGAATGTACTCGCGTGCCTTCAATTTAAAAGAGAACCGACTGGTTGCCATCCTGATATTCTGAGGGAGCGCATTCCAAAGGGAAATCGCCTGGACAAAGAAGGAGGAATCGATAAACCCAGAGTGGTGAGAGGGACATTGCAGAAGACGATTATTGGCGGAGCGAAGATTTTTACTGAGGGCAGAACAAAGGAATTAGACATGTGAAGTCAGATAAGAAGGAGAAATGGGTTTATCAATAAAAGAAAACAGGGTAGTCAAGGCCCTCAGCACTCTACGCTGACGAATCGGTAAACATTTTAAAAGTGTTCGATGTGCAGATACATGATCATACTTACGAAGGTTGAAGACAAATCGAATGCAGTTATTTAGAAGGCGGTCGAGTTTATTGAGTAGATCTGTATTCAGGTCATAACATATTTATTACAATACTTAGAACATATGACTTTATTTCATGCAAAATTATGAGATTCAATTATTATAGTACTCGATATTATGACAGAATAGTTTTAAAGCAAAGATAATTATGTAAAATAAAGTTTACAATTTTTGAACATTATGGTTTCTGATGTTTATAGCAAACATGTTATGGATCATGATTTTCGGAAAAACAATTTTAGCAATTTTAACAATTTTAATGAAATGAAGAAATGAAGTTGAACAAAAGCCTTCGTCATCGTACAGTCGGTAATAGCTATTACCTGACCCACCCTGCCGTTAGCTGACCTGCTAATAGTTAGATGAATTTGAACCTTCTGCAATTAGGAGTAGATACGTGTTATTCGACACGAAAGAGCTTCTCGAACTAGATCGACTTGTTCAAAGTAGTTAATTAATCATTACCTACTTTGTTCAAGTTTTACTTTATATTTTGATTTATATAACTTTTTTCTTTTCTAATACCTACTTTAATGAAATGTCTATTCAATAGCCTATAAAAGTTGTAATTACTGGAAGAGCGGAACTTCCTAACACAAGTATATTGCTTACTTAAATGGAAATTCCCTAAAAACCAAATGTAATAGTATTCTTAAGTTATTGAAATAAACATTTATTTATTATTTATTTATTTATTGTTCAAAGTAGGCAAATATTATAGAATTCAGTAATCCTAATTTGATCTTTAACGCGTAACGTTAGGGTAGGAAAGCTTTTGAATACTGTTTTGTCACTTAATTGACTTGTTAATTTCGGCAATATTTATTAAATCGATTTGGTCTAGTGATTGCAACAGTGAACCAATGTCTGTTTTATAATTTTTATTTTATTTTGCAATGATTTTGATATTGTATTTTTGTCAGGACTTTGATTTTTGAGCGTATGATTTTGATTATTGAGTTTATTTTAGATTTTTGACATTATGACATTTATTTTTGTGTTCTTTTTATTTTGTTTTCTTAATAATTTTGATTATTTTTATTTTGAATGTATATTTTTTTATTATTGACATTATGATTTTAATTCTCTTATTTTTTTTTGTTTTAATTATTCTATATTCAATATATCTATTTTAATTATTGTACTGACTTTGACCTTTATTTAAAATTATTAATGTTATTTTTTTAATTGAATTGTGACTATGTAGTTATTTGGGGACGGCAATATTATCATGATAAGTGCTATGTACGCTGTACTTGTCATGTGCATTGGTTCTGTAATTGTCCATTTCTTTTTCTCTCGATGTGTAATGCATGTGGTTGTACTATTATAAATAAATAAATAAATGTCAACAAGGTTGTGAGATCAATACTAACATTTCACTTCTTGTAACTTTATATTTACAATATTAAATTATGATTTTTGAATTCAAAACAATGTTTATATTAAATTTAAAGAATTTGCAAATAAATTTAAATATAATTTAAATTAACTATTGTAACACACCTCATTACTATGAACGTTATTATTATTGTATAATGTATCTGACAACTAGCGCCATCTGCGTATAACGCTTTAACTGTTAGCTATTACGATTCCTTTGAGGAACGTAAGTAGTAGAGGACTCACTTAGTCTACTTCATTGACAGTATTGTAAGTGTTTCGCAGTTTAACCACTAGATGTCGCTGTTTATTGATGTGTCGATCCTAGATCGCGGTGTTAAGAATTACCGCCGTTTAATGACTTCGACAGGTTATTTGTCGTTCGTCAATGCAAATCCCAGCTGACAGAAAGGTGCATCTGCGGATCTCGTCCTACTTGGAAAGATCACGTGGGACATCCCTGTCAGTTGGACTTTTTGGATTGGAGGGCTAAGTACCCTGCCTTCGTCCAAGCGGACTTGGCTGTGTGTACTACGCCTTATTTTAATATACATAGTGTAAACTAAGTAACATCGACACCGACCTACCCAACAAACTGGCGCCCAACGTGGGGCAAGACTGCAAAACCCCTACAAACTGGCGACCAACGTGAAGCAAGAAGACGAACTAAAGTACATCACACGTTCCGGACGAGTCATAATATCAAGTGTTAGTTATATCAAGTGTGTTTAAGGAGGGAAAGCAGAGATTTTACACTGATAACTCAGTTAATTACCACGATCGTGTTGCGGTAGGCAGACGAAACAAAGACCGATGTCAGTAGCTACGCACTTGGAGCAGTTCTGGTCCAAGGGGAGAAGGAAGATGAGCATCCTTTTAGCAAGGGAGCTCAGGAACTTGTGCAACTAGCGGAGACCTTAATAAAGGCAAGAGAGGTGCAAGGAGGAGTCACGTAAAGCATACGTCGATAAGCATAGACGTAAACATCCACAGTATCACCCAGGAGACATGGTACTTGTCAACCTACATCCCATTAGCAGGGTAGCTCAGGGTGTCACCGCAAAATTTGCACCTCGTAGAGATGGACCCTACGTCATCATGAATAAACATGGACCCGCCTCTTTTAATGTAGCGTTCCCAAATGATCCTACTAACTCAATCGGACTTTATCATGCATCCGCTTTGACCCCATACAGAGTCGAAAGCCATGACACTGTTCCAGAACCCGTGCAACCACTTCGAAGAAGAGGACGCCCCAGAAAGAAGATTGTTGACGACAAGCCTTTACCTGGAGACAAGAGAGGACGCGGACGTCCTAAGAAACAATAATGCCCTATTATTCAGTCCTTCACGCCGAGACGTCTTTGAGGACTGAGGAGGAGATTGTAACACACCTCATTACTATGAACGTTATTATTATTGTATAATGTATCTGACAACTAGCGCCATCTGCGTATAACGCTTTAACTGTTAGCGATTACGTTTCCTTTGAGGAACGTAAGTAGTAGAGGACTCACTTAGTCTACTTCATTGACAGTATTGTAAGTGGTTCGCAGTATAACCACTAGATGTCGCTGTTTATTGATGTGTCGATCCTAGGTCGTGGTGTTAAGAATTACCGCCGTTTAATGACTTCGACAGGTTATTTGTCGTTCGTCAATGCTAATCCCAGCTGACAGAAAGGTGCATCTGCGGATCTCGTCCTACTTGGAAAGATCACGTGGGACATCCCTGTCAGTTGGACTTTTTGGATTAGAGGACCAAGTACCCTACCTTCGTCCAAGCGGACTTGGTTGTGTGTACTACGCCCTATTTAAATACATAAATGTAAATTAAGTCTGTATCTGCCCTACTTCAAATAAACACCTGCAAGCCATCTTCGTGTTTCCTTCGGACCTGTGACGTCAACACACCGACAACCCTACACTATTTAAATACAAATAACGACACAAATAAAAACGATTTTATTAAATATAAATATTAAATAATTACTTTCGAAAATAATTGCTTGTCATATATATAAAGCTAAAATATATAAAAGAAGTAAGATTACTAAACTACTTATTCAATATATTTTTGTTATATTTTAAGTTGTTACTGCGACCGAAACAGCTTAAGAACAACAAAGCACCGGTTGATGACGGCATTACGACAAGACATGCTATTCTCTAAGATACAGTTTCTTGGTTGTGCTCGTCGACGAGCTCATCAGCGAGACAGTCTCGAGATCGACCGATCGTGCAACACTGATTCAAACGGTATTCTCTAGCGCGGTTATGGTCGTCGGCGAACTCTAGGCTGACATCTCCCGTCAAAATTTCGTAGACGAATTAGGGCTAGAAACAAATTATTTAAATTATAATAGATAAATCTCGACTGAGAGTTTTATGGGCTTAAAATGTATAATATAGGTCTATGTTTAAGTATTTTAAGTAGAGTGAAACTACAAACGGTTTCATAGTTATAATAGTTTAACTAATGCATTTTTATTATTGCATCTTAAGGCTGAATGACAATTTCTTTGCCTATTTCGTAAGTAAAAGCAACGCGCTGTGACACTGCCACAACTCGCAAAATCGCAACCGACGCTTTTTGTTTGATAATTTGTTTGTTTTTATTTAAAACTATTTTCAAGTTTAAAACTTTTAAGTGCTTTTACAGCGATTGATTTTAACATAATTCTGCTGCTGCTGCTGCTGCATAATAAACTCAACTCGATTGGTCTGGGTCCGAACAACGGCTAGGTGGACATATCTGCTAATCGAAGTTCTGTTGAAACTTGTTTCACAGTGAAGTCTCCATTCTGTATGCATTCTCTGATGAAGAAATACGTTAGCTTTATATGTTTAGTTCTCCTATGGAGCTGGTAAGGAGGGTTCTCGGACAATTTAATAGTCGACTCGATATCAACATAAATCGTTGGTTTTTCATTCAACTCTGTCATGTCCGTTAATTCTCCTAGGAGCTCTTTTAGCCTCAAAGCTTCTCTGGCTGTTTCTGTCAGGGCTAAGAGTTCTGACTCTGTTGAAGAAATCGCTATTGCTGGCTTCCACATTATCGGGCCGGAGAATAGGAAAACCATCCCTGATGTTAAATGGCCTGTCGATGCGTCGCCTCCAAAATCAGCGTCACTAAAGCACATCAGCTTCTTGTCCCGGCTTTTTGCGAAGACGAGTCCATTGTCTGTAGTACCTTTGAGGTATCTAAAAATTCGCTTGACTCTCATGACATCTTGCTTAGATGGAGACTCTACATTCCTCGACGCAACGCTCACAGCATAACTTATATCTGGCCTTGTAGCGACTGTTCAATACTTCTAAAGTAATGAACATAAAGCATAAACTAAATATTGTAATTTCAATTAGTACGCCTAAAAGAATATCAGGTTTATTTTTATTTGTTTGCTAATACATTTTAATATGGTAACATTAATGGCCATATTATATTGTTTTATAAACATGGCAACATTGTACCGTTCAAAAACCTGTCTAATGGAACGTTTTCCTCTCACCTATAAAAAAATATTGTAAAACTTATATTCTCAATAAAAGTATGCCATCAAAAAATATCACAGCGTGTTATTGAACATGCTGTAGTGGTCCTTCGAGAAACTATAGTGGAATCAGTGTTCTATCGAGTTAACGTTCGGTTCGCTTTGGAGTGCGTCGCCGTAGCTTACTATAATAAGTTTCGCGTGTGCCGAGCCGAAACAGGGAAGATACGCGATCCATGCGCGTCGAATCTATATTCGCTTGAAAAATCGCATACTATAAGCGAGATTATCAAGAAATCTATTCCCAACGATAGTGTACGTGACCGTAACATTAAGTGCGTTTCAACTATTTGGCGCCGGAAGATTCGCGATCTATACGCGAGAAAATTGCGATCTATACAGCAAGACGCTATATTTCTTCAATATTTTGAAAAAGCAATAACGATTGCGTTGAAAAATCATACATATATCTTCTTCATCGGTGTACCCTCATACATATCTACAAAACCAGAAAAGTCCGCCATTGAAGAACGAAAACGACCGACGTGACGTCATTGAGAAATGGTCAGTAACGAATGGAAATCTTGTTGGGTTGGTACGACTGAGACATCTGTCAAGTGTCAGCTAACTGTCATTTGTAATCAAAACAAACAAAACTTTCGTTTTCAAATACATTTAAATTTATTGGAGGAAACAGTGCAAATATGGCTGAGGAAATCAAGCGCCTGCGTTTACAAAGAGGACAATTAAAGGGTATGATAACTCGCATCGAGAAATTCGTAAGTGATCCTGATGTTTTAGAGTCTGCTGGCCAAGACATGCTGCAAACGAGGATTAATAAACTTGTAAGTACTTTCAAGTTATATGAAGAGGTGTATCTTGATATTACAATATTGGATGAGTCTGATAAAGAGGATATAGCTGTTACCGAGGAAAAATATTTCACCATACTATCTCAACTGAAGGAAGCTCTCAGGATGTCCAAATCTATAGAACCATCTGATAAGTCACAAAACTCAAATCCCAAACTCCCTAACATTGATATTTTTTCATTCAATGGGAAAGACTTCACTGAATTTAAACCATTTATGGATTTATTTATAGCTGTTATAGGAAGTAATAAGTCATTATCGAATGTACAAAAATTGTTTTATCTTAGGAAGTATTTATTAGATGAAGCCTTATCAGTCATAGTCAATTTACCGCTGGTCAATGAGTCTTATCCAGAAGCTCTAGCACTTTTAAATAAACGCTTTGATAATAAAGCATGATTAATTGCTAATCATATTAATATCCTCTTAGACTTGCCACAAATGCAAAAGGGTACTGCACTATCTATTAGGACCTTTATATCTCAAATTCAGCAACAGTTACATGCACTAACAAATTTGGAACAGCCAACACATGAATGGAACATGTTGTTGATTGCTATTTTCAGTCGCAAACTGGATCCATATACCAATAGGGCTTACCATCTTGATAGGGTTACTCCAGAAGCTTTACCCACCATGGGGGAGTTTATTGCATTTTTGGAAAAACGTGGTATAGCATTGGAAGACAGTCCAGCACAAAAAGGCACTTCATTTGATAATTCTTTTAAAAATAAGACAGTTAACCGAGTATCCAATTATACATCACAAAGTACAATAAAACAGAGTTCATGTTTGTTTTGTAATACACCAGATCATCCTATTTTTAAATGTCCAAAATTCAAGTTGGCAAGTGTAGGAGAACGTTTAAACTTTGTTAAATCTAAAAAGCTATGCAATATATGCCTAAAAGCTCATTTAGGTAAGTGCAATTACAGTTTTAAGTGTAAGCAATGTAAACAAAATCATAACTCACTTTTGCATGAGGAATCCTCCAATGAGGAGCAAGCAATTACTTTGCATTCAAAAAATTATTTCTCTAAAAATATATTGCTACCTACTATAAAGATAAAACTCATTGACAAGTTTGGTCAAGATAATGTATGTCAAAGCTCTGCTCGATAGCGGAAGTCAGGCTTCAATCATTCAAAAATCACTTGTGAATCAATTATGCTTAAATCCTATTTCACAAACTGCAAATATAATTGGTGTAGGGAACAATGTTAATAATGTTAGTAAATATGTCAACCTTACCTTACATTCATGTGTTTATGATGTAAAATTTGATGTCAAATGTCATGTTGTTAGTACCATAACTTCAAGATTGCCTCAAAATTTAATTGATATTTCAAATATGATAATACCAGAAAATATTAAGCTTGCAGATGCAGATTTTAATGTCACATCAGATATTTTGTTGTTATTGGGTGCGGACATATATTTTAATGCTTTATTAGATGGTCACCTAAAGTTAGATAATGGTGCAGTTTTACAAAATACGTTGTTTGGTTATATTGTAGGTGGTGCTATCAACCAAAATGTGAAAAAAAATTGTATTTCACGTCCAAATGAGATTGTGTCCAATTTTCTTGTAACTGAAAATAGTAATAATTTGGAAACTATTATGAGTCAGTTTTGGATGTCGGAAAAGGTACCTGAGGAGGCTAAAGCAGTAGATTCAGAACTACAAAGTGCTGAGACAAGTTTTAAGAGTTCAGTGGCAATAAAAGAAAACAAGTTCTATGTAGATATTCCTCTGAAAATTAATTTAAATGAGTTACAAATTGGTGATTCATTTTCTGTTGCCCTTCAGAGATTTTTTTCACTAGAAAAGAAATTTAAAAATAATCTTGTGTATTTCCAGCAATATAAAAAGTTTATCAATGAATATTTGGACCTGGGACATGCCAAAATTGTGGATATCAGTACCTATGATATTGATGATGGCCCAGTTTATTTTCTTTCACACCATGCTGTCATCAATAATGATAGCAAAACAACCAAATTAAGAGTTGTATTTAATGGAAGCATGAAGTCTAAAAATAATGTCTCGCTTAACGATATCATATCAAATGGACCCGTGGTACAGAATGAATTATTTGACATTCTTATCTTATTCAGAACCTATCAATATACCTTAATGTGTGACATAAAAAAGATGTTTCGTCAAATATATATAAATCCGCATCACACCAGCTTACAAAATATACTATGGAGAGATGACCCAAATAAGCCAATTCTTTGCTTACAGCTTCAGACAGTCACCTATGGGCTCAAAGCTTCTACATACTTAAGTACTAGGTGTCTTTTAGAACTGGCAATTAGGTATAAAGAGAAATATCCACTTGCTGCTCAGGCTATAATGCAAAATACATATGTCGATGATGTGATATGTGGTTCTGATCAGTTACAGCAGCTTCATAACCTGAAAAATCAGTTAATACAATTATTAAAGTTAGGTAGCTTCCACTTGCACAAGTGGTGCGCAAATTCACATGAAATACTTAATGATATACCTGCAGATGAAAAGTCACTTGGAGAGATTGACATGAATAAAGAAAATATAGTCAAAACCTTAGGTTTGAAATATGATGTACCAAATGATACATTAATTTTTACAGGATCTTATAATAAGGAAGGCCAAGAGCTTAATACTAAAAGAAATATCTTAAGTTATATAGGAAAAATGTATGACCCACTGGGTCTGATAGGTCCAATAGTAATAAAAGCAAAATTATTTATGCAGGAGTTATGGAACTTAAAAATAAATTGGGATTCTAGATTACCTGAAAAACAAGTTAAATATTGGAACAAATTTTGTAATGATTTAAAAGAAATGGGAACAATAAGTACCAGTAGAGGTGTTGTACACAGCAAATATATGCATATCGAGCTTGTGGGATTTTCAGATGCATCAAGCAAAGCTATTGGTTGTTGCTTATATTTACGCGTTTTGTATAAAGAATATGTAAAAGTTAACTTACTTTGTTCAAAGTCAAGAGTAACTCCACTAAATAAAACTATTACAATGCCAAATTTAGAACTTAATGGGGCACTCCTGCTCTCTCAGCTTGCAAGTAGAGTCTATAAAACCTTACAAACCAGGTTTCCACTTAAGGTTTACTTACACACTGACTCTCAAATTGTTTTGAGTTGGTTGAGCTCTAATGATATAAAAGGAACCTATGTTTCTAAAAGAGTTATTGATATAAAAAATTTAACTGAGGGATTTAATTGGTCTCATGTCAAAGGTTTGGATAACACAGCAGACTTGCTGTCGCGGGGAACTTCACCACAAAGATTGCAGGAAAATCATTGTTGGTGGTATGGACCACAATATTTGTTAGACAGTAGCTATCAATATAATATTATTGAAAATCCTACCAATATACCCTCAGAAACTATTAACGTGATAAATAAAGATGATGTTTCAAAGATTAGTCATAATTCGGATCAATCTAATAGTTTAGGTGTGTTTACGAAGTTTTCAAATTTAAATAAATTGCAAAGAGTCATTGCTTACATGTTGCGGTTCCAGCACAATTGTTTAAATTCAAGTAATAAAATATATGGTATCTTAACTCCTAAAGAATTATATAAATCACTTTTAATAATCATAAGATATGCTCAAAATCAAGAACTGTCAAAAGAAATACAGTCTCTATTAAGTAATAAGCCTGTAAAATCAGGTATCAGTAATTTATATCCATTTTTAGACGCAAATGATATTGTGAGAGTTGGAGGCCGGTTGCAAAATGCAAGTAATTTGTCACAAAATAAGATGAATCCAATTATTCTGCCTAAGTCCAGTCACATAACACACATGATTATACAAAGAGAGCATTTGAGACTTTTACATGCTGGACCTAAGTTAGTTTTAAGTTCACTTTCTCAGCAATACTGGTTGGTGAATGGTATTCGTGAAGTAAAAAAGATATTACACAAATGCATTAAATGTTTTCGTCTTAAAGCAGAAACTGCTAAGCAACTTATGGGTTCTTTGCCTGCTCAAAGAATTACTGCTAGTAGACCATTTCAGTTTGTTGGGGTTGATTTCTGTGGCCCATTTGACATGAAAATTGCTCGAATCAGGAAACCTTTAGTAACTAAATCATATATAGCTCTGTTTGTTTGTTTTGCTACCAAAGCAATTCATGTGGAACTGGTTAGCAATCTTACTACTGAAGCATTTTTGGCATGTCTACAGCGTTTCATATCAAGACGTGGTATGCCCACTCAAATCTATTGTGATAATGCTAAAACCTTTAAAGGAGCAGATAATCATTTAAAAGAGTTGTATAAGTTACATTTCTCTAAAGAGCATAAGGAGTCTGTAGAATACTTCTGCTCAACAAAATTAATTAAATTTAAATATATTCCTAGTTACTCCCCAGAATTCGGAGGCCTGTGGGAGGCAGGTGTTAAAAGCGTAAAATATTACCTAAAGAGAATTGTTGGTACTATTTGTTTAACTTTTGAAGAACTGTACACAGTCATCACTCAAATTGAGGGAATTCTTAACTCTAGACCGCTACTTCCATTGTCGTCAGATATCACTGATACTAAATATTTAACACCTGGCCACTTTTTAATAGGTGCTCCCTTGGCTAGCTATCCCGAAATTGATCTTACAGATGTTAATATAAATAGACTTAAGTTTTTTAATATGTGTAATAAAATAAAGCAAGACTTTTGGAAGGTCTGGTATAAAGATTACTTGTCACAATTGCAAACAAGACCTAAATGGAAATATCCTAGTGTTAATTTAAAAGAAGGTGACCTTGTCATAATTAAGTTTAATAATATGCCTCCATTGAATTGGCCTATGGGTCGGATTGTAAAAACTATTCCTGGACCTGATGGAAAGGTCAGAGTAGCAGAGGTAAAAATGTGTAATGGTAAAACCTATATTCGTACCTATTCAAAATTGTGTCCCCTTCCTTTAGATTAAAAATAGATATTATAATATTATTTAATTAACTATAAATAGATCCTGGGCCCCGCCCAACTATGTTCAATACTTCTAAAGTAATGAACATAAAGCATAAACTAAATATTGTAATTTCAATTAGTACGCCTAAAAGAATATCAGGTTTATTTTTATTTGTTTGCTAATACATTTTAATATGGTAACATTAATGGCCATATATACTGTTTTATAAACATGGCAACATTGTACCGTTCAAAAACCTGTCTAATGGAACGTTTTCCTCTCACCTATAAAAAAATATTGTAAAACTTATATTCTCAATAAAAGTATACCATCAAAAAATATCACAGCGTGTTATTGAACAGCGACCATTAGGTATGCTAAGGCTCCCACAGCTTGACGATATGGAAAATTCCAAATTTTTCGTGTACTTTCTTAGTGTAAGACTTTTGGCTTAATGTGATACTGCCGTCTTTTGTTTTGTTGATCTCAAGTCCAAGAAAATATGAAGCTGATTTTGTGGTTATTTTAAATTTATTTTTCAACACTTCAATGAATGTTCTGCCGGAATTTTCATTGGATGAAGCCACTATACCATCATCAACATATAGCGCAATTATCACTTGCTCACGCAGGTAGAGACAAGTATCTTTTGTGTTCACGTTTACCTTTCTTTAGGAAGAATGTCTTAGCGCCAAATACATAAAGGTGATTTACACAGGGCTTTCTTCTTACCCTCCTTTCAAATGCAGTTTCACTGTCGATGCTGTGATTAATGCTTCGTTTTGACGGATAATTTGCAGTATAAACCGCTTCTGCCCATAAATTCAAAGGTGTTTTTGATTCCAACATCATGCATCTTGCTTTTTCCATAATGGTTCTATTTTTCTTTCGGCAATTCCATTTTGATGGGGCGTGTACGGAGCTGTTAACCTTCTTGTAATGCCATTTAGTTTTAACAATGAATTGAACTTCAAATATCGGTATTCAGTACCGTTCTCGCTTTGTAAGCAATTCATTTTGTTTCCTGTGAAGTTATCCACTTCTGCTTTGTAGTCCATGAACTTTTATAATACTTCATTTTTATTTTTAATGAAATATACTCGACAATATCTACTGTAGTCGTCGATGAAACTGACAATGTATCTATTCACATGTAGTGAGGATTGTTTGAATGGACCACAGACACTCACTGTGTATGATCTCTATGCGTTGAGCCGTACGTGAAGTAGTCACTGGGTTTATTGGTACTCTGCTTAGTTTGCCTTGTATGCATATTTCTCATTCTCCTAAAGAACTATTCTTGTTAAAGTTTAGTCCAATCTGGCTTTCGTTCGTTAGTGCGGGCTTCAAGTCCCTTTCGTTCATGTGTCCCAATTTACAGTGCCATTATTTAATATTATCCGACTCAGAGTTTGTACGATCATTATCACTACATTATGCAGCATTGGCTTTGTGTCTGTTAACATCATTGTTTTTGGTTTCTAAATAGTACAGGCCATCATATTTTCTTATTGCTTGCATTTGTACTCCTCGCTTGTGATCTTTAATGATTGCTTTCTTTTTATTAAATAGGATAGTGAGACCTTGGTCAGTCATCTTTCCAACTGATAAAAGATTAGCACACAAACATGGATCATACAGTGCATTTGTTATGCTAATTTTTCCTTCCTTAATTTCTATTTCAGCAGGGCCAGTGCCTTTTATTTCAGCAGTTTTGTCCTTTGACGCAAGTTTAAGTGTTTTCGAAATTTGTTTTATCTCGGTGAAGGGCTTGTCCGAATATGTCATGTGAGACGTACATCCATTGTCCAGTATCCAGCTTTTTTCGAAATTTTTATTTGCTTAATAGCAACTGAAGAGGTTTGTATAATTTTTGCCAATTTTGCTAAAGTTGCTTTAAGGCTTTTCTGCTTTCTTGCCAGTTTTTTTGTTCTTTGACCAGCATTTTGACGTATCGTGGCCTTTCTTCTTGCAAATCTTGCAGAAGGTGTAAAAACAATCTTCATTATTGTGTGTCGCACTGGTACTTTGTGTATCACGACGATGGGCATCACTCTCTTCAATTATTTTGATCTTTAGCTTTTCAGGATCTGGTAGGGAGTATTGAGACTCAGTTGCAGTTCTGAACGTATCAAATTCTTTCGTACGTATAAGATTATTGACAGCAAATCATTGTTAATGTCAATATCCATGTATTTTAGTTTATCAACGGTATCCATGAATTTCATTAAGTGTGCACGGACATCTTTGCCTTCCTCAAGTTTAAATGATAAATGACATGAATGTGATTTGGCCAGTTCATCTTCGTCGACCTCGTCTTGTGAAGCATTTTCCTGAGGGTGATTGTTCACATGTTTCCACAGTTAATTTTTTACTAGGTACGCTTTGGCGTGTATGCACCATGTGTCGTAATTATCTTTTCCTAAGGCTTGAATTTTTATGCTTGACGTTTTCGTAATTTGAATTTTTGTTTGCGAATAAATAAACTTACATTTTTCGCTCTGCTACCATGTGAAGTTTTCTTCAGAAAAACTTTGTCGTGTTATTTGTCGTAGATATAACGCAAACAGACGAGAACAAATTAAAGATATTTTATTAATATTATTAGGAATATACATATATTGATAACGTTAAACAATCAACAAACAACGTTGCTTGGTAACCCGCAGGACCACAGAGTTCATTAAAGGCATAGAGGACCTATCCCTTCACAGACAATAATATTGTTGTCCAAGAAATATATAATATGTTTATATTTATATAAAATATAATAGTACTGCGTTGAAATACATTTTCAGGATGTAAAACCAGGGCTATCTGGCGTAAGAACAATATGACAATGGAAAGCCAGCCGAACACAAAACAAGTGATGAGGTTTTTAGGGTTCCGTACCCAAAGGGTAAAAACGGGACCCTATTACTGAGACTCCGCGGTCCGTCTGTCTGTCTGTCTGTCACCAGGCTGTATCTCATGAATCGTGATAGCTAGACAGTTGAAATTTTCACAGATGTATTTCTATTGCCGCTATAACAACAAATACAAAAAAACAGAATAAAATAAATATTTAAGTGGGGCTCCCATACAACAAACGTGTTTTTTTTTGCCGTTTTTTTTGCGATAATGGTACGGAACCCTCCGTGCGCGAGTCCAACTCGCACTTGGCCAGATATTTTTTAGAAAACTTTTACTAGGTATGTTTATATTTCGTATTACAGTTTGAGGCTAGATTACCTGCAGTGCCTCATAGCAGAGATGCCTCAACTGCCTCTTCATGCAAGTTAAGCTTAATTGTTGGTTCAGTGTAAGAAGCTCTAGATGATTAAATTATGTTCTCACTTTTCATTCCCAGGTTGGACTAAAATGTTGGGGTTTTTAACAGTAGCCAAAAAATCAATTTACCTGTTATACTATAATGTGTCTGTCTATAATATCTGTTCCTTCAGAAAGAGAGAGTGATGCTATTATACATAGTATCCTGCATATCTTTTTACCTCTAATAGTAATTTGTTGCATTTTTATATTCACAGCTCCTCATAGGCGTCGTTCGCTAACGGTACGAGGCCATCTAATCCAATGCTCATTTCACAACCACCTTCACTTCACACCTTTTGTCGCTATTGAAGAGAGGCGCTTGGAAAATCATCAACTCCTTATTGGCAACCAGTAGACGATGTTGGATATGTATAAGGAAATAAGCAAGTCATGGTCAAGAGAGGCCTGAGCACTGCAGAATTTATGTACATATCTGTGTATTAGAGGAAGTTGAATGCCTGGATCATGATTTTAATATAAATATAGATATTATGCCTTATTACAAAAAGCGGTTTTACTAAAAACCCAGGTTAAACCTGTATAATGTACGGCGAAAACAATGTTAAAAACAGGGTTTTGGTTAAACCACTTTTTGTAATAAGATACATTAAGTTTAGTTTATGAGAGATGTTAAGAAATTTTTATACAAATTAAAGTGCAAGTACTGGAAAATTATCACTACTATGGTAAAAGTTACTTAAATTATACTAACTTAAAAAGTGATAAAAGATTCTAAAAAAAAACTTGAGATTAGAAACAAAAAGGGTCTATATCTCTACATAGTAAAAACCAAAGTCGCTTCCCGCTGTCTGTCTGTCCCTATGTATGCTTAGATCTTTAAAATTACGCAACGGACTTTGATGCAGTTTTCTTTAATAGATATAATGATTCAAGCGGAAGGTTTATAAGTATAATATAGTAGATAAACACTGATAATTTTCGACTTTCACGCAGGCGAAGCCGCTCACAGAAGCTATTTATAGAATAAAATTCTATTACTTGAAAATAATTCAATAAATAAATCTAAGTTTTATCATTTTGAGTTTTTTTATTAGTCAATATGTATATTATTTCTAATTATTTTCCATAATAAACATATTAGTCCGTTTTGCAGTCTTAGTGCACAAGTTTGCTTGTACAAACAAGAATTTGGTCAATTAAGATTCAGCAGGTAGCCGGAAGGCAGGTTGTGAAGGTTGCGCGGTTCCGCTGGATGCGAAATGCACGCGACCGATCAATGTAGCGACGCTTGGTGGAGGCCTATGACCAGCAGTGGACGTCATTCGGCGTATATGATGATGATGAAGCCGGACCAATAAACATGATTCACATCACAACAAATATTATTTAATGTCCTCTTATATTTTTATCACACCAATATTATAAAGGCAAAATTTGTGAGCGGTTCGTCTAGAGGGAGAGCAGCAGCAGACCTTGATAGACAGAGGCTGCCCACAAGGAAGGGTTTATAGCGGCATCAACGCCGCCACCTACGAACTAATGACAGGAGGTCACACAAATTCTGCATCGCGCAAGCAACGTTTTCAGCACGAGATTTAAACACATAAAACAGTCCAACAATAACCGTTGGGCAGTTGCCCTGACCAGACATAACACCCGTCTGGTCGGTGGATCCTCTCTTTTCAATGGAGGTTTGTGGGACTTTACACCCTGTTCCGTATGCCTCCAAAGGTGCTTTCCCCTTTCTATTGCATCTGGTAATTAATGACCTCTTCACCAGACTCAATACCGAAGAAGTGGGACCTATCCCCCAACATTATAGAATGGCTGTACAGCGCGTTGATTCGACCCTTGATGACCTATGGGGCCGTGGTTTGGTGACCTTGCACTGAACAAGCTACAATGAATGCAGAGACTGACCTGCATAGCGACAACGGGCTGCATGAGTACTACCCCGACTGCAGAGCTCGAGGCCATGCTTCGACTGAGAGGACTTTCGCAGAGGGGTGCTCTGCATCTGTTTATACAGCAGGCAGCGACGATGGCAGCTGTACGTCCAAAGACACTGGATCTCTGGGGTAACAGAGAGGCACAATACACCGCTCTGCTCAAGGGTCTCAACTGTTGCTGCTAACTAGTATTATATTATCTGTGGTACTAGTTAAGTGCCTGCTTGGTCACTAATCTTAGCTTATTAGAGATCTACTATCCAAAAAATTAATATTCATGAATTTATGGTCCTCAATAGTGAGATACTGGCTGGAAAGTGTCAAT
This sequence comes from Anorthoa munda, assembly GCA_945859665.1. Classification (NCBI taxonomy): domain Eukaryota; kingdom Metazoa; phylum Arthropoda; class Insecta; order Lepidoptera; family Noctuidae; genus Anorthoa; species Anorthoa munda. Next base: position 6,754,552 of record OX243917.1, on the reverse strand, counting down.
CTATATTGGAGGCGTGACGATTGTGTTCTTTTCGAATCGTAATCATAATAGGTAAAAAATTATTGTTTTTGAAGTGAAACATCTTTATCGACGTATGGGAGAAATTTTGTACGTATCGTCACGTTTTTCGGTTACGCGCCATGTTGCTTTTTTTTATCAAAGTTTAGTAAAAAGAATTATTCAAACTTAAAAAAAAAAAAAAATTTTTATAAATTTTTATTTTTTTATTTATATATATATATTTATATTTTTATTACGACATTAGTAATAATGATGCTATCATTATTGATGAAATACAACAATAGCAATGATATTATAATAAGAACAATGATAAAATAAATTACTCATTAATTGTATGCATGTCTATAATAATAAAATAGCTTTAATTTTATACGGAAAAAATTGTTTTTCTTAAGCCTTATCTACCCCATTTTCGTGAAGTTGCAAATAGTAGAAAAATGATATGTCGTAAACTTTTCACTTCTTACCTGTGTACTCTGGTACACACACACATTTTTTTACCTATTATGTATATTATCTTTGTAGTAGTATTTATCTTCATAATATGAATTAATTAATTACTAACCTATGCAAGGAGGCCGGTTGGTTAGCACTTGTCTCTACAAATCACAATAGTCGCTACGCTACACCACCGGGCACCTTTGAACTGGCCTACATTGTTTTTTTTTGCCAGCCACTAAAATTTAAATAATAATAGAATTTTCGTACAGTTTTAATGTTTAAGTAATTAAACCGAGTGTATAAACAGGTAATTTCCAATTATAATGAACTCACAATTTTGATTCTACAGTCTGATACTTTTAACTTTGTCGTCATATGTTCGGGAGTGCTTTAGTTGGGCAGAGGTGTGGTGATGTAAACAGTTTTAATGGAATAAATATACTTACGTCCATACTGCTGTCTTACTAGTGTTCAGACACCTCTTCCAATACAGAAGAGCATTAAAGAAATATGAAATAAAAATTTCAAATTAAGACATTCAAAGCTTGCTAACAGCGGACTATATATTTTCTCGGTAAACTTCGACTCTTTGATCCAGATTGAGGTTAATCCAAGTTCACCATGGACCTATCCGATCCGGCTCAGGCGTTTGAGGCTGAAATGCTGTCGCGGCAGAAGCCAATGAATGACGTGATAGACCGTGGAGACTCCGCCGTGCAGCAGTACTACAATGGCGCCACGTTCTTTGTGACGGGAGGTTCCGGCTTCCTTGGCAAGCAGCTCATTGAGAAACTGTTCAGGTAAGAGAACCTGGGTGTTTATGGTACCTCTATTATTTATTATTAATCGCGCTATTGAAAGTTCTACTTATCCTTCGCGTTGGAAACTTTCTCGTGTGACTCCCATACACAAGGATGGCTCAAGGTCGGACGTCACAAACTACAGGCCTATAGCTGTACTGTCAGCCTTTGGCAAGTTGTTCGAGTCTATCTTGAATCGGCACATAACTAGACCGCTACTGAGCGAGTGTCAGCATGGCTTCAGAGCCGGTAGGTCAACTGCAACCAACCTGGTTAATTTTGTAGATTACGCTGAGTCGGAGATGGACGGCAGGAAGCAAGTAGATGCAGTTTACTACGATTTCAAAAAGGCTTTTGACCGCGTTCATAATGATGAGCAATTGCATAAGTTTTCAGCCATAGGATTAACGTCTAAAGTCTTAAAATTATTCTGTAGTTATTTCCGTAATCGTAGACAGTACGTTCAACTTGCCGGGTATCGGTCAGAAACTTATGTAACTCAGTCTGGGGTGACTCAAGGAAGCACTTTTGGTCCAACCCAATTCCTGGTCATGGTTAATGACTTGCCGGAGGTCATTTAGACGGCGAGGTGTCTGATGTTTGCTGACGATCTGAAGATTTACTTAGGCATAGGGACTGCGGCTGATTGTGATGCGCTCCAACTGGACATCGACAATGTGGTAGCCTGGAGCAACCGCAACCGATTAGAATTTAACACAGCTATGTGTAAAACTATTACTTTCTCTCGTGGTCGCTCGCCGCACGTTTATACGTACCGAGTGTCGTACACCCCCATGGAGCGCGTCACAATAATCCGCGATCTCGGTGTAATCTCGGGCTGACCTTTAATGATCACATAACCGGCCTGTGTAAATCCCTCGGGTTCGATTTACCAACAAATATGCCATTGTTGCTCTGTACTTCGCATTTGTTCGCAGCAAACTTGAGTTTAATTCGATTGTATGGGATCCACACGAGACAAAGTACAATCTCCTATTGGAACGGGTACAGCGTAAGTTCGGTCGGTACCTATACAAAAAAATGTATGGGTATTATCCATACTTATATCCCTTTCTGTTCGTCTCAGGAATGGTGGGTATTGACACCCTCGAGCTAAGATGTAAATGTGCGCTTCTTTTGCATTACTTTCTTTTACTGAACGGCCAAATTGATAAACCTACGGCCTTGTCGCGGTTTGGACTATCCGCGCGGGCTCAGTATACACGACTGCGCTCGCGCCCTCTACTCGCGGCTCCCAGAGTCCGGACTCGTATTGCGCAACATGCGGCCACCAATCAGGCGGTATCATTGCTCAATACCCTGACTGCTCAGCATCCGGAGGTCTACATTTTCAACTCAAATGTGCGTATATTTCTAAAGGCGTGTAAAAAGTGTTTTACTACCTAGATCTGTTGTTTGTTTCTTATTATTAAATTATTATTATCTTGGAATTAAAATTATTGTTAATGTTATTTGAAAATTTGTTTTGTTGATTATTATGTTGTTATTATTTGATTATTTGTTTTGTTGATAATTATGTTTTATGTTATAATATAAATGTTTTATAATTCTAAATGATGCATTATTATGTAATGGAGAAATTGTTGACTCTCTGCACGTGTTGGGTCAAACTGTAAGTGCAGAGAATAATTGTGATAAATAAATAAAATAAATAAATAACCACACCCCTAAGGATCGCTCCAACGACCGGTCCATGCTTCTCACAGTTAGTGGATTCACGCAACCTTCTCCAAGTCACCAGGCCATCTTAGACTATAGATATGTGCCATTCGATGTCAGTGATGGCGATCATTGAAATAGTAAAATATAAGAGAGTGATCACGTGACATTTCGATAGCGTTTGTCATTCCCATACATTTTTGTCGTTTATTCAATCGCTATCACCACGCTATCGTTGATAGCATGTCTCTTGCCTGGGACCTTTTATTGAGGCGTGTACCCACGCTCTGGCTTCCTATACCCGAGGCCTTAGACAAGTGACATTCTATCATTGAAAGCGTGGCCATAGCGATTGGAAAAATTTCAAGGGAATATCAAACGCTATCGATATTTCACGTGATCAATCACTTACATTTTAGCATTTCGACCATCGCCATCGCCGACGCCGAATGCCTCTTGTCTAGGGCCTCTGTTCGAACTTGTCGACCCCATTGGATGTATATTTTTTCTATCAGTAATATGCATTGCCCAGCCAACTATGTATTACCTATTTAAAGTATGGCAATTCTTCAGTACTTAAAGTTTTAATTCTGCAATCACTAAACACTTAATAAGAAAATTAACAATTAAACCTACTGGCAGTAGAGCATAAAGGTTATGGTTATGTTTGATTATGTGGTGTTATGGATGTGTTGGAGGTTGAAAAAAAAAAAAGGTGGTTATGGTTGGTTATGCTTAAAAAAAATGCTCAAGTTGTATGGACCGTTCCATTAATCGTAATATTAATCAAATTTAAGTACATCCATTGTCTCAATTAAAAACATTTCTCATAGAATTGATAAAAATAATAGATAATAACAATAATAATAATCTAGACATGTCATTTACAAAAATTTTTTACTTAATTCAATATAATTAAATCTAATACATGTCAACAAAATTAATAAATACTCCAAAAATGTCAAAGCAAATTTCATAATTATTCATAATATATATAATAATCTAAAAAAATCAAAACCACAACAAATCAACCTGATCCGATATAACAACATAAACACATCCGATACATGATACTTAAAATAATCTAATACGACATGTAACCATTCATTTATTTATTTTTTATTATTGATAGGCTCGCGCTTGACCACTATCTCACCTGATGGTAAGCGATGATGTGGTCGACGATGTAGCACGCTTACCTAGAAGAAATCTATTCACTCTTGAATTAAAGACTCCCAGGTTGTAGCTATCAGGTAATACATACACTGGCAGGGAATTCCACTCTTTAGCTGTACGCATTATGAAAGTATACCCAAAACGTTTGGTGCGTATGGGTGGGAAGGCCACCATGTACCGATGACGCATCGCCGTCTTGTAGTCCGATGATGGAACGGGCTAGGAGGAATTAGTTCATGCAATTCTATCGCACACTCCTCGAAATGTAACCGATAAAAAACCGACAGACTGGCAACTTGGCGCCGATGTTCAAGGCTCTGGAGCCTAAACTCAATCAGTATCTCATTGCCGATGAGTCTCTTGGCCCGTTTTTCGATCGACTCCAGTGCATCCAGCTGGCACTTGGCAGATCCGTCCAGAGATGAGAGCAGTACTCCATGCATGACCTAACTTGCGCTTGGTACAAGTTGAGCAACTGTTTTGGCAGTAAGTGACGTACCGTCTCACCTTTGCAAAGATTTCAATAAATAATCTAAAATGTCAAACAAATTAATTTAATAACCCAATAAATCTCATAAAAAAATAACAATAATAATCTTAAAATGTCATAACAAAATTAATTTAAAACTAATACATGTCGTAAAAATGTCAATAAATATATAATCTGAAAATCTCAAAACCACAGTAATTAAAACTTATTCGATACTTGTACTTAACATCAATAAATAGTCCAAAAATGTCACAACCAGAATTAATTAATATAATAACCACACATGTCATAACCATTTACATAAATAATATAAAAATGTCAAAAAAAATTATTAAATAATCTAATACTGTCATAAAAAAGGTAATCAATAGGTAATCTAAAACTAAGAAACAAAGTAATTAAATAATCTAATAAAATGTCAATAAATAATCTAAATATGTAAGCCAAATTCATTTAAATAATTCATATAAAAAATAATATCATAAAAAATACATGTCCTAAAAAAATCAATTACAATTTCAATAGATAAACTAATGTCAAAAAAAAATAATTTAATAATATAATAGGTATAAATCATAAAAAAAAACATTATATAATCTAAAAATGTCCTAACCAAAATAATTCAGATAGTCAAAAAAAAAATAGATAAACAAATCAATTCACGCAATCTACTCAGTACCTATGTAAGATGAGATAAGATCATTAACGGAATAAAAACATTTTTCCAATAGAAACTCCCTAAGCCTGTAAGCCTACGCAAAAATCGAGGGCTTTTCAAAACTAGAAGCAACTTCCATAATTTAAATACACGCAGTAAGCACGAAATTGTAATACCCAAAATCAGATTAACGAAAACTAGCAAGTCTTTTCTTATAAACAGTATACGCTTCTATAACAAGTTGCCAAAGTCAGAAGTTCAAAAACTTCATCAAACGTGTCCTTATTAAAAAAGCATATTATAAAATCAAGGACTACGTTGAAGATAAAAATTTTAGCTCCTTCTGCGCATGCGGCTTCCCTGGTAACTCATAAACATCATCATCATCATCATCATCATCTCATTTGTTTCTATTTATTTAGGTTTATTTTTAGTTTCTAACGTTTTATTGTCGGACCTACGTTGTCCTCCCATATTTAAGTAATGCTGTAACATGGAAATATTGTAAAAACAAACCATATTTTTAAAAGAGTAACCATGGAGTTTCTTGCTGGTTCTTCTCCATAGGAAACGACCAACCCGAACCGTGCGCCTTTTGTCGACGTTTTATAAGTGCCCATGTAGGCCTACGTAAAATAAAATAAAAATTGATTGATTTTGATTTTGCCTCTTTTTAAACAAGGTGGTTATGTATAATAGACATCTTAGATCCTTATTTTTGTTTTCAGTATTAGTTTCGTGTGGTTTCCCTATGGTGTCTTTCTTCCTTCGTTTCATATTCTCTTAGTGCTTTGCCAGGCTGGTCAAAACGGTTAATATATAAAGGCTTGGTACCGTAAGAATGGATAGTTTTTGAAACATTCCCAGCTACCGAACTGTATAAAAGTGCAAATTGACACTATTCTTAGTCATAACATTATGAAATATAATAATAAGTTAGAGTTAAATTGCTTATTAGTCTATTAAGGCTAGATTGTAATTTATTATTAAGAACCTTAGTTTTTATTAATATAAATAAAAATAATAAAAAATACTGAGATGTGTAACTAAACGATTTTTTTTATCAATTTTTCATAGATTTTTGAGGGAGTCAGTAAAACTGAAATAGGACGATATTTTTTTGTATCCATCTGTGAACCATTTTTATTTTTTATTTATTATATACTTTATTGTACACCACAAAAAATATACAGGACAAATGTTCAAATATAAAAGTATACAATGGGTGGTCTTATCGCACTAGGCAATCTCTTACAGACAACCTTTAGATGGACTGAAAGGGAATAACTTTCGCTATCTTTAATTGTTCAGGAAAAATACCAGCATCAAAACATCTATTGAGAGAAATTGACAACGGTAACGCAAGAATTTTGATGGTGTTTTACAACACTTATTGACAAGTCATCATATCCACTATAAGTTTTATTTGCCTTTGAACCTAAAATTTTTACAATTTCAGCCGTATTCACGGAAGTCAAACACATTTCACTATTCACCCTATCGGAAGATTTTTTTAAATAGAAAGGTGAATTATTTTCATCCGTAATATCCAAATTATGGTATAATTATTAAAATTTTCAGCGAATACATTTGCAACTTCCCTAGGGTCATCAATAATTTTATCATCCATTTTCTAGGATAAATGTTTTTATTTTTTTGTTTATCTTTGTTTCTATGGCGATTTACTATTTGCCAGATTTCCTTGCTTTTATTTTTCGCTGCCTTTTTGCTTCCTTCACAACTTTCCTAAATAACCTAATGTAGTTTTTTTATAAGTTTGTATGGTATAAGACAACTTCCACTATTTACACACAACAATCTCTTCATTTTACTCGACACCTTTACACCTTTTGTGGTCCATTTTATACCAGTACTGTTATTTTTTAATAGCATGTGTTTTTTTTTTGCTTTCTGAAGCAACACTGAAATGCACCATGAAATTTCTTTAAAAAGGAGTTCATTCCCATAGAAGGCCAGTCAATACCCAACAGTTTTTTACTAAACGTCTCGTGGTTATTTTTTGTGAGCATTCGTTTTTCAATAATAATCTTTTGGCTATTGTTTCCTTTTTTTCCATAACCATATGAAGCTTTAGTCACTGGCTACATTAAAATTGGAAAAGAAAAAAATGGCGGATTTGGGCGCCATTAAGTGAGGGAAAATTTGTTTTTGTTCTACCAAGCCCGTCGTGAGGGATATCAAAATAAAGGGTTTTAAGAGGTGATTTTAAAAATATATAACACTTACATGATCAAATGTACCTAATTCTAAAAAATAAATACTAATAGTTGTAAATAAAAAAAGTTAATCAAAAACAAATCAAAAAACCCGACTGCTTGAAAAGCGAACTAAAAATTATTTTTTTATTTATGGACAACAAACAGCAGTGTAATAATAACTAAACATAGGTTAGAACACAACGTTATCCACATATTGATAAACAGATCTACTAGTTGCAAAAGAGAACGATATAAAAATAAACAGAGTAAAAGTGAACATTACTTAATTGTTAGGGTTCCAATCACTTTAAATAGTAACAATTTCTTTTCTAAATATAGCCTTGCTGAGAAACATAATATCAGCTGAAACAAACTACCCATTGTAGGTGTCAACTAATCGATACAGCGGTGAGCGTACGCCTGAGTTGGTTGTACAAAAAGGAGTTGCAAACAAGTGTCTTGAGCGAACCTCTCGACCATGTACGGTACGAGGGATCAGGTAGTACAAATTGTTCACTAGATCAGTACAGTCGACTTTTTTACGACATATACTAAATAGGGTCATCATCTCAAGAAAGGGTGCGTCTGGATTTTAGAGTAATAAGGTCATATTTTTGTAGAAGTAATTGATAAGACATTTTCTTTTTAAAGCATCTATAGTGCACTGCTCGAAGGCATTTGCGTTGGACCAATTCAATAATTTCTATATACTTTTTATAATAAGGGTTCCAAATATGTGCTGCGTATTCCAATTGCGGTCGTATTATTGTTTTATATAGGTATAAGTAGGTAGAGGGACGGTGAAATTCTCTTGATGCTCTCATTACAAAACCAAACATTTTAAATGCCTTATTGACTATATTATCTATATGGGCATCATGGTGAAGCTTTGAGTATAACTGTACGCCTAGATCACGAAGAGAATTAACTTTGTTCAGTGGAGTGTTTCCGAAAGAATAATTGAATTTCGTCACATTTTTCTTCTTTGTTAACATAATGCTATGGCATTTCGATATACTTAGGAATAGTTTATTAGAACAGTAGTCCAGAAAGCGGTCGAGGTCCTTCTGAAATTCTAAACAGTCGGATAGATCGCCGATATTTTTATAAATTTTCAAATCTTCTGCATACAGGAGGAACTTGGAATTTTTAAAACAATCTTTTACGTCATTAAAAAATAAAATGAACAAGAGGGGACATAAAATTGAGCCTTGAGGAACTCCGGAAGTGACTTTAACCATGCGAGACTCACAACTATTGATAACAACTTTCTGGGTTCTATTGGTGACATTTGATACAAACCAACGCAATAAAATGTCTCTAATACCATTGAATGCAATTGGTTTGTTGAACCAACTTTTTTTTTGTAATAAATGGAAAGATCATATACAAGTTTTCGTACAAAACTATTTTCAGTTTTTTTTTTTTCATTGTAATTACAAAGTAAAATCCAATCGAAAATATTTTTTTGAATCCAGTACCGAAAACACCCCGAAAGTTTTCCGAACAAAGCCGAGCCCGTGTGACGTCACAACGTTCATTTCTACTCATTGTGGCACATAGCTTATACAGTGTTTTGACTTAAAACCAATTACATCTTGTTATTATTGTCAATATATTGATGAATATCGAATACATTGATCATAAATATCGAACCTTAAAAGTTATCGTGCTTGCTTCGCATCATTATGTACGAATATTACAAATAACTCCCCATTATTATGTGATTCGCGCAATACCCAACCTAGCAAACTGTACTAAAGTTTTGAGAAATGTTCTATGTCTAACTAGATTCCAATTAGAATATGTTAATTATGTTGTTATCTTGTTCTAATTTAGTATTAGATTCCGATTAATTACTTAATTTGATCATTAAAGATTGAGAAAAGTAAATTTTTAAGGGAACTTTCGAGCAAAGTTGACATTTTTGTATAATTACGTAACTTGAAAACATGATTTTTTGTTTATGGAGATATATTCATTATTTTAATTTTAAATGACGGATATAGGCGTAAAACTAATATTTCTGTTTGAATTGTGAAAATCGGTCGACGCATTTAAGAGATATTTGAAAATGTACCGAATTAATATTTTCACGTTTTTGTTCTACAAAGTTTTTTAGTGTTTGTAATTATATTATATAGATATTTGTGTTTAATATTATAAAGGGATATGCAAATAATTAAAAATACCGAAAATTTTAAGGATGTTATGCAAAAAATAAATAAAAATAAAGGCTCCACAGATTTCGGGTTGTATAATATTTAGTGGTACCTATGAAGTTTTTTGATATCTAAAGTCGAAGTTGCGCGCCAATCGTGTTTGTTAGCTTTTTATTTTACACGAATATCACCTACCCATATGTAACAACAATTACATTATGACAAATATGTTTCTAAATGTAATGTGTACAATGGACAACAATGACAAACACCGGTCGCGGTCCACCATCACGTAATATTCATTACGACTACTTTACTTATGCTCAATTTTTCCAAACCGTCCATCAGATGGATATCTTTTCGAAATTTGCCTCTATGAATCCTTTATCACACATGTCTAAATAAAATTTGCTGTTATAAATAATATTTTTGCACTAATTTTCGGATATTTTTAGTCAATTTACGTGACACTGTACTAGGGTGAAATTCCTTGAACGTTATGACGTCACCAACATGGCGACCAATCATGGCCCGTTCGTAGACAGGTGGTTCTTTTTAAAATTTTATCGATTTTCAATTGCTTATAATAAATTGAAAAAAAATATTTAAGAGATTTTTGCAACGACAATATTATTTATGATATGTAAAGTTTCAAAATAAATTTTAAAAATCGTATTTTTTTTTAAATTCAACAACCCAATTTTGTCTAGAAGTAGTCTGTGATCGACTTTATTAAAGGCCTTTTGGAAGTCAGTATAGACCACATCAATTTGCTGTGCAGTCGGAAGATATATCTGGTTTTGGTCAGCCAGCTCGCGAATATGTATCCTCCGACTGCTGATAATATTTGTAACTGAGACAAGATGAAGTTCAAATTATGGCCACTCTCGCCCACGCAAATTATTAGTTTGTCATCCGTCAGTTGGCTACTATATCGTTGCATGGTGCATTTGGCTTCGTTTCAGCGACGACTCTGTTTGTTTCGTACTGAGTATTCATTCTTGCACGTAAGATCGCTGCTGCTAGCCCGATGCAACGCTGAGATCCAAAAATGAACACCTTCCTCTCCAGTATGGTATTTTGCTCAATTTTGGCAGTGCAAGTCCTAACACTGGGGAAGCTCATAATATCCCACTTTGGTTCCTGGATTGAGATTTCACAAGTATTGTTACTACGGTGACTACGTTGCACCAATAGCCCAACACGTTCAGTAAGGGAAGCGATCTCTTCGCGATCTGTAGTTCTCTCAGTAAACTCATCAGATGTTTCAACGTCGGTACGTATGTGGGAGTCAAATAACTGTAAACCCATTTTGAACCGGGAAAGAAGTTTCAAAGTCTCACATTCTAATTTTGCCTGTGTATTTAGTACTTGTTTCGGAGGCGGCGGGGTTTTTAAAATTTGTATTTTTCATATAGTAATATTTGATGTATCGTCGGTTTTGGCATAGTTTTAATTACTAATACACATCTTACATCTCCATTATTTTTTCGCTTCTGTATCCTTAAGTCGATATGTAGGTTCTATGTATATAACGCAGTCAAATTCTAATCTGTTATCACAGGCAGAACACAAAGTAATACTTTTTATGTCTACTTTTTTTTGCAAGTATGGCAAGTAACTAATGGTGCCAACTTGCGACCACTACTGCTGTTACTTGTTGTGGTGGTATTAGATCACATTGTGTTTTAGTTATCTAGAAACGGTTTTAGGTATCTCTAATATGAATTTTTAGAATGCCCGAAAAGTGAATATTTTCGGAGTGAGATTTGAACTCTTGACTTCTTGTGCGACGCAAGTTAATTGGCAAAAGTAGATGGATGCCTTAACCACTCGGCCAACTGTGTATCGCAGACTGATCGAATTTTTGAGTAGTTGTGGCAAAGATCAAAACACTTTGCGACAGTTTAAAGTTCAAAATTACTTTTTTCTTGGTGACGGTTGAAGTTTAAATTTTTTGTATGAATCAATGTTTTCACTCCGTCTTTGTTGTTTTTTTTTATTTGTTTTTTTTAGTACACTTATTATTAAATATTTGGATCACTTTATATCTAATGGATATTAATTTTATTATGTATTGCGGATTATCACTTGTTATTATCTTGTTGTTATTGCTTTATGTTACGGTTTGTGCATTAAACTCGGAGATAACACTGTCACTAAGTTATTGGTTTATTTTGTATCAGTTCACTTATTTATATTTACAATTGTGCACTAACAGTATATTTAAAAATATTTTAAACACACTGCGATTTTTTTACGTTAAGCTGCACCATCTAGCGAGCCCTCATCTAGCGTAAGCTATCATGCGCACTTTACCACATTGCAGTTCTTCTTTGTCGCTGCGATGACGTAAAACACAATTCATTTAAATTCAAGGCTTCTACAAATAATTATTGTGTTAAATCTGTTATTTCACTCAATTGTAATGTCCTCATAAATAGTCAACTTCATTACTGTAGTGCAATCCATTTTGTCAATTCAACAGTATCCATTGCGTGTAAGATCATAGAGGGCAAGAGTTTAACCATCAACCGGTCACAAATCCAGACTCAGGGCTGCTACTGACAAATTCCATAAAACACCTTGCTTGACCCAGGAATCGAATCTAGGACCTCATTAGCTTAGTCGAAACGATCGCGACCTTAAATATATATAAAACAGAACAACTCCATTTTTTTAAGTTTTGTGTCCCGTTCTACATAATGGTAGGCAGAAACTATAGAATGCCACCTGTAACGATCATTACATTCAAACTGAATTTTTCATAATACCGCAGGTCGTGTGATGTTAAGAAAATGTTCATACTGCTGAGACCAAAGAAGGGCAAATCGATGTAGGAGAGACTCGACTACATGCTGAAAGATCCGGTAAGCTCCTCGACTAAATACGTTTTCAAATAAAAATAGACTTTTGGCGACATATATGACATCACATACGAACTATCCTGCATCGCAGAGTTTTCAGCGCGATTTGAACATATACCTACAACAGTCCGACAACTATCGTTGGGCAGTTGCCCGGACCAAATAACCCGTCTGGTTGGAGGATCTTCCTTTTTCAATGGAGGTTGTGGTACTTTACAACCTACTCCTTATACTTCCAAACTGGTGATACCGACTTGATCATCACTTCCTCATGCTCCCGATCAGCGAGTCAGACAGCCAGCCCATGGCTTCTACGAGCGTATGCCGACTACCAGCACACAGTGGGTTCGCATGTCATGAGATCATCACCCTCAGCCTCTTTCATCAGCGACCTTGGCACAATACACTGTACTTTCGGCCGGTATACAAGACACATCACATGTCTGATCGGAGCATTCTGCCTTTTCAAAGGAGGTTTGCGGAACGTTTCACCCTGTTAAACCCTCTAAAATCTAGTTGTTACACAAAACACTTTTGAATCTACATAATATCGATGATCATAATACGAGGCTCTTAGCCTCATATCCACGCTGGAAGTTACTGACCGACGCTGCCGTCATTGGGATTTAGAACCAATCGGTCTTTTCCGTTAGGTTTAGGATTCTGTACTTCCGAATGAAAAAAGCGAAACCCTTATTAGATGTATCATGTTTCCATCTATCCGTTTGTCATCAATTAGCTCCAAATCTCTTTGACAGGTGACGGACTCACCACATTCCACCAACGAAAGCTTCGCGGTAGCGATTGGAGAAATGTTAAAAATTCACCAGTTTGCGCCGTCTATGCCTGTCTTTCGCATCGTGGAAATCATTGAGCAGTTTGTTGTTCTACGATGCCGGGATTTGGCACGACAGGCCTGCCCAGTTCCACTTCAGTTTCTCGGCCATATACAAAACATCAGTGACTTTGGTCTTTGCCCTAATGACGCTGCTCTTTATGCGGTCGCTTATTTTTAAGCCAAGCATGCTTCTTTCTTAAGCTCTTTGACATGACCTTAATTTTAATTTCTTTGCATCTTTTAGAGCCAAACTTTGACTAAAATAATTTCTGTTTGATGTCGTTTGAGAAATTTCCTTTAAATATTTCTTTAAGTGATCAGTATTTTTCCATTCAATGGTTATCCATCGTTTGATTTCTTTTACAGTCCTATCGGTGAAACATATAATGTTGTCCCAAATACATATATTTTTGGAACATAATATATGTTTTATTATATAGTTGTCTACGCATTATATTACCGCACGAGGCAGTGCCAGGTCTATGCTCATATCAAGAGTAAACGAGAGTAACTTAACATTTGGTATCGACCCCTATACTGGCTGCTAGGTCGAAACAGTAAGTTGTCTACTGATAATAAACTGTTTATCTATAAAACTGTCCTTAAGCCTGTCTGGATGTAAGGCATACAATTGTGGGGTAGTGCCAGTGATTCAAACATCTCGATGCTTCAAAGTCTGCAGAATGTCATACTGAGACCGTTTAGCGACGCTCACTGGTTTACACAAACAATGAAATACACCAACAGTTACAAATGACCACAGTTAAAGAAGCAATTCCATCAACTGCGGTGAAATACAAGCAGCGACTGTCTCTGCATCTAAATGAACTAGCACTCCAATCAATGTGCTAAAATTAGTCCATCCGCAATCCTCAAAAGGCATATTGTCATAATGAAGCTGCACAACAGACGGTAGCTATGTTATACTGAAGAGTAGCTGTCCTCCCTGGAGGAAGCACTCTACAAGATATTGACCCGTGAATACATCTGATTATAGTCTATGAAGACTGATGGCAGATAAAAAACTACGTATTAGACGTGTTGGTTATCAACAATTAGTGGTATTTCTTCTCCGTTGGTCCTCCTTTCGGTATTTAACCGATTTCAAAAAAACCGGCCAGGTGCGAGTCGGACTCGCGCACGGAGGGTTCCGTAACATTATCGCAAAATACGGCAAAAAAATCACATTTGTTGTATGGGAGCCCCACTTAAATATTAATTTTATTCTGTTTTTAGTATTTGTTGTTATAGCGGCAACCGAAATACATCACCTGTGAAACAACTTCAACTGTCTAGCTATCACGGTTCATGAGATACAGCCTGGTGACAGACGGACAGACAGACAGACAGACAGATGGATCACGGAGTCTTAGTAATAGGGTCCCGTCTTTACCCTTTGGGTACGGACCCCTAAAAAGGAGGCGGTTCTCAATTCGGCGGAATCTATTATTATTTTTTATATTTGTTGCCCGATTACTCAAAGACGCCTGGACCGATTTAAAAAATTCTTCTTTTGTTTTAAAGGGTATACTTCCTAGTTGGTCCCATAGTCATCAGGTCAGGATCTGATGATAAAATCCTAGAGAAATCGAGGGAACTATTTAAATATTATAGGCACACATATAGCGATTTTGGTATTTTCATCAACAATGCAATCATTTGCTCTCAGAAAATATCAATTGGTGAAGTGGAACTGATGAAGAAGACCACAGATGGCCACTGGAACTCCTAAATGCTAAGTATGTCACGGGTATAAGATATCTCGTATAGTTAACCGACTATGATGAAGCAAACACTTACTACTAATAAATGGTACTGATGCAAATGGCACCATCGAACTGATCTGATGATGAAGCCGGAAGGTAGGCACTGGAACTCTGAAATAAAACAATGTATCCTAGTTGTGTTGAGATGTACTTTGGCTATAAATGATTACCATGTTAATTGGAGATACTTACCAAAACTAAAAAGAGAAAAATTAAAAACTTTTTAACAACTTTCTTTTCCGAAGTCGGTGTCAAAAAACGGAAAACAATAGGTACAAAATACAAACGGTACGGACGGAACGGATGTTATTATTTTTATAATTTAATAAAAGAAAAATATGTCAAAATGTTGAAATACGGAGTATCGTATCGTAAATACCGATATTAAAATTTGGGGTAGCAATTCGGTTTTGGAACAGATTCGACCTATTTTAACTTATTAACTATCTAATGAGTTTCACTTGTATTTCTAACGTAAATATAATGAACTTAAGTGTATTAAATGTTGACATTTTGAACTTAGGTACAATGACTATCGACATTTATAATTCAATATTTAAATCATTCGCCATTTCAATCAGACATTTTAAGCTTAGGTATAACATGTATTCGAAATATTTAAATATTTGATGTTTAGAACATTGACATTTTACCCGTAGGTATTTTAATTTACGACGTTCAAATTTGTATATGAAATTATTATGACGAATAAATTTAATGCCTTAAATATTTATGCAACTCCAAATTATGCCAATATAAATTAGACCAAATATCATCATCATCATCATCATATCAGCCGAAAGACGTCCACTGCTGGACATAGGCCTCCCCCAAGCGTCGCCACATTGACCGGTCCCGTGCGTCTCGCAAATATGACCAAATATGCTATATTATTATTATGCTAAACAAAGTTATCCGAAAACGTTATGCCAAACAATATTATGCCTAAAAATGTTATGCCAAGAGGGGGATTCTCTTTTGAAACAACCCCCAAAAGTCGATTTAGGGGGTGTTAAAGTATTTTGAAGAATCTTATTTCTTGGATTAATAAACTTGAAACTTGACTTATATACCAACCTAAATAAACAAAAAAGGTTTCATTAATAATCTTTTGAAACAACCCCCAAAAGACGATATAGGGGATGTTAAAGTGTTTTTGAAGAATCTTATTTCTTGAGTCAATAAACTTGAAATTTGATATAAATACCAAGTGTTGACGATGCTACGTCGATTGCTCAGTTACAGGAGCGAATAAATAAAAAGCGTGAACTATAATAACCTGGTGTAATTACAAAAATACAATATCCGAATTAAAATGTAGTGTCTTCGTCGTGGTAAGAATTTGAGTGCGCGATGCTCGGAGCGGGAGACGTGCCAGCGCCGCCCGCGCCTCCCGCGCGCCCTCTCATACCCCGCGCGCCTCCAACCAATCGCAGGCAGGCCATGCATAGACATGCTCCCCGGGTTGAAGTGGACTTCAAAGAGGAAGTGGACAGATGTTGTTGAAGCCGCGCCGAATCGTCCCTCTCTTCGTCTTCAGATCCGCGACCCTCGTGACGCCATCGCTGCCGGGGTACACCTGCACGACGCGTCCCAGCAACCAGCAGAGTGGCGGAAGCGCCTTGTCCTTCACAAGAACAAGCGATCCCAACGCTATGTCACCGTTGGTAGAAGCAGGCCATCTCGTTTTCTGCTGTAGATTTGAAATGTATTCGAGATTAAACCTTTTCCAAAAGTGTTGCTTGATGCATTCCACACGCTGGTAGCGCTCCAAACGATTGATGTTGGCGTCGGTGATCTGTGGATTTGGAACCGACATTAGTGAGCGTCCAATAAGGAAATGAGAAGGAGTAAGGGCAGAGAAGTCGAGAGGATTAGTGGAAAGAGGAGTAAGGGGCCTTGAATTTAGAATTGCCTCTATTTGAGTTAGGCACGTAGCCATTTCCTCGTAAGTAAAATGAGTAAGCTGCAAGATTCTTTTTAAATGATGTTTCGTTGAACGAACCGCAGCCTCAGCGAGGCCGTTAAAGTGTGGAGAATAAGCCGGTGCAAACCTGAATTCTATGCTTTCCTGAGCCATTTCATGTGCAACATCAGAACCCTGCAAAAATTTATATAGTTCATTACTTGCTCCGACAAAATTTGTACCATTATCGGACAAGATAGTACGTGGCCTGCCGCGACGTGCGACAAAACGATTTAAAGCAGCTCTGTAAGCTTCTTTAGATAGGTCCGTGACAAGCTCGAGATGCACAGCTTTGGTAGCCATGCATATAAAAATGCACAGGTAGGACTTTATTAATCTAGATCCCCGACCTTTCCGGTCAGATATCAGTATGGGCCCAGCATAGTCGACGCTACTATTAAGAAAAGGAAACTCCAAGGTGCTTCTAGTGTTAGGTAACTGTCCCATGATTGGCTGCACATTTTGAGCTTTAAATCTAAAGCATTTTAAGCATTTGTTCACAGTTACCTTAGCAAGATTTCTGCCCCCCAGAGGCCAATAAGTTTGGCGAATAGTCGACAAAAGCAATTGTGGACCTGCATGTAGTAGTTTTTGATGTTGCATTTGAAATAATAATCTCGTTAAATGATGCTTACTACAGAGTAAAATTGGATGTTTTACGTCGTATTCATACGGGGAGTTATCTAGTCTGCCCCCTACACGAATAATATTGTCACAGTCTAAAAAGGGAGTCAAAGAAGTTAACCTGTTTTTAAGTGACAATGGCTTCCCGGATTTGAGGACAGCGTACTCATTTGGGAACATTTCAGATTGAGCTACACGTAACATAAGAAACAAGGCCTTTCTAAGTTCATCAGCAGAAAGGGAACCTATTATTTTAGAATTATTATTTTGTAAGTTGTAAATAAATCTTAGAATGTAAGCTACGACGCGTTGTAAATCATTGAAGTTAGAATGTTTGTGAGTTAACTGTTGTATGATTGAACTACAAGTTAGATTCGAACTAGTATTACTACTATTATGACTATCTACTAAGTTACAAATTACTTCTGGTAGATCTTGTTTCACGTATTTATTTGGCTGTTGTGGCCAAGCATTTTCATTATTCAATAAAAACCGAGGGCCTGACCACCAAAGTGCAGAATCGCTGATGAGATCAGCCTTCAGCCCACGAGAGACAAGATCCGCCGGATTGTCCTTAGACGGCACGTATCTCCACTTAGTACCCGAGCTACTTTCTTGTATCTCGTTGACACGATTTCTAACGAAAGGCTTTAGCTGCTGGGCAGGTGTAGACAACCATCCCAGCACTATTGTGGAATCACACCAATAGTGAAATCGGTGGATATGTAACGTGAGAGAATCTCTTACTTTTGTGCACAACCTGGAACCCAACAGAGCCCCACACAGTTCTAACCGTGGAGTAGTCGTAGGCCTGATTGGTGCCACACGGCTTTTGGAAGTTAACAGGTGAACAGTGACTGCACCTGAACTGGTTACAGAACGAATGTATAGACATGCGCCATAAGCCCTTTCTGATGCGTCTGTGAATACGTGAATTTCATGGGTTATGGAATTATTACATGAAATCCATCGCGGAATTTTGATGTAGTTTAAACAAGGCAAGGTACTCGCAAATACTAGCCATGAATCTGCAACCTCCTGCGACACTTCGTCATCCCACTCACATTTGTGCGTCCAGAGTTTCTGCATTAATATTTTTGCTTCGACAATGCAGGGACTCACTAGTCCTAGTGGGTCGAATATCTGACTAATTACTGATAAAATGTATCGTTTGGTTATTTTGCTATTGGATTCGATATGAATTGAGAACCCTAATTTATCAGAATCGCATAACCAATGTACACCTAACGTTTTAGAAGGAGTATTGTTGTCTGAAAGATCTAATATCAAACTACTCGAGTTATATGAACTATCTAATTCTTTTAAAATTTCTGGGCTATTTGACTGCCACTTTCTTAAATTAAATTTAGCGGACGCCAGAATAGCCCGCGTGTTCTTACACAAATCTAGTGCACCTGAAATTGTGTCTGAACCGCTAAGATAATCGTCTACATAAAAATCATGCTGAATAGAACGCTTGACTAAAAGATCCGATGCTTTATCAGCTAAGCTCACTAAACACTTAGTGGCCAAATATGGAGCCGACGCTGTACCGTACGTCACCGTGTTTAATGTATAAGTTTTTAGCGGTTCCGTAGGATTTTTACGAAAAACTATCTGTTGTAGTGACCTTTGGATAGGATTCACTTCAATAGCCCGATACATTTTTTCGATATCTGCCGAGATCTCAAATTTATGCTGTCGAAACCGCAATAAAATAGCAAGTAAATCATCCTGAACGGTTGGACCTACAAACTGCAAGTCATTTAGTGATATACCTGTAGTTGTTTTTGCAGATGCATCAAACACGGTGCGTAACTTAGTAGTAGTACTAGACTCCCGCATGACCCCATGGTGAGGCAAAAAATATTTGACCTCACCTGCTAGCTTCAAACTAGAATCATTTTCTGTCATATGACCTAAACTTTCGTACTCTGACATGAAGTCTAAGTACATTGACTTGAACTTAGGCTCACGTTCAAATCGTTTCTCTAACGACAAAAAACGTCGTTTTGCGATACCGTATGAATCGCCTAATGCAGAAGGATCAGACTTAAAGGGTATTGTGACCACAAAACGACCGTCGGCCTTATGTTTTGTATTTTTATAAAAACTATCTTCGCAAACCCTTTCTTCCAAAGAGAGGGAGTGCTTTTCAGATACTGTGTCTAGTTCCCAGAATTTTGATAAATCTGTACTGGGCTTAGTTTTAGCTAGATTACAGAAATGTGAATGGGACGTACGTGAGTGACAGCTTACTGAGCCTGAAACTAACCATCCCAGTTTACTCTCACATAACCTTGGTTGGTTCTTGCCTAGCTTTATGTGGTTGGCTGATATAATGCTCCAAAAAACATCTACACCGACCAATATATCTATAGCTGATGGTGTATTAAATGTCGGATCCGCCAGCTGTAGACCCACCGGTATGGTTATCCGCTTTAAACTAATTGGAGTTGACGGCAAAAGGTGTGTGATTTTTGGTAAAATTAGACAGTCAATGTTAATCGAATAGTCACCGCAATTAGACTCAATTGTTAGACTGCAAGATTGTGCACTAGTACTAGTTTGGTTGCCAATACCTGTTATCGTGGAGCACGTGCCGTTTCGGGACAAACGCAGCTTATCACATAAGTTCTCGGTAATAAAATTGGCTGTACTACCGCAATCCAGTAGGATTCTTGCGTCGCTCCTTTCACCGTTGGCGCTCACCGCCTTCACCATCGCTGTGGAAAGCAAAACATACGAGCGAGTATCTGGTTGCACATTGATGGAATCGTTAGCAGAAAGAGCAATACTTGGGTTTTGTGAGGGAGGGGTTTCTGGGCATTCCATGTGTAATAGGGTGTTATGCCTAGCTGCACAGTACCTGCAGTGGGCCATTCTGCACCTTTTTTCATTATGACCTAATCTTAGGCAGTTAAGGCAAACCTTGAGGTCCTTGGCCTTTTTATTACGTTCTTCTATTGTTAACCTTTTAAAAGACTCACAAACATATAGAAAATGATCGCCGGAACACATAGGACATTTGAATTTATTTTTCTCTAAACTAGAATTAGCGTTATTATTACCTTTATTTGTTAAATTCTGTGAAACTATAGCAAAACTTTTTGATTTATTGTTATTATTGTTTGTTTTGTTACTATGCTTGTTGTTATCTTCCAATGTTTCCAGTAAGTCAGCCTTGTTGTTAATAAATGTAGTAAATTGAGCAAGTGTGGGAGTACCAGATAAAGTATTTCGATACTCTTCCCAATATCTACTCGTATTGGAATCTAATTTAATTGACATCATGTATATGATGATAGTATTCCAATGCTGAGTAGGTTCATCCATTGACTTGAGCGCTCTTATATTTTTATTCGTTTCATCTATAAGACGACGCAAAGCAACACTAGATTCAGTCGCGACTGGTTCGACATCAAATATAAAAAAATTAATTTAATAAAATTGGAACGATCTCACGGTTATCCGAGTCCTTATCCACAATCTTCTATGCGACTTCAAATCTTCAACCGTAGGCGACGATGACTTGCTTTATTCGAACGAAGCGACGCGGGTTCAATGTCCACCAACGTCTAGGTCTTGTATTCTTGCAAACGCCAAATCTTCCTGCTGTAATGTTCTACTTGCGAAGGACCATATGTTGACGATGCTACGTCGATTGCTCAGTTACAGGAGCGAATAAATAAAAAGCGTGAACTATAATAACCTGGTGTAATTACAAAAATACAATATCCGAATTAAAATGTAGTGTCTTCGTCGTGGTAAGAATTTGAGTGCGCGATGCTCGGAGCGGGAGACGTGCCAGCGCCGCCCGCGCCTCCCGCGCGCCCTCTCATACCCCGCGCGCCTCCAACCAATCGCAGGCAGGCCATGCATAGACACCAAGCTAATTAAACAATAAAGGTTGTCATTATTAGATTTACGAAACTAACCATAAATGATGATTTAGGGGTCGTTGAAGTTTGCATGGAAGAATCTGATTTCTTGGGTTTAGAACTTGAAACTTAGCACAAATACTGACCTAAACGAATAAATAAAGGTTGTTATTATTATTATTTTTGAAACTCACCCCATAATATAACAGCATATAACAATGCTTTCAGGATGTTGTTGAGTCTGCCCCGTTACTGTAGCGCGTCGGAGATGTTTGCGCAAGCCCGTACAGACGGTTTCTACGCGATTATACGTAAACAAACAGCGTCGCTACTGAGGAGAGTGAGGCCAGTCAAAACGGCATCCTGAAAACTGTAGCGGAGAGCTTTGGCTCTCCGATTATGCAGCAGTTTGTGCGGAGGTTGATTGTTACTAACACTAGGTAATAAGTTTTTCTATGCTACTAACACTAGGCAATAAGTTTGTATATGTTACTAACACCCTATGGATTTTTGCGTCCGAAATAAAAGATTTCTATTCTATAAGTCGATTTAGGGGGTATTAAAGTGTTTTTGAAGAATCTTATCCGAACGCGTTGTGGCCGGTTTTCAAGGTGCCACAAAGCGTTCTAAGCTATTATCGCGCTCAATGCGTTTTTGATCTCGCACATACTTACATTTATTTACGCCCAACCGTAGGTACTCAACTATATTTTACTATTCAGTCACTCATAATGATTTGTTACAGTTCTATTAGTATATATGCATTTCTTCTTTTTAGCATGTGTATGACAAACAGGATTTTCATAGTTAAATCTCTATCTGGGCCAGTATTCGGCCAGTAAGTACTAAGTGTATCTATAGTTGAGCGGGCTATACAAGCTATACAAGTAAATTTAAAAATGAAAATAACCCCCGACACATTTTTATTTCATGTTACATAATTTATTTAGTAGTAGACACGCTTCGATCGTCAATCATTGAACACGTTATTACGACAAGATATCTTGCGAAAACACCCCAACTCAAACAGTAAATCGCCCATAACTTTCGAAAGGCTGAACCGATTTTCACCAAACATAGCTAAGAACACTCAATAAAATCACCTTTCGGACAAAAAAAAATACGATATCAAATTCGGCTCATCCATTTCGGCGTTATGATGCAACAGACAGATACACAATCACAATAGTACACAAGTCCAACTAATAAACCCTCTACTTCCGTCGGGTTTTAAAAAACGGTAAAGGAAAACATCGTGAGGTAACCGGCATACCCTAAAACCAAAAATTCGTTGACATGACATCGTTAACATCCAAAAAACGGTACTGGGGCCGCTTGATGGATTAAGACCCATTCCCTCACAAAGAGAGGAGGCCAGTGTTCCAGCAGTGGGAATGTTAAAAGGCTGCAGATAGATAGGTAGTTGCCACGTGAGTTAAGCCCCATACTCACACGATTGTATTCTTGTGACAGGTGTTCGAGCTGGTGCGCTCCAAGAAGTCCCGCTTCGCCGACAGGATAGTGCCAATTCAGGGCGACGTGGCCGACGTTAGGCTTGGCCTCAGCGACAAAGACTGGGCCGCGATCACGGCTGAGGTAAATATGAAGTTCTAAGTTTTCGTAGCTGTGGTAAATATGAAAACACTTGTTTTCGTTTACTAAATTCGACTAAACCTACGACGGGTCTACGTATTTAATGGCAACATTGGGGCCTGATCTCTCACTCTGTCGAATTGTCATCCCATCGAACTAAGAGAACAGAGGACATGCAACTACGCTCACACTTGTGCTCTATAATATTTCCCTTGCCGATGGCTATGTCTCCGTTGAGATTTGTTGTGGCCGCTGTGGCCGAGATTCGGTACTCTTTTGTTAATATGTAGATCAAAGTACACGCTTACGCTATTTTTTTTTTGACAATTCAACAGTATTCATTGCATGTTTTACGCTGTCGAACAGACGGATTTTGAAACATAATTATGAAACCATGCGCGTGCTTTGAGCGTGCGTCAAAAAGTTCAACAAATAAATAGTTTGCCAGGACTATAATATGTGGATTCCCTGATCCAGAGATTAAAAACCTAGCGTTTTTGGCAAATTAGTCAACGGCTCACCTGAGACAATGATGATGATGATCAATCCCTTACATTTTGGCAATTCAACCGTAAGTTCGATTCGATAGTAAGGTTACCGCCACCTATATTGGTTACACACATCTGCTTCGCTACATACATCTGCAATACTAGACACATCACAGGTATATTGCTATCCCAGAGACTATGCTGAAATCGTGCTATGTTGAGGTCGGTTTCCAATCTAATCGAATGCAAATGAAGATCAGTATGTTACATGGAGCGACTCCCTGTCCTACTTTTACAACTCAGTCCCTGGCCTGCGTTACTAAAGCCGAAATGTTTCATGTGCCTATGTCATTACACCGGCAACCATACCTTTCAAACCGAATCCCCAATTTCTACAAAATACCTCAGCAGTTAGCAGACGTAGGTACGGCGTTGCGTTATCGGTACATGGTTTACATATCACCCATTCTCAGTAAAAGTTTTGGGAATAATTTAATTGTGCGTAGGTACAGCTAAGGAGTGGAGTTCCCTGCCAGAGTCTATACTTCCTGATAGTTAAAATCTGGGGACCCATACGTAAAAGTAATCTGTTTAAGATTACTTCTATATAAGCGTGCTTTACTGTCGACTACATTATTTCTTAAGTGAGATGGGGTTGGGTGGGGTTAACTGATCAGGTGAAATGGTGGTCAAACCCGAGCCTATCAATAACAAAAAAACCTGGTTACCAGTAAATCTATACTTTTCAGGTGGACATGGTGATTCACATGGCTGCCACGATCAGGTTCGACGAGCCGCTGCACGTCGCTACACTGACCAACATCCGCGGCACCAGGGAGACTCTCGCGCTGGCCAAGGAATGTGCCAAACTGAGGTGAGCCTCAATTATTCTCTCCAGCTGTCTCTAATTATATTGCATCATCATCCTATCAGCTGAAAGACGTTCACTGCTGGACATAGGCCTACCCCAAGCGTCGCCACATTGACCGGGTCAACTTTCACCAGGTCATAAATAATATTTATTAGAAGAAAAAATAAACTAAAGCATGTCGCACACTATTAAAAATAAAACACAAAAGAGGAACTGAGAACAAACAGTAATTACTACACGTTTCAAAAAAGAAGGTCGCCGATGCTGCACCATATTGTTACGTCAGCAGCTGTCAAACCTAGCAAATAAATATTTTTGAAATTATAAAGAGTACCTACATAATTATGAACGGTTTTCAATTTTATTGTAATACTAGGCTTCTGCCAGCGATTTCACCCGAGTTCATATCGAAAATCCTCTGTGAGAGGGAATGGGCCGTAATCCACCACGCGGGCCCAGTGCGGATTGGTCACATGTCTTCGAATTTTTGGTTCTAGAACATGCCGGTTTCCTCACGATGTTTTCCTTCACCGTTTTGAGAGCATTGGTGATGAAATAATTTACACAAAGTAAAGCGACTACCTGGGCTCGAACCCATGACCTACAACTTATTAGTCACGGCGGGGACACTTTCGGCGAGGCCATCCAGCTTTCCGAGCGCGGGGTGCAAGAGTTGTGGCGTCGATCCGCGAGCTGGGTTTGGAGATAGCGCCTCATAAAACTGAGGCGCTATGGTTCCATAAACTGCCGAGGAGCAGCACCCACCCAGCTCGGCGAGAGACCACGGAAAATTGCCACCACTGCGGAGGCGACCTTGACTCTGCACAGCACACGCTCGAGGAGTGCTTTGCGTGGGCCTCTGAGCGGCAGGTCTTGGTTGCCAGGATCGGGTGAGACCTGTCTCTGCCAGCAGTTATGAGGGCCATGCTGGCAGAGACAGGAAACTGGAGGGAAATGGCCTCCTTTTGCGAGACCGTGATGGTACAGAAGAGGGCTGCCGAGTGGGATCGTGAGAGGGCCGATCCCACTCGGAGAAGAAGGCGTCGTTGAAGCAACTGCCTCGATGCCTAAAACGCCGAAACCCCGACTGCTCTATAGGCAGGTGGGCACATCTCCCCAGAGATGTGCCCTAACAGGCGTTGCACAGAGGGGCGGGGTGGTCTTTTGAGAGGTCACGGGGTCCCTTCTACGTGCTGATGGTGATCACTGGGGTGGTTTTAGTGAGGTAAAAGTCCTACAATTCCTGGTCTTTTCCCCAAAATTCCAGACGCCTTTTGAAGGTATCTCCCGTAAAAAAAAGGCCGCCACAGTACTGGACTCTGAGGCATGTGCCCAACTGGACGTCGCTTTCATTGACTTCCGGAAGGCATTCGAAAGTGTAGACGATGATATTCTTCTAAGTAAATTTACGAGAGCTGGTTTTACATCAGCCTTCTAAAGTTCTTTTTCAGTTATTTGGGCAATCGCAAGCAAATGGTGGAATACGCAGGCTACACCTCAGACCCGTATTACACTCTTACGGGGGTAAGCCAGACAACGAATTAAGGACCCTTGGAATTCACTAACAACTTGGTCAATGATCTCCCGGAGATCATTGAAAACGCTGTCGGCCTATTATTCGCAGCCGATCAGAAGTTGTTCATGCGGATAAGCAACGATTCGCACGGTGACAATAAGCCCAAACACGACGTGAGCTCTAAATGAGGATCGATCATTTAGAGCTCACGTCTTGCAAGTGTATAATAAAAAACTTAATAAAATCAAAAAACCCGACTGCAAAGATGTAAACAAGAAGAAAATCATGCTGAGCAGTCGGAGTATACATATTCACTCGCTGGCTGACCAAAGCCATATTTTTTTTTATTGACTTTTTTATTTACAACTTTTTAGTTATCCTTTTTTTTCGAATGAACTTTAAACATATAAGTGGTATAAATTTTTGTAATAATCTCTAAAAACCCTTCATTTTTATACCTCACTCGATGGGTTCCGAAGAAAAAAGAATTGCAACCCCTACAATATGGCGCCCAAAATCCGCCATGTGTCTTTTTTTTTAACGGCACTTATCTAAGAACGCTTGGGCGGCCAAGACCTATCTAACAATGTCTTAATTATAAAAATCCGTCAAGTGGTTTAAAAGATACGAGGTAATAAAGAATATTACATACATACATACATGCGCATACTTACGCGCGAAAAACAACTCTTTTCTTGCAGCCGGGTAAAAAGGCCTTCAAGAATCTTGGGAACTAGTGCTATTGCTATGCTTATCTGGAATTCTTAAAAAACTAAATATTCTCAGATGGTCGAAAAGATGCAGAACAAGTTTACACGTTACCTATATATGAGGTAATTTGCCATCTACCCGTTTTACCGGCTTATGTACCCAAGTCTCTGTAATAGGGATGGTTGGGTACT
Organism: Anorthoa munda; assembly: GCA_945859665.1. Classification (NCBI taxonomy): domain Eukaryota; kingdom Metazoa; phylum Arthropoda; class Insecta; order Lepidoptera; family Noctuidae; genus Anorthoa; species Anorthoa munda. The sequence goes on along the minus strand of OX243917.1, from coordinate 6,727,593 downwards.
ATAAGTTGGAAGTAAGGCGCAATCTTGCTCTGGTCAAATATGTCTTTATGGTTTTTCGTGGGATGCTAAACAATACACAAATCTAAGAATATTAGGGATTACTCGTTCCAAACAGTAGGCTACGGTTGGGGCTAAAGAAGAGTATGTTTGATACTCCAGTAGCCCGTCCAAACATAATAAAGTTTGCTCTCGTGTGTCGGGCAATTACGATTAATAATAGCATCACTTAGCGGTTGGACATTTTTTCCGCTCTTTGGCGGAATTCCAGTGGGTGACAGTGTGCCGGCACCCGGAGCGGTTACTTTTTTTTATCAGTTTTCGAAGGGCGTCTCTGGGTGTCGCATTGTATGACTACTTTTATTTAGCTTGAATTCAACCTGTAAAAACAATTGTAAGTGTAAATGAATAAATAAAATAAATAAATTATGTTCCCTCAAAATAATGCTGGCAATGTGAAATGAATTGTGTGAAGTAGGAATTTCTCTTAGTAGTGTTACTTGAACATCACAATACATGATTTTTAAATTGGCTACAACTATTTGAGCAACAAAATTACTTACCGATGGTAGGTAAAACCTCTATTGACTCGATTTACTAGTATAGTACAATTTAAAGTAGTAGCGCGTCGAGTTTGTGCATTAGCAATGATTAGCACAAACATCGAGCAGCCTATACTAAATCTGTGTTCGTATTGCACCAAGGCCTTTGGTTACCTAGCTACGCCTTAAGGTTGAGGGTCTTGAACTTGTCCGATGTTCCGATGCTGATTAGTGTGCATTGCAGTAAGGCATTTTATACAAAAATACCAAACGGCTCGAATACAAGACGTTAGCATCCAGCCTCGGCTTTGTTTTTGGCCTATTCTGATGCGTGAGTGCTCCGCACCCACTGTTTATCTACGTGAGTCCTAGAGCCCGCGAACATCCACAGAGTTGATTTCCCTAGTTGACACTAGGAGGTGTTTGCTAATTTTGCAATAACCAATGGTAGCATGACAGCACTTCTTTTTATTATAAAACCTAAGCCTAACAATTGAACGTTCCAGAAACTTCGTTTACGTGTCGACGGCGTATACACACACGTCGCTCGAGCGCGTGGGGAGGGAGGTGCGCGAGGAGTTCTATCCAGTGCCCGTGTCACCAAGCGTCATGATAGCCATGGCCGAGCAGATGAACCACGACAGGCTCAACAGCATTACTCCAGGGTAAGAATTCACCAGATAAACAAGCTGGGTCGGCTATATTAGCTGTTGACCTAATCAAGTGTTCTTGACTGGGGATCGCAAATCGGTTAACGTAAGGGTCAGCTCACACAGAGACGCGACGCGTCCTTTAAACTTTTGGATTATGTGTACGCAATTTTTTAATCGATTAAGAGTGTACAGATACACAAGTACTAACACAGTCAGACAGTAAGTGGAACAATTTCTATATGGCTATGTTTGAATTGAACCGCAACTACAAGCTGAATGTTTTTTTATTCTCAGATTGATCAAGGGCTGGCCCAACACGTACACGTTCACGAAGGCGGTCGCCGAGGAGGTGGTGCGCGCCAGCGCCGCCGACCTGCCCGTCTGCGTCGTTAGACCACCCATTGGTGAGCTAAATAAGCAGAACCGCACTGCAATTATCTTCCGCTGGGTGGCACATTGCAGCAAAAGATAAAACTGGCCAAGTGCGAGTCTGTCTCGCGCACAGAGGGTTTCGTATAAACAGCTATATTCACCAAAAAATAGGTTCATTATTAACGTTCTAATTGCTCTAACGAAGGGATAAAATTAACTTTGCCTTTCGAAAACTGTTTTCCCCATACAACAACATATATAAATACTTTTCCAATAATAATTTATAAGAAGGTCGACTATTACTCGTGAACTTGTAAAGCCTACTTAGCTGTGAAAGTTTACCTTTTAATTTCGTTATGTCCTTTATTTAATTATTTTTCTTATTAGTTACATTTTTACAAAACGCGTACAAAATAGAAAAACATTTTAAAATATAAAAAATAGAGGCCCACCGGTATCGGGAACAGGGTACAAGCTACCGGCGGTCAGGGCTACAGAGAGAGGAACCTCCTAACAATACGAGCCGTGTTTAGCAGTACTGCTTTCTGGATCAGGCCCTTTACCCAGCCGCCTAACGAGAGCCTCCTAAGGCATTGGTCGAGGCTCGTAGCTATTAAGCCACGACACGAGACACGACTATCGGTACAATGATCGCTGTGTCCACACCCCACATGTCGACCACCTCGCGAGCCAAGTCAAGATACTTGATTTGCTTATCTTTCTCGACTTTCACGAGGTTCCCGTCATGTGGAACGGTAATATCAACAATCATTGCACGCCTCTCTATTCGGTCTACCACCACTATATCAGGCTTATAAGCGATAATAGTTCTGTCAGTGATGATGGACCGATCCCAGTACAATGTGATATTGCCATTCTCGAGAACTGGGTCGGGCACATACCTGTAGTACGGCACCTCCGATGCCACAAGAGTGTATTTCAGAGCAAGTTGCTGATGAATTATCCTGGCTACAAGGTTTGCCTATGCAAGTACTCTTCGTTAGCTAGACGAGAACAACCAGAGATAATGTGGCGGATCGATTCACCCGGGCGGTGACATGCCCGACAGATGTCAATCGTGCCATCCTTCACAATAAATCTCCGGTAGTTATTTGTCATGATTACTTCGTCCATAATTGCACAGACAAAACCTTCGCTTTCCCCAAAGAGGTCACCGAAACGCAGCCAGGCTACGGACGCTGCTTGGTCTACATCGGACCCATGTAGGGCCCGAAAAAAGCGCCCATGAAGCTCCTTACTCTGCCATACTTACCTGCGGTCGTTAGTGTCAAGCACTACAGGCTTGCGCCAGTTCTCATTCGCCAAGGAGAGCGGGGTAAGTCCCTTGTCCACTGCTACTACATCTCGATGCATACCCACGTCGGTGTGTAGAAAATATTCCCTAAGATTGCATATCTCGCGGTTGTGGAGGTTTTTGGCATTTTAAAAGCCTCGGCCTCCACATTTCCGCGGGATATACAATCTCATGACCGAAGATCGTGGGTGATGCATTCGATATGCAGTCAGCAGTGTACGGACCCGCCTATCCAGGGCGTCGAGTTCCGTTTGAGTCCATTTGAGTATGCCGAAAGAGTATATTAATACTGGCATGACCCAACCGTTGAAGGCGCGCACCTTGTTTCCGCCTGAAAGAAGGCTATTGAATACCTTCTTCAGGTGGCCAAAGAAGCGTTCCCTCAACGATTGCTTCATGTCAGTAGTGCTGATACCTAACGCTTCCGATATACCCAAATACTTATAGGTTTCGTTTGGAGAGAGGGATCTCAGGTTTATGGAATCCGCGAGTTGAATTCCTACGGATTCCACAATCTCCCCTCGCTTTACATGCATGACCGCACATTTGTCCACACCAAACTCCATCCTGATGGCGTTACTAAAAGTTTCAGTTACCTTCAGTAGCTCCATCAGCTGAAGATTGCTGGGGGCAAAGAGCTTCAGATCATCCATGTAAAGGAGGTGAGATATAACCTGACCATCTCTCTTCAACCGATAGCCTAGCCCTGAATTCTCCAGCAGCATGCTTAAAAGATTTAGGGCTAGGCAAAACCAAAGTGGACTCAGACTATTGCCCTGGAATATACCTCGCTCGATCCTTACAGGTTCGCTATTCCTCTGGATATTTCGACATCCTGGAAAACGAAAGACTGTGCTCCATTGGCCCATACACGACATCAGGAAGGTGCGTGGAGTTGTATCTCTTTTATACAATTTTAGCACCCTCATGAGCCATGTATGAGGCACCGAGTCATAGGCCTTCTTATAATCTATCCAACATGTCGACAGATCGTTATGTTATTATTACTGCCGTGAATTTTTTCACATGTCCAAAAGCAACCATTTAGCTGGCAGGAGGAGAAGACACTTGGCTCTAACAAAAATTAGCAATTTAAAGCTTAATTTTACGCAAACGGATCCGTGAATCAAAAAATGGTTTCCTCAGACCCGTAATATTTTTGAATGGCTTATCTAACGATACCCCACACCATGGGATAGACGAAAAAAAATAACATCCCCACCAGCTTACGTGTACAGCTGCCTTATTGCGTAATAAATTAAGCAAGGCAAGGAGAGTATGAACAATCAATCAATCACATGCGAGATGAAAGACGCGATGTGGATTTCCGTCCACGTGATTGGTCAATTATTAATACTCTTTCGTCTTCAGTCGTTGAGCTAATCTGTGGATGGACGGACGGGTGGACTGACGGGTGGACGGACGGACATCTACGGAACCCTAAAAAACGGCTGATATCCTGTTTATAGTCAGGTAGACAGTAGTCAGTAGGTTAGGGCATAATCCTCCCTTTTCTTCTGGCAATCACCAGGCTGCTGTGCCACCCTTCTCCAAGTTTTATATTTAATTCGACTTACCTGCCGGCAATGTTGCCTTCACCTGTCTGCCAGTACTGATGAGAATATTACAATTTCTAAGAATAGTTACAGCACTGATAACTACATTTGTGCCACATGTTAAATTTAGTCTTGTTATATTTTTTTTTTTTACCCTTTGTATAGATGCTTTTACCGATTGTTTTGTGAATGTGTGAACATTGTAGGCCTTCTAGATTTCTAGATGCTTGATAACATTTGATAACTTTTTATCTCGTTTTACTTTTTATTTTTAGTTTCTAACGTTTTATTGTCGGGCCTACGTTGTCCTCCCATATCTAAGTAATGCTGTAACATGGAAATATTGTAAAAACGAACCATATTTTTAAAAGAGTAACTATGGAGTTTCTTGCCGGTTCTTTATAAGTGCCCATGTAGGCCTATGTAAAATAAAAAATATTGATTTAATTCGATTTGATTTTCTCTCGTCCATATAGCACACGCATAACACAGTGACTCAGTGACGGTATATTACGTCTTTAGTTCCGGAAGAGTTGGGCAGAATTGTAAATGGCGTACTGCCTCATTTTCTATTATATAGAAGGTGAGAGAGCCTTTGACATTAGGCTAAGTTGAATCCAGATCCTGGACTGACTGAGTAATTTCCACGACTAATAGACCCAAAATGTTTAAACCACGGCAAAGGCTTATGAGCATATTCTACAGCTGTTTGCGATCTTTATAAATCTGCTATGATGCCATAAAAAGCAATTTGCAAAATTAAAAATTGGCCCACCCCATATTCAAAGCGCTAGATGATCCTGTAATCATAATTGTTTCTGTTGCAGTGATCAACAGCTACCTGGAGCCTATGCCCGGGTGGCTGGACATGAGCTGTGTCATGGGACCCACCGGGGTGAGTACCTACCTATATCTCAAGTTTTCCAAAAGTTATAAAATTACTGTTCAATCAATCTGCCCCGCAAAACGTTACCGCTAAACGTTACCGCTAAACGTTACCGCTAAACGTTACCGCTAAACGTTACCGCTAAACGTTACCGCTAAACGTTACCGCTAAACGTTACCGCTAAACGTTACCGCTAAACGTTACCGCTAAACGTTACCGCTAAACGTTACCGCTAAACGTTACCGCTAAAAGTTACCGCTAAACGTTACCGCTAAACGTCACCGCTAAATATCCTGAATTTGTCAAATAAAATCTGCATCAATAGCAGTTGCATAGCAACCATTAAAAATGACCATACTGTTACTGACAATACTTGGCAAGTAATTCGGAGTGGCATAGAACAACCCGCATAGGCGTCAACATAGACTAACTCTCGGAGTGGCATAGAACAACCCGCATAGGCGTCAACATAGACTAACTCTCGGAGTGGCATAGAACAACCCGCATAGGCGTCAACTTAGAACTAATCGCATAGGCTTCAACATAGACAACCCGCATAAGCGTCAAGGCCAACATCCGAAAGCGTCAAGGCCAACATCCGAAAGCGTCAAGTCCAACATCCGAAAGCGTCAAGTAAAACATCCGAAAGCTTCAAGTCCAACATCCGAAAGCGTCAAGTCCAACATCCAATTAAGAGTCAAGTCCAACATCTGATTAAGCGTCCCCAATTCAGCTGTAGTATGTCAGCAGCAGATGAATCATTATCCTCAGTGTCAACATTGACATTATCACCAACAGTAACAAGACATTCAGGCATTTTTCGTACACTATCATGGGCCAATTTGCAAACTCTGCTACCAGTTAAAGATTGTAAGACAGATCTGAAGGTGATCTGTTACAGCAATTCGATAACCCCTTTTTTATTATGAACAAAATAGCCAACATCAAACTTTACCAGTTTGAGCTTTATTATTATCAAAACAGGACTTCTCATAGCATAGCTAACACTATCAATCTTTTCACTACCAATTCAGCGATTGAACATAAACTTCGAAATTGAATCTCTGCACGAGAGAACATTCGACTTCATTGTCGAAATAAAATGGAAGCGACTCACCGAGTATTCCATTCCTACATTGAGCTCTTGACCTCACCGCTGTTGTCATAATGGTCGGCTACCACCTGCGTACTGCTAGCCTACCGTTGGTCTTAACCTCTCAGATGTTGACAAGTCAGTCGTCGTCGACATACAGCTTTGTACCTGCAGCAGAGGCTTCACTGTGACAATATGTTATCTGGAACATGAAAAACACTACGAGAGTACATGTTCACACGGTTATTTTACACGGTTAACCATACACAGATTTCGACGGAAATTAACCGATGCAGCGGTGTAGTTACCTAAACCGGCACGGCAAAATGGGTCATTATGGTCACTGAATGCGAATGCAGAGTCCCTATCTAAAACATGAACCACACATAACAGTGTCCCAAGTGTCCAGGTAGGTATAGGGGCTTTAGAGAATCCAATGAATGCCATAGCGTCAGTGGCATTTTAAGTCGCCATATACTAGGTCCTATCTATCTATCTGAAGATCAAACTTGAGTAACTCGAAAACTAATAATTTCATTACGAATTAACATAATTTCCAGAATGATTTGTTTGGCACGGCAATGCTACTACATTGGAGCAATGTCCAAACAATAATAGCCAGCTAAGGACCAGCCATTGATAGTAGAATAATACTCTTCAGCAAAACTCAAACTTGATCAGCGATAACTAACATGAGATTATGACCTGACATGGGCCATAGGGTAAACAAAACCAAAATTTTGAATAATGAACACTCTTGATAAGAAGTCATAAGAAATTGAAAACGACTCACCAGGTTGGCATAAACATCAGTGTGTATGGGTCATTCCACACGTCCTCCTTGACATGTCCAGCGATTCCTGGGCCAGGCCTATCCCACTTCTGATGTACTACGGTCAGGATTTAGGCGTTCCCAGTTTTGTTGGATAAACAAGAACTGTACAACCAATAACAAGGTTGTTAATTACAGTACTAGTTTCACTAATAAAACAATACTAATGGTAACAAGATAAAGTAGGTTAAAAGGGTATAGTAACAATACAGTTAAACGAACAAACCCTTAAGGTTACAGTTCGTACAGCAGCCTAAGCCACCCAAGTACAAAGTGTATCGTTCGCCATCAGCAAGCCAATACAGCTACGTGAATATACAGCAGTGCTGTACCAAATAAACCGACAGTTTTGTCGGGAGCAGGGGAGCTCTTTATCGAGTCTAATCCGAAGTTAGACTGACTTGCATACCGATGTAAGCTCTTTTATACCTTGCTATCCCTCCACAACAACTCTGTCCGATGACATACGGAAGTACGTCACGTGTTTACTTGATACAAAACACTAAAATGTGCTAAATCAAATAAAACTCACATTCTAAAATAGTCAAATATCACAAGAATAATTGTCGTAAGTAAACAATGGTGATTACACAAATAATAATCCAATTAACATGTCAATAATTGTTTTGAACTTGAGCATCGATTACAATTATCGAAATAAGTTGCCAAAAATCAATCGGTGCGTACACTGAGTGCTCAATAAATTATGATTTGATTTATTAGGCAATAATTGATAGTAAAATCTCTTAAATTAGTAATAAGAAAACAAAACATTATAAATTCTGTTGACTACCGACAATTTTAATTGATAACTAACTTCGACATATATATATATTTTTTTTATATAGTTATAGTTTTGATATTGCCCACCCACCCCACTAATACCCACTAATATTTACGGCTCACCCGGAACACAAAACATTGGCAGTAATTGGTTGGTGTTGCCAGTTTACATCGAAATAAGTTTCCTTGAATTAGGGAAATATACATGGGGCGTAGGAAGATCGATTATTTTATACATTTATACAGGAAAATTTTGTAACTAGTGTGCAATTGTCTTTAGTGGTTCAGTATCACTAATGGATTTTTTTTTCCATTAATTGTTCAATATCTTTTTTATATCCGATTTAAAATCTATAAAATATGGACACAATCTAATCGTATAAATATAATTCAATGAACCAGTGGCACGCGGTGGAGCTGTGACAGGGGCGCAGGGTTCCCGGGAAGGGGTATTAGGAATAATCGTATTGAACCTTTGTTGACCATTTTTGCGTTTATTTTCGTTTAGCCGAAATCTTTGGAACCTTATTTTTTTTTGTTTTTTTCCCATTATTCTTTACAATTTAGCTTAATAGATAAGGTTTGCACAAGTACTCAATTTACAGTTATAATATTTACACATTTTGCCATAATTTCTAGAACAAAAACAGGAAAATTTCCGGTTTGTTTACATTTTCAATATAATGATTAGCGATTATCTCGTAAACGCGTGAACCGACTTAGATAATTCAAACGGATAAAATTGTTCTAGGCTACCTTTCATTTGACACCAAAATCATCAAAATATCGCAACAAACAAAAAGTAACAACTTGTTACATTAATATTCTTCAGAAACATCGAAAATAATGTGGAAGTTTTTTCCCAATCTGGCATCCTTATACGCACATAGATGTCCTTACAGTGCCGCTCCTCGCTGTCACGCACACTTATATAGATCGCGGCACCGCTCTCTTGTTCCGTACGCTCTATCTGTTTACTGTTTGATCTGAGCCTTCAACTCTGCTGCACAGGTCGTGACAGGCATAGTGCTGGGCATCCTGCACGTATTTTTCGTGGACGTGGACAACTGCCTAGCGCTTGTGCCTGTGGACTACGTGAACAACGCCATCATCGGCGCGGGCTGGGACGCGGCGGAGCGGCGCTTGCGCGGCCGGCTCAACCCGCCCGTCTACACGGTTGCCAGGAAAGAGTTCTTTAAGCCTTGGTGTACGTAGCTCTTTCAATAGCTAATTTAATGCGGTTTCATACATCAATTCTTCAAAAGGACCCCTTTGGGATCACTTTGTTGCCTGTTTGTCAAAACTCTATTTCCTATATTTACGTGGAGGCATCACGTAAAAATTAATACCAAATACCCGTTTTTTTACCCGACTGCCGAAGGAGGGTAATGTGTTTATCAGTCTATGTATGTATGTATGTAAGTATGTATGTATGTATGTATGTATGTTTGTTCCTATGTGGCGTTCTAGAGAACAAACGCGTGGGCCGATTTTGATGATTCTTACGTCAATCGATTCGTCTTAACCCCGCGAGTGTCACTGGCATGGCAAAATCATGCTGTGCAGTCGGAGGATACATCTTCGCGAGCTGGCTGACCAAAACCAGACGTATCCTCCGACTGCACAGCATGATTTTCTCCTTGTTTACGTCTTTTTAGTTCGCTTTTCAAGCAGTCGGGTTTTTTGATTTTTTTTAATTAACTTCTTTTTTTTTTGTTGCGTAATCATCCAATGACTTCTCCCGCTCTGGGTGAAGCGGGAGGGCGTGTCAGACTTTTACTGACTAAAACCCACCCGTGTTCCTTCCGTTGTTTTTGCCAGGGTCGCGGTAACACTCTTTCAAATTTATCCGCGACCCAGACAGACATCGCCATCGGCCCTAGCGGGCCCCGTCAATTTATGCTGACAACTCTTTGAGACGCGCGTGGAACACTACGCGCCGTCGACTCGGGCTTGGTCCTTATCGGACGGCGAGCTACATACCAAATACCCTGTGAACCTATTCTGTATTGTGCAATCCCTTGAAGGCTACCTAAAGTAAGGGATCCATGGTGATATTGTAAGATATTTCAGTTTTCAAAAACATAGGCTTTCAAAGACCCCACGCGAAGGATCGAGGGTTAAATTCATTGACCATCGCATATTAGGAGCCAGCACCCTCCCCCCCGCTTGATACGCCAATGCTCACTGGGAGATGACCTGATTCCCAGCTGTGGCAATATTACAGACTATTTATTTTATGATAATATGTAAAGATAAATGTAACTTGCAGCGTGCACCGCCGACGTAATGCGAAATAGCAGACAGTTTGCGAGCCCCAAAGCCGTGTGGTACTACTCTCTGATCGAGACTAAGAACAGAATGCTGTACTGGATCCTCACGTGGTTGCTGCACTATATACCGGCTTATATACTGGACGGTGTGAGTGCCATCATCCCCTTCAAGCCAAAGGAGATATCGTCGTAAGTGTCTAAATCCTACTAATCTTATAAATGCGAAAGTTTGGATGGATGTTTGTTATTGAATCACGCCAGAATGGCTGAACGGAGATGCATTAAATTTGGCACAGATATAGATTATATTCCGGTATAGAGGGTATAGAGCAGTGGTGGCCCACTGAGTGTCCTGTCAGTTCCGCAAAAAAATATATACAATACAAACTTTTACTTGACAAGCAACGATCGGCTTAAACATAATTTGTCATTTCATCACTATACAACAAAATGTTTTTCAAATACTTCACTTTAGAAAATAATTATGAACTTTTTTTTAATAAAGTATTATTTGACAAACGTTTTAAATAATTATATTGAAATATTTGTTATATTTTTGTATTAAATAAAAGACGCTCTGTAAATGACGACATCTTGTTCTATTTCTCATCTCAATCTAGTGTTGCCACATCTTTATCCTAAATTATATCCATATAGAACAATATTATTTGTACGATCATGAAACGGATCATTTGCCGCCATTTTGTGTGTCGGTGACCTAATATAACGTGTCATTAATTCCGTTCCTCTTGTAGTTCATGAATCATGACACTTCATGGTTAAAATAAATTATTCAATGAGTGTCCATCATGCCGAATCGGATTAAAACAATGGTAATTTCTATGTATCTACTAATTAACACTTGACAAGTTAAAAACGGCACACCCCGACGACGAGGTAGAGACCATGTAAGAGGATATCTCTAAAGCCATGCATGGTTTCAAATCTCACTTCACCGTTGTTATGGGGGACTTCAACGCGAAACTGGGCAAACGAGACGAGGATGAGCTGCACCGGGGTCATCTACTGGCCAGTTTTATGGAGAAGGAAGGCCCCTGTATAATGAACTCCTTCTTCGGAAAGCGTGAGCACAGGAAGTGGACATGGCAAAGCCCCGATGGTGCAACTAAAAACGAGATCGACTTCATCATGTCAACCAAGAAGCAAATGTTCAATGATGTCTCTGTGATCAATTTGGTGAAAACCGGGCGCGATCACTGCATGGTAAGAGACACATTGAACATTGATATCAAGCTTGAAAGGTCTCGACTGATGAAGTCTAAGCATAGATCCAGATCCAAAACCCAAGACCTTTCAGCTCGAACTCCAGAATCGTTTCAAGTGCCTAGGGAGCTCCATGGACGAATACAGTGATGAGTTCGTGGAAGCTGTCCATACGGTCGGGTCTAAGTTTTTCAAGACCCACCGTACAGATAGAAACAAAAAGCTCTCTGATCCTACTCTCAAGCTAATGAAGGAGAGGCGTGAGATGATCCTGCAGTCTTCAGACGATGCGGTAAAATACTGGCAGCTAAATAGACGGATCTCAAAGTCCTTGAAAAGCGACCTCTGCCGCTTTAATACCGAAAGTATTAAAGATGCGATTGAGCGGAATAACGGCTCCAAGGCCTTTGCAAGAGATCTGTCCATTGGGCAGAGCCGGCTCACGAAACTGAAGACCGATGATGGCAGGATCGTATCCGCCAAACCGGAGCTTCTGAGGGAGATCGAGAGATTCTATGGGCAATTGTACACGTCACCCAGTAAACCCGTCACTAATCTAGCAAATGAGCTAGATTGACCCGACACTAAACCGAAGACATTCCGGACGTCAGCCTGTACGAGATTAGGATGGCTCTGAAACAGCTTAAGAACAACAAGGCACCAGGTGATGACGGAATTACGGCCGAACTCCTAAAGGCGGGTGGAAAACTAGTACTTGAAACCCTTTAAAAGCTGTTTGATTCCGTCATACTTGAGGGGACAACGCCACATGCATGGTGCAGGGGTGTGGTGGTACTCTTCTTCAAGAAGGGTGACAATGCCCTACTAAAGAACTATAGGCCCACCTCACTTCTTAGCCATCTCTACAAGCTGTTTTCAAGAGTCATCACGAATCATCTTGCGCGCAGGATTGACGATTTCCAGCCTCCCGAATAAGCCGGATTCCTTAAAGGCTTCAGCACCGTAGACCACATACATACGCTGCGGCAGGTTATACAGAAGACCAAAGAGTACAACCTGCCTCTCTGTTTAGCGTTTGTGGACTTTGAGAAAGCCTTCGATTCGATCGAGACTTGGGCTGTACTAGTCTCTCCAACGGTGCCAAATCGACTACCGGTACATTAACGAATTGCCATTGATAGCTTAAAAGTATAATAACAAGTTTCTACACTCATACTGTAGTAGTCGTAGAATTTATAACATATATAATATAGAATAATATTATTAATTAATTAATTTGAATCAAAAAATATTTTCGCCGTTGTTCAGACATTTCGTTCGCGAATAAAAACAAATATCTCGACCACACACGAACACAACGACGCCGCTATAGTGCCTCGCGATCATATAATATAATGTACTCTGTGCGCGTGATCTGCCCGCTGGATTCGAGAACGAGTCTGCGTTGCCCGCAACGCTCCCGCACCGCCGGCGGCGCCCCGCTGCCCGCAAGATTCAAGGCAGAGGCTTTAGTCGCGCGCAGGAATTTCGCGCCATCGCGCCCGGCTGACCCGTCACAGATCTGTCAAAACGCGTGTCAGCTGTCACGGACCACTGGTTATAAACGTGATTTTTCCCAAACAATCTAATTCATCCAAAACATTTGTAAAGAGAAGAAGATTAGCAAACAAAATTAAATTTAAATGCCTACAACGTTTCGAGTCCATGCTTCTATCCGTTAAAGAGTTACCTCGTAAGGAGACAATGCTGGCTGCAGTAGCAGTTCATGATAAAAATCGTGGTTAACTATCAAAATTAAACTAACATACAAAATTTCGTGACCATACCCGTTGAAGAGTTCCCTAGTGAGGAGACAATCCTGGCTGCATGATCAGGTTATATCTATCATATTATGGCCTTGTCACTGAAATCACGGTATACAAAATTTCAGCTCAATCAGACATCGGGAAGTGGTTCAAATCTTACTTGCAATATTTGAACTTACCAACTTTACACATACCTACTACATACCAACCCACCCACATACCTACAAATGTTTAGTAAAAGCTTGTAATAACAATAAAAAGGTAAAAACACACCGTGTAGTACCCTCTTCTTATCAAAAAAAGGATCATAAAAAAGGTACTTAATTGAAAAAGTAATAATACAATATTTACATACTTATTGTTGTACTCCTTGGGATAGTTAAAGTATGATATATTTTTAATTTTTCTAGTATTATTCATACACACAGTACATATTATACAACCATTATTAATAATAAAATACAACGTTTTTACATTAAAATATTCTAACTTGCAACTAACAAAACAAAAAACGTGCGTTGCACAGACCCTGAGATTGCACACTGGCTGTGCCAACGTAAATCGGTTTTTTCCAGTCTCGCCGCGTACGCGACAAGCGGCCACTGGTCACGCACTCATGCGTCCGCGTGCTTGTAGTAGTGTACCGATTCGCGCGGTTGTATGAAGCTTTATCTCTGTTCCGTTTATCTACTCATGTGCCTCTGGTATGGTAGAAGTTCAAACGCATGTGTGTCTTGGTACAGCAACATCTTCGTTTTGTCAAACCACTCAGTGACAGTCCCTTTTGTTGAAATTGTAAAGCTTCAAATAAAGATTTATTATTTTAACGTCTAATTGCGCCATTTTGGGTTATCTTACTAACTCCGAGTAAGTAGCTACAACGGCCAATAACCTCGTGTTAGCAGTTAACTCTAAATTAGTTTCACCCACACCTTTCAAACCGGAACACAGCAACTAAAACATATATTTCTTTCTTTACAGATTCGTAAAGCTCTACACCTCAATAGATAAAATGTCATATGTATACAGATATTTCTTGTCAAACTCATGGGAATTTAGAAATGACAATGTCAAAGGCATGATCGAGAACATGTCAGACGTTGACAAACTCATATTCAACTGTGACCTGACTACAGTCAGTTTCTCGGATTTCATAAGAACCTGGCTTATTGGTGTGAAGAAGTATATCTTAAAAGATGGCTTGAAGGAGAGCTTGTCGTCTGCAAAAAAACAGAAAGTACTGGGCGTCGCTAACTATGCATTATTGGTTTTATATTTCTACGTACTGTGGAGTATATTTTCTTTATTTTGGTCGTGTATGAATTATATGCTATTCTAATTCTTGACGTGTTTTAGTTTTATTATTCCTTGTGTGGTGTAGATAACTAATATCCTAAGAGGGATCTCTATTGTTTGCCCTAACTTTTTTATCCTTAATCTAATGTGCCATTTTTTTGTCCTAATCATTATTTGTCTGAATGATAACTTGCCCGAACTTAATGTCACATAATATCACATGCCATAAAATTGAAATTCCTAAAAATCGAGGGCTTTTCAAAACTAGAAGCAACTTCCATAATTTAAATACACGCAGTAAGCACGAAATTGTAATACCCAAAATCAGATTAACGAAAACAAGCAAGTCTTTTCTTATAAACAGTATACGCTTCTATAACAAGTTGCCAAAGTCAGTTATAGAACTGACCGATGGAAAGTTCAAAAACTTCATCAAACGTGTCCTTATTAAAAAAGCATATTATAAAATCAAGGACTACGTTAAAGATAAAAATTTTAGCGCACGCGGTTTCCCTGGTAACTCATAAACAGTAAAAATATGTGGACTATTCTCAATATTTTTTTTTTTTTTTCTCTTTTTAATTGGACTTTTTACAATGGTTTTCAATCATCTTAATAACCCTTTGCTAAGAATAGTTACAGCACTGATAACTACATTTGTGCCACATGTTAAATTTAAATTTAGTCTTGTTATACATTTATTTTTATTTTTTTACCTTTGTATAGATGCTTTTAACGATTGTTTTGTGAATGTGTGAGCATTAGTAGGCCTTCTAGATTTCTAGATGCTTGATAACATTTGATAACTTTTTATCTCGTTTTACTTTTTATTTTTAGTGTCTAACGTTTTATTGTCGGGCCTACGTTGTCCTCCCATATCTAAGTAATGCTGTAACATGGAAATATTGTAAAAACAAACCATATATTTAAAAGAGTAACCATTAAGTTTCTTGCCGGTTCTTCTCCATAGGAACCAATCCGAACCGTGCGCCTTTTGTCGACGTTTTATAAGGGCCTACGTAAAATAAAATAAAATAATTTTGATTTTGATTTTTTAATACAATATGCCCTAAATTTGTTTGTCATAAACATTACAATCAATACTATACAACACAATGTTTTTCTCTTTTCCAATTACTTTGTAGCAGAATTAAAATTTTTGAAACACAGCAGAGATATTAAAACGGATTTATATAAAATTGGACTAGTACTTTTGGAGAAAAATGGCAACGTGGACTTGCACAAACAATGTTTGCTGCAGCGCCCCCTGATGAGTTGTCACCGTAACATTTATTTAAGAACATGCACCAATCAAACCCAAACCCATAACTGAAAATTGCATCAAAATCGGACTTTTTGAGAAAAATGGCAACATGGATTTGCACAATCATCCTCTCACCTCAAACGCATTTACCGTCTCCGTTCTGTCGTGGGTAAAAAGATTTAAAACCGTTTTCAATCAAAGTTTTTTTATTTTTATTGATATGCTCGCGCTTGACCTCTATCTCATCTGATGGTAAGTGATGATGTGGTCGACGATGTAGCACGCTTACCTAGAAGAAACCTATTCACTCTTGACTTAAAGACTCAGGTTGTAGCTATCAGGAAATACAGACTCCGGCAGGGAATTCCACTCCTTAGCTGTAAGCATAATGAAAGTATTCCCAAAACGTTTGGTGCGTATGGGTGGAATGTCCACCATGTACCGATGACGCATCGCCGTGCGTCTTGTAGTCCGATGATGGCACGGGCTAGGAGGAATTAGTTCATGCAATTCCATCGCACACTCCCCGAAATGTAACCGATATAAAACCGACAGACTGGCAACTTGGCGCCGATGTTCAAGGCTCTGGAGCCTAGACTCGACCAGTATCTCATTGCCGATGAGCCTCTTGGCCCGTTTTTCGATCGAATCTAGTGCATCCAGCTGGTACTTGGCAGATCCGTCCCAGAGATGAGAGCAGTACTCCATGCATGACCGAACTTGCGCTTGGTATAAGTTGAGCAACTGTTCTAGCGTGAAGTACCGTCTCACCTTTGCAAGAATCCCCAACTTTTTGGCAGCCAGTTGAGCTTTTGTCTCAATGAATGGACCAAAATTGAGGGTCGATGTCAATGTAACGCCAAGAAGCTCAAAATGGTCCGTTATCGGCACGGTCACACCACGGAAAGTAGGAGCCGGGTGGAATTGGCTCCTTTTAGCGGAAAAAAAGACACGCCTGGGTCTTAGTAACATTAAACCTGACCAGATAGGTATCGCCCCACTCGGAGACTGCCTTCAAGGACAGATTCAAACGCCCAACCATGGCCTCCCGGAGAGACCGGATCTGAGGCCCAGTAGCACGCGCGTCGGATACATAACTCTCAGCAACAGTGCTGTCGTCTGCATACCCAAAGGTTGGCCGGCCGGGTTTTAGCAGATCATTTATGTGCAACAAGAACAATGTTGCTGAGAGTACCGATCCCTGAGGGACCCCGGCATTCATATCCAGTTGGTCAGATTTGCGGCCATCAATAACCACTACTATAGACCGGTCCCTCAGGAAGTCCGCGATCCAATCGCACAGTCCACTGGGCAGACCGAATGAAGGAAGCTTACCAATAAGGCTCTCGTGCCAGACCCTGTCGAAAGCCTTCGAGATGTCGAGGGAGACGGCAAGCGCTTCCCTGTGCTTCTCGATGGCCTCACTCCAGATGTGAATGGCATACGCTAGAAGATCTCCAGTTGACCGATTTTGGCGGAAGCCATATTGGCGGTCACTGAGGATGTCGGTATGCCAGGAGCTTGGAGTTGAGCACCCGTTCCATATTCTTGCAGAGGATGGACGTAACTGAAATGGGTCTGTAGTTGGCCGGGTCAGCCCGACTGCCCTTCTTGGGCACAGGCTGAACGTTAGCTTGCTTCCATGCATTCGGCACTTTTCCAGTCTCATATGAAATAGGCGTGTCAGGATCGGAGACAGTTCAGGCGCACTAGTTCTCAGAACAATTGCCGGTATCTCATCGGGGCAACTAGCTTTGTTTACGTCAAGGTTGCGCAGCACCCTACGGAAGTCCTTTTGATGGATGCGAATGTCCGACATACTCGTCTCGCATCCGTCAGGGAAAGGAGGGGGCTGCGCGTCACCAGAATCCAGGCGTGAAGATTCCGCAAAAAGAGAGGCAAATAAGTTTGCTTTCTCCTCAGCGGAGTGGGCCAGTGTTCCGTCGGGTTTCAGCAGTGGTGGTAGTGAGGGACGGCAGAAATTCGATTCAACCGACTTAGCCAGGGACCAGAACGCTTTACTACCGGCTGGGTAGGAAGCAAGTTTGGTCCCAATACGGCTTATGTGGTCAAACCGAGCCCTTCGCAATACCCTCTTGCAGGACTTGGCAGCCCTATTAAAGGCTCTCTTCCGCTGGCTCACGTCGCTAGCCTTGCGCGTCCGAGCGTCGACCCATACCAGGTACGCCTCATGTTTAACCGTGTTGTCGCGATTGCACTCGGCGCCAAACCATGGCCGGTCAACGCTAGACATTGCTACCTCAGAGAATGGAATGTAGTACTCCATTCCCCGACGCAACACATCGGTCACGGCGTCCGCACACGACGAGGGATCAGCTGAAGAAAAGTAAGTGGGCCGCCAAGGATAAGAAGCGAAAAACGAACGCATCCCATCCCAATCTGCTGACCTGTACCACCAAACCCGCCGAGTGCCTCTTGGGCTGGGATCGGGCGGAGAGTAAACGGATACAGACTTCACCAGACAATGGTCGGAGCTACCCAAAGGTGAAGATACCGACACAGAGTAGCGGTCTGGATCTGTTGTCAGCAGAAGGTTCAAGCAATTGGCAGTGTGCGAATCAACATCCGGTACACTCGTTGCTCCCTGGACCAGATGAGCGATATTTAACGCAAGCGCAAGCTTTCGCGTCTCTCGCCCAGCATGAGTTATAAGTCCTAATTTCAAACCTGTTTATTTTTTATTTTTTTTTATTCAGGACCTCCAACGAAAGATCTACACAAAAAAACACAATGTATCATTAATATTAAGTAATGACAAGTGCACTCCCTCAATTATAGGAGGCCACAGCATGCGTAATTAAACTAAAATATAAATTATTTTCTAATTCTAGAACTAATTAGAAACTAAAATATAAATTCTTATTAAAACATATAAAAAAAACAAATGAAAACATGACATACCTACTTATAAAAAGAGAGTATCCTTATATTTAGTTAACCTTAGGATTTACCAACATCATGGCAAACCAGACGGCAAAAATCTACACGAGTAACAAAATGCTAAATGTATACTTGTTACAAACAGTATCAGGTTAAACAATTTTAAAATAAAAACATAATGGTAAACTGAAATGAAAAAATAAATAAAAATATATTTGTGTTATTAATAAAAACACCCGGTTTCCCAGCACTTAATTATCGGGCTGTAAACGTAATCGACGAATAATTGCCGGTTAATTCTACTTTCAGTCTCTCAAAACCCAGATGTGACAAGCGTTTAACAATTTGTCGCACTTGACAAAAATCGTACATCATGTTCAGCATTTTTGTGTTTCTGAGAAAATTTTTCAATGTTAATCCCTTGTCAACGAGCCTAATTTATAATTGTTGGATATTGGTCGATTATCGGAAGATAAAAATTAATATTATGATTTAAGGCTTATAAAACGATAAAAAATAATAGGGGTCGGCGAAAACTATGATATGGGTTTAGTTATAAATTAAAAAAAAAAACATTAGATCAATTATTATAGTTGATTCCAAGATTAAAAAAAAATTGGTTATTACAGACTTTTTAAATTACAATGTAATGTAAAAATTGACACAACTATCAAAAATCACAATCACTATCACAAGTCAAAGAACATTATCTCTACCATATTGTAATTTTGTATATTATATGTATGTTTTTTTTTCTTCTATACTTATATTTAGCTAATGTATGTGTAATTTATATATAATTAGTTAAGTTATTATAGTCTATTTTAGGTTTCCTTACTTCTTTCTACACACTGTGTCTTCGTCTATCATCCAACTTTCCTGTGACAGGTCTGCTGGAAGAAATTTCTATTGAAATAAGCAGTACCTTTGTGCTCTTCTATCTGTATTCTTTTCTCTGTAAAGTGTTTTGTGTGTACATAAATAAATAAATAAACAAATAAAAATAGTTATTTTGTATGTAAATAAAAAAATAATAAATAAAACTGTTATTGACCTGGGAATCGAACCTACGTCACGCGCAATAATATTGACTGTACCCTGTACCTAGTACTTATAAAGGTCAGTTTCTGGATAGGTTTGTGTTTAACTTGAAGCGGCCAGGGTGGTTACCCTGCCCGGGTAAACAGCACTTACCAAGGTCAGTCTTTGGATGGGCGACCGGGTGGTAACCCATCTTAAGACTAATCATGATAAGGGTTGCTTACCCTGGTGGGGTCACTCATCTAAAAACAAGCGAAGCAAAAAAAGTGGTCACCCATCCAAAAACCGTCCTTTGATTGATTTGAGATGTGACTTTGACTTCAGAAACCGGCCCATTAATTTTATAATGGTGACGGTGGCATAAAATCAACGTTGGGTGACAGGTAGGGTTATTTATTTATTTATTTATTTATTTATTTATTTTAGTACATGGAAGACTTACAGCTATTAAATACAGACAAAAAGGAAACCATAGTCAACAGAAAGCCAATTACAAATCCTCACGTATAGACTTACAATAATAATTTATAGTGTGAGCACAAAAACAAAGATCTCACAGCTTTAATTAAAGTAAGAAGCAATAAATATACTTGGCTAGCAATTATATGACTGATGAGAAAGAAAATAATAAATTAATCAAAACAGAAACAATCAATATAACCTACCACTACTTGAAAAATTTGAGGCTTAAGCACCTTCTGGCTGAATTTACACTGACTGTGAATGGATCCAAATCATATTCCTTGCATATTTCATTGAAGTCTCTACTTGCGCGCACAATATAACTGTTCTGCCTATAGTTCGAAGAAGTATGAGGTACACGTATGGGTGGATTAAACCGAAATGTTTTACATGGCACATTGAAATAAAATTTTGACAATAATTCGGCGTTATCAATGTTGTTATTGAGGATTTTCAACAAGAATAAACAGTCAGCAATCTTACGTCGATCTTTACTTTACTTCAAACACTTAACAGACTAAGTTTGATAAACAAACTAAGTTAGACTGAGGTTAAACCTATTGGTGGTTCTAGGGATGGACTGCGGGGCTATCCAACCCCTAACCTCCTAGCTAAGGCTCTTCCTGAGGTCGACGGGACCTCCGCTCACGTCAATCTTATGACAACAGTAGTGACTGCGCGGCTATCGACCACTGTGCCTCCTAAGTAGCGAGTGCTGGTTCCTCCGTGGTGCGTTTTTATATAGGCGGTTTGACGGATTAGTATGTGTCTTCATCATCTTACGCTTGTATGTGGTTGTAACCTTCGTTGACATCACAGGCACTTCACATGTCGAATGTTAGATGTCATTAGTAGTCTATTGGTACTGTTACTGTTATCGTCTAATCTATGATTGATCTTGTTTGTGTTGCGATCTACTTGGGGGCGTAGTGTTGTGCACACAATCCGTTAGATGGTGTAAGGCGTCGTGATATATTCTCCCCCTCTGGTACTATATGGTCATCCCGACTGATTACCAGCACCAGTTTGTTTCCGCGGACTTCCTCTTCGGCGTATCGGATAAGTTGGTTTGGATATCACGTCGTCTCTCTTTTCATACTTTGTTATTGCTGACGTATGATACTTTCCAATAGGCTTGTCTGGAGTTTCTGAGTGAGCAATTTCATACGTGGAGGTTCCATGTTTCTTTAATGTAACATGCGGTCCATCTCATCGAGGAGCCAATTTCGAAGTAAACTATTTATTGATGTTGCCAACGGGATGAGATTTTTACCTTCCAAACCGAAGAAATTTCATATAAAGTTTCAACCCCTATTTTATCCCCTTAGGGGTAGAAATAGTGAATTCTTTTTTTCAACCAAGTGCTTTAATCTAAAATTTCACGTGTCCAACTTACCAACTATGGAATTTTCATAAAAATTTCAACCCCCTTTTTACCCCCTTAGTGTTGGCATTTCCAAAAACCAATAAATACATTAATTCTTTTTATCAACCAAGAGCGTAAACCTACAATTTCACATGTTTGATCATGTTTTTTTGTTGATGTGACTATTTAGACATCAAGACCACAAACGACTGACCCGTGGGCCACGAGGTGGCCTATCTACGCTAAGTGCGTATGTAGGCCACCTCTTGGTCTGCCCACCGTCAGCTGCCGTCAGCAGGCCATATTAACATTATGTGACATTATCCTACACTAAGTATGGAAGTATATGGCAATATATTTTATTTATAATATGTTTTTATGTGTTTATATATTCCCCTCTACACATCATGTCTACGCTGGAAGAGATTTTATTAGAAATAAGCATCTCCTCTGTACCTATTTTTCTGCTCCTTCTTCTTTTCTGTAGAATTCACACTGAATTAATGTGTGTGCATAAATTGTTACATAAATAAATAAATTTGGAATAGCAGCTTCATTATGCGGTGCATACCTAATGACTTTATTTTAGTTGCACAAAAAAATGTTTTGAATACACTGGTCACCTCAAGTAGGAAGCACAGCTGACACTGTTGCCAGCCCTGAACTTGTCGTGTGTGAACAACAATGTGTCTTCCGCTGCAATCTACATAATAATATGTTCAATGAAAATCATACAGTCCTTATGTTTCACAGAATTTTCCAGAGTTTACATCTTAGTTTCGTCAGAGCAAACTGCCAAGTCCAACACCGTCATTTAGAGAGTATTAGTTAATTATTTTTAAGATAAAAGGTTTTAGCTCGTCAATAGATCGACATCCATCTAAGACATTGATCGATATTTGTCGATTAGAGTGGAAGTAATTATCAAATATGTAATAATAATAATAATCGGTGGGCTACTATTTTTATATTTTTAAATGTTTTTCTTTTTGAATGTGTTTTATAAAATATTTAAAAATGTAATTAATAAGAAAAGAGATAAATAAAGGAAATAATAATATAATAATAATGATAAAAAAAAATGATTATAAATAAAAAAATAACAAATGTGTCGGCATTTCTAAGATATCGTTCTGAAGAGCGCTATGGTTTCAAATAACTTTGACAGATGTCAACTTGACGTTAACACTTGACATTAGTTTATGGCGCGAACGAGAGGGGATGACACAAGGATCGAGAGAGAATAAGGCGGGTTTGGTTTGAGTTGTGAATTCGTGATAAAAACCTAAGGAGAAATACAGTGAGAGTTACCGATTGTTCGTGTAGATCAAACTATGTGTCATAGTGGAATGTCGTTTAAGTTATTCGCCAATACATAACGTGATCAGTTACATTGTGAGCCCGAAAGAACCCATGCAATAATGGCTTTTCCTGACAATTACACAGTCGTCCCTACAAATGATATATTATAATATTTATAATGTCCGGACTTGTAGTAATAAAATTTAAAGGCCGTAAAATTCTCCTAAGTTTACACACCCCACATAATGGCAATTTTAGTATTGTCTCACTTATTACGATATCCACATGTAGTCTAACAACCATAACTTTGGATCTTGGTCTCATAGAAGCTAACATATTTTGTTAAAAATATTTAAGTAACGCACAAAAGGTAAGATATTTTTGTATTGTGCCAGAAAAGTCAATTATTAAATATAATTTAAATATTTAATTTAATTTGGGCGCACGGTTGGCGCAGTGGTTGAGCGATTGACTGCTGCGCTGCGTGTCGCGGGTTTCGATTCCCGCACGGTACAAATATTTGTATGACCTACAGATACTTGTTCCGGCTCTGAGTTTTGTGTATGTGAGTTTATGTTTGTTAACGCACCCACTATACAGGAAGAAATTCCAAGTAAGGGGCACGGTATAAAAAAAAAATTGACACGTTTTTATTGCATCTCCTAAAATTATGAAAAGCTTTTAGGGATTAACAGCATGCCTTTTATGGGCATTTTTTTTAGTATTTGAGTGGTTCTACACACTGACATAATACGAATCACAGCTCTAGGCCAATCTTTTTATTATTTTATTGTTGTCTTTAAAAAACACCTACGCATTTTCAAATTTTTTCAGAATTTTAGGAAATTCACTAAAAACGTGTGGGGCTTAACCCCCTATTGTGGGGTGCTTTTATCGATAAAATTAAGTGTGTATAGTGGCCTTAAAGTTGTATGACTACAAGCCCGGACACATTGTTTAGTCACCCTTTACTTATTTTATTTAGTATAAATAAGCACAATTAGTTTAGAGTAAGTATCAACCGCGGCAGCCGTACCTATCAATTATTATCAACAACATCTTTCTATTCCACACAACTTTTAAGTCCAGGCTGGTATTAGAATGAATAAAAATATGATAAATAAGTAATAAACATTGTGCAGACAGATGTAATTTAATAAGATACCCCGCTTGTTTTAGTAACCCCAATAAAAAAATTATACCAAACATTTCAGTTGCTTTGCTTCTTATAAGTATTGTTGAACTCTGTTAGTGCTAGTGAAAATAATTATTTATCAATACATATAATAAATCTATAGAAAATTCGTTTTTGTACACCGAAATAATATAACCAGGGTGTTAAAAGATAACCAACAGAACCCATTTCCAGCACTTTTGGAATTTTTGTCTGTTTGTCTGTTTATTTGTGCACGCATCACATAAAATGTATAACCCCAATGTAGATAACTTTTTCTTTTGTGTATTTTAACCGATTTCTCCGTCAATTCGGGCGCACGGTTGGCGCAGCGGTTGAGCGATTGACTGCTGCGCTGCGTGTCGCGGGTTCGATTCCCGCACGGAACAAATATTTGTATGACCTACAGATAGTTGTGCCGGCTCTGGGTGTTGTGTATGTGAGTTTATATGTTTGTAAACGCACCCACGATACAGGAAGAAATTCCTTGTGCGGGGCAACGATTTAAAAAAAAAAAAATACAACGATAAAAAATTCTCGACAGATATTGAAAATTCTATTTTTATTTGAAAGAATATATTCCCAAATTGGTCCTATTTGAATTTGGTGAAGATCTGATGAATAACTTGGGATTTATACAATAGAACTCTTCAATAAACGTCGGCAATTCTCTCGGGATTGCTGCAATCGCATGTCTGTTTATTGTTTATACTCGTACCATTTCATAACATACTATCGTGCTAGTACCAGAGGGTACCAAAGGAGTACACAGATATGTACAGTTCACTTTGGTACCCTTTCATTTCAGCGGTTATGTTCAAGTTTCATGATATTCGGGTAATCTATTCTGGCATTATAGCTACCCTTCTAAAGAATTTGCCTGTTAGGTAACTAAAAAGAGAAAAATAAAAAAACTTTTTTAGAAAAAAATACTACCGACTTCCAGATAGAAACACTACAAAATGATAAATTACTTTCTTTTTGGAACTCGGTGTGCATAACGAAAAAAAATGGTACCTGCCAAAGACAGTATTTATTTCCAAAAAAGTTTTTTTATCGTTTCATGCCAATCGGTTCACTCTATAATAGAATAGAAGAGAGATGGAGTCCCTTTTCTGCACTTAGACTCCCATTTGGTCCGTTGTGCGTGGGGTTTCCGGCTAAAGTAGCTCCGTCCAAAAGCACAGAAGCTTCCTGGGGACTTCACAGGCTTCGCGGAGTGACCTCACCGTTCCGAGGATTTCTTCACGTTGGTAAACCACGGCCTCGCAGACCAGGATTTATTTATTTATTTTATTGAAATTGAAAAACAACGGCCAGAGCCAATTACACTATTGTAACACTTTACAAACACAATATGTATAAATAAAAATAATAATTAATGTAAAATAAAATACACACACACATACACACATACATACACATATATTACATACACACACACACACACACATACACACATACACACATACACACACACACACACATACACACACACACACACACATACACACATACATTACACATATATTACATATACACATATATTTATTTTAAATTTTTGTTAATTGTATAAGCATAAGTAAAACAAAAAATAAAATAAATTTAATTAAAAAAAAAATACCAAAACTCGTACATTTCATGTAGACTAAAAATAACAAAATTAATTTATGAAATGTCAAAAATAAAAATTCATATCCCAAAAAAGGAAAAAAATAAAATTAAAACCAAATACCCACTGTAAATTTCAAATAATTTAGTTTAAAAACAAAGGTTAAAAAAGACAAAATAAATTCAAGACAAAATTACAATAAGATTTTCAAGTCATATATCAGTCATAGGCCATATACGTGATTAAAAATGCCAATTTCCTCATATATGTGGAAATTGGTAGGTCAGGTCAGGTCAGGTCATTTACCACCAGAATGAAAATAAGAGGACCGAGCACTGAACCTTGGCTCATCATGAGCGAGTGTGACATGGATGTGACTCGTACAGTCCCAGTGTACGGTGCACGTACATGGGTTTTAAAATTGTGTAGTAAGTAAGGAATTGTGCAATATGTAGGTTCGCACCTTTGCACTTACACGTGCGACTTACATTCGATTTTATGACAACCATGCAGCAGCAGCAAGCAGAGCATTGATGATGCTTTTGTACCAATATATAGTTTAGTGTTCTAATAGACGCGGTTTGGATCGGACAACTTGCATTTTTATTTCTTGATTCCAGTCCGTTGGCACTCATTGACATTTTACATTAGATTGACATTTGCATTGCATTTACAATAATTAATGTTAAGGTGTATTTGCATTTGCACCCTACACCCAGTTTGAGAGATTGCTGTCGATCTCGTAAATAATCCGCAAGAAGCCGTAGTAGCTCCGGAGCAACACCTATTGCACTAAGCTTCGACAGCAAGACGTCATTATTGATGGAGTTAGAGTCAACAAGTGTCAGAAGATTAGAGTTGACTGACCTTTTAGTGCGAAAGCCATGCTACTTGTTACAAAGATGCGATTTGTAAATACCATCGTTTAGGATAATCTCGAAAACTTTCGCTGCAGAAGATCATATTGCTATGGGGCAGTACTCATCGGCAAATGATATTTATATAGAGACTTCTGTATGGGAGACACGCGCGACAGTTTCCACTTGGATGGAAATACTCCAGTTCATAATGACAAGTTGAAGATGTGACTAAGGAGCCAGACTAGAGACTCCTTACCCTGTTTCAAAAACCATGGAGGAACATTGTCAGGACCAATTGAGCTGTTTAGCTTTAGCTTATTTATTCCCTTGCTGATATCATCATCAGTGAAACTTAGTATATTAATATAGTTACTACTATTGCACTTGCTTGGATGGGTTACATTCTCGGGGTCTAATTTTGGTGCTTCAGTCTGGAAAACACTTGCGAAATATTCCGCGAACGCTTCAGGAGCCGCAACAGGATGACGTGGGCAGCTGATTTCTCGGCGTTAAAGCAACCCCTGCAAAGTGGGCTGTCTGTGGCACCATGTTAAAAATATGTTTGTTATGTGGGGTATGACCCGTAGTTGTCCCTATGATTATTCTGAGGTTATTTCTACTTAGGCTAAGAAGCTTTTTGGTTAATCGCGGGTTTACATTCGGTAAGGCCGTTCTTGACTGTCTATAGTCTATAGCCCGTGACCATCTGTTGTTATGCAGTTCGGTTGATCTTTGGCGGATCCATGTATGAATTTGTGAGAAAGGCAGGGGGAGAAGTGGGTACGGGCCTAGCACTACCATCTCAGAAACTCTCCTTGCAAGTTCATCCACAGTATCATTGCCTAAAGACCCCCTATGTCCCTTGATCCACTGTAGGGTGATCCAATTGGATATCGATATACTCGCCAGGGCAAGGTGGCATTCGTGTTTCGTGGCATCTACGCATCCAAACCACTCCTTCACAAGTGCCTAAAATTGTGCCTTTCTTGAGCACCAGGTCCTGGTCACTTGTGTTGAGTGCACGTACCGATGAAACACTAGTAGCCCTCACCAATGTGCGTGCTGTTTTCCATGCAGTGAAATGTCATTAAATGTGTAGAAATTGCACAACGAGCTATTCTCAAAGTGAGAACTTTTAGACCATTTTTATTCCCCACGAAATCTCTACACCATGAATGTGAAGTCCTTACAGTTAGACAAATGTTTCTATTGGGCACAATTCTTAAACAGCATACTGACACATTCTATGAACCTCTTAAAAATGTATCTCGTCGGAAGGGTAGGATATGTGAGTCTACAAAAAGGTTCCACTCTACATTTATCCAAAGGTTTTACTGTTTCCTAGGACCCTTTATTTATAACAAAGTTAACAATATATTGTCCATTTACAGTCTCAACTCAAATCAGTGCAAAAAGGCAGCTATAGCCTGGTTACTAACCCTAGGATACGATGAAACCGAAAAACTTCTTGTTGTTCCATCTTAGTTTTACCTCCACACCACATCATTACGACCCCAGGGGGGACAACGAGAATACTTTTTAAAAGTTTTCCCGCTGTCCCCCAGTGGTGGCCAACCAAATGGTGGACATCGGGAATAATCGCACTATGGTTAAGGTTTCGGGAAGGCGCTGTATGCGAAACGCACAGGACCAATCAGTATGGTGACGCTTAGGGAAGGCCTATGTCCAGCAGGGGACGTTTTTGGGCTGAAATAATGATGATGGTGAAAGGTTGATTTTCCGAAAATTCCTTCTTCGTGCTACATAAAAAACGAAACCTTGTCCAGTAAGATTCATAGCAAACTTTAACAACCGCTTAATCGTATTTTGGGGGTAGATTTAAAAAATATATAATGACAATCTTTTATTATATTATTTACCTAGGTTGGTATTTATGTCAACTTTCAAGCTTATTAACCCAAGACCTAAAACTCTTCAACAAAACTTTATCACCTGTTCAATAGTATTTTGGAGGAAATTTTATAAATCTAATAATATCAACCCAAAGTAATAAGATTTTTCAAAAAAGCTTTAACACCCCCTAAATCGTCTTTTGGGGATAGTTTCGAAAAAATAATAATTACAACTGTAGTGTATGTAGATGTCAATAGATCGCGCTACAAGCCGATAACAGTATTGTAAAGCTGCCTCGTGCGCACACGCCGCTCGGTTATAAATACCGGTCCGAGTGGTGGGGCGATCAGTCGTTATCGGACTGTCGGCCTGTGCGGTGATGCGTTGGCAAGTCAACTATTAATATTGATAAATGTGCATATTTTACATTGGCGACGAGGAGAAAACCATAGAGTGAATAAAGTAATAAATAAAGATGTTTTTCACTAAAAGGAACATGAAGACTTTGTTATAAAATCATTAAAAAAAAATACAAGAAAAAGAAAAGTGTAGAATGACGGTGACAGTAAAAATCAGTGGCGGTTCAATTTTGAAGTGCATCAAATGTATACGATAAGTAGTGCACTTGCTGAGTAGTGCTGTGGAATTCAACCTCGTAAAACACACACTGTGCACACTGGTGGCTTACTACACCGTCGGCGTCGTATTGTTATGGTCCCACCAAAACTGAATGCAGTAGAAGTAATTCCTTCAGCTTCGCGTCTACATGGCAGACAATGTGGGACTAATTTAAGAATTCGTCGAGTTTTCTGCAACTACCCTCAGAATCTCGAATAATGCAAAACCAGTCCGGAGCGGAGCAACAACCAAGGAGCTGGACAGGTCAAGGAGGAGCGTGTGGATGTGTGGATCTATACATACGAATCTTTATGCCAATCTGGTGAGTCGTTTTTATTTTGTTATGGCTCAGGACAAGTGTTTATTTTTCAAACTTCTGGTTTTGTATACAGTATGGGTCATGTCATCCATATTGGCTATCACTGGTCAAGTTTTAGTGTTGTTGAAGAATATCACTGTAGGCCATTAGCTAGCCTTAGCTGATTATTTTTGTTTGGACGTTAGAGCGATATAGTAACAATGCCGTACTTCATTCAAGAAAGCCAGAGAATTAGCATTGCCACGTTGTATGGAGAGTCGACGAGCTTTGTGCTAATTTCTTGACAAAACTCGATGGGCACTCGGACCCCATGGACCTAATGTTTCAACCCCAAACGGCTCAAACATATAACTTCCAATAAGGTTGTTATATTTGCGCCGTATGAGGTTTTCTGCACCGGCAGCAGCCGCCCCAGCACAGCCCACCGTGCTAAGAAGATGGGATGGCGCAAGGGTGTCGACACATGTTGCATCCCACACCAAAGGCCTACCCACCTTCCAAGGCATTATGGTCATCCCGTCTGGTCTCTTCCCATCGTCGCGTGCCAAGGCATTGGGTTCTAAAACAGCTGGCACCCGTGACAAGAGCCCGACGTATGATGTCATTAATGTGGCGCTCATTTGAGTTAATTGTGTTTGATCATTGAATTGGTTGTATTTATACCTAGCACTATCATTAGGTAATTGAGACATATCTAGTACAAAGCCAGTACATAATGAATTTATTATTGACGGTAATAGATTCAAAATTTTGTTCAGTAAGGATGAGATATCCCCTGTGAAGGACTGCACAACTGTCATTTTAAGAGTTTGAGCGAGTTAGTATTGTAGCTGCTTTAACCAATAGGGTGGAACGAAATTTATATTTTTGTAGTTTTTATTTTGGAATAGTTGTACTTAGTTGCAAAATGCCATCAATGAACACCATTAAAAATATAAAAATTATCAGACAACGGTAAAAGCCCCCGCCAAGATATCGAACATCTACAAAAACGTTAATTTAGGGGCTATTTGCGCGGCCTACAATATAGTACAGAATTTATTAAAATAGCTTTCTTTTATACAAAAATATATTAAAATGTAGTTAACCAGCGGTTGCAATCAAATTCTTTTTAATTTGGGATGAAACTAAGCAGAAAATACAAAATACCTACGCGAGCAACAGAAAAAAGAGTAACAAAAATTCCTGCATTATATTTCGATGGAACGAAAGACAAGATGGCTAAAACTGTTTTCAAAGGAACGAAGAGGTTTAGATTGATTTTACAAGAGGAATATATTTCTATATGTATGTTCAAGAAATATTGAAAAAGCTATCCACAGCTTTTTGACGACTGAAAATATATCACCAGAGAGTTTAATGGTTGTTGGCTGTGATGGAACAAACCCAAATACAGGCAAAGAGGCAGGCATGATTTGTCTTTTGGAAAAAAGACCATCTCGACCATTGGAATGCATAATTTGCATGTTACAAGCCAATGAGTTGCCATTGAGATATTTGTTTTACCAATTTTGATGGCCCTACTGCAAAACCTAAATAATTTGTAGGTCATATTAGTAAAGCATTAGAGATATGCAAGACGCTGCCGTTGGCCCACACTTTGAGAAGATAGAAGATGAACTACCTCCAAAAAAATTAACAGGTCTCAGTACAGACCAAAAATATTTACAAGAAATTACTACTACTGTCATAAATGATCCTGCCCTCCTGATTTATTACGCAGAAGTCCAGGTAAGCTACCCCTAGCCTGCTGGTTGACAAGAGCTAATCGTATACTGCATTTGTATATTTCTACGGATAATCCACAACAAAATCTTGTGACTTTAGCATCGTTTGTAGTAAAAATATACGCCACTGTCTGGTTTGCCATCATAACACATTCATCTTGTAAAGATGGTTCAAAACATTTATGGAAGCTCATTAACAGCACTAGATATTTATCCGGCGAGCTTTTATTGATAGTGGTACCAGTTTTAATTCAAAACAGTTACTTTGCTCATCCAGAAAACTTGTTGTTGAGAATGATAACAGATTCACGTAAGCACATTAGAAAACTCCTCTCTGCAAGATGCATGATAAGTGAATATAAATTCTGTTTGAGGTGCCAAAAATTAACTTAAATGCACGTTCTTACATATAATTGATTGACTGGCAAAAAAAAAATACGAACCCCCAATACTCATGAATATATCCGATCAGCAGTTACAAGATTTAATTGAAAATGGAGGAGATGCAGTTTTGGAATTTATGAGACTGTCTTGCCAGACACTGGCTGTGGAAAGATCAGAAAAAGTTGTGACAAAAGCAATTCTAAGTTTATGCCACAAGACCGTAAGAGAGGGATTCATAAAGTCTAAATTAGCATCTCGAAAGCTCATGCCAGAGTTTGAGACGAAACAGGATTTTTGCTACAAAAAATGACGTTATTCATACCGACATAACTTACCGAACCTGTGTTTACTTTTGAAATAAATGATTATATTAATTAAAATACACTTTTATTTTAACATTTAAGTGCATAATATATCATCTTTACTTATTATTTTGTTTATACGGTGTACTACATAAAAAGTCTATAAAAACTTAAAACATGAAATTTCAAATCTATGGCGGGAGCTCAAGCTGTCGAGCTAGAACTTCCAAATAAAGGGGTGTTATTTACAATTATACTAGCTGACCCGGCAAACTTTGTTTTGCCATAAAAACACCTAATATGCATCTACCCTACCTACCCTACCCTACCCTACCTACCCTACCCTACCTACCCTACTTACCCTACCTACCCTACCCTACCTACCCTACCCTACCTACCCTACCCTACCTACCCTACCCTACCTACCCTACCCTACCTACCCTACCCTACCTACCCTACCCTACCTACCCTACCCTACCTACCCTACCTACCCTACCCTACCTACCCTACCCTACCTACCCTACCCTACCTACCCTACCCTACCTACCCTACCCTACCTACCCTACCCTACCTACCCTACCCTACCTACCCTACCCTACCTACCCTACCCTACCTACCCTACCCTACCTACCCTACCCTACCTACCCTACCCTACCTACCCTACCCTACCTACCCTACCCTACCTACCCTACCCTACCTACCCTACCCTACCTACCCTACCCTACCTACCCTACCCTACCTACCCTACCCTACCTACCCTACCCTACCTACCCTACCCTACCTACCCTACCCTACCTACCCTACCCTACCTACCCTACCCTACCTACCCTACCCTACCTACCCTACCCTACCTACCCTACCCTACCTACCCTACCCTACCTACCCTACCCTACCTACCCTACCCTACCTACCCTACCCTACCTACCCTACCCTACCTACCCTACCCTACCTACCCTACCCTACCTACTATAAAAATAAGAATCCTCAAGTCGTGTTAAGGGACGTTGTGCAGCTTAACAGCAACGACGACATGATGCAAGCTCTTAAAAACCAAAACAACCACATCTTCAAAGACTTAAGTGAAGAACAGAAGATAGTGGAAGTTTTATATAGGAAACGCCACAGGAACCCGCACATGTGCCACCTAGTGCTGAGGGTCGCCACAGAAGTCTGGCGGCGCATGCTCGAGGATGGGTCGGTGCACTTGGAACTTAAGCGGGTTAGGGTCGAAGACCAGTCCCCGCTTGTCCAGTGCTCGCTCTGCCTCGGGTATGGGCATAGCCGACGCACTTGCACGGATACCGTGGCAAAGTGCAGCCACTGTGGCGGACCTCACATGAGGACGGAGTGCGCGGACTGGAGCGCCGGGCTACCACCGACCTGTTGCAATTGCATACGGGCCAAAATTGACAGCACGCATCATCACGCCTTCAGCTCAGAGTGCACAGTCAGAAGGAGATGGGATGCTATAGCCCGCTCATCCATAGCGTACTGCTAAGGGCGCCCCGGGGACTCCTGCCCAACAAACAGCAAGACCATACCGAGTGGCCCAAGCGAATCTTCAACGCAAGGAACTGGCGACCACCGAACTCTTTATAGAGGCCAGTGAACGGAAGATCTCGTGGGCACTGATTCAGGAGCCGTATGTGGGAGGAGCACGAAGTATGAAGAGCTACCGTGGAGCGAGAATCTACCAGTGTGAAGTCGATGGAAGTGGGAGGGTTAAAGCTGCGATAGCCGTCTTTGATCATGACTTGGACGTCATACCCTACCCGAAACTCACCTCAAATAACATCGTTGTGGTGGGGATCCGAACCAAAGCCTGGGAAATCGCAGTAGTCTCTTATTACTTCGAGCCAGACCAACCCATAGGGCCATACTTGGACCAGATGACCCGGATCAATGCGGAAGTGGCCAACGGTAGATTGCTGATAGGTGGCGACGCGAATGCGAAAAGTGCCTGGTGGGGCAGCATCAAAGAAGATCCCAGGGGAGAGGAAATGTCCGCTACCCTGGACGAGCTGACCCGCTACCTTGGAGCTTCAGGTGCTAAACGCTGGTGACGCTCCCACCTTTGACACCATCAGAGGTGGTAGAGCGTATAAAAGCCACGTGGACGTCACGGCATGTTCGCTCGACCTTTTTGACCTGGTGGACGGCTGGCGGGTCGACACAGGAGCAACATCCTCGGACCACAACACGATATTTTTTAATGTCAATACGAAAAGGGAAAAAGGTGTTAACATCACTAGAACTACTAGGATGTTCAACACCAGAAAAGCAAATTGGGAAGACTTCAAGATCAAACTACAAGAATTTAAAATTAGAGATAATATCAATTTAGAAATAATAGAAGAAATAAACAGTAAAGTAAAATTAGAAGAAACAGTTGTAAATTATATAAATATTATCACAGAAGCTAGTAAGAGTGCTATCCCAAAAATAAATAAGAAAACTAAAATCACCTGTCCGTGGTGGTCCGAGGAGCTCACTGTGAAGAAGAGGGAGGTGATGACGAAGAAGAACCGCATCCGCAATGCCGCGCCGGTCCGGCGAGCGAAGGTCGTTGGCGAGTACCTGAAAGCAAAAGAAGAGTATGAGATGCAGGCGAAGAATGCCCAAATCGCCAGTTGGAAGGAGTTTTGCCGGAAGCAGGATCGGGAGGGAGTTTGGGCGAGTTTCTACAGGATCATCGGTAGGACCGCCAAAAGGCAAGAAGAACTGACCCTTTGCAGCGATGGTGCATTCCTCAATCCGAGTGAATCGGCCGCCCTACTAGCGGATACGTTCTACCCCGAAGACAGAGTAGACCAGGACAACGCTGACCACAGGCGAATTAGAGAAGCAGCCAGCCGAGTAAATGAGTGGGCCCATGATGAACATCATGATCCCCCATTTACAACGCTGGAGCTGAAGTCCGCCGTGGCGGGTTTTAATCCCAAAAAGGCACCAGGAGGGGATGGACTGACTTCTGATATCTGCAGTCGAGCGATCCACCAGGACCCGGACGCTTTCCTTGCCCTCTACAATAAGTGCCTCGAATTGGCACACTTCCCGACCACCTGGAAGGAGGCTACAGTCGTAGTCCTCAGAAAGCCGGGCAAGGATAGCTATACCACCCCTAAGGCATACAGACCAATCGGTCTACTGCCTGTTCTGGGGAAGATCCTGGAGAGGATGGTCGTAGCGCGTCTAAAATATCAGCTTGTACCGCGGTTTAGTACTCGTCAGTTTGGCTTCATGCCCCAGAGGAGCACCGAGGATGCCCTCTATACGCTAGTGGAGCACGTACAGGACAAGTTGAGGCTGAAGAAGCTAATTGTCCTGGTGTCATTGGATATAGAGGGCGCCTTCGATAGCGCCTGGTGGCCAGCCATAAGGGTCAGACTGGCTGAGGAAAAGTGCCCGGTCAACGTCAGGAGGCTGATAGACAGCTATCTCGACGGTAGGAAGGTCAAGGTTCGGTATGCCGGGGAGGAATGCACGCGAGAGACTAGCAAGGGCTGTGTCCAGGGGTCGATCGGTGGTCCAATCCTGTGGAACCTCGTTCTCGACCCACTACTGCAGGACCTTGAGCAGCGTGGAATTTTCGTGCAGGCGTTCGCGGATGATATAGTCTTGGTCGTGGATGGGGACACGGCGACTGAAGTCTCAAGATCTGCCAATGCAGCCCTCGCCCGTGTTCAGGGTTGGGGCGTCCGAAATAAGCTGAGGTTTGCACCGCACAAAACCTGTGCGATGACCATAACCAATAAGCTTAAGTACGACACTCCAATACTGAACATGGCCGGGGTCGACATCGGTATGGTCAAGAAAATGAAGTTGCTGGGTCTAACCATAGACGAAAAGCTCACTTTTAATGAGCATGCCGCGAACGTCTGCAAGAGGGCAGCTAACGTATATAAGCGACTGTCCCGAGCCGCAAAGGTGAGCTGGGGTTTAAACACGGAAGTCATACACACAATTTACACAGCAACGATTGAGCCCATAGTAACGTACGCAGCCGCAACCTGGGCACCCGCTACAAAAAAGTTGGGTATACGGAAGAAGCTAGGCTCTGTTCAACGAGGATTTGCTCAGAAGCTCTGCAAATCTTACCGTACTGTCTCTCTGAACTCGGCGCTGGCGCTGTCTGGGATACTACCTCTAGACTTGCGCATACAAGAGGCAGCCGCCCTGTATGAAGCGAGGAGAGGGTCATCCCGGTTTGTGCCAGGAGACAGGGAGATCGAGAGTCCGGTAAGATTTGCAGAAGCCCCTCATCCAGCTACACAATTGCCCCTGGAGTTCATGTGCCTGGAAGATCAAGAGTTACTAGACAGTAACAATGTGCAGGCGGTGCGAATCTTCACCGACGGCAGCAAGATTGAGGGGAAGGTCGGAGCCGCATTATCCATTTGGGATAATGATGGCGAAATCCGGAACCTCAAACTTAGCCTTGCCGCGTACTGCACAGTCTACCAGGCGGAACTCCTGGCCATTTGCAAGGCGACAGAAGTGATCCTCGCGCGGCAAGAGGCGAGCTATGGCTTGTACAGCGACTCAATGTCCGCATTGCAGACGCTTGCAAGCCATGGCTCGCTCCATCCCCTGGCAGTTCGCGCGCGCGCAAACCTGGCTCACGCCCTGTGCCAGAGCAAAGCTGTGACTTTGTTCTGGATCAAGGCCCACGCGGGCCTGCCGGGGAATGAGCGAGCGGACGAGTTGGCTAAGGAAGCAGCATTGTCGTTACGGAGGAAGCCGGACTACGACCAGTGTCCGGTTTCATTTATCAAGCGACAGAGCCGTTTGGAATCGCTTGATGAATGGAATCGAAGATATGTGTCGGGCGAGACCGCTTCCGTGACGAAAATATTTCTTCCGGATGCAATAGCGGCTTTCCGTATTGTACAACAGGTGCGGCCTGAAGGCGTCCTCACGCAAGTTTTGACGGGGCACGGCGGGTTCTCTGAATACTTGAATCGCTTCAAGTGTAAGGATAGCCCATCGTGCGTCTGCGATCCAGGCGTGGCAGAGACTGTCCAGCACATACTTGTAGAATGCCCGTTATTTATCAGGGAGCGCTACCAACTTGAATCTGAGCTGGACAGGAAAATAACGAGGGAGAGCCTGCATGGGCTCATGGACAAAAAACACAGGGAAAAGTTTTTGGAATATTGCACTAGAGTAGCCACTGCGGTTATACATCGGAATAAAACCTGAGCGCACCGTGCTTCATTAATATTTCTGTATGATATTTAAATGCAAGCACGGAATGCAGCAAGGACATGTATAGCCGGCAGTATTTCATGCTAGTACCTAAGTTTCTAAATTGTGTAAGACTGATTGATAAGATAAACTGCACTTTTGTTTTTTTTTATATCCTTAGCAATAATGTACGCTTGTGATAGAAAGCACCTTTTGTATTTCCTGTGATAAACTGCACTTTTGCACAATTTGTGATACTTGTATTCTATATTTTTCTTAATCAGCACTATTTGCACGATTGTATTTCTGAGATAAACAGAACTCTTGTATATTTTTCTTTTTGTATTTTAAGTTTACTGTGATAAATAAATAAAACATGCCCGTAGTTATTGAAATGAACCCACACAGTATACAAGAGGATGAATGCAAGATGAACCTTGGTATGAAGGATAAAAGTGCGAGAGGAATGAAAGAGGAATGGTACGGATGTGTTTGCAATTAATAGGCGCCAATTTTGTTGGTGGGGATTAGAGTTAAAAAAAAAAAAAAAAAAAAAAAAAAAACCCTACCTACCCTACCCTACCTACCCTACCCTACCTACCCTACCCTACCTACGTACCCTACCCTACCTACCCTACCCTACCTACCCTACCCTACCTACCCTACCCTACCTACCCTACCCTACCTACCCTACCCTACCTACCCTACCCTACCTACCCTACCCTACCTACCCTACCCTACCTACCCTACCCTACCTACCCTACCCTACCTACCCTACCCTACCTACTCTACCCTAATTTTCCATTTTTTTTTTTTTTTTTTTTGTAAATCTAAACCATTCTCGAATCTCCACGAACATACACACACATACAAGAAATATATATATTAAGATAAGGCAACTTTTACCTGTTATTCCATTTGGAAATTCGAGAAAAAAAAATTGTTCAAATGTGTTCCACCCTATTAACCAATACTGGCCATTGGTCAAGTACATGTATTCAGAACAGATCTTATGTCTCGGGACGATTAACAACAATCTCGATCGCTCGATCGATCAATTTTCATCTTCAGATCTTAATTCACTTGCTTAGTTTCAAAGTAACATTATGATAGTATTAGATCCCGCGATCGCTATCCTTTGAAATCTTTAAATAGTAATAGAACGAATAAGTACGCTCACGAGGCATACAAAGGATGCCTCTAAGTAGTGCTCCTAACGAGTTAAACATAGAAAACAGTGAGGGGAGTTCCTCCACAAAGCAGGAGAACACATAACGTGGCTATTAGGTCGCACTGTACGCACTTGTCTGTAGTCTTACCGGCAATTCACTTGTGAGTTGTTCAGGGGGCGATGGGCAGCTAGTGATGTAGCCGGGACATGGGTCTCAAAGGAGACTATCGTTGTATTTGTTTTGTAATAACCTAGAAGTTGTAGACTCTATGTGAAGTGACATATATCGTGTAGGTCGATCACTTGAGGTAATGACATATGGGTGGCATGAGTTTCACTAGCTGCTGCGGCAGTCGTGCCATGAGCGTTGTATATTATCTAAGCTGATACGGGTTCTGATCAATTACTACTAAGACTTAGAGGAACCTTTCGCCATCGGTGATCGTTATACACTGAAAGCTTTAAATAGGTACACTTAGAACTTAGAAGCATACACACGATAGGTTTAGGAAGATGAAAGTGGGTACTCACGTTCCAGTCGATGTTGATTTCGATAATAATGATTGCTGAGCAAGCTGTAGAAGGTTAGGTAATTCAGTCTATCGGCCGTAGTGTGTGTTCGACCGTACCAGTGGTTAAGCGTAGTCGTGGCCGTAAATCGGTATATTTTGTGGCAACACAAGTAGTCCGTAGGTGCGCAATACTGCGTTTAGCTCTGTCGGAGGTCTGGGTCTAGATAGACCGTTGTGTGAGGGCAATGCGATTTCTGGTCGGCTAGAGAGCCGAGGCGTTAGAGGCTTTACTCGTGGGTTCCTGTTGGCTTGGCTGTTTTACTGCAGTAGAGTTTTAAAGTTTCTTTGGTAAGATTGTGGTTAAAGTTAGTTAAAACTTAAGATTTGGTTGGAATAAAGCTAGAATTCTAAAATTTCCCTATTTTCACGAACCCAATAATCTAGTTTGGTTAAGAGTAGCCTAGTTGGCCTTTGTGGCAACTGTGAGCCTAGGTGGCAAACACTGGCATAACCTAACATCAAGCATATGGTGTATTATTGGGAGGTTCCTAGTGGAGAAACCGAGTGACACTGCTCGACCTGGAAGTCAAACCCTTGACCTCATGATTAGTTATTTGATTTGTGCTACATGATTAGTTCTAAATAAATAAATCAAAGAGCACACAAATGCAGTAGAATATACCTACTGGTCATTAAATTGACAGGCAGTAGAATATACCTACTGGTCATTAAATTGACAGGCAGTAGAATATATCTACTGGTCATTAAATTGACAGGCAGTAGATTATAACTACTGGTCATTAAATTGACAGGCAGTAGATTATAACTACTGGTCATTAAATTGACAGTCATCAGAGAATGACAGTAATAGCAGTAGATTATACCTACTGGTCATTAAATTGACAGTCATCAGAGAATGACAGAAATAGCAGTAGATTATAACTACTGGTCATTAAATTGACAGTCATCAGAGAATGACAGAAATAGCAGTAGATTATAACTACTGGTCATTAAATTGACATTCATCAGAGAATGACAGAAATAACAGTAGATTATGCCTACTGGTAATTAAATTGACAGTTATCAAAGAAAAAAAAAATAAGTCAGCAGTAATGGTACTTTTTATGTACATACTGTTGACACTGATGGAGGTTGTATACCTATTTAAGATTAGAACTTGTCGTGTTGTCATTAAAGACAACACATCTATCAAGGAAAAATGTCTTGTTGGTATTTTATGTAAACTGTGTTAATAAACGTGTTCCTGGAATAGCCTCTTTACTTTAATAGGTTATGGGCCCAGTAATATAGATACGTGTGACAATATAGGTATCAAATGATATTAACTAATATTATTGTATTTGATGTGATTTTATTTTAAGTTGTTATGATTAATTAGTAATAGATAATTTTTATTTTGTTTGTGTTTTAGTATTTTTACAGAGAACGATACGAACGATAACAGCTGTGTACTTAGGGTGTGTTCACACTGTATAGTTTAAGGGTGCGTGCACATGTAGGTATGTATTAGGTATGTATACTTATGTAATCTTGCGCATGCATCATGCTAAAGATTAAGGGTGCGTGATGGAGGTTGTATACCTATTTAAGATTAGAACTTGTCGTGTTGTCATTAAAGACAACACATCTATCAAGGAAAAATGTCTTGTTGGTATTTTATGTAAACTGTGTTAATAAACGTGTTCCTGGAATAGCCTCTTTACTTTAATAGACACCCGGAAGACTCATGAGATGAGATCTGGTGTGAAGAATACTTCACCGATGCTGATTGGCACAGAGGCAGTGGAACGCGTCCACAAATTCACTTACCTCGGGAGCGTTGTGTCAGAAACTGGCGGTAGTGATGAGGACATCGCATCAAGGATCACTAAAGCACGATCAGCTACCTTCGCGCAGCTGAGACCTGTTTGGAAATCGCGGAAATTGACCCGAAGGATTAAACTCAAATCTTCTCAACTCAAATCCGTGCTGCTTTACGGGTGCGAAACGTGGAAGGTCACAAAAGACATCTCTCGCCAGATCCAAGTCGTCGTAAACCGCTGTCTTTGTCACATACTCTTCATTTACTGGCCCGAGACCATCACCAACGTAGAGCTGTTGGAGCAATGCCACGAGAGCCCGATCGACCGCAAGATCAAGCGTCGCAAATGGAGTTCGATTGGCCACAAGCTGCGAAGGGATTCTGATCACATACCGAAGCAAGCGCTGGATTGGAATCTCGAGGGCAAAAGAAAGCGTGGCCGTCCCCGTCCACCCTGGACGAGAGGATGCCGCGCAGCTTCCCGGACACTGCCTGGCCGAGTGAGATTCGACGTTTGACTTCTCTTGAGGTTGGACCTGCCTAGCTGGACTTTTCATCCCAGGTAGACATGGTTGTCCACGGCTGCGGATGTGTAGTCTCCGATCTTGACGGGAGTGGGCGCGACATGGGCGTTTAACATCAGTTTGGTTTATCCATATTAATTTTTGGACCCACTCTTTTGGAAGCTCTACTGAGGTAATCGAGCGTTGTACTGGGGACCTGCATGGTCTCAGCCATGACAGCTATATCATCGGCGAACCGAAGGTGAGCGATGTGCTCGCCGTTGACGTCGATGCCTGGCCCTCTCCGGAACAGAGCCTTGAAGGCGTCCTCCAGTGCAGTGGTGGACGGTTTCGGAGGTGGCGTCTCCCTGTCCCACACCTCGCTTTGGAGGGATGGATCCCGGAGCCAGGTTGCAAGGCCGGATTAGCGTAGTGGTGTTTTTGTGCCCGCGCTTCGTTACCTCGATGTACCGGTGGTCAATTTGGCGCCGTAGGAGGGACTGCAGTGCAGCCCAAGTCTTGATCAAGTTGAGGACTTTCACGTAGTCCACAGACGCTGAGCGGAAAGGCAGGTTGGCTTACGGTGCTGGAGCCTGTTCGGAGGCCGGCTTGTTCGGGAGGGTCAAAGTCGTAGGGCTTGCGCGCGAAACGATTCTTGAGATTGGTTCCAGGTAACTAATTAATAACATGAGTTCTCAACTAACGTTAGAGAAATTGGATAGAGAGGGGAAACCTGCATCAGTAAGCCCGAGATGGGAATCAGAAAATGGAATAGAAGAAGAGGAAGGGTAAAAGGAACCACTAAATTAACCAGTAAATGATTTTTAAATTATTGTGCTGTCATTTTGTTATGCCAGAGATGCCAATAATAAAAATCAGAATATGCTAAATGTCTTATTAATAATTCTGGTTACATCCAACTGTTTAAAACAAGGAAGGGATGTAGTGCATGTAGATATCAATAGATCGCGCTACAAGCCGATAACAGTATTGTAAAGCTGCCTCGTGCGCACACGCTGCTCGGTTATAAATACCGGTCCGAGTGGTGGGCCGATCAGTGTAGCTCGCCAGCCGTCGCTCCGTGCGGACGTCTCGCTGCTCGTCGCCCCACCGCGCTCTCCGGCGCCCCCACTCTCCGTCTCGTCGCGCCCCTCTGCGTGACGTCACTGCGGTCGTCGCGTCTTCGCACGCCGCTCCAAAGGTGTCGCTACTAGTAACTTTGGTTACTAGTAGTGGCAGCTCAAATCCACATCTTGTGTGGTCCCTGGCGGGAAACCTAGCGGTGCTAACAAGCCAGTGAGGGTGTGCCCCAAGCACCCGCCAAGTCCCATAAGGACACGGCAGTCATTGGAGTCGGGAGCGGGATCAGTTGGCCTTGGTAGATAGCCTAGTCAACCCCCGCTTCGTCCCACAGCTTACACCTGGCACGGTCGGGTGTTTTCTATCCCGACGTACCAGACTTTTGGTACACAGTGGTGGGTGGCCCACCTTCGGTGGGTTTACCGGTACCTTAGGGCCCTGCCACCCAATAAGATTGGTGGCAGGTAAACAAGCTTAGGGCTCACCAGATACTCACCTCCCAGTCTAACCCGACTGGGAGTGTAGGATTGCACACATCCCCGGGCCTGTCCACCCGGGGAATATCTCACTCCCTTTTCCCTCACTTGCACTAGCTCTATCAACAGCGACAGGATGCATCCTGTCGAAGCGTTGATAGAGCTCGTCAAGGACGCGTTGTCGGATGATCCCAGTCCGGTCAGCGTGAATAAGCAAAGGCTTAATTTCATCCTCCATAAGCTTGCTACATGCCCCCCCCCTCCTCCCATACCCGCCCCGGAGCCCATGCCCATCGGCAACCCGGCGCCCGCCCCCGTTTCGGCGCTTGCGCCCACTAAACCCCCAACTCTCAAATTTCCGATTAATTTCTCGGAAAATCCTGCCTCCCCGAACGTTGACAGTCCACTCGTTGACGAACCCATGTCCGGTGATGATCATAAGGATGATTCCGATGATTATGTCACTACTGACGACGCCTCCGCCGATTCCTCCTCAGAAAGCTGTCAAGCTACCTCTGAGGGGAAGAGGAAGAGGAAGAAGGGCAAGTCCCACCCCAAAGCCACCAAGCCCAAAAAGGTCGCTTCGACCAACCCTCCAACTCTGCCGTCCACCTCCTCCTCCGACGTGCAGCCCACCCCTGTCACCGCTTCCCAGCGGTCTAGGCGCTCAGATCGCTCCCCAGCCCCCAGGAGTCGCTCCCGTAGTCCCCTAACTCAGGCCGACGCTTCCCCAATGTCGAGCCGCGACCCCAGTCCTGCTGCTATTCCCAAGAAGCAGAAATGCCCTCCTATCTTCCTCCACGATAAGGCCAAGTGGACAGAAGTTTCCAAAATTTGCGATGAACGCAAAATCAAATTTCTTAGTGCCACCGCTTGCCAGGTGGGCATTAAAATCCTACTCCCGACCCCTACTGATTTCAGGAACCTTACCAGGCTCCTAAAAACCTTGAGGATAGAGTTCCATACCTATTCTCTCCCATCGGAAGCGCCCACCCGTGTGGTTATCCGGCGCATTCCGAAGGAAATCCCAGTCGATGAGATTTATGCGGATCTTGCCGCACAAAAAGTCCCTGTCATTGCCGTCCACCGCATGCGTAAAGCAAGAGGTGGACAGGAATACGATATGGTAATGGTCGAGTGCGACCCTACCGAGTCCTATGCCCCTATTTTCAAAATCAAGACTCTCTGCTCCCTTTCAGGGTTCTCTATCGAGAAACCTTACCGTCCCTTTGTCGTTGGTCAGTGTCACAACTGCCAACAATATGGCCATAGCCAAAAACACTGCTTTGTCCGCCCCAGGTGCGTTAAGTGCCGAGGGGATCACGGCACAAAAGAGTGCACCCGTCCCAAAAACCCTGCCGAATGCACGGAGCCTCCCAGCTGCGTGCTATGTGACCAAGTCGGTCACACGGCAAACTACAAGGGTTGTCCTAAAGCCCCCAAAGTTGCGCCTAGATTGGCCAAAATCCATGCTGAGCGTCAAGCACGCCAAGCTCCCTCGACTAAACCCCCTCCCCGGCTAGCCCCTCAGAGGGCTTCGCCATGGGGCAAGCTCAACCACCAAAATGTGGCTCCCCAGACCGTCCAACAGCTTCCAGGCTTGATGGATCATCCCATTCCGGCCCCTCAGGCACCCATAGCCCCCATACCCGCTCAAAGCCGACAGGAGGCTCCCACCTCTGCCGCTGCTAAGAGCCCGTCTCTATCCACGCCCAAACCCAGACGCTGCGTATCTGATACCATCATCAGTGCGTACAAAATCTGGATGACGGACGAGGCCAGATCGCTGGCTGCCGAGATCAATAGGATCGAGGCAGCCGGGGATATGACCCAAGCCCAATCCAATGACCTCTTCAAACGGTACCCTAACATAACCGAGGAGCTAGACAGCCTCGTTTATAGAAACGGTCAATGGGTGCGCATTTAAGTCGCACCTACACCGTTTCTAACCAAGTTTCGCCAATTGAGGCTCACCTCTGACCCCTCACGATCTCTACTCTGCTCC
The DNA here is from genome assembly GCA_945859665.1 of Anorthoa munda. Taxonomy (NCBI): domain Eukaryota; kingdom Metazoa; phylum Arthropoda; class Insecta; order Lepidoptera; family Noctuidae; genus Anorthoa; species Anorthoa munda. The sequence goes on along the minus strand of OX243917.1, from coordinate 6,683,063 downwards.
TTAAGAGCCTAGGTATGGAGTAGAATATACAAACGTAGAAATACAAACCGATTCGTCAGTCCTCGCCGCCGAGGCTCGTCGCGTATCCCTTCAATTAAAATCTTGCCAGCCCGCGAAGCTGAGCATTAGTTAAATTATTAGATATGAAATGGAGTTTCTTGTCCGTTCTTCTCCACGTAGGCTTATTCCGAACGGATGGTAGAATCACTTGTCAAGATCCAGCTTTTGCTTGTCCCCCCAGCGACGGCCCTGAGCCGAGGTCCGACCCCAACTGGGGTAGCCCTCAGCGTTGTCGCTTAGGTTTAGTAATTTTTTGCCTAGCTGGAGGCTATATAGCTTAGTCTCCGTAGGAAAGTCCGGTTAAGCAGCTACCAGTCATTCTGACTGAGCTGTGAGACGCCCCGCAGTAAAGAAGTGGGCCGATCAGTAGTTATCGGACTGTCGGCCTGTGCGGTGGTACGTTGGCGAGTCAACTATTAATATTGATAAATGTGCATATTTTACAACAACATTTATTATTTATTTATTTTAGTATTTGTGCAATGTTTCAAGTTTAGTAACCCATGAAGTAAGATTCTGCCATACAAATTTCAACACCCCCTAAATCGACTTGAGGGGGTAATTTCAAAAAACTAATAATGTCAATCGTTATCATTTACTTAGATTACTATTTGTGCCAAGTTTCAATAATATTAGCCGAAGGAATTAGATTTTTCATATAAACTTTGCCCCCTTTTTTAATCGCCTTAGGGGTAGAAATTCGAAAAAAAATCTCTTATCGGATGCTTACGTCATACAAAGAATACACTTTTCAAGTTTCAGGTCTCTAGGATCAGCGGTTTGGGCTGTGCGTTGATCCTTCAGTCAGTCATTCAGGACAAAGCATTTTATATGTATAGAAGATAAAGAGGAAAGATTATTTTGTTTGTTTGTACCAGAAAAGCTCCGAAACTACTGGACCAATTTTAACCGTTTTTCGCTAATAGAAAGTTAATTATCAGGAAGTAACAGAGTTTATAATTTAATTTAAAAAAAATAGAGGTCCTTAAGAAAATTTCAATAACGAAACCCAAAGTAGCAAAATGTTGCCTAAAAATGCATTATTTGGCATGCGCTGAAAAAACTATTGATCATACATAAAAATGATGTACTACATAATTAAAGTATATTATTACCCACAAAAAAGTAAGCGAGGGAACCATACAGCACAATAGCACAATAGCAGCTTTTGTGTCCTAAAATTTAATATGATCGCCGATAGAAACAAAAGTTGGTTACATTCGTATCGTAGTATTATTTCTTATTCAAATTAATAGTTTGGCAAATTGGTAGGTTGGTAGGTAGGGTAAGGTAGGTAGATTGGTGGGTAGTGTAGATGGGTAGGTAAGTGGGGTAGGGTTGGGTAGTATATTGATAGGTAGGACAGGTTGACAGCTAGGTTTGGACGGTAGTGTAGAATAGAATAGAATACTCTTTTAGGTTCTTTGTAGTTAAGTAGCGCAGGGTAGGTAGGGTAGGGTAGGTAGAGCAGGGTAGTTAGGGCAGTGTAGAGTAGGTAACGAGGAAAAAACTTGCTCTGAGCACAAATTGCTTATTGTTTATTGTTTCCTCGTTCCTTGTCCTTGTTCAGTTCTTCATAAAATTCACTTGTAGTCATTAGTTTTCGAGATAAGACCCAAAATATTAATTACTTTTGTGATTATTTTTTGTACAAAATCTGTAGGTAATTTAGGCTAGTGAAATTATGTTTTTATGTGCAAGAGATTCAAAATGACGTTTTCTGGTATGTTTTCATGTTTTGACAACAATATCATCTATTTTAGGTACTTAAAATACGGAATTAGAGAAAATTAACGAAACGTTACTGAAATATACCTCATTGCAGTATTATTATCAAATAATGAAACAGTTTCGAACATATTGAAGTTTTTAGTTTAGTTTCGACGGGCTGTTTCCGCAACTCCACGTCCAGCGCGTTTTTTGCGTACGGTTGAGATTTGATAATTTCAATCGATCCACCCCAGCTCCTCGAGGAAGGCCAGCAGCCCCCTGGTGCTCCCGACTATTTCCTGCAGGGTACCTGGGTCACCGAAGTATTTGACTCTGTAACTAGCGATTACAGGGCAGCTTAGAAGCAGGTGTGCCGATGTCTCATCGACCATCACGCATGCTCTGCAGAGTAGGCTGTCCGTGATTCCTATGACAAAAACTTGTGCTTTCCTATTTATCAAACGGACAGCAAAAAGTAAATGTTAATGGGGCGACGTCCTCCGGGTCTCTAGTCAAGATAGGCGTGCCCCAAGGTTCAATTCTCGGCCCGTTCCTTTTCCTTGTTTACATTAATGATCTCCCTTTTATGATGGCCAAATTATCGGATATAATTCTATTTGCTAATGATATTTCGCTAATTTTTAAAATAGATAGGCAAGATACGGATGTCTTACATGTCAACGAAAGTCAAATTTTTCTTTCAAAATGGTTCGCAGCTAACAATCTTTTACTGAATGCGAAAAAAACAAAATGTCTAAAGTTCTCTTTACCAAATGTACCACAACGTGACCTAAATTTAAATCTTGATGGCAAAAACCTTGAAGTTATAAAGGAAACTGTATTCTTAGGGATTACTATCGATCCAAAATTGCAGTGGGGCGCGCACATTAGAACTCTTTCGGGTAGGTTAAGTTCAGCTGCTTATGCAGTAACAGTTAACCGATGTAGCCACAGCTAGGTTAGTATACTATGCTTATTTCCACAGTATTATGTCTAATGGCATTCTGACAGCAGCAGAAGTTGACTCCATTTTCATCTTACAAAAGAGGGCAATCCGCGCAATCTATAAAATGGGTCCACGAGAGTCTCTCAGAGAAAATTTTTACGAGATCGATATACTGACTCTACCTTCTCTTTATATGTTGGAATTTATATTGTATGTCCGCAAAAATAAGGCGAATAGTGCGAGGCCACCAAACCACGGCCCCATAGATGATTTGGGCAGGCCGAAGGGGCCTAGTGCCTTTTTCTGGGTGAACATGACCAATTCAGTTTTAGTGGGGTTTACTGATAGATCGTACTCCTTGCAGCACCGCTCCACTATTCGTAGGGCTTGCTGAGTAAGGTTGAAAATTTTCCCAATCACCTTCCCAGGTACGAGGATTGCGAGGTCGTCAGCATAACCTATTGTTTAGTAACGGTGTTCGTTGAGCACATTGAACATATTGAAACGTGGGAAATACGAGTAATAATAGAAAAATATCTGTAATTGGAGGCCAATCTGCGAATTTTGATTCTTGGTTCAGTTTCACTGGAATTATGTTGATTGTGCTAATAGAAATGTAGTATTGTATAGTGATCAAAAAATAAAAAAATAAAATTGTCGGTCTGAGGTCCTTAAAATCTGTTTTAAGCTTAATTCTCATAAAATTTTAGTATTTCTGCAATTTATGCAAGACCAAGTTTACTCCTTATTAAACTGTGCACAAAAAAGCCCTGCATAAGATTCGCTAATGCTCATTGGTTTTCGAGAAATAAGCCAAAAGAAAATTAGTAATGTAAGAAAGTTATAAAAAAAATACTTGGTTTACTTACTAAAGACTGATTTGTTACAAAACTTGCAAATATGTGCTGATTAGACAAATTTAAACAGATAATTGCTTATCCTGTCAAATTCTCTATGATTTAATCCAATCCTAAAAAATCTTAAAATATTATCAGCCGGAACCGGGTAGAACCGGTTCGCCCTTTTCTATCTGCATATTAGTTTCAGTTCTCAAAAACCTGGAACCGGATGCGGTTCTGCATGCCCTAACCGGGCACCTTTAAACTGTCATACATTGTTTTATTTCGACTAGCCACGCTTACTTCAATAATAATAGAATTAACGTGAAGTTTTAATGTTTATGTAATTTAACCGAATGCATAAACAGATAATTTCCAATTATAATGAACCCACAATTTTTATTCTTCAGTCTGAAACTTTTAACTTTGTCGTCATATGTTCGGGAGTACTTTAGTTGGGCAGAAGTGTGGTGATGTCTACAGGTTTTAACGAAATAAATATTGAGACCTCCATACTGCTGTCCCACTAGTGGTCAGACACCTCTCCTTATACAGAAGAGTATTAAAGAAATTAGAAAGAAAAATTGCAAATTGAAACATTCAAAGCTTGCTAACAGCGGACTATATATTTTTCCGGTATTCTTTGGCTCTTTGATCCAGATTGAGATTAATCCAAGTTCATCATGGACCTATCCGACCCGGCCCAGGCGTTCGAGGCTGAGATGTTGTCGCGTCAGAAGCCTATGAATGACATGATAGACCGCGGAGACTCCGCTGTGCAGCAGTACTACAATGGCGCCACGTTCTTTGTGACGGGAGGCTCCGGCTTCCTCGGCAAGCAGCTCATTGAGAAACTGTTCAGGTGAGAGAACCACACCCCCAAGGATCACTACAACGACCGGTCCTTTGCTTCTCAAATTTAGTGGATTCACGCAACCTTCAAATTCGCCAAGTCACTGGACCACCTTACACTCTATGTTGTTGTCTGTCTTTCTATCAGTACCGGTTAAACGGGGTTACATTGAGATCTGGGGTAACTTTGATGATAACTTAATTTTTTTAGGTTTTTACAGCTAACTCCGTGAAAACGGACAGCACCTCAATTTTCTTTTTTAAATTTGCAACACTGACATGTCAGCCATGTTTTGCATCAACCTCAGCGCAAGAATAAGTTTACTTGTTGCAGAAAAAATATTTTGAATTGTACAGTGTGAATTCACTAAAAATACATTTTAAATTGGGGTTACTTTATATTGCAATGAAAAACAATGGGGTATCAAAGTAACTCCATTTTCATTTCAGCGTTCAAAGGCTCGTTTTTTTTTTTATTTTCTCCCAAACTATGGACGTAAAAAAAATTTATTAGGGAATATAATTTCTTGTGTGAAGTCACACTGCATTTTATTCATATTTTTCAAAATATAATTGAACTAGTTATGTCAATTTTAATCTCAAAATTTATCAATTTATCCTCGTTTTACGGTAACATGCATTTTTCAACCAACTATTTACTACCTATTTTAAGTCTGGCAATTCTTCAGTACAGGAATAACAAATTATAAATTAGGTTTATCTATTACAGGAATAACACATTTAAACATGGAGTAGAGCACAAAGGTAATGCTTATAAAAAAATGCTCAAGTTGTATGGACGAAAATCCAAAAAATGTATCATCGTCATTAAACTTTCGCAGTAACGTACATCGCAGTAAAGAACTTACGCGACAACGTACGTCGCGATAATAAACTTTCGCAGTAACGTACATCGCGGTAATGAACTTCGCAACAATGGGGTACACTCATGTTTTACGATTAGTTAAACCCATACAGTATAGGAGATATTTAAAAAACATATTAAATGTTGTTTTCGCTAATATCTTAAAACTTTTACTACTAACATAATGTTGTACATGCCCGTATAAGGTTAGCAGAGGTGCGGTGCCTATAGTGTGCGGTCCACATTGCAGTTCTTCTTCGTCGCTTCGATGACGTTAAATACAATTCTTTTAAACTCAAGGCCTCTCCAATAAATTATTGTGTTGAAACTGTTATTTAAGTCACTTGTAATGTCCACATAAAAAGTCAACTTGTTTACTGCAGTGGGGTAATTGCATTACACACTGATACACATTATCGGTTGCAATTCCTTTCATTTAGTTAATTCAACAGTCGGTCGATTCTATAGATATCTCACCGTGAAGACATCACGAAGGTGATAGATGAAGTGATGTCGAAGTGAGCTGTAAATCCAACTGATGCACGATGCTAGGGATTGACAACTCATTTTGAGTTTACTTCACCCGAATCATCACGTCTAGATTTTTACACAATAGCACTACTACATTCATTGCGTGTTAAAACACGTAGTCTAGCAGATGAATTTTCAAAATGAAATTTCAGATGATGTTTAAAGATATTTTTTACGGATTTCGAGTTTATAGAATTAGGATGCAGATCTATTACAATCATACCGCAGTGTCTCAAGACAAAGTCGTCAATCGCTGCGCCTGTTTAAATCCCATGTAGATAATAGTGAACAAGCCCTTGAAACTCCAGGACGTCACTGAGATATTTCATTTTGGAATGCCCCATTAACACCTTGTTTGACCCAGGAATCGAACATATGCCTTCATTAGTTCAGCCGAAACGCTCGCGACCTTAAATATGCATAAAGCAGACCAACTCCAACGTTTTTTTAAGTCTTTGTCCCGTTCTACATAATGGTAGGAGAAACTACAGAACGCCACCTGTAACGATCATTACATACCCAAACATTCAAACTGATTTTTTCATTATACGCAGGTCGTGTGACGTTAAGAAAATGTTCATACTGCTGAGACCAAAGAAGGGCAAATCGATGCAGGAGAGACTCGACTACATGCTGAAAGATGCGGTAAGCTTCTCGACTAAATACGTTTTGAAAAAAAAACTACTTGTGGCGACATCTATGACGTCACATACGAACCATCCTGCATCGCAGAGTTTTCGGCGCGATTTGAACATACAACAGTCCGACAACTACCGTTGGGTAGTTACCCGGAGCAAACACACCCGTCTGGTCGGAGGATCCTCCTTTTTCAATGGAGGTTGCGGGACTTTACACCCTGTGCTTCATGTCTCCAAACTAGTGATCCCGACGTAATCATCACTTCGTCAACCTCCGAGCAGTGAATCACACAGCAAGCCAGTACCCATGGCTTCTACGGGGATATCGTGACCACCAGCATGCAGCGGACGCGCGTGTCATGAGGTCATCACCGTCAGCCTCTTTCATCAGCGACCTTGGCACAGCACACTGCACCTTAAGCCGGTCTACAAGACACATCACCAGTCTGGCCGGAGGATTCTGCCTTTTCAATGGAGGTTTGCGGGACGTTCCACCCTGTTCAGCATACCTCCAAAGTCTAGCTGTCACAATGAAGTTTTCTTTTGAATCTATATGTCGCATCAAGGCTGGCCGATAGATGCAAACCATCAGGAAATCAGGATGTATTCCCTTAGGTTAAGACATCGTGTGTGGGCAGGTCAGTGGGTACAATCGTGAAAATGAAATCACACAAGTTATTCGATACACTGAGTTTATTCAAATAGATACAAGGGACAGTTACACTCCTGCTCACTAATATTACGGATCGACAGTGATTCTACGTCTTAGCTCCAAGGCTGTCAGTACTCAACTGCCATAATATTCTGATGTTGCCTCCACGCAAGCGGTTAGAAAAAGCGCGCCAATGCGTAGTTGTTCTTGCTTTGCCGATGGATTATGGATATTAGATAGATGGCGTGCTTGCGATTTGTTTTGACGTCCGTACTATTGACTAAACCCGACATATATAATATTCAATATCAACCCGACATATATAATATACAGAGTCTTTTAGCCTCATATCGACGCTGAGATTCACTGACCCACTCTTCCGTCATTGGGACTTGTAACCAATTGGTTAAGGACACATTCTTTCTGTCGTTTTTTAAGGTTATGTACGTCAGAATGAAAAAACGGAACCCTTATAAGATCTCTCATGTGTCTGTCTATCCGTCTATCACCAATTGACGCCGAATCTACTAGACCTAGAGCATTAGATACACATTCTATCAGCGAAAGCTTTTAGAGATTGGAGAAATGTAAAAAATGTATGGGAATGTCAAGCGTCCTCATTACTGAGGATTGTAAACCGTCGTGGATATAACTTTTCCTTCACCAATTTGCACCAAATATGCCTGTCTTTCGCGTTGTGAAGAGCATCGAGCAGTTTGCTGCTCAGCGATGTGGGGACTTGGCACGTTTTTTTAACGACACCCATGACGAAAATTTGGCATTTTTGGTAAATTTTCGTCGGCACCATCTTGGATTTTGGCTTTGACCCCATAATCGTTATTAGCGAAACAAAAATAAATAAAATGATACTTATGACTAAAAATTGGCAAATTTCCGTCGGCGGCGCCACCTTGTATTTTCACTTCGTTCCCATTATCGTTTTCAGTGATCTCGAAAACCATTATAACGACACTCATCCAGAAATTGACCTCGGTAAGTGTTGCTTAACCTGCGGCCCTAGATAAGTGACATTCTATCAACGAAAACGTGGCGATAGCGAGTGTCAAAAAGGTAAAATTGTATGGGATTTACACGTGATATCAAAAAAGCATAACATTCTACATAATGGTAGGCCGAAACTACAGAATGCTACCTGATACGATCCTTACATACCCAAACATTCAAACTGAATGATGAGCAGTGGTGGCCCAGTGGTAACGGCCGCGACTCACGTGTCGTATGTGATAGGTTCGAACCCATGCAGGTACTTTACTTTGTGTAAATTATTTTATCACCACTACTCTCAAAACGGTGAAGGAAAACATCGTGAGGAAACCGGCATGTCCTAGATCCAAAAATTCGAAGACAAGTGAGATCTACCAACACGCACTGGGCCCGCGTGGTGGATTACGGCCCACAAAGAGTAGATCTGAGTCCCAGCAGTTGGAACATTTAAAAGGCTGATGATGATGACGATCAAAAAATCGCGTGATCATTTTGGCATTTCGACTCTCGCCTTCGCTGACATCAAATGCCACTTGTCTAGAGCTTCTGGGGCTTCACCAGCACTGCCGCTCAAGGTGAAACACTGACCCATCCAAAATCCGACCAGAGTAAGTGCTGCTTCACAATTCAACAATACCACCTGTCCGTTGCGGGTTGGTTGGTTTTTCTGCACTGCCAGAACGCGTTGTGTCTTTGGTACCTATTGTTATTCGACACCGACTTCGGAAAAGATGTTTTTTAACCAACGAAAAAAAAGGAGGAGGTTCTCAATTCGATATGTATATTTTTATGTATGACCACGCATAACTTTTTAAAGTGGTCCTATGTCAAAATTTCTTTTTGTATTTGTATATCTTAAAGTTGGTCCCATTTTAAGTTGAATAATAATTCTACTCAATAATAATCCACCCCTAAAGGTAGAAAAAACCGGCCAAGTGGGTGTCGGGTCACGCGCAATAATAGAGTTCCGAAGTTTCATAATAATGCGGACTAAAAAGAGGGTTTTGTTGTTGTTACATGAACATTAGAACGGTTTCAGCAGCTCACAAAGTCTTAAAACGAGCCCACATAGGATGATGTTTTTTTTTAATCTATATTCTCGCGTTTGACCACTATCTCGCCTGATGGTAAGCGATGATGTGGTCTACGGTGAAGCACGCTTGCCTAGATGTAATCTATTCACTCTTGACCTAAACTAAATAAGGACTAACTGGTAACTGAAGCAGGAGTTATAAAACCCAACTTCGCAACTGAAGTTAGAAAAATATTATCTATTTGAGTACCCCGAGGGTGCGAATTGCGAAAGGAGCCGATACAAGCGCGCGTTAGAGCCACGGGGAATGGTATAGTTCGTTCCTGTATCCTTGCGTGCACGCTCCTTGTTTATTTCTCTTTCGGAATTAGAAAAAAATTGTATGTAATCGTACCTCTAATCTCCTCTAATACCGCAGATTAGAGGTGAATCCTCTAATCGTTTTCATTCTGGAAAGTTTTACGCTACACAATTCGTGATGAAGTCGGGTCGAATATTGACTTTATAGAAGGATATCGACAAAAGAAAATAAGTAATTTGCTTGGAAATGAATCTAATTTGACTTTACTTTTACGTTTTAATTACAAAACGTCGAAAATACTTCTGCACTAACACAAAATAGACACCACCGCGCGCATGCGCCGTATGGACTACAGACTGGTACTGCCAACGACTCCGGCCACTCCATGCGTTATTCGAGCTTAAGGGTACACTAGTCGAAAATTCTTCCATACAAACGTAGTCTGGCTTTTACTCCACTGTTTGAAGATGTACGTTCAAAATAAAAAAATATATCAATTTTTCTCATCATTATCTAGCCCTGTATGGAAGCAAAAAAGTAAAAATAAAATTTACTTGAAAGTTATGAGCTTCGAAAGTTCCTTATTTTAACACTAATTTTTACGCATCTTCGGACGCAAATAAGTACCATAAGAAGAAGGAAAATTGAAAAACGGCCTCCATACAGGGATAGATTTTTAGTGGTTCAACAATGCAAATAATTGGTAAATAATAAGGTCTGTTTATAAAATTTCGCGCGCTCGTTTTCGTTCTAAATCATCATCCATTTCGCTACAAATTTGCAAAAGTGTGTATTCGTACGCGAACTAGCTTCTTACTGCTCATAACAGCATCTATCTGTTCCACACGTGTTGTCGGTTGATATAGCACGCATTTTAACCCCGCGCACAAAATAGTTCATGCCGTCGACTAGTGTATCCTTAAACATTATTAATTTAGAAATCATTATTATTAAGGATGTTATGATTTTATTTTTGTATATTTTTACATGGTTCATAAGCATATATTTACTATCTGTTTTACACTGCTAACAACGTTATTTAAGTAATTTTTCAATGGCATTTGTACAAAAATTTTACTGTTCCAAGTACATTTTATAAGTTGGTCGACTATTACTCGTAAACTTGTAAAGCCTGCTAAGATTTCATTTTTGTATATTTTTACATGGTTCGTAAGCATATATTTACTATCTGTTTTACACTGCTAACAACGTTATTTAAGTAATTTTTCAATGGCATTTGTACAAAATTTTTACTGTTCCAAGTACATTTTATAAGTTGGTCGACTATTACTCGTAAACTTGTAAAGCCTTGTTATCCGTGATAATTTTCCTTTTAATTTCGTTATATTTACTACTGCTGTGAATTTTTTCACATAGCCAAGAGCAACCATTTTGCTGGCAGGGGGGGGGACACTTGACTCTAACATAAATTTGCAACTTAAAGCTTAATTTTACGCAAACGAATCTCTGAATCGAAAAATGGTTTAAGAAACCCATATAATATTTTTAATGGCCTATCCAACGATACCCCACACCATGGGATAGATGAGAAAAAAAAATACATCCCCACTTTACGTCTATGGGAGGTAACCGAAAAAAAAATATTTTTCATGATTTTACTTTACCACTTTGTCGGAATTATTAATATGTATATACATGCCAAATTATAGCTTTCTAGTACTTAGATTCTCTGAGCTAAGCTGCGGATGGACAGACGTACAGAGCGAAACTATAAGGGTTCCTTGTTGACTTCGGAACCCTAAAAAAGGATATATTGATAAATTTGCCCTAAGAATTTGCAATTTTGAACCGATTCTGTTGAAATTAAGTTAACTAAAACGCGAAAAAAAAACATTTATAACAAAAACAATTACTGACGAAACAACGAACTGAAACGCAAAAATTTTAAAAATCTTTTAAGTCCGATTTTTCAATAGTCTGATAACTTTTAACTGAGGTATAAAAATGGTGGTTTGATAGCTTTTGTATAGAATATTATGTCAAACGGCCATTTTTATTCCTCAGATAAAAGTTATCAGACTATTGAAAAATCGGCCCTTAGTCTAACATTTTGAGGCGGCGCCAAAACAAACTATCAACGAAGGTCTACTAGAACGAGACTAAACGATTATTTTTATTTTTTGCTTTTCCATTCGTTATTTAGTCGGTTAATTCATTTTTTGAAAGGATTATTTTGTTTTTAAATTCGTATTCTGTCATAACATAGGTTACTCTATTTGTTTAATGAAGCTAAATTAAATATGGTGTAATCTATTGTTTTTCAAGTGTTAGTCGTAAGTGAACATTTTCTGCATAATATATGTACATAAATTTATTTACGCCCAACTTAAATATCTACTACTTAATTATATTTTACTATTCACTCACTCATAATGATTTGTTGCAATTTTTTTCTTTTTCTTATGACATACACAGGGTATTCTTAGTTAAATCCCTGTTTTGACCATTAGTACTAAGTGTGACTAAACACAGCACAATAGTCAATAGGTACTAAGTATGACTAAAGTAGAGCCGGCAGTGGTAACGGCCCCAACTTACGTTTCGTAGGTTATGGGTTCGAACCTATGACCTCTAACATACAAGTACGCTGGACTTCATATTATCGATGACAAAATGAAGACATTTGATTTTCGCCATTTCGGCGCTGGTAGCAACGTGACTTAACGTGAGCGTCTAGGGAACTAATATTAGAGATAGGACACAGCCTTCGGTAAAAAAAATACTTTTATATACTTTATCGATCGTGAGAATAACTTAAAACGTATGAGAAAAAAAAACCTAGTTATTTTTATTATGATTAATTTTTAAGTAATAGAATAATTTGCTGTAAAGGTTAACTGAAAAATATTTTCAGTCAGATTGCAAGCTATATACTAGTGGATAGCGTGCTAGTAAAGTTATAGCGCATTAATGTCAGATCAGTGATATTTAAATATGGGGATAGACTAACAACTTATACTGAAAACTAGTTTATTTGAGCAAGTATCTCCTCGCTCAAGTACACCAGTTAGTTATTACTTATAATAGCTCGGATTCACTCGGTTGGCGCCCATCGGATTCGTGAAGGGAACATCATTCATACAAATATTTGCGTACTAATGGGATGGATAATAATTTACAACGGACGAATTTCTCGCTCTCATCGCTGAGATCCTGTCTCTGTAGTGTTAAGGTGCAAATAAGAGTGACATCGCATTCCTGCGAGGTGAAGATCAGTTTTCAACTCTGTTTCAGATGCAGATATAAATTGTTTGACTTCAAAACATTTGTTAATAATATTATAATTATATGTCACACACACACATCACATCATCAGCCTATTAATGTTCCCACTGCTGGGCCACAGGCCTCCTCTCTGTGAGAGGGAATGGGCCGTTAACCACCACGCGGGTCCAGCGCGGGTTGGTGGATGTAACATGTCTTCGAATTTTTGGTTCTAGGACATGCCAGTTTCTTATATGTATCATGATATTATTTCAGAATAAATTCCCGGCACACGTTCCTGGGAACATGGTGATTGGTACAAGAAGAGAGAGGTCTGTGATCAGCAGTGGGTGAAGTCGGCCTGTGGATGATCATGATTCCAGAATTTAGTACTACACATTGCTTTTGAACATATTATTACTGATTATTAGGCATTCATATAACATTTATTACCAATACCAATATGAGATATTTAGTTGCAACATCCTACGAGAAGTCAATACAGTAGATGAGTGATACGCCTTGCCAAGTCTACTATTTTGATATTAGTGTAATTTAAAAATATCACTAATATATTACTTACAATTTTATAATATTTCCAAGCGAATATATGTATTAGTATTACCTAATCAATATCAATATCCGTATTAATCTATCTCTTAATGTGTCAATTTTAGTTCCTGAGACGCTAGAGCGGGGCGCTTTGAATCAGCACAAAAATCAACTGTCATTTTATATGGTATATTTAGTCCAGCATACCTGTATATTAGAGGTCAGTGGCTCGAACCCATGCAGCCACATTGCAATGTCTAAATTATCTCATCACCACTGCTAAAAAACGGTGAAGATAAAAATCGTGAGGAAACCGTGTCCTAATAAAGTAATGTCCTAAAACCAAAAAATTCAAAGACTTGTGACATCCACCAACCTGCACTGTGCCCGCGTGATGGATGGGCCTTAACCCATTGCTTCACAAAAAAGGGAGGTCTATGTCTCAGCAGTGAGAACGTTAAAAGGCCGATGATGGTGGTAGTTCACCCCATACCCACACGAGTGTGTTCTTGTGACAGGTGTTCGAGCTGGTGCGCTCCAAGAAGCCCCGCTTCGCCGACAGGATAGTGCCGGTGCAGGGCGACGTGGCCGACGTTAGGCTTGGCCTCAGCGACAAAGACTGGGCTGCGATCACGGCGGAGGTAAATATGAAGTTCTACGTTTTCGTAGTTGTGGTAAATATGAAAAAACCTAAAAGGTTTACTAAATTCGACCAAACCTACGAGGAGTCCTATTTTATATATATATAACAGGCTCGCGCTTGACCACTATCTCACCTGATGGCAAGATGTGGTCGACGGTGAAGCACGTTTGCCTAGAAGTAAACTATTCACTCTTGACTTACAGATCCCTAGATTGTAGCTATCGGGAAACACAGACTCTGGCAGGGAATTCCACTCCTTAGCTGTACGCATAATAAAAGTATTCTCAAAACATCATAAACGCGTATGGGTATATTGTCCACCATGTACCGATGGAGCATCGCCGTACGTCTGGTAGTTCGATAATGAAACGGGCTGGGCGGAACTAGATCATGATCTAATTCCGCCCAGCCCATTCTGCATGCAATTCCATCGCACACTCCCCGAAATGTAACCGATAAAAAACCGACAAGCTGGCAACTCGGCGACGATGTTCAAGGCTTTGGAGTTTTGACTTAACCAGTGTCTCATTGCCAATGAGCTTCTTGGCCCGCTTCGATCGACACTACTGCATCAAGCTGGTATTTGGTAGATCCGTCCCAGTGATGAGAAAAGTACTCCATGCATGATCGAATTTGCGCTTGATACAAGCTCTTTCTGGCGTAGTACCTTCTCACCTTTGCAAAGATCCCCATCTTTTTGACAGCCAGCTGAGCCTTTGCCTCAATATATGGACCAAAATTGAGAGTCGATGTCAACGTAACGCCAAGATGCGCAAGATGGTCAGTTCTTGGCACGGTCACATCTCAGCAAGTTGGAGCCAGGTGAAATTGGGTGCTTTTACCAGCAAAAAAACACGCCTGGATTTTAGCAGTATTAAACCTGACCAGATTGGCATCGCCCCATTCGGAGACTGCCTGCAAGGACAGGTTCAAGTGCTCTACCATGGCCTGCCAGAGAGACCGGATCTGAGGCCGAGTAGCACGAGCGTTGGATAATTATCTCTTAGCAACAGTGCTGTCGTCTGCACTGGTTTTAGTAGATCGTTAATTTGCAGCAAGAATAAAGTTGCTGAGAGTACCGACCCCTGAGGAACCCCGGCATTAATATCCAATTGGTTCGACAAGCAGCCATCGATAACCACTCAAATGGACCGATCTCTCAGAAAGTCTGCAATCCAATCACACAGAAGCTTACCAATAAGGCTTTCGTGCCAGACCCTATCAAAACCCTTCTAGATGTCGAGGGAGACGGCAAGCGCTTCCCCGTCCAACTCGATGGCCTCACTCCAAATGTGAATGCCATACGCTAGAAGATCCCCAGTAGACCGATTTCGGTGGAAGCCGTATTAGCGGTCCCTAAGGATTATCGTTTGCTTCTAGGTATGCCAAGAGCTTAATACTGAATACACGTTCGTGGAAGTTACATATATGGGTCTCTGTGTTGGCCGAGTCAGCTCGACTGCCCTTCTTAGGCACGGGCTGTACGTTAGCTTGCTTCCAAGCATTGGGCACTTTTCCAGCCGCATACAAAAGGCGGAATAGGCGTGTTAAGGTCGGAGACAGTTCAGGTGCAAAGGTTCTAAGAACAATTGCTGGTATTCCATCAGGGCCGCTAGCCTTGTTCACGTCGAGGCTGTTCAGCACCCTACGGACGTCCTTTTGATAGATACGAATGCCCGATATACTCGTCTCGCATCTATTCGGAGAAGGAAGACGCCGCGCGTCACCAGGATTCAGACGTGAAGATTTTGCAAAAAGAGAGGCAAATAAATTTGCATTTTTCTCATTAGCTTAGTGGGTGAGCAACTCGTCGGGTTTCAGTAGTGGTGGTAGTAAGGGACGGCAGAAGTTCGACTCGACCGACTTAGCTAGACACCAAAACGCTTTACTACCTGCTGGGTAAGAAGAAAGTTTGGTCCCTATTCGGCCAATGTGGTCGAACCGAGCCCTTCGCATCACCATCTTGCAGGACTTTGCAGCCTTGGTGAAGGCCTTCCTCTTCTGATTCACGTCACTCACCGCGCGCGATCGAGCGTCGACCCAAGCCAGGCACGCCCCATGTTTAAGCGCGTGAGCGCGCTTACATTCGGTGCCAAACCATGGCCGGTCTTTGGTAGACATTAATACATCAAAGAACTGAATATAGTACTCCATTCCCTAACGCAACACATCCGTCACGATGTCCGCGCATGGATGGCGCGCGATGCGTCAGTCCAAAAAAAGCAAGTAGGCTGCCAATGATAGCATGTGAAGTGTACGAGCCAATAATGCTCATACAGCAAAAGTACGCCTATTAAAGTACTGCACAATATTAAGTAAATCAGTCGTAACTAAAACACCGGCACACGCTAATTTTCGCGTTGACGTAACTCAACATTAAGTGCGGCTCAGGTTACTAGCAGTAACCTAAAACTGTGTCCATAATAAATATTTGGAACATAACAGTGGTTTGGTGTTAAAACTAACTTCTACAACTACCGGGTTACTCGGCAACGACGAGAAAACCCCAACATCTTTTGGTCCTTCGAGCCGGATGTCACGGGTCCACGGGAATACATCGTGTAAATCATCGTGACTCCTCATCAAGCAGAGTGCTTAGCGTGGTATATCCCAGTTACGTTAGCAAATCGGTGCTGCTGGCCTCCCACAAGCGGGTCTCACCAGTAGCATTGAGACGTTGCACATAACGTAGAGGAGGGTGAGCTACACTAAGTGTCTGCCACTAACGAACCAGCAGAGATCACGTCTACTGCTACAAACTACATATCGAGCAAGGATCGGCGAGGATAACGTCCACGGCGGTTTCTTCAGCGGAGATTGCATCTACTGCTACAAACAAGAAATAATCAGCGGGTATAAAGTCCACTTCGATTACTTCGAAACCTGTGTGTCTACACTACTCACGCACCAACCACTAGCAGCCACAAGGCAAAACAATGTCCACAGAAGACTACAACGAATTTGCTGAACTTATTACTAAGCAGCAAAACAGCTACGAGAATATCAAAACTCTCCAGGCTAACTACAAAAAGGATGCTGTGAGTAGAAAAAACACAGTATACCTTAACAAGCGTATCGAATCTTTACAATCCTTATGGGATGAATATCGAGCCAATCACGATATCTTAAAGAAGTATGAGACTGTCCAAAGAGACCATGACTACTTCAAAAAGGACATTTACATCATAACAAAAAGCATGTTTGAAGAAACAATGCAATCAATGAATCAACTACGAAACAAGTTGATAAACGAACCTGGAGCTTTGGGGGTGGTACAAACAAAAATACCAGAAACTCCGGGAACATCGCAGTTTGATACAACTGAAGTACACTAACAAACAGAAGATGAAACGGACCAGTATCTATCGACACTGTTACGTAATCAAATGTGTAACTTCAATGCATTGAAGCGAGCGGTCTCCAAGGTCAACATGAGCAGCATGTACGAGAAGTGGCAACTGCAAGATCAACTAAATATTTTACGATCAAAATGAGAAGCAATAGACAAGATTCACCGGGAACTGAGTTACCTACTGCAAGGCAACGATAAAGACTACGAAGCCAAATATGACCACTGGGAGAAAGTCTACGACGACCTAGGTCTAGACGTCTAGGACTGACGTCACGGATGTCAAACAGTTGTAAGCCCTCTGAGTGCTTCTCGCTTCTAAATAAAAACACATACGTTTATCTCGAAAAGTTTATTGTGAAAGTACAATTAAAAGTGCATCTTACGAGTGACATTGTTATCTAGTGTGTAACAGCTGTGAAATATATAAACAAACGAAAATTATAAAAGTTGATCCCGAACAAGTAAATAAGTACCCTAAACATACAGAAAAAGAGACAGTTTTTTACTAGTGATCACGTAACTAGCTGTAACTTAACTTCAGTGTGTGCGCACCCTTACGTTGATACTGTTTTGTAACCTATGGTGTTTATCGGCACCATAGTCGCTGTGAGAACTGCCATAAACTCGTTTCTGAAATCAGCGCCATCTGTTGCTGGATCAGTGTACTTTTTGAATAAGTCGATCGCTCTGATTACTTCGCTCGCAAGCACGCCCAAATTAGCATGGCTAAGTGCGGTTGTTGTGGAAAATTCCTCTCGTCGACAGAGGGCGCTAATTGCAGTAAATGTCGGTCTTGGTACCACCGGGCGTGCGTGGGTGTGCAGGCTGCTGGCCCTATAGCGACCCCGTGGCACTGTCTTGAATGCAGAAAAGGCAAAGTGAGGGTCAGTCGGGTTGAAACGACCACACCAGAGCCAGCTGCTAGCGAGGAAGTCCATGGCAACCCCAGCCCCATTAACAGCAAAGCCCTGGATGCCACGCAGGAGCTGAACCTCGACATCCTCAGGGCTGAACTGAAAAACTTTAAGGAAGAGTTTTTGAAGCTGGTGCGGAATGAATTCCAGCAGCTCCGGGATGACTTGTCTGAGCTAAGATCTTCACTGCACTCGACGAATGATAAGATGAGCGAATTGGAGAACAGGATAAAAATTCTGGAAAATAAACAAGCTCAGCCAGTGGAATCGTCTGAAGTGAATGATTTAATATCTCAACTGCGGACTGACATCAATGACAGAGATCAAGAGCTGCTTGGAAATGACATCCAGATCTCCAACATACCTGAGACTAGTGGCGAAAACCCAACCCATACGGCGATGTTGATTGCTTCCAAGATGGGTATAAAAATCGAGGCGCGCGATGTTGTGAGCGCCGAGCGTGTCGGCGGTAGGCGTATCAATGCGACGCAGTCGACGGCGCCGGTGGAGACCCGCCCGCGCTTCCTCGTCGTTCGTTTCGCGCGGCGAGATCTACGTGACGAGCTACTGGAGGGTGCACGAGTGCGCCGCAACATGACAACAGCGGATCTTGATTTGCCGGGCCCCGCCGTGCGCTTCTACGTAAACGAGCGCCTTACGAAAGTGAACCGAGAGTTGTTTAGGAGCGCGCGTGGGGCAGGCAGTCGCCTCGGTTGGCAGTTCGTGTGGGCAAAGCGAGGCCGTATCCTCGCCAGGTACAAACCTGGTGATGCCGCTTTCCAAATCCGCTGTGAGGCTGACATACTGCGCACCTTCGGACCAGCAGCGGCCCCAGTTATCGGCGGAAACAGCGCACTTTAGATATTTTTTATTCTTTGTTTTTGTTTATCTTTGTCTAGTTAAGTTAGTTTGCCTTCTGTCTTATACTATCATGCGGGCTTTTAAGGTAGCTTAAGTATGTGACAGTCTCCCTAAAGTAATATTTTTAACTTTTTTTCACTGCTGTGAGCTATGTTTTGTATTGACAGGTGTGTGTCTCGCGGCGCACCTCACCAACTGTGAAGTACACGTAAACCAGTTTTATAACATATTATTATTATTTATTTACACCGATTCATCATACAACTTCTATTCCATTTTACATATCTTCCTTTTCTCAAATCAAATCTATTATTTACATATTACAGTTTAAGCACCATTTATATATATATAACTCGACTTCGACTAATACTATACGAAATGACAGTTTTTAAATGTACTCTGATGATGTTGATTTTGTTTAATGACGAAATTAATTTTATACTATCAAAATGACGGCTAAAGGAGAAAAGTATCTTAAGGTTGGTTTTCTTAACGCTGGCTCATTAGGTACGGGTCATGATGACTTGATTGGTGCACTCGACAGGCTTTGCTTAGATATTATGGCCATTAACGAGACTTGGCTCCGACCGGGCGAGGAGGGGCGCGCTCCGGTTGTACCGGGCTACCGTCTGCGTCACACCCCGCGGCCAGAGTGTGTCCGCGCGGGCCGTGGTGGGGGCGTTGGGTTTTACCTGCGGCGGGGACTGAGCGCGCGTACTTGTCGCGGTTCGGTCGATCCCAGTTTTGAGTCGGTCGAGCAAATGTGGCTTACGATCACTTTGAACGGCAAAAAAATTGCCATTGGAACTGCTTACCGTCCGCCTTGGCTCGACCTTCCCCTTTTCCTCGATGCCATAACAGATTCTATAAGTTCGTTAGGAAACTGCGACAATTACATACTACTTGGTGACTTCAATGTTAATCTGTTGGACATAAATGGTATTAAAACTAAAAAAATTAATGAATTTCTAAATTGTCTCAGCCTTACACAGTTGGTCGCATCTCCTACTCATTATACAGCATCCAGTGAAACTCTCATTGATCTCATATGTACCGATCTTCAACCTAGATGCACAGTGGTGGAATCTGTCGGTACAATCAACGGACACTTTATTGTGGTGAGCGAGTTTAACATTAAGCGCGAAAAATTCAAACCGTACTCTGTAAGATATCGGCCTCTTAAAAATGTATGTATGGAGAGATTTAATATGGACCTATCGTCTTTAAACCTGGGAATTATTCCCTCGCTTGAAACCGTTAATGATATGGTGCGTGCGTTTAATACTAATATAACTTTGCTGTTTGATGTTCACGCACCGATCAAAACGTGTACTGTAACGGAAAAGTCGTATCCGTGGATTACGGATACGATCAAACTTATGATGCGTTTACGTGATGAGGCTTTGAGTAGTTATAGGGCAACGAAATCTGAATCTAAAAAAAAATATTACAAAGATTTAAAGCGCTTGGTAACTAGTTCGTTATACAATGAAAAAACTGCTTATTTCAAACATAATATTAATAATAAGATTCGAACCCCTAAACTGCTTTGGAAGAACCTGAATTCCACAATATTGCCCTTTAATACTAGACAAGACCTTCCGTCGCATTTTACAGATCCTGACATCATCAATAAAAGCTTTTTGATTGTTCCCGGTAACCCCGTGGCAAGCTCATCGCTTATTAACTATTACGAAAGTCATAAACATGGTAAAGCTGTTTTCACAATTAATCCAGTGGAACAGAATGAAATTTCGCGCACTATCTCGAGTCTCAAAAGTAATGCCGAAGGCTATGACAATATCACCCTGGATATGATTAACCTGACTCTGCCGCACACATTAAATGTTGTTATGGAGATAATAAATCGCTCAATAATGACGTCATCTTTTCCAGACCAATGGAAGATTGCTTCTATTAGGCCTTTGCCAAAAAATTCAAATCCATCTACGCTGAAAGATTTACGACCTATAAGTATATTACCATGTATGTCCAAAGTGTTAGAGAAAATCGTCAGCCGCCAACTCACGCTTTTTCTTGAACAAAATAACATTATACCTGATTTACAATCTGGGTTCAGAAAACAACGCAGTACGTCTACCGCTCTGTTAGACGTTACTGACAATATCCTATCTGCCCAGGATAAGGGAATGTGCACATTGCTGGTTTTGCTGGATTTTTCCAGAGCATTCGACGCAATTAATATCCCATTATTATTGTCAAAGCTAAATTATTACGGTTTCGACTCCAAGGCTATTGAATGGTTCCGCAGCTACCTCAGTAATAGGGAACAACTAGTTGACCTGCGCTTGAGTGACGGTACTACTCTTAGATCTCCATCTGTTACCATAGACAGAGGAGTCCCACAGGGCTCTATCTTAGGTCCAATTATTTTTATTTTGTACTGTGCGGACATAATTAGATGCCTCCAGAGGTGCAAATACCATATATACGCCGACGATGTACAACTGTACATTTCTTTTAAAGCAGACGAGTATGATAGCGCCATAAAGGATCTTAACGAAGATCTTCACCGAATCGCCGTTTGGTCTGAGGAGAACTGTCTGTCGCTTAACCCCACAAAAACAAAATATGTGGTGTTTGGAACCAGACAGCAGTTGTCTCGACTACCAGCGACTATTGACGTACAACTAATGGGCGAACAAATTGAACGAGTGTATGAAGCGCGAAATCTAGGTCTCATCATGGACAAGGACCTACGTTTTGAGAAACACGTAGCAGTCTCAATAAGAAATTGTTTTTATCGCTTGAAAGTTTTGTACAGGGTGAGGCCTTACTTATCTGAATCGTTGCGGGAACAGCTGGTTGAGACTTTGGTTCTGTCTAGGTTGAACTACGCTGACACTGTGTATGGGCCGCGTCTGTTAGCTCGTACAGATAGGCTCATACAAAGGGTACAAAACGCGTGCGCTCGGTTCTGTTATAACATTCCTCGCAGAAGTTATGTAACGCCATTTCTCAATGAACATTTTGTTCTAGAAATGAAGTCCAGGCGCAAATTACATTTGGCATGCCTTCTGTTTGGTGTGGTTAAATATAGAAAACCGAACTATTTATATGATAAACTTGGTTGGATGGCGAGTGGACGGGAATGTGGGAGAAGGTTATGCGCGCAGCAACTCTCGACGCAATCGCATAATACAGCAGCGTTCAGAGGCAGCTTTCGTTATGCGGCTACCAAAGTTTGGAATAATATTCCACCACCGATCAGAACAGCCAACACAATGGGCACATTTAGGAGACGTTTACGGAAGTATCTGGTGGAAGCGCAGCGTAAGCTGGATATGGCCGCACTGAATGCCTCAATTATATGACGCATTAGCCACACCTCACTTATTTTCACACTCACCTTATTTATTCTTATGTAGTGTACACGTATTTTCTTATTATTTGTAATATACACTTACAACCCATCTATTTTTATCTTTTATTTATATAAGTACTTTTATCACAAACACATTTAGTTACTATAAAACTGCTTTACGTCCGTCACGTCATCAGTCACAGGTCCAGTTGAAAACCAGCGTCGGCACTAGTTGCCCGACATTTTGCTGAACTGGTCCTATTTGGCGCAGCCGTGGGACACACAGAATATTGTGATTTATATAAACACTTTTATTTTGTTTTATATTATTGTCGCTTAATCCAAGTTTTCTTTTTTTTTATGTATATTTTGTGTGCTCTGGCTTGTGTCAAATAAATGTGTTTTCTTTCTTTCTTCTTTCTTTCTTTACCTAAAGGAAGATTTGAACAGAAAAATCTTTGAGACATCCCATTACGTTACGTTACGTTCAACGGAACTCTCAACAATTGGGTCTATTTCAGAGATTTATTCTTTGTGCAAAAATTGCTTGTATAGCCACGGCGGAAATAAATGCAAGTCAACAAAAAAATGCCGCACGTGTAACTTCAAGCATAACTCCCTTCTTCATGATGATAATCTGAAAGGGCAACGGTCAAAGCCGACCACACCAACGGTGGCTGAGAAGGCATTTAACCATATTAATGGCGAACAAGAGATCCTTTTAACGACTCTTCAACTAAGGGTCAAAAATAAAGAAGGAGAATACATCTGCCTTCGGGCGTTACTGGACCAAGGCTCTCAAGTATCCTTGATTACAGAAAATGCTGCTCAGCGGTTGAACTTACCCCGAAACAAAATGAACGCTGCTGTCACTGGTGTTGGGACTATAATGGGCAGAAGTAAAGGGATGATAAAATTGGAATGTAAATCTATCCACTCGGATTATACATTCCAAACCGAAGCTTTAGTAATGAGTAAACTCGTCAATAATCTGCCTAACTCAACGATCAACGCAGAAAGCTGGACGCATCTCCATAATATCAAGTTGGCCGATCCAGCCTACAACATCTCTGGACCCATCGATTTACTGCTTGGAGCTGATGTTTACTCCAATGTGATCTTAGGAGGAATAATCAAGCACAATAATGACTCGCCAGTAGCGCAACAAACAAAGCTGGGCTGGATACTGTGCGGTGCAACAAAGCAGTTTAACTGTCTAGTTACTCTAACAGAGCTAGACAACCTAACAAAATTTTAGGAGGTAGAAGACATTCCTTCAGAAACTGAACCAACATCGGAAAACGAATACTGTGAAAAATATTACACAGAAACAACAAAGAGATTAAGCGACAGGCGTTATGTGGTGAATATGCCGATGAACGCTAACTACGAGCAAAACATTGGAAACTCAAAACCTCAAGCCACAGCACAATTTCTTCATTTAGAAAAGAAAATGAGGAGACAAGATCAATTCGCTAAACTATACAAAGAGTTCATCCGAGAATACATCGAATTAGGTCACATGAAACCAGTGACAGAATACGAAAGTCGAGTACAAGCGTTTCTACCGCACCATGGCGTGTTAAGGGAGAGCTCAACAACCACAAAATTACGAGCTGTTTTTAACGCATCAATGAAAACAGACTCCGGGTACAGCCTAAATGATTTGATGCCAAACCTTCAAAAGGACATTTTATCTCTGATCATAAAATGGCGGAGCTATAAATATGTTCTAACGGCGGACATTGAGAAAATGTACCGTCAAATCCTTATTCATCAAGATCAACAATGTCTTCAAAAAAATATTTGGAGAGACTCCATGAGAGAACCACTTCGAGAGATGCAGCTGTGTACCCTAATTTACGGGACCAAAGTCGCTCCATTCATAGCGATGCGCACTCTCCAACAGCTGGCCAAAGATGAAGGCAACGCTTTCCCTCTGGCCCAAAAGGCGCTACTGAATGAATTTTATATGGATGACGCCATCACGGGTCACCATACCATAGAAAAAACAAAGTTATTTCAAAAAGAGCTAAGCGAACTTCTGAAGAAAGGTGGTTTTGTGTTACGGAAATGGTCTACGAACGAACCATCTATTCTCAAAGAACTACAGGCGAAGGAGAAAAGCAATAATAACGAATTCAACTTCAAGCAACAAGAGTTCAGCAAAACACTTGGACTCGCATGGAATGACGCAAGTGACACATTCCATTTTATTAGCGAAGCGCCAAACAACAACAAAAATGCACCATACACTAAACGCAAGCTATTGTCAGAAATAAGCAAGATTTACGATCCGCTTGGTTGGTTGGCACCAATGACCATCCAAGCAAAACTGCTTTTTCAAAAATTGTGGAGTGACAACTATCAAAACATTGGCTGGGACGAAAAGGTACCAGATTCCATAGAAAAGGAATGGATAAAAATTAAAACCGATTCGCCAAACATAAATAACATAAGTTTACCAAGATGGATAAAAAACGAAAACAATCGGCCGATCGAGTTACAAGCCTTCTGTGACGCGAGTGAGAAAGCCTACGCATGCGTTATCTACAGCCGAACTACGTCACCCACCGGCGCTTACGAAACTACATTATTCGCAGCAAAAACTAAGGTGGCACCGCTCAAAAAGAAAATAACAATACCGAGATTGGAATTATGCGCCGCAGTTTTGCTAGCGAAACTCCTAGAAAGGATAACTTAGATCCTGGAAGAGAACGAGCTCAGGATTACACGCTGGACTGATTCTAAAGTAGTTCTAGCATGGCTTCAGGGAAGCCAAACTAAGTACGAAAAGTACATAACGAACAGACCCAGAAAAATATTAAACGTCGTGCCTGCGATAAACTGGGGTTACGTAAAGACAGACGAAAACCCTGCCAACTGTGCCACAAGAGGACTCCCACCGCAAAAACTGGTCAGCTTTAAACTGTGGTGGGAAGGCCCTAAATGGCTCAAGGAGCAAGAAACACAAGCCATTGCTTCAAAAGAAACCTATACCACAAATGAGGGCTCCTTAACAAACTGTTACACGGCTAATAGTACGGAACCCATGTCGATTAAAAATGAATTAATTCATTCATTACTTGAGCGACATAGCAACCTAGATCGTATTACAAGAATACTCGCCTTAGTGATACGTTTCGCTGATGCATTACGAAGCAAACGAAGGTCAATCGTGTGCCGTGCACCGAACTTGAATGAAATAAACAACGCATTCTGCTTAGATTATGTAAAGTACTAGATAGAACGTACGGAACAAGAGAGCGCAACCGGCAATACAAATACAAAATGAAAAACTAATACAATCTCGCGTTAGTACGACACTACGCGTCGCACTGCTTACACATCACAAGTCATTTCTTATTTTATGTGTAAAAATGCCGTATTGTATCTATAAACATTGCAAAAGTTGTTCCCAAAAACCAAAAAAAGAAGATGGAATATCTTTCCACAAATAATTATTGATTATTTTATAGTTTCGATATTGATTTACCCACTAATATTTACGGCTCACTCGGAACACAAAATATTGGCAGTAATTGGTTGGTGTTGCCAGTTTACATCGAAATATGTTTCCTTGAATTAGGGAAATATACATGGGGCGTAGGAAGATCGATTAATTTATACAGGAAAATTTTGTAACTAGTGTGCAATTGTTTTTATTGGTTTAGTATCAGTAATGGAACATATTTCCATTAATTGTTCAATACCTTTTTTATATCCGACTTGAAATCTATAAAATATGGACACAATCTATTCGTATAAATATTAGTCAATGAACCAGTAGCACGCGGTGGGGTTGCGACAGGGGCGCGGGGTACCCGGGAAGGGGGATAAGTGATAATCGTATTGAACCTTCGCATACCATTTTTGCGTTCATTTTCGCTTAGCGGAAATCTTTGGAGCCTTGTTTTTTATTCATTTTTCACATAATCCTTACAAATTTTAGCTTAATAGATAGACTTTTCACACGTACTCTATTTACAGTCATAATATTTATACATTTGCCATAATTAAAAAGTTTCTAGTTTGTTTACATTTTCATTATAATGATTAGCGATTATCTCGTAAACGCGGGAACCAATTTAGATGATTCAATATGATGCCTAATTATTCAACATGTATGATATCGATTATCATTTCTTTAAAAAACTATCTTTATCAGCTTTTAAAGTTACAATCAGGAGTACTATTTAAGTGTGCAACTCTGTAAAATTACTGTATTTTTTTTTTTTTTAATTTTTTTTATGTAAATTTCCAAACGCGTTATTTTTCAGTAGTTTATTAATAATCATTAAGTGAATTTTAAATAACTTTAATTCTATTATAATTTATTTGATAACCATTATTCTGTCCAAATACTACAAGTAACTACTGTAAGTAACAATTTGTAACATTAAAATTTTTGAGAACAATCGAAAAAAATGTGGGAGTTTTTACAGATGCACGTGTGTCTACAGTGCCGCTCCTCGCTGTCACGCACACTTTTAAATAACGCGGCACCGCTCTCTTGTTCCGTACGTTCTATCTAGTACTTTACATAATCTAAGGCATTCTGTATGATTATCAAATCAGTGCAAGAGAATTACTTTAATAAAACCGGCCAAGTGCGAGACGGACTCGCGCACGAAGGGTTCCGTACCATTATCGCAAAAAACGGCAAAAAAATAACAAACGTGATTTTTTTGCCGTTTATGGGAGCCATACTTAAATATTTATTTTATTCTGTTTTTAGTATTTGTTGTTATAGCGGCAACAGAAATACATCATCTGTGAAAATTTCAACTGTCTAACTATCACGGTTCATGAGATACAGCCTGGTGACAGACAGACAGACAGACAGACTGACAGACGGACCGCGGAGTCTCAGTAATAGGGTCCCGTTTTTACCCTTTGGGTACGGAACCCTAAAAACGAAATTAATTCTCTCAACAAATGTAGGAAACTTCCAAACATAAGCACCATTTTGAAATTGAACCCATTTTTAGATACAAGTGAGGTCCTACGTGTTGGAGGACGTCTTAACCACTCAAAGTTGCCGGTGGAGACTAAGCATCCCATCCTCGTTCCAGGAGAGGGCAGACTAACCCAACTCATCGTTGAAAAGGCACATCAACAAACCTTACACGGTGGAGCGAGATTAACACTTGCTTACACTAGAAACAATTATTGGATCATCAGCGGTAACCGAACCGTCAAGAAGATACTGCGACAATGCATCCGATGCCGGCGATACGCAACTAATAGATCTGAACAACTAATGGGCAATCTTCCTAAAGAAAGGATCACTCCATGGAGGCCGTTTTCACACACTGGCATTGACTTTACAGGCCATGTGGATGTGAAGATAAACAAAGGCCGCGGGATAAAAACCTGCAAAGGCTACATAGCCATATTCATATGTATGTACACAAAAGCAGTACATATTGAACTTGTTTCGGACCTCTCTACGCAAACTTTCATCGCAGCATTAAAAAGAATGTGCGCCAGAAAAGGAACCTCAAAACACATCTACCCCGATAACGGAACCAACTTCGTCGGAGCCGCAAGAGTCTTACAGGAAGAGTTCCAAATATATAAAACAATGCTATCCTCAGAGTTCTTTAGAGAGATCAACGACCTTCAAATAGAGTGGCACTTCAACGCTCCATCCTGGCCATCAGCAGGAGGCTTATGGAAAGCTGCTGTACGTTCCATGAAAGCACACCTGAAAAGGGTAATCGGAGAAACGAAGCTTACATATGAACAATTTGCAACACTTCTGACCCAAATCGAAGCGTGCATGAATAGCAGGCCGCTGTGTCCATTATCAGAAGATGTGGACGACCTGGACTATCTCACTCCTGGTCATTTCCTCACAGGGGGTCCAGCGCTAACACTGCCACTCAACGAACCTGAGGAAACGAAAGCAGTAGACATCAGAAATAACTGGAAACTCATTGAGCTCATGCGTCGACACTATTGGTAGCGCTGGTCAAAAGAATACCTTCATACATTACAAAACCGCAACAAATGGCAGCAAACTAAGGAGAACATACAAAAGGGCCAACTTGTCCTCATCAGAGAAAGAAATCTACCTCCGAGTAGGTGGGCAATGGGCCGCGTAGTGGAACTACATCCAGGCAGTGACAGCTTAGTCCGAGTGGTCACGCTCAAGACTCAGAATGGAGTCCTCAAAAGACCAATTACAAAACTTGCCCCGTTACCTATAAACGAGGTATGTGAAAGCATTGATTCACAGAAATTGACTCCAGAAACGAAGCCCTGCAAGCAAAATAAAGGGATCAAAACCAAGAGAAAAGTAAATAGCTTGCTTTTGGTGTTGCTAGTAGCGTTCACAACGTCTATCAAGTGCGCTATCAACACCCCTGCAACATTTTAAAATAACAAAATTGATAGAAAATCAACCAGTGTATTTTGACCCCGTCGGAAATATCCAACTTATTCACGATGAATCAGGAAGCTTCTAGTGTACTACAATTTATCAACATTCTGGCAAAGTACAACAAAGGTGGATAAATTTGTGGATCGTTTAGCACAAATGTGTGATACGATGCCTACCGAACCATGTCACGCTACTACTCAACAATTGAAGTTCGAAATGAGCCAGCTGAACGAGTACAACATACTGCTACGTTCTCAACATCGACAGCAAAAGCGACGTGGCTACGTCAACGGCATAGGAAACCTTGCACGAGGCCTATTTGGTGTCCTTGACAGCAATTTTGCCGAAAAATACGCCCAAGACATACAAAAAATCAAAACAAACGAGCAATATTTACTGCAGCTCATAAGAAATCAGACACTGATTATCGAGGCAGAAAATAATGTCTTAAAGAAAAATGAAGACTTCGTAAAAACGCAACTGGAAGGAATTTAGCAATTTATGAACGAAACCAAACATAATACGGCAGTGATAGAAAACCGGTTTCAAATAATGAAAACAATGAGTGACGTCAATGCTGGAGCCTTAACTGCAAGCCTACTTATCGCAGTACTGAGAAGAAACCAACAAATGCTCCTAGATGCATTGACAGATATCTATCGAGGTCATCTCGATATGAACCTATTCACACCGGAGCAACTATCTGATCAAATGAACTACATTGCGGGTATTATACCGAAAAGGTTAACACTGCCTATCAAAACCAGCAATGGAGCAAACAACAAAAATATTTACAAAATTATTTATGTCAAAGCCCGGATTACCGAACAGTACCTGCTCTTTGAACTACATATCCCGTTACCAAGCGATGACGAGTATACATTGTATCGCAATATAACTATACCTAGACACCAAACTGCTGACCAATGTCAGGTGATAGCGACAACAACACAGTATATTGGAGTTAACTTCGCAAAGAACACCTACATACAGATGGAAGAGGTTGACCTACAGCAATGTTCAACAATGACAGCAGACAACCACATTTGCCACGCCTCTACAGCTATAAGCAACTTGCATGGAGCCACGGCATCTTGCGAAGCCCAAATACTGAGCCATAATGTAAATAACATTACATGCAATTGGGTACCTCAGCCATGTTCGGACCAATGGACAAAATTACAGAGACCAAACATATGGCTGTATAACTGCATCGATGAGTGCACGACTCGCATTGTATGCGAGAATCGAATAACAACTACCATAACAAAGGCGGGGCTCCTTGCCCTAGGTCAAGATTGCTTATTACAACATAAAGATGTGACGATCTACTCACATAACGTTCTTAGTAGTATCAATATTGGAATTACTTTGGAGGTGCCCACTATAGAATCACCATATGATATGTGGAGCACATTCAAAAACACAAAATTCGTGCTACCTAACCTCAATTTATCTAATGAACACACAATATTAGATAACCAGATAGCTGCACAAAACGTACGAGAGAGCCTACCTTACGATTTAAGTGTCCACGACATAAGCAACTACGCCATAAGCACTTTGCTAGTGGGAGGAATCGTCGGCGCTATAATAGTGTGGCGAGTAAGAAGATACTATCAACATCAACAAGCACGCAAGACGGCCAACAGGACTCGGGAGAGGACGGAGGATATAGAACTGAAGGAGATTCCTGTCTACGGTAAAATAAGAAGTAGACCCTCATCGAGCAACCGTCTACAGCAATCAGCAGCAACAAAATTCAACCTTTGAATATTTAAGAATTTATGTAATTTCATGCTTACTGTTTAGATTATTTAAGAATTTATGTAATTTCTTGCGTTACTGTTGACAAACTTTTGTGTTATATCATTTTACATTCTGTAACGCTAGTGATCTGAGCACGTATATCTTTCCCTCGGGAGCATGTACGAGCCAATAATGCTCATACAGCAAAAGTACGCCTATTAAAGTACTGCACAATATTAAGTAAATCAGTCGTAACTAAAACACCGGCACACGCTAATGAAAGCCTAAGGCATTAAGTCCTACTCTGTACGTTTGTGTGCATGAAGTATTAAATAAATAAATAAATAATAAATAATTTGCGCGTTGACGTAACTCAACATTAAGTGCGGCTCAGGTTACTAGCAGCAACCTAAAACTGAGTCCATAATAAATATTTGGAACATAACAGTGGTTTGGTGTTAAAACTAACTTCTACAACTACCGGGTTACTCGGCAACGACGAGAAAACCCCAACATGAAGAATTATCGCAAACTATCCCAATCTGCTGACTTGTACCGCCAAACCCGCCGGGTGCCTCTTGGGCTGGGATCGGGTGGGGAATAGACGGACGAATAGTCTGATGAAATCTGTGATTTCATCAGACTGTGGTTGGAACTACACAAAGGTGAAGCTATCGACAAAGAGTAGCGGTCTGGATCTGTTGTCAGCAGAAGGTCCAAGAAATTCGCCGTGTGCGATTCAACATCCGGTAATCTCGATGCCCCTGGACCAGCTGGGTGAGAGTTAGCGCTAGCGAAAGCTTACGCATCTCCCGTCCAGCATGATCAGTGGACTGGTATGGGAAGATCCTGGTGGTGGCCATTAGAGTCCCCAGTAACACTAACTGGGCGGAAGAGTACCGCTGCTGTGCCGCATCAGCCACCTCACTGAGGTACTCTGTGAGCCTGGTTGTCTCCTGATCTCCGCTGTGCGAACGGTAGACACAGGCGTAAATAATTTTATCTACACCTGTGTCAACCAGAGCCTAGAGAGTAGTGAACCTGAAGTCCTCAAGGTTACGAAGACACCGATAGCAAAAGTCGTCACGGGCGTACATACTATAATGTATACTACACATAATATTTTGATGATATAGTAAAATATTACTATTCGTCTTCTCTTTTGTCGGCTCTAATAGTTTAAAGAATAATTCAATAATAATAGTCAGTAGTATTATCAGAAAAACTGGCTAATACTGTTAAATCACTAAACCTAGTCTCAGTTAAATCATCAATAACTGCGTGTATCATCATCATCATCATTTCAGCCGAAAGACGTCCACTGACGTACATAGACGGACATAGGCCTCCCCCAGGCGTCGCCACATTGACCGATCCCGTGCGTCTCGCATCCAGCGCCTTCCTGCAACCTTAACCAGGTCATCGGTCCACCTAGTGAGAGGCCTTCCAACATATCGTCTTCCGGTTCGCGGTCGCCATTCCAGAACTTTTCGGCCCCAACGGCCATCCGTTCTGCGAGCAATGTGCCCTGCCCACTGCCACTTAAGTTTGGCAATTCTTCGGGCTATGTCGGTAACTTTGGTTCTCCTGCGGATATCATCATTTCTGACGTGATCACGCAAGGAAATTCCGAGCATAGCCCTCTCCATTGCCCTTTGGTTGACTTTAAGCTTTCTGATAAGGCCCATTGCGAGCGACCACGTCTCGGTCCCATAGGTGATCACTGGCAACACACACTGGTCATAGACCTTTGTCTTGAGACACTGCGGCAAATTGGACGAGAAGATACCACGCAACTTCCCGAACGCCGCCCAGCCGAGTCGGATTCGACGGTTGACCTCTTTTTCGAAGTTGGATCTACCCAACTGGATCGTTTGTCCCAGGTAGACATAATCATCTACAACTTCAAGTAAAGAGTCTCCGATCTTGATAGGAGTGGGTGTTACATGGGCATTCAACATCACCTTGGTTTTGTCCATGTTCATTTTAAGACCCGGAAGCTCTATTGAGGTCATCAAGCATTGTACTGAGGCTCTCTATGGTCTTAGCCATGACCACTATGTCGTCGGCAAACCGAAGGTGAGTGATGTACTCGCCATTAACGTTGATGCCAAGCGCCTTCCAATCTAGAACCTTGAAGACATCCTACAGCGCAGCAGTGAACAGTTTCGGAGAAATGACGTCTCCCTGTCTCACACCGCGCTGGAGAAGGATTGGTTTCGAGGTCTGATCCTGAAGACGGACTGACATGGTGGCGTTTGTACAAACACTTCAACACCTCAATGTACCGGTAGTCGATCTGGCACCGTTGGAGAGACTGCAGTACAGCCCAAGTCTCGATCGAATCGAAGGCTTTCTCGCAGTCCACAAACGCTAAACAGAGAGGCAGGTTATACTATTCGGTCTTCTGTTTGACCTGCCGCAGCGTATGTATGTGGTCTACGGTGCTAAAGCCTTTTCGGAATCCGGCTTGTTCGGGAGGCTGGAAATCGTCAAACCTGCGCGCGAGACGATTCGTGATGACTCTTGAAAACAACTTGTAGACATGGCTAAGAAGTGAGATGGGCCTATAGTTCTTCAGCCGGGCATTGTCGGCCTTCTTGAAGAAGAGTACCACCACACCCCTGCACCATGCCTGTGGCGTTTTGCCCTCGAGCATGACGGCATCAAACAGCTTCTGAAGGGCTTTTAGGATCGGTTTTCCACCCGCCTTCAGGAGTTCAGCCGTGATTCCGTCATCACCCGGCGCCTTGTTGTTTTTAAGCTGTTTCAAAGCCATCCTAATCTCGTACAGGCTGACGTCCGGGATATCTT
Organism: Anorthoa munda; assembly: GCA_945859665.1. NCBI lineage: Eukaryota > Metazoa > Arthropoda > Insecta > Lepidoptera > Noctuidae > Anorthoa > Anorthoa munda. The sequence continues at coordinate 6,649,808 of OX243917.1, read as the reverse complement.
CGGTATAGTGTCGGGTCAATCTAGCTCTTGGGTCGTTTGCTAGACTCGCGACGGGCTTGCTGATTGATGTGTACAACTGCCCATAGAATGTCTCGATCTCCCTCAGAAGCTCCGGTTTGGCGGATACGATCCTGCCATCGTCGGTCTTCAGTCTCGTGAGCTGGCTCTGCCCAATAGCCAGATCCCTTAAAAATACCTTGGAGCCTTTATTTCGCTCAATCGCGTCTTTAATAAGCTCAGTGTTAAAGCGGAGGTCTCTCATTTCAAGGATTTAGAGATCTGTCTATTGAGCTGCCGGTATTTGCACGCCTCATCTGAATATTAAAAGCGAAAGGGGTAGTAAGTTTAAAATTATTCAAATATTGTTATTACTCGTATATGACGTAACTAAAAATATACGTCTTTCGCAATTTTTACTTTATCTGTGCTATAAGACGTTGCTTCGTACCAAATTTCAAGATTCTGAGTTCACGGGAAGTACCCTGTAGGTTTTGATTCCCTTGCGAGTATCGAAAATTTGCGGAAATTTGCGGCATAAACGGCTGTATCTTTTGATTGCGTTGACTTAGAAGTTTGATTTTTTTCACAGCTTTAAGAGACAGTAGACCTGAGTATTGATATAAATTTCAGCTTGATACCTCCACGCGTTCCTGAGAAAAAGGATCTTGATAGACAGACGGACGGACAACAAAGTGATCCTTATAATGGTTCCGTCTTTTCCTTTCGAAGTACTGAACCCTAAAAACCTGGTTACGAGTAAATTTATTCTTTTCAGGTGGACATGGTGATCCACATGGCTGCCACGATCAGGTTCGACGAGCCGCTGCACGTCGCTGCATTGACCAACGTCCGCGGCACCAGGGAGACTGTCGCGCTGGCCAAGGAATGTACCAAACTGAGGTGAGCCTCACATCCTCTCTCCAGCTGCCTCTAAAAATATTTATTAGAAGAAAAATAAAAAGAGTCTATTTGCGCCAAGCGACGTCTATCTGAGGGATTGGCCAGATGTAGCAAGAGACAGGGAAAAATGGAAAGACAGAAGGGAGGCCTTTGCCCTGCAGTGGGACATAACAGGCTCATAATAATAATAATAATTGCGCCAAGCATGTCGCATAACATTAAAAAAAAAAACACAAAAATAGGAACTAAGAACAAACATTAATTACTACACGTTTCAAAAAAGAAGGTCGCCAATGCCGCGCCACATTGTTACGTCAGCAGCTGTTAAATCGAGCGATTTAGGTAAATGATAAAGAGTACCTACATAATGAAAGGTTATCAATTTTATTGTAATATTAGACTTCTGCCAGCCCACCCCGGTGGGTTCCCGCATTGTCGAGGCGGGGGGGCTCAGTAACTGTGGCTTGGTCACCCACGGTGAAGCGAAGAGGAACCCGAGGAGGGGCCGCTAGTCAGGGCTTTTGCCGATTAAGCCGACGACGTAGCGGCCAAATAGTAGTTTGTGGTGCCGCTTGGTAACAGGCGACATCGCAACTGAGGCGGACCGCGATGTCTTTTGGAGCGTCCCAGGTCCCATACGATATCGCGGCTGAGGGTTGGAAGCCGCGGCGGGAGAGAAGTGCCGGTATTGCGGTGCGCCGCTCTCCCTACCTTCCACGGCCTAGACGGGGTCGCCACCCTCTGTTGGCGGACGCGTTGGGGCCACAGGGGAAGAGGAGTGTCGGTATAGCGTTAGCGGCTCTCCCTATCCCCTGCGGCCGTAAAATAGTAGTTGGTGAGGCAATTGACCTTGACCCGTCACAGGGGGACCAAGGGTGCCATACACGGGGTCATTTGGCACTCATGTGCTGATTTGGTGCGCCGGTGATGGGGGTTACTCCCCCAAGGAGGGTCCGGTGACGGACAGCCGCGGCGGGTTCGCGGTGAGTGCTAACGCGTGCCCGTGTTCCCGCCATAAGTGGCACAGGAGGACACCGTGGAGTTTTAGTGGGTTAGAGTCCCACATAACTGCACTATCTCCCCGTGTAGTTTTTTTCCTGGAGCAATGCTCATGCATACTGATGCATGAGCATTGCTCCAGGAAAAAACAATCAGGAATTAACTAACAATATCGTACACAACCTGAACACTAATAAAAAGGTCCTTAAGATATTCTTGGACTTTGCGAAGGCATTTGACACCGTTCTCTCTTACTCAAACTTGAAAGGATTGGTGTCGGGGGATTGCAACTTGATCTATTTCAAAATTACCTCACAAATCGCTCCCAGATAGTCAAGATTGACCGTCATTGCAGCAATGGGCTCCCCATCTACTATGGCGTTCCACAAAGAAGCATATTTGACCCACTTTATTTCTAGTCTTTATGAATGATTTATGCAATATTAATATCCCAAATGCCAAAATAACATCCTTTGCAGATGACACTGCTATCACTTTCGTCGCTAACACATGGTCTGAACTCGAAGACAAGGCACAGCATGGCTAATTATAGCGCTGAACTGGCTTTATTTTCATATGCTTACACTTAATACCTCTAAAACCAAGTTACCTAGTAAATAATACCTACTCGATCAGTTCTGCTAACCAACCAAACCCACCAATATCACTTAAAGCTCACACTTGCAATTTGCAGACCCAAGTTTCATGCCACTGTGCACCTATACTCTCTACGGATGAAATCAAATACCTAGGTGTAATCATAGATAAGAATCTTAAATTTAAATAACATGTCAATGTCCTTACTGGCAGAGTTTCTTACACAATAGGTTAAGATCTTTACTCGCTCGCACTAAGTATGAATTACGCCTGTAGTTAGATGAAAAGGAGGGAATGGAGATAGGTGGATTAAATCTTACTTCTTTGAGGAACATTAAAATACAGTTGATGGAGGAGATCAGGACAGTCAATTTCATTTCACAATATTTTCAAAAGATATGAGCAATCCGCCATTCTGCGACGATTCCTAAGTGGTTGCTGATGGAATTTCTTACAAAGGTCTAAGTAATTTTCAGAACGATATGGAATAAGGAGGCGAAAACACATAAAACTAACGAATCTTTTTTGGATACTTTCAATACGGTCTATGTATTTATTGTAACAAGGGTTCCAAATTTGAGACGCATATTCAAGATGACTCCGCACAAATGAGAAATACAAAATCTTTAGGGTTTTAGATTTCTTAAAGCATCCTGCAAGTTCTTCGAGGCTTTAGCCAATATATGTTCCACATGTGTGTTAAATAAAAGCTTAGAATCATGATAGACTCCTAAATCACGCACTCCATCACACCGCTGTAGTAGCTGCCCCTTAAGTATGTAAGTAGTAGGGAGTGGCTCACGTCCTCTGGTAAATGATATTACGGAGCATTTAGAAGGGTTCAGGTCCAATTTATTGATCCGGTAGTAATCATCCAAACGTGCTGCGAGAGCATCCATATCATCCAATGAAGAAATTGAAGAAAATATCTTCATGTCATCAGCAAAGCAGAGCAAGTTAGAATGATGAAAACACGATTCGATGTCGCTCACATAGATGATAAAAAGTAACTGACCCATCAGAGAACCCTGAGGAACACCACTGGGAACCGAAACCCAGCTTGAGATGTAGTTACTGACAACGACTGCTTGGGACCTGTTTTCTAAATATGAGGAAAACCAGCGGAGTAAATCACCTCTTATACCGTTATCAAAAAGCTTCGATTTGAGGATGTTATGATCGATTCTATCAAAAGCTTTGCTATAGTCCGTGTAAACCACATCCACCTGTGCCCCATCATCCATCCTTTCCGTTAGGAAGTCATTAAGCAGAGTCAAGTTAGAAACAGTTGAACGGCTTTTGAGGAACCCATGCTGTGAGGGACTAAAAGACTGACTGAGCGCAGCATACATTTGGTCATAGACCACCCTCTCAAAAACTTTAGCCAATATGCAGAGTTTAGAAATTGGCCTGTAGTTAACTACTTCACTTTTATGCCCTTTTTATGCACTGAAGTTATAAAGACAGACTTCCAGATATGGGGAACAGTACATGAAGATAGTGATTTTTTAAACAAGAGAGATACTGGCAAGGCAATGGATTTACCAGACCACTTATTACCAAAATTTCTGATTGGGTATCAGCAATTTTGGTAATAAGTGGTCTGGGCCACCAGATTTAAAAGGATCAATATTACTAATTAATTTAACTATAACATTTGGGTCGATTTCAATAGAATGAATATCCGAAGGCATATTAAGATTTACAGCCGATTCGATAGAAAAATTATTAATAGTAGACGATACATCACAAGGGTTAAGGGATGTAGAATAAAAGTGGGAAGAAAACGTGTTACAGATAGTTGCAGTGGAGGAAAGTGTCACATCACCATACTTCAAGTAGCTGGGCATTATATTGGTCTTAGACCGCTGCTTCACAAAGCTCCAAAAGCGCTTAGGATTCAGTTCAATGCAGGCTTCTGTAGCCGCTATATAGTTGGCATAACAATCCACTTCAAGCTTTTTTACTCTTTCCCGTAAATGTTTAAAGGTAGCTTCATCAGACAGCCTACCGTACAATTTAAATTTACGGAGATAATTGGACTTCTCCTTAATCAAGCGTTTAAGTGACGGAGAAAACCAAATTGGGTATGAGTTATGGAAGACTGTCACAGTAGGCACATACTTGTTTTGAATTTTCTCTATGGTAGAATAAAAAAAGTTCACAGCGTCATTAAGCGACATATCAGAGAGTAGATTCGTCCAGTCTATAGCCGATATTTCCTTGTTGATTTCAGTAAAGTTCCCCTTATTGTAAAGATACCGAATATAAGGCGCAGGAGGCGAGGGACACTCGTACACTGAGACAATCTCATTACACAACACCAAATCCAAGATTTTACCAAACGCATTTAGTATTCCATTATATTGAGCGAGCCCCAAAATACGTATATCGTCAGAGAGCGTGTACTCATCACTACAAATATTCGAAGGCAGCAATGAGCCGTTATTTAATTGCCACAAGATTCCACTCAAATTAAAGTCGCCAATAATTAAATAGTAATCAGTTGGATTATTTATCATTGAGTTATTTAAACTACGGAGAAAATTAAACAATTGCTCGGAAAATGAAAAACCACGGTTTTGATTACATAGGTAAACGGTGCAGATATTTAACTTAACGCAGTTTTTAGAGTTAGGCTGACGTACACTCAATGTTACCCACAAGTCCTCGGCCGAGGAAAGAAATAACGGTTGCGGCACCGCAGCTAACCATTAACGGACAGCTATCAAAACACCACCTCCACGAGTCTGACCCGTGAGACAGTAATGCAAATAACTCCGAGTTTGAGATGCCATCCACTAGCCAGGTTTCCGTCAATACAATAACATCATAAGAAGAGAGGCACAGTTCGCGATAGAAAGTTTCTGTTTTGGTACGGAGCCCTCGGACATTCTGATAATAAACATGTAGTTTTTTTAAGTTACTCAAAGCCATTGATAATTTAAAAAAGATATAGGAGCAGAATACTTAGCAAAATAACAACCACCCATGCAGCAAAATAACAAACAATTAAAGATTCCACTATCAATGTCAAAATTCGTGAACAATAAATACTCACACTTATTAAAAATAATCATCTTAGCAAATAATAAAAACTGGTCAAGTGCGAGTCGGATTCGCGCACGAAGGGTTCCGTACCATTATCTCAAAAAACGGCAAAAAAAAATCATGTTTGTTTTAAAGGAACCCCATTTAAATGTTTATTTTATTCTGTTTTTAGTATTTGTTGTTATAGCGGCAATAGAAATACATCATCTGTGAAAATTTCAGCTGTCTAGCTATCACGGCTCATGAGATACAGCCTGGTGACAGACAGACAGACGGACCGCGGAGTCTCAGTAATAGTGTCCCGTTTTTACCCTTTGGGTACGGAACCCTAAAAAACAGCTGGTAGGATAATTACCCACATATATAGTATAAACAGCACGAGTTTAAAGGCGAAAAGTAGCAAGATTGTAGATAGCTGTGCGAGGAGAATGGCAATAATGCATATATTTAAATGTTCAAATAAATAGAACAGTGCGATAACGTAAACAAAAAGGCCATTAGCGAAAACAAAAGCGAGGTGTTGAAACATCCAGTACGGCAGCGATGCTAAATATTTACAATAGAAAACAAGTGATAGACATTTAAGGTTAGTGTGACAATATGACGATCAGATTTATTCCGAGAATTAAGACTTAAAATAGTTTGATTATAAAATGATAAACTAAAAACACAATACTCTAATGTAGTTTGTTTAAATATTTTTCGTTAGAGATTACAAAGACAGCTGACCCTTCCTGCCTTCGGACATGGATCTTTCCATGCTTAACCCATACGTGCTTAAACTCCCTCTCCTTTGCTAATGCTCGGGTTTTATTAAGCAACTTCTTGGAGTCAGGGTTTAGGTGATCATTGACGTAGACTCATTGGATTGGCCTTCGAATCCAAGGTCATGAGTATAGAGCGTCTTGAATGAGCGCGCAGCAGCAACAAAATCCTCTGTGACGTATCTGTTCAGGAAGCTAACCACTATTGACTTCACCTTGGAGTTAAACAGTGGGATTCTGGATATGTAATTCATTTGGGTTTTGGGAAACGTAAAATTGACCTTCTGGCTGATCTTATCCAAAACAGAGAACAAATTTTCGTCCTTTTTCATAGGAATGCCCTTGATTTCGACATTGTTCAGTCTCGATCTCTGGTCACTAGCGGATAGCTCTAATTTAATCACGTCGATGTCAAACTGAAGAGAGCGAACAGATTCCTGAAGGAGCTCCAGACCCACAACCCTAGACTCAATCCCCGCAATCTTGACAGAAAAGTCATCCAGCCGTTTACTCTCAAATTCATGAGAAATCTTGAGTTCCTTAAGTTCCTCTTTAACGCACTTGACATCTTGAGAAAGCGCTGGCAAACCTGCCAGTTGGGCCTTAAGCTCACGGATCTCGTTAAGGATAGTTTCCAGAGATGCAGGGTCAGGTGTCGGTACTGGAGATGGGGACGGGGACGGTGTTGGTGAAGAAATCCGGCACTTGGGACATCTCCATACAGCTCTTCTGTTATGGCCAAACTTCCTCCATCCAGCCTCAGTGATGCTCGTGCAGCCAAAATCAAGGTGCCTCAAACATGAGGTACATTGAACGCCGTCATTGAAGTTAATATAGCAGCTGGCATATTTCCTCATAACGTCTAAGAATCCGGGCGTTATTAGTCAGACGTTAAGTGAAATTAACATTAGAAACGGGATATTTACCATGTTTACTGTTTGTTTCGAGTTTGAGAGAGAAACATGGTAAATATCCCGTTTCTAATGTTAATGTTAGTGTTAGTGACCATGACAGTTTAAAAACTTATGTTAAGTGAAATGTTTAGAACCACTGATCATAAAACCGGTTATCCGAGGTGCGTAAACAAGCGCAGAGAACGATCGAGGTGCATGCTACCTTAGTGGGTGATCGCGGGTAACTGATTGCTAATCCTATAATTATACGTAATGTCTATTTTGCCTTATGCCTATCTATTATTACCTATTGTATTCCCTGTTGGGGTGGTGCTGCAAAAACTATCCTTAAACCGTTGGAAGTTGCACATCGCACCATACTGAAAGTGGCTACCTTCCGTCCACTAATTTATCCAACTGATCAGTTATACAAAAACTGCAACGTTCTCAACGTGCGGCAACACTTTATTTTACAATTAATTCTGTTGCAACACCGCAGAACCCCCTACATTGAAAATACCAAACGCCGAAAAGATAAAATATGTACTCCTCCAAAAACTCGCTTGTCGTTCACCAGAAGACTCTTTTATTATTTAGGTCCGTCTCTTTATAATACAATAAACAGAAATTGTCCAATATATAAATTGTCTTATCGTAATTGTAAAAAGGCCGTCCGCACACTCCTTCTAAATAAAACCTGCGATGAAACAGAAAATATTTAATTTAATAAAATTATGATAGGTTTGTATATTGTTGTACCACTCACCCAAAACAAAGACCCACACAAATCCAATCCCCTTACGCACGCTTACACCGACTTACACAGCCGCACGCTTACGCACATACATACACACACAAACCCATACACGCACACACAGCACACACGCACACACACACAAATGCGCTCCCGACGCCCGGGTCGTCTCCTGCGGTGGTTAGGGGCGTGAGGGCGCCTCCTTTGCGTCTCCCTCACGCGTTTCGCCTCCTCCTTTGCGAGCATAACTGTTTCGCAGAAGGAGGAGACAGCTTCCCATGCCCTCTCGCTCCGTACCATGGCCTGCACCAGGGCTGGACGCGAGAGGTCGTCACCGCCGATCGCCTCCATGAGGACACGGCGGTGCTCCGCCCAAGCGGGGCAGATCTCCACCGTATGCTCCACCGTGTCCTCAGGGCGGTCCACACAATGGTGACACCCGGGCGTTTCCTCTCGCCTTATCCTGAACAGGAACCTCCCGGTGAGGACCTGCGTCAGGCGGAAGGTGAGGACGCCGTGACGCCTCTCAAGCCACTCCTCAAAGAGGGGCCTTACCGCCGCAATTGTGGCGTGCCCAGCGCTGGGTTGCGACAACCACCCTTTCCATGTCGCCATGAGATCCTGCGCGGCAACGGAGTTTCGCCCCGGCATTTAGCCACTTCCCATATTTGCGCGAGGACTTTTGCTTCCAGATCCCATGGCGGCAATCCGGCAAGGAGGCTCGCCGCCTCACCGGAGACCGTGTGGTATCCCCGGACCAGCCGGATGGCCATGACCCTTTGGGACGCGTTCAACCGGCGGGCTGGTCGCCGCCTCAGGGGACTTAAAGTCCCCTAGATTGTAGCTATCGGGAAACATAGACTCCGGCAGGGAATTCCACTCCTCAGCTGTACGCATAATAAAAGTATTCTCAAAACGTTTAGTGCGTATGGGTGGGATGTCCACCATGTACCGATGGCGCATCGCCATACGTCTGGTAGTCCGATGATGAAACGGACTGGGCGGAATCAGATCATGCAATTCCATCGCACACTTCCCGAAATGTAACCGATAAAAAACCGACAAGCTGGCAACTCGGCGACGATGTTCAAGATTCTGGAGCTTTGACTTAACCAGTGCCTCATCGCCGATGAGCCTCTTGGCTCGCTTTTCGATCGACTCTAGTGCATTAAGCTGGTATTTGGCAGATCCGTCCCTGAGATGAGAACAGTACTCCATGCATGATCGAACTTGCGCTTGATACAAGCTGAGCAGCTGTTCTGGCGTGAAGTACCTTCTCACCTTTGCAAAGATCCCGAGCTTTTTGGCAGCCAGCTGAGCCTTTGCCTCAATGTATGGGCCGAAATTGAGAGTCGATGTCAACGTTATGAGATAGACATAGAGATATAGATAACATTGTGTTTAGAGGGTGGGCCGGCAAGTCGGGCCGAAGCGTGGCAAAAATGACTGAAGCAATTTAACGTGTTTCTAAAAGCGTCTGGTGTCCACAAAGAAACAACTGATGTTAAAGCAAGTTTCTTGCTGAATATGGTCGGTATATTCAGTTGTATACGAACTTTCAAATTCACCAAAGACGAAAACAAAGAATGCTTCGATACTCTTGTGCAAAAATACAATAAACATTTTGGAACCAAGCACAACACTACGATGGCTCGATTCAAGTTCTATACAAGAAACCAAGCAGAAGGTGAATCTATAGACGAATATGTAACGACACTAAAGCTTCTCACTCATTGATGTGAGTTCGAGAGTTTAGAAGACGGCCTGGTGCGAGACAGGATCGTGTGCGGAGTCCGAGACGGCAAGCTGCGCGATCGACTACTCAGGGCAGACAATCTCACTTTGGCAAAAGCTGTAAAAGTCTGTCAAGCTAACAAGATGTCCATGGAGGAGCAGATGCAGATAGAGGGCACCAAGACTCGGGTGGTAGCAGTGGACGCAATGTACGCTCGTGGCGCGGACCGCAGGGGCACGAGCGGCAGCGGTCGGGCGAGGTCGCGGCGGCGGCGGCGGGGCCGGTGCGCGCCGGCCGCAGCGCGGCGCACAGGCCGGGCTGGGTGGCGCGCTCGCCCAGCAGCGCATGTCAGGAAAAGTGTTGTGTGCTGCGTGCGGTATAGGTAGTTGTGATAGCTATAAATTTGCGGCTAAAAATGCAATGTGCTTCTGGTGCAGTAAAAGAGGACATTTTAAAAACATGTGTCCGAAATTGCGTAGGCGCGTGTTACAAATCAATGCCGAGCCCGACGCCGACGTGATTCACGACGAGGACGACGACGGTTTGTACTATGTCTCTCTTATGTAGAGATGGATTGTAAGGACTCTAAATGGTATGAAAAGGGTTAAAATTTCGATTATGGGCCGGTGATTTTTGGCACGGGGAGGGTGGAGGGGGGAGGAGGAAGGTTTAGCTACCCCCCAGTACCATCCCCACTACTCGGAGCTCCATGGTTATGGAGATATCCATGGTTAAAGTTTTCAGGTTAGATTTAAAATTTTCATAAATGTCCATCGATTTAAGCGGCGCGGAGGAGGGGAGGGAAAGGGGGGTAGAGGGGCTACCTCACTGTAAAGTGGAAATTTATGTTTTTTCCTACTCCTCCGTTATTCTTTTCTGATTAATTTCGTTGCGGGATCCAAGACAGTTAAATTCATTCTCCGGGACTTCGTCGAGCTTCATTGCCTCGGCGCTTTTCTGGTGGTCGCCACTGTTGATTCTGGCTTTCAGGAGTTGCAGTGATTTGAGAATAGTGAGGTGGGATTGTACCATTCATCTTTTCGTACCATTAATTCGTCATAGGCGACATTAATATAAATATAAAAGAAATCGGTAACGAACCGCGATATCACGAATATTTGAATTTAATGGCATCACATGGTCTACTACCCGGTCACCTGCTTCCAACAAGAAAACAAAATTGCCTGGATCATGTAATGATAAAATCTGTACTAAGCTGTAATACGACAGTAATAACCACAACTGTAACGGATCACTATACAGTTTGTTTGTCGCTAGGCAAGAAATTATCAGAATACTGTAACAAACACACAATAATCCACATTAACTATCCCAAAGTCATCTCGGAATTAGAAAAATCTAACTTAAATCACATTTACAGTTGTACTGACGTAGATATTGCATTAAAGTTTCTTATAGATACTATTATAAAAATAATACACAACCACAACTAAAACAACCAGTCATAAAAAAAAGATAATTAAACCATGGATTACTCCGGGTTTGTTACGCTGCATTAAACACAGGGATAAGCTCCATACTAAAGTTAGAAAGAACCCAGAAAACTTAGAAATTAAACTTATTTACACTAGATACAGAATTTTTTTTAAAACAATTCTTGAAAAAGATAAATGTGCATATGAAAACCTAGAAATTAAAAAGGCTAAAAATAATTCTAAAAAAACCTGGAAATTAATAAAAACAATAGCATCTCTGAATAAACAAAAAGATAATAACGAATCCCTACTAAAAATTGACCCAAGCCCCCATGAATCTGTTAATATAATCAATATATTCTTTGCAACCGTGGGACAGAAACTAGCTGAAAATATAGACAACATGGATGGTAATGGAATAACGAAACAAGACTTAGGTGAACAATCAACAAATTCCTTTGTTTTGCTTGACACTGACGAAGAAGAGGTACTGTCTATTATAATGAACCTGAAAGATGATTGCGCTGTAGGAACAGATGGGATTTCAAATAGGTTACTAAAAGCTGCGAGTGGTGTGCTAACACCTGTTATTACATATATACGTAACCTGAGTCTCCACTTGGGAGTATTCCCCAAGCTTTTCAAAACAGCGCTCATACATCCTATATTTAAGTCGGGGAATAGAGACAGTGTCAACAACTATCGACCTATATCGGTCCTTCCAGCGATGTCCAAGATACTCGAAAAGCTGTTAAACAAAAGATTAACAAATTACTTAAGAACTTTTAAACTGTTGTCAAAAAATCAATTTGGGCTTATTCCTGGTAAATCCACAGAAGATGCTCTAAGAACTTTGACTGAAACTGTTGTTAAATCACTTGACAGTAAATCTAAATGTATTGGAGTATTCTTGGACCTTGCGAAGGCATTTGATACTGTTTCTATCCCCAAACTACTTGCTAGGATGGAAAATATGGGAATACGGGGTATAGCCTTGGATATATTCACTAGTTACTTAAATGGAAGAACCCAACGTGTAAAAATTGGCTCATATGTAAGTGAAGAAGCTCAAATAACATATGGAGTCCCACAGGGAAGTGTACTTGGCCCCCCAATGTTTTTTGATGTACATTAATCAACTGTGCAACTTTCATCTGCAAAATTCTAAAATTGTTACCTTTGCAGATGACACGGCAGTAGTATTTCACGGTAAAACTTGGGATGAAGTAACTGACATCACAGAAAGTGGCATTAAGCAGATTCTATACTGGCTCAATAAAAATACGCTAACTATTAACCTTAATAAAACTAAATATCTCACCTTCTCTATTACAAAATCAGGAGCGCCAGCAACAGATAGAATAAAAATAAGAGCCCACACCTGCCATAGTAATAACAGCACTCTGTGCCACTGCACTCAGCTCGATCGAGTTGATAGGCTTAAATATCTAGGTGTCTGGGTTGATGATAACCTTAACTGGCATTACCATATTGAACTTCTGACAAATAGAATTCGTAAACTAATGCCCATTTTTTAAAAACTACGCCATATAGAGGATTTAAATGTTCTGAAAATAGTTTATCATTCACTTTGTCAGTCAGTGTTGGGATACTGTATATCTGTCTAGGGTGGGTCTCACAAGACATTTCTTCTCAAGCTTGAAAGAGCACAAAGAGCGGCAATCAAAGTAATTATGTCCAAACCAAGGCTATATCCTACTGCAAGACTATACAGAGAATTTGATGTCCTCACTGTGCGTCAATTGTTTTTATTACGCAATCTTATTTATGCACACACGCATTTACCGAATAACAGCTCTCAAATAGATAATAGAAGAAGAAAAGATATTCAAAACCATTCCACACAAGACAAATTTTGCAAAAAGATTCCCTTATATAATAGCTCCCTATATTTACAATAAAATTAGTAAAAATGTGTCCCTAAAGAAAATACGGCATTTTAAATGTAAAAAAGTAATTAAAAACTTGTTAGTTGTATTAAACTATCAAGAAACTGAAAACCTCTTAAGTGTTCCTGAGTAACCTTCAACACAAGCAACTTCTAATCTACATGTCACATACCTATATATCTACCTACACTCACTCATATATACATTCCAAAACACGCAGGCATACACACACACACACACACAGATACACACGCACACACACATGCATACACACGTCTCATCCAAATATTCCACTTTTAGTTACTTTTATTTTTTATTGTCTAGTTGTAAAGTTAATTATGTCCTAATATCTAATTAACTAATTTATGATAATAACGGATTGTTGCACAATTATTATTTTTAAATAAATAGATCAACCACGAATTGTTACTGTTGCTTATAGCACAGGTACCTTAACCTAGTTTAAGTGACAGTGTTCATATTGTTAACATAATTTATTTGAACCAATAAACGTTATTATTATTATTATTATTATTCCCACCCCACGGAACCCCATGGTTATGGAGATATCCATGGTTAAATTTTAAGATTACTTTTTAAGCAACAAAATTGACGGAGCCCCGCCTGCGCGGGGCTTCTATTTCTGTCTGCAGAGTCTAAAGTAACCTAACATGAAGGAGATGACGGGCGCTGAGTTCGCTCGCATTGCTCGCTCACTTCAGCTCTCGTCATCTTCTTCGAACCTAACCTATCCGTGTCGGGGTGCCCCAAGCTCCCGAGCTCGCTTCGCTCGCTCTTGGACTAATTCTCATTATTTTACCTCACGAAAAACATACAAAAAAACACAAAATTTCCGAGTCTTGAAAATTTGTATAAAGCTTTCTATTCATGACTACTACTTACAAAAAAAAATTAACTTCCAAATCAACGGCCCATAATGGAAATTTTATCCGGTAGATATGCTTGTGAAGAGCTGGGAATGGTGAAGCGTATATTGTCCCTCAACCTAGATTCCTATGCAGACTTGTTTCAAGGTTTTGGCAAATTACCCGATAAATATACCATTGTAATAGACCAATGCGCCCAGCCGTCGGTCTGTCCGGTTAGAAAAATACCTATAGGAGTTCGCGACAAGCTATCACAAGAATTCGAGCGCATGGAGAAAATGGGAGTGATCCGTAAGGTGGCTCACCCGACACAGTGAGTGAACGGTATCGTAGTGGCGGCCAAGAAGGACGGCACCATCCGTATGTGCCTAGACCCGCGGCCGCTGAACCACGTCGTGCGGCGCGCGCACTACACGCTGCCGACGCTCACGGAGATCGCAACCAAGCTCCAAGGAGCGCAATATTTCAGTAAGTTAGACGCTCGTTCTGGGTTTTGGATGGTAGAAATCGATGATGCCAGTGCAGACCTTTGTACCTTCGGGACACCGTTCGGTAGATACCAGTTCTTGCGTTTACCGTATGGAATCAATTGTTCTTCAGAAGTTTTCCATCATACAATTTAGTAGGTATGGAAAATAGGGAAATATTCAAATTAAAACAAAAACCATTTATACTAATACAATATTTATTCAATCAATTAGACGGGTACACCCATCCAATAGATGGTACAATATTTCCGAACCCTGAAGAAACACAGCCAGGCAGCCAGACAGACACAGATAAAAGAAAAAAAATTGGCCCCCACAATATGGCGCCAAAAACCCGCCATTTTTCTATTTTCCTTGGTTTTTGATTGACGTAAGAATCATCAAGTCGGCCAACGCGTTTGGTGTCTAGATCGACACATAGGAACAAACAAACATACATATTATATACATACATAGACTGATAAATAAATTATCCTCCAATTATCCACCATTTTCCGAACGTTTTATGTAGGTAAATTACAACGAAGTCTTATTAATAACTTTGTATTATTTACTAAGAGCGACACAATGCCAATAACACTAATTAGTAGTCTGAATACAAAGTAGCTATTTCAAAGTCATCGTGGATAAAATGTCACAAATTAAATTAAAATGTTTATTTCAATTACAAAGGGCATTTCGATTTATATTATTGGAGATCACCTTTTAAGCAAGGAATTGCTTGTATAAGGTGACTCCGCACTTCCAATTATCTTTATTTTATGTAATTGAAATGTAGACAAGGTAAACATGCAAGACTAAAAATTAAAGTAAAAATAAAAAGGATAACTTAAAATTATACAAACTGCTCAGCAAATGAATGAGCGTTATGCGTTGAAAAAGGCCACATCGCGTATGAACGTGTGGTATGTGTGGTACGAGTGATTGTGTGAGTATAGGTGTGAGTGTAAATAGTGGGGTTGTGTGGTGTGCGAGTTATAATTAGTAAAGCTTAGTTCACCTGTCCTAATTAATATTCGGTCTTCATAAATACGAAAGTGTGTCCGTATATTTATTTGTTTGTTTGGACTTTGGTAGATCATAATTATCCTGGTTTAGGACTCAGCATCCTTCCGACCCGACACACTCATGGGATTGAGACCTAGTTATGCGGGTGAAACCGGAATGCCATGCCAGTATAGCTAGGTGTAAGCGTAATTCTAAAGTCTAAATCTTAATGTAGGTTGTCGGATTGTCGGACTAGCCCTGCGACAATGTCTTGGGATCGAAAAAAGCCAATGAAGACTTCTTTCACTAACCATGCTCACAACAACCCAAATGTGACTTATTTAGTTAT
This sequence comes from Anorthoa munda, assembly GCA_945859665.1. Taxonomy (NCBI): domain Eukaryota; kingdom Metazoa; phylum Arthropoda; class Insecta; order Lepidoptera; family Noctuidae; genus Anorthoa; species Anorthoa munda. The sequence continues at coordinate 6,634,058 of OX243917.1, read as the reverse complement.
TGCTAATTAGATACAATAGCCTCTACATCGTTGTAGGTTTTAGTTTTAAGCCAATCAGTTACAACTTTTTTACAGTCTCGGACCTTCATGGAATAAATACGTAATTCCTTACTCAGCAAGTTGTATAGGTAAGAAGATTGCCTTGAGTATTGCCTTTTAGCGAAAGCAGATCTAACTTTGACAGGTGGAACAATTAAATAGCTCCTTCTCATGTCACAGTGCTTTAAAAGTCCATACCAGTTTCCTAACCCTCTTGATAATAAGTTTGGTATGCATGTGCCAGGACAGGTACTGGTCAATCATAACACCCAGATATTTAGTATGTTATAACCTGTAAATTTTTATGCAAGAGCAGTTGGGAATAAGGGGGTTGGGACAGTTGTGGATTTTTATTTGGAAATCCTGAGACGGTTGCGTGCTAATATACTTTGTAAAGCAGATGTAGTTGGATTTGGAAACATTCAGTATGAGGAGAGTATGATTTAGCCAAGCTGCTATTTTCGCAAGGCCATTCCCAGCCAACCTTCCAACGTTAGTCCTAGCTGTGAAGACAATGGCAGCGTCATAATCGTCAGTATCGTCAGTGTATGAGAATATGAGCCCGCCATCAATCTTCATGTTACAGAGGTTATTAATGTAGGTAAGGAATAAGGTGGGCCCAAGGACACTGCCCTGGCCGAATCCGAAAGTTACGGTTGACTCGGAGCTGGTATATTTCGCAATTTTAACCTTTTTTTTGCGTATATTGAGGTAGGATCTAAAAGTTCAAGAGCGGTCCCCTTACACCGATGCGTTCTAGCCTATATAAAAGTAAGGGGACAGACACTGTGTCAAAAGCTTTTTTGAGGTCCAGAAGTTTTTCTGGACTTATATATCTATAAGCTAGACACTTGGCTCCACCATCCACTCCGACCACTAGAGCAGAGGTTAGTGACAGAACTGCATCCTCAGTAGATTTTCCTTGTCTAAACCCAAATTGAGAAGGCGACAGTGTTTTATATTAAGAGAGGAAATCTACAAATACGCAATAAGTATTTTACTAGTAAATACCTTTCCTTCAAGTTTTCATTATAATTATTTATGTAACAAAACAACGCGTGTTCTACTTACGACATTGACAAAATATACAGGTTCGTTTCATGAGTAGTGTATAAAATGTGCAAGTTCGCCGCCCGGCCACTTGACACAGCGATGAGGAACTTGACCCTTTTCGTACGTCAATTGACTTGGCATATGTAAACTACACTATGTTTAGATACAATTTCAATAGGAATAAACCGCTCAGCATCATGAAAAGTCGTAGTGAGGAGCTCGTAGCTTCAAAGGGGCAAAAACGGGTTGTTTAAGGGCATATTATTCATTAGTTAGATAACTTTTAACTGAGGAATAAAAATGGCTGTTTGACAGCTTTTGTATAGAAAATATGTCAAACGGCCATTTTTATTCCTCAGTTAAACATATTCAGACTATTGAAAAATCAGCCCTAAGTCAAATAACGAATCGTCCTAAACCAATAAAGCCTAGATATCTACGATACCCCATTTTTTATTGATTTAACACTAGCTTTTTTTGGTCGCCTTAATAAGAAAGTAGTTTAAGATTTGAAATTACGCGAACGAAGTCACTGGCGAGGTGCTTGTATAAACAAGCACAAAATACAAATATATATAAATATATTTGTATTTACAACAATACAAATATAATAAAACAAATAATACAAATATATATATATATATTTGTATTGTTTTGTATTATATATATATATATAATACAAATATATATAAATATATTTGTATTTTGACTTGATCAAACCTAAACAGTTTTCCTAGGGCCCCAGTTTATTTTTGCATCAAGGCCTATGGTTACCTAGCTACGCTTTTATGTTGAAGTTCTTGAATTAGTTTCGAGGCGAGGCGTTGTCGTTCCGATGCTGATTAGTGTGCATTGCAGTAGGGAATTTTATATGAAACTACCGAACGGCTAGAAGAAAGAACGTTAGCACCCAACCTTGGATTTGTTTGTTTGGCCTATGCTGATGCATGAGTACTCCGCACCCACTGTGTGCCTACGTGGGTCCTAGAGCCCCCGAACACCCACGGAGTAATTCTCCTGGTTAACACTAGGAGGTGTTTGCTATTTTTGCAATAACCAATGGCAGCATGACAGAACCTCTTTTTTTATAAAACCTAAGCTTAACAATTGAACGTTCCAGAAACTTCGTTTATGTGTCAACGGCGTACACACACGCGTCGCTCGAGCGCGTGGGGAGGGAGGTGCGCGAGGAGTTCTGCCCAGCGCCCGTTCCACCAAGCGTCATGATAGCCATGGCCGAACAGATGGACCACGACAGGCTCAACAGCATTACTCCAGGGTAAGAATTCGCCAGACAAACAAGCTGGGTCAGCCATATCAGCTGTTGACTTAATCAAGTGTTCTTGACTGGGGCTCGCAAATCGGTTAACGGGAGGGTCAGCTCACACAGAGACGCGACGCGTACTTTAACCTTTTACATTATGCGTATCGATGTCGCTGAACACAACTTTTTAGATTAATAGTGTACAGTCACACAAGTACACAGTCAGTAAGTGGTTAAATTTTAATATGGTGTACGAGGCGGACGTGATCGCTTGAGGTAGATAGGTTTTCTGAAGGTTGTAAGGCTCCTGCTCAAACGCCCGTGTCATCATCATCATATCAGCCGAAAGACGTCCACTGCTGGACATAGGCCTCCCCCAAGCGTCGCCACATTGAAAAAACGCCCGTGTAGTTCAGTTGTTTTCAAGAATTCTGGAGCCTGGGAGTTGATTGATGACTGCTAGGTAGGTGAAGGCTTGAGGTCCAGGAAATAAAAGACCTAATTCTTCATGACTATTTGCGATGTTTTTTCATGGTCTTAGTTACACGAAGTTGCGTCGATTTGACTAATACAAAATAATAGCTACAAATTTCTCAGCGCGTCTGCGCACTATCGCACTACCAAACTTTACCGTAACAAGGACCCTGATTTTGCGTTCGCACCAGTTTTTTATTTACACTTTTCACCATAAACTTAGACTATAAATCGACAGAACCTCCCCTATCTCTGGTGGGATCCTGATGTGGTGCTTCCAACCATTTTATGGTTGGAAGCACCCTAAAATGGCCTATTTATTGAACCCTCAACCAGCTCCGTGACTATATCCTCCGAGGAGTTGAAATTCTGTCGACTTCTGAACTTAGAAGCTAATTTCTCCTAAAACTATACAACTGAGTACTAGAGTACTATTAAGGTTCTTGAAGCCCTTCTTCTAGGCTATAGAAATGTAGGATTTTTATAGCTGTATCTATATCTTTCAGGCGCGTAACTGCTTGAAAGCGCGAAACGGAAGAAAAAGTATCAATTTCTTACATAGATGGTTAGATTGTACTTCAACTGGAGGACCTACCAAGCACCTACGGGTAGCCATCACGACAGGCCACACTATGGCGTAGCTTCAACTCTCGAAGCAGTATTCACCCTGGAGTGAACGATAAGTGGGAGAATTGCGGAACTAGGCAACACGTTTAGGGGGCTGCCTCCCCATCCACCAGAGCTAGGCTCCTTACAGAAGCGTGGTTAGGGAGGCAGAGAAATGAGGAATCGAATGGTGGTACCCTGATGGGTATACCATGAGTCCTTCCAGTACTTTGGGTGCCGGGAAGCGGCTGAACGGAAGGGAAATTGCGTTCTTCCGCAACTACACGGACTTCATGGTACGCTTGATGACCAGAGGCGTTTGCGTACAATGAAGGAGTCCGGGGCCCTGCCGGTTCAAATCGGTTAAAATCCAACCGAAAATATTTTTTTGAATCCAGTACCGAAAACACCACGACAGTTTTTCGAACAAACCCGCGGGCTTATTACGTATCTTTTGCAAGAGCAAAACGATAGCGATCAAACGCTTTATGTCACAAAAGTCGTGATTATCTGCAGTGTAGGTATAATAGGTCCTACACAATCGTTTGCTAATCGCTCGCTGTTTGTCAAATGCACTTATTTAAAAAGAAAACCGCCAACAACTCTAAAACTTTTGTATTGAAAAGCACTTATTGCGCGAAAATCGCTATCGTTTTGCTCTTGCAAAAGTTACGTAATAACCCTGCCGAGCCCGTGTGACGTCACAACGTTCATTTCTACTCATTGTGGCACATAGCTTATACAGTGTTTTGACTTTTAATCGATTCAATCTTGTTATTATCGTCAATATATTGATATCGAATAATTATATTGATCATAAATATCGAACCTTAAAAGTTATCGTGCTTGCTTCGTATCATTATGTACGAACACCACAAAAAGTCCCCATATGTGTTTCGCGCAATAGCCAAGTAACTAGCTAGCAATCTGTACTAAATTTGAGAAATGTTCTATGTCTAACTAGATTCCAATTATAATGTGTTAATTATGTTGTTATTTTGTTTTAATTTAGTATTAGATCCGTATTAATTTCTTACTTTGATCATTAAAGACTGAGAAAAGTAAATTATAAGGGAACTTTCGAGCAAAGTTGACATTGTTGTATAATTACGTAACTTGAAAACATGATTTTTTGTTTATGGAGATATATTCATTATTTTATTCATAAATAACAGATATAGGCGTAAAACTAATATTTCTGTTTGAATTATGAAAATCGGCCGACTTATTTAAGAGATATTTACTGACGAATTAGTGTAAGGCAAATCTACCAAGTTAATATTTTCACGTTTCTGTTCTACAAACATTTAAGTGTTTTTAAATATGTAATATAGATATTATTGTTTAATATTATTAAGGGATATGTAAATAATGTGAATTAACTAATGAAATTTTTTGATATCCAAAGTCGAAGTTTCGCGCCAATCGTGTTTGTTTACTTTTTATTTTACACCAATATCACCTACCCATATGTAAAAACAATTACGTTATGACAATTATGTTTCTAAATGTACCTGGTAAACAACAATAACTAACACCTGTCCACTAACACATCATTCATCATTACGACTACTTTATTTATGCTCAAAACTTCCAAATCGTCGATCAGGTGGGTATATTATCGACATTAGCCTTTATGAATCCTTTATCACACATGACTAAATAAAATTTGTTGTTTAATAATATTTTTGTAAGTACTAATTTTCGGATATTTTTAGTCAATTCACGTGCAGTTGACACTGTATTATCGTGAAATTCCTTGAACGTTATGACGTCACCAACATGGCGACCAATTATGGCCCGTTTGTAGACAGGTGGTTCTTTTTAAAATTTTATCGATTTTCAATTGCTTATAATAAATTGAAAAAAATATTTAAGAGATTTCTACAACGACAGTATAATTTATGATATGTTAAGTTTCAAAATACATTTAAAAAATGTCTTTTTTTTTAATTCAACAACCTAATTACAAGACCTAGGCAGAAGTCTAGGCTACCTCAAAGCGCTAGATCACTTATAACGCGTTTTCTAATCACTTACTTGAGGGAAAAGTGTGTATATTCACCGTTCCAAGGTGAAACTCTATTATCCCTGGCTATGTACAGTTTTTATGTATTGTTTTCCTCTCATAGCCTTAGGGTATCTAAGTTAGAACACCTAGATTGTGTTTCTTAACAAACTAATGTGTGTAAGGTAAATAATACGATTGGTATGTGAGTAGATCGCATACCACACTTCTTGCGCCTCTGCTTTTATGAGGGGGTCTAAACGAAAATAAATAAAGATTTTATTTACCTATGCTACACACTTATTCTTTCTTGCTTTACATACATTTATTCTTTCATATATAACGATAGTATATAAGAGAGTTTATAAACTATAAGCTATGTGACGCCTCGTCGCGAACATATCGCTATGTTAAAATTGAACCACAACTAAATAGCTGAATGATTTTTTTATTCTCAGGTTGATCAAGGGCTGGCCCAACACGTACACGTTCACGAAGGCGGTCGCCGAGGAGGTGGTGCGCACCAGCGCCGCCGACCTGCCCGTCTGCGTCGTCAGACCACCCATTGGTGAGCTAACTAAGCGGAACCGCCCTGTTATTTCCTCCCGCTAGGTGGCACATTGAAGCAAGGAGATCAAATCGGCCAAGTGCGAGTTCCGTATAAATAGCTGTACTCACCAAAATAAATAGGCAACATTACCAACGTTCATAAACAATGAAAGCACTGAACATAGCTCTAACGAAGGGACAAAATTAACTATAACGTTCGTAATCTGTTGTCCCCATACATCAAAATACTAAATGTTTACTTTTCCAAGTACATTTTATAAGTTGGTGGACTATTACTCGTAAACGTGTAAAGCCTACTTAGCTGTGATAGTTTTCCTTTTAATTTCGTTATAAAGGGTCTTTCAACAAGGACGGGTCGATGTTAAAATTGAATAAAACAAGATGTGTGTGAGATATTAACGAAATTTATTTTTATTTGAAAGGCCCATTTATGCCATTATGGATGGAATATGACATCGTTCAAATGTCCGCCGCGGCTTCGTATGGTGGCACGAATCCGTGAGGTCCAATTTTTAATGACTCTGCTGCATAGATCGAGCGAGCGCTACAGATCAATGATAAACAATTTCTTTTGGCTTGAATTGAACTATATGGACGTGAACGACATGTGGTTCCAGCAAGATGGCGCTACTTGCCACACAGCGAACGACACAATCATTCTGCATGAACGGTTTGAGGGTAGAGTTAGAGTTCCGCTAGACTTTTTCTTGTGGGGTTTTCTGAAGTCGCAGGTCTATGCCAATAAACCACATTCGACCGTTGCCCTAAAAGCCAACATAACGCAGGCCATCGCTCGGATTCAGCCGGATCTATGCAGCAGAGTCATTAAAAATTGGACCTCTCGGATTCGTGCCACCATACGAAGCCGCGCCGGACATTTGAACGATGTCATATTCCATCCATAATGGCATAAATGGGCCTTTTAAATAAAACATAAATTTCTTTAATATCTCACACACATCTTGTTTTATTCAATTTTAACATCGACCCGTCCTTGTTGAAAGACCCTTTATAATTATATATTACTGCCGTGATTTTTTTCACAGCAGTAATATATAATATATAACTATAGACAGGAGAGAAGCCGTTTTTTAGGGTTCCGTAATCAACAAAACTGTCTGTCCGCCCGTCCGTCCGCAGCTTGGCTCAGAGACTTAAAAGAAAGAAAGGAGTCTACCTTTTATAACAGATTTTTTTATGTCATAATATTATTATGCATAACAACGGACAACATAAACTTCATTCCGCAGAAAATCGTTTGGCATACACTCATTTATCATACATTCAAAACTCATAATTTTAAGTTTTTAAACTGTCATGTTCACTAACACTAACATTAGGGTTATTCCTAGAGGTCCACGATTCTATTGTTATCGAAAAATTTAAATTCATACTTTACTTCCAAACGGGTCCACGACATATTAAAATATGAAATATTTTCTTTCCCAACGGGTCCATGAGAATGTTTGGTACAGTCAGCAATAAAAGCTTGGCTAAGGGATAAATGTTTACTCTTTCTATGAAATAAATCACAATGAGTATTGATAAGTAAAAACTACATTCTTACTGTATCACATGAATCGTCATGACCATTAAAAAATCAGGCTTAGTAGGCGTTTCGGCCGATGAGCTTCGCCCGATCCAGTCGAAACAGGATTTTTATAGTTTCATCTATACCAATATTATAAAGAGGAAAGATTGTTTTGTTTGTTTGTTTGTACCGAATAGGCTCCAAAACTACAGGACCGATTTAAAAAATTTTTTCGCCTTTCAATAGAAAAGTGAAAGAATTTTTCTTTCTTTCAATAGAAAGCTACATTATTCCTGAATGACATAGGCTATTTTTGAATCCCGAAAACGGGTCCTGTGGCGTGGTCCACGCCAGCGAAGCCGTGGGAAACAGCTAGTGTTGAACATTTATACACAAACTACCAGGAGAACAGAATCATGAAAAAGTATTTGCGGTCCTAGAATCATAAGCGGTAGAGACTAACGGAGTACCAGGAGGTCAGAATCTAAAATCTCTCGGTACTCTTTTTACATCTCATGGTTCCAGCTTCGGAAATACTTCCTCGTGATTATAATCTCCTGGTACTTACTTAAATTAGTCTTTACCGGTAAAAATCATGAAGAAGAAGTCTTAATATTTGCGGATCCAACCCAGCAAATATTAAGACTTCTTCATGATAGTTTGGGTATAAATGCTTATAATGTTCAACATCTAACTAAAAAAGCAAAAGAGGTAGCTTACGTGTCGTCACCATTCAAGACCGCATTTTATTTTGTTATGTTTTCAACAAGCTGCTGCTTCTTACAATCAATTGTTTGTACTGACTGTACTTTGGATATATCTTGTGGACCCGTTGGGAATTCATTTAAGAACATATAAAACATTATTATAATTTTTCATGGACCCGGTGGGAAAAGAGGAACAAAAGAATCGTGGACCTCTGGGAATAACTCTAACATTAAAATTAGAAACAGGAAACATGGTAAATATCCCGTTTCTAATGTTAATGTTAGTACTCATAATTTTGTAAGTCAGAATCATCTTTAGGCATAAATTTCATATCGATAGTCATTAAAAGGCAGAATCATCATATCGCAGAAAGTTCATAGTCAGAATCGTCTTTTGGCATACATTAAACATCCATATTAATTGAAATATATCATATATCACATTACATCACATTACAAAAAATTCATACTTAGAATAATTTTGTATTTTTACCATAATAATAAAACTAATTGAAAGCAATTTTTTTTTGTTTTTATTTCGCTGTATGAAACATGCAAACATGCAAACAAATATACACCATGCATAAACCAAGCATGCAGCATGCAAACATGCATGCAAGTCAGCATGTAGCATGCAGCAAGCTAGCAACATGCAAGCAAGCATGCAATATGCAAGCAAGTGTGTATGCAGCATGCTGAAAGCATGCAATATGCAAGCAAGTGCTGCTGCATGCACACTTGCAGCACCGGAGCCGTGACAGAAATCATGCAGCAGGCATGATTTCTGTCACGGCTCCGGCGGTTCCACCCGAGCTTATCGTCGCAGATGGTATTAACGCTCACCATCTGCTCCTCAGCTCGCAGGCCGCCTCGCCCATCCGCGCCTAAGCAGGCTTAAATTACACTCTAGGGCCTACCCCTAGAGTGTAATTTAAGCCCGCGTAGGCAAGACTACGTGGAGTCGGTTTTGGAGCGATTCGTTTCTGTCACTAACTTTTATAGCACAACATATTGACTTTTTAAGACAATATTTTAATTATAATTAAAAATGCTATTTTATAGATTTCATAGATTCTTCACCTCTATTTTATAGATTCTTCACGTTAAGGTAGTTCCGAACACTGTCTGGTGAAGTCTATGTCCGTCTACTCCCCACCCGATCCCAGCCCAAGAGGCACCCGGCGGGTAGGGCGGTACATGTCAGCAGATTGGGATGGGATGCGATCTTTTTTCGCATGCTATCCTTAGCAGCCCACTTGCTTCTCTTCGGACGATCCATCATCATGCGCTGACCCTTGACTGATGTGTTGCGTCGGCGGATGGAGTACTATATTCCATTATCTGACGTAGCAATGTCTAACGTCGACCGACCATGGTTTGGAGCCGAGTGTAACCACGCCAACGCGGTTAAACACAAAGCCACCAGGCATGGGTTGACGCTCGACTGCGCATGGCAAATGACGTGAGTCAGAAGAAGAGAGCCTTCAACCCGGCTGCCAAGTCCTGCAAAAAGGTGATGCGAAGAGCACGGTTTGACCACATAAGCCGAATCGGGAACTAACTTGCTTTATACACAGCGGGTAGCAAAGCGTTTTGGTCCCTGGCTAAGTCGGTCGAATCAAATTTCTGTCGCCCCTCACTACCACCACTGCTGAACCTGACGGGTCACTAGCCCACTCCGCTCAGGAGAAGGCAAATTTATTTGCTTCCCTTTTTGCGGAATCATCGCATCTGAATTCTGATGGCGCGCAGCCTTCTCCTTTTCCTGATGGATGTGTGACTAAAATGTCGGACATTCGCATCCATCAAAAGGACGTCCGTAGGGTGCTGCGTAGCCTTGATGTGAACAAAGCGAGTGGCCCTGATGGGATACCAGCAATTGTACTTAAAACCTGTGCGCCTAAATTGTCTCCGATCTTGACACGCCTATATCGCCTTTCGATAGAGACTGGAAAAGTGCCGAAGGCTTGGAAGCAAGCCAACGTACGGCCCGTGACCAAGCAGGGCAGTCGAGCTGACCCGGCCAACTACAGACCTACATCTATAACGTCCATCCTCTGTAAGCGTATGGAACGTGTGCTCAACGGTAAGCACCTGGCATACCTAGAAGAGAACGACATCCCCAGTGACCGCCAATACGGCTTCCACCGAAATCGGTCCGCTGGGGATCTTCTAGCGTATGCCATTCTCATCTGGAGTGAGGCCATCGAGAGACACGGGGAAGCGCTAGCCGTCTCCCTCGACATCTCGAAAGCTTTCCACAGGGTCTGGCACGAAAGCCTCATTGGTAAGCTTCCTTCTTTCGGTCTGCCTAGTGGTCTGTGTGATTGGATTGCGGACTTCCTGGGGGTCGATCCATCCGAGTGGTTATCGACGGCTGCTCGTCCGGTCAGTTGGATATCAACGCCGGAGTCCCTCAGGGGTGAGTGCTCTCGGCAACATTATTCTTGCTGCACATTAATGATCTGCTAAAACCCGGAACCTTTGGGTACGCAGACGACAGCACTGCTGCTGAGAGATACGTGTCCGGTGCACGGGCTACTGGGCCTCAGATTCTGTCTCTCCGGGAGGCCATGGTTGAACGCTTGAACCTGTCCTTGAAGGCGGTCTTCGATTGGGGTGATGCCAATCTGGTCAGTTTCAATGCTGCTAAGACCCAGGCGTGTCTTTTTTCCGCTAAAAAAGAGAGCCAATTCCACCCAGCTCCATCTTTCCGTGGTGTAACCGTGCCGTTAACGGATCATCTCGAACTTCTCGGTGTTACGATGACATCGACCCTCAACTTCGGAGCATTCATTGAGGCGAAAGCTCAGTTAGCTGCAAAAAACTTGGGGATTCTTGCAAAGGTGAGACGGTACTTCACGCCAACTTGTATAAAGCGCAAGTTCGGTCATGCATAGAGTACTGCTCTCACCTCTGGGATGGATCAGCCAAATACCAGCTTGATACACTTGAGTCGATTGACAGACGGGCCAAAAGGCTTATTGGCAACGATGCACTGGTCGCCTCAAAGCTCCAGAGCCTCGAACATCGACGCCAAGTTGCCAGCCTGTCGGTTTTATATCCGTTACATTTCGGGGAGTGTTCGACGGAACTGAACAATTTGATTCCACCTAGCCCTTTCCATCATCGGACTACAAGACGTACGGCCATGCGCCATTGGTACATGGTGGACATCCCTCCCATACGCACAAAGCGTTTTGCGCACAATACTTTCATTGTGCGCACAGCTACGGAGTGGAACTCCCTTCCGGAGTTTTTGTTCCCTGATAGCTACAACCTTGGGGTCTTTAAGTCAAGAGTGAATAGGTTTCTTCTAGGTAAGCGTGCTTCACCGTAGATCGCATCATCGCTTAACATCAGGCGAGATAGTGGTCAAACGCGAAACTATAGATAATAAAAAATAAAGTAAATTGAATTAGAAATGCCTAGTAAAATTATTCCAAATTAATTTCTGCCATCTTCATAATATGCCAAGTGAAATTATGCCAAACAAAATTCTGCCATCTTAAAAGTAAGCCATTATAAATTCGGACATTCGTCCAAACAATAATTTGTTTGGACGAGTGTTGGAAAGTTGTTTTTGTTATGTTGTTTTTTGTTCTTTTATTTTTTATATATATTTTTTATTATTATAATGTGTAAACAATTGTAAACTAACCTGAATAAACAAATAAATAAATAAATATTATAAAAAACCGGCCAAGTGCGAGTCGGACTCGCGCACGAAGGGTTCCGTACAATTATCGCAAAACAAGGGCAAAAAAAAAAACACGTTTTTTGTATGAGAGCCATATTTAAATATTAATTTTATTCAGTTTTTAGTATTTGTTGTTATAGCGGCAACCGAAATACATCATCTGTGAAAATTTCAACTGTCTAGCTATCACGGTTCATGACATATGACAGATGACAGATGGACAGACAGACAGACGGATCGTGGAGTCTTAGTAATAGGGTCCCGTTTTTACCCTTTAGGTACGGAACACTAAAAAAATTATGCATTAAAATATTTGTTTAAAGAAGATTATGCCAAGTGTGTTATGCCAAATAAACTTCAGAGCATCAAGATCTGCCAGATAGAGGGAACCCGTCCCACCCTTCTCCAAATTTTATCTTTAATTCGACTTACCTGCCGGCAATGTTGCCTCCACGAGTCTGACAGTACTGATGATGACACTATTATTTATTTTCTCATGTCTATAAAGCACACACATAAAATAATGCCAGTATATTTAGTCCCAGAAGGGTTGGGCCGAAGTGTAAATTGCGTGCTGCCTCATTTTCCATTATATAGAAGGTGAGAGAGCCTTTGACTGTAGGTTAAGTCGAATCCAGATTCTGAACTGACTGAGTAGTTTCCACGACTAATAGACCCAAAATGTTTAAACCGTCATGGCGAAGGCTTGTCCGCATATTCTACAGCTATCTGCGATCTTTATAAATCTCCTGTGATGCCATAAAAAGCAGTTTGCAAAAAAGATATGATTAAGCCCAGCCTACCTCATATTTGCGCTATAAGATTCTGTTATCATAATCGTGTCTGTTGCAGTGATCAACAGCTATCTGGAGCCTCTGCCCGGGTGGCTGGACATGAGCTGTGTCATGGGACCCACCGGGGTGAGTACCTAACTTTTTTTTTGGGGGAGAAATCATCCAATGACTTTGCCCACGCGTGTCAGACTTTCACTAACTAAAACACACCCGTGTTCCTTCAGTTACTTGTGCCAGGGCCGCGTTAACTCTGTTTCACATTTATCCGCGACCCAGAAAGGCATCAGCCCCAGCGCGCCCCGTCAGTTTTGCTGACATTTCTTTGAGGCGCGCATGGAACTCTACGCGCCGTAAACTCGGGCCTGGTCCTTATCGGACGGTGAACACATGCCGTACGCAAGCCCGAGCCTACGGTGGCCGGAAATTGGCTTGCTACTCCCGACGCTCGGGGCGTCTCCTATGGTGTGAAGGCGTCTCCTTTATGTCTCTCTCACGCGTTCCGCCTCCTCCTTTGCGAGCATTACTGCTTCGCAGAAGGAGGAGACAGCTTCCCATAACCTCTCACTCCTTACCATGGCCTGGACCAGGGCCGGACGTGAGAAGTCATCACCGCGTATCACCTCCACCAGGACACGGCGGTGCTCCGCTCAAGCGGGGCACACCTCCACCTTATGCTCCACCGTGTCCTCCGGGTGGTCCACACAATGGTGACACCCGGGCGTTTCCTCCCGCCTTATCCTGTACAGGCAACTCCCAAAACAGCCGTGTCCGGTAAGGACCTGCGTCTGGTGAGGACGCCATGACGCCTCTCAAGCCATTCCTCAGGCGTGCCCAGCGCTGGGTTGTGACAGTCACCCTCTCCGTATCGCTATGAGATCCTGCCGGCGCTCTGTCCGCCGAGCCGCGATTTGTCACAGCAACGGAGTTCCGCCCCAGCGTTTTGCCTTCTCGCGCCACTCCCATATTTGCGTGAGGACTTTTGCTTCCAGATCCCATGGCGGCAATCTGGCAAGGTCTACCTAAAGAGTACCTACCTACATCTCAAGTTTAGCAAAGTTGTAAAATTACTGTTCAATCAATCTGCCTGGTTTTTTGCCAGCTGAGTACCAGTATTTGACATGGAGAGACTGCCTATCTGACCTCCACAACCCAGTAACTGGGTAACACAACACCACACCACCACTTTGCAAGACTGGTGTCAGATTTCTTGGCTTCTAACTAACCGTAACGACTGTAAAAGTTTTTCAAATGACGGCTGGGATCAACAGCTTAACGTCCTTCCATAGTGTTGAGGGAATCTTGGTATGTTAAGATGATACCCCATCTTCGGATAGTCCTCGGCAACGTGGCTTAACCTTGAAGATCGTGCGGCTGTAAATGTTTCTGCCGCGAGCTCCTCAAAGATGGTATAATAACTGACAACATTATAAAATGGTATTGTTTCTCCGGAGGATCACTGACAGCTTAGTCATAAGCACATACCCAATCCTAGTTTAGGAGTTGGACTACCGGAGTATTTAAAATTAACTTGTATGTTCGCTATAAGGTGGAGCAATTTGTCAGTGCCGAGGCTGAACTGACTTTCGAGGTACCCCAGGGTTCCGTCCTGGGGCCAACACTATTTCTTATATACATAAATGACCTCTGCAATTTGAAATCTAATAGCACTAAGGTTTTTTCATATGCTGACGATACTGCCATGGTAATAACGGGAAATTCTTGGGACTCCATAAAAAGTGTTGCTGAATCTGCCCTGGCTACCACTGCCCTGTGGCTGAGGAAAAATTTGCTTACCTTGAATACTTCAAAGACTAACTATATGTGTTTTACAATCGACAGTAGAACTCAACCTCACCCCGGGTATAGTCTTAGAATACTTAACTGTCCTGGTATTAGCAACAACTGCAATTGCCCTATAATAAACAAGGTAGATACTACAAAATACTTGGGAATTATGATTGACGGCAGATTTTCTTGGCACTCCCAGATTGATCTAATCGCTAGTAGAATCCGGAAGTTGATCTGGATCTTTAAAATCCTCAGACATTCTGCTAGCGTTGAACTACTAAAAAAGGTCTATGTTGCTTTGCACAGTCAATCATGATCTACTGTATTCCGGTGTGCGGAGGGGGGTTTCAAAAGTTAAATTCCTGTAGGTGGAACGTGCTCAAAGGATACTTCTGAAAGTTATGTTTTTTTTTAAAACTTAGATTTTCAACTGCTACTCTTTACTCAACCGATATATTGACTATTCTTAAATTGTATATCCTACATGCCACTCTAAAAAAACATAAGTCGCTTACAGTTGATCCCACACTATTGAAAAAATACGAAAGGACATAGTAGCTAAAACACGTGCATGTAGAACATACTTCGCTAGACTTTCCTGACTGAGATTCAAATCAGTCCTCGCATTATATAACAATATTAATAAAACCCTTAAAATATATACAAAAACTACCTTGGTATGTAAACAGATGGTGACAGAGTGGATAAAAACTCTAAATTATGTAAATAGATACAGAAAATAACATACACACACAACACACATACATAAATTATTAAGTAGTAATGTTTTGTATGTAATGTGTATATATCACAGAACAGAGAAGACAGTAGAAATCGTATATCGCTTCATTAGTATCGGAACCAGCGTACCCAAACTCACACATATACAGGTTAATTGTATTTCGTAACACTAAGAAATCTTTGGTGTGATTGGTAGTTTGAAAGTAGGAAATATGTCAGTCGTCGCTTATTTGAAAATAAACCACATTTTAATGATCATAGAGTTGTTAATTGACTACTCTTTTTAACCGACTACCAAAAAAGGAGGAGGTTCTATGTTCGACATTATGTATGTTTTTTTTTTTTTTTTTTTTTTTTTTTTTTTTTTTTTTTTTTATGTATGTTCACCGATATCTCCGTCAATTGTGGGCCGATTTTGAAAATTCTTTTTTTGTTTGAAAGATTATATTTCGAAATTGGTCCCATTTTAATTTAGTGAAGATCTGTTAAAGAACTTCGGAGATATACAACAGAACTCTTCAATAAATAACGGCAAATCTCTCGGGATTGCTGCAATCACATGTCTGTTTATTGTTTATACTATTTCATAACATAACATCACGCCAGTACGCTCGAAAGGGGTATGCAGATCTCTCATTTCACCGGTTATATTCATTTTTTATGTTATTCGGGTAATCTATTCTGTCGTTATAGGTACTTACTTAACTACTTCCCTATTAGGTAGGTACAACTAAAAAGTGAAAAATAAAAAGCTTTTTTACAAAAAAATACTACCGACTTCCAAATAAGAAAACTAGAAAGTTAAAAATAACTTTATTTTTGGAAGTCGGTGTCCATAACTTAAAAATTTGGTACCTATCAAAGACACCGACTTCCAAAAATAAAGTTATTTTTCACTTTCTAGTTTTCTTATTTGGAAGTCGGTAGTATTTTTTTGTAAAAAAGCTTTTTATTTTTTAAGTATTTATTACATTTTCCGTTAAAATCGCACATGGAATAGTTTAATAACCAAGTTACGCTACCCGCCGCTAGATATGTGGATTTCCGTCAACCACTGTTGATTTTTGGAGGTACTAAATCAGGTACTAGATACTGGTTTAATCAGAATTATGTAATTATTTGTAGTTTTGGAGTACAGGCATGGTCTCGCCATTATGACGCATCTTAATGGCGGGACCAGTGTTATCGTGAAATGCCGCTTATGACGTGTGACGTAGAAAAATTTCAGGATAGGTACAAAATAGTACTAAATGGGTGCTAAATATTCGTGGAAGAATCTTTCAATTACAAGAGTTGATCCCGCCATTATGATGTTTATTATTTAAAGCTGTATTTCGTTATTCATAAGATTTATATTTGCGTAATGAGGTCATTACAATTCGTTTTCCTCTAGAAATGTACCACCGTCGTTGACTTATTTATCGACAATCCGTTTATTTTGAAACAAAACAAAATCAACAGCTAGATTCGATAAATATTATTATGCTTGAAATCAAGTGTTTATATACAACTGAATATTTCTAATCTTATGACTAATAACAAAACAAACTTACATGCAAAGGGGAGAGGGAAAAGGGCTCATAGTGCATAAAAAAATTCGCCCACATCGACGTCAATGGGAAACGTGCCCAGAACGCTGGCAGCATTGCTACGTTGAATGGCAATGCTGATTCTCTGGCAGAAGAAAAGGCCAGCCCTCTGGTCACGCGAACAGTCAACTAACCGGTTACTTATGTCTCGAAGCACTCGATGAGCACTCGGACCCCATGGACCTAATGTCTCAACCCCAAACGGGTCATACATATAACTGCCAATAAGGTTGTTATATTTGCGCCGTTTGAGCCCGCAGCCCGCCGTGCTAAGGGATGGCGCAAGGGTATCGACACATTTTGCATCCCACACCAAAGGCCTACCCAACTTCCAAGGCATTATGGCCATCCCATCCGGTCTCTTCCCACCGTCGCGTGCCAAGCCATTGGGTTCTAAAACAGCTGACACCCCGGCGGTGACAAGAGCTCGACGTATGATGTCATTAATGACGGCACCGGCGCCCGCAGCTGCGCCGCCTGCGGCGACGTCTGCAGCCCACCTCGCGCGCCGCCCAGTTTAAGAAGCGCGAGCCTTTCCTTACCAGAAACTCAAGAGCGGTACCGTTTTCTAAAGTAGCGACCACTATACTCGTAAGACTCATATTTTGAAGACTCATATTTAAATATAATTAATTCAAAATAGTGTTTCTAATACTTACGATTTATAGAAAATATAATTAAGAATTGTCATGAAGACTACTAATCCGTTTTTGAAAATCATTATATTGATAGAAAAATACACCCTGTGTGTATTTAATTTATATTCTGATTTTTAATTTCGTACACTAAACTGACATTTGCAGGTTACCACTTTATCGTTACATTAAAATATTAATTAAACAATAATTAATTAAAATATGAATTGTTCGATTAACCTTTTTTCGATTAGAATACTACCAATAGATTACCCATATCCATGCTTTATTCATTTTAAACTTTGTTAAGGCAGAATTCGAAAAAAAAGGGTTTGAACATGGAAATAACATGTATTTGATTACTAATACTGAATCACCAAAAAAAACCGCACACTGGTTTAATTTTTTTCAGAAAGGTATATCATAGAACACAGAGAACATTGTAAGTTTAAAATATCGATAACTCATTATCGATAACGGCAATCTCTAATTGAGTAGCTGACTGTGACATGTGCATAGTTAGAGAACAATATGTTTGAATTTAAAAGAAAGTAGACCTTAAATTTAACAACATAAAATCAACGTTTACTTTTGTGTGGGCGGGGCAGCAGACATATGCGGCATTGTGCAAATCCCGGGGTACGCGGGCCCCGCCTACGTGCGACTTCTACTGTAGAAGGCGTTTTTTGTTCTGTGGTATATATATATAAATAATTAATGTATTTATAAAACATTAAATAAATAAATATATATCTCGTTATATATTTGCTCACACACACGCACACCCTAACTCGCACTCACTCACACTTCCACTAGCATGTGCGTACCATTGCATGCGCACTCACATACATTTGATAAATTGCTCTATTAACACAATCAAATAGATCTAAGTAATTATGAGTCATAAATGTAATCAAGTTATGGGAGAGCGGCCTCTCCTGGCACAGGTGTTTTTACACTTAAAAGGAGAAGTCAACCTCAATATTGTTAAACCAACTTTTGTTAACGAATAAAACATTGTATTATTATTTATTTTATTTTATTATAAGGACTGTAATATTGTAATTAGATTTTTAACCGACTTACCAAAAAGGAGGAGGTTCTATGTTCGACATAACGTTTTTTTTTTGTGTATGTTCACGCATATCTCCGTCAATTTTGGACCGATTTTGAAAATTCTTTTTTTGTTTTAAAATAGTAGTTTATGAAACTGTTGCATAATAAGGGGTATTAAAACATGAGTGTGTGATTAAAAACCGAGCCGTAGGCGAGGTTTTTAATAGTATTCACACGAATGTTTTAATACCTAGTTATGTGCAGTTTCATACACTACTTTATCTACACTCATACATTGAGATTGAACCTACTAAATACCTTTTTTGCATTTTCCATGCCATAAAGTCGTGATAGCATTTATCATATAATTTTCTCGACTTTGCTGGTAATAAATTATGAGTAATTCTTTAATCCTTCGCCGCATCTAAAATATCGGGCGAAGTCAAATTTTTCTTCACATATCAGACATTTTTAAGCAAGAATTCAAAAAACAAAACCTGCAAAATATGAATGGCGCCAAAACCCAGCACATCACCGCATTAAACGCGCATGCGCTAAGGTTTAGCACGCACTGCGATTTTTATTCGTGCGAATTTTTTTCGCCTATTCTGCGACCTATGGAATTGTATGAAGTTGCTCGCATTGCGGTAAAAAATCGTGCAGAAATAATACCGCAAGAAATCCGTGTTTTGCCACAGAATCCACCGCACCGCGGCGCGAATTTAATTCGCGCGAATATTTTGAGCTCTATGAACATGTAGAAAGAGACAAAATTCGCGCGAATAATAATCGCAGTGTGTGCTAAGCCTGAAGCGGGTATTGTCATAGACAAGTAAAAATTGGAATAAAATCTTTTTAAATAGGTACTATAAAAATGGCATTACAAAAAATAATTGATGAAAACTCCTTGTGATTAACTTCTTGGATTTGTCCTGTATCGTAATAGAAAAAAATTGTATTACAGCATTATTTTGTTAGAGAAAAAGTGTTATAATAAGATTCTATTTTTAAATTTCGGTATTGTGTTTATAAAGTATGTCAATATAAACTCGTTTTGAAGTTTATAATTCGAATATTACGATATGGGAGTAGATAAAGTATGTTTCGAAATTGATCCCATTTTAATTTGTTGAAGATTTGATTAAGAACTTCGATGATATATAACAGGACTCTCCAATAAATTACGGCAAATCTCTCGGGATTGCTGCAATCGCATGTCTGTTTATTGTTTATACCATTTCATAACATAACATCACGCCAGTACGCTCTAAGGGGTACGCAGATCTCTCATTTCAGCGGTTTTGTTCAAGTTTCATGATATTCGGGTGATCTATTCGGCGTTATAGGAACCTTAACCAACTTGCCTATTAGGTAGGTACAACTAAAAAGTGAAAAATAAAAGCTTTTTTACAAAAAAAAATACTACCGACTTCAAATGAAAAAAACTACAAAGTGAAAAATAACCTTCTTTTTGGAAGTCGGTGTCCATAACACATAAAATGTTACCAACCAAAGACACCGACTTCCAAAAATAAAGTTATTTTTCACTTTGTAGTTTTTTTCATTTGGAAGTCGTTAGTATTTTTTTTTTAAAAAGCTTTTTGTCTGAAAGAATTTATTTATTTTAGGCGAATGCCCAAAGGTACCCCACGATATAACATCGATCTTGGAATTGTAATTAAAGTTAATGACTGCCTTAAGCGAACACGAATATCTCTCTAAAACACCTGCATCATTGAATAAGTACCTACCTAACAATATCAGACGAAGGTCTATAGCCAAACTCTGCAAAGTTTGTTCCATAATAAACGGCCTTCAACTCTGCTGCACAGGTCGTGACAGGCGTGGGACTGGGAATCCTGCACGTATTCTTCGTTGACGTGGACAACCGCCTATTGATGGTGCCCGTGGACTACGTGAACAACGCCATCATCGGCGCGGGCTGGGACGCGGCGGAGCGGCGCTTGCGCGGCCGGCTCGACCCGCCCATCTACACGATTGCCAGGAAAGAGTTCTGCAAGCCTTGGTGTACGTAGCTCTTTCAATAGCTATTTTATCACGGTTTCATACATCAATTCTTCAAAAAGAACCCTTTTAGGATCACTTTGCTGCCTGTCTGACAAAATTCTATTTCCTATGTTTACGTGGAGGTATCACTTTTAAATTAATACTAAATAACTTGAGAACCTATTCTGTATTGTGCAATCCCTTGTAGGCCACCTAAAGTAAGGGATCCATAGTGATATTGTAAGATATCACAAATTGCAGTTTTCAAAAACCTAGGCTTTCAAAGACCCCACGCGAAGGAACGGCGTTAAATTCATTGACCATCGCATATTAGGGGCCTGCCCCCCCTCCCCCTAGATACGCCAATGCTCACATGGAGATGACCTGAATCCCAGCAGTGGCAACAATACAGACTATTTATTTTATGATAATATGTAAAGATAAATGTAACTTTCAGCGTGCACCGCCGACGTAATGCGAAATAGTATACATTTTGCGAGCCCTAAAGCCGTGTGGTACTGCTCTCTGATCGAGACTAAGAACAAACTGCTGTACTGGATCCTCACGTGGTTGCTGCACTATATACCGGCTTATATACTGGACGGTGTGTGCGCCATCATCCCCTTCAAGCCGAAGGAGATATCGTCGTAAGTGTCTAAATCCTACTAATCTTATAAATGCGAAAGTTTGGATGGATGTTTGTTATTGAGTCACGCCAGAATGGCTGAAAGGATGCTTTTTTTCTCGCGTTTGACCACTATCTCACCTGATGGTAAGCGATTATGTGGTCGACGGTGAAGCACGCTTGCCTAGAAAACACCCATTCACTCTTGACTTAAAGACGATTGGAGATTGTAGCTATCGGGAAACACAACCATGCATTGTCATCCAAACTAAACGTGTATGCAAAATTTCATCTTAATCGGTGGAGGATACTGCATTAAAATTCAGTTGCAAGATTTGACCCGAAAACACTTAAATCTATATATTATACTAGCTGACCCCCGCGGCTTCGCTCCCGTCAACTGGCTACCTACCTACCTACCCTACCTTCCTACCCTACCTTCCTACCCTACCTTCCTACCCTACCTTCCTACCCTACCTTCCTACCCTACCTTCCTACCCTACCTTCCTACCCTACCTTCCTACCCTACCTTCCTACCCTACCTTCCTACCCTACCTTCCTACCCTACCTTCCTACCCTACCTTCCTACCCTACCTTCCTACCTACCAAACCTAACCACCTACCCACCTACCCACCTACCCACCTACCCACCTACCCACCTACTCACCTACCCACCTACCCACCTACCCACCTACCCTACCTACTATTCTTTTTTTCCTTTTCTTTTCTGTAACTTGGCAATCTGTGTTGACACAATAAGCCAATCACCTGACATTAATTTCATTTCATGTCATCATCGGCAGAAGGATTTTTTGGCAATCTCTTCATATTATATATAAATATATATTTTTTCTACTTAAATCTCACAGTTAGCGCAGGGACACCGTGCCGCTTCAATCGGCTGTACGAGATACTCCCTGTACCCTGTAGTTTTGAGGCCAGTTGGTTGACGTGTGTTGATATTCTACTTTGGTAGCATTTACTATGTGTAGCAATCTCTTGTCTAACGGTGCTGATATTTAGATCCTCGTGTATGTACTTGTTGCTCACGTAGTAAGGTATGTCTAACATGGCTCTCAATATCTTGCTCTGAAATCTTTCAAGAATCTCATTGGCTTCAGTATGGTCTTAATTCTGCTAATTTGCTTTCGTGCGAGAGGCTTGACTTACGACCTATCAGCCAGTACATGGTTCTGAACTTTGTGTCTAGCTGTTTGCGCTTGGTCCAGATGTGCTTTCTCCAGGTCAGCCTTCGATCGAGATGCATTCCGAGATATTTGGCGTCCTCAGCTTGGGGAATATCCTCATTATGGAGTTTTATGGGGGGGCAGGTTTGTTTTCTGAGAGTGAAGGTCATGTGGATAGATTTGCTCTGATTTGCTTTAATGCGCCATTTATCAAGCCACTCTTCTACCTTATCAACACGATCCTGTAGTTTGGCTAATGCTACCGCTGGGTCCTGATGAAAAGATAGTAGGGCAGTATCGTCTGCGTATGTGGCAGTTATAGTATCAATCTGCGTTGGCAGGTCAGCAGTAAATAGCAGGTACAGTACAGGCCCCAATATGCTTCCTTGTGGCACACCTGAAAGAATTTCTTTCAAGGGAGCGGTCTCATTATTAAATTTCACTTAAAAGCATCTATTGTGAAGATAAGATCTCAATATTAAGAAGAAGGAATGAGGAAGCAGCTGCTTAATTTTGAACAGAAGTCCGTCATGCCACACTCTATCAAAAGCCTGGCTTATGTCAAGGAAGACAGCGGAGCAGTATTGTTTGCATTCTAGCGTGCGACTTATAGTGTCCGTTATACGATGGATCTGTTCTATGGTTCCGTGTTTCTCTCGGAAGCCGAATTGGTGCAAAGGAATGACTTCCGACAAGTACTTGCGCATCCTGTTCAGCAGTATTTTCTCCAGTAGTTTGCCCAACAGTGGGAGAAGGCTTATTGGCCTGTAAGAACTAACTTCATTGAGTGGTTTGCCTGGCTTGGGTATCATAATAATCTGCGCAATTTTCCACTGCGCGGGATAGATGTTCAGTCTCAGGCAGGCATTAAAGATTGCAGCGATTTGAATAAAGCCCTTTTTAGGAAATTAGTTAAACTATTTATGTGAATAAGAATTAATACTACAATACGAATGTAACCAATTTTTGTTTTGACCCGATCTAATTAAAATTTAGGTTAGATATATTCTCTAGCAGACTTACTTTCATTATGTAGTTCATAATTTTTATGTATCATCAATAATTTTCTCAGCGCATGCCAAAGAATGAATTTTATAGGCAAAATTTTGCTTCTTTGGGTTATATTATTGCAATTTTCATAAGGGTCTCTATTTTTTTTAAACCAAATTATAGCCTAAGACACTAAATAATAATTTAGCTTTCTACCACTGGTGAAAAAAATTCAAAATCGCTTCAGTAGATCCAGAGATTACGCCCTACAACCTCACAAACTCACAACATCACAAACTTTACCTCTTTTTCTTTAAAAAAGCGAAAGGTGACTCACTCACTCGTCACGAAATGTCAAAAACTGAGGTTGGTATCGAAAAAGAGAGGTTCTTTAAGTGAAGTTAGTGGCAGTTTGGCAATTTTTCGGGCTATGTCGGTAACTCTGGTTCTCTTGCGGATCTCTACATTTCTGATTCGATTACGCAAAGATACTCCGAGCGTGGCCCTTTTCATTGCCTTTTGGGTGACTGTAAGCCCATTGATTCATTGTTGAGCTATCCCATTGACCTATGAATTTGAAATTTGGTGATAATGTTTATATTATCTATACTTCTATACTATAATATAATTAATATTATAAAGAGGCAATATTTGTATTTTTGTATGTAATGAATAAACATAAAAAACCGGCCAAGTGCGAGTCGGACTCACGCAAGAAGGGTTCCGTACCATTATCGCAAAAAACGGCAAAAAATCACGTTTATTGTATGAGAGCCTCACTTAAATATTTATTTTATCTTATTTTTAGTATTTGTTGTTATAGAGGCAACAGAAATACATCATCTGTGAAAATTTCAACTGTCCAGCTATCACGGTTTATGAGATACAACCTGGTGACAGACAGACAGACAGACAGACGGACCGCGAAGTCTCAGTAATAGGGTCCCATTTTTACTCTTTGGGTACCGAACCCTAAAAATGGTGAAAAACAAAGGTTCTTCATCAAAAATGCAAAGCTTATTAGAAAAAGGTTGCATTTACTTAAATAATTAGATATGTATTCATTTAACTTAGAAAAAAGCACTAGGGAATACCAAACTGACACAGAAGACTTGCGGTATGAACTTGACCAACTACAGGAGAAACTTACTTCTATGACCATCAAATATACAGCCTCTGAAAACCAAATGAGGGAATATGTATTGGCAATGAATGAGCTGTTAAGGTCACAAACTAACAAATGTGATCATTGTCAACCACCATCTGTTGAACCCACGCCGGACCATTCATTGAAATATGTGATGCCACCATACCGCAGTCTAGTGCCAGTTTGCCATTAGAAATTACTAACTGTTAACTACCTATAAAGAGTGAAAATACAGAAATAGTATTATTTTGTGATGAAATTGGAAAGGATCTAGGCCACTTGTTGTCAAATAAATATCCAGGACACTCAATAATGAACTACTGTATGCCTGGTTGTTCTTTATTTGACATAAAGAAAAAAGTTATAATATGCAATTTTAACCAGGATACTACATTATTAATTTTTATTGGTAATAGAGGTAATGTGAACAAAGGTGAATTACTCCAAAATTATAGATCATTGTGGGACCTTAGTTTAAAAAAAATTGTGATGTTCACATTCCCATAAAGCCAAAGTTTGCCACAGGAAGGATCTTAGATTTGAATTGAATAGGACATTACATAATTTTTCTCAAACATGCTTGGAAATGTGATCATTATTTTGACAACCTTCTTCGAGATAAATCGAAATTGCTGTACTGGTCAAATACATGCGCGCAGCGGCCGGCAAAAGTTGTATGAAAATCCATATCTGTCGTGTCTAGCGGCCAAATAAATTCCATAGTAAACCCATATCTGTCGTGTAGTTTAAAAATGGAACGATGTTTTACTCCGAAACACGGCAACCAAGGAGGTAACTTATCAAAGGTTTTATTTAAATTTCGAACTGGCTTGCAAATAGAACGCTGTTTATTGAAAAAAAAAACAAAGGAACACTTTAACGCGGGAACAATTATTGTTGTTCGTCATTGATTTTGCCAAAATGAGTTCTAGGTACTACTTAGTTTTAATTTCCGCGCATTATTTGAGAAAAGTACTATACAAGCCTTGGCCACAACTAGGCATTGATGGACTTACGTATGTGTGCCTCGGCTTCGCCTCGGCCCACATTTATACGTTCGTCCATCAATGCCTATTTTGCTGGCCGCTGCAGTAATGTACTATAACATATAGTAGTAATTTATTAGTTACCTCCTTAGTTGCCATGTTTCGGAGTAAAAGATCGTTCCATTTTTAAATAACACGGCAGATATGAGTTTACTATGTAATTTATTTTGCCGCTAGATACGACAGATATGGATTTTCATACAACTTTTGCCGGCCGCTGCTCGCATGTATTTGGCCAGTAGAGCAATTTATCTCGAAGAAGGTTGTCAAAATAATGCTCAAATTTCCAAGCATGTTTGAGAAAATAGTATTAACCTGGTGCATCAAAATATTCAAGGATTTATGAACAAAGATTTAGAAGTAGAATTATTTATGAATTTTAACAGTATTGATATTCTTTGTATAACTGAACATTGGCTTAAAAGCCACCAGTTATTGTTAAATTTTACTAATCACCAGGTTCGTAGTTCTTTCAGCAGAGTTAATGCTATACATGGCGGCTCATTGATTTTAGTAAGACCAGCTTAAATTTAAAGACCGTAAAGATATTGTGAGCTCATCTGTTGAGCGGACAGTTGAAATAGCTTGTATAGAATTGAAGCAGTTTATTGTATTAAGTGTATACAGACCCCCTTCAGGATTGTATGACTGCTTTGAAAAAGTAATGGATGAAGTGTTACACAAGATTTGTAACTCATATAAATCCATTATCACTTGTGGTGATTTTAATGTTAATTTATTAGAAAACTCAGGTTCTTGTAGTAAAATAATAAGTCTGTTTCAGTCCTACAATCTTGTAAAATTATTTTTGGTTCCCACAAGAATAACCCCTACTAGTTCCACATGCTTAGATAATATTTATACAAATGTTATACCAGTCCACAAAGAAATTATAAATTTACTAGATTCTGATCATTGCGGGCAGAGGATAACAAAGAGGCTAAAAAGGATATCACTGTTAACCCCAAAACTGCAAGTCGCTTGGCAGCTTTTAAAGTTAAACTTATTAACAAATTACCAAGTTTGTCAATTCATGCTAATCCTAATCATCTATATGATGATTTTTTTTAAGATATACTGTAAACAATTTAATTCCACTTTTATTCCCAAAACTATCTCGGTTTATAGTGATGCTTCATTCGGTGATTGGGCTACCATTGGTATTCATAAAAGTAGAACACGGCTTTATGAACTGTACAGTGAAAGGACTTATGTAAACTCTGCTGAATTTAATTTATTTGTGCCCATTTCAACTACTAAATCCCTAAACTCATCACCTTCTGTTGCTGAGTCTATACTTAAAGAAAATTTTAATGTTTGCAATTCCGAATTTCGTTTTGAACATATTACTTGTAGAGACATAATTAAAACCTAACACTTTTTTTTTTTTTTTTTTAGTTGGAACAACAAACAATTACATAATAAAGCATAAAGACATAAAACTTAAAATTAACAATTATGTAATCAACAGCGTTATTCACAGCATACAAGCAAAATATTAATAACACGCTTCAAAGAAGAATTTAAAGCAATAAATATATTAATACAAAAAATAACAGTGATTTTAAACTTTTAAATAACTAGTATGTGCATAGAATCTAATAACATGTACATGTGCATTGAATAAAAACATATTGACCTATAATAACCTAAGATGAAAAGGATAATACTATCTTTTCAACATACAATTTCTGTCTAGTTCCTTGATCGCATTGCGAGTCGTATTTCGGAATTTTCCACGTGTTGCACAGAATAGATCGATGTCAAGAAAGTGCTTATTATAATTGTCAACAAGACGTTGCAACGGTGCTCGAACACCAGCATTCGTTCTACATGCTCTCACCGCAAACAACGGTTGCTTGCGCGCTGCACGCAAATGTATTCTCCTGGGAACTAAATAACAAATTCTGTTACAAATATCGGAACAGTCATAAGTATTTCTGCAGAAATCGTACAGGAGCATGGTCTCCAGAAACGGACCAGACGTCCAGACGGCCCGTAAGGCTTCTTCTTCTTGGTCGCGTTCTTCATTACTGAAGGTCGTGTCCCTGAAAGGCCCTCGTGGCTTTATGTACGATGTTCTTCCAATTCAGTCGGTTCTCAGCTTCTCTCAGGGCGGCTGCAACAGAGAGTCCAGTGAGGGCGGTTACCTGGTCTGACCAGCGGTTAGGTGACCGGCCGCGAGGTCTTTTTCCATCCACCTTGCCCATTACCACCAATTTCTCGAGATTGTCTGGTTCCCGACGGGCAATGTGACCAAAGTAGCTGAGAATCCTTTGGTAGCAGAGCGTGGTTAGTCTGTCTTTTATGCCTAGTTGATCAAGGATAGATTTGTTCGTTCTCTTGGCGGTCCATGGTATGCGGAGCATTTTTCGCCAACACCACATCTCAAAAGCTTCTATCTTTTTCCGTTCTATTGCCCGAATCGTCCACGACTTCGATCCATATAGGAATATTGAGAAAACCAGTGTCCGGACTAGTCTCATCTTGGTGACATTGGAGACCTTTCTGTCCTGCCAAATACGTGTCAGCTTACTCATCGCAGCTTTGGCCATTTGAGTCCTTCTCCTGATCTCTCTTTCGCTTCCTCCCTGGTCCGTTAGTAGCGATCCGAGGTATATAAATTCGCTGACAAATTCTAGGTCCGCAAGTTCATTCGTTCTAGAGAGTTGACCGGTTCTGTCGATAAGCATGACTTTTGTCTTCGACTTATTAATGGTGAGTCCAACCAGTCCACTCTCATATTCTACTCTGCGAAATAGATCAGCTAGCTCCTTTTCTGAAGCTGCAAAGAGTGTAGTGTCATCCGCATATCTCAGGTTGCTGATCTTTATTCCCCCGACAGATACGCCTCCCTCCCATTCTTCTAAGGCTTTCCTCATTATGTATTCACCATATATATTAAAGAGAATAGGAGAAAGAATACACCCCTGTCTTACTCCTTTTTCTGGCTTGAAAGGGCCTGAGATGACGTCATTAACCCTTACCATGGATACCCCGTCTTGGTACAGATTAGCAATCAAGGAGACTAGGTGTTGAGGTACGCCCATCTCTTGTAATATGGTCCACAGGCAGTCCCATCTGACGCAATCAAATGCCTTCGAGTAATCGATGAAACACATTAATATCGGCGTGTTGAACTCTCGGCTTTTCTCAATTATTTGCCTCACATTAACAATTTGTTCTTTTGTGCCTCGACCTTTCACAAAACCCGCTTGTTCACTGGGTATCTGCCACTGAAGATACGATTGCAGTCGGCCGTTGATTACATAAAGCATTATCTTGCTGGCATGAGAGATAAGTGCAACTGTCCGGTAATTCCCGCATGTTCTCGTGGAGCCTTTCTTGTGCAGAGGAATTAGCAGGGACTCTTTCCAGTCAGTACACCAATTGCCAGTTTGCCAGACTTGATTGCACAGGTCAAGCATTATCTTTATCCCCAGATCCCCTAGGTGCTTAAGCTCTTCAGCAAAAATGTTGTCTCTACCGGCTGATTTGTTTGACTTGAGCTTGTGCAGTGCACTTCGGATTTCAGATTCGAGGTTTTCGGGTTCCATGCGTTGCCTGTCTGCAATCGGGTTACTTGGAGCTCGTGCTGCAGAGTCAGCATATAGGTTTTCACAGTATGATCTCCATCTTTCTGTAACTTGGTCTATCTCGGTCAACAGTCTTCCCTCTTCACTTTCTATGGCCCATGTTTTCGGCTTGAATTCTCGAGTGATACTTTTGATTTTCTGGAAGAGATCCCTTGTCTGAAATTTTTGCGCATGGCTTTCTATATCCTGACAAACTGAATTCAGGTAGTCATTATAGTCCCAGCGACACAGACGTTGAACCTTCGCCGACATTTTCCGGTAGTCTGCAAGCGCGGATTCATTATTGCCCTTGAGTAGTTCCTTTCGTTCTCTGATGGCCTTCCATGTTTCTTCCGTTATCCATACCTTTCTCGGAGCGTCGACTGCCTTGCTCTGGCTCTCCTTGCGTGCTGAGAGGATAAGATCTTTCACTCTGTTCCAGTTGTGGTCGGTGTTATCATGACAGTTAATGGCAAAGTTGGCTGATTTGGTCTTGAAACACTCACTGAAAGCCTTTAGTTCTCCAGGTTCAGGTCTCCTTTGTGTCGGTTGAACTACTCGCTGGCATCTTTCCATTTTGAGACACATCTCTGCCACCAAGAGTCTGTGGTCACTCCCGCAGTCCGCCCCAGGGTACTTTTTAGTGGAAGTTATGCAAGATCTCCACCTCTTGCCGACAGCGATGTAGTCTATTTGATTACGTGCTCGGTCACCCGGCATTACCCACGTATATAGTCTCCTCGGGTGGTTTTTAAAGCAGGTGTTCATAATTGTTAGGGAGTTTTCCGCACAAAATTGCAGCCATTTCTCGCCCCTGTCATTTCTGGTGCCAAGTCCATATTTGCCAACTACGTCTTTTAGGTGTTCATCTCTCGACGTGTCCCCTACCTTGGCGTTAAGATCTCCCATTAGAACTGTGATATCTCTTTTTGCCAGACTTTTGAGAGTATCGTCGACTTGATTGTAGAAAGCCTCAGCATCAGACTCGGTTGAGGTGGTCGTTGGGGCATATACCACTACTACATTGACACGACATGGTTTTGTGTTGATTCTCAACGTTAGAATTCGATCACTTACCGGGTTATATCCTAGAACCGATTTATTAACCTCGGGAGACACAGACAAAGCCACACCATTCCTACTTTCATTTTCTGGGCCTGAAAAGTATACAGTGTGGCCCTTCGGGGTTGTATAGTATCCTGAGCCTCTCATGTGAGTTTCGGTGATCCCTAGTATTTTCAGGTCGTAATGGGCTTGCTCTCTGTCTATAATCTCTTTTTTCCCTGGTTGGATCATTCCTCGAACATTCCAGGTTGCCAATCTCAACTTTTTGCGAAGCTGTGTGCGATGACCAGTTGTTTTGTCACCAGTAACATACTGTCCGCACTGTGCCTGGTGAGTCACGACAGTGTGGCCAGTACCATATTTCTCACCATGAGACCTGGACTCAACATGGCGCCGGGTGGTAGCCGGATCGCATCCTATCGGTCTCTTTTCTTGGTCCACTTTCATTGGGTTTCTTGGGAAAATAGTGCAGTGGTTTCCCCTTGCCTTCTGCACCGCAGTGATGTTATATAAATAGTTAGTACGCCCTGCTGCCAACGACTAACATCCGGTTTATGAAGAGATATAACCAGACCCCCGTTCTCCCGTCTGCTTGCCGACCTATATCTCCAAAGGGATTGGGTACCACAATCTCGGTAATAGGTTACTCGACGTAACAGTGTTCACCACGAGTAGGTGGGAGTGGAGTTGGTGAGGAGAGGCTAAGTGGCTGTTTTTGTTATGCAACCATGTATTGCGCATCACCCACCCTGGAACACCGTAAGGCTTAGAAGATTATATTTTCTCAGCGCATAGTAGAGGGAATTCTTTTAGATGACTTGCGATTCGCGACGAATTTCCAAAAATAATTTACATTTTGTTTAATACTGTCCTCAACCGTATTGATATACATAACAATTTTTGCATTCAACATGAAATCGGGATCTGAACAGCGAAAACTGTTCATAATCTGATAAATTTCCATATTGTTTCCACTTAATCCAGGCTCTACATTTGTTCCTAAATATATATATGAGAGTCGGTGAGAACCAAACTGGGAACCTCGACGACTTTACTGTTGTTAAAGGTATATTCGTTTTGATAACATTAAACATTTCATTATAGAAAACGTCTAGTGACTCTTCCACAGAGCAGTTACGTAGAGAGGAGTCCCATTTTATTTCCGATAAATCTTGGTTACTATTAACCAAGATCTCGCTCGCTATCGTCATAATTAGCTTTAAAATAATTAAATCTTTTAGTTGTATTACGTTTCATATGACTATTTCGTGTATGTAAAGGAATTAATACATAAAACGGGGGGTGATATTGATCAGGAGGTAATAAAATGTCATTAGTTTCGCACAATGTGCAGTCACCGTTACTCATAAAGAGATCGAGTATGTTATTACGTATGTTTTTATGTGTGTTGTACTGGGTAGCGTTATGTGAGTGCAGAAAATTACTCACAACTCCACTCACAGGGGCGTTATTTACGCAGACTTGACCAAAGGTCGAGTGGTTACTGGTGTTGGTATCCCATTCAAGAGCAGGTAAATTGAAATCACCGATCAGGTAGAAGCGTTCGACGTCAGTATTGTTAAGGTAGGCATCCAACATTTGAAAGTAGGCATCATATACAGATTCCGGAGTTTTTGGTGGTACATAGGCTGCACTAATTATATGTAATTTACCCCTGTTTTTGCTGGGTATCTGAATAGTAACATATTCAATGTTGGCATATAGAGTTGGGACAGGTTTGATTCTAACCGCACGTAGTGATTTAAGAATCGCTACCAGTGTTCCACCCCGTTCCCTCTTACCAGTGGCGTCGCGGTCGCGGTCGCACCTATGCACAGTATAGCGATCATCAATGAATTCGGCGTCAGATATCTCCGGCGTAAGCCAGGTTTCCGTTAGGACAATAACGTCGTAGCAGTTAGCCAATATATTTACGTATAACGTATGCAGTTTGGTGCGAACTCCCCTACAGTTCTGATAGTAAACAGTAAGAGGTAGATCATCCATTACTGAAGAAAAAGCTACCAATAAATATGACAATATAAAATATTAATAAAGCTTTCCCAACTTACCTTTTTTTTTTTTTTTTTTTTTTGTTTCGCTGGGAAAAAATGCATTACGCATACCCGCCCATCGGGGGATGGGGGGGCTATGTGGGACTCCCCGGGCTGACTGACCCGGTATACCCACTAAAATAACCCAGCGGCACTCCCGCATCGTCTGAGTGGAGGAGGACTGGGAAACCGGCACAGCCTTTACTTCCAGTCCTCCGCCGACGACCGCCCGCCTTTACAGCGGGGCCTTCACGCCCCTCCCTTAGTGGAGGGGCCCGGGAACGACCGCGAGTGCCCGGCCGTTCCCGCCCAACGATGGTGGTGATTGAACCACCACCAGGAGGAGGGAGGAGACGATTATACAACCGCCTTCTCCCTCCCCTTCTCCGCCTGCGGAGCGGCGGCGCGAGAGGATCGTCCTCCCGCGCACGCTCCGCCGCCTCCTTTTGCGACATCACGACCTCGCAAAAGGAGGCAACCGCTGCCCAGGCCTCCTCACTCCCCAGCATGGAGTTGACCACGCCGGGGAGCGAGAGGTCCTGCCCGATCACACTTGTTAGGGCACGGCGCAGCTCAGCCCAGGCTGGGCACACCTCGAGGGTGTGCTGCGCCGTGTCCTCTACTGCTCTGCAGTCATAGCACGCCGGGGTTTCCTCCCTCCGGATCCGGTGCAGGTGCGTTCCGAAACAACCATGTCCGGACAACACCTGCACCAGACGGAACGAGAGGAAACCGTGTGGCCGCTCGAGCCAGCCCTGCAGGACTGGACCGAGCGCGTCCAACGTCCGGCGGCCAAAGGTGGCGGTGGCGAGGTCCTCCGTCCAATGGAGGACGATGGCGTCCCTCGCCTCCCGCCGCACGGCCTCCCGCTCTTCCGCGGCGATGCGCTCGCCTAGCGCCTTACGCCGCGCCGTCCATTCGTACACTCTGGCGAGCACCCATGCTTCCAACTCCCAGGGAGGGGTGCCGGCCAGAGCGCACGCCGCCGAAAAACCCACCGAGCGGTAGGCCCTCGCCACCCGCTGTGCAATGGCCCTTTGGGGCCTGCGGATGGCGGTTGCATTCTCCCTCCTGTGGAGGGAGTCCGCCCAGATGGGTGCCCCGTAGAACGCCATGCTCTTAAGGATGCCGGCATAGAGGCGCCGGCATCGGTCCTTGGGCCCTCCCAGGTTTGGGAGGAGCCATGAGAGGGCGTCCGCGGCTTTCAGCAGGCGCGCCGACAGCCCGCCGAAATGCGGACTGAAGCGCCACCTGCTGTCTAGCACGAGGCCCAGATACTTCACCTGGGCCCCGACCCCTATCCGGACGCCCTCCACGACGATGTGGGCGTCAGGAGGGCGGCGCTGCCGAGGCCCGTGGAAGAACACGGCCTCGGTCTTGTTCAGCGCCACCCTCAATCCTAACCGGCGGATCCTCCCTGCGACCAAGGATCCGCCAGCCGAGGCCAAACAGGCCGCCTCCCCAAAATTTCTCCCCCGGGCAACGAGGAGAGTGTCATCCGCGTAGCAGATGACACTCGTACCCGGGAGGAGGGCTCTCCGTAGGAGCCAGTCAAATCCGATGTTCCACAAGGGGGGCCCTAGCACCGACCCCTGTGGAACACCGGACTCCGCGCTGTAACGCCTGATCCTGGCCGTCTTGTCCACCAGAAGGACCTCTCGGTCCTCCAGGTAGCTGGCCAGGACCGCCCGCAGATATTGGGGCACTCCGTGGTATCGGAGTGCCTCCAATATGGTCGAGTGGGGCACGGAGTTGAAGGCGTTGGCAATGTCAAACGACACCGCCAACACTCCGTCCCCCGCCTCCACCGCCTCCTGCACCTGGCCTCTTAGTAGGGCCAACGCATCGATCGTTGAACGCCCCTGTCGGAAACCGTATTGGGCGTCCGACAAGTCCGGCCCTACTCCCCGCAACTGGCTATTTAGCCGGGTGGCGATGATCCCCTCGAATAATTTACCGACCTCATCGAGCAGAACGATAGGCCGGTATGCCGAGGGGGAGTCCACCGGACGTCCCTCTTTCCGGAGGAGGCACAACTGCCCCTCCTTCCACAGTTTCGGGAACCTCCCAGCCGTCAAGCACGCGCTGAAGAGGTCCCGAAACCTGTCCTCCATGAGGGACGCCGCGATGGCCACCACCCGTGCAGGGACGCCATCTGGTCCAGGGGCCGTCTTCTTCGCGCGGAGGCACAGAACCCCCGCGCGAACTTCTTCCGCTGATACCGGAGGGACCTCCTCCTCCGGCGAAGCCACCACCCCCCGTGGCGGGTTCATCGTTGGTGGGGTGAAGTCGGTCCTGCGCGGAAACAGGGACCGAACCACCCCATCCAGCAACGCCGGCTCCAGGGTCTCCGTAAGTGGGGGGCCATAAGGGCGCAATTGGTTCCGCGCCGCCTTATATGGCCTCCCAAACGGATCCCTGTCGAGGCCCTCCAGCATCTCGGCCCTCGCCGAGTCCTTGGCGGCGCACATTGCCGACTTGAGGACCGTCTTTGCCTCTCGGTAAGAGGCGTAGAGGCGATCCTCCCCGGCCTGAGATCGGGTAGTGCGCCGCCGACTCCGCGTGTAGGCCCTCCTGGCCTCCACGCACGTGGCCCGGAGCCCCGCCAGCTCCTCCGACCACCAATACACGGCGCGACGGGGAGGCGGACGGCGTGACCGAGGCATGCTGGCGTTGCACACCTCGGTCAGGGACCCCCTGAGCTGGACTGCTGTGGCGTCCACGTCCAGGACAGGCTCGACAGGGGGCGAGAGCCAGTCCTGGAGAAAGGCCGCCTCCTTGGCGGCCTCCCGGTCCAGACGGGTGAGAGCCCACCGCGGGAAGAGAGATTGGCCTGAGCGGACAGTCCCCCCCCGGGGGCCAGTGGAGATGTCGAACCGCACATATCGGTGGTCCGACAAAGTCTCCACCGTCTCCACCCGCCAGTTCACGACGCGGGCGGCTAGGGTAGGGGTGGCAAACGAGACGTCTACCACCGACCCTCCCCGTTGCCGCACACACGTGTGGACCGCCCCCCTGTTGAGGAGGGACACACCGCACGAGGCCGCCCAGAATTCGGCGGCGCGTCCCCGGACGTTGCAGGAGGCAGCCGGGTTGCCCCAAGCAACCGACTTGGCGTTCAGGTCGCCCATTATGGC
Organism: Anorthoa munda; assembly: GCA_945859665.1. Taxonomy (NCBI): domain Eukaryota; kingdom Metazoa; phylum Arthropoda; class Insecta; order Lepidoptera; family Noctuidae; genus Anorthoa; species Anorthoa munda. The sequence continues at coordinate 6,598,670 of OX243917.1, read as the reverse complement.
GACCTGGCGCGGCGCCGCCCTCCCTACGACTGCGGTGAGGACCTCGAGGAAGTCCTCAAAGTCTGAGAGAGGGCGGTTTTGGGAGAAGTATACCCCCACAAGGGCCATATCCCCCCACGCGGCGGCCACGTATCCCGGTCCCCTTTCTAAAAGCGAGAGGGGAGGGGAGTCCGTAGAAGACCGCGCCACCAACGCCACCAAGCCGTCCCGATCGCCCTGCCAGCGGCTGGGGACCGAGTAAGGCTCGGCAACTACCGCCACGTCCACCAACCACTCGGCCATGACCTGCATCAGCAGATCCTGGGCCGCGACGCAGTGGTTGATGTTCGCCTGGAGGATGCGATGTTCGGCTCTATCCATCGGACATCGCACCCTCCTCCTCCTCAGCCAGGCCAGCGGTGGCCGAAACCCCAACCTCAGCCAGGCCAGCAGCAGCCGAAACCCCAACCTCAGGGACGGCGGCGGTAGCGGCAGGCTGACTCGGCGCCTGAGCTTTTCCCCTCTTAGGGAGGATTGCACATCCTCCCCTTCATTATGTGGCCTGCCGGGCGGCCACAGGCGGCACACACAGCGCAGTGCGGCGCGGCGGCCTGGCACTCGGCGGATTTGTGGCCCTCCTTGCCGCAGCGGTAACAGCTCTCCGTCCGGTCCACCGTGGACGGACAGAGGGCCCGGGTGTGGCCAACTCCGTAGCACCTGTAGCAACGCAAGGGCTGTGCTGCTAGTGCCCGGACCTTACCCGAGCTGAAGCCGACGTTTAGCCGTCCTTTGTCAAGGACGGCTTTGGCAGCGGCGACTGGGCACTCCATGCGAATGGTGCCCATGCCGCCGCGGCCGGGCCTGATGTCCCGAAAGACCAACTTACCTTTTTTTTTTTTTTTTTTTTTTGGTTTCGCTGGGAAAAAATGCATTACGCATACCCGCCCATCGGGGGATGGGGGGCTATGTGGGACTCCCCAGGCAAGCCCGGTATACCCACTAAAATAACCCAGCGGCACTCCCGCATCGTCTGAGTGGAGGGGGACTGGGAAACCGGCACAGCCTTTACTTCCAGTCCCCCGCCGACGACCGCCCGCCTTTACGGCAGGCCCTTCACGCCCCTCCCTTAGTGGAGGGGCCCGGGAACGACCGTAAGTGAGTGCTCGACCGTTCCCGCCCAACGAGGGTGGTGACTGGTGCAATGCGGGCGAAAGGCGCCCCCGCGCCCGTCGCCCGCTAGTCACCACCAGGAGGTGGGAGGAGGCGATCGTATAACCGTCTCCTCCCACCCCCTCTCCACCTGCGGAGCGGCGGCGCGAGAGGATCGTCCTCCCGCGCACGCTCCGCCGCCTCCTTTTGCGACATCACGTCCTCGCAAAAGGAGGCAACCGCCGCCCAGGCCTCCTCACTCCCCAGCATGGAGTCTACCACGCCAGGAAGTGAGAGGTCCTGCCCGACAACTCCTGTCAGGGCACGGCGCAGCTCAGCCCAGGCTGGGCACACCTCGAGGGTGTGCTGCGCCGTGTCCTCTTCCGCGCCGCAGTCGTGGCACGCCGGGGTTTCCTCCCTCCGGATCCGGTGCAGGTGCGTTCCGAAACAACCATGTCCGGACAACACCTGCACTAGACGGAACGAGAGGAAACCATGTGGCCGCTCGAGCCAGCCCTGCAGGACTGGACCGAGCGCGTCCAGCGTCCGGCGGCCAAAGGCGGCGGAGGCGAGGTCCTCCGTCCAATGGAGGACGATGGCGGCCCTCGCCTCCCGCCGCACGGCCTCCCGCTCTTCCGCGGCGGGGCGCTCCCCTAGGGCTTTCCGCCGCGCCGTCCACTCGTACACTCTGGCGAGCACCCAAGCCTCCAACTCCCAGGGAGGGGTGCCCGCCAGAGCGCACGCCGCCGCGAAGCCCACCGAGCGGTAGGCCCTCGCCACCCGCAGTGCAATGGCCCTTTGGGGCCTGCGGATGGCGGTCGCATTCTCCCTCCTCTGGAGGGAGTCCGCCCATATAGGGGCCCCGTATAGGGCCATACTTTTTAGGATGCCGGCATAGAGGCGCCGGCATCGCTCCTTCGGCCCCCCCAGGTTGGGGAGCAGCCACGATAGGGCATCGGCGGCCTTCAGCAGGCGCGTCGACAGCCCGCTGAAGTGCGGGCCGAAGCGCCACCTGCTGTCCAGCGTGAGGCCCAGATACTTCATCTGGGCCTTCACCTCGATCCTGACGCCCTCCACGACAATGTGGGCGTCAGGCGGGCAGCGCTGCCGAGGCCCGTGGAAGTACACGGCCTCGGTCTTGTGCAGCGCCACCTTCAATCCCAGCCGGCGGATCCTCCCGGCGACCAAGGATCCGCCAGCCGAGGCCAGACAGGCCGCCGCCCTAAAGTCCCTCCCCCGGGCAACGAGCAGAGTGTCATCCGCGTAGCAGATGACGCTCGTGCCCTGGAGGAGGGTTCCCCGCAGGAGCCAGTCGAAACCGATGTTCCACAGGGGGGGGCCTAGAACCGACCCCTGCGGAACACCGGACTCCGCGCCGTACCTCCTGACCGTCGCCGTCTTGTCCACGAGGAGGACCTCTCGGTCCTCCAAGTAGCTGGCCAGGAGGTTCCGCAGGTATTGGGGCACTCCGTGGTACCGGAGCGCCTCCAATATCGTCGCGTGGGGCACGGAGTTGAAGGCGTTGGCGATGTCGAACGACACCGCCAACAGCCCCTCCCCCGACTCGACCGCCTCCTGCACCTGGGCCTTCAGCAGGGCCAAGGCGTCGACCGTCGAACGCCCTTGTCGAAAGCCGAACTGGGCGTCCGACAGGTCTGGCCCCACCCCCCGCAGCAGGCCATTCAGACGGTCGGCGACTATCCCCTCGAACATCTTACCGACCTCATCGAGCAGAACGATGGGCCGGTAAGCCGAGGGGGAGTCCACCGGGCGTCCCTCTTTACGGAGGAGGCACAGCTGCCCCTCCCGCCACAGTTTCGGGAACCGCCCAGCCGCAAGGCACGCGCTGAACAGTTCCCGAAACCTGTCCTGCATCTGAGAGGCAGCTATTGCCACCACTCGTGCGCTGCACGCCGTCCGGCCCAGGGGCCGTCTTCTTCGCGCGGAGGCGGAGAATCCCCTCCCGGATTTCATCCTCAGTCACCGGGGGGATCTCCTCCTCCGGCGGGGCCGCCTGCCGCGGGGGGTCCATCACTGGTGGGGTGAAGTCGGTCCTGCGCGGAAACAAGGACCGTACCACCCCATCCAGCCTTCTCAGTATATTTATGAAAATCTTTTATTTGCCCATAAAAATATAAAATTGATTAAAAAATACAGTGATATTCATAACATAAATACTAGGAACAAACACAAATTTGTAGTACCTACAACAAGGCTCAAGAAAATAGGTGGCTCGTTTAGATGTCAATGTGTACGCTTTTATAATAAGCTTCCAAGCCACGTTCAAGGTCTAAGTGTTAATAAATTCAAATCATTCATTAAACGTAAGCTGTGCCAGAAAGCGTTTTATAACATTAAAGATTACGTTGAGGACAAAAAGGCTTGAGATTGAGCTGCTCCAATTAATTTAGTTTTTTATTTTTAATTTGCACCGTGAATTTAGATTTTTAAATTTTTATTTGTTTTTATTTTCTTGCTACGACAAGAATATTTACTTATTAAAGTATTATATTATTTTATTTTAATTATTGTGATTGTGAAGACTATGTGGATCATTCTTTTTTTATTTTTATTTTAATTTATCTTAGTTAGTTTTTAATCATGGTCTGGCAGTTTGAGTATTTATGCGGCCTAACCGAATGTTCTTTATTTGGTATTGTTCGGCAATTCGTTGAGCTCCTTAAATTCTGAGTTGAGCTGCCTTTTAATTTTTTTGTTTTTTTTTATTTTATTGCTATGACAAGAATATTTACTTATTAAAGTATTATATTATTTTATTTTAATTATTGTGATTGTGAAGACTATGTGGATCATTCTTTTTTTATTTTTTATTTAATTTATCTTAGTTTTTAATCATGGTCTGGCAGTTTGAGTATTTATGCGGCCTACCCGAATGTCCTTGCTTTGGTATTGTTTATCAATTCGTTGAGCTCCTTAAATTCTGAGTTGAGCTGCCTTTTAAATTTTTTGTTTTTTTTTTTTTTTTTCTTGCTATGACAAGAATATTTACTTTTTAAAGTATTATATTATTTTATTTTAATTATTGGGAATGTGAAGACTATGTGGATCATTCTTTTTTTTATTTTATTTATCTCAGTTAGTTTTTAATCAGGGTCTGGCAGTTTGAGTATTTATCAGTTTGAGTATTTATCAGTCTATGTATGTATGTAGGTATGTATGTTTGTTCCTATGTGGCGTTCTAGAGACCGTGTTGGCCGATTTTGATGATTCTTACAGCAATCGATTCGTCTTAACCTTGCGAGTGTCACTGGCTACATTCAAATGGAAAATAGAAAAATGGCGGCTTTTGGGCGCCATATTGTGGGGGCCAACAATTTGTTTCTACCCATCGTGTGGGGTATCAAAATAAAGGGTTTTAAGAAGTGATTTCATAAATATAGAACACCTAAAAAAAATAGCTAAAAAGTTATAAATAAAAAAAAAAAATAAAAAAAAACAAAAATCTCGACTGCTTAAAAAGCGAACTAAAAAGAAGTAAACAAGAAGTAAATCATGCAGTGCAGTCGGAGAATACATCTGGTTTTGGTCAGCCAGCTCGCGTATATAACTTCCGACTGCATAGCATGAATTTCTTTTTGTTTACTTCTTTTTAGTTCGCTTTTTAAGCAGTCAAGATTTTTGTTCTTTTAATTTTACTTTTTTCAAATTTGCATTTGCATTCGTTTTTTGTCAAACATCAGTGAACTCTTTTAGCAACACCAGAGGCATTATGGCTCATTTACATAAGGTCGTTTTACCGATTCGATTGCACCCCGTATCACCGTCACCGACTAGTGTAAACGGGTTTTCGGTTAGCCGTATTCTGACACAACCCGTATTCGGGCACCAACTAGTGTAAACAAGTATTCAGTTCGGCTGAATGCAGTTGCCGAATCCGGTAAACCGACAACTTAAGCGAATAACGACCCGACATAACGTAAACGAGCCACTACAATTTTTTCAATTTCAATTTTCAATTTACAGATGTATTGCTACGTATTCACAATAGTAGTTTATGCAATGGTCATATAAAAGGGGTTATTAAAACACGAGCTTAATTTATAATAATATTACGCGAGTATTTAATACCTAATTATATGCCGTTGCATACACTACTCTATGTTCACTCATACAGTTGAAATAAAACAAAAGTGTAAACGGAAAAAATATGTGTTGTGGCGGGCAATTTAGATTGTCATTGCGCATGACTGCGCAGCGCGCTCATCCATAGACAATGACACTTATTTTCTACATTAAGTCAATGAGCCCATAAGCGCCAGTAAATTAAAAAGTAAAAGTGTGCTATTAAAATAAAAAAGTTATTTTATGATGCAGTTGTTTGAAAATCGAAGGAAAATGTTGCACAGCAATGGTTTATTTTTAATTTTACCTATCCACGAATATAAAGTACGTGTATATACAATATTTTTTCAATTCATATTTAGAACATTACGTTGTGAGTGTAGATAAAATATTATTTAGATTTGTGAAGGTGAAAAATTTTACCTGCTTAATTTTATGCAATCATAGGTAGTAGACATATTGGCACATGAGACATTTCAGCTTTATGTCAAAGCCACAGGTATGGTAGAAGTTCAAACGCATGTTTTTCTCGGTACAGCTATATCTTCGTTTTGTTAAACCACACAGTGATAGTCCCTATTGTTGAAAATGTAAAGCTTGAAATAATGATTTAATTTTTAAGGCCCACTTGCGTCATACTTGGTTATCTTACTAACTCCGAGTTAGTGGCTACAACGGCCAATAACCTCGTGTTAGCAATTAAATCTGAATTAAGTCTTTGGTGCAAGTGAGCCTTATTAGTAGTCTTTACTAGCACCCACACCCTTCAAACCGGAACACAGCAACTAAAACCATGTTTCTTTCTTTACAGATTCGTAAAGCTCTACACCTCAATAGATAAAATGTCGAATGTATACAGGTATTTCTTGTCAAACTCATGGGAATTTAGAAACGACAATGTCAAAGGCATGATCGAGAATATGTCAGACGTTGACAAAGTCATATTCAACTGTGACCTGACAACAGTCAGTTTCTTAGAATTTATAAGAGCCTGGATGCTCGGTGTGAAGAAATATATCTTAAAAGATGGCTTGAAAGAGAGTTTGTCGGCTGCTAAGAAACAGAAAATACTGGGCGTTGCTAACTATGCATTACTGGCTTTATATTTCTACGTACTGTGGAGTATTTTTTCTTTATTTTTGTCGTGTATGAATTATATGCTATTCTAATTCTTGACGTGTTTAGTTTTATTATTCCTTGTGTGATGTATGTAGTGGGTCTGGTTGCCGCGGGTTCTTCGTTCTTTATCCGTTGCTCGATAGACCAGACTGTAGTGGACTGTATTTGTGTTTGTTGGGGTATTGTGGAGGAAAAGAAAATATCAAATATCGTCTTGATTCGTATCTTCAATTTTATTTCTTATTTGTTACTTCTTGTAGACCGACTGTGTCTCAGCCCTTTTTTTTTTTTTTTTTTTTTTTTTTTTTTTCTGTGTGTCGTCTCGCAGTTCAGTCAAAGTGACCGGTAACTGCTTAACCGGGCTTTCCTACGGAGACTAAGCTAAATAGCCTCCAGCTAGGCAAAAATTTCTAAACCTAAGCGACAACGCTGAGGGCTACCCCAGTTGGGGTCGAACCTCGGCTCAGGACGTCGCTGGGGGGACAACTAAGGCTGGATCTTAATAAAGTGATTCTACCATCCGTTCGGAATAAGCCTACGTGGAGAAGAACGGACAAGAAACTCCAATTAACTAACTAGAATTTAACTATTGCACAGCGCGTTATGCGGGCTGGCTTGTCGATCTTTACTGGGACGTCGCGACGGGCCTCGGCGGCGAGGACGGAACGAAGGCGGTCTGTGTAAGCGAATTGTGCTTGTCTCTTTTTTGCTCTCTTGGAGCAGGGTAGTGGCGTCATCGGGGGTGGAGAGAGTGAGCCTTGGTCGGCGAACTTTAGAGATTTTTGAAACTTCATAGCGGGAGGCCGCTAGAATTAGGGGGTTGCTGTGATTGACAGCCGAGTCGAAGAAGCGCTTGGTAATGCGCTTCATGAATTGTTGGACAGTGGGGATTCTAAGATCGACATGGAGTTCCTGGTTACGAACGTACCAGGGGGCTCCCGTGATCTTTCTGAGAAATCGGTTTTGTATAACCTGAAGTTTATGGATGTGGGTGGGACATGCGTGTGCGAAGACTGCACAGGCATAGGTCATGATGGGACGAATAACCGCAGTGAAAGTGCGCAGTTTGCACCTAAGTGACAAACTGCTGCTTGCGTTTATCATCCCATGAAGTCTGCCCATAGCGAAGGCGGCCCGCGAACGTGCCGCCTTTATGTGCTTGGCGAAAGTGAGGTGGTCGTCTAATGTGACGCCCAGGTACTTGGCTTGCCTTTCCCAGGGGATCGGCTTACCGTACATGGTGATGGGTTTGGGGGGACGGTGTTTTTTGAAAAGATGCTTATACCTCGTGAACAGGACAGCCTGACTTTTATCGGGATTGACTTCAATTCTCCAGAGGCTGAACCATTTCGCCAAAGCGTTGGCTGCTCTCTGGAGATTTAGGGCAATGGCATTGGGTACTAAGCCCGTGTAATAGAGAGCCGTATCGTCAGCGAAGAGTGCCAACTGGGTCCCTTTAGTTTTTGGGATATCGCTGGTGTACAGCGTGAAGGATAGAGGGGACAATACGCAGCCTTGAGGGACTCCGGCTCGTATGGGGTGAGGGGAGGAGAGTTCTCCCTCGACACGGTAGCGGAAAGTTCTGTTCGACAACCAGTCTCGTAAGATGAGCACGAGACGATCTGGCACACCAAGTTTGTATAGCTTATAAATTAAGCCATTGTGCCAGACTTTGTCGAAAGCTTTCGCTATGTCGAAGAACAAGGCACCCGTTGACAGACCACGCTGGAACCCAGCACTAGTGTGTTCAACGATACGGTGCACTTGTTGGATGCAAGAATGTTTGGCTCGAAAACCGAATTGTTCTTGAGGGATGAGGTTCTTTCGCTCGGCAAAGTCTTTGAGCCGCTTATAAATAAGTCGCTCATAGACTTTTCCGAGAGAGTTAACCAGACTGATAGGGCGGTAACTGGTAGGCTCCGATTTCGGTTTACCCGGTTTAGGGATGCCTATCACAGCGGCCTGTTTCCAGGCTTGTGGGAAGATGTTTTTGCTCAATGCAGCGTTGAAAATGGCCGTCATTAGCAATATTAAATGGCAGGGGAGGAGTTTCAACACCTTATTGGTGATGCCATCTAAGCCCGGGGCTTTGTGGGGGTGAAGATTTTTGATGACCTCTACTTCGTCAGGGGTGACGGGAGGTAGCGGGTCATCAGGGTCTTCGACGGGGGGAAGGGAGGTCCTACGTTCGACTTCAGCGTCTACCATGTCTAGGTGAGCTTGGTCTACTGGTTGGGAGCTGGGTGAGCATTGAAGTTCGAGACTGTCAGCCAGGCATTCGGCTTTTTCAGTGTTTTCAAATGCTACACTCTTATCAGGGCGAATGAGCGGGGGAAAGGCATTCTCTTCAGTGGAGCGTAATTTCCTCTGAAGGTGCCAGAAGGCATGGTGGTTGGGCTCAAGTTCGCTCAGCAACTTATTCCATCCCGACGAACGGTGCTCATCAGTACGTTTCTTTACAGCAAGCTGTAATCTACGCATGTGAGCAACATTCGCGGGACAGGGAAAGTTCCTGCGGGCACGGACAGCTGCGTTCTTCTCGGTTATCAACTTCCGTATATCGTCCGGAAGTTTCCCTTGCTGGATGTCCAGCACTGGAACCTCCCTCGAACATTCGTTCAGGACCGATTGTACGTGAGTTGTAAGCGAGTCGATCGCCGCCGTCGCGTCTGCGACTGAGTCTATGAGATTGGGGATTGAGTCTAACTGGGGGGACTTGGTGGATTTCAGTTTCTCACTTACTTTCCTCCAGTCTGTGATCTTTTTAGTAGGGGGTGGCTGTCCTAGATCAGGAAGGCCTAAGCGACTGCCTAGGTCCATGACCACTGGACGGTGATCTGAATGGAGCTCGTCTAGCGTATCTATCGAACGTAACCGAAGGTTAACGTTCTTAAATAACGCTACATCGAGGATGTCTGGTCTATGGGCGGTGTTATTAGGGAAGTGAGTGAAGCTCATTGGGGCAATAACATCGTAATGGAGGGAAGAGCCTAGGTCCAGCACCAACTTTCCCCTAGAGTTGGTAACGGTACTGTTCCAGGCTGGATGTTTAGCGTTGAGATCACCCGCTAGGATAACGGAGTCACTCAAGCTGAAGAGGGTAGTGAGGTCGTTTTTAAAAGCATCAGGGTTGGAATTCCCCGATGACGCCATGTGAGGAGGGCAGTAGGCGGAGATGATGGTTATCGTTTGATGACCAGTCATTCCTAGCCGACAGGCTGAGTACTCAAGGTACGAAGTGGGGGCGGGTGGAGTGACTACGCTACAGTGGAGCTCATTTTTGTAGTAAATGAGAGTGCCACCGCCGTGGCAGCGCGTCCTATCATTCCGAACTATGCGGAAGTTGGGAATTTTGGGATCGCGTCTGTGAGGTTTTAGGAGGGTCTCTTGGATAAGGAAGATGTCCAGCTGATGATCGCGAAGGAACGTGGCAATCTCATCACGCTGTGTATTAATGCCATTGGCATTGAAAAAACCTAACCTAAGGGATCGTGGTTTGAGGCAATTAGCTTTTAATTGCGACACCATTTTCCGTTCCTATAAATGAGGCTGTCTAATTCCTTCGTGATAGAAGGATACCTCTCGAAAATTTCGAGGCAAGCTATGGGGTCAACGGAATTTGCTGGATCTGTTAATTCAGCATGGAGGGCACGGGCTTCTGGAGTCATCCAGATCGCATATGCGCCAAGAATAGTCTGGGCTACACTGCGATAGGGAGAAATTTGGGCGGGTTGAGTTATTGGGGGGGGGCGCGCGTCAACTCGGGTGGTGGAAGCCACCTTGTTGGTATGCGCTGGGCCCGTAGTGGCCGGGGGGGAGCTAGGCACTGGCACGGCACCAGGGCCGGGAAGGCCTTTTGGTGATTGAGTTTACCCCATGGTGAGACTCTTTGAGGAGCGAGTCTCTGGGGGGGGGCTTGCGAGGAGGGAATGCTCGCGTGAGGGTTTTGGCGCTGTTGGTGAGAAGTAAAATTCTTGGCCATTTTAGGCGCAAGCTTAGGGGCTTTTGGACAGCCTCGGTAGTTAGCCGGGTGCCCTACTTGGCCACAGAGCACGCAGCTGGGAGGCTCAGTGCATTCTGAGCGGTCTTTGGGACGGGGACAGTCCTTTGTGCTGTGGTCGCCTGTGCATTTTACGCACCTGGGGGTGGCGAAGCAGTTGGTCTGAGAGTGACCGTATAGTTGGCAGTTGTGACACTGACCAACGAGATGGGGACGGTAGGGCTTTTCTATAGATATGCCCGACAGGGAGCACACTGTTTTGATGTTGAAGATTGGGTGGTAGCCCTCAGTAGGGCTACACACAACCAGAACAATATCATATAGTTGTCCGCCTCTTGCTTTATGCAAGCGGTGGACCTCTAGGACGGGGATATTTTGGCTGATTAGATCCTTTCGGATCTCATCAGTGGGGATCTCCTTGGGGATACGGCGGATCACCACTCGGGTGGACCGTTCCTCCGGGAGGGTGTAGGTGTGGAACGAAATATTCCTGCCTTTGAGAAGGCGAGTTAACTCTCGGAAATCACGAGAGGTGGGGACCAAGATTTTAATGCCCTGCTGGCAAGCAGTGGCTTTTGAATAACTGATTTTACGCTCAGTGCAAGCGTTTGAAACGTCGCTCCACTTCGCTTTATCTTGAAGATAAATCGGTGGAGGGGGAGGGATCTTCCTAGCGGAAGCTGTTTTCATGGGGCTGGGGGGGCGACTTGACCGCTGGGAAGCGGTAGTGGGGGCGGTTTGAGTGTCCGCCTGGGAAGACGGTACGGGAGAGGGGCAGGGGGAGGCGACGGGTGACGCAAACGGGGTTGCGACAAAGGTCTTTTTGGCCTTAGAGGCCTGGGCAGGGGCTTTATGTTTCTTCCTCTTGCCTCCTACGACTTGAAAGTCGTCTTCCTCCGAGGAGGTGGAGGGAGAAGAGGAGTCATGGGATTCGGGGGCTTCCTCCATAGGGGAGTCTGGGCGGGAGTTGGGCTCATTTGCCTGAGTAGGGGCGGGCGAGCTAAGCTCTTGACTAGGCTGAGGGACGGGGGAAGGCGACCTTGGTGAGTCGGTAAAAGCCATGAGAGGGGCTGGGGCGGGCGGGGTGGGGGTTGTAGCCGCTTTGAATGCGGCTGCGTATCTTTTCTTGAGCTTGGGATCCGTCAGGAGGATCTCCTGCAGGAGGTCAACTACTGCCGCGAACGACATTGTTGACGAGAGGGGGGGACTATTGCCGGTAAGGCCGGTAAGGGGTGTCTTCCCCGGGTGGATTGGCCCGGGGATGTGTGCAATCCTACCCTCCCAGTCGGGTTAGACTGGGAGGTGAGTTCCTGGTGAGCCCTAAGCTTGTCAACCTGCCACCAGTCTTATTGGGTGACAGGGCCCTAAGGTACCTTACCTTAGGGCCCCTAAGGAAAATACCTTCGGTGGGTTTACCCCACCGAAGGTGGGCCACCCACCAATGTGTACCGAAGAAGTCTGGCACGTCGGGGTAGACACACCCGACCGTGCCAGGTGAATGCTGGGGGACGAAGCGGGGGTTGACTAGGCTATCTACCAAGGCCAACTGATCCCGCTCCCGACTCCAATGACTGCCGTGTCCTTAAGGGACTTGGCGGGTGCTTGGGGCACACCCCACTGGCTTGTTAACACCGCTAGGTTTCCCGCCAGGGACCACAAAGAGTGGATTTGCCCGGAAGGGCCAAAATAGCTGCCACTACTAGTAACCAAAGTTACTAGTAGCGACACCTTTGGAGCGGCGTGCGGAGACGCGACGGCCGCAGTGACGTCACGCAGAGGGGCGCGACGAGGCGGAGAGTGGGGGCGCCGGAGAGCGCGGTGGGGCGACGAGCAGCGAGACGTCCGCACGGAGCGACGGCTGGCGAGCTACCTGTGTCTCAGCCACTTCCTTGGTAGTCGCTTCGCCCCCGTCAGGGGGCGAGGCGAGCGGTCACAGAGCATGGCTCCCTGCCCGCGGGCGCTGCACCGGGGCTCGCTGCGGCGAACCCGTCCCTGGGTGGTCCACTGGACCCGGCTTCATGCTAGCGCGAGTTACTAAACTCGCGGTTCGCTATGTATAACTGCTGTATGTGACTATAGGCGCGCCTCGGTGGCGAGCGTTACTGAACGACTCGCCACTTTTTCACGGCACCCTGGCGGTCCACCTCCACCAGGTGAGACCCAGAGCGGACTCTGGGAGGCCTAGTGAAGGTAACCAGCGACATGAGTGCCGACTTGGACGAACCTATAGTTTGGTTAATGTAAGTGACTACTAGCGCCACCGTCTATGAGTGTAGGGGCGGCAATGACCTGAGTTACACCGCCCATGAACCGATAGCGTGCGATGAACTCGCTACGCTATTCGGTGCAAGTGTACTGGCGCATGTGTAGTAATGCTTGTCTGTTTACGACGTGAAATGAGTCTATATTAACTTAGAACAAACTTCACGCCGTGAATGTCGTGTGGGGTGAGCAGTGTTTATTGTTTGAGTAAGCAGCGTGTAGACTGATACTGCTTACTCAGGCGTCATATCCGGGAGGTGGATGGGGTCACACAGTCGGTTTTTAGGAGATCGCGTGGGAGGCGCCTTCTGTCCGGCGGGCGCGAATGCAATGGCGCTATGTCTGCTATGTGGGGCCAGGCAGAAGCGTCGGCCCGTGCAAACATTGTTGTTGATAAGCGCCTCACGAAATCATCTATACTCTCGATCCCGAGGTCCCTTTGGATGACGTCATTTCTCACACAGCGAGGAGCGCTCATTACGCAGCGCAGCGAGATGTTTTGCTGCGCGCGGAGCTTTCGCTTATTCGACTCGCTGGCGAGGGCGTACCAAGCTGGGGTGGCGTATGTTAGTATTGATCTTATGTATGTTTTGTACACTCCCAGCTTGGTACGGGCGGGGAGGTGGGACGAGAGTACTGAGTATAGAAGGTTGCGAGCCACCGTGCATTTGTTCACCGTACTGGTGACGTGTGGCCCCATCGTGAGCCGACGGTCGATGGTCACGCCCAGGTACTTGGCCTGGGGGGCCCACTCGACGTCGACTCCTTGTAGTTTTAGAGGTGGTGGTAGAGTCACAGCTCCTGTAACAAGTGCCTGCGTCTTACCCACGTTAACCGACAGTCTCCATTTTGATAGCCATTCTGGTATGGCGTCAAGGGCGCGCTGCATTTTTCGCGCTGCATGCCTGGCGTTCATTGATGTAGTTATGTATGCTGCGTCGTCGGCATACAGCGCGAGCGTCGTATCTGGAGTTGTTGGGATGTCGTCGGTGTAACGTGTGTAACCCGCAGGCGATAAACAGCTGCCCTGCGGCACGCCCGCCAGTATCGGGCGGGGGGCGGACAGCGCTCCTTCCACCACCACTCTGAAAGTCCTGTGGGTTAGAAAGGATCGAATAATACTGACGATGCGACGGGGCAGGGTGGACTTGGCCAACTTGTACACAAGCCCATCATGCCATACGCGGTCAAAAGCCTTCTCCATGTCGAGGAATACTGCTACCGCGTAGTCCTTTTTGTTCATGGTAGATGATAGCAGGTGCAGTACCCTCGACAGTTGGAGCGTCGTGCTGTGTTCCGCGCGAAACCCGAACTGTTCCTCGCGTGGCGGTATGTGTGGCGTGATGTGTCGCAGCAGGAGCGACTCAAATACCTTGGAGATGGTGGGCAGTAGAGTGATCGGCCGATAGCTCTCTGGTTTCATGGTGTTCTTCCCCGCCTTGGGCAGCATGATGACGCGCCCTTCTTTCCACGAGGCCGGGAAGGAGCCTGTGCGCAGGATCCCCGTGAACAGGCGCGCCAGGGCCGCTATCATACGGTAGGGCAGGTGGCGCAGCGTTGTGTTGGAGATTCCATCTGCACCTGGGGCCTTCCGGGGCTTCGTTGCCAAGATGGCGCGTCTGACTGCGCCAGGCGAGAAGGAGATGGGATCTTCGTTTGGAGCTATCGGCGTGGTGAAGTATTCCTCCAGGTATTTCTCCACTGCTGCGACATGCTCGTGTTCTGTGGTCGGGTTCGGTTGGAACTGACGCTCCAGGTGTTCTGCGAGGACTTCTGACCGGTCCTCAGCTGCATACTTCAGTGCCCCGTCGCCGCTCTTGAGTGGTCGGACCGGAGCTGGGGTATTCCTGAGCTGTCTGCACAGCTTGTGAAGAGAGGGCCAGTCGCCCTCCGCGGCGTCGATTCGTTCCTCCCAGCTCGCGGCACGCAGAGCTCTCAGCTCGGCCTTCACCTTTTCCGCGAGTTTGTTAAGCTGCGTTTTTAAAGTCGGGCAGCGTACTTGTTGCCACTGCTTGCGTAGGCGCCTTTTTTCTGTGATCATACGTCTGATGTGTGCCGGCAGAGGCGTCTGGATCACTCTCCTCTGCGGCTGTATTATTGTGGCTGCTTCTAGTGCGTTTTGTACGCAAGCAGTGACGTCAGCGGCTAATATGTCGACGTCTGTGGCGGAGGTGATAGGCCGAGTTGGCGTCGTGGATTCGATCCTTTCTGTGAATAGGTTCCAGTCAATGAGTCGACGTGGCGCCGGAGGTACTACTCGGGTCGGCATTTCCGATAGGACGACGAGAACTGGGTGGTGATCCGACTGCATCTCGTCTTCCAGTACCTGCTGTGTGACCTGGCAGCGTAGCCCTCGGTGTATCACAATGTCAAGCACGTCTGGCATATGTGTAGCTTGGTCTGGATAGTGGGTAGGTGTCTCTGGGCCGGACACTGTGTACCCGAGGGCTTCAGCATCCAGGAGGAGTCGCCTACCGTCCTGGTTTGCGAAGCAAGAGTTCCACGCTGGGTGTTTGCAATTCCAATCACCGGCGAGGATAGTAGGATTCATGGTGGTTGTGAGTAGCTTTTTGAGATCTTCTGTGTCTAGCCTATTTCCTGGAGGCTTGTAGCAGGCGTAGACTTCCATATCCTCGCCGGCTACATGCATCTGGACACCCAGCGCGTACGCTTTTTGAAGATCTTGTTGTGGAAGCTCTTGGTGTACGACTCCTCTCTTTATTATCACGGCCAGGCCACGATAGCGAGTGTTTGTCGCGTTCCTTTCGTCCTTTCTGTAAGCGAGATAACCCGGGAATTTGAGCCTATCCTCGGGTCCCAGGTGTGTCTCGCTTATGAGCGCCACGTCGACATTTTGTTCCCTCAGGAGGTGGCGGAGGAATGTGGTTTTGCCTCTGAGGCCTCGGGCATTCCAGTGGACAATCCTCAAGGGCCTAGACATTGTGGTACAATGTTAGAAGTTCGGCTAGGCCGTCGAGGATGACCTGCTCCACGTCTTGCCCCTGTCTTATGGCCTTGATAAGGTCCATGAGGAGCTGAATGGCGCAGGTGGTAAATTCTTTATTTTTGTTTGTTTTTGTTATCGAAACTTGTTTTGAGGCACCTTTAATTCTATTGGGTGCCTCTGTTTGTCTAGCGCCGGCCGATTGGTCGGTACTATTTATAGTACCGATTTCGTCCGCGGTGTGGCGCTTAGGTTGTGTGGCGCCGGCGCTTGTAATGATTTTAAATTGTTTATTAGCCGCCTGCGCCTTGGATACTACAGGGGCTGCCTCAGAGGTGGCTTCTTGTGAAGTCTGGGTAGTTTTAGGGGTGGTTTTTCTACCCTTACCACCCCTTTTATTCTTCCTCCGCCGTATGTTCGCGGGTTCGCCTCGCTGGGTGGGCCCGTTAGCGGCTGCCATCAGTGTAGCGCCTAGGGCCTCTGTACCTATGCTAACCGCCTCTGTTCGTACCTCTTTCTGAGGCGGGCGTGAAGAGGCGGTTGTGATGGCGACTGTCCCCGCTCGCCTATTCTTAATCTCGTGCTGGTAGATTGGGCACTTGATATTATTAGCGGGGTGTGGGCCCTTACAATTTGCGCAAGTGGCCGGTTCCTCTCTGGGGCGTGGGCAGTCACGTGCCATGTGCCCTTCTCCGCATTTGACGCAGGCAAGCGGGCGATGGCACTGATGTGAGCTGTGCCTAAACTGTTGACAGCGGTGGCATTGGGCGGGCCCGCGTTTTCCACGCCAGGCCTCGATTTTTACACCCCTCATGAGCATAAATGTTGTAGTGTCGTAAATGGCCCTCACGTTCTCTGTTTTGTTCAAAACAGCGTGGAAAACGCAGCCGGGTCGTCCCTGTCGTGCGTTAATATGACGCACGAACTCCGGCTCATAACCCAGCGAGCGTAGTTCCTCCTCAATGTCCTGGGGGTTGGTGTCAGCAGGTAGCCCTCTTATGGCCACCTTAAGTTTTCTGTCGGCTGCCAATGAGTAGGCAAACCAACTAATTCCGCCCTCTTTTTCTAGGGTGGTCAAGTACTTTTGAACCACCCTATATTCCTCCTCGCTTTCGGGGGAGAATCTTACCCCCTGGCGGTAGGGGCGAGCGTTGGGTGGCCTCCCTAGGGTGACTGCTAGGGCTCTGAAGTGGGCTGCCCAGTTTGGTAGTTTTTCAACTATCAAAGGTGGGTAGCGTGGCCTTTTATTTTTCTTCGCTTGTTCCTGTGAGTTGGTCGCGGTGGTGGCCTGGTTGGGGGCTTCAGTCGCATTAGGGGCGAGTAGAGGTGACTGGCTGGCCCTTGTCGTCCTTCTCAAGTTTGCGCGCGCGGCTTGCGAGTTAGGTGACGGGGTACGACGTACTGCGTCCGCGAAAGTGGGTGAGTTTTCGCTGCGGTGTACGAGTGATTGTGGGCGCTGTGAATCAGCGCAGTATCTTTTGGCCTCTTCTTCTGCCATCTCATCCGAGCTTCTGCGTCTTCTCTGAGCTCTGGCGGCGGCCTGAAACTCGATATCAAGCTCCATTGATGGAGTTGGTGATATCGGTGTGTAACACTCTTCCATTTCTGCCTTGCGCCCGTCCGACGCTAGCGAAATGGTTGACCCACTTAACGAGGATTGGCCAGATCTCATTGCGGGGGAATCGTATGCAGAGGTGCGGGGGGGTGCAGGCGAGTCCGTATTGGTGGACAACGCTGGCATCGCAAGTGGCGCCACCTGCCGTCTTTTATCGGTTTGGCTACGCGGGTCGCGATTGGCTGCGCGGGTCGCGTGTAATGTGGGACACGCTTGTAATATGTGCGCCTCGGATGTAGTGCACGACTGTAATGTGTGTCGCACCTGAGATGGGTGCGACACTGTATTTGGTGATGATTTTGGCTGTTTTTGAGCCTTGGTAGCAGATGTTGCGTGCATCTGTTGGGTGCGTGTGGGTGCATCGATTGGATGGGTACGCGTTGTTGTGCGCGATGGTGTAATAACACGCGATGCATCCGCTCTAGATGTTTGTTGAGCGGGTGTCGAGTTCCTATTGTTAGCACTAGTATTTGTGCTACAAGGTTGCGCGGTAGTGGAACGGTGGGGTTGGACGTTGGTACGTGGCCCCGATGTTTTTTGCATCATGTGGGTAGATGGTGGTGCCATCGAGTAGCTAGATTCAGGCGTTTTTTCCAGCGATTTGCGGGTAGCGGGTACCGGTTTAATCGCGGGACGAACCCTCGAGGGGTCATTGGACCTACCTGTAGACTCAGGTGATGTTGGAGATGCTGGAGACTCGGGGGCGATCTGCCCTCCCTGGCTCCTACCCTCGCTGGCTGCAGCTGCTGACTGGCCTCCGGTCCTCAGGTTCGGGAGCGACGACGTCCTGTCCATGATGGGCTGGCGGTGGCCTTGATGGCTGGGGGCGCCGCGACCCGGAGGGCCGCGGGCACCTGGTGGTGACATCTGCTTGTTGGGAACTTCTTCTTCTTATTTTTTTTTTGCTAAAAAGCATGGAAAAACTAGTAGGCTAGTGTTTTCCGCGACCGCTACAACGACTCCGCGCAAGCAAAAGTCGTTGGGCAGCGACGAAGGTCCGCCCAGGTTGCCTCCGACAGTATAAATTGCAAATCTATACTCTCGGCGACAAAGAGGGTAGACGATGATGGCGATCCGTGCAGAGATTTAGTGCTTTGCGTAATATACGTGTGCACAAGTCGGGTAACTAGGACGCTCCCTGTGTCTCAGCCCACAAGCGGTCCGGCTTTTATACAAAACCGCAAGGCGTAAACAATAGCGCCCCTAACGGTACTCGGGCACGATACCGCAGGAATGTCCGACTTTATCAAACTTATCTTACTCAAATTTACACAAATTATACATTTCCATTACACATAATAATTAAACATTACACATATTATTTGTACATTTTCATTTACTTAATTCTACCTAGGAAAAATATAAAAGCTGTAAAAGGTCAACACAAAAGTCTTGTCTCACCTAGATTCCTCCCTACTTATGAGCTATGAAAACATGCATAATCTTCTGTAATTATATACCTTTTCTCTCATTTTTATATATATTACAAGTGGTATTATAGGTAGTCTTACTCTAAAACTCGCATAGCACCTACGTCAATCCTATTTTAAACTTCCACGTGGGATATTTTAGTCACCCGAAAGCTACGAGACAATGCTAAACGGTACAACATATTTTCTCACGACATGTCCAGGTAATCCAGCCACGTAATAGGGTTCGCGTTACAACGGTCGCTAGTTTATATGACGGTTGAGTTAACCGTTCTGAAAACATTAAACATTGATTATAACTTATTTTTATAATTCTGTAGAATGCTGACAACAGATCTATATTACGGCATTCATAGGCCCGTTAAAAAGGCCCAAACATGTGTACGCCATAAAACCGGTAACAAATTTAGCGTGGGAAATGTCCCTTGCTAGAAACTACCACGCAGTGGTCGGCGTCCTTTTATTTATTTATTTATTTTTATAACAATTACTTACTGTACTTACAGTATTCACCAAAGCGTACAGCAAGCCAACACTACACATATAATAACACTTATAAACTAAAAAACTTTATACAAACATTTAACATAGGTTTGTCGGTGATCATAAATATGTCTACGTCAGGATGTGCATCTGGACCGAGGGCCCATTTTTTAAATCCTTGCGAAACGAAATAAGACTTAAAGGGAAATTAGTTAAAAATAGTAAAAACATAATGCAATGGGCCTAGAATTTCTTAAACGGACAGCGAAGTCTCAGTAATAGGGTCCCGTTTTTACCCTTTGGGTACGGAACCCTAAAAATCAACAACCAAACTTCGCTCACTCGCTTCTTTGAACAAATTTATTGATAATTTAAACCGTTAATTTGAATATTTGTTACAAAAAGCTTGTAAGTAGGTAAATTGTATTTTACATTATCAGAATATTTTTAGGTTATATTTATGTGAAGTAATTAGTTTTCTTATATTTATACCGATCGTGACCGTTTATTTGAATAGTTGTTACAAATAGTTTGTAATTAAATTGATGTTACGATATCAGAGTATTTTTAGATTAAGTGAAGTAAATAGTTTTCATAAATTTATACCGATTGTGTTTTATTCATCGAAATGAATTTGATTGATTTGCGGATTGCTATTGGTGTTACATATACTGTCCATAGAAACAATGAGATCTGATTTTCCGTCCAAAAAAGTAACAAAATCATATGTACACTACAAAAATTTCTCCTATGAAAAATTAAAAATCTATTTTCTCTTAAAGTATTGCATTTAGAAGAACGGACGATATGTGACATTTTAATTAAAAAATAGTAAAAAAACTTATTTTAATTTGACTTTATCTATGAGGTTGAACCTAGTCAATAAAGCCGAAAATATTGGGCTCTCAGTTCAGACGTTATAGTAAAATTCGATTCTCATTTACTTTTTAACAATTCACTTTTGTGTCATTATTTCTTTTTAACTAATTTACAGAGGTATCTAAGCAAAATATATTAATGTCCTATTAATATACCTATATCTTCAGATAAATTCATGTTTTGCAGATTCCTCAGTAGAGACATTAAAGGATTGAGGGCCCTAGATATACCGCCATAAATCTATAATGTCATATTCTACAGATTTGAGAATTTCTTAAAATATTTAAGAAATTCTTAACTAAATTCCTAAATAAAAATGATTAACCCAGGGATAGTACTTTCTGAGATTTTAGGGCCAGTTTCTTAAGTCGACGTCACATCTCAAATCAGCTGACAATTTGTCACAAATTAACCAGCCGTCAGTTGTCAGTGAGTTTCTCAACCCTTCATCATCGAGAAATTACGTAGTCGCTTGTTACATTAAATAATCGACATTAATTTATTTCGGTTGGCTACCCTAGCTGGTATTCATTCACTACTATAACGTAATCAGTAACTTAAAATAGTATTTTATCGTGAGAGGCTGGGTTGGTGTAGCCGCCAAGTTAAGCAAACCTTACCAAGGTCGATTTTTGGATGGGTAACCACTTTTCTTTTTGGTTTGCTTGTTTTTGGATAGGTGACCCCACACAGGTTAAGCAACACTTACCAAGGTTATTCTTTGGATGGGTGACCGCTTTTTAATGATTCGTTTGTATTGGATGGGTGACCCTGCCAGAGTAAGCAACACTTACCAAGGTCAGTCTTGGGATGGGTGACCACTTTTTTTTTGGTTCGCTTGTTTTTGGATGGGTGACCCTGCCAGGGTAAGCAACACTTACCAAGGTCACTGTTTGGATGGGTGACCACTTTTTTTGGATTCGCTTGTTTTTGGATGGGTGACCTTGTTAGATGTTGTTTAACCTAACGGGGTGACTTTAGGATGGGTGATCAAAATTTTTGTGGCGATGGTCACCCATCCAAAGACTGACCTTGGATAGTGTTGCTTACCCTGGCGGAGTCACCTATCCATAAACAAGCGATCCAAAAAAAAGTGGTCACCTATCCAAAGACTGACCTTGTTTAGTGCTGCTTACCCTGACGGAGTCACCTATCCATAAACAAGCGATCCAAAAAAAAGTGGTTACCCATCCAAAGACTGACCTTGGTTAGTGTTGCTTACCCTGGCGGAGTCACCTACCCATAAACAAGCGATCCAAAAAAAAGTGGTCACCCATCCCAAGACTGACCTTGGTAAGTGTTGCTTACCCTGGCGCGGTCACCACCCCAGCCGCTTCAAGTTAAACACAAACCTATCCAGAAGCTGACCTTAGTAAGTACTAAGTACAGGGTATAGTAAACACTGACCTGGGGATCGAACGTTCCTCACGCGCACTAGTGTGAGGAAGGTTCGATTCCCAGGTCAGTAACAGTTTGTTTTTTTTTATTTATTTACATAAATACAAAATAACAATTTTTGATAATTGTGTCAAGTTTTAATAATGTAATGTATTTTAAAAGTTTGTAATATCCTAATTTTTTTTTAAATCTTGGTAATCAACTATAATTGATTTATTTAACATATTTTTTATAACTCAACCCATACCATAGTTTTCGCCGACCCCTATTATCTTTTTATCGTAATATAAGCCTTTAATAATATAATAAATTAATAAATTAAATAATAAAATAAATTAAATAATAGAATGAATTTGATAATATAATAAATTAAATAACAGAATAAGTTAAATAGTAGAATAAATATAATAATATAATAAATTAAATAATAGAATAAGATAAATAATGTATTTAATTAAATAATAGAATAAACTTAATAATTATGTATAAATCTAAATAATTAAATTAATAAATAAAAATATGTTATTAAGTGTTCTAAATAATGATGTTTATATGACTTTGTACGGTTCTGAATTTAATTGGCTGTTTTATTAATTACTATGTTGTAAGTTAAAAATTAATGCATGTAATAAAGGTTTTATTATTATTATTATATTATTATAAGCCTTTAAAGTCATAATATTAATTTTAATCCGCGAATAATCGACCAATTTCCAACAATTATAAATTAGGCTCGTTGACAAGAGATTAACATTGAAAAAGGTGCTCAGAAACCCAAAACTGCTGTAACATGTGGTTAATTCGAGATTTTACTCAAATTTGACAAATTGTCAACCACTTGTCACACTTGGATGTTGAGAAACTGAAAGTAGAATTAACAGGCGATTAATCCTCGATTACGTTAACAGCCCGATAATTGAAAGCTGAGAAACTGGCAGTTAGGCTTTACCAGTTTATGTACGCGTCTGGATTGAGGGCCCAAGTAATTTAATCATAACTGTTTTAATTCACGTTTAAGAAATTCTAGGCCCATTGCATTATGTTTTCTAATTTTAGCTTATTACTAACTATTTTTAACTAATTTCCCTTTAAGTCTTATTTCGTTTCGCAAGGATTTAAAAAATGGGCCCTCGGTCCAGATGCACATGACGTCAGGTTCCTGAACAATTAGGACGTTCAGCAAATTGAGCGCCTGGGCTGTAGGAGCATGACGAGCAGTCAGAGTACGCGAGGGCGGAGCCGCGAACAGGCACCGCGGGGCACAAGCACGCGACATCCACATTCGGTCCGGAGCGAATAGGGAACAGCGAGCTAGCGTGGACGAGTCGTCGATCTTAAAGTTCAGCAGTGGGTAGTAGTGCATCAACAGCGCACACTTACGTCGCAGTTCCAGCGTGTTGATGCCCACCATTCTCGTGATAAACAGAGACGGATACAAATAGGGATAGTTCCCATTTTTTTTTTGTACAGGTAACGAGCAAACTTGCGTAAAATCCGTTCTATCATTAGCTTATTATTTTGCTCGTGCGGATCCCATACCAGCGAATTATACTCAAGCTTACTACGCACGAAGGAATAGTAAAGTACCATAATAGCACTCCTGTCCTCAAACCTACTGGCCCGCCTCATGACAAAACCAAGCGATTGGAATGGCTTGGCACAGATATTTTTAATATGCCGATTTAAAATCAAAGTAGCATCTAAAGTCAGTCCTAGGTCTTTGAGAGGGACACCCGATATGTGGTAGTGATTCTGAATGGGCGCACGCGATCGTGAAAAGGCAATGGTCTTGCACTTGGAGATGTTTAAATCCAAGTGATTGTCTTTGCTCCATTTTACCACCATATCGATATCCCTCTGCATCGCATCACAGTCTTGTACGCTATTAATACCTAAGAATAGCTTCAAATCATCAGCAAACATAAGGCATTGTGCCGTCCTAATGACCTTCGGCAGGTCGTTGACCATGATAGTAAATTGTGGTGGTCCGAGGGTACTGCCTTGACTCACACCAGAACAAGTTTTATACGTTCTAGATTTATACCCGAAGAGTTGGACATATTGAAGACGGTTAGTGAAATAGCTCGAGAAAAGTTGAAGCAGCTTGGGGATAAATCCTATCAAGGATAGTTTCCTCAGTAAGACATCATTTTGGACCTGGTCGAACGCCTTTTTGAAATCAAAATAGGCCACGTCAACCTGCTTATTTGTTTCCATCTCAGTGACAGCATAATCCACAAAGTTAATGTGGTTTGTTATGGTGGATTTGCCGGTTCTAAAACCATGCTGATACTTGGCTAGTTGGGTTTTGACCTGCCTGGTGATATGCCGGTTCAATATCGCCGCAATAGGCCGGTAATTGTCGACGCTCAGCGCACGCCACCCGCGTCCAACTCGCATTGAAATTTGTTAAATAAGAATTTGAGTCTTATAATCCATCAATAGATCTCAAATTGCATTTAAAGAGGTCTACACGCGCATGCCCGGCGCCCGCCTCGCGCCAACCCTGCACTCGCCCTGCCCGCACTCTGCACCCTCCCCGTTCACACGTTGTGACACCTGGAAGCCACTATGCTTAGTGAACGAAGTAGTCCAGTCTCTAGCCCTCTTATAAATAAACGTGGAATAAAGTTATACCAAGTATAAACCTATGAAAATGTATGGTTATTCCTTTGTTATACCTGGTATAACTTTATTCCGCGTTTATTTGTAAGAGGGTACTAGTTTAAGTGGGCGCGAGGCGTGTGCGAGGCGGATGCAGCGCGTGTGCGGGTGTAAGGCGGGCACAAAGCGTGCGCGGGTGCTGTGCGTGATCGGCGCGTGTCATCTGAATACTGTGTGTGATAGGTATCAACCGGGACAACAGGTTTCACCTTACCACTCACGTCAATCGACTCAACGTCCAAACTGCTCAGCACCAGGTCTAACATTTTGCCAAACCTATTTGTAACAGTATTGTGTTGTTTTAGTTTACAAAAAGATAGCAAATAATTATAGTGCATACTAACATTTTCACTAAACGAATTTAAAATCACCTGAAATTAAAACATCAAATTTATCAAATTTTGCGACAACATTCTCTAACACAACAAAGGTATTGATATATTTACTATCACTAGAGCTTGAGGGTATGTACACAACACAACAGATAATTTTAGGATGTTTGAGTGTTACTATACCAATCACCATTTCAATATCGCTCGAGTAGCCATCTATATCAACTACCCGCTGTACTTTATACTGGTCGCGAGTAGTACTCCACCCCATCCTGCTTCGCCGGCCCGGTCCTGACGCAAGACTGTATATCCCGGGGGAAACAGTTCAGCATCACAAACACTTCTAGTCAAAAATGTCTCCGTAAACGCAAATAAGTCAGCAGATTCTACTAATATAGCCTTCTTACACCTATCAAGCTTTGAACGTAAACCACGAACGTTCTGGTAAAATAACACATAAGTTTAATACCGTTTATTAACCGTATCACTACTGTGACTTACAAAACCCACTTCTCCATGGTTTGATATGGACATCTTCTGCCCAGTGCTCAGGTTTCATGTAGTTCTCAACGTGTTTTGTTGGCACAGTTAACTTAAATTACGCGTAATCTCCTCGCGATTTTAGTATCTCAGCTGAGCATTTATCGTCAACACAAATATTACGCAGATGGGCAATCATTTGCTCAGCAGTGGTACCAATCTGGACGTAGATGCAGATATGATTTCCTCTCTGCCGCAGCTAATGCACACACAGTTGAACCTGCAGGAGCAGTTCCACGAGTCACGTTATCAGGCGCACGACGTGTTTTTTTTCGTTTTCGTCGGCAGTGCTGTTGTGTTCACGGACTCGAGTTGTGCTGAATCCGACGGCAATGGCTGAGTTTGAGTAGGGGGTTCCCTGAGACTCGATGACGTACTCGGCTCGAGCGCTTCTGGTCGGTCCGTACGTACAACAGGCGATGTGTTGTGCGCTCCCTTTGTCTTCCGCGCGTAGATGGAAAGCGCCGTCTCAGCTCAGACACGGGCATCGCGCATTGGTCGCTGGGTCAGCTGTCCGGTGTTGACAGTGCTTCTACTCACATTTACTCCAATTTGCGTAGTTTTCGCCGAATCACCACTAGTTTTTTTATAAGCTGATTTTGGTCCAACACGACCTTTTCCAGCGATATAATTCTATTGCCCAATGCGTGGACAGTGTTTGTCAGTTCACAGATAGTTTCCAACAATTTGGCCAGCATTTCTAATGTTTTAAGATGATTCCCTGCAGACTCCTAGACACGTCCCGTCAAAATACCTCGCTGCGCGCGAAATATACACAAATGTTCAAGCACCGACGCCGCACAAAACCAATCACGAAGGGCAGGCGCACTTTTCAACAAAGATGTCTGAATTAATTCACAATTACAATATTATCCCACGAGAACCCTATTTCTCGCGTTGCACCAGTTCACCCGTTTTTTCTAGACTCAAAACTAATGTCAACTGTCAACCGTTAACTCAATAAAAGGCTACCAAATCGAATGACAGCCGGCGAACTCAGTGTTGCAACCAAACGTTTTGGTTTCAAACAGGCATATAACAGATTTCTTCAGGCTGTGAGGGAAAATGCCATGATGCAGGCAAGAGTTAAAAATGAAGGTCAGCGGAGGAACTAGAAACCCTTTAAAAGTCCTTAAGAAAGAGCTGCTTATTTGGTCATAGCCTGTAGCACAATTTGTTTTTAGGTTTGCGATGAGACTTTCCACCTCTTTCTCGGTGGTACCCTCCAAAACGAAAGAATTCAGCTGTGCGAGAGAGTGAGAGCTGCCTCCAGCAGCAGTCGAAAATTTGCCCGCCTTCTTATGTTCGATCTTATCAGCTAGTGACTTACCCACATTTACAAAGTATCTATTAATTTCATTTAGTGATGATTGAGAGGAAGTTGCAGTTCATTGGGGTGGTTTGTATTTTTAGAAGTGTTTGTAATTTCTTTTATCACTTTCCATAGCCTTCTGTTATCCCCCTGCGCAGCTTGTATATTATTAATATTGTGTGAGTGAGTGCCAGAATGACAGGGTAATAACTGCCAGTTTCCCAGCTCTCAATTATCGGACTGTTACCGTAATCGACGATTAATCACCTGTTAATTCTACTTTTAGTTTCTCAACACCAAGTGTGACAAGTTGTTGACAATTTGTCATATTCGATTAAAATCTCGAATTAACCGCATGTTACAGCAGTTTTGGGTTTCTGAGCACCTTCTTCAAAGTTAATCTCTTATCAACGAGCCTAATTTATAATTGTTGGAATTTGGTCGATTGTTCGCGGATTAAAATTAATATTATGACTTTAACGGCTTGATAAAAATATAAATGGGGGTCGGCGAAAACTATGATATGGGTTGAGTTATAAAAAATATGCTAGATAAATCAATTATAGTTGATTACCAAGATTTAAAATAAACGTAGGTTAATACGAACTTTTTAAAATAATTACATTATAAAAACTTGTTTTTAGTTTTTAGAACTCACGGAAGTTAGACTAAATTATAATTAACTTAATTATTAACACTCGTTACCACGATAGCTACAACGTCACGACTATCGCTTATCGGTTCCAAAGCCACTCTCCTATATCCGTCTAACCACGTGACTTCTAAACAAGACCGTCTACTATTGATGCCTGACAATAAGTGCCTCCTTCATTTGCTTTCCAAACTACCTGCCATCAGCTAACCTTGTCCCTCGCCACTCGGGCGCCTGCGATTTCAAAAGATACCACGATATTCTGTTTACACGTCTCCACAGCTGCGAGGGTATTTTTATTACCGTTTTTTGTGCAATTTCTTAATTGTTTTGGGACTGCCGGCGAGGCTTATTATTGCACTTGGCAATTTCTTAAAATTCCTATAGAACGAAGGTAGATTAGATTGGGAAGGATAAGATCCATGTCTGCCACAGACTGGGTTCTACACGGGGCAAAGCTCGGCCTATATTACTCAGGATGTACACCACAGAGCACCGACATTTAATCTGGGAGAGCAAGAAGTCCCTGAAAGGCACCGGAATCACAATCTCCGAATTCCTGACGCACACTAGGCACCGCACCTTCATGGACGCGCGTAAGCATTTTGGCATGCAGAGCTGCTGGTCGGTTGAAGGGCGGATAGTGATCATCACACCAGATACCAAGCGCCACAAAATTGAGACTCCGGGTGAACTTCGGGCTCTTGTGTCGAGGTTCCCCAATGCATCTGGCGGCCCTCGAAACGCTACGCTGACTGTGGAACATTCTTCTCCGAAGAGTGTGAGCACCTCTGAGACTACTGCTACACCCTCAAGGGACCAAAGGAAGGCGCGTCGGCGTAATTAATGTTGTTTATGTTTTGTCAGTTCGTCGGGCTACCTTCTTAATTGTGTCGATCACTT
Organism: Anorthoa munda; assembly: GCA_945859665.1. NCBI lineage: Eukaryota > Metazoa > Arthropoda > Insecta > Lepidoptera > Noctuidae > Anorthoa > Anorthoa munda. Next base: position 6,570,926 of record OX243917.1, on the reverse strand, counting down.
TAACTTGTTTCTGTGCCGGTACTTTAAATATTTAGTATTTTCCGCATCACCTTCATTCCACTATAATGATAATATGATGTCGGTATAATGTTTTTTTTTCCATTTTAACAATCTCTGTTATTATTTTTTTCTGTTTACGACAAGTCTATTCTATTCTATATTTTTATATGGCAAGCAAAGCCGGTGTCGACTATTCTGCCAATGTCTAAAGTGAATTGGAATACAAGTGTCTGAGATTGATAATTTTATGAAGCGAAAACTCAGTTATTTTTGGTACAGTTGATTATATGATTTTCATGGGTTAGTACGGGACTGAAACAAACAAAAAAAAATAAAAATACACAAATATATTAAAGTTATTAAACATTAAAATACATACACCACATCTACAGGCCCAATAGTTGGCACTAGGGATTATAATTTGATATTGTTGTGGCGGATAAAACGCATCAGCACCACAAGCAGGTCTGGGGAAGAATAAGTTAGAAGGGATGGGAAATTAATTGGGAGAGGGATCTTGAGTTTAGGGAGACGGCTATATAAATCTAAAGGAGGAATGTTGTTAGAACATTCAAAAAATATGTGGTCCAACGTACCATTTTCCAAACCGCATTCGCATAAGGAGGAATCCCGAACGCGAATTTTTGCCAAGAAAACTGGAGTACAACAAAAACCTAAGCGGATTCTACAAAGAACGGATACAACGGTTTTCGACACTTTTTTGTATGGGTAGAACCACGGTTTTGGTCTTATAGTAGGTTGTACTGCATGGTAGAACCTACCCTTCTTCCTACCAGTGGCATTCCACTGTTCCTGCCATGAACATAGAAGATTGACTTTTGGCATGTTCAGTAGGTCATACCCCTGGTAAGAATTGTGGGCGAGATTAGCTGTAGCTGACGAGCAAGCATCCTTGGCTAAGGAGTCAGCGCATTCGTTACCTTTGATGCCACAATGACTAGGTATCCAAACTAACTGAACCTCTTTTTGACTATTAGCGCACGAAAATAAGGAATGTTTAATTTTCAAAATAAGGGAGCTATGCAATTTGCTTTTGAAGGGGTTTTGAACTATAGCTTGTAGACAGCTAAGGGAGTCTGTGAAAATAACGGCTTTATCAATGTTATGGTGTGACTCTATAAAAAGACATGCTTCCAATAAAGCCACACATTCGCCCGTGAATACAGAGGACTCCTTTGGGCATTTATATTGCAAAATAATCCTGGAGTCTTGGAAATATACTGCAGCTCCAACGTAACTAGAATCAGTGGACTTTGAGGCGTCAGTGAAAAATTTTTGGAAACCAGTCCAACGCTCGTCCACCAACGCGTTGAAAGTCGAATTCGCTGAAGGAGACTTTTTGGGAATCACATCATCAGCCTATTAATGTTCCCACTGCTGGGACACAGGCCTCCTCTCTGAGAGAGGGAATGGGCCGTAATCCACCACGCGGGCCCAGTGCGGGTTGGTGGATGTCACATGTCTTCGAATTTTTGGTTCTAGGTCATGCCGGTTTCCTCACGATGTTTTCCTTCACCGTTTTGAGAGCAGTGGTGATGAAATAATTTACACAAAGTAAAGCGCCTGCCTGGGCTCGAACCCACGACCTACAACTTGTAAGTCGCGGCCGATACCACTGGGCTTTTTGGGAATGCCGATGTTAAATAAAATTTCTGGAGTAAAGCATAAAACTTCATATTCGAAGTTAAAAAGGGGTAATTTTGGATACTGGATGATCGGACATTCTAAATTTTGTATTAAGCGAAAATGTTTTAGGATTAAGGGAATTTCTTTATTTTTCCAATAATTTGATTGTCTGAATATGGCATTTAACTCGTTCAGTTTGGTAATAAGAGGGTGGTTAGATCTGCATATTATTCTAGATAAAAAACGGGAGGCCAGATACTACCGTCTTAGGGCCAGGGGAGGTTCAGCGCACTCGACCTGCAACGCGCCAATGGGCGAGGACTTCATACAACCAGAGATGATCCGAAGGCACTTAGACTGAATCCTATCCAGTCCTGCCAAGGCACCCCTGTTACACGGAATCAGATGAAACGTCCCATAATCTAATATACTACGAACTAAGGCATTATAAACTAATTTTAAAGAGTAGGGGTGGGCACCCCACCAGACGCCCGCAAGAACTTTCAAAATCGGAATGACTCGTTCACTTTTTTGTATTAAGTAGTTTATATGGTACTTACCTGTTAATTTAGAGTCAAGAAAGACGCCTAAAAATTTAACTTTATTTGATAAAGGAATCACGCTGCCTGAAATGGCCACTGAGATGTGAGGGATTAATCTTTTTCTAGAAAAGACTACTGCCGAACTTTTGGGCGCGGATAGCGTCAGGCCATGGCTTAAAAGCCAATGGTTCAAAGAGTCCAGAGAGAGGCAAAGAGAAGACGCGGCGTCAACTATGGAGGAATCTGACACATAGAGAACTAAGTCATCAGCGTACTGAAGGATTTGACAGTTGTCGTTTAGGCAGGACCCGATATCGGCTGTATATAAGTTATAGAGTAAAGGACTGAGGACGAAGCCCTGCGGGAGGCCTCTCCAAGTCTGCCTTTTGTCGAAAACCTCGCCCTGGACTCTCAGAACCAAGGAGCGAGACAAGAGAAGTCCACATATGCATTCGATCATCTTGACTGGAATACTCAGCTGGTGCAATTTCTGCCTGAGGACAGGAAGCAGAACGTTATCATATGCAGAGGAAATGTCTAGGAAGGCTGCTACAACAGAATCATTTTTTGAAAACGCTAAGCGAATATCTGTTATTAAAATACCAACGCTGTCCATTGTGCTAAGCCCCTTTCTAAAACCGAATTGGTAGTTCGGCAGTAATCCTCTAGATTCGACTATCCACTCTAGTCGATTTTTAATGAGGTGTTCCATAATTTTAGCTAAGGTTGAAGACAAGGCGATAGGTCTAAGGCCATTCGGATCATCCACATGTTTGCCTGGTTTCAGTAGGGGAATAATTATTTGAAGTTTCCAATGATCTGGAACCCAACCGTGATTATAAAAAAAATTAATTAAATTTAAGAAATATTGCTTTGTTTTATCCCCAGAATGAGTTATAAAAGAATATGGAACACCGTCAATCCCAGGGGCTGAGTCCCGGACATGACTGAGCACCAAATTCAGTTCCTTCATAGTAAATGGCGTATCAAAGGGATCATCAGATACAATATGTGAGGGCACAGTGGTAAGGAGTTCAGAAGGGAGAGGGACATATGGTGGAGCAATTTTGTCAAAAAAAAGTTCAGCTGTTTCCCTAGTGATCGGTGAAGAGATTGATGGAGAACAACCACGTCTAAATCTATTGATGTTCTTCCACACAAGTGAAATTGGGGTGGAGGGGGATAAGGAGGTGCAGAATTTAACCCAACCCGCACGTTTCTTCCTACGGAGGAGACGTTTAGATCTGGCGTAAACCTGCTGATAGGCTAACAAATTTTGGTTGCTCATCTCACGATTGTATCGTTTTTCAGCTTCGTTCCTTGACCTGACCATCAAAGTGCATTCCTGATCCCACCACGGAGGAGATGGGATTTTATTCCGGGCACTATTTTTCAGAGCGAAACATGAATCTGCACTAGAGGTTACGGCCTCAACAAAACCTACATAACAGCTCTTGGCATGGCGGTGATCAGAAGTATCAAATAAACTTGAATTTAAATTTGGAAGATTATCAATTTTCTGCTCCAATAATGATACAAAACTAGTCCAATCTGGATTGGACAAGTTATATTTCAAGAGTGGAGGAGAAGCTTTTTCTAAATAAGTTCTATTAAATAATGAGATAACTATAGGGTAATGATCACTACCATGCGACAAGGATGTGCATTCCCAGTGGGATGATGCTGCTAGATCTGCTGAACAAAAAGTGAGGTCAACACAACTCTTCTGTTGTCCGGGAGGAGATCTGCGGGTTGGACAGCCATTGTTCAAGACGCAGAGATCCAGGTCATCCAAGATTTCCACTAGGGCTGCACCAAAGGCATCACAGCGTTCCGAACCCCATCTATAATGATGGCAGTTGAAATCACCCATAACCAGCAATGGACCATGTACACTACTAAACATGTTTTTCAATGTGACCAGAAAATCAGGGTGAGGGTGAGCAATATAGATGGAAAACACTGTGAAACCCTCAACCATACTTGCTACTACACTCAAATTACCCTGAAGGGGGGGAAGGGATAAAGGAGAATGTGGGACCCGATTATTTACGAAGAGAGCCGACCCTCCGTACCCATCGGATCTATCGCATCTAAGGGTGTTATAGTGTGGCATACGAAAGCTGAGACTTGGGGTGAACCAAGTCTCAGCTATGGAACAAGCCAGTGGCTTGTATTTGTTCAAGAGGAATATGAGGTCGTGCTTTTTATGCCACACGCTCCTCACATTCCACTGGAGAAATGTTAGATGGGACGCCATTTTTAATGGCTAGAATAAGAGAGATAAGTTGTTCGGCAACGTTGGACGGTAATTGGGAGTTACTAGAAGAGGAAATAAGAGTAGGTAATAGTTTAACTAGAAGTTCAATGATGGATACAGTACTATTGCAGGGGACATATTTATCATTAAGAGCACAGCCATTAGACTGTGAAGATTGGGGAGTGCTTACTAACTGTTGATGAGCTGCTTTGTCAAAAGATTGGGAAAGAGGGGCATGGGTCCTGGGCTTGAGGGTGACAGTCTTACGATAAGACTGAGATTTAGCGGCATTAGCGTAATTGCGGGAGACTGTCGGAATGGCTTTGCTAGCCTCAACATAAGAAATGGATTTCTCCGCCATGACAGTCTTAATAGCCTTCTGTCTACCATGCTCGGGGCAAGACTTGCTGTTAGCGAAGTGGTTTCCCGAGCAAAGCACACAGAAGGCCTCGCCCTCGGAAATGTTGCAACCATCACCGGGGTGATCGTGGCCACATTTACTACAGCGCGGATTCGACCTGCATACGTTTGCTATATGTCCAAATCTACAGCATTTAAGGCATTGAATGGTTGGGAAGATGTATTGTTCTACAGGAAGGGATGTGTAGCAGCAGTATACCCGCTTTGGTAAAACTTGCCCGTCAAAAGTTAGAACGCATGTTTCAGTAGGTTTCCATTCAACAATGCCTTCCTTATGGATCTTACGGTTAATACGGCGTACTTTTAAAATTTGTCCACAACCCATGGGCACAGATAAGTAGGAAAACGCCTCTTCTTCACTTATATCTGCGGGGACGCCTGTCACAACACCCATCCTGGTGATGTTGAATGTCGGGATTGATGCAGTGTAACTGTGTTTCGACAGCAATGTGTTCACAAGAAATGCGTTAGCATCCTGAGGGGATGTAAACTCAACAGAAACCCTGTTACGACCAACTCTGTTGACTCCATCACGAACGACATTCGCAATTTTATGTCCTATTAAAAACTTGCCAAAGTTGACGGGGTGAAGTGTGGTGCCTGCATTTGGTTGTGTTTCCACGCGAGAAACATGAACTATGTATGGACCCTTATCCATGACTGAGTATTTTACCCGGCCAATTTGGCTTTTTGCCTGCTTGATGGGGGATGAAGGAGTGGATACTACAGAATTACCAGGGCGTTTACGAGTAGCTTGCTGTGTTTGTAAGACTTCCATTTCGGATATGCTGCAGACAACATCAGCAAACTGCGAAAGTGGATTCGGAGAGAGAGGAAGAGGAGATAGGGAGGCTGGTATGTCAGGGGGATCAGGATCGGGAGGCTTATTCTTATCCATAATGAATGTAAGAGGTAAAAGGGAGGACAATCACAATACAAACCTGGACACACAAGGACAACACACTTAAAATACACAAACACGTCACAAAAGTAACAAAAATTGATTAAAACCACAAGACACTCGGAACAGCACGTGTACACCAAGACACCTGTGGTGAGAGCTGAAGTCTTTACGACAAGTCATCCAACCAACTGGACTGAACTGTCATTGTCAATTTGATAGTAAGACTACTGTCAGATTGACAATGACAGCCGTGTATCGTTCCGTTTCGTTCATTTGTATTGTCAGTTTTCGTGCATATTTGAATTTTGTGTTTCGTGTTACGCTGTGATGTTGTTATTATTTTGTGTTTATTTTCTTACTTGATATTGGTGGATGACTTATCCAACTCACGAGTGAGTTAGGGTGGTTGTTTTGAAAGCAATCAGCCTATAGATACGTTTAGTTTTAATTAGTTTTATAGTTGCATTATTGTCTACGTATTATATTTATTTTAGTGTATTTATATATGGATAATCCTGTCAACTTAAATGACAGTTTTTTCTCGTGTTCTTCTTCGACCTGTAGTTTTGTTAGTGCTGGAGGTGAGTCTTCGCTTCATACTTTGCATGACAACATCTCCACTATATTTTCAAACTATCCTAAAAATTTCCACATAGCGCATATTAATGCTCAGAGTGTTCCTGGTCATCATTCCGATCTTCTGGCATCCTTTAGCAGTGCTCATCTTGATGCACTCTTAGTGTCTGAAACTTTTCTTAAGCCCTCTCTCCTTTCTACGCACTATGCACTTCCTGGCTTTGTTCTGGTCAGAAATGACAGGACTGGCAAGGGTGGTGGTGGTGTCGCCATTTATATACGTGCTGATATACCGCACAAAATTGTTAGTGCGTCCCCATCTCAGTACTCTGTGTCGGCTGAATTCTTGTTCCTTGAGATTACTTTAAATCATGCCAAAATATTACTTGCGGTATTCTACTCACCTAACCTTCACATCAACTATTTCGACTCATTGGAATCGTCCCTAAATAATTTTTGCCCATTGTACGAGCATGTTGTCTTGATGGGTGATTTTAATACGTGTCTAATTAAAAATGATTCTCGTCCAATAAAACTGCGTTCCCTCTTGTCTTCTTTTCATCTTGAAATTCTACCTCTGTCTGCAACTCATAACTTCCCAAACTGCACGCCTTCTCTTCTTGACCTTACGATTGTTTCTTCCCCTCACAATGTTGCTGAGTTTGGGCAACTTACTGCAACCTTTTCTTACCATGACCTCATCTATCTGTCCTATCGTATACGGCCTCCTAAACGAAAACCTCATTACTGTTATATGCGTAATTATAATGGGATTGATCTGGTGGCGTTGAAGCGTGATGCAGGTGATATCGACTGGTCTCTCGTTGTTGATAGCGCCTGTGTCGAGGATAAGGTAAACTGCTTCAATGCCAAACTTCTGAGTTTGTACGACAAGCATGCGCCGCGTCGGCGAGTTAAAGTAAAGCATAATCCTGCCCCGTGGATGAATACTCAAATTAAAGAAGCAATTGCTCGTAAGGACAAGGCGAAGAGCAGATATAGGCGCAGACCCACGGATCAGAATCTTACTCATTTCAAAGCACTACGTAACCACTGCAATCGTCTGTGTCGGGATGCTAAGAGACGCCATTTCCATGAATCTCTAGTCGATCGCAAGTCCTCTGACGTTTGGCGATTTCTTAAGTCTGTCGGTATCGGCAAATCTCCCACTAATACCTGTAAAGATGTCGACTTGTCGGCTCTTAATAGACACTTTTCTCTTCCACCTGTCACTCTCGACCCTATTGTCAAAATTTCGACTTTGACTGAACTTTCCGAATTGCCGTTACCAAATTGCCCACAATTTAATTTAAATTCAGTCTCTGAAGACGATGTTAAAAAATCTCTTCTAGCTATTTCGTCCTCTGCTGTTGGCCATGACAATTTGTGTTCGCGAATGATAACTCCTATTCTCCCGCAACTCCTTCCCATTCTTGCTCATATTATTAACTACTCGTTATTCACTGGCACATTTCCTTCAGCCTGGAAACAGGCACACATTATACCACTTCCTAAAATAACCAATCCTTCTTCTTTATCTCATTTCAGACCCATCTCCATACTACCTTTCCTCTCTAAAGTTCTCGAGCACATCGTTCATGGTCAAATTTCCAGATTCCTTTCGTCTAATGCTCTTATCTGTCCTTTTCAATCTGGCTTCCGGACTGGTCACAGCACGGCAACTGCACTTCTGAAGGTCACTGATGACATCCGCTGGGCTATGGAGAATAAATCTCTCACCGTGTTAGTCCTGCTTGACTTCAGTTGTGCATTTAACTCGGTGGATTTTGACATTTTGCTCGGAGTCCTTCAGTCTATTAACTTTTCTTCCTCTGCATTAGCCTGGTTTGACTCTTATCTTCGGGGTCGCTCGCAGTGTGTTCGCCTTGAAGAGATATTCTCTGATTGGTGTGATCTCACTGCTGGTGTTCCTAAGGGTGGCGTTCTCTCTCCTCTTCTTTTCTCTATCTTCATAAACACTGTTACCAAGATAATCAGCTCCAACTTCCATCTTTACGCACACGATTTGCAGCTTTATCGACATTTCTTGCTTGCGGATGTTGACTTTGCAATTGACGCCATAAATCGTGACCTGGAAAGTGTTAGTGAATGAGCTAAGTCCTATGGATTACAGATCAACCCATACAAGTCCCAGGCTATGATCATAGGCAGTCGATACTATCGCACTGCGCTTGACGTGTCCACTTTGACACCTTTATCCCTTGACGGCTCGACCATCGCTTACACTGATACTGCTAAGAACCTTGGTGTCTTAATAGACAGTAATCTCTCTTGGCGAGCTCAAGTTAATGAGATAAGTCGCAAGGTGCACTTTTCATTTCACTCATTGAAATCCCTTCAAAACCTATTGCCCTTTAAAACCAAAATCCATCTAGCTCAAACTCTAATTCAGTCGATCATCGATTACGCTGATGCCTGCTATCTGGATGCCACGGAGGAGCTCTTAAATAAGCTTGAGCGTTTGCAAAATCTGTGTATCCGTTTTGTTTTTGGTCTGAGGAAATACGATCATGTCTCTCAGTTCCGCAAGGATCTCAAGTGGCTCCCTATCCGTCTTCGCAGGAACACTCGAGTATTATGTCTCCTCTTCAACATCCTTTTTAACCCTGCTTACCCTGGATATCTGCGCGATCGCTTTTCCTTTACTCGCGCTGCCGATGTCCAGTGTAGATCCCATCTAAGGCATCATCTAAACTTCCCCTCCCACAATACTAATTTCTATTCCCACTCCTTCTCTGTTCATGCAGTACGACTGTGGAACTCACTTCCACCTAAAATCCGTGACTCTAAAAATGTATCTCTATTCAAGAGACAGGTCAAAGAACATTAAGTCTCCACTATCTTGTAATTTGATATATTATATGTTGTACGTATTTTATGTTTTATATATGTAGTCAAGGTATATGTGTAATTTCTATATATTTAGTTTAGTTATTATTGTCTATTTTAAGTTTCTTTATTTCTTTCTACACACTGTGTCTTCGTCTATCATCCAACATTCCTGTCGCAGGTCTGCTGGAAGAAATTTCTACTGAAATAAGCAGTACCTTTGTGCTCTTCTATCTGTATTCCTTCTTTCTCTGTTAATTGTTTTGTGTGTACATAAATAAATAAATAAATGAATAAATAAGGTATTTTTTAGAGGTCGAATATTGTTTTATCATTTTAAATAGTTTATTAGGGTGGCTGTAAGAACGTAATTTAAACCCATGTGGTCCATGTGGTCTCGCCATCTGGCCGGCCATGCGCAGTTTTTAATATTAAAATATAGAAATAAATGACGTGTAGTCACTATAGTTAGAGGTAAAGATGTTATACATGTTTTTTTAATGTTCTCCATGCGCTGCCGTCATATGGACATGCAAAATCTTACACATAATTTACAATCTAGTATCAAAATACAATAAATATTTGTTCGGAACCAATAAATTAAATTAAATTAAATTTATTGGTCCATTATTATATATATTTATGAGTCCATTCTTTGTTAGTACACAACCTTATAATTAATGTTAGTAATCAGTACATGACACAAAAACAATTTAATGAATTTATAATAATTATCTACAGGGATCCAAGTATAAATTAAATAAGAAATACACAATTTTAAATTACAATTAAAGTTGCCAAAAAGTAAAAATGTCACAGAATTAAATTGTCAAATAATTAAATCAAATTTATAAAACTAGAATAACACAAAATTAAAATGTAAGAAATTATATAATTAAAATGTTCAATTATAAAATAACAAAAAACTAAAATTATATATAATAAAGGTTTCTTTTTTTTTGTTATTTTGTTTCAACACTGTGTCAACTCGCTGTCATCGAGATTTGATAGTTTTGGTTGAGTTGAAGTTGACAGGACTTGTAAAAATGTGATTGACATCGCGGGACGTAATGCGTTGGGTCTTGCTTTGATTTTGTATTTAATTGATATATAATTAACCCATCGTTGCTCGAAATTACGTCCGCAATCCGCGAATGGTATTGTGAGTCGCCAGTGCTTTTGTTTATGTATATATTCCGCGCGCGGCGAAGTATTTGTTTCGGGAACGTGTATAGTGTCTGTCCAGACCACGTCGGTTATCCCAAATTTATTATATATATTCTCCTCCTATAACCCTTGGCTTTGTGATCCGCAGGCCTGTATTCAACAATATTTAATGCCAAGCCGAATAACAATAAATATTACAAAAGTATTAAACCATTTTATTTTTCAATGTCAAGGAGTATCCAGTAGTCAAAAATAAAATAAATGTCAGAATAGATAATTAAATTGATGTCGATAAAATAAATAATAAGTTCAAGATAAATAATAATTGAGAGCAGAGCATGTCATTACTATTGTCATAAATATTATCTGCCATAAGGATTCCCTTTTAGATACTCCTTCATACTGTAATACGCCGGTTCGTCGCTTCCTTTAGCTTCCGCAAACATGGCAATTTATTAAAAATCTTGGATGTCATAAAATAAACACTGGAGCCCATTAAATAAGTTCTGCATGGTGCAATCTGAACTTTATTTTTATATCTTGCACTTCGGAATTTTTCATGCATATACATATTCTTTTGACAAAGACTGATATCTCATAAATGAAGAGGCTCGGTAAAGTTAAAACCTTCAGTTTTTTGAAATATGGTTCCAAGCTATCTGTGTTCTTAAGTCTACACATTGCCCGTATGTTTTTTTTTTGGGCGTAATAACAGACTCCCATTCCGTCGAGTTCCCCCAGAAAATTAAACCATATCTTAGCGTGGATACCACATATGTATGGTAGGCTGTCATTAGAGTAGATATATTTACAATACTTGTACATGTATAGCATATAGGAATATCAATTTAATTTTAAGCAGACAGATTCTACATGTGATTTCCAATTTATATTACAATTGTTAGCGACGAGTCACGATCATCATAAGAGGTCAATCATATATTTAAGCGTAGATACATAAGTTGTATAAAATAAAGAGTAGATTTAAGCGTAGGTGTCATTTAAGTGTAGGTTCTTATCTTTAAATTGTATAATTATCAAGTAGACATCTAAGTTTAGACTAGGAATAATTAATTGCTGTATTTAGCAAGGCATAGAATTAATAATAGTTTAACCATAAGATTGGTATGCGACCCGCCTCCCGACGTACACTCGGTTTCAGGTAGCAAAAGACGGCCAATCGCGTTGCCGAAACGAGATCTCCTAAAAATACGCGGATTTTGACTTCTAGTTACTTAAGACGCCGCCAGAGTTTTCAGTATTACGGCATTTTTAGTGTTTAAATTAAGGTTTATCGTTGAAATGTATTGTATTTAGATAGAATAAGTGTTTCAACATGTATTAGTCATAAGTTCAACATTGTAAGGGATGTTTTACCGCAGAAAAGAGCCAGAGAAAGTTACCCATAACACGACGCGCGGGCTTCGCGCTAAAATGCAAGAGCGCCCTGATTGGCCAACGGTCTTAAAGTCAGATGCGCGCGCGAATTGCAGTGTTGTGGTTGGTTAGGTCAGTAGAGACCACGCTTGCCCGCCTAAGTGTGGGGATGCGTCTGTTTTTTATAGAGGGCACACATCTGCGGTCAAGCATTCCGAATCAGCAGCGTCACCAGTGTACATTCTAAGAAAATAAACAACGAGGAATTATCAATCCAACAAGGCTTTCTTTTGTGCCTATAACGCCGCTCAAGTACTCCCGCCAGCGAACCCTATCAAGTCAACAGTAACATCCAGACAAACAGTCATCAACAGTGGTCCTTCGAGAAGCCGGATCGGGTTCAAGAAAGAAGATGCCTTCAACAAGAGCCGGAGCAGGACGTTCGAAAACTACAGAAGAAAGCACATCGTCGTCGGATTGCAGCATGCACACGCCAAGCGAAAATGCAAGTGAGTCAACTATAAGCGCGTCGGAGGCGAGTCGATCTACACATAAAATGTCGCCGCCACCCGACGCGAACGCTCGCCTAGCAGAGGATGCTGCTGTGAAGGAATCATCGGGGAAAGCTACCTCCACCGCACCCTACACAACTCGTACCATTGAACGAATAGAAGTGTCAAGTCACGCACGCCAAGAAGAGAGCCACCCTACGCAGCAGAACCCGGAAAGAAGTGTTGCTGTGAAATTGCGTCGAGTAGAAAGAAGTACACCGACGTCAATAGAAGGGAGCCTGCAGCGACCGCCTCACGCTAAGAAGCCGACCCGCGACACAGATACACTATCTGTCCGCTCGTCACATAGAAGGAAAGCTGAGGCGCAAGCGAAGCTAGCGGTGGCATTAAGAGAAATGGAATTGGCGGAGGCGCGAACAAGAGTGGCTCAAGCTGAATTAGAACTCACAGCGGCTGAGTCAGACGAAGAGGATGGTGCCGAGCTGTACGAACGAACTCAAGAGGTCGAGAATTGGTTCATTGAAACCGGAGCCGGACCTACTAAGGATCAGAGGCCGGCTGAAATAGAAGAAAAAAAGAGCGACATACAAGAGTTGGCCCAAGTGATAACGAAGCTGTCAGAAGACTCACGCGACATTAATACACCGCGGTATGTTGAGCTCCCTTACTTCAACGGTTCATGTGACGAATGGTTAGCTTTCAAAAGGTCGTACGAGGACAGTGCTGCTTCTTATAGCAATGCGCAAAACCTAGCGCGTCTCAGAAGAGCAATACAAGGGGCAGCTAAAGAAGCAGTACAGAGTCTGCTGTTCACAGCCGAGGAGCCTCGTGAAGTTATCAAGTGCTTGGAATCAAGATTCGGAAGACCTGGGGCATTAGCATTAGCGGAACTCGACAAAATGAAGAATTTGTCAAAGGTGGGTGAAAACCCAAGTGACATATGCGTTTTCGCTAGCAAAGTGAAAAATGCAGTCGAGACGATTAAAGCATTGAAGAAACCGCAATACCTCAGTTCACCCGAAACCTTGAAGGCCGTAGTCGACAAGATGCCAACCTCCATGCAATTCAGATGGTTCGCTTACCATAGAACCAGAAGAGACGAAGAACTCCAAGAATTGCTATTAATTGAAGCGTTCTTGGAGATAGAGGCCGATATGTGCGGGGACTTTGCTCCACCTGAAGTGTTTTCGGAGCAGAAGAAAGTGTATAGAAAACCCGTACATACAGTCCAAGAAGTGTCGAATGAAAGTTATAAGAAGTCGTGTCCTACCTGTAAAGAAGAGCATTTCGCAATCGAATGCAAAAGGTTTAGAGACGCTAACATTGACGAAAAATGGAACATAATCAAGGAAGCGAGGATTTGTTTCAAATGCCTACGATTTAAACATTCAAGGCTCAATTGTAAAGCTCCAGTCTGCAAGCAGTGTGGGAGATGGCATCACACTATCCTACACTACGACAAGCCACCTGTATCGATAGGGAAGCAAGTCAACAAAGAAGGCGGTGCGTCAGAAGAAACGGTTGCGTCGATTAACAACGCTAAAGGTGAAGAGAAAGCGTACTTGAAAATCATCCCTGTGGACCTCTATGGACCGAAGGGTCATGTTCGTGTGCTCGCGTTGTTGGACGAAGGATCAACAATAACGCTCTTGGACGCATCGATAGCCGAACAAATTGGAGCTAAAGGGAATCTTGCAAGATTAACGATCGAAACTGTCGGTGGGAAACTAATTAGAAAAGATAGTTCGCAAAAGATTGAGCTGAGAATTAAGGGGGCTCATAGAAGTGACAAGCGAACTATCATGGCAAGAACCATCGACGACCTGAAGCTGTCTGAACAGACAATAAATAAGGATACAGTAAGGAACTGTCAGCACCTAAGGACGATCGAAAATCAAATACTTTATGTCACAGACAGGCCCAAGCTGTTAATAGGTCAAGACAACTGGGGGCTCATTGTAACAAGAAGATTGAGAAAAGGCAAGCCATCCGAACCTGTAGCCTCCCTTACCAACCTAGGGTGGGTGCTGCACGGATGCGAATCAGGAGCTAACGCCTTAGTGAATTTCACAAACTATGGCAGAGCTTCTGCAAGCGAAGAAACTGTAGAGGAAATTGTCCGTGAACATTTCCAATTAGAGTCTCTCGGGATTCAAAATCGTTCACCGTCAAACGATAGCGATAGAAGAGCCGTAGAAATCCTCGAGAGGACTACAAAGAGACTGGCAAGCGGTCAATTCGAGACCGGACTTCTATGGAGAAGGGAAAACGAGAGCCTGCCTAATAATTATAAGCACGCCCTCCGACGCCTATTCAATCTTGAGAAGAAGTTAGACCAAGACAAAGGGATGCAAGATTCTTACAAGACCCAGATGGAGAATCTAATTGGAAAAGGTTACGCAGAGTTGGCCCCGGCCAACGCGAGTGAAGGGAGGCTTTTCTACTTGCCTCACTTTGCCGTCTTTCATCCAATTAAGAAGAAGCCCAGAATAGTCTTCGACGCAGCAGCTAAGTACGAAGGGAAGAGCCTGAATGACGCCTTGTTATCGGGTCCCGACCTACTACAATCGCTGTTTGGCGTGCTGCTGCGCTTCAGGGAAGGGCCTGTGGCGGTCATGGCTGACATACAAGAAATGTTTCTGCGGGTCAAGGTCAGAGAAGATGACCGAGACAGTCTAAGGTTCCTGTGGCGTGGCGACCAAAGATCAGGGAAACCGAAAGAGTATAGAATGTCATCGATCATCTTCGGAGCGGCTTCGTCGCCTGCGACAGCGATATACGTCATGAATAAGAATGCGGAGAACTTCAAGGAAACCCACCCAGAGGCAGTAAAAGCGATAAGAAGGAACCACTACATGGACGATTACCTACAGAGTTTCTCGTCTATCAACGAAGCGAGAAACATCTCAAAGAAAGTAAAGGCAATCCATGAAGTGGCAAGCTTTCAGTTGAAAGGTATGGGTTTTGCAACACCTGTCTTAATCCAAGGGAAGAAGTTAATACAGGACATTTGGCGAACTCAAATAGGCTGGGACGACGCAATTAACGAAAACCAGCAAGAAACCTGGATGAAATACTTGGGTGAAGTTTCAACATTGACCAAGTTGAAAATACCAAGGTGCATCTCGCCCCGCACAAGGAAGGGACAATTGCACACGTTCACTGACGCGAGCGAAGAAGCATACGCCGCAGCGGTATATTGGAGGACAGTTGAACCCGACGGAAGCGTACACATTTCACTGATCGCTGGCAAGGCCAGAGTGACGCCAACAAAGCCTGTGTCAATTCCAAGGCTAGAATTACAAGCTGCCTTGCTTGGCAGCAGGCTATCAGCTGCGATCCAAGACGAGATGGAATTAGAAATTTCTAATAAGACCTACTGGACGGATTCTAGTACCGTACTGCAGTGGATCAGGGCAGAACCAAGAAAGTTTAAAACCTTCGTGGCCAATCGACTAGCTGAGATCGAAGAGAAGTCCAAACCAGACAGCTGGAGATGGGTGCCTACAAAGAAGAATCCAATTGAATTCAACCATAATGCCAGATGGTTCAAAGGTTCGGCATTTCTCCGACAACCAGAAGAAGAGTGGCCATTTCGGGATTTCAAGCCTGAAGATACCACATCGGAAGAAAGAGGCAAGCTGAAGGTGATGACGATGAAGGCTGTGGAAGAAACCTTCATCGATCTGGGGAGGTTTTCGAGCTGGGAACGACTGCTGCGCACAATGGCAAGAGTTGTTGCGTTTACGCGGCTCTTATTAGAAAAGACCCGCAATGCGACCTCCGCCGCCGCGCGTAGGGCAGACGAGCCCTGGAGACCTCAAGGAAGACGCCAGAAAGATAAGAAACATCCAATCACCAGTCGAGCCGCCAACAAAGAGGATAAGAAACGGTCGTACTTACCTCTGGAAGAAGAACACCTAAGGAAGGCCGAGGAAATACTTCTAAGGATGAGCCAAAACGATAGTTTCGCGATGGATATAGAGAACTTAAGGGCAGAAAAACCCTTAAAAAGCGCTAGTCGGCTCAAGAAGATAGATGTCTACATGGGAGACGACGGGATCGTCAAGTTAAGGAGCAGAACAATGAAGTTCCGCGACGAAGGCATAAGGAAAATGAACCCCGTAATTCTTATTGGGAAGCAGACAATCACCCGCCTCCTAATAAGATTCTATCATAACAAGTTTTATCACGGAAACACCGCAACAGTAATTGAGTCCATTAGTTACAAAAACCGCAATGTCCACAAAAAAGTAAAAATGACTTAGCTATTGTACAAAAATCCACAGACAAAATAGATCATTTTTATATTAGTCATATAAACCTAAGTCTGCTTAGTCCAATAGAAAATGGCTGTGAAACTTTTTAGTTTGCTACAAAAACAGCATTGTCCGTTCCTGTTTGTATCAAATTACGCATAGTCCATCGCGACCAATCACAACACGTCTTTCAATATGGCGGATTATTGTTGCAGTCGTAAGTTTGCTCTCGGTTTATTTTAGTTTTCTCATGTTGAAAGTTATTATTTGGGCATATTTTTATAAAAATATGTGACATGGAGTGTTACCTTGAAGTTGTTGACAATAAACAGGCACAAAAATGACGAGTAAACGCTGCAAGTTGGAAAAAGAATCGTGCTATAGAACAATGGTGAGTATACTATGATGATTATGTTTTGATACTTTATACCTGTTCACATTTTTGGGAAAAAATATGCGTATAAGCCTTTGCGGCCACCTCAATTATTATATTTTTGGACCATTAGAACATTATTTAGGTAATTTTATTACTTTAAACGAGCAATTTTTGTATATTTATTTATTTCGGGTGTTTCGGCATCGGCTCTAACGATTTATATTGCAATTTATGATCACTATTAATAACTACAAACCCGAATGAAAGGAATTTTTTTTCAGATACGCAGCTAACGAATTTGCCTGTTAAGCCGACATGTGAACATACATGCAAAAAGTTACAATGCTCTTAAATTCGACTGCATGATGTACATAAATTCTATGAATCTTTTTATCGACTAAAAGAAAAATTGAAACAAGACTCATTTATATTGAAACATGTGAAAAGTATAAAAACACAACGTCGCCGTCCAAGATTTGAATCTAGAAATTAGAAACCTAGAGACTTGCAGCTGAAATATATGCTTTAAATATATGACTTTGGAGTACTATAACAGAGTAGTGCCAACATCACAGGATATACCGAACGAAAATATGGTTGACGATATCGATTCCCTTGAATAGTCGGTATGTGAAGAACATGAAGAATCACTATTACTTATAATTTAGTATCGGTTTTGTATAGCTAATAAAGTTCTTATAAAACAAGCATAGTTTTATTTGAAATTATAAACATCCGCGTGGATGTTCGAAAAATCCCTATGGTACAAGAATATAAAAAAAAAATGTTTTAATCCAGACTATAATCTATCAGTGTGTGAAATTTCATTTAAATTCGTGCAGCTGAACGAATTTCAATGAAATTTCCAAACATATAAACCTTCACTATAATATTAGTAGAATAGACGGACTATCTTACCTGGCACGGACTCTAATGGTATTTCAAGTAAAAGTATCAATATGTTTTAATCACTCTAGGCCAGGACAGATATGATTCAAAGCCAACAAAGTCCATGCTGTTTTTGCAACAAAATCCGCAAAGTCCAGCCGAGTGTTACAAAGTCAGCAATGTCCATAATGTTTTTCTGGTTATTGTTCTAGTTCGTAAATATTTATCATGATTAAGTTTAGTATTTGACTAACTACATTATTTAAAATCAAATTACCATAGTCCCAATATAACCCACAGGGCCAATAATGCGTACTACGAAAATAATACATTACTCGCGATTCCTTACAACGGACATTGCGGGTTTTGTAACTAATAGACTCAATTAATGAGATTCGACAGAAGTATTGGATCTTGGGCTTAAGAGCAGCTCTGAAGGAAGTCACGCACCGCTGTCAATGGTGCAAGACTAGGAAAAATATGCCGGAGATACCCCCGACAGGAGATCTACCGAGCGAGAGGCTGCAACACCATCAGTTCCCGTTCTCTTGCACGGCCGTAGATTATTTCGGTCCGATGCAAGTAACCATCGGAAGGAGAGTTGAGAAGCACTGGGGGGCACTATTTACATGCCTCACCACAAGAGCTGTGCATCTGGAGTTGGCACCTTCACTAAGTACCAACTCAATGATCATGGCGCTCCGACGGATGGCGGCTAGAAGAGGAACACCAAGAACAATATACAGCGACAACGGAACCAATTTTGTCGGAGCCAAGAAGGAACTAGAAGAAGCCGCTCAAGAGAGGGGCATCAGCTGGAAGTTCATTCCCCCAGGCTGTCCGAACATGGGAGGCGCCTGGGAGAGACTTGTTCGCACAGTCAAGACAGCGTTGACAGTGGTTCTCAACGAAAGGAGTCCACCCGAAGAAGTGCTTCATACACTCATGACCGAAGTTGAGCATATAGTCAACTCTAGACCGCTCACTTTAGTCAGTATGGATTCTGAAGACGAAGAAAGTTTGACGCCAAACCACTTCCTATTGGGGCGATCGTGCGGAGCAATGGCGCCGGGAGAGTTTGACGACAAGGAGCTCATCGGGAAGGCGAACTGGGGAACCACCCAACGACTGGCAGACCACTTCTGGAGAAGGTGGGTCAAAGAATACCTACCTCTCCTAATGCCAAGGAAAGTAAAAGGCAAAGAGACCAACGACCCGAAAGAAGGAGACATCGTTTTGATAGTGGACGCTACCCTACCACGAAATTCATGGCCTCGCGGGGAAGTTATCAAGACGTACCCTGGGCCAGATGGAAGAGTTCGAGTGCTGGACGTGCGGACGACGGGAGGAGTGCTTCGACGACCAACGCGACGGATCGTCGTGCTGGTACCCGCCACCTCGTTGCTTCAAGAAGATGCAGTGCAACGCACCGTGGGGGAGAATGTTAGCGACGAGTCACGATCATCATAAGAGGTCAATCATATATTTAAGCGTAGATACATAAGTTGTATAAAATAAAGAGTAGATTTAAGCGTAGGTGTCATTTAAGTGTAGGTTCTTATCTTTAAATTGTATAATTATCAAGTAGACATCTAAGTTTAGACTAGGAATAATTAATTGCTGTATTTAGCAAGGCATAGAATTAATAATAGTTTAACCATAAGATTGGTATGCGACCCGCCTCCCGACGTACACTCGGTTTCAGGTAGCAAAAGACGGCCAATCGCGTTGCCGAAACGAGATCTCCTAAAAATACGCGGATTTTGACTTCTAGTTACTTAAGACGCCGCCAGAGTTTTCAGTATTACGGCATTTTTAGTGTTTAAATTAAGGTTTATCGTTGAAATGTATTGTATTTAGATAGAATAAGTGTTTCAACATGTATTAGTCATAAGTTCAACATTGTAAGGGATGTTTTACCGCAGAAAAGAGCCAGAGAAAGTTACCCATAACACGACGCGCGGGCTTCGCGCTAAAATGCAAGAGCGCCCTGATTGGCCAACGGTCTTAAAGTCAGATGCGCGCGCGAATTGCAGTGTTGTGGTTGGTTAGGTCAGTAGAGACCACGCTTGCCCGCCTAAGTGTGGGGATGCGTCTGTTTTTTATAGAGGGCACACATCTGCGGTCAAGCATTCCGAATCAGCAGCGTCACCAGTGTACATTCTAAGAAAATAAACAACGAGGAATTATCAATCCAACAAGGCTTTCTTTTGTGCCTATAACGCCGCTCAAGTACTCCCGCCAGCGAACCATATCAAGTCAACAGTAACATCCAGACAAACAGTCATCAACAACAATCTACATTCAAACCTAAGAATTCTGTTACATCAACTTAATTAATTATTGTTCCAGCATAATGTATGTTTAAGTCTGTTGGTGGTTTAGTCCTATTTCTGAATATCATGAAATTGGTTTTCTGTAAATTAATTAGAAGGTTTTTTGTTCTTAACCAATCGACAAATTGGGTTGGCCCGCCGTCAGCAGTCGTTAGCAGGTCATATTCTGCTGTTTATGAACCCATTCTCATCATTATGTATACATATATACTCCCTCTAACTTTGATTTTAATTTGATAAAATGTGATAATGATAACGATTTTAATCTGGAGTTAGGTCGATAGCATAATCATGTATGCCTGCTTGTAATTGAATGAGTATAAGAACTCATCTAATTGTAAGTAGGTGCCTTATGTCAGCCGCCCAATGTCAATCGGCAAATAAATAATGCATGATGTGCTTACCTGTAAGAAATTGGTACACTAGTCTATAAGTATATTGGATGTATCTCATATCTTTGTATCAGTGTGTTCAATTGTTGGTGAGCCAAATAAATAAAATAAATAAAAATAATAAGCTGGCTATTCAAAACTCATTTATTTATGTTATAATTTATGCATTCACTCATGACTTTTAAGGTGACCCGTGTATGCAAAACATTTTTTTTTTGTAACTAAGATTAGGTATGCACGAATAATAAAGCAGGCTATTCCGTACTTATTTAATTATGTAATAATTTATGCACGCACACATAATTCAATCTGACTTTCACAGACAAGAAGAAGAAACAGTAAAATAGGTACAGAGGAGATGATTATTTCTAATGAAATCACTTTCGGCATACCTACGAAAGGAGACGTAGACATGATGTGTAGAAGAGAAAATAAAACTTAAAATCATAAATAAAAATCATAATTAAATTGAATGATATAAACATTAATTAATGATATTTAAATGATATTTATAACAAAATTCTATTCTATTCTACATTAAAATAACCTTACAATTTTTTGTACATTATGTTTCGGAACCTACCAAGTGAGTCGGAGTGCACATCAACAAGATCACTGCAACTATTTAATAACTTACAAATGCGGGGGATTGGAGAACTAGCACCAAGGACAGTTCTGCGAAAAGGAGTCGTATAAGAGGGTTATAGGAGTTCGTGGGCTTTTTGTGGGTACACGGATTTTGATCCTGCTTAACAAATGGGGGCAGTCAATTTTACAACTTAAAATTTTAAATAAAATCGACGAATCCAATAAATCTCTTCTCTTCTGTAGGGATATCATCTTGAAATGCAAGAGTCTCTCTTTATACGATCGTTTCTTTTTAGCTATGCCGCAAGGGTATGCTAAATGCCACAAAAACCAACATTATGCGATGCATACCTAATGAATTTATTTTAGTTACACAAAAAAAATGTTTTGAATACACTGGTCACCTCAAAAATCATGAGTGAAGTGATGAAAGACGCTACAAAGAGGTTTTGAAGAGTAATTGCAGCTTAGTTAACAAAATATTGCCGAAAGTTAGAAAATACTCCCTGGTGTCAGGGACAATTGAGGAAGAATTCTCAATACTATATAATATTAACTACGTATTATAATAATATATTAACCGGGTACCGTAGGACGCTGCGCTGGAAGGCATCCCACTAGGTGGGCCGATGACTAGGTTAAGGTTGCGGATGCGAGACGCACGGGACAGGATGATATAGCGACACTTGGGGGAGGCCTATGTTCAGCAGTGGACTTCATTTGGCTGAAATGATGATGATGATCTATTTTATCTACGGGAAGAATCAACCCGAACAACAATAGTAACACACCACAGCCGAAGCACAGCTGACACTGTGGCCAGCCCTGAACTAGTCGTATGTGAACTACAATGTGTCATCCGCTGCAATCTACATAAAAAGTCGGAAATGGATGATATTTTAGCCAACAACAACTAATCTTTTATATGTTGAAACTATTGTTAAAAGCACACTTTGTAAACAAGCATGTTACAAATTAGATGATTATATTCAACATAAAAATGCTTGGAAACATGCTGGTCCTGCTCCATAGGGCAATCTTTAGTGTAGACAAAATCAAACTGGTTAATTTGTATTATAATCAGTATTTATATATCAATAATTATAGTAAAACTTTATTATTTTTTCTTCTCTTATTGTTTAAGAAATTGACTCGCACACCATTGTTGTTGAATTAGGTAATTTACCTATGTTTACAATATTTGTAAGTATGTGGTAATCATGTTCGTATTTAACAAGTGGAGGAATTCGCCTGTTAGTGCTTGTAATACTTTATACCTATACGTAGTTATAGTAGTGCTGGGTGCATCATCTTCACGTATATGAATTTATGTAAATGTTCTAAAACACTTTTTTTTAAAAGAGTAAGTATAGAGTTTTTTGTCCATACAAGCTATATTTCCAAATGGACGGTAGAATCAATTATTATCAACTTAAAATATGTATTTTTTGCCGTTCTAAAGTGCTGCTTAGTGACCTCATCATCATCATCATATCAGCCGAAAGACGTCCACTGCTGGACATAGGCCTCCCCCAAGCGTCGCCACATTGACCGGTCCCGTGCGTCTCGCAACCAGCGGATCCCCGCAACCTTCACCAGGTCATCGGTCCACCTAGTGGGAGGCCTTCCAACGCAACGTCTTCCGGTTCGCGGTCGCCACTCCAGAACCTTTCTGCCCCATCGGCCATCCGTTCTGCGAGCAATGTGCCCTGCCCACTGCCACTTGAGTTTGGCAATTCTTCGGGCTATGTCGGTAACCCTGGTTCTCTTGCGGATCTCTACATTTCTGATTCGATCACGCAAGGAAACTCCGAGCATAGCCCTCTCCATTGCCCTTTGAGTGACTGTAAGCTTTCTGATGAGGCCCATTGTAAGCGACCACGTCTCAGAGCCATATGTCATCACTGGCAACACAAACTGGTCATAGACTTTCGTCTTGAGACACTGTGGTAAGTTGGACGAGAAGATACCGCGCAACTTCCCGAACGCTGCCCAGCCGAGTCGGATTCGACGGTTGACCTCTTTCTCGAAGTTGGCCCTACCCAATTGGATCGTTTGTCCAAGGTAGACATAGTCGCCAACAACTTCGAGTGTAGAGTCTCCGACCTTGATAGGAGTGGGTGTAACATGGGCATTTAACATCACCTTGGTTTTGTCCATGTTCATCCTAAGACCCACTCTTTCGGAAGCTCTACTGAGATCATCGAGCATTGTACTGAGGTCCTCCATGGTCTCAGCCCTAACCACTATATCGTCGGCAAACCGAAGGTGAGTGATGTACTCGCCATTGACGTTGATGCCTAGCCCTCTCCAGTCCAGAACCTTGAAGACATCCTCCAGTGCAGCAGTAAACAGTTTCGGAGATATGACGTCTCCTTGTCTCACACCTCGCTGCAGAAGGACTGGTTCCGAAGTCTGATCCTGAAGTCGAACTGACATGGTGGCGTTTTTGTATAAACACTTCAACACTTCGATGTACCGGTAGTCAATTTGGCACCGTTGGAGAGACTGCAATACAGCCCAAGTCTCGATCAAATCGAAGGCTTTCTCGTAGTCCACAAACGCTAAGCAGAGAGGCAGGTTGTACTCTTCGGTCTTCTGTATAACCTGGCGCAGCGTATGTATGTGGTCTACGGTGCTGAAGCCCTTACGGAATCCGGCTTGTTCGGGAGGCTGGAAATCGTCAAACCTGCGCGCGAGACGATTCGTGATGACTCTTAAAAACAGCTTGTAGACATGGCTAAGAAGTGTGATGGGCCTATAGTTCTTCAGCCGGGCATTGTCGCCCTTCTTGAAGAAGAGTACCACCACACCTCTGCACCATGCCTGTGGCGTTTTGCCCTCGAATATGACGGAATCAAACAGCTTCTGAAGGGTCTTAAGAACCGGTTTTCCACCCGCCTTCAGGAGTTCAGCCGTGATTCCGTCGTCACCCGGTGCCTTGTTGTTCTTAAGCTGTTTCAGAGCCATCCTAATCTCATACAGGCTGACGTCCGGAATGTCTTCGGTATAGTGTCGGGTCAATCTAGCTCTAGGGTCATTCGCTAGATTCGCGACGGGTTTACTGGTTGACGTGTACAGCTGCCCATAGAATCTCTCGATCTCCCTCAGAAGCTCTGGTTTGGCGGAAACGATCCTGCCATCATCGGTCTTCAGTTTCGTGAGCTGGCTCTGCCCAATAGACAGATCTCTTGCAAAGACCTTGGAGCCCTTATTCCGCTCAATCGCCTCTTCAATACGCTCAGTATTAAAGCGGCGGAGGTCGCTTTTCAAGGATTTTGAGATCCGTCTATTTAGCTGCCGGTATTTCAACGCATCATCTGAAGACTGCAGGATCATCTCACGCCTCTCCTTCATTAGCTTGAGAGTAGGATCAGAGAGCTTTTTGTTCCTATTTGTACGGCGGGTCTTGAAAAACTTAGACCCGACCGTATGGACAGCTTCCACGAACCCGACATTGTATTCGTCCACTGAGCTCCCTAGGCACTCGAAACGATTCTGGAGTTCGAGCTGAAAGCTCTCGGGGTTTTGGACCTGGATCTGTGCTGGACGGAGCGTGGACTTCATCAGTCGAGACCTTTCAAGCTTGACATGAATGTCCAATGTGCCTCTTACCATGCGGTGATCGCTCCCGGTTTTCACCGAATTGATCACAGAGACATCATTGAACATTTGCTTCTTGGTTGACATGATGAAGTCGATCTCGTTTTTAGTTGCACCATCGGGGCTTTGCCAGGTCCACTTCCTGTGCTCACGCTTTTTGAAGAAGGAGTTCATCATGTAGAGGCCCTCCTTCTCCATAAAACTGGCCAGTAGGTGACCCCGGTGGTTCCGACGTCCAACTCCAAATTGCCCCACTTGCAGCTCATCCTCGTCTCGTTTGCCCAGTTTCGCGTTGAAGTCCCCCATGACAACGTTGAAGTGAGTTTTGAAACCATGCATGGCTGTAGAGATATCCTCATACATGGCCTCTACCTCGTCGTCGGAGTGTGCCGAGGTTGGGGCGTAGACCTGTATGACCTTCAGCGAATATCTTGCGGATATTCTGAGTATAAGGTACGCCACCCTGGTCGACACACTCTCGATCTTCACCACGTTGTTCACAAGGGATTGTGGACGATAAACCCGACACCACCTTGGGACTGCCGGTCACCCTTTCGGAAATAGAGCAGGTTACCGGATTTGAGGATTATCGAGTCCTCTCCCTCTCTTCGGACTTCAGATAACCCTATAATACTCCATCGTAACCTGCTCAATTCCGCCTCGAGTTCGGTTATCTTCTCGTCGGTCCGAAGTGTTCGCGTGTTATAAGTTGCCAGGTCCAGTCGTCGGTGTTTATTGGGGTAGCCGGGTCCACTCCGGGGATTCTTCGCACCCCTTGCCACGCCATCGCCTCGACCGCTATCGTAGCCGAGGGTAGACGGGCTGCCGGGCACTCGGGGCCGTTTTTTGTGTGTGCTATTCTTTTGGTTTGGGGGGGTTTGCCATAATCGCCACGCTTGGCAGGCGGGTTGGCGATCGCAGTTAGTTGTTAAAGTGCACAGAGAACGCTGCTGCCCATTCTCTGGTGTGTCCCTTAGTCGCCTCTTACGACACCCACGGGAAGATATGGGATGGTGAAATTCTTTACGTCCGTCACCACACTGTACACCTAGTACCGTAGAAAGTAGTGACCTAGTTGAAATAAATTATTTTTGTCAACTTTTTATCTCGTTTTACTTTCTTTTTTTTAGGGTTCCTTACCCAAAGGGTAAAAACGGGACCCTATTACTAAAACTCCGCGGTCCGTCTGTCTGTCTGTCTGTCACCTGGCTGTATCTCATGAACCGTTGCAATGGCTTTTCGGCGTAACGGACGATCGGTTCAATAACTATTTGGTATTTCGGCAATTCGAACGTTCGATCTGTTGACTTCGGGGAATTAGCCATCGAGCATATTATGACATTTAAAATCCCTAATTTTTATTCTTCAGTCTGAATCTTTTAACTTTGTCGTTATATTCGGATAGGTGTAAATTTTCGAGGACGGCGGGAGTGGTCCTTCTGTAAGCTTTCTATTTTGTGCCACCGGGCACCTTTGAACTGTCATACATTGTTATTATTTGAGCAGCCAAAAACTTTAAAATCAACATTATTTCCGCAAAGTTTTAATGTTTATTTAATTTAACAGAGTGCAAAAAAGGTAATTTCCAATTATAATGAACCCACAATTTTTATTCTTTAGTCTGAATCTTTTAACTTTGTCGTCATATATTCGGGAGTGCTTTAGTTGGGCAGAGGTTTTGTGATATCTATAGTTTTAACGAAATAAATATACACTTCCATACTGCTGTCCCACTAGTGGTCAGACATCTTCTTATACAGCTTCTTCTACTCAATTGCTTTAAGCAATTTGAAAGAAAAATTGCAAATTGTGGCATCCAAAACTTGCTAACAGCGGACTATATATTTTCCGGAATACTTCAACTTTTTGATCCAGACTGAGATTAATCCAAGTTCACCATGGACCTATCCGACCCTGCCCAGGCGTTCGAGGCTGAGATGCTGTCGCGGCAGAAGCCAATGAATGACATGATAGACCGCGGAGACTCCGCCGTGCAGCAGTACTACAACGGCGCCACATTCTTCGTGACGGGAGGCTCCGGCTTCCTCGGCAAGCAGCTCATTGAGAAACTGTTCAGGTGAGAGAACCACATCCCCAAGGATCGCTACAACGACCGGTCCATGCTTCTCACATTTAGTGAATTCACGCAACCTTCTCCAAGTTACCAAACCATTTTAGATTCTAGACATGTGCCATTCGATGTCAGTGATGGCGATCATCGAAATAGTAAAATATAAGAGACTGATCACGTGACATTTCGATAGCGTTTGTCATTCCCATACATTTTTGTAATTTATCCAATCGCTATCGCCACGCTGATAGAATATTTCTTGCCTGGGGCCTTTTATTGAGGGGTGTACCCACGCTCTAGCTTGTGTGCATTGCCCAGCCAACTATGTATTACCTATTTAAAGTCTGCCAATTCTTCAGTACAGGAATAACTAATAAAATTATAAATCTAAACACTTTATAAGTAAATTCAAAATTAGACCTACATGGAGTAGAGCACAAAGGTAATGCTTTAAAAAAAATGCTCAGGTTGTATGGACGAAATGCCCAAAAATCTATCATCGTCGATCACAATGATACCTATGCTAATCAATGAGTGATAATAAGTTATTAAATCAGTGTCCGGTATTAGTTAAATCCTTGCGGTATAGGAGATTTAAAATAGTAGTTTATGCAATGGCCATATAATAGGGGTTATTAAAACACGAGCGTAGGTTTATCAAATGAGGCGAAGCCGAATTTGATAATAATAATACGCGAGTGTTTTAATACCTAATTATATGCTATTGCATACACTACTTTATCTTCACTCCTACAGTTGAAATAAAACAAAAGTGGAAAAGGAAAAATATTTGGTATGGCGGGCAATTTAGATTCTCATTGCGCAGCGCGCGCATCCACAGACAATGTAACTTCTTTACTACAGCCCATACGCGCCAGAAAATTAAAAAGTAAAAGTGTGCTATAAAAATTAAAAAGTTATTTTATGATTCAGTTGTTTGAAAATCGAAGGAAAATGTTGAACTGTAATGGTTTTTTATTTTTTATTTTACCTATCCACGAATATAAAGTACGTGTTTATACAATATTTTTTGAATTCGTATTTGGAACATTACGTTGTGAGTGTAGATAAAATATATTATTTGTTGTTTACGCTAATATCTTAAAACTTTTACAAACATATAACATTAAACACGCATCTCCTAAAAGGTTAGCAGAGGTGCGGTGCCTATAGTTCGCGGTCCAGATTACCATATTGCAGTTCTTCTTCGTCGCTTCGATGACGTATAACAAAATTCATTTAAACTCAAGGCCTCTCCATTTAATTATTATGTTAAAACTTTTATTTAAGTCACTTGTAATGTCCACATAAAAAGTCAACTTGATTACTGCAGTGGAGTAATTGCGTTACACACTGCTTCACATTATCGGTTGCAATCCTTTTCATTTTGTCAATTCAACAGCCGGTCGATTCTGTAGACATCTCACCGTGAAGTCTTCACGAAGGTGATAGGTGAACCGATGCTAGGGATTGACAGTTCACTTTGAGTTTACTTCACCCAAATCATCACGATGAGATTTTTACAGAATAGAACTACTGCATTCATAACGTGTTTTACGTAGTCTAAGCATATGAATTTTGGAACGTTTAATGATTTATTTACGGATTTCTAGTTTAGAATTTGGATGCACATCTATTACAATCATACCGCAGTGTCTCAAGACAAATTCTTCAATCGCTGCGACTGTTTAAATCCCATGTAGGTAATAGAGGGCAACCCTTCCAGACTCCGGGATGTTACTGAGAAATTTCATTTGGGAATGCCCCATTAACGACCCAGGAATAGAACTTAAGCCTTCATCAGTTCAGCCAAATGCCCGCGATTTTAATATGCATAAAGCAGACCAACTTCAATATTTTTCGCCGTTTTACAAATTGGTAGGCAGAAACTACATCCTAACATACCCAAACATTCAAACTGATTTTTTCATTATACGCAGGTCTTGTGACGTTAAGAAAATGTTCATACTGCTGAGACCAAAGAAGGGCAAATCGATGCAGGAGAGACTCGACTACATGCTGAAAGATCCGGTAAGCTTTTCGACTAAATACGTTTCGAAATAAAATTGATTTGTGGCGACATCTATGACGTCACATACGAACTATCCTACATCGCAGAGTTTTCGGCGCGATTGGAACATACAACAGTCCGACAAATACCGTTGGGCAGTTGCCCGGAGCAAACACACTCGTCTGGTCGGAGGATCCTTCTTTGTCAATGGAGGTTGCGGGACTTTACACCCTGTGCCGATGTGATCATCACTTCATCAAGCTCCCGAGCAGCGAGTCACACAGCCAGGCAGTACCCATGGCTTCCACGGGGATATCCTGACCACAGGTCATCACCGTCAGCCTCTTTCATCAGCGACCTTGGCACAGCACACTATATCTTCGGCTGGTCTACGAGACATCACCTGTCTGGCTGGAGGATTCTGCCTTTTCAATGAAGGTTTGCTGGACGTTCCACCCTGATCCGCATACCTCCAAAGTCACAGTCAGTCAGTATTTATAGAGTGGTCCGATTTCCAAATTTATTTTATGATTGGAAAATATATACCTTAAAGTTGGTCCCATTTCAACTTCAATATAAATATCCACCCTTAAAGGTAGAAAAAAAAGGAATAATTAATAAATTTAACTGTTGTAAATCTATTAAATTGTTGAAATTAAGTAAACTAGATAGTGGATAGTGGTCAAGCGCGAGCCTATAAATAATAAAAAAAAAAACTAAAAAGCGAAAAATAAATACATATTAAAAAAAAAAACAACGAAATAACTTACTAAAAAGCAAACAAAAACTTTTACTCTAGCATTTTCATGCGGCACCAAACAACTTATCAACGAAGGTCTACTAGAACGGCGAGAGGAACCTCTTTCGCCCATGGCTCTGCCTCCTGCGGTGCCCAATGTGGACCACACCGCCGACGACGACGAAGCTTCGGAGGTGACCGAGGTAGAGCTGAGAGTGGCGGTACGCAGGCTGAATGCCAAAAATACCGCCCCAGGACCCGACGGCTTACC
This sequence comes from Anorthoa munda, assembly GCA_945859665.1. Classification (NCBI taxonomy): domain Eukaryota; kingdom Metazoa; phylum Arthropoda; class Insecta; order Lepidoptera; family Noctuidae; genus Anorthoa; species Anorthoa munda. The sequence goes on along the minus strand of OX243917.1, from coordinate 6,541,137 downwards.
TGGAAAAGCCTGGGTCCTGGTCTTGGAGGCTCTCGGGCCTCGACTAAGGGTGCTCTTTAGCGCATGCTTGGAGAGGGGCCAGTACCGAAAGAGACGACGGGGAAGCTGGTTCTCATTAAGAAGGCGGGGCGCCCTGCGGACTCTCCGTCCGCATACTGGCCCTGCTGCTGGATGAGGTGAGCAAGCTCTTTGAAAGAGTTATTGCAGACCGCCTCGTCAGGCAGCTGGGATAGGCAGCGGGTGGGACCGGATCTGGCGGAGAGCTAGTTTGGTTTCCGCAGGGGTCGCTCTACGGTGGACGCCATCATGCGCGTGCGAGCCTTCACGACGGGGGACGCGTGGCGCGGGGTGGGGTTGTCTTGGCTGTGTGTCTTGACATCGCCAATGCAACACCCTGCCATGGAGCTGCATCAGGGAGGCACTCCGGTATCACCGGATGCCACCCTACCTCTATCGCGTGGTCGTGGCCTATCTGATGGACAGGGCCGTTATCTACCCCGGTCACCAGGGAGAATGGAACCGGCGAGAGATGTCGTGCGGTGTCCCACAGGGATCGGTCTTGGGGCCGCATATTTGGGGTCCAAACGCCTTCTGCCGGAGGCTCTACGCGGGGCTCGTGTGGTCAATGGCCCTTTACGGATCACCGGTATGGGCGCGTTCCCTGAGGCGACGACCAGCCCGCCGGTTGAACGCATCCCAAAGGATTATGGCCATCCGGCTGGTCCGGGAATACCGCACGGTCTCCAGTGAGGTGGCGAGCCTCCTTGCCGGATTGCCACCATGGGATCTGAAGGCAAAAGTCCTCACGCAAATATGGGAGTGGTGCGAGGAGTCGAAATGCCGGGGCGAAACTCCGTTGCCGCGACAAATCGCGGCTCGGCGGACAGAGCTCCGGCAAGATCTCATGGTGACATGGAGAGTGTGACTGTCGCAACCCAGCGCTGGACACACCACAATTGTGGTGGTAAGGCCCCCTCTTTGAGGAGTGGCTTGAGAGGTGTCACGGCGTCCTCAACTTCCGCCTGACGCAGGTCCTCACCGGACACGGCTGTTTCAAGAGATTCCTGTTCAGGATAAGGCGGGAGGAAACGCCCGGGTGTCACCACTGTGTGGACCGCTCGGAGGACACGGTGGAGCATATGGTGGAGGTCTGCCCCGCTTGGGTGGAGCACCGTCCGCCGTGTCCTCATGGAGGCGATTGGCGGTGGCGAGCTCTTGCGTCCGGCACTGGTTCAGGCCATGGTACGGAGCGAGAGGGCATGGGAAGCTGTCTCGCAAAGGAGAAGGCGGAACGCGTGAGTGAGACGCAAAAGAAACGCCTACACACCCCTAGTCAACGCAGGAGACGTTGGGAGTCGCAAGCTGATACCCGGCCATCGTAGGCGCGGGCTTGCGGACGGCAAGTAATGGATAGCTCGCCGTTCGATAAGAACCAGGCCCGAGTTCACCGCGCGTAGTGTTCCACGCGCGCCTCAAAGAGATGTCAGCAAAAGTGTGCCTGTCTGGGTCGTGGATAAATTTGAAAGAGAGTTACCGCGGCGATGACACAAGCAACTGAAGGAACACGGGTGGGTTTTAGTCAGTAAAAGTCAGACACGCCTTCCCGCTTCACCCAGAACGGAAAAAGTCATTGGATGATTTCCCACACAAAAAAAAAGAAAAGAGAGGTATACTCGAACGAGACTAAAAGACTTTTTTATTTTTTTACTTTTCTGTTCGTTATTTCGTTCGTAAAGTTTTTTTTTTTGTTAAACGGATTTTTTTGTTTATAAATTCATCTTCTGTCCTTTCATAGGTTGTACCTATTTGTTCTTTTTTAGGGTTCCGTACCCAAAGGGTAAAAACGGGACCCTATTACTAAGACTCCACTATCCGTCTGTCTGTCTGTCACCAGGCTGTATTTCATGAACCGTGAATGCTAGACAGTTAAAATTTTCACAGATGATGTATTTCTGTTGCCGCTATAACAACAAATACTAAAAACAGAATAAAATAGATATTTGAGTGGGGCTCCCATACAACACACGTGATTTTTTTGCCGTTTTTTGCGATAATGGTACAGAACCCTTCGTGCGCGAGTCAGATTCGCATTCGGCCAATTCTTTTATTTTTATTACTCTATTTGTTTAATGAAGCTAAAAAAGAAAATGGTGTAATCTATTGTTTTTTAAGTGTTAAGTCGTAAGTGTACATTTACATTTTCTACATAATATATGTACATCAGTAGGTACTTAATTATATTTTACTATTCAGGCACTCATAATGATTAGTTCCAATTTTATTAGTATGCACTTCTTCTTCTTCTTAGCATGTCTATGACAAACACAGGCTCTTCTTAGTTAAATCTCTGTCTGGACCAGTGCTCGGCCAGTAGTTACTAAGTATAACTATAGTTGAGCCAGCAGTGGTAACGGCCTCGACTTACGTTTTGTAGGTTGTGCGTTCGTACCCATGCGGCCATATTACATTGTGTAAATTATTTCATCACCACTGCTATAAAAACCGGTGGGGGAAAACATCGTTTTTTTTTTTTTTTTTTTTCCCTTTTTTAGGGTTCATCAATAGGATGGACCCTAATCATATTACAATCTAGCCTTATAAATAGACTAATAAGTAATTTAATTATAACTTAAACTATTACATTGTCTTTACTAAGAATGTGTCCAATAGCACTTTTCTTATTGTCTCTATTAAGGCGAATACACTTCGTTCTTGTGTTTGTTTGGTAGCACATTTGTACGTTACACTATTCACTAACACTAAACACTAACTCGAACGGTTTTGTTCTTTTTAGTCTTCTCACTATGTTTGTTTGGTCGAGAAGCTGGATTGCCTCGACGTTCACATGCTGATGAAGTCTCTTTTCGTGAGCTTCTGCAAATTTCTGGATCACTTTTTCGATGAACTCAACTTTTAGGTCCCGATGGAGGTCATCATTTCGTATGTACCAAGGTGCATTTACAATTGCCCTTAGCACTTTGTTCTGGACTCGTTGTATAGTTGATATATTGCTCTGTTTGGTGCAGCCCCATAGCTGAATACCATAAGTCCAAACTGGCATCAGGACTTGTTTATATAGCAATAATTTGTTTTGCACGGACAGCATGGAGTTTCTTCCAAGCAGCCAACACATTCTTTTATATCGGAAGTCGAGTTCTTCTTTTTTCTTCTTGACGTGGGCTTTCCAGCGTAACTTTGCGTCAAGGGTCATGCCGAGATATTTGGCTGTATTCTCGTATGGCACTTGTTTATTATTAATGTAAACTGGAGAATATTGATGTTTTTTGTTGGTAAAATCTATGTGAACAGATTTGGATTCATTTAGTTTAATCCTCCATTTTTTGGTCCAGTCATAAACTTGATTAACAGCCATTTGAACCTTTTGTACTGCTTCTGCGTGGCTATTTCCTACAGCCATTATGGCTGTATCATCAGCAAAGGTCCCAATCGTGTTTTGCTCAAATTCAGGAATATCACAAGTGTATAGTAGGTACAGGACCGGACCTAACACACTTCCTTGCGGTACGCCAGCTTTTATTTGTTTCAATTCGGAGTAGGCATCTTCTTGTCTTATTCTAAAGACTCTGTTTAGAACATATGACTCTAATATGTCAGCAAATTGCTTCGGTAACAGGCTCTTCAATTTATGTATAAGGCCTTCAAGCCATACTTTGTCAAACGCTTGCGCCACGTCTAGGAATATAGTAGAACATACTTTCTTGTCTTCAAGGGCATTTTCTATTACATTTGTGATCCTATGCACTTGATCAATAGTAGAGTGTTTTTCTCGAAAACCAAATTGGTGCTCTGGTATTATGTTCTTGCTATCTATTATAGGTTTAAGTCGTCTGAGTAACAGTTTTTCAAATAGCTTGGACATTATTGGTAGCAAGGAAATAGGCCTATATGATGATGATTCGTGAGCCGGTTTCCCTGGCTTAGCTATCATTATTACTTCAGCCACCTTCCATAAGTCTGGTACATATTTAAGCCTTAGTGCGGCATTGATAAGGGTCGTTAATTTAACCAGACCCTTTCTCGGTAGGTTATGAAGTACTTCTCCTGTTATTAAATCGTACCCTGGTGATTTTCGTGTGCTTATGTTGTATTTTATTTCTCGCGCGACTTCTCTCGGTGTTACAAGTTTTATGGTAACTTCATTTTCCGATGTCACCATATTAAGCAATGTGTGATCTTCAATGATTTCCCCGTCGTTCGGTTGGAAGATATTTTCTAGGTGTTCTGCAAACCTCTTCGCTTTTTGCTCGTTAGTTACTGCCCATTGCCCGTTTTCACATTTGATAGGTGGGATTTGGGTAATCGGCCTTTTTAAGTACTTAGTAGCCTTCCAAAGAGAGTAGTCTGTCCTTTGATCGTTATTTAGACTCTGAAGATAGGTTTTGGTTGACTCGTCTTTAAAGTCTTGGATTAGTCTTCCTACCTTTTTAGTTAGATTATTCAATTTTCGTTTGTCTTCAGGGCACCTAGATTGATGCCACGTTTTCCTCTGTTTTCTTTTCTCCATAATGAGATGCTTGATTCTGAGTGGGTAAGTATTTCCCTTCGTCCTCTTGTTGCAGTCAGGTGTATTTTCCCACGCTGCTTGCTGGATATGCATTATGAACTTTTCTACTTCGATGTTTAGATGTTCGGGTGTTTTTAATGGAACTTTAAGGTCTATCTGATCATTCAATCTGGCCTTGAAGCTCGCCCAGTCTGTAAATTTATTAACAAGAGTGGGCCTGTTTTCTTTATACAAAATGGTTTCGCTAATTTCTAGATAGATTGCAGAGTGATCTGAATTCATGTCATACCTTTGTTCCGCTTTTATATAACTAGTTGATAAATCTTTGGTTATAAAAAAATCTATTAAGTCCGGAATTTTATTTTGGTCTGTTGGCCAATAGGTGGGCTTTCCAGTTGATATAACATCACATTTCAGCTCTTTTATGGCACTTAGTAGTTCTTTGCCTTTAGTAGTTGTCAGTCTGGAACCCCAATACGTATTTTTTGCATTGAAGTCACCTCCTAAGATAAATCGACTTCTAAAGCGAGTTAGAAAGTTCATATAGTACTCTTTTTTTATCATATACCGTGGTGGACAGTAGATGGCAGATACTGTTATAGGATATTTTTTGGTTTGTAGACATATCGCCACTGCTTGGATGTCCTTCTCTTCGTATTTAACTCTTCATAGTGCTGTAGGTTTTCTTTTACAATAATGGCACTACCACCTCTTGCAGAATTGTCAGGGTGGAGGGCATGGTATACTTTGTACCCTTTAAACTTAATGTGAGACTGCTTTGTGAAGTGACTTTCTGATATCAGGCACACATCAATCTTTTCTATGTCTAATACTACTTGTAACTCGTTCTGATGTTTTTGTAACCCATTTGAGTTCCACGCCATAACTTTTAGTGTAGTATTCATTTTTGTGGCTTAGAAGTAGCAGCTTTGTTGCTATTTTCAATTTTTTTCAATCTTTCGTCGAATGATGACATTAACTTTAAGATTTCATCCAACTTTTTGTCACTGTTCATAGCAACTAAAGGCGCCTTGGCTATGCCTCTTGTAGCTACTTGGGCATAAGATACGTTTTTAGTTGTAGTTTGCATTATATTTTGACTTCGTTTGTACTGGTTGAGGACTTCGTCTCTTCCAGTTCGTGTATTTTCTTGAGTGGCAGTATTATTTCCTTTCGATTTTTTGTTTCGAATCTGCTGGATTTCTTTGGCTACAATACATCCCCTGTAGTTAGCTGGATGTGGCGCTCCACAGTGGACGCACTTTGGCTTCTCCTCTTTTGATTTTTTGCAATCCTTCGTGAGATGTTTGCCTGTGCACTTTACGCACCTCGGCTCTTTGGAGCAGTACTTTTGCGTATGGCCGTAAGCCTGGCATCGTTTGCACTGAGGTACCAGTTTTGTGGATTTTAACGGTTGTATTTCCACATTACATCCTAATACAGTTTTAATTTTATAAATTTTGCTAGTTTCTTCATCGTTTGAGAATGTGAGCATGAACATATTGAGTGGCTCTTTAGTTTTCCAACTCAATTTGTTGGCTGCTTCTAGAATTTTGTAGCCTTTGCCACGCAAGTCTTCAACAATTCTCTCCGGAATGCATGTGAAATGCAATTTTTTTGCCATAACTCTAGTTGGTCTCTCTTGCTTGTTCTCATACGAGTGCCAAAGGCAATTGTTGAGTGAGAGGGCCTTTGTAATTGCTCTGTAAGAATCATCGTTTTTGGCATTTATTTTGATTGTGTCGCCGTTCATCATTTTGATGCTGAACGCATCAGCTGGTTGGCTCTCAGAAAGAAAATCAAAGAATTTCTGGTAATCCTGGATACCATCTACTACAATAGGTGGTGGCAAAGGAGTTTTTATGGCTTTTTCCTTACCTTTGTTATCTTCACTTCCTTGTTCATTCAGTGCGGGTTGGGCGGGAGAGGTGTTCAATTTTCTTTTCTTCCTGCTTTTTTGCCGTATCCATCCTGTTTCTCGAGCGAGTTCTTCTTCATCCGTTGTATATTCAACAGGCGGGGAAGAAGTCTCAGGGGCGGTTGTAGATGATGATTTTGGTGGGTTCTCCGCTTGAAGTTTCAGCTGTTGCTGGAGGTTTTCTATCTGACTTTTTAAGTCATTTAACTCTTTTTGCAGATTATCGCGCTGCCTTTGTTCTTCACAAAGGTACTTGTACAACAGATGTTCAGTCTCTGTTGATAAGTGCACGCTATATAATTTTTTCGAACTCATTGTAGAAGTTAAGCGAGTATTAACTTCGCCTTAACAATAATATTAGCCTGCAGCCGTCAGCATTACGCAATAACTAGGTCATTGCGGTGCATCCGACTGGCCGGCGTTGTTTTGATGCGTAAGCACTTTTACACTGTGGTACGCGCGCGATCGCATGTAACACAACTGTTCTCAGCAAAAATCGAACGAGAATGGAAAACATCGTGAGGAAACCATGTCCTAATAAAATAATGTCCTATAACCAAAACTTAGGGAACTTTAAAAGGCTGATGATGATGGCAGGTAGTTGACGCATAAGTCACGCCCCATACTCACACGAGTGTGTTCTTGTGACAGGTGTTCGAGCTGGTGCGCTCCAAGAAGTCCCGCTTCGCCGACAGGATAGTGCCGGTGCAGGGCGACGTGGCCGACGTTAGGCTTGGCCTCAGCGACAAAGACTGGGCTGCGATCACGGCTGAGGTAAATATGAAGTTCTACGTTTTGGTAGCTGTGGTAAATATGAAAAAACCTAATAGGTTTACTAAATTCGACCAAACCTACGAGTAGTCTTATTTTTTTAATATATATATAATAGGCTTGCGCTTGACCTGATGGTAAGCGATGATGTGGTCGACGGTGAAGCACGCTTGCCTAGAAGTTACCTATTCACTCTTGACTTAAAGACCCCCAGATTGAAGCTATCGGGAAACACGACTCCGGCAGGGAATTCCACTCCTTAGCTGTACACATAATAAAAGTATTCTCAAAACGTTTAGTGCGTATGGGTGTATAGTCTACCATGTACTTTCAGACTTTTTTCTCAGACTTTCAGACTTTACTACATCAGCCGCTTCACTCCGCTCAACTCGACCGCCTCACATCAGAGATCAGGAGACAATCAGGCTCAGGGTACCTCACCCTGAGCTTGTTTGTCTCCTGATCTCTGCTGTGCGAACGGTAGACAAAGGCGTAGATAATTTAATCTAGACCTGTGTCAACCAGAGCCCAGAGCGTAGTGAACCTGGGTAAGACAAGTACGACACCTCTGACGGATTTGCTATCTGCGCCTCCGTAAGGAAAAAGAGCGCTGGTTTCTCAGCCTCCAGGTGATAGTGGACTGCAGTGATATTTGAGTGCAGACCTCTAATATTGGTGAGGTGCACTCTGTAGGGGAGGGGGTGCAGCCGCTGTTGTATTCTTTTTCCTTTGCATAATTTAAATAGAAGAGTAAATGGATAAGAGAGGAAGTGAGACGAGGTTCCACGCTGCTAACCTACAGACACGCACTGACACGACGCCTTCATTATAATAATAATAATAATAATGTGTGGCTCGATAGACAGTTGGCAAAAAAAAATTCTCTACGAAATTCCTTACAATATATTTATTTTAACTATCAAAATTATACAAAACAGAATGAAACCAAAAAAAAAAAAACAATAATATAATCAAAGCTATGACCAAATTACAACAAAACATCAAGAAACGAAAAAAATGAAGACAACGTCATGTTGACGAGAGCTGCCGCCGCAAGAAAAGCACGCCTACCACCTCCGGCCTCGTCGCTCGTCGAAGGACGTCCCCCCTCCGGAATGTCATCGGGCCCTCCCCTCTGGTCACCAACCAGTACGATGGTGCATTCCGGACTTTTTCAAAAGTTGGCTGGGTAGCTTTTCGTGTGTGGCTGGCATACTACTTGGGCCCCCAACTACCTGCGGTCGGCCAGTGGCGCACCGTGCCTCGGATCCCGCTAACCTCCGCGACTAGTCACCCGATACATCCTTAACAACGCGCGTCAGGCTGGTCAGCCTGCAGTGGAACAGCTATCTCGACCCAACTCCTCTAGTTGGCTACACCAAGCATCGTACCGGAACACGGCTAGGCCGCTTGGCGGTACGTCTTTGCCCGGTGGGTGGTCGCAAGCCTTCGCTTGAATCCTACTACTAGTTAGTGTCACCTGATTTACACCACCCGGGGACCACGTGTAGGGGATCAAAAAAGATATACACTCCTACGGACGTGGGTGACTCGACCCCCAAAATCTCGTCTCAGTATTTAATGGCAACATTGGGGATCTCTCTCTGTATCGAATTGTCATCCCATCGGACTACAAGAGAACAGAGAACATGCAAATAGGCACACATTTGTGCAGGGATATTTCCCTCGCCGTTGGCTAGTCTCCGTTGAGATTGGCTTTGGCTGCCGTGACCAAAATTCGGCACTCTTTCAATAGCTCAAAGTACGCGTGCACGCATATTCTTTAACAATTCAAAAGGTTTTTTTATTTTTATTATTTATTAAAAAGACGTTGCCCACACTAGGAATTTCTCCTGTATCGTGGGTGCATTTACAAACATATAAACTCACATACACAAACAACCAGAGCCGGAACAACTATTTGTAGGTCATACAAATATTTGTTCCGTACGGGAATCGAACCCGCGACACGCAGCGCGCTCAACCACTGCGCCAACCGTGCGCCCAAAATTATATTAATTGCATGTTTTACCGTATGAAGCAAACCTGTTAAAAAGTTAAGCAAATAAATAGTTTATCGAGGAACTATAATATGTGGACTCCCTGATATAGAGATTAAAAACCTAGTGTTATTGGCAATCTAGTCAACGGCTAACCTGAGGTTCTAGACATGAGACATTCTATCACCATGATATCGATCAGTAAAATGAAATAAATGAGCTAGAGCCTCTAATGGTAAAGTCCCATGGACATCGCAATACTAGACGTATCACAGGTAGGTATATTGGTATGTCAGAGACTGAGTTGTGGTCGGTTTCCAACCGGTTGGACTGGTGCAGCTTAAGACCAGTATATTACATAAAAAAAAAAAAAAAAAAAAAAAAAAAAAAAAAAAAAAAAAAAAATATTGGTTCAAATAATTGGTTTACAATTGTTGTGTTCGGAATCTTCTTTTAGACAAATAATGCCTGTAGTAGAAGACTCCGCCCCTCCCTATTTTGTATAGCGTGATACTTAACACAATATTTTAAAATTAAAGTTAAAGTTTAGTTCAGAATACTAAATCTAGTTTAACAAAATAAGAATTTAAAAAGAGAGTATATTAAAGACTGTGTGTGTGAGTGTCTGTGTGTGTCTGTGTGTGTGTGTGTATGGGCGTGTCTGTCAGTATAAGTGGGTGTGTGTGTCTGTGTGTATGTGAATAATTCCGTACTATAACAATGCTTCTGTGTCCTCATACGTAAGTGGTTTTATCCACTTAACTAGTGTTTCTTGACAATCATATTTTATTTTCGAGTGTATATTTAGCTTTTTATTTATTCTATTATACAATTGAGCTGATCGTTTACTATATTGATTACATGCAAATTTGGTCTTAGTTGAAGGTATATCCGCTATGCTAAACTTTCTTCTTTTCGCGGTAATACCCGCATTAAAGGGCAAAGACTTGTGCTTTTTTAATACTGTTCGAACTATGAACAGCTTTCTGACAGAGAGTACATCACTGATCTGATAAAGGTCCACAGTAGGAAATCTAAGCTTTTTAAAGTGCATAATCTTTAGGAGTGCGCGTTGTGCTCGTTCTAGATGGATTAATTTGGTCTTTGCTGTACCTCCCCAAACCGGAATACAGTATCCGAGCACAGATTGTACAAGTGCAAGGTAAACTTGTGTGAGTAAATTTTTTGACGGGCTTTGGTTGTTCGCTTTTACCACTGGTGCAACATGTCTCAGGGTTTTGAACAACCAACTTAACTTTCTAATTCTGGCGGTAACTTGCTCTACATGAGGGTACCAGGTTAGTCTATTATCCACTACTACACCCAAATACTTAACTTCGGTAACTTTGCGAATATTTGGGCAGTCACAATTATTGCCGTATGCACCCTTACATGAATGTATAACGATACCAAACTCATCAGTTGGTTCATTACGCTTAGAAATGCTAAAACATATAAAATTGGTTTTGGAGGTATTTAGCGTTAGGAGATTGAATTTTAGCCATTCAGCGATACGAGAGATACCTGCCTCAGCATGATCCTTGACTTCGTGCCAAGAGCTCCCATAGAAGACAACAGCTGTATCGTCGGCGTAGGAGAAAACTTTAGCATTAGGTATTATCATACTACAGAGGTCATTTATATATATTAAGAAGAGGGTTGGGCCCAAAACACTTCCCTGGGGAACTCCGAACAATACAGCCGCGTCACCACTGATATGCTGGCCAATCTTCACTCTTTGCGTCCTGTTTGAAAGGTAGTCCCTTAAAAGGTCAAGAGCTACTCCCCGAACGCCAATCTTTTCCAGTTTGTTTGCAAGAATAGAGGTAGAGACGGTATCAAACGCCTTTTTGAGGTCTAAAAAGACAGTGAGGCACTTTTGTCCATTGTCTAGATGTTTGGTTATTAGAGAGGACAGAGCACTAACAGCATCTTCCGTAGACATATTTCTTCTGAAGCCGTATTGCGAGTCGGATAATATATTAAATTTGTTTAAATAATTTAGTAGTCTAGTATTTATTAGTTTTTCAATAATTTTTGATAAAGCAGTTAAAACTGAAATTGGTCTATAATTACTGATATCGTCTCTATCTCCACCCTTGTGCACTGGCGTGATTATGGCTTCTTTTAACGGGGCCGGGAAAACTCCTTTCGTAAAGCACAGATTTGCAAGATGTGTGATGATGGGGACCACTACCATGCTTGTGTGTTTTAAAAACTTTGTGGATATATTATCCCAGCCCGAAGCACTGTTGGACCTAAGATTCATTAGAGTTCTATATACCTCATCACAGTCGGTTTCGAGAAGCACAAAAGAATTAGCTTGTGTTAGTGCATCACTGAGTGGAGTAGGGTAATTCGTAGTTTCAGGTTGAATTTGCTGAGTGAATTACATGGAGTGACTCCCGGTCTTACCTTTACAAGTCAGTCACTGGCCTGCGTTACATAAGCCGAAATGTTTCATGTGCCTGTGAAATTACACCGGCAACCACACTTTTCAGACCGGATCCCAATTACGACAAAAATAACTCTGCAGGTAGCAGACGTAGCTCGTAGGTATGACGTTGCGTTATCGATACATGGTGGACATCCCACCCATTCTCACACACAAAAGTTTTGAGAATAATTTAATTGTGCGTAGGTGCAGGAGTGCAGTTCCCTGTCAGAGTCTGTACTTCCTGACAGCTAAAACCTAGGGGTCTATACGTCAAGACTAAATATTTTACTTCTGCTTCACTGTCGACTTCATTATCGCTCGCGTGAGATGGTGTTGGGTGTGGTTACGTTTTTAGGTGAGATGGTAGTCAAACACTAGCCTAACAACAATAAAAAACCTGGTTACGAGTAAATCTATACTTTTCAGGTAGACATGGTAATCCACATGGCTGCCACGATCAGGTTCGACGAGCCGCTGCACGTCGCTACATTGACCAACGTCCGCGGCACCAGGGAGACTGTCGTGCTGGCCAAGGAATGTACCAAACTGAGGTGAGGGTCACGTCCTCTCTCCAGCTGTCTCTAAAAATATTTATTAGAAGCAAAATATAAAGAGTATATTTGCGACGTGCTTGGCGCATGCGCCAAGCATGTCACATACCATTAAAAAAACCAAACACAAAAAAAGTTATAAGAACAAACATGAATTAGTACATGTTTCAAAAAAGAAGGTCGCCAATGCCACGCCATATTGTTACGTCAGCAGCTGTCAAACCTTGCGATTTAGGTAGGGGGACCAAAAAAATATTTTTAATATGATAAAGAGTACCTACATAATTATGAACGGTTTTCAATTTTATTGTAATACTAGGCTTCTGCAGGGACTTCACCCGCGTTAATGTCGAAAATTATCCCAAGGGAACATATTCCCGGGATAATAAGTCCAATTTGCTATTCCAGGCTATTATCTATCTCTCTGTGCCAAATTTTATCCATATCCGTTCAGTAATTTTTGCGTAAAAAGTAACAAACACTCACCCACGCATAAAGTTTCGCCTTTGTAATATTAGAGTGATTATGTTTTAAACATAATCATTTGAAATGTGTCATGCACTAAAACTGGAATACATTTCATCAAACAAATCAATATAAAATAAATCAAATTAATAAATAATAATAAAAATAAAAGTTATTAAAAATAACGATGAAGGAAAAGAAAATAATTGGCGTCTAAAACTTTAACTTCTCTCAACTCAGCATTAATTTCTGGGTAGTTATCATCGTCATCATCGTCTTTTTTCTTTTACTGGTGGTAGGTTTCGGCCGAAGGCTTGCGACCACCCACCGAGCAAAGACGTACCGCCAAGCGGCCTAGCCGTGTTCCGGAACGATGCTCGGTGTAGCCACAAGAGGAGTTGGGTCGAGATAGTTGTTCCATTGCAGGCAGACCAGCCTGACTCGTGTTGTTATGGGCCTATCGTGGGACTAGTCGCGGAGGAGGTACGCCGCTGGCCGACTGCAGGTAGTAGGGGGCCCAAGTAGTGTGCCAGCCACACACGAAAGGCTGCCCCGCCAACCGTCGAAAAATCCCGGGATGCGCCATCGTGCTGGTTGGCGACCAGACGAGAGTGTCCGATGGACATTCCCGGGGGGGGGCCGGGCGTCCCCGCAGTCTCCAGACTAGTCCCCCAATGATGGCGTCCTGTCTGCGCGTGTCTGAAGGTTGCCAATGTGGAATCTCATCTCACTTCCTTCTCCTCACCTTCCTTCACTCACAATAATAATGCCAAGGAACAAAAAGAGAAAAGCTGAACAGCGGCAGCACTCACTCTCACATAAGGTTCACCTCAGTAACATCCGAGGTCTGCACTCTAACCTTGATGCAGTCCACCATCATCTGGAGACTGATAAACCAGCGCTTTTGTTCCTTTCGGAGACGCAGATCGGATGTCCGTCAGACGTGGCGTATCTTTCTTACCCAGAGTTTACCCTGGAGCACAGGTTCAAGCCACGCGCAGGTGTAAGCTTGTACGCCCGTGACGATATCTGTTATCGGCGTCTCCGAAACCTTGAAGACTCTCGATACTCAGTGTTCTGGGCCCTGGTTGACACAGATCTAGATAAGATTATCTATGCTTGTGTATATAGGTCGCACAGCGGAGAAATGGAGACAACCGGGCTTATACAATACCTTAGTGAGGCGGCTCAGCAACGGTACCCAACCTCCCAATTGGCGATACTAGGGGACTTTAATGACCACCATAAGGAGTGGCTCTTCCCGTACCAGTACACTGACCACGCTGGGCGAGAGACGCGAAAGCTTGCGCTAGCGTTAAATCTCACTCAGCTGGTCCAGGGGGCAACGAGGGTGCCGGATGTTGAATCGCATACGGCTAATTGCTTGGACCTTCTGCTGACCACAGATCCAGACCGTTACTCGGTGTCGGTATCTCCACCTTTGGGTAGTTCCGACCACTGTCTGGTGAAGTCTGTATCCGTCTACTCCCCGCCCGATCCCAGCCCAAGAGGCACCCGGCGGGTATGGCGGTACAAGTCAGCAGATTGGGATGGCATGCGATCTTTCTTCGCATGCTATCCTTGGCAGCTTTGGCTTTATTGGCTAATTTGTACTTTTAGTGAATGCCACTCTTTATTTTGTAATGTGCGTTTAGTTTCTGCAGAATAAACAATTTTTCTTTCTTTTCTTTCTTTCTTTGCTTTTCTTCGTCTGATCCTACGTCGTGCGCGGACGCCGTGACGGATTTGTTGCGTCAGGAAATGGAGTACTACATTCCGTTCTCTGACGTAACAATGTCTAGCCAAGACCAACCTTGGTTTGGCGCCGAGTGTATTCGCGCCGATGCGCGTAAACATGAGGCGTACCATGCCTGGGTCAACGCTAGAACGCGCAAGGCAAGTGACGTTGGCCAGAGGAAGAAAGCTTACAACAGGGCTGCCAAGTCCTGCAAGAAGGTGTTGCGAAGGGCTCGGTTCGACCACATTAGCCAGATAGGGATCAAACTTGCTTCCTACCCAGCAGGTAGTAAAGCGTTCTGGTCCCTGGCTAAATCAGTTGAATCGAATTTCTGCCGTCCTTCACTACCACCACTGCTGAAACCCGACGGGTCGCTGGCCCACTCCGCTGAGGAGAAAGCAAACTTGTTTGCCTCTCTTTTTGCGGAGTCTTCGCGTCTGAATGCTGGTGGCGCGCGCCTTCTCCTGATGGATGCGAGACGAGTATGTCGGACATTCGCATCCACCAGAAGGACGTACGTAGGGTGCTGCGTAACCTCATTTTTTTTGTCTTCAACTCATTTGGTTGCATTTCGGAGAGTGTGCGATGGAATTGCATGATCTAATTCCGCCTAGCCCGTTTCATCATCGGACTACAAGACGTACGGCGATGCGCCATCGGTACATGGTGGACATTCCACACATACGCACTATACATTTTGGAAATACTTTTATTATGCGTACAGCTAAGGAGTGGAATTCCCTGCCGGAGTCTGTATTTCCAGATAGCTACAACCTCGGGGTCTTTAAGTCAAGAGTGAATAGGTTACTTCTAGGCAAGCGTGTTACACCGTCGACCACATCATCGCTTACCATCAGGTGAGATAGTGGTCAAGCGCGAGCCTATATATAATAAAAAAAAAATAGTTAATCGGTTGAAATTTATCATGTGGCGCTCAAAAACTATTATTTGTTGAATAGTGTATTAAAAAGTGAAAAACATTATTACTACGCGAATAAGTATTCTATGCAAACCGTACTTTTTAACTGACAGTTTACAGTTCGAGGTCATTGACGCGGACCTTAATTTAAAACATAAAGGTCTATCCACACATATCAGGGTTGTGCCCGGGACGTGCACGGGACGTGGACAGACCGTGCCCCGTCAGGGGCTCAAAAAATTATCGGTGGGAACATTTTATATTTACTCGTTCACACACGTCCGTGCACGGGACGTGCCCGGGCCCGTGCACAGACGTGTGTGAACGATGTCATATAAATAATAATAATAATAATAATCGTTTATTGCAGGCAAAATACCCATATACAAAAATAGCATTACAAGATAAGACAAAAATAAATAAATTAAAACCAGATTAAACTTTACACATATGAAGGTATGTATAGGTACCCATAGTCTTATAAAACTATATAGTCTCACGTCATTTTTTGTTCTCGTTCAGGTGTACAGAAATCCAGCTTTTAAATATGGGACTAGCTAGGTTGCACGAGACAGCCCTCAAAATACTATTACTGGAACATCTCAAACTTTGCCAAAAAGACGCAATTCTCGTCCTCATGATTGCGTAGAAGTCCGGGACTCTCGCTTCGGCAAACATGCTCGAAGCACTGCAGTATCTTGGTAGTTTCATAAGAGTTCGGTAAGCATTATTGTTCTATGTTCTATGTTAGGGGGGTTTGGTTTCCGCACTTAGTCCCTCAAATGGACCTTTGTACGTGGGCCATGGCGGCCGTTGGGTGGGTCATTCCAACCAGCCCACCTCCCTCCAGAAGTCGATTAGAGCTCCTGGTTTCTTCAGAACATCCGTGTAAGATCTGGGTGACCCGAGGGTTTGTGCTCTTATCTGGGTAACACCTGTGCATTCAAAAAGAACGTGCGCAACGGTTTCCTCAGCCTCCATACATGCCCTGCACAGAGGACTGTCCGTTATGCCTATTGTGTGGAAGTGTTTGTTAAGTGAGCAGTGTCCCGTGATGGTCCCCGTCACCACGCGGAGGCCATTCCTGTCCAGGCGTAAAAGACGCCTGGTAAGCCTACTGTCCAAGGATGGCAGAGCTTCTTTGGATTGCCTACAGCCCGGTGTCGAGGCCCACCAGTTCTCCGCCTGTGTCTGGGTGAATTCCTGTAGCCACCTGCGTATTTGGTTGAAGGGGATGGGTACAACAGGTTCGGGTCCATAGACCGTCGAGCTGGATCCGCGCCTCGCAAGCTCGTCAGCCGCGTCGTTGCCCAGCGATCCACTGTGTCCCTTTATCCATTGTAGTGTCACCGTGTTACGGCTAGATACGGTTATTTGTTCTAGCGCGTTGTGACATTCTAGTATTAGTTTTGATGTAATGTATTCTTTCCGTAAGGATTGGAGGACAGATGCGCTGTCGGAGAGAATCCGTATGTGGGTGTCCGTAACCCTCCTGGCTTCTAGGGCATGGACCGCTTGTATGATGCCAACACACTCCGCCTGGTAGACGGTGTTGAACCTTCCTAGCGGTCTGGATATATTTATATTGAAATCGTATGAGAAGACTCCGACTCCGGTACCTGAGTCAGTTTTCGATCCGTCGGTGTATATTCTCATCTCTTTCGGGCCAGAGTAGTCACATCTTTCCTCTGTAAGTGTTATGTTGTAGTGTCTGTGAAAGTGGTGTGATTTCGGGGCTTTGTCACATGGTGATGCTAACATCGGTTTACGCTTGATCGCATCATCTCTTATGCGCGTGTGCTTAATTCTGGAGTCTTTATTTAGGGAACCTGATAGGTGGAGTCTAAAGGTGGCTAGGGCTGCCTCCTCCCTCACAATTAGGTGTAGAGGTGGGAGTCCCAGCATTGCCTGTAGGGCGGCAGTTGGTGTGGTTCTCATACTACTAGTGATTGCAACACAGGCGAACCGCTGTAGTTTTTCGAGATCTCTTTGGGCTGTGCTGAGGTCTGTCCTGGGCCACCAGACCAGCGAGCCATATGTAATGATTGGTCGGATAACTGTGGTGTATAGCCAGTAGGTGACCATGGGGCTAATCCCCCAATTCCTGCCTAGCAGTCGTTTGCACTGCCACAGGGATATGCTGGCTTTTGTGGTGATATGGTTCATGTGTTTTGCCCAATTCAACTGTTTGTCCAAATAAATGCCCAGGTACTTGGTTTCAGTCGAAAGGCTAAGGGTTGTTCCGAAGAAACGCGGTAATTGCAGTGTCATCGGTTTTCTCTTTTTAGTGAAGAGAATTAGTTCAGTTTTTGTGGGGTTCACTGAGAGTTGGTGCTCGTTGCACCATTCCTCTACTATTTTCAGGGCTTGACGCATGAGATTGCATAGGGTGTTTTCGTGGGTCCCGTTTATTATTATTGTTATGTCATCCGCGTAGCCAACGGTGAAATAACCTTTGTCGTTGAGTGTTTTGATGAGGCTGTCAGCTACCAGGTTCCACAGAAGTGGCGAAAGGACGCCCCCCTGTGGACAGCCCTTCGCGACGATGGCCCTTGTAGTGTCGTTAACCGTGACTTGGACCGCTCTCAGTTTGAGCATATTGGTGATCCAACCCCCTAGGGTCGGGTCTATGCCGTGTCTGTCGAGGGCCGTGTTTATACTGTTGAACATGGTCTTATCGAAGGCGCCCTCAATGTCAATGAAGGCAGCCAATGCTGAGCATTTGTGGTCCACTGCGCATTCAATTTTAGAAACCACGTTGTGCAACGCGGATTCTGTTGATTTGCCTGTGGAGTACGCGTGTTGTTGTTTGTGCAGTGGTTGCTCTCGGAGAGGCCCATCACGGATGTGCCTATCGCAGAGTCTTTCGAGGGTTTTCAGCAAGAAGGATGTGAGGCTTATAGGTCTATATGCCTTGGGTTGTGTGTAATCAGTTTTGCCAGGTTTGGGTATGAAGATAACTTTCACCTCGCGCCATCCGAGAGGTATGTATCTTAGTGCTATGCAGGCCCGATAGATCTCCAACAGCCATGGCGTGAGATAATCTACCCCCCACTGTAGCAGGGCTGGGAAGATGCCGTCCAGCCCCGCTGACTTGTATGGCTGAAAGGTGTTGATAGCCCATTTTATCCGGTCTACTGTTACTATATTGTGGGCTCTTGACCAGTCTTGTTCCGTTGGGGTCCATTCGGGTTCAGCCTCCCATGTCCTGTTCTCCAGGACTTGACAGTCCGGGAAGTGAGTTTCGAGAAGGACCTTGCTGGTTTCATAGTCGGTTTGTGTGTATGAGTTGTCGGGTTTTTTCAGCGCGCCGAGGGATCGGTCCTGATCAGTTGATAGGATTTTCCGTACCCTTGCGGCCTCATTATTTGTTTCAATGGATTCACAGAATTTCCGCCATGCCATCCTCCTGGCGGTTCTAGTCTGTTTTTTGTATGCATATTGGGTCACTTTGTATATCTCCCAGTCTTCCGGGAGTCTCGTGTTTTTTGCTCTGTTAAATTGCTTACGCAGCATCTCTCTGAGTTTACCAAGTTCAGCGTTCCACCAGGGGTTCCTCTCGTTCCTGCTTTGTGGCGCTCTTGATTTACAGCATGCGTGGTAAGCTTCTGTTAGGTATTTGGATAATTGCGTTACGGTGTGTTCTAATTGTGCTTGGTCCCTTACGGTAGCCAGTGCTGGATGTCCAGCTAATAGTGATGCTAGAAGGCTTTTGAACCCGGGAACGTTGGTACGTCTCGGGTTTCGCCTTGGTTCGGGTTTTTTGGTGTTTGTGGTTAGTGTAAAGCGGATCCTTCTATGGTCTGAGCAAGAAGGCTCGTCCGATACGTGCCAATTAGTGATGAGGTTTGTTGCGTTTTCAGTGGCAAGTGTTAGATCTATGATTGTTTGTCCCCGGGCCGTGACCCAAGTGGGTTCTGTGCCACGGTTAACAATGTTAAGATTAGTAGAGAATAAAAAGGTGGATAGTACCTCTCCTCTGGGGTTCGGTGTGACACTGCCCCAGAGCGGGTGGTGGGCGTTTGAATCGGTACAGATGATCAGGTCCAGACCGGCGCGCTCACAGTGCTGCACCAGGTCAGCCAGCTCCTTTGGCGGGCAATCTGTGTCCTCACCTGGCATGTATGCCGAGGCCAGCACAACATTCGGAACGCTGTCTTCGGTATGGAGCCTGACAGCTGTCAGGTCTCTGGAACAGAATTGTGTTAGTGACGTAAAGGGAATATCTTTGGGTATGTAGATGCAGGTTCTTGGCTTTTCTGAGCCATGTGTGTTGAGAATTACCTTACCTCCGATGTTACCGAGGCCGCATATTCTATTGTTCCTGATCCACGGCTCTTGGATCAGTGCGATGGTTCTGGGCTTTACCTCCAGTGCTCTGCGTAAGCTAGCCGTGGCAGTTTGGCTATGCTGGAGGTTGGTTTGGATGATGTTGAGGGGTGGGGATGGAGGTGTGGTGGGGTTAGTCAGTGGTGGATCCATCAGATAGTCCCTCCATCTCCACCTCTCTGTAGTTGTCGTCGTGTCGGTCGCCCGGCGACGAGGCAAGGAGCTGCTCGCTCCAGCCAGGTGACTCGGGCGGTATGGAGTCAGCGTTATCGGCCATTACCGTACGAGCCATCACCTCCTCGAGGTGGGTAATGTCCGCGTAGCTTGTCGGGGTCGTCGTCGGTTCCGTCGTTTGTTCTGATGGGTTTCCATCCGTGCTGTCAGTCTGGGTGTCAGAGGGTCGGGTCGTGGGCCAGAAACGCACGTATATCGACCCCAAGAGGTACGATATCCGTCGCTCCCGCCCCACGACCTTTTCGGCTTCCTCCGGTGGCAGCCCCAGGGTCAGGTAAGTCCCATGACGGTCGCCACCGACGGTTGTCGCCCTGTATAGTGACCACCTGCTAATGTCGTACCAGGTATTCTGACGGATCAGAATACCATGGAGCCTGCCCACGTCACCTCTGTAACGAGGGACGAAGAGCGAGGCTCGGACACGGGTGGGCACGTCGGTCTGCTTCATCACCGTCAGTGAAAGGTCGTTGTCGGGGAGTTTTATGAGGGGAACATTCTGGGTCAGCCAGGTCAGAGCGTAGTCATCTTCACACCACAGCTGCACCGTGCCCTCCGCTACCCGTGGGTATCCGCGGAAGGCCGGGAGCGGTGTCGTCGTGTCTGTGTCCAGCATTCTGTCCTCTAGTGCGGTCTTAATATGTTCGGCCTCCTGTATAGTCAACTCTCTGCCGGGGTGGGGAAGGCAGATTGCTACCGCCAGCCGTGCAGGAATATCCTTCGTGGCCCGCGCGTAGGTCCTCTGCCCCCCCTGAGCCGAGTGGATTCGCACCCGCTTGGCGTCCCCTTGCAGTGTGCTTGGCGAGGCTGTGTCGTCGGGGCGCTCCCTCTTCAGTGGCGCGGTCCCACTTGGTCCAGGTGTCGGGTTTGGGGAGCATGGCGTGGTCTGTTTGGCTTTGCGCGCAGCTCCACCGCGCTTGCTCCTGGTGTGTCTGGGTTTTAGTCCGTCGTGGGTTCTGTCAGTGTCTTGGGGTCGGTTTGCGACCCTGGCAGATTCTGTCGCGTCCGGTCGCTTTTCGCGCTGGGTTACTTCCACGCGTACTTGCGGCCGGTCGTGTGGCCCCGCGTCCGGCCGCTTTTCGCGCTGGGTTGCCCCTTCGCGTACTTGCGGCCGGTCGCGTGGCCCCACGTCCGGCCGCTTTTCGCGCTGGGTTTCCCCTTCGCGTACTTGCGACTGGTCGCGTGGTTCCGCGTCCGGCCGCTTTTCGCGCTGGGTTTCCCCTGCGCGTACTTGCGGCTGGTCGCGTGCCACTCCTTCAGCGTCCGATTGCGCTTCGCTCTGGCTGGTGCCGTCGCGGGTGTTGCGCTTTCGGTCGCCTACTTTTCTCTCGCGGGCCGTGATTTTTCCGCGCTTTTTACGCGAGCGTACTCCATCACCTACAGCCGGGAGAGTTGTAGAACTGCCAGTTCTGCTGTCCTTCCCCGTGACTGTCTGTCTGTGCTGGTCTGGGTCGTTATCTGGGTAGTTGGTGCTGCTCCGCACGACACTCTGTTGCCAGGGGTTCGTGGGGGGCATACACCGTGAAGCGGGTGTCGGGGTCGAGTCAGTGGGCGCGTTGGACGCTGCCGAGGTCTGGTTTGTGGGCGCGTTTGTCGCTGCCTGTGTAGTGGGCGCTAAATCAGCAGCCGGCCGTGCCGTAAAGCGCGGCATGAGTTGCTCGATGATGCAGTTTGATGCTCCCCCCATATTACGTTGGGAGCTAACCGCCGAAGCGGTGTGGGATTCCCCGGCTTGGCCGGGACCCACCTGGGTATCAAAATTGTCTCGCTGCATGTTCATATCGTAGGGGGGTGGGCTTTTATTGGGGTTCGAGGTTACCCTTCCTCGGGGACCGACGGGATTAGGGGATAGGAGGGAGGGAGTTTGATGGATAGAGGTGTGGGTTTCTTGGGGGGTCACCCTAGGCCTGGGAGTTGACCTAGGGATTTAAGGATCGACGGGATGTGTATGGATACGGAGGGATGGCTTGTTTAGGTGGTGGGCACATAGGAGAGTGGTGTATAGGTTACCCTAGGCCTGGGGTTTGGCTTTCGGGAACTTCTCTTGTCCGGGATCTTATATCAGATGCCCCGACCGCAGGATCGCCAAAGGCAAAGGTAGCCGCCATCAGTCGATCCCGCAAGCCGGAGTTGGGCTATCCGCAACCTGCCCACCCGCTCGGTTGCATGAGAAGAAGTGCCTGGCAGTCCGGGCCGCCCCACCACGGATGTACGTATACATTCGCGTTGGGTCGACCCAGCCTCCCCCGAGTAAGCATTATTGTACTGAACTCTTAATGTACTGTACATCTTTTTTGTGAAGTTGCACCAAAGTTGGCAAGTGTACATCGACAGGCAATAAGCTTTGAAAAGAGTGTTCTTGACATCATTGGTGCACCTCGCTAATCGGCGTGCGAGCATGTTACTCCTCACTGAGAGGGCCCTCCGCTCTCGTTCTATATCGCAGTCATCCTGGAGTCTGTCCGTCAATATGTGCCCTAAGTATTTGAACTGCTTTACGACCTTTATGGTCTCCCCATTCAAATAAAGACTGGATATGTTCTCCGGACCAACACCAGACTTGAAAACCATGGATTCAGTTTTGAGAACGTTATATTTCAATCCATGAGCATTAGCATAACGCTCACAGACCGACAACAATCTTCTCAACCCTTTGATCGAGGGAGAACCATGTCATCAGCGTAGCTCAAGCTAATCATACAAACATTGCCTAAATGACAGCCGACTCTGGTTCCTCTGAGTTCCGCGATCAGATCATTCACGTACAGGTTAAAAAGGTCCGGAGAAGTCAGCCCCCCTTGGCGAACACCACAATCTAGCCTATAACTACTAGATAGGGTGTCACCCCATTTCACTTGATTGGTTTGGCCCCCGTACCAGTATCTCAACAGATCTACAACTTGATGAGGTACTTGAGACTTTTTTAGTTTGTCCCAGAGGATTCCATAATTCACCAGGTCAAAAGCTTTACTCAGGTCTAAAAAGCAAACATACACTGAAGTTTTTCTGCGGGTGTAGTATGATATTATACTCTTTAGGCTTATAATAGCAGAGTCTGTTGAGAGACCGGGTCGGAAACCAAACTGAGCATCGTCAATTTTTATGTTCCTCTGCAGTTCGGGCTGTATGAGACGTTCCAGCACTTTGCCTATTACAGTACCAAGCGAGATTGGTCGGTAGTTGCCTGATGAACTTAAATCGCCTGTTCTATTTTTGACGACAGGTACTACCACAGTCTTCATTAAAAATTCCGGCAAGTAGGCGTGCCTCACACATAGATTAAAAAACACACTCAAATGGTGAAACAGTTTGCCACTACCCCATATAAGGTGCTCAACACTGAGACCGTCGTGTCCCGGTGACTTACCACGCTTCATATTCCTTACAGCAGAGATAACATCTTCTAACGTAAAAGGTGGCAGAGACTCAGTAGCGACAGTCTCAGCGCTGAGCTGGCAATCCGCATGCATTGGGTCTATTTTGAATTTACTGGCAAACAAGTCAGCTATCCGACGCGTCTCCTGCACACCATCGACGGAGACTGGCAGGCTCGGTTTAAAACAAAACTTTTTAGTTGCGTTCCAAAATTTAATAAAATTATTTTCTTTTCTGTGCAAAGCCAAAATGTTCATCTTTATACTTTCTTCATTTTTCTGACACCATTTGATTTTATTTTTAAACATAGCACGACTACTACGCATTTTATCAAAAATCAATCCCTGTAATGGCCTACCAGCCTCCACCCAAACCTTGAAATGGAACCTAGCTGTCTGATGATAGTCCCTCACATGGTAGTTCCACCCTGTCACCTTTTTGCAACGCTTCTGTTCACCTGCACGAGAACTCAGTATAGCAGCTGCCTGCAATGTATCAACAATGTGAGTATAATAAATATCAATTGCTTCACAATATTTGTCATAGTGCTTACACTTTCTGTTGGTTTCACAATTACATTTAAAAATATTAAAATCATTACCTAGCTTATCAATACAATATTTTTGGTACATATTTATTTGGTCTGTGGTACGTTTGGCCCATTTGATGTTATTAAGGTGATCACGGCAGACGGCTGAGGCCGTTTTAGTAGTCATGCACGTAATATCGCAGACAATACGCAAGGGATAATGATCAGACCACGTGACGTCATATATGACGTCCGCCGCCATCACAGTATCCCATGCCGCCTTTGTTGCGATGCAATGATCAAGCCATCGCCGGCTACCGTGTGACTCACTCATAAAGGTAAAAGTTTCTGATTCCACTCCAAGTAAATTAAAATCTACACATTCCCACTCCATATCAGTGCAGAACTTCATCAATTCATGTCCAAATTTCGCGGAGGGGTGCGTATACGCAAGGGATAATGATCAGACCACGTGACGTCATATATGACGTCCGCCGCCATCACAGTATCCCATGCCGCCTTTGTTGCGATGCAATGATCAAGCCATCGCCGGCTACCGTGTGACTCACTCATAAAGGTAAAAGTTTCTGATTCCACTCCAAGTAAATTAAAATCTACACATTCCCACTCCATATCAGTGCAGAACTTTATCAATTCATGTCCAAATTTCGCGGAGGGGTGCGAATTACAATCACCGAGAACTTAAACACATTGTGCATCGCCTTCTTCTATAATTGCATTAATTGCACCCAAACAATCAATGAATTCTGTCAAGTTATCGGCGTTATCCACCGGCATATACACATTTATAACTATGACGCATCCCATACCCGTCGTTATTCGCACAGCCGCTAAGCGGTCGCTACTACAGCTAATAGGCGACACACACGGGAATTTTGTTTTATTCCACATAATGGCTAAACTCCCATACGGCCTACCTCTCAATATCCCTGCTGAAGTGTCAACAGAAGACTTGGCTACACAACAAAAATCTTCATTAATTTCATTTATAAAATCAAGGTCATGGGGTAGCAGCCAAGTTTCCTGCAGCAGCACAATATCGTTCGATTTGGTAAGTTCCCGCACACATTGTACCGATCTTTTAATAGATTTACAATTGTAGGATAATATAGTTAGCTTACAATCCATAATTAGTTATTCTGATTCTTAATTCCTCTCGCCGTATACTCACGGAATCGCCTAAACCTAACACCAACAGGCCAAATGTCAACACTTAAAAATGTTTCTAGCCTATTTTTATCAACAGTAATTTTAAATCTGTTTCGTGTTTCTGAGCAAGTAGTTCCACTTTCACACAGTTTTCACCCATTTCACTGATGTATGTCCGAATATCATCCACGGTAGTTGCCTTGTTTAATCGAGACACGTAGACGGCCGAAGATAACTGAGCAACCTGTAGTTTATTTGAGCTTTGACCCGTACCACTCATGTTTGCAAACTTCTTCCGTCTCTTCTTCTCCACTAGCGTAAATGTATCATCCTCATTATTATTATGTTTACCAGCAGTGTTTGTTTGCACTGTACTTATCAATATATCTCTGTATAGCGGCGCATGCGATAAGTCAGCTGTTGTTTTTGTTTTTCGTCCTGGCGACCTTGAACTCAAGCTCATTACCGGTACCATCGTAGGAACATTAACGGTACAATCGCTAGAATTCGTAGTAGGTGCGAGCGAGACGAACGAAATGGGCTTCATACGTTGACTCCCTTTCTCCGCAACACAATTAGCTTCTACCTGCGTTTGTTTACTTTTATGTTCATGTACTTTAAGTTCCATGACCATACATTTTAATGTGTCAATTTCCGATTTTAAAATCTCCATATCCGAGGATGAGGTTGTCGTGTTACTTCTGGCTTTCATAGAAGCCACGTCAGTTTTGCAATATAGCCATTTCTTTTAGAAACGCAGTCACATCCACATGGTCAAATGAAGCAGGTGGCAATTTATTTAAGTTTCTCGCTACAAAAGCTGGAAGGTGGTCCGGTTCAAATGCCTTTAAGATCTATATGATATCTTGTAAGCTTTTCTGTTCCGAGCCCTCCTTACGTCGCGCAGTGTACTTTTTCTGCTGTGCCAATAGTTTATACACAATAGATCTTGCCGTTTCCACTTCCTCATTAGAATAGGTACTGAGGCAAATCTGCAGAATCCCAGTCTCCGGTAAAGTATCTATCTTATGAGTCAGAAATGCCAATAGTTCATTGATCACAACCTTACACTCTTTACATCGATGTTCACACTCATTTAACTTGTCAAAATTACTACTTCTTGCTAAGTCACTATCTCTACCGTCGATCGGCATTGTGAAAGCGAGCGATGTACACCGCGGTCAGAATGGAACTGATATAATATAAAGAGATGTTGGCCGCTCTCCCTATCTCCTGCGGTCGAAAAGTGGTAAGTGGCGGGGCCACTGTCCTGACCCGTCACAGGGGGACCAAGGGTGCCACACACGGGGTCGTCGTGCGCCCATGTGCCGGTTTGGTTCCTGGGGTGGTCACGGCGTACAACGTGTTCTCGTACACCGGTGATGGGGGTTACTCCCCAAAGGAGGGTCCGGTGACGGACAGCCGCGGCGGGTTCACGGATGTATGCTTCCGCGTTCCCGTGTACCCGCCATAAGCGGCAAAGTAAGACACCGTTGAGTTTTAGTGAGTTAGAGTCCCACATAACTGCGCTATCTCCCCGTGGTAGCGTAGTATGCACGAGCGTTTCTCCAGACAAAAAGAAAAAAAAAAGAATAAAACGGGCTGGTTTCCGCAACTCCACGACCAAGCACGTATTTTGCGTATGGGTGGGAATTAACCTTCTACCAACTTCCCCACTCGATCCATCCCAACTCCTCGAGAAAGGCCAGCAGCGCCTTCGTGTTGCTGACTACCTCCTGTACGGTACCTGGTTAACTGAGGTATTTGGCCCTGTAACCGGCGATTACTGGGCAGCTTAGAAGCAGGTGCGCTGCTGTCTCTTCTTCCTCCATGCATGCTCTGCACAGCGGGCTGTCCGTAATCCCTAAGACAAAAAGGTGCTTACTAAAAGTCCCGTGGCCGGTCTTTACAACTGTGACTGCTCGCAACTGCTGTTTCGTCAGTCGTAGGGCCTTCTGCGAAAAACGTTCATCCAAAGCGGGAAGTGCCTCTTTGGACTGCCTGCACTCACTGTGGTCAATCCACAATCTATGGTGTTGCTCCTTGGTGCGTTTCCTTACCAGACGGCAGACTGCGGAGGTAGCCGACTGGTATTGGAACAATTGGCTCCGGACCAACCACCGCCATACTGGATCCCCTACGGGTGAGCTCATCCGCCGCATCGTTGACACGGGAATCACTATGCCCCCTGATCCATTGAATGGTTACTTTATTGCTTAACCCAACCTGGTTTAGGCGTTGGTGACACTCGTATATCAGTCCAGAGCAGACCGTGTGGCTGCTCAGCGCCTGCAGGACGGCCATGCTGTCAGAGAGAATGCGTATTGGAAAATCCTTTACCTTCCTGTCTAGAATGGCCGATGCAGCCAGGGTGATGCCCACACACTCTGCCTGGAACACCGTGTTGTGTGCTCCAAGTGGCGCGGCTATAATGTATGTTGAGGTACTCAGAGAAAACCCCCGCACCTGAGCCAGTACCTGTCTAGGAACCATCGGTGAAGATCCTCAACTTGTCTGAGCGTAACCACTCACAGCGGTGGTCCACATGGAGTTGGATCTTGTATTTATTGTCCTTAGGTATCCGGTCAATAATTGCCGTCGTAAGAGGGAGAAATTGTAACTCTTTATTAAGGTCCTCAGCAGAGCCGTGTGTTGTGTCATTCTCCTACCCCAGAGATCTAGTGCCTTAAGCCGCACTGCCACCGTCATGGCCTCCTGCTGAATGAAAAGGTGGAGCGGAGGCAGTTCCAGCATGGCCTCAAGCGCAGCAGTCGGGGTAGTTCTCATGCAGCCTGTCGTTGCCATGCAGGCCAGTCTTTGCGTGCCTTGCAGTTTGTTCACGGCTGTACTTATCTTTGTGCGGGGCCATCAAACCACGGCCCTATAGGAGATCATGGGCCGAATCACCGCGCAGTACAGCCAGAGAATGGTTTTGGGGGACAGGCACCATTTTTTGCCTATCATTTTCTTGCATTGCCAAAAGGTAATGCACGCCTTATTAAGTTTGTTGTCTAAGTGACTGCTCCAGTTTAGCTTGCTGTCGAGAATGAGCCCAAGATACTTGACCTCGTTGGACAGCTGGAATTCAGTGTCAAACAGTTTTGGTAGACGGAAAGGGCCTAGTGCTCTTTATTGAGTAAACATGACCAGTACAGTCTTAGAGAGGTTAACTGAAAGATCATGCTCCCTGCATCATCGTTCCACTATGCATAGCGCTTGCTAAGTAAGATTGCAGATAGTTCCAGTCACCTTCCCAGGTACTAGAATTGCGAGGTCGTCTGCATACTATATTGTGTAATAACGGTGATCATTAAGTCTGGTGATAAGATCGTTGATAACCAGATTTCACAGAAGAGGGGAGATCACCCCTCCTTGAAGGCAGCCCCTGGCTATCAGGGCCAGCTGTTGTTCGCCCTCCAGCCGAACCACACGTTTGCTTAACATATTGGTTATCCAGTCAATTAGTACCTGTTCTGCTCCATGTCTGGAGAGTGCAGCACCTATGCTGGAAAAGTTGGTTTTGTCTAAGGCCCCTTCGATGTCTATGAAAGTGCCCAGGCATGTAGCGATCTGATGGATTGCTTCCTCTATCTGGCCTACCACCAGATGGAGAGCAGATTCCGTAGACTTACCCGAGCTGTAGGCATGTTGGTTACCGTGGAGAGGTAATGATTTAAGAACGCCATCTCATAGTTCCCTTTCGCACAGTCTATCCATCGATTTAAGTAAAAACGAGGTCAGGCTGAGGGGTCTGAATGATTTGGCGTTAGTATAGTCACCTTTGCCTGGCTTAGGGATGAATATCGCTTTCACTTCCCTCCCTCCTATCGGGACGTATCTAAAGGCCAGGCACGCCCTCATTAGTGGCACCAGTCTCTCTGCAACAGACGTACCTCCCCACTGCAGCAGCGCAGGGAATACCCCATCTGGACCGGGCGCCTTGAAAGGATGAAAGCTTTGGATGGCCGACTGTAGTTTCTCCATCATGATTATGCTGTATGCAAATCAAATCAAATCAAATGTTTTTTATTTCACATATGCCTACATGGGCACTTATAAAACGTCGACAAAAGGTGCACGGTTTGGGTTGGTCGTTCCCTGTGGAGAAGAACCGGCAAGAAACTCTACGGTTACTCTTTTAAAAAAATTGTTTTTACAATATTTCCATGTTACAGTATTAGTGCTTAGATATGGGGGACAACGTAGGCCCGACAATAAGTCGTAAGAAACTAAAAAAAAAATTGTATACACGAGAGAGTTAACAAATGTTAACAAGCGTCTAGAAATCTAGAAGGCCTACAATGTTCACACATTCACAAAACAATCAGTAAAAGAATCTATACAAAGGAAAAAATAAATAAAAATATATAACAAGACTAAATTTAACATGTGGCACAAATGTTGTTATCAGTGCTGTAACTATTCATAGCAAAGGGCTATAAAGATTATTGAAATCATTGTAAAAAGTCTAACTAAAAGAAGGAAAAAAAGTAAAAATGAGATTGAGAATAGTTAGAGACATCCACATATTTGTGCCATTGAGTTACCAGGGAAGCCGCATGCGCAGAAGGAGCTAAAAATTTTATCTTCAACGTAGTCCTTGATTTTGTAATATGCTTTTTTAATAAGGACACGTTTGATGTAGTTTTTGAACTTTCCATCGGTCAATTCTGTAACTGGCTTTGGCAACTTGTTATAAAAGCATATACCGTGTGCGTAGCGCCAATCTTCATCTGTTGGTACCTGGGTAGTATTTAGCCAGTCAGCCAGCCAGCCTGGGCGATAACGCTACCTGAGAAGTGAGTTTCTATCAGGAGCGTCTAGCTTCTTCAGGTGACGTGGTGAGTGAGTTGTCAGGTTTACGGAGTGTGGCAGGCTCGGGTGTGTGCTCCTGTACCATTATTTACCTAAACCTGTTTAACTCTAGGCAAGGTTCAATGTTACCACTGAATTTGCGCCACCTTGCGGTACGCCTGAATCTGATGCATTTTTTATAGCTGGATTTGGCCTCGTAGTAAGCGTCCCAGTCCTCATCCGTGCATGTGTTCATGGCCCTGTTCAGGGCCTGCCTTAACTGCCCGCGTTTGCGACTTAACTCCGCTCGTGGGGAGCAGAGTTGCTTGCCCGGTGTATTATGGAAATATATATATATATAATTATATAATATATAATTCATTTATTTTCAGACACAGTAGTATTACATTCATAAGCATTACATAAAAAAATATCAATTCTAAATTAAAATAAAATGTCATTCTGAATGACTTTAAAAAATACTGAAATCATTAAAATTAAATCTATCAAAGCCAAAATTAAACTGTCAGCAACACTGTCATAATAATAATATTAAACATGTCAGCAAAAAATGTCACAAAAGTAACAAATAGTATAAAGTATTGCGCGGGGTAGTCAAAGAGCAAGCGGTATGGTAGCTCCTAATCAGAGAATCGGTAAGTTGACTGAGCATGTCTAATGCATGTCGCGTTTCGTTCCCTATAGTCGGCGCCTCACATATGGGCGGCAGTTTCGTCTCTAGGGTGCGTGTGTAGACAGCTCTGTTCACAGAGCTGACCGTCGAAACCGATCCATCTGTGGTGCGAGCAGGAGGCCTCGTTGGAGACCTGCCACCCAGTAGTGATCATCGCTGCGCCTTCCGTCGCCAAAGTTAGGTCAATAATTGTACGACTACGTCTCGTTACAAACTTTGGTACTGCGCCTGTGTTTAGTAATGACAAGTTAGTTGTAAACAAGTAGTCCACTAATGCCTTACCTCTTTCATTAGGCGCTTCCATTCCTCACAGGGGGTGATGTGCGTTCGCGTCGGTCCCAATGATGACCTCTTCCCCGCTGATCTCGCAGTAGGTTACGAGGCGGACGAGGTCATGTGGGGGCGGTGCCTCCGCCTCTGGCATGTAGGCCGAGGCGAAGACAATCGGCAGATCTGTGGCACCGCGCTGCATATAAAGCCTAGCTGCAGAGAATGTACTCAAGTCTTTTACGAAATCCATGACCACATTTAACAAAATATTCATCTCTCCGGCTCCCACCCTCCATCAAGTCCGCAACTGGGGACCCACCACTTAAGGTGGGCCGTTAGGACTACCATTGAGATATAGGTGCGCAGGGCTGGCTTACAGTGCGACATCAGGTGCTCATTTGGGCTGGTTTGAACAGAATAACCCTCCCTTACACCATCAGCTTGACCTTCACCACCACTTCAGTGGACCCCACGCACCTCGCTTATACTCTCAGAAGGAGAGCTCAGCCGATTGATCGTGGGTAAGCTACTCCCACAACCTCCCGTATTGGAGGAAATCCAGGCCAAAATGGCGTGTTGTGTGCAACCTGCTCCGCTCAACCACCAGGATCCCTTCATCCCTCTATACTGGTCCCCACGCACGGCACAAACCCGCGCATTGCTATCCAACATTGTTCTTGTAAAATAGTGGACACTCAGGGGCATGAGCTCGCCACCCCTGTGATACGTCGCCCAGTGATTTCTGTTACGTCTATTTCATAAGGAATTAGACCAAAAACAGGGCGGCAACCTCGAGGATTGCCTTGAGGATCTACACGACCGTAGCGCTCTCCCTCAAGACCACGCCACCTTGCCATCTCAGAAGGAGCCAAACAAGGTAGGACTGCATCTGCAAAGCCAAGCCCTACGAGGCGCTTCAAAGCGTAAGTTTGCAAACCCAGACCAGAGCCAAAAAAAAAAAAAACAGCTCTAAGTCAAATAACGAATCGTCCCAAACCAATACACCCTAGATATCTACGATACCCCATTTTTGATTGATTTAACACTAGCTTATTTTTGGTTGCCTTCACTAACTGCACATAAGAAAGTAAGATAAAATTCGAAATTATGCCAACGAAGTCGCTCGCGGAATGCTAGTTTATATATATTTGTATTTTGACTTGATCAAACCTAAACAGTTATTCTAGGGCCTTAGTTTATTTTTGCTTCAAGGCATATTGTTACCTAGCTACGCCTTTGGGTTGAGGTTCTTGAATTTGTTCCGAGGCGAGCCGTTGTCGTTCCGATGCTGATTAGTGTGCATTGCAGTAGGGAATTTTATACGAAACTACCGAACGGCTCGAGGAAAACACGTTAGCACCCAGCCTCGGATTTTTTTATGGCCTATGCTGATGCGTGAGTGCTCCGCACCGACTGTTTTCCTACGTGGGTCCTAGACCCCCGAACACCCACGGAGTTGATTCCCCTGGTTAACACTAAGAGGTGTTTGCTATTTTTGCAATAACCAGTGGCAGCATGACAGCACCTCTTTTATTACAAAACCTAAACTTAAACATTGAACGTTACAGAAACTTCGTTTACGTGTCGACGGCGTATACACACGCGTCGCTCGAGCTCGTAGGGAGGGAAGTGCGTGAGGAGTTCTACCCAGCGCCCGTTCCACCAAGCGTCATGATAGCCATGGCCGAGCAGATGGACCACGACAGGCTCAACAGCATTACTCCAGGGTAAGAATTCACCAGACAAACAATCTGGGTCAGCCATATTAGCTGTTGACCTAATCAAGTGTTCTTGACTGGGGCTCTCAACTAGGTCAACGTAAGGGTCAGCTCACACAGAGACGCCACGCGTCTTTTAACCTTTTGCATTGTGAGTATCATTGTCGCTGAACGCAACTTTTTAATCGATTAATAGTATACAGTCAGAAAAGTACACAGTCAGTAAGTGGTTCAATTTTTATATGGCTACTAGCTGACCCGGCATACTTTGTTATACCATAAAAACACCAAACATTCATCTACCCTAACTACCCTACTTACCCTACCCTACCTATAGACAATAAGCTCACTTTTAATGAGCATGCCGCGAACGTCTGCAAGAGGGCAGCTGAATGTATACAAGTGGCAGTCCCGAGCGGCAAAGGTGAGCTGGGGATTAAACACACAAGTAATACACACAATTTACACGGCAACGATTGAGCCCATAGTGACATACGCAGCCGCCGCCTGGGCACCCGCTGCAAAGAAGTTGGGTATACGGAAGAAGTTAGGCTCTGTTCAACGAGGATTCGCTCAGAAGCTCTGCAAATCTTACCGTACTGTCTCTCTGAACTCGGCACTGGCACTGTCTGGGATACTACCTCTAGATCTGCGCATACAAGAGGCAGCCGACTTGTATAAAGCGAGGAGAGGGTCATCCCAGATTGTGCCAGGAGATAGGAAAATCGAGAGTGCGGTAAGGTTTTCAGAAGTCCCTCATCCAGCTACACAAACGCCCCTGGATTTCATGTGCCTGGCAGACCAAGAGTAACTAGACAGTAACAATGTGCAGGCGGTGCGAATATTCACCGACGGCAGCAAGATTGAGGGGAAGGTCGGAGCCGCATTATCCATTTGGGATAATGAGGGCGAAATCCGGAACTTCAAGCTTAGCCTTGCTGCGTACTGCACAGTCTACCAGGCGGAACTCCTGGCCATTTGCAAGGCGACAGAAGTGATCCTCGCGCGGCAAGAGGCGAGCTATGGTTTGTACAGCGACTCAAGATCCGCATTGCAGACACTTGCAAACCATGGCTCACTCCATCGCCTGGCAGTTCGCGCGCGCGCAAACCTGGCTCACGCCCTGTGCTAGAACAAAGCTGTGACTTTGTTCTGGATCAAGGCCCACGCGGGCCTGCCAGGGAATGAGCGAGCGGACGAGTTGGCTAAGGAAGCAGCATTGTCATCACGGAGGAAGCCGGACTACGACCAGTGTCCGGTTTCATTTATCAAGCGACAGATCCGTTTGGAATCGCTTGATGAATGGAATCGAAGATATGTGTCGGGCGAGACTGTTTCGGTGACGAAAATGTTTCTTCAGGATGCAATAGCGGCTTTCCGTATCGTACAACAGGTGCGGCCCGAAGGCGTCCTCACGCAAGTTTTGACGGGGCACGGTGGGTTCTCTGAATACTTGAATCGCTTCAAGTGTAAGGATAGCCCATCGTGCGTCTGAGATCCAGGCGTGGCAAAGACGGGCCAGCACATACTTGTAGAATGCCCGTTATTTATCAGGGAGCGCAACCAACTTGAATGTGAGCTGGACAGGAAAATAACGAGGGAGAGCCTGCATGGGCTCATGGACAAATGACAAGGGAAAAGTTTCTGGAGTACTGCATTAGAGTAGCCACTGCGGTTATACATAGGAATAAAACCTGAAGCGCACCGTGCTTCATTAGTATTTTGTATGATATTTAAATGTAAGCACGGAATGCAGCACAGGCACGTGTAGCCGGCAGTACTTCGTGTTAGTACCTAAGTTTATAAACTGTGTAATTTAACTGTGATAATTTTGATAACAGTTATCAAAATTATCAAAGCTATATTACACAGTTGCTTGTGTTTTTATCCCTAATAATAATATGATATTGTATACATATTTCCGTGATAAACAGCACTGTTTGCTCAAACTGAAATAAATAGCACCTTTTGCTCAAATTGTATTTATAGCACCTTTTGCACATCGTTAATAGCACCTCTGCACACTTGTATTTTACCTATTTTTATAAGAAATAAATTATGCCCTTAGATCAGATTAATAAAAGTGGGACTTTTACCCACAGAATGCAAGAAAGAGTTAGTATGAGGAATCAAAGTACGAGAGGCATAAAAGATTGACCGGAATGACAGAGATTAAGCACATAAGGCACCAATATCGTTGGTGGGGAAAAAAAAAAAAAAAAACCCTACCTACCCTCGCGATCCCCCGCCCTCGCTAGTTCAGTTTTAAGCGATTCCGCGCTCAAGAATCGGGAATATCGGCAACTTATTGCAGTTTTTAGTGAGTGATAGCTTAAAGTGTTCCGGCAAGTGAGTGCTACATGCGCGCACATAAAGAAATCACCGGACGCCACTTTTGGGATTTTTACTGGGTGAAAGAAGAAAAATTCAGTAAGTATTTTTCATAAACCCTTAAACGCTGTTGAATTCTGCTCCCTCGCAGCCCGCACATTTGAGGTGTCCTCCAGATTTTCCGGTGCAACACCGGAGACCTGCAGGCGAAAAGAGGAATACCATCTTTCTTCGAAAACTTAGCCTGGGGGCGAGAGACAAATTCCGGATTAGCTACCTATGGGCGTTAATTGTGTAGTGAAGTTTCCACAAATAAAACTTTTGAAAAGTGTGTGTGTACATTTTTATAGAGCAGTTCCGGTCACCTAACCTCCAAGTGATTTTTGACCGTGAATAACTGAAAACTGAAAGCAACGACATACAAATTCTATCACGGGATATTGATCCCCTCAGTGCCCTTCAGCTTCGTTCTGACTTTCAGAATTTTAAGGTGCAAACTCGTGCAGCAATAAAATACTTTAGTGAGACCACGTAACGGAAAAATTTTGAGGTTAGCTATAGACTATAGAACAGCTACCAGAATCCTCAGCAGAAAACTTCGAGGGAACTCCTCAATCTCTGGCCTGACGTCACCCGAGATTGGACTTGTGTTGAACAGTCCCCACTCCCCTTTGCAAATACCCCTCTCCCCACTTTTAATATTACCCCCCCCCAGCCTTCACCCCCTCTTAACGTCGGTAGTTACCTCCCCCAACCCCCCTCAAAATACCTTACCCCCCTAGGGTTATCTTGGCCAAAAATAGTGGTAGACCACCCAAGTTGGGGTCCATCGTGACCGGCTTGTGGAACCCTATTTTTTGGTACCAATAGATACACCCCCTCAAAAATCCCCCCCCCCCCCCCTACCTTCACCCCCTCCAAACTACGGATTTTACCAAATCCCCTCAAATTACCTCAACCCCCTTGGGTTATCTTGGCCCAGGATAGAGGCAGATCACCCAAGCTTGGGTCCATTGTGACCGGCTTGAGGAGCCCTATCTATACCTCGGTCCAGGTCAGAGTTGGACTACCCGAGCTTGGACTTATCCTGACCGGCTCGAGGAGCCCTTTTGACTGGTCCCAGCAGAAGACAATTTTTCTGCACCAGCTCAGGCACAACTGACAAAAACTTCCCCAACGGGCAGTTCACTGACAGTATTCTAAACGCCCAGACTCGGACGACATCAGTTGCTGAGCCCTACCAGACCTTGATTTTAAAAGCTTTTGTAATAGGATAAGGACTTATAGCAGCATTATTATGCTGTTATACTTAGGCTAAGACATTTTTAAGCGTTATTCGGTCAATAATCTATTGTGAAATACTTTTAATTGACGTATAGTAGTACGTTTTCTTACTATACCAAAAATAAGACACCAGCATTTTACTGCAAACTTAAATTCATTTTTTTTTACATTAGGACATATAGCAGTACTATTGTACTGCTATAATTAAGTCTAATAATTAAGTAAAATCTAATAATTAAGTCCTAACCTATAGGTTAGGACTTAATTATTAGATTTTAACTCTGTTGACTAGTACCCTTTTTGAGAAGGGGAACCTCAACACTGACACACAAAGCGGGGTATCTTTTACAATACCCCCCTTTTCTTTTTATTTTCATTTTACACATAATTGGGGTGCTTTTTGCACCACCCCTCTTAGACACAACACTAATCCCCATAAATCTCCAAAGTCAGGATGAGCGAAATGCCCGGAGTGCGTAGGCCTACTCAGCGCCCGCGCCAACAAAAAAAACACTTTTTTTTTTTGGGTTTGTAATCATCCAATGACTTCTCCCGCTCTGGGTGAAGCAAGAGGACGTGTCAGACTTTTACTGGCTAAAACCCACCCGTGTTCCTTCAGTTGCTTGTGCCAGGGCCGCGGTAACTCTCTTTCAAATTTATCCGCGACCCAGACAGGCATCGGCCCTACGGAAATAAATGAACGGGGTCCGCATTTTGTTGACACCTCTTTGAGGCGCGCGTGGAACACTACGCGCCGGAAACTCGGGCTTGGTCCTTATCGGACGGCGACCTACCCATTACTTTCCGTCCGCAAGCCCGCGCCTACGGTGGCCGGGAATAGGCTTGCGTCTCCTGACGCCCGGAACGTCTCCTGCGGTGGCTAGGGGCGTGAGGGCGTCTCCGTTGCGTCTCCCTCACGCATTCCGGCTCCTCCTTTGCGAGCATTACTGTTTCGCAGAAGGAGGAGACAGCTTCCCACGGACCCTTCGGACGCGAGAGGTCACCACCGCCGATCGCCTCCATGAGGACACGGCGGTGCTCCGTTCAAGCGGGGCAGATCGCTACCGTATGCTCCACCGTGGCCTCCGGGCGGTCCACACAATGGTGACACCCGGGCATTAAGTCGTTAATGACAACGTTTCGTTAAAATAAAACATATGCCACATGATACTTCGATGATTTGAAAATATGTCAAATAATGCAGTATGCTACTACTACAAAAAATTAAATAAAGGTTGAGGTAAAGGCACAGGCGGACCGACTATACCAGCTCGTCAAAGACCTGGAAAATGTAAGACAACCCCCAACCAATAAGACCTACACCCAAGTCCAGGAGGCGCAGAAGACAAGGGAAGCTCCTACCCGTTCTCCAGAGGCCATTAGAGTGGCGGACACCGAATCCCTCAGGAATGCACAGTCGGAACTTGGCCGAGAACAGCGCTGAAGGAGGCACAACTGGCCAAGAGCATATGGAGAAGCTCTCCTACGCCAGTGTAGCGGCAAGTCGGCCTGTCATACAAACGCCAAAACTTACGGCACTGCACTCGATCGCAGTGACGATCAAAGATGAGGAGGACACCAGTGAGCAAGTCCTGGACAGGATCCGAAAGGTGGTGATCGCAATGGAAGGGGGCATAAAAGTCGACAAAGTTCGCAAGGCGAAGGATAGAAAAGTCATAATAAGTTGTCGCACGGGGGAGAGACAAAAACTGCGAGAAAGACTAAGTAAAGCACCTGAGTTGAAGACAGAGGACGTTAAAAACAAGAATCCTCAAGACGTGATAAGGGACGTTGTGCAGCTTAACAGCAACGACGACATGATGAAAGCTCTTAAAAACCAAAACAACCACATCTTCAAAGATTTAAGTGAAGAACAGAAGATAGTGGTAGTTTTATATAGGAAATGCCACAGGAACCCGCACATGTGCCACCCAGTATTGAGGGTCGCCACAGAGGTCTGGCGGCGCACGCTCGAGGTTGGGTCGGTGCACTTGGAACTTCAGCGGGTTAGGGTCGAAGACCAGTCCCCGCTCGTCCAGTGCTCGCTCTGCCTCGGTTATGGGCATAGCCGACGCACTTGCACGGAGACCGTGGCAAAATGCAGCCACTGTGGCGGACCTCACATGAGGACGGAGTGCGTGGACTGGAGCGCTGGTCTGCCACCGACCTGTTGTAACTGCATCCGTGCTATAGTCGACAGTACGCACCACCACACCTTCAGCTCAGAGTGCACAATTAGAAGGAGATAGGAAGCTATAGCCCGTTCATCCATAGCATACTGCTAAGGGCGCCCCGAAGACTCCTGCCTAACAAACAGCAAGACTATACCGAGTGGCCCAAGCTAATCTTCAACGCAAGGAACTGGCGCCCACCGAACTCTTTGTAGAGGCCAGTGAACGAAAAATCTCGTGGGCACTGATCCAGGTGCCGTATGTGGGGGCAGCACGAAGTATAAAGAGCTACCGTGGAGCGAGAATCTACCAGTGCGAGGCCGAAGGAAGTGGGAGGGTTAAGGCGGCGATAGCCGTCTTTGATCATGACTTGGACGTCATACCCTACCCGAAACTCACCACAAACAGCATCATTGTGATGGGGATCTGAATCAAAGCCTGGGAAATCGCAGTAGTCTCTTATTACTTCGAGCCAGACCAACCCATAGGGCCATACTTGGACCAGATGACCCGGATCAATGCGGAAGTAGTCAACGGTAGGTTGCTGATAGGTGGCGACGCGAATGCGAAAAGTGCCTGGTGGGGCAGCATCAAAGAAGATCGAAGGGGAG
This sequence comes from Anorthoa munda, assembly GCA_945859665.1. Classification (NCBI taxonomy): domain Eukaryota; kingdom Metazoa; phylum Arthropoda; class Insecta; order Lepidoptera; family Noctuidae; genus Anorthoa; species Anorthoa munda. Next base: position 6,502,306 of record OX243917.1, on the reverse strand, counting down.
AGAAAATGTCCGCTACCCTGGACGAGTTGGAGCTTCAGGTGCTAAACGCTGGTGACGCTCCCACCTTTGACACCATCAGAGGTGGAAGAGCGTATAAAAGCCACGTGGACATCACGGCATGTTCGCTCGACCTTTTTGACCTGGTGGATGGCTGGCGGGTCGACACAGGAGCAACATCCTCGGACCACAACACGATATTTTTTTATGTCAATACGAAAAGGGAAAAAGGTGTTAACATCACTAGAACTACTAGGATGTTCAACACCACAAAAGCAAATTGGGAAGACTTTAAGATCAAACTACAAGAATTTAAAATGAGAGATAATATCAACTCAGAAATAATAGAAGAAATAAACAGTAAAGTAAAATTAGAAGAAACAGTTGTAAATTATATAAACATTATCACAGAAGCTAGTAAGAGTGCTATCCCAAAAATAAATAAGAAAAGTAAAATCACCTGTCCGTGGTGGTCCGAGGAGCTTCCGGACCGCATCTGCAATGCCGGACCGCATCCGCAATGCCGCACCGGTCCGGCGAGCGAAGGTCGTTGGAGAGTACCTGAAAGCAAAAGAAAAATATGAGATGCAGGCAAAGAATGCCCAAATCGCCAGTTGGAAGGAGTTTTGCCGGAAGCAGGATCGTGAGGGTGTTTGGGAGAGTTTCTACAGGATCATTGGTAGGACCGACAAAATGCAAGATGCCTTCGATAGCGCCTGGTGGCCAGCCATAAGGGTCAGACTGGCTGAGAAAAAGTGCCCGGTTGACGTCAGGAGGCTGATAGACGACGATAGACGGTAGGAAGGTCAAGATTCGGTATGCGGGGAGGAATGCACGCGAGGGACTAGCAAGTGCTGTGTCCAGGGGTCGATTGATGGTCCAATCCTGTGGAACCTCGTTCTCGATCCACTACTGCAGGACCTTGAGGAGCGTGGAATTTACGTGCAGGCGTTCGCGGATGATATAGTCTTGGTTGTAGATGGGGACGGATACGGGTACGGGTACGGCGACTGATGTCTCAAGATCTGCCAATGCAGCCCTCGCCCATGTTCAGGGTTGGGGCGTCCGAAATAAGCTGAAGTTTGCACCGCACAAAACCTGTGCGATGACCATAACCAATAAGCTTAAGTACGACACTCCAATACTGATCATGGCCGGGGTCGGCATCGGTATGGTCAAGAAAATGAAGTTGCTGGGTCTAACCATAGACGAAAAGCTCACTTTTAATGAGCATGTCGCGAACGTCTGCAAGAGGGCCGCTAACGTATACAAGTGACTGTCCCGGGAGCCGCAAGGGTGAGCTGGGGATTAAACACGGAAGTCATACACACAATTTACACAGCAACGATAGAGCCCATAGTAACGTACGCAGCCGCAGCCTGGGAACCCGCTACCAAAAAGTTGGGTATACGGAAGACGTTAGGCACTGTTCAACGAGGATTTGCTCAGAAGCTCTGCAAATCTTATTGTACTGTCTCTCTGAACTCGTCACTGGCACTGTCTGGGATACTACCTCTAGACCTGCGCATACAAGAGGCAGCCGCCCACAATTTACACAGCAACGATTGAGCCCATAGTAACGTACGCAGCCGCAGCCTGGGCACCCGCTACAAAAAAGTTGGGTATACGGAAGAAGTTAGGCTCTGTTCAACGAGGATTTGCTCAGAAGCTCTGCAAATCTCAATTATTTATTATTATTCATATCTGAATTAAATAAATAATAATAATAATAAATCTTACCGTACTCTCTCTCTGAACTCGTCACTGGCGCTGTCTGGGATACTACCTCTAGACCGGCAGCCGGCCTGTATGAAGTGAGGGGTCATCCCGGTTTTTGCCAGGAGACAGAGAGATCGAGAGTGCGGTAAGGTTTGCAGAAGCCCCTCATCCAGCTACACAATTGCCCTTGGAGTTCATGTGCCTGGAAGATCAAGAGTTACTAGACAGTAACAATGTGCAGGCGGTGCGAATCTTCACCGACGGCATCGGCAGCAAGATTGAGGGGAAGCTCGGTGCCGCATTATCCATTTGGGATAATGATGGCGAAGTCCGGAACCTCAAACTTAGCCTTGCCGCGTATTGCACAGCCTACCAGGCGGAACTCCTGGCCATTTGCAAAGCGACCGAAGTGATCCTCAAGCGGCAAGAGGCGAGCTATGGTTTGTACAGCGACTCATTGTCCGCATTGCAGACGCTTGCAAACCATGGCTCTCTCCGTCTCCTGGAGGTTCGCGCGCGCGCTAACCTGGCTCACGCCCTGGGCCAGAGCAAAGCTGTGTCTTTGTTCTGGATCAAGGCCCACGCGGGCCTGCCGGGGAATGAGCGAGCGAACGAGTTGGCTAAAGAGGCAGCATTGTCGTTACGGAGGAAGCCGGACTACGACCAGTGTCCGGTTTCATTTATCAAGCGACAGATCCGTTTGGAATCGCTTGATGAATGAAATCGAAGATATGTGACGGGCGAGACTGCTTCCGTGACGAAAATGTTTCTTCCAGATGCAATAGCGGCTTTCCGTATTTTACAACAGGTGTGGCCTGAAGGCGTCCTCACTCAAGTTTTGACGGGGCACGGCGGGTTCTCTGAATACTTGACTCGGTTCAAGTGTAAGGAGAGCCCATCGTGCGTCTGCGATCCAGGCGTGGCAGAGACTGTCCAGCACATACTTGTAGAGTGCCCGTTATTTATCAGGGAACGCTACCAAATTGAATGTGAGCTGGACAGGTAAATAACGAAGGAGAGCCTGCATGGGCTCATGGACAAAAAACACAGGAAAAAGTTTTTGGAATATTGCACTAGAGTAGCCACTGCGGTTATAGATCGGAATAAAACCTGAGCGCACCGTGCTTCATTTATATAAACTGTATATTTATAGGACTTTATAGAGCAGATCGTCATATTGATATATTTCATCAACAATTGGGAAAAGTTTTACGTAAATTAAATATAAAAAAATCACATAAACACTTAATAATAGGAGGAGACTTACACATAAACGTGAACAATAAAAATAAACAGACTCTAGAGTTCTTGAACTTTATGAAAACATATAACCTGCAACAAATAATACGCGAACCAACACGAGTAACCAAGACAACATCTACTTGCATTGTCCTACTTTTTACAAACTACCCACCGCTCATAAACAAAGCAATTGTTAAAGATTATGGATTATCGGATCATAAAGCAATAAATGTCCAGTTAAACGTAGACTATTTACCAAATAACAATAATAAAGCTTGGTAGACCGAAAAAAGCTTATTTACAAAAAATTACATCGAATGTTTTAAAAACTCACTACAATCTGAAAATTGGGAAGCTATACTAAATAAAAATAATAGTGTACATACAAATTATGAATCCTTCATTACAATAATAAAACACAAACTCAATAAATATATTCCATTACAAAAAATAAGAATAAAATTTAAACCAAAAAAAGGATGGCTTACTAAAGGTCTCAAAAAATCATGCGAACACAAAAGAGTGTTAAGAACTATTTTTAATGAAACCAAAAGTGTTGTTATAAAAAAGCACTATAAATTATTTAGTAAAATATTAAAATCAACTATTAGAAAATCTAAAAAACTAACATATATTAAACAAATGCAAGAATCTGATAATAAGGTAAAGACAATGTGGAATATAATTAACACAAAAACAGGGAAGACAAAAATAAATAGACGTGAAAATATATCACTGAAGATAGACAATGAAGAAGTAAAATGCCCGTTAAATGTATCGAACAGATTTAACGAATTCTTTGCGACGGTAGGGCAACATCAAACAACTGACTCGACCAATAACATTGGAAAACCCGTGGTCAACCCCTCTACTTGTTCAATGTATGTACGCCCGGTAGACCAAAAAGAAATAGTTAATATAATAAGGTCAATTAAAAATAAACATAGCTGCGGTATCGATGACATTCCACCAATATTATTAAAGCAATGCGCAATAGAACTTTCCTTTCCTCTAATGTTTTTGATTAATCAAAGCTTCCAAGACGGCCAATTTCCAGACGCACTTAAAGTAGCTTTAGTAAAACCAATACATAAAAAGGTGACAAGCATATCCCAAGTAACTATAGACCCATAGCACTGCTACCAACCTTTTCCAAGATATTTGAAAAAGCTATGTGTAATCAGCTTTACATATTCTTGGAAAAGTTTAATATTCTTGACGACGCACAAAATGGATTTAGAAAATGTAGATCAACAACATTAGCAGTATATAAATATGTTCAACAAGCTCTACAACATATAAACGACAAACAATACGTAATTGGGCTACTACTAGACATGACAAAAGCCTACGACAAGGTCCTTTATGACATTTTACTCACTAAACTATACGGTTGCGGCGTACGAGGACCAGCTTATTCGTGGTTCAAATCATATTTACATAATAGGACACAAATAGTACAAATTGAAAATTACGACCATGGAAAACATGAGATCAATACCATTAGATCACAAGAAAAACAAATTACTTGCTCAATCCCACAAGGAAGTGTATTAGGATGCCCACTATTTTTAATCTATATTAATGACCTTCCCAAAATATTAGACAAAGAAAACGCTTTACCAGTATTATTTGCTGACGATATTTCAATATTAATCAAGTGTGAAAATATAAATAACCCTAGTCTACTAATACAAGAAACCCTCCAAACTGTGGATACTTGGCTCCAGATCCACAACTTGGAAATTAATAATAATAAAACTAAAATAATACAATTCAGATCATACAAAAAACCACCACTTAATCTAAAAACAACATTTAGAAACACGGAAATAGAAGAAGTTAATACTTGGTATAAATATTGACACACACATTAACTGGAAGTCACACAAAGAACATATAAAAACAAAGCTCTCCAGATTCTCTTACGCTCTTTTTCAAATTAAACAAAGCACTAACACACAAACAGCTATGGCTGCTTACTACGCATACGCATACTCATGGCTGCGATATGGCGTCATGCTATGGGGAAATAGTGTTAACGTAAATGAACTATTCATAATGCAAAAGAAGTGTATACGAATTCAAGCCCAAATAGATAGTACGGAGAGCTGCAAACCATACTTTAAAAGATATCTGATCCTAACTCTGCCGTCAGTATACATACTTGACATTTGCGTGTTTGTTTTTAAAAATATGGACAAGTTCACTAAAATAGAAGATACGCACAACGTCAACACTCGCCATAAAAAGAGGTTATGCGCTCCATCCTCAAGAATTAAAATGTTAAGTGATAGCCCATATTATATGGCAATAAAAATATATAATAAGCTGCCCGACACGTTTAAAACTGAAAAATCAATAACAATATTCCAAAAAAGGCTAAAACTATACCTGATCCAAAATTGTTTTTACTCAGTAAAAGAATATTTGGAGTCTAGGCTGAAATGACGAATTTATCTTAAATGGCGATCTGTCCTATACAAACAATAAGATCTAGCCTATCCTATTTAACTTCATACAAAATTATAATTATAATTTGTACTACCTGAAAAGGATGACACTATATTGCTAATTATTTGTATTAAATTCATTATTTTTGACATTTAATTTTTTGACATAACTATATTTTTCTCAATTTAATTCTAATAATGTTAAATAAAATAATTAAGTATTAATAATGTTTAATGCATGCTAATTTAGGATGATAAAGACAGGATAATGATAATTGCAATGCTTGTAAAAGGCTGCTAAGTCTTAAGTACTAATATAACATAACACCAACATACACTTAGTTCGCAATAAACGTTTTGACTTTGACTTTGACTTATATTTCTGTATGATATTTAAATGCAAGCACGGAATGCATTAAGGACATATATAGCTGGCAGTATTTCATGCTAGTACCTAAGTTTGTAAATTGTGTAAGACTGATTTTTTATGATAAACTGCACTTTTGTGTTATTATATCCTTAGTAATAATGTACTCTTGGGATAGAAAGCACCTTTTGTATTTTCGTATTTCCTGTGATATGCACTTTTGCACAATAGAACCTTGTATTCTGTATTTTTGTAATCAGCACTATTTGCACAATTGTATTTCTGAGATAAACAGAACTCTTGTATATTTTTTGTATTTTAAGTTAACTGTGATAAATAAATAAAACATGCCCGTAGTTATTGAAATGAACCCACACAGTATACAAGAGGATAAATGCAAGATGAACCTTGGTATGAAGGATAAAAGTGCGAGAGGAATGAAAGAGGAATGGTACGAATGTGTTTGCAATTAATAGGCACCAATTTAGATGGTGGGGATAAGAGATAAGAAAGAAAAAAAATCTTACCTACTCTAAGTATGTAGATAAGGTACCAATTTTTATTTCTAGTTTTTTTGTCCTTTTTAATCTTCTCCTAACAATAACAAACACAACAAAAAAAGAATTTGCGAAATCGGTTGAGCTGCTCTCGAAATTTGCGCTTAGCAACACATTCAGCAATTCATTTTTAGGGTTCCGAAGGAACCCTTTTTGTTTCGCTCTGACCGTGTGTCCGTCCGCAGCTTAGCTGAGAGAATCTAAGTACTAGAAAGCTATAATTTGGCAGACATCACATCATCAGCCTATTAATGTTCCCACTGCTGGGACACAGGCCTCCTCTCTGTGAGAGGGAATGGGCCGTAATCCACCACGCAGGCCCAGTGCGGGTTGGTGGATGTCACATGTCTTCAAATTTTTGGTTCTAGGACATGCCGGTTTCCTCACGATGATTTCCTTCACCGTTTTGGGAGCAGTGGTGATGAAATAATTTACACAAAGTAAAGCGCCTGCCTGGGCTTGAACCCACGACCTACAACTTGTAAATCGCGGCTGATACCACTGGGCCGCCACTGCTCTTGGACCACCACTGCTCTAGATTTGGCATGGATATACATATTAATAATTTCGACAAAGTGGTAAAATAAAATCAATGAAAAAAATATTTTTTTTGGGGTCCTCCTATAGACGTAAAGAGGGGATGTTTTTTTTTCCCGTCTATACCAGGGTGTAGGGTATCGTTGGATAGGCCATTCAAAAATATTATGGGCTTGTAAACCATTTTTCGATTCAGAGATCCGTTTGCGTAAAATTAAGCTTTAAGTTGCAAAAGAGTCAAGTGTCTCCCTCCCCCCTGCCAGCGAAATGGTTGCTCTTGGATATGTGAAAAAAATCACGGCAGTAGTAAATATAACAAAATTAAAAGGAAAACTATCACGGATAAGTAGGCTTTACAGTACTTGGAACAGTAAAAATTTTGTACATATGCCATTTAAAATTACTTAAATAACGTTTTTAGCTGTGTAAAACAGAGTAAATATATGCTTATGAACCATGTACAAATATACAAAAATAAAATCATAACAGGCTTTACAAGTTTACGAGTAATAGTCGAACAACTTATAAAATGTACTTGGCACAGTAAAATGTTTCTCCAAATGTCATTGTAAAATTAGTTAAATAACGTTGTTAGCTGTGTAAAACAGATAGTAAACATATGCTCATGAACCATGTAAAAATAAAATCATAACATCCTTAATAATAATGCTTTCTAAATCAATAATGTTTAAGCTCGAATAACGTATTGGAGTGGCCGGAGTCGTTGGCAGTACCGGTCCATAGTCCATACGACGCATGCGCGCGAGGGAGTCTATTTTGTGTTAGTGCAGAAGTATTTTCGACGTTTTGTAATCTAAAGTCAAATTAAATTCGATTGCCATGCAAAATACTTATTTTCTTTTGCCGATATCCATCAATAAATTGAATATTCGACCCGATTACATCACTAATTGAGTAGCATATACTTTCCAGAATGAAATAGTGAATACCGCAGATTAGAGGTGAATACATACGAAATTTTTCAAATTCCGAAAGAGAAATAAACAAGGAGCGTGCGCGCATGGATCCAGGAACGAACCATACCAATCTCCGTGGCTCTAACGCGCGCTCGTATCGGCTCCTTTCGCAATTCGTACCTGCGGTGGTACTCAAAAAGATTATATTTTTGGAACGAAGTTCCTTATCGCGCGTTGCGAAAGGGGGCTAGACGGAAAAAATTAAGATCAAAAGTTGTAACGACACTTTTTGCTAACATCGAGGTAAGTGATGGATTAGTTAATGGTGCCGTTAGTGATATATATATATATGTGTGTATGTATATGTACAATCTTTTTGCTTTTTTTTTATTTCAATAGCGAATCAACTAAAGCGTCGACTACTGAGGTACAAACTACAACATCAAGGAAAAAGACAAATGAACAAAGATGTAGAGAATATTGTGAGAGAAAGAAATTGCAAAATACAATGGTACAAAACATAACTGCAGAGAGATCAGATGAATGTAGTGAGACTGATCAATTACAAGCTGAAAAACCTAAAACTAATGCAGAAAGAAGAAAAAAAAACATTATGCAGCGCAGAAATTAAAGAAACAAGAAAGTAAAAAAATACCTAAAACTGTTAAACAAAAAAATAAAGAATATTACGATAGGAAACTTCGTTCCATCCGGGTGTCCCTTGACACCTCTCAAGTTTTTTTCTTACTTCAGTTGCGAAGTTGGATTTTATAACTCCTTCTTCAATTACCAGTTATTCCGTCTTTAGTTTCAGTCAAGAGTGAATAGGTTACTTCTAGGCAAGCGTGCTTCACCGTAGACCACATCATCGCTTACCATCAGGCGAAATAGTGGTTAAACGCGAGCATATAGATTAAAAAAAAAGTTTATTCAAAAAATCTAAAAACCCGCCTGCTTAAAAAGCGAACTAATAAAACGTAAACAAGAAGAAAATCATGTTGTGCAGTCCGAGGATACATATTCGCGAGCTGGCTGACTAATACTGGCAGTGGTGGCCCAGTGGTATCGGCCGCGACTTACAAGTTGTAGGTTGTGGGTTCGAGCCCAGGCAGGCGCATTACTTTGTGTTAATTATTTCATCACCACTGCTCTCAAAACGGTGAAGGAAAACATCGTGAGGAAACCGGCGTGTCCTAGAACCAAAAATTCGAAGACATGTGACATCCACTAACCCGCACTGGGCCCGCGTGGTGGATTACGGCCCATTTCCTCTCACAGAGAGGAGGCCTGTGTCCCAGCAGTGGGAACATTAATAGGCTGATGATGTGATTTATAACTTTTTAGTTAACATATTTTTTCGAATTAGGTACATTTAAACATATAAGTGTTATATATTTTTGAAATCTCCTCTATAAACCCTTCATTTTGATATCCCACTCGATGGGAAAGGAAGAAAAAAAAATTGGAACCCCCACAATATGGCGTCCAAAATCCGCCAAGTTCCTTTTTTTTTAAAGGCACTTAGCTAAGATCTAACGATGTCTTAATTATAAAAATCCGACAAGTAGTTTGAAAGATATGAGGTAATAAAGAATATTACATACATACAAACATACAAGATACGCGCGAAAAACATAACCCTTTCCTTGCAGCCGGGTAAAAACATCATCCTATGTAGGCCCGTTTTTAGACGTTGTTTGTCGCTGAAACCGTTTTAATGTTCATGTAACAACAACAAAACTCTCTTCTTAAGCCGCATTATTATGCAACTTCGGAACTGTATTAATGCGCGTGGCCCGACACGCACTTGGCCGGTTTTTATATTATAGATGTTAAAATTGAACCTCAACTAATTAGCTGAATGTTTTTTTTATTCTCAGGTTGACAAAGGGCTGGCCCAACACGTATACGTTCACGAAGGCGGTCGCCGAGGAGGTGGTGCGCGCCAGCGCTGCCGATCTGCCCGTCTGTGTCGTCAGACCACCCATTGGTGAGCTAACTATGCGGAACCTTCCTGCAATGTTCGCCCGCTAAGTGGCACATTGCAGCAAGGAGATAAAATCGGCCAAGTGCGGGTCTGACTCGCGCACAGGGTTCCGTATCAGCTATATTCACCAAAATAAATAGATAACATTACTAACGTTCATAAACAATGAAAGCACTGAACATTGATCTAACGAAGAGACAAACAAAACTAACTTTGCCGTACGAAAACTGTTGCCCCCATACATCAATATACAATATTTTTACTATTCTATTACATTTTGTAAGTTGGTGGACTATTCCTCGTAAACTTATAAAGCCTACTTAGGTTTTAATTTTAATTTCGTTATATTATTATATATTTATTACGGCGTGATTTTTTTTCACATATCCTAAAGTAATCACGTAGCTGGCAGGGGGACACACTTGATTCTAACAAAAATAGCAATTCAAAGCTTAATTTTATGCAAACGGATCTCAGACCCGTAATATTTTTGAATGGCCGATCCAACGATATCCCACACCATGGAATAGACGAGAAAAAAATCATCCCACTTTACGTGTACAGCAGCCTTATTGCGTAATAAATTCGGCAAGGCAAAGGGCAAAGAGTATAAACAATCAACCAATCGCATAGACGGAAATCCACATCGTGTCTTTCATGTCTTTCTACCAATGTGATTGGTCGATTGTTCATACTCTTTGTCATTTGCCTTGCCGAATCTATTACGCAATAAGGCTGCAGGAGGTACAATACATTTTTTTTCTTGGTTTTATTTTACCACTTTGACGGCGTGATTACTAAGAGTCTCTGAACTAAGCTGCGGACGGACGGACGGGCGGAGTACCTTGTTGACTACGGAACCCTAAAAAACGGCTTCTATCCTGTCTATAGTTAGGTTAGAGTATAACATTATTTTTGTTCTGGCAATCACCACGCTGCTGCCCCACCCTTCTCCACTTTTTATCTTTAATTCGTCTTACCTGCCGGCAATGTTGCCTTCACCAGTCTGCCGGTACTGATGAGAATACTATAATTTCATTTCTCATGTCCATATAGCACACACATATAAAACAATGCCAGTATATTTAGACCCTCAAGGGTTGGGCCGAAGTGTAAATTGCGTACTGTCTCATTTTAGAAGGTTAAGTCGAATACAGATCCTGGGCTGACTGAGTAATTTCTACGACTAATAGACCCACAATATTTAAACCGGCACGGCACAGGCTTGTCAGCATATTCTACAGATATTTGCGATCTTTATAAATCGCCTGCGATGCCTTAGAAACCAAATTGCCAAAAAAAATATGATTAAGCCCGGCCTACCCCATATTCAAAACGCTATAAGATCCTGTAATAATAATTGTGTCTGTTGCAGTGATCAGCAGCTACCTGGAGCCTCTGCCCGGGTGGCTTGACATGAGCTGTGTCATGGGACCCATCGGGGTGAGTACCTCCTACCTACATCTCAAGTTTATTGAAAATCAATCTGCCTGGTTTTTTGCCAGCTGCGTATCTGCCCTCTGCCACCCAGTTACTGGGTAGCACAACACCCCTTTGCAAGACTGGTGTCAGATTTCCTGGCTTCTAACTATCCGTAACGACTGTAAAAGTTTTACAAACGTCAGCTGGGATCAACAGCTTACTGTGCTTTCGTAGAGTTGAGGGAATCTCGGTATGTTAAGATGGTACCCCATTTTCGGATAGACCTCTTGCTATAAGGACTGTAATAATGTAATTTGATTTTTGGTCCAAAAGAATTTATATAGCCGCCTTCTAAATAACTGCATTCGATTTGTTTTGAACCTCCGTAAGTATGTCATGTATCCGCACATCGATCACTTTTAAAATGGTTATCCATTCGTCAGCGTAGAGTGCTGGGGGCCTTGACTACCCTGTTTTCTTTTGTTGATAAACTCACTTCTCCTTGTTATCTGACTTCTCATGTCCAATACAATGCTGCTATTAGAGACTTAAAACAGATTAACTGGGAAGATAGGTTTTATAATGATGACCCAAATGCAATGACGAATATCTTCTTGAATACCATCAGAGAGATACTATCGCATCACACGCATACTGTCAAGCAGCCTAGGCGACAAATGATTGCTAAGCCTTGGATTACACCAGGGCTTTGTAGATGTATGAGGAATCGTGATCAACTTCACCAAAAACTAAGAAAGGACCCAGAAAACACAATCCTTACTATAACTGACAAGCGCTACCGAAATAAATATAATAATCTACTAAAAAGCCTTAAAAACAAATATTTTGCATCAGAATTAGCTAAGTCTAGTAAAAATATAAAAAAACAATGGGAATTGGTAAAAGAAATGTCTAATTTAAATAGCTACCCAAAAATGCCATCAGAGCTTCTTTCCAATAATTGCACCTCAAAACGCGTTAAATAACATAAATAGGTACTTTGTCAATGTCGGTAGTAATTTGGCAAACACCATCTTGTTCAGGACCCTTACAAATGAGATAGATCTGAGCAGGCAGTGTAGACCAAAACCGAATAGCGGACCCCTAAACTCTTTTATGCTTCTCCCAACAGACCAATTTGAAATTAAATAAATAATTACTAATTTAAAATCTAAGAATTCCTCGGGATGGGACGGTGTCTCCACGTCTTTTATTAAGAGAGCAGTGGACTCCCTTATTGCTCCACTAGCACACATATTTAACGCTTGCTTTTCAAAGGGAGTCTTTCCAGATGCGCTTAAAAAGTCTGTCACTGTTCCTATATACAAGGCTGGAGATAAGACTTTGGTGTCGAATTATAGACCAATCTCTCTACTTCATAGTTTTTCAAAAAATCTAGAAAAACTAATAAATAAGGGGCTAAAACACTACCTAGAATATCATAAACTTCTCAAAAGTAATCAGTTTGGGTTGCGAGAAAAAATATCAACTGCCGATGCTCTTCACAAACTAACTTCGTATGTAGTCGAAAACATGGATAGGGGACAGAAGTCTCTAGGCATATTCCTAGACCTTGCAAAGGCCTTCGATACCATCTCTGTACCCATCCTCCTGAACAAACTCGAGACCTTAGGAATTCGAGGAATACCTCTCCAACTTTTCCAAGATTACTTGACAAACCGAACACAGGTTATAATAATTGATAACAGTCTAAGCCATGAGGAAAATGTTACCTTCGGAGCGCCTCAAGGTAGTGTTATGGGTCCTACGCTGTTTTTAATATATATTAATGACCTCTGCAATTTGGTTTTACTAAATGGTCAAATAATAACATTTGCAGATGACACAGTATTATTGTTCAGCTCCAACACGTGGAAAAATGTAACCGAAGCAGCAAATGAAGGTTTTGCTTTAGTAACTTCTTGGCTGGACAATCATTTCTTGACACTTAATCTTGACAAACGAAATTTATTACATTCACAATTAACGGCAGAACTCAACCTTCTCCTAACTCAATAATTATACAAACTCACAATTGCAACAATCCAAGTACCTGTCATTGTAACCCAATCACCAGAACTAATTCCATAAGATATCTCGGTGTGATAATAGACCATAACTTAAACTGGAAAGAACACGTCATGAAACTAAGTAATCGCGCAAGAAAGTTAATTTATATTTTTAAAACGATTAGGAATGTATGTGACATTAAGTTACTAATAAAAATTTATTTAGCACTATGTCAGTCTATACTAACATACGGCTTAAGTGTATGGTGAGGAACTTCAAAAACCACCATGTTGTTTATCGAAAGAGCCCAACGCATGGTACTTTAAGTTATTTTTCGCAAAAAGTACACTTATCCGACACACCTACTTTACTCAGAACTGGTAGTCCTGACGGTACGTAAACTATTCATTAAACTAGAGATTATGGCACAACATAAAGTAAAACCGCGCTTTGCAAAAAGGCGACGTTTAGATATAGTTTATAGCATACCCAAATATAGAACATCTTTTGCACACAAATTTCACAATTATCTTGGACCTAGCCTTTACAACAAAGTAAGTAAAGATCTAGGATTGAAGAATCTTGACAGGCAAACATGCAAAAAAGCTATAGATAAATATTTGAAAACTCTAGACTACAACAGCACTGAAAATCATGCTAAATAATTTGGTATTACAAGGCGCATACATAATAAAGCATACATAACTGTACACATACACCCATATCCAAACACAAAACAACATAGACAATTCCAATCATGTATCTTAATTAATATAACTGTAAAATTACTAAAATTTATTACCTATACATTAAATAATCAATCTGTCTAATTATGTGTAACTGTAACTGGAACTTTGTGGGAATCTGTTGTTCTATGGTTGAGGAAGATATCTATATATCCGCTCGTGATACAGTTTTATACTAGTACGAGGGGATAGGGCGAATCACTCCAAAGACAACCAAGTCTATCTTTTTATATTTTCCAACTGTCGACCTGCCTAAATTTAATTGTCAAAATTATTTTATACGTATTTTGTCTATTAAGTGTTTATTATTAAGTTACTTTGTATGGTTGTCTCTTATTCATGAATAAATAAATAAATAAAACAAATACCTTTGTTCTGCCCACATTAAAAATCTTCGCTCCGCCAATAATTGTCTTCTACGTACTACATCGCCTTTGTACTTGTGCATAAAGTTTTAATAAATAAATAAATATATTTTAGGCGAAAGCCCTAAGGTATCCCACGAGATAACAGCGATCTTGGAATTGTAGTTCAAGTTGCCTTAGAAGAATACCAATTTCTCTCTAAAACACCTGCATCGATGAATAAGTACCGACCTAACAGTAACAGACGAAGGTCAACAGCCAAACTCTGCAAAGTTTGGCTGTTGAGCTCTTTCTCATAATAAATGGCCTTTACCTCTGCTGCACAGATCGTGACAGGCGTGGTGCTGGGCATCCTGCACGTGTTTTACGTGGACGTGGATAATCGCCTGGCACTGGTGCCCGTGGACTACGTGAACAACGCCATCATCGGCGCGGGCTGGCACGCGGCGGGGCGGCGCGCGCGCTGCCTAGAGGACACGCCCGTCTACACCATCGCCAGGAAAGAGTGCTTCATGCCGTGGTGTACGTAGCTCTTTCAATAGCTATTAGTTTATTTTTCTTCTTCGTGTCTTTGGCGTGACAGTCGATCAAATTTGTTTGGCCCAAAATTTAGCACCTTCCACGGCGTTGTCGGTGGCAGCGCATATATCACCCTGGTTGCATATTTTGGGCCAGAGAGAAGCATGGTTTGCGACTCGGCACCACATGTACACCCGGGTTGCCCTTGTTTCTTAGAAAAGAAATTGACAAATTATCATCTCCCGAATAATTTGCCGCATAATTTCATTTGCAAAATTATTACTTAGTAAAAAATCTCTTCACAAATAATTGTAACGCAAACCTAATGTTTGGCAAGTGTTAAACAATAACTTGTTTACCAACTAGTACTTTTACCATTTTTTATGTAAGGTGGTAGTCAAATATTTCAGTTGGAACGTCGTCGTTTTCAATTTACCATTTCTATTCAGTCAATAACAAACTATAACTGCCAGTTTCCCAGCTCTCAATTATCGGGTTGTTAACGTAATCGAGGATTAATCGCCTGTTAATTCTACTTTCAGTTTCTCAACATCCAAGTGTGACAAGCGGTTGACAATTTGTCACATTTGAGAATAATCTCGAATTAACTACATGTTACAGCAGTTTTGGGTTTCTGAGCACCTTTTTCAATGTTAATCTCTTGTCAACGAGCCTAATTTATAATTGTTGGAAATTGGTCGATTATTCGCAGATTAAAATTAATATTATGCTTTTAAAGGCTTATATTACGATAAAAAGATAATAGGGGTCCGCGAAAACTATGGTATGGGTAGAGTTATAAAACAAAAGTTAATTTATATCAATTATTTATTTACCAAGATTTAAAAAAAATTGGATATTACAACTTTTAAATTAATTACATTATAAAAACTTGACATAATTATCAAAAATAGTTATTTTGTATTTATGTAAATAAATAAAAAAAAACTGTTACTGACCTGGGAATCGAACCTGCCTCACGCTAGTGTAGTGTGTAGTGTTGACTATACCCTGTACTTAGTACTTACCAAGGTCAGCTTCTAGACAGGTTTGTGTTTAACTTGAAGCGGCTGTGTTGGTGACCGCGCCAGGGTAAGCAACACTTACCAAGGTCAGTGTTGGGATGGGTGACCACTTCTTTTTGGATCGCTTGTTTATGGATAGGTGACTCCGCCAGGGTAAGCAACACTAACCAAGGTCTGTCTGGATGGGTGACCATCACCACAAAAATTTTGATCACCCATCCTAAAGTCACCCCGCTAGGTTAAACAACATCTAACAGGGTCACCCATCCACGAACCCAAAATAAGTGGTCACCCATCCAAACAGTAACCTTGGTAAGTGTTGCTTACCCTGGCAGGGTCACCCATCCAAAAACAAGCGAACCAAAAAATAGTGGTCACCCATCCCAAGACTGACCTTGGTAAGTGTTGCTTACCCTGGTGGAGTCAGCCATCTAAAACAAACCAACCAAAAAAAAGCGGTCACCCATCCAAAGAATAACTTTGGTAAGTGTTGCTTAACCTGTGTGGAGTCACCTATCCAAAAACAAGCAAACCAAAAAGAAGTGGTTACCCATCCAAAAATCGACCTTGGTAAGGTTTGCTTAACTTGGCGGCTACACCTACCCAGCCTTTCAAGATATAATACTATTTAAAGTTACTGATTACGCTATAGTAGTGAATGACGTGAATGAATACCAGCTAAGGTAGCCAACCGAAATAAATTAATGTCGAGTATTTAATGTAACAAGCGATTACGTAATTTCTCGATGATGAAGTGTTGAGAAACTCACTGACAACTGACGGCTGGTTAATTTGTGACAAATTGTCAGCTGATTTGAGATGTGACGTCGACCTCAGAAACTGGCCCTAAAAGCAAGTCAATGACAAAATAAGTTTTTCCAATTAAAAAATATTTTTTAAAACAAGCTTTTTAGCTTACCGTGCATTGTCATCCGAACCAAATTTTCATCGTATGCAAAGTTTCATCTTAATCGGTTGAGGATAACTGCTTTAAAATTCAGTTGCAAGATTTGACTCGAACACATTTACATACATACATTGCAATTTAATAAAAAGCTTGTAAAAATTGCATTTTTATGTCAATTGCACAGAATGTAATTTTACAATGAGTATAAGAAGGTACGAATACTATAAATTACCATTGTTTTAATCTGATTCGGCACGATGGACACTCAAAGGGCTATTTAAGCAACAAAGTCGACGGAGCCCTGCTGCGTTGGGCTCCTATTTCTGTCTGCAGGGTCTAAACTAACCGAACTTGATGGAGATGACGGGAGCTGAGTTCGCTCACGTCATCTCCTTCGAACCTAACCTATCCGTGTACCCCGACACGCCCTAAGCTCCCGAGCTCGCTCTTGGATGAATTCATTGACCATAATTACCGAATTGCCATTAATCTACCATGCTCGTGTAATAGATCACTAGATAGACAACAGAGCTAGTACAAAGCGGTAGGTCAGTAGGATAGAAAAATACTCAAGAATAGATAATACTTACGTGTAGTTGGTAATTCAGCAATAACACACAGTTTGGACTTTGAACTATTATTTATTTACCATTTCACACTAAGTTACCATCAACTCTACACAATATATCCACTTAGGACAACAGTACAATCTTTCAAGCCCGCCCAGACTAGACTGACGAACTGACTCCACGCGCCTCGTGTCCGAACAATCCCCCTCCAATCGACAACCGTCATCCGATGTGACGACATTTGACATTCGAATATTTTCTAGGATAATCATTTTAACAACTTTTAAGTACTATTTGATGTTAAATATAAATAATTTAATTCTTAACAAATAAAAGATGTATTTATCAAATAAAAACCTAACACTCGACCATCCTGACAACGTGTATGACCCCATACACGTATCCGGTGATAACCTAACACTCGGCCTGTTGAGTCAGTTTTCAAAATCTAAAATCAAATCCATCAAACCATACCAACCAAAAGTTCAAAGTCACAAAAAAAAAATGATTCTACTGTCCATTCGCAAAAGTAGTTTGCTATGGAGAAGAATGGACAAGAAACTCCACACTTACTCTTTTCTTTAAAATAAAAAACTTCTTTTAAATATTTTTTTCAATATTAATTCATTAATTATATCAGAGTACCTTATGAAGTATGATTCATCTAGAATAAAACGGCTGTTCTATGTACAGATATAAAGTATTTCAAGCAATAACAATTATATTGATTCATTTGATAATATGAACATGGTACTCGCATATTTACAAAATCTGCATTTTATTCGTCTGTATAGAAACCCGTGACTTATTTGCATATATATCAGTTCGCGACTTGCTCGCATATAGACTTACAAAAATTAGGAAACAAATCTAATCAACTGTAACGTTTAAATTTGGCTACTTCGTTACATTATACTAGTACGTGAGTAATTTTTAAAGCATGATTCATCAAGAACAACACGGTTGTACCACGCTTAGGTACAAAGCATTAACAGTTAAACTTAATCATTTGATAAATAGGAACATGATACTCACATACTTACAACATCTGCTATTTGTTCGCTAGTTTGCAAACCCGCAACTTATTCGCATATAGACAAGCCCGTGACTTATTAGCATATTGCGATTTATTCACCTGTAGGCAAGTCCCGCGACTTATTCTAAAATTTATATGTACTGAGATGTATTCGCCTGTAGGCAAACCCGCGACTTATTCGCATATAGACAAACCCGCGACTTATTCGCATAAAGCGATTTATTCGCCTGTGGGCAAGTCCCGCGATTTATTCGCCTATAGGTAAACCCGCGACTTATTCTCAAATTTACATGTACTGTGATTTATTCGCCTGTAGGCAAACCCGCGACTTATTCGCATATAGACAAACCCGCGACTTATTCGCATAAAGCGATTTATTCGCCTGTGGGTAGGTCCCGCGATTTATTCGCCTATAGGTAAACCCGCGACTTATTCTCAAATTTACATGTACTGTGATTTATTCGCCTGTAGGCAAACCCGCGACTTATTCGCATATAAACAAACTCGCGACTTATTCGCATATTGCGATTTATTCGCCTGTAGGCAAGTCCTGCGATTTATTCGCCTATAGGTAAGCCCGCGACTTATTCGCAAATTTAATAATACTTCGATTTATACACCTGTAGGCAAACCCGCGACTTATTCGCTTATAGCGATTTATTCGCCTGTAGGTAAGCCCACAACTTGTTCTCAAATTTAATAGTACTGCGATTTTATTCGCCTGAGGGCAATTCTTGCTATTTATTCGCCTATAGGCAATCCCCGCGACTTAATCACAGACATAAAAAATTTGGCAAACATACCAAATCATTTCCAACAACATTAAATTTTTACAATTTCGACCGCACTCTACTACTCTTCAAGCAAGACCTCATTCAGTTTAGGTTTAATATCGCAATTCATACTAATTCCTTAAATGACCACTACGGCGTTCTGCCAGCGGAGTATTAGTATTAAACCCTCCAAAGACACTAATACCGAAAAGTGATTTAAACATCGCACTTTCAGTGTTAAATGACTATCATCAAAACAAAACATATTGAGCTAAAACAGTTCTACAAATATTACCCATGACATACTGGGATTGACTGAAGTCCATCTACTAAAAGAAGCTATTATCGAAGACTATGATTATACGTATTACATAGGCAAACCAAAAATATCCCCTTAGTAAAGACAAAAGACAAGTAAAACATTTCAACTTTTATCGAAATATCAGAAAGAATTTGTGTTCCACAAATAGTTCTAGAAAACCTGCCTTCCGCAATTATACAGTCTTATGCAACCTCCGAAACCTCGTCGCTAATTAAACTTTTATGAAAACTTGGAAATACTCATTACTTTACAAGTACCTTCATAATAGTACATTGTGATACAAGGGTGGAAAAGAGGCTATTACAAACGATCTGTCACCAACAAGCCCGAGCCGAAGGCGAGGATTTTCAATGACACGAGTCCGCAACAACCCACACACCCATGCACCACACGACGTTTTTCAATACAATTGTGGGAAATAATTAAAACAAATCACAGAATTACATTTGTTTCTTCCACAAAATAAAATTATCGTAAGTCGCCATATATCTTTATCGAGATTTTGGGGGCAAAATTTCATCCTGCGCTATTTTGCCACATAAAATATCGGGTGGGGTTAATTCCATTTCATCATTTGTACTTGAACTCATATAAACAAAATAAAATAATCCATTTATCATACAAAAATTAAAATTTTCAGAAATGGCGCGTTTTTGCAACGTCATGTTGCAAAAACGCGCCTTTTCTGCGTATATATATTTTTTTCAATGAAAACAGCCCATACAACCTATTCGACTTTTGACAATTTCCTTTTATGTGAAAATAAAACTGGTAATTAAATATATTAAACAACCATTTGCCCAACCATTTTCCCTCTCACAGAGAGGAGGCCTGTGTCCCAGCAGTGGGAACATTAATAGGCTGATGATGTGTGATGTGAAACAACCATTTAAAAGACTTTTGAGAATTCAATGCTAAGATGTACGGACTCATTCATTTTTCCTCGTATAAAATCTATCCAATTTTATTCTATGTATGAAAACTCCTTGCTACTAAACTTTTTTAAATTGACTTATACATTTAAAACTCAACTACAAAAATAATGATCGAGCTCGTAAAAAAAAAAACCACAACCGCGTATCAGAAAAATGCCTATGCAAAAGATTTAATCTTCGAATCATAATTATAGCCTCTGAAAGTACTCAATGTTTAACAACTGTATTGAAAAATACATTACCTCTATGGGTGATTTTAATGCACAGATCGGGGTATCGGTAACGAACATTAGCATTTAGTTGCTGGAAAATATGGTTATGGAACCACCAGCACTCGTGTAGCGAGACTCATTCAATACGCATACGAGTAAAACCTCAAAATCATAAACAAGATTTTCATATTAACACTTAATCGATCTCTCCAAAATAAACATACGAAAACAGAACCCACAATTACTTTCAAAGTACGAAGTATCGTCGTCAGTTTCGTCTGGATAAGACCACATAATGCAGAGAGCTACAATCCACCAGAAATCCACAATAAGAAGCTGGCGCACTTCTATGACACGCCATTAACAATGAAAACATTGAACGAGCAAAAAGCTATAAAAGGTTCCAAAAATAACAGGACTTATAGCGTCACGTGAAAAGTATGACACAAAAACCTTATGCATATTACCATAAAAATCATGCACTCTATACTGGAATAATATAGAATTTATCAGGAAAACCGCACAGTTAATGAAAGAAACCAATGACAAAATAAGTCAATACTTTACAAAAACGATAAAGAAAACTTCATAAAACACAAACACAGAAATAAGGAGGTGCTCCCCATAGAACAACCACTATACGTACAAATATATCTATAAAAAAATTACAAAAAATGTATGAGATTATCATGTGCTATTGTAGTATCACAAAATTGATCCCCACACTTTAGTATAGTCACCGCTGACATCGAATGACCCTCTGTATAGCACCTGTCAAGAAATATATCCATCTCTAATACACTACCAAATGTGAATCCTGAATGTAGTTCATAAATATAGCTACGGTTAATTATGCCAAACTATATAACCAACCAGATTCATTACAGCAAACTGGTATGATTAACCAAAACGGGGAATAAATACTCCCCTGTACGTGAAAGGGTTTCAACAATCAATGAAGATGAAACCAGAGAAGGGCTATCAGATATATCAGGCAGGTTTATAAACAATTGTAGGAGAATGGGCTGTAATCCAATTATGGAAATTTGACCAAAAGCTCATCAGCCACATGATATATGCGACCGATCAAGAAAAACACTTGCTTCTTACAAGGCCCTTGTCAATTGTTAACTCGTTCAGAGTTATTGACCTAAACGGGTAACTTATATCGAGCAGCGACGGTACGGATTTTCTGGCATCCAATAGCTACGACTATACCCCGCCGAAAAGAGCCTCTCAAGAAGAATCTTTACCACAAAACCAATATTGCCAATTATAAGTCGGTTCAGCGTTAGTGACCCAAACAGGCGACTCATTAGACATCAAAACAAAGACTTGTGCTCGATGTCCAACTGCCATAAGATACAAAACAGAAATAACTTTTCAAAAGAACACTCGATATTAAACTGCCTTTTGCTAATTCAAAAATATTCAGATTCAATGACCTAAATAGGCAAGCAATTGGGCCCCAAGATTACTACCTTTTTCTTTTGGCACCTAACAGCCACAAGACACATGCCACCGAGAAAAGTCCACTCAAGAAGCCCTGTTACAAGACAACTATCGTCAATAGTTAGTCCGTTTAGAGTTTACACCAAACTCAAAGGTTTTTAATTAAGGGTCACTACATTTACAGAAACACGGCTAGCGATTATGTCCAAACCCAAAAAAGCAAAATTCCAAGTAAGTCAATAGACGACATACCAGAATTTAAATGATATCTACTTAATGGATCACATTTAGAACTCTGTAGCTCCTCACGTGTCAACTATCCACAAAAGTCATTATAATAAGAAATATTCAAACTGAAAAGATTCATCCGACACATCCCAGCGCTACTGGGGCGAAGGACAGGCTTAACGTTTGGTCTAATGGAGCAGACTCTTAAAACATTGTTCCTAAATCGCCATATTAGAGTCCAATAATTTAAAGTGGACGCTTATGGATTTATAAAACAATGATTGAAATGCACAGTACTTATGAAAGTAATTAGTTGACAAAATACCAGAATTCAAATGACTCACATTTAAAGCTCTCTAGCTCCTAAAGTACCCATATTCCATGAAATATGAAGAACCCCCCGAAGAGTTCCATCTAACGACACATATCATATCGCTACTGGAATGCGACAAAATTGTCTATTGCCCTTTGCAAGGACTGTACTATTAAGGGCGCGGCGAAGCATGAATTGTCCATACAAACGTAATACCTAAATCATTTGTAAGTTGAGCATATTTCCACCAAATTATGCTAATATTCGGATTCAGACAGTATTTATCTAGGTTCCTACGTCTTTTTTTTTTCAAAATACTTACCTAAAATGAAGTTTAAGCGAATTCCATTTCGTACATTTTTACAGCGTAAATGACATGTTTTCTTATTGATTTTTCTATCTTAAAAAAAACAATATCTATAAAATTGTCAACGCTATAACATAGCTCATATTATCAAGAAACAAATTATCGAAAAAAAAATAAAAATGCATTAAGTTTTCATTCATCATTTTTGGTATTACGGAACACATAAAAATAATCATACATTTTCAATAGCTAGTATTGCTGTCGCGTCGAGCACGTCATGTCAATGTGTGTGTAGTCGTGCTTCATACGGTTGAGTAGGTATCGCTCGTACGGCTTTTGTTCGGGGCACTTCGGGGTTGTTTACTGTTTGTTGTATTGTATATTTTTTACCCGACTGCCGAAGGAGGGTAATGTGTTTATCAGTCTATTTATGTATGTATGTTTGTTCCTATGTGGCGTTCTAGAAACCAAACGCGTGGGCCGATTTTGATGGTACTTACGTCAATCGATTCGCCTTAACCCCGCGAGTGTCACTGGCTACATAAAAATTGGCAAATAGGAAAATAGCGGTTCTTGGGCGCCATATTGTGGGGGCCTAAATTTGTTTTTTCGTATCGTGTGGGGTATCAAAATAAAGGATTTTAAGAGGTGATTTCAAAAATATATAACACTTATATGTTTAAATGTACCTGATTCGAAAAAAAAATAACCAAAAAGTTATAAATAAAAAAAGTTAATTAAAAAAATCAAAAACACCGACTGCTTGAAAAGCGAACTAAAAAGACGTAAACAAGGAGAAAATCATGCTGTGCAGTCGGAGGATACGTCTGGTTTTGGTCAGCCAGCTCGCGAAGATGTATCCTCCGACAGCACAGCATGATTTTCTCCTTGTTTACGTCTTTTTAGTTCGCTTTTCAAGCAGTCGGGTTTTTTGATTTTTTTAATTAACTTTTTTTTTTGTGGTTTGTTGTCAGTGTTAGACGATTACTTTACTGTGCTGCTCGTGCGTATTTATTTATTTTCTAAGTACTTATTGTAATATTTCTGACACTATTGACCTAAGCTATGAACTTGGATTTAGATTTGCCTTGTGATTTGAACTTTGATATTGAGTAATCTACTTTCTTACGAAACTACTACTGTACGGACTTTATTATTTACGATTTGGTTTGGTTGCCGACATGGACTCCGAGCGTTGGGATGTTTCTCACAGTAAGTACCTATATCCCAATGATATAATACAATAAGTTACAATTTTTACCAGATACAAGAACAATTGCAAATAACAAACCGCAAATACTGTATTTTTATAATATGGACGCCTAAAGGACTGGCATATGAAAAAATTGAAAAAGACAACGAATTTTTTTTTTTTTTTTATTTTTTTTTTTTTTTTTTGGAATTCAATAGTCTTAAAATTAGAAGGGTTTTATTTTAAATGTATATTGCCTGAATTAATAGATACCCGTTTACCTAGAAATCTGCCTATCAGAGACAGAATATAAACTTTTTTTTTTCTTTACCTACGTAATGTACAATTATTACAACGTACAATTGTACATATAAACTAAAAAGCGTGCGTAAAAATGTTTTCTGATTATCATTATTGTATTTTTGTATTTCGTTCAGTCGATAATATTTATGGTCACCCTACACGACTTTATCACGTTTTGATTTATATTTTTTAAATAGATGAATGATGATCTATAAAGTAAAACATAACTAAATGTTTAAACGAAATTCTTGTTTTTATTTTGAATATTCTTAGATCAGAGCGCTGTTATTTGTCTGTACCTACTTATGCGTAAATAGGCATAAATTATTGGAATATTTGTCTTGTACTAATACTTTGCCTAAGTAACATTTGTATTATTTTACTTGCATTCATTATTTATTATAACAATACATATTTGAGGTTTCGTAAAAGGCATAGTTACCTACATAAATAAGACAAAAGGACGCCGGCGCAGTTCGCGTTGGCCGGCTTGCCGGCTTTCGAGTCGTTATGAATGGAAGCCTATCTACTCGCACACACACGGCTGCGCACGGCGCACCGCGTGTGTGTACAAAGCGAGATAGCAATACTCTGAACGAATTCTTCACTCGTCTCGAATTGCATTTGCGAGCTCCGTTCGCCGCGCTCTTAAGACCCATCATGCTTCTATGGAGCAAAATATCAAAAGGAAAAGTTGTGCCGATTTCAGTAATCATCCTGTTGTACAAAAGCTAATCCAATGGATATTGGGAATTATCAATAAAGAAGCCATATCAGCAAAATCTCATCAAAAATTAAGTTACGACTAAATAATCACCACATGTCATCCACTAGGTAAATGACATCCCTCTCAAGTTTGTAGAGAAGTATACCCATCTAAGCAAAAGGTTCTCCCTCAGCAAAGCCATAAATATGGAATAGGTCTATAGAAAATTTGAGTAGTAGAGTCGGTAAAAGATTAACGATCACTTAGCTATGAACATCCAGGCTGCTGCTGTAGTAGCTTCTTGTTGTGATGTCCTGGACTGCTGCGCCTTGGGCTGCGACGTCCTGGACTGATATGCCTTGGGCTTCGACGTCCTGAACTGCGTCACCTTGGGCTGTGGCGTCCTGGACTGCGTCACCTTGGGCCGTGACGTCCTGGACTGGTGCGCCTTGGGCTGGCGCCTCACGAGGCATGATGTACATAAAACAAATAGAAAAGGTTTATGAATAACTAAAGTACACAAAATATATTTGAAAATGTATGCAGGGTATTTTGAAAATATCTCTGAAACGGTGAGTCTGAGCAAAAAAATAACCAAATTTTCACAACCCTTTAAGAAACCCCGCTTAAGGGACAAGATACTTAGTCACAATTTTTTTTTTTGTTTTTTTTTTTGTTTTTTTTTTTTTGTTCTACCCTCATATTTTTAAAATACATTAAATATAGTTTTAATAAGACATTTAAAACTAATTTAATAAAATCGCAATCAAAAGCACTTGATTTCGTAATGGGCGCGTACATCCCGCTTCTGAAATGTAATAGATCACTAGATAGACAACAGAGCTAGTACAAAGCGGTAGGTCAGTAGGATAGAAAAATACTCAAGAATAGATAATACTTACGTGTAGTTGGTAATTCAGCAATAACACACAGTTTGGACTTTGAACTATTATTTATTTACCATTTCACACTAAGTTACCATCAACTCTACACAATATATCCACTTAGGACAACAGTACAATCTTTCAAGCCCGCCCAGACTAGACTGACGAACTGACTCCACGCGCCTCGTGTCCGAACAATCCCCCTCCAATCGACAACCGTCATCCGATGTGACGACATTTGACATTCGAATATTTTCTAGGATAATCATTTTAACAACTTTTAAGTACTATTTGATGTTAAATATAAATAATTTAATTCTTAACAAATAAAAGATGTATTTATCAAATAAAAACCTAACACTCGCTTGTTTTGAAAAAGAGGAAATCTGGCGGTCGGCAGACGCTGCCGCGGCAAAATTGCTAATGCCGATTGCAAAAAAAATAAAATTATAAGTTACAAATATTTTGTATAAAATAAATGGTTATATTAAAATATAATTGCATTTTTTTATATAAAAACTTAT
Source organism: Anorthoa munda (assembly GCA_945859665.1). NCBI lineage: Eukaryota > Metazoa > Arthropoda > Insecta > Lepidoptera > Noctuidae > Anorthoa > Anorthoa munda. Next base: position 6,475,780 of record OX243917.1, on the reverse strand, counting down.
TTTTACCTTTATATTTTTGTCATAACTAATCATTTGACCAGTAAAAGAGCAGTGGTGGTCCAGTGGTATCGGCTGCGACTTACAAGTTGTAGGTCGTGGGTTCGAACCCAGGCAGGCGCTTTACTTTGTGCAAATATTACATCACCACTGCTCTCAAAAACGGTGAAGGAAAACATCGTGAGGAAACCGGCATGTCCTAGAACGAAAAATTCGAAAACGTGGTGGTTTACGGCCCATCCCCTCTCACAGAGAGAAGGCCTGTGTCCCAGCAGTGGGAACATTAATAGGCTGATGATGTGATGATGAATCATTTGACCAAACGTTTATTGTCTAAAGATTGTTTGCTGTAATAAATCATTTGATTAAAGACCAAATGCCTTAATGACACTATCCTTGGTAATATCTGCCAAGTAAAAATTTGACCAAATGAAAATGTGCGTACTAAAATCATTCCAAATATTTCATTGATATAAAAAAAGGTTGCTAAAATTTGTTTGGGTAGTGAAGTTTTGTCAAAATCTTTTCGGCTAAAAGGCAGGATCCCGCACATCTTGTTGCTGTTCCGTGGAGGCAGCCCCATTTTGCGAGGTTGGAGTTACACCTCCCTACTTGGGTTCAGAGGCGGTTCAGGGACTTCCAGGGAGATCACGGGAGGTTAGACCCTGCGGAAAGATGCGCGCTTGGTGGTAAATAATGAGTGGGTGGAGGAAACGTGACCTGTCATAGTTTGCAACGGGTTTCGGTCGGGTCTCCTACTCTCCTGACAGGGAATTTGATAGTTCAGCACCGAATAGTGGGTGTCTAATGTCACGCTTCAGTTTATGTATATTGATTGCACTTGCTACTTCCCTAGGCCTTTGGAGATGCTATCCCGGCTGTGGGGTATATTATGCTGATCGGGGTCGATATGAGGCATTAGTTTATTATAGTCTAGCTTTAGGCCAAGACTTCATCTGCGTCAAACTCGTAAGACAGCACAAATGCTACAGTAGCCTACTAATATTACTTATGAATCTGTATGGGTGGATGGACGTGTTTTACTCTTTCACGCAAATGAAATTAAGCACACAGAAAGTTAAAGTTAAGTTAAATACATATAATACTATTCATCAGAGTCGTAGGTTTATTTAAGATAATTTTCATTTACGCGGGTGGTACTTTAGATACATTCCGAAACGACCTTATTCATCAGTTAACTTACACATAAGTAAAACTGCCAGGCAACATTCGGTTCATATTTTATGTAGGTATGACCAGTGAATGTATACAAAGCAAAAGGAGTAGGTACGTATGTAAGGATTGTAGCATGTGGCGTTCTGAGTTTCTGCCTACTCCCATGAGAAGGTCAAATTCATGGGCTCGAAGGGGCAAAAAGTAAGCTGCGTCTGACGGAGAAGGAAAACATTGTGTGGAACCAAGCATGTCCTAGAACCATGATGATAGATGTTCGTGAAGATATCGATGTGAAGATGAGCTTCATTCACCGACCCGCACTGCTTCCATGTTTTACAGCTAACTCTCTCTCACAGGGCAATGAAATGAATCCAAGCAGTGGCAACATTACAGGCTATTTATTTTATGTAAAATAAATACTTAGTTATTTCCAATTAAAAAACTTTTTTAAACAAGCCTACCGTGCATTGTCATCCGAACCAAACGCGTATGCAAGATTTCATCTTAATCGGTTGAGGATAACTGCCTTAAAATTCAGTTGCAAGATTTGACCCGAATACACTTAGGTACTTAGATAAAGTAAGTACCTATAGATTAAGCCTTAAAATGAGCTTGATTGATAGAGCGAGATGGCTAATTGGCAGCTCCATGTAAATAATAAGGACAAAAGATTATTTTTTGTCCTTGTCACCATGGCCGGTTTCTGTTGTTTGTCAAACTCTAATATAATGGCAAGTTTGACAAACAAACTCGGTTTTGATTTTCTGTGATTTCGTGGTAATAAGTGTTAATTGAGACAAGGAATTTGGGTTATTTATAGATAATAAGTGTCAGTGTGATCGTGGGTTGTAGTGTTCTTGTTCTTGTTGTAACACCAGAACTAACTATTGTTGTCTCATGTGCGGCCACGCCAGGGCTTAATCTATAGGTACTTTATCTAAGCTTAGGTACATACAGCAACAGAGAATCATCACTCCTAGAAATGTATCAAAAGCGACATTTATGAACAGAATATACTACGATGTTTACGCGCCGCATGCGCGCCATCTCTGTGATCTCAATGAAACTACTAAGATATTCTAACAAGAAATAAAAAATAACTGATGGCGCTCATGCAAGCGACCGCTAAGTAATATCCATCGCATCCTACCTATTGATATTTTTAAACTTCCAAATGTGTTTAACAAACATTATACTTTTTTACAGATTTCTAAAAACTCACAAGTCACAACAGAATTTTATTTTTCTATAAAATCGTTAGGCCAAGGCAAGATTTGAACCTGGACCCTATAACCCTTTGCCCGTGACCTTTGGCCGTGTTATGTTTAAGTAAATAAATAAATAACTAACGAGTCAAGCTATTTTACCGCTGCGCTATTCTGACACTTATCATAGCTGTGAAATTCATCGATATGTTTATAAATCATCCATCATATTATTCATGTCGGCCGTGACGTTTATAAAATATTACAAAAAATTGATTATGGTATTAATTAATTTAATAACCCAATTTAGATTAAGAAATATTTATCTACTGAAAAAACTGATATAGTTTTGAATATTTCAAAAGAGAACCAACATGTTACTCACGTTTGAAACAAACAAAACAAAAATTTACATCTCTTGAAATTTATCAAAACTGTTTACAAAAACCGAATACCAAAAAAACACTGCAAAACGAAAAATAACTTTCTTTTTCGAAGTCGGTGTCTTTGGTACATTATTGTTTTCCGTGTTTCGACACCGACTTCAGAAAAGAAAGTTATTTTTCGTTTTGCAGTGTTTTTTTGGAAGTCGGTTTAATTTTTTATTAAAAAGTTTTTTATTTAGCTCTTTTTAGTTTTGATAGGTACTTCCAATTGCAATAAACATCATATATAGCCAAAGTACATCTCATGACGATTCCAATAAGCCCATACACGACTAGGATACATTGTTTTATTTCGGAGTACCAGTGCCTACCTGCCGGCTTCATCATCAGATCAGTTCGATGTTACCATTTTCATCAGCACTATTTACTTCATCATAGTCGTTAAACTATTCTAGATATCTTATAACCCATGACATACTTAGCATTAGGGAATTCTATTGGCCATCTGTGGTCTTCTTCACCAGTTTCACTTCTTCAAATGTTACTTTCTGAGTGCAGATGATTGCATTGTTGATAAAAATACCAAAATCGCTATATGTATGCCTATAATATTTGAGGAGTTCCCTCGATTTCTCCAAGATCCCATCAGACCCTGACTTGATGACTATGGGACCCTCCCCCTCCCTTTCAAACAAAAGAAGAATTTTCCAAATCGGTCCAGGCGTCTTACAGTAATCGGGGATCATACATAAAAAAAAAAAAAGATTCCGACGAATTGAGAACCTCCTCCTTTTTTTGAAGTCGGTTAAAAAGCAATTAAATATAAAAAACTTAACTGTAGCTTGTGGGGTCAAACCTATACTTATAACGGAGAGGGTAACCTTTATTTTCTATAACTTCTAATCTTGATCTCATTCCATTGACCATATTATTAAAACAAATTGCAATGGTTGCAAATCTTATCCTGGCTTGACGATGCGCTTCGGTTAGTTATTTTTTTTGACAAGTTTATAATTATAGATCCCAGTTGCATGTAAATGATTTCGGACAGTGGTAAGCAAAATGCCATGTCTTATAGCACCAAATGGGGTGGTTGTAAAATAAGCCGTGGTTTTGGCTATTCACAATATCACAATGACGGCTGGATTGATTTGTGTAAACAATCGGACGTGGCTCTTAGCTGTTACACTTTACTTCACCAGTTTCTTGATACCGTCGCACCCATAGATTTAGATTTTTTTTGCTACGCCAAGTCGCACCCATAAACGAACTGTGTTTCACTATAAAGAAGTAAATTAAAAAGTTATATTTCTAATAGCAAAAAATTGAAATATAAATTGATTATATTATAGTTTAGGTTACACTTATGTCGACATTTAATTCTCGAGCAATTCTCTTTAAACATTGATATAGTTCCTTAAGGGTACACTAGTCGACAGCACGAACTATTTTGTGCGCGGGGTTAAAATGCGTGCTATATCAACCGACAACACGTGCGGAACAGATAGATGCTGTTATGAGCAGTAAGAAGCTAATACGCGTACGAATACACACTTTTGCAAATTTGTAGCGAAATGGATGATGATGTAGAACGAAAACGAGCATGCGAAATTTTATAAACAGACCTTTGGGAGTCTGGATATCACGAAAAAATGACTGAATGTATCTGTTCAAAATAAAATTATTTGCATTGTTGAACTACTAATCTATCCCTGTATGGAGGCAGTTTTACAATTTTCCTTCTTATTATGGTACTTATTTGCGCCCAAAGATGCGTTAAAATGAGTGTTAAAATATGGAACTTTTGAAGCTCATAACTTTCAAGTTATTTATTTTTTTACTTTTTTGCTTCCATACAGGGCTAGATAATGATGAGACAAATTGATATAATTTTTTATTTTGAACGTACATCGTCAAACTGTGGAGTAAAAGCCATACTACGTTTGTATGGAAGAATTTTCGACTAGTGTACCCTTAAGGACGATTATTTTCACTTTTAAAAAGTTACTCAATCTAGACATGATACTGTAATTTTCTTTATATTTGTGTGATAAAAATATTTAAAAATGTAACAAATAAGAAAGAAATTAAATAAAGGACATAATAAATATTACTAATACGTATATAAGTGAATCTCCATTATTTTGAAAGACCTCCTTTTAAGCACCTGATTATTATTTTTTAATATACCTACTTCCCCTCAACCAGCAACACCGATATAGGCATACAGTGCTGCCTAAATATACTGATGTTGGTTAGCTCATGACAATTTTGTATCAATAACATAAAAAAATATTGTTAAATGGGTATCTATCGATGTCAATAACTACAGAAAACTAACTTCATTGTGGTCACATAGATGGCGCGCACGCGGCGCACGTAAACGTCGTAGCGGTCGTAGCATATCCTCCTGTCCATAGATGTCACTTGTGATACATTTCTAGGGGTGATGATTCTCTGTTATGCATATCTACACATATTGCAAGTTTAATAAAAGCTAGTAATATGAATGTAACTTACAGCGTTCGCCGCCCACGTGTTACGAAATAGCAGACAGTTTTCAAGCCCCAAAGCCGTGTGGTACTGCTCTCTGATCACGACTAAGAACAGACTGCTGTACTGGATCCTCACGTGGTTGCTGCACTATATACCGGCTTATATACTGGACGGTGTGTGCGCCATCATTCCCTTCAAGCCGAAGAAGATACCTTCGTAAGTATAAAATATAAATCCTACTCTTATAAACGTGAAAGTTTGGATGGCTGAATGGATTTTTGTTAATCAACCACAGTGGCCACGCCGCCACTTTGACGGTGGAGGCGGTTTTCTATTGAGCACCCCCAAAGTAAAACAACCAACGTGACTTTAAAAAAAAAAGTTGCAAGAGTGAGCGAAGCGAGCTTGAAAATATAAAGACTCTGATTGGTAACATTTTCTTTTACTATTCATACCGACTGATATAGAAGTCTGAGAACTAAGATGAAAGAGCAAGCTTAAAATTGTAGCACCCCCCTTTGGATAGGTAAAATTGTATTTCAATGAATCTATTCTGACGCCACTTTTATATCTGTAATCGTAGAAGTTACAGTGTCAACTCATGCAAAAATATCTTCATAAACGAAATTTTTTGCACGCTGCCACGGATAGGTTAGGTTTTCCATTACACACAACATTTCCTTTTTTTGTAAATTGTGGGAAGGCAAAAACTATATGGCCAGGGGCGCCAAATCTGGTACACCCCTGTACCAACAGACCAACAGTAATCGTCGTTGGACGTTCGACTGTACGGATTTACTCGGCTCAGCTCGTGTAGTTTCCAATATACAAATCGGTATACCATGCGCTCATAAATCAACTGATGTATTAAAAAACCATCAGTGCATTTTATAATCAATTATTTAATCGATAGAATGTTTGATATCAATGTTTTTCAAACATTTTATGTTATGATTTTGGTGCCACCCGAAGCTGCTGCCCGAAAATGACAGCAACTGGCATCGGATTTTTTATTGTTTTTGAATATTTGATTGAATTCAATAAAATATACTGAGTGCAAATGCATCTCCTTGCACTCCCTCCCAACGCCCAACCGTCGTCAACGTCGTGCAACGCACGTAGCACAGTAAAAATATACAAACAGTATGGAAACTACCTAAAAACGCTCGAAACGGCACACTCACACAAACATACGCACCGACGAGACCACTCGGGCACTTCTGCGGTGCTGTCAGTAACTCACTAACTCAGTACTGAGCACCGCGACGCGACGCACGTAGTGTGCACGTAGGTACACAATCCAACTGTCCCTACCGCTTTTTCACCCTCTAGTGCCTGGTACACGGGGCGAACCACAACACGCGCCATCTAACGCCGCCACTGTTCAATCACGCTAGAATGACTGAACGGATCTGCATGAAATTTGACACAGATATAGATTATAGTCTGGAATATCACATAGGCTACTTTTGATCCCGGTATAATGTTTCCTTGGTATAAGAAAACACTTTTCAGATGTGTATCGTTTTTGTTCTCCTGCCCCTAAGCCAATTTATTTGGGCCGACTCAACATTTCTTCGTCTTCCATACTCCTATACTATATATGTTAGGATCATTAAACCAGGAGAAATACGCGATCGAGGGGCGAGACTTGCAATGCGAGACTCGCCCCTCGATCGTGCCCAGGCCATGGGCCATCCTCCCAGATTCTGGAACAAAAATTATCTTCGTCACAAAATTGCTCACGCCAATTAAGACTGGTGGTTGGTACCGTTGATTCAGTTAGCCAATCATAGTAGCACAGATAATATGCCTTTGATTTGTTATTTTGATTTTAACAACACGGTTTCTAAACTGGGCATCAACAATTTAAAAACCGTGTTGTAAATAGCTGAACAATTTTTTTTTAGTTTTTTCGTTTAATGTCATTGTTTGTTGTTATTGGAATTCAGTAATATCAGAGGTATTACAGATGCATTGCTACGTATTTACAAAATATTTTTCAGTTTTGTGAAGGTGAAAATTTTGCCTGCAATCATAGGTACTTAGGTACTAGACATAATATTGGCATAAAAGACATTTCGGCATGTTCAATTTTTATGGAAGAAGTTCAAATATATGCTTGGCTCTCTTGAATCATCTTCTTTTTGTTTTGTTTAAATTTGTAAACAATTAAAGATTTTTTTATTATAGAAGCCTGACTGTCACCCACACCCACATACATACTTCAAAATGGAACCGCAACTAAAAACATACGTTTTTTATTTACAGATTCGTAAAGCTCTACACCTCAATAGACAAAATGTCGTATGTATACAGATATTTCTTGTCAAACTCATGGGAATTTAGAGACGACAATGTCAAAGACATGATCGAGAAGATGTCAGACGTTGACAAACTTATATTCAACTGTGACTTGACTACAGTCAGTTTCTTAGACTTTATAAGAGCCTGGCTCATCGGTGTGAAGAAATATATCGTAAAAGATGGCTTGAAGGAGAGCTTGTCGTCCTTTAAGAAACAAAAAGTACTGGGCGTCGCTAACTATGCACTGTTGGTTTTATATTTGTACGTACTGTGGAGTATTTTTTCTTTATTTTTGTCCTTTCTGAAATATATGCTATTCTAATTCTTAAAAAAAGAATCAGCATAGCCAATCAACGTGGCAATGCTGCCAGTCTTCTGGGCACGTTCCCTGATAACAGCGATGTGGAGGAGTAGGTACTTCGACGCTTAGGTGTACCTACCTTTCTTTTGTATATTTGTAAGTAGATTTAGTATAAGTTAATTAGTATAGTTTAGTTGTTAAGTATGTATATAATTTGTAGTAAAATTAATAAAAGAATTCTTGAAAAGTGTTTTAGATTATTCCCTGTGAAGTATGTGTCGTGTAACTAAGAATTATTGATTGATCAATGATGTTAAAAGAGAACGTCAAGCTCGCTTTCCAAAAATAAACAGACTCCCAAAGTAAAACACTACAAAGTGAAAAATATCGTACTGATCATTGAGGAGTTCAAGTGGCCAACTGTGGTCTTCTTCATCAGTTCCACTTTACTAAATACTTCCTATAAGCAAATGCTTGCCATGTTAATGAAAATACCAAAATCGTTATATAGGAAATATAACGATACAGGTGAAACAGGTGATACAGGTGTATTAAACTATATACTGGCTATATTTCTGCAGCGTCAATGAAAGGCGAGGGTTAGCGACACACTGATTTATTGAACTAAGATATTAATCTACCCACCACCATACAAATATCATACCCGCAGTCATGATAACAACGGTACATTTCTCCCCTTTAAGCTTAGCATAATCTAAATAAAAACATGAATGTTTAGTAAGCATGAAATACATGTAACAAGCAGGTTATCTAGTGACTCCTGGTCGAGCCCGATTATAAGCTCGCACAGCACGAGCAGATGCATCTGACGGTGGTGGTGGTGTCTCCGGCCCGGATGCCGCTTCAGAACCAGTGGTCTGTGACTTCTCACCAACGCCGTCAGACGCGTCCTCGAATGTGTCCTCCGCCTCCTCACGGACCGAAGGAATTTCTCTTTCTGAAGATAAATCTTTATTCTTGGCAACTATACTAGTCCGAGATAACGAGTGGCGATTCTTGTTATGTACAGGTAAGATTTGGTCGACATGTCTACGCCACCCGACTCCACGACCAACGTCTACTTTGTACGAGACCGGTCCAGTCTGGTCGACTATAGTTCCCGACAACCACTTGTCCCCCCTCGCGGTGTAGTCGCGGGCCAGCACCGCGTCGCCCGGCGCCAGCGAGCGCGTTGTGCCGCCCGCAGCGGCCACTTGTCGCTCCTGTGTGGCTCGCACTACCGCCGATACGTCGGGCCGAAGTGCGTCAAGGCGCCCGCGGAGCCTACGCCCTTGCAACGCCACCGCAGGGGAGACACCAGTGGTTGCATGTTGGCAGTTACGATACTGGAATAAGAATTTGCAAAGTGCCGTGGCGACGTCCTCGCCCTCGTACAAAGCACGTTTGATCGCTTTCTTTACGGTTTTTACCGCATTTTCTGCTGCACCGTTTCCTTGCGGTCGGTAAGGAGCTGTGGTCACGTGTTTTATACAATTTTTCTTGCAATATGTTTTAAATTCATGTGAGAAAAATGGTGGGCCGTTGTCAGTGACGAGTAATGACGGTAAACCGAACCGAGCAAAAATTGTTCTCATGGCTGTGATAGTTGCCTGCGCGTCCGTCCTACTCATTGCAATAGCTTCTATCCATTTCGAGTTTGCGTCCACCATAATTAAATACCGTTTTCCCCCACAATCCCCAAAGTCTGCATGTACTCGCTGCCACGGATGCAGCGGGAACTCCCAGGGGTGTAGCGGCGCGTGCGGCGGCGCGTCGCGCACGGCGCGGCACGCTGTGCACGCGCGACATACCTCCTCTATGTCCCTATCTAAACTGGGCCAATAAACATAATTCCTTGACAAATTCTTCATTTTATTCATTCCTAAGTGCCCATCGTGAATTTCATCTAAAATAAGTTTTTGTAATGCGTTCGGTATAACGATCCTGTATTTACAGATAAGACAACCCAATTCTGTAGCTAAATCCTGTTTCCTTGCAAAATATGGTTTCTCTGTATCCGACACTGTCAACGGCCAACCAAATGTGACGTAACCTTTAACCTTGCATAATAATGTATCTTTCTCTGTCTCCTTAGCAATATCCTTAAAGCTAATTGGAATTATTTCCTCTATTAAATTTATGTAAGTGACTGCGTCCACTAAGCGACCCTCCTGAGGCAGCGGTAGCCTCGATAAAGCATCGGCCGGCCCATTGTCAGCCGAGCGGACAAATTCAACAGTGAAGTCGTATGCGGCCAGGCGTGCCGCCCACCGCTGCAGCCGGCTGGCAGCAGTCTGTGGAATTCCACCCTTAGCACCGAAAATGTGCGTCAACGGCTGATGGTCCGTACGTAATATAAAACTTCTACCGAACAAGTATTGATGGTGCTTTGTTATACCAAACAATATCGCGAGCGCCTCTTTATCGAGTTGACTGTAATTTCGCTCAGCCGCGTTTAGTGTGCGGGACACACAGCTAACCGGGCGCTCACTGCCATCGGAGTAGCGGTGGGCCAACACTGCGCCTAGCCCATACGCACTACTGTCCACCGCGAGCACGAGCGGCCGCCCCTCCTCGTAATGTGCTAACACTTGGTCGCCCAGGAGAACACGCTTAGCATCTTTAAACGCCTGCTCACAACTAGCATCCCATTTCCAGCGCACATCTTTTTTCAGTAAATTATGTAAAGGATATAACAATGTGCTCAAATTACTAATGAATTTGCCGTAATAATTTAACATTCCTAAAAAACTTTTTAGTTGAGTTATGTTTTCCGGTGTGGGTGCGCTGGAAATAGCATCCAATTTGGCAGTGTCTGGCCGTAAACCCATTTTGTCAATCACAAAACCTAAGTATCTTACGCTGTCTTGTAAAAAACTACACTTACTTAACTTAACTGTTAAGCCCATGTCGCGCAACCTATCGAGTACAGCTCGTAAATTACTAATGTGTTCTTTGTCATTAGCCCCCGTTGTGCAAATATCATCCAGAAAAACAACACAACCCGGAATACCACGTAGTGTTTCCTCCATTAGTTTCTGGAACTTCTCGGGTATACACGCTAGTCCGTACGGCGTACGACGGTAGGCATATGTCCCGAGGTGAGTTGTAATTGCTGTGTAGGGTTGTGAGTCCTCTGTTAATAAACACTGTTCGTAAGCATGAGTGAGATCTATTTTCGTAAAATATCCTCCTCCGCTTAAGTTCGCGAATAACTCATCAATGCGGGGCAAGGGATAATAATCACGCTTGAGTTTTGGATTAATAGTAATTTTATAATCCCCACAAATGCGTATGTCTCCATTTTTTTTAACAACCGGCACAATGGGCGTTCCGTAGTCAGAATAGTCGACGCGGTATATGGAGCCGTCGGACTCTAGTCGCGTCAGCTCACGCTCGACGCGGGCGCGCAACGCCAGCGGCACGGGCCGCGCACGCACGTACACAGGTTCATCGTTAGTCAGCTGTATTCGAATGGCTCGCTTACAAGTACCTAACTTTTTCGTAAACACCTCCGGAAATTCAGCACATAAGCGGTTCACGAATCCATCGTCGGTTATTTTATACAAATTTATTTGTGTTACTTTCAAGGCACGCAGCCAATCTCGTCCCAGTAATGGACACGCTCCGTTTTTAATTACATACAGCGGCAAGGATTTTACTTCTACATCTCGTAACCTAACTCGGACTTCTATATAACCGAGCGATTCGATGCATGAACCAGCATAGCTACGTAACATCAAATTATCAGGCTTAATTATTTTATGTGAAAATTTGCGGGTATACATGTCTTCATTAATTGCCGAAATACGACTACCAGTGTCGATTTCGCACTTGGTCTCAAAGTTATCTATGATTACGTTTATAAAGTACGGTTTATTATCTTTACCTCTAGCAACAATATTAAACATATCGTCTGAATCGTCCTCACTACTCATATAATTTTGCCGACTGTCTACCCGGTTGCCACTACCTTTCACTGATTTGCACATCACTCGTAAATGGCCTCTTTGTTTACACTCGTCACAATTATAATTTACGTAACGGCACCTGTCCGCGCGATGCGCCTTACCGCAACGCCAGCATGCTGGCGCAGCAGCCGCGCCGCTCAGCGGTGTGCCCGCCGCGCCTACCGCGCCGGCCGGGCCAGCCGCACCGCCTGCGCCAGCCAAAGTGCGCGAGCCACGGGCGCGTCCTCAGCTTCCGCGTGTGTAATGCAGGTCTTCACCTGCCTCGCCGCCAGCACCTGAGGTCGTCGTCGGCACCGTGCTGCCGCTCACCTCCGCGTGCTTCTCTGCAGCCTCCAGTGCTAACTCCACTGCCTCCTTGTATTCTATTTTCCTTTCGGCAAATATTCTAGAACGCATGGCGTCATTTGTCAAACCCGAAACAAATTGATCTCTAAGGTTTTCTTCGAGCGTAGAACACTTTTTACATTTGCCAAAATTACAAGTTGCTGCCAGATGTTTTAGCGCCTGTAAATATTCCATTAAGGGTTCGCCGGTCCGTTGTCTCCGCAGCCGGAACACGTGGCGCTCGGCGATCTCAGATCGCTGCGGTTCCAAATGATCGGTAACTAGCTTCACCAATGTCTCGTAGGATTTGTCCTCGGGAAAGTCAGGGGAACACAGATCACACATCAATGAATATGTGGCTTCGCCTACGATTATTATTAACATCGGCACCTTTAGGTTATCTTTTACGTCGTTCAGTAAAATATATTGATTAACCCGGCGTATATAAGCAGGCCATTGTTTGGAACTGATATTGAACGGTTCTAACTTTCCGATTGGCATCTTAATAACAGTTGGTATAATCGATGACTTCACTTCACTCTTAATACAGACGCAAAAACTACTAATTAGTTCCGTCTTAGATTGTAAAATGTCTAAGAATCCCGTACTCGTCGCCAATGCTGCGTCAATGAAAGGCGAGGGTTAGCGACACACTGATTTATTGAACTAAGATATTAATCTACCCACCACCATACAAATATCATACCCGCAGTCATGATAACAACGGTACAATTTCCTCATTAGTCTTTGACTTGGTGACAATGGGACTACATCGAGAGTACACCTACCCTTTCAAACAAAAAATAATTTTCAAAATCTGTCCACAAACATACAAAACACAATGCAGACAGCCGAACTAAGGGCCGAAACACAACCGCGTTGCGGCGCCACAACGACGAAATCGGCGTTGTGTTTCGACCCGAAATGCATAGAAATGGATAGTTAACCAAATAATTTCCAATGCCGATTTCGGCGTTGCGGCGCCGCAACTCGGTTATTTGTTAAGGCCCATACGAGCAAAATGAGTACGTAAATATCGTTACAGGTGGAGTTCTGTAGTTCCTACCTATAACCATAGGCAAAAAGGCCTGAGTATATAATTTATATAAACAGTTTTCAACCTTTTTAGATATTCTAGATTTTGTATTAAGTATTTATAGTTCCCGTCTTGTAAAAAGGACGCTGGCTGTTTACCTGCGCTCTGACCGATTTATCGATTCCAGCCAATTCCATCTAAAGTACCCATTATCAAACAATAAAAAAAAAAAAATTAAAAAAACAAAAAACCCAAATGCTTGAAAAGCGAACTAAAAAGACGTAAACAAGGAGAAAATCATGCTGAGCTGTCGGAGGATACATCTTCGCGAGCTGGCTGAACAAAACCAGACGTATCCTCCGACTGCACAGCATGATTTTCTCCTTGTTTACGTCTTTTTAGTTCGCTTTTCAAGCAGTCGAGTTTTTTGATATTTTAATTATTTTTTTTTATTTATAACTTTTTAGTTATTCTTTTTTCGAATTAGATACATTTAAACATATAAGTGTTATATATTTTTGAAATCACCTCTTCAAATTCTTTATTTTGATACCCCGCACGATAGGTTTGAATGAAAAAAAAAATTTGGCCCACCACAATATGGCGCCCAAAAACCGCCATTTTCCTATTTTCCAATTTTCATGTAGCCAGTGACACTCGCGGGGTTAAGACGAATCGATTGACGTAAGAACCATCAAAATCGGCCCACGCGTTTGGTCTCTAGAACGCCACATAGGAACAAACAAACATACATACATACATACATACATACTTACATACATACATACATACTTACATACATACATAGACTGATAAACACATAACCCTCCTTCGGCAGTCGGGTAAAAAGTGTATTAACACTTATTAGGATTCCGTACCCGAAGGGTCCAAACGGAGCCCTATTGCTGCCACTCACGTGTCCTTCTGTCTGTCTGTCCGTCGTCTGTCACGCAATTTTAGATCGAAGATTTTTTTAACTTCCCATTGACCGATGAACTTGAAATTTGGTAATGTTTATTAATGCGTATATTTAACTAACAAATACTAATGTATTAAAAGAATATTAAAGATAGAACAGATTTTTCTTTGGTACGGAACCCTAAATGTGGCCACTTGGCTGGTTTTATTATAAAACACTTACAATAGTCGCTCACAATGGGCCTCATCAGAAAGTTTAAAGTCACCCAAAGGGCAATGGCTCTCCATTGCCCTTTTGTGTGACTTTGGTTTTGACGCAAGTAAATAGGCATAGCTCTCTGGCTATGCTCGGCGTTTCCTTGCGTGATCGAATCAGAAATTACACAAATGAAGACATCCGCAAGAGAACTAGGGTTACCGATATAACCCGAAGAATTGCCAAACATAAGTGATCGGAGGGGCCAAAAACTTTAGGAGTGGCGACCGCGAACGGTGACGTGAAGACGCTGAGTTGGAAGGTCTCCCACTAGGTGGACCGATGACCTTGTTAAGGTTGCGGGAATCCACTGGAAGCGACACACACAGGTCCGGTCAATGTGGCAACGCTTAGGGTTGGCCTATGTTCAAATCAAATGAAATCAAATCAAATGTTTTTTATTTCACATAGGCCTACATGGGCACTTATAAAACGTCGACAAAAGGTGCACGGTTCGGGTTAGTCGTTTCCTGTGGAGAAGAACCGGCAAGAAACTCCACGGTTACTCTTTTAAAAAAATTGTTTTGTTTTTACAATATTTCCACGTTACAGTATTCGTGCTTAGATATGGGGGGACAACGTAGGCCCGACAATAAGTCGTAAGAAACTAAAAAAAAAATGTATAAACGAGAGAGTTAACAAATGTTAACAAGCGTCTAGAAATCTAGAAGGCCTACAATGTTCACACATTCACAAAACAATCAGTAAAAGAATCTATACAAAGGAAAAAATAAATAAAAATATATAACAAGACTAAATTTAACATGTGGCACAAATGTTGTTATCAGTGCTGTAACTATTCATAGCAAAGGGCTATAAAGATTATTGAAATCATTGTGTTCGATACTCATCGAACACATCATCATCAGCAGTTTTGACTCAAGTAGGTCGCGCGGCCGCACCAGCGGAAAGCGTGAGCTACGCGAGCCAGTGCGCGATCGACCGGCATACTTGTAGCACTCATTACCATCATTAGCATTAATTAGCGTAAAGTTTCGGAATAAACGTACTCTGAATCTTAGCTCAGACTTATCATTTAGCACCCGAAATAGCTAGCAGCACGAACCTTACCGTTCATATTGGTCCTTCGAAACCGTCAAGGACTCCGCGACCGCGATAAATCGTAACGCGAAGTGCTTGTACCGTACCAGCAACCTGTGGGTTGCCGCGAACTAGATTAGGCGTGAGTTCATAGGGATTCACAACCACCGTGGGAGCTACCCGCGCAGCAACAACAGCGAGCCAGCAGCATAGCAGCAATAGCCGTAGGACAAGGCGGCTTTCAAGTAAGAGCGTTCCGTATCTTCTGTCTCGCTTAAGTCTAACAGCAGCACAATGGAGACTTTATACTTCCAACAAACTGAATTAGCAGAGAGCATTGCCAAGGTCCTTATTAATTTCAATAAGGATAGCAAACAGCGTAAGACCATCGACTACTGTAAAAAGAGACTAGATCTTTTAGAGTCGTATTGGAGAGAGTATCAGCTAAACAACGAAAAACTTGTGCCGCTTGAAAATAGAGGTCATAAGTACTTCGTAAATTCGGAGTTCGAGCGGACAATGGAGTCTTATAAAGCAGCAAAAGACGCCATATCCGAATATTATGACGCGTTATGTCACCAAGCAAAGCCGCCAGGATTCTCTGATCTAGAAGACAACCCTTCTAATCAGCAAGTAGCAGCAACAGCAGGTCCTCCCGGGGGCAAACACTTACAGCACCAGAACCACGAGCCATCCTCAGCATCCGCCAGCCCGGCGCGCGCTCGTGCCGAGGTGTCTAAAGGTATTTATAGCAAACTAGATGATATGATGCGCAAGCAACATATCAATTTCAAAGCATTCGCAAGAACCGTAGAAAGCATAGATGTCGAATCCTTGTCCGATAAATGGGAGTTTGAAGACGCCTTGCGATTATTACAAACTCGATGGACAGCCGTAGACAACAGCCATTGGGAACTAATGATGGAGTTAGAAGACGACGAGGCGTACGAATTAAGCTACATTAAACATGAACGTACGTATAACGGCTTGAGAAAGGCTATCAGCTCTAAGATGTGGGCAACATCGTACCGTGACAAGTCCACACCGAAGATGGAAATTCCTGTGTTCTCAGGTAACTATCAGCAGTGGGTATCCTTCAAAGATCTTTTCGATGAAGCAATCCACAACAATCCTTCTCTATCAAAGGCACAAAAGATGCAATTCCTGAAGAGCAAGGTAAAAGGAGAAGCGGAGCGCTTGATCCAGCATCTCCCGATTAGCGCGGACAACTATAACACCTGTTGGGAAATTTTAACTCACAGGTTTAACAACAAAAAGCAGATATTTATGTCCCACGTAAATTCCTTTTACAATCTTGCCAATATACCGCAGCAGTCGTACACAGCCATCAAACGACTTCATGATGTCACCTTAGAGAGCCTCCACGCCATAAAAAATCTAGGCGTAGATATTACGACATGGGATCCTCTTCTTGTATATATACTAGCACAAAAATTGGATAGTGAGTCTTATTCCGAGTATATAGAGTCGTTGAAGAATTCGCGAGAGCTTCCGGTACTTCGGGACTTTTTGGACTACTTAGAGAACAAGTTCACTGCCCTAGAGTCATCTCGGCGACGTCAAGATGGGACAACTAAGGCAGTTTCATCTCAATCATCCAATGGTTCATCCAATTTTAATCGCAAAAATAATTTTAAATTGGGCAATGAATCTAAGAATAGCAAGAAAATGGAAATGGCGAAATCAATGCATGTGTCTGAGTCAGTAAATAAATGCCCTCATTGTTCGGCAAAACATAATTTAATAAGCTGCAAAAAATTTACAGAATTACCAAATGAGCAGAAAATAAAAATAATTAGCCAATTAAATTATTGCGTAAATTGTGTTTACGATCATAATGGCGCAAAATGCTACTCGACAAAAAGATGTCATAAGTGCAATGACGAACATCATACGACTTTGCATGACTATTTCGCAACACAATCAAAGTCTAACAGCTTGACCGAGATTGCGAAACAAAAATGCGAAAACAACAAAAGCATCTACGCTTCTCAGCAAGTAACATCGGAGATTTTGCTAGCCACAGCGCTGGTGAAAGTCACAGCAGCCGACAGGACCCAGCACGTCATGCGAGCACTGATCGATCAGGGCTCACAAATTTCCGTGATCAGCGAGAAAGCAGCACAGCAGCTAGGATTAAAGCGAAAATCTTGTAAAGGGGTTATTTTCGGAGTAGGTGAACGTGAAAACAACTGCAAAGGAAAACTAACGATCGCTTGTCAATCGACTTACACCGATTTTAAGTTTTCTACTGATGTTGTCATAGTGAACAACTTAATAAAAAATCTGCCAAACGAAACGTTTGCTAAGCCATATTGGCAACATACAGCACATCTTTGTTTAGCAGATCCAGATTATAACATCAGTCGTCCGGTGGATCTTCTCCTAGGAGCAGAAATCTACGCCAACATCCTTTTAGAAGGATTAATTCGCGGACAAACGTCCTCGGAACCGCTAGCACAGCAAACTCATTTAGGATGGTTGCTGTGCGGTGGCAATACAAGCACCTCATTCCAATGCAACGTGATCTTGCATAACGTTGAAGACATTCAACAATTCTGGACAATTGAAGACATTCAAGAACAGAATTCTATGTCCGTAGAAGATCAGGAATGCCTAGATTTTTATGAAACTACGACGAAACGTCTAGAAAACGGTCGTTATGTAGTTAGGTTGCCCATGAAACCAGAATTAGAAGAGAAGCTAGGATCTTCGAAAGAGATAGCGATAGCACAATTTAAAAATGTAGAACGTAAGTTTAGCAAGAATGAAGACCTAGCGAAGCAATACAAGCAATTTATCCGCGAATATGAGCAGCTGCAACACATGAAGTTAGCGACTTCTAACAGCAAACAGAAGACGGAAATAGAATGTTTCCTTCCTCATCATGCGGTACTGAGAGCAGAATCTAGCACAACAAAGTTGCGCGTAGTATTCAACGCGTCGTCTAAAACTACTTTAGGCCACAGCCTAAACGATCTAATGTACAGGGGTCCAAACCTCCAGTTAGACCTGTTAGAGCTTATCCTGAAGTGGAGGCAATATCGTTTCGCATTCACAGCTGATATTGAGAAATGCTTCCGTATGATTTTAGTCGATGAGCAGGACCAAAGCCTACAACAAATCGTATGGCGACAAAGTCCGGATCAGCCTATAAGAAATTATAAATTAACAACCATAACGTATGGAACTAAAGCAGCACCATTCCTGACAATGATGACTCTGCGAAAATTAGCGTCAGATGAGCAGCAAAAATATCCCAGAGCAGCTAAATGCATCCAGGAAGAGCTCTATATGGATGATTGGGTATCGGGAGCGCATAGCATCAAAGAAGGAAAGCGGAGGATTACGGAAGTAAACGCATGCCTAAAAAGCGGCGGATTTTCACTAAGAAAGTGGTCCTCAAACGATAAAAGATTGCTTGAAACAGTTGAGCAAACTGCCGACAAACAGCCAGCAGTCTTTACATTTAAAACTGAAAGCTCATCAAAAACTTTGGGGCTACAATGGAACTCAACCGAGGACGAATTCATCTTCAAATATGATTCAAACAGCACACAAACAGCAAAACTGACCAAAAGAATGCTTCTATCCGAAATCTCTAAGATTTTCGACCCTTTGGGATGGTTAGCGCCCCTAACCACAAAGATGAAAATTTTATTCCAGCAAGTATGGCAAGATTCTGAGGTCCAGTGGAGCGACGAAGTTTCTATTAAAACCAAAGAAGAATGGATCAAATTGAAGGGAGATTTAAATCTATTAAATCAGTTCCACATTCCTCGGTGGTTACAAAGCAAAGAGCATGACGTCATAGAATTACATGGGTTTTGCGACGCATCAATTCAAGCCTTCGCCTGTGTAGTATACGCACGAATCGTATCCAATAACTCTACATCAGTAGTGCTAGTAGCAGCAAAAACGCGGTTAGTGCCCTCTAGCAAGGCTGTATCGCTACCTAGGTTAGAATTATGTGCGGCCGAACTACTTACGAAACTCATGTCAAAAATCGTCAAAAGCATCAACAGCTTGGCCGTGAAGATATACGGCTGGAGCGATTCTAAGGTTTCCCTTAGCTGGATTCAAGGATCCCCGGAGCGCTGGAAGCCTTTCGTAGCGAACAGGGTGAAGAAAATTGCTAGCATTATGCCACCAAACACTTGGCATTATGTAAACACCAAAGAAAACCCAGCGGATGCAGCTAGTAGAGGCCTGACGACCTCACAATTGCTAGAACACGAATTTTGGTGGCAAGGACCGACCTTCTTATCTTCATCGCACTTCAAACCTACGGGTCAAACGAAGTATACTACTAACGAAGAGATAAAAAGGCAGGTAAACATTGTTCAAAATCCTATCATGGATAGCAGCATAGTCGACGATCTATTACATCGCTACAGCTCGTTTACAAAAACAACACGCATCTTAGCCTGGGTACGGCGGGCATTGACACCTGTCGTTAGTAAACAGAAAACAAAGCATCTCACTTTACACGAGCTTAGATCAGCAAAACTTATAATAATAAAAAACGTACAGCGCGCTGAATTTAAAACAGACATTGAACGCTTATTGCAAAACCAGGAAGTAAAATCTGATAGCAAGCTACTCAACCTTAATCCATACTTAGATCAGGACGGGATCCTTAGAGCAAAGGGAAGACTCAGGCAGGCCAACATAAGCATAGAAATGAAGCATCCAATCATCATTCCATACAACAGTCGACTGACTGAGCTTCTCATCGCGCAAGCCCATGAGCTCACATTTCACGGAAGAGCTCGACTTACTATGTCCTTTCTTAGACAAAAGTATTGGATAATTAAAGGAAATCGAGCCATCAAAACGCAACTTCATAGATGTGTTACTTGTAGGAAACAGGCACCCAGGAAGCTACAGCAGATTATGGGAGATCTACCTGATTTCCGCACCAACCCAGCTCCAGCGTTTTATCACACAGGTGTAGACTACACGGGCTTCATATCTGTGAAGGCAAATAAAGGGCGTGGAATAAAAACAACGAAAGGATACGTGGCTTTGTTCGTCTGCATGGTTACGAAAGCCGTGCACATAGAATTGGTGTCGGACTTGACCAGCACTTCCTTTATCGCAGCATTGAGGAGAATGTCAGCGCGACGAGGAGCCCCGAAACATGTGTACTCGGACAACGGCACTAACTTTGTGGGAGCTAACAAAGTAATGCAGGAGGAGTACGAGCAGCTAAAACAAGTTTTCGGTGACTCATTTTATAGTGAGATAACGGAAATGGATATAGAATGGCACTGGAATTGCCCTTCCTGGCCTAGTGCGGGAGGATTATGGGAACGATCAATACGAAGTCTAAAGCAACACCTCAAACGAGTTGTAGCGGACCAAGCATTGACGTATGAAGAATATAGCACCATTTTAGCGCAAATAGAAGCGGGTCTCAACTCTAGACCACTATGTCCGATATCTGAAGACATAGACGATTTAGATTTCTTAACACCCGCGCACTTCCTAACCGGTAGAGCAGGTCTAACCGTTATTGAAACAGCCAGTGACGCTAGGACTAGATGGCACTTAATAAACAAGATTTTCCAAGACCTTTGGAGGAGGTGGAAAACTGAATATCTTAGCCAATTATCTGTTCGTAGCAAGTGGCTAAAGCCAAAAAGCAACATTAAGATCGGAAATATGGTGACCATCCACGATGATAATTTTCCTTCTGGAAAATGGCCAGTGGGGAGAGTTGTCGAGGTACACCAAGGGAAGGACGGGTTTGTAAGGGTTGTGACATTAAAGACGAAGAACGGTTTAATAAAGCGACCTATTATCAAATTGTCCGTCTTACCAATCGAGCAAGAGGACGCAGAAAAGGAAGCTGAAGAGCAGAGTAAAAAAGCCAAACCCAAGATCACAAAGGATGAAACAAAAGCAAGTACGAGAAAGCATCGTAATTTCGTCAACATCGTTTTATCACTATTATTTTTTATCAGCATTTGGAGCAGCAGCGAAGCATCGAACCACATTACCCAATTTAGCGGTAATCAATCCTTATACTACGACCCAATAGGTAAATTAAATCTAATACGGGATCAATGGAAAATTGTGTCCTACTACAACATGCAACCTTATTGGCAAGGTGATAAAGCCGGGGACACCTTCATTAAATATCTAGAGCAGACATGTGAACAAATCAAAGAGCCTAGCCATTGTAACATGATTTTATTACAAGTGCAGCACGATTACAACGAGCTCCAATATCACAATCAGCTGCTGCTAAATCAGCATTTCGGCACTCGGTCAAGAACCCGACGCGGCCTTGTCAACGCGGTCGGCTCCATAGCCAATACATTATTTGGAGTACTCGACCAAAGTTTCGCTGATAAATACCAACGTGATATTGAAATTATAAATAGCAACGAAAAGCACCTATTACAGCTTTGGAAAAACCAAACATCAGTGGTAGAAGCTGAGTATAATATTCTGAAACGAACTGAGAAGACTATTGATACTCAGTATAAGCTCATAAATAGACATCTAAACCTCTTAGATCAAGCGACTAAGCAGATACAATTGCAAGGTAAAAGTACATCAATGTTACAAGAATTCACTCTCGCAGCCATGGCTACGACAAACATGATACACAACTTAAAGCGTGTCCAAGATACATTAATCGACACCTTAGCGGATATTTATCATAGTAAAATTAACATGCATCTACTTACTCCAGAGCAGCTCAGCAACGAACTTCAAATCATTTCCGGTCAAATATCAAAAGAACTTACTTTACCTATCAACAACATCCAGGCCGATTTATTTGAAATCTACAAACACCTAAAGATCAAGGCGAGAATGAGTAAAGAGTACTTCATGTTTGAGATCTCCGTGCCACTCATTAGCAGAGACAGTTTCCAACTGTACCGCTTAATACCTGTTCCTCTCCAGGTGGGAAAGGACATGATCAGCATTATTCCCCTCACAGATTACATAGCAACTAATCTGATGAGGGACTCCTATATCGAAGTCAAGAACGACGATCTTCAAACCTGCACCTATCAGGAGGAAAGTTATATCTGTCAGCTACGAGGTCCAGTCAAGCGACTGGGTCTAGAAGAAAAGTTCTGTCAAACCGAACAAATAGGTATCTGCCAGTCTAAGAAAGAAACCTGCAAGAATATGTGGTTACAATTACACGACCTATCGTCTTATTTGTATTTCGCATGCGATACCTATTCATTTACAATCATATGTGACAATGAAACCCGAACGCGCCGTGTCAGCAAGGCCGGGCTCATTCAACTCGATAAAGAATGCATAGCTAAGGGCCGTGACATAACACTTTATTCATATCAGCAGGAAAACAAGCTGACTTTAAAACCTGACCTATTATTAGCGAACATAGCTCCAATACAGCACTATCATTTGGTCAATATTACGCTACCGCTTCTCGAAACAACAACAGAAGATGCACAGATCAACAACACACTAACAAGTCTCGGCAATCAGATAGCCGCTATGAAGAAAGCAGCTTTAGAAGAAGGAACATTAACTACGCATGATATACATCACTATGCCATATCATACGTATTGCTAGCAGCAGTCGTCGCCGTCGTAGCGTTCCTGGTGTTCCTGTGGTGGCGAGGCAAGCAAGCCTCACCCGCGCCCGCGCGTGACCCGCAGGCTCCAAGCGAACCTGCCGCGCCGCGGGCTGCGCCTACCAGCAGTGTGAGTGTTAGTGCTAGTGCGCGTAAATCACCCGTGCCCGAGCAAGGGCCCAGTGTTTGTGGGACCAAACGGTGGTCCAGTTTACGGTACAAAAGAGACAAATCAACGTCACCTATCAGTAAAAGACAATCGGTCTTTACGGTAGATCTAGATAGAGATTAGCTATCACTTAGGATAAGAACATTCAGCATTGTATTAACCTTCATTTAGCATAAACAAATACTGGTTCACCTATGTGTTACTAACCCTCTTAATTGTGTAATCATCTCATCTCATCTTTCCCATTTCTTCCACTCGGGAGCATGTTCGATACTCATCGAACACATCATCATCAGCAGTTTTGACTCAAGTAGGTCGCGCGGCCGCACCAGCGGAAAGCGTGAGCTACGCGAGCCAGTGCGCGATCGACCGGCATACTTGTAGCACTCATTACCATCATTAGCATTAATTAGCGTAAAGTTTCGGAATAAACGTACTCTGAATCTTAGCTCAGACTTATCATTTAGCACCCGAAATAGCTAGCAGCACGAACCTTACCGTTCACATTGTAAAAAGTCTAATTAAAAGAAAGAAAAAAAAGCATTGGGCGTCTTACGGCTGAAATAATGATGATATAAAACGATAGCCTAGTATTAAGGAAGGCGACTGTACCCGTACGCAATCATAGCCTCTCCTCTATCGCTTAGCGATCTTTTTACGTGACGGGCACTAAACGAAGTAACTCTGACAATGAAAACACAGTGTAAACTCAAAAATTGACTTTATTTGTACAAAAAGCTTAAATCGACAGGTATATAGAATTTACAATATCACTTTTTATTGAAACTTGGGTACATAATATAAGACTGGCACTCGAACTTTACTCCTAAAATTTAGATTACCATTAAATTCATTGTTTTATTGTTTTCTATTAGTGTACATAATAGATTAAAACAGCAAAAGGCATGAGAACAATATATTTACATAAAATTAAACGTAAATTATACCTACTTAATAAGCTAGGTTAGTGTAAATCAGTCAGCGAAACTTCGCATGACAGCGGAGGACACTGAAAATAATTATTAACACTTGCATTGATATATTAAAAATCCCAAGATACACACTCAGCGTCTCAAAACAATCCGCATAAAATGAGCGCAACATTTTAAATTGTGCGCTCATTTCAAATAGTCTCGCGTCACTGCACAATCTTAAAAAAAAATATTACGTCGAAAACGCTAAAAAAGGATGGGATATCATATTTTCGGTAGGTAAAAGTATTTATTGATTTGTTTTTGTTGTTTTATGACATAATATAAGTAGGTGCGGCCTATCGAGAGAACACCGAGACTATATCTGACAAGTTTCAAATAGGATCCCTGTGGTCAAGGGTACATTTGAACACTCCTGACCATAAATATATATGTTTAAATACATCTGTAGCGGCGTCTATGCTACCACATACTAACTTATAACCTGACGTCACACAATCCTGCATGGCGCTAGTCTAGTTAGTAGCCCGACAACAACCGTTGGGCAGTTCCCGGACCAAACAACACCAGTCTGGTCGGAAGTTTTCGGGACGTTACACCCTGTTCCGCATATCTCCAAACATTTATGGGCTCAATTAATATCGATAAATATCGGAGCTAACGAGCACGTCGCTTCACTAATGTAAAGAAAAAACGTATATGAAGTATAGCATAATTATCTACCGTTGCCTGTCCATAATAATTATGGAACTTCATAGGCGTGCTTATGTCTAAATTAAAGTAAATGAGGAAATACTATATCCTAATTAATTTAATTTACCCCATTATAGACGAGTTTCTTCCCAGTTAAAACACTAGGAAGTTTGCTTTCTGGGACTTTCAGTTATTTCCGAAGTTTAACATAAAACGTTGACGTTAAACGTTTTTGAATTATTTTAACTTATTTTTTTTTTATGGTTTCGATTTACTATGTGCGGTGAAAGCTTATATCTAACATAATATAATATGACTACTTTTCTAATAGATTATCAGTGTCCGACCGAATACTTCGGCCGAAGTTTTATCCGAAGCCGAAATTACTTGCTAGAAAATGTCGAAATTGAACGAACTGTTACAATGCGCGAGAGTGCGATGAAAGTAGCTACAGTGCGGAGTGCGCAGGCCTATCGCCTGAACCGATTTTTTAAGGTTTAGTCTTAATTTCAGGCTCCAGCTTCGTGCGGACCGTTCAAATAACTGTGTTTGGTGCTGTGACCGCGGGAGTTGGGTCGATGACAGTTGATGTGCAGTTATTTTGACCGTGTTATATTATGAATATAAACGTAATATATTTAAATATAACAGTATTCATACACATAGTACATGAACTTTTATTGTGTTAAATATGAAATCAACAATAAAATAAATGCAATCGATAAAATGAAGTATGATATAAATGAGTAGAAACTAAATAAGGGTCGCTAGTTTCTATACAATATTTATTTTTTGCCGTATATCATTTTATTTTCGATCTACTTCGATTTTCGATTAATTTTCGATCACTCAGGATAGTTAGGGTACGACACTATTTTAATGTAACGATAAAGTGATAAACCCCCAAATGTCAGTTTATGTCTACGAAATACAAAATCACATTATAGGGCCTCTATTCACTGTTGAGTTGAGCCGTCGGACGCCCCTTGGGGCCCACAGACCGCTCAGAAGAACATCTTGTTGTCTATGGCGGGGCGCGCGTCGTGCACCTCCTTGACCAGCTTGGCCAGCTCGCCGGCCCCGTAGCCCAACAGCTGGCGCAGGTCGCACACGAACTTATACACGAATCTGCGCATACAGCTGACGTCACATCCACAACCGACAGAAGGGCACGGGGTATCAAAACGAACAAACTAAATTAGGTTCAAATAAATTTCACTAGATGGCGTGATATGCATCGATTAGTAGAATAATATAAGGAATTGACCATGAAAATTAACTCTTCTGAAGGACATGATTATGGAATATATCGCTCTTCATTCAATGATTCAAAAAATTCAAATGCGGTACACATGTGACACAGTACAGTACGCACCTCTTGCCGGACACCTTGGCGATCATGTCTCCGTCGTAGTAGTAGCGCAGCGCGCGGCTCAGCTTCTCGTAGTTCATGCGGTACGGTACACATGTGACACAGTACAGTACGCACCTCTTGCCGGACACCTTGGCGATCATGTCTCCGTCTTAGTAGTAGCGCAGCGCGCGGCTCAGCTTCTCGTAGTTCATGCGGTACGGTACACATGTGACACAGTACAGTACGCACCTCTTGCCGGACACCTTGGCGATCATGTCTCCGTCGTAGTAATAGCGCAGCGCGCGGCTCAGCTTCTCGTAGTTCATGCGGTACGGTACACATGTGACACAGTACAGTACGCACCTCTTGCCGGACACCTTGGCGATCATGTCTCCGTCGTAGTAGTAGCGCAGCGCGCGGCTCAGCTTCTCGTAGTTCATGCGTTACGGTACACATGTGACACAGTACAGTACGCACCTCTTGCCGGACACCTTGGCGATCATGTCTCCGTCGTAGTAGTAGCGCAGCGCGCGGCTCAGCTTCTCGTAGTTCATGCGGTACGGTACACATGTGACACAGTACAGTACGCACCTCTTGCCGGACACCTTGGCGATCATGTCTCCGTCGTAGTAATAGCGCTGCGCGCGGCTCAGCTTCTCGTAGTTCATGCGGTACGGTACACATGTGACACAGTACAGTACGCACCTCTTGCCGGACACCTTGGCGATCATGTCTCCGTCGTAGTAGTAGCGCAGCGCGCGGCTCAGCTTCTCGTAGTTCATGCGTTACGGTACACATGTGACACAGTACAGTACGCACCTCTTGCCGGACACCTTGGCGATCATGTCTCCGTCGTAGTAGTAGCGCAGCGCGCGGCTCAGCTTCTCGTAGTTCATGCGGTACGGTACACATGTGACACAGTACAGTACGCACCTCTTGCCGGACACCTTGGCGATCATGTCTCCGTCGTAGTAGTAGCGCAGCGCGCGGCTCAGCTTCTCGTAGTTCATGCGGTACGGTACACATGTGACACAGTACAGTACGCACCTCTTGCCGGACACCTTGGCGATCATGTCTCCGTCGTAGTAGTAGCGCAGCGCGCGGCTCAGCTTCTCGTAGTTCATGCGGTACGGTACACATGTGACACAGTACAGTACGCACCTCTTGCCGGACACCTTGGCGATCATGTCTCCGTCGTAGTAGTAGCGCAGCGCGCGGCTCAGCTTCTCGTAGTTCATGCGGTACGGTACACATGTGACACAGTACAGTACGCACCTCTTGCCGGACACCTTGGCGATCATGTCTCCGTCGTAGTAGTAGCGCAGCGCGCGGCTCAGCTTCTCGTAGTTCATGGCGGGCTTGTGCTTGCGCGCGCCCCACAGCCGCGCCACGCGCTCGGGCTCCAGCAGCTTGAACTCTCCTTCCGTGCCTGAAAACATTCAAGTACAACATTCATATTTATTTAAAAATCTTGAACAACTATGAATCGCAGTACACTCGCTCAAGGCGTGTGTGATCTCGTTTCGCTAGCAATCTTTGTAGTTAAAATTTGGCTGGCACACATAAGTCTCGTCGAGGGGGCTAGCTTCGCTTGCACATTTTAGAGCGCAATTACTCCACTCTGTGTGTTTGAGTGAGCGCAGAAAACTGGTGTCGTATGTGAGCTCACGCTCACTCATAACGAAACCAAAGCCTGCCACAGCTGGATCTGACCAGCCGTACCGTTGCTGTTAACAAGCTGATCGCTCACCGTGCCACCGGATGACGTCGAAGTACTCTGCGCTGGTCAGCAGCTCCAGTAAAAACTGCCACAGCTGGATCTGACCATTGTTGCCGTTGCGAGAGGTCACGTATGATGACCAGTCTTCTGCCGTCGGTCGGATCACAACCTGCAAACGATACATTTAGTTAGGCTGAGATCTTTATGACCCATTTCCTTGCGTGATCGAATCAGAAATGTAGAGATCCGCAAGAGAACCAGGATTACCGACATAGCCCGAAGAATTACCAAACTTAAGTGGCAGTGGGCAGGGCACATTGCTCGCAGAACGGATGGCCGATGGGGCAGAAAGGTTCTGGAGTGGCGACCGCCAACCGGAAGACGCGTTGATTACTATTATTAATAGGTAATCACGATAAAAAAAATTGGATATTCGTCGTTTGGACCAGTTCAATAGTATTAATCAATGATTGTACTGTCAGTTTGTATTATCCCACTGCTGGACAAAGATTACACCCCAGCCTTGTAAAAGTATTTTACTTGAAAATGTAGGCAGCTGGTTATTAAAATCCACTTTTTTATAACCAGTTCTTTAGTCTTTGGTACCAATTGTTTTCCGTTTTGCGACATCGACTTAGTAAAATAAAGTTATTTTTGGCTTTGTAGTATTTTGTTTTGGAAGTCGGTTAAATTTTTTTATTAAAATGTTTGTTATTTATCGCTTTTTAGTTTGGTAGGTACCTCCAATTAAAATTAATATCATTTATACCCAAAGCAAATCTCATGACGATTCCAATAAACCCAAACACGACTAACATACTTTGTCTTATTTTGGAGTGCCAGTGCCTATCTTCCGGCTTCATCATCAGATCGGTTTGATGGTACATTTTCATCAGTACCATTTATTTATAAGTATTTGCTTCATCATAGTCGGTTAACTATTCCATATATCGAATACCCGTGACATACTTAGTATTAAGAAGTTCCAGTGGCCACCTTTGGTCTTCTTCATCAGTTCCACTTCACCAGATGATACATTCTAATTACAAATGATTGCATTGTTGTTAAAATACCAAAATCGCTATATGTAAGCCTATTTAGCGATGATTCTCGTTGTGCGGTAGGTGAATAAATAAAAGTTTTTACACTTGCACGGTAGATGGAGAATGGTTTATTGCAAGATGAAGTTCACAGACACAGTAGAAAGAATACAGCTTGAAGTATGAAGGAGCGGACAGACAGAAGGCACAGTTGAAACAATGTAGACTTAGACTTTAGATGATAGCGAGTTGGTTAAGGTAAGCGCGTCAGCGAAGCAAGTAAGGTACTGATAGACTAGGCGATCTGGTGAAGAAGTGTCAGTGGCGAGCCAGTGGAGCCGAATATATCGGGTGCGCTACGCGGCGGAGGAGTGCCCCCTCCTCGCGCCGTAAACAATGGCGCTAGCGCAGCCACACAATGGCGCGCTCGGCCGGCCGACCGTTCCGTTATCTAATACGAAACTTGGTTCGCTTGTCCGCGCGTACATACAGATATACAATTTATTATTTACTACTTAAATACTAATGAACAATTGCTAATACATATTACTATCTATGCTTACTTATATACTAACAACTATTCATCATCATCATCATCATATCAGCCGAAAGACGTCCACTGCTGGACATAGGCCTCCCCCAAGCGTCGCCACATTGACCGGTCCCGTGCGTCTCGCAACCAGCGGATCCCCGCAACCTTCACCAGGTCATCGGTCCACCTAGTGGGAGGCCTTCCAACGCAACGTCTTCCGGTTCGCGGTCGCCACTCCAGAACAACTATTATTACAACTATATATATATTAACATTTATTTATTCGTGTATTTACAATCACAAACAAGTATTTGTCGGGTTGGGTTCAGACATCAGGATTGAAACTCAATTATGGGAATATACAAATTTATTTCAGTTGAACAATCAGTTATCTTAACCTAGAAAATGTAGATTCAATTCAATTAATTAATAATGGTAGTGAAGGCGGTCACATAGGGCAGTACTAGCTGTCAGGGACAGCGTTCCTTGCACCCACCGCAATAAAGATAGTACTACTTGTCGGAGACAATGTTCCACATCCAATATTACTGGGCAGTACTGACTGTCAGGGACAGTGTTCCTTGCACCTACCGCAATAAGGATAGTACTACTTGTCGGAGACAATGTTCCACATCCAATAACTGGGCAGTACTGACAGTGGTCCGTGCACCAAGACGCATCCGTTTGAAATGCGTGCCGACTGAACAGTGCAGCGCCTTATAAAGGCGATCACCAGTAGGGGGGGGTAAACGTCACATTATTATACTTGATTTGACTTCAATTCTTTTTAGTCAAATGAGAGATAGTAAACTATTTGTCCAAGATGCGCCTGGTGCACGTTCCACTAGCGCCATGCAGTCGCAGTCTCTCACAGCTGCTAAATCATATGGCTGCCGTCATATTTATATATTTATTTATATATTGACATTTGTTCATCGGTGAAATACAAATATACGCTACATCACCCCCTTCCAGAGATCGTCACTACGAGCGATAATAGTCAGGATAATGAACTTTACGCCCTGACCTCGTCGTCCTGATATTGTTTCCTTGGTCAGGTAATTTGGTGGTGGGTGCCGATTTATTTTGTGTAGGTGATGGCGTGTTTGAGTGTGTTCTTGTGTTGTTCGTGGTAGTGTTTGTGTTTGGGTCGTGTAATATGTATGCGGGTTTGAGCCTGTCGATAGTAACTGAGACAGTTTTGCCATTGACGAGGAGTTTGAAAACCTTGTCCCCGTGCTGTAGAACTTTGTGCGGTCCTGTGTATGCTGGTTTTAGGGAGCCGGTAGTCTCGTCTAAGAAAAACATGAGTACCTGTGCCTAAATCACAAATCTATTGTGTCGTCGACCTGTGGCTGAAATAATTCACCTGGTAGCCTGAGTGTTTCGCCATAAAGGAGTTCCACTGGTGTAGCTCCTAGGTCTTCCTTGTACGCGTTCCTTATTCCTAGTAGAACTAGTGGTAGGGATTCGACCCAGTTTTCTTTGGAGTGGCAGATTATTGCGGCTTTTAACTGCCTGTGAAACCTCTCTATGAGGCCGTTGCAGGCGGGGTGATAAGCCGTGGTACGCCTGTGGCTAAATCCAACCATCTCAGATAGATGCTTGAACAGTGCTGATTCAAACTGTCGTCCGCGGTCCGTAACAACATCGACGGGACAGCCGAATCGAGAGATCCAGCCACTTACTAGGGCTTTTTCCACTGTCTCCGCTGTCATATCAGGTATTGGTATCACCTCAGACCATCGTGTAAAACGATCGATGGCTGTGAGGCAATAACGATAGCCTTGTGACAGCGGAAGCGGGCCTATGAGGTCAATGTGGATGTGGTTGAACCTAGCCCTTGGTATTTTGAAGGTTCCCAATGGTGAAGAGTTATGACGGGTTACCTTAGCACGCTGACACATTATGCAGGAACGGCTCCATTCTCTGCAGTCTTTCTTTACTGCTGGCCAAACGTACCGTTCTGTTACCATTTTGGTGGTCGCATTTACGCCGGGATGACTCCACGAGTGTACGCTGTCGAAGACTTTACGACGAAGGTCTTTTGTGACGTATGGTCGTGGGATCTTGCCTTTTTCGTCGCAATACAGCTCGGTCTCTGTTCCGGGCAGTTTTACCTTTGTAAGACACAAGGCTGTGTTACTGGTGAGCAGCTGTTCCAGTTCTGCGTCGTGCTTCTGCGATTCGGCTAGCTAGTGTAGATCTACGGGTTGAGCAACCTCCTCAACCCGTGAGAGACTATCTGCGACAACATTGTCCTTACCAGATATATGCCTGATGTCTGTAGTGAATTGTGATTTGAAATCCAGGTGCCTGAACTGTCTTGGGGAGCAGTTTTCTTTCCTTGAGTGGAAGGCGTAGCAGATGGGTTTGTGATCCATATAAATCACGAAGTTTCGTGCTTCGACCATATGCCTGAAGTACTTAATGGATTCGTAGATCGCAAGCAGCTCCCTGTCGTAAGGCGAGTACTTCTTTTGTGCTGGACTTAGCTTGCGGGAAAAGAATGCCAGTGGCTGCCATGATTCCCTGTCATTACACTGCTGTAATACTGCCCCTAACGCAGTATCTGAGGCGTCTGTTACTACAGCCAGTTTGGCCTCACTGTCGGGATGAGCCAGCATCGCAGCTTTGCAAAGTCCTTCCTTGCTGGCGTTGAAAGCTTCCAGTTCCAGGGTTGAGAAATGCACTGGGTGGGAACCCTTGACAGAGCCCACCAACAGAGCATTCAACGGTGCCTGGTGTTGAGCTGCGTCGGGTATGAACCGCCTATAGAAATTCAACATACCTAGAAATCTGCGTAGTTCTTGGAATGTTTTGGGTGCGGGGTATTTCGTGATGGCTTCCACTTTCTCTGGCAGTGGACTGGTGCCGTCGGCTGAGATGCTATAACCTAAAAAAGTTACCTCTTTTACGCCGAACACGCACTTGGCAGTATTAATCACCATACCATATTCCTGCAGGCGGGTGAAGAGCTGTCGCAGGTGGTCTTCATGAGTCCTCTGGTCTTTTGAGTAGACCAAAAAATCGTCGAGATAGGCATAGCAGAAGTCCAGTCCCCGCAGCATTTCGTCAACGAACCGCTGAAAAGTCTGTCCGGCATTACGAAGACCAAATGTCATAAATGGGAATTCGTAAAGACCGAACGGCGTGGTAATGGCAGTCTTGGGAATATCCTCGGGGCTGACTGGTATCTGGTTGTACGTTTTAACTAAATCTATCGTGCTGAAGATTGTGTATCCTGAAAGGCTGTGGGAGAAGTAGTGGATGTGCCTTATTGGATAATTGTCAGGTACTGTCCTGGAATTCAGTAGCCGATAGTCACCGCAGGGTCGCCATCCACTGTTCTTTTTAGGAGCCAGGTGTAATGGCGATGACCATGGTGAAGACGAGGGTCTGGCGGTGCCGTCTTTCAGCATTGCGTCAAACTCCTCTTTGGCTATTTTCAGTTTATCTGGGGCCAGGCGGCGTGGTGTACATGAAACAGGTGGCCCAGGTGTAGTTTGTATGTGATGGACTGTATTGTGGGTTGATGTACGGTGTATTCCATGTGGTCGTGTGATGTTTGGAAATTCCCGCAGTATGTTATGGTATGTGGTGTCACCAATAAATACCTTGACCGAGGAAACAATATCTGACGATCGTGTAGGTGAAGCCGGGGTCGTGAGGGTAGTATGGCTGTCAATAAGCCGCTGGTTCCTGCAATAAAGAAAAAAAAAGAAAGAAAAATATTTAGTTGTGACCCGCACAGGAGACACGAGAAATAAGCATAAAAATTACACAATAGTCAAAATAAAAAACCCCGTGCGAGACCAAAAAGGCTCCTACCAACAATCAACAATTAAATTATAGTAAGACAGAAAATCCACGCCTATTATTGCTTTCGTAACTTCTGCTACAATAAATCACCAAGCAAAGTCACGGCGCAACCCCATGTTAAAATTTAAATTAATATACCCGTAAGTTTTAATGGGTGTACCGTTAGCGGCACAAAGTTGATATTCTGTTGATTCATGTCGTCTTGTTAATGCCGACCGAGGGTAGACGCAAAGGTCGCTGCCGGTATCGACCAAAAATTGTGTTTTCGATCGTCGATCGGTGACGAATAGGCGACCAGTGCTAGGACAATCATCGGTCGCCATTACTGATTGCCCATGGTGTTTTCCGCCGGTTTATGATCGCAGGGAGGGTAGCATTTCCTGGCGCGTTCCCCGAACCGGTAATGGTACCAGTAGATAGGGTACTTGCCGTGGTTAGACTGCGACCGTTGTAGCGTTACGTATAGTTCAAATGAACTATACGTAAGCCACGTTAATAAAATTAAAGGTAAATATAAATTAAAACTAAGAAAAGGATATAAATAACAGATTAAGGTCCGGCTTCGTACGACGTGGGCAGCTAGGAAGGTCCGGTTTCGTACGACGTGGGCAGCTATCACACAGCTAGGCAGCTGGACGGGCAGGAAGGCTTGGAAAACCCGAGGTAGGCTGTAGAGTAGGCTGCAGGACGACGTGGGTAGCTATCTCACAGCTAGGCAGCTGGACGGGCAGGAAGGCTTAGAATGCCCGAGGTAGGCTGTAGAGTAGGCTGCAGGACGACGTGGGTAGCTATCTCACAGCTAGGCAGCTGGACGGGCAGGAAGGATTGTGGTGGCCGGGCTGTGGTTTCGTATGCCAATCAAAAGAGCCCTTTAAAAAATGAAGCGGTGTCCGACTAGGTCAATGAAATTTAGGTTTCACACTCAATATATATTATATTTATTGCACTTCAAAGATTTAAATACATTCACAGGCCGTATTTATTATAGTTTTCAAGAGTTTTAGATTCAATCCTATACTTCATAGTATTAAACAGAAAAAACGGACTTCCAGCGTTCAGTCCAGATTCAAGACTAAAAAAGTGACACCCGTTTTTCTTCGTTCCGATATGTCTTCTCAATTTTAAATTCAAATATGAATTAAGAAATCATGAACGAATAAAAACGGTTTACAGAGGCGCAGTCTGCCGCTGCCCTTATAATGAAAATATAATGTACAACGAGCTTAATAAGCTATAGAGAATGGTATCTTATGTCTATGGTTTAAGAAAATAAAATAATGACAATGTCATGTCAGGTAAAAATGTCAAGAGTTAAAAATAATATAATAGTTTTGGATGAATCAACAAATCTTATAATTTTCAGGTTTATATCAATGTAATGCATACATAAAAAATGGAAAACGTGAGATGATACAATTTCAAAAGTAACGGTGATGAAATTTGTAAAATATATTATAAAACGTAAGTAAACTAAAACATGTGGAATGAACACCACATTTCCCCGAAACCCCAGAAAAATTTTCAAACTTAAGGAAAATTTTGAAGGTTGAAATATTAACCTTGTACTTTCACACAACATCTTTCATGCTTTCGTCAAACACTCTCATTCAATCACACGTAGGGGATATGGTTCACATTCAATGACGCATACTCCACAAGGAAATATTTAATTAGATAACGAAGGCTTATTTATTTTTTATAGGTGTCGTTACCCGCACCTGTTTGAAAACCCGAAGAAAAGAAAATTAAAATATTTACAAGAGCCCACGCATTTGGCTTATTTTTAAAGAGTTACGGGACCGCTCTTTGCACATAAGGCTTTCGGAGTTGTGCACACCGCTCTAAAACACCTCATCTTTATTAAGTACAAGTGAGAAGAAGTTTAAGAATAAGATAAAAGATGTGTTAGTAATAAAATAATAAAATCTAGGAGGGCTTTTAAGTCTAGGAGGGGGAGGAGGGGGAGGGAACTCAAGTTAAAGAGGGACTCAAGTCTAGGAGGGGAGGAGGGGGAGGGAACTCAAGTTAAAGAGGGACTCAAGTCTAGGAGGGGGAGGAGGGGGAGGGAACTCAAGTTAAAGAGGGACTCAAGTCTAGGAGGGGGAGGAGGGGGAGGGAACTCAAGTCAAAAGGGACTCAAGTCTAGGAGGGAGAGGAGGGGGAGGGAACTCAAGTCAAAGAGGGACTCGAACTTGGAGGGGGAGGAGGGGGAGGGACATATTTACAAGAGGGAAAAAAAAAAATATTTATAAGGCATTAGGGGCTTATTTAAAGAGTTGCCAACCGCTCTAAAAAAGGAAATAAAATAAAAAGAGGGGAATAAAGAAAATTGCCTAATAGGTTTGGTATACAAGTGAAGATATAAAAAAAAAATTGGTGCTAGCAAAAGAAATGAAGAATGAGGTGATTGATGGCCTGAAATAGATACCAAAAGTTAGTTAACGTACTTGTGTAAGTATTGTTTTTGAATTTTGAGAAAATCGAGCCCACGTTAAAAAAAAGTGTAGTAAAAATAAAGGTAGATTGTGGGTGATGGGGTGAGTTCTAGAAAAGTTGGGCGCCAAACTGTAGCGTTACGTATAGTTCAAATGAACTATACGTAAGCCACGTTAATAAAATTAAAGGTAAATATAAATTAAAACTAAGAAAAGGATATAAATAACAGATTAAGGTCCGGCTTCGTACGACGTGGGCAGCTAGGAAGGTCCGGTTTCGTACGACGTGGGCAGCTATCACACAGCTAGGCAGCTGGACGGGCAGGAAGGCTTGGAAAACCCGAGGTAGGCTGTAGAGTAGGCTGCAGGACGACGTGGGTAGCTATCTCACAGCTAGGCAGCTGGACGGGCAGGAAGGCTTAGAATGCCCGAGGTAGGCTGTAGAGTAGGCTGCAGGACGACGTGGGTAGCTATCTCACAGCTAGGCAGCTGGACGGGCAGGAAGGATTGTGGTGGCCGGGCTGTGGTTTCGTATGCCAATCAAAAGAGCCCTTTAAAAAATGAAGCGGTGTCCGACTAGGTCAATGAAATTTAGGTTTCACACTCAATATATATTATATTTATTGCACTTCAAAGATTTAAATACATTCACAGGCCGTATTTATTATAGTTTTCAAGAGTTTTAGATTCAATCCTATACTTCATAGTATTAAACAGAAAAAACGGACTTCCAGCGTTCAGTCCAGATTCAAGACTAAAAAAGTGACACCCGTTTTTCTTCGTTCCGATATGTCTTCTCAATTTTAAATTCAAATATGAATTAAGAAATCATGAACGAATAAAAACGGTTTACAGAGGCGCAGTCTGCCGCTGCCCTTATAATGAAAATATAATGTACAACGAGCTTAATAAGCTATAGA
This sequence comes from Anorthoa munda, assembly GCA_945859665.1. Taxonomy (NCBI): domain Eukaryota; kingdom Metazoa; phylum Arthropoda; class Insecta; order Lepidoptera; family Noctuidae; genus Anorthoa; species Anorthoa munda. The sequence continues at coordinate 6,439,157 of OX243917.1, read as the reverse complement.
GAATGGTATCTTATGTCTATGGTTTAAGAAAATAAAATAATGACAATGTCATGTCAGGTAAAAATGTCAAGAGTTAAAAATAATATAATAGTTTTGGATGAATCAACAAATCTTATAATTTTCAGGTTTATATCAATGTAATGCATACATAAAAAATGGAAAACGTGAGATGATACAATTTCAAAAGTAACGGTGATGAAATTTGTAAAATATATTATAAAACGTAAGTAAACTAAAACATGTGGAATGAACACCACACCGTGTCCTAGAACGATGACGTGTCCGGCTGCTAGATCGGCCGCGCGGTCGCGTCATTCGTTCGATTTTTGCCGTTAAAATATCTACCTTCTTATTCAGCATGGCTATTTCCGGGTCCACGCCAGGTGCAGATATCCCTCTGGCGATGGCTGATGTTGACACCACCTGCGGCCCGACTACATCGGCGGTGCGGTCCGCCAGCTCCGCCAGCTCCTCCATGTCTGCTTTGGACTGCGAGGCGATAATGGCCTGTGTCCCGCTCGGAAGTCGGCTGGGCCAGATGGTGCGCAGGAACTCTTCAGGCACGCCCGGTCTGGCGAGATTCAGAAGGTGGCGATAGAATTGCGACGGCCTCCGATCGCCGAGCTCTTCATGCATCAACAATCGCTTGATCTTTTTCTCCCTCGACGCTGACATCCTTCTGATCAACTCTGCCTTGATTGTTTCTTACTTGTGGGTAGATGGTGGGTCGTTGATGATATCCTCTACCTCGGATGCGAATTGCGGGTCCAAGTTCGATGTGACGTAAAAGAACTTTGTTTCGTCCGGCCTGATATTCGAAAGCGCGAATTGCGCTTCCACTTGCGAAAACCAAAGTGACGGTTTTTCAGGGTAATACGGTGGTACCCGCACGCCCACGCGAAATATTTCTTGCCCATCTTGGCCTGCTGCGGCCACGTCGCTCATACCTTTGTCCGTCATCTTCTTGTTCTTGATCGGGGTCACCAATTTAGCGATGATTCTCGTTGTGCGGTAGGTGAAAAAATAAAAGTTTTTACACTTGCACGGTAGATGGAGAATGGTTTATTGCAAGATGAAGTTCACAGACACAGTAGAAAGAATACAGCTTGAAGTATGAAGGAGAGGACAGACAGAAGGCACAGATGAAACAATGTAGACTTAGACTTTAGATGATAGCGAGTTGGTTAAGGTAAGCGCGTCAGCGAAGCAAGTAAAGTACTGATAGACTAGGCGATATGGTGAAGAAGTGTCAGTGGCGAGCCAGTGGAGCCGAATATATCGGGTGCGCTACGCGGCGGAGGAGTGCCCCCTCCTCGCGCCGTAAACAATGGCGCTAGCGCAGCCACACAATGGCGCGCTCGGCCGGCCGACCGTTCCGTTATCTAATACGAAACTTGGTTCGCTTGTCCGCGCGTACATACATATATACAATTTATTATTTACTACTTAAATACAAATGAAAAATTGCTAATACATATTACTATCTATGCTTACTTATATACTAACATCTATTATTACAACTATATATATTAACATTTATTTATGCGTGTATTTACAATCACAAACAAGTATTTATATATTTATTTATATATTGACATTTGTTTATCGGTGAAATACAAATATACGCTACAAACTTGTATAAGATATTCGCTAAAATAATTCTGAACCGAATCACAAAGATTTTAGATTAGAACCAACCAAAAGAACAAGCAGGATTCCGCAGCGGCTTCTCAACAGTGGACCACATACATACGATAAAACAGGTTATTGAAAATACAACGAGTATCAAATGACGTATTACCTTGCATTCGTAGACTACAACAAGGCATTGATTCTCTAAAACACCTATGCATCTGGGAAGCACTACTGAGTCAAGGTGTACACAAGAAATACATCAGAATAATTAAATAAATCTACACAAATATGACAGCTAGAGTAAAAACAGAAAGAGTAGGAGAAATATTCGCAATAAAGAAAGGTGTGAGACAAGGAGATCCACTGTTCTATGTTCTATGTTAGGGGGGGTTTGGTTTCCGCACTTGGTCCCTCAAATGGACCTTTGTACGTGGGCCATGGCGGCCGTTGGGTGGTCATTCCAACCAGCCCACCTCCCTCCAGAAGTCAATTAGAGCTCCTGGTTTCTTCAGAACATCTGTGTAAGATCTGGGTGACCCGAGGGTTTGTGCTCTTATCTGTGCGACACCTGTGCATTCGAAAAGAATGTGCGCAACGGTTTCCTCAGCCTCCATGCATGCCCTGCACAGAGGACTGTCCGTTATGCCTATTGTGTGGAAGTGTTTGTTGAGTGAGCAGTGTCCCGTGATGGTCCCCGTCACCAGGCGCAGGCCATTCCTGTCCAGGCGTAAAAGACGCCTGGTAAGCCTACTGTCCAAGGATGGCAGAGCTTCTTTGGATTGCCTACAGCCTGGTGCCGAGGCCCACCAGTTCTCCGCCTGTGTCTGGGTGAATTCCTGTAGCCACCTGCGTATTTGGTTGAAGGGGATGGGTACAACAGGTTCGGGTCCATAGACCGTCGAGCTGGATCCGCGCCTCGCAAGCTCGTCAGCCGCGTCGTTGCCCAGCGATCCGCTGTGTCCCTTTATCCATTGTTGTGTCACCGTGTTACGGCTAGATACAGTTATCTGTTCTAGTGCGTTGTGACATTCTAGTATTAGTTTAGATGTAATGTATTTTTTTCGTAAGGATACTCTCGTACGGATACTCTCCGACAGCGCATCAGTCCTCCAGGACTGATGCGCTGTCGGAGAGTATCCGTATGTGGGTGTCCGTAACCCTCCTGGCTTCTAGGGCATGGACCGCTTGTATGATGCCCACACACTCCGCCTGATAGACGGTGTTGAACCCTCCTAGCGGTCTGGATATATTTATATTGAAATCGTATGAGAAGACTCCGACTCCGGTACCTGAGTCAGTTTTTGATCCGTCGGTGTATATTCTCATCTCTTTCGGGCCAGAGTAGTCACATCTTTCCTCTGTGAGTATTATGTTGTAGTGCCTATGAAAGTGGTGTGATTTTGGGGGCTTGTCGCATGGCGATGCTAACATCGGTTTACGTTTGATCGCATCTTCCTTTATGCGTGTGTGCTTAATTCTGGAGTCTTTATTTAGGGAACCTGATAGGTGGAGTCTAAAGGCAGCTAGGGCTGCCTCCTCCCTCACAATTAAGTGTAGAGGCGGGAGTCCCAGCATTGCCTGTAGAGCGGCAGTAGGTGTGGTTCTCATACTACCGGTGATTGCAACACAGGCGAACCGCTGTAGTTTTTCGAGATCTCTTTGGGCTGTGCTGAGGTCTGTCCTGGGCCACCAGACCAGCGAGCCATATGTGATGATTGGTTGGATGACTGTGGTGTATAGCCAGTAGGTGACCATGGGGCTAATCCCCCAATTCCTGCCTAGCAGGCGTTTGCACTGCCACAGGGATATGTTGGCTTTTGTGGTGATATGGTTCATGTGTTTTGCCCAATTCAACTGTTTGTCCAAATAAATGCCCAGGTACTTGGTTTCGGTTGAAAGGCTTAGGGTTGTTCCGAAGAAACGCGGTAGTTGCAGTGTCATCGGTTTTCTCTTTTTAGTAAAGAGAATTAGTTCAGTTTTTGTGAGGTTCACTGAGAGTTGGTGCTCGTTGCACCATTCCTCTACTATTTTCAGGGCTTGACGCATGAGATTGCATAGAGTGTTTTCGTGGGTCCCGTTTATTATTATTGTTATGTCATCCGCGTAGCCAACGGTGAAATAACCTTTGTCGTTGAGTGTTTTGATGAGGCTGTCAGCTACCAGGTTCCACAGAAGTGGCGAAAGGACGCCCCCCTGCGGACAGCCCTTCGCGACGATGGCCCTTGTAGTGTTATTTATCGTGACTTGAACCGCTCTCAGTTTGATTATGTTGGTGATCCAGCCCCCTAGGGTCGGGTCTATGCCGTGTCTGTCAAGGGCCGTGTTTATGCTGTTGAACATGGTCTTATCGAAGGCGCCCTCGATGTCAATGAAGGCAGCCAGTGCTGAGCATTTGTGGTCCACTGCGCATTCAATTTTAGAAACCACGTTGTGCAACGCGGATTCTGTTGATTTGCCTGTGGAGTACGCATGCTGTTGTTTGTGTAGGGGTTTTTCCCGGAGAGGCCCATCACGGATGTGCCTATCACAGAGTCTTTCGAGGGTTTTCAGTAAAAAGGATGTGAGGCTTATAGGTCTATAAGCCTTAGGGTGTGTGTAATCAGTTTTACCAGGTTTGGGTATGAAGATGACTTTCACCTCGCGCCATCCGAGAGGTATGTATCTAAGTGCTATGCAGGCCCGATAGATCTCCAACAGCCATGGCGTTAGATAATCTACCCCCCACTGTAGTAGGGCTGGGAAGATTCCGTCCAGCCCCGCCGACTTGTACGGCTGAAAGGTGTTGATAGCCCATTTTATCCGGTCTACTGTTACTATATTATGGGCTCTTGACCAGTCTTGTTCCGTTGGGGTCCATTCAGACCCAGCTTCCCACGTCCTGTCCTCCAGGATTTGACAGTCCGGGAAGTGAGTCTCGAGGAGGACCTTGCTGGTTTCATAGTCAGTTTGTGTGTATGAGTTGTCGGGTTTTTTCAGCGCGCCAAGGGATCGGTCCTGATCAGTTGATAGGATCTTCCGTACTCTTGCGGCCTCATTATTTGTTTCGATGGATTCACAGAATTTCCGCCATGCCATCCTCCTGGCGGTTCTAGTCTGTTTTTTGTATGCATATTGGGTCTCTTTGTATATCTCCCAGTCTTCTGGGAGTCTCGTGTTTTTTGCTCGGTTAAATTGCTTACGCAGCGTATCTCTGAGTTTACCAAGTTCAGCGTTCCACCAGGGGTTCCTTTCGTTCCTGCTTTGTGGCGCTCTTGATTTACAGCATGCCTGGTAAGCTTCTGTTAAGTATTTGGATAATACTGTTACGGTGTGTTCTAATTGTGTTTGGTCCCTTACGGTTGCTAGATGTCCAGCTAGTAGTGAGGCCAGAAGGCTTTTGAACCCGGGAACGTTGGTACGCCTCGGGTTCCGCCTTGGTGCGGGTTTTTTAGTGTTTGTAGTTAGTGTAAAACGGATTCTTCTATGGTCTGAGCAAGAAGGCTCGTCCGATACGTGCCAATTTGTGATAAGGTTTGTCGCGTTTTCTGTGGCGAGTGTTAAATCTATGATCGTTTGTCCACGAGCCGTGACCCAAGTGGGTTCTGTGCCGCGGTTAAAAATATTAAGATTAGTAGAGAATAAAAAGGTGGATAGTACCTCTCCTCTGGAGTTCGATGTGACACTGCCCCAGAGTGGGTGGTGGGCGTTCGAATCGGTGCAGATGATCAGGTCCAAACTGGCGCGCTCACAGTGCTGCACCAGGTCAGCCAGCTCCTTTGGCGGGCAATCTGTGTCCTCACCTGGCATGTATGCCGAGGCCAGTACAACGTCCGGAGCGCTACCTTCGGTATGGAGCCTGACAGCTGTCAGGTCTCTGGAACAGAATTGAGTTAGTGTCGTAAAGGGAATTTCTTTGGGTATGTAGATGCAGGTTCTTGGCTTATCTGAGCCGTGTGTGTCGAGAATTATCTTACCTCCGATGTTACCGAGGCCACAAATTCTGTTGTTCCTGATCCACGGCTCTTGGATCAGTGCAATGGTTCGGTGTTTAACCTCCAGTGCCCTGCGTAAGCTAGCCGTGGCAGTCTGGCTATGCTGGAGGTTAGTTTGGATAATGTTGAGGGGTGTTGGTGGAGATGGAGTGGTGTTAATCGGAGACGGATCCATCGGATAATCCCTCCGTCTCCACCTCCCGGTACTGCTCGTTGTCGTGCGTATCCCCCGGTGACGACGCAAGAAGCTGCTCGTTCCAGCCGGGTGATGCGGGCAATAAGGGTTCGGCGACATCGGCCATTACCGTTCGGGCCATGTACTCCTCGATGTGGACAATGTCCGTGTCGCTTGTCTGTGTCGTCGTCGGTTCTTTCGGGTTCGTGTCTGTGCTGTCAGTCTGGGTGTCGGCGAGGCGGGTCGTGGGCCAGAAGCGCACGTATATCGACCCTAACAGGTACGATATCCGTCGCTCCCGCCCCACGACCTTTTCAGCTTCCTCCGGTGGCAGCCCCAGGGTCAGATAGGTCCCGTAACGGTCGCCACCGATGGCAGTTGCCCTGTACAACGACCACCTCGATATGTCGTACCACGTGTTCTGACGGATCAGAATACCGTGGAGCCTGTTCACGTCACCTCCGTAGCGAGGGACGAAGAGCGAGGCTCGGACACGGGTGGGTACGTCGGTCTGTCTGAGCACCGTCAGTGTCTGGTCATTGTCGGGAAGTCTGATGTGGGGCACATTTTGGGTCAGCCAGGTCAGGGCGTTCTCGTCTTCGCACCATATCTGCACCGTGCCATCCGCTACCCGTGGGTATCCGCGGAATGCCGGGAGTGGCGTCGACGGGTCCGAGTCAATCAGTCTGTCCTCCAGGGCGGTCTTGATGTGCTCGGCCTCATCCCTAGTTAGCTCCCTACTGGGGTGGGGAAGGCAGATTGCTACGGCCAGCCGCGCAGGAATGTCCTTCGTGGCCCGCGCGTAGGTCCTCTGCCCCTCCTGTGCAGAGTGAACCCTCACACGCTTGGCGTCCCCCTGGAGCGTATTAGGTGAGGCTGTGTCGTCGGGGCGCGTCCTCTTCCCCGGCCCAGTATCACTCGGTACAGGCTTTGGGTTTGAGGTGCCTGGCTGGGCGTTGGATGCTAGCAGCGCCCGGCGTGAGGCATGGGAGCGCTTGCCCCTGGTGCGTCTAGGTCGAGTGTGGGTTGTGTCGGTGTCTTGGGGTCGGGCGGCGGCCCCGGCAGGTACTTTTGCGTGCGGAGGCTCTTCGCGCTGGGTTGCCCCTTCGCGTACCTGCCCCCGCTCGCTTGGGTCCACGTCCGGCTGCTTTTCGCGCTGGGTTTCCCCTGCACGTACTTGCGGCTGGTCGCGTGGCCCCGCGTCTGGCCGCTTGTCGCGCTGAGTTTCCCCTTCGCGTGCTTGCGGCCTGTCGCGTGGCCCCGTGTTCGGCCCCTTTCCGCGCTCTGCGCGTACTCGTGGCTGGACTCGTACCCACCCTTCAGCGTCCGATCGCGCTTCGCGCTGACTATCGCCTTCGCGAGAACTACGCTTTCGGTCGCCTACTTCCTTTTCTCGGGCTGGGATTTTTCCGCGCTTATCCAGGCGTACTTCATCGACTGCAGCCGTGAGAGTGGTAGAGCTGCCAGGTCTGTCATCCTTCCCCGTGTCAGTCTTATTGTGTCGGTCTGGGTCATTGTCTACATTGGTGGAGCTGCTCCGCAAGACGCTCTGTTGCCAGAGGTTTGCGGGGGGCATGCCCCGTGTAGTGGGTATTGGCGCGTGGGTCGCTGCCGGAGTCGTGTCTGAGGGCGCGGTCGTCGCAGCCAGGGTCGTGTTTGTGGGCGCGTTATTCGCAGCCTGTGGATTGGGCGCTAAATCCGCTGCCATCCGCGCAGAGAAGCGCGGCATCAGGGAGTCTACATCGTAGATTGTTGCTCCCCCCATACTACGATGGGAGCTAACCGCCGAAGCGGTGTTGGATTCCCCGGCTTGGCCGGGACCCACCTGGGTAATAAGATTGACATTCTGCTTATTCATTTTGTTGGGGGGTGGGCTTTTTTGGAACCGAGGTTACCCTTCCTCTGGGAGCGACAGGACTGAGGGATAGGAGGGAAGGAATTTTATGGATGTGGATGTGGGTTCCTTGGGGTCACCCTAGGCCTGGGAGTTGACCTAGGGATTTAAGGATCGACGGGATCTGTGCGGATAAAGGAGGGATAGCTATGTTAGGTAATGGGAACATAGGACGATGGTGTATGGGTTACCCTGAGCCTGGGATTTTAGCTTTCGGGAACTTCTCTTGTCCGGGATCTCCTTGGGAGATGCCCCGACCGCGGGATCACCCACTAGCAGCGATGCAGCCGCCAGCGGTCAGACCCACAGCCGGAGTTGGGCTATCCGCAACCTGCCCACCCGCTCGGTTGCATGAGAAGAAGTGCCTGGCAGTCCGGGTCGCCCCACCACGGATGTACGTATACATTCGCGTTGGGTCAATCCAGACCTCCCCGAGAGGAGATCCACTGTCGCCGAAACTCTTCTCTGCCACTCACACGCAAGAGTTAAAAATGAAGGTCAGCGGAGGAACTAGAAACCCTTTAAATGTCCTTAAGAAAGAGCTGCTTATTTGGTCATAGCCTGTAGCGCAATTTGTTTTTAGGTTTGCGATGAGACTTTCCACCTCTTCCTCGTTTGTACCCTCCAAAACGAAAGAATTTAGCTGCGCGAGAGAGTGAGAGCTGCCTCCAGCAGCAGTCGAAAATTTTCCCGCCTTCTTATGTTTGATCTTATCAGCTAGTGACTTACCCACATTTACAAAGTATCAATTAATTTCATTTAGCGATGATTGAGGGAAAGTTGATTCAGACAGCAGTTCATTGGGGTGGTTTGTATTTTTAGAATTGTTTGTAATTTCTTTTATCACTTTCCATAGCCGCCTGTTATGCATAGAATGACTTTTCCCCGTGAGTTTTTGGTAAGTTTCGGATTTCGATACCGGTTCCCCGCGACTTACGCTCCTGTGTTTCTAATCTTGCTTCTAGTAGTTTAATATATTTCTTATCTTCTACCTTCTCAGACTCGAGCAACGATATTTTTACTAAGAACTCGTCGTATTTTTTTGACATTAACTCAACGCTATTTCGTAACTCTACATTTTGGGCATTGACTTCTTTAATTGTTTTGATTAAGTCCTGGAAGCGTTTTTCCTGTTCCTTAGAGAACATGTCAAATTTCTCCTCGATTATAGTGCAGAAATTGCCGTCACTCTCGTCATTTTCGGTGAACTTGCGATTCTTTCGCTCCGCCGTGCATGCCGCGAGCACACGATGATCAGGCACCGACTCAGAGTGTAAATTTAATTTGAGTGTGTGTGTTTTAATTTTTTGTAGTAAATTTTATGGTCGAATGTTTCTTATTGACTTTAGCCGGAACTTCAGTTTTCGGGTGTGATGAAGCGGGGGGTGTTCGCTTTTGCGGCATAGTGATAGTCTGTTTGCTCAATCCAGTTACCAGAAAAGTTTGGAAGAGCTCAATCTGCTTGTGAGTAAATAAAAGTTAACAATGTCAAGTAGCAGTCTTGACCAACGGACGTCAATAAAGATGACTCATTAAGAGTTTTGGAGTACCAGGAGCGCATAGACTCTGCGGAGATGGCACCAGCGACGTCGCTGCGTCACTGTGAGGACGAAGCAAGTAGAAGCTGGCGCGTATCTTTGTTATGTTGGCGGTGGGCGGGCTGCCACACAAGGGAGATAGCAGGATGCTCGTGCGCAGGGAGTCGGAACTGTGAGTTAATCACCAGGATGGGCTGCTGGTGTGCGTAGATGACTTGCTTGACGACGCGCAGAGAATTTTCGAACTCCTTGGACTTATGCACTCCTATTTCTAACCGACTTATCAAAAAAGAGTAGGTTCTATGTTCGACTTCATGTATGCTTTTTTTATGTATGTTCACCGATATCTCCGTCAATTGTGGACCGATTTTGAAAATTATTTTTTTTGTTCTTGAAGCAAAAAAAGAGCTTCCAAAAATTTTCGGCTTTTTGTGGCAATGCTATAGGTACCCATCAAAATTTTTATACAAAGACAATGTTTTGGAATCTTCAGATGGTTGCTAACAAGGTGACCCTCTCGGGCCAGTCATTTTCAGTCTGCCTATTCATCCGATCATTCAAAAACTAAATTCGAAATTTAACGTATGGTATTTGGATGATGGAACACTAGGAGTTGACGTAGACACCGTTTTAGCAGATTTTCAATTCCTGAAAGAGCAGTTCCAATCCATCGGCCTAGAATTCAACCACTCCAAATGTGAAATTTTTCTTTGTGACAGTACCGACAGAAAACCGACCCTACAGAAATTTTATGCAATAGCCCCAGAGATCAAAATTTTAGATAAAAGTTTACTGCACCTCCTAGGTTCCCCAATTTTGGAAGACAGTTTTTCTTCATTCCTCTATGGCAAAATTAACCATTTTAAGGATATTTCGGATAGACTCTCCCAAATAAACCTTCATTCGGCTTTTACTCTCATTAGGTATTGCTGTTTTGGACCAAATATTATGTATTTTCTCCGCTCTTCCCCTATTATGCAAGCACTTCTCCTGGAAAAATTGACGAAATTATTCGACGCACTCTGACATCTATCTTAAATGTGGCGTTGGATGACCGAGCCTGGAAGCAAGGCACGCTACTCATTCGCTTCGGCGGGCTCGGCATCCGCAAAATTTCTAGTATTAGCCTACCGGCGTTCCTGTCTTCGGTCCACAGCACTGAAACGTTAACCACTAAAATTTTATCCCTGTCGCTGGTTAACTGTGAAGTGCCGTGCTCGACCGACGCAGTGTGTGCCTGGAAAGTGGCTTGCCCAAATACGGCGTTGCCCGAAAACCCATCTTCCCAAAGACAGTGGGATGAGCCGCTCTGCAGAATGGTACGGAATAAACTCATAAATACGTCCACCAATACTGTTGAGCATGCTCGCCTACTGGCTGTGGGTGAGTGGGAGTCGGGCCTCTGGCTACAGGCTTTACCGTCACCCAACATAGGCTCAATGTTGAGTGACACTACCTTCCGGATCGCTACATGTCTGCGACTAGGTACTCCCAGCGGAGCTTCACATCGCTGTCAATGTGGTGAAGCAGTCGACCGCCTCGGACACCTTGGCCTATCCTGCAGTAGGAGCACTGGTCAGATAGCACGGCACGCCAGCATTAATGACATCATACGTCGAGCTCTTGTCACCGCCGGGGTGCCAGCTGTTTTAGAACCCAATGGCTTGGCACGCGACGATGGGAAGAGACCGGATGGGATGACCATAATGCCTTGGAAGTTGGGTAGGCCTTTGGTGTGGGATGCAACATGTGTCGATACCCTTGCGCCATTCCTCCATTTCCCTTCTTCTTAGCACGGCGGGCTGTGCTGGGGCAGCTGCTGCTGGTGCAGAAAACCTCAAACGGCGCAAATATAACAACCTTATTGGCAGTTATATGTTTGAGCCGTTTGGGTTTGAGACATTAGGCCCATGGGGTCCGAGTGCTCATCGAGTGTTTGGAGACATAAGTTAACGGTTAGTCGACTGTTCGCGTGACCAGAGGGCTGGCCTTTTCTTCAGCCAGAGAATCAGCATTGCCATTCAACGTGGCAATGCTGCCAACGTTCTGGGCACTTTTCCCATTGACATCGATGTGAACGAATTTTTTGATGCGCTATGAGCCCTTTTCCCTCTCCCTTTTGTATGTAAGTTTGTTTTGTTATTAGTCATAAGATTAGGAATAGTCAGTTGTACATATTGTTTGAATTATAAATAAAGATTTTTTCGTTTGAAAGAGTATGTTTCAAAATTGGTCCCATTTTAATTTTGTGAAGATCTGATGAAGAACTTCGGAGATATAAAACAGAACTCTTCAATAAATAACGGCAAATCTCTCGGGATTGCTGCAATGGCATGTCTGTTTATTGTTTATTCCATTTCATAACATAACATCACGCCAGTACGCTCGAAGGGTGTACGCAGATCTCTCATTTCACCGGTTATGTTCAAGTTTCATGTTATTCGGGTAATCTATTCTGGCGTTATAGGTACTTACTAAACAACTTGCCAATTAGGTAGGTACAACTAAAAAGAGAATAATAAAAAAAAAATTGCAAGAAAATACTAATCGACTTCCAAATAAAAACTACAAAGTGAAAAATAACTTTATTTTTGGAAGTCGGTGTCTTTCGTAGGTATTATATTGGACACCGACCTTTTTTTTGCAAAAAAAAATTTTTTTAACTTCTTTTTAAATAGTTAAAAATGAAATTAATTTAAAAATAATAATGGTACGGTAACTTAAAACACAGCTGCTTGTATTCGAAATCCGGGGGGAAGGGGACGAGTGCTACTACTCGCCTCTCTACGCACCGTGTTTAATGCATCTGCAAAAACAACTACAGGTATATCTCTCAATGACTTGCAGTTTGTAGGTCCAACCGTTCAGGATGATTTACTTTCTATTTTATTGCGGTTTCGATGGTTCCAAGCTATCTGTGTTCTTAAGTCTACACATTGCACGTATGTATTTTTGGGCTTTAAAAACAGACACCCATTCCGTCGAGTTCCCCCAGAAAATTAAACCATATCTTAGCGTGGATACCGCATATGTATGGTAGGCTGTCATTAGAGTGGATATATTTACAATACTTGCATAAAGCATATAGCAAATAGGAATATCAATTTAATTTTAGGCAGACAGATTCTACATGTGATTTCCAATTTATATTACAATCTACATCCAAAACTAAGAATTTTGTTATATCAACTTCATTAATTATTGTTCCAGCATTATGTATGTTTAAGTCTGTTAGTGGTTTAGTCCTGTTTCTGAATATCATGAAATTAGTTTTCTGTAAATTAATTAGAAGGTTCTTTGTTCTTAACCAATCGACAACTTGGGTTGGCCCGGCGTCAGCAGTCGTTAGCAGGCCATATTCTGCTGTTTATGAACCCATTCTCATAATTATGTAAAAATATCCTACACTAAGTATGTATGTATATGGCAATATATTTTATTAGTAATATTATTTTATGTTTTATTTTCTACCCTACACATCATGTCTAAGTCTCCTTTCGTAGGTATGCCGAAAGTGATTTCATTAGAAATAAGCATCTCCTCTGTACCTATTTTGCTGTTTCTTCTTCTTGTCTGTGAAAGTCACATTGAATTATGTGTGCGTGCATACATTATTACATAATTAAATAAGTATGGAATAGCCAGCTTTATTATTCGGTGCATACCAAATTTTAGATACACAAAAAAAATGTTTTGCATATAAGGGTCACCTCAAAAGTCACCTCAAAAATTATTACATAAATAAATGAGTTTTGAATAGCCAGCTCCATTATGCGATGCATACCTAATGACTTTATTTTAGTTACAAAAAAAAAATGTTTTGAATACACTGGTCACTTCAAAAATCATGAGTGAATTGATTAAAGACGCTACAAAGCGATTTTGAAGAGTAATTGCAGCTTAGTTAACAAAATATTGCTGAAAGTTAGAAAACACTGCCTGGTGTCAGGGAAAATTCTAAGAATAAAATGAGGAAGAATTCTCAATACTATATAATATTAACTACGTATTATAATAATATATTAACCGGATACCGTGGGACGCTGCGCTGGAAGGCATCCCACTAGGTGGGCCGATGACTTGGTTAAGGTTGCGGATGCGAGACGCACGGGACTGGATGATATAGCGACACTTGGGGGAGGCCTATGTTCATCAGTGGACTTCATTCAGCTGAAATGATGATGATGATCTATTTTATCTACGGGAAGAATCAACCCGAACAACAATAGTAACACACCACAGCCGAAGCACAGCTGACACTGTTGCCAGCCCTGAACTAGTCGTGTGTGAACTACAATGTGTCTTCCACTGTAATCTACATAAAAAGTCGGAAATGGATGATATTTTAGCCAACAACAACTAATCTTTTATATGTTAAAACTATTGTTAAAAGCACACTTTGTAAACAAGCATGTTACAAATTAGATGATTATATTCAACATAAAAATGCTTGGAAACATGCTGGTCCTGCTCCATAGGGCAATCTTTAGTGTAGACAAAATCAAACTGGTTAATTTGTATTATAATCATAATTATAGTAAAACTTTATTATTTTTTCTTCTCTTTTTGTTTAAGAAATTGACTCGCACACTGTTCCATTGTTGTTAAATTACACCACATTACCACATACTTACAATAATTGTAAGTATGTGGTAACCATGTTCCTATTTAACAAGTGGAGGAATTTACCTGTTAGTGCTTGTAATACTTTATACCTATACGTAGTTATAGTAGTGCTGGGTGCATCATCTTCACGTATATGAATTTATGTAAATGTTCTAAAACACTTTTTTTTAAAAGAGTAAGTATAGAGTTTCTTGTCCATACACGCTACTTTTCCGAATGGACGGTAGAATCAACTATTATCAACTTAAAATTTGTATTTTTTGACGTTCTAAAGTGCTGCTTAGTGACCTAGTTGAAATAAATTATTTTTGTCAACTTTTTATCTCGTTTTACTTTCTTTTTTTTAGGGTTCCGTACCCAAAGGGTAAAAAAGGGACCCTATTACTAAGACTCCGCGGTCCGTCTGTCTGTCTGTCACCAGGCTGTATCTCATGAACCGTGATAGCTAGACAGTTGAAATTTTCACAGTTGATGTATTTCTGTTGCCGCTATAACAACAAATACTAAAAACAGAATAAAATAAATATTTAAGTGGGGCTCCTAACCAAAAAACGTGTTTTTGTTGCCATTTTTTGCGATAATGGTACGGAACCCTTCGTGCGCGAGTTCGACTGGCACTTGGCCGGTTTTTTTTCTTTTGTTTATACAATATATAATCTTTTTTTGTAGTTTGTCACGACTTATTGTCGGGCCTACGTTCTCCCCCCATATCTAAGTACTAATGCTGTAACATGGTAATATTGTAAAACCAAACTATTTTTTAAAAGAGTAACGTGGAGTTTCTTGCCGGTTCTTCTCCATAGGCAACGACCAACCCGAACCGTGCACCTGTCGACGTTTCATTAATGCCCATGTAGGCCTTTGTGAAAAAATATATATGTCGCAGGGACATGATAAAAACAGGGATTTGGTCAATTCCCTAAGAGATTTGATCAAATCACGGAGGATGTTAAAATAACAACACAATTTTATCATTTCCCTAAACAAATCTAGTGATTTGAACAAACCCCTAAATTGATTCAGTGAAAAGATAATAAAACATGTCCAGTTCTTGTTTACGTCGCGCTCGCGCTTGCTTGTCAGTTACCGCGCCCCCTGCTCCACCCCGCGCTCACCCGCGGCCCAATTTCGATGGGCGAGTTCGTGTATTGAATAGGTGCAAGTTGAATTAGTATTTGTGTGGCAGAGCCGACGGAGCCCCGCTGTGCGGGGCTCCTATTTCTGTATGCAGGGTCTAAAGTAACCTAACACGAAGGAGATGACGGGAGCTGAGTTCGCTCGCTTTGCTCGCTTACTTCAGCTCCCGTCATCCCCTTCGAACCTAACCTGTCCGTGTCGGGGTGCCCTAAGCTCCCGAGCTCGCTACGCTCGCTCTTGGACTTATCCATTGACCATCATTTATTATTTGAATGTTAATAGGCATATCATACGTTACGTTTTTCTATTTTTTAATACATTTTTGTTTCTCTTTTTCAAATAATTATGTTCTAGTTGTGATTTTTGAGATCTATATTACATTTTGTGTGCGAAGCCGGGGTGGGTTGCTAGTACAAAATAAACCTTTAAATTACTACAGAAAAGTTATTTTTGTCATTTCACTGAACCAATTTTGAGATTTGTTCAAATCACTAGATTTCTTTATTGGGATTTGTCAAATCACCAGATTTGTTTAGGGAAATGATAAAAACGTGTTATTATTTTAACATCCTCCGTGATTTGATCAAATCGCTTAGAGATTTGATCAATTCCCTGTTTTCATCATATCCCTGCGACATATATTCCGACGAACGTCGCCGTAGTAAACTTTCGCTGTAACGTACATCGCAGTAATGAATTTCCCAACAATGATTTACACTCGAATATATTGCTCTGAGAATCCTAATAAATACAATCAATAGATTATTGTATATTATATACTTTATTGTACACCACTTAAATAATAATTATGTTATTGGATTTATTCTTTTATTAAACAAATTTTCTTGAATCATTTCAGAATTGTTTACAAATCCTAGTATATGTATGTATTTCCTAGGAAATGTGTATATTATTGAATGATAGAATTATTATTTTACATATTTCCTAAGTAAGCCCGGAATTCTATAGATTGCCTAGGAATTCGTTAGAATTCCTGATTTCATACATTTCCAATAACACATATATACGTTGATTAAACCCTGCTGGTTTGTTTTTTTTATCCTATTTTACATTCCTTCTTTTACTCTTCTTGAATATTTAATGTAGAATAACTACTTCGTCGACTTACTGGCACATCGAGCTAATAGACATTCGATGGATAGGAATATCGTTGCAGTGGCTTTTCGGCGTAACGGACGATCGGTTTAATAACTATTTGGAATTTCGGCAATTTGAACGTTCGATCTGATGACTTCGGGGAATTAGCCATCGAGCATATTATGACATTTAAAATCCCTAATTTTTATTCTTCAGTCTGAATCTTTTAACTTTGTCGTTATATTCGGATAGGTGTAAATTTTCGAGGACGGCGGGAGTGGTCCTTCTGTAAGCTTTCTATTTTGTGCCACCGGGCACCTTTGAACTGTCATACATTGTTATTTTTTGAGCAGCCAAAAACTTAAAAATCAACATTATTTCCGCAAAGTTTTAATGTTTATTTAATTTAACAGAGTGCAAAAAAAGGTAATTTCCAATTATAATGAACCCACAATTTTTATTCTTTAGTCTGAATCTTTTAACTTTGTCGTCATATGTTCGGGAGTGCTTTAGTTGGGCAGAGGTTTTGTGATATCTATAGTTTTAACGAAATAAATATACACTTCCATACTGCTGTCCCACTAGTGGTCAGACATCTTCTTATACAGCTTCTTCTACTCAATTGCTTTAATGTTTCATTAAAGCAATTTGAAAGAAAAATTGCAAATTGTGACATCCAAAGCTTGCTAACAGCGGACTATATATTTTCCGGAATACTTAAACTTTTTGATCCAGACTGAGATTAATCCAAGTTCACCATGGACCTATCCGACCCGGCCCAGGCGTTCGAGGCTGAGATGCTTTTGCGGCAGAAGCCAATGAATGACATGATAGACCGCGGAGACTCCGCCGTGCAGCAGTACTACAATGGCGCCACATTCTTCGTGACGGGAGGCTCCGGCTTCCTCGGCAAGCAGCTCATTGAGAAACTGTTCAGGTGAGAGAACACCCCCAAGGATCGCTACAACGACCGGTCCATGCTTCTCACATTTAGTGGATTCACGCAACCTTCTCCAAGTCACCAAACCATCTTAGATTCTAGACATGTGCCATTCGATGTCAAATCAAAAATCAAATCAAATCAAATGTTTTTTATTTCACATAGGCCTACATGGGCACTTATAAAACGTCGACAAAAGGTGCACGGTTCGGGTTAGTCGTTTCCTGTGGAGAAGAACCGGCAAGAAACTCCACGGTTACTCTTTTAAAAAAAATGGTTTGTTTTTACAATATTTCCACGTTACAGTATTAGTGCTTAGATATGGGGGGACAACGTAGGCCCGACAATAAGACGTAAGAAACTAAAAAAAAAAAAAATTGTATAAACGAGAGAGTTAACAAATGTTAACAAGCGTCTAGAAATCTAGAAGGCCTACAATATTCACACATTCACAAAACAATCAGTAAAAGAATCTATACAAAGGAAAAAATAAATAAAAATATATAACAAGACTAAATTTAACATGTGGCACAAATTTTGTTATCAGTGCTGTAACTATTCATAGCAAAGGGCTATAAAGATCATTGAAATCATTGTAAAAAGTCTAATTAAAAAAAAGAAAAAAAGTAAAAATGAGATTGAGAATAGTTAGAGACATCCACATATTTGTGCCGTTTATGAGTTACCAGGGAAGCCGCATGCGCAGAAGGAACTAAAATTTTTATCTTCAACGTAGTCCTTGATTTTGTAATATGCTTTTTTAATAAGGACACGTTTGATGTAGTTTTTGAACTTTCCATCGGTTAATTCTATAACTGGCTTTGGCAACTTATTATAAAAGCGTATACTGTTTATAAGAAAAGACTTGCTAGTTTTCGTTAATCTGAATTTGGGTATTACAATTTCATGCTTACTGCGTGTATTTAAATTATGGAAATCGCTTCTAGTTTTGAAAAGCCCTCGATTTTTGCGGACATACAAAATACATTCCAATATATATAGAGAAGGTAGAGTCAGTATATCGATCTCTTTAAATTTTTCTCTGAGGGACTCTCGTGGACTCATTTTATAGATTGCGCGGACTGCCCTCTTTTGTAAGATGAAAATTGAGTCAACGTCTGCAGCTGATCCCCACAGCAGAATGCCATAAGACATAATACTGTGGAAATAAGCATAGTATACTAACCTTGCTGTGGCTACATCGGTTAACTGCCTTATTTTCCTTACTGCATATGCAGCCGAACTTAACCGACCCGAAAGAGTTCTAATGTGCGCGCCCCACTGCAATTTTGAATCGATAGTAATCCCTAAGAATACAGTTTCCTTTATAACTTCAAGATTTTTACCGTCAAGATTTAAATTTAGGTCACGTTGTGGTACATTTGGTAAGGAAAACTTCAGACATTTTGTTTTTTTCGCATTTAGTAAAAGATTGTTAGCTGCGAACCATTTAGAGAGAACAATCAGACTTTCGTTGACATGTAAGACATCCGTATCTTTCCTATCTATTTTAAAAATTAGCGAAGTATCATCAGCAAATAGAATTATATCCGATAATTTGGCCATCATAAAAGGGAGATCATTAATGTAAACAAGAAAAAGGAAAGGGCCGAGAATTGAACCTTGGGGCACGCCCATCTTGACTAGAGACCCGGAGGACGTCGCCCCATTAACATTTACTTTTTGCTGTCTGTTTGATAAATAGGAAAGCACAAGATCAGCAGATTTTCCTCGAATTCCGTAGTGGTGTAATTTACAGATCAGTGTGTTGTGGTCGACGCAGTCGAACGCTTTCGAGAGATCACAGAAAATGCCAATGGCATCCTGGGACTTCTCCCAAGATTCCAAGATGTGGCTGATGAGTTTTACTCCCGCGTCCGTTGTCGACCTACCTTTCGTGAAACCAAACTGTTGACTATGCAGGATCTTATTTGAATTGAAGTGAGACAACATCTGTTCCAGCATGATTTTTTCATAGATTTTACTCAATGCTGGAAGCACGGATATAGGCCTATAATTTGAGGCCACTCTTACAGCCTGATTTGAAAATTGGTACTACTTTACTGTGTTTCATTAAGTCAGGAAAAGTGCCGCTGTCCAAACATTGATTGAATATGCCTGTTAGGACAGGAGCAATTGAGTCAATAATATCTCCAAGAACCCTAACGGATATCCCCCACAAGTCTTCAGTATTTTTTACGTTGAGACTTTTGAACGCGTTTTTAATTGTATCAATACATATTGATTTAAATTTAAAGGTTGGTATGTCTTTAGTAAAGTTTTCTTTAAGAAGAGCTTCAGCTAATTTAGATGAGGAGGGAAGAGACTTCGTAACCTCTAACGGAATGTTGGTAAAGAAATTTTCTAATGTCTCAGCGACTTCTTGCTTACCAGAAATGGTTTGATTAGATATTTTCAAAGACAACTCATTCTGATCGCTTTGTTGTGTCTTTCCAGTTTCTCTATTAATTATTTGCCACACAGTTTTTATTTTATTATTAGAAACACCAATATTGTTAATTATTATTTGAGATTTTGCTTGAGCGCAGACTCTTTTGAATATTTTGGAATAGTTTCTAACATAAGTATGAAAAACTTGATCGGAAGTCAAAGATTTTTCGTAATATAAATTATATAAGATATCTCGGCTTTTTCTTATGCCCACAGTGGCCCATTCACTAAATTTCGATTTGGAATTGTTGACTTTAACTGTTTTTAAAGGACACGTTTTATTGAATTCTTGGCAAACTGTAGAAAACAACGTGCCGTAATTTATATTGGGGTCTTTTGAATTAAAACTGGCATTACAAAGGTTGCTAAAAACATTATTATTAAAAGAATTTAATTTATTTTTAGTGAGACGTCTTAACCGAATTGATTTAGCTAGGTTAATTTTTTTATCTGACTCAAAAGATACTAGTTGACCAGTATGGTCTGACCTAACGCCACTAATTAAAAACGAATCTTTAACTTTACAATTAGTGAATACATTATCTATGCACGTAGCTGAAGTTGCAGTTATTCTTGTCGGTTCATTAAATAAATATTTTAAGTTAAATGATTTAAACAATGAAATGAGCTTACATTTTTCAGGTGAATTGACTAACAGATCTATATTTAAGTCACCACAAACAAAAACTAATTTATTATCTCTGAAAAGTTTACTTAATAATTCTTCCATTGTAATTAAAAACAATGACAAGTTTGATGCTGGTGGTCTGTAAACACACAAGATAGTATGCCCCTCGACCTCTGCACATGCTACCTCACATAAGCGATCAACAGAGTAAGCAGTGATATCCTTTCTTTCCTTATATTTAAGATGACTATTACAAAGTATCAGGGTACCACCACCCACTGTGGATCTGTTGTACGCGCTGGCAACTGAAAAATTATTTACATTAAACAACATCATATCTGATTTTAACCAGGTTTCACAAAAACATAAGATATCCATGTGGTATTTATCTACTAACAATTCCACGTCTAAAATTTTGCCGGAGAAGCGATTTATATTTTGATGATATAGTAAAATAATACTATTCGTCTTCTCTTTTGTCGGCTCTAATAGTTTAAAGAATCTACAGTAGTATTATCAGAAAAACTAGATAATACTGTTAAATCACTAAACCTAGTCTCAGTTAAATCATCAATAACTGCGTGTATATTAAAAGCTAACAATGTAGCTAATAAATGTCGACTATTTTTGGGAAGAAACATATGGTTCCCAATCAAAACAAAATCACTAACAAAATTGTTGGTGTCAAAAAACAATAAACGGTCACTATGACGACAAGATAAAATATGCATCAAGTTATTTAAACTAGAAATGTATTCATTTTCCTGATCAAGTAACTTGTCAGAATAGGGCAATGCACATAATATTAATTTGCTTAATTTTAACTTAAGTAGGGTGTCGATACCATTAACTATGTCCCTTTTTGTTACATTAAGGCTATTTCCAAAAAGAAGAACTACAGTAGATTGCTCATTCAATTGTGTCTGTTGAATTTTATGAACAAGCTCATTAAAATGCATTTCATGAAAACAATGGTTCACTATTGTATGTTTAGAACAGTTATTTAACAAAGATCCAAAACCTGTTCCTAATTTATCAGAATATATTAAGATATTACTTTTGGTAGGGTTCAAAGTTTTTGTAGTGAGATCAATGGGTAAAGTTGTAGGAGCAACAAGCTGTGACATGAGAGGTGGCGGAGCGGCAGCACAACTACAGGTGAGGTTGTTAGTCAGTGACTCATACCTCTCTGCATTATACTTAACCAGGTCCACCAACTCACAGGCCTCCTGCATGCGCTCGCTCAACATCTGTTGACTACATTCATATTTACAAAATATTTCCCTTAGTGTATTTTCCCTACTCAATAATTCCCTTTGAAGGTTTTTAATGTCAACATCATACATTTGTGTACTAGTTTCTAATTTACTATTACATAAATTTAATTGGTTTTCTAAGTTTCTGAAATCTCTTCTAAGTTTAACATTATAAGTCAGTGATTTAGTCCAAGAAAGTTAGACAAATTAGGGCAAGAATCTCGGAATGAGAGATAGTCGGCTATAAAGTTGTATAAACCTTTATTTTGACACCCTAAAACTTGTCTCAAAACCTACGTATCGTAGGGTGTCCGCGTCTACAGATATTCCAAGGTCAAAAAACCGATGTTTTACACATTTATTGCAAATATCTCGTTTTCTATGGGTTTTATGCTGCTTGTATGTACTGAAAACATTGTAGAGGATTAACTTGTCTACAACTTTTGCGTATACATTTATTTACAACTTGAACCATTTTCGAGATAAAGGATAGAGCGCGCGCAGTGTTGTTTCTATTTAGAGTAATGATACTCGAGGTCAACCTGTAGTCCTGATTAAAAACACGCCGTATAAAGTTTATAAATTATTAATAAATATATATAATACTAAATAATTTGCATTTTTTATTAACTATTACATAATATATATTATTTTTCAATAATTCATTTCAACATTCATAAATGTAAATAAATCTTGAAATTTAAAAAAATTAATAATAATATGTTTCTTAATTTAAAGTTTCTTCTTCTTCTTCAATGGTATTTTTCAATAAAAACATTGATTAAAAATTTAACTATTTTAATTTTTAGCTGTGAAGTAATTAGTATAAATAAGATTAGAATTAAAATGTATTTAAAGTATTTCTCTTAATAACTTTGTGATTACACGAGTAGGTAAGTGTTATTAAATGAATAGATACTGAATTATTGAAAAAAACTATTATGATGTATGTTTTTTGTCCTTTGACCTTGGTATATCTGTAGACGCGGACACCCTATGATAAGTAGGTTTTGAGACAAGTGTTATGGTGTCAGAATAAAGGTTTACACAAGTTTATAGCCGACTATCTCTCATTCCGAGGTGAAACCCCAAATTTGCCTGGACTAGATGGCGATGATCGAAATAGTAAAATATAAGTGACTGATCACGTGACATTTCGATAGCGTTTGTCATTCCCATACAATTTTGTCATTTATCCAATCACTATCGCCACGCTATCGTTGATAGAATATCTCTTGCCTGGGGCCTTTTATTGAGGGGTGTACCCACGCTCTGGCTTGTGTGCATTGCCCAGCCAACTATGTTTTACCTATTTAAAGTCTGCCAATTCTTCAGTACAGGAATAACTAATAAAATTATAAATCTAAATACTCTATAAGTAAATTCAAAATTAGACCTGCATGGAGTAGAGCACAAAGATAATGCTTTAAAAAAATGCTCAAGTTGTATGGACAAAAAGCCCAAAAATCTATCATCGTCGATCACAATGATACCTATGCTAATCAATGAGTGATAATAAGTTATTAAATCAGTGTCCGGTATTAGTTAAATCCTTGCGGTATAGGAGATTTAAAAAATATATTATTTGTTGTTTACGCTAATATCTTAAAACTTTTACAAACATATAACATTATACACGCATCTCCTAAAAGGTTAGCAGAGGTGCGGTGCCTATAGTGCGCGGTCCAGATTACCATATTGCAGTTCTTCTTCGTCGCTTCGATGACGTATAACAAAATTCATTTAAACTCAAGGCCTCTCCATTTAATTATTATGTTAAAACTTTTATTTAAGTCACTTGTAATGTCCACATAAAAAGCCAACTTGATTACTGCAGTGGAGTAATTGCGTTACACACTGCTTCACATTATCGGTTGCAATCCTTTTCATTTTGTCAATTCAACAGCCGGTCGATTCTGTAGACATCTCACCGTGAAGTCTTCACGAAGGTGATAGGTGAACCGATGCTAGGGATTGACAGTTCACTTTGAGTTTACTTCACACAAATCATCACGGTGAGATTTTTACAGAATAGAACTACTGCATTCATTACGTGTTTTACGTAGTCTAAGCATATGATTTTTGGAACGTTTAATGATTTATTTACGGATTTCTAGTTTAGAATTAGGATGCACATCTATTACAATCATACCGCAGTGTCTCAAGACAAATTCTTCAATCGCTGCGACTGTTTAAATCCCATGTAGGTAATAGAAAGCAACCCTTCCAGACTCCGGGATGTTACTGGGAAATTTCATTTGGGAATGCCCCATTAACGACCCAGGAATAGAACCTAAGCCATCAGCAGTTCAGCCAAATGCCCGCAATTTTAATATGCATAAAGTAGACCAACTCTAATATTGATCGCCGTTTTACATAAAGATAGGCAGAAACTACATCCTAACATACCCAAACATTCAAACTGATTTTTTCATTATACGCAGGTCTTGTGACGTTAAGAAAATGTTCATACTACTGAGACCAAAGAAGGGCAAATCGATGCAGGAGAGACTCGACTACATGCTGAAAGATCCGGTAAGCTTCTCGACTAAATACGTTTCGAAATAAAAATTGATTTGTGGCGACATCTATGACGTCACATACGAACTATCCTACATCGTAGAGTTTTCGGCGCGATTGGAACATACAACAGTCCGACAAATACTGTTGGGCAGTTGCCCGTAGCAAACACACCCATCTGGTCTGCGGATCCTCCTTTGTCAATGGAGGTTGCGGGACTTTACACCCTGTCAAGCCCCGTTCAAAAAACGGAACCTTTATAAGATCTCTCATGTGTCTGTCTATCCGTCTATCACCAATTGGCTCCGAATCTACTAAACCTGAGGCTTTACACATTCTATCAATGAAAGCTCTTAGCAATTGGAGAAATGTTTAAAATGTATGGGAATGTTAAGCGTCCTCATGACTGAGGGTCGTGGTTCCTCCGTCGTGGAAATAACTTTTCCTTCACCAGTTTACGCCATCTATGCCTGTCTTTCGCGTTGTGGAGAGCATGGAGCAGTTTGATGTTCAACGATGTGGGGACTTGGCACGACTTTGTAACGACACTCATGAAAATTTGGCAAATTTGCAAATTATTGCTTCACAACAATACCTGTTCGTCACGAATTCTGGTTGTGGTCACATCTGTTGGCGCTCAGAACGTGTTCTGTTTTTTCTGCACTGCCAGAACGCATTATTTTTTTGGTACCTATTGTTCGACATGCACTGACTTCGGAACAGAAATTTTTTAACCGACGAAAAAAAAGGAGAAGGTTCTCTGTTCAATTTGATATGTATATTTCTTTTTTGATTGGAAAGAATTTACCTTAAAGTTGGTCCCATTTCAACTTGAATATATATATCCCACCATTAAAGGTAGAAAAAAAAGGATTTATGAATAAATTTAACTGTTGTAAATCAATTAAATTGTTGAAATTAAGTAAACTAAAAAACGAAAAATAAATAAATTTTAACAAAAAAATTAAACGACGAACTAACTAAAAAGCAAAAACAAAACAAAATCTTTTAGTCTAGCATTTTGATGCGGTGCCAAACAAACTATCAACGAAGGTCTGCTAGAACGGCAAGAGAAACATACTCTTTTGCCCATGGCTCCGCCTCCTGCGGTGCCCAATACGGACCACACCGCCGACGACGACGATGCGACCGAGTTAGAGCTGAGAGTGGCGCGTTCCGCCTCCTCCTTTGCGAGCATTACTGCTTCGCTGAAGGAGGTGACGGCTTCCCATGCCCTCTGGCTCCGTACCATGGCCTGAACCAGGGCCGGACGCGAGATGTCGCCACCACTGATCGCCTCCACGAGGACACGGCGGTGCTCCACCCAAGCGCCCTGGAAGTACCTGGGACTCGTCCTCGACAGCCGGTGGAATTTCGTGGAGTATTGCCGACGTTTGGCTCCTAGACTGGAGCGGGCCGGGGCTGCCCTCAAGCGGCTCCTGCCTAATCTTGGGGATCCAAACGCCTTCTGCCGAAGGCTCTACGCGGGGGTCGTGTGATCAATGGCCTTATACGGAGCACCGGTATGGGCGCGTTCCTTGAGGCAACGACCAGCCCACTGGTTGAACGCGTCCCAAAGGGTTATGGCCATCCGGCAGGTCCGGGGATACCGCACGGTTCCCGGTGTGGCGGCGAGCCTCCTTGCCGGATTGCCGCCATGGGATCTGGAGGCAAAAGTCCTCGCGCAAATATGGGAGTGGTGCGAGGAGTCGAGTATGTAGGTGGTAAGGCCCCCTCTTTGAGGTGTGGCTTGAGAGGTGTCACGGCGTCCTCACCTTCCGCCTAACGCAGGTCCTCACCGGACACGGCTGTTTCGGGAGATTCCTGTTCAGGATAAGGCGGGAGGTAACGCCCGGGTGTCACCATTCACACTCCGAGCATACGGTGGAGGTCTGCCCCGCTTGGGTGGAGCACCGCCGTGTCCTCGTGGAGGCGATCGGCGGTGGCGACCTCTCGCGTCCGGCCGTGGTTCAGGCCATGGTACGGAGCGAGAGGGCATGGGAAGCTGTCTCGTAAAGGAAGAGGCGGGACGCGTGAGGGAGACGCAAAAGAGACGCCCTAGCACCAATTTAAAAAAAAAGGGCTGCGAGGGCGTCTCTTTTGCGCCTCCCTCACGCGTTCCGCCTCCTCCTAGCCACCGCAGGAGACGTCCCGGGCGTCGGGAGTCGCAAGCCGATACCCGGCCACCGTAGGCGTGGGCTTGCGGACGGCAAGTAATGGGTAGCTCGCCGTCCGATAAGGAACAGGCTCTAGTTTACGGCGCGTAGTGTTCCACGCGCGCCTCAAAGTGATGTCAGCTAAAGTGACGGGGCCCGCTAGGGCCGGTGCCAAGAAAGTTACCGCGGCTGTTTAGGACCTAATTAAAGGCTGGTAAATTAAACTAAAGTGGACTGTAAAACACTATATTATGGTTCTGAAGGACAGTATAATGTTGGCTATGAACTCAGGACAAGTAATATGCGCGCGCGTCGTCGACCGTGCTCGGTAGTGGAGTGCGGTGCGGGCGGCCAGCCCGCTGCCGCGGTGTAGTCCCGCGCCGCGCCGCGCCTTGTCTATAATTCACGTCTTGTCTGCGTGAACATCCTCCCCGGGTTGAAGCATTCAATCTAGAGGAAGTGGGCAAATATTATTAAAAGAACGTAGTAACGTCCCCTTCTTCGTCTTCAATTCGACCACACGCGTAGTCCCGTCGTTCCCCGGGAAGACCTTCGTGACACGTCCCAATGGCCACAGCAATGGCGGTTGTCCTCTCTCCTTGATGAGAACTAACGTTCCCTCTTCCAGTTGTCCTGTAGATGCAGTCCATTTTGTCTTAAGCTGGAGCAGAGAAACATATTCTAAGTGGAACCGCTTCCAAAAATGCTGCTTTATATGCTCCACTCTGTGATAACGCTCCAAGCGGCTGATGTTTGTGTCAGTCACCTGTGGATGCGGAACAGCCATAAGTGATCGTCCAATCAGAAAATGTGAAGGAGTGAGGACAGTAAAATCTAGTGGATCAGAGGAAAGTGGTGTGAGAGGACGAGAATTAAGAACAGCTTCTATTTGAGTCAAACAAGTGATCATTTCCTCGTATGTAAAATGTGTTAGCTGTAGTAGTCTTTTTAAGTGGTGTTTAGTAGACCGCACGGCAGCTTCAGCAATGCCGTTGAAATGTGGAGAGTATGGAGGGGCAAAGGTAAATTCAATGCCCTTTTGTGCAACTTCATACGAAATATTTGAATCTTGTAAGAATTTTTGCAATTCATTACAAGTGCCGGTAAAGTTAGTACCGTTATTGGATAAGATGCTCTTGGGTTTGCCACGACGAGCAACGAAACGATTTAAAGCAGCCATATAGCCCTCCCTAGTAAGGTCTGTAACGAGCTCGATATGTACAGCTTTAACTGCAAGACAAACGAAAATGCATAGATACGCCTTTACAAGCTTACACCCTCGCTCCTTTCGATCCGCTATCAATATTGGCCCGGCATAGTCGACACTGCAATTCAAAAACGGGAACTCCAAGTGAGTTCTATTAGAGGGCAATTGTCCCATGACTGGTTGAACATTTTGACATTTATATTTAAAACATTTAATGCAGTGTTTCACAATAGATTTAGAAAGATTTCTGCCGCCAAGAGGCCAATACATTTGTCGTATATTTGCTATCAATAACTGAGGGCCAGCGTGTAACAAATCTTTATGGTATTTATAAAATATGATTTTAGTGACATGATGTTTAGAACATAGTAAAACTGGATGTTTGATATTGTAATCATAAGGAGAATTGTCAAGTCTCCCTCCTACACGAATGAGACCATCTTTGTCAACAAAGGGACTTAAAGAAACAAGTCTATTTTTACGAGGCAAATTCTTGTTAGATTTAAGAATGAGATATTCCTTAGGAAACATCTCCATTTGAGCTTGACGTAAAATGAAATTTAAAGAATCTTGGAGTTCTTGATTTGACAGTGCATTTTGTAACATTGGTTTATTTTTTAAATTATAAACAAATCTAAGTATGTAGGCCACCACTCTTTGTAAACGATTTAGATTGGAGTATTTATGGAGTAGTGTATGAATGAATGATGGATTTATGTGAGAGGAATATACGTGATTCTGTGAATCTGTGAGAAACGAGTGATCTGTGAAGTTAGATGTGATGACTTCTGGTAGATCTCGTTTCACAGTTTTATTGGGCATAGCTGGCCAGTCTTTTTCGTCATTTAACAAAAATTGTGGGCCTGACCACCATAAAGAACACTCGCTGATAGGGTCAGCCTTCAGCCCACGAGAAACAAGATCTGCCGGATTGTCTCTAGACGGCACGTAACTCCACGTATGACCTGTAGTGCTCTCCTGTATCTCGTTGACTCGATTGCGCACGAAAGGTTTTAATTGGCTCGGTGAAATAGCTAGCCAACTCAACACTATTGTTGAATCGCACCGGCAATAAGGGCATAAGGCAATAGGCAATAAGTTACAGGTAAAGTAATAGAGCTCTGAACCTTACCACACAGCCTTGCGCCTAGCAACGCCCCACAGAGCTCGAGACGTGGAATGGTGGTGGGCTTTATTGGTGCTACACGATTTTTAGATGCAAGAAGCTGTACCTTAACTGAGCCTTGCCTGTTCACCGACCGTAGATACACGCAACAACCAAAAGCTCTCTCTGATGCATCTGTAAACACATGAATTTCATGCGATAAAGCATTGTCACATACAACCCATCTTGGAATTTTTAGATCATTTAAACATGGAAGAGTGTTAACAAAATTGTACCAAAAATTGCTTATAGACTCTGGCACCTGCTCATCCCAGTCACATTTGGCTAACCATAATTTCTGCATTACGATTTTCGCCTCGACTACACATGGACCAACCAAGCCTAATGGGTCAAATATTTGACTGATGACTGACAAAACTTGGCGTTTAGACACCTGTTTCTCAGCATCAATACAAATAGAAAACGATAAATAATCTGTCTCGCATATCCAACGTAAACCTAATGTTTTCGAGGCCGCGTTCTTATCTTCAGACAATTTTAGACAATCTAAAACTGCTGAGCTGTTACAAACCTGATCTAAAATTGACGAATTATTAGATTGCCATTTTCTTATATGAAAATTCGCTGATGCTAAGACAGATATAACCTCCTTGACCATTTCTACTACGTCTGAAAGTAAATTTCCTCCTGACAGGTAATCGTCGACGTAGAAGTCACGCTCAATTGAAGACTTGACGGTTGTACTGGTAGCGGCATTAGCCAAACTGACTAAGCACTTTGTTGCTAAGTATGGGGCGGAAGCTGTGCCGTAGGTCACAGTATTAAGACTGTACGTCTTTAACGGTAACTTAGGATCTGTCCTGAAAATGATTTGCTGCAAAGCACGCTGAGAAGGTGTAACAGCAATGGCACAATACATCTTAGCTATGTCACCAGTGATGACATACTTGTATTGCCGAAATCTTAACAGGATCGATAATAGGTCTTCTTGGATAGTCGGGCCAACCATCTGGATTTGATTGAATGACACACCCGACGTGGTTGCCGCTGAGGCATCGAAGACTGCTCGTAATTTCGTTGTCGAGCTGGACTCTTTGACGACCCCATGATGAGGTAAGAAATACTCAACATTGTCACCTGAATGAGGCTTCCTAGATGTTTGATTTTCTGTCATGTGTCCAAGACGCTCGTACTCCTGCATGAAGGCAACGTAATGCTTCTTGAAACTTGGATCACGCAGGAAACGATGTTCCAGTGACAGAAATCGTCGCTTAGCCATTTCATATGACTCGCCTAAAATGGTAGGATTGTCCTTTAAAGGAATTTTCACAACAAAACGACCCTGATCATCCCTAGTAGTATTATGACGAAAGCTTTCTTCGCACGCACGTTCCTCCTGTGACAAAGCATGTTTGGATGGTACAGAATCTATTTCCCAAAACCTGTTGAGGTTATTATTTAATTCATCCATAGACACGTTGCAATAGTGTGACTGTTTATTAGAGAATGAACGCAATGGAACTGGTCCTGAAACTATCCATCCGAGTCTTGTTGCGTGAAGTTTGAGTTGATTCCTACCTAGATTCATAGATGAGGAACCTAAGACATTCCAAAACACTTCCGCGCCAACAAGAATGTCAATTACAGACGGAATATGGAATGTTGGGTCAGCTAATTGAATGTCTGTTGGAATGTTGATTTTGTCAAAATCTACAACTGAAGACGGCAGTATCCTCGTAATTTCAGGTAATATGATACAAGTGATAGTTTCCCTGTAGCCACCATTCCGAGCCTGAATTGTAAATCTACAAGACTGTGTGCTGTTAGATGTTTGCTTGTTTATACCTGATATTGTGGAGTTAGCGTTACGTCTAGGCAATCCCAGCTTGTGACACAGTGTTTCAGTGATAAAATTGGCTGTGCTACCGTTATCTAGCAGGATCCTGGCGTCGAACTTCTCACCTCGGTTGCTGACCACTGTCACCAGAGCTGTGGAAAGTAAAACAGAACGGGTAGTACTTTCTGGAGTGTCACTTGACAATACAACGTTTTCTGAAGTGCCCTTTTGTAATTGTGCACCTCCAGAAACGTCAGTTAGTAAGCTAGGTAAAGCAACACTAGGCATTGGATCTTGTACATTTGGATTAGACTGTTCCACGTGTAAAAGCGTGTTATGCCTGCGGTTACAATATTTACAGTGGGACAATTTACAATGTTTACTTGAATGACCAGGACGCAGACAATTAAAGCACACATTAAGCTCCTTCACCTTTGTCAAACGATTTTCTAGTGACAACTTACGAAACTCTACGCACACAAACATAAAATGACCCTTATTGCACAATGGACATTTACATTCCTTTGTATATTTTTTATTACTATTAGTTTTGTTTTTAGTTAAATTTTCGCTTTTGTTAGTATTCTGTATATTTACTATGTGACTGTTAGTGCTACTGTCTAACTTTTCTTTTGCCGATTCACTATGCTCAACTGTTTCTAACAAATCAGCCCTCCTACTAACAAACGAACAAAATTCTGACAAAGTAGGAGATTTGGGTAAGGAATTGCTATATTGTTCCCAGTCTCTGTTAGTAACTTTGTCGAGTCGACTACTCATCATAATCACCACCAGTGTACTCCACTGGTCAGTGGGCTCGTTCAGCGTTTTCAAAGCTCTAATTTGTTTATTTATATTATCTATGAATTGACGTAAAACTACACAAGACTCCTTATACACTGCTGGGATATTGAACAATGCTTGCACGTGGTTATTTACTAAAAGCCTACTGTTGTCATATCGCTCACATAGCAAATCCCATGCCAATTGATAATGCTCGCCTTTGAAATCTATGTTTTTAATAATTTGTTGGGCATCTCCCTTGAGCGATGCACGTAAATAATGAAACTTGCTAATGTCATCGATTGCACTACTACTATGTATAAGCGAAAGATAAGTATCTCTATACTCTAGCCAACATTGATAGCTACCATCGAAATGAGATAAGTCAATTTTAGGTAAGCGTACAAAATTTTGACGGAACGATGCACCTGCGTTTTTGTCTGCTGAGCCCGCTACAGACCCGCCGTCAATGCGCTGATGAGCAATGAGCAGCTGATGATCAGCGCTGATGAGCAAACTGCGCGCCTGAGCTGCCACTGCGTGGCACCGCTCCTCAAACTTGGTACGTTCCCCGTACGCCTCGTCTGGCTTGTCCGAGAGTACCTCGATCTCCAACTGCAAATGATCAAATTCGTCATAAAGGGCATCCAATTTACTAAGGCGACCCTCCAGCTCAATTCGTTGTAAGCTTGATATTGATTCGCAACTCATAAGCACGTTTACATAATTGCAGAAATTCGTAAGCTTAGCTTTCATAGCACTGCGTTTTCTTACTAATAGTTCCTCATTGGCCAATAAGAAACTAGTTACAAATAGGAATAGTAAAAAAAAATATTAGCAAGTGGGTATAATGAGTAATGTAAGTAAGTAGCAAACAGATGTTTCTTGCAATGAATAGGCGCGTGGCCTTGAAGCTCGCTCGCTAACAAAGAAAGCGCCAGCCGGTGCGATGATAAGAAACCGGTTTCATGCAGCTTTACACTAATATGAACACACTATTTAACGATGTAAATAATCACTTGACGACTCAAATTTGAATCTGAACTGAAAACGGTAGCAACGGAAATTTTTGAATTTTGAATTCCAACTGGAATTTTAATTGAAAGGATTTTGGAACGATACACAAATATGCTTATCTTTATCCACAAGGCGGACTGTATTGATTCCCACGAAGCAAATAGATGTCTCGGCGGGTTCGACCAACGTAGTCGAGACTTGACCACCGTCGACGTGTAGACCTCGGGAACTTGTAGACGTCCTCTCCTCGCTTATTCTAGGCGACTCCAACTCCAAAATGGTCTGCCATTGGATACAGCTTGTAGTGACACGGCGCTTTTGAAGACTCGTCGTATCAAAGTCCACCAACGTCGCCCGTACTGCCACCGCGCGAACGTCTTCTTTGTTCGTAAAAAATACGTTACGCGGATTTAAAACTTGAAGGCCGAAGGACCAAAATGTTTAGGACCTAATTAAAGGCTGATAAATTAAACTAAAGTGGACTGTAAAACACTATATTATGGTTCTGAAGGACAGTATAATGTTGGCTATGAGCTCAGGACAAGTAATATGCGCGCGCGTCGTCGACCGTGCTCGGTAGTGGAGTGCGGTGCGGGCGGCCAGCCCGCTGCCGCGGTGTGAGTGTAGCGAAGTTGATAGCCCAACGCGAACTAACTTTTTATAATGAATTGAAATGAATGCGTGGCGTAAACTGCTGAATTGACGAATGTGCGGTTGCACCGTATAGCATGTCTATGACAAACACAGGCTCTTCTTAGTTCTCTCTTCTCCGTCTGGACCAGTACTCGGCCAATTGTTACTAAGTATAACTACAGTTGAGCCAGCAGTGGTAACGGCCTCGACTTACGTTTTGTAGGTTGTGCGTACCCATGCGGCCATATTACATTGTGTAAATTATTTCATCACCACTGCTATAAAAACCGGTGGGGGAAAACATCGTGAGGAAACCGTGTCCTAATAAAATTATATCCTATAACCAAAACTTAGGGAACTTTAAAAGGCTGATGATGATGGCAGGTAGTTGACGCATAAGTCACGCCCCATACTCACACGAGTGTGTTCTTGTGACAGGTGTTCGAGCTGGTGCGCTCCAAGAAGCCCCGCTTCGTCGACAGGATAGTGCCGATGCAGGGCGACGTGGCCGACGTTAGGCTTGGCCTCAGCGACAAAGACTGGGCTGCGATCACGGCTGAGGTAAATATGAAGTTCTACGTTTTCGTAGCTATGGTAAATAAGAAACAACCTAAAAGGTTTACTAAATTTTACCAAACCTATTTAACCGTATCGTAGTTTACCGTATTTAATGACAACATTGGGGCCACGCTCACACTTGTGCACTATAATATTTCCCTCGCCGATGGCTAGTCTCCGTTGAGATTGGCTTTGGCCGCTGAGGCCGAAAATCGGCATTCTTTTGATAGCTCAAAGTACGCGTGCACACATTTTCGTTGACAATTCAAAAGTATTAATTGCATGTTTTACACATATGAAGCAATGAGCACGCGTGCTTTGAGCTGTCAAAAAGTTAAGCAAATAAAAAGTTTATCGGGAGACTATAATATGTGGACTCCCTGATCTAGAGATTAAAAAACTAGTGTTTTTGTCAAACTAGTCAACGGCTCACCTGTGGCTCTAGACATGAGACATTCGATCAACGAAACCGTCGCGATAGCGATCAGAATGAATAATCTAATATATATAAATCTCCTGTCACGATGTTTGTCCGCGATGGATTCCTAAACTACATAACCGATTTTAAATTAAATTGGCACACCGTGAGCAGTCTGGTCCAACTTGAGATATAGGGTAGGGTAGGGTAGGTAGGGTAGGTAGGGTAGCGTAGGTAGGGTAGGGTAGGGTAGGGTAGGTAGGGTAGGTAGGGTAGCGTAGGTACGTATTTGCTCTTGTACACGGTTCTCCCCGATATTTCTGTCGGAGGCTTATTTTTCTGTGACAATTTTATAACAGTATTTACATTATCATCAACAGAATAGCAGTCGCAGGACGGGACTACTGAGGTTACAGACTATATAAAATACTATTTTTACTAACTTACTTAACGATATTACAGGCCATTTTATTTTCATCTGCTTATCACTATTAGCTGGTTCAGGCATTTTTTTTTTTTTGTCCTTTTTTTTTTTTTTTTTTTTTGTCATTACATTTTTTTCTTGTTTTAGTGTAAATACATAACTTCTTTATACTTTTTTTTTTTTTTTTTTTTTTTTTTTCTTTTTGTTTGTCTTACACAGCTATTACATTGCGTTATATATTTAACACGTAGTACAATATAACTTACTATATTTACTGTGTTAATTTCTTAATCTAAGTTTTATTTCTATCTATTACATTTTTTATTATTTTTAAACAAAAATCTAAGAATTTACTTCGTTTGTCTTTATTTTGCATGATTATGTTTATGTTAGGGTAGCGTAGGTAGGGTAGGGTAGGGTAGGTAGGGTAGGGTAGGTAGGGTAGGTAGGGTAGGTAGGGTAGGTAGGGTAGGTAGGGTAGGTAGGGTAGGGTAGGTAGGGTAGGGTAGGTAGGGTAGGGTAGGTAGGGTAGGTAGGGTAGGGTAGGGTAGGGTAGGGTAGGGTAGGGTAGGTAGGGTAGGTAGGGTAGGTAGGGTAGGGTAGGGTAGGTAGTTAGGGTAGGTAGGGTAGATGAATGTTTGGTGTTTTTATGGCAAAACAAAGTTTGCCGGGTCAGCTAGTAGTTTTTAAAAAACACGCATTAACAGAAAACCAAACTAATTTTCAATAAATTTAAATTAAGAATAGTGTGATTAGTAAAAAAAATATTTAATTGTAAAAAAGCGTGGGGTGCTTTTCAAGATATTTTCAAAATGACTCTACTTTTACCAATATCTGTCAATAAAATATTATAACAATTGACATCAAGCACCCCACGCTTTTTTACAATTTCTTTTTTTGTAAAACACACTATTCGTAATTATAATAAAACAATAATAATAAAAATGTTTGTTTTATCTCCACAAATTACAGCAAGTACATACATTACACAGCTGACATTATAAAGAACAATGGCGAAATTTTTGCTGACTTAAATTTGAGCGTCTGAAAGTGAGTTATATACGAAATACATTCTATTAATTGTCTATGTTTTTTTTAAGTATAATTAGGCCTAGTCCAAAATAGATTAAAAAAAAACATAAAATAAAAAGTTATTTGATTTTTTAGACCATTTCTTTAGCTTAGTGTTGCCATTATATATTTTATCTGCTAAGTGATAAGTAGAAACTATATTAAGTAATAATATCATTATTGTATTTATTGCAGTAAATGAGTTAACAATACAGTTTATGTCTAAGTGTAGATGTTCCTTGCAGGTAGGTAAGAATATTGTAGTGTAGTAGAAATAAATGAATTACTTTCAATTAATTATTAGCAAAAAGACTAGTACCCAAGTCTAAAAAAACATAGCTTGGTTGTTGACGACAACCTTATAATACACGTCAAAGTCACTTAGTTTAAATAAATATACTCTTTCCAAAGAGTATACTACACATTTCATGCTAAAATAACTAGGTAAGGGAAATACTAATGTGATATTCCTCTTTTGCTCCCACGAAATTGAATAATATCACGTATTAAACACATTATTAAAAGTTACCCAGACATAACCTACAAAAGTTTATGACTGAATATCTATTATTCTTTACATACTCGAACAAAAATTCTTGCACAAACTAATTCAGAACATCACCCTGAGTTAAACCAGATATTTTTCATTTAATGACTTTCGAATTTAATCTCAGCTAAAACAATGTATGGGCATCTGCCATTGTTCTTTTTACAAGTTTGTAATTTGTGGGAGATCTGGAGTCTAAACTAAGAAGAGGCCTGTACTATAGATCTCCAGGC
This sequence comes from Anorthoa munda, assembly GCA_945859665.1. Classification (NCBI taxonomy): domain Eukaryota; kingdom Metazoa; phylum Arthropoda; class Insecta; order Lepidoptera; family Noctuidae; genus Anorthoa; species Anorthoa munda. The sequence continues at coordinate 6,403,278 of OX243917.1, read as the reverse complement.
CCCCCATTTCATAACATTGTATAGATTGTCAACATTTGAGATGCGAACATGAGTGTACTGAATGAGTAAGCGGGAGTGGGTATTAGTATCTTTGCGTGTGGGAGTGTGTGTGTGTGTGTTTATAAAATTGTATTAATAATAATTAATACAATTTTTTAAACTAAAATTTAATAATTTAATTAAAATGTTTTGAAAATTCGTATCGTAGTATCGGATATAAAAAAAACACTAATCCTGAAGATCCTGGTAAGGATAATGGGATAAACTATTAAAATTATTGCATACTCATCGGTCCTTGATAGGTGTGCAAAGTTTCAAATTAATCCGACGTTTTGAAGGGGTGAAAATCGGTTACCTATCATAAGTTCGAAAAACATTTGACCGAATTTCATTTCAACTAAAACTTTTCAACTATTATCGTTTCGTTTTTTTTTGTACTTCTTCGAAGTCACGTCTACCACTGTCTCAGTTGTCCTATTATCAATTCCATTTTTTTCGTTACGCCGACGTTTCACTTGGTCGAAAAACTTTTTATCGAAGTTACACTTAGCCGCAATAACATTTGTTCGAAATATTTATTTTTAAACACATCAAAATACTAAGTGAGAGAATACATATTATGTTTAAAACAGCGAATTGAAAAAAAAATTGTAAACGGAGCCCCGCTCCGCGGGGCTCCTATTTCTGTCTGCAGGGTCTAAAGTAACCTAACACGAAGGATCTCCTTCGAACCTAACCTATCCATGTCGCGGTTCCCTAAATTCCCGAGCTCGTTTCGCTCGCTCTTGAACAAATTCTTTTAAATAAATAATTCATAAAAATGTCTAATGCATGACAGCCATTAATAAATCATTTGAATGAAAATTCGAAATAAATACGTAAACAAAGAAAAGACTGCGTGAAGTCGATTTTGCAGCGATTCGTTTCTGTCACTAAGTTTTGTAGCACAACTATTGACATTTTATGAAACTATTTCAATTTCAAATTGAAAATGCTACCAAGTTACCGGCTATATATTTGTGACTAAATAATATTCCCTAAAATATTGTTTTGGTTTGATGAAAATATGGCAAATGAAAAAAGTTCAAAAGAGGCTTCGGCCAAAAGCAAAAAGTTATTTTGTAAATCGGTGAAATGTAGTTCGGTTAAGTAATACCAATGGCAATTGTTACTTCGATGATCTGAAATTATGCAAAATAATCAATTAATGCATATAGCAAAAAAGACGTCGGTCAATAGTTTTCGGCAAAATGAAATTCGATCAAAAGAGATTCGGAATAGTGATCGGTTCCCGTGAAAATCACGTTCAAAGATTCCGTTACATAGATACATACCAAGGTCATCATCATCATCATCATCATATCAGCCGAAAGACGTCCACTGCTGGACATAAGCCTCCCCCAAGCGACGCCACATTGACCGGTCCCGTGCGTCTCGCAACCAGCGGATTCCCGCAACCTTCACCAGGTCATCGGTCCACCAAGGTAATAAAAGCGTATTAAAAATTACATAAATGTTTGGGATTGTCACGCGCTGTCGAAATGTCACATGGTCAATCCCTTACATCGCTGACATCTAATGACACGTATCTAGACACTCTGTGGTGGAAAGGTTACCGCCACCTATGGACATCTGCAATACTAGACACATCACAGGAGGTATATTGCTATCCCAGAGACTATACTGAAATTGTGCTAAGTTTAGGTCGGTTTCCAATCGGTTACACTGGTGCATAGAGTGACTCCCGGTGTTACTTTTACAACTCAGTCACTGGCCTGCGTTATTTAAGCTGAAATGTTTCACGTGCCTGTGTAATTACGCCGGCAACCACACCTTTCAGACTGGATCCCCAATTTCGACAAAATACCTAAATAGGTAGCAGACGTAGGTATGGCGTTGCGTTATCGTGGACATCCCACCCATTCTCACTAAACGTTTTGGGAATCATTTTATAGTGCGTAGGTACAGCTAAGGAAGGTACGGCGTGGCGTTATAGTGGACATCCCACCCATTCTCACTAAACGTTTTGGAAATAATTTCATTGTGCGTAGGTACAGCTAAGGAAGGTACGGTGTGGCGTTATGATGTACATCACACCCATTCTCACTAAACGTTTAGCGTATAATTTCATTGTGCGTAGGTACAGCTAAGGAAGGTACGGCGTGGCGTTATGGTGGACGTCCCACCCATTCTCACTAAACGTTTTGGGAATAATTTCATTGTGCGTAGGTACAGCTAAGGTGTGCAATTCCCTGTCAAAGTCTGTACTTTCTGATAGTTTAAACCTCGGGATCTATACATCAAGACTAAATAGTTTACTTCTAGACAAGCCTGCTTCACTGTCGAAGTGATTAACGCTTGCAGTGAGATGGTAGTCAAATCCTATCAACAATAAAAACCTGGTTACCAGTAAATCTATGCTTTTCAGGTGGACATGGTGATCCACATGGCTGCCACGATCAAGTTCGACGAGCCGTTGCACGTCGCTACACTGACCAACGTCCGCGGCACCAGCGAGACTGTCGCGCTGGCCAAGGAATGTACCAAACTGAGGTGAGCCTCACGTACTTTATCAAGCCGACTCTAATAATATTTATTAGAAGAATAAATAAAAAGAGATTATATGCGCCAAGCATGTCGCATACTACAAAAAAAAAACAAAAGGAACAAGGAATCATTTTTAAATACTACACGTTTAAAAAAAGAAGGTCCCCACCTACCCTACCTACCAGTTTTTTTTGGTCTAAACCATTTTCACATCATTGATTTTCTAATGAAACCGGTTTGAGGCACATCGGTTGAATGGCTTCAAAGTCTATAACGGACATAAACGGTTTTATAAATATTAGAATAAATTATTTGACCGAAAATGCCTTAATATGGCTTATTTATAACAGATAGATATATAGAGACATGCACTTTTTTTAGATCTACTAAAACGAATATCTTTGTAGTACATGGTACTTAAGTAGATATAATTAGCCACTACCCCAGCGCACGCGGATAAAGCAATTCAAAAGCGCTTTTTCTATCGACTTACTTTACATTTATCAATATTTAAGGCTAACCAAGAATTATAACGTAATGCTTTATAGCATTACAGCCTTCCATGTAAATGTGGCTATTATATACAAAAAATATTTTTGAATCTGAATGGTACTTTCAGAAATTAGCGCATTCGAACAAACAAACAAACAAATCAACTCAAACAAACAAAAAAAAATCGCTTTATTTTATTAGTATATATAATCAAGATATATGGTGGAAGCTTAATATATAAATACAGACTACACTTCTGCCAGCGGTTTCACCCGCAATAAAGTCGAAAATATCCTAAGGGAAAATATTCACAGAATAATAAGTCAAGTGCTCTTCCAGGCTATAATATATATCTGTGCCAAATTCCATCTGGATCCATTCAGTAGTTTTTGCGTGAAGAAGTAACAAACATACAAAGACATATACTCACAAACTTTCACCTTTATAATATTAGTGTGACTATGTTTTAAACGTATGTGCTAGGCGGAATGTGTCCTGCACGAAAACTGGCATATACTTTATTATCCGTTCTGCGAGCAATGTGCCCACTGCCACTTAAGTTTGGCAATCCTTCGGGCTATGTCGGTAACCCTGGTTCTCTTGCGGATCTCTACATTTCTGATTCGATCACGCAAGGAAACTCCGAGCATAGCCCTCTCCATTGCCCTTTGAGTGACTGTAAGCTTTTTGATGAGGCTTATTGTAAGCAACCACGTCTCAGAGCCATATGTCATCACTGGCAACACACACTGGTCATAGACTTTCGTCTTGAGACACTGTGGTAATTTGGACGAGAAGATACGAACGGTAAGAACTTCCCGAACGCTGCCCAGCCGAGTCGGATTCGACGGTTGATCTCTTTCTCGAAGTTAGCTCTACCCAACTGGATCGTTTGTCCCAGGTAAACATAGTCGCTCACAACTTCGAGTGTAGAGTTTCCGACCTTGATAGGAGTGGGTGTAACATGGGCATTCAACATCACCTTGGTTTTGTCCACGTTCATTCTAAGACCCACTCTTTCGGAAGCTCTATTGAGGTCATCGAGCATTGTACTGAGGTCCTCCATGGTCTCAGCCATAACCACTATATCGTCGGCAAACCGAAGGTGAGTGATGTACTCGCCATTGACGTTGATGCCTAGCCGTCTCCATTCCAGAACCTTGAAGACATGCTCCAGTGCAGCGGTAAACAGCTTCGGAGATATGACGTCTCCCTATCTCACACCTCGCTGCAGAAGGACTGGTTCCGAGGTCTGATGCTGAAGTCGAACTGACATGGTGGCGTTTCTGTATAAACACTTCAACACTTCGATGTACCGGTAGTCAATTTGGCACCGTTGGAGAGACTGCAGTACAGCCTAAGTCTTGATCGAATCGTAGCTTTCTCGTAGTCCACAAACGCTAAACAGAGAGGCAGGTTGTACTCTTCGGTCTTCTGTATAACCTGCTGCAGCGTATGTATGTGGTCTACGATGCTGAAGCCTTTACGGAATCCGGCTTGTTCGGGAGACTAGAAATCGTCAAACCTGCGCGCGAGACGATTCGTGATGATTCTTGAAAACAGCTTGTAAACATGGCTAAGAAGTGTGATGGGCCTATAGTTCTTCAGTAGGGCATTGTCACCCCTTCTTGAAGAAGAGTACCACCACACCCCTGCACCATGCCTGTGGCGTTTTCTTTACGAGTATGACAGAATCAAACAGCTTCTGAAGGGCCTTAAGTATTGGTTTTCTACCCGCCATCAGGAGTTTGGCCGTAATTCCGTCGTCACCCGGTGCCTTGTTGTTCTTAAGCTGTTTCAGAGCCATCCTAATCTCATACAGGCTAACATCCGGAATGTCTTCAGTATAGTGTCGGGTCAATCTAGCTCTAGGGTCATTCGCTAGATTCGCGACGGGTTTACTGGTTGACGTGTACAGCTGCCCATAGAATCTCTCGATCTCCCTCAGAAGCTGCGGAAACGATCCTGCCATCATCGGTCTTCAGTTTCGTGAGCTGGCTCTGCCCAATAGACAGATCTCTTGCAAAGACCCTGGAGCCCTTATTCCGCTCAATCGCGTCTTTAATACGCTCAGTATTAAAGTGGCGGAGGTCGCTTTTCAAGTCAAATCAATTCAATTTAAATCAATTTTTTTTTTTTTTTTTTTTTTCAATTCAATTGATGCCCATAGAATCTCTCGATCTCCCTCAGAAGCTGCGGAAACGATCCTGCCATCATCGGTCTTCAGTTTTGTGAGCTGGCTCTGTCCAATAGACAGATCTCTTGCAAAGACCCTGGAGCCCTTATTCCGCTCAATCGCGTCTTTAATACGCTCAGTATTAAAGTGGCGGAGGTCGCTTTTCAAGGACTTTGAGATCCGTCTATTTAGCTGCCGGTATTTCAACGCATCGTCTGAAGACTGCAGGATCATCTCACGCCTCTCCTTTATTTCTTTAGATAGTATTTCTAGTATGCCGTTGCCACAATGTTCAACCTTTAACCTTAGCGATGTTACTGAGGAGGACGTTACTAAATCTGTACTTGCAATAACTTCTTCAGCAGTTGGTGATATGTTGTGTTCCAGAATGATTACTCTTATCCTTCCTTCATTGCTCCTTGTCCTAACTCATATCTTTAACACTCATACAGCTCTTGCTCTTTTCCGTCGGTTTGTAAGCATGCTCACATCATACCTTTACCTAAAACCATTCTTCCGTTTCGCTCTAAAATTTTTGAACACTTAGTTCATAGACAGTTATCATTTTTCTTGGCGTCAAAGTCTGATCTTTATATCTATTTATGTATATATTTATCAAGTATCTATATATTTTACAATTATGTATTTAAATTTGTATATACCCACCATTACACAATTTGTGTAGGTGTGCACGTTTTTAGGGTTCCGTAGCCAAATGGCAAAAACGGAACCCTTATGGATTCGTCACGTCTGTCTGTCCATCCGTATGTCACAGCCACTTTTTTCCGAAACTATAAGAACTATTCTGTTGAAACTTGGTAAGTAGATGTTTGGGGGCAGATGGAACAGGGTGTAAAGTCCCACAAACCTCCATAGAAAAGGGAGGATCCCCCGGCCAGACAGGTGTTGTGTCTGGTCCGGGCAACTGCCCAACGGTTATTGTCGGACTGTTGTTTGTGTTCAAATCGCGCCGATAACTTTGCTTGCGCGATGCAGGATTTTCATGTCATTAGTTTGTAAGTGGCGGCGTTGGTGCCGCTACATCACTCCCCTCCGGAGACCGGAGGTCGATAGCAGGTTGAGTCGTCCGTACATCTTGTGATGCGTGCCTGGCCAGTGGAAGGTTCCGGTCCCGTGAGTCGGAACCGGGAGTCGCAGAGTTCGCGGTGAGTCTGAACTGTATGCGGTTGTGCCCCAGTGAGTCGGGGTGATGATATCCCAGTGAGTCGGGATAGTGTTGCTAGCTCCAGTGCTTTGGAGCGGTGATGATATCCCAGTGAGTCGGGACAGTACTGCTGGCTCCAGTGGGTCGGAGCTGTGATGAAAGAAGCTGAGGGTGATGACAAGGAATGCGCGTCCGCTGCATGCTGGTGGTCAGGATACCCCCGTAGATGCCGTGGGTACTGGCTGGCTATGTAACTCGCTGCTCGAAAGCTTGAGGAAGCGATGATGACTTTACGATGCAGTAGCTCTGCACGAAGGCTGCGCTGATGTTCATGTTCGAGGGTCACCAGTTTGGGGGTAAGTGGAACAGGGTGTAAAGTCCCACAAACCTCCATAGAAAATGGAGGATTCTCCGACCACCCGTCTGGTCGGATGTGTTGTGTCTGGTCCGGGCAACTGCCCAACGGTTATTGTCCCGTCCAACCTGTTGGCAACAATGCTAAGAATGGTACAGCACGTTTGCAACGTTTGCAGCACCTAGTTAGTTTATGATTTTTTATTCTTTGTATTCCTTTGGGGTGTAACAAATAAAAAAATCATTGTTTAATCTAAGGGGGGATGATTGTAGCGCTTATTAAATATCTTTAATCTTAGGTCATGTATGACGTAGCTCGTAAGTTAATTCTAAGCCCTCTCAACCTCTGTATACAACTTCAGTCTTTCATTAAACCTTCAACTGAGAACACGTATTTTAATAGTCAAATGTTCTGATAACATACACACCCAACCACAACACTTAACGGCAAAGTAGGAAAAAAGTCCAAATTTCAAGAATGGAAGTCGCGGGCGGAGTGCTAGTTTATATATATTTGTATTTTGACTTGATCACACCTACACAGTTCTTCTAGGGCCCCAGTTTATTTACACCAAGGCCTTTAGTTATCTAGCTACGCCAGTAGGTTGAAGTTCTCGATTTGTCGTTAGCAGCCAGCCTCAGATTTGTTTGTGACCTATGCGATGTGAGTGCTCCGCACGCACTGTTTGGGTTACGTGGATCCTAGAGCCCCCAAACATCCACGGAGTTGATTCCTCTGGTTAACACTAGGAGGTGTTTGCTATTTTTGCAATATCCAATGGCAGCATGACCTTATTTTTATAAAACCTAAGCTTAACAATTGTATGTTCCAGAAACTTCATTTACGTGTCGACGGCGTATACACACGCGACGGCCGAGCGCGTCGGGAGGGAGGTGCGCGAGGAGTTCTACCCAGCACCCGTTCCACCAAGCGTCATGATTGCCATGGCCGAGCAGATGGATCACGACAGGCTCAACAACATTACTCCAGAGTAAGAATTCACCAGACAAACAAGCTGTGTCAGCCATATCAGCTATTGACCTAATCAAGTGTTCTTAACTGGGGATCGCAAATCAGTTAACATAAGGGTCAGCTCACACAGAAACGCGACGCGTCCTGTAACCTTTTGCATTGTGCGTATCGATGTTGCTGAACACAAGTTTTTAATCGATTAGGAGTGTACAGTCACACAAGTACACATTCAGACAGAAAGCGGTTAAATTTTTATATGGCTATGTTAGAATTGAACAACATAATAGCTGAATGTTTTTTTATTCTCAGGTTGATCAAGGGCTGGCCCAACACGTACACGTTCACGAAGGCGGTCGCCGAGGAGGTGGTGCGCGCCAGCGCCGCCGACCTGCCCGTCTGCGTCGTCAGACCACCCATTGGTGAGCTAACAAAACGGAACCGCCCCCCGCTAGGTGGCACATTGCAGCAAGGAGATAAATCCGGTCAAGTGCGAATCTGACTCGCGCACAGAGGGTTCCGTATAAACAGCTATATTCACCAGAATAAATAGGTTACATTACTAACGTTCATAAACAATGAAAGATAAAGATAATTTATTTGTCCAAACATGAGTTCACATACAGTAGGCATGCAGGATGTTCAAATATTTTTGAGTTTTTTCGTACTGACATGTTTTGCCTAGAGAGGCGTACAAATATATTTTACAATATTTTGAAATTATAGAGAAATTAAAAAAAAAAAAAAAAAAATTCAATTTAGCAGAAAGCGCAAGCGACCATAAAAAAAAGAAATAACCAGATTCATATTTTAAAATAATGTCAAAACGTACAAAAATAAAGTCAGGAAATATAAAATGATAAAATGTCAGAAAAGTATAAAACAAATGTTAGATAATTATATCACATAACATACCAAATTAATAAAATAAACCAATGTCAAACGAAAACAAAGAATATATAAATACATTTCGGATTTATAAAATAGATTACTATGAGATAAAATTACACAAAAAAAATAACCATATTCATGCCAAAACGAATGCCAACAACATAGGGGCGGTACGACGTAAATTACTTCAAAGTCAGCGTTTACCTTTGATATTGTTATGCAAAGCATACAGGACGGTTAGTACTGAGGCCTTACCGGTACTTGCTGGAGTACTTCCGGTCGACCTTGAAGTGCAGCGACGTGCTGCAATGTACTATTCCGTACGAGAGATCATGGACGCGGACTTTTGAAAGCGGTGTCACCGATAGAAAATCTCTAGATTATTTAAACCACATATTGACGTCTGGGAGGAACTTTAATCCGAATGGCAATATAGGTGGGATAATTCCATCAGAAGTCCGTTTCCGGTGTACTAGACGCGAACACGTATTGTCAAACGCTCCCGAGTTTTAATTAAAAATAATAGTCAAAAGTGAAGTTGCCACCATTATCAAGGCCACAATCAACTCTCATACGAAGAAGAAGAACATTCGAAGAAGTTTTAAGGCGAAAAACAAGCTATATAAGAAAATATAATCGTGGATGTCAACTTGTTTTCGAGATTCCAACGTAAGCAGCGTCCATTTTTTTCCTCAAACATTCGCCGGTCATCGGACATCGGTCATCGTCGTCCACATCATTCATTTCTGACAGTGTCAACAACATTGCAAAACGTAACAAAAACCACAGACAAGGAATCGATTAATCGACTAAAATAAATTACGGTTCGTAAAAACGTGTAGTTACTGCCCTATAGATACAAAACCCAAGGAAACAGAGAAAAGAAAAAGAGACAATTCAACATCACCTCAGTCACTCACTCAACAGGAGGGTGGAAAAAATATATTAGCTCCAGCGAAATTACATAAAGTGGACGCATTCGCATATATGAGATCCAGATCCAACTCTCATACTACAAAAACAACAGTTCAAAAGACAGCATAGGAAGCAGCATGCATCGGCAACGGAAGAAAAACACAAACAAATAACAAACAAGCTAATAATAAAGTTCTCCCCAAACCGGCTGGGCACCGTGGGGTCAGCGACCACAACCCTCCACTCCACCCACTATATCTATGTACCTACAATGCTCGATCACTTCTATCACACGAAAGACTACTAGAATTCAAACACGCTATATCAAAAATTAAATATGATGTTATTGGCTTAGCAGAAATTAGACGAACAGGATACAACATAATAGAAGATGAAGACCATATATTTTGTCATTATGGTGAAACAAAGGGCCAATATGGTGTGGGTTTCCTCATCAGGAAGTACCTAAAAGAAAATATAGAGAGTTTTATTGCGATTAATGAACGAATTTGCATTCTACATATGAAGTTTGAACATACAAACCTCTCTATCATTCAAGTACATGCACCCACCATTGACGCAAATGATCTGGAAATAAAAGAATTTTATGATAATATCCACCAGTTCCTTAAACAGTGCTCTAAAAATATTATAATTTTGGGTGACTTCAATGCCCGAGTAGGCCAGAAATTGAAGGGCGAAGCCAGAGTACTGGGCACTACTTGTTATGGAAAAAGAGACAAAAGAGGTGAAGCTCTTCTACAGTTCTGTTGGGAAAATAACCTGTTCATAGTAAATAGTTTGTTTAAAAAGAACACAAAGAACCTATGGACATGGCTCTCGCCTAAGAGAAGCAAAAGCCAAATAGACTACATATTATCGAACATCAAAGAAAAAGTTGAAAACTTTGAAATAATAAAACAACTTTCATTCAACAGCGACCACAGGCTTCTAAGAAGTACTTTCTTACTAAATACAACTAAAAAATCTAGAGTCAAATACAGAAAAAACAACTCAACTTTAAAAACAGAAGAAGAACAAGAACAGTTTAAAGAAACTTTGAAATCTTATATCACAAACATAAAACTAGAGGAAAACGATGACGTAGAGACATACTATAGAAAAATCAAGAAGGCGATTGATGAAAGCTTACGTTCAGTACAAAACAAAAATATAACCAAGAAACAAAAATTCACCATTTCAGATAGTACTAAAAACCTTTTATATAGAAGAAACGAACTTACAAGGAGAAAACATCTATCAAATGATGAAAAGCTAGAGAAATGTAGATTATATAAAGCCATTCACAGACTTATTAAAAATGAACATCAAGAATATATAATAAAAACAATTGAAAAGCACCTAAATAAGACTGGAAGTATGAAAAAAGCTTCAAAGGAACTAACAACTGCTAAGAAATGGATTCCATGCCTGAATGAGAGCTCTACAACAACCAGGAACACCTTTTCTATGTCAGGTATAATAAGGATAGCCACAATTTTTTATAAAAATCTCTATGCTTCACAAACATCAGTAAGGGAAGAAACCCATAGTCGAACACAAGTACAATGCAATACCACCATACAAAGATTCTCTATCCAAGACATACATACTAAAATGAAATCCCTGAAGAAAGATAAAAGTAGCGGACCTGATGGTGTGTCAAATGAGGCTATTATGACAGGAGACCTACTATTATTATGTCCATTAACCAACTTATTTAATAAAATATTAGAAGACAAGACAATTCCTAGAGAATGGGCGGCATCAGATGTAGTTCTTCTATATAAGAAAGGAAACCCTACAGACATAGGCAACTATCGACCTATTAGCTTACAGTCAAATTTGTATAAGCTGTTCGCCTCATGTTTGGAAGAACGCCTTGCAAAATATACAGAGAACCACCAGCCGGTTGAGCAAGCAGGCTTTAGGAAAAATTACTCAACTGTAGACCACATCCACACTTTAGAACAAATCATCGAGAAGTATGAAGAAATGAAACGCCCGCTTTACTTAGCATTTATTGATTATGCAAAGGCGTTCGACTCAATTTCTCATGACAGCATGTGGAGAGCTCTAGAAGAATGCGAGGTACCGTCTGAAACTATAGAACTTGTTAAAGACATTTATAAGAAAAGCGTAAGCAGAGTGCGATTAGAAAAAAGGGGATCCGAAATAAATATATGTAGAGGTGTTCGCCAGGGGGACCCTTTATCACCAAGAATTTTTATCACTGTATTGCAAAGCATAATGAAAACTCTAAAATGGGAAAGCAAAGGTATAAAGATTCAAGGTAAATACCTAAGTAACCTCAGATTTGCTGACGACATAGTGCTCTTCTCAGAAAGTGCATCACAATTAGAATCCATGGTAAATGAGTTAAACACAGTCAGCTTTGATATCGGTTTGCAATTAAACATAACAAAAACCAAAGTTATGACAAACAGCATAAACATCCCCATATGCATCGAAAATGCTCAATTGGAATATGTTCAGGAGTATACTTATTTAGGCAAACAAATTTCATTCAAAAAATCCAGACAACGAGACGAAGTAACAAGACGTGTGAACCTCACCTGGAACAAGTTCTGGAGTTACAAAGAAGTTCTAAAATCAAATCTCCCTATCAGCATGAAGAAAAAAGTTTTAGATTCATGTATCTTACCATGTCTCTCATATGCATCACAAACCTGGATTTATAACAAACACACTAAGAATAAGATTCTAACAACTCAAAGATCTATGGAGCGCAGCATACTAAATCTGAAAATAAAAGACCGAAAAAGGAATAAAGACATAAGGGAGACAACCAAAGCAATTGACGCTCTAGAACACTGCAAAAAGCTCAAATGGAAATGGGCAGGCCATATTGCACGCATGAATGATGATAAATGGACAAAAAGGGTAACAGCATGGAACGGCCCAACAGGCAAGAGGTCAAGAGGTAGACCAGCAGATAGATGGCTTGATGAGATACAGAGGACTGCAGGAATAAACTGGATGGAAAAAGCGAAAGACAGAACCATGTGGAGGAAAATGGAGGAGGCCTTTATTCGTTGAGAGGTCCTTATTAGCTAACATTAATAAACAATTATAAATTTTTACAAAGTGTTGATGCATGTTAATCATAAATAATTATTATGCATGTTAATATTAAGAAAACCAATTGTTATTTTAAATTAATAAGGAATAAAGAGGTTTTTTTATTTTTTATTTTAATTTTATTTATTTTATAATTCCATCAAGGGCCGACATCTCCACCAATTATTTCCATACGTTCGCGTATGGCTAGCCAGGACGTGGCTGGAGGTGGATTAATGTGTTGCCCAATTTCTCACAGGGCATGGTAACTTTAAAAGTAAATTAATTTCCTTCAAGCTCGTTGCCTCACCTTTATGTCAGAGTTCTACATCTGACTGCGAAGTACAATCTGCACATCATATCTGATGGGAGTGTATTCTTTGGCAGAATGAACTCAATTTTATGTTGAATAATGTACTGGCTGCATCAGGAGTTGTTTACTATACGGAACTTGTGGAAACTAGAACAAATTGCCGTGCGTTCAAGAGTTTTTGCCATACCTATTATTGGAAACAAATATAGCAGCTCACAATGTTAGGACCCATTAATATTAATGGTAATTTTTATCCGTGTTTGGCAACTGGGCTTATCCCAGTTGTAAACGACCCTTTGTGCCCATTGGTCTTGTTTGTTCTGTCTCCTGCTTGATATGGAGGGAAGTAGAAATTTGTATTTTTTCCTACACCTCCGTTATTCTTTTCTGATTAATTTCGTTGCGGGATCCAAGATAGTTAAATTAATTCGCCGGGACTTCGTCGAGCTTCATTTCCTCGGCGCTTTTCTGGTGGTCACGCCACCTTTGATTCTGGCTTTCAGTATTAGCAGTGGTGCGGTGGGTAGTACATACATTAATAAATTCATATGTCAGATCCAGGTATATAGGACCATGATTTGACCTACTTAGTGACATACCGGTGTTAGATTATAGTCGTGGGCGCAGAATTTGGGATACGGGTAAACTAGAGAAATATCTCCTGTAACTTCTACACAGTTATAATTCGTTACAGAGTACTATCACCATGTTACTAAGTAATACTCTGGACTCAAAAGGAAACACGGGCAGTTCCCAGGCCAGCATGTTGCCACGGCCATGTTCGAACGATCACTGTCGCTCTAAAATGAACAGCCACCCAGACTCTACCCAGTACCAAACAAAGTACTTGTGTATCATTTTAAGTAAACAAATCATGACATGATCCGACACGGCCATCCTACGTGGCACACGTCCGCGTGTGTAAATCTGCAATACCAGATATTTCCAACATAGAATAAAACCGTTCGGTCATTCTGACTTCAATTAACTAAGAGAAATCCTTAGACTCTCACAGCCAGCCCTGTGGCTTCGGCAGTCATCTCAGTGACCCAATCATAGTCAACCTAATGACCAAGTCTCGTAACCATCCTTGTGGCTATAGCAGTCATCTCAGTGACCCAATCATAGTCAACTCAGTGACCAAATCTCGTGACCATCCCAGTGGCTACAGCAGTCATCTCAGTGACCTCTCACACAACCATAGTCATCATGACCAGGTCTCTTAACCATCCCAGTGGCTACAGCAGTCATCTCAGTGACCTCTCACACAACCATAGTCAACCTAGTGACTAGGTCTCGTAACCATCCCAGTGGCTACAGCAGTCATCTCTGTGACCTCTCACACAACCATAGTCATCATGACCAGGTCTCGTAACCATCCCAGTGGCTACAGCAGTCATCTCACTGACCACTCACACAACCATAGTCAACCCAGTGACCAGGTCTCGTAACCATCCCCGTGGCTATAGCAGTCATCTCACTGACCATACAGTCTAGTCATCTCTGTGATCGTTCACAGTCAAGTCATCTCTGTTACCATACATAGTCCAGTCACTATATTACATTCAGTTACATTAATGGGTACCCGACTTTTCGGCTTCCCTATAATTCCACTACAATGCTCACGATAGAGCGCATTTGTAAATACATTTCGACTACTAAGTCTCTCGACGCATAGTTAAAAGCCCTCATCAACTTAAATGGTACCTTTAAACTAACGTTTCTTTTTATTTCATTCTTTATTCTTAATCAAAACTACAGCACAAAAATCTTTCGTCTATCTGTGCTCTATCAAACCATCTTTATCTTACTCAATAATTTGCCTACCGCGCTTCTAAATAACAACTTCCATTTCTACCTACTTGTCATGAAGAACAAGAGCCTCGCTTCTTGTCTATCATCAGTTCAAGTGGTGTACTTATTAACACACACAAACACAGTCGTCACAATTTTTTTTTTTTTATAGACCTTAAGGCACGGTCGTATCTTTATAGGCTTCAGTATGCTCAATATACTACATTCCAGTTGCACGTATAAAACGCAATGAGTTAAAGTTTAACTTTTGTTTATCACTCTTAAAATTCCTTCGATAAACCTCGACCTTAATCAATCACAATACTGAATGGGACTCCAATAGTGTTTACACTATGAACTATTTTTATTTCAATCAAATTGGTGGCATCATATCTTAAGACAGTAAAGTCATGTCGTTATCTGTCTATCGCATTTTTTATTTTATTTTTTATTATTGTAGTACATGTTCATCATCATCAGCCTTATTAATGTTCCCTGTGACAGGGGATGGGCCGTAATCCACCACGCGGCCCAGTGCGGGTTGGTGGATATCACATATCTTCGAACTTTTGGTTCTAGGACATGCCGGTTTCCTCACGATGTTTTCCTTCACCGTTTTTGAGAGAAGTGGTTATAAAATAATTTACACAATGTAAATCGCCTGCCCGGATTCAAACCCAAGAGTCACAACTTGCAAGTCGCGGCTAATACCACCACTGCTCTAGTAGTAGTTAGTACAGAATGAATAAAATGAATTTGCAGCTTTAATTATTTTCAAAAAAAGAAAAGCTAAATCCTTGAAGGCAACATGACATGGGTCCTTCTAATTTGTAATAAATTAAGTTGCAATATTGAGGTCAAATTGAGTGTATGTCAATGCATGTGTATTGTTTTTTTTTTTTTTTTTTTTTTTTCATCTTTACCTTAGTCAATATTTTTTTTTTTACACGTAACATGCCTTCTTAAGCTGATGGTGACCATTCACCTTCAACTCCAAAAAGTATCTTCATCAAAGATAAACAAGTGATTCATTAATATTGATATCATCACAATATAAACTACTGTAAGAACATCTTGTTTCGCCATTTCACTCTTTTCTTCAATACAAAGTGTTTACATTGAAACTCGGAAGAGCATATTTGCAACAATCTGCTCTACTTTCATCATCAAAAATTCCTTACAATGTCGTTATCGTACAACTGTCTTTAGGCGTAAGGCCTACGTAACATTCGTTCGGCCTTTTGGCAATACTTCAAAATAAAAGGATTTATACCAAACCCACTCCCTGCGTACTCAAGAACTCAACTCTACTCTAAAGTTGACTCGTTAAGTTGTTCCATATTCAACGGATAGATTTATTTTTGAGTTAACTATCTGTCGTCACAAGGCATTTTCATTCATGTAAAATACTACCTTAAAAGCTCAACAGCAATCACCACTCTAAAACGCCAACTCAATAGTACCAAGACTCCGCAACATAGATTTACTATAATAAGTAACACCAAGTAATAACAAGGCTGTTTCAGCTCCGCATCATCACGATCATCAGCATCAAACTGAGTATCACAATAGATTACAAAACTCAATTGTTACTGTTTATTTTTGATATTTGGTCCTAGGATAACCTTGATATTTGGTCCAAACCAAGTCATGTACGAAGTTAATTTACTATGAACAGGCATATTTTAAATCAATTTGCCAAAGGAAAAGCAACTAGGCCTAAACTGTCTTAATCTTTGTTACAGTTTCAGGATATGGTAAGCAGTTAGTGACTATCCATTCGACATGTGTTTTATCATCACTACCGTATTCTATCTCATAGTCTTAAAACTCAATAAATACTTTCAGTAAAAGAGCAATTCGTTTGATTTACAAACCATGTAAATACGTCGACTACACTAAGTCTTTCTAAACCATTGCTCTATCAATGCCGACCCGACAGTCTCACGGTTCAACTAACGTAAACACTTACGTAGTCTAGTTCCTACGAGTCCGCAACAATAGCTCTTTGAGCTAAGGTAGTCAAGTTACAAAGGTCCGGATGTATTATTTGGAACTCATGTTGCTTATCTGGTGTTATGAAAGTTAAGAGTAATCGATTCTACAATGCAAAGACTTAAGCCGCCATAATAATCAAGCTCTGTAAAACTTTGTTTAGATTAGGCATTGAGTTCTCAGTGGTTTCACATTCATAAACAACGAACATTTGTTTCCACTCATGATAACGTAGCTGAAACCTAATACTCATGACTTTACATTATTCATTATCTCAAAATGAAATCTGTTATGTGAACTTTATACTTTTCCATTATTGATTCAGTAAACAATTTCATAATAATGCTTTCTGACTGGGCTGCCACTGAGTAATTTCCAACAGAAAAACCCAATTAAATCCTGTCCGACCCTGGTATCGAACCCAGGTCCCCGAACTCAACAGTCGCGCTAGTTGGTAAGAGGCCAAAGGGGCAATTAACAATGTAGTCGATGTTAGCTAAACAATTACACACAACCAACCATTAACCACAAATTAAGTTGACGTACTTTTACTTAACGTAAATTTTAGTTGTACGCAGAAGCTCAGCTCACCAACATGAATACCCATCCTGGATGTACGGCAACTCGCCATATCCTACTGCTTCTTCAAGCACCAAACAGACGCTTGCTCGTTAATCTGCTGAGTGGCTTGTAAAGGCTAGATCAGCACTCACATTGATGTTATTTAATTTTTCCCATCCCTATCACTTCCACATCGATGTTTTGGACAACTTTAATTGCTTGGCTGACACCGACGTCACCATTACACTCTAGGTACACAACTTTTTGCTTTCAATACGTAAAAGCTCGTCAAATAATAAAAACAAACATCACGCCCGCGCTGTCCGTAGGGGAAAGCAGAGTTACTCAAGAAAACACAGACAGTACAAAACATGTCATCAAACCTTGTAAGTGACTATTGTTATAAATCGACTGAATCTTACAGTGAAGATGAATTCTCAATTTCTGACCAAGCGTGATAACAACCGAGCAATACTGACTCCGGTGTTCAATGTCTCTAAGATGTTTTAGCAAACCAATTTAACAGATTCAGATGTAATTCAATTTAATCAATCTCAATGGTTACGAAATAAATTGAATAGTGTTATCATTAAAGATAAACATTCAATGTAATGACAAATGAAACATGATATGTCAATACCTGTGGTTTCTGCATCTTTCTTTAAAAGCCAATAAATTAAATTCAATTAAACCGTGTAGATAATATCGCAATAAAACTTCAAAATAACAAAGTCACATAGCATAGACTTCAAACTGCATAACAGCACTTCACGAAACCGAGAAATACGTTTCATCAAAGTAATACAATCAAAGGTAACTCACTCACCGGGGATGTCACCATTTCTCGTTCTCACTCAAACACATTATTTCACATCTTTGTCAGTCTGACAACATAGGACAAGATAGCGGTTAGCTATCTCCATGGTATCATACTCTCAAATTGGGAATCGAACCCGATCAGATCGATTGAGCTTCTCAGTAGCTCTGACCAAGTAATAAACACGCAAATAGGTATCCACAACAATGTAGCAACTCTGTTATTAAAGAGTCCACACTAATAACAATTCTCACTGTTTTCACTCATCAGGAGATTTCTCAGCCCGCTCGTATCTCACTTCTGATGTCAGATCCAGGTATATAGGACCATGATTTGACCTACTTAGTGACATACCGGTGTTAGATTATAGTCGTGGGCGCAGAATTTGGGATACGGGTAAACTAGAGAAATATCTCCTGTAACTTCTACACAGTTATAATTCGTTACAGAGTACTATCACCATGTTACTAAGTAATACTCTGGACTCAAAAGGAAACACGGGCAGTTCCCAGGCCAGCATGTTGCCACGGCCATGTTCGAACGATCACTGTCGCTCTAAAATGAACAGCCACCCAGACTCTACCCAGTACCAAACAAAGTACTTGTGTATCATTTTAAGTAAACAAATCATGACATGATCCGACACATATATGTGAGGACGATTCTCCCAGAATAGCACTACATACACTACGTTTATAAAGTGTTAAAAGCATTACCAGGTAAATTAATTAAATTGATAAATAGGTACATGGTTCTCACATACTTACAAATAATGTAAACATAAGTAAATTACTTAATACAACAACAACGGAACAGTAAGTGAGTCAATTTCTTAAACAAAAATAAAGAAATACAGTAACTATGAATAAGTATATAAATTAATAAATTTAACTTAGTCTACACTTTGGGTTTTAACTCGTTGGAGGTAAGAAGAGGCTATGATCAGCTCGCGGTAGCATGTAAGATTCTAAGCGGACGTATTGAATGCCCTGAGCTACATGACCTTTTCTGCCGACTGTTTGTGCCCAGCAAATACGTTGGGCACCGTCAAAATCGCCGTCACGACCTGTTCGCACCATCGTCATCCAGAACGGTCGCTAGAGCTGAATCCCCAGTAGGTCGTGCTTTGAAGATGCTGAATGTCCTGTATGTTTTTTTGTGGTGTACAATAAAGTATATAATAAATAAATAATAAATTCCGAATGTGATGTGTTTGCGGACGAATGGTATAAACTAATGCGTGCATGTCTGGTGTTATGTGAGAGAAAGTATGCGAAGGTGTCCACTGTTCCATGTTAAATTGTACCCATTGTTATATTTTGTTTTATTTTTTTTATTTTGAATTATTATTTTATTTTGATACATTGCCGCTCTACTGTGCCATTTTAATTGTATATGTGAATTATTTGATTATCTTATGTAACACAGTTGTCAACATTGTTGTTTCACAATTTCTATGTTAATTAATGTAAATGGTATTTTTAATTAACTATAAATAAATAAATAAAATAAATAAATAATAAATACACTAAAGATTGCCCTATGGAGCAGGACCAGCATTTTCCAAGCATTCTTATCTTGAGTATAATCATTTAATTTGTAATAAGCTTGTTTACATGTGTGCTTTTAACTAAGGTTTTAAATTTACCTTTATTTAGTTTTAATATATCACAAGGTATTTTGTTAAAGAATTTAACACAGTATCCCATGAAAGATGAGTGTACTTTAGCTAATCTTTAAGATGGTTGATCTAACTTATCTTTATTTCTCGTATTACAATTGTGTCTATCACTGACTTTACTAAAAACATGTATATTTATCCTAAAGATTTTCGCTGAAGGTCATACAAGTCTACGCTCTTACCTCGACACACTCCGACGACGAGGTAGAGACCATGTATGAGGATATCTCTAGAGCTATGCATGGTTTCAAAACTCACTTCACCGTTGTCATGGGGGACTTCAACGCGAAACTGGGCAAACGAGACGAGGATGAGCTGCAAGTGGGGCAATTTGGAGTTGGACGTCGGAACCACCGGGGTCACCTACTGGCCAGTTTTATGGAGAAGGAGGGCCTCTATATGATGAACTCCTTCTTCAAAAAGCGTGAACATAGGAAGTGGACCTAGCAGAGCCCCGATGGTGCAACAAAAAATGAGATCGACTTTATCATGTCAACCAAGAAGCAAATGTTCAATGATGTCTCAGTGATCATTTCGGTAAAAACCGGGAGCGATCACCGCATGGTAAGAGGCACATTGAACATTAATATTAAGCTTGAAAGGTCTCGATGGATGAAGTCCACGCTCCGTACAACACAGATCCAGGTCCAAAACCCCGAGAGCTTTCAGCTCGAACTCCAGAATCGTTTCGAGTGCCTAGGGAGCTCAGTATATATAAATGAACAACAGAGATGCTTGAATTTTTTTATTGTTATTGATAATTCGAGTACGGCAACTTTTGTTTATATTTGAATTGTTTCAACTTATATTTCTTTGACAACTTACGTAAGAAATTATAGAGAAAAAGTCCCGGAGATTTGTGAATCGTAATATAAGTTAACTGTTCTATTTTTGGTTTATATCGTAGTTTACTTGTTTTGATTTATTTTTTGGGGAAGAATGATGTAGCGCCCCTGCTGAAGTCATAAGATTGTTTATTTACATTAACGCAGGCGCTACATTACTTAAGACGCCGGCACAGGACGCCACTCGCCAGTCGTTCGTCAGCACTCATACTGTTAAGTTAGGTCGTAGAATAATTTAGAGTAAAAATTAATAAGTATTTGTTGTAATTGTTATGTGAGAACAATATAATACGGTTTTATTTTATCGTGAATTGTTATTTCATTTGACCACCAGAACACACGCAACATAGTATCCTAAATCTGCGATCATTATAAATCTCATGTGATGCCTTAGAAAGAAATTTGCAGAAAAAAAATATGATTAAGCCTGGCCCATCCCATATTCAAAGCACTGCAATCATAATTGTGTCTGTTGCAGTGGTCAACAGTTATCTGGAGCCTATGCCCGGGTGGCTGGACATGAGCTGTGTCATGGGGCCCTCCGGGGTAAGTACCTATATCTCAAGTTTGTTAAAAGTTGTAAAATTACTGTTTAATCCATCTGCCTGGATTTTTGTCAGCCGAGTACCAGTAAGTATTTTACATGGAGCGACTGCCTATCTGACCTCCACAACCCAGTAACTGGGTAACTCAACATCACTTTGCAAGGCTGGTGTCAGATTTCCTGGCTTCTAACTATCCGTAACGACTGTAAAAGTTTTACAAATTACAGCTGGGATCAACAGCTTAACGTGCTTCCATAGAAATGAGTTAAGATGGTACCCCATCTTCGGATAGACCTCGGCAATGTGGCTTAACCTTGAAGATCGTGCGGGTGTTATATGTTTTGCCACAAGCTCCTCAAAAGATGGATAATTACTGACAACATTATAAAATGGTTATGTTTTTCCAGAGGATCATTGACTTCATAGTCATAAGCACGTACCCAATCTGCGTTTAGGAGTTGGACTGCCGGAGTATTTTAAATTAACTTCAATGTTCGCTATAAGGACTGTCATATTGTAAATTTTTTCCAAAATAATTTATTTATTTTAGGCGAATGCCCATTACCTAACCTAACCTAACCTAACCTAACCTAACCTAACAGTAACAGACAAAACTCAACAAACAAACTCTGCAAAGTTTGTCTCATAATAAATGGCCTTCACCTCTGCTGCACAGATCATAACAGGCGTGGTGCTGGGCATCCTGCACGTATTCTTCGTGGACGTGAACAACCGCCTAGCGGTGGTGCCCGTGGACTACGTGAACAACGCCATCATCAGCGCGGGCTGGGACGCGGCGGAGCGGCGATTGCACGGCCCTCTCGACCCACCCGTCTACACGGTCGCCAAGAATGAGTTCTTCAAGCCTTGGTGTATGTTTCAATTAGTAGTGTTCAAAGTTGCTATATGTCAATAACTTGCTTAGTGCTATAAGCTTTATATTTTAAGTCGTTATTTTATACGCTTTATTATAACGAACTTTTTTATAACGTAAGCGCGGTAACTGTTAACTCGCAGCTCCTACCCTAGCGTTGGAATCGTTGGACAGACAGCATGCTTAAAAATATTACATCGCGTTTATGAATTTATTACGATAAAATGGAGCAGTATAAAATAAACAATGAACTTTCCTTCATACTTTCCAGGCTTAGGACTGTCTAAAATTATAGATCAAGTGTTATTATGCAATAAAGTATGTTATTATGTTAAGCAATTATAGGCGTATTTAAAAGTTCAATCCATCGTCCTTCAAAATTTTACTTAGTCAATATTACGTTATGTGTCCTATCATTGCTTACACTTAAAAGCACAAAGCAAATTACCGTAGATATATTACGTGAGCCGCGCGGGATCGCAAATTCACTAGCATGCAACGACTGGCCGGCGGCGCCGCGCCGTCGCGCCCGCCCAGCGCCCGCTTCTTGCTTTATTTACGTTTTTGCGTTGCGCGCGATACTTCGTTATAACGAATCTTCGTTATAACGAATTCAGCAAATAGCGCCAAGTGAGTGCCACGATAGCGTTTGCTTTATGCTATGTACAATAAGCACGCTGCTTTAAGTTGCTTTACGTTATATTAACCACCACTAGTTTCAATAGCTAGTTTATTACGGTTTCATACATCAATTCCCCAAAAAGAAATGGAACCCTTTTACGATCACTTTGTTGCCTGTCTGTCAAAACTCTATTTCCTATCTTTACGTGGAGGTATCACGTATAAATTAATACCATATACGCTGAGAACCTTTTCTGTACTGTGGAATGCCTTGAAGTTTACCTAAAGTAAGGGATCCGTGGTAATATTGTAAGATATCACAAATTGAAGTTTTCAAAAACCTAGGCTTTTAAAAACCCCACGCGAAGAGTAGAAGGTTAAATTCATTGACCATTGCATCTTAGGGGCCAGCCCTCTACCTGCCCCTATATACGCCAATGCTCACTGGGAGATGACCTGAATCCCAGCAGTGGCAATATTACAGACTATTTATTTTATGATAATATGTAAATATAAATGTAACTTTCAGCGTGCACCGCCGACGTAATGCGAAATAGCAGACATTTTGCGAGCCCCAAAGCCGTGTGGTACTGCTCTCTGATCGAGACTAAGAACAGACTGCTGTACTGGATCCTCACGTGGTTGCTGCACTATATACCGGCTTATATATTGGACGGTGTGTGCACCATCATCCCTTTCAAGCCGAAGGAGATACCGTCGTAAGTGTCTAAATACTACTAATCATAAAAATGGATGCAATTTGGCACAGATATAGATTATATCCCGATAGAGCAGTGGTGGCCAGTGGGTGTCAGTTCACATATTCGTATTCATTGATAGTCCCTATTGTTGAAATTGTAAAGCTTGAAATAAAGATTTTATTATTTAAGATCCACTTGCGCCATTCTGGGTTACGTTACTAACTCCGAGTTAGTAGTTATAACTACCAATAACCTCGTATTAGCAACTAACTATGAATTAAGTCTTTGGTGCAAGTGAGCCTTATTATAGTAGTCTGTACAGTTAAACTTAAATAAAGCATCAGGGCTAAATATCTTAATGTGTATAATTATTTAAAGAGACATTTTTTACAAGGAAAAATATTTGACAAGAAGTGACAATACTTCTTTTTCGTTTTTTCTCTGGAGATTCCACACGGCTGCATCTTCAGTTTTGGTATAAAAACTCTAACATCTTCTCTTGAAGCTAGGGAACACCAGAGCATTAAACGTGCACGCCAATCTGACGACAAAGCATGGCCAGTCTTGGCTTATACAGTGCCTTTGTAAACATAACAGCAATTTGGTTTTCTGTACTAATCTTTGCAACCATCATAGTCCCATCAGCTATGGCTTCTCGTACAAAAAAATGTCGAAGCTTGATATGCTTGGTTCTGCTGTGGAACTCATATGGCGGATTCAGTGCAAGCTTGATGGCAGACTCGTTATCCACATGGAGAACAGGAGTCAACGACAATTGCTCTATGTTTTCAATCAGTCGTTTAAGCCATATTATTTCTCCCGCAGCTTCACTAGTAGCTACAATTTCGGCTTCTGTGCTAGAAATCGCGACTGATGTCTGTAATTGACATCTCCATGATATTGGACCTCCGTAAACACATACGAGCCCTGAAGTCGACCTTCCAGTATCAGAATCACCGCCATGATCCGCATCGCAGTAACAGACTACCTAGTTCTTTCTGCATGCCTTTTCTGTACGTAATGCAGTAACCTCGAGTACCATTCAAATAACAAAATATTCTTTTCACTTTTGTGATATCTCTTTTTGTAGGAGCTGTAGTGACCGGTTCTATAGGGCAATTCACAGGCTCGTACACGCACTAAATGACCACACTTCAACACGTCTGCTCTAGCCAGCGGCTCTCGCATTACTAACGTGGTGCGCACGAGATTGTGTATGTCTGTGTGGGGGAAAGTGGGGATGGCAAAGCGAACGTGCGAGTGAGACAGATACACTACATCCCTTCCTCATTAATGATTTTATTAAGAATCTATTTAATATCAATTCATTTCATAATAATGTTAAGATGTACTTTTGTTATTCTTATGTGATCATATATAGTGTGTTCTTCACGTGACAGATCCTTGTCTTTTTTTCACGTTCTCAATATCCCTTCACTCTCCTATTTTTCTTCAATTTAATGAGACTAAATAAAGCTATCACTAAAACCACTGAAAACTGTAATTTTCCAGTGTTACACTTATTTAATTATTTTGTTAGTACGTGAACATTAGTATGTGTGACATTAGTGCTTGTTTGGGATTTTAGTTTTATATATATTTTGTTATATTTTCTATAATGTCACTGTGTCATTGAAAAAATAAATGTGAGTTCATGTGTGTATGCAAATCTCAAATTTAATGGAAATCCCAATTCCTCCAATTTAATGACAGTAACCACCCACCAATTTAATGGCAGTAAAACCCACCAATTTAATGGCAGCAAAACCCACCAATGAAATGGCAGCAAAATCCACCAATTTAATGGTAGCAAAACCCACCGATTGAATGGTAGCGAAACCCACCAATTTAATGGCAGCAAAACCCACCAATTTAATGGTAGCAAAACCCACCAATTTAATGGTAGCAAAACCCACCAATTTAATGGTAGCAATACCCACCAATTTAATGGTAGCAATACCCACCAATTTAATGGTAGCAAAACCCACCAATTTAATGGTAGCAATACCCACCAATTTAATGGTAGCAAAACCCACCAATTTAATGGTAGCAATACCCACCAATTTAATGGTAGCAATACCCACCAATTTAATGGTAGCAAAACCCACCAATTTAATGGTAGCAAAACCCACCAATTTAATGGTAGCAATACCCACCAATTTAATGGCAGCAAAACCCGCCAATTGAATGGCAGCAAAATCCACCAATTGAATGGCAGAACAACCAATCAAGTAAATGGCAGAACAACCAACCAAGTAAATGGCTGCGTCTTTTCACTCCACCTATTCCTATAAGCATAATCAGCCTATAATGTTCCATTCGCTAGAAAGCAAACATCCCCTCTGCGACAGGGACAAGGCCTCAATGCACCACACGAGCTAAACGTTGCCCGGCGGACGTCACACGTTCCTGAATCCCCGGCTCCAGGACATACGGTTTCCTCAACATTAGTATGTTTATTTATAACTGAGCACTATTTCGTGATTTTGGAAATCTGACAAACCTCCACACCAGTCGACCTACGAAACTGTTTAGGTAGGTACCTTTATAGTTTTACAAAATCAGTTCAGTGTTAACGTTAACATTGCATATCTGCACAGCTAGCTAACTTCAAGGCTATCGATGTGGCACCTTATTAAACTGACATTTCGATAGTTGTCTAGTCCCGGAGGTATATTTTTACAACAGCAGTACCCTTGGTAGTTTTAATAGATTTGCACCCATATGGCTATTCAGTATTTACATTAAACGGTATCTATATTGTTATTACTCTAGCCTTCATTCACTCATTCCACAAGAAATAGGTACTATTACACAACATCTGACCCGCCTTGAATCTAACCTAAATTGTCATAACTCGCCTAGGATCTATGGCATCGCCATATCTTATGGCATCAACCACCTTGGATCTAGCCTCCTAACTGGGCATCACCCGATTATGATGTAGCCAACCATATGCCATACGTTATTTTGTTTCGCGTGAAATACGCTTAATGATTAGGCAAACTTTAGATATTTTAATGACGAGTACTGATTGTTTACGTTTGACCATAAACTAACTTTTTCGTCCTTTTGAAGTTAATGAAGCACTCATACTCAAACCATATATTTGTAAAACATACATACATAGGTGTAAAGGAAAGTACAGAGATCGCTATTTCTCATTGTGACTTCTTTAATAGATTCAGGCGTCCTGCTTTAAAAACCTAGAAAACTAAGTGTAAATCCTGTGTTGTATTATTGTATCGCGAGTCTCAGTGTCACGACACTTCCATTTAAATGTTCAACTAAAGATAATTAATTTTGCAATGGCACAATATAATTTATATGTACAATCAACAAGATTGAAACTTGGCCCACCATATACTAATTCTTCTACGGGCATTCTAACCCAATTAGGTCAAGTCTTGCTTAAATAAATATTTTCTCAGCAACAACTTGCCATCGATTTAATAAGACAGTCATAGACTAATAGAGTTAAAGTCAGTGACAATTAGTTTACCCATCTCGCTGTCATTCCAATTATATTTGCAGATTGAATATTTACTCGACGTACTTTACTTGTTATTTAGCATTTTTCTTTGAATTCAGAATAAACTCATGTAAACTAAATAGTTGTTTTTTTTATCAAATATTATTCTGCGCTTCCTTCTATAAGTAAACAATGCGGGTCGACAGTTAATTCCAATTTCTGCTTTATCCCTTTTTTTCAATTAATAATCTACCTATTGCAATGAACAAAATGGTAATAGTAGTTGCGCGACCAGATGTCTGTATTGACACAGATTTATATACTTTTGAAAAGTCTTAAATCCACCATGAGATGGGTGGTTTGTAGTAAGAAAACTAATGTTTTGAAGTTTTCAAACGACCCATCCGTTTCAAGAATCAAACAGCTTAACCGTACATATTGGGTATTGTTATGTACGTAGTATATTTTTGATGTGTTTTATTCATTTTGTGTTAGTTTGACTTTTTACACCTGACTACCTCTACCCTCTTTTACAAACTCTTTCCATCACTCAAAAGTTTGATAGTAGAAAATCGAATCCAGAGTTACCCGGTTTTGTACAAATATATAGTTTATTTTTTATGTTCTGTGTACAAAAATAATTAAGAATATTTCAAATGCAATGGTGTAAATCTGTTTTCACGACCACTACACTCTCAAGAATGTACATACCTGATAGGGACAGCAGCTCAAACCCTTTTAAAGATTTGTAGGCAACTGTCAGTTGATTTAGCTCGAAAACCGATCGTAAATCTTACTAACATTATAAATGCGAAAGCACGGACGGACGGATGCACGCCCGGCATCCAACCACGCCAGAACCGCTGAACAGATCCGGACGAAACCCGGCACAGAGACAGATCACAGTCCGGAACAGCACACAGGCCACTTATTTTGGTGTAACGTTCACTAGGAATCATTTTCGAACTACGCGCGGGCTAAACCGCTGGAAGAAGCTAGTTCATAAATATTTTTTCGTGCCCACAATGTTATAAGTTTACTAATATACTAAAAAGTTCCAAAGCGTACTGTATATGATACGTAGGCAATGAACAAACAACAAGGTATTAACTTTAAAACTTTCTTTCTTTTTCATAATGGAAAACAATATATCACGGGAATTTAACGCGATGATTTAGATTATTTATTTACCTATTTAACCCAGCGTTTCGACCGTGTTGCAACGATCGTGGTCCCGGGTAGACTGGTGTCTCGGTGTACTGGCTCCGTTGGGGCAGAAAATTCTTCCTCTACCCTCACATTTCAAAAAACTAGGTCTTAAAAAGATTATTTCAATATTAACACGAATATGTTAACTAATATTGCAAGTTAACTAACTTTATCTTTTTATAAATAAATATTTTCTTTTTAGGTTTAATTAGCCCTAAAACCACGTAACTAAAACCCGTATTTTATATAACACTGTCGTTGCATGAGTCACTGCTGTTTACAGCAGGAATTTGGGCTCATATGCTTGGCTTATGTTAACCAAAACATGACTGCTTGGCCTTTTTTAAATTTTTACGTGCCCTTTACGAGCTTTTTTGAATCTGCGTGGACCTTGGCTTGATGTAATTCAATTTAATCTTGAGACCTTCGTTTGAGTAGTTGCGGCTACAAATATGGATATTTAATTAAATATTGTATTATGATGTACACAATTTTTTTTGCCAAAACCACCTTTGGTGATATTAAAAGTTACTGTTTATTATCATTAACGTTTCAATCGGTAGACGATTCAATTTTAACCTCTAAATTTGAGGGGTCAGGCTCGATAATCAATGAATAGATACGTAGGCATTTAGGCCTATATTTAACTACAATGTACATATTCACATAAACACTCAGTGCGTATATACCTACGTTTTAAGGTCTTTTAGGATACATTTAGATTTCTACATAGCATAGATAGATTTCTTTTTTTTTGTCTCGATTTCGAATGTCATATGCCCGGTGGCTACCCCGAAGTCAAATCAAACTTCCGAATTGCTGAAAATCCATGCATCGATGTACAACAATTTCAAATAGCTTTATGTGTCCGAATGAAATGAAATCACAATATGTTGCCATAAAACTTAAGTATTCAATAAAAACGTATTTCCCGATCATTGGAAACCCCTATATGAATTTTGAACGGTAACCAGAAAATGATTCCATTAAATAGGGTAGACTCTCGATTGTCTGTGAAAAGATTTCAACGATATCCGCGTTGCAGGTGCAGTAGTTCGGTTTCAAAATAACAATGTATCGATTTTATTATTTTGATCAGATGTTATGATTTGAATTAGTAAAGTAAATTTTGTTATTTACCTACCCACCAATATAATTTTGCAATCGTTTTAGAACAGCTGTTTGGTGTATGTTTAATGGCAAAGTTTTTTGTAATCAGACACTCCTTAGTCATGGCCCTTGGCTCTTTGATTAGAATAATACGAATTTCTTTACCTTCGTAATGCAAAATTTCCTTTATTATTAAAATTTGGGACGGTTATTTACTCAATACTTCGGCAGTATTTATTTTAAGCTACATAGTTATATTTAAGCAGTCATATGGTGTTTACACAATAAATAGGTATTCACCATGTAATTTTTCATTTTATCACGTAGGACCTGCTTTATTGTCTTATTTTCATAACGGAATGTGGGCGCCTAAACGATAACAAATAACCGTGTGTCATGTCATGCATTATCTACTTACCCCAATCCTTCTTCTTTTTATTTACACCAATATTTTTCATACTTTATCCTCGTCGCCATTTGTAGTGACCGGTTCTATAGGGCAATTCACAGGCTCGTACACGCACTAAATGACCACATTTCAACACGTCTGCTCTAGCCAGCGGCTCTCGCATTACTAACGTGGTGCGCACGAGATTGTGTATGTCTGTGTGGGGGAAAGTGGGGATGGCAAAGCGAACGTGCGAGTGAGACAGATACACTACAGGAGCTTCTTAGTGTCTAGATGCAACACTAAGAGCGTGAGCTATGTCAGGCCTTGTGCCTATTATTAGATACGCAAGGGCTCCAACTGCTTCTCTATAAGGCAATGAATTGTCTCCATTAACATCTTCTCTCAATACAGAATCTTTAACTAAAGGTGTAGTGGCAGCCTTGCTATTCTGCATACAAAACTTTCCAAATACCTTCTTGGTGTAGACACCTTGTTGTATTTTGATACAATCTTCCTCTTTTTTTATTTCTAGTCCCAAGAAGTAATAAGAATTTTTGTCGCTTTTTGGACTTTCTTTTAAATCGCTTCTTTAGATTATCTAGAAAAACATCAATTAGTTTATGTGACGTACCAGCAACCATCCCATTGTCAACATATAAGGCTAAAAACAGTCTGCCTTCTCCCTTTTTCATAGAGAATATACAAGGATCTTCTCCAGATTTGAACCCTTGTTCTAGAAGAAAGTCTTTGATGCAATTGTTCCAACACAACGGTGCTTGTTTAAGTCCATATAGACTACGTTTCAATTTGCATACTTTGCTAGTTCCATCGTTATATCCTTCCGGCTGTCTGACGTAAATTTCTTCATTTAAATTTCCATAAAGAAATGCGGCAGATACATCAAATTGCACAAGGATCATACTATCTCGAGCAGCAATACTTAGCAGCGTCCTGATTGAGCTCATTTTTGTGATTGGACTAAAAGATTGCTCATAGTCAATGCCTTTCTTTTGAGAATAACCGACAGCTACTAGTCTGGCTTTATACTTTTCGATATTTCCATTCGAGTTTCGTTTAATCTTGTAAACCCATTTAGTTGAAATGGCTTTGCGTCCTTTGGGCAATGGCATTAAGTCCCATGTTTTGTTATCTTTCAGGGAACTTATTTCATCATCCATAGCATTGCGCCATTTATTTTTATCAACAGACTTCATCGCATCTTTGAACGTTTTTGGTTCTTCTCCACGATCATATACCTTTCCAACACAATTAAGAACAAATTCATCAAATCTATCAGGTGGTTTGCCACCTGATAGATTTGATAAAAAATATATATATATAGATTTGATTTGATTTGGAAAGTGCACAAAACGTCTAAATGATACTCCAGATGGCCACAACTTACTGACGTTGATGAAAATGAACTTGTTCCTAACGTTGATCAAAATGAACATCTTCTTGAGATGCTTCTTGAGTTTGAACATCTTCTCTTAATAATCTGTCTCTAAACTCATTTTGTAGATCTGTATTACGATGCGGTAAAATACTTCCAGTTGATGAAGTGTCATTGATATCAGAATCTGACTCGGCAGTATCAAAATTAACGGAGTCATTAATTGGATCAATTGGTACATTTGATTCAACAGTTTCTTCATCGTGTGCCATCTGTGAATCTTCTTCTGGTATGATAGGCTGTGTCTCTGGCTCAATAGAGGGTATTGGTTTATCAAAATTATTTTTGTCTACCTTAGATGTCTCAACTGCTGTCCAATCTATAGGCTTTTCTATGTAAGAGCGTTCATCAAAAAATCACGTCTCTCGATCTGATAAAAAGTCCCTTCAGGGGAAATAGCCCCTGAAGGGACTTTTTTTAAAAAATCATCTGTACTGTAATAGCACTTCTCTAGTAATAACTAGAGAAGTGCTATTATTAGTATAGATGAATTTTTAAACGATATTTCGCTTGTATAGAATTATGAATGTTTTTTTTTTATGGTCTTACTCAAATTGAATAAAAAAAATTGACATAGCGATTATTGATGGACTTTTAAATTGTGACATAGTGATTTTTATTTGAATTTAAATTGTGACATAGTAATTTTTTATTGAATTTAAGTGTTGACATTGTAATTTCAATCTAATTTAAATCCGGTTCACGGACAGTTCGGTCCCGACCGTGAACGCGAACGCAAGCTAGATCGCGCATCTCGATTGCAAAAAATGGATAACGTATCTAAGAGGCTTAAATGTGCGAGTTGTAACATTGTGATATGTGAGGTGTTAGCTTTTATCCAAAATAAACTTGATGTTATGGACGAGCAAAGCCTCGTGCAAATATGTGAGAGTGCTTTTGGTACGGCGGACATTAAATCAGCGAAGTCGTTACTCTTTGAATCATTGAGCAGGCGGGTGACGACGCGGAAGCGGAATGCGCGGAACATCATCTGCCTAATTAAGGAGACAGATCCTGAAGAGATGCCGATTTTTGTAGCCAGAAGATTAGAAAAATTGCCGCCTGTAACATTCGATCATATCGATGTTACAGTGTTACTCAAGAGGATAGTTCTACTTGAGAAGAACATACAAGATTTTCAACGTCAATATGCTACCAAAAGTGAATTAAATGATCGGATTAACGAATATTATAAAACTTCGTCTTTTATAAATCAGGAGACAAATGTTAATATGATGAGAGGAGGTAGATTTAGAATATTCGGCAGTGGGCCGATGGCATTACCTACATTAAGCGGTGATGAATCAGAGGTCGAGCGCAATGTGAACTACCCATCTCTTTCCCCCGTCCGGCAACCGCCTGCGTCATCGCCGGCCCCGGCGAGCGAGCCTCAGGCGGGTGTGACTGAGACAGATGGATGCGTACTATCAATTGATAAAGAGGAGCCGTCGCGTACCTACTGTGCACCGCGAACTCTAGCGCCGATTAACGAAGCAACTAGTGTTTGTAAACAAACGGATGTTACAATTGAGAAATGTCCCTCGTTTTCTGAGGTTATTCAGAAGGACGGTGAATGGAAGGTTTTAATGATGAGGAGTGGACCATGGTGCAGAAGCAGAGACAAAAAAATCGGTTTATTAGCCAGAGAGGGAGTGCGGTTGTTGATTTTGAGGAGAAAAGTGTACAGTTTAGAGCGGCGGACACGAAATCACAATTAAAAAAACCGGCCAAGTGCGAGTCGGACTCGCACACGAAGGGTTCCGTCCCATTATCGCAAAACACTGCAAAAAAAAAACACGTTTGTTGTATGGGAGCCCCCCTTAATTTATTTTATTTTAATTTAATAATAATTATTTTTTGAAGAGAATATACAACTAAATATTCTGTGAATATTTCAAGCGTCTACCTGTTGCCGTTATTAATATCGAGCAAAAAACGGCAAAAATATCACGTTTGTTGTATGGGAGCCCCCCCTTAAATATTAATTTTATACTGTTTTTAGTATTTGTTGTTATAGCGGCAACAGGAATACATCATCTGTGAAAATTTCAACTGTCTAACTATCACGGTTCATGAGATACAGCCTGGTGACAGACAGACAGACAGACAGACGGACAGCGAAGTCTCAGTAATAGGGTCCCGTTTTTACCCTTTGGGTACGGAACCCTAAAAATGAAACAAGAAAGGGAATATAATGCTTACAAGCTTTTTGTAACAAAGCATAAACTCGATACTTTTTTGGATGATAAGTTGTGGCCATCTGGAGTATCATTTAGACGTTTTGTGCACTTTCCTATAAGGCGAGTAAACAAAGATGTAGATGAAAATATAGATAACAAAAAATGCACTGTTTAAGTAAGATAGTAAGCTTTAATTGCAAATCACTCAAGAGGTCTATGGAAGGAATAAGAGCGTTATGTCAGTCAGCGGACGTGATAGCCCTTCAAGAGACGTGGTTGCTGCCACACGATCTGCCGCTGCTCAGCACGGTTGATAACAGCTTCGGGTTCACCGGGACTTCGGCTGTGGACACTTCGGGCCTATTGAGCGGGAGACCATACGGTGGTGTCGCGTTATTGTGGCGTAAAAGTGCGTTCGAGACAGTGTTGCCGATCGAGTGTAATAATGTGCGCGGTCAGAATAACCGTAAGTACGAGATCTGTAGTAGTGTTCAGTGTGTACATGCCAACAAACTCGAATGATAATCTGCCGGAGTTTACGACCTGTCTTAGTACTATTCGGTCAATTATAGAAGTAGAGGAGAATAAAGGAGTTGAGGCTTTTTATATCATAGGAGATTATAACGCGCACCCGAATGGGTAGTTTTATAACGAAATAATATTTTTTTGTTCAGATCAAAGCTGGGTCTGTATAGATGTGGAGATGTGTGACAGTGATACCTACACTTTTACAAGTGAATCACATGGCTCTAATAGATGGTTGGACCACTGCAACGTCCCTGAGTCTGCGCAGCAATCAGTCGTTAGTGTCACAGTAATGTATGACTTGTATTGGTCCGACCATTTCCCGATTGTGATTAATTGTGACTTGCTTAAAATAAATTGTAAAATTGTAGACAGCATACCTGAGGATAATCTTGTTAATCGTATTGTGTAGGGCGAGAGGACGTCTAAGCAGATTAATGAGTACCACGACCTCTGTCACTCTAGGCTAAGATTTATAGATATTCCTCAGGAGCTGAGTGATTGTTGTGATAAGTTCTGTGATCACGGAGATCATTGTTCAGCTCTTGACAAAATGTATTCTAATATTGTGAATATACTGGTGCAGGCCGCCGGCAGGCGCCGGTGGAGCAAACGGTGCTGACACCATCGGGACTGAGCGGAACGCGAAAGTACCAGCCAAGGATGTGGCTACAATAATTTCGAGAATGCAGCGTGGGAAGTCGCCGGGTCACGATGGTCTCAGCATCGAACATTTTAAACATGGGGAGTTTTGTCGCTATTTTTCACATTGTGCCTTGGCCATTCCTATTTACCGGAACCGCTTTTGCGGACGATAGTGGTCCCCATAGTTAAAAATAAAACTTGTGACACATCCGACGTGAACAACTATCGACCCATCTCGCTGGCCACTACCACGGCCAAGGTGCTTGACGGTCTGATGAAAAGCTGCCTCTCAGAATATGTTAAAGTGCATGACGCCCAGTTTGGATTCAAGGCGGGCGTGTGCACAGAGAGTGCCATACTCAGCCTGAAGCACATCGTCAAGTACTACACCGCTAGGAGGACGCCGGTATACGCGTGTTTCCTTGATTTGTCGAAAGCTTTCGATCTTGTCTGCTATTATGTGCTATGGAACAAGTTGAGGGGTGCCGGCGGAGTACACAGTCCTTCTCCGATACTGGTATGCTCACCAGACAAATCGGGTGAGGTGGGTCGGTACTCTGTCGGATGAGTATCGAATGGAATGTGGAGTAAGGCAGAGGGGTTTAAGATCACCCCTGTTATTTAATTTGTATGTAAATGAGCTTATCGAGCGGCTGAGCAGGACACATGTCGGCTGTCATATAGACGGTATATGTATCAATAACATAAGTTACGCGGATGACATGGTGTTGCTCATTCCATCGATGAGCGGACTGAGGCAGCTGCTTGGGATCTGCGAGACATAAACGGAGGTGCACGGCCTTAAATACAACTCAAAAAAGAGTGAGGTGTTAGTGTTTACGGCACTTAAACAAAAGCCCCGTCGTGTACCTTCAGTATATCTCAATGGCGTAATACTTAATGTGGTGAATACATTTAATTACCTAGGTCATATTGTCACCAGTGACCTACGTGATGATGGCGACATAGAGCGCGAGCGTAGGGCGTTGCCGGTGAGGAGTAATATGCTCGCCCGTAGTTTTGCTCGCTGCACGGCAGACGTCAAAGTGAGTTTATTTAAGGCGTTCTGTCAGTTCTTCTACACGAGCGGCCTGTGGGTGTCATATACGGGCCGAGCCTACAACGTCCTGCGCGTACAATACAACAACGCTTTCAGGATGCTATTTCGGTTGTCTCGACGTTGTAGTGCATCGGGAATGTTTGCTGCAGCTCGTACGGACGGCTTTCATGCTATCATGCGTAAGAAAGCAGCTTACTGCAACGCTTGCGTAGCACTCGGAATGGCATCCTGAAAATGATTGTTGGCAGAGTGGACTGCCCCATCCAAAGACACTATGTGGAAATAGGTATAAGTTTACTTTAAATAGATTTAAGTACCTACTAATAACACTAACGTAGCATTTAAGCACAATCTGTTATTAATCACTAACAACTTATGGACTGTTATAGGTCTGAAATAAAGATATATATATTGTAACGCGGCAACCCCAAGACGATAGAGTGAATGATAGAGTTGGCCCCACTGATAGGCACATCCAATCGGATGATCGCGCCCAAGGCAGAAAGGTTGACACTACTGACGTGGGCGACCAATCACGCGCAACGATTATTCCCGCGAACCGCGTTGAGCAAGCGTTTCTGGCGGTACCAGAAAAAGGAGAGTCTAAGTCTGAGTCTACCCTCGAAACGTGCACGCGACGTGTCACACGGCCTGAACCGCGCTCGTAAAGCGCCGGCCATCTTAGATCTCTAATTGTAAACTCTTTGAATAATTAGTTCATGTTTATCTTGTTTTTGTTCCCGTATGTGTAATTATTTTGTTTTGGTGATTAAAATAGTGAAAATTCAGCAAGGACTTTTACTCAGAGGCCCGAACCCTATGCCCAACGGCTACAATATATATTTTTTTTGCCGTAGTAATTTCTTATTGAATTTAAATTTTGACTTTGTAATTTCAATTTAATATAAATTTTGATATTGTACTTTTTTATTGTTTTTCAAGTGCAACTAATTTTGTACGCCATAAATGGCAAAACATGTTAATATAAGCTCTATAAGCCACTTACATATTAATATAAGACCTTCTTACTGTACTCATGTTTTACAAAATAAATAAATCTTACCTTATCTATTTATAAGCCCATAATTTTCTTTAGACCATATTCGATAGCTATCATCTACATCGTATCCGATAAGTATACCTTTTTCGGCTTTCTTACAAAGTTTATTTCGCCTTTGTTTCGGTACATGTGCATAACACGTCGATCCAATTATCCTCAAGTGTTTGATGCCTGGTTTCAAATTCAAATTCAAATTCAAATTAAATTTATTGCATCCATAATGTACATACAGGTGGTAAATATAAGTTACAGAAACAATTATGGACCCTGTCGGGCACAGCAACATTCTAGATACAGTCAGTGTCTAGGAGAGAGGAATAGCGCTCAATATTTCCTTATCTATTAACATTTTAGTTATCTGTTCCCTATCTATCTGTTTTTATTTGGTTGGTTATTTGTTTCTTTCCATAAAATAATTCAAAAGGTGACTTTCCCTCAACTGTTGTTGGTCCCGTTCGATTTAGTTTATAGAAAGAAGTATTAATTAATTCCGCCCAAAGACTTTGTGGTATTTCATCATGAGCATGCATTTAAGCCGTAGCAGTTTCTACTATAGTCCTATTATCACGTTCCGAGCATCCATTCTGTTCTGGCGTATAAAGCTGTTTTATACCATTCTGTCGAAATGAATTGCATACCTGCACATTATCGAATTCTCCTCCATTATTGCGTAGAAACTATTGTACAACATAGCCAGCGGTTCTTATCTCAGCTAGAAACTGTTTAAGTTTGCTGAGAACTTCGCTTTTGTGTTTCATGAAGTAGACATGACGATATCGCATACTTGCGCAGTGACATCCCCTTCAAAATTCTATTTTCTTCTCCGACAACTTACAGCGGCAATCCCGAATTCTTAGTCCTTGAAATTGATGTCAAGGGGGTTAAGGCCGTTCTTGGAGTAGTTTACTGCCCACCTGCCATTGATTATTTCTCTATTGTCGAATCTCTCTTTGAATCAGTTTCCTCGGAGTACAAACATCTCATAGTCATGGGTGACTTCAACACCGACCTCTCGAGGGATAACTCAAGATCGCGCAGACTGAGAGCAATCCTGGAATCATCGAGTCTGTCACTTCTCACGCTCAATCCGACTCATCTTAATCTTGACTCAAGCGATACCTGGCTTGATCTCATCCTCGCGTCTTCCGAGAATCTAGTTGCTAACCATGGACAGATTGCGGCCCCTGGGCTATCTAGACATGATTTAATTTACCTGTCGTACAAAATCAAGCCACCTAAACAGCGGCCCGCCATTATGTTTCTTCGGAATTTTGCGAGGTTGAACAGGGACAAACTCAATGGTGATGCCAAAGCTATTGATTGGGTCGATGTTGCTCAGGCATCAACTGTGGATGAGAAAGTGGATATGTTCAATAGGTCCGTGCTTCAACTATTTGATGCGCATGCGCCACTCAGGGCTGTTCGTGTCAGGCGCCCTCCGGCTCCATGGATTAGTCCTGGAGTTCGTTTGGCGATGAGACGGCGTGACAGGGCTTTTCGGAGATATAGAGGGGATCGTAGTGAGGAGAACTGGAGCCTGTACAAGTTGGCTAGAAACCGTTGTAATCAGATGGTAAGAGCTTCTAAACGCCGATACATTTGTGAAAATGTCCTTAATTCTTCACCGGCCGACATATGGAAGTTTCTCAAATCAATTGGAATAACACAATCATCCTCTCATACTGTATCATCTCATATGTCTCTAAATGATTTAAATAATCACTTTTCATCGTCAACTATGCTTACGGCTGTTGTTAAGAATAATACCATACGTGATATTACTTCCATGCCAATTTTACCTCCTGAATCTTTTTCTTTTTCCCCGGTGACCGACGCTGATATTCTCAAAACGTTCACTGCAATTAAGTCCAAGGCTGTTGGCTGTGATGGAGTGAGCAGATCCATGTTATCCCTCATATTTAAAAGTATCCTTCCCATTATCACGCACATCATCAACTTCTCTCTGCAGGCTGGTGAGTTTCCTACAACCTGGCGTAAGGCTTTCATTATCCCTCTTCCAAAAATTTCCAACCCCACTTTATCTAATCATTACAGACCAATCTCCATTCTCCCTTTCCTATCTAAGATCCTGGAAGCAGTTGCTCTGAACCAAATGTCCTCCTTCGTGTCCCGGAATAACCTATTGTCCCCTTTCCAATCTGGCTTTCGGCCCGGCCATAGTACAGCCACAGCCTTGCTTAAAGTTACTGAAGACGTCAGAAACGGCTTGGAGGGTTCGAGGTTGACGGTGTTGGTTTTAATAGATTTCTCCAATGCTTTTAATACCGTCGATCACGATATTCTCCTGGCCATTCTGTCTCAAATTGGGGTTTCTTCGTTGGCACGGGTTTGGTTTTCATCATATCTTCGTGGTCGCCAGCAGGCGGTACGTGCTGATCAGAAATTCTCTGATTGGTGCGCGCTGGAAACAGGCGTTCCACAAGGCGGTATACTCTCTCCACTCTTATTTTCTTTATTTATTAACTCTATTACTACTATCCTCAAATGCTCTTACCATCTGTATGCTGATGACCTGCAGCTCTACGCGCAAACTGACATTCTCAATCTCGATAACTGCATCTCATTGTTGAATGCTGACCTTCAAGCAATAGCTGACTGGTCTAGCAGATTTGGGGTTACTGTCAATGTCAGTAAATGTCAGGCTATCCTTATAGGTAGTTCGTATTATCTACGTAACATGGACACTAACCTACTATTGCCACTTATTTTCGGCAATACCGTCATCCCTCTCTCACCTCACGTTAAAGACTTAGGCCTATATATTGATGACAGGTTAAGCTGGAATAAGCAGGTCGCTCAGATTAGCCAGAGAGTCACATTCACACTGCGGTCCCTCTATAGATTCAAACATTTTCTTCCTTCTAACACTAAAACCATTCTGGTTCAAGCTCTTGTGTTGCCTATAATCGACTATGCTGATGTTTGTTACTCTGATCTATCCCAAGAACTTCTTAACAAAATGGATCGACTTCTCAACAACTGCATTCGCTTTATTTTCGGCCTTCGTAAATATGATCACATTTCCTCCTTCCGCTCTCAGCTTAAATGGCTGCCTATCCGTCAGAGGAGATCCATCAGATCCCTCTGCATGCTCTTCACCATCATGAACGATCCTTGTACTCCCGATTATTTAAAACAATATTTTAAAGTGTTGGGTAGTTCTCACGATCTTAACCTTCGAGCTTCCAAAAACTTACTTCTCCAAATTCCTTCTCACCGCACTGGGTTTCTATCTAATTCTTACACTGTCTCAACAATAAAACTCTGGAACGTGCTTCCCCTTGACATCAAAAAAGCTGAGAGTAAATTGTCATTTAAGCGTAGAATCCGGAACTATTATTTGTCCTCTCATTTGTCTTCGTCATAGTTATTATATTTAAATTTGAGTCTCATTTAGAATTTGGTATTTATTATTATATTTATTAGTCTATTGTTTTAGAAATTATTTATGTATTTTATTAGTTATGTAGTTTTTTAATATTCGAATTTAATTATTCCTTTGTTTTTATTTTGTACACCTATCACTGTTGTGTCCTTTTTGAACCCAAAGGTTGACTGGTAGAGAATGCCTTGCTGCATTAAGTCCGCCTATGTATAACCATTGTACATGAAGTTTAAATAAATAAATAAATAAATATCGAGAGTAGCCATCTTTGAAATGAACAAAGTATTAAGCATAAAAGGCCCACAAACATCAGAGTGAATATGCTCTCCGGGCTTCGTCGCTCGTTCTCGTGTTCCGAACTACAACCTGTGTGCTTTGCCATTGATGTATACTTCACATAATTCTGTATCATAGTCCAATTTTATGTCAAATTCCTTTTCTACTATCTTATTTACATGTTTTTTGTTTAGATTTCCAAAGCGTTCATGATACAATTGTAACGATTGTGAATTTGTGACAAAATTTACTTCTTGCTTTAGTGTGACAATTTTAACATTAAGTTTATAAAGCCCACCGAGCTTTCTTCGCTTTCCGTTCACTATTTCTTTACCGTTTACCTTCAATGTACATGATTATGTGCGAGATTCGAATGTACTATTCTGTTGTTTGTCTTGAGCAACAAGAACTGAAAATAAATTTCTTTATAATGCTGGAATATACCATACATCTTTTAAAAGAAGCGGTTCAACTCGTCCATTTACATCAGTATCGAGACAGCTAGTTCCTTTACCAATAGCATTGATTGTGTACCCAGATGCTGTAGTGACAGTATGATTATTTTGAAAATATTCAAAGCTTTCAAATAAGTCAGACGTATTCGTAACATGTCTAGTTGTGCCATTGTCTACGTACCAACTATTTTTATCTGCTTCTTTTGTATCATAAAAGAAAACTGTTAAATTTATTTTATTCACACTACTGGTCGAATTCTTTGGTGGTCTTCCGTTGGTAATCCATTTATGACATTTCTTGACAATGTGAGCGACGTATCCGCAATATTTGCACTTTAATTCTTTTTTTTCTTAAAGTAATTGTTCTTACTCTTCTCAGATTTTACTACAATAGCTTTTACATTAGTACTACACTCTGCTTTAAAGGGTCTTTCAACAAGGACGGGTCGATGTTAAAATTGAATAAAACAAGATGTGTGTGAGATATTAACGAAATTTATTTTTTATTTAAAAGGCCCATTTATGCCAATTATGGATGGAATATGACATCGTTCAAATGTCCGCCACGGCTTCGTATGGTGGCACGATTCCGAGAGGTCCAATTTTTAATGACTCTGCTGCATAGATCGAGCGAGCGCTACAGATCAATGATAAACAATTTCTTTTGGCTTGAATTGAACAATATGGACGTGAACGACATGTGGTTCCAGCAAGATGGCGCTACTTGCCACACAGCGAACGATACAATCGACATTCTGCATGAACGGTTTGAGGGTAGAGTTAGAGTTCCGCTAGACTTTTTCTTGTGGGGTTTTCTGAAGTCGCAGTTCTATGCCAATAAACCACATTCGACCGTTGCCCTGAAAGCCAACATAACGCAAGCCATCGCTCGGATTCAGCCGGATCTATGCAGCAGTCATTAAAAATTGAACCTCTCGGATTCGTGCCACCATACGAAGCCGTGGCGGACATTTGAACGATGTCATATTCCATTCATAATTGGCATAAATGGGCCTTTTAAATAAAAAATAAATTTCGTTAATATCTCACACACATCTTGTTTTATTCAATTTTAACATCGACCCGTCCTTGTTGAAAGACCCTTTATTTATTAGCGCTCTTTCATAGGCACATAACTGTATCGTCAGATTCTCAATGTTTCTATCCTGTTTTGCCATCAAAAGCCAACTTGACTTAAATTCATAAAACTGTTCCGGAAGTGTATCCAGTATCTTGCAAATTACTAGGATAACTGGTAAATCTTTTCCTTTTAGTTCTGTATTTAGGTCGTAGAACAAAAATTTTACTGCAGATATATGTGTGGTCATATCATGCTCTGGACCTGAATCTCATCACCTTGTGCAGCATATTCTCAGTCATATTTGCTGAAAGAACTAATTGAGCAGTGTTGTCTAATGTTTCGAAATATTTTTGCCTCTTTTTTTAAATTTTTCCTTTATTACAGATGTAGCCAATGCTCCTGGATGAGTAGGCATTTTAATTG
The DNA here is from genome assembly GCA_945859665.1 of Anorthoa munda. Taxonomy (NCBI): domain Eukaryota; kingdom Metazoa; phylum Arthropoda; class Insecta; order Lepidoptera; family Noctuidae; genus Anorthoa; species Anorthoa munda. The sequence goes on along the minus strand of OX243917.1, from coordinate 6,361,194 downwards.
TACCCTTTATAATATCCATTGTATCTGGATAACTTTTAAGTAATCGAGTAATCATGAATTTCCACGTTTGCCAATTCTGAGCATCCAATTTGTTTATTTCGATTTTTGCCCCAGCTACAGACTGCATGATGACGATCGTAAATTTTACTTATCGTCGGTACAGTTTGACTTTTTGACATATAATCTCCTTCGTGCTACCGATATTTATCTATGATATTGACAACCATCACTCGTCACTTGAAATGTTATAATTGTCTGTCATTCATTAGTTTATTTACGACTTGATTTCTATAGTTAATAAAAGCCAAGTTATGTATTTGGTGGTTTCTTCCTAATGTGTCAATTTTATTAACTATATACAACTATGTCTGATAAGAAGAAAGAACCGGAGAAAACATGTTCTTTAGCCAGGTATCTTCGACCTGATCGATTCGACGTGGAACCTAATGCACCCGCAGCGGGAGAACAGTGGGCTCATTGGCAACACACCTTTTCAAACTTCTTGATTGAAGAAATACCTGCTGACGTCACGGATTCGATAAAACTAAAATTACTAGCAAACCATTTAACTGCAAACATTTACATGCACATTAAAGATTGTCAAACTTATGATGATGCTATTTTGTTTCTGAATAAAACATATCTCAAGCCCCAGAACGAAATCTTAGCTCGATATGTTCTCGGCGCGCGAAAACAAAAACATGAAGAAACAATTACTGAATATTGTCGCGCTTTACAACTTCTAGCGCAAAATTGTAATTTCAAATCTGTCTCCGCCGATGAACATAGAAACCAAGCAATAAGGAGCGCTTTCATCACAGGAATTATTTCGGCGAAAATAAGAGAGCGGTTACTCGAAAATTCATCGCTTTCGATGGATGAAGCCTTCAACCGAGCCGTCGTCCTTGAAACAGCTGAAAAAGACTCCGCAATAATGGGCGTTGGTATACCAAATGCTTTGAATGCTTTACCAGTGAATGTCCCACGACAAGAACAACCTCAACACCTAATACCGAGTTCAAACAATGCAGCGGTTTCGTCCTCACCTCCTCCAAATGCAAGACGCTGCTTCTTTTGCGGTGGAAAAGTACATCAAAGGGTTAAATGCCCAGCATTCCACGCATATTGTCAACTTTGTTCTAAGAAGGGACACTTTGCTTCAGTTTGTCGTTCTCGCAACAACTCTTCAACTAGCAATGCTATTTCTTGTCCGAGTCCCACTGTTCCCGTCGAATATGTGCAATCACCAAGTTCTTCCCAAACGATAACCACCGTTTACTCAGCTGCATCTCCGTCCAGTTTGGTAAAAGCTACGATTTCCATCACCGTTAATAATACTCGTGCCGATGCGTTGATAGATACTGGAAGCTCCGTCAGCTTTATTGATCGCAACATAGCGCGATTGATGAACCTCAAGCAACGACCTTGTAAACAAACAATAAATCTGGCTTCGCTAAACCATACATCACATGTTGACGGACTATGTTTCGTAACGCTTGAAATTAACAAACACATATACAAACAGCGACCTCTTCTCGTTATTAACAATTTGTGTGCAGATGTCATCATTGGACACGACATTCTTAAAGATCACGCCAAGCTAGAATTTCAATTTGGAGGTACCAGGGAGCCTCTACAAGTTTGCGTTATGGAAGCTTCAGTGCCACCAGCATCTGTCTTTACGCACTTATCTGCCGACATCACGCCTATTGCCATTAAATCTAGACGGCATAATAAAGATGAAGAAGAATTCATCCAAGCCGAGATATTAAAGCTTTTAGAAGATGGAATAATTGAACCGAGCGTATCTCCATGGCGTGCTCAGGTCCTTGTCACGGGAGGTGGAACTCTTCGAAGGAGGATGGTAGTCGACTATTCAAGAACAATCAATAAATTTACGTACTTGGACGCCTACCCACTTCCAAATATTGAAACAATCGTGACGAAAGTGGCTAAGTTTAATTATTTTAGCCAAATAGATTTAAAAAGCGCTTACCACCAAGTGCCTATTGTAGAACGGGAAAAAATTTATACGGCGTTTGAAGCCTGTGGCAAATTATACCAATTCAAAAGAATTCCATTCGGCGTAACTAACGGAGTCGCTGCCTTTCAACGTACACTTGAACACATTATCGGGAAAGAAATTTTACAAGGAACATTTGCGTATCTTGATGATGTCACGATTTGTGGTAAAGATAAGGAGGAACATGACAAAAACTTACGACAGTTCATGGCTGCAGCAGAGAAGTACAAACTTACACTAAACGAACAAAAATGTAATTTTGGCAAAACGTCTATTAGCCTCTTGGGCTATACTATTCAAAACAATATAATAGAGCCTGATAAAGACAGACTGGATCCACTGTTAAAACTGCCACCACCACATAACGCCGCTGAACTCAAGCGAGCTCTTGGTCTCTTTGCTCACTATGCCAAATGGGTACATAAATTCTCCGAAAAAGTACATCCTCTCGTCAGCAACGTAAACTTCCCATTAAGCGAAAGCGGACGGCGTAGTTTCGATCAATTAAAATCGGATATTGTGAAGGCTGCATTAGTCGCCATAGACGACAAAGAAACTTTAACTGTAGAGACTGACGCATCTGAGTTTGCCATAGCCGCGACGCTAGCCCAGAATGGACGCCCTGTCGCTTTCTTTTCTAGAACGTTGTCGGACAGTGAACGTAAACATGCTTCCGTTGAGAAAGAGGCTTGCGCTATCGTCGAGAGTCTCAGAAAATGGCGCCACTACCTTATTAACAGACACTTTCTCCTTATTACGGATCAAAAATCCGTCAGCTATATATTCAATCAAAACCATACCAGTAAAATAAAAAACGATAAAATCGAAAGATGGAGGCTAGAACTATCATGTTACAAATATGACATAATCTACAGACCAGGAATCGAAAATGTTGCCGCGGATGCACTGTCAAGGGTGTGTGCACTCATGAGTAACTCTAAATTATACGAATTGCACGATGCACTCTCTCATCCTGGAATAACCAGAATGTATCACTGGATTAAATTAAAGAATCTTCCTTACTCCTTAGACGATATTAAACAGATGACCGCTTCTTGTCGTGTATGTGCGGAAGTCAAACCTCGCTTTGCCAAATCAAAAGGGACACTAATTAAAGCTGTATCGCCGTTCGAAAGATTAAACATAGACTTCAAAGGTCCTTTGCCTTCAAATACAAAAAACAAGTACATCCTGACAATTATCGATGAATTTTCAAGATATCCATTCGCGTATGCATGTCCTGATACTACTTCGGCTACTGTTATTAAGAGTCTAAGAGATCTTTTTTACGAATACAGTCAGCCTTTGTACATACACAGCGACAGAGGATCCTCTTTCATGTCGGAAGAAATACAGACCTTTCTCAAAAACTGTAATATTGCCACTTCTCGCACGACACCTTATAATCCGCAGGGGAACGGCCAGGTGGAGAGGCTTAATGGAACGCTCTGGCGGACGATACAGCTGAGTCTCAAGTCCAAGAATTTGCCAATAGAACATTGGGAGCAAGTTTTAAAGCCCTCCCTTCACTGTGTGCGTTCTCTACTATGCACTTCAATAAATGCCACTCCCCACGAGAAGTTATTCAACTTTCCTCGGAGAACGCCAGTTGGAGAATCGCTACCGTCGTGGCTTGTTCCCGGTCCGATACTTTTAAAAAAGTTTGTTCGTTCGAAAACTGAACCATACGTTGAGGAAGTTGAGTTGCTTCAAACAAACCCCAACTACTCTTACGTGCGACGGCGTAATGGTCAAGAGACAACCGTATCGAACAGACACTTAGCCCCATTTCCAATAGTGGATGATGCAAACCCGATAGTCGACAACGAAGACTTTGAAAGGCCCGTACTGGAAGACAGGGCTGATGATGGGGGAATACATGAAGAAGAAGTTTTTAGAACACCACTGCAAAATGCTGAGGCCCCACAAGTCAGAAGATCTACAAGGCCAAAGAGATTACCTTTACATCTCAATGACTATCTTCTTGATGCAGAAACCATAGAGGGGGAGAATGACATATAATCTCCTTCGTGCTACCGATATTTATCTATGATATTGACAACCATCACTCGTCACTTGAAATGTTATAATTGTCTGTCATTCATTAGTTTATTTACGACTTGATTTCTATAGTTAATAAAAGCCAAGTTATGTATTTGGTGGTTTCTTCCTAATGTGTCACTTTTATGTAAAATTCAAAATTTCTTACTTTTATATGCTATCCACCCATAGAATTTAGCCTCTGGTAACCACGCTCTGCTACCATGTTAAAGTTAAATAAAGCATCAGGGCTAAATATCTTAATGTGTATAATTATTTAAAGAGACATTTTTTACAAGGAAACATATTTGACAAGGAGTGACAATACTTCTTTTTCGTTTTGTCTATGGAGATTCCATACGGCTTCATCTTCAGTTTTGGTATAGAATTGGTTGTACTGGCACCCAAACCCTTCAAACCGGACCCAGCAACTAAAAACACATGTTTCTTTCTTTACAGATTCGTAAAGCTCTACACCTCAATAGATAAAATGTCGTATGTATACAGATATTTCGCGTCAAACTCATGGGAATTTGGAAACGACAATGTCAAAGGCATGATCAAGAACATGTCAGACGTTGACAAAGTCATATTCAACTGTGACCTGACAACAGTCAGTTTCATTGACTTCATAAGAGCCTGGTTCATCGGTGTGAAGAAACATATCATAAAAGATGGCTTGAAGGAGAGCTTGTCGTCCGCGAAAAAACAGAAAGTACTGGCTGTCGCTAACTATGCATTATTGGCTTTATATATGTACTGTATATATTACGTACTGTGGAGTATTTGTTCTTTATTTTTGTCGTTTATGAATTATATGTTATTCTAATTCTTGACTTGTTTTAGTTTTATTATTCCTTGTGTATGTGTGGTGAAGATAAATAATATCCCAAGAGCCTGCGATGATCAGACCTTCGTCATTTTATAAAAGCTGATAGTTTATCTGTGTATGCATAGTATCCAATACAAATAAGAATTATCGCCGAATATGAAGATTAGATCCAAATCTGCTGATGAGGTACTATTAATAAAACGACCGGTATAAGCTTGTTCAACAGAGTAACGTTTTATTTTCAATAGGAACACAGATTATACATAGCTCACATAAAGCTGGCAACAGAAATTTATATTCGACTAATTAAGTCGGTTCAGTTACTGCTTAAAAATCAATACTCCCACTATATTAATATAAACAATATTTATGGAAACAAAAATACATACATGAGGAGAGGGGAAGCGATGAGTTGATGAGATAAGCTTATACAAATTTAAAGTGAGTGTGAGCTAGTTAAGACAATAGTAAATGAAAGATGATTGACAAGGTGAAGGAACAATCATTACATGATCTTATAGCTAGACATATATGCTCAAACGATTGAGTCACCAATCGAGAATACAGATTGCCTTTTAGCTAGGGGAGACGTCGACGTGTCTCGCCAATTTGTAAATAGTCTGGATAAAAGTTCCGATGCACATAGCTCCAATCTAGGAAGCGAGACTGTATTGCTGTTAGGTACTAATCTTGTTTAAGGGTGGAAACCAGGACGATGTAAAAAATTATAGACCTATTTCAGTTCTGTCAGCACTATCAAAAATATTAGAAAAATTAATGAACCGTAGACTTATGAAATACCTGGAGCACTACAAAATAATATCGGACGCACAATTTGGCTTTAGGCCCGGGAAAAGCACCGCAGATGCAGTCAATCAACTCGGGGATTACGTAACTGGGAAACTCCACGCAAAGCAGAAATGTCTAGGTGTTTTCCTGGACCTGGCCAAGGCGTTTGACACTGTCTCTATTCCAACCCTTGTGGCCAAGTTGGAGCATGCTGGAATTCGGGGAAAGGCTCTGGGCAGACTTTCTCAATGACCGGACACAAAAAGTTAAGATTGGTGAGGTCATTAGCAATGAAGCCAGGGTTGGTTACGGTGTGCCTCAAGGTAGCTGCCTATCCCCTAGTCTTTTCCTACTATATGTGAATGACCTGTGCCAGCAGTCTCTCATTAATGGTAAAATATTTAGCTATGCAGATGACACGGTACTAATATTCCACGGTGAACGTTGGGACGCGGTGCGGGAGGCTGCTGAGACAGGCTTACGTAAAATAATCCACTGGCTGGAAGCGAACTTATTAATCCTTAACATCTCGAAAACCTCATTTTTACAATTTACTTTCGCCAAAATCAAACCTACAGTAATAAGTCTCAAAGCACACTCCTGTGACGTCTCCAACAGTAGTATTCCATGCTCATGTCTTCCAATCATACAACAAAAAACAATGAAGTACCTGGGAGTGATTCTGGACGAGGGACTTACCTGGCGTCCCCACATTGAACAGATATCTGCCCGTGTTAGGAAACTTATATGGGCGTTTAAGAATATACGGGAAGTGGCCGAGTTTAAGCTTCTCCGTGCGATTTATCTGGCTCTGGCCCAGTGCATCGTGGGTTACTGTATTACTGCTTGGGGAGGTGCTTGTAAAACCTACATGATACGCCTCGAGAGAGCCCAACGATCTCTGTTAAAAGTCATGACCTTCAGGCCATACCGGTTCCCCACAAGAACCCTTTATGAAAGTTGCCAAGTACTTACAGTGAGACAACTATACCTGCTCAATCTCACATTAAAACAGCATGATAGGACTCCGGTAAATCACGCAAATAAACATAAGAGAACGATCAGTAATGTATGTATCACAGTCAAATGTAAGACCGCATCTGCTCGACGGCAACATCTATACCTATCGACTTATTTATATAATAAACTAGCTGACCCGGCAAACTTTGTTTTGCCATAAAAACACCAAACATTCATCTACCCTACCTACCCTACCCTAACAACCCTACACTACCTACCCTACACTACCTATCCTACACTACCTACCCTACCCTACCGACCCTACCTACCCTACCCTACCTACCCTACCCTACCTACCCTACCCTACCTACCCTACCCTACCTACCCTACCTACCCTACCTACCCTACCCTACCTACCCTACCCTACCTACCCTACCTACCCTACCCAACCCTACCCTACCTACCCTACCTACCCTACCCTACCTACCCTACCCTACCCTACCTACCCTACCTACCCTACACTACCTACCCTACACTACCTGCCCTACCCTACACTACCTACCCTACCCTACCTACATACCTACCCTACCTTACTTACCCTACCCTACCCTAAACGGGATAAAAAGTATCCTATGTCCTTCTCCTGGCTCTAAACTACCTCCCTGCCAATTTTCAGCTAAATCGGTTCAGCCGTTCTTGAGTTATAAGTGAAGTAACTAACACGACTTTCTTTTATATATATAGACTAGCTGACCCGGCAAACTTTGTTTTGCCATAAAAACACCTAATATGCATCTACCCTACCTACCCTACCCTACCTACCCTACCCTACCTACCCTACCCTACCTACCCTACCCTACCTACCCTACCCTACCTACCCTACTTACCCTACCTACCCTACCCTACCTACCCTACCCTACCTACCCTACCCTACCCTACCTACCCTACCTACCCTACCCTACCTACCCTACCCTACCTACCCTACCCTAATTTTCCATTTTTTTTTTTTTTTTTTTGTAAATCTAAACCATTCTCGAATCTCCACGAACACACACAAAAAATTTCATCAAAATCGGTCCAGTCGTTTAGGAGGAGTTCAGTCACATACACACGCACACAAGAAATATATATATTAAGATTAAACAACATCCTCAACATAAACCCACTAACAAAAAATAAAACTAAGTTAAAACTAAATTCATGGCTTCAAACACTTGATTACCAACAGACGGAAAACTTAATCAAAGAACAATACTCGAGATGATTAATAGTTAGATATGCAACCAAATCTTCATATTTTAACCTAAGTCCAGCCACCAACCATGATTACACACCACGCACCAAACACACACACATAGACACAACACACTCACACTTTCACACCTATGCATAAACACACGCGCACACACCACGCAAGAGCATTGTAACAATATATTATTTTTAATGATTGTTATTGTTTTTTTTTTCTATTTCCGGTGCATAAAATATTGTGAACACAAGTACCATAACGGGTGAGGACACTGACTCCTGTAACACAGGTCTCACCTAGCACAGGAGTCAGGGTTTCAAATGGAAATGTATAACTTTTTTCTTTGTGTCAATAAAATATTTTTATTATTATTATTCGTTTATTCATCTTACTTCTTATTACATTACATTTTTAAATATTTCTTAAAAGCATAAAAAGAAACATATAAAAATATAAAAAATAGAGGCCCACCGGAATCGGGAACAGGGTCCAAGCTACCGGCGGTCAGGGCTCCAGAGAGAGGAACCTCCTAACAATGCGAGCCGTGTCCAGCAGTACTGCTCTCTGGATCAGGCCCTTGACCCAGCCGCCTACCAAGAGCCTCCTAAGGTGTTGGTCGAGGCTCGTGGCTATTAAGCCATTGGCTGACACAACTATCGGTACAATGACCGCTGTGTCCACATCCCACATGTCGACAACCTCGCGAGCCAAGTCAAGATACTTGATTTGCTTATCTTTCTCGGCTTTCACAAGGTTCCCGTCATGCGGGACGGTAATGTCAACAATCATTGCACGCCTCTCGATTCGGTTCACCACCACTATATCAGGCCTATTAGCGATAATAGTCCTGTCAGTGATGATGGACCGATCCCAGTACAATGTGATATTGCCATTCTCGAGAACTGGGTCGGGCACATACCTGTAGTACGGCACCTCCGATGCCACAAGAGTGTATTTCAGAGCAAGTTGCTGATGGATAATCCTGGCTACAAGGTTGTGCCTATGCAAGTACTCTTCGTTAGCTAGACGAGAACAACCAGAGATAATGTGCCGGATCGATTTACCCGGGCGGTGACATGCCCGACAGATGTCAACCGTGCCATCCTTAACAATAAATCTCCGGTAGTTATTCGTCATGATAACTTCGTCCATAATTGCACAGACAAAACCTTCGGTTTCCCCAAAGAGGTCACCGAAACTCAGCCAGGCTACGGACGCTGATTGGTCTACATCGGACCCATGTAGGGCCCGGAAAAAGCGTCCGTGAAGCTCCTTACTTTGCCATACCTCCCTGCGGTCATTAGTGTCAAGCACTACAGGTTTGCGCCAGTTCTCATTCGCCAAGGAGAGCGGGGTGAGCCCCTTGTCCACTGCTACTACATCTCGATGCATACCCACGTCCGTGTTTAGAAAATATTCCCTGAGATTGCATATCTCGCGGTTGTGGAGGTTTTTGGCATTTAAAAAGCCTCGGCCTCCACACTTACGCGGAATATACAATCTCATGACCGACGATCGTGGGTGATGCATTCGATATGCAGTCAGCAGTGTACGGACCCACCTATCCAGGGCGTCGAGTTCCGTTTGAGTCCATTTGAGTATGCCAAAAGAGTACATCAATACTGGCATGACCCAACCGTTGAAGGCGCGCACCTTGTTTCCGCCTGAAAGAAGGCTATTGAAAACCTTCTTCAGGCGGCCAAAGAAGCGTTCCTTCAACTTTGCGATTGCTTCATGTCAGTAGTGCTGATTCCTAACGCTTCCGACATACCCAAATACTTATAGGTTTCGTTTGGAGAGAGGGATCTCAGGTTTATGGAATCCGCGAGTTGAATTCCTACGGATTCCACAATCTCCCCTCGTTTTACATGCATGACCGCACATTTGTCCACACCAAACTCCTTCCTGATGGCGTTACTAAAAGTTTCAGTTACCTTCAGTAGCTTCATCAGCTGAAGATTGCTGGGGGCAAAGAGCTTCAGATCATCCATGTAAAGGAGGTGAGGTATAACCTGACCACCTCTCTTCAACCGATAGCCTAGCCCTGAATTCTCCAGCAGCATGCTTAGAGGATTCAGGGCTAGGCAAAACCAAACTGGACTCAAACTATCGCCCTGGAATATGCCTCGCTCGATCCTTACAGGCTCGCTATTCCTCTGGATATTTCGACATCCTGGATAGCGAAGGACTGTGCTCCATTGGCCCATACACGACATCAGGAAGGTGCGCAGAGTTGTATCTATTTTATACAATTCTAGCACCCTCATGAGCCATGTATGAGGCACCGAGTCATAGGCCTTCTTATAATCTATCCAACATGTCGACAGATCCTTTCGGGAACGCCGAACCTGTTGGCTTGTTGGGGATCTATAAGGAGTAGCTCCTTAGTACCGCGGGACCCGTTCCTACATCCATTCTGAGAGACCGACATGATCGAGTTATCGTCGACGTGTTTATTAATTTTAACTCTCAAAATAGATGTAAGAACCTTATAGACCGTTGGTAAACATGTAATAGGTCTATAATTTTTGGGTGCCGCGGTGCTACCAGACTTGTGGAGCAGGTGGGTTATTCCTGTTGTAAGGAACTTGGGTAGCGAACCAGACTCCAAGGCTGCCTGGTACTGAGATGCCAAACGAGCGTGCGACCTTTGTAGCCACTTGATTTCCAGTTCGGCAACGGACGGACTGCACGGGCTACATCTTGGGGGCTAATCGTGATAGCCCCCATTTCTTGAATTGGATCGCACGCTCGTTCGACCTCCCGAGTCCATTCACTTTCGGTGTTACTGACAGGCACCGACCAGATGCTGCGCCAGAATAAACACATAGCGTCATCATCCGGTAGGTGCGTATCAGTCACACCTTGGTCGGGTCGCTCCCAATCCCGATAAACCCACCTTTCATTACTTTGGAATGTGCGATTCTGGGTGTATCGCTCCACTCGCCGCCTGTACCTACGAATACGGTTTGCCCATGCAAACACTTTTTGTTTCAGGAAGTCGATGCGCTTTTGTGACATGAGATATATAGTCTCGCGGGCTGACATCAGTCCCCGAAAACGCCCATCTCACAAAGCGCATCACTCTTGGGCGATTATTGCCCTCACTGAAACAAATTAGTTTGCCGATGAGTGCTCTGGCCCCACCAATACGACGGTCGATCCTGCACTGCCAAGCCGGTACGGCTGGTTTCGGTCGTGTAGCTCTGTCATCTGCAAATTTGACATGGGCTACACGACATGCCGCTACAGCCACGCAGTACATGATCGAATGTGTATCAGTGAGGTCTTCGCAGTCATCAAAATAGTTTGACAACTGCGAATCCAGAGCAGCCACCAGCGCCCTATTTTTGTTATGCATGGGCCAACGAGGTAATCGTGGCCTAAGTTCGGGCTGCATGTAGCGATATTCCCGAATAGCACACTCCAAAGCACTCCTCAATTCATCATTGTACTGGGTACTTACGTTTGTAACCCTGTCACTACTCTCCACGTCAGCGTGGTTGGACTGTGGTGGCACCACAGCCTGCGACGAGGGTGCAGTGACACGGTTACTCATTTCAGTTCGGAGGCGATCAAGTATAGTATCATCCAACATACGATTAAGCTAGATGACCCGCACCTGATCCGAAAGTCGTTGGGCCGAAACGTTGACGGCTGGCTCAAGCACCTGAAACAAAGAGAGCATACGGACACGGTACGCGGTCAGGTTGTTTCCTCTCTCTGTAGCCCCAAAGTATGCGCGCATGACATTTTCATTGATGGATAGTGTCCATCTCATGCGCTGCACACTTCCGCCGGGTGCTGGGACCCTATCAGAGACCGGTAAGCCTCGAGGTCCTAAGCGGGCCGGCGGCCGGCGTCCTCCCCGTCGACGCGCAGGTGGTGGTGTCGTCGGCGGAGAGAAGTACTCGTCGCTCGAGCTCGGCCGGCGATGAGGCCGGAGGTGGTAGGCGTGCTTGTCTAGCGGCGGCAGCTCTCGTTAACATGACGGCGTCGTCTTCATTTTTCTCGTTTCTATTATTATATTATGTTTTAGCTGCAACTAGTACCACCGATGCTTTAGTTTTTGATGCGATTTTGGCATATACGACACACGCGTACGATTTAAGTGATGCATCACAAAATCCGTGAAGTTGGATAGTGTCATCTCGTTTGCTTTGCAACCATCATGAGATTTTAAATCTGCTAATACATCCCATATCTTCAGTTGATTTTATCCACTCATTGTTGATCTCGGCTGAAACTTCATCGCTCCATTGAATTTCAACTAGCCAGAGTTTTTGAAAGAACAATTTGAATTTTGTAGTCAGCGACGCTACCCAACATAAAGGATCAAATAACCTGAATATTTCCAACAGAAGCAATCTTTTTGTAAGCTTTGTAGTATTGGCTGATGATGTATATTGGAAAGTGAATTCATCTGTTTCTGGGTCCCATCTCAAGCCCAAACTTTTTGCTGTGTTTTCAGTTTTGAAAATGAATGATGGTGCTTGTAAATTTTGCTGCGATGAATTTATCTCTTCCAATAGCTTTTTCTCGTTTGCTGACCACTTTCTCAGCAAAAATCCGCAGCTGCTTAGGCACGAATTAAGTTCTGATATGCTGCTTCTCCCTTCGTCGATAGTAGTATGAGCCCCAGATACCAGATCATCCATAAAAAAATCTTCTAGTATTATTCTTAGTAGTAGGAAAGTTATTCTTCTCGTCCGCTGCTAATTTTCGAAGAGTCATCATCGCCAAAAAAGGAGCTGATTTCGTGCCATAAGTAACCGTGGTTAACTGGTATGCTCTAATTGGCCGTTTATTTTGTGTTCTCCAAAAGATATGTTGGAGCTTTTGATCCGCTTCGCTAACTAGTATCTGCTGATACATTTTTTCGATATCGCCAGTGAATACGTATCGATATTGTCTCCACATAAGTAACAGTGCCTCCGCTGTATTATTTACGATGACGTTACAATGGAACTGTGGCTTTATGGTTCCACACAGTAACCTACCTAGCTGTGTTTGCTGTGCTAAGGGCGAAGACGAATCACCACCTCGTATCAAACCATTTAGCATGATAAGAGCATAGGCGTCTGCCCCGAGTAACAAGTCCACTGGACGACTTGTATTATATTCTGGATCCGCTAAATTAATATGTTCCAAATGCGACCACGAAGGCTTTTCAAATGATCGATTTGGTATGTTTTTGATTAGACTTTTCAAAATCAATACATCCATATGGCATTTAAAGCTAGTATACATAGATTGGCATGTAATGCTTAGCTTGCCCGCACGGTTAGATTCCTTTTCTGCTATTCCAGAAAGTGCTCCATTAAATTGCTGTCGCTTTAAACCTAACTGCTGGGCTGCCTTCTCTGTTATCAATGATACCTGTGAGCCCTGATCAATGAGAGCCCTCAGGACAAGCTGCGAGCTATCTGCTGCTATCACCCTCACTAACGCTGTAGCTAAAAGAATCTCGTTGAGGTTTTGCTGAGATACGTGAGCACCATTGCCGCTGCTTTGCTTTGAATGCTCTTCTTGCTTAAGATTTTCATGTATCGTATTGTTCTGGTTGCCATCAGCAAAACAATCATGCAATATATTATGATGCCTGCCAGAACACGTGAGGCATCGTTTCTTCGAGTGGCAATTAATTCCATTGTGATTAAAAATTCAAATAATACAATATTTCTGTTGTTTGACGGTTTTAAGTTTCATTTCCTGCGGCATTTTATGCAACTTTTCGCAATTGTATAATTTATGCTCAGCAAAACAATGAGGGCATTTCATTTCCTGCACGTGCATTGCTTTTGATTTCTTCGAATTATTATCGTTCGATTTATGATAAGTGTTAATTTTCGGTTGTTTGGAAATGGCTTTGAAGAACCCGCTTGCTGTTGCGATTGCTGCGATTTTTGCATGGTGTCTTGTCGTCGACGAGATGTCTCTAGACTAGTGAATTTATTTTCTAAAATATCTAAGTACTCTCTAGGGTTCTGTAACGAGTCTATATACTCGGAATAAGATTCACTATCCAGCTTTTGCGACAATGATTTGCAATTAGAGGGCCCCATGTGCTAATATCCACAACTAGGTTTTTGATGGCGTGAAGACTCTCTAACGTAGTGTCATGCATTTTATTAAAGACTGAAAACGATTGTTGCTGTATGTTGGGAATATTCAGGAACATATTGGCATGCGCTGTAAAGATAATCCTCTTGTTATCAAATCGATGATTTAGAAGCTCCCAACAAACGTTATAGTTATCGGCGCTGATTGGAAGATGCTGAATCAAACGCTCGGCTTAAAGGAGATGACGGGAGCTGAGTTCGCTCGCTTTGCTCGTTCACTTCAGCTCCCGTCATCCCCTTTGAACCTAACCTATCCGTGTTGGGGTGCCCTAAATTCCCGAGCTCGCTTCGCTCGCTCTTGGACAAATTCTGTAATGAAAAAATGTCTAATGCATGACAGCCATTAATAAATCATTTGTATGAAAATTCGAAATAAATACGTAAACACAGACAAGACTGCGTGAAGTCGATTTTCCAGCGATTCGTTTCTGTCACTAAATTTTGTAGCACAACATATTGACTTTTATGAAACTATTTCAATTTTAAATTGAAAATGCTACCAAGTTACCGGCTACATATTTGTGACTAAATAATATTCCGTAAAATGTTGTTTCGGTTTGGTGAAAATATGGGAAATGAAAAAAGTTCAAAAGAGGCTTCGGCCAAAAGCAAAAAGTTATTTTGTAAATCAGAGAAATGTAGTTCGGTAAAATAATACCAATGGCAATTGATACTTCGATGATCTAAACTTATGTCAAATAATGCATATAGCAAAAAAAGACGTCGGTCAATAGTTTTCGGTAAAATGAAATTCGAACAAAAAAGATTCGGAAAAGTTGTTTGGGAACCGATCGGTTCCCAAACAACGGCTGGGTATCCGATCAAATTCCAATGACTACAAAAAAAGCTACGGATTCATATATATCGATGATCTTCTTAATTAGACGTATTAAACCTAAGCTATCGATGACGTGTTGTGTCTGAGTACACTGAGGTAGAAAAGTAGTAAAAAATCAACTTGTTATTTGATTATATTCTACTAGCTGTTTCCGTGACTTTCTGTAATCCAAATTTCATTAAAATACATTCAGTATTTTGTGGACACATGCAGACATTTGACTTTATAATATTAGTAGAAAAAGTACTTTAAAGACCAAAAAGGTTATGGCGCAAGATTTAAAAAAAAATTGTTCAAGAAATGTATGATGAATACCTACTACAAAAAAGAACCTTCAGATACAGTTTATAAATAAAAAGCCAATTAACACAACAGAAACACAAAGTAGGTATCTACATACGAGTACATTGATTTAAACCGTAGGTTAGATAATACAGCGATTGAGAGATACCACAATATCCCTCCCCTGCATATGATGGTTGAGCTCGAGGCAAGGCAGACATTACATAGTCTTGCTGTAGCTGTCGTCGATACGCATGTTTGTGTGAGTGTGCCGTTTTGAGCGTTTGTAGGTAGTTTCGAACCTGGCATGTCCTAGAACCATGATGATAGATATGCTTCATTCACCGACCCGCACTGCGTCCATGTTTTACAACCAACTCTCTCTCACAGGGCAATTAAATGAGTCTTGTGGCAACATTACAGTCTGTTTATTGTATGTAAAGTAAATAATTATTTCCAACTGAAAAAAACTTTTTTACGCAAGCTTACCTTGCATTGTCATCTAAACCAAACGCGTATGCAAAATTTCTTCTGAATCGGTGGAGGATACTTGCTTTAAAATTCAGTTGCAAGTATTGACCCGAATAGCTACACTTACATACATACATTGCAAGTTTAATAAAAGCTTGTAATATAAATGTAACTTTCAGCATTCGCCGCCCATGTGATGCGAAATAGCAGATCATTTTCAAGTCCCAAAGCCGTGTGGTACTGCTCTCTGATCACCACTAAGAACAGACTGCTGTACTGGATCCTGACGTGGTTGCTGCACTATATATATACTGGACGGAGTATGCGCCATCATTGAAAGAGATACCTTCGTAAGTGTTTAAATCCTACTCTTATAAACGCGAATGTTTGAATGGATGGATGGATGTTTGTTATTCAATCACAGTGGCGGCGTAGCATGGGTTGACACTTGAGGCGGTTTTCTATTGAGCACCCCCAAGGTAAAACAACTAAACAATACTTAAAAAAAATTGTTGCAAGAGCGAGCGAAGCGAGCTTGAAAATATAAAACTTTGCCTCTGATTGGTAAGATTTTCTTTTACTATTCATACCGACTGTTCTATATATTTCTCAGACTTCTATAAGTCTGAGAAATGAAGATGAAAGAGCGACCTGGAAAATTTTAACACCCCGCTTCGGATAGGTAAAATTTTATTTCAATGAATCTATTCTGACGCCACTTTTATATCTGTATTCGTAGAAGTTACAGTGTCAACTCATGCAAAAATATCTTCATAAACGAGGATGCAAGAGCGAGCGAAGCGAGCTCGAAATTTTATAGCACGCTGCCACGGATAGGTTAGGTTTTTCATTAAACAGTTCCTTTTTTTGTAAATTGTGGGGCGGCAATAACTATATGATATACACGCGTAAACAAATCGGTATAAGATGCGTTCTTAAATCGACTTGGGATGTATTAAAAAACCATCAGTGCATTTTATAATCAACTAGCTGCTCCCCGCGGCTTCGCTCCCGTGGGCCACCCCCCAGGACCCGTATCCGGGATTAAAAAATAGCCTATGTTACTCAGGAATAACGTAGCTTTCTATTGGTGAAAGAATTTTTTAAATCGGTCCTGTAGTTTCGGAGCCTATTCGGTACAAACAAACAAACAAACAAACAAACAAAAAAATCTTTCCTCTTTATAATATTAGTATAGATTGAATAATCGAAAGAATGTTTGATATCGATTTTTTTCAAACATTTTATGTTATGATTTTGGTGCCACCCGAAGCTGCTGCCCGAAAATTTCAGCAACTTGCCTCGGATTTTTTATTGTTTTTGTATATTTTATTGAATTATATTACTCTATTATTATTTTTTTATTTTCACTGTGATTGAATTCAATATCACCCCCTATTGCCTACCTGGGGCGCATTGCAAAAATTGGCACAGATATAGATAATAGTCTGGAATAGCACATAGGCTACTTTTCATCCCGGTATAATGTTCCCTTGAGATAAGATTTTTTTATTTTTATTATACTAGCCTAACTGGCACTTACATCCTGTGCAGGAGGTGGTTAATCTTCGTGTTGAGGATGTTAGTTAATTGAAACTTGATGATGAAGAACAGTACTTTAGATTAAATTTTTACAATTTACAAAGGTTTTGAAGAGGTAGTATTCGATCGCCGTGAGGGTCAATAATGACCGGTAGAAAGGCGCTAGGTACTCGTAAACATGCCACCACGCATGGAAGCACCTGGTTCCAATGAAGTTGACGTCACGCTCACGTTGTTGTCTGCATCAGGAAGCGGGAGTGGGCATATCTTCGAGAATGAGCGCTTGATTGTACCCGTCGCTGTTTTGATGCTCGCAACGCGAACTATGCCATCCTTGCCTGGGAATGTCTGCAGAACCCGGCCTAGGCGCCACTTGAGGGGAGGTAGGTTGTCTTCCTTCACGAGCACAAGAGTGTTAGGAACGATAGTGTCCTGGTTGGTCTGCCATTTCGTTCGTTTCTGGAGTTTTGAAACATATTCTTTAGACCATCGACTCCAGAAGTTCTGACGCGTCTGCTCCACACGATCGTAACGACGAAGACGCTGCGTAGTCGTTGTCGTCAAGTCGTGACTGGCGGGTGCAGAGAGCGGTCGGCCAATCAGGAAATGAGCGGGAGTTAGAGGGAGAAAGTCGTAGGAATCGGACGACAAAGGAAACATGGGTCGGGAGTAGAGGACAGCTTCGATTTGTGCCAACACCGTACTTAGTTCCTCGTAAGTCAAGTGTGCATTACCTACTACACGGATTAAATGGAATTTGCAGGACTTGATGCCCGCCGCCCACAAACTACCAAAATGAGGCGAATACGGCGGCATGAACGTGAATTTAATTAAGTTATTAGCAGTGTAATTAAAGTAGGCCACGACGGCGGCAGGGCGGCTTAAGGCACTTAATCTCTGGGATAGGAGAAAGTCACAACACACAGCTCTGCTCGAGTACCTTAATAAAGAGTTCCCTCTTACAACAGCAATTATGGACCGGATATCTAAGCAGTTTGTTTTTGACAAAAAATACAAGATCCAACTCCATGAGGACCACCGCTGTGAGGGGTTACGCCCAGACGAGTTGAGGATCTTCACCGATGGTTCCAAGACAGGTTCTGGCTCAGGTGCGGGGGTGTTCTCAGAGGACCTCAACATACATATAGC
Source organism: Anorthoa munda (assembly GCA_945859665.1). Classification (NCBI taxonomy): domain Eukaryota; kingdom Metazoa; phylum Arthropoda; class Insecta; order Lepidoptera; family Noctuidae; genus Anorthoa; species Anorthoa munda. The sequence goes on along the minus strand of OX243917.1, from coordinate 6,342,897 downwards.
CGCGCCACTTGGGGCACACAACACGGTGTTCCAGGCAGAGTGTGTGGGCATCACTCTGGCTGCATCGGCCATTCTAGACAGGAAGGTAAAGGTTTTCCCAATACGCATTCTCTCTGACAGCATGGCCGTCCTACAGGCGTTGGGCAGCCACACGGTCTGCTCTGGACTGATATACGAGTGTCACCAACGCGTAAACCAGGTTGGGTCAAGCAATAAATTAAACATTCAATGGATCAGGGGCATAGTGATTCCCGAGGCAACGATGCATGTATGGCGGTGGTGGGTCCGGATTAGTCCGGAACCAATCGTGCCAATACCATATGGTTACCTCCACAGTCTGGTAAGGAAACGCACCAAGGAGCAATACCACAGATTGTGGATTGACCACAGTGAGTGCAGGCAGTCCAAAGAAGCACTTCCCGCTTTTAATTGACTTTTCACGCAGAAGGCCCTACGCCTGACGAAACAGCAGTTGCGAGCAGTTACAGCTGTAACGACTGGCCACGGGACTTTTAATAAGCACCTTTTTGTCTTAGGGATCACGGACAGCCCACTGTGCAGAGCATGCATGGGGGAGGACGAGACAGCAGCGCACCTGCTTCTAAGCTGCCCAGTAATCGCCGATTACAGGGCCAAATACCTCGGTGAACCAGGTACCGTACAGGAGGTAGTCAGCCTTTCCTTGCGTGAACGAATCAGAAATGACACAAATGAAGGCATCCACAAGAGAGCTAATGTTACCGACATAACCCGAAGATTGCCAAACTTAAGTGATCGCAGGGGCCGAAGACTTCAGGAGTGGCGACCGCGAACGGGAACACGCTGAGTTGGAAGGTCTCCCACTAGGTGGACCGATGACCTTGAAGCGACACACACAGGACCGGCCAACACGGCGGACACTTAGGGTTGGCCTATGTTCAGCAGTGGACGTCTTTCGGCTAAAATGATGATGATATAAAACGATAGCCTAGTATTATGGGAGTTCTATGTTAGGGGGGTTTGGTTTCCGCACTTAGTCCCTCAAATGGACCTTTGTACGTAGGCCATGGCGGCCGTTGGGTGGTCATGCCAACCAGCCCACCTCCCTCCAGAAGTCAATTAGAGCTCCTGGTTTTCTCAGAACATCCGTGTAAGATCTGGGTGACCCGAGGGTTCGTGCTCTTATCTGGGTGACTCCTGTGCATTCAAAGAGAATGTGCGTAACGGTTTCCTCGGCTTCCATGCATGCCCTGCACAGACGACTGTCCGTTATGCCTATTGTGTAGAAGTGTTTCTTGAGTGAGCAGTGTCCCGTGATGGTCCCCGTCACCAGGCGGAGGCCATTCCTGTCCAGGCGTAAAAGACGCCTGGTAAGCCTACTGTCCAAGGATGGCAGAGCTTCTTTGGATTGCCTACAGCCCGGTGTCGAGGCCCACCAGTTCACCGCCTGTGTCTGGGTGAATTCCTGTAGCCACCTGCGTATTTGGTTGAAGGGGATGGGTAGAACAGGTTCGGGTCCTTAGACCGCCGAGCTGGATCCGCGTCTCGCAAGCTCGTCAACCACGTCGTTGCCCAGCGGTCCGCTGTGTCCCTTTATCCATTGTAGTGTCACCGTGTTACGGCTAGATACAGTTATTTGTTCTAGTGCGTTGTGACATTCTAAATAGTACTAGTTTTGATGTAATGTATTTTTTCCGTAAGGATTGGAGGACAGATGCGCTGTCGGAGAGTATCCGTATGTGGGTGTCCGTAACCCTCCTGGCTTCTAGGGCATGGACCGCTGTTACGAGACGGTGTTAAACCCTCCTAGCGGTCTGGATATATTTATATTGAAATCGTATAGTCGGGCCAGAATAGTCACATATTTCCTCTGTGATTATTATGTTGTAGTGCCTATGAAAGTGGTATGATTTTGGGGCTTTGTCGCATGGTTATTAGACCGATAGCGCTAGGTTTTGAGGTTTCAAAAATATTAAAGTTATTCGTGTTTCGCATATAGTTGCCGGACCATTTGCCCAACCTAATACCTAAGTTTGTGTCATCCTAGGTACTTGCATAGGTAGAAATTTAGGTAATAGTTCTTTTCGTTCAATACTGGTCGAAAAGAAAATTAGAGATAATAATTTTACTTTCATGATAATAACGCAGTTTTAACTGATGTACATAGGCATTTTGTGTCATCCTTGTCCACGGGAATCCTAGTAATTAACCAGTACCTAACACGTCGCCCAACTAGCTCTAAAAGAATATTACAATAGGTTAAATATGTGTTACTCGTTTTAGAGTACTGATATCTGTTTGTTAAAATATTTTGTGTCGAATTCATCCACGGCTTTTATAGATATTTTATTTTTTTATTACAATACCCTGTAAAATACACAAAAGAAAATGCAAGTTATTAGAGTTTACGTGTTTTTGATTATTATGGTGTAAGAAAACACTATTCATAATTTGTGTCGTTTTTATCCACGAAATCTTATTATTTAAATAAAAAATACTAGACTTCTTCGCACGAAGGGCGAGCGCAGAGAAAAGAGCGGGCGCGCGCGGCGCTTTTATTTGTTTACATTAGGTCTTTGCAAGTTGCAACAAACAAGTGCGTACGTTATTTATGATGTATTTGATTGATTAATGCCCACTTGCACTAAAAACTAAACTCAGAATTAGTTGCTAACACGAGGTTAAATTGACAATATTGTATAACAAACAGTCAATTTAACCTAGTGTTAGCAACTAACTCTGAGTTTAGTTTTATGCGCACGTGGGCCTTAAAAGTTAGTTATGAAGCTACGAAAGACTAAAATGGAGGTTGAATATAATGAATGTGTTATATCGACACCCAATATTATTAACATTGTAACTCAATATAGCATGGTACAATTTTAGGTTTCTTGTTACTAATTTTAATTGCTCTTTCAGTTTTGATAAAACCACTGCAAGTATGATTTTTGCAATGTCACAATGTACAGATTGTAAAGAATGTTTAATATGAAAAGCATTGTAACGACCGTTACACTGGGGTCATGATGACATTTGAAGAAAGATTTTTTCTGTGAATATTATTGTATCTTATTGTACGATTACCAATTATACCGACAAAAAAATCATTGAAAAATATTATTGTAAGCAACAATTAAATGCGTGTCATTGTTACATTCGGATAAAAAGACATGTTAATTGCTATGGAAGAGCTAATAAAAATCGCTTTTCAATATTCATAACGCTTTAGGCTCTGGTGGACACAGGTCTGGATAAAATAATCTATGCATGTGTCTACCGTTCGCACAGCGGAGATCAGGAGACAAGCAGGCTGATGCGGCACAGCAGTGGTACCCTTCCGCCCTTTTAGTGATACGGGGTAACTTTAATGCTCACCACCAGGTGTGGCTCTTCCCATGGAGGGGAGATAAATAAGCTTTCGTTAGCGCTAATCAGCTGGTTCAGGGGGCAACGGCAACGGGGGATGTTGATTCGCACAAGGCCAATTGCTCGGACCTTCTGCTGACAACAGATACAGACCGATACTCTGTGTCGATAGTTTACCTTGGGTTGCGAGTCACGTATGTCAGAAAAGAAGGCCTTCAACAGCGCTGCCTAGTCCTGTAAAAAGGTGTTGCAACGGCCGAATAGGGACATAAGTTGCTTCTTACCCAGCAGGTAGTAAAGTGTTTTGGTCCCTGGGTAAGTCGGTTAAGTCGAACTTCTGCCATCCTTCATTACCACCACTCTGCGGGTGACGGGTCGCTGGCCTGCTTCGCTGAGGAGAATGCAAAATTATTTGCCTCTTTTTGCGGCATCTTTGCGTCTGCATTCTGATGATGCGCGGCACTTTCTTTCTCCTGGTAGGTGTGAGACATATGTCAGACATTCGCATCCATCAAAAGGACGTTCGTAGAGTGCTGGGCAACCTTGACTTGAATAAAGCTAGTGACCCCGACGGAATACTAGCACTTGTCCTTAAAACTTGTGCGCTCGAACTGTCTCCCATCTTGACACGTCTATTTCACCTTTCGTATGCAACTGGAAAAGTGCCGAATGCTTGGAAGGAAGCTAACGTACAGCCCGTGCCCAAGAAGGACAGTCGTGCTAACCTGGCCAATTACAGACCCATCTCTACGTGTGCTTAATATTAAGCTCCTGGCATACCTAGAAGCTAATGACATCCTAAGTGATTGCCACTATGGTTGCCGCTGAACTCGTTCTACAGGGAATCTTCTAGCGTATGCCATTCACATCTGGAGTGAGGCAATCGAGAGGCACAGGGAGGCGCTTGCCGTCTCCCTCGACATCTCGAAAGCTTTCGACAGGGTTTGGCACGGAAGCCTTATTAGTAAGCTTCCTTCATTCGGTTTGCCTGGTGATGGTATATGTGATTGGATTGCAGAATTTGAGTGGTTATCGAAGGGTGCTCGTTGGACCAATTGGATATGAATGCCGGAGTGTCAAGGGTTTGTACTCTCAGCAGCATTATTTTTGCTGCATATAAACGATCTGCTAAAAACTTGGGTATGCAGACGACAGCACTGTTGCTGAGAGGTACTTGTCCATCCTTGTCCTTTGTGAGGCTATGGTGGAGCGTTTGAGCTTATCCTTGAAGCCAGTCTCCAAATGGGGCGATGCCAATTTGAATAGGTTCTTTGCTGCTAAAACCCAGGCGTGTCTTTTCTCCACGGTTCCTTACTTCTGAGGTGTAAACGAGCTGATAATGGACCATCTTGAGCAGAAGCCAAGTTTGGCATAACGTTCAACAGGATCCTCGATTTTGGTTCATACATTTAGGCAAAGGCTCAGCTGGCTGCTATAAAGTTGGGTATCCTCGCAAAGGTGAGACGGTTCTTCACGCCAGAACAGTTGCTCAAATTGTATCAAGCGCAAGTTCGATGATGTATGGAGTACTGTTTTTATTTCTGGGAAGGATCTGCCAAATACCAGCTTGATGCACTTAAGTTGATAATAAAACGGGCCAAGAATCTCATCGGCAATGAGGAACTGGTAGAGTCAAAGCTCCAGAGCCTTGAACATCGTCGCCGAGTTGCCAGCTTATCGGTTTTTTATCAGTTGCATTTCGGGGAGTGTGCAATATAATCACATGATCTAATTCCACCTAGCCCGTTTCATCATCAGACTACAAGACGCACGGCGATGTGCCATCGGTACATGGTAGACATCCCAAGTTTAAACGTTTTGGTAATACGTACAATGTGCGTACAACTAAAGAGTGGAATTCCCTGCCGAAGTCTGTTTTGCCCGATAGCTACAACTTAGTAGTCTTTAAGTTAAGAGTGAATAAGTTACTTTTAGGCAAGCGTGCTTCATCATCAACCACGTCATCGCTTACCATCAGGTGAGGTAGTGGTCAAGCGCAAGCCTACCAAATATAAAAAAATTAATTCCCCCTATTGCAAATTGTCCACCCAGTGGACAGTAGAACATAGAGCAGTGATAGCTCAGTGGTAACGGAAGAGACTTACAAGTATGGTCGTGGGCTCGACCCTAGGCAAGCGCTTTACTTTGTGTAAATTATTTCATCAATGCTCTCAAAAAACTAAAGTAAAAAAAAAGCTGACACATGTAACATCCATCAACCCACACTGGGCCTGCGTGGTGGATTACGGCCCATTCCCTCTCACAGAGAGGAGGCCTACACGCACAATGGACCAAATGGGAGTCTAAGTTCGGAAAAGGGGGTCCATCTATCCTATCCTTATGCTTATCACGCCTTTCGTTTGCAATTACTTCTTCACACTTTTTTTTATTGTTCTACTTACTCACATATCTGTAATATTGAATAAGTCTAAAAACATTTTTATTACATACCTACTCTTAGTTTTTCTCCAAGACTATTTATGCTGATACCATTAATGATGAACTAAAAACCTATTATCGACGTCAACACTGCATCTTTCTTTACAATGATAACATTTCAAATAAGTGTTTAGATTTAAGAAGAAAAACAATATATGGTTAGAATAGTAACTTAAAATTCCAATATGGTTAAAAAATAAATAGTCCAAAATTTAAAATGTATTACTTTGTATGTCAGTTTAAAATGACTTTATCACAAAGAAACCCTTGTTACCAAAACTTTTGTTTATTGGAATTTGATCTACAAGTATACTTCAGTAGAAACATTGTTCATTTTTAATTACAATGCAATTATTCATTTCACATGAGGAGTTCATACCGTCATAGAAATACGGTTAAGAGGCAGACATAAAGGTCTGTTCTTGCTGATTTTATGACATAAAGTTGTAGCAATGTGTAACTAAAGTTACAATGTTATTCATATTGGGTGTCGATATGTGGTTAATGAAAGGGGATTATTAAAGTTCATAGGATCGAGCATTATAAGGGATGACGGAAAAGTAGACTATTTTAGGGACCATGATGAAATAAAACTATACATAATCACTATGTACACAACAAAAATATCTAGTATTTTTTTTACTTCGTATACTATTTGTTTTGCTGACTGTACACTACCTACTCGAAGCGGGGCGCGGGATATCGAGAAGCAGTATAACGAAAAAAATAGGTAGGTAGGTATCGGCATATCAATCTACCTACCGCTTTCAGGTTCAAATTCGAAGCGAATTAAAGCGTCAATCCAAAAAAAAATATTGACCGTCTTCTAAGCATGGACCATTGACAATCGTAGGTAATAAGATTGCAGACGCGTGCTTTGTACAAAATTCGCACGTCATTATGTTTATCTCTATAGGTTACACATTGTTCATTACGTAGCGGAGACAAAAGTCAATCAATATTCGATATAATAGGTATGTTATTTATTTATGAACGCTTCGCATCTAAGAAGAAATCGTACTGAACGAACGTGTGTGCGTGCGTATGCCGCCTGGCCGCCTCCGCCCGCTTCCACCTCAACCATTGTTTTTGTGTTTTATTCATTTAAATACATATCGTGCATTAAAATGACACAAATTTACAATGTCGATTATTCATGCATTTATGATATTGAATATGTGAACTCTAATAATTGTAATATTTTTTTGAAGCGTTTGTAGCTTGGTAAAACAAAATAAATTAAAATCTTAAAATTCCATGCTCTAATTTGGCACAAATTTATTTAATAGGCATATGTAAGTGATCTGAGTAAGGAAATAGTTATTTCATAAATTGTAATTTTTTTTTTGCACTATTTTTTACATACTGGCTGTATGTCAGTTTGCACTGGGCAAATATGACACAAATTGGGTTTGCACACTCCACAAGCTATCCTAGTTAAGATACCATAATTATTTTAAACTTTAATTTTTTTTTGCCTGTTTTGAGCAGAATAAAAAGAATCAACCACAAAACATCGAATTACTGTAAATGCAAGTAACAGATGTGACACAAAATGCAAAAATAAGCTACATAGGTACGACTGTATCCACAGGCAAAAAATAAGCAACTTTAGAATTTTTTAAACTTATGGCATCAAAATAGGCCAGCGCTATCGGTCTATATGCTAACATCGGTTTTCGCTTGATCGCATCTAAGGAAGATGCGATCAAGCGAAAACCGAAAGCGTGTGTGCTTAATTCTGGAGTGTTTATTTAGGGAACCTGATAGGCGGAGTCTAAAGGTGGCTAGGTCAGCCTCCTCCCGCACAATTAGGTGTAGCATTCCCAGCATTGCCTGTAGGGCGGCAGTGGGTGTGGTTCTCATACTACTGGTGATTGCAACGCAGGCGAACCGTTGTAGTTTTTCGAGATCTCTTTGGGCTGTGCTGAGGTCTGTCCTGGGCCACCAGACCAGCGAGCCATATGTGATGATTGGTCGGATGACTGTGGTGTATAGCCAGTAGGTGACCATGGGGCTAATCCCCCAATTCCTGCCTTGCATTCGTTTGTACTGCCACAGGGATATGCTGGCTTTTGTGGTGATATGGTTAATGTGTTTTGCCCAATTCAACTGTTTGTCCAAATAAATGCCCAGGTACTTGGTTTCTGTTGAAAGGCTTAGGGTTGTTCCGAAGAAACGCGGTAGTTGCAGTGTTATCGGTTTTCTCTTTTTAGTGAAGAGAATTAGTTCAGTTTTTGTGGGGTTCACTGAGAGTTGGTGCTCGTTGCACCATTCCTCTACTATTTTCAGGGCTTGACGCATGAGATTGCATAGTGTTTTCTTGGGTCCCGTTTATTATTATTGTTATGTCATCCGCGTAGCCAACGGTGAAATAACCTTTGTCGTTGAGTGTTTTGATGAGGCTGTCAGCTACCAGGTTCCACAGAAGTGGCGAAAAGACAGCCCTTCGCAACGATGGCCCTTGTAGTGTCGTTAACCGTGACTTGAACCGCTCTCAGTTTGAGCATATTGGTGATCCAGCCCCCTAGGGTCGGGTCTATGCCATGTCTGTCGAGGGCCGTGTATATGCTGTTGAACATGGTCTTATCGAAGGCGCCCTCGATGTCAATGAAGGCAGCCAATGCTGAGCATTTGTGGTCCACTGCGCATTCAATTTTAGAAACCACGTTGTGCAACGCGGATTCTGTTGATTTGCCTGTGGAGTACGCATGCTGTTGTTTGTGCAGTGGTTTTGCCCGGAGAGGCCCATCACGGATGTGCCTATCACAGTCTCGAGGGTTTTCAGTAAAAAGGATGTGAGGCTTATAGGTCTATATGCCTTGGGTTGTGTGTAATCAGTTTTTCCAGGTTTGGGTATGAAGATGACTTTCACCTCGCGCCATCCGAGAGGTATGTATCTTAGTGCTATGTAAGCCCGATAGATCTCCAACATCCATGGCGTTAGATAATATACCCCCATTGTAGCAGGGCTGGGAAGGTGCCGTCCAGCCCCGCCGACTTGTATGGCTGAAAGGTGTTGATAGCCCATTTTATCCGGTCTACTGTTACTATATTGTGGGCTCTTGACCAGTCTTGTTCCGTTGGGGTCCATTCGCGTTCAGCCTCCCACGTCCTGTCCTCCAGGACTTGACAGTCCGGGAAGTGAGTTTCGAGGAGGACCTTGCTGGTTTCATAGTCGGTTTGTGTGTATGAGTTGTCGGGTTTTTTCAGCGCGCCGAGGGATCGGTCCTGATCAGTTGATAGGATCTTCCGTACCCTTGCGGCCTCATTATTTGTTTCAATGGATTCACAGAATTTCCGCCATGCCATCCTCCTGGCGGTTTTAGTCTGTTTTTTGTATGCATATTGGGTCTCTTAGTATATCTCCCAGTCTTCCGGGAGTCTCGTGTTTTTTGCTCTCTTAAATTGCTTACGCAGCGTATCTCTGAGTTTACTAAGTTCAGCATTCCACCAGGGGTTCCTCTCGTGCCTGCTTTGTGGCGCTCTTAATTTACAGCATGCGTGGTAAGCTTCTGTTAGGTATTTGGATAATTCTGTTCTAATTGTGCTTGGTTCGTTACGGTTGCCAGTGCTAGATGTCCAGCTAATAGTGAGGCCAGAACGCTTTTGAACCCGGGAACGTTAATACGCTTCGGGTTTATTTATTTATTTATTAAAACTTTTTGCGGCACATAGGCGGACTTAATGCCTGAGGCATTCTCTACCAGTCAACCACGGGTGGTGAAGAGATAACATGGCAGGTGCATAAAAATGAAATAATAATAATATCAACACAAAATTAGTACAAAAGTTTATAGTTAAAATAAAAATACTTAAATATTTACTATAATAAATACTATATATAAAATAATATATATATATATAAATTAATAGAAAGGCGCATATTGAGACGACTCTGCTATTCGTTTAGAAAATAATGCCGCAACTGCCGCTTCTCTTTCACCTTGGTGCGGGTTTTTTAGTGTTTGTGGTTAGTGTAAAGCGGATCCTTCTATGGTCTGAGTAAGAAGGCTCGTCCGATACGTGCCAATTTGTGATAAGGTTTGTCGCGTTTTCTGTGGCGAGTGTTAAATCTATGATCGTTTGTCCAGGGGCCGTGACCCAAGTGGGTTCTGTGCCGCGGTTAACAATGTTAAGATTAGTAGAGAATAAATAGGTGGATAGTACCTCTCCTCTGGAGTTCGGTGTGACACTGCCCCAGAGCGGGTGGTGAGCGTTCGAATCGGTGCAGATGATCAGGTCCAAACTGGCACGCTCAAAGTGCTGCACCAGGTCAGCCAGCTCCTTTGGCGGGCAATCTGTGTCCTCATCTGGCATGTATGCCGAGGCCAGTACAACGTCTGGAGCGCTACCTTCAGTATGGAGCCTGACAGCTGTCAGGTCTCTGGAACAGAATTGAGTCAGTGTCATAAAGGGAATTTCTTTGGGTATGTAGATGCAGGTTCTTGGCTTTTCTGAGCCATGTGTGTCGAGAATTATCTTACCTCCGATGTTACCGAGGCCACATATCCTATTGTGCCTGATCCACGACTCTTGGATCAGTGCGATGGTTCGGTGTTTAACCTCCAGTGCCCAGCGCAGGCAGTGCCCAGCCAGGCAGTCTGGCTATTCTGGAGGTTAGTTTGGATGATGTTGAGGGGCGCTGGTGGAGGTGGAGTGGGGTTAATCGGAGACGGATCCATCGGATAGTCCCTCCGTCTCCACCTCCCGGTAAAGCTCGTCGTCGTGCGTATCCCCCGGTGAGTAGAAAAGAACCTGCGCGTTCCAGCCGGATGATGCGGGCAATATGGGTTCGGCGACATCGGCCATTGCCACTCGGGCCATGTCCTCCTCGAGTTGGCCAATGTCCGCGTCGCTCTTCTATGTCGTCGTCGGCTCGGTCATGTGTCTGTGCTGTCGGTCTGGGTGTCAGAGGGGCGGGTCGTGGGCCAGAGGGGCGGGTCGTGGGCCAGAAGCGCAAGTATATCGGCCATAGCAGGTACGACATCCGTCGCTACCGCCCCATGACCCTTTCGGCTTCCTCCGGTGGCAGCCCCAGGGTCTGTCTGGTCTGTCAGACAGACCCTGTCAGGTCTGTCTTCTAGGGCAGTCTTAATGCATAGTATTATGGGAGGCGACTGTACCCGTCCGCAAACGTAGACCCTCCATATTCGCTAAGCGTTCTTTTTACGTGACGGGAACTAAACGAAGGAACTCTGACAATGAAAACACAGTGTAAACTCAAAAATAAAATTTATTTGTACAAAAAGCTTAAATCGATAGGTATATACAATATCACTTTTCATTGAAACGTACATAATATAAGACTGGCACTCGAACTTTATTCCTAAAACATAGATTACCATTACATTCATTGTTTTCTATTAGTGTACATAATAGTTTAAACAGCAAAAGGCATGAGAACAATATATTTACATAAAATTAAACGTAACTTAAACCTACTAAATAAGCTAGGTCATCGTAAATGAGATACACACCTGTGTGTATCTTGGGGGCGATTTTTTAACAACCATATTCAGGGCGCAAAATTGATAGCTGAGTAGGTGGGGCCGAGAGAACACCGAGAATATATCTGACAAGTTTCAAATAGGATCCCTGTAGTCAAAGGTACATTTTCAGATATGTACCCCTGACCACAAATATATATGTTAAACATCTGTAGCGGCGTCTATGCTACCACATACTAACTAATAACCTGACGTCACACAACCCTGCATGGCGCAAGTCTAGTCAGTAGCCCGACAATAACCGCCGGGCTGTTGCCCGGACCAGACACAACACCCGTCCGGTCGGAGGATCCTCCCTTTTCTATGGAGGTTTGCGGGACTTTACACCCTGTTCCGCATACCTCCAAACGTATGTGGGCTCAATTAATATCGATATCGATAAATATCGGAGCTAACAGCACGTCGCTCTACTAATGTAAAGTAAAAGCAGCGTCCATGAAGTATAGCATATTCATCTACCATTGCCTGTCCATAATAATTATGGAACTTCATAGGCGTGCTTATGTCTAAATAAGTAAATGAGGAAATACTATATCCTAATTAATTTAATTTACCCCATTATAGACGAGTTTCTTCCCAGTTAAAACACTAGGAAGTTTGCTTTCTGGGACTTTCAGTTATTTCCGAAGCTTAACATAAAACGTTGACGTTAAACGTTTTTGAATTATTTTAACTTATTTTTTTTTATGGTTTCGATTTACTATGTGCGGTGAAAGCTTATATCTAACATAATATAATATGACTATTTTTCTAATAGATTATCAGTGTCCGACCGAATATTTCGGCCGAAGTTTTATCCGAAGCAGAAAACACTTGCTAGAAAATGTCTAAATTGAACGAACTGTTACGATGCGCGAGAGCGCGATGAAAGTAGCTACAGTGCGGAGTGCGCAGGCCTATCGCCTGACTGATTTTTAAGATTTAGTCTTAACTTCAGGCTCCAGCTTCGTGCGGACGGTTCAAATAACTATTTGGCCCTGTGACCGCATGGGTAGGCGGGAGTTGGGTCGATGACAGTCGATGTGCAGTTATTTTGACCGTGTTGCATGTACTGCATTCTTAACACATGATTTTCAAATCTGCAGGCTCTTTCATGAACCAGACCGACTCGGCTGGGCAGCGTTCGGGAAGTTGCGCGGTATCTTCTCGTCCACCTTACCAGTGTCTCAAGACGGAAGTCTATGACCAGTGTGTGTTGCCAGTGATGACATATGGCTCTGAGACGTGGTCGCTTACAATGGGCCTCATCAGAAAGCTTACAGTCACACAAAGGGGAAAGGAGAGGGCTATGCTCGGCGTTTCCTTGCGTTATCGAATCAGAAATGTAGAGATCCGTAAGAGAACCAGGGTTACCGGGCAGGGCACATTGCTCGCAGAACGGATGGCCGGTGGGGCAGAAAGGTTCTGGAGTGGCGACCGCGAACCGGAAGACGTTGCGTTGGTAGACCTCCCACCAGGTGGACCGATGACCTGGTGAGGGTTGCGGGGATCCGCTGGTTGCGGGACGCACGGGACCGGTCAATGTGGCGACGCTTAGGGGAGGTCTATTTCCAGCAGTGGACGTCTTACGGCTGATATGATGGTGATGATCAAGTAGGTACATTTAAAAACTCGCACTAAGCCCACACTTTAGTGTCGTAGCCTGGCTTAGCGCAGCCCTGGTGCAACCTAGCTAGTAGAACTATATGGTGGAGAAGCAATCTTGATGAACACATTCATATTTATTTTTCTTTATTGTACACAAACATGCATAAAAGGTGTCTTTGACACCGATGCGAAAAAAATACCTTGAATTTAGTACAAGATTCTGGACCCTGTTGCAAAAAAAAACATTTAAAAATATCATTAATTCCCTTTTTTTTAACAAAAAAAACAGCAATGAAAATAAAATTCAAAGGCGCTACCTATCAGTTGATTTCTTAATGCTTACGATCGAAGTCAATGCCGCAGGTTAGTACCAACACACGGCGCGCTGCCCGCACTTTCTTGACACAGTTTCGCATTTTTTTTTGAGAATAATTAAAATCTAATTGGGTAAGATAGGAATAACGAGTTTGAAATGACAACAAAAAATGCGTATTTTTGTTCAAATATTGGTTTAGCCGACGAAAAATTCCAACGTTAGGGGGTCCAGAATCATGTACTGAATCCATTCGCGTCGGTGTCAAAGACACCTTGTATAAAAATACATAGCACAACGTATGTACAAAGGCGAGCTTAATCCATAATTTTGGGTTCACTTATAGCAAACCACAGTGTCATAGAGATTTTTGATACAAAACAATGGAAACATTTCATTTTAGTTTAAAAATACCTACACTAAATTACGTACCTGTAGTCTCCTTAGTCTAGACAACTATGAATTCAGAATCTTACCTCATTTTATTGACTCAAATATCTACTTTAGCACAGTGAAGTCTAAGTTGATTTTTGAGTGACTATAATAGTAAAGTCATACATATTGTGGTCGCAAAGGAATTTAAACTCTGTTTTCCATGACACTGAGTTAGTTCTTCTTAAACGTAAATAACTTAAGATTCTGAATAGTTGTTCATATCAGTTTGAACCATCGACTACTCAGCCTATAGATAGACCAAGACTTCCAGAGATTAGCTTTTGCAAACACAGTATTTTACTTTTTTTGTAATATTAGTTATTAAGTGTCTAGAACATAAATAGTAAATGTTTCGTACACTGCCCCCGATAATAAGAAAGACGTATCTAACAAATAGTAAAACGGAGAAAACGATATTTAACTGTCTGTCTATCTGTCACCAGGCTGTATCTCGTGAACCGTGATAGCTGCGCGCGGAGTCTTAGTAGTAGGGTCCCGTTTTTACCCTTTGGGTACGGAACCTTAAAAATGGCGGCTTTTTATTAGCGAATTTTATTTTTCTTCCAAACTCATCATGTGGGGGTATCAAAATAAAGAGTTTCAAAAGATGATTTCAAAAATATATAACACTTACATATTTAAATGTAATGTTTAATTCGAAAACAAAAATGTTAACCAAAAAGTTACAAATAAAAAAGTTTATTAAAAAAAACAAAAAGTCCGACTGCTCAAGAAGCGAACTAAAAAGACGTATGTGTAAAGATTAGACTCATCTACGCATACGCATAACTAATGAAAAAACCGGCCAAGTGCGAGTCGGACTCGCACACGAAGGGTTCCGTACCATTATCGCAAAACACTGCATACAAATCACGTTTGTTGTATGGGAGCCCCCCTTAATTTATTTTATTTTAATTTATTAATTATTATTTTTTGAAGTAAATATACAACTAAACATTCTGTGAATATTTCAAGCGTCTACCTGTTGCCGTTATTAATATCGAGCAAAAACGGCAAAAATATCACGTTTGTTGTATGGGAGCCCCCCTTTAAATGTTTACTTTATACTGTTTTTAGTATTTGTTGTTATAGCGGCAACAGAAATACATCATCTGTGAAAATTTCAACTGTCTAGCTATCACGGTTCATGAGATACAGCCTGGAGACAGACGGACAGACGGATCGCGAAGTCTTAGTAATAGGGTCCCGTTTTTACCCTTTGGGTACGGAACCCTAATAAAAACTTCCATCAAAATGTGTCCTTTATAAATGATAATGGAGATGAAACCCTTCTACACTGAGGTAAATCCGAAACTAAATGAGAAAACCGGCCAAGTGCGAGTCGGACTCGCGCACGAAGGGTTCCGTACCATTATCGCAAAAAATCACATTTGTTGTATGGGAACCCTACTTAAATATTTATTTTATTCTGTTTTTAGTATTTGTTGTTATAGCGGCAACAGGAATACATCATGTGTTAATTTAAACTGTGTAGCTTTCACGGTTCATGAGATACAGCCTGGTGACAGACAGACAGACAGACGGACCGCGAAGTCTCAGTAATAGGGTCCCGTTTTTACCCTTTGGGTACGGAACCCTAATAAAAAATAATAATATCAGCAGATTCGTCTTCTTTTTCCTCATTCCGTCAATTTAAATAACTCAATCATGGAAAAATTTTTAGATACGTCCTTTTTACTGTCGGGGGCATTACAGTCTGTTCATCTCAACATTTTTGCCCGCAACCTTAATACATAATTTTTTTAAATGATTATCTGATTCATTGCTTCATACACAGATATAAATCTAACTAGATGACGCGATTGTATGTACTTCGCGTGCCAAAAAACGGAGTAAAGTTACGACCAATGATCGTAATCAGAGTTTTTCATTTAGCAATATCGGCATCGGAAATCCACCGAAATCTAGAAAAATGCCTTTTTATGTCATATTGAGCTGTAAAGAATGTATAGAAAAAGTTGGCCGAGGCATTGCAAATGTTTTCTTTCATTGGTAAGTATATTTGTTTCTAAATTGTGTGTGAAAAAGTGGCACGCTTGGTTTTCATACAGATGGAGGTACTTGCATTATCTAATTAGATTTATGCTTCATATGCTCAAAACTCCGTCTAACCGACGGCGTAAAACACGCAATGAATTCTTACTATTGTCTAAAATTTAGACAATAGTAAGAATTCGTAGAAGTTAGACGGAGTTTCATTTAGACTCTAAATAAAAGTACGCGTGATCATTGAGCTAAAAAAGCTAGGCAACGTACTAGGGAATATGCATGTAATTTTTTAATTTGCTAAATAAAATACGTATTATTTTTAGTAAACAAATATGAAAGAATTTTTAAATATCTCGATGAGAGACGAAGGTATAAAAGGTCAAAGTTGACTAATACAAAGAGAAGTCCGACGTGCCAAGTGACGTCAGATAGCACGACGTCCAAATAGCTACCATAGAAAACGGCGTTTTTGATCAGACGGAAAGATATAATTCTTCGAATTTTTATATCTCAGTGTTTCGTTCATTTTCTATTCTGCTAATTTTATCGGTAAAAATGATTAAATAACAAATATTTTTTGTCACTTCTCATGCTCTTCTTCTTCTTCTTCAAATTGCTTATTTGTGCAGGATATAGGCTGCACAAAAACGATTTTTGTTCACAAGTGCATTAACGTATCTACTTATAAATGTATCTATATTAAGGCAAAGAAAATGAGCCATACAGCCAAACACAATAAAAAGTTCACAGATAGAATTTGTTATCATATAATATTTACTTTAATTTATTTGCCTTTTATGTGTTTTTTAAGACATAAAAGATATTAAAATTTAAATTCGGTAGGTTATTTAATTAATTTAATATATATATATATATTACAAAATTAATTTAATAGTAGGGTATTTATTAGGTAGGTCTGCAGCCCAAGCCTAATATCAATGTTACAAAAATACCGTTAATATGAAAATCAATTTCCTTCAGTATTCAAAACTGTACTAATTTTACTTTGATTAAAGAAATGTTATGTTATACTACTGTTTTATTTCCTCGCAATCGAAATGAAAAGCAGAGTTTATAACTCGTCCACAAAACCATTTTATGGTTCGTTTTGTGCACTCGTTGTAAAATCTACTATTTCATGCACATTCCCTTTTTTTTTATTAACTAATAGCTCGAATTGATCACAATCTCACCTGATGGTAAGCGATGATGTGGTCGACGGTGAAGCACGCTTGCCTAGAAGTAACATGAGGCTCAAGACAAGTGTCACTCTTGATTGATCACGTGACATTTAGATAGCGCTTGATATTCTAATACATTTTTAAATATTTCCAATAGCTATCGCCAGCGTTTTCATTGATAGAATGTCAATTGTCTAACCTGTGATTTTTAATTTCATAGACTAAACTGACAGCTGCCAATGACCTTATTTTTTTTAAATGTTGCAAGCGCGGACCATAGTGTTGTAGGTAAGGTTCAATCATAAGTGATTCATCGCATCGATGTGACATGACTCCTAAATTTATTTTTACTAATTGGTGTAAATAAATGTTTTATGAATATAAACGTAATATATTTAAATATAACAGTATTCATACACATAGTACATGAACTTTTATTGTGTTCCATATGAAATCAACAATAAAATAAATGCAATCGATAAAATGCAGTATGATATAAATGAGTAGAAACTAAATAAGGGTCGCTAGTTCCTATAACATTTTTTTTTTTGCCCTAAATAATTTTATTTTCGATCTACTTCGATTTTCGATTAACTTTCGATCACTCAGGATAGTTAGGGTACGACACTATTTTAATGTAACGATAAAGTGACAAACCCCCAAATGTCAGTTTACCTCTACGAAATTAAAAATCACATCATAGGGCCCCTATTCACTGTTGAGTTGAGCCGTCGGACGCCCCGTGGGCCCCACCCCACAGACCGCTCAGAAGAGCATCTTGTTGTCCATGGCGGGGCGCGCGTCGTGCACCTCCTTGACCAGCTCGGCCAGCTCGCCGGCGCCGTAGCCCAGCAGCTGGCGCAGGTCGCACACGAACTTGTACACGAACCTGCGCATACAGCTGACGTCACGACCACAACCGACAGAAGGGCACGGGGTCCCAAAACGAACAAACTAAATTTGGTTCAAATCAATCGTTTGGGCGCATTATGTCCAATTCGCAAAAAGTCCAGCTGTCTAATTCGCAATAAGTCCAGGCATCCTTGATAACGAGAGGCGTATTTAGACGACCTCCACGTGAGGTTGGGTGAGATTCGGCTCGAAGTAAAAATGCATATTAATCAACACATATATTAGAAAAACAACACATATCGGTATAAATAATTAAGCCTGATATATCATAATCACTCAAGTATCAACCAAATCACTAAAAAAAGACGTAAAAATCACCACGTTTAGTTACTGAAAATGAGGTTACTAGCCGTGTGGTGAGGGGCGGGCAGAACAGAATACAATTGAATTAATAATAGTAGTATGTACTTATTAATAAATATTAATACATACGTTTGTACTTATTAATAAATAGTATCATATTAATACATACGTTTGTTGTTTATAAAAATATCAGAAAACGAAATTAAAGGAAACAGAAACGTATTATCTATCTACTAAACTTCGTAAACAATGTTTTTGAATGCCTTGAGCTATTCTACTACGATGCGGTTCTAAAGCTCAATAATCTCTGCGTATGAAAAAGATTTACCTAACAAGGATATCTATACCTAATTAACGACTATAATTTGAATTGGTCAATTTGCTTACTGGACCATTTGCGAATTGGACAATTTTCGAATTGGACAGTTTGCGATTTGGACATTTTGAGCCCATTGGACATTTTGCGAATTGGACATTTTGCGAATTGGACATAATGCGCCTAAACGAAATCAATTTCACTAAATGTCGTGATATGCATCGATTTGTAGAATATAATTAAAATTTTGTAAAATTGATTAAAAAAATCAACTGCTAAGGAGAACACATGATTATGGAATATTGAGGTTTTCATTCACATTTAAAATGCGGTGCGGCACATGTGACACAGTACAGTACGCACCTCTTGCCGGACACCTTGGCGATCATGTCTCCGTCGTAGTAGTAGCGCAGCGCGCGGCTCAGCTTCTCGTAGTTCATGCGGTACGGTACACATGTGACACAGTACAGTACGCACCTCTTGCCGGACACCTTGGCGATCATGTCTCCGTCGTAGTAGTAGCGCAGCGCGCGGCTCAGCTTCTCGTAGTTCATGCGGTACGGTACACATGTGACACAGTACAGTACGCACCTCTTGCCGGACACCTTGGCGATCATGTCTCCGTCGTAGTAGTAGCGCAGCGCGCGGCTCAGCTTCTCGTAGTTCATGCGGTACGGTACACATGTGACACAGTACAGTACGCACCTCTTGCCGGACACCTTGGCGATCATGTCTCCGTCGTAGTAGTAGCGCAGCGCGCGGCTCAGCTTCTCGTAGTTCATGCGGTACGGTACACATGTGACACAGTACAGTACGCACCTCTTGCCGGACACCTTGGCGATCATGTCTCCGTCGTAGTAGTAGCGCAGCGCGCGGCTCAGCTTCTCGTAGTTCATGCGGTACGGTACACATGTGACACAGTACAGTACGCACCTCTTGCCGGACACCTTGGCGATCATGTCTCCGTCGTAGTAGTAGCGCAGCGCGCGGCTCAGCTTCTCGTAGTTCATGCGGTACGGTACACATGTGACACAGTACAGTACGCACCTCTTGCCGGACACCTTGGCGATCATGTCTCCGTCGTAGTAGTAGCGCAGCGCGCGGCTCAGCTTCTCGTAGTTCATGCGGTACGGTACACATGTGACACAGTACAGTACGCACCTCTTGCCGGACACCTTGGCGATCATGTCTCCGTCGTAGTAGTAGCGCAGCGCGCGGCTCAGCTTCTCGTAGTTCATGCGGTACGGTACACATGTGACACAGTACAGTACGCACCTCTTGCCGGACACCTTGGCGATCATGTCTCCGTCGTAGTAGTAGCGCAGCGCGCGGCTCAGCTTCTCGTAGTTCATGCGGTACGGTACACATGTGACACAGTACAGTACGCACCTCTTGCCGGACACCTTGGCGATCATGTCTCCGTCGTAGTAGTAGCGCAGCGCGCGGCTCAGCTTCTCGTAGTTCATGCGGTACGGTACACATGTGACACAGTACAGTACGCACCTCTTGCCGGACACCTTGGCGATCATGTCTCCGTCGTAGTAGTAGCGCAGCGCGCGGCTCAGCTTCTCGTAGTTCATGCGGTACGGTACACATGTGACACAGTACAGTACGCACCTCTTGCCGGACACCTTGGCGATCATGTCTCCGTCGTAGTAGTAGCGCAGCGCGCGGCTCAGCTTCTCGTAGTTCATGCGGTACGGTACACATGTGACACAGTACAGTACGCACCTCTTGCCGGACACCTTGGCGATCATGTCTCCGTCGTAGTAGTAGCGCAGCGCGCGGCTCAGCTTCTCGTAGTTCATGCGGTACGGTACACATGTGACACAGTACAGTACGCACCTCTTGCCGGACACCTTGGCGATCATGTCTCCGTCGTAGTAGTAGCGCAGCGCGCGGCTCAGCTTCTCGTAGTTCATGCGGTACGGTACACATGTGACACAGTACAGTACGCACCTCTTGCCGGACACCTTGGCGATCATGTCTCCGTCGAGTAGTAGCGCAGCGCGCGGCTCAGCTTCTCGTAGTTCATGCGGTACGGTACACATGTGACACAGTACAGTACGCACCTCTTGCCGGACACCTTGGCGATCATGTCTCCGTCGTAGTAGTAGCGCAGCGCGCGGCTCAGCTTCTCGTAGTTCATGCGGTACGGTACACATGTGACACAGTACAGTACGCACCTCTTGCCGGACACCTTGGCGATCATGTCTCCGTCGTAGTAGTAGCGCAGCGCGCGGCTCAGCTTCTCGTAGTTCATGCGGTACGGTACACATGTGACACAGTACAGTACGCACCTCTTGCCGGACACCTTGGCGATCATGTCTCCGTCGTAGTAGTAGCGCAGCGCGCGGCTCAGCTTCTCGTAGTTCATGCGGTACGGTACACATGTGACACAGTACAGTACGCACCTCTTGCCGGACACCTTGGCGATCATGTCTCCGTCGTAGTAGTAGCGCAGCGCGCGGCTCAGCTTCTCGTAGTTCATGCGGTACGGTACACATGTGACACAGTACAGTACGCACCTCTTGCCGGACACCTTGGCGATCATGTCTCCGTCGTAGTAGTAGCGCAGCGCGCGGCTCAGCTTCTCGTAGTTCATGCGGTACGGTACACATGTGACACAGTACAGTACGCACCTCTTGCCGGACACCTTGGCGATCATGTCTCCGTCGTAGTAGTAGCGCAGCGCGCGGCTCAGCTTCTCGTAGTTCATGCGGTACGGTACACATGTGACACAGTACAGTACGCACCTCTTGCCGGACACCTTGGCGATCATGTCTCCGTCGTAGTAGTAGCGCAGCGCGCGGCTCAGCTTCTCGTAGTTCATGCGGTACGGTACACATGTGACACAGTACAGTACGCACCTCTTGCCGGACACCTTGGCGATCATGTCTCCGTCGTAGTAGTAGCGCAGCGCGCGGCTCAGCTTCTCGTAGTTCATGCGGTACGGTACACATGTGACACAGTACAGTACGCACCTCTTGCCGGACACCTTGGCGATCATGTCTCCGTCGTAGTAGTAGCGCAGCGCGCGGCTCAGCTTCTCGTAGTTCATGGCGGGCTTGTGCTTGCGCGCGCCCCACAGCCGCGCCACGCGCTCGGGCTCCAGCAGCTTGAACTCTCCTTCCGTGCCTGAAAACATTCGAGTACAACATTCATATTTATTAAAAAATCTTGAACAACTATGAATCGCAGTACACTCGCTCAAGGCATGTGTGATCTCGTTTCGCTATCAATCTTTGTAGTTTAGATTTGGCTGACTAACTCCACACATATTAAGTCTCGTCGAGGGGGCTAGATTCGCTTGCACATTTTAGAGCGCAATTACTCCACTCTGTGTGTTTGAGTGAGCGCAGAAAACTGGTGCCGTATGTGAGCTCACGCTCGCTCATAACGAAACGAAAGCCTGCCACAGCTGGATCTGACCAGCCGTACCGTTGCTGTTAACAAGCTAATCGCTCACCGTGCCACCGGATGACGTCGAAGTACTCAGCGCTGGTCAGCAGCTCCAGTAAGAACTGCCACAGCTGGATCTGACCGTTGTTGCCGTTGCGAGAGGTCACGTATGACGACCAGTCTTCTTCCGTCGGTCGGATCACAACCTGCAAACGATACATTTAGTTAGGCTGAGATCTTTATGACCCATTTCCTTGCGTGATCGAATCAGAAATGTAGAGATCCGCAAGAGAACCAGGATTACCGACACAGCCCGAAGAATTGCCAAACTTAAGTGGCAGTGGGCAGGGCACATTGCTCGCAGAACAGATGGCCGATGGGGCAGAAAGGTTCTGGAATGGCGACCGCCAACCGGAAGACGCGTTGATTACTATTATTAATAGGTAACCACGATAAAAAATTGGATATTTGTCGTTTGGACCAGTTCAATAGTATCAATCAATGATTGTACTGTCAGTTTGTATTATCCCACTGCTGGACAAAGATTACACCTCAGCCTTGTAAAAGTATTTTACTTGAAAATGTAGGCTGCTGGTTATTAAAATCCACTTTTTTATAACCAGTTCTTTAGTCTTTGGTACCTGTTGTTTTCCGACATCGACTTAGTAAAAGAAAGTTATTCTTGGCTTTGTAGTGTTTTGTTTTGGAAGTCGGTTTGATTTTTTTATTAAAATGTTTGTTATTTATCGCTTTTTAGTTTGGTAGGTACCTTCAATTAATATGAAAATCATTTATAGCCAAAGCAAATCTCATGACGATTCCAATAAGCCCAAACACGACTAGGATACATTGTTTTATTTTGGAGTGCCAGTGCCTACCTTCCTTCCGGCTTTATCATCAGATCGGTTTGATGGTACATTTTCATCAGTACCATTTATTTATAAGTATTTGATTCATCATAGTCGGTTAACTATTCCATATATCAAATACCCGTGACATACTTAGTATTAAGGAGTTCCAGTGGCCACCTTTGGTCTTCTTCGTCAGTTCCACTTCACCAGATCATACATTCTAATTACAAATGATTGCATTGTTGTTAAAATACCAAAATCGCTATATGTAAGCCTATAATAGTTGAAGAGTTCCCTCGATTTCTCCAGGAACCCATCATCAGATAGTGACCTGATGGACATGGGACCACCAGGCAAGTATACCCTTTCAAACAAAAGAATAATTTTCCAAATCGGTCCAGGCGTCTTTGAGTAATCAGGGAACATATATAAAAAACCGGCCAAGTGCGAGTCGGACTCGCGCACGAAGGGTTCCGTACCATTATCGCAAAAAACGGCAAACAAAACACGTTTGTTGTATGGCAGCCCCACTTAAATATTTATTTTATTCTGTTTTTAGTTGTTATAGCGGCAACAGAAATACATCATCTGTGAAAATTTCAACTACCTAACTGTCACGGTTTATGAGATACAGCCTGGTGACAGACGGACATACAGACAGACAGATAGACAGACGGATCGCGGAGTCTTAGTAATAGAGTCCCGTTTTTACCCTTTGGGTACGGAACCCTAAAAAATAGAAAAAATATATTCCGACGAATTGAGAACCTCCTCTTTTTTTGAAGTCGGTTAAAAAAAGGGATGAATGCCAACACTGTCTAGAAGGACTAACTTTACAAACCCTACATGTTGTTACAAAATATGGCTTGCCCGTTATCGGTATATTATTACTGTTTTATTGTTTGTGAAACTACAGCATAACACTATACTAAAGACCAGCCTATAAAGACTTAATTTCATATCACAAGTTCATGGTAGAGAACTCAAAATCATTTACACCTTTTAAAGGTACTTTCAAACTGTCAAGCAAAAGATCAACCTAGTTACACATTCGCAACCGTCAGTAGGTCTCTATGGAAAAGAATGTGCAAGAAACTCCATGGATACTCTGTTCAAACAGTAAAATTAAATTACAAAATATTTGGTTACATCATGGATGTAAAAAGACGTGCACGTAAGAGCGTCTAGAATAAAACAAAAAACCCAAAAATACAATGAGTAATTAAAACAGGCCGAGGCAGCTGATGACGCCTATTTACGTACATGTCGCATGGATTGGCACCACTCAGCTCAACCATCATGAAAGGAACCGAATGATCCAACAACATGTGTTGGCACCATCAGAGAGACTTTTAAGAGAGAGTGACTGTGCAAGTTCTTCAACTTATAGTCTAGTCAACAAGTGCTTTTTAGGTCAAATTTTTTTCGAAAGCTTTATAATTTTTCACTTCAGTAAATTGTTAATAACAAAACGAAAATTAACATTTTTTAATTTTTCTAACGGGGATCTATTCTAAGGCCTTTGAAAAATAGCTCCACGAAACGGAAAAATTCTCAGATTAATAGTTTAACAATTATCGCACTTGCAATGTCAATGTTGGTACTACAAAAAATTGTTAATTAATTAATGGATAAATTAATGAAAAAAAGGCGATAAAAAAAATTTCACCACGGATAATGTTCATTGATCTATCAAATCGAATCGAATATTGTCACCTCAATCATAATTTTCGGAGAAGGCGAAAAAATTTTGACCCAAAAAGCACTTGGATGACTAGACTATTAAGTCAACGTGCTATATTGTTTCACTTACTTGTTTCGGCTTCTTCTTTATGGCAGACTGTGGGACTTCCAGAGGATCCTTGACTGGTTGCTCATCGTTCTGAATCACCGCTGTCGACATAATATTGCTGTTAACGCATAACATCACACGCTTCAGCGGTCGGCAGACGTGCGGAGTATACCCACAATTAATTCACCAGTTACGAGTATGTTTAGATCATAGAGTGTCAGTCAGTCAGGATCAGAGCTGCCACGGTTTGTGAGCAAGAATGTCCAAGGCGAAAAGTTTCTAGTTGAGTAGGTGCGGCGTGCTGAGAGAACAACGAGAATATATTTGAAAAGTTTCTGATATTAGCTCTATTGTCAGGGGTTCAGGTTTCAGAAAAAGACACCCACAGGATCATTCATTTTTAACCCTCGACGGAAAAAGAGGCGTGTTATAAGTTTGACGTGTACCTGTGTGTTTGTGTATTTTTTTATATGTATAATTGTCATTGATGTATTAAAAAGGGGAAGATACGTTACGCGCTAACATCGCGATCAAAAAACCTGGGCTCGGCGCACCAGTTATCGGCAACCTACAGTTACCGATAGACAAGGACAGAGATAGGAGACGGCGCTGTAGTGCGAGCGAAATCGCCTGAGTGCCCGCTACGGGAGTACGGGCATTCACTTAGTCTAGTAGGACCAAGCGCTGCGTTCAGTACCCTATCTTCCCCTTTGTAATACATCAATGATAATTGTATAATTTGTGTATCAGTCTGTGGCATCATAGCTCCTAAACGGATGAACCGATTTCAATTTAGTTTTTTTTTGTTTGAAAGGTGACTTGGTAAATTTATCGGAGAGTGTTCTTAGCTATGTTTGATGAAAATAGGTTTAGCCGTTCTAAAGTTATGGGCGTCTTACTGTTTGAATAGGGGTAATATCGTGACACAATGACGTGTTTAATAGATTGTCGATCAAAGCGTGTAAAATAAGAATAAATAAATTATTTAGCTTGAAATAAAACTGTATCATTCAATTTTCTAATTTCACTTATCATTTGATTGGGTGCAACTTAAAGCAAACGCCACCTACAACGATCCTTACATACTTCTAGTAAGTATCATAGCAAGTGGCGTTCTGTGCGGCGGGTTCGCGGTGAGTGCTAACGCGTGCCCGTGTTCCCGCCATAAGCGGCACAGGAGGACACCGTAGAGTTTTAGTGGCTTGGAGTCCCACATAACTGCGCTATCTCCCCGTGGTAGCGCAGTATGCATGAGCATATTTACACGCCTTGCAACCGTGATAGCTAAGCACGGCTACGCTACGCTCGTGCTAAATATTACATATGATTAAGAATCAAAGGCTTTATTTCAACTAAACCATTTAAAGGTACTTTTGAATTCTCAAACAACAGATGATTCTAGATGCACATTCGCAAGCGTCAATAGGTGTCTATGGAGAAGATCGAGCTAAAAACTCCCCGGACAAACTTTTCCGGATTGTAACTGTTAGCTACTTTAATAACGTTCATACATCTAATCAAACGCTCACGCCGGTTTTACTAATAGTTGAATTATTTAAAATAAATAAAATAAGTCTTTATTGTTGTTACAATATTATTAATACAACTTATATTAATCAATGACGATCGTTTTTACTTTCCACAGCTTGTCCTTCGACAAAGGCCTCCTCTAAGAACCTCCACTTCTCTCTATCTTTCGCTATTCTCATCCATTCTGGACCGGCCACACGCTTAAGTTCATATTCCCAACGCTTTGTTTGTCGGCCTTTGTTTCTCTTTCCATCCCGATGGTACCATTCAGTTATTCTTTTTGTCCATTTATCAGATATTTCTCTTAACGTGTGTCGATGACTTGATGGGATATGTTTGGCATTTTTAAATTTTGTTGTGTTTTTTATTTCGTCTAATCTTACTTTATCTCTTCTTTTCACACCAATTTCCGCTTTGACACACATTTACTTTGTTCATTAGTTTGTCTGTCAGCGCCCATGTTTGACATCCGTAAGTTAAACAAGGTAAAATACACATGTTGTATACTTTCCTCTTTTCTTTCATAGGAATTATTTACTCACCAATAAACTTGCACTTCCGTAGCAACTCAAAATGTGTCCAGAAGATGTCCCCCGGGTCGGAAGGGACTTTCTCCCTAAAATCAATACACAGAAACTTTATTAGTAACAATTCGTATATTGTGTGTGAAATAAAATCCAACTACAAAAGAAAAAATTAACTTATAAAAATGTTTAAGTTTAAAATTATTGTAAACACTGATAATTTGTAGATACTTAATCCAAATTTTCTATGGAGGAATCGAAGTAAGAATTTGGCAATCTTTGTGTTTATGCCGAGTTTTTTAACGTACTCACGTCACTCGTGATAACGTAAACGATATCTTATGGTAGATGTATATCAGAGTGACTCACTTGAAGTCCATGTTGTTGATGGCGCACAGCTCCTCGCCCGACATGTTCCAGTCCGACAGCTTGATGCCGGTCAGGTTGAACTGGCGCACCGCCCACTGTATCCACAGCTTTACCTGCTGCACCGACCTGCACACAAACGTAATCCTGTTGTGATGATGTTAGTATACCTTTGACACGGAAACATAAAGTGACGACGATACGATGCGTTGAAATATCGTATGACGTCACGCTGCTAGTACACTTTATACTGACAAGTGACGTCACAAGCCCCCACTCCTGAACTGCTCGCTCTTGAACGTGGCGTCCACCACCCACTTGACGGACGCCGCGTGCTACATCACTCACTGCTCACAGCGCTACATAGCTGGCTGCTCATACTGACCAGTGCGCGGGGTCGTCAGGCACGCGCGTGCGGTGCTCGCTCTTGAACGTGGCGTCCACCACCCACTTGACGGACGCCGCGTGCTACATCACTCACTGCTCACAGCGCTACATAGCTGGCTGCTCATACTGACCAGTGCGCGGGGTCGTCAGGCACGCGCGTGCGGTGCTCGCTCTTGAACGTGGCGTCCACCACCCACTTGACGGACGCCGCGTGCTACATCACTCACTGCTCACAGCGCTACATAGCTGGCTGCTCATACTGACCAGTGCGCGGGGTCGTCAGGCACGCGCGTGCGGTGCTCGCTCTTGAACGTGGCGTCCACCACCCACTTGACGGACGCCGCGTGCTACATCACTCACTGCTCACAGCGCTACATAGCTGGCTGCTCATACTGACCAGTGCGCGGGGTCGTCGGGCACGCGCGTGCGGTGCTCGCTCTTGAACGTGGCGTCCACCACCCACTTGACGGACGCCGCGTGCGACACCACGTCCGGAGAGCGCGGCGCCGGCGCGCCCAGCGGCTCCCCCAGCTCCAGCACTGAAAGCAACAAACAAAATTATTTGTTTAAGTCAAGTATGACGCATAGCATGGCAAGAGAAAAATAACTTTCAAGCTAAGTTCTGTAATTTATTATAAAGTCCCTGAAGATAGAGGATGCATTGTTTTAATTGTCTGTTATGGTCGGGCTTTTATACATTTCCAAATTTCAAATTAGCCTTTGTGGCCTTTTTGGTTGCCCTGGAGTGGGACCTGTGGGACAGTAGCATTCACTCACACTCGTCGTCTATCTGATTGGGCAGCTGCACCAACTCCTCATCAGGCTTGAGCACGTCCAGAATATTGATCTTCCTCTCCGAGGCCCGGATCTGAATGTTGACCTGGACTACCCCTTCTCCCCTTATACACTGCTCCACTAACGTCTTGTGGTTTTCCAGCTGAGAGGATATCCAAAGTAAAATTAGTGTTTATAAGTAAAAAAATATGAATTCAAACTCAAAGGATTTATTCCAAGGGAACCAATCCAAACTTCAAGCTGCTACTGAGAACTTTCAGGAAAAAACCCAGAAACATTTTTTTTCAATTTGGTAATTGTGCAGAGGCTTCCTGAGGGCTTCACATTTAGAAGCCACGGCCTTCCATTCCAGGATGAATGAGTCCACTTTGCAGTGGCTGCTTTAAGGTCGAGCCTTAAAGCAGCCACTGCAAAGTGGGCTCTCTGTCTGCACTTAAATGTGATATTATGTTATTATTTCTTACCATTTTGGCATTTTGTAGCCAGAATGTGTAATCTGACAGATCAAAACCCAGCCTTCTCTCCAACATCGCTCGGAGACGGGACAGATTGGTCCTGATGTCCATGAGCTGGACTATCACCTCGTCTGCAACAAGAAGAAGAATAGTATAGCATGATAATAAGGTGTAGTAGAGTGTGAAGGAGCTCGTAAAGGGAAGTACTAGAAGTAGGTTGACTTGATAACCACCATCAACAAAATGATAGATACAAATGTGATACTACTCACCACTGCTTTCCGTACTTTGCATGGTGTCATCCTCATCCGGAGTATCGGAGAACACGGCCAGAGGGGTTTGCAATATCTCGCCACCAGCCTGCATGAGCCCTAAAACATAATTAAGCACTTAGTATTAGCCTTTGTCCAGTGTTTATAGATGACTTTTTTTATTAACGATAGGGTCACGTTTGACCACTATCTCACCTCATGGTAAGTGATGATTTGGTCAACGGTGAAGCAAGCTTGCCTGGAAGTAACCTATCACTCACGACTTAAAGATCCCAAGGGTGTAACTATCAGGAAAAACATACTCCGGCAGGGAATTCCACTCCTTAGCTCCTTAGTTTTCATAAATTATATCAGATGTTTTAGAAATTTGTAAGCTCAGCTGCTACTAACACACTAAGAACACCATAGGCCAGTTACTCTACACTAAGGATGACTGGGCAGCGTTCGGGAAGTTGCGCGGTATCTTCTCGTCCAACCACTGATGCCACTGTGTCTCAAGAGGAAAGTCTATGACAGTGTGTGTTTCCAGTGATAAGCAATGGCACTGAGACATGGTCGCTCACAACGGCCTCATCAGAAAGCTTACAGTCACCCAAAGGGCAATGCAGAGCGCTCTTTGCGTTGCTCGGCGTTTCTTTGCGTAATCGAATCAGAAATGTAGAGATCCGCAAGAGGGACCGGTCAATGTGTCGGGAAGTTGGGGGAGGCTATGTCCAGCAGTGGACGTCTTTCAGCTGATATGATGATGATGATAAAGGATGACTGGCAAGCAAGACTATATCTAAAATATCACTATATCAATATGCAATTTTATGTGTTCGTAGAAAACAAATAGGTATCTGGAGAATGTCAGTGGTTGTTATGTTAGATCTTTGGTTTTATTAGAATTTTATTTTATTGTTAGAATTAGAATTTCTATATATAGATTTGTATCTTTCGCCGCATCATTGCAAACATCATAAATATGATTGTAATAAATCTTGATTAAAATATAAACTCTCAATATATTGTGAACAAACTGAATTAAATTTTTACAGTATTTTGGTGTCATATCAAGAGACTAAAAAGTATAAAATCTCACATCAATATAAAGTTACAGTGTTTATAATAATAATTGGGTGACATATTCTTGTCTCTCATAGACGTGATCTGTAGGTACTTCTTTGTCTCTTACAATTCGATCGGGCGGACTCGGTCATATTCGGGTATTTTCATTCATGAGCGAAGTTACCAATTGTTTCATTGACTGGTTGAATTGATTGCAAAAACGATTGTTTGATGTTATTAAAAACCTTTTTAACATTTATTTTTTTCTGCTTACCTCTTTTAACCTAGGTAATAATGGGTAGGTAAAACTAGGTACCTACTACAGTAGGTTGATAGGTGGTTAATAGGTAGTTGGGTTTAGGTAATTAATTTGCATGTTGGTTTATTTGGCGGTTCTAGGACATGCCGGTTTTGTGAGGAAACCGGCATGTCCTAGAACCAAAAATTCAAAGGCATGTGACATCTACCAATCTGCACTGGGCCCGCATGATGGATTATAGCCCCCTCCCTCTATGAGAGGAGGCCTGTGTCCCAGCAGTGGGAACATTAAAAGGCTGATGATGTGATGCCGAATTGGGAACCTCCTCCTTTTTTTCGTTGGTTAAAATAGGCGCTTTTTTTGCAAAACAAAACCACTTGTTACCACTTAATGCAGAGAAATTAGTAATTCATTCTTAGTGCAGTATGAGTACAAATAATTTTTTAAGTTGTAGAATAATAATTTTGTAATCTTCTTCTTCTTCTTCTTTCGTGTCGATTAACTCAGACTCTACAACCTTCAGATTTTGTCCGACCAGTATGTAGCTACTCGGACAGCTCTTTCATTTGCTACGTTCAAATCCCGCAAGGTGCAGGTGGTCGGGCATGAAGGGCAGACAAGGAGGTGGGCCATGTCTTGCGAAGGGGCCCCACACTGACACTGTATTTTGGATGTGTCTATGATATTCCATTTGGCCAGGTTGCTTTTACATCGGCCAACCTGGGTCCGCAATCGGTTTAGGGATTTCCAGATTGGCCACTGCAGTTCGTTTCCAGGGGGCAGATTCTCTGCCGGAGTGATGAAGTGTGGAGGAGTAGGGCGTGTATGTTGCCATAATTCACATCTCTCGTTAGTTGCGCTGGCTTTCGAGGAGGTCGTATGTCTCAAGAAGCTCTTACGACTCTTCAGGCGCGCAGGTTGGAGTTGATGCTCATATAGGGGGTGCCGACTGTCCCGTTCCTGTTTGTCCTTCTCGATGCGGCTGGCTATTTCGCGACGAACTTCTGGTGGAGCTATACCCGCCAGTGGGTACAGCATCACAAGCGGGGTTGGTTTTAAACACCCAGTTAAGATGCGGCAGGTGTCATTTAGTGCTGTGTCGACTTCTCTAGCGTGGACGGATCGATGCCACACTGGGCATGCGAACTCTCCAGCAGAAAAAGACAGACACAGGCCAGATGTGCGTAGTACTTGTGTCGATGCTCCCCAGCTAGTGGATGTTAGGCGGCGAAGGATATTATTCCTTGTCCCGACTTTTTGCTTAGTCTTTAAGCAGTGGAATTTAAACGTCAGGGACCTATCTAAGGTGATGCCCAGGTAGCGGGGTTGAGCGCAGTGCTCTATGGCAACACCTTGCCACGAGATTTTAAGGGTCCTATTTGACTGACGGTTGCGTAGATGGAAAGCACATGATTGGGTTTTAGATGGGTTTGGCCTTAGAGCATTTTCGCCGTAGTACTTTCCGAGCGTTTCCAAAGCTTCCGTCAGTATTCCTTCGGCCTCTTCAAAACTGGGTGTCTGGGCGGCTAGAGCAAGGTCATCTGCGTATATAAAGTGTTGCGTTAGTGGGGAGCTAGGCTGGTCGTTAGTGTAAATGTTGAAAAGGGCCGGAGCCAGTACGCTGCCTTGAGGGAGCCCGTTTTTTTGGCAACGCCACCTACTTTTGGTGCTTCCAAGATGTACTTGGAAGCTACGATTATTTAGGATGGCGCTAAGAATTTGGACGAAACCTGTATCTTTTGTGAGTTTGCTGACTTTTAACAGAAGTTTTTTAATGTTAACTGTGTCATAGGCTGCTGAAAGGTCCACGAAAACAACACCTGTGACATTGTTTGCCTCAAACCCGTCCTCGATGAATTGCGTAAGTTTGAGGGTCTGGTTTGTGCACGACTTTCCAGGCCTAAAGCCAGCTTGCTCAGGTATAAGATGAGGTTCAATAACAGGTGTAAGGCGATTTAGTAGCAGCCTTTCAAAAAGTTTGAATGTGTGACATAAGAGGGATATGGGTCGGTAACTTTTAGGGTCTTTAGGGCATTTTCCTGGTTTAAGTAGAGCTATCACTTTAGCGCGTCTCCACAATTTGGGGATCTTATAATCTTCAAGACACGAGTTAAAAAGTGATAGGATCCAGGATACAGCTGCTGGTCCGAGGTGTTTTATTTGGTCGACAGTAATGTCATCGAAACCAGCGGCTTTGCCATTTTTTAAGTGTTTGATCCCATAGATTATGTCTGACAGTGTAAAAGGCTTGGTGAGATTGGTGGTAGTGTCATTTGCCTCAATCAGCCTTTTTGTTTTGCATAACCGATGCGGGGGTTTTCCGTTAAGTATAAGTTGGTGGGCAACTTGATTGGCGGTGACCTGGCCCGGGTTCCTAGCTTGAGGGGAACTGTCAGTGAGTTTATGGATAGTGTTCCAAGCCTTTTTGCTGTTGTGTGTCATATCTATTTCAGTGACTAGTGTCATCCATTTTTTCTTGCGGCTATCACCTACCTCGCGCAGTATTTCCTCGCCGAGTTCCAAAGTTTGTTCAGAAAATGGGTCTATGTTGTATGAGCTTTCGTAATCTGCAAGGAGTGAGGTGGTATTCTTGCTCAGGCCTGGGATGTAGGCAGTACGGCAACCTCGTGGGATGTACTGTCGTGATATGGCCCAAACAACTTCAACAAACTTCTCGTAGTTGGTCGGCACGGGATCTATTCCGAGCAACTTCGAATCAATGCTATCGGAAAACATCTGCCAGTTGGCCTTCGAGAAGTTGAATCGTCGTCTGAAAGGCACGATCTGGGGTTTTACGGCGGATTCAACGCGGCATCCAATTGGCCTATGCTGGGTTCTTGGCATTGGCTGGTGCACCGACTTAGTGCAAAGAGGGCTGATATTACCGCTGACAAAGATCAGGTCAGGATTATAGCCACGGCGCCATCGGCCACTGTTAAAGGATGCTGGGAGTTTGGCGTTGTGTAACAAGGTGAGGTTCTCCGCCTCGGCCCATATCTCCACAGCATCACCATCCGAATTATTACTGGTATAGCCCCATGCGGTACTGTGGCTATTGAAATCGCCTAGTACGATTTTAATAGACCTATTGTGAAAATTACTTGTGTGGTGAAAGTGGAACGGTTGGTTTGGAGGTTTATATATAGAGGTTATGGTGCAGCTGCCTGTATCAATAGTTATTATTTCAATGGAGTCGACAGATTCGCAGGCCGTGGACTGCACAGCAACGTTTGGCTTGACAAAGACAGCGCTGCCGTACCTTGCATGGGGGATTTCGGCTGTAAGGATCATGCCAGGTATTTGTGGCCTGGGTAGTTCGTTATCGCGGTGAGTTTCTTGAACGCAAAGTATATCGCACCGTAAATCCTGGCACAGATTCGCGAGAAGCTGGGCCTTGTTTCTTGAGAAACCTTCTATATTAATAGAGACTACATTCAGAGCTGGTTATTGAGGAATCTGATGAGTGCCTTTGAGAAGATTGAGTTTGAGTCATCGTGGTGAGAGGATTAGTCAGCTAGACCCTGCGTTACCGGGTGCTAGCTGTCCAGGGTGCGCCGGGCGTTTGGAATCGTAATAAGATATATTTAACGCCGCTCGGGGAGGCTCCTTTCATGCACCCCCCCTTTTATTTTGTAATCATTCATTGTATTTGTTGAGTGATATAAATAAAGTAAAAAAAAAAATAATAATAATCCTTTGTCCGGCCCTGATAGGCACTTGTTATCCGGTATTCTGCTGGAAAGTAATTAGGCACCAGATAGGTTGCATACAAGCTAGTTACCAGATATTCGTTTCATCTTTAATTAGAACAGTAGTAATGAAATTAATTGCATAGAGATACTTTTTTATTTTTATCAAAAATAGGCTTGCGCTTGACTACTGTATAACCTGATTGTAAGCGATGATGAGGTTGAAGGTGAAGCACGCTTGCCTAGAAGCAACCTATTCACTCTTGACTTAATAAAATATGCCTAGGTAGACTATAACCAATAGGTCGCTTTTTACATAATGAAACAATAAGTGATCTGAATGTTTGTTCTTTTAGTTGTTTGTCAAGAAAACAGGCCAGCAGCCACACCAGTGATTATCACAAAACATGAAAACCTACCACCGGTACATGACGCAAAGAATAGGAAAATAAAACTATGTTTTTCATCAATACTTAAAGAAGATTTTAAGACTGTAAAAAGTGTTTAATTATAATAAGTTTATGTCTAGCCGCTGGCAAGTGATTCTATACTAGAATATTTAAATTGCTATGCTACCTTCATAACGTTTATTTTGCTTGTTTTAAAATTATAATGTACTGCTATCAGAATAAAAACGTTAATACTGTAAGCGCAAATATTAATATGGGAACACGTTATCTTCGATAGAATTCGAATAGCGGAAGGAATATATTGACGAAATTGAAGGTCGAAACTTAGTGCTCACAAACTAAACAGTGAAACGGTACGGAACCAATAGATAAACTAATATTTGCTTACCTAGATCTGACTCAGTAACGTATTGAGGTATAATTGATAGAGGGTCGGAATTCTCCACAGTGTTTTCATCAAATCCAGTTTCCCCTTGCTCCATTTTGATCGAACGAACGTTAAGCAGATCGCTCAAGTCTGTCACCTCCATTTTAAACCACGCACAAACACTCGACAAAAGTAAGATAAAGTCGATGAACCGTACAAAAATATTTTTGTTGTGATAAATCAAAAGTTTTGATACGATTTGAAATTTTTAGGAAAAGGAAATCACTCGAAATGTTCACTTCCGCGTGCGCCAAAAACGAAAATCCATAGAGTTTGACATTGACAGTTCTCGACTTTTGACGGTTCTCCCAAATTGTTTGTGGTGTCGCAGTCAGTGCTGTTAGTATTATGCTGGTTCCACACACTGGGTTTTTTTTCGCCGGGATATTTTCGAGTTAAGTTCTTCAGTTGTTTAAATTATTTGCAAATGGATACCTAATATATAATGTGATGAGGAATTAGTGTACTTTTGAACCTTAACTTTCTATCCAACTGCACAATATTTTATTATTTAAACATTTTTTTTTTTAATACTTTTAGGGCTACAGATAATAAAAACAAACAAAAAAGGAAACCATAGTCAACAGAAAGCCAATTACAAATCCTCTTTCTAATAATAATAAAGGTGGAAACACATTATTAACACCCGACACGACCCCACGCCACCCGACGCCTGCTGACGCGTACTAATCCATCCCATACATTTAGTATGGTCAGAGACACATAGTCAACACGCCATGTGACGACACGCAATCACACGCGACAACACCCAGTCGGTTTGGATCAGCGTGTTGCCGGGAGAGGGGGAAAACACGCCACCCGACGCTTCGCACATAGTGTGTCTCTATTAACACCCGACAACACGCGTCAGTCATGATCAGTGATGCCAACTTAGGGTAATTTACCCTAATTTAGAGTTTAGTTTCATCAGTACGGTCAAACTCGGTGAGGGTAATTTTTATGTTTATGCTTTAATAGAAATGATTAACTTATTTCAGTTAAATTTGTAATGATGGACTTAAGTTTAAATATTTCCTTTGAACCCGCAATTTTCGGTTTTTATTAGTCAAGTATTTGGTATGGTACAAATCCCTAAATAACCAGATATTTTTTAATGGTTTCAAATAATTATTCTTATAGTAAAACTGGTCTGTAATTATATTATAGATTGTAATGTTTCGTCTTATGTATGATCTTGCATGAAATCTATCAAATATAGATGGTACGGCGAGGGAAAGCATATTAAAAAAAAAGAGTTTTTTTTTTCATTAAACTTAAAATCTAGGGTAAATTGAGATAAAATTGACTTGGAATAAAACAAAAACGAGACCTGGCAATATTAGCGAAGCGTGTTGTTGCATCACGTGGGGTGTTGCATATGTGCACGGTACGCGTCGGGTGTCGACACGTCGGGTGGCGTGGGGTCGGGTCGGGTGTTAATAATGTGTTTCCACCTTTAATAATGTGAGCACATTGAGCTAGGAAAAATTAAATTATTTAATATGTCTATGTGTGAGCACAAAAACAAACAACACACCGTAAAATAAAATATGTGGAATCATTGAAACAAACAGGCGCGTCACGGGAAAGTGGAATTGAGAATTGAATTGTATAATAGTATTTATTACCGCGGTGAACCTTGCCAAGAAAGCTGATTCGATAATATTGGTTGCCAACACATTATTAATGTATTTTGGCACATTAATAATGTGTTACATCTGCATTCTCATGCAGAACAACAAAGAAATTACTGTAAAAAACTAGAGGCTTGACTTTAAGCCATAAAGGCCTCAACGAGCCAGGTCTTAAAGTTCCAAAATAAAAAAACTAAAGTTTGGGGGTAAGATATAGTTACACTAAGATATGGGCACTCTGCGCGTAAGATATAGGTGGAAAGTTTCCACTGGAAACATACTATTAAAACCCGACGCCAAGCGACGCCACCTGACGCATTGCAGTACTAATCAATCCCATATATTTAGTATGGTCAGAAAGACATAGTCAACACGCCATGTGTTCTCACGCATTCCCACGCGGTCACATCTAGTCGGTCTGGATCAGCGTGTTATCACACGCAGTGTGTTTCTAGATAACACCCGACGCCACGAGTCAGTCAGTCAAGAACATTCCTGGTATATATATTTTTTGTTAGTTTTTAGGGTTCCGTACACAAAGGGTAAAAACGGGACCTTATTACTGAGACTCCGCGGTCCGTCTGTCTGTCTGTCACCAGGCTCATGTACCGTGATAGCTAGACTGTTGAAATTTTCACAGATGATGTATTTCTGTTGCCGCTATAACAACAAATACTAAAAACAGAATAAAATAAATATTTAAGTGGGGCTCCCATACAATAAACGTGATTTATTTGCCGTTTTTTTGCGATTATGGTACGGAACCACTCGTGCGCGAGTCCGACTCGCACTTGGCCGGTTTTTATTTACAATGTCAGATGAACAATTAATAGAATTAGTAAAACGGTACTCAGTATTATATGTTATGAGTTCAGGCCAATACCGTGGTCATAATATTAGAAATAAATACTAGAAACGAAGCTATGATACTAGCGACGCGTGTTGTATGGTTACCTACCATGAGTTCGAAAAACATTTGACCGAATTTCATTTCACCTAAAACTTTTCAACTATTATCGTTTCGTTTTTTTTTACTTCATCGAAGTCACATGGAAATTTCATTAAAATACCGGCGGCTCCACACACACACAAAAAAACAAATAAATATATTAAACAAATAAAACTCAAAATGTTCGTAAATGAAATTATTAAGAAAATGGAAGCATAAATAAGCATATATTTAATTAAGCATAATATTATTTTTTCCAATAACTTACGACAAGCGTGTTGCGCTCGAAATGCCCGGACATTTTGTCATTTAACAATTAAATAATTATTTTTAATTGACTTCTTTATTGAAAACGATATTTGTTGGCCCCTAGTTGTATATAATTCTTTGATAGCCAATCTATGTTTATTTTTAGTAGACTAATAATTTATTATCATAATAATCGTATTCTTCTTCCTCCAATGGTAATTTGATAATTTGGCTTGCCATTGAAATGGTTAATAATAGATAACTTTCAACAATATAACTGATTTTAACGACTAAAATCGAGGACAGTTTGTGTGCGACACATGTCTTGGTCTCACCAGCGAACACAACCCCGAGACCGTGACATACTTGCTCCACGTCATTCCGATGCTCGTCGCTTCTGCCAACACGTTGCGACGCCAGGTTTGAAAGAGACGCCCGAGTTTTATATTCCTTTATAAATCCAACGCTTCCTTGGGCACTTGATTGGGATCCCTTCGGAGATCGGATCATCATCTGCCGAGCCTTTTTTCCAACTATATTAGGGTCGGCTTCCAGTCTTACCGGTTTCAGCTGAGTACCAGTGTTTTACATTGAGCGACTGCCTTCTGACCTCCACAACCCAGTAACTGGATAACATGATACCTCATGGCTAGACTAGTGTCAGATCTCAGCCTTCTGACTACCCGTTACGACTGTCAAAGATCTTCAAATGACAGCCGGGACCAAGGGCTTAACGTGCTTTCCGAGGCAAGAAACTCGCTATGTGAAGATCGTCCCCATCCACGGACCGACCTCGGCGAGAGTTGCTTGATCTTGAAGATCGACCCGTGCGGCTGTTATTATTTAGCCACGAGCTGTCACATGTCTTCGAATTTTTGGTTCTAAGACATGCCGGTTTCCTCACGATGTTTTCCTTCACCGTTTTGAGAGCAGTGATGATGAAAATAATTTACACAAAGTAAAGCGCCTGCCTGGATTCGAACCCACGAACTACAACTCGTAAGTCGCGGCCGTTACCACTGGGCCACCACTGCTCTCCTACCCTTCGGAGTTCGGATCGTGTGGTTAATTCATCTCCACTTGCGACGCTTGATCTGGTGTATCATTTTTTTTAACACGCTTTTATTAGCTTGGTATGTATGTATCTATGTTACGTAATCTTTTAACTTGATTTTCACCCCCTTTAAAACGTCGGATTAATTTGAAACTTTGCACACTTATCAAGAACCGATGACAATGCAATAATTTAACAAAACTTTTATCTGTTAAGACCTGTTTGGTATTCGCGGCATATGACTCGGAGAGTCAAAAATCCGCGCTACTCTACCAGAGTGAAACGTGGAATGAAATAAAAGTTATCTATAAAGTACAAACAACACTGCCATAAAACAAATCAAAAGGTTTGGCCCTGGAATACCTCATTAGATAGCTCCGTCACTTAATTTCCACCAAGAGGTGAGCGGCATCTGATGTTGTCCGTACAACTGGCATGTCTTATGCCTCTCAGCTGGCGATTAGCGTGTGACCAGTCTGTCATCGATCCGCCCACGCAAGCAGACGCCGCCCAAAACGAGACGTGTCTTCACTCAACAAACACTACCCGCTAGCAGGCATCGAACCGTACGAAGTGACCCGCCCGGCGCGGCGCCCCGGTTCGCCCCGCGTAGCCCATATCGAGAGTTGAACGTCAGACTGACGTAACAGTACCAGGTGCACACTTACTTAAACCGAGCAGTACACAGTTAACCCATTTGTATAGGATAACAATTATGTTTGAAATTAAATATTCATTGTGTCCACAAGACTCCAAAATCGATTGGTCAAATACTAAACACAATACTAGAATGGGAGGTAGTTTTCAGCATTATTATTGTTCATAATCAGGGGTCCACCACCTTTGACAAACTATTTCAGGGCACGCCAATAAGGTTAAATACAACAGCAAAAATAACAACAACTACTTCACATTCAATTAAAAATTTAATGACACGTTCTTAAAAAAAAAAAATACCTATATTATAGGTACAATTCCTGTTGCTGGGACACGACGTTTTTTCTATGAGAACCAACAATGCTCGTAACTACTGATACATAATTTCTTCATATTGCGGTTCCTCTCTAGCCTGAATTTCTAGATCGCACTCCCTCCGGAAGAGAAAATTTTGGTAGAACGGTATATTAGGATTAGGCTGAAAAGATTAAAAAGAGGGTATATTATGAAAACATACGCGATGTTCAACTGAAGATAAAACGTCACTTAGAATGATAATCTCTTTCGTCTCAACAAATTGAGTGATAAATATTAGATCTGATGCATGATATCGGTATCCGGCAAATACGACTTTGGTATATTTTCAAAACTAGCTTTTGCCAGCGGCTTCGTTCACACGATAGTCGAAAAATATTCCAAGAGAAAGTTTTTCAGGCATATATAGCATAGTCTATGTCCTTTTCTAAAGTTCAATCTATCTCTATAAATTGTACATAGTAATGTTGTAAAATAGTTATAAGGCTACGATGGGGCTGACATAAACCTCTAGTTTAAAAGCATATAAAAAAAAAGAAAAAATACATAATTCATCAAAGTTAGTTCAGCGCTACAAGCGTGAAAACGTAACAAAGAGAGACAGAGTTACTTTCACATTTAAAAAGGTATTACTTCTTCTTAAAGTCATACTTAGTTTGGATGAAAGACAATGTCATACTGAGCGTTGAAACAAGGTGCAGACATGTCAGAGTCATGGAATGTAATTGAAAACTTACTTCACTGAGTGAGTGCTGTCTTGGTATTTGGGGTAACGGTCGCTGGGACCTTTCTCGTCGATTCGATTCTCTCTGGCGTCGTATAAATACAAACATCACAACTAGAAGGGCCAGTACGCTAGCGGCTCCTGTTGGTATGATGATCGTTACTTTGGTACTGGTAACTGGATCTGTAACGTCACATTAGAATAATAAAATCCTCCTCCTGACTAAACTCCGGTCACAATGGCCAATCTCAACGGCGATTAGCCAAGATGCAGGAGATATTTAAGTGCTCAGTGCTCTCTCAAAGTCCGATGGGAAGGCAATCAGACAGTCATGGGAGGATATCGGGCACAAGACCTGACGCTTTAAGTCCTTTGTACGCTCTGACGCTTTAAGTAACGTCAGAATTGCAAAAAATTTTTTTTGCAATTCTGACGTTCGAATGGTATCACAGCTCGCGACTCAAAACACGATAGCTTAAGCTCCTTGTGGAGAGAATTGGCAAATGCATTTCCGAGGAACAGTATGCAGATGCCTTAGTGCGAGTTTTTACTCACGCGTAATCGCGTTAAACTAAACGTCAATTTGTATTGAAATTGGATAAGCGCCGTCTGAGGACGGTAAGCAGAAACCTCTTTTTTTGGATATATATTTTGAGGTAAGAGATCGTTTACGTTATCACGAGTGATTACGTTAAAAACTCGGCATAAGCACAATGAACTATGGAAAGTGGCTGAATATATATTTAGTAAACCGAGACATATGCGATTAGCAACCCTAAATTAACGAAACACAGCACACGTACCTGCAGGCTTCGTTTCTTTGAGCTGGTATTTTAACATAGTCTTGTTAACAACATAACGTGTTATGTCCACTTCTTTTCCATCGTTTATTAACTCATATACGTAGTAAAGACAACACAGTATAGATCCACTGTCCCACATCTTGAATTTTCTGTTATGTATTATTGTTTTATGTAATGTGTGTATCTTGTTCTCTGTTGTATTTATAAGGGCTAAGTATACATCTGCAAAATATGTTAAATTATAAATTTATATAATGCATCAAGTTTATGAGACTCTTCGGCTTTGTAGAGAATATTTTTCTAAAACTTGATTTCCTTTAATGACACCTCGGTAAGATGTACTTGTACTTACATTTTGATCGAGACTTATATTCTTCACAGCTAAACTGAACTTCTGTTACTTCAGAATAACTTTGTATTTTATCAATGGTTTTCACTGAAACAAATAGAAGAAATTCGTGCTCATAATAAATATTTATAATGGAAGCCGCAACGTAACGCACGCAAAAATATCTAAAAAGGACTTTCAAATTCAAAAATATTTATACCACTAAACGTTTTAAGAATACTTTCACTTATGGCGTGGAATTTCCTGCCGGAATCTTTGCTTCCTCATACCAAACCTGGAGTTCTTTAGTTCAAGAGTGAATAGGCAAGGTATTTCTAGGCAAGCGTGCTTCACCTTCGATAACATAATGGTATCCAAAAACCCACATTCACCATACTTATACCTATTACACACATGAAAGGGCTATTGTTTATTTCTGATCCCCTGATGTAACTTTTGATATTATGCAAGACAAGTGTGAGAATCCTGATACCCATATCACAAGCGAAATCTTTCTTTGGGTGCCAGAATTTAAAAAAAATGCTAGTGACATACATTGTTACTCGCTAATTAAGAATCTGTTATTTTTGCATAATGTTGTTCGTACGTATTATAATTATTAGTTTACTATATTTGACGCGACTGACCGGGTGGCGACGCGATGCGGTCGTGCCGGATGATGACATGAGCACTTGACTTCCACCGGGAGCACTGACCCGCAATGGTAGAGGACAGATGAGTGTGGAAAGGGGAGACGCGGGCCTTTGCCCAGCAGTGGTCATAACTGGATAGTTAGATGAGCGCATCTGTGCTGTAACCACGAGAACTCCGAAACTGCATCCAAATAGGAAAAGTAAAAGAATTACATAACACTCACCAGCGTCTTTCGTAGGTAAGATTATTTTTTCAGACCGAAGTCCATGTCTAGGCATTTGAACATGCACTGAAGTGTTATTGTCAAACGATTCTAATTCAATAATGAACCTTGTTAGACCCGTGGAGATATTCGAAGGAGTGCCAATTACGGAACCTGGAAGTAAAATAATTACAGATACTCATACGAATACTCAGATACGAATTGTCGGCAGAAATACACACGTAAAGTTAAAAGTTGCGGTCTAAAAAACTTTTAATATATCACTTTTCAAAAAGAAAGAAGTTTACTTGCACCTGGGAAGACCCTCAAGACGCTACTACATCCATACTTTTAATATTATAAATGCGAAAGTAACCCTGTCTGTATGTTACCTTTTCACGCTTAAACCGCTAAACCGATTTGGATGAAATTTGGTATGGAGATAATTTGAGACCCTGGGCAGGACATAGGCTACTTTTTTCATAAAACACGAAGGGGGAGCAATGGCGAAGGTGTGACTAGTATTATAAAGGCGAAAGTTTGTGAGAGTGTGTGTTTGTATGTTTGTTACTTCATCACGCTCAAATGACTGGATGGATCTGGATGAAATTTCAGAGGCCAGAGATAGATTATAGTCAGGAATAGCACATAGGATACTTTTTATCCCGGGAATATGCTCCCTCGGTGTATTCCCGTTGACCCGTAGGCCATGTTCCCGTTAATGGGGATAAAGGAAATTTAATAATATAATTAAAATTACTGCCCGCTATCCCCGTACGCTGTCCCCGTTATTTTTTGTAGTATAAGTACCTATACTTTTCAAATAATGCCCGTTGTCCCCGTTGCGTTCAAATTATATAAGTGAGAGTGCCTTAATTATAGAGATTAACCGTATGGTGTCAACGACGTAAAGAATAGTTAGTACCATCCCATACCTTCCCGTGGGTGTCGTAAAAGGCGACTAAGGAACTTACCAGAGAATAGGCAGTAGCATTGTCTGTGCATTTGTAACAACAAACTGCGACCGCCAACCCGCCTGCTAAGCGTGACGATTATGGCAAACTCTTCCTAAACATGGATAGTGTGACAAGAAAATGGCCCATAGTGCCCGGCAGCCTGCCTACCCTCGACCACGGGAGCCGTTCGTCGTGGAAAGGTGTGCAGAGAATCCCCGGACGAGAAGAAGTTACCTAAATTCAAACCGACGATTGACCCTGGCAACATATAACACGCGTACACTCCGGACTGACGAGAAGATCACCGAACTTGAGGAAAAGTTGAGCGGGTTATGATGGAGATCATAGGGTTATCTGAAGTTTGATGAGAGGGGGAGAACTTGATAATCCTTATATCCGGTAATCTGCTCTATTTCCGGTTGGGTGACCGGCAGTCCTAGGATGGTGTCGGGTTTATCTATATATATAAAAAGCTTTTTTACAAAAAAATACTACCGACTTCCAAATAAAAAAACTTATAAGTTATTTTTCAATTTCTAGTTTTTTTATTTGGAAGTCGGTAGTATTTTTTTGTAAAAAAGCTTTTTATTTTTCACTTTTTAGTTGTTCCTACATAATTGGCAAGTTGTGTTTAGTAAGGTACCTATAACGCCAGAATAGATTACCCGAATATCATGAAACTTGAACTTAACCGGTGAAATGAGAGATCTACGTACCCTTAAGAGCGTACTGGCGTGATGTTATGTTATGAAATGGTATAAACAATAAACAGACATGCGATTGCAGCAATCCCGAGAAATTTGCCGTAATTTATTGAAGAGTTTTGTTGTATATCTTCGAAGTTCTTCATCAGATCTTTACCAAACTAAAAATGAG
Organism: Anorthoa munda; assembly: GCA_945859665.1. Classification (NCBI taxonomy): domain Eukaryota; kingdom Metazoa; phylum Arthropoda; class Insecta; order Lepidoptera; family Noctuidae; genus Anorthoa; species Anorthoa munda. Next base: position 6,298,939 of record OX243917.1, on the reverse strand, counting down.
ACCAATTTCGAAACATACTTTTTCAAACAAAAAAAGAATTTTCAAAATCGGTCCAAAATTTACGGAGATATGTGTGAACATAAAAAAAAAAAAAAAACAAACAAAATGTCGAACATAGCAACACCTCCTCCTTTTTGGTAAGTCGGTTAAAAAGGCAAAAGTGATTGACTGATGTATCAAAGCATAGGCCAAACCCTTAGGGCTAGAAACTTAAATTTTCGCACACGTATTCCTCTTATGACGTAGGCATCCAATATGGAAGGATTTTTCAAAATTCAAACCCCAAAGGGGTGAAATAGGGGATAAAAATTTGAATGAAACTTTTTATTCCTTGGACATATTTGCATGAAATTTCGTACGAATTGAGTACGGCAAAAATAATTAGTTACGTATTTCAGCGTTTTCCAAAATTCAACCCCTAAGAGGGTCAAATAGGGGATGAAAGTTTTAAATAAACGCACAGGCCAAACCCTTAAAGTTAGAAACTTAAAATTTCGCTGACGTATTTCTCTTATGACGTAAGTGCCAAATTTTATCCAGATCCGTTCAGCCATTCTGAAACATCCATCCATCCAAACTTTCGCATTTATAATAATCTGTAATAATATTATAAAGAGGAAAGTTTGAGAGGTTGTATGGGGTAATCTCTGGATCTACTGAACCGGTGTAGATGAAATTTGGCATGGCGATAGTTTGAGACCCTGGGAAGGACATAGGATAGTTTAATTTGTATTCCCTTGTGATGATAAAACACTTTATATGCGGGCGAAGCCGCGAGCAGAAGCTAGTCGTCCATAATTCCCTCGTGAACAACGTAGTGATGATCGAGAGTGGGTCGATCAGGGTGGCATACCTTATACTAAGAATATCCTCAAGATATTAATTGAAGGTCACACAGGTCTACGCCCCGACCTCAGCACACTGGGACGAAGAAGTAGGGACTATGTATGAGGATATCTCTAGAAGGGTTGGGATGAGGAAAGACATACTCGAGGGGAAAAAGTCACAGGCATGGTGCAGGGGTATGGTGGTACTCTTTTTTAAGAAGGGTGATAATGTCCGACTTAAGAATTACACGCCCATATCGCTTCTTAGCCATGTCTAAAAGCTGTTATCATGAATCATCATGAATACATCGTTCCCTCGGTATAAATTTCGACTTACACGCGGGCGAAGTCGCTGGCAGAAGCTAGTTTTGTATAAAAAATCTTATTATGACTTAAACTGCTGATCCGATTCGGATGAAATTTGGTATGGAGATAGTTTGAGACCCTGGGAAGAAAATATGCTGTTTTTTTGCTTAAAACTCGAAGGGGAGAAATGGGGAGGGGATTAATTTTATATGAAACGTCTTATTAAGGCTTAAACCGCTGAACCGATATAGATAAAATTTGGTATGAAGATAGCTTGAGACCCTGGGCAGGACATAGGCTACTTCTTTTTGCATAAAACACGAAGTGGGCGGAATGGGGGGGTTAATTTTGTATGAAACTTCTAATTATGGCGTCTGATTCCCTTCAAACTTTGCGGAAGTTTAATTTATAACAAATAATTAAAGTGTGGATATTTGTTTTTTTAATCCCCTTTGGATTGGAGTTGTAAAGATAAGACGTAGAAATTCCCTTCATGAAGCTGAAATTTGGCACATAGGTAGTTTATAGATAGTAAACATTAAATAAGAAAGATTTTTCGTAAATTTACGTGTTAAGGGGGAAAATGGGGGAAGCTATGATGTTTGTTCGTAAGTGTTTGACTGTACAAATGTTTTCATTCTAATAAACAATTTATTTATTATTTACTTACTTAAATTGTGTGGCAGGCTGCTCTTACAAATAAATATATACGCAGGGGTTTTGTCACATGGGTTGTCATTATATTCGCCTTTTTGGTTCATCTCCACACAGTCTTCGTTGTTATTACTATTGTTTGGCTCATTTAGACACCACTTATTATACACCTCAGATACTGGCTTACCTAGAAAAATAAACTTATAAATAAGCAAAGTTATAATATCCAAGAGCACAGAATTGCCGTAAAAACTGGCAAGTTTATCTTAACATAATCGTGCCCGCACAATTAGCGCTGAGCGCAAGTTTCGGCTGTCATTGGCATTGACAGAATTATCACAGGTCATCAGTTACTAATAGTAAAAGGGGACGTCCACATTTGGTTATGGAGTTTCTTGTCCGTAATTTATTTATTTATTTAATACTTCATGCACACAATCGTACAGAGGCGGACTTAATGCCTTAGGCATTTTCTACCAGTCAACCTTTGGGTGATACAGAGACAAATAGTGGTAGGTGCAATATTGTAAGCAAATCTCGACAAGGTGGGTTTAATCAAATACAAAGATATATATACATACTATAAAATACGTAAAATATATATAAAAAAAAAATATATATATATATATATATATATACTAAATACACGAATATACTTAAACAGTTAGTAGTAGCAGATATTTGGAAAACATTATCGCTGTGACGATACTACTGCCAACTTCTTACGAACGTGCTCGCGAGCCTTCACTTTGAAAGCCAATCGGTTGGTTGCCATCCTGATTTCTTGGGGGAGCGCATTCCACAAAGAGATAGACTGAACGAAGAAAGAACAGTGAATGAAGTCAGTGCGATGAGTGGGACATTGAAGAAGACGGTTATGTGAAGAGGTGGTTGGCGCAAGTATATTGAAAGTGAGGGGCTAGATAACTAGGGGTATTGGAAGAGGTAAGAAATGAAAACAAGGTAGTAAGTGCCCTTAACTCTCTGCGTTGACGTATGGGCAACCACTTTAGAAGTGACCGATGCGCAGAGACATGATCATATTTACGCAGATTGAAAACGAATCGAATGCAGTAATTTAGAAGACGGTTAAGTTTGTTGAGGAGATCTGCATTCAGGTCATAATAGCACACGTCACCATAATCGATGATAGGAAAAATTAGGGCCTGCACAAGCATTATCTTCGTGTTCGAAGGCAAAAAAAAATTTAAACGATACAGAGCCCGCAGAGTTCCAGTGACCTTCTGACTGACACTGGCAACTTGAGTACGCCAGTTAAGGGTACTATCGATGCGCAAGCCTAGGTCCTTCACGTCAGTGCTAAATGGAACAATCGTACCGTTGAACAGAACAGGTGGCAAAGTTGCACCATCTACCTTAGCGATGCTGCGAGGACTCCCAATGATGATCGACTGGCACTTATTGGGGTTTACAGCAACGCCAAACCTATCAGACCACGCTTTTATTGCTATTAAGTCCGCATTTAACTTGCCGATAACGTGCGGTAGTTCGTCGACACTCCCTTGACAATACAACTGAAGGTCATCTGCATACAGATGATACGCACACTAAAGTTCGGAAGTAATGAGGTTAATAAAAATAGAAAACAGAAGAGGAGATAGAATGCCGCCTTGAGGAACGCCAGTTTTCAAATCACACCAACGAGAAGAAGAATCTCCAACGTGAACCGACTGCTGACGCCCCTGAAGGTAAGAGGTGAACCATTCCAGTGCTTTGGGGGAGACCATCAAATAGGACAGAATGGCTAACAAGATTTCGTGACTGACGGTATTGAAGGCGTTCGAGAAATCAACCAACACCAGAACAGTGACTTTGGTATCTTCCAGTCCCGCCCTTATATCGCCAGTCACTTTAAGGAGGGCCGACACAGTGCTGTGCTCGGGCCTGAACCCAGATTGTAGAGGGCTAATGAGTAAATTACTCTGCACAAAGTTTGAAAATTGTTTGTGGACACAGGCCTCAAGCACTTTGGATAGGAAGGGAAGGATAGAAATGGGGCGGAAGTGGGTTGGAAGAGTGGGATTGGAAACTTTGGGCAGTGGACGAACATAGGCTTTACGCCACAAAGAGGGGAATACTCCGGAATAAAAAGAATAATTTACTATATGGGTGATGGGAGATAGAAGTCGATCCAAGACAGTGATTACCATACCACGAGTGATATTATCATATCCCACCGCTTTGGATTTGATGGCGAGGATTATCTTTTTGATCTCACCCGGTTCAACTGGAACGAAATGAAAAGGATTAATGTGAGGACGCGTTAGACCAGAAATAAGAGACAGAGTTTGTTCCTTAGTTAGACGATCCATGATTGGCACAGTGGAGAAATGACGGTTGAGATCATCTAAGTCAATAGAATTAGGAAGGTCTAAATGTCGCGGTTTGCCGATACCAAGTGTTCCTAGGAACACTTGGTAACAATATCGGCAGAAGATGAAGAAGAAATATTTTGCAGAATGTGGCGGCGTTTAGCATTGCGTATCATCTGGTTACATCAATTCCTTGCAGCCTTGAGTAGCACCCAGTTTTCGTCAGTTCGATCCCTTTTAAATTTTCGGAAAGAGCGGTCCCTGCGTCGCATGGCCATTTGTATGCCACTTGTCATCCAAGGTGCAGGAGGACGTTTCAGTTTCACTTTTCTGATAGGAGCGTGGAGGTTATAAAGATTGACTACAATATCGTTAAAGATTGCCACCTTCTCGTCAACCGAGGAGGCCTTCTTCACAACCGCCCAATCAATAACAGATGCATCCTTCTTGAGTTTCTCAACGTCCATCCTGGCAAAACAACGCCTGTACAGAACCCTGGGTTTAGGTTTAGAAGGTTTGAGGATATAGGAAAGGAAAATCATGTCGTGATGAGAGAAGCCAGGAGCGTCATGTTGACCATGGGATGAGACAAGGGAGGGATTCGAGGTAAGGATAAGATCGAGCCAGGTGTCATCGCCAGATTTGTTATAATGAGTAGCCTGGAGCGGCAACACGTGCAGACTAGCTGACTCGATAAGATGGAGAAGCTTACGGGATCGAGGGGAGTTTTGAGAAAGGAGGTTAGTATTGAAATCACCCATGATGATGTGGTGCGCATACTCTGAACCCAAAGATTCAAGAACTGTTTCGAATTCAGTGAAGTAATCGACATTGGGGGGACAGTAGACAACACCGATAATGGTTTTGGCTCCTTTGACGCAAACTTCAAGGAAGATGAACTCAGCAGAGGCAGAATAATTTGAGAAGTAATTCTCCATAACAAGTTACTTTTCTGAATGGATTTAATAATTACTATGTAGTTTCACTTCTCAATGTACTAAGCGTCGCACATAATTTTTAGAGCTGTGGAAATAAAAATCAAATTATAAAATTTTAATTGGTTCTACATCCGCCGACCGCAGCGCCATCTTCACGTAACTTCATTCCTTTTTTACCCGACTGCCGAAGGAGGGTAATGTGTTTATCAGTCTATGTATGTATGTATGTATGTTTGTTCCTATGTGGCGTTCTAGAGACCAAACGCGTTGGCCGATTTTTATGGTTCCTACGTCAATCGATTCGTCTTAACCTTGCGAGTGTCACTGGCTACATTAAAATTGGAAAATAGAAAAATGGCGGCTTTTGGGCACCTTATTGTGGGGGCCCAAATTTTTTTTCTTTTTTTTAATTTATTCTTCGAAACCTATCGTGTGGGGTACCAAAATAAAGGGCTTTAAGAGCTGATTTCAAAAATATATAACACTTATATGTTAAAATGTACCTAATTCCAAAAAAAGATAACTAAAAAGTTATAAATAAAAAAGTTAATTCAAAAATTCAAAAAACCCGACTGCTTAAAAAGGGAACTAAAAAGATGTAAACAAGAAGAAAATCATGCTGTGCAGTCGGAGGATACATCTGGTTTTGGTCAGCCAGCTCGCAAACATGTATCCTCCGACTGCACAGCATGATTATCTTCTTGTTTACATCTTTTTAGTTCCCTTTTTAAGCAGTCGGGTTTTTTGAATTTTTGAATTAACTTTTTTTATTATGTGCGGGCGTCGTAACATCGTGCATTTTGCAAAAATAAAATTTTATTTGAAAAATAGTGTGTTTAGTGGAAAAGTTTAGTGTAAAAAACGTGTTATTATGGGAAAACGAAAAAGAGTACGTAGTAATTCAAAAATTCGTCGACCAGTGAAACTTTAACGCCCATGAACTTCATTTTATCGAAAGCGCCAAAGCTTAATTTAGAAATTTCTGCAAAAGAAATTCGAAAGGGCTCAGAACCAACATGGGTTGGGCATTGCTGGTCTTAGCAATCTGGCTTCGTCTCTGATTAAAGAAGACCGCCCAATTGGGGAAATCATGAAAAAGCTGTCAGAAGTCAGCAAGATTTTTCTACATTTACACTACGAGATATCACAACATAGAAGAAAGTTGATAATTTCTTTACTGGATAAAAAAATTACCACTACAATAACTGATATAAAACGAGACACATTCCTGTTCGGATTTGACCTTGAAGAAAAGATTAAGGCCACAAAAACAGCAGAAAAATCAGGTCTTCAAATAAAGCGCAGCAATGATAACGTTCCTTCCACATCCAGAAAACAGGGAAACTGAACTTAATGACCCACCCAGGTTTCAATCAACGAGGAGTACGTAACCGGGTGGGCAAAAGCCGAGGTACACATCCAATGAAGGACATTCGACACAGCAAGTTCGGAGGCAGCCAGCTGCAAATCGAGTCCCTCCTGCCCGGAAGATGAACTACAGGAACCAGTAGAGGTAGTAAAAATGCTGGTAAATTACGCCACTATGTTAGCTATTGGCAAGCAATAACCAAAGACCCAATAGTCTTAAACTATGTTAAGGGCTTAAAAATTCCTTTTGATGAGCTTCTGTTTAAAAAATTTGAGCCATCTAACCCAAGGTTTAGTTAATCATTTAAAGCTGTCTATCTCAAAATTATTGCCTTCAGGGGCTATTAAAGAAAGCTGCGATGTCAGCAATTTCTTATGGTTGGTTATATACTATATAAGCGTACGTAAAACAATCGTTACCAGATAATGCTATTAAAATAATAATATCTTCGTTAGCTGACAGCTAATTGCATCAAACGCAAGTATGCACAAACGCTCGGTTACCAAAATGTGGGCCAGTTTGCGTTCAGATCTCGTCAGAGACACCACGTACTCATAACCAAACCAATAATCATTTTTATTATTAACTAGCTGACCCGGCAAACTTTGTTCTGCCATAAAAACACCAAACATTCATCTATCCTACCTACCCTACCCTACCTACCCCACCCTACCTACCCTACCCTACCCTACCCTACCTACCCTACCCTACGTACCCTACCCTACGTACCCTACCCTACCTACCTTACCCTACCTACCCTACCTACCCTACCCTACCTACCCTACCCTACCTACCCTACCCTACCTACCCTACCTACCCTACCTACCCTACCTACCCTACCTACCCTACCTACCCTACCTACCCTACCTACCCTACCTACCCTACCTACCCTACCTACCCTACCTACCCTACCTACCCTACCTACCCTACCTACCCTACCTACCCTACCTACCCTACCTACCCTACCTACCCTACCTACCCTACCTACCCTACCTACCCTACCTACCCTACCTACCCTACCTACCCTACCTACCCTACCTACCCTACCTACCCTACCTACCCTACCTACCCTACCTACCCTACCTACCCTACCTACCCTACCTACCCTACCTACCCTACCTACCCTACCTACCCTACCTACCCTACCTACCCTACCTACCCTACCTACCCTACCTACCCTACCTACCCTACCTACCCTACCTACCCTACCTACCCTACCTACCCTACCTACCCTACCTACCCTACCTACCCTACCTACCCTACCTACCCTACCTACCCTACCTACCCTACCTACCCTACCTACCCTACCTACCCTACCTACCCTACCTACCCTACCTACCCTACCTACCCTACCTACCCTACCTACCCTACCTACCCTACCTACCCTACCTACCCTACCTACCCTACCTACCCTACCTACCCTACCTACCCTACCTACCCTACCTACCCTACCTACCCTACCTACCCTACCTACCCTACCTACCCTACCTACCCTACCTACCCTACCTACCCTACCTACCCTACCTACCCTACCTACCCTACCTACCCTACCTACCCTACCTACCCTACCTACCCTACCTACCCTACCTACCCTACCTACCCTACCTACCCTACCTACCCTACCTACCCTACCTACCCTACCTACCCTACCTACCCTACCTACCCTACCTACCCTACCTACCCTACCTACCCTACCTACCCTACCTACCCTACCTACCCTACCTACCCTACCTACCCTACCTACCCTACCTACCCTACCTACCCTACCTACCCTACCTACCCTACCTACCCTACCTACCCTACCTACCCTACCTACCCTACCTACCCTACCTACCCTACCTACCCTACCTACCCTACCTACCCTACCTACCCTACCTACCCTACCTACCCTACCTACCCTACCTACCCTACCTACCCTACCTACCCTACCTACCCTACCTACCCTACCTACCCTACCTACCCTACCTACCCTACCTACCCTACCTACCCTACCTACCCTACCTACCCTACCTACCCTACCTACCCTACCTACCCTACCTACCCTACCTACCCTACCTACCCTACCTACCCTACCTACCCTACCTACCCTACCTACCCTACCTACCCTACCTACCCTACCTACCCTACCTACCCTACCTACCCTACCTACCCTACCTACCCTACCTACCCTACCTACCCTACCTACCCTACCTACCCTACCTACCCTACCTACCCTACCTACCCTACCTACCCTACCTACCCTACCTACCCTACCTACCCTACCTACCCTACCTACCCTACCTACCCTACCTACCCTACCTACCCTACCTACCCTACCTACCCTACCTACCCTACCTACCCTACCTACCCTACCTACCCTACCTACCCTACCTACCCTACCTACCCTACCTACCCTACCTACCCTACCTACCCTACCTACCCTACCTACCCTACCTACCCTACCTACCCTACCTACCCTACCTACCCTACCTACCCTACCTACCCTACCTACCCTACCTACCCTACCTACCCTACCTACCCTACCTACCCTACCTACCCTACCTACCCTACCTACCCTACCTACCCTACCTACCCTACCTACCCTACCTACCCTACCTACCCTACCTACCCTACCTACCCTACCTACCCTACCTACCCTACCTACCCTACCTACCCTACCTACCCTACCTACCCTACCTACCCTACCTACCCTACCTACCCTACCTACCCTACCTACCCTACCTACCCTACCTACCCTACCTACCCTACCTACCCTACCTACCCTACCTACCCTACCTACCCTACCTACCCTACCTACCCTACCTACCCTACCTACCCTACCTACCCTACCTACCCTACCTACCCTACCTACCCTACCTACCCTACCTACCCTACCTACCCTACCTACCCTACCTACCCTACCTACCCTACCTACCCTACCTACCCTACCTACCCTACCTACCCTACCTACCCTACCTACCCTACCTACCCTACCTACCCTACCTACCCTACCTACCCTACCTACCCTACCTACCCTACCTACCCTACCTACCCTACCTACCCTACCTACCCTACCTACCCTACCTACCCTACCTACCCTACCTACCCTACCTACCCTACCTACCCTACCTACCCTACCTGGAGTCTCTCACGAGCCACTAGTCCGAACGGCTGCGTTTTTGCGAGCTCCGCGCCCCAAAAATCTTAAAAAGAGCAATTTAAAACGCAAAAGCGAAAGTGATACGGGAAAAGTTGTGAGGCAGTGAGTGCTACAGGATAGTGTTATTAAAAGTGAAATAGAGTGAGAGACTAAAAAGCTGTGACAAGAAACGGGAAAATTTTCACTGAAAGTGAAAAGCGTCTTAGATAAGCGCCTGCGGCGCGCGATCGTTCAGCACGACATCCCAATTTTATCCGACCCAAGGAAGTGTTATCCCAGTGCCTACACCCCCTGAAAATTTAAAAATTTTCCGGCGTTCCAAAGGGGGACTTCCATCCAGTTTCCCGAAACGCGAAGCGGAAAAACGGCAAAAAACACAACTCTGTGGGAAGTGAGTGCGGCGTGCGACTGGTCGCGTGTACCCACCTTTTTATTGAACGATAAATACCACAAACTAAGTGCCTATAGTGGGTTAAAAACTTGGATTTTCTGGCCAACCTTTTTGACCTTCCGCGGTGCTTTTCCGATTTTCGGATAGGAAGTGACACGAACTATTCCACAAAATATTTATCCTGTCCGAAATCGAGGAGAAGGCAGCTTCTCCAGGAATTTCACATTGAGCGTCCCAGTGCCCTCGACGACCCTGGTGATTCTTGGAATTTTCCCACGAAATCCAAGGAAGCAGTCCGTGTTTCCAGCCGATCGACAAAATTTCCGCGGAATTTCATTACGCGGAAAACCTGCTGGAAGCCTGAAACGGAAAAGTTAAGACCTGGATAGCTCCCTCGAGCAGCCAGCAGCCGACCCAGAAAATATTACTCAGACCATAGAACTACAAGTACCAAACCAAGGTATTTGCCGTAAATTTTTTTTGTTTTTCGTTTCCAAAAGATTTTTCTTCCCCTATATTTTGTAACCACCACTTTTCTAAAATCAATTTATATAGACCAGTTAAAAACCTAGTTTATAAAAATTTAAAACCTTAATTCAGAGCTAGATTTTAGTACTAAGCCATCATTTCTTTGTCAATCCATTTTGTTCACACGCTCTGAATTAACTTTGTAGTCATCCTGTCTATGATTTTATAATTTAAATAGCCTAGATCTCGGCCTGGGACCGATCTAGACAAAAAGTGCGACTGGATTTTGAATTTTTAGCACCTAGACCAGTCGTGCATAAACTTAGATTTTTGGAAACGGTTAAGATAGAAAAGTTCGTTTTCAAGCTCGTATCGTAAGTGTTGAAAATTTATAAATTATATGTAGGTATCACGACTGTGACGAGGTGTTGACGCGCAATACAAGCCAAACCTCGGGCATTCTAGAAGCTCAGCTGCCATTTTGTAACAGGAAATTTTCCATTATAATATTTGCCAGAAATCTTCCATTAGTTTCAAGTCTCTTTTAAAAATAAAACCGCTACGTCACGGAAGATTTCAAAATCTCAAAATTTTAAAATTTATCATTATATCGGAGATACTTTTAGTAACCCTTAACTTTATATCTCCTAAACGGTTGGGAATATTAAAGTTTAGACAAAATTTCCCCCCTCCCTAGAATCCGCCCTCCCAATCGGAAATCATATTCACATAGGCCCCCTAGACCCCCTTTTTGACCCCCTTTTATTGACCCCCTTTTATTGACCCCCAACATTTTTTAAAGGCTACTAGACTAGCCTTGTACAGTTTATATATTCTTTAAATACACTTCCCCCCTCAGGACCCCAACTCCCCCATCCCCGGTTTTTCACTGAGACCCCCAGGGACCCACTCGGAACCCCCCCCCCCCTCCACCACCCCTCCAACTGGAAATTTCTTCACCCCCCCCCCGACCCTAACTTTGGTCCCGGAGGTCATAGACCCACCAAGTTTGGGTTCCTCGTAATCGGGAGGAGAAGACCTACAAATTGGCCCTAACACAATTGCTGGCAACGCCCCCAAAAATTTTTTAATAAACTTTTAATTCTTTAAAAATAAATACAAATAAAATAAATAAATATATTTTGTTTTCTGCCACATTAGATCACACTGCGATACGGGTTTGGTGGTCTGCAGTTCGTTTTAATTTTAGGACATACAGTAGCACTTTTGTGCTGCTGTATCTTTAGGTTAAGACCATACTAAGCACTGTATTGCTTAAATTTAATCTTTTTGTAAATAATTATAACTGTGGACATATAGTAGTACTTTTGTGCTACTATATTTTAGAATAAGATTAGAATAGGAAATTTAAACTTGCAAGACATTCTCGCAAGATAATTATTTTAATTTTTGACATCTGACACACAAAAGAGGTACCCTTTACAGTACCCCTTTTTTTTTTACATTGACACATAAAAGGGGTATCTTTACAATATCCCCTTTTTACTTTTACACTAAATAAAGGTGCCCTTTACAACACCTCTATTTTGACACTATACTAATCCCAGCCACCGCTCACTTTCCAAAATGTCCGGCATGCCTGGTGTGCGCACACCCATCAAGCACTCGGCGACAACTAAATCCCTGACTAAAAGCCCCCAGAAGGCACCTGAGGAGGCAGGTCCTTCGACGCAGAACGTAAGGAGGAGCGTGGGTGAATGGGAGGCAGGTAAAACCGTTACAAAGCGGACTCCACCTAAAAAACTGGAAAGACCATCACCAGTTATGTCGATCTCCTTTGAGGTCGGCAGCCCGCCTACCCAAAGAAGTAAAGTCGCTGAGGCAAGAATAGCCTCCAACAAAATAAAAGCCTTGATGACCACGTCGAAGACCACCAAAAATGAAACAAAGGCGGAGGTCAAGGCGCAGGCAGACCGGCTCTACCAGCTAGTTAAGGAGCTTGAGCAGGGAAAAGCCCCCCCAACCGTCAAGACAAAGGCATCGATCGGGATCCAAGTCCAGGAGGAGCCAAGGACTGAGCAAGCCCCACCCCCGTGCTCGGAGGCTATCCGTGAGGTCGAGATGAACTCCCTCAGGCGTGCTCTAGAAGAGCATAGCCGAAACCTGGCCGAAAACAGCCTGAAAATGGACAGGCTGAAAGAGGCGCTACAAACTAGCCGAGACCAGATGGTCTCGTATGCTAGCGTAGCGGCAAGTCGGCCATCCAACCAGATTCCGAAACAGACCACACTACACTCCATCGTAGTGTCGGCCAGGGATGAGAAGCAAACGGGGGAGCAAGTCCTGGACAGACTAAGGAAGGTCGTAAATGCCAAGGAAGGGGGTATAGCGGTAGAGAAAGTGAGGAAAGCGAAAGATAGGAGAGTTATTGTGAGCTGTAGTACAGAAGAGGATAGGGAAAAGTTGAAGGAAAAGATTAGGAGGGCACCCGAGCTGGATGCCCAAAATATTAAGAATAAAAACCCACAGGTGGTGTTGCGCGGCGTAATGCAGTACAACACAAATGAGGATGTAATAAAGGCGCTCAAAAACCAAAACGCCGCCATCTTTCGAGATCTTAAAGATGAGCAGGCGAAAATAGAAATAATCTACAGAAAGCGAGCCAGGAACCCGCACATGTGTCACGTAGTGATGAGGGTCGCCACAGAGGTTTGGCGGCGCATGCTCGAGGTCGGGTCGGTGCATGTGGAGTTTCATAGGGTGACGGTCGAGGACCAGTCCCCGCTGGTCCAGTGCTCGCTCTGCCTCGGGTATGGGCATAGCCGACGCCTTTGCACGGAGTCCGTGCCAAAGTGCAGCCACTGTGGCGGTCCCCACATGAGGACGGAGTGCGCGGACTGGGCCGCTGGCCTACCTCCAAAGTGCTGCAATTGCGTGCGCGCGAAGACTGACAGCACAGACCATCATGCTTTCAGCTCGGAGTGTGTAGTTAGGAAAAGGTGGGATGCAATAGCCCGATCTGTTATTGCGTATTGCTAAGGGCAACACGGAGACTCCTGCCCAACAAAACGCAAGACCATACCGTGTGGCCCAAGCTAATCTACAACGTAAGGACCTGGCAACGACCGAACTCTTTTTAGAGGCCAGTAAAAGGAAGATCGCGTGGGCGCTTATCCAGGAGCCGTACGTGGGAGGGGCGCGAGGTATGAAGAGCTACCGAGGTTCGCGAATCTACCAGTGCGAGGTTGATGGAAGTGGGAGGGTAAAGGCGGCAATTGCCGTCTTTGACGATGACCTGGATGTCATTCCCTACCCGAAACTTACCACAAACAACATCGTTGTGGTGGGGATCCGGACTAAAGCCTGGGAGATCGCAGTAGTTTCTTACTACTTCGAGCCAGACCAACCCATAGGGCCATACCTGGACCAGTTGACCCGGATCAAATCGGAAATGGCCACCGGTAGATTGCTTATAGGCGGCGACGCTAACGCTAAGAGTCCTTGGTGGGGCAGCATCGTCGAAGACTCCAAGGGCGAGGAAATGTCCGGAACCCTGGAGGACTTAGAGCTTCAGGTGCTGAATACTGGCGACGCTCCCACATTTGACACTGTCCGAGGTGGTCGAGTGTATAATAGCCACGTGGACGTCACGGCATGCTCGCTCGACCTTTTTGACCTGGTGGACGGCTGGCGGGTCGACACAGGAGCAACATCCTCGGACCATAACACAATATTTTTCGAAATTAAAGTTAAAAGGGATAAAGGGGTAAATATCACCAGGACGACCAGGAAATTTAACACAAGAAAGGCGGACTGGGATACATTTAAAGATAAATTAAGGGATATCAAAATTGAAAATAATATAAATTTGAATCGTATAAGGGGAATAAATAGTAAAGTAGATTTAGAAGAATTAATTGTAAATTACAGAGATAGTATTTTAAAAGCATGCGAAGATTCTATTCCCAAAACTAGTATTAAAAGTAAAATCACTTGTCCGTGGTGGTCCGAGGAGCTCACTGTGAAGAAGAAGGAGTTTACCAGACTGAAGAACCGCATCCGCAATGCCGCGCCGGTCCGGCGAGCGATGGTCGTAGACGAGTACCTGAAGGCCAAAGAAGAGTACGAGATGCTAGCGAAGAGCGCCCAATTCGCAAGTTGGAAGGAGTTCTGCCGGAAACAGGATCGGGAAGGGGTCTGGGAGGGAATCTTCAGGGTGATTGGTAGGACCGCCAGAAGACAGGAGGAACTGACCCTACGCAGCGATGGTGTATTCCTCAACCCAAGTGAATCGGCCGCCCTACTCGCAGATACGTTCTACCCCGAAGACAGAGTAGACCAGGACAACGCTGACCATAGGCGAATTAGAGAAGCAGCCAGTCGAGTAAATGAGTGGGTTCATGATGAATATCATGACCCACCATTTACCTCGCTGGAGCTGAAGACCGCCGTGGCAGGTTTCAATCCAAAAAAGGCACCAGGAGGGGATGGACTGACGTCTGATATCTGCAGTCGAGCGATCCACCAGGACCTGGAGGCGTTCCTTGCCCTTTACAATAAGTGCCTTGAATTGGCACACTTCCCGAACATCTGGAAGGAGGCCACAGTCGTGGTCCTCAGAAAGCTGGGCAAGGACGATTACCTAAACCCCAAGGCATACAGACCAATAGGTCTACTGCCGGTTTTGGGGAAGGTCCTGGAGAGGATGGTAGTAGCGCGTTTAAAATGGCAGCTTGTACCGCGGTTTAGTACTCGCCAGTTTGGATTTATGCCCCAGAGAAGCACTGAGGACGCCCTCTATACGCTAGTGAAGCACGTACAGGACAAGTTGAGGCTGAAGAAGCTAATTGTCCTGGTGTCACTGGATATAGAGGGGGCCTTCGATAGTGCTTGGTGGCCAGCCATCAAGGTCAGACTGGCTGAGGAAAAGTGCCCGGTGAATATAAGAAGGCTGCTAGACAGCTACCTCGACAGTCGGAAAGTCAAGGTTCGTTACGCTGGGGAGGAATGCACGCGAGTGACTAGCAAGGGCTGTGTTCAAGGGTCAATAGGAGGTCCCATCCTGTGGAATCTCATTCTAGACCCACTATTGCAGGAATTGGAGCGGCGCGGAATCTTCGCACAGGCGTTCGCCGATGATATCGTCTTGGTTCTGGATGGGGACTCAGCGACTGAAGTTTCAACATCTGCCAATGCAGCCCTCGCCCATGTTCAGAGTTGGGGCGACAAAAACAAGCTGAGGTTCGCACCGCACAAAACCTGTGCGATGGTCGTAACCAACAAGCGCAAGTATGATACCCCAAGGCTGAGCATGGCCGGGGTCGACATTGGTATGGTTAAGAAGATGAAGTTGTTGGGTCTAACCATAGACGAGAAGCTCACCTTCAACGAGCACACCGCGAACGTCTGCAGGAGGGCAGTTAACATTTATAAGCAACTGTCCCGCGCCGCTAAAGTGAGTTGGGGATTGGACGCACAGATCATACACACAATCTACACTGCTATGATTGAGCCCATAATAACGTACGCGGCCGCAGCCTGGGCTCCCGCTACGAAGAAGCTGGGAATACGGAAGAAGCTAGGCTCGGTCCAACGAGGATTCGTCCAGAAGATCTGTAAATCTTACCGTACTGTCTCCCTGAACTCGGCACTGGTACTGTCCGGAATACTACCTCTAGATCTGCGCATACAGGAGGCAGCCGCCCTGTATGAAGCGAGGAGAGGGCCATCCCGGTATGTGCCAGGAGATAGGGAGATCGAGGGTGCGGTAAGGTTTGCAGAGGCTCCTCATCCAGCTACGCAAATGCCCCTGGAGTTCATGTGCCTGGCAGACCAACATTTGCTAGACAGCAACAACGTGCAGGCGGTGCGAATTTTCACCGACGGCAGCAAGATTGAGGGGAAGGTCGGAGCAGCATTATCCATATGAGATAATGAAGGCGAAGTCCGGAAGCTCAAACTTAGCTTAGCCGCGTACTGCACTGTCTACCAGGCGGAACTCCTGGCCATCTGCAAAGCGACGGACGTGATCCTTACGCGGCAAGAGACGAGCTATGGTTTGTACAGCGACTCAATGTCAGCATTGCAGACGCTTGCAAGCCATGGCTCTCTCCATCCCCTGGCGGTTCGTGCGCGCGCAAATTTGGCTCAAGCCCTGGGCCAGAGCAAAGCTGTGTCTTTGTTCTGGATCAGGGCCCACGCGGGCCTGCCGGGGAATGAGCGAGCGGACGAGTTAGCGAAGGAGGCAGCATTGTCGTTACGGAGGAAGCCGGACTACGACCAGTGTCCGGTTTCATTTATCAAGCGACAGATCCGTTTGGAATCGCTTGATGAATGGAATCGAAGATATGTGTCGGGCGAGACGGCCTCTGTGACGAAAATGTTTCTTCCGGATGCAATAGCGGCTTTCCATATTATAAAACAGGTGCGGCCCACAGGCGTACTCACGCAAGTTTTGACGGGGCACGGCGGGTTCTCTGAATACTTGAATCGCTTCAAGTGTAAGGAGAGCCCCTCGTGCGTCTGCGACCCAGGCGTGGCAGAGACCGTCCAGCACATACTCGTAGATTGCCCGTTATTTATCAGGGAACGCTACCAACTCGAATGTGAGCTGGACAGGACATTGACGAAGGAGAGCCTGCATGGGCTCATGAGTAAGCAACACAGGGAAAAGTTCCTAGAGTACTGTGTAAATGTGGCCTCCACAGTCATTGCACGAAACCGAAGTTGAAGCGGCTCTATGATTCACTAGTATTATGAGAATATTTTGTAAGAAGCATAGAAATAGCACGCACAAAACTGCAATGACAAACGGTGCACTGGGGTAGTACCTAAGAGAAACAGATTGTCTGTGTGGTGAAAAGCACTGTTGTGCTTCTTATCCTTAAATCACGAGTCACGTCACGGACACTTTACGGGGCATATCGTATATTCTTACTTTGAGCAAAATAAATAATAAACGCGATCTATTTGGTGAAAGGACTGCAACCACTATTGCATCTAATTGTGAATTGCGTGCGAGTTTGTTTTCCGGGTGAAACTAAGTGTTTTCGAAGTGCAAATTCGAAATAAACTAAAAAGTAAAATACAATTTTGGTAGTTTTTTAAAATAAGTGAAGTCACGTTTACTTTTTTGGTGTGCTTGTTACCCCCAAAAGGTGTAATTTTTCTTCAAATTTGCCTTTGGATCAATACATCTTTGTGGAGCGAGCGCCATCTAGCGCTGCCGGA
Source organism: Anorthoa munda (assembly GCA_945859665.1). Classification (NCBI taxonomy): domain Eukaryota; kingdom Metazoa; phylum Arthropoda; class Insecta; order Lepidoptera; family Noctuidae; genus Anorthoa; species Anorthoa munda. The sequence continues at coordinate 6,281,323 of OX243917.1, read as the reverse complement.
GGAACTAGTACTAAGAACGTGCGCGCCATCTGGCTACTCTCATCCGCACTACGTGGAACATGGCAAAGTGCGCAACATGTGGAAAGTTCCTGTCGACGAAAGGGGGCGCCACGTGTGGCAACATTACTTGCCATAATAAGTTCCACCTCACTTGTTTGCCGGCTGGAACGCAAATAGGTAGTGACTGGCAGTGCCCTGACTGCAGGAATAAATCATGTAAGGTGGACAATGATACACCCGTTAGAGGTCTTAGTGGTACCCCTGCTATACGAGCAGTTACTGCACCAGACCAGGGTAGGAAGGCAGCTCAGACTCAGGGTGCTATTGTCGGGCCTCCTGCGGCGGCGCCTATAGTGATTTCTCGTGCTGAGAGTGAACATGGAACCGACGGCGAGCCTTCTCCTGACACTCAGCTTACCCTGAGAGAAGAAATAAGGCTCTTCAGATCTGAGCTGAGAGAAGTGAGGGATGAAATGCGGGAGTTTCGTCGTGAGATGGCCAGCCTGCACTCAACGGTGGGAATCTGCACCGAAAGGGTTGACGGCCTGGAGGCAAGAATAGAGGCTCTTGAGAGCAGGAGCAGTGTGGCTCCGCCTGACGCCAGGGTCAGTCAGCTCGAGCGAAATGTGGCGGGGCTACAACTTGAGCTCAATGACCGTGAGCAGGATCTGCTTGGCTCCGACCTTGAGGTGGCGAACGTCCCGGAGATCCCCGGTGAGAATGTAGTCCACACCGTGGGACTGTTAGCGGCCAAACTTGGGGTGGCTCTGGAGGCTCGGGACATTGTGTTTGCACAGCGTGTGGGCCCGCGAGTCGATCGCGTGTTGCATGCGACTGCCGCGGGCGCAACCAGCCCGACGGAAGCAGCGGCGGTGACGGCGCGCGGGCGGCGCATCGTGGTGCGCCTGGCGCGCCGTACTCTTCGCGACGAGCTACTACAGGGCGCGCGTGTGAGACGAGGTGCCACCACGGCGGACACCGGACTCCCCGCGCCCCCGCGGCGCTTCTTCGTGAATGAGAGGCTCACTCGTACGAACAAACATTTGTTCTTTCGTGTGCGTGAGGCTGGCAGTCGTCTCGGGTGGCGCTACCTGTGGACTAAGAATGGCCGCATTTTGGCAAAGCAGGGTGATGGCAAGCCTACCCACTGGATTCGCAAGGAGGAGGACATTGGTCGTGTTTTTGGCCAGGAGATGTCTGCCGAGAGGGGTAACTAGCTCTCTGGACATTCGAAAGCTTTATTTTGTAGGGTTAGTTCTAAGGCTTACGGTTTTTTTGTTTTTAAGTTTGCCCTGTGCGCGGTCAGCACTGTTCCTGTCTCAGTATGTAGCGACTTGTTTCTGTGGCCCAGCTGCCCGAGCACTTACTATTTATTATTTACTTTATATATCTATAAAGCGTCGGCTAGTCGCCTATACCTCAATAGTGGTCAGAAAGCATAATATTTTTCTTCATGTATTAGGTTGTACTTTTACTCTACACTCTACTATGCCAACTACACAACGGACTTCTTTATACACCTATACACTTAATAAGTACATCTATTTAGATGAATTCTTAAAATGATTAAGTCCAAATATTTCAAAGTTGGATTGTTTAATGCAGGTTCGCTGGGTTCACGCCATGATGAGTTTCTTGTAGCTATGGAGAACGGTGCGGTAGACATCATGGCGATTAATGAGACTTGGCTAAGGCGGGGAGAAGAGGGTCGAGCGCCGACGGTCCCGGGCTACCGGCTGCGACACGTGCCGCGCCCGCCCGGGGTGCGCGGCGGGCGCGGGGGCGGCGTGGGCTTCTATGTGCGGCGCGGAGTGCGCGCGCGCACCATGTCGCATCCGCCCGCGCCGCAGGTCGAGCAGATGTGGCTCAGGCTGAACATCAACTCGCATTCGGTTATCGTCGGTACTGCTTACAGGCCGCCGTGGCTTGATGTGAACATCTTCCTTGATGCGATTACGGACTCCCTCTTCTCCTTTGCTGGCGCTGACAGAGTTGTTTTGTTGGGTGATTTCAACATTAACGTGTTAAACGTCTCGGAAAATAAAGTTAAACTTCTGAATAACTTTTTAACATGCTGCAAATTGAAGCAAGTCGTTACTGAGCCAACACACTATACAGAACATAGCGAGACACTTATTGACGTTGTATGTACCGACGCCCGTGTGCGGGAGGTCTCTGTATCTCACGTGCCTGAGCTTGGTCAACATGCGGTTGTTTCGGTTGAGCTCAGTTTCAGGGTGGAGAAGCTTTCCCCGCGCTGGGTCACTTATAGGCCTCTCGGGGACATACTTATTGACCATTTCAACGAAGACCTGAATAAGATGGACTGGGAATACATTGTCAGATTGGATGATGTGAACTCCATGGTAGAAACTTTTAATAGATACATTTTGAATTTATTTGATTTGCATGCACCTATTAAACAAGTTTTAATTAAAGAAAAGTCTTCCCCATGGATTACTTATACAATCAGGGAAATGATGAAGTTACGTGACAAGATACATTCAAAGGCTAAGTCTACTAAATCCTTATGTCATGTTAACTCTTACAAAGAACTTAAATATCTGGTTAGGGCTGCTATTGAGAGTGAGAAGAGTGCATACTTTAAAACATATATTAATAAAAATTTTAAACAACCAAAAAAGTTATGGAGTCACATCAAGTCAACTATTGCCACTGGTATCTATGATGGACCAGAGCGCGGTTTACCGCATTTTTGTAACGATCCCGAAAAAATTAATGGACACTTTTTGGATGTTCCTGGCACTGGTAGAGTTTCTGCTGCTGACTTAAAGCACTTTGAGCACCACAGATTCGGCAGTGGACACTTCCAGGTTGAGCCGGTCCAGGAGGACACGGTGCTGAAGCTGTTGCATAGTCTTAAGTCCAATGCTCAGGGTTGTGACCGTATCTCCTTGGAGATGTTGATGATGACTCTTCCTCGAACCCTTGCATCTATCACGGCCATCATTAATCGTTCCATCACCACCTCATCTTTCCCGGATCTGTGGAAATTGGCAATAGTTAGACCCATCCCTAAAGTATCTAATCCTACCAGTGTGAAAGAACTTCGCCCAATAAGTTTATTGCCATGCCTCTCCAAGGTCCTGGAGAAGGTTGTCTCGAACCAGCTTCGGTCATACCTTGAGGAACACGGCATTTTGCCGCTCGCTCAATCAGGTTTTCGCAAGGGACACAGCACGGCCACAGCCCTTCTTGATGTGGTTGGGAATATTCTGGAAGCTAGAGATAAGGGCATGGGTACCCTGCTGGTCTTACTGGATTTTTCGCGCGCTTTTGACTCTATTAATACCTCGCTCCTCCTATCGAAGTTGTCTTACTACGGATGTCAGCCTGAGACAGTAAAGTGGTTTGAAAGTTACTTGACTCACCGTTCTCAGTTTGTTCAGGTGACAAGCGACAGTGATGGAGCCGTTAAATCTTCTGGTCCTAAGCGCGTGAATAGGGGTGTACCGCAGGGATCGATCCTGGGCCCGCTACTCTTCATTCTTTACAGTGCTGACATCATTAACTGCCTGCTCAACACAAAGTTCCACTTATATGCTGATGATCTGCAGATGTATCTATCTTTTCAACCCCAGCAGGCTGTTGACACTGTAAAAAGTTTAAATGAGGATCTTGATAGAATCTCGGCTTGGTCTAAGAGAAATGCCTTAGTTTTGAACCCAGCTAAGTCTAAATTTATTTTGATGGGATCAAGGGATTTCTTGAATAAGATGAGTAATGGGAATCTGGACTTGAAGATTGACGGGTGTTCTATTGAAAGGGTCCGGGAAGCCCGCAATCTTGGGTTACTATTTGACGAGCACCTGCACTTTGAGACCCACATCATGGAGGCTGTGCGCAACTGCTTTTACAGGCTTAAGCTTCTGTACCGTGTGCGTCCCTACATAAGTGTGGATATGCGCATTCTGCTTTGTGAATCACTAGTTTTATCTAAGCTGAACTACGCTGACACTGTGTATGGGGCATGCATTCTAGGTAGAAGCGAAAGGTTGATTCAGCGAGTACAGAATGCTTGTGCGAGATTTTGTTTTACCATCCCTCCTCGATCTCACGTAACTCCCTTTTTAAATAAGGGTAATTTGATGAGAATGTCAGATCGTAGAAAGCTGCATCTGGCTACCCTGCTCTTTGGCACAATTCTCACGAAAAAACCAGACTATCTGTTCGGTAAGTTGACCTGGTCGCGTGATGTAAATAAAGTCAAAACGAGAGCTTCTGCCTACTTGTTGTTGGCGTCACACAGAACTGCTGCATTCCGTGGAAGTTTCAAATTCGCTGCCTCTCGTATCTGGAATGATCTTCCTCCGCCGTTTCGTGCTATAAAAACGATTGGCACATTTAGTACTAAATTCAAGCAGTTCTTATTACTTAAGCAAAAGGAATCCGAAAGATAAGCTTACCCGGGGTTTGCACGCAGTTGGTATAATGACCTTTACCCATTTTATTTATTTGAAGTTTCTTGCGAACACCACACCACACATAATAACATGCACACCACTCTGTTTTATCCAATACTTGTAAATACTATCCTATGTATTCTTTTCGCCAGGTTTATTTACACAATACACTTATTTATTTACACTATTTCATAACAAGTTTCTATTGACAGCCGACCATAGATTAATAGATTTCTTCCATATTTAGTAAATTACTTACTCTTTGGTCCGCGCTTCGTTTGTCTATGATATCGACAAATAATCTATAATAGGTCTACCTACATTTAATATGTTTTATTTATACACTTACACATATTTTGACCCGTTTTCTGTGTTTATTATATTTCTTTTGTTATTTATATATACTATTTTATTTTATTTTTTTATTGTATTTTCCGTTTCCGTAAGTGTGTCCGTGGCATGAACAGTGGGCCCTATCAGAATATCAGCGCAGGGTTATTTCCTTTTTTGGATATCGCTGCACATGCTGAGATAGGAGCCTTTTTGGTCTCGCACGGGGTTTTTTATTTTGACTATTGTGTAATTTTTATGCTTATTTCTCGTGTCTCCTGTGCGGGTCACAAATAAATATTTTTCTTTCTTCTTTCTTTAAATAAAGTAAGGCAAATTTTTATTTAATTTCCTATCCTCCGTGATAAATTGCTCTCTTGTATTCTGATGTGATAAACTGCACTTCTTGCACATTTTAGAGAAAAACCGCACTTTTTGTAATTATTGCATTTTTGTATTATTTAAACCTACATGTTTTGATCGATAAATAAAGATGCCCATAAATATTTGAGTTTGCACAAAATGGGCACCAGCTTCGTTGGCGGGATTATGTAAGGCAGGAGGGGTTTTTAGTCAGTTGGAGTCTGACACTATCCAGACTGGCTCACTTTAGAGGCACTTTGGGTGTAAGTCCGACCGGATTTCCCCTCCTGCCAATATAAAAAAAAAAAAAAAAAAAAAAAAAAAAAAAAAAAAAAAAAAAAAAAAAAAAATACCTACCCTACCTACCCTACCTACCCTACCTACCCTACCTACCCTACCTACCCTACCTACCCTACCTACCCTACCTACCCTACCTACCCTACCTACCCTACCTACCCTACCTACCCTACCTACCCTACCTACCCTACCTACCCTACCTACCCTACCTACCCTACCTACCCTACCTACCCTACCTACCCTACCTACCCTACCTACCCTACCTACCCTACCTACCCTACCTACCCTACCTACCCTACCTACCCTACCTACCCTACCTACCCTACCTACCCTACCTACCCTACCTACCCTACCTACCCTACCTACCCTACCTACCCTACCTACCCTACCTACCCTACCTACCCTACCTACCCTACCTACCCTACCTACCCTACCTACCCTACCTACCCTACCTACCCTACCTACCCTACCTACCCTACCTACCCTACCTACCCTACCTACCCTACCTACCCTACCTACCCTACCTACCCTACCTACCCTACCTACCCTACCTACCCTACCTACCCTACCTACCCTACCTACCCTACCTACCCTACCTACCCTACCTACCCTACCTACCCTACCTACCCTACCTACCCTACCTACCCTACCTACCCTACCTACCCTACCTACCCTACCTACCTACCTACCCTACCTACCCTACCTACCCTACCTACCCTACCTACCCTACCTACCCTACCTACCCTACCTACCCTACCTACCCTACCTACCCTACCTACCCTACCTACCCTACCTACCCTACCTACCCTACCTACCCTACCTACCCTACCTACCCTACCTACCCTACCTACCCTACCTACCCTACCTACCCTACCTACCCTACCTACCCTACCTACCCTACCTACCCTACCTACCCTACCTACCCTACCTACCCTACCTACCCTACCTACCCTACCTACCCTACCTACCCTACCTACCCTACCTACCCTACCTACCCTACCTACCCTACCTACCCTACCTACCCTACCTACCCTACCTACCCTACCTACCCTACCTACCCTACCTACCCTACCTACCCTACCTACCCTACCTACCCTACCTACCCTACCTACCCTACCTACCCTACCTACCCTACCTACCCTACCTACCCTACCTACCCTACCTACCCTACCTACCCTACCTACCCTACCTACCCTACCTACCCTACCTACCCTACCTACCCTACCTACCCTACCTACCCTACCTACCCTACCTACCCTACCTACCCTACCTACCCTACCTACCCTACCTACCCTACCTACCCTACCTACCCTACCTACCCTACCTACCCTACCTACCCTACCTACCCTACCTACCCTACCTACCCTACCTACCCTACCTACCCTACCTACCCTACCTACCCTACCTACCCTACCTACCCTACCTACCCTACCTACCCTACCTACCCTACCTACCCTACCTACCCTACCTACCCTACCTACCCTACCTACCCTACCTACCCTACCTACCCTACCTACCCTACCTACCCTACCTACCCTACCTACCCTACCTACCCTACCTACCCTACCTACCCTACCTACCCTACCTACCCTACCTACCCTACCTACCCTACCTACCCTACCTACCCTACCTACCCTACCTACCCTACCTACCCTACCTACCCTACCTACCCTACCTACCCTACCTACCCTACCTACCCTACCTACCCTACCTACCCTACCTACCCTACCTACCCTACCTACCCTACCTACCCTACCTACCCTACCTACCCTACCTACCCTACCTACCCTACCTACCCTACCTACCCTACCTACCCTACCTACCCTACCTACCCTACCTACCCTACCTACCCTACCTACCCTACCTACCCTACCTACCCTACCTACCCTACCTACCCTACCTACCCTACCTACCCTACCTACCCTACCTACCCTACCTACCCTACCTACCCTACCTACCCTACCTACCCTACCTACCCTACCTACCCTACCTACCCTACCTACCCTACCTACCCTACCTACCCTACCTACCCTACCTACCCTACCTACCCTACCTACCCTACCTACCCTACCTACCCTACCTACCCTACCTACCCTACCTACCCTACCTACCCTACCTACCCTACCTACCCTACCTACCCTACCTACCCTACCTACCCTACCTACCCTACCTACCCTACCTACCCTACCTACCCTACCTACCCTACCTACCCTACCTACCCTACCTACCCTACCTACCCTACCTACCCTACCTACCCTACCTACCCTACCTACCCTACCTACCCTACCTACCCTCAACTCTACTCAACAACAAAACTCTTCTTCCCGGACGCTGTTGAAGCATATAAAATAGTTAGAAAATTAAGACCTACAGGGGTAATTACCCAGGTAATGACCGGACATGGTGGGTTTTCAGAATACCTGAACAGGTTCAGGTGTAAGGAAAGCCCATCATGTGTGTGTGACTCTGACAAAGACGAAACAGCGACCCACCTACTGACGGACTGCCCGGCCTATGGACTTGAGAGGTATGAGCTCGAGCAAAAGTTAGAAATTGATATAAGAGCTGAAAATTTCAATAGACTTATCTCTGATAAAAAGTACAGCACTAAATTTGTTGAATATTGTGTAAACATTGCACAAAAAACAATAAACAATAATAAATAACATCAATGCTCAAAGTTGTATATAATTATATACAGTCGGCAGCAAACAGAATAATACAAACTATAGATAAAATAGAAGTAAGGTATTATTAGTAACATGCTGTATAATAAGTTAGAATAAGATTATAGAAAATACTCGTGTAGAAAATTAAGATACTCGTCATGTGATAGACTAAGATTGTATTAGAAAAATAAGAACTATGTAAAGATTGAACTTTGATTAAAGACAAGTCCCCAAGGTCTCGGACTATGTCCGTGGAACCCACTTAGCTCGCAGACTCCGCCTTGCGCGGAGAGGTAGGCGCCATAAAAAAAAAAAAAAAAAAAAAAAAAAACCCTACCTACCCTACCTACCCTACCTACCCTACCTACCCTACCTACCCTACCTACCCTACCTACCCTACCTACCCTACCTACCCTACCTACCCTACCTACCCTACCTACCCTACCTACCCTACCTACCCTACCTACCCTACCTACCCTACCTACCCTTCCTACCCTACCTACCCTACCTACCCTACCTACCCTACCTACCCTACCTACCCTACCTACCCTACCTACCCTACCTACCCTACCTACCCTACCTACCCTACCTACCCTACCTACCCTACCTACCCTACCTACCCTACCTACCCTACCTACCCTACCTACCCTACCTACCCTACCTACCCTACCTACCCTACCTACCCTACCTACCCTACCTACCCTACCTACCCTACCTACCCTACCTACCCTACCTACCCTACCTACCCTACCTACCCTACCTACCCTACCTACCCTACCTACCCTACCTACCCTACCTACCCTACCTACCCTACCTACCCTACCTACCCTACCTACCCTACCCTTCCTAACCTACCCTTCCTAACCTACCCTACCCTACCTACCCTACCCTACCCTAACTTTCCTACCCTAACCTACCCTACCCTACCCTACCTACCCTACCTACCCTACCTACACTACCCTACCCTACCTACGTACCTATCCTACCTATGTAGCTAAAGAACCATTTTTTTTTCTTATTTTTTTTTTCATAAGAACCTTCTCCTAACATTAACAAACACAACAAAAAAAGAATTGGCGAAACCGGTCCAGCCGTTCACGCGTGATGCCGTGACCAAGGGAAATAGGGATTCATTTATATATATATCGCAGGGATATGATGAAAACAGGGAATTGATCAAATCTCTCTAAGAGCGAGCGTAGCGAGCTCGGGAGCTTAGGGCACCCCGACACGGACAGGTTAGGTTCGAAGGGGATGACGGGAGCTGAAGTGAGCGAGCAAAGCGAGCGAACTCAGCTCCCGTCATCTCCTTCGTGTTAGGTTACTTTAGACCCTGCATACAGAAATAGGAGCCCCGCGCAGCGGGGCTCCGTCGGCTCTGCCACACAAATACTAATTCAACGTACAAAATAAACCTTTAAATTACTACAGAAAAGTTATTTTTGTCATTTCACTGAACCAATTTTGCTTAGAGATTTGATCAATTCCCTGTTTTCATCATATCCCTGCGACATATATATAGATTTAGCCTTATAGTTTACCATAATTCACCATTTCGTGTATCTTATATCGTATATCTCATAATTCATCATTTTGAGGAGTACACCACATTGTTAGCTAGCTAGAAGCGTGCCTCAACTCTCGACCTTTTTGCGCGATATCAGAGGATCCCGATGATATAAACTTCCTTACACCGGCTCATTTCTTATCAGGAAGATCAGGAGCAACTGTAATAGAAATCGAGCAAGATGCTAGTACCAGGTGGCATCTAACCAACGAGCTATTCCAAGATCTTTGAAAACGATGGAAGACTGAATACTTGGTACAACTATCATCTAAATGTAAATGGATGGAACCACAGAAAAACATTAGAGATCTAGTAGTGATTCATGATGAGGAATTCGGAATTATTTTTCTGCCTTCACGAAAATGGGCTCTTGGACGGGTGGTCGACACACACCCAGGAAATGATGGTCAAACCAAAGCAGTTTCATTAAAAACCAAAAATAGGGTCATGAAACGCCCCATTGTGAATTTCTCAGTATTGCCCTTTAACCAGAATAATGTAAATATACCAGAACCAGATATAAAACCAACAACCAAATTACCAGAAAGAAAAAGAAAACCAAAAATCGCAACTATAGCAACTGTTTTACTGAGTTTTATCACGCTGATTTTTCCATCTTACGGTTTAGACGCCGTGAAACCATTTCAGAAAAACCAAACGCTTTATTTTGTCGCTATTTCAAAAGTAAAATTAATCAGGGATTAAAATAAGAATGGACATTTAGTCATGTACTTACGACATGGGACCCTATTGGACAGGCATAAACACTTACAACAAAATAGCAAATTACCAAGAGAAATTGTGCGCAACCATTGAAATACAAACTCATTGTAATACAATTGTGCAGCAAGCCCGGCACGATTACCAGGAACTCGAATACTACAAATGACTACAATGAACTTTTGCTAACACAGAATTTTGATATCCACGCTAGACGGCGACTCGCCTCGGGGAAGACGTGTCGTCGCCGACGAGGCCTAATCAACGGTATCGAGTATCTAGCGTATGACTTAATCGGAGTGTTGGACTCGCGTTTTGCAGATCAGTATGAAAAGGAGATAGAAACCATACATCGCAATGAAAAACACCTTTCTAATTTATGGAAAAACCAAACTTCCATAATTGAAGCAGAGTTCAACCTAATGAAGAGAATGGAGATTACTGTAAACAAACTTTTTAATAAACAAGAAAAAAAATTACAGCATAAATTAATAAACAAGGAGCGGAATTGCAAGAAAACGCAAGCACTCTCCAAAGTGACACAAAACATTTCATATGTCAATAATGACTTCACATTGTCATATCTGGCAACAGCTTGCTGCAAGGTTTAAGACGACTTCAAAACACTTTGCTCGACGCATTAACAGACATCATCAACCACGGTCAAATTAGCATACATTTATTGCCACTAACGCAATTTAAACGCGAGCTCCAAACCATATATGGCCAGATGCCAAGCGAACTCACACTGACAATCACTAATTTAGATGCTGACCTTCAGTATCTTTACAAACTACTGAAAGTCAAAGCCAGAGCAAAAGTTTGTCATAATTGAAGTTACTTTTCCAATAGTATCCAGAGAGAGTATCAAACTGTACAAGACAATACCTGTACCGCACCAAACAAACGCCATAATGACCACAATAATACCAATTTCCAAATATGTGGCAGTCAACCTAAAGAAAGATTTATACTTTAGCATGCCCACACAGAAACTAATGGCATGTCTACACCATGGACCAACTTACATGTGTGAGCTGCTAAAACCTATAACAGACCTGCAAAATGACGAAAGTTTTTGCGACAAGAACCCGGCAAGTAATTTATGTAAAGTACAAAAGTTCTCTAATAGAGAACAAATCTGTCCGGTCAAATACATTGTCCGCGTATATTGAAGCCACCAAAAGTTATAGGAGTTTACCACTAACTGATAGACTTATTCTTATTGCCAAGAAACCAATCCATAACGCTAATGCCGCAACTATAAGAAGATGGATTAGAAATGTGTTGACTGAAAGTGGTATTGATACAGGGGTTTTTACGACTAATAGCACCCGCCATGCGTCAACTTCGGCGGCTAGTCGTATTGGGGTTTCAGTAGACATAATCAAAAAAACCGAAGGTTGGTCTGGGAAATCTATAACCTTCGTAAAATTTTATAATCGTCCGATTACAATGGACGAGGACAACGACGAGGGCATTTGCGGAGGCAATATATAATTGTTAGCTTAAGGTTAAAATTCCTAATCATTATTTAATAATTACCTAACAATAGATAATAGTCACATTATGCAGAGGATGATTTTTTAACCGACTTACCAAAAAAGGAGGAGGTTCTATGTTCGACATTATGTATGTTTTTTTTTTTTTTTTTTTTTTTTTTTTTTTTTATGTATGTTCACCGATATCTCCGTCAATTGTGGACCGATTTTGAAAATTCTTTTTTTGTTTGAAAGAGTATAGTCCGAAATTGGTCCCATTTTAATTTGGTGAAGATCTGATGTAGAACTTCGGAGATATACAACAGAACTCTTCAATAAATAAAGGCAAATCTCTCGGGATTGCTGCAATCGCATGTCTGTTTATTGTTTATACCATTTCGTAACTTAACATCACGCCAGAACGCTCGAAAGGGGTATGCAGGTCTCTCATTTAACCGGTTATATTCAAGTTTCATGTTATTCGGGTAATCTATTCTGTCGTTATAGGTACTTACTTAACTACTTCCCTATTAGGTAGGTACAACTAAAAACCGGCCAAGTGCGAGTCGGACTCGCGCACGAAGGGTTCCGTACCATTACCGCAAGTAACGGCAAAAAAACATGTGTCACGTACGTTCAACTAACACGGTTAACTAATAACTGTTAACTGTCTAACTATCACGGTTCATGAGATACAGCCTGGTGACAGACAGACAGACAGACAGACGGACCGCGGAGTTAATGTAATAGGGTCCCGTTTTTACCCTTTGGGTACGGAACCCTAAAAAGTGAAAAATAAAAACTTTTTTGAAAAAAATACTACCGACTTCCAAGTAAGAAAACTAGAAAGTGAAAAATAACTTTATTTTTGGAAGTCGGTGTCCATAACTTAAAAATTTGGTACCTACCACAGACACCGACTTCCAAAAATAAAGTTATTTTTCACTTTCTAGTTTTCTTACTTGGAAGTCGGTAGTATTTTTTTCAAAAAAGTTTTTATTTATTATTATGATTAATGTATTTTTATATACTTACTGTTTAAGTCCAATTAGAATTTTATATTTTGATTTTTATTTCTACAGCTCTAAAAATTATGTGCGACGCCTAGTACATTGAGAAGTGAAACTTACATATTAATTATTAAATCACTTCGGATGTAACATTTCGTATAATTATGGTCGAACATCAGTTATGGTAAGTTCGTTTAACTATTAATTATTATTACTTGTAAATTTTAATTGTTGACGTTCAAAATTGCCGCTTAATGGCCTAGTTACGAAAAAAAACAAAAAAAATAAAAAAAAACATCTCAAACATTGTGTCATACATAAACTGAGGCAGCCCCAGTAAGTTACAATAGTTGAAATAAATATTTCAGACTTTGCCAAACACACACTTCTCATACAAAAACGCTGGGTTTGTATGATAAGTGTTGACATTCCGTCTCTAGCATCAGCCACTAAGGCGTCTCCGTGCTCCGTGGCTGAGTCAAAGAATAATAGTCAAAAAATTTCACGATCACTTTTTTACGATCATGTTTACCTGACTAAAAATATTATTTTTAACGTTTAGCGTGGGGCACGCTTTGACTTGTTTGCGTGTCTCTAAAATGCGTATGTTGCTTCTTTTAAACATCCCTAATACCCATCTGTCTCCGCCCATCTGTTGCGACGCGCGGGCTATAAGTGAGCGCAATAAAAAAACATAAAAAGGAATCCTCGGACGGATTTTGATAACCTTTTGTCAGAATTATGTGACAAGTATGTACTTTCGTTTCCCACAAGTCTCATCAGTGGAGGCTCTTGGATCTCTTTTGCCCATTGTTCTTACCTGATAGTTACGTTATTACACTGACAACTTTATGTTATCTTGTCCTTATCCCAATTTATTCGTGATCGACGATTATTAAAATGATACACGTACCGTCAATGGTCAGAAACGCCTCTTCATTTTCTATGTCTGATATGCCCACATATATGTGGCCCATGCTATTTTTGTTTTGTTTCCAGAAAGATATCACAGCGTTAGCCTCATCGCTGTTTTCTGGGTAGAATAAACTGGCTCCTTCCATAACACATGCGTTCAAGGCATCATGCCAATTCTTAGGTGCCGTGTGAATCTTGTAGAAACTGCCTACTGCACCTATGTAAGTGTAGTCCTTCCGAAAAGATGCTATACAAAAAAAAAGAAAATCATATTATTTTAATGGCATAGAAAGTCGTCGTTTTATTTTGAGGTCCTGGATTCGATTTCCAGCAATAGTCTCTGATGAATAATTATAATACATAAATAGTAGTACATACAGTCCACATTTGATTAGAGTAAGTAGCTAGCCGCTGACCCTACTAAGTGTGATGAATGGATGGATATTTATTTATTTTTTATAACTTCATGCAATATAAAGGTATATAGGCGGACCTTATGCTTGAGGCATTCTCTACCAGTCAACCAAGATATGATAGTGCTAGGCTCGAACCCACGTACCTTACTCGCAATTTCGTGCGTGGATTTGCCAATAATCGATCGAACTTTATAATAACAGATGGTCACGGGCAACAGACTGTAGACAGTCAAAAATGCCATTAACAAATGTATACCCCGTAATTAACCAAAAAATTTCTCAGTCTGAGTAGAAATAACCTTAGAAAAATCCTAGGAACAATTACAGGCCATAAACCCCTTAATAAACACCTTTTTAATATAGGCGCCACAGATAGCCCGCTTTGCAGGGGCTGCCTTGACGCCGAGTCATCCTGAAATGCTAAGCCGTGGCATCTCAACGTGAAGAAATCCTTGGAACAATGAGTTCGCTTAGTCATTGAGTCGAAATAGACAGGAGCAAGACGAAGAGGATGATTGTGGATCATATTAACGAAAACTCACTAAAAGTTACCGAAATAGTCAATTGCACCGTCGTCAATCGTATGTCTACTTAGATGCTCTGAGATCACGCCACGACGGTTGCGGGGACAAGATCAAGATTCGCATGGCTATAACCAGTCTGTCATAAATAGGCTGAGGAATACTTTCCTTGAAGTGGAAGTTCCAAACATGTGGAAGATCTTTTTTCATTTGGAGTAGTGTTTAGTGTTAGAATAATGTAATAATAGATGAAAAGTGTTTTAAGTTAGTGCAGTCCCTATAAAGGCCTGCGGTTGTATGGAAGATATCACTATCAGCGATAAGACTACCATTACCCAAGTTTTGATGTGAAATGTACCACGGTTGTATCCATCTATATCATTTAATATCTAGTTAAGAACTTGATTAAATTATGAAAAGTAATTATGTACAGTAGTCATACTGTGGAAGTGGGCTAATCACTCGCTTGCCCTACAATAACAGATTAAAGAAACCGAAACAGTATGAAGCGTGAAGCTCAGGATCGATATCGATGGAGGACTACTGTGGACGCCCTTTGTCCCATCCAGGGGACGTAGAACATTAAGTCAAGTCAAGTAAGTCATGACTACTGTACATAATTACTTTTCACAGTATACAACTTCAGATACACAAAGATCCACTGTGACTACTTTATTAACCGACTTTCTAAAAAGGAGGAGGTTCTATGTTCGACTTTGTTTGTTTTTTTTTGTGTATGTTCACCGATTTCTCCGTCAATTGTGGACCGACTTCGAAAATTCTTTTTTTTTTGAAAGAGTAAGTTCCGAAATTAGTCCCATTTTAATTTGGTGAAGATAATTATGATGAAGAATTTTGGAGATATACAATAAAACTTTTCAATAAATGACGGTGAATCTCTTGGCATTGCTGCAATCGCATGTCTGTTTATACCATTTCATAACATAACATCACGCCAGTACGCTTTAGAGGAGTACGCAGATGTGTACAGTTCACCTTGGTACACTCTCATTTCACCGGTTATGTTCAAGTTTCATGGGGTAATCCATTCTGCCATTAAAAAAAAAAATAAGCCTTTATTGCTATTCGATTTTAACTTATTCTCGGCATATATCTCCCCTCTTAACAGCTTGTCTTTCGACAAAGGCCTCTTCTAAGGATTTCCACTTGTTTCTGTCCTTTGCTGTACGTAACCATTCTGGCCCAGCTACTTGCTTCAAATCGTCTTCCCATCGCTTTGGCTGTCTTCCTCTATTTCTTCTGCTTTCTCTACGGTACCATTCCGTTATTATTCTGGTCCATTTCTCTTTCTTTCCTCTCAACCTATGTCCTGTACAACGCCATTTCAATTTTCTGCATCCTGATTAAACTTTTTCAAACTTAGTCTTTCCCTTGAACTTTTTTAATTGTATTTTATACCTTCTCCTCACTCCCAATATGCTTCTCCCTATCCCATTCTGACATATTTTATTATTTTTATTTATTTATTTTACAAACAACTAGTTTCGCCAAAATAATTAGGTAACATTACTAAAGTTCATAAACAATTAACGTACTAAACATTGCTCTTATGAATATATACGAAATAAACTAGACTAAGGGACAAAATTAACTTTACCGTTGTAAAACGTTGTGAAACTGTTGTCCCCATAATTCTCATCTTCATGGAATCGCAGATAGTGATTTCCCACAACAAATACTGAAACTTGGGGAAGGAATTTTTCCTACTCCAAATTTAAGCAGAAATCGTGATATTCTTTTGGATGAGTCTCTAGACCAAATAGTCCATAATTTTGAAATTTTAAAAGATGCAGTATACCCTCACATTGAAAATTTTCACGAAAAGACTTTCATTGGTTGTGTTTTAGGGCAATAGTGACACCTAGGAATGATACGGTCAACGAAATAAACAATTTGATTATTCAAAAAGTCCCCGGCCAAATAAAAAATACAAATCGATCGACACTGTAACTAATATCCAAGACGCAGTCCATTACCCAAAGGAATTTTCAAATTTTCTAAACCCTTCTGAACTGCCACCACATGAATTGTCGTTAAAAATCGGAATTCTATTTTTTTTTTTGAGAAATTTAAGCCCTCCAAGCATGTGCAATGGGACGAGACTGCTTATTAAAGAATTGAAGAATAATTTAAATGTAGCGACCATTATCACCGGCCCAGCAGCTGGTCAACTGGCTCATATACCGAGGATACCGCTGATCACAACTGATTTGTCAATCCCATTTAAACGACTTCAATTTCCGGTAAAAACATCTATCGCCTTAACTATTAACAAGTTCCAAGGCCAAACCTTCGAATAAGTAGGAATCAACCTACGAAAAGAATGTTTTACTCATGGCCAACTGTATGTTGGCCTATCGCGGGTTCGAGCTCCTGAAAATCAATTTATTTTGCTGCCACAAAATAAAACAACGTCAAATATCGTTTACAAGGACGCTCTGACTCAATAAATTGAATGGCTTTTGTTTTGTATATAAAATATGATATTTTTACAAAAGTTTAAAATTAAAAAGTAATTAAATACTTATTAAAAATAACAAAAAAAAAAAATAACAAAAAGAATCATTAAAATAAAAATAAAAGTTCATTAAAATAATAATATTCAAACTATTTTCTTTTTAGGGTTCCGTACCCAAAGGGTAAAATCAGGACCCTATTACTAAGATTCGACGATCCGTCTGTCTGTGCTGTCTGTCTGTACGTCTGTCACCAGGCTGTATCTCATGAACCGTATTAGCTAGACAGTTGAAATTTTCACAGATGATGTATTTCTGTTGCCGCTAGAACATTGATGTTCTAGCTATATATACTAAAAACAGAATAAAATAAATATTTAAGTGGGCTCCCATACAACAAACGTGTTTTTTATGCCGTTTTTTGCGATAATGGTACGAAAACCTTCTTGCGCGAGTTTTGGCTATTGGCCGGTTTTTTAGACGCAAATAAAAGGGTTTATGTATGAAATTTTTGTTAAATACCCGTGCAAAGCCGGGGTGGGCCGCTAGTTTATTATACTTGATCTTTTTGTATTACATCTTCCTTGTTTATCCTTCATATTTGCCATCCAATTCTTTTTCGATTCTAATTCTTTGAACTCTTACTTTATTCCACCTGATTTCTTAATATGGTATTGGAAAGTGATTGCCCTTTTTTGCTGTCTGTCTTTCCTTATATTTTTGTTGATATTTTTACTTATTCCTGCAATCTCTTTTTGTGTTTCTTTGTTTTTCTTGCCTTGTAAAAGCAATTTTCTTTCTTTTAGAAATTGAATTGTTTCGGTGGATAACACTATCCACCGAAACAATGTGCAATGTGTGGCTTTATTATTTGTAGACACTTTTCGGGCTTTAGTTTAGTATTTACAAAATCGCAGTATGTCACTTTAATTGGTTTGTTGTATTCTTTTTCATCTCTTCACTCTAGAATTTCTTTTAAGCTGTTCATTATCTCTGCGTTATTTTTAATGTGCACTTAGGATACTGATTTAGTGTCCAGTCTTCGAGTTTTATTTGTATGTGTCCCTCGTAACGTAGCACGCATCCTTTTATGGTCCGATTTAAAATTTAAATTATGTAGAATTGACAGATCTTTAAAAACTTTTGGTTTATTGTCCATAATGTAATCAATTTAATTTTAAAGAATCCATTTGGGGAAGTCCACGTCCATTTTTTTTTCTATTTCTTATTGAAGAAACTATTCAGGTTATTTAGTTTGTTTTGTAACCCGAAGTTAACCAATTTTTCTTAGTTTTTGCTCCTGTTGCCATTACCTGTCTTCCTACCATTGAAATCACCCATTATTATAATATTTTTGGGAGAATTCTTCTATTTTGTTCATATCTTGTGTTTTATCTGCTTTAGTTGACGAGTAAACATGAATACCATGATTCATCTCTGCTATTTTGTACGGGAACTTTGATGTTAAGTATTGCTATTCTTTTGGATATGCCTTTTAATTCCTCGATTCGGTCGGTATATTTCCTTTTTATCAAAAAACCAACACAGTGTTGCCCTGGTGTTCCTCCTTTGTAGTGTAGTATATACTTCCCGTGGTCTTATTTTCCTTCTCCTAGTCTTCTCACTTCGCTTATTCCTATAATAGCCCAATACATTTCGTCGATTGCTGTTTCTAATTCAATGAGTTTCTCTGTTCTTAATGATCGTGTATTTAGCGTCGCTATGTGTATGTCGCAGTTATTATTCATTTTTTGTTTGTCTATCCTTAGAGGGTGTGACTTCCAAAAGAGAAAGTTATTTTCTTTTGTAGTGTTTTTTATTTGGAAGTCGGTAGTACTTTTTTGTAAAAAAATCTGCGGCACTCCAGTGTAACAATCAATATTCATGGAAATAATAATAAAAAATTGGTTCCTCAATTGTTTTTGTTTTATTTTTGCCCATTTTTTGTATCTTTTTTTTATTATTTTTTTTATTTTTGATGGGTTTGCTCTTGACTCTAGTCTAGGTCAGAGGTGACAGAGACAGAGGAAAAAGGACCGCCCTATTACATCCTACATACTAATTACCTTTTTAATGACTTGGTCGGTGCAATATTGTAGTGTCATGAACAGATCCTAGCCAGATATTAAAAATGGGAACACGGTGTTATAACACATACGGGTATAGTCAACATCAAAAAAATGGTTATCGGTCACTTAAAACTGGCATATAAAAGCCATTTCTGACTCTAGCCTGGAGCCCATTTTGCACCATTTATCTTAAGACTTCCTTCTCTATATGAGAAGAGGCTTTTGCACTGCAGTGGGTCAGTGAGCATGAGGTCCTGGGTTCGATTCCCAGGGCAGACACTGTTTTTTTATTAACTTACAAAATAATTCTCTTTATAATTAGGTCACGATTTTTATTAAGTATGTAATTAGTTTAAAAAGTTTGTTAATTTTTTATTTTAGTACCTAATCAACATATTTTTTATTACATACTGAACCCCTTTCATAGTTTTTACCGACATCTTTATTAGCCTTAAAAATCATAATATTAATTTGAATCTGCGGATAATCGACCAATATCCAACAATTATAAATTAGAGTAACGCGTGCCCGTGTTCCCGCCATATGCGGCACAGGAGGATACCGTGGAGTTTTAGTTGGTTGAAGTCCCACATAACAGTATGAATGAGCATTTCTCTATGGAAATAAAAAAAAACAAAAAAAGAAGGACCTAATGCTCTTTAATACCATGACGTGTATTTTTAACCCCCGACGGCAAAGTGTGTGTGTGTATCTGTGTGTCTGTCTGTGGCATCATAGCTCCTAAACGTATGAACCGAATTTGATTTCGATTTTTTGTTTGAAAGGTGACTTTAATAGCTTGTCATCCGGAGTAGCCGGATAAAAAAAGTAGCGTGGGCCACGGACTAAAAAATCCCGATCATTTTTATGGGTCTGTTTGTTAGTTATTTTTGTGTTTCGTGTCTTAACTGTGTCAATTCAAAGTTATTCTTTATTTATTTTCAATAAGGTAGACGACTTGCTTTTAGTGATAGTCACTTACTTAAATTGTGTGAAAGGCTCTTCTTGCAAATAAATGTAGAGTTAGGGGTTGCGTCGCAAGAGATGTCATTATATTCGCCTTTTTGGTTTAAAATTACACAGTCTTCGTCTTTATTTTGATTGTTTGGCTCATTTGACCTCCACTTATTGTACACCTCAGAGACTGGGTTACCTAGAACAAGAAACTTATATATAAGCAAAGTAATAAGACCCAAGAGCACAGAGTCGCCGTATCAACTGAAAAAATCTTTCATAATTATCATAAACGTGCCCACACAATTAGCGCTGATCGCGAGTTTCGAATGTCATAGGCATTGGCGGAATTATCACAAGCCGACAGTTACAAACACGCTGGGTTTGTATGAGAAATATTGACATGCCATCTCTAGCATCAGCCACTGAGACGACTCCGTGCTCAGGGGATTAGCTAAATTGCCTATGTACGTTAATACACCACAATAGCTTTACGTGATCGTCAGTAGGATCGACGATTATTAAAATGATACACGTACCGTCAATGGTCACAAACGCCCCTTCATTTTCTATGTCTGATATGCCCACATACATGTGGCGGATGCTTTTTTGATTCTGCTTCCAGAACGATATCACAGCTTCAGCCTCATCGCTGTTTTCTGGGTAGAACAAACTGGCTCCTTCCATAACACACACTTGCTTGGCCTCTTCCCAATTCTTTGGTGCCGAGTGAATCTTAAAGAAACTATCTACTGCATCTATGTAAGTGTAGTTCTTCCGGAAAGGCAGTTTAGTTCTCTGTCTATCTACAAAAGAATATCATATTTTTACAATGGAATAGAAAGAAACACTTCTGGGAAAACAGGCAGGCGTCATGTTATGTTTGGTTTGAAATTGAATGCGTAAAAATATCAAAGACACACGGTAGTAAGTCAGCCATGTTCTCAAAGCCAAAGGATCCTTTGTTCCTCTTGAGTTACACTATTTTTTGTTACACTGTTACCCATTGGGATAAAAATTACCGATTAGTAACACTGTAACTCAATGCCACGTTTTTTTTTCCATCAATTTACACTGCAACCTAATAGTACGTAATAGGGTCGCTTTGTTCGCTCACTTCAGCTCTTCTTTCACAGGGCTTCTTTTTATGATGTAGGGGAGCACTAAGAAGGGCTTTTTGGAAATTAAACCTTTAAATTTTAATAAAATACATATCACGCGAATGAAGTCGCGGGTGAAGTGCTAGTAATATAGATAAGCATAAAATGTATTTCCAAAATTCTGCATAAATGATATATGATAAATGATTTTATTTCTGTAAGTTGGTTTGTACAAACACTTTTACATGTCGATCATATTTTTTAAAACTAGATGAGGTCGGCGTTTCCTGTCTGACTACTCTGAGAAGAAAGGCCGAAACAAACTCGGAGGTCACAGTCTCTTTTAAAGTCCAGGCAAAATCTTGGTTAGATCATGTGAAGACCATGTAGACTGATGTCTGAAATGGTCTTTTGAGGAAAGAACCAGCCAGATTGAGTGGACCTGTCCAGTCAGTGCACGCATTTGTCAATAACCGTGCAGCTCAACTCAAAATTTAAGGAGCTCAACGAATTGACGAACAATACCAAAGAAAGGACATTCGGGTAGGCCGCATAAATACTCAAACTGCCAGACCATGATTAAAAACTAACTAAGATAAAATAAAATAATCCCACATAGTCTTCACATTCACAATAATTAAAATAAAATAATATAATACTTTAAAAAGTAAATATTCTTGTCATAGCAAGAAAATAAAAAAAATAAAATATTTAAAGATAGATTCACGGTGCAAAATAAAAATAAAAAACTAAATTAATTGCTTATAATAAATTGAAAAAAAATATTTAAGAGATTTCTGCAACGACAATATAATTTATGATATGTAAAGTTTCAAAATACATTAAAAAATAACCTATATTTTTTTTAATTCAACAACCCAATTGGTGCGCGTTGCGTGGCTGTCCGTGGTCGTTGGCTTGCGTTATAAAATCCGCAGAATCACGCACCGTGAAATGTAGTTTTGGGGAATGGTGTGGCTTAAGAAGTCCGATGACGTTTCTCATTTTACAATATCGCGAAAACTTTGTAAAAACGTCTACGAAAATCAAATTCATAATCCTAATAACACTGTAACAACGAGTATCATTCGTAAGCATCAAGGTAACCTTATAAAGCTTATTTTTATAGCTGTAAAATCCGATTTCTTAGATTGCCACGACTTTAGTGATATTTATTTGAACCAACCAACTTTTCTTTGTTCATGTTAAGACCCCGTGACACTAAGTGCGACCATTGGACTATTACTATTATTGTGCGATTATTATTATATTGTTTATACTCTTCCTCCTTATAAATTGAACTATGCCAAATCTCACACTCCGTGCGCGCAATATAAAGGGTCTTTCAACAAGGACGGGTCGATGTTAAAATTGAATAAAACAAGATGTGTGTGAGGTATTAACGAAATTTATTTTTTATTTAAAAGGCCCATTTATGCCATTATGGATGGAATATGACATCGTCAGTCATTAAAAATTGGACCTCTCGGATTCGTGCCACCATACGAAGCCGCGGCGGACATTTGAACGATGTCATATTCCATCCATAATGGCATAAATGGGCCACACACATCTTGTTTTATTCAATTTTAACACCCGTCCTTGTTGAAAGACCCTTTACTTACTCTGAGAAAGTTTTCTCTTCTACTTACCAGTGTCGTAAGTTTGATACCATTTGTAAGGTTTCATTTTTCCAGTATAAAAAGTACAAATGTTTTTTTTTCCCACTAAGTAACATTTGAGGTCATCTGAAACAATCAATAAGGAGGTATGTTTATATTTCTATTTTGTTGTGTTTCTAGAAGTCGATTTACATGCTTTCATTCAAGTAATATCTACAAAAAATACTTTTTACTGTGTTTTAATAGGTACCAATATTATTTTGCGTTATGAACACCGACTTCTAAAAACAAAGTTTTTTTTTCGCTTTGTAATTTTTTTATTTGGAATTCGATAGTATTTTTTTTGTAAAAAAGTAGTTTAAATTTTCACAATTTAATTGTACCTACGTAATAGGTAAGTTGTGTACCTTACGTACCTATAATGCCAGAATAGATTACGCGGATATCATGAAACTTGAACATAACCCGTGAAATAAGAGTGTACCAAGGCGAACTGTATCTGCGTACCCTTTTAGAGCGTCCTGTCGTGTAACAATAAACAGATAGCAGATTACAGCAACAATCCTGACAGATTGCAGCAATCCCGAGAGATTTGCGGTTATTTATTGAAGATGTCTGTTGTATATCTCTAAAGTCCCTCAACATATCTTTACCAAATAACAAGTAAAAATTAAAAATTTCCGAAAATCCCGGCAATTTTTTTTAATTAAATACTTTTTAAACTACACAATTTATCTAGTAGTAGACACGCTTCGATCAACAATCTATCGAACACCTAATTTTGACACGATATCTTGCAAAAATAAGAAAACAGTCCATAACTTTTGAACGTCTTAACCGATTTTCATCAAACATAGCTAAGAACACTCTCGGTAAAGTCATATTTCAAAAAAAAAAATCTAAATCAAAATCGGTTTATCCGTTTAGGCGCTATGATGGCACAGACAGACACACAGATACACAGATACACGGATACACACAGACAAAGTCGAACATAGAATCTCCTCCTTTTTGGAAAGTCGGTTAAATAAAATAATCTACTACACGGTCAACTTACACAGTACACAGTACTTCGCAAAAAAGCGATTCTATTCCCGCAAACACGCGTGGCGCCCCGGCCGCGGCCGAATCGGACGTCAGAGTGATGACGCCAGGTGCACAGTAAAGTTAACCGTGTGCTAACTAAATTGGCACAAAATTCACTGGGCATTGTTACTGTACACACTTCCAGAATTGCATGCTATAGTCAGTAGATTTTTGTTACTAATTATTTTTAAATATTATATTTACTTTCAACCTTTAAAGAGTTTATCTACTTCCTATAACCACAGATGTGATGACATGACTGGTCAAGGGTGAAAAGTGCTGTTGTAATCACTTTTAGTTAAAGTGCCTATTTATTTGTAGAAGATGTTTAATGATCTATAGTATAAAATTTACCTATTAAGCACCTTATTGTTGAAAATATTGCATAGCAATTCGTGTGTCATCTGTTTTACCACATATACAAATAAGGTTTGACTTTAGATTTTAGCAATATATTAGGTCTCGATGAAGAACATATTGATCATAGTCGTCTACTATCACCTCGCATTTACATTGAAAAACCAAACTTTTTTATCTGATAGGTACTAAATGCAATTGCACTTGTAATTACACATCCAATGAGCCCAAACACGATGGCGCTATCTTGTGTAATTGAGGAGTTGCTGTGGCCACTTTCCGGCTCCATCATGAGACCGAAATAATGTATTAGGTACTATGCCTAATAAATTAATTATATTTTTCCAAAGTTACATAAGTACGCTAAGTTCAGGCATCCGATTAAGCTGGTAATCGGATGCCAGGAAGTGCTTGAATAATGGATTACTAGTTGCCGGACACGAAACTTTGATATTATTGAAAAGGCCTTACCTTCACACTGGTTTTGCAAATCTACAACGATTTCACAAAACTTTGGCTCTAAACAAGCATCGGCGGTATCTGAAACTGAAACCATATTTTATTTAAAATGATTTTGAAACATTTATAACTTACTAGCTCCCGCCCGTGGCTCCGCCCGCGTGGTATTAATACTTCGCCCAATCTTACTAATATTATAAATGCGAAAGTTTGGATGGATATTTCTATGTTTGTTACTCAATCACGCCAGAAAGGCCGATCGGCACTGGATGCAATTTGGCATAGAGCTAAATTATTGTCTTGAATAACACATAGGCTACTTTTCATCGCGGTATAATGTTCCCTTGGGATGAAAAAACACTTTTCACGTGGGCGAAGCCACTTACAGAAGCTAGTATTATTATAAAAAACCGACAGGCTGGCAACTCGGCGTCGATATTATAGGCTTTGGAGCTTTGTCTGACTCGACTAGTCCTTCACTGCCGATCAGCCTCTTGGCCCGTTTTACGATCGACTCAAGTGCATCAAGCTGGTATTTGGCAGATCAGCAGTAACTCCATGCATGATCGAACTTGCGCTTGGACGTCACATCTCACTTTTGCAAGGACCCCCAACTTTTTGGCAGCCAACTGAGCCTTTGCCTCAATGTATGGACCAAAATTGTATTTTATATTTGATTTTATTTTAGCCAAGAGGCCAGATGCTGGCACCGGCGGTGTGGCTGTACTTTTAGCAAACAGTTTGAAGAGAATGTATTAAATAGGTACAACGTCTTACCATCGTATTTCCAATTGGTATGCCAATATACAAACTCTCTTAACGTGTTATTATAATAATAATGGTCAATGTCCGCAAGTCTCCCTTCCGCTACTCTGGCTTTATTACACAAACCTTCTCTGGTTTGTAATTCTACGTCGATTACAATACGATAGTTATTCAAACTTCTAAGGTTCAAAATTGTAACTTCTCCGTTCTTTATTTCAACAGCAACTTTTTCTTTCTCCGGCTTAGTGTCTGCATGTATAAATGGTTAAGTTAATTATTATTAAAGGCAATTGCGCTGAGGTATAGCCTGCTTAATTTATCTTTTCTAATATACTTACCTAAGAAAATATCAAATTGCAACTCTACCTATCTATCAAGGTTATTGGTTGAAGCTATTTTTATATTACCTACCAATACTACAACAAGAATAAAAATCAAGTTTACCTATTATAGCAAAAGAATTCGTCAAAGAGTAGATTATATAAACGTCGGTCACACTTGGTGGTATATTCTTGAGAGTTATTTCCATATGTAGGAAATCATTCAATTTTGAAAAACTAAAATTGTATGGACCATGTTTAGTCACTTTATCTTTATCACCTGTAAACAGGAATTAGATTACATTAATGAAACGAAAACATCCTTTCTAAAGAGACATGCGGCATGTCTGTCTGACCGGATGCAAGCACTGATACGATCACACTGTTCCAGCTGTAGTGTAGTCTCTATCTAAACATTTTAATGAACAAAGTGACTTAGTCAAAAAGTAAGACAGAAGGAGGTCAGATAGGCAGTCGCTCCATGTAAAATATATATTTCAGCTGCATCCGGTCAGACAGGAAGCTGACCACAACGTAGTTGGGAAAACGCTAGACAGAGTTACAGAACGACTTACTCATTACGTAATAATCTTTACTAGAAACACAAACTAACAGAATGGCCATCAAATAACCGACGCTGAAAGTGATTGAATTCATTATCACAAAAATAACTATACTTTAAGTAAGCACTTAATCACTTCACGTTCCACAAAATTATAACGATTTTCAACACTTGTACACTCAATTAAGCGCGGTGATATTTGACTGTGATGGGGAAATAAACTCAAATACACACAATGAGCAAGTATCTACAAATTTGTTTATTGTTTTCCTTTTAATATCCTGTTATGTGTAAATGTTGTGAATCATAAATTAATAAACAAATGGCAGGGCCTAATAAGTAATGGTTATGCAAATTCATGGGCGCCCCCAGGACTATTTTCAAGGCATCCCTCCCGGCGCCCATGTGGAAATTGATATTTACTTATATCACTGTTTTATCCACTAAATTACCCTAGGGTGATAAAGTTGTAGTTTTTCCTAAAATAATCCTACATTTAGTTTTAGAGTCTGCTTGCCCCTTCCTTATGTCACTTATATTGAAGACTGTCCGTCGCCGCAACTTATGGTGTGGTCAAACCTATATGATATGCTCAAACGAAGTCGCTACGAGATACCGAACCTAGAAAAAAAAGTGGGTCAGATTAAACAGTGTCTAGGAATGCATATAAATGTTAATAAAGACAGTGTTACTGTTGATCAGAAGCAATTAATAGAAAATATTCTAAAATAATTTAATATATTAGATTGTAAACATTCAGATACACCAATAGAAATTAATTTAAAACTAGATAAAGATATAAACAATAAATGTGATAAGAAACTACTATATCAACAATTGATTGAAAGCTTGATGTATTTGTCTGTACTTACCCGGCCAGATATTTCCTATAGTGTGAGTTTTCTGAGTCAGTATAATAATTGCTATAATGAGACTCATTGCAAACATTTAAAATGTTTGTTAAAATATTTAAAGAAGACTAAAAGTTATGGTTTAGTATATAGGAAGACTGGATGTAATTTGTATGGTTTTGTTGATGCTGATTGGGCATCCTGTACATTACAACTCGATAACCTTAAGAACAACAAGACAACAAACAAGAACGACTTCTAAATAAAAACACTCCATAACGTCCATAACGAAAAAAATTGGTACCTACCAAAGACTGGTCTTCTTCATCAGTTCCACTTCACCAAATGATACTTTCTGGGAGTAATTGATGATCAAAATACCAAAATCGTTTTATGTATGCCTATAATATTTGAGGAGTGCCCTCGATTTCTCCAGGATCCCATCATCTGATCCTGACCTGATGAACTTGGGATCACCTGGGAAGAAAACCCTTTCAAAAAAATTAAGAATTTGCCAAATCTGCCCAGACGGCTTTGTGCAATCGGGAAACATACATATAAAAAAAAAAGATTCCGACGAATTGAGCTCCGTTTTTTGAAGTCGGTTAAAAAGAATCCTCGGACGGATTTTGATAATCTTTTACCAGAATCATATGACAAGTTAAGTATGTCCTTTCGTTTCCCACAAGTCTCATCAGTGGAGGCTCTTGGACCCAGTAAAATTATTTTTGCCCATTATCGTTTAAGAATTTAATAATTCAATAAGGTTTTATAAGGAAACTGTGTGGAAGGTAATTTTTACAAAAAAAAATACTACCGACTTCTAAAACAAAACACTACAAAGCGAAAAATAACTTTCTTTTCCGAAGTCGGTGTCGAAAAATGGAAAACAATAGGTACCGTAAAACGGAGTGAATAGAACCTCAGGGGTGAATGGGAACAAAACTTTGATTAGGATTTTATCTGTGACACCACTTTATTGGTTTCAAACAAAACATCGTCTTTTTTAAGTAATTATTTAATATATTGGAGTACCTATTAAGATTTTGTAAACAATTTTTAAATAACATGAAAATTCTCTTCAAAGTTTTGTTTAAAAGTTGTTTCGTTATATGGCGTTGTTAACCTTTCTACAAGAAATATGAAGCTTCATAGCAGTGTCCATAATGGTGCGTGTAGACTGCGGTGTGCAAGTTCACTTTGGAGAGTCAGAGAGCGCGCGCTGCTGCTCCGCTCCGCAAAACGTCCACCCTACGTGCGCACCTCCACTGTGGCCAAGCACTAAAACATGACTTTACGTTGATAAGGCTAAATAATCCTCGGACGGATTTTGATAAACTTTTGTCAGAGTTATGTGACAAATATGTACTTTCATTTCCCACAAGTCTCATCAGTGGAGGCTCTTGAAACATTTTTGCCCATTGTCCTTTAATTTCAATTTTGCAAGTAAATAACAAAGGTGCATTCCTGTTTCGAATAAGGAAAACAACAAAATTTATTAATTTAGCGTAAATACATCTAAGTACTTATATGACTATTTATGACTGTTTAAGAATAACACAAGTTTGTGTTAGAAATTACATCATAAAGTGTAATTATGTTCTAGGAACTCAAGTCAAGGAAGAACTTAAGTTTAAGATGGAAGGACATATTTACAAGAGGGAAGAAAATATTTCCAAGGCATTAGGGGCTTATTAAAAGAGTTGCCAACCGCTCTAAAGAGAAAATAAAATATAAAAAGAGGGATAAAAAATATTGCCTAATAGGTTCAGTGTGTTTGTGAAGTCTTCTTCTTCTTCTTTTCGTGTGAGGTGTGGCCACCTCTGGTGTCAGAGTTAATTAAGCCGCCTCTGGGAAACCCCACAGGCCTCTGACTTGGCTTTTTCAGACTTACATTAAGTATACAAGTCCAGGTTTCCTCACGATGTTTTCCTTCACCGTTGCCTGTGATGTCCAAGATAAACTTAGAAAGTACATATGAATTTGAAAAAGTCACATTGTCATTTATTTGTGAAGTAAATAAAATCTTTAAGAAAATGTAAATGATTTATAAAAGTTTGATATTGGTCTGGACATGTTTACATTGTAAATCGAATTGAGTAATGTTTTAATAAAGATGTAGATTGAGTAATGTTTTAATAAAGATGTAGGTACACCTCTGCCTAACCCTTGGGGTAATAAAGGCGTCTTAAGAGTAAATTATGAAGTAGAAAAATGATGATAAGGATTAGTGCCGAAATAGAAACCAAAAGTTAGTCTATGTACTTGTGTAAGTATGGTTTAGAATTTTGAGAAAAAAATCGAGCCCACGTTAAAAATAAAGTGTAGAAAAATGACAGAGTGTGGGTGATGAGGTGAGTTCTAGCATTAGGCGCACAAACAACGTCGCGCCCAATTATTTAAAAGTTGGGCGCCAAACTGTAGCGTTACGTATAGTTCTGACGAGCTATACGTAAGCCACGTTAATAAAAATAAAAGTAAATATAAATTAATTAAAATGATTATTTACATAGATACAAGTATATACAGTGTATAAAATACTTAATTAACTAAGACTACAAACATAAACACTTAAACCAAAAACTACTCACTAACTAAACCAAAAAATATACTAATCTAAAATATGGCGTCGAAAAACTCCTCCACATCGTTGTCCACTGGTAATGTGCCCAAAAGACTGGCAGCATTGCCACGTAGTATGGCAATGCTTATTATTCTCTGACCGAGGTAAAAGCCAGCCCTTGGGTCACGCGAAGTGTCAACTAAGCGTTTGGAAAGATCTTTAAGCAAAGCGTGAGCACTCGGACCCCACGGACCAAGAGTTTCAACCCCAAACGGCTCGAAAATATAACTACCGATGAGGTTATTATATTTCCGCCGCTTGAGGTTCTCTGCAGCCGCAGCGGCAGCGCCAGCACAGCACGACGAGCTAGGAAGATGGGATGGCGCAAGAGTATCGACACAAGTAGCGTCCCACACTAAAGGCCTACCCATCTTCCATGGAAACAAAGACATCTCGTCCGGTCTTTTGCCATCGTCACGTGCCAGACCATGGGGTTCCAATACGGCCGGAACGCCGACGGTGACGAGAGCACGTCGGATGATGTCGTTTAAGTTTCCGTGACGCGCTATGCGACCCGCACTTCGGCTGCATGATAGACCGTGGTGACCGAGGCTGTTGACAACTTCGCCACAGTGACAACGATGAGGAGTATAATAGGGAGCGCCAAGACGTAAGGAAGCAGTGAGGCGGAAAGTAGTGTCGTCAAACAAGGTGCCTATGTTCGACGACGGTAGTGCGTGAATCCAGAGGCCCGACTCCCACTCACCCACAGCCAGCAGGCGAACGCGCTCGGCAGGAGTGGCAGAAGTGGCAATTTGGTGCTCCTGAACTGCTCTGCAGAGCGGCTCATCCCACCGTCTCTGGGATGATGGGTAGTTGGGGAGATTACAATTCGGGCAAGCAGACTCGCTTCAAGCATCAATAACCTCGGTGAAGCACGGCACATCACAATTAATCAGTATGGGTGCTAGGATATTCCTAATTAATTTCTCAGTACCGTGGACCGAGGATATAAATGCCGGTAAACAAATACTAGAAATGTTGCGGATTAAAAGGATATTGAGTATAAAACTATGGCTTCGCACGACGTGGGCAGCTAGGAAGGTCCGGTTTCACACGACGTGGGCAGCTATCTCACAGCAGGCAGGCAGGCTAGGCAGCTGGACGGGCAGGAAGGCGTGGAATGCCCGAGGTAGGCAGATGAGCAGGCAATCAGATAGGTAGGCTCACAGATAGATCTAGAGGTCAAGGCAGTTGAACTAATTGTCAGGCTAACAGGCAGGTAGGCAGTAACACTGGTGCAGGAACAGGCAGCTAGGAGTGTGGAGGTCGGGCTGTGGCTTAATATGCTGATCAATCAAGCCCTTTTGGTATGAAGCGGTGACCGTCGAAGTTAAAGAACCAGTAAAAATGGTCACATTTAAGTTCCACAATAAATAATATTTATTGCACTTCAAAGATTTGATAAGAGTCACAGGCCTTATATATAATAGTTTTTAAAGAGTTTTTCAGATTCAATAGTACACCACGTAGTACTAAGTAGTAAAATGACTTTCAGCGTTCAGTCCAGATTCCAAACTGAAAAATTGACTCCCGTTTTTCTTCGTTCTCTGTCATGTCTTATGGAATTCAAATATTAATTAAGAAATCATGACGTACGAAATAAAACGGTTTACAGAGGGGGCAGTCTGCCGCTGCCTTATTATGAAAATTATAATGTACAACGAGCTTAAAGAGTATAGTCCATGGTATCTTATGTCTAGGGTTTAAGAAAATAAAATAGCATTAAGTCATGTCAGATAAAAATTACAGAGTTTAAAATATTCTATGATTTTTACAAATTAGCAGTAAATATAAGTTTTTGGATGCTTTTCAGGTGTTTACTCATGTAAAGAATACATAAAAATGGGAAACATGAGTTGATACAATTTCAAAAGTTACGGTGATGAAATTTGTAAAGTGTATTAAAAACGTAAGTAGACTAAGAGCTGTGGAATGAACACCACACTAACTAATAGGCAAGTTGTTTAGTAAGGTAACTATAACGCCAGAATAGATTACCCGAATGTCATGAAACTAGAGCATTACCGGTGAAATGAGAGATCTGCGTACCCCTTAAGAGCGTACTGGCGTGATATTATGTTATGAAATGGTATAAACAATAAACAGACATGCGATTGCATTAATCCCGAGGTATTTGCCGTAATTTATTGAAAAGTTCTGTTGTATATCTTCGAAGTTCTTCCGCAGATCTTCACCAAATTAAAATGGGACCAATTTCGAAACATACTTTTTCAAACAAAAAAAGAGTTATCAAAATCGGTCTAAAATTGACGGACTTAAAAAAGATGTAAGTATACAGGACGGTTTAGTCGACATAGATCATTAAAGGGAATATTTCATGGGATTATGAAACGCGAAAGCTTTATAGTTAATATCATTAAAGAGGTTGTAGTTTCCATCATTCCTGACTGATTTGACTATAAAACTACGGACCCCAAAATTAACCATTTTCAAGATATTTGGAGACCTTGAAGTTTTTTTTAATGGCCGATTATTTGTCTATTGGCCTATTTTTTTGGGTATATTATCTAATTTATTTGCGTTTGCGAATTTTGTGTAGTGTTTTAATATTCTCAACGCTAAAATTGCAGTTAACTGAACCAACTGGGTCGTAGTAGACTATTGATAGTTATGAAATGAAATAAATTCGAAAAAAATCATTTTTTTATTTTCATAAATATTTTAAAAATGTCTGACAGTCATGCTGCAGATATGCTTACATATCCATGTTTCATTTGCTATTCTACAAAGTATAACAAACTAGGGTATTATCAGAATTATTAGAATAAAACTTTGATGAAAGGCAAAAAATTTATTCCTCCCAGGTATTAGTAAAAAATAACGGTACTCAAGCGTCAAATTTATTACTTGGGTCAGAAAACAAAATAAAACAATGTAAATAGGTACAAAATGACGTTCATTACTATTTTTATATAAAAAGTCTACGATTACAATTCATGTGCCACGTGTCCATCGAACTTCAAACCCTCGACCACCACAACAACTCGCTGGACCAGTGCTAGTAACTACTAATACATAACTTCTTTATAAAGCTCTTCCTCACGAGCCTGAATTTCTAGATCGCACTCTCGCTGGAAGAGAAAATTCTGGTAGAACGGTAATTACACTATCTTAGACAAACAAAATTTAAAATGATCACAAACCTAATTATTAAGAAAATCGAGAATTTTGGCTTTTTCGTCCATACAACTTGTGCATTGTAAACCCCATATTGCCAAACACAAATTAGCAAAATGGGATTTTAAAGGCCCGTCTGGTACCCAGTGTGAGTGTGGTGCCCCTATGCAGAATATGGCACAAATGCTGGAGTGTCTCAAGTGCCCATACATCTGCACTTTCGCAGAGTTAATGCTCGACATTGACACCGCAATCGGTGTGACCAACTATTGGGCCCAAAATATATAAAGAATTTTTCATCGACTGGAGAAGAAAAACAAAACTTGGGAATTCTTTCTATCAACAATTTTTCTTCTGGTAACGAATCCCATTTTAGTGAACGAAATGGTATTAGATATAAATAGTTTTGGCCGAAAACCATCCTTTGCTGATCCACGCTAGCTCCCTAAACTCAGTTGACTGACTAATCAGAGACCATGCTGAGAATAGGGATGATTCTTGGGTAGGAACATGAAAATTCTATTTAATCCGTCACTAAGATATTCAGCTAATATTGGACAAGTATTTTTTGCTGTATCAGATCAATAAATATTGTCAAAGATGTAGCGCAGCAAGTCCAAGAATAGGGGCTGTAACGTCACTTTTAAGTAAAAAGTGTAATGAAACGTGACATCATACGAAATTTTAACGCACAGTGCGTTGAAATTTCGTGCGATCGTCGGCATTTCTTAGATTAGGTACGTAACAAAAAAAAATCGTGTCCAATATGTTTAATCTACCTGAAGAGCAATAAAATATGTTTTAGTTATCGTCCCTATTTATTTTTTGGCTTCACAGCACGGAAGACAAGATATTTAAATTTTGTATGTGTTTTCCTCACGTTTTAAGAAATAGGAAGA
This sequence comes from Anorthoa munda, assembly GCA_945859665.1. Lineage (NCBI taxonomy): Eukaryota > Metazoa > Arthropoda > Insecta > Lepidoptera > Noctuidae > Anorthoa > Anorthoa munda. The sequence continues at coordinate 6,247,325 of OX243917.1, read as the reverse complement.
ATAATAAATAAAGCAGGGACTGGTGGCAGAGTTCGAACCGAAAGATTTTGGACCAGTTCAATATATACTTGGAATGCGTATTCAACGAAATTATCATCTTCCTGCCCTTGTCCCATGTTACTGGGTCGGCACAATACGTTTTTTTCTACGTACGTTTTCGGTTTGCATGCGTATTCAACGAATTAATGGTATGATATCATTTGTTTAAATCATATTATATTGAAAACATTTTGAAAAAGTTCAATATGAAAAAAATTACAAACCAGACAAAACACCAATGTATGTGTTAAATATAGAAATTTAATTGCTTGCCTAATGTATATTACAGTATGTACCTACGCTCTAGACATAAAAAATCCTTGAGCTTGCACAAAAAAAGAACGCCAAGCTTTTACCCAATTAGGTCGGGGTCGGCCAGTCTAAACGGAGCTGAATACCAATATTTTACATCAAGCGACTGCAAACTAGCACAACTGCTCGACGTGGTTTCTGACGCACGGAGCAGTCTCGGTATTTAATAGGCGGTCGCTCATCTAATGATCGACCTCGCAAACGTTGCTTTAGCTTAAAGATCGACCCGTGCGGCCATTATTAATTAGCCACGAGCTCCTCCCCAGAAGGCTCGGGGTTGCCACCAGGATTCTCTAGGCTAGACCTATATAGAACGAAAAGATAAATAGGCGAAAAGTTAATTTGCGCCAGTTATGATGTATAATACACCTAGGCTTCAGAAATTGGAGGAACGTCGTGCAGAGCGAGATCTAGTATATTTATATAAAATAATTAGAGGCCAATTGGACTCCCCTTATCTTCTCAGCAAAATAAGTTTTGGATGTCCACGCTTAAATGCACGCAGGAGACACTCTCTTCCAAATTGGTTTCTCCCGAACCAATTACGGCAAGAATACTTTTATTAAAAGAGCATGTCGTTTGTACAACGACATAATCTCATTAAAAGAAAATCAAGATTTCGATATTTTTCACCTTTCTCTACCCAAATTTAGGTTTTGCATAAAAAATATTTTGGCATATAAATTTAAATAATATAATGTTATACAATAATATAATATTGAATTGTCACTTCTTTGTATTGTGTGAACTTCTGGTTGTACTGTAACTTAGATTAATTTACGTGTATATCAATCTGTGGAAACTGTTTCTGGATTGTGTTGAACTAATTGTATGCTTATGTTTGATTATGCATCTGTTTGTTTCCCAAATAAAATAAAATAAAATAAAATAAAATACAACCCACAAAAAAATACAACCGTGTTCCAAATAAAAACACTACAAAGTGAAAAATAACTTTGTTTTTGTTTTTTCGTTTTTTGACTTCTTATTAGACTTAGACTTTTATTCGTTTTAGACTTATTGAAGTTATTTTTCACTTTGCAGTAGTTGTATGTAATGTCGTGGTGGATAATGGGCATGTTCTATTGTAAGGTACCTACCTAAAATGCCAAAAGTGATGCCAGAATAGATTAACCGAATAATATAGAACTTGAATATGTGGCATAAGAGTGTACCACAGTGAACTCTACACATCTGCGTACCCTCGACGTAATGTTATGTTATACAATGATGTAAACAATAAGAAGACGTGCAATAGCAGCAATCACGAGTGATTTGCTGTCATTTAATTCAATCAATCAATCAAAATAAGATATAACATACACAAAAAAATACATATAGTCGAACACAGAACCTTCTTCTTATTGTAGAGTCAGTTAAAAAGAAAAGAAACTAAAGAAAAAACTTAAATACAAATAGGGAAAGCATGAGTCGTCATCATCATTTCAGCCGAGAGACGTCCACTGCTGGGCATAGGCTTCCCTCAAGCTTCGCCACACGGATCGGTCCTGTGCGTGCGTCATGTGTTCGCGGTTGCCATTCCAGTACTTTTCGACCCATCGACCATCCGTTCTGCGAACAATGTTCCCTGCCCACTGCCACTTTAGTTTGGCAATTCTTCGGCCCGCCGCGCAAAAATGCCATCGCTCAGCTTAAGGCGGGGACTCACGTGCAAGCCACAGCGATGCTTTTCAGCGATAGTTAAATAAACTGTAAAGTATAAAACCAAGAGTAAGTGCATACAAAATTATTGCATATTATTTATAAACAATAATATTAATTTAAATTTATTTATCCTCTAAGGAAAATGGTCGAAAAGCTAAAACGGTATTAAGTAATACATAGACTGGTGTTTATTGCCTATTATGGTTTTCGTAATTATTTAAATAAATGAGTTTCCGATGTAAATAACACAATGACACATTTGTGGTGGCGGGTAATTGCCGAGCAAGGAACTATACAAACATATCAATAGACTCGTTCGTGCGTCATTCGCGAATACTTCCCCGATTTGAAGAAATGAAACAAATAAATTCGTCATCATCATAATCAGCCTATTAATGTTCCCACTGCTGGGATACAGGCCTCCTCTCTGTGAGAGGGGATGGGCCGTAATCCACCACGCGGGCCCAGTGCGGGTTGGTGGATGTCACATGTCTTCGAATTTTCGGTTCTACGACATGTTAATTGTTTCGCTGTAAATACTATTTATTTACTTTTTCATCCCCCCATCTTGGCAAGAGTATTAGTTATGGCATTAGTATTATGTGCTATGCTAAAACACGTGGTGTTGACATTGAAGAATGCTGTCTGTAATTGCCTTTATATGGTGTTATATGGGTAAAAACTTACCAAATTGACCATGGTTTTATACCTGTCTTTTTCTCTCCAGCGAGCGTGACGTTGAGAGTGACGTTGACAGGTAGCTTTATCTGTCAACTTCATATTGTTTGTAAATTTTTGCCGGTAAAGAAGGAAAATTTTCAAAGTTAAAATAATAAGTGTGGTATATAAATGATTGTATTAAATTAACACACGGTGTCTTTTTATAATACGTGTCAGTGTTTTTCAGTTGTGTTTTAGCATTCTTACGTGATTACGGACAAAATTGACACGGTAAGTGTTGGAGGTGACCAAAGTTCGAATAGATATTATTAATATTCGGACAGGCGATCTGACTCTGGACTGACGAGTCGAGACGACATCTTCATCCCCAGAGAATGAAGCCTCCACCCGAAAAAGACGAAAATGCTTCATGTAAGTACAAGTCTGTACAAGTATGAAGGTCAAAGTCAAAGACAATAAAAAAAAAAAAAAAAAAAAAAAAAAAAAAAAAAAAAAAAAAAAAAATTATACTACCGTGCATTCGGAAAAGTAGGTTGATATGGAGAAGAATGCACAAGAAACTCCATACTTACTCTTTTAAAAAAATAAAGGCTTTTTACAATATTTACATAAGTAGTACATACCTTAATAAATTCTTATACGTGAGAACGATGCACCCAGCACTACTATACTAAATATAGGTATAAAGTATTACAAGCACTAACAGGTAAATTCCTTCACTTGATAAATAGAGACATGGTTCTCACATACTTACAAATATTGCAAACATAGGTAAAACCTAATTCAACAATAACGGAACAGTGTGCGAGTAAATTTTTTAAACAAATAGAAAAGAAAATAAATAAAAATAAAGCATTACTATAATAATTATGAATATACCGTATACAAATTAACCATTTTAATAGTTTCTACACTAAAGATTGCCCTACGGAGCAGGACCAGCATGTTTCCAAGCATTCTTATCTTGAATATAATCATCTAATTTGTAATATGCTTGTTTACAAAGTGTGCTTTTAATTATTGTTTTAAATTTTCTTTCATTAAGTTTTAATGTCAAAGGTTGGCACTGTTCGGATTGTTCGGAACTGAAAATGTATTCATCATTTCTTTATAGTGAGATTATATTATCTTATTTGATTGACTATTAATAAGTTAAGTGATTCGACTTCATACTAATCGCATTTTTTGAAAAATACCTATGACACATTTAGTGAACTTTCTATGAGTACTTAGGTACTTATTTAAGTACCTACTTACAAAGTTAAGAATAACCAATTAAATATTTGAGTACTAAGATGGCAAATAACGATTTTAAGAAAGAAATTTGGTTCTCCTTTATTGTAAGGACAGTCTTTACAAGAAAACTTTGTATAATCTTGTATTTGTATAAACTTTAAGAAAGAGTTGTGATATTTTGGCAAAAACAAAGATTATTTTGGCTGCCACTGACTAACTGAGCATTTATTAGTAGGAAACTATATTTGGAACAACAACAACTATCCAAGTCAACTATAATCTGTCAACTATACATGACAACTGGGCTGATACTGATAAGTCTGTTTATAACAACTCAAATGAAATTAATGCTCGCATACATATGTCCTTCAAGATTAAAAACCCCAAGGACTACAATGCTAAATATATTGTGAGCAATAAATAGGCCGTTTGCGCAGGGTTATATTTGAGATATTGGAAATCACAGACAATGATAAGAAAATCTTCTCAACCAAGAGACCTTGCAACCAGCTACAACTTCTTTAGGTTGAACGGACCTTGAACATATTTATTTTTTGTTCTAAAACAATACATCAATAAACTCTTAAGAGTCAAGAAGTTTTGAGAGTTGTTCTTTTATGGCAGCAACAGGAAGAAAATAATGTTACTCAATTAAAATATTGAATAATTTGATTATTTTATATTATATTAATAAAAAAATTTGAGAGTCATTAAAAATTGGACCTCTCGGATTCGTGCCACCATACGAAGCCGCGGCGGACATTTGAACGATGTCAAATTCCATCCATAATTGGCATAAATGGGCCTTTTAAATAAAACATAAATTTCGTTAATATCTCACACACATCTTGTTTTATTCAATTTTAACATAGACCCGTCCTTGTTGAAAGACCCTTTATAATTACGTAACTTGAAAACTAGATTTTTTGTTTATGGGGATATATTCATTATTTTATTCTTAAATGACAGATATAGGCGTAAAACTAATATTTCTGTTTGAATTATGAAAATCGGTCGACGCAATTAAGAGATATTTACAGACGAATTAGTGTAAGGAAAATCTACCAAGTTAATATTTCCACATAAGTGCATTAATGGATGCACTAGAGCCGATTGAAAAGCGGGCCAAGAAGCTCATCAGCGATGAGGCACTGGTTAAGTCAAAGCTCCAGAGCCTTGAACATCGTCGCCGAGTTGCCAGCTTGTCGGTTTTTTATCGGTTACATTTCGGGGAGTGTGCGATGGAATTGCATGATCTAATTCCGCCCAGCCCGTTTCATCATCGAACTACCAGACGTACGGCGATGCGCCATCGGTACATGGTGGACATTCCACCCATACGCACTAAACGTTTTGAGAATACTTTTATTATGCGTACAGCTAAGGAGTGGAATTCCCTGCCGGAGTCTGTGTTTCCCGATAGCTACAATCTAGGGGTCTTTAAGTCAAGAGTGAATAGGTTACTACTAGGCAAGCGTGCTCCATCGTAGACCACATCTTCGCTTACCATCAGGTGACATAGTGGTCAAGCGCGAGCCTATAAAAGATAAAAAAAAAAAAAAAAATACCTCAATGTATTTTCACGTTTCTGTTCTACAAACTTTTTAGTGTTTGTAAATATGTAATATAGATATTAGTGTTTAATATTATTAATAATATAATATATTTAATTCATATATTTTATTATATTAATAATATAATATATTTAATTCATATATTTTATTATATTAATAATATAATAAAACATATGAATAATGTGAATTAACGAAAATGTTATGTTAAATTCTTTAAACCGAATGTGTATCATATTTAGTGGTATCTAATTGTTGTGTTTCGGTAACTGTTTCATACATTAAAATATTCGTATGCACTTGTACCTCCTTATCCTCTATCTCATTCCCTCATGCACTTTTGTATATCGCTGTCTCAGTCGCGCCATGCTACAGAAGATGCGAGTGTATTTTTTTTCTGTACTATGAACGTGCGTGAAGTGACAGTTTAGTTCAGTGTTCTTCAAAACCAGCTACAGCCGCATGCGCAAGAAAAATACCGTGATAATCGAGCACCGCAAACCAGCTCCAGGAGACGAGATCAGCAACGCCAAGTAAGTGCATGTGATCCCATCCTTCCAGGCAGCTGCCGCCCATTTTTTACTACTTTCCCTAGAGCAGTTGTCTATCCTAACATATTGTACAAGTAAACCATAACATACAGTCCACGCCGCAAAAATAGATTGTTTTAAGGAGTAATACCTATAAACTCCCCACCATTTTTTTAAATTGATTTCACCCATTTTTTGGTCACTTCGGCCGGATAAGAATCTTTATTTTACTCAAATACGATTCATTTTGTCTACCGTTAAAAAGGTTATTCTTAACCACCGCTAACAACTTACGTATAATTTATCGTAACAAGATTGAAGTAATTATCCCTATTTAAGTCATATTCTTATGCACCCCGCATCGATAATTATTTTCTTTCTATTGCAAACCGCATTATTATATTACAATAGTCTTATTCTAAAAAACATACTCATAGTTTTATTATTTTGGTTGAGGGTAGGCGATTGCAAGCGGATCGGTTAGTCTCCGCGTAGGCAGGTCGGTGACGCTCGATCGGCTCCGTACGTTCGGAAATATTCCGTTTCATATTCATTCCATATAAAATAATAGTTATTTTATTACAAATTTCTCAACGTGTCATATTATTGTGACTTGGAGATAAGTAATATAAAACTCTTACATAATTAACTATAAATAATGGGAAAAGGTAAAAAATTAGATACTGAAGACGAATTTGAAATGTCTAGTGAGGATCATGTTCAGTTGACTATGTCACAGGCTAAACGCGATGCATTATTTCCTAGGTTGCAGTCTATATACGATTTATCTAAATCAGCTGTAGCCAATGAATCACAACGTGAAATATTTCTATCTAATGTGTGTAATATTGATATTTTACGTAGTGAGTTTGAACAGGCGTTAGACAAATACAATACAATTCAATTACAAATAAACCCTGCGAAAAAAGTCGATTATCAGGCTTGGATTACGTTTGAAGAGATGTATTGTTGTATAAAACGGGTTGTGTCTCAAATTGATGTCACTGGCAATAGCAATACAAATGAGTGCCATATGCAAGACATGTCTTCTATTTCGAAATCGAAGCCTAAGTTACCTCCTATTGAGTTAATGTCGTTTAATGGCAATATTCGAAACTGGCCCCTATTTTATCAACAGTTTAAAAGTGTTGTTCACGATAATTGCGCGTTGAGGGACAGTGAGCGTGTTTACTATTTAGTTGGTAAGTTAACCGATAGCGCGAAGTCTGTGTGCGCCGGTTTACCGCCCACCGCCGAGAATTATAATATCATATGGAATGCACTTATTGATAAATATGATGACCCTCGAGTGTTAGCAAGTAGTTATTTGAATCAGCTGTTGGAATTTAAGCCGTTGACCAATAATAGTGCTGCAGATTTTGAAAGTTTTATTAATAATTTTAATTCTTCTGTTGAAGCGTTTAAACAATTAAAACTTTTAGATATATCAGATTTTATATTCTTACACATTGCGTTACGAAAACTAGATTTGGACACAGTTAAACTATTTGAGACGATGTACCGTAAAGAGAAAATTCCATCATATTCTAGTCTTATTGAATTTGTAAAGGAACAAAGTAAGGTTATGTCTCGTTCTATTGGTCAAAGGCCAGATACATCTAATAACTCCCGTAATAATAAAATTCCAATTCCAAAACCTACGAAATCTTTTATGAACACGGATATGAACAATACACAAAAGGTTAATAAAAGTCTTGCTTGTTCTTTGTGTAAAATTAAATCACATGAACATTTATATCAATGTCCAATTTTTATGTCCAAATACCTTACGATAGGTTTGTTTACGTAAAAAATAATTCATTTTGTAATAACTGTTTAAGTTGCAAACATAGAACTTTTAAATGCTCTTCGCAAAAAACTTGCTTTCATTGTGCTGCTAAGCATCATTCATTATTACATTTCGGAGAACTACATAATTCTAATAATGTTCATAATACTGTTCCCAATAGGAATGAGTCCACTACATCGCAGAATGGTAGTGTGTCTCAGTTGGAAAGTACATCCGCTTTACCTGCAAAAGGCGACCCTCTGTCCCATAACAATAAGGTTGACAATAAATCTAATGGCACATCTGCCACTTCTATGTGTAATATTTCACGCGATTATTCGGATCGTTTTGTAACTACTACCCTTTTGGGGACCGCAAAAATTATAATTATCGATAATAACAACAAGAAACATTTTGTCAGATGTTTGATTGACCCAGGCTCGCAAAGTGATTATATTGCGTCTGCTTGTTGTAAGCGCTTATCGCTTCACATATCTACACAAAATCGGTTTACCGAAGTACAGGGTATTGGTGGCAGTTCGCAGCGCATTCTAGGCGCAACTAATATACAATTTACTTCTCGTTTCGATAACTCCGCTGTGTATTCTATTAGGCCGTTGGTAGTAGAAAATATTACGTCGCAGTTGCCCGACTCGTGCGTCAATACGTCAACTTTAGATTATTTGAGAGATATACCACTAGCCGACGACTCGTACGATGAGCCTTGGCCGATTGAAATGTTGTTGGGAGTAAATATTTATTGTCAAATACTTTTATTTGATCGCATTATGCGTCATAATGATTTTCCTTCCGCAATTGAAACTGCCTTAGGGTATATAATTATGGGCAATGCGCCTATCGTTACGTCACCCAGTGTGTCCCGCACCTTTTGTTCATTTACTCATGATTCGCTTGATAAAATATTGGAAAATTTTTGGAAACTTGAGGAACTACCCGCAAATAAATTCATAAGTCCTGAAGAAGAAAAATGTGAAAATATTTTTATTTCCACAACTACCCGAAATGACACCGGCAGATATTCTGTAGTGTTGCCATTTAAGGAAAGTCCTGATAAATTAGGTAATTCTTATATCACCGCTAAAAGGAGGTACTTGTCATTGGAAAATAAATTTGACAAGTCACCTGAGTTACGTGCTCGTTATGATGAAGTGATGGCGCGGGTGGGTACTAGCTGGCTAGTGGTTGTATCTCCATAGGTTTTATTTAATTAAGAAAGGGGGAAAGAACACAAGATTGAGAAAGGCTGCTGATTTCGCAACTAAGGATAGAAAATTGACCAACCTTAGCACCACGGTGGGCAGTCCAGCTCGGGGCCTCGATCTAGGTGCCAGTGCTGCTGCGACCTTGGTGCGCTCTTCTCGGTCTTCTTGACGATGAGGACGATATGAGGGTTGTGTACGGCACGAAACAACCTCAAGGGGCGGTTTTAATCCAAAATTGTGGATAAACAGAAAAGCGGCACAGACACGACCACGCGGCGGCGATGTCGGTCATATTCTACCTCAGTACAAAACCAAGCAGCGAAAAGTAAAAAATATAAAGTAAAAAGCGGGTAGAATAAAACTATACCTAAAATAAAGAAGCGCCAACGAAACGGCGCGAACATGCCCCCGGCCTTAAAACCATCGGTTTTAAAAATACACTAAACTATAAGCCGGGGAGCGGGAGAGGCGCTATTGCGAAGGTAGAGGGCAAAGGCGGACGGCAGGTCTCTTATAGATCCCTGTCGCCGTCTTAACAAGAGCGACTCTACTGATCCCGTCTTTGCCAGGATAGGTTTCAAGAATTATACCTAATGGCCAAGATAGAGGTCCAACGTTATCAGTAACTACAACCACGACGCTACCTATCTTTATAGGATCTGAATGAGTGTTCCATTTCCCTCTGGATTGCAAAAGGTGAAGATATTCACGTTTCCATCGTTTTGCGAATGATTGCACCAATTGATCTAATAAAGCGTATCGTTTCTTTAAACTAGTGTCATCACCGGTAGCTTCGCAAGCGGGTAAACTCTTTAGCGGCGTAGACATCAGGAAGTGCGATGGAGTCAATGCGCTTAGCTCAGACGGATCTTCGCTAAGGGGCGTGAGCGGACGCGAATTCAAAACGCATTCAATTTGTGTTAAAACAGTTAACATCTCCTCGTAGGTCAGCAATTGAGAACCTATAACCCTATATAAATGAGTTTTGAAGCCCTTAACAAATATCTCGTAATGTCCACCGAAATGTGGAGTGCGCGGCGGATTGATTTTCCACGTTATTTTATGTTCAGCCAACTCGGTAGAGAACGCGGTTTTATACTCATCAGAATTGACTAGAGCGTAGATGTCCGAAAGAGCGTTCTTCGCACCGACGAAGACGGTTCCTGCGTCAGAGTACATAGTTTGCACAGCACCCCGTCTGGCTAGAAAACGTTTAAACGCTGAGAGAAATGTACTCGTACTAAGATCGGTAGTCAACTCGACATGAACAGCGCGAGTGACTAAGCACACGAAAATGCATAGATATGCCTTAATAGAACGAACGCCACGTTTACGTTGCGGGATAATACTAATAGGACCCGCGTAATCAACAGCCGTGCGTGTAAAGGCTTTAGCTTCAGTTACGCGGCACGCGGGTAAGTCCCCCATGAAGGGATGCACGGCCTTGGGTTTAGCGCGGAAACAGAAATTGCAACTATGCACGATACGACGTACGACATTACGACAAGACAGTATCCAATAACTTTGCCGCAAAATTGACATAAGAGCCACCGGACCAGTATGACAGTTGCGGCGATGATAGTGCGACACGATCAAATCGGTGATGCGGTCTTTATGCGGAAGCAGCAAAGGATGCCGCTGTTCATCGGTCAAATCAGCGTTACGGAGTCGACCTCCGACTCTCAATAAGCCCCCACTATCAATAAAGGGGGAGAGGCGTCTTAACGCTGTGCGACAATTTTCGTTTGCTCTTAAACGTGCAATTTCGTCAGAAAAGTAAAATTCTTGTAAAGCGGTAATTAAGATCTTTTCAGCAAAAATCGCATCCGATGCGGTAATAGATTTAGATCGCGGCAGTTTACCTAAAAACTTGTAAACGTGGATAACGGAATGAAGTAGCACCGTCCACTTAGATACGCGATGCGACAATGCAAGAAGTGGATGCGGGTCTACACCTACATCTGCTACAACCGGTAATGAAACCACTTTGGTTTCCGGCAACCGTACATCGATGGCACTAGTGTCGACAGAGGTAACAGGCCACGTGTCGACGCTCTGTTGAAGCCATGATGGTCCACTGAACCACATCGGGTGCGACAACAATTGCTTCGGAGACAAACCTCGCGATAAGCAGTCGCTAGGGTTGTCGGTACCGGGAACGTGAAAGAAATGTTCCGCGGGAAGGCAATCTAAAATTTTTGTAACACGCGTAGCGACGAATGTTTTCAAAGTTTGAGGATCAGAATGAATCCAATGTAATGCGACCATTGAGTCGGTGAAACAAAATATATTTTCAATATTATGACGCGGTTTATAAGTGTTCATAACTCGTTGCACTAGTTTAGACATAAGTAAAATGCCACAGAGCTCAAGTCTGGCAACCGATATCGTTTTGAGAGGAGCGACTTTGGATTTCGCGCACACCAGGTTGACAACCGCTGGGGAGTGATCTTGCTGAACTTTAACATATACGGCGGCTCCGTATGCTCGTTCACTCGCGTCGGAAAATGCGATAATAGTGACGAGGTCATTCCTAAACACCTCAAGATGACGGTTTATCTTTAAGTCCCGTAATGCTGGCAGTTCGCGAAGATAATTCTCCCAGAGAACCATTACATTCTGGGGCGGTTTGTCGTCCCAATCCAGCTTGAGAACAAATAGCTTCTGTAAGATTAATTTCGCGTAAAGAATAGTTGGCGCGATTAAACCTAAAACATCAAACTGGCGAGCAATAACCGATAAGATGTTGCGTTTGGTACATGGACGGTTGTCAAGAGCGACAGAAAAGGAAAAAACATCTGTGGTAGGAGACCATTCAAGGCCAAGAACCTTTAGACTTTGATTAGGCTCATCGAAATTTACTTTTGAAGAATAGCGGTGGGTATCAGGCAGTGATTCGAGTAACTCTGCTGAGTTACTGGACCATTTCATAAGGCTAAAGCCCCCGGCCGTAAACAAACCTAACAGCTCATCTCTGAGCCGTAACGAGTCCTGGACGGTGGGAACGGAGTAACAAATATCATCCATGTAACAATTATGCACAACAACATCTGCGGCGCGCGGGTAAGATGCGCGTACGTCATCACAAAGTTGTCTTAAAACTCGCATGGCGAGGAAAGGACTACAGCGCAATCCAAAGCAAACGCGGTTAAATTGATAGGTATCAAGCGGTAAAGTACTATCAAAGCGGTATAAAAATTTTTGAAACATTCTGTGATCCTCGTTAACTAAAACCTGTAAAAACATCTGATGTATGTCACTGGTAAAAGCCACGGGATATAAGCGGAAATCGAGTAAAATTAAAAACAAATCGTTTTGTAAATTCTCACCCTGATATAACAAATCATTGAGTGATTTACTTGAATCAGTTTTGGCGCTGGCGTCCATAACCATTCGCACCTTTGTAGTTACTTTATCTTGCCTAACAACGGCATGATGTGGTATATAAAAACCCGTAGGTAGCGAACCAGCATCATCAAGTAACGAGATATAACCCTTCGATAGGTATTCCTTAATAATCGCGTCATATTCCAAACGCAACTCTGGGGAAGCGGTTAACTTACGCTCCAAGTACATATAACGACGCATAGCAGTTTTGTATGAGTCACCGAGCTCAGAAGGGTCGCGCGCAAAAGGTAACGCTACACTATAACGTCCTGTGTCATCACGTGACACGCTTGAGACAAACAGCTTCTCGCACTCCCTAGATGCGGCGTTCAGCGGGCGCTCGGGCGCTACTTCTTCGAGCTGCCAGAACCTTTCTAGCATATTTGATAACGGAGGTTCATCCTGTACAAACGAGCACAAAGAAACGAACTCAGTAGACGGATTACTAATAGGACAATTTCCTACGATTATGTAACCAAAAATCGTTTGTATACCGGTAGGTAACCCGGGCGGACCATTTACGCGTCCCGAGAGTAAAATTTCGGCAAACTGCGGTGCACCGATGAGGATGTCAATTTCCCCAGGTGAATGGAAACTACTGTCAGCTAACTGAACGTGGTTTAAATAACCGAGCGAAGCGGGCTCGATACGAGCAGAAGGCAAATTATCCGTAATTTTATCAATGACGTAAGAGTCCAGCGTGAGTAAAATATTTTTATCGTTCGAAAACAAATTTACGCTGACGGAACCCTTAATCGGATTAGGCGATGAACCGATCCCCTTTACAACAGCGCGCGTTATTCTATTAAAATTTACGTTAAGTTTTGCTAAGCATGTCGTTGTAATAAAATTGTTTTGCGATCCGGGATCAATAAGCGCGCGAGCATTGTGCAACACACCCGCAGAGTCAGGTATTAAAACTTGAACCGTGCCTAAAAGACAGGTAATATTATTATCTTGGCGGTTATTAAAATTGCACAACGAAATGTTATTTTGTAGCGGGGGAGGCGTCGATAGTGCTGATAAAGCAACATGTACCTGCGGGGCGGTAGATGTCGGCGCCGGCGGAATAACATTATTATGCGCGGGCGCTACGCCGGGCGCAGGAGGAGTCAGCTGTTGTTTTCTACATAACAGCGAGTGGTGCCTACAATTGCAATAGCGGCAACGTACTTCCGACTTACAAGCTACGTTATTATGGGACAAACTGAGGCAGTTCGTGCATCCATTTCGAGTTTTAATAAAATTAAATTTATCATCCAGCGGTAATTTTTGATATTTAAAACATTTAAACAAGTTGAAATGATTTTCTAACTCGCAAAACGGACAAGATTTATTTTTATCCTTTATCTGCACCGACGCGCTAGTACCTACAAAGGAGTGGGTAGACTTAGAAACATTTTTGTTCATGTCGGTACCGACGCGTTTCGTCGTAGCGTTTGCCGAAGTGCGGTCTAATATTTTCGATTGTTGACGCAGAAAAGTGATCAAGTCCTCGTAGCTAGGCAAAGCAGTCTCTCGCTTAAACATTTCAAAAGCGCGAGCGGTCTCCGGGTCTATTTTCTTTAAAGCGAAATAAAGAAGAATAAAATCGGACAAGTTGCTAAGTTTTAACGTTTTTAAACTCGACACGGCAGACGCAAAATGTTCTAAAAACGAGTCTAAATTCTTAGTGTTAGCAACGGAAAAAGATTTGAATTCAAACATTTGATCCAAATACGCGGTGGCTAAATAACGTTTGTCTTCATATTTGTTGACCAGCGTGGTCCATATCAAAGTATAATTGTCAGCGTTTGGTGTAATTCCTGACACAGTAGAAAGTGCCCGGCCCGATAACTGTCCCATCAAATATTGAATACGTTCGTTATTAGTAAGATCAGTATTCTCGTGTATAGTAGTCCTAAATGTTTCATAAAAAGTCGACCAATTTGCGGGTAAACCGGAAAAATTTACTAACTCTAATTTGGGCAGATTCAAATTAAATTTTTTATAACTGTTGCTGGAAGACGATTTTTCAACTTTGGGTATATCCCGGCCAGCAACTATTTTGTTGGCTTCATATTTGCAACGACAGTATAAGTCCTCAAATGTAGACAAACTTTGATAGTTAGGTATGAAATCTGGATCCAACATCAAATTCAACGTATTAAATTCATCGACAATTTTTATGAATTCGTCGCGCATAGTATCAATGGAGACCATACTACATAGAAAATTCTCTACCTTACTAGGGTCCGAAATCATTTCATATCGTGAGTCATAAATTCTCTGAAGCCTAGCATAAACTTCATCGCGTTTCCCTACGAGCCTTTTAATGGTTAAATTAAGCTTATCTCCTTCCTTAGAACTCGCAGGCATGATGAGATTTTGTTAAAAAATATTCAAGTTATAAAATACCCGAAATAGCGTTACTGACTGCAACATAGACTTCCGAGAACAAAGGAACGCTCGGAACGGAACGGCCGGTGATAACACGTTCTTATATACGTACCGTCGTTAATTAGCTTAAAGACTTTTGACAAAATGCAATATAAATACGTTTAGGTACCTACTTACTAAAAGTAATGCAATTTGTCCGTTAAGAAATGGAACACGATAAATGATAAATTATAGCGGGTAGGTAATTACAGCAGGTAAATTACCTTCGTAACTAAGCGGTAAGAAAAAATAGTTTTGAAACTAAGCGGAAAAAAATAGGTTATAGTTTTGAAAACTAAGCGGAAACACAAATAGCGGGACATAAAAATGTGATACTCGGTTAAAGGCCGAGAAATAATGTATGGTGCGGCTCGAAGGCCAAAAAAAATGATGGCGCGGGTGGGTACTAGCTGGCTAGTGGTTGTATCTCCATAGGTTTTATTTAATTAAGAAAGGGGGAAAGAACACAAGATTGAGAAAGGCTGCTGATTTCGCAACTAAGGATAGAAAATTGACCAACCTTAGCACCACGGTGGGCAGTCCAGCTCGGGGCCTCGATCTAGGTGCCAGTGCTGCTGCGACCTTGGTGCGCTCTTCTCGGTCTTCTTGACGATGAGGACGATATGAGGGTTGTGTACGGCACGAAACAACCTCAAGGGGCGGTTTTAATCCAAAATTGTGGATAAACAGAAAAGCGGCACAGACACGACCACGCGGCGGCGATGTCGGTCATATTCTACCTCAGTACAAAACCAAGCAGCGAAAAGTAAAAAATATAAAGTAAAAAGCGGGTAGAATAAAACTATACCTAAAATAAAGAAGCGCCAACGAAACGGCGCGAACATGAAGTTATTCATGATTATCTGGATAGGGGTATAATTTCACGCACTCCGCCAGAGGAATGCATGCTGCCGGGTTTTTATTTACCACACCATCCTGTCATTCGCGAAGATAAAGACACTACTAAATTACGCATTGTGCTCGATGGTAGTGCCAAGACAGATACGGGTGTTTCATTAAACGAAATTTTACACCCAGGCTGTAATCTTCAGGCAGATATATTCAGCATTCTTTTAAATGTTCGTATGTTTAGTATAGCATTTTTTGCCGACATACGGCAGATGTACTTATGTATAGAAGTACATCCTGAATACCGCAAGTACCAACGAATATTGTATCGGTTTTCTTCGGACGAACCGCTAGATACATTTGAATATAATCGAGTCACATTCGGTTTACGCTCCTCACCATTTTTGGCGATGAGAACTTTACGTATGTTAGCTAAGGATGAGGGCCACAAATACCCGCTTGCCGTTGATGTGTTGGAAAGAGACACTTATATGGACGACGTGTGTTCGTCAGCGTCTTCCGTCACCTTAGCTGCTGATATAGCCCATCATCTAATCCAAATGCTCAAGACCGGGGAATTCGAGTTGGCAAAGTGGTCTAGCAATTCTTCTGAGTTTTTAGAGCATATACCTATATTTCAACGCAAGTCGGAGTCCATCTCCTTTGATAGTGACAATAATTTAAAAATTTTAGGTCTACGTTGGCTTCCCAATTCGGATAAATTTATATTTTCCACTTCGTCACCTCAACCACTAGGCACCAAACGGGCAATTTTATCGGCTACTGCCCGTCTCTATGACGTATTGGGTTTGGTAGGCCCAGTTATATTGTACTCTAAATTATTGATTAAAGAGTTGTGGCTACTCAAGTTGGGTTGGGATGACATACCTCCAACTCGAGTTTTAAGTATATGGCATCAATTCATTGCTGAATTACACCTAATATCGGAATTAGGTTTCCCGCGCCATATAGGTATTGAACCGGGTTGTAAAATATCCTTGTTGGCTTTTGCGGACGCAAGCGAGAAGGCGTATGGTTGCGTTATTTATTCTCATGTTACAATAGGTGATCGGAAGCCAATCGTTAGTCTCATCTGTTCTAAATCACGAGTATCCCCAATTAAAACCATTACAGTTGCTAGATTGGAACTATGTGGAATCGTCCTTATGGCGAAATTATTGCGAAACGTATATGACACTTTCAATAAAAGGTATCCTGTTGATAATATGTATGCTTTTTCTGATTCTGAAGTCGCACTGTGCTGGGTGCACTCATCTCCACACAGATTTAATACTTTTGTTGCTAACAGAATAGCACAGTGTCAATCTTATATCGACCCGGTTAATTTCTATCATGTACCCGGCGTACAAAACCCCGCTGACGCTTTATCTAGAGGTCTTTTACCTTCGCAACTTAAAGATCATCACCTGTGGTTTACTGGCCCACCATGGACCACACTGCCTATCAATGATTGGCCCATTTCACCTTTTTCTCCAACCTCTGTAGAACCACCAGAGGCTAAGGTCGTCTCTTGTGTAACCTCCAATATACTAGAAAATCCAATCGTATTGTTGAGTGACAGGTGCTCCTCATGGAGTAGGCTTCTCCATTCCGTGGTCTATGTTTTAAGATTTATGAAACGTCTACCTCGCAACGATATAATAACTGCTAGTGATCTAAATACCGCTGAGATTTATGTTATAAAAGCCATTCAAAATTCATCTTTTTCACATGACATGAAAAATTTAAAACGTGGACGAGCTGTTTCTTCCACGTTGCGCAAGTTAAGTCCGTTCTTGTCTTCTGACAATATATTACGAGTGGGAGGACGTTTAGCTAATTCTTCACTCAAATATGCTCATAAACATCCTGCACTATTGCCGAGAAAGGGACATACGATTGAACTATTAATTGATTATCTCCATCGCACCTATCTACATGCTGGGCCTCAATTATTGCTTTCAATAATTAGGCAGAATTATTGGATTTTGTCTGCTAGGCGTTCGGTAAGGCAACGTATACACAAGTGTAACACTTGCTTTCGTAGGAATCCAAGGCCAACATTTCCTATAATGTCTGATTTGCCCGAGTGCCGCTTAGAGCAATGCAATGCGTTTACTCACACAGGGGTAGATTACGCTGGACCGCTGTATATCACGCTAACTAGGAAGCGAGGGGTGCGTAGTCAAAAGGCATATCTATGTCTTTTTATATGCCTGGTAACGAAGGCCGTGCATATCGAATTAGCTTCCGATTTAAGTTCGGCTACATTTTTAGATGCCTTCAAACGTTTTTTGTCAAGACGTGGTTCGTGTAAAATTTTATACAGTGATAATGGCAGAAATTTTATTGCGTCTAAGTCGTATCTCCGCGAATTACATGATTTCTTGAAGTCTAGTGATTATTATAAAAATTTTCAAAACGAATTAACTAAAAACCGCATTGATTGGCGTCTCAACCCCCCAACGCCCCACATTTTGGAGGGATATGGGAGGCAAATATAAAAAGTGCTAAGGCTTTGCTTTTTCGTGTAATAGGAAAACAAATCCTCACATAATAATATGAGGAGATGCTTACCGTTCTAAATCAGATAGAAGCAGTTCTCAATAGTAGGCCTCTTTACCTTTTAAGTTCTGACCCGTCAGAACCTACCGCTCTTACTCCTTCCCATTTTTTACACACCGCTCCTTTAGCAGTCTTACCTGCAGCGGATGTGAGCAATGAGAGGGTTAATTTACTCTCTAGATTTTCTTTAATGGACTCCATTGTCCAATCGTTTTGGAAGAGGTTTCGCACAGAATACCTCCATAATTTACAACCTCGGGAAAAGTGGAATACTTCTTCTAACCCGGTTGTGGTGGGTGCGATAGTTTTAATAAATGTTGACAATGCGCCTCCCTTGCAGTGGCCTTTGGGGGTCATAACACGTGTGTTTCCCGGTAAAGACGGAGTTGTTCGAGTAGTAGAAGTCCGTACCAATTCTGGTACTTACGAGCGACCTGTCGTGCGGTTGTGCCCACTACCAAAGCAATAGTTTAACTTTAGTTCAACCAAAATAGTATTTTCCTCTATTTTTTATTTTTACATTATTTTATACGTAAGCTTGTAATCGCGCAATTATAAATAAGAATTTATGATCTTAATATTAAGACTCTTATAGTCAATCCAGTGTGGATGTCGCTTGTTTATTTTTATATTTTTTTTTATTTTTCGAAGGGATTCCTTCAAGGCCGGGGGGATGTTGTGTTTCGGTAACTGTTTCATACATTAAAATATTCGTATGCACTTGTACCTCCTTATCCTCTATCTCATTCCCTCATGCACTTTTGTATATCGCTGTCTCAGTCGCGCCATGCTACAGAAGATGCGAGTGTATTTTTTTTCTGTACTATGAACGT
Organism: Anorthoa munda; assembly: GCA_945859665.1. Taxonomy (NCBI): domain Eukaryota; kingdom Metazoa; phylum Arthropoda; class Insecta; order Lepidoptera; family Noctuidae; genus Anorthoa; species Anorthoa munda. Next base: position 6,228,227 of record OX243917.1, on the reverse strand, counting down.
GCGTGAAGTGACAGTTTAGTTCAGTGTTCTTCAAAACCAGCTACAGCCGCATGCGCAAGAAAAATACCGTGATAATCGAGCACCGCAAACCAGCTCCAGGAGACGAGATCAGCAACGCCAAGTAAGTGCATGTGATCCCATCCTTCCAGGCAGCTGCCGCCCATTTTTTACTACTTTCCCTAGAGCAGTTGTCTATCCTAACATATTGTACAAGTAAACCATACCATACAGTCCACGCCGCAAAAATAGATTGTTTTAAGGAGTAATACCTATAAACTCCCCACCATTTTTTTAAATTGATTTCACCCACTAATAAAATTTTTTGATATCCAAAGTCGAAGTTTCGCGCCAATCGTGTTTGTTTACTTTTTATTTTACACCAATATCACCTTCACGTGCTTCACCGTCGACCACATCTTCGCTTACCGTAAGGTGAGATAGTGGTCAAGCGCAAGCCTATAGAAAACAAAAAATAAAAAAAAAAACCTACCCATATGTAAAAACGATTAAATTATGACAATTATGTTTCTAAATGTACCTGGTAAACAACAATAACTAACACCGGTCGACTAACAAGTAATATTCACTTACGACTACTTTATTTATGCTCAAAACTTCCAAATCCTCCATCAGGTGGGTATATTATCGACATTAGCCTTTATGAATCCTTTATCACACATGATTAAATAAAATTTGTTGTTTAATAATATTTTCTAATTTTTTTGTTGTTACTAATTTTCGGATATTTTTAGTCAATTCACGTGCAGTTGACACTGTATTATCGTAAAATTCCATGAACGTTATGACGTCACCAACATGGCGACCAATCATGGCCCGTTTGTAGACAGGTGGTTTTTTTTTTAAATTTTATCGATTTTCAATTGCTTATAATAAATTGAAAAAAAAAATATGAAGGAGATTTCTGCAACGACAATATAATTTATGATATGTAAAGTTTCAAAATACATTCAATAAATCGTATATTTTTTTTAAATACAACAACCCAATTATATTAATATTGTTGGCCTCAAGTTGTAAGATTTATAATCTTCATAGATATATAAACAAGAGGAGATAATTATGCCCGGTAGGCGAAAATATATCGGAACCCTGGGTCTGCAGTTTGCCCCTACCACACGGCAACTACTACACATGCAGTTCAGTAAAGGCAATAGATACGCAGTCGCGCACACACCCGCATTTCTTAAATCAGAACGTACTACACAATCAATTATAAACCTTATCGCATCAAACACAGCGTTTATTTACCATGCACCGTACAACTTACCCACACAACAACATTGAGAGATTTCGTTGTGCTGTACAAAAGCAATTTATTTTACATATACGCTAGTGATTGACTAAATCGGAATTTTATCGATATTTCCATTTATTATTAAACAATTTTTTTTTTGGTGTCCTGAAAATAAAATAAATAAAAAACAGCATGTTCAGAAAATATTATAATAAAAATAAACAATATGTAGCAAAAAAAATTGTATTAAGTAAATCAAATAATTCAAAAAATCAAAAATCCAGTTACGTTGGTTTATGACTGTTAGTTATCTGCTATGCTAGCTGCTATGGCGTTTACTCACTGACCTGTAAAGTGTAGGTATTTATGACTGTTAGTTATCTGCTATGCTAGCTGCTATGGCGTTTACTCACTGACCTGTAAAGTGTAGGTATTTGTGCAGCACTTGACGTTTTGAAACTACTGGGGTGGCATTTTTTGTCAAAAAGTGTAATCTTAAATTCATATATTTTTCCATGACTGCTATGGTAAGAAATATTATGTGATTATTAATCGGGGATTGCTTGCTTGCTGATTGTGTGATGATGAATGACTGATTTTATGAATTCCCTAAACTTGAGAATGGCTTTCAGTAATAAAATAAAATTTAACCCACTTCTGCAAAAATCAGGCGAACTCTTAATGTTGGGATTGCCCATTCAAAAAGCCTGCGACTTTTTTTTAGAGGCTGGAACATTTCTGCCTCAAAGTGAACCGAGCATATGGTGCTATTTTTTGTAGGGAACCAGTTAGATGGCATGCCTGTGGCATCAATCCATTCCTTTTTTAAATTCGCATCTTTTGGGAAGCTGAAAAGGTTCAAAAACAACAAATTTTACATTTACATATATCCTAAGCTACTTCTAATCCATTACTTCATATGATCGACAAATTGGTCTGCTCATCAAAGTAAATAATGCAATCAATGTTGTTGAACTGTCATAATGAAACCGATTCCTACTGTAAATGTGTAACGCAATCACCCCGCAGGTTTTTGTTATAAAAAACCCTAGTTAGTAAATAAATTCTTAAACATATGAAAACAAACACACACCCATGCATAACAAATAAATAGCATGAATATGTTGACTTATTTTAAGCAATAGTCACTAATATATTATGTGAACCATGCCGATTACTATAATGCATTCGAAGCTTTGTCGGAAGTAACATACAAAGACCATAAATAAGTAAGGAAATAGCACGAGGATAAAGCATAATATAGGTACAATAATTCAAAACACAATCCACCGATTATATTATTATAACCTAAAATTTTATTAACTTACTTTACGAAAGTTGGTTACGCATTTCTCTACTACGCTGTAAAATAATCAAAATAAGTAATAATCATTATTTCACATCGATCTTCCAACCGGGTTAAAACGGTTGACAAATTGAAAAATAAACTATAGTAGCAATATATCATTCGTCAATCGACATTGTTGTCGATAGCCTACGTTAGTGGATCTGCACAAGCACATCACTAACTCATCGCAAGAAGCAGCGGCCGTACTACGCGATGCGTCCGCTTAATAAAGTATCGTTTTGTGATTTTTACATTGCTTGTCCAGTCACTTAGCGACAAACTTAGGTAGTGTTTAAGAAGCAATGTATTTAACGCAAAAATTGTACAGTCGTTGTGATATTTGAAAACAAAATAACATAGTACAAGCAAGAAATATTTTACGATTTGTTGTTTTTTATGATTTTAAAGGCAAATATAGAAAAATACTTGTACTTACATATGGTAAGTGATTCCATGATTTTTAAAGTTTTGGTTTAGGCTAAGGTTTTTACAAGAAACAACTGAACAACACGGCATTCTTATAATTTGTCACGATCACGGTCGAAAGCGCACTAGTTCGCAGAGACGGCCATTTGTGTATGATATGGTCAGTCAGTCCATATCGCGCGGACACGGACACGCCCCCTTGCCACTTCTCCTGTATTTAATATTTCTATGATAATCTTACTATTCTAGAAAAGAGCGATGAAAATCTAATATCTGTGGAAGATAAGATGACTCTGTCTCTGTAGACAAAGTTTTTATCAAAAGGCAGATATAAATAGACAGTCAGGTAGTTTGTTGCAGAAACACCCATTATTGGACTATTGTGTCTTTTTGGTCAAACACATGTACAGTCACAAGTTCATTTACTTGTCTGTCAGGGAATATTAAACCTGCTTCTAGTACTTCTTGTATATTGCAATTTGTGTGGGAATAGATATTTAAAGATACTTACATTGGTAACTCACCGGGCAGTACTACGAACCGGGGGAGTATTTTGTTTTGATTTACGTATTTATTGCTGTATTGTTTACATACTATACACCACTCATACACCGCTCAGGGCCCTGAGCGACGTCTAGTACACACCGGCTACGTTTATGTCTCATTTTGTTTGACAAATTGTGGAAACTCTTTATCTCGTTTATACAAACTTTTTTTTTAGTTTCTTACGACTTATTGTCGGGCCTACGTTGTCCCCCCGTATCTAAGCACTAATGCTAACATGGAAATATTGTAAAAACAAACCAATTTTTTTAAAAGAGTAACCGTGGAGTTTCTTGCCGGTTCTTCTCCACAGGAAACGACCAACCCGAACCGTGCACCTTTTGTCGACGTTTTATAAGTGCCCATGTAGGCCTATGTGAAATAAAAAAAAACATTTGATTTGATGATTGATTGAGTACCTATTAGGTTAACTGTGGCCTCTAGAGTAGCCTGAAGTTTGTTTAGAAAGTAGATCCAAACAGGAAATTAACTGGAACAGTACAAAATAAAACTTGCAAGTATTGTATTCCAGTAAATAACTTTATATATATTAACAGCTTGCATTCAATGTTGGCTGAACTTGTATTAAAAAGCGTTTTTATATTTTTGTGGAAAACTATAAGAATTAATTCATTGAGACAATTATTCAGAATTAAATTTCTGATATTCTGTTGATTTTGCAGAAATTTATTATTATTTTTTATTTTACCTTGAATGGTGTAAGTGTATAATAAGACTGATTATATTACAGAACAGTTTTGTAAGGTGTTCAACATAGCGTTTGTGTTTTATCACCAGAAGATACCAAACAGGTCTTCTAACTCAACACCACGTATTTTAGCATAGCACATAATATTACTGTTTTGCATTACAACAAAACAGGTATTATGTGTGGATAAAACACGTGGTGTTGCAGCATTTATCTTGCTGGTGAGTTGAAGACCCTATGAAGTTGACAGATAAAGCTACCCGTGTTTTATCCACACATAATCCCTGTTTTTAACCGACTTACCAAAAAGGAGGAGGTTCTATGTTCGACATTATGTATGTTTTTTTTTTTTTTTAAGCTATTGCATAGCTTCTATCGCGGGCCTTGAGCGCGGGGACCGAATCCAGAAATTCCGTAACGAAAAAAAACCTCACGCTCCCCACTCCGACGGGCAAGGAGGTGTGGCTTGAAGGCCGTGCATCGTCTAACGTCGTTTCAGTTCGGCAGTCTTCGACACGGCGTTGTGTGCGATTAGACGTATTGTACGACTCTACGAAACTTGTTTTTGGTGTATAGATAATGCACATGAATGCCGCGCAGAGAAAGTATATATGATATTATATCTATATAAATGTACATCGCGCGAAATTCGATAATCACTTCTTAATATTGTTATTTTTTTATAAATGAATATTGTTTTGGTGTGTCATTACACTATTTATACCTAATTATTTATACCTATTATTTATACCTAGATATTTTTATAAATGAATGTTGTTTTGGTGTGTCATTACACTATTTATGCCTAATTATTTATACCTATTATTTATACCTAGATATTTTCGTTTAATAAACAATATTAACTTTTTTTATTTATTTAATAATAGAAAAATTTGTTTTCTTATCGGTCACCACGCTCAAAAAGTGAAACTTGAATTAATATCAAAGAAAAAGCAATACTGCATGAATAAAATAAATAAATAAAATAAAAAATTATAATTGCATAAGTTGATACAAAATGCTATGCAATAGCTTTACCGCGGCAGTCCCCGAGTGCCACACGTCTTTTTTTTTCAATTTTTTTTATTGTGTTTGTTCACGCATATCTCCGTCAATTTTGGACCGATTTTGAAAATTCTTTTTTTGTTTGAGTGAGTATGTTTTGAAATTGGTTCCATTTTGATTTGGTGAAGATCTGATGAAGAACTTCGAAGATATACAACAGAACTCTTCAATAAATTACGGCAAATCTCTCGGGATTGCTGCAATCGCATGTCTGTTTATTGTTTATACCAAATCAAATCAAATCAAATGTATTTATTTCAACTAGGCCATTATGCGGCACTTTTGAACGTTAAAAATATTTTCATGTTATAAAATATTGATTCTACCGTGCATTCGGAAATGTAGGTTGATATGGAGAAGAATGCACAAGAAACTCCATACTTACTCTTTTAAAAAAATAAAGGCTTTTTACAATATTAACATAAATAGTACATACATTAATAAATTCTTATACGTGAGAACGATGCACCCAGCACTACTATACTAAATATAGGTATAAAGTATTACAAGCACTAACAGGTAAATCCCTTCACTTGATAAATAGGGACATGGTTCTCACATACTTACAAATATTGCAAACATAGGTAAATTACCTAATTCAACAACAACGGAACAGTGTGCGAGTCAATTTTTTAAACAAATAGAGAAGAAAATAAATAAAAATAAAGCGTTACTATAATAATTATGAATATTATTATACCGTACACAAATTAACCATTTTGATAGTTTCTACACTAAAGATTGCCCTACGGAGCAGGACCAGCATGTTTCCAAGCATTCTTATCTTGAATCATCATCTGCCTAGCCTTTTTCCCAATTATTGTTGGGGTCGGCTTCCAGTCTTACCGGATTTATTCTTATCTTGAATATACGTTGTTAATTCTTATGTTGACTGAAACATGGATAAGAACTGAAACACAAGCCTTGGAACTACAAATAAACAACTACTCGCACTACTACAACTACAGAACTGATTCAAGAGGAGGTGGAGTTTCAGCATATGTCCACAATGATCTCAAACATAATTTATCAGAATCTAAGTACACAGGAGGAAACAACTATTTATGGATACGACTAGAACGGTATGCACTGGAAGTAGGAGTTGTATACAACCCTGGCGACACTAACTACATAGAATTTCTTGAAGTTTATGAGTCCCAACTGCAACAAAGAAAGAGGGCAATAGTTTTCGGAGATTTCAACATTGATCTATTAAACAAAGACAAAAAGACAAAACAATATAATGAACTCTTGAAGGGAACTGGACATACATTGCTAAATAAAATAACTAAGAAATATTGTACAAGGGAATCTAATACTAGAAAATCTATTTTGGACCATGTCAGCTCCAACCTGAAAGACGATCACTTCCACATGGCAATAGCTGACTCTTCAATGTCAGATCACAAACAAATATATGTTGAACTCAAAAAAACGAACTCCCCTAAAAAAAAACGGACCCAATACGAGGCAATTGATTTCACGAAATTACATGAAATTATGCTAGAAACAACAAACCTTGAAGAATTAGATGATGACTACACACTACTAGAAAACAAAATAAAATCAGTAATTGATAAAAGTAAAACAACAAAGACCAAAATTCTGAACCTACCCCAAAACGACTGGATTAATAGAAGCATAATTGATGATATCAACCAAAGAAATGTATTGTGGACAGAACTAAAGAAGAATCCGAATGACACTAACCTGGAAACAGAATTTATCACAAAAAGAAAACATGTTGCCAAGCACATACAAGATACAAAGAATATTTTCTACTATACAAAATTTAGCAAATGTATTAATAAACCTAACAAAATGTGGCATTTGGTAAACATTCTAGCAAACAATAAAATTAAACAAAATTGTGCTCCTTCAAAACTATTGATCGATTCCGAACAAATTACAGACCCCACCAAAATTTGCCAATTATTCAACGAGTACTTTGCCACTATAGGTCCCCTTTTAGCGAATGAAATACCTAGATCATTTCATGACGATCATACACATGCTTTGCCAAAATCTCTTCCCGAAAGCTCTCCAGTGTTATCAAATCTTGATCCGTGCTCTGCAACTGAAATTACAAAAATCATATCAAACCTTGACCCTAACTGTAGTACTGGATTAGATGGAATAACTACTAAATCAATAAAGTGCATACAAAATATAATAGCGAACAACCTGAGCAAATGCTTCAACAAACTGCTAGCTGAAGGTAATTTTCCCGATACCCTGAAAGTGGCGAAAGTAACACCCATTCACAAATCAGGTTCAAAGATGGACCCAAGTAACTACCGACCTATTTCAGTTCTGCCTGTATTGTCAAAAATATTAGAAAAAATCATACACAAACGATTAGAACAACATTTAACTTCTTTTAACTTTCTTTCAGACAGACAATACGGGTTTAGACCAAAAAGTAGCACACTAACAGCTACAGTCGACCTCGTTACTAAAATTAAGCAAAATGTAGATAGAAAAAACATAGTCCTTGGCATCTTTATTGATCTCAAAAAAGCGTTCGACACCGTTAGTCATGAACTGCTACTTAAAAAGCTAGAAACGATCAATGTTACCGACAGTGCCTTAAAAATGTTTGAATCCTATCTAAAAAACAGGTCACAGTTAGTTAGAACGGATAATAATTATCAAAGTGGCACATTACCTATAACGTGTGGCGTTCCCCAGGGATCAATATTGGGGCCCCTGCTCTTTTTAATCTACATAAATAATATTCAGGAAATTACACTACATGGCCATCTTACTTTATATGCAGATGACACTTGCTTATTTTATTTCGGATCTTCCATTCATGATTTGGTTTCGCAGGCTCAAGATGATTTAAACACCCTCTTCTCATGGTTTCAATATAATTTATTAACGATTAATATTTCTAAAACATGCTATATCTTGTTCAAAGCAAAAAACAAAATAATACCTCCACATAATCCATTAGTAATCAACAATGTGCCCTTACAGCAAAAAACTTGTGAGAAATACCTTGGATTGAGAATGGATAGTTATCTATCATGGACAGTTCAATTGGATCATATAAAAACAAAGCTTACGTCTCTACTTGGATCCCTCCGAAACATAGTTCGATGTATTCCACATAGACTACGTCACACCATCTATAACGCCTTAGTAAAACCCCACCTACTGTATTTGATTGAAGTTTGGGGCAGTGCGGCCAAGACGAAGCTAGCAAGTCTCCAAGTTGCACAAAATAAATTAATAAAAATGATTTTTAACTACCCATATTTAACATCAACGTGTAAAATCTACGAAGAAACCAAAATAATGAATATTAAACAGTTATATATTTACAATACATGTATTTTTATCCATAAAGCACTCAACAAAAGTATACAGACTAACTTATCGTTTATTAAAGTAAAACAAGTAACCCAACGTAGCAGTCGCCGAGCTAGTTTTCTGATTTTACCGAAGATGAGAACTAAGTTTGGCAAAAAAATGTTAACTTTTGAAGGAGCACAATTATATAACAAAATACCCTCATGTATAAAAAGGTTGCACTCATTCAATGCATTCAAAACTCAATTAGCTGCATATTTAATCACAAATAACACTATTTCTTAAAGCTGAATGCATTGGATGGGTGCATCATAATTGCTGCCGTGACGTCTGTGACGAATTTTATATAATTTACTTTAAGCCTTGTTCTCATGTAAGTGACTTTGTGTCTTTTTTGAGAATAAATATCTTTAAACCTAATATAATCATCTAATTTGTAATATGCTTGTTTACAAAGTGTGCTTTTAATTATTGTTTTAAATTTTCTTTCATTAAGTTTTAATATCTCACAAGGTATAGAATAGAATTTAACACAATACCCCATGAAAGATTTGTGTACTTTCGCTAATCTATAAGATGGCTGATCTAACTTATCTTTATTTCTAGTATTACAATTGTGTCTATCACTAATTTTACTAAAGAGATTTAAATTTTTCCTTACATACATAATATTTTCATAAATGAATTGGCAACAATACACAAATGAATTACCATTTCATAACAAAACATCACGCCAGTACGCTCTTAAGGGGTACGCAGATCTCTCATTTCACCGGTTTTGTTCAATTTTCATGATTTTCGGGTAATCTATTCTGGCGTTATACAGGGTGTCCCAGAAATCGACGTCAAGCCGTAAATGGGTGATAGACCAAGTTATAACAGTTCTCAGAAAAATACGAAAAAAAATCTATCTCATGTTTTTAAAAATTTATGGTCACTTTAAAAATTTACTAAAAAAATCAATCCCTGTAATGGTTCTTTAACTCCAATTGCTACAAATCCCATAATTTATCTAATTTTTTTATTATTATGTAATCTTGAATAATGCTTGTGTAGATTTTTGCCTAAAATTCAAAGCCAACTCCTCCCACTTGGAAGAAAATTAAACTTTTTCAAAACCAAATTATTCAAATTTACTATTTCGCCCAACTTTAACTGACTGTACTGAAAAAAAAATGTACTACGCTAGTTTGGCAAGTAACATGAAAAATTGGCGCATTTAATAAGGATTCAAAAATGGTGTAACACTTGCTAGATTACGTTTTCAATAATTGGTCAAAAAAACAATAGAGAATTTAGCCGAGCTGCGGGAAAGAATAACGGAAGCCGTTGTCTTTGTAAATAGGGGCAGATTTGCCCGGAAAATAACCAGATCTTTTTTAAGAAGATGTCGTGCTTGCATTGCCGTCGAAGGAAGGCAGTTTGAACATTTATTGTAATAAAAAAAAATTTAATCTGATAATTTGTTTTTTTTTTCTAAGATGAGAAAACTGGTCCTGACTTAAAGTAAAAAGGTTGAGTCACTAGACGGAGAGAGTCATTTTACGAAGTGTGAGCGAGATAAGAAATCGAAATTTTACGTAATTTAAGAGCAAAGTTATGATAGTTTTGAATTTTTGGAAGTCGGTGTCCATAACGCATAAAATGGTACCTACCAAAGACACCGACTTCCAAAAATAAAGTTATTTTTCACTTTATAGTTTTTTTTTATTTGGAAGTCGGTAGATTTTTTTTTGTAAAAAAGCTTTTTATTCACTTTGTAGTTTTTTAATTTGGAAGTCGGTAGTATTTTTTTGTGAAAAACCTTTTTATGTTGTAATGCAAAACAGTCATATTTTTGCTCTTCGATGTCTGAGTGCAAAAGTCGTTTCTATCCGCTAGAGGAAGTGAAAATTAAAAAAAATATTTTTTTTTGTATTTTTTATTAATTGTTAAATTTAGAACATCTTGTGCACTAAGTTTGTGAATTCAAAACATCATTAAACCTATTTACTTCTACCTCCATGGTGCTGAATTTATCATACAACCTTTATTAATTTGTTATAAACTCAGACTCGGAACCTTCTTGGTGTACTTTTTTTAAATTGCTTGCGCGCGCCATTTTCCTTTCACGTCATATTGTTAAAACCTAAGGTTTTTAAAAACCAGCCAAGTGCGTGTCGGACCACGTGCAGTGGTTCCGTAGTTGCATAATAATGCGAACTACGGTTTTTTATTGTTACATGAACATTAATAAGGTTCCAGCGGCTCACAACGTCCAAAAACGGGTAATGGTAACTGAAGAAAGAGTTAAAAAATCCAACTTCACAAGTGATGATAGAAAAATATCTATTTGAGTACAACCGCGGGTAGAGGCAAGCGTTTGTAATAAATTTATAACCAGCGTCACTTAATAATTTGAATACTGCAGTATTGCCGTTACGGAAATAGTCTTCGTTCTCCAAATATTTACAAACTGAAAACAAATATTTTAGTATGAGTATTTTCAAACAAACTACTCAACTACCAAAAAGTAAAATCAAATTATTCTATGATAGGAACAAACAACCAACGTAAATAAGCTGCAATAAATACTCTATATGAAGGTCGTTAATTGCGAAAGGTGCCGTTACGAGCGCGCGTTAGAGCCACGGGGAATGGTATGGTTCGTTCCTGGATCATTGCGCGCACGCTCCTTGTTTATTTCTCTTTCGGAATTTAAACATTTTCGAATGTTCTCGTTCTCGAAAGTTCTACGCTACTCAATTAGTGATGTAGTTGGGTTGAACATTGTCTTTAATATTTAAATAAGTAATTTAATATTTCTATAAGATAATATTATGAAGAGGCCCGCCCGCCTCAATGAGCATAATTAAATTAGCACATAATTTTAAATTGATTTTATTTACAAAAAAGAACCAGGTCTTATTTTATCGAATTAAGAAATAGGGTATCTATCGATTTTGATAATGTAATTAAAATTGCAATGTGTTATATTGCACTGATGTGACCATGGTTGAGTAGTAGTAAATATCGACCTATGACACGAATGTCAACCTTACAGCAAACGCAATTAAGTTTATAATTTCGACCACTCAGAATACCGCCAACTATGGTCGGGTAGCGGAATTTGCTTTCGAATATAATTTGACTTTAGATTACAAAACTTCGAAAATCGTTCTGCACTAACACAAAGTAGACTCACCCTCGCGCATGTGCCGTATGGACTGCGGACTGGTACTGCCAACGACTCCCCACTCCAATACTTATTCAAATTCAAATTCAAATTCAAATGTTTATTGCTCAACACAGTACATAATTATACAATTCCAGGTGTCAAGTGAATGCGCAGTCCACTGTGTTGTACCAATTCAGGCATGCAAAAATTATCATTAAATTATACAATTTCATGACTTCCAATTAATACCCTGTACAATGTCAATATTTCCAGCAAATATCCTGTATAATGTCATAAACTCAAAAAATTAGTACCCCATACCTACAATATCATAAAATCAAATAAGTACATAATACAATGTCATAAAACAAATGAATAAGTAAGTTATGTAACAGATTCAAATCAATAAGTACAATAAGTAATGTCAGAGTATACTATTTCATAATAATTAAGTGGATTATTATAATATTTAATAAAATTTAGTCAAAAACATTTGTCATTTAGGAATTCATTCATTGTGTAATATACTTTCTGTATCAGTAATTCTTTGAGTTTGTATTTAAATGTAGTTAGTCTTTCAATATTTTTAATACAGTCTGGTAATTTATTATAAATTTTAACACCCATACCAAATATACTGGATTGAAACTTAACTGTTCTGCATTTAACTGACCTAAGTTCATTTTTATGTCTTGTACTTCTCATTGTTTCGAAATTACTGATATCGCGTTTTGTGATTGATGCTGCTTCCAAGATATAAATTGACGTTAGGGTTAAGATTTTTAACCTTCTGAAGTGCTCTCTGCATGAATCGGTTTGTTTAAGCCCACAAATGCTTCTGATGCATTTTTTTTGGGCTTTGAATGCAAATTCTCTGTTAGTAGAGTTACCCCAGCACAAAATACCATACTTAAGTGCAGAACCTACATATGCATGATAAACATTTAGCAGTACGCCTTCATTAACGACTTTCCGAAGTACGTAGAGAGCATATGAAAACTGGTTAAGTTTTTTACATACTTCATCCACATGCAATTTCCAATTTAGTTCCGAGTCAATATGGATCCCCAGAAACTTTGTGTTATTGACCTGTTTTATTGTTTTGCCTTTATAGCTTAGATTGATTTTATTTGACTTCGTATTTTTATTAGTGAAGATCATATAATTTGTTTTGTCAATGTTTATTTTTAAATTATTCACTGTCAACCAGTTTATAATATTCTCTAGGGATTTATTCACCTGTATTTCAAAACCTTCTTGACCACTATCAGCAAAAATAGCCGTGCTGTCATCGGCGAATAATATAATTTCCTGGTCTATAGACCTTGGTAGGTCATTAATGTATATAATGAACAAAAGAGGTCCAAGGATACTCCCCTGGGGAACTCCAAATTTAACAAGTTTAGGGTCTGACATATATATATGTTCAAATTTTGTGTCTTTATGTAGTCTCGTTATTTGAGTAATTTGAAACCTATTTGATAAGTATGATTTAATAAGATTTAAGGCATTCCCTCGTATCCCATATCTCTCTAATTTGTTTAGTAGGATATTATGATCCACATAATCAAACGCTTTCGTCATATCCATAAAAATAGCTGTTATTTTTTGCTTATTGTCTAATCCTGTCATTACTTTCTTAAGAAAGTTAAAGAAAGCATCGCTGGTGGATCTTCCTTTACGAAAACCAAATTGTTCATTAGTAAATAAGTTATTCACCTCAAAGTAGTTGTATAAATTGTTATATATAACCCTTTCGAAAATTTTTGCCATCACTGGTATTAACGCAATGGGTCTGTAAAAACGCATATCCTCCCTATCTTCTTTTTTAAATAATGGATTTATAATAGTTGTTTTTAGTTTTGAAGGAAAAACTCCACCTTCTAGACATTGATTGATAATGTTACTAATGACTGGAGCTATGTATCTAGATACTCGTTTTATTATTGTTGTACTTATTTCGTCATATCCTGTACTATTAGTGTTGTTTAGTCCTTTTATAATTTGATCTATTTCGTAAGGATTTGTTGGTTTTAAAAAAATGGAATTGGAAGTTTTATTAAGGGTTGTTGTATTTGTAACTGAACCTTTGGAGATAGACTGTATGTCATCAACGAAGTAGTTGTTGAATGATTGTGCTATTTCCTTTGGCCGTGTAATGAGTTGGTCATGTACTCTTATTTGCTTTATATTTTCTTTTGGAGTTACTGTTTTATAATTATTTACTATTTTCCATATAGCCTTTCCCTTGTTTGTAGATGAATTAATATAATAATTATTTTGGGCTTTTTGGGTTTTTTTAATTATAATCCTGAGCCTTTTTGAATAGTCTTTAAATTTTGTTTTATCATTTGGATTCGAAGTTAGCCTATACTTCCATAATAATTGGCGTTTGCGTTTCGAACATATCCGTATACCCTTACTTAACCATGCGGGCTTCTTGGCAATCGGTATTTTTACGCGTATTTCAGGGAAACATAAGTCATAAAATAGTTTAAATAAACTATGAAATGTGTCAAAGCTTTTTTCAGGGTCATCAAAGGTGTAACATTCAGCAAAGCTGAGATTTTTAATGCATTCTATAAATTTTAATATGTTTCCTTCAGAATAGTCACGTTTGGTTTTAAACCAGTGTGTTATGTAGTAACTTTTCTTCACTGGACAAGTCAAAAATTGCGCTGTATGGTCAGAGAGTGAAAGTTCCAGTACTTTAGTTTTTGAACCTCTAATATTATGTGCTATATTCATTTAGAAATCATTATTATTAACGATAGCTGTATTCATTTAGAAATCATTATTATTAACGATTTTATGCTTTTATTTTGTATATTTAGTTCATAAGCATATATTTACTATCTGTTTTACACAGCTAACAACGTTATTTAAGTAATTTTTCAATTTGCACAAAAATTTTAGTATGTAATGTGCCAAGTACTTACTACTTGACACATTAAAATATATATAAGTTGGTCGACTATTATTCGTAAACTTGTAAAGTCTGTTATGATTTTGTATTTGTATATTTTTAACATGGTTCATTAGCATATATTAACTCTGTTTTCCACAGCTAACAAAATTTTGTACAAATGACATTGAAAAATTTAATTACGTAAATAACGTAATTTTTCAATGTCATTTGTACAATATTTTTACTGTTCCAAGTACATTTTCTAAATTGGTCGACTATTACTCGTAAACTTGAAAAGCCTACTTAGCTGTGATAGTTTTCCTTTTAATTTCGTTTTATATACTACTGCCGTGAATTTAATGACATAACCAAGAGCAAGCATTTCGCTTTCGCAGGAAGGGGTGACACTTAACTCTAACAAAAATTTGCAATTTAAAGCTTAATTTTACGCAAACGGATCTCTGAATCAAAATCGTTTTTAAATGGCCTATCCAACGATATCCCACACCATGGGATACACGAGAAACAAAAAAGACATCCCAGCTTTACAGTCT
Organism: Anorthoa munda; assembly: GCA_945859665.1. NCBI lineage: Eukaryota > Metazoa > Arthropoda > Insecta > Lepidoptera > Noctuidae > Anorthoa > Anorthoa munda. The sequence continues at coordinate 6,212,944 of OX243917.1, read as the reverse complement.
ATAGGAGGAAACACCAAAAAAACAACATTATTTTATTTTACCACTTTGTCGGAATGATTAATATGCATATCCATGTCAAATTATAGCTTTCTAGTACTTAATTTCTCTGAGCTAAGCTGCGGACGGACAGATGGACAGAGCGAAACTATAAGGATTCCTTGTTGACTTCGGAACCCTAAAAACAAGAAACTTGAAAATAAGTGAAAATCCTAAAATGAGTGATTCTAGCGAAGAGGAAGTTTATTTGACGCCAACAGAATTGACCGAAACTGTTAATAATGCGCAAATGAGCTTTCTCCCTCAGCAATCATGCGAGAAGTATTTGAAACAGTGCTATATACTTAACATGTGGCGACTAGCTAAAGGAGCCAAAACATTCTCAGAAAACGTTTTGCTGGCATATTTTATTGAATTATCCGACACCAAATCAAGCACTCTATGGAGTACGTATTCAATGTTAAAAGCAACAGTAAAAATGAAAAACCGGCCAAGTGCATGTCGAGCCACGCGCAGTAATAGGGTTCCGAAGTTGCACAATAATGCGGACTAAAAGGAGGGTTTTGTTGTTGTTACATGAACATTAGAACGGTTTCAGCGGCTCACAAAGTCTAAAAACGGGCCCACATAGGATGATGTTTTTTTTTAATCTATATTCTCGCGTTTGACCACTATCTCGCCTGATGGTAAGCGATGATGTGGTCTACGGTGAAGCACGCTTGCCTAGATGTAATCTATTCACTCTTGACTTAAACTAAATAAGGACTAACTGGTAACTGAAGAAGGAGTTATAAAATCCAACTTCGCAACTGAAGTTAGAAAAATATTATCTATTTGAGTATCACCGCGGGTGCGAATTGCAAATGGATACGAGCGCGCGTTAGAGCCACGGGGAATGGTATAGTTCGTTCCTGGATCCTTGCGTGTACGCTCCTTGTTTATTTCTCTTTCGGAATTAGAAAAAAATCGTATGTATACACCTCTAATCTCCTCTAATACCGCAGATTAGAGGTGAATACTCTAATCTGCGGTATTCACTATTTCATTCTGGAAAGTTTTACGCTACTCAATTAGTGATGAAGTCGGGTCAAATATTGACTTTATAGAAGGATGTCGACAAAAGAAAATAAGTAATTTGCTTGGAAATCGAATCTAACGGCCACTTCAATGCGTTATTCGAGCTTAAACATTATTAATTTAGAAATAATTATTAATTAGGATGTTATGATTTTATTTTTGTATATTTTTACATGGTTCATAAGCTATCTGTTTATTATTATATTTTATCATTTACTATCTGTTTTACACAGCTAACAACGTTATTTAAGTAATTTTTCAATGGCATTTATACAAAAATTTTACTGTGCCAAGTACATTTTATAAGTTGGTCGACTATTACTCGTAAACTTGTAAAGCCTGGTTATCCATGATTTAATTTTCCTTTTAATTTCGTTATATTTACTATTGCCGTGAATTTTTTCACATAGCCAAGAGCAACCATTTTGCTGGCAGGGGGAGGGGACACTTGACTCTAACATAAAAATGCAACTTAAAGCTTAATTTTACACAAACGAATCTCTGAATCGAAAAATGGTTTTAACAAACCCATAATATTTTTGAAAGGCCTATCCAAGGATACCCCACACCATGGGATAGGTGAGAAAAAAAAAATACATCCCCACTTTACGTCTATGGGAGGTACCCGAAAAAAAAATATTTTATATGATTTTATGTTACCACTTTGTCGAAATTATTAATATGTATATATATGCAAAATTATAGCTTTCTAGTACTTAGATTCTCTGAGCTAAGCTGCGGACGGACAGACGGACAGAGCGAAACTATAAGGGTTCCTTGTTGACTTCGGAACCCTAAAAAGACATAAATATCGACACTTATCCTAAATTAGTGGCATTTTTATAAAGAGACTCATTTGGTTATCAACAAAAAAAATCGGTTTTCATAGCATCTGAAATTGTTAAAAAAAGTTTCTTAACGAAGCACCTGATTCCGTATATTTGGCGGCAAAAGTAAGTCAGTTGGACATTCAGTATCTACTTAAGTATATTAATCAACTACTTAACATAATCTAATACGTACTTAGTAGATGTTGATAGGAATAAATGCATGCATATTAATTTTGTTAATTTTTCTACTACAATACTCTACGTTACAGGTTGTTCTTATTATTGGTATAAACGGAGCATGTCGAACTAATGAACTAACACAACTTAATGTCATAAACATTGACAAACATTCAAATGACTTATATTAATTAATTTACCTAATACAAAGACAAAAAGAGACCGCAACTTCGTCATTCGCAAAGAATGCCCCACAACTAACACTCCAATCAATCGATTTTTTCTACAATATCGGAAAGTAAAGTGTGTTAGACAGCCTGTTGTACACGGGTCATTGTTTTCGACAAACTTCAGCCACACTTTTAGCCAATTCAGGAGCTGATCTCCTGTCCCTTAAGCGACATAGAGGCTGGAAGTCCAATGCGGTTGTAGGAGTAAAGGCACCTAAAATATGTAAAGGCACCGTAGGAGCTATATACACTTAAAGAGCCTCAGTCAGATCCTTGGACTGGCCCTTCTAAATAAAAAATTAAGCCGTTACTAAAATCCTAACCATCGCCCTCTCTCGCCAACATTTACGCCAAGGGAATCCGATGAATCGGTCTAACTATTAAGTATGACAGATAGTTTACCGAAAAACAGTACACAAATCACTAACACCAACATTACAGTACCTAACAAAAATATTACACTCAAATTAAGTAAATTAATTAATTAATTTAGCAACGTTATTTACATTTTTTTTTATTATACCTAAGTATTATTTGTTATAATTTAAAGATTATTCTGTAATACTTACCTATCATAATGTAGTAGTCAGTACCTAAACTGAAATAAAAGTATCTTGTCATAGTAAATGTTGTTTTTTTTTAGTCATTTCTTCGCTGAGGTGGGATGAAAAGTTTCGTGTTGCACTTGAGTGCAAAAATTTTTCACCTCGTGCAAAGTCAAAGTCAAATGTATTTATTTCAAATAGGCCATTATGCGGCACTTTTGAACGTTAAAATATTTAAAATTTACATGTAATAAAAAAAATATTCTACCGTGCATTCGGAAAAGTAGGTTGATATGGAGAAGAATGCAGAAGAAACTCCATACTTACTCTTTTAAAAATATAGGCTTTTTACAATATTTACATAAGTACATACATTAATAAATTCTTATACGTGAGAACGATGCACTCAGCACTACTATACTAAATATAGGTATAAAGTATTACAAGCACTAACAGGTAAATTCCTTCACTTGATAAATAGGGACATGGTTCTCACATACTTACAAATATTGCAAACATAGGTAAATTACCTAATTCAACAACAACGGAACAGTTTGCGAGTCAATTTTTTTAAACAAATAGAGAAGAAAATAAATAAAAATAAAGCTTTACTATAATAATTATGAATATACCGTATACAAATTAACCAGTTTGATTTTTTCTACACTAAAGATTGCCCTATGGAGCAGGACCAGCATGTTTCCAAGCATTCTTATCTTGAATATAATCATCTGATTTGTAATATGCTTGTTTACAAAGTGAGCTTTTAATTATTATTGTTTTAAATTTTCTTTCATTAAGTTTTAATATCTCACAAGGTATTTTGTTATAGAATTTAACACAGTACCCCATGAAAGATGTGTGTTCTTTCGCTAATATATAAGATGGCTGATCTAACTTATCTTTATTTCTAGTAATACAATTGTGTCTATCACTAACTTTACTAAAGAGATTTAAATTTTTCCTTACATACATAATATTTATTACATACATTATAAACTCACATACACAAACACCCAGAGCCGGAACAACTATCTGTAGGTTATACAAATACTTGTCCTGTGCGGGAATCGAACCCGCGACACGCAGCGCAGCAGTCAATAGCTCAACCACTGCTCCAACCGTGTGCCTTGGCAAGAAATTGGCAAGAAACTGTCATAATATTAATCTTTTTAAATAGCTCCCTAAGAGATTCTCGGTGACTAAACTTATAAATGGCTCTCATAGCTCTCTTTTGCAATATAAATATTGATTCAATGCTCTTTTGATTCCCTCGCTAACGCTCAGGATTCTAATTTTTGAATCAATCAAAAAATCAAGCAATCATCTAAATTGAGCACGCGTATAAAAAGCAACTTTGCACTCTTGTATAACAAATAACTATTATTTAACACGGCGAAATGCCAGACATGAAGACATGTTTTGTTATGTTTATTAATGAATACGCTCGCGTTTGACCACTATCTCACCTGACGGGTATCGATGATGTGGTTGACGATGAGGCACGCTTGCCTAGAAGTAACCTATTAACTATTGACTTGAAGACTCCCAGGTTGTAGCTATCCGGAAATACGGGCTCCGTTAGGGAAATCCACTCTATCTGTACGCACAAAAACAGTAATCCGAAACCGTTTAGTTCGTATGGGTGGGATGTTTACCATGTACCAATGACACATCGCTGCACAGTGTACCAAAATGTAAAATGTAAGCGGACTTAGAATTAGAAATCAACAAAAACTGATGGAGATACTTAAAAAAAAAAATTACGGAAATTAAATCTACTATCAAGTACAATATAATAATGTTCCATGACTTTTCGTTGTAACCATTATTTTCAATGTTATGAATATTTATATTTTTTTTGTATGGAAAAGAACATAATTTCATGAAAATCTCGAAACGCTCAAGATATCTCACAAAACGGTTAAATTTATTTGAATACTACAAATTATTAGCCTAATTTAGCATAATAGCTGGTACTGCGATATCTTGCGCTATTGGAGATATTTTTTTTTAATTCTCGATTCCACACCACCCTAGAAGTACTAGAAGTAGAAAACTAGCCGCGTTTTTTTTTTATTTATGATGGGTTTGCTCTTGACTCTAGTCTAGGTCAGAGGTAACAGAGACAAAATCGACGATGGAGTGAGCTTACCCAGAAGAAGCCTGTTCACTCTAACTTTGAAGAGATTAGGGTTGTATGCGTTCGGAAACATAGACGCAGGCAGTTAGTTCCACTCTTTTGCTGTGCGCATTATGAAGGATGTTTGGAAGCGCTTGGTGCGAATTGGTGGAATGGCAACTAGGTGAGGATGGTAACCTGCAGTGCCTCTAGATGTCCGATGGTAGAAGGGGGCCGGTGGGATGAGGTCGTGGAGTTCGTGAGCACAGTCGCCAAAGTACAATCTGTAGAAGACAGACAAGCAGGCAACCTTACGGCGATGAGCCAAGCTGTGAAGCTTGACATCCACCAGTTTGATGTCGCCAATTAGTCTCTTAGCTCTGCGTTCCACCGAGTCAAGTGCGGCAAGCTGATATTTAGCTGAGCCATCCCAGAGATGGCTGCAATACTCCATGCAGGATCGGACTTGTGCCTTGTAAAGAGTTAAAAGCTGCCCAGGCGTAAAATATCGCTTCACTCTGTTTAGGATGCCCAGTTTTTTTGCCGCAATTTGGGCTTTGTAATCAATAGAGGCGCCGAAGTTGAGACTGGATGTCAACTCTTTGCCCCCAGCAATCTTCAGCTGATGGAGCTACTGAAGGTAACTGAAACTTTTAATAACGCCATCAGGATGGAGTTTGGTGTGGACAAATGTGCGGTCATGCATGTAGCGCGGGGAGATTGTGGAATCCGTAGGAATTCAACTCGCAGATTCCATAAACCTGAGATCCCTCTCTCCAACCAAAACCTATAAGTATTTGGGTGTGTCGGAAGCGTTAGGTATCAGCACTACTGACATGAAGCAATCGTTGAGGGAACGCTTCTTTGGCCGCCTGAAGAAGGTATTCAATAGCCTTCTTTCAGGCGAAAACAAGGTGCGCGCCTTCAACGGTTGGGTCATACCGGTATTGATGTACTCTTTCGGCATACTCAAATGGACTCTAAACGGAACTCGACGCCCTGGATAGGCGGGTCCGTACACTGCTGACTGCATATCGAATGCATCACCCACGATCTTCGGTCATGAGATTGTATATCCCGCGGCAGTGTGGAGGCCGAAGCTTTTTAAATGCCAAAAACATCCACAACCGCGAGATATGCAATCTCAGGGAATATATTCTACACACTTACGTGGGTATGCATCGAGATGTAGTAGCAATTGACAAGGGACTCACCCCGCTCTCCTTGGCGAATGAGAACTGGCGCAAGCCTGTAGTGCTTGACACTAACGACCGCAGGGAAGTATGGCAGAGTAAGGAGCTTCATGATAGCTTTTCCGGGCCCTACATGGGTCCGATGTAGACCAAGCAGCGTCCGTAGCCTGGCTGCGTTTCGGTGACCTCTTTGGGGAAACCGAAGGTTTTATCTGTGCACTCGTATGTCAAATACCCCGTTTCGGATGATTTGACTTTTTCTATGTGTGCTCCACTACCCGCATCGGGTTTTTCTTGTGGGTACTTGTTTTTTTAGGGTTCCGTACCCAAAGGGTAAAAACGGGACCCTATTACTAAGACTTCCGTCCGCGATCCGTCTGTCTGTCTGTCTGTCTGTCTGTCCGTCTGTCTCCAGCGGAGCGAGCATGGGCGTACCCAAGACATTTGTGACAAGACATGATAAATTATGTCATGTGTTACAATTTGTCTTAAATGCTAGCCGGGTCAAACATGTGATGTGACTTATTTAAAAGGCGCGACATGCCTTTCATGTTGCTTCCCGGTGAGCACGGCCTACTGTGACATGGCTTGAGTCACACATTTCATCGCAGTTTGGACGATAAAGCCATTTTGTCTTAAATACTAGTACCGGCGGCGTGAGAAAATTTCCTGACGCTTATTTGGGACTTATCGAGTCTTAGTTGCTAATACGGGCGCACCCATTTTGTCACAAATTTCACATTTTGACAGATGATTAAGAAAAATGTATCACTTTCGTTCGGAGGTGGTGATAAAATTTTATAGTTGAAAAATAAAATATTTTCCTTCTAATTACTGCACCAAATGGCAATAAATATATTTTGTGTGTGTGGTGATCAATGCTTATTAATTAATTGAAATGTTACAGGATTATTAATTAATTCTATTTTATGACTGTTTTTATAATTGTTATTTTTTATTGTTATTCTTATTTTTAATTATTATTTTTTTTATTATTACTTTTTATTATTATTTTCTTTTATTCCATATTCTTCTTACTTTCTACATTTTAAATTATTTCTTAAATAAAACCCCCAAAAAATATCTAAAATAAAAAAAATAGGGGCTCACCGGTATCGGGAACTGGGTCGAAGCTATTATATTTTTTAGGTAATTATTAAAATTTTCAAAATAATTATATCTTTCAAACAAACACTATGTTATCAAACAAACAATGAAAAATAAAGTGTATCAAAATAAATAAATAAGTCTATGGTCGTGGGTCAAATAATTTATTCCCAATAAAATTAAAAAGTTTTTTATATGTATGAACGGCACACTTTTATAAGTATTATTTTATTTGGTCGTCTATTCAGATTATGTCGCACTATGAATTCAGCTACAAGAAAGGCATGTCGCGTCTTGAAACTATGTCACATGGTTGTCCCGTGCTAGCATTTAAGACAAATTGTAAGACATGACATATTTTATCATCATAACTTGTCATGACCCAAAATATTTTCTGTTAATAATTTGTAGTTCAAGTCGAAAAACAAGCAAAGTCAAAAAAAAAAAAGCTTTTTCATAAATTCATGTTGGGATGCTGCTAGCTTGGGGGTGGCAAAGGGGGGGGGTTACCTAGGACATACCGTTTTCGAGATATAGAGGGTTTTATGTCAAATAAAATAAAATTCGGAGGCCCATAATTCGGAAATAGTGCGTCGTAGGGCTATGTTTCTCTGAACCTAAATGGTTTTTATGGCCAAGGTTAAACCGAAACTGCCATAAAATTGGCAAATTTCCGAAAAAGAAAACAAATAAATGTCAAGAAGTTATGCCACAAGTCAAGAAAATATCTCACGCCGCCGTGCTAGCATTTAAGACAAAATGGATTTATCGCCCAAACTGTGATAAAAAGTGTGACTTAGGCCATGTCACAGTAGGCCGTGCTCGCCGGGCTGGCTGTATCTCATGAACCGTGATAGCTAGACAATTGAAATTTTCACAGATGATGTATTTCTGTTGCCGCTATAACAACAAATACTAAAAACAGTATAAAGTAAATATTAAAGGGGGGCTCCCATACAACAAACGTGATATTTTTGCCGTTTTTTGCTCGATATTAATAACGGCAACAGGTAGACGCCGGAAATATTCACAGAATGTTTAGTGTAATATTTACTTCAAAAAATAATAATTAATAAATTAAAATAAAATAAATTAAGGGGGGCTCCCATACAACAAACGTGATTTTTATGCAGTGTTTTGCGATAATGGTAAGGAACCCTTCGTGTGCGAGTCCGACTCGCACTTGGCCGGTTTTTCCATAATTTGTGTCACTAAGGTGCATATTCTCGATGGATCTTTATTTAAATCTATGGTTTAGTAAATTAATATTAAAAAAAAAACAACCCGCTGGTCTTTGGATCCGGTCGAGACCGAAATATTTATTTTTTAACTCAGTGCACGTCCGGTCGCCATTTCGACCGCTCAAGGGTCCGCGGTCAAGCTTGTTGTGATAAAAAAATTGCAAAAAATTGTTTTGTGGCTGTTGTTTTCTACTGAAAAAAAACATGAAACGGTAAGTGTTGAACTGTTTTTAATAGTTTTCTTTTGTATTTGGCGTAAATTACAGCAGAAATACGTATTTCAACGAAGACCATCCGACATTTTTTCAGCTGTTGTTGTTTTTATTTTTCTTTGTGCGAATATTATTTTTAATTTTTGCGTATATTACTCATGAAACTGTTGTAATTAACAATGCTACGTTAATTAACAACAGAAACAATGCATTTAATTGAAGTGGTAACGAACCAAATACGAATTTTAGTGAAAACAAAAATAGTCGTCCGGAACAATACCGTTTCGGGTATTTGTATCTATCCACGTCGATTGTCAAAATAACAATTTTGCCACGGATTTTGAAAAATGGATATTCCATTTTACTAGTTTTTCAGTATTTATTCCACCGGAATATTGATTTTTTTGTCGATCGTGTTTTTCAGATATCTTAGTTTTAATGATTTGTGGATTTCAAATTTTTATATTTTTGTTTGAGGACGAGTTCAGTTGGGACAACATCGGTGCCGTATCCACTTTTGGTTTAATCCGTGACCAAGTTGTTGTTGTTGTCGTGAAATTGTGCATCTTGCGGGTTGATTTCTGTGATGTTTTTTTAGGCAACATGCCCTAGTGTTGTGTTTTTCCATTAGTAAATATCATTAGCTTGTGGACTGTGCAATAAAATTTGAAATAAATGCTATAGGACTTGTAAATAAAGCCAAATAAACAAAGGCCGTTTTCATGGCTCTTTTTCAAGTGTTTGCATTGTGACTCATATTTCGTAAACTAAACAATTCTAACAGCTAAACAGCGATAAGATTATGTACCAAACTATGTAATACAATAGTATTTCAAGCCACTTGGGCTACACAGTTCCCAGAACTGGAATGTAAACATACCCATTTTTTGTGCCGCGCCGGCGAGCCGCGCGCTTTTTTTTTTTGTGGCTTTTTTTTGTAAAGCGTGTAGTTTTTTTTAAATGTATAGGGAGGTGTGTTATTTTGATTGATTATTGTGGATAGGGTGTATTTACGTAAATTAAAATTATTTTTTTTGAAATAATGGTTTATTTTTTTTATTTCTATCTACTTTTGTACACAAAACTGGGTAAATTTCCCCTACACTGACTTTACACAATATTTACTAATAAATTTTATGGTAAAACTGGATAAATCCTTTTGAAACGTCATAGCATATTTCATAGCTATTCTAACAACATAAATTTCATACATGGTTCCCATACAAAACTTCCGAGAAATCGGCGTTTTATTAACACCATGCCGATAGCGCGAAGTCCCGCCGAGGGACTTTGACAGATTGGTGATTTTCGGGTCCGACCCGGACCTCCGGGTGGATGGACGAAGTTATCATGACAAAAAACTACCGGAGATTTATTGTGAAGGATGGCACGGTTGACATCTGTCGGGCATGTCACCGCCCGGGTGAATCGTTCCGCCACATTATCTCTGGTTGTTCTTGTCTAGCTAACGAAAAGTACTTGCATAGGCACAACCTTGTAGCCAGGATAATTCATCAGCAACTTGCTCTGAAATACACTCTTGTGGCATCCGAGATGCGGTGGCGGTGGCCTGGTGCAGTTAAAGTTGTAAGCATCTCAATCTTCCATCAGTGATCTCCGTACCGAGATGGCAGATTTACGCAACACGGTATGTAGGTCACACGAGCCAGCTAACAACAACAACACACGTCACGGCGCGTTCAATGCATCACAACTGAGTTTCGAGTCAGCAAAATTTGTCTCGTCGCCGGCCGCCGTCACTGCAAGCAATGCAAAAGCGCGCACCGCCCTCCCCGCGTCTCCCATGGTTGGGGCGCCGACGTATAATAACACGTCAAAACCGGGACGTGCTTACTCGGCTGCTGTTATTGCTGCTCCTGCAAAAGTTCAGCGGCAACCCAAGCAAACAAGGGGTGTCCATGGGCCCTCTGATCAAGTTCGAAGCTCGTTGCAAGCGGTAACAAGACCACTCCCGTTCCCGCTTTTACGTCGACGCAGCTGTACGTTTCCCGTTTCCCGGCTTTCAGGAGTTGCAGTGTTTTGGGAATAGTGCGGTGGGTTTGTACGTTTCCCGTCTGCATTACTCCACGAAGGCAGAAGAGGTCGTGGAGTACTCCACTTATAAAGGTCAAGTTTTGTATGTTTAATTTGTGTATTTTTCTAGTTGCCTGAAACAAAAATTGCTTTTTTTGTGTTTTTGCTTATCACGTGTCTCCTGTGCGGGTCACAAATAAATATTACTTATTTTTTTTCTTGCTATTCTAGAGTGAATAATCTATCTCTGTGCCCATCCATATTCGTTCAGCCGTTCCGGCGTGATTGAATAACAGACACCCATACATAAAATATATATTATTATAAAGATTGACTTTATTTATTATGTACTACAATAATTAACATCTATCAAATAAACTTAATGTTTAGATCATTTTAAAAACCAGTGATAGTTGTATCTATCACTGGTTTTTAAAATGGATTAGTTTTGTATAAATATGACGAATACATTTTTGTGGGTCTGCTTTTTTCATTAAGAACGAAATTCTTGTATATGTATTATATATATTTTTCCATTACTAACCTTGCCAGCTCCAAATTATGATTTGTAAAATAATTTTCGTGTAAATGGTAACTGATAGAGGAAAACAAGTCTTTGCCAATAAACTTTTTTAAGGCATGTGTCACGATTTCATGTGTGGTACAAGATCGTGTAGGTTTATTGTCGTCACTTAAACGTCGTCTTATTTATTTTTCACAATCCCGGCATAAAAGTATTACCTCTTTTGAAGCATAAAGTAACTGTCCTCTGCTTTTTTGGTGTATTAAACTTTTTTCATCAATCGGCCCAAGCAAACCTTTGATGCACGTATTGCATTTAATTTTTTTTGATGAATCCAGCTATATACTCCACAACCTTCTCGGCAAAAGGGGATAAAAAAGTTAGAGCTTCAATCTCATCAATTAAATCGTCAGTAAAATTGGTAAAATTGACTTCGTCAGTATCGTCATTGCTATTGTATTGTCTTACGGTTGAAGCATTAATTTTTTCTAGTGCAGATGTGCAATTCAGTATCGTAATGTTCTCCAATGGAATGCAGTTCGTGCCGCTTACAGTTTGTGTTAATTCTGTATTAACAAGATTTTTTTTTTTATAAATTGCTTCAAACTGGGAGCTTGAGGGAATATCGCAATAACCACCATGACTTCTTACAATCGAAAAAAAGAGTTCGATGTGATCTTGACTTATCCTGTGGAGTGGCATATATTTCAGGCCATTTTATTGGTTTTGTATTAAATCTTGGAAGATAGACTTGGTACTCTCAATACAGATCAAAATATCCAAAAACCCTGTGTATCGTGGAGAATCTAATAGTTTATTTTACGTGACTCCCCATTGCGTTTTTTTACATATGCTGATAAGCTCAATAAAAGCTTAAGAGCTTCGTCCATTTTCCTAAAAACATTCTCAAAGTTTTCAGAGTTTAATGCTCTTTTAAAACCATTTTGATGTGACCGAGAATCTAATATATCAATAACGTCGTTTATCAGTGAAATAAACTTTGAAGTTGCAGTTGATCCTTTAAACTCCGGCAAATCTAATTGTTTTTCACAAAGCACAAGTGCGTCAGCAACACTTGCGCTGAACAATTGTGCTGCAAGTCGAACATTCATTATCTTTGTTTTATAATATATGTGATTTGCTTTCAACTTATTAGCCATGAAAAATAATTCTTCTTCTTTGATTTAATGTAATGGCTCCACGAATAACCATTGAATATTATTTTCATTGTCATCGTAAAAACATTTGTAGTCAGAAAAAGTGTTTCTAATTAATTTTAACATGTGACTCGGGTCTAAAAAAAAGTAAACTCTTTGCCCCGTTGTAGGATCTAATATGGTAGTTTGCAGTTTATTTGCAACTAAGCAGCAACCCAGTTCTGTGGCCATCGCTAAATTTGCTTTTGCGCCGTCACACGTTAATGCTTTTATTTCCACTCCAGTTTCATGTACTAATTCAAATGCTTTAGTTACAAGCTGAGCTTTTAACTTAGCACTTGTTCCTTCAACTAATAAATATCCGATTGGGACTTTCCATGGAGTATTAATGCCTACTAATAGAAATAATAAGACATCTGTTGCTTCATCTGTATTATCTGTTAATAAATCAAAACCATAATCAACGTACCCGAATCGTATATCAACATTTGGACTGTCATGTGGTTGTGTCTTTATTTTCATTTCATCGAAAACCAAAGTAAAGTAAATTTTACTATCTGGATTGGCATCGGCTTTATATTTTAAAGCCGCCAATGCTTCCTTGGTAAAACCGGGCCGTCCATCAATATGACTATTTTGTTAAAGTACGTGGAGCAGGTAAACAGGTCCCAAACGTTTGACAAACATACTTGTAGGCTTTTGGGGAATAAAAGTTGAGAGTTAAAGCAAAACATCTCAGTTCTGGTGAATACTTAGCTCGTGAGAGCTTCCCAATTTTACATTTCTTTAGTTGACGCTTAATAAGTTCTGTATCTTCAACACCAATTTTTTCAAGGACTATCATTTGTTCTTTATCTATCAAAGATTTTTTATCCAGACTCTGAAGAATTTCTTCTAAACCAGCAACTTTTTTTTAAGAAAAGGTTTTTAGCTTGGAGCCTTTTAATTTTTTTTTCTGTTAATCTAACTGTTGCTGCATTTTCTTTTTCTTGGTGAAAGTGCAATAGTGGACATCGAAGTATATTTTTTAGATTTTTCCTTTGATTGAGCCTGAAAAACAAATAAGATACAATAATTATGCTGTTATCATCTTACTATACAGGTTACTTAATCTCAATGGTAAAATAGTAGAAATTAATATTTGATCAATATGTAACTACTTATTTTAATCAAACTTCTTCATCTACAATAACGATTAAAAGGAAACTTGCATTTTGAGGAATTGACGATGTACATGGAGATGTCAACGAATCAGGAATAGTGAGAGTGGCACTAATGGCATCATAAGATGATATTCTGTCATCTGGTAGACTGAGTGAATGTTGATGACTGGAAAATTAGATTTAAAACTGTTAATTTTTGAAGTTGAGAAATTTAAGCATCATTTCACCACTATGACTAAAGTGAATTACATCAGGTGGACTGTACGCTCGTTTACCTTGTCCATGATTAAAAAAAAACTTACGGGACAAGAACAGTGTGGCGTTAGAGTTGGTTTGGTGCCCTCGACTAATCTCCTTCTATTGTTCGCCAACATATGAAAGTCAGAGGTCTTAAAATGATTTGAGCAAATGACACTATCTCTTGTGGGAATCCAGGTTAGTCTATTATTACAAAATGTCTTCCAAGTATTCCTTAAATTTGGATCTTTAGTAAACCTGCAATAAATAAATAAAAAAAAACATTATATTTGAAGTTCACACTAAGTAATTTTAATAAAATGTGTTAATACTCGTAAGTATTGTATTATTTTTAATTTAACGCTATTTTATTATACAACTATGTATAATAAAATAAAGCGTACAATATAATATTTTAAATAAATCAGAAAACTTAATCTCAAAATTGTCTCTGTATGGATAAAGACTCCTTTGCCTTTGCCATTTTTATCGATAACTATTTACAAACAAACCGGTAACAACACTATCGCTCGGTGACAGTGAAAACTCGGACACAGACTCGGATCAGTCGCTCGACCGATCCGCATATTGTATGAGGGCGAGCGGCCTGTGTTGGTAAACAAATCCGAAACGTCACGACCGATAATATTGTAATTTTTAAGTTTTATAGAAGTAAATCGTAATAATGTGATTAAAAATTACTTACATATGAAAGGTAACGCCATCTTTCTGTAAATTTGACGTGGCAGATCTCTTTTTGCAGCAAAAAACAGAACAATTCGGCATTTTTTTAAAACGTCGATTCAGTCGCGCAACTAGATTTAGTCTACAGCGCAGTGCTGCTGCAACTAGTTTTATTGTACGCATAGGACCGCGTGGACTTGTACTTTGACAGAGGGGAACGCCTACGTATGGCTAATCCCCTCCGGTCCGCCGGTGGTCCGTGTTGCTCTATGGAACACAGACAATGACGTTTGATTGTATCTGGCAATGTATTCCACAGACGAGTAGCCTGTACAGTAAAGGATTTATTCAAAAAGTTAAATTAAAAATTTAAAAACCCCCGACTCAAAAAACCCTCTAAAAAATAAGAAATAATATGTACTGGCACACTGGTACTTTACGTTTATTTTATCTACTCACTACTATTTAATTTTATCCAAGCGTCGTCGCGTTAGGAGACCGCTAAGCTAGAAATACAACAAAAAATTATAAAGAATTAATGTATGCACATGAAAAATGCACCGCGACCCGCGTGCTGCGCGCACGCATTGTAAGTAAAAACACAATAATAATATGCAGGTAACTTTATTAATAGTAACTCTATCAATGTTAAGCTAATTAAAGACAGATTAATTTCCATATTTCATAATAAGACTAAACTGTAACTGATATGTAACTTCACGGCTTTTTTATAAGTACATAGATAAGTGTGAGGCGCGAAACTGGAGAAGGTAAACATAAGAGGCTTAAAAACCTACCCAGCAATAAAGAAAGTGTTCTGTTATACAAAGAATAGCTGGTATTTAGCGGTCCCCAGTGAACGGAAATAAACATGGAAGCATTACTTCGAAGGAACTAAGCGCGCATCTTGACTCAAAATCCCAAACAAACTCACACATCGAAACCCCGCCACTGATTCGCTAAACTAGCCAAAGTACACAAACAATATCATTACAACTCATGATGCACAGTTAAAAATAGACCTTATTTGCTGACAGTTTGGGTTTAAATTACCATCTAACGTATAGGCCACTAACGACATTTCTACGACGCTACTGCGTCCACCATTCGCGTCGCCCGGGATGTTTTATGCAATATGGTGCAATGCAATTATTAATTATGATAGTGATGGTTTTAAAATAATCTGAAAGAAAGTAAAAGAAGCATAAAAAAGCGTGTGTGGTCAGAGGACCACCGTAAGGAACGAAGTTCCTTCTCACGTATGATTTAAACAAAAACATTTATTTTATTTAGTGCCGTCTTGGATTTTTTTAACATCTCAATCGACTTTAGCACCCTCGAAATTAAATTCATGATGAAAAATAGGAAAGTTTTCGCAGCCGCCATCTTGGATTTATGTTTTACCAAATTTGAAAGAAGAAAACCGCAAATATGAACGCTTTTTCGCGTGAAGGTTTCTACTAGTCAACTCCTACCGCAATTCGTGTTAAACATCTTTTATTGTATTAAAAAAAATATTTTCGGGACGACCAAAAAAATATTAGAAAAGATAAAGATACAGCAACGATATCTATTTTCTCCATGAGATTAAAGGAACTTTTATGTACCTACAATAACTTAGTATATTTTGCATAGTGCCGTCCCCATAGAAAAAAAATAGCGTGATTTGTATCATAAATTGTAATCAAAATTATATTTGTCATTATTGTCAGGTAGAAAAGTAAATTGTTTGGTTGGCATAACATCATCCCCATAGATTTCTTGGCATACTTCATTTTTAATTGAAATATAAATAATAGCGATGTATATACACGTGAAAACTAATTCAAACATTCTTGTTATGCAAATGTGATTTATTTATGCACCAATTCACTGCACAAAAAGGCATTTTTAAATATTTAACACGAGAAAATCAATAAATATTAGTCGACCGCCGCTTATGCCTACTGCAGACGAACTAAAAGCGTGAGCGGCACGATCGGTAAGCCCCGCCCACCGCGGCACAATGTGCGTTGGGTCATTTTTTAAAGCTAGGAATGCTTCCATGTTTATTTCCGTTCACTGGCGGTCCCCCGACGCGACGACGCTTGGATAAAATTAAATAGTAGTTAGGTATTTTAAACGTAAAGTGCCAGTGTGCCAGTACATATTATTTCTTACTTTTTAGAGGGTTTTTTGAGTAGGGGGTTTTTAAATTTTTAATTTAACTTTTATTTCATACTTTTTAAACTTTATTTACTAGTAGTCACGCTATGATTGACCATCTTTGGGTATAGTTGTCGTTAGGACTTGTTGTAAATATTATTACGGGTAGTGTGGCTGACGCTGGTAATATAATAAAACCACATAAATAAGATTATATAGTGGACTGTATTTAAATTGAAGCACAAGGTACATTAATAAAATATATAGGAACGTGTTACACTGGTAGGGTGCGAATAATGACTGACTTAGGATCGTTCACATGAACGGAATGAGTGGATTATTATGTATGTTTCATACATAAATTGGCTACTCCAAAGACGATACCTCTGCTGTAAGTTACTGAGGAGTTGGGTGTCCTGTGATTCCTGGTGATGCCCCAGCATCAGTAGAGAGCTGATTATCTTCAAATGGCTGAGAATATTTTCTTGAATCATGGCTAAGAACACTCTCGATTAAGTCACCTATTAAACAAAAAAAACTAAATCAAAATAGGTCCACCCGTTTGGACGCTATGATGCCACAGACAGACACACATATACACAGATACACAGCAACACACCTCAAACTTATAACACCCCTCTTGGTGCGTAAATAACAAGGGAATGATGGAAATGGCTAAGTTGTGGACTGTATTTAAGATAGGTGCTGATTGACTTACTCGTAGTTGCACATTGGACAATTGTACCTAGGCTTGGACGTACCTGCATATCCCGAAGGCGAATGCTCCTGCCTCCATGTACCTCTTCAGGAACCACAGGCGCACAGGTTTGATATCACACACAGTCCTTTTACGTAGAATCTTCAGAAAATACAACCGAAAAACGGGAGCGCGCGGAAAAATGTGTTTGCTCGCGAGCGCCGACATTAGAAGACTTTTTATTGGTTGATGATGTATGACAGTTCGGGGTTCGCAATCCAAACGGGCCAATGGCGAGCAAGGGTCACATTAACCCGCGTAACATACAAGCATCCAAACCAGAGTAATTTTGACATAAACAACTATGAGTATTTATTATAATTTAAAAATAAAAGCAAATGCAATGATTTTGATAAAACTGGCGTAACCATTTCCCCCAGCCTTGAAAGGAAATCTTTCAAAGAAAAAGAAAAAAAAAACACACATATAATATATATTTTTTTTACTGACATGAACCTTATTACCTTGTACGTTAAATAACTTATTACTATAAAATACTACTTAACTAGAACCTGACTGCCTTAAGTTTTGCTAGTTTCTATTGAGTTGGTAGTGGACACAGTTTAACAACTGGTCTTTGATAAATACCGTACCTAGTCTTTACCGTCGCTACGCGGATAACATCATCCTTGCCCTTAAAGGTTTGTACTATGACGCCTAGTGGCCAATGCAAGGGTGTGACATTATCCTGTATTATAACTACAACCATTCCTTCTTTGACAGGAAGGGATGGTGAGTTCCATTTTTGACGAACTTGTAAGTCATGCAGATACTCCCTTCGCCATCGCATCCAGAACGACTGTACTAATTTATCTAAGAGCTCATATCGCGTTAAAAGATGTGGAATCGAGTCAACTACATCAGATGCTGGCAGAAATTTGAGAGGAGCCGTATGCAAAAAATGAGCTGGCGTCAAAGCCGTTGGATCTGAAGGATCCGAGGTAAGCACGGTCAGTGGTCGCGAATTTAGTAATGACTCAATCTGTGCCAAAACAGTTTGAAGTTCTTCAAAAGTTAAAATCTGGTGGCCGATGACCTTATACAAATGAGTTTTTATGCACTTAACGTTACTCTCCCAGCAACCACCAAAGTGGGGAGCGTTTGGAGGGATTAATTTCCATTGAATACGATTTTCGGCTAACTCCTTCTTCCAAATTGGTCTGTATTCATTTTCCAGAAAAGTGTATAAATCGCGAAGATAAGAACGGGCACCAATAAAATTAGTTCCGTTATCTGTATAAAAACATTGAACAGATCCACGTCGAGCCAGAAAACGTTTCATTGCTGCCAGGAAACAAGCTGTACTTAGATCGCTTGCAAGCTCGATATGTACTGCTCGTGTGGTGAGACAAGTAAATAGGCAGATGTAAGCCTTGCGACTTCTTATACCTTTGCCGCGATAAGGGGTTACTTGGATTGGACCGGCGTAATCGCAGCCAGTATGAACAAAAGCTTTGTTTACAGCTTTCACTCGAGGCATTGGGAGATCTGCCATCATAGGAAACCCAGGTTTAGGCCTAAATCGAAAACATATATTGCATTTAGAGACAATGGATCTAATTGCTCGTCTAGCAGATAATATCCAGTATCTAGCACGTAGAACAGATGTCAATAATCCAGAACCTGTGTGCAAATATTTCCAGTGATAAAACCGTATAAGCATGTTTACCACATAATCCTTACCAGGAAGCAGAATAGGGTGTTTAAATTCAAAACTCTCATCTGAATTTATCAGGCGGCCACCCACACGTAAAATTCCATCTTTTAAAAATGGATTTAATTTTCTAAGAGGTGGAGAACAACAATTTCCTTTTTTTAAGTTTTGAATATCACCACCAAAATTAACTAACTGGATCTCTTTAATTATTTCGCGTTCCGTAAATTCCAAATCCGTTGCAATAATAGGCCCAGCGGGCAGTTTTTTCATGAACTTGAAAACGTAACTCGCGACGTTTAGGAACTTTTGCCACGACGAGTAATTACGCGCCAGTTCATAGAAAAAGGGTTCCCCACTAACAGGTTTCACTGTTGCCAGTGAAAGTGACTTAAGCTCTGGTATGTCAGGAGACTCATTTGGAACGAACGCCTTTATAGGCCATTCATGCCTGGGTAAACAGGCCCAGGGGGGTCCATGCAACCACAGAGGGTGATTCACAAGTTGTGTTGGAGTTAACCCGCGGGACAAACAGTCACTTGGGTTTTCGCTGCCTTTAACGTGGCAAAAGTGATCAGACGACAAATTATCCTGAATTTTTGAAACTCGATTGGCAACAAACGTGTGCCATCTATGAGGTGAAGAGTGGATCCAATTTAATGTTACAGTCGAATCCGAAAATGCAAATATAGAATTGATTGGATATCTGGTCGAATAAGTTTCAAAAACCTTTTTTATCAATTTAGAAAGCAATAAGGCTGCGCATAATTCCAGACGTGCCAAAGAGATAACCTTTAAAGGTGCAACCTTTGATTTTGCACACGATAACATGACAGTTGCCTGACTCTGTTCAGTGTCTACTCGGATATAAACGACAGCACCGTAGGCTTTCTCGCTCGCATCAGCGAAACCAAGAATGGTCACTAAACAACCCTCCACCACACCAATGTGTCGAGGAAATCTCATTTTGACAACTTCGGGCAGTTCCTTTTGGAACTGATTCCACAATCGTATAATCCGTTGGGGGGGAACATCGTCCCAGTCAATTTTGGCAATCCAAAGCTCTTTGATTAAAAGCTTGGCGTACAAAATGATCGGTGCCACTAGGCCAAGAACATCGAACAAACGCGCAACAGAGGACAAAATGTTCCTCTTAGTGCAAGGACGATCATCTGACGTCACTTTGAAAGCGAACTCATCATCATAAGGATGCCAACATAGGCCTAATATTTTCAGAGTGTCATCTTTATCAAATTCGACATTCTGTGAAAGACGATAATCTTCAGGAACTTGTTCGAGTACTCTTTTACAACTGCTACTCCATTTGACTAGGTGGAAACCCCCAGATTTGAACAGCTCGATCAGCTCCTGGAAGGCTGCAATCGCTTGATTAGAGCTCATTAGTGAACTAGCTATATCATCCATGTAAAGATCTCTCTGGACAATTTCTTTCGCGATAGGAAAACGATGACCCTCGTCTTGTGCTAGTTGTGCGACAGTGCGTAGTGCTAAAAAGGGACTGCATTTCAATCCAAAGGCTACTCGATTGAATTCGAACGTCTTTACAGGATTTTGGCTATCTGCAAAATTGCTCACAGGTGAATCATCATGGGCTGAAATGAAACGGTATAAGATTCGCTGAAAACAACGATCTTGCTCACGAACGCCTATTCTAAGATACATCTGTCTTACGTCAGCTGAGATAGCAACAGGTAATAATCTCATATTCAACAAGATCGTGAAAAGGTCACGTTGGAGATTAGGACCAGCATGTAATAGGTCATTTAAGGAAAATCCACTGCTAGACTTAGCACTTGCGTCCAAGACAGGTCGGACCCGTGTAGTTGCTTTGTCATCCCGTAAAACCGCGTGATGTGGCATATAAAAGTGTCGAGAATCCGTATCGATCGTGTTTACAGCAGATACATAACCCTGATCTATATAATCCCTTATGACATTGTCATATGCCTCTCTCAGAGCGGGCTGAGCATTAAACCTACGCTCTAAGTATGAGAATCTGCGTTTGGCAATCTCAAAAGAATTACCAAGCAAGTCAGGATTGAATTTAAAAGGTAAACCTACTTCGTATTGTCCGGAAGTATTGCGTGTGACACTCTCCTTATAAATATCCTCACATTGTTTGTCATCCGCACTCAAAAATAGTTTAGGATCTATCTCGTCGAGTTCCCACATTTTCCGAACTAAAGAGTCTACTTCGGAAGTCGTGACAGCATGACATGCCACAGCAGTTGCAACGTGAATTTGGGAAGCCGCTGGAGCATCACCTAGAACGATATACCCCAAAACAGTCTCAAGGGCATCTGGAGATCCGGGTTCTCCGACTATTTTTCCGGGTCGCAATATCTCAGCAAAAAGACTTACGCCTATTAACAAATCTATTTCTCCTGGCGTACCCCAGGTACTATCTGCCATGGGAATGTTTCGCAAACGATCAAGGAATGTTGTATCTACAGGACACGTTGGTAAGTCACTTGTGATTTGATTCAGTACTAGTGCATGAATATTAAATTTAGAATTATTAAACCGAGATCTGAAATTAACTTTCACAGTGCCCTTCACTATCTGTGTTGAGCCACCTATACCTTTCACAGCGACAGGTGAATCAGATTCAATCTTTAATCCCAGCTTAGAACAGCATTTTTTTGTTACATAATGTTTTTGAGATCCGGGATCCAATAAGCATCTAATCACTACATCTCGACCATTGCGACCGGTGGCGTAAACGTTTGCGGTTGCAAGAATTTGCGTAGTTGCTTTCGACTCGCACTTTGTAGAAGACAATGTGCAAAACGATACTTCTGGATTCTCCTCTTCAAGCGAAGAATCATCAAAGACAGGATTTGAGGTGAGTTCCTCCTCGATTTCAAGTAAGTTCAAGACCTCACTTATTTCAGTCTCCTGGTTTACAGCTACAGTGGAGGTGCTCGACTGCGCTGGCGAAAATTCCTTACCAAAATGAAGCAACGTATGATGTTTCGCATTACACTTACGGCAAGAAGTGCTCGAGTTACAATAAAACGATGTATGCTGATTACTCAAACAGTTAACGCAGTAACGATTTTCTTTAACAAATTTAAATTTATCGAGAGCCGAAAGTTCCGTAAATGGTTTACATGCATAAAGATGCGTGTGCGCGGTGTTGTTACAAAGCTTACACCGCTTACCGGAGGCTTGAGTCTGCTGAGTGGAAACAAAAGCGCGCGGAGGTGCGGGAAAAACACGCGAGGTGGCGGCGCGGCCGCTCGAAGCGGGCTGCAGTGTCGTAGGGTTGCCACGAGGTTGTTGTGATGACGACAAAGTACTCGTGCGATACAAAATTTTTACTTGTTCTCGTAAGAATTTAACAAATTCATCATATTTAGGCATATCCGTTTGACTACGAATCGCAGTTTCAAAACTTTTCGATGTATCTGAATCTACAAGCCTAAGCCCCATATAAACAAAAATAAAATCACTCAAATCAGCAATGTTTAGTTGTTTGAGGGCCGCGATAGTAGCTGCGTATTTATCAACTAATTTTTCCAAATTATTTGCTGAAGGACCGTTTATATTTTTTAATGCAAACAATTGATTTAAATATGTCGTAGCTAAAGCTCTGTCGTCCTTATATTTATCCAGCAAAGCCTGCCAAATAACAGTGTAATTTTCTGCAGCCGGGGCTATACCAGCACATATGGTTTTAGCCTTTCCAGAAAGATGACTAATTAGGTAATGGATACGTTCCGAATCAGTCAAAGTCTTATTCTCATGTATTATACGTTTAAACGTTTCGAAAAAATACGGAAAGTTCTGAATTTCACCGTCGAATGTAGGTAATTCAATCCGGGGAATCTTTATAGTATTTTCCTGAATACCAGCATTTAGCGCGGCTTGTGGAGGGAAGCTTGGTTTATCCAACCTATTAAAAATTTCCTTTATAAAATAATATAAATCGTCAAAGGCCGCGATCGGCTGGTAATTAATATCGTAGTCGGGATCGACTTGCAAGTTTAATAAATTTATCTCATCAACCAAACTTACAAATTCCTTACGTAATTGATCAATAGCGCGAGCTTGAGATAAGAAATTATACCTCGACTTCTCATCTGTTTTCGATGATAACTGGAATGTTTTATTTATTTGTTCAAAATACAATTGACGCTTAGCTTCCAATAATTTAATTTGTAACAAATGTCTATCCACATCCTTTTCCGCCATTGTTGAAACTTAACAATGCACAAACTGAGTTAACAACCCCTGCGACAAACAAATTAAGCGTAATTTTTTACGCGCGATAAAATAAAAAACCGGCCAAGTGCGAGTCGGACTCGCACACGAAGGGTTCCGTACCATTATCGCAAAACACTGCAAAAAAATCACGTTTGTTGTATGGGAGCCCCCCTTAATTTATTTTATTTTAATTTAATAATTATTATTTTTTGAAGAGAATATACAACTAAATATTCTGTGAATATTTCAAGCGTTTACCTGTTGCCGTTATTAATATCGAGCAAAAAACGGCAAAAATATCACGATTGTTGTATGGGAGCCCCCCTTAAATATTAATTTTATACTGTTTTTAGTATTTGTTGTTATAGCGGCAACAGGAATACATCATCTGTGAAAATTTCAACTGTCTAACTATCACGGTTCATGAGATACAGCCTGGTGACAGACAGACAGACAGACAGACAGACAGACAGACGGACAGCGAAGTCTCAGTAATAGGGTCCCGTTTTTACCCTTTGGGTACGGAACCCTAAAAAGAAGCGATGCGATTAGTCAATAAGTAAATTAAATATATGAAAAGTGTACGAATGCGATGCGAGCGAAATAACCGCAAATATTACAAGTCGATGCGATAAGTTACCTACGATGCAACTTACGTACATACGTACGTATGTCCGTAAGTATATATATACCTCGATAGGTGCGATGCACAAAATGCGATATTCTACGCCGACGACGGTTAATACCTTCCCGCGGCGCGGCGGTAATATAATATGTATGTATATACCTTCCCTACCTATTAAATTAAATATTAAACCCAAATTATTTATACCTTTGCAGTATGTATAAAGCGAGGATTTATAGAATATAATAGCTGTCTACAATTCGATGCTCTTTTAATAAAGTTATTTACTTAAAACCCAAGTAAATAACAATCGATTTGTAAGCAACTGATTGCGAACAACTATCCGACCAGTAACTAGAAACCCTAGCGTAGTTATAATAAGTATGACTACTGCGGGTCTAACTTATTTGGTTAGTTTAATTGGCGAAAAACACTAATCTAATTTTAGACTAGGGCGAATATTAAATGAAAATCTGTAAGTAAAACATAAGAATACTAACTGCGAACTTATGAACGTCTGCAGAAAGGCGAATGCGAAGCGAATGTAGGTAGGTAGGAAATAAACGTAATTTTCGTATGTACGGACGCGCGAGCGATTTACTTTATTAAACACGTTAGAAAACGTATAAATATTGTAATTAATAATAAAATAACGTTATAAACTGTGATAATGCGTAATAACTGAATACTACGGGATATTTGCAAAATATGAGTCGATGACCTATGGTACTAATAATCGACTTTCAACCCAACTTGGATAGGTACTTTCTTTCAAAGTATTGTAAAAGACAGATAGCTGTGTCGCTATCATATTATTTTTCTATTACAGCCAAGAATTTGGCTAAACAACTTGCTTCTATTGAGCAATGCCAAGATATGTTATTTAATTCAGCCAATAATTTGGTATCAGAAATTGATATTAATTTAAATTAGAAATTAGGACAATAGGGACAACCTCTTGCAAAATTGTACAGGATGAAAATTGCAAAATTAAATTAAATAAAAGTTTAAAATCAGTAAATAGTATTAACCTGGTGCATCAAAATATTCAAGGATTTATGAACAAAGATTTAGAAGTAGAATTATTTATGAACTTTAACAGTATTGATATTCTTTGTATAACTGAACATTGGCTTAAAAGCCACCAGTTATTGTTCAATTTTAATAATCACCAGGTTGGTAGTTCATTCAGCAGAATTAATGCTATACATGGTGGCTCCTTGATTTTAGTAAGTAACCAGCTTAAATTTAAAGACCGTAAGGATATTGTGAGCCTATCTGTTGAGCGGACAATTGAAATAGCTTGTATAGAATTGGAGCAGTTTGTTGTATTAAGTGTATACAGACCCCCTTCAGGATTGTATGACTGCTTTGAAAAGGTAATGGATGAAGTGTTACACAAGATTTGTAACTCGAATAAATCCATTATCACTTGTGGTGATTTTAATGTTAATTTATTAGAAAACTCAGGTTCTTGTAGTAAGATAAAAAGTCTGTTTCAGTCCTACAATCTTGTAAACCTATTTTTGGAGCCCACAAGAATAACCCCTACTAGTGCCACATGCTTAGATAATATTTATACTAATGTTATACCAGTCCACAAAGAAATTATAAATTTACTAGATTCTGATCATTGCGGGCAGAGGATTACTATACCAAACCAAAATAACAAAGTGGCTAAAAAGGATATCACTGTTAACCCCAAAACTGCAAGTCGCTTGGCAGCTTTTAAAGTTAAACTTATTAATGAATTACCAATATTGGCAATTCATTCTAAACCTAATCATCTATATGATGATTTTTTTAATATATACTGTAGACAATTTAATTCCACTTTTATTCCCAAAACTATCTCGGTTAATAGTAATGCTTCATTCGGTGATTGGGCTACCATTGGTATTCATAAAAGCAGAACACGGCTTTATGAGCTGTACAGTGAAAGGACTTATGTAAACACTGCTGAATTTAATTTATATGTTAGAAATTATTCAAAATTATTTAAAAAAGTTTGTTGTTTGGCCAAGTCGCGTTATTTGAGTTCGAAGATTAAAAGTAGTAGTAATGTTATTAAAACGACTTGGAATATTATTAATAGTGAAACGGGAAGATCTGGTAACCGGAATATTGACTACAGCCTATCTATTAATGACAACATCATAAAATCAGACTCACAAGTCGCAGTGGCTTTTGAAAATTTCTTTTCAGATATTCCCATTTCAACTACTAAATCCCTAAACTCATCACCTTCTGTTGCTGAGTCTATACTAAAAGAAAATGTTAATGTTTGTGATTCGGAATTTCTTTTTGAACATATTACTTGTAGAGACATAATTAAAACCTTTCACACTTTAAATGTTAAAAAGACTGCAGATCTGTGGGGACATTCTGTAGAAGTTGCTAAGTCCATTATTGACATTGTCGCACCTAGTTTAGCTATTATCTTTAATAATTGTATCGACAGTGGGGAGTTTCCTGACCTAATGAAAAATAGTAAAATAATACCTTTGTTTAAATCAGGTAGTACTTCAGACCCTACAAATTATAGACCTATTTCAGTACTACCTACGTTTAGTAAAATATTTGAGAAATTAATTTTAGAGCAATTGCAAAGATTTTTTAATAAACATAAATTATTACATAGCAAACAGTTCGGTTTTACAAGGGGTCGTTCAACTACTGATGCCGGTGTTGAGCTTTTAGGACATATTTATAATGCATGGGAAGATAAGTGCGATGCCTTGGGAATATTTTGTGATTTGTCCAAGGCATTTGATTGTGTTCTTCATGAAACGCTAATCAGGAAACTCCGCCACTACGGGATCCGGAACAGCGCTCTGGCTCTTCTTACTTCATACTTGAGTAATAGGATTCAGAGAGTTGACGTTAATGGAAAAAGATCTCCCGGATCTATAGTAACAATGGGAGTCCCGCAGGGTTCAATTCTTGGCCCTTTCTTGTTTCTTATTTATATTAATGACTTGCCTTACCTCATAAAGGATAACCATGATATAGTGTTGTTTGCGGATGATACTTCACTTTTGTTTAAACTTAAACGTCAGCAGCTGGTTACTGACGATGTAAATAGCGCGATCTCAAAAGTAGTTCACTGGTTCAATGTTAACAATTTACTTTTAAATGGAAAAAAAACCAAATGCATTAAGTTTACCCTACCTCACGTTAGGCAGGTGAAAACTGATGTGATGTTAAAGGGCGAAGAATTGAATCCTGAAAATAGCACAGTATTCTTAGGCCTAACTTTGGATGCTAAGCTTCAGTGGGGCCCACATATAGATAGATTGTCAAAGAAGCTAAGCTCCGCAGCATATGCTGTTAGAAAGATTCGTAATTTAACTGACATAGAGACAGCCCGTTTAGTATACTTTAGCTATTTTCATAGTGTAATGTCGTATGGTATTCTGTTGTGGGGAAATGCCGCCGACATCCAGACTATCTTTGTTTTGCAGAAAAGAGCTGTTCGATCAATTTATAAATTAAGCCCGAGACACTCTCTCAGAGAGAAATTTAAGGAGATTAATGTAATGACTGTGCCTTCTCAGTATATTTATGAAAATCTTTTATATGCCCATAAAAATATAAAATTGTTTAAAAAATACAGTGATATCCATAACATAAATACTAGGAACAAACACAAATTTGTAGTACCTACAACAAGGCTCAAGAAAATAGGTGGCTCGTTTAGATGTCAATGTGTACGCTTTTATAATAAGCTTCCAAGCGACGTACAAGGTTTAAGTGTTAATAAATTCAAATCTTTCATTAAACGTAAGTTGTGCCAGAAAGCGTTTTATAACATTAAAGATTACGTTGAGGACAAAAAGGCTTGGGATTGAGCTGCTCCAATTAATTTCGTTTTTTTATTTTGCTTCGTGGATTTAGTTTTTAATTATATTTTAATTTTTTTAATTTTTCTTGCAATGACAAGAATATTTACTTTTTAAAGTATTATATTATTTTATTTTAATTATTGTGAATGTGAAGACTATGTGGATTATTCTTTTTTTTTAATTTTAATTTATCTTAGTTAGTTTTTAATCATGGTCTGGCAGTTTGAGTATTTATGCGGCCTACCCGAATGTCCTTTCTTTGGTATTGTTCGTCAATTCGTTGAGCTCCTTAAATTCTAAGTTGAGCTGCACGGTTATTGACAAATGCGTGCACTGACTGGACAGGTCCACTCAATCTGGCTGGTTCTTTTCTCAAAAGACCATTTCAGACATCAGTCTACATGGTCTTCACATGATCTAACCAAGTTTTTGTCTGGACTTTAAAAGAGACTGTGACCTCTGAGTTTGTTTCGGCCTTTCTTCTCAGAGTAGTCAGACAGGAAACGCCGACCTCATCTAGTTTTAAAAAATATGATCGACATGTGAAAGTGTTTGTACAAACCAACTTACAGAAAATAAATCATTTATCATTTATCATTTATCATTTAACGTATGAAGCAACAAGGTTCAATATCAACTATGCGTAAAAGCCAACTCGAGTAGAATCACGATCGGATTTTTTTCAATAATTCTAATCCGATTGTCATCCGGTGAGATGGACCAAATTAAATGGTGCGTAAATAACAAGGGAATGATGGAAATGGCTAAGTTGTGGACTGTATTTAAGATAGGTGCTGATTGACTTACTCGTAGTTGCACATTGGACAATTGTACCTAGGCTTGGACGTACCTGCATATCCCGAAGGCGAATGCTCCTGCCTCCATGTACCTCTTCAGGAACCACAGGCGCACAGGTTTGATATCACACACAGTCCTTTTACGTAGAATCTTCAGAAAATACAACCGAAAAACGGGAGCGCGCGGAAAAATGTGTTTGCTCGCGAGCGCCGACATTAGAAGACTTTTTATTGGTTGATGATGTATGACAGTTCGGGGTTCGCAATCCAAACGGGCCAATGGCGAGCAAGGGTCACATTAACCCGCGTAACATACAAGCATCCAAACCAGAGTAATTTTGACATAAACAACTATGAGTATTTATTATAATTTAAAAATAAAAGCAAATGCAATGATTTTGATAAAACTGGCGTAACCACCTCTTTTTGCGTCGGGGGTTAAAAATATCGTGCAATGCGTTGGCTAGAGTATTTTTTACTTAAAACGACGACTGTCGCACTCGTTTCACACCCGCGCGACCCAAAATTTAGTAGGGTTTTGTACTTTCCTTATTATTCTATGACTTTAAAAAAAGCCTCAGATCAAAATGTAGATAATTAAATTGTCTTTGAGATGGTGACAATTTTATCAAAATGCGCCCGGCGGTTTTAGTGCGATTGCCGATGTTTTGTCTGTGTTAGACATAACTTTACAAATTAACTACGCTATGTTATAGGAATTTTTTTTTATGAAAATGGTCTTATGTAAGATATATTTTTCCAAAAAATTACGACTAGCCGTTTAGACGTGATTCTCATTTTAAAATCAGCTACTGAGGGATTTCTGCGCCTTAAGTCCCGTCTTTTGACACGTAATACGTATCGTGAAGTCCACCATGCAACCACGGGGCGTTTTCGAATTCTCTGACTGAAATGTGTACCTTTTATTGTATTACTAACTTATAAAGTGTTGTACCTCGTAGCGACTTCATCTGAGCATATCTTATAGATTTGACCACACCACGGGTTGCGGTTGCGGCGACGGATAGTCTTTAATACAAGTTACTTAAGGAAGGAGGAAGCCGGCGCTGAAACTAATTATAGGATAATATTAAGAAAAATTACAACTTTATCAGCCTAGGGTAATTAAGTGGATAAAAAAACAAATAAATAGCAATTTCCACATGGGCTCCGGCAAGAGGGTGCAGAGGGTTGCACTTGCCCTTACTTGAAAATTGTCCTGGCGGCGCCAATGATTTTCCATAACAATTACTTATTAGGCCCTGGCATATTGTTTATTGAATTATGATGCACACCAATTACACATAACTTAACAGGATATTAAAAGGAAAACAATAAATAAAATGGTAGATACTTACTCATATTGTATTTGAATTTATTTTATCATGTCCTTCACAGTGAAATGTCACTGCACTTTATTGAGCGTACAAATTCAATAATAACATATATACAAATAAAACAGTGTTGAAAATCGTTATAATTTTGTGGAAAAAAAGTGATTAAGTGTACTTGAAGTATAATTATTTTTGTGATAATGAATTCGATCTCTTTCAGCGTCGGTTATTTGATGGCCATTCTGATGGTTTGTGTTTATAGTAAGGATTATCACTTAATGAGTAAGTTATTCTGTAACTCTGCTTAGCGTTTTCCTAACTACTTTGTTATCAATGCAGCTTAAAACTAATATTTTACATGGAGCAACTGCCTATCTGACTTCCTCCCGTCCTGGAATAGTGTGATCGTCTCAGTGCTTGCATCCGGTCAGGCCGACATGTCACATGTCTCGTCAGAAAGGATGTTTTCGTTTTATTAATGTTACTAATTCCTGTTTACAGGTGATAAAGATAAAGTGACTAAAAATGGTCCATACAATTTTAGATTTCCAAAATTGAATGATTTCCTACTTATGGAAATAACTCTCAAGAATATACCACCAAGTGTGAACCACGTTTATATAATCTATTCTTTGACGAATTATTTAGCTACAATAGGTAAGCTTGATTTTTATTCAAGACGTAGGTAACATTAAAATAGCTTCAACCAATAACCTTGATAGATAGGTAGAGTTGTAATTTGCTATTATCTTAGGCAAATATGTTACAAAACATAAATTAAGCAGGCTATATACCTCAGTGGTTTACTTACGTCAGTCACTTCTAAACGCTCCCCTGTTTTATTTAAAAAAGTGTACGGATTTATTAAGATCTACTTACAAAAGTTCCGTTCAGAAGGTTATTTTGTATGAATGTGCATTGAATCACAACAGAAAAACAACAATACCACGTCAATAAAGTATACATGAAGGCATAAAACATCTCGCTGAAGAGGTTATCTGTCAAAACAGCATACCAGAAAGAAAGAATCAGTATAGAATTTATTACATAACCAACCTAATAAAAATTAAAATGTTTGCGTTCGGATACATAAAAAAATATTTACTGAGCTGCGTTTTGTTATTACACGATGTCTGCACAAAAAAAATGAGATGTCACTGCTTTTGTCTGAAATGACAGACTAACTTAAAGTCCAATCTAACACACAGAAAATATTACCACAGCTGTACTACAGAATGTCGACGAAAAAATTAAACCTATTATAGAAGAAAATGGGAGACTGAAAAAAGAAAATGAGAAACTAAATAGAAAAATTTAAATCCAATTGAGATGAATGGAAGGAAGAACAACGTAATAATCCATAAGGTCCCAGAATTGAAGGACGAAAAGCAGGGGGATTTAATAACCTTGGTAACATCTACACTAACGGATATAAAGGTGCAGCTTAACCATGGAGAAATCGATAGAGTCCAGAGACTGGGCAAAAAAGGAAATAAAGACGGTAAGATAAGACCAATTCTTCTTGCTACCATGATTCTTGGCAAAAAGATCCAGATTCTGAAAACAAAAAGAAAATGAAACCCAATACTTATATTACACATGATTTACCCAAAGAAACCTATTTAAAGAATAAAGAAAACAGAAACAAGGGGAGAAATGAAAATGAAAACGAAAAAGGGAAAATATCTAAAACTCCAAGTCCCAAGAACGAGAATGGTAGCCATATGAAAGACCCAAAAATTAAGAAGCTGGATGCATTCCAGTACTTACGAGGGCGATGGGGGATTTTAATGCACAAGTGGGGTATAGTAAAAATAACGAAGAATATGTCCTTGGAAAATTCGGTCATGGTAAGAGAAGTTGCAATGGCCAGAAACTTGTGAATTTCTTATGGAAAATAAATTAATTCTCCTGAATACAATTTCCAAAAAAATAATAAAAACAAATGGACTTGGATTTTCCCCGATGGATCATACAAAAACGAAATCGACTATTAATAAGCAATCATCCCAGAGCATTTACAGACACTGCCGTTATAAGTAATCTAAACTTTAACACAAACCACCGCATGATACGCTGCTCCTTAAGAAAGTATCCCATTAAAACCTCTAGAAAATACATAAATACCAACCGATTTGAAGACCAACCAAGAGATCTACAAAACACAAAGTATAAAGAAGAAACAAAAAATATTACTACAAAGGATTTAACAGTGACACAGAAATATGATATACTAGAGAAAAAATACACAACCATCTGATTTCAAACAGGAAAGAAAATAGTAAAAATATCAACTTAGCGACCAAACTTTACAACTGATAAAGGAAAGGAAAGAACTGATAAAGAACCAAATAATAAAAGAAACTTAAAATTAATAACAGAGACAAGTAAAAAAATAAAAGTTAGCATCAGAAGGGACCGTAAAACCGCAGGAAAAGAATGGATAGCAAAACTTAAAAGGAGGTCAAAGATCACTACACAGAGGAAGAGCATCAGCGAATTAGCAACAGACTTCTACCGTCAACTATACGCAAAACATACACCAAACACAGCAAGAAAACGACATATTGAAAACCACACTAGAAACCGTACCTTCAATTTTACCAGAAGAGGTAGAGAAAGCAATTACGAGTCAAAAGTCCTGGACCAGACATAATCACAAATGAGCTGCTGCAGGGATCAATAGAATAACTGATACCCATTCTAACTCAAATATTTAACGTGATTCTGAGGAGCGGTGATATTCCTGAAAGATGGGCTAAATCTCACATCATCTTAATGCACAAAAAAGGCCATAAAGAGAATATTGAAAATTATAGACCAATTAGCTTAATGTCAAATGTGTACAAGATATTTGCAAATGTCTTACTGGATAGAATGAGCCCAATGTTGTATGAACAACAGCCGGTTGAACAGGCAGGTTTCATAAAAGGGTATTCGACTATTGACCATAACCATACAGTCAAACAGGTCATTGAAAAATATAAAGAATATAATAATAAGATATATATTGCCTTCATTGACTACGCTAAGGCTTCCGATAGTTTAGTTTAGTCACGAATACATATGGGAAACTCTAAAGCAACAAGGGATTCCAGCAGCATAAATCAACATAATTCAAACCATCTATGCCAACAGATTCCAATTGAATTCTAGCCTTGCTAGAATTCAATTGGAATCTCTGGGAAACGAATTCCACATAGAAAGAGGTGTGAGGCAAGGTAACCCACTATCTCCAAAATTGCATTCTGCCGTTCTG
The DNA here is from genome assembly GCA_945859665.1 of Anorthoa munda. Taxonomy (NCBI): domain Eukaryota; kingdom Metazoa; phylum Arthropoda; class Insecta; order Lepidoptera; family Noctuidae; genus Anorthoa; species Anorthoa munda. The sequence continues at coordinate 6,179,769 of OX243917.1, read as the reverse complement.
AAAAACATCTTTCGCAACTTGCACCGGAAAAGTTTGGTCTGAACATAAATCGTTTGAAAATGAACCACCTCAGATTTGCCGACGACTTAGTATTATTCGAAGAAAGCCCAGAAAACTTGCAAATGATGATTAAAAGTCTAAGCGATGAAAGCGAGAAAATTGGGCTAAAAATTAATGACAACAAGACAAAACTAATGACTAACTCGTTAAGAGTAGACTAAAAATAAAGGAAGAAGCTTTGTCTTATGTAGAGGACTACATATACCTTCGTCAAGTCATCTCTACCCAATACCAAATTAACCAGGAAATAAATATGAGGATTGCAATTGGTTGGAAAAAAATACTGATTTCTCAAGGAGATAATGAAGTCTAAAGACCTAGGCATTTTTTTGAAAAGAAAGACGTTCAACTCATGTATACTCCCATGTTTAACATATGGGTGTGAGACATGGGTACTCGATGGTAAATTCGAGACATTTTGTGATTTTTGTTTTAACTATTATTGTAAATTTGCTTTGTCTAGTTTCGGTATAAAATGCTTTATTATTATTATAAACCTCAGCGCGTTTGCCTTAAATAATAATTAACTTTATAATTTACATGCAGACACATATCCGGAGAAAGAAAAAGCAGATGCTGAAATAAAGAACGGAGAAGTTAAAATTATGATCCAGAGAAGTTTGAATAACTTCCGAATTGTGATCGACGTAGAATTACAAACTAGAGTAGGTTTGTGTAATAAAGCAAGAGTAGCGGAAGGGAGATTTGCGGACACTAACCATAGGTATTGGAATGACACAATAGGAAAGCAAGTATATTGGTATACTGATTGGGAATACGATGGTAAGACGTTGTATCTATTTATTACGTTTCCTTCAAACTGTGTACGGCAACACCGCCAGTGCCAGCATCTGGCCTCTTAGCTTGATTAAAATCGAAGATAAAATACAATTTTGGTCAAAATATTGAGGCACAGGCTCAGCTGGCATTCAACAAATTGGGGTTCCTTGCAAAGGTGAGACGTGCAAGGTGTACCGAGCGTAAGTTTGATCATGCATGGAGTTACTGCTCTTGAATCGACCGAAAAACGGGCCAATAAGCTTATGTGCAGTGACTGGTCATGTCAGACAAAGCTCCAAACCCTTTAATATCGACGCCGAGTTAACAGCCTGTCGTTTTTTTATCGGTAACATTTCGGGGAGTTGTAAAATTATCCTACTTCTTACTACTATTATAAACGTGGCAGTATGTGAAGATGGATGGATGTTTGTTACTCTTTGATGAAACTTTACAGAAATATAGCTCACTAGCTTTTGCCAGCGGCTTCACCCGAGTGAATGTCGAAAATTATCCAAGGGAACATATGCCCGGGATAAAAAGTTTTATCTATATCCGTCCAGCCGTTTGAACGTGAAGAAGTAACAAACATACAAACACACACACACAAACTTTTGCCTTTATAATATTATATAGTGTGACTAGCTGTTGCCCGCAACTTCGTCTGCGTAGTATTAGTAATTTGTATAGTTTATTTTTTATTTCGCGGAATAATATTTTAGGTTTTCCATACAAACTTCTACCCCTCTTCCCACCACTTAAATATGATTTCCGGGATAAAAGCTATCGTATGTTCTGCCCAGGGTCTCAAAATATCTCCGAACCAAATTGCATCTAAATCGGTTCAGTGTACGCTTTATAGGTTTGGAACGATTCGTTATTTAACATAAAGAATAATAAATTACACAAAGTAAAATCGTCCCCTAAAATCTTAATAACCCCTTTATGCCCCATTGAGGGTTGAGTTTTAACAACCCAAATATGTTAATTATTCACTCTTTTCTTTTCCTTATTATTTTCGATTCTGTTAATTAGATTTCTCAGTATGATTCCTCAAAATACTTTAACACCCCTTAACAATATCAGGGGGGAGAGGGGGTTGTGTGTTTAAAAAAACGTATTATGCAATTTTGATTATTTACTTTATCCCCAAGGAATGAGATTTTTCATACAACCAATTATCTTAATAAAAGGTTGACAGTTCTGGAGAGTCGACTGCGTACCGGGAAACGCAAAGTAGAAAGTCCGACCTGGTCAAGGCTGCGGTAGTCCCGTGGATGCGAAACGCACAGGACCGATCTGTGTGGCGGCGCTTGTGGAAGGGTTATGTCCAGCAGTGGACGTTTTTTGGCTGAAATAATGATGATAATGAAATAAGGTTGATTTTCCGAAAATTACTTCTTCGTGCTCCCCTGGATACATACAAAACGAATCCTTGTACAGTAAGATTCATAGCAAACTTTAACACCCGCTTAATCAGATTTTCGGGGTAGTTTTGAAAATCTAATAACATCAACCTTTATTGTTTACCGGTTGTGTCAACTTTCAATTTTATTAGCACAATAAATAAGATTCTTTAAAAAACCTTTAACACCCCCTAAATCGAATTTTTGGGGTAGTTTCGAAAAACTTAAAATGGCAACCTTTATTGTTTACTTAGGTTGATATTTGTGTCAAGTTTCAAGTTTTATTAATCCAAGAAGTAAGATTCTTAAAAAAAAACAAACCGTCTTTTGGGGGTATTTTTGAAAAACTAATAATTGCAAACTTTTAGTTGCTTACTTAGTTTGGTATTTATGCCAAGTTTCAAGTTTATTAACCCAAGTAATAAGATTTTTCAAAAAAACTTTAACACCGCCTAAATCGTCTTTTGGGGGTAGTTTCGAAAAACTAATAATGTCAATCTTTATCATTTACTTAGATTACTATTTGTGCCAAGTTTTAAAAAGATTTGCCGAAGGAATTAGATTTTTCATACAAACTTTTCCCCCATTTTTAATCTCCTTAGGGGTAGAATTTCGGAAAATCCTTTCTTATCGGATGCCTACGTCATACAAAGAATACACCTTTCAAGTTTCAGGTCTCTACGATCAGCGGTTTGGGCTGTGCGTTGATCCGTCAGTCAGTCATTCAGGACAAAGCATTTTATATGTATAGATAGATACATCAGAATAACATAAAGGCTATAATTTATAATGATATTGGGAAAAGTATCAATACGACGCGGGCGGGGCCGCGGGTGGGAGCTAGTAAGTTATAAATGTTTCAAAAACAATTTAAATAAAATATGGTTTCAGTTTCAGATACTGCCGGTGCTTGTTTAGTACCAAAGCTTTGTGAAATCGTTGTGGATTTCCAAAGCCAGTGTGAAGGTAAGGCCTTTTCAATAATGTTAAAGTGTCGTGTCCGGCAACCAGTAATCCATTTTTCAAGCACTTCCTGGCATCCGATTAAGCTGGAGCTTAGCGTACTTATGTTACATTGGAAAAATCGAAATAATATATTATATTAGGCATAGTACCTAATACATTATTTCGCTCTCATGATGGAGCCGGAAAGTGGCGCTATCTTGTTTAATTGAGTTGCTCCTCCGAGTGATATTGCATTTAGTAACTGTCAGTTCTTAAAGCTTGTATTTCAATATAAATGCGAGGTTATGGTAAACGATTATGATCAATAGGTGCTTCATCGAGACCTAACATATTGCCAAAATCCAAAGCCAAATTCAAACCTAATTATTTGCATATGCGGTAGAACAGATAACACATTACGCAGTGAATTGGTATGCAATATGTTGAAACCAAAAGATGCTTAGTAGGCAAATTCTATATTAAAGATTAACTCAGTTGTGGACCATTAAACATCTTATACAAATAAATAGGCACTTTACTTTTGAGTGATTGCAACGGTTCCCTATCCATTTGAATAAAAACTTTAGACATAATAACAACATTATTTTCTACAGCTTACGCATAGATTTTTTTTAGCATAATTACTCTAATCATAATAATGTTTAAGCATAAGATTCTAAAACATAAATTTATTTACGCATAATGATATTAAAACATATTTTTTTAAGCATAACAAATACGCATAATAACTAACTCCCAAATGTTGTTTTTTTTTTCCTGTAAGAAGAATGCAAACATGCATACACCATGCATGCAGCATGCAAACATGTAAACAAGCATACACCATGCATGCAGCAAGCATACACTATGCATGAAGCAAGCATAAACCATGCATGCAGCAAGCATAAACCATGCATGCAGCATGCAGCAGGCATGGTTTCTGTCACGGCTCCGGCGCTGCGGGGCTCCGGCGATCCCAAGCGAGCTGCTCGTCGCAGATGTGTTAACCGCTCACCACCGCAGCTTCGGCTTGCTGACCGGCTTCGCCGGCTAGCCTCAGCCACGGCGGCGAGGGTTAAAACCACCTAATCCTCAGCTCGCGGGCCGCCTCGCCCCTCCGCGCCTACGCAATTTTAAATAACACTCTAGGGGTAGGGCAGACAAGACTACGTGGAGTCGGTTTTGCAGCGATTCGTTTTTGGCACTAAATAATAAAATACGTAAAAATAACTCAAATTTGTTTCCGTTATTCCTATTATTTTTTATGGCTTAATACTATTATGCTAGTAGTCATTAGGGTTAGTAACATTATTCGAATTAAAATTGTGCCAACATAAACTGAATGCCAAAAAAAAAATATGGCAAAGAATTATTATGGCAAAACAAATTATGCCAAAACAGTTATTTATTCGTTTATCCTCGCACTGGAACTCCTTGCAGCAATTACACCAATGGAGCACAATCTTATATAAAGCGCACTATAAGTCCAGGTTTCCTCACGATGTTTTCCTTCACCTTTTTTTTAATGATGTCCAATACAAACTTAGAAAGTACATATGAATTGAAAAAGTCACATTGATACTTGCCCGGATTCGAACCCACGACCTCAAGCACGAGTGGCGAGATCTTAGCCACTGGGTTACCACGACATGCCAAAGTATAATAGGAAAAAGCACATTATGCAAAAAAGGGATCCCGACTGCAACAGCACTTTTCACCCTTGACCAGTCATGTCATCACATCTGTGGTTATAGGAAGTAGATAAACTCTTTAAAGGTTGAAAGTAAATATAATACTTAAAAATAATTAAGTAACAAAAATCTACTGACTATTGCATGCAATTCTGGAAGTGTGTACAGTAACAATGTCCAGTGAATTTTGTGCCAATTTAGTTAGCACACGGTCAAGTTTACTGTGCACCTGGCGCTGTGACATTACTCTGACGTTCGATTTCACTATTATCGCAAGTGACGGACGCGGCCGGGGCGCCGCGCGTGTTGGTGAGAGTAGAGGATCGCATTCCAGCGAAGTACACAGTTAAGTTGACCGTGTAGTAGATTATTATTTTTAGTAAGAATTACTTGAATGTAAGCATGTAAATCGACTTCGTTTTCGTTCTTTTTCTTTTCTTTCAAACAACAAAAATAGCAACATAAACTGTACTTACTTATTGATTGTTTCAGATAACCTCAAATGTTACTTAGATGGAAAAAAATATATTTGTACGTTTTATAATGGAAAAATGAAACCGTACAAATTGTATCAAACTTACGATACTGGTAAGTATAAGAGAACTAATTCTATGAGTAAGTATATTGTGCGTACGGCGTTGGCATAGTTCAATCCTCCTTATAAATTATTTATAAGGAGGAAGAGTCTAAAAAATATAATAATGATGGTCGAACTTCGACCACTGGACTAGTGTTACGGGGTCTTAACACGTACAAAGAAAAGTTGGATCAAAAAAATATACCGATAAATATACTGATATTTTTTGATTTGACAACTATAAATATAAAAAAAAAACGTTATATAAGGTAAATTTAATGGTTATGAATGATACTCGTTGTCATAGTGCATGGATAACATAGTAATTAATTAGGATTATGATATAATTTCGTCCCAAGATGAGACAAAATGTAGTACATTGTTAAATGTAATTATTAAATATCATCAGTTCCTTTTTAAAAGCTGGCGAAGTACAGATATTTTATTTAAAAAAAAATATAACTTTGATTTATCAGAAAGCAGTGTAAAATATTTATTTTAAACGCATCAGTAATCATTAACGTCTTTAGAGAAGTCCATAATTTAACTTAGATTATATCGATTTTATTTATTAATCGAAATTAAACTATTGTTCTTTGTGTTATAATTAATTTTGGTACAATACCTACTATAAAACAAAAATCATCACTGTATTTAAAGAAAGAAAAACCAAGTCAACCAAGGTTAAGCATATATGTGTGATTATATAAATATATATATTGAAATGTATAAATCATTATCATCATCATTTCAGCCGAAAGACGTCCACTGCTGGACTTAGGCCTCCTCCAAGCGTCGCCACACAGATCGGTTCTGTGCATTTCGCATCCACCGGATAGAAATAGAAAATATTATATTATATGGAATGTATATAAAAAGTTATTTTCATATGTGTGTATAAATTATAAAAAAAAAGACAGTATTTTATTTGTCACCGAATTATTGCAAGCGCCGTAAGATTATACAATATCTTGTGTTATTATATACTCTTGTTATGTTATTAATGATTATCAAGAGTTACGAAATGTGTTACCCAGTTACTAGTACTAGATTCTGGAGGTCAGATAGCTGTAGCTGCTGTCAGCAATATAATGCTAAATCCGGTTAGACTGGAAGCCCACCCCAATATAGTTGGGCAAGGATAAGGCAGATTAGCTGGCATTTGATATTTAGGAGAGGCTTTTACAAGACACGTAAATTTATTAGCATAAAGGTCGAATGGACTTTAAAATATTTTAATCTACTATTTTAAATATATACTAGCTGTTGCCCGCGACTTCGTCCGCGTGGTTAAGAAGATATAAAGTTTAATGATGTTTAACGCAAACTATTTTTATATTCCAGTCAAAATCCTTTCTTAGTTGACATCTACTAACTATAAACTACTTTCATGACAAATTTCAAGTTTGTAGCACAAAAAATGAAAGACTTTCATACAAACTTGCGCGAGCCCTTAGACCCCTAAATCCGGCCCTGTCGTAAAATCCGTTCTTAGCGGGCGTTTACTAACTATGAACTACCTCCATGCCAAATTTCAATATTGTAGTTATAAAAATGAAGTACTTTCATATAAACTTGCGAGAGCCCTTTGACCTCCTTTATACGGCCCTGTCGCAAAATCCGTTCTTAGCTGACATCTACTAACTAATTAACTATAAACTACTTTCATGATAAATTTCAAGTTTGTAGCACAAAAAATGAAGGACTTTCATGCAAACTTGCGAGACCCTTAGACCCCTAAATCCGGCCCTGTCGCAAATTCCGTTCTTAGCGGACGTTTACTAACTATGAACTACCTCTATGCCAAATTTCAAGATTGTAGTTAAAAACATGAAGCACTTTCATATAAACTTGCGAGAGCCCTTTGACCTCCTTAATCCGGCCCTGTCGCAAAATCCGTTCTAAGCTGTCATCTACTAACTATAAACTACTTTCATGACAAATTACATGTTTGTAGCACAAAAAATGAAGGACATTCATGCAAACTTGCGAGAGCCCTTAGACCCCTAAATTCAGCCCTGTCGCAAAATCCGTTCTTAGCGGACGTTTACTAACTATAAACTACCTAAATGCCAAATTTTAAGTTAGTAACTCAAAAAATTAAGAACTTTCATATAAACTTGCGAGAGACCCCATAAATCTGGCCCTGTTGCTAAATCCGTTCTGGGCGTCGTCTATTAACTATAAACTACCTCCCTGCCTTTTAAGTTTATAGTTCAAAAAATTAAGGATTTTCATATAAACTTGCGAGAGCCCTTAGACCCCCTAAATCCGGCTCTGTCGCAAAATCCGTTTTTAGTGGATGTCTAATATCTATAAACTACATCCCTGCCCATATTTTAAGTTAGTAGCTCAAAAAATTAAGGACTTTCATACTAACTTGCGATAGCCCTTAAACCCCCTAATTCCGGCCCTGTCGCAAAATCCGTTCTTAGTGGACGTCTACTATCTGTAAACTACATCTCTGCCAAATTTTAAGATAGTAGGTCAAAAAATGAAGGACTTTCATACTAACTTGCGAGAGCCCTTAGACCTCCTAAATCCGGCCCTGTCGCAAAATCCATTCATAGCGGAAATCTACTAACTATAAACTACCTCCCTGCCAAATTTTAAATTAGTAGCTCACAAAATGAAGGGCTTTCATACAAACTTGCGAGAGCCCTTAGACCCTCTAAATCCGGCCCTGTCGCAAAATCCGTTCTTAGTGGACGTCTACTATCTATAAACTACATCCCTCCCAAATTTCATATTTATACGTCAAGCAGTTTTCGATATTTCGTGATAGGTGAATGAGTGACCTTTCGCTTTTATATAGATATAAATAAGATTCTTCAAAAAAACTTTTAACACCAGGGGGTGTTAAAAGTTTTTTCATCGAATCAAATCAAATCGAATTTTGGGGGTAGGTTCGAAAAACATATAATGACAACCTTTATTGTTTACTTAGGTTAATATTTGTGTCAAGTTTCAAGTTTATTAACCTAAGAAGTAAGATTCTTCAAAAAAAATGATCGACTTTCGGGGATATTTTCGAAAAACTAATAATTCCAACCTTTTGTTGCTTACTTAGTTGGGTATTTATGCCAAGTTTCAAGTTTATTAACCTAATAATAAGATATTTCAAAAAAAAAAATAACAACCTCAAAATCGTCTTTTGGGGGTAGTTTCGAAAAACCAATAATAACAACCTTTATTATTTATTTATTTTGGTATTTGTGTAATGTTTCAAGTTTAGTTACCCATGAAATTAGATTCTGCCATACAAATTTCAACACCCCCTAAATGGACTTGAGGGGCAAGTTTCAAAAAACTGGTAATGTAAATCTTTATCATGTATTTAGATTACTATTTGTGCCAAGTTTCAATAATATAAGCCGAAGGAATTAGATTTTTCATACAAAATTTGCCCCCCTTTTAAACCCCCTCAGGGGTAAAATTTCGGAAAATCCTTTCTTATCGGATGCCTACATCATACAAAGAATAAACCTTTCAAGTTTCAGGTCTCTACGTTCAGCGGTTTGGCCTGTGCGTTGATCCGTCAGTCAGTCATTCAGGACAAAGCATTTTATATGGGGGTATTTTTGAAAAACTAATTATTGCAACCTTTTGTTTCTTACTTAGTTGGGTATTTATGCCAAGTTTCAAGTTTATTAACCTAATAATAAGATTTTTCAAAAAAACTTAAACACCCCCTAAATCGTCTTCTGGGGGTAGTTTCGAAAAACTAATAATAACAACATTTATTATTTATTTATTTTAGTATTTGTGTAATGTTTCAAGTTTAGTTACCCATGAAATAAGATTCTGCCATACAAATTTCAACACCCCCTAAATCGACATGAGGGGGTAGTTTCAAAAAACTAATAATGTCAAACTTTATCATGTACTTAGATTACTATTTGTGCCAAGTTTCAAAAATATTAGCCGAAGGAATTAGATTTTTCATACAAACTTTGCCCCCCTTTTTAACCCCCTTAGGGGTAGAAATTCGGAAATTCCTTTCTTATCGGATGCCTACATCATACAAAGAATACATCTGTCAAGTTTCAGGTCTCTACGTTCAGCGGTTTGGGCTGTGCGTTGATCCGTCAGTCAGTCATTCAGGACAAAGCATTTTATATATATAGATTATATGAAGATAAACTATTATCGACTCGAAACTTTTAATCTGTTCCGGAATGGTTCCTGTAGCCTAAGGCCAGTGTGTCATCCTTTTGCTTTGTGAATTTATCTAACACACTACCGTGTGTCTTTGATATTTTTATGCATTCAATTTCAAACCAAACATAACATTACGCCTGCCTGTTTTCCCAGAAGTGTTGGACATAGATGCACCCCGCACCTATAGTATAGCCGCATTTCAAAAGTTATTGCCACCCAGCGTACACAAATCCAAACTTCGAACTGTTACTTTTATATAAAAACCCAATTGAACTTTGGCTGTCCTGGAAAACGAAGCCAATACCTCGATTTCAACCAACTCTTAGACAGGTGAGTTTCTTTCTATTTCATTGTAAAAATACGTTTTTTTTGTTCGTAGATAGACAGATAACTAAACCATTTTTCCGGGAGGACTACACTTACATACATGCAGAAGATAGTTTCTACAAGATTCACACGATACCAAAGAATTGGAATAATGCCTTGACAGCATGTGCTGAGGAAGGAGCCAGTTTATTCTACCCAGAAAACATAGATGAGGCTGAAGCTGTGCTATCGTTCTGGAAACAAAATCAAAAAAGCATCCGCTTCATGTATGTGGGCATATCAGACATAGAAAATGAAAGTGTGTTTTTGACCATTGACGGTACGTGTATCATTTTAATAATCGTCGATCCCACTGACAATCACATAAATCTGTCAGTGTATTTACGTCTATCTATTAGGTAATTTAACTCTGCCACATCTCCATGGATGCCTTGGTGGCTGGTGCTAGGGACGGAATGTCAACACTTCGATACAAACACACCGTCTCAGTGGACGTCCCCGTTACCTACACCTTCGACTACATCATCACTTACCATCAGGTGAGATAGCGGTCAAGCGCAAGCCTATCCACAATAAAAAAAAGTGTCTCCAACTGGCGCGGCAATTCTGTGCTTTGGTGTTATAACTTTCTTATTTATAAATTTCTTGTTCTAGGTAAGCCAATCTCTAAAGTGTACAGTAAATGGGTGCTAAATCAGCCAGACAATTATCAAAATGAGGACTGTGTGCACATGTACCTAAAAGGCGAATATAATGACATCCCATGTAACAACAGGTATAACTTTATTTGCAAGAAGAGCCTTCCACACAATTTAAGTAAGTGACTATCACTGAAGCGAGTCATCTTGCTCGTTAAAAAGAAATAAAGAATAACTGAATTGACAAAGTAAAGACACGAACTAACAAACTTGGCAACAAACCAACAAATTCAACAACAACAATTATTATACTAGTTAATAATTGTTGTTGTTGAATTTGTTGGTGGAGAAAGTTGGAGAAAGAATAACTGAATTGACAAAGTAAAGACACGAACTAACAAACTTGGCAACAAACCAACAAATTCAACAACAACAATTATTAACTAGTATAATAATTGTTGTTGTTGAATTTGTTGGTTTGTTGCCAAGTTTGTTAGTTCGTGTCTTTACTTTGTCAATTCAGTTATTCTTTCTTTCTTTTTAAACAACACAAAAAAAATATCGGAAATAATTTTAATAACGTACTTAGTAGATAATCCTTGCCTTGTCGTTATGCTTGCCAAGGTCAGTCCGCAGATGGGTGACCAGCTTTACATAGCGAGTTTCTTCCTTGCCTCGGAAAGCACGTTAAGACATTGGTCCCGGCTGTCATTTGAAGATCTTTGACAGTTTTTACGGGTAGTCAGAAGCCAGGAGATCTGACACCAGTCTTGCCAAGGGGTATCATGTTACCCATGCAGTTTCTGGGTTGTGGAGGTGAGATATGTAGTCGCTCCATTTATAATACTGGTACTCAGCAAAATCTAGTTAGACTGGAAGCCAACCCCAACATAGTTGGTAAAAGGCAAAAGGCAGGCAGATTGAATGCATTAATCCTGACCCTATTACCACAAAGAAAGACAGAAAAACATTTATTTTAAACATCGCAGCACACACGAAAAAATAAAAAAGTAATAGTAAACCGAAAGATAACCGTTTACTTTCAAGTACCTGGGCTACCAAGCTCTGCTCGGATGAAAATAGAGAAAACGACGTTTTCTAAAAATGAAACCTAGCTAGTACGATTTATCGCCTCCGAAACTCCTTGCATACAATTTCATGAAAATCGTTGGAGCCGTTTCCGTGATTCAGATTATTTATATATATATATTATACAAGAAATTTTCGAGCGGACCCCAAAAGTAGGATTATGTGTTTGACATGTATGTATGTGACAACAGATTATTGCAGACACCGTAAGTTTGTAATTAATGTTGCGAGATTATTTATTATTTTTTATTGTTTTTTTATTTTATTTTTTACAATTTATCCCTAATAAATTATATTGAGAAGAAAGACATTGCAATGTCACGCGATTTATCACTCGTTACAAAATGTATCCCTCGTAACTACTTTATCGAATGAACCATTTTGTATAAGTTATACGTTGTTATATTTGTCTTGATGACGCGAGTGTCACTGTTTACATTAAAAATCAAGACGCTAGCTATGGCGGCACGTACTTAGTCTTTTTCGCATATATATATGCGACAAGCCACGCACTTGAATCAGTCTCTCTGATACCATCCCATGATCTAAGAGCATCAGGATTTATTTCGTTCTGAATATCCTATCGTTGGGAATGCCCCATAGATTTAAATTCAATTTCATATATGTTGTCTCCAGATCTGGTCAAGCGATGATCTAATGCATGTTATATTCATAAGTCTTTTAGTACGATTTTATTTTCGTTTTAAACTATTCTCTCCCACTGCAGGGCAAAGGCCTGGTTTCTTCCCTCTAATCCTTCCGGTTTAGGGCAATTGTTGACGAATCCTGTCGATAGGCATCAAATTATGAATATAAATGTGTGTGGATGGAGAGGGAGGGGAAGGTTAAAGAAAAGATGGATGGACTGTGTGAGTATGAAAAAAAAACCTTTTACACAATAAAAAAACCGACTTCAAAAGCAAAACACTAAAAATTGTAAATTAACTTTCGTTTTGGAAGTTAATAAAATTGATAAAAACAAGAGGTACCAAAGACACCGAGTCTTTGGTACCTCTTATTTTTATCATTTTTCGACACCGACTTTCAAAACGAAAGTTAGTTGCACTTTTTAGTGTTTTGCTTTTGAAATCGCTTTATATTTTAACCAACTTACCAAAAAGGAGGAGGTTCTTTGTTCATAAGTTCGAAAAACATTTGACCGAATTTCATTTCACCTAAAACTTTTCAACTATTATCGTTTCGTTTTTTTTACTTCATCGAAGTTAAGTCTGCCACTGTCTCAGTTGTCCTATTATCAATTCGATTTTTTTCGTTACTCCGACGTTTCACTTGGTCGAAAAACTTTTTATCGAAGTTACACTTATCCGAAAAAAATATGTTTCTACATATATTTTATCACATTTCATAATTTAATTTTCACTAACGAAAGTTTATGTGCACAAGAAAAAATCTAACTACATAATATTGACTAGTATTCATTAGTTTTCGAGATATGAGCCAACATAGAATCGCCTCTTTTTTGGTTCAAAATCAAGGAGCTATCTATAACGGCACGAACCTAGCCTATCTCGCATAGATGCGTCGAGGCGCGCACATAAATCCTTCTGATATCATACCATACCTGCACAATGTGATCTAAGAACTTCAGGTAGCTTTCGTTCTGAAAATCCCAACGTTGAACTCCGATATGCCCCATAGATTTGCAATCGGTTTCATATCCTCTGACTGACCATCATTGAATGAGACGAATATAAAGCTGCATCTAGAACCACGCCATATTCACCCGGGCCACGAAAACAATTAGTGGGAATTGTTAGATTTGCACCGACTCAAAATTCATAACCTACTTTTCGGAGTGAGGCAGCGGAGCGGAGTCATGGACTGTGTCTGTCTTTTGAAGCGGAGTGAGGTGCGGGGCGGAGTTGCGGACTGTGCGGAGCTAGGCTAAATTTACGCGACGAGTAATTAGAGCGCGCGCGGCGGCGTGAGCGGCTACAATACCCTGCAGTTTTCAGTTCGTTTTATCGTCAGTATTTCTTTTTAAAAGGGATTTATGGGTTACCCTTGTTTCATCGAAAAGAAATTGACAAATTATCACTTCTCAAACAATTTTCCGCATAATTTAATTTGCCAAATTATTACCTAACAAAAAATTTATTCACAAATAATTGAATGTAAAAGATTTTCAGACCGCAACTTTTAAATTTACGTGTGTATATCTGCCGACAATTCGTAGTTTCTTCCAGCAATACTTACGAGTATCTGTAACTTTTTTACTTACAGGTTCCGTAATTGGCACTCCTTTGGATATCGCCACGGGTTACACAAGGTTCATTATTGAATTAGAATCGTTTGACAATAACACTTCAATGCATGTTAAAACGCGTGGACATGGAGTTTGGTCTGAAAAAATTATCTTACCTTCGAGAGACGCTGGTGAGTGTTATGAAATTCTTTCCCGCGGTTACAGCATAGATGCACTTATCTAACTATCGGACCAGCCAGTTATGACCTCTGCTGGGTTAAGGCCTGCGTCTTTCGTCCCTTGCCACACTCGTCTGTTCTCCGCCATTGCGGATCAGTCCTCCCGGTGGGAGTCAAGTTCTAATGTCATAATCCGTCACGGCCGCATCGCGTCGCCGGTCAGCCGCGTCAAATATAGTAAACTAATAATAATAATTGTTTATTGGAACTAAAACATTTGTTCAGTGAAACACTTACGAACAACATTATGCAAAAATAACAAATTCATATTATTGCATTTCCTAGCATTTTTATTGAATTCTGGCACCCAAAGAAAGATTTAATACCCACGATACAGGAAGAAATTCCTATTGTGGGGCAACGTTTTATAAAAAGAAAGAAAGAGAAAAGATTTAGCTTGTGATATGGGTATCAGTATCCTAACACATGTGTTGGTTATCAGGGGTTTAGAAAATGGAGAAGTGATGAGACAAAATATGGCTATTGTTAGCCATTTCATTTGGTGTTTTCCCTTTGTCCCCGTAGGCCATGTCCCCATTAATGAGGACAAAGGTAATTTAATAAAATAGTAATACCTTGTTCCTAGAAGTACCTAACCTATTTACTCTTGACCTAAAGAACTCCAGCAGCGATTGATGGTGGTCAAACTCTTTGCCTTGCCGAATTCACTTGCGCAATTAGGCTGCAGGTATGTTATGAGGAAATACAGATTCCGGCAGGGAGTTCTATATCTAAGGTGTACGCACAATGAAAGTATTCTTAAAACTTTTAGTGGTATAAATACATTTGAATTTGAAAGTGCTTGATAGATTTTTTTGCGTGCATTACGTTGCGGCTTTCATTATCAATATTAATTTTATTATAACGACATTCTGTCATTTGTTTCAGTGAAAGACATTGTTAAGTTACAGAGTTATTCTCTAACAACAGAAGTTCAGTTTAGCTGTGAAGAATATAAGCCTCGATCAAAATGTAAGTACAGTTTACCGGGATGTCAATATAGGACATCAAGTTTTTAAAAAGAGTTTGTCTACAAGCTGAAAATTCTCATAAACTTGATGCCCCATATAATTTAACATATTTTGCAGATGTATACTTAGCCCTTATAAATACTACAGAGAACGAGATAGAAACTTTTGACAAAACGCTAATGATAAACAGAAAATTCAAGATGGCGAACAATGGGTCTATACTGTGTTGTCTTTACTACGTATATGATTCAATGAACAATGGAAAAGAAGTGAACATTACACGTTATGTTGTTAAAAAAACTTTATTAACATACCAGCTCAAAGAACTGATATCTCCAAAAACCGTAGGTGAGTGACCCGTCAGTGTTTTATTAGTTTAGGGTTGCCCACCGCGAATTTCATAAACCAAGATTTTGAAGTTTGTAAAACCAGGACAAATCAGTTCAAAAACAGGACGCTGTAATAGAGTTGCAATAGGTTAAATGAAATTCAAGCACTGTGTATTAATGAGATAAGACTCTCTCAGTATTAACGTTGTCTTGGTGTACTTAATACATATTCGGCCACTTTACGTAGATCTGCATACTGTTACAAGGAGCTTAAGCTGTCGTGTTTTTCAGTCGCGAGCCGTAAGACCACTCGTAACGTCAATATTGTAAAAGTGGTGCGCGAATTTTAAAATACATGACCTTATCAGGTCGCTTGAAAAACCGAGGACGCTGTTTATCCAAGACATCTCAGGACCCCACAAAATCCAGGACATGTCCTGGGAAAACGTAACCTAATGAATGTAAAAGCGACCAAAGGGAGCTGGATTCCTCTTCTCATTGGATAGGTTAGATTTGTCTCATAATCAAACAGCTGCGGCTTTGCTCATCCAGGAAGATAAGTTTGAAAAATATGAGAATGTACCTCACCTTTATATTTTGCATACGTAGGGGCTACCAATAAAAAATTGCGGGTTCGATGCCCTGGCCGGGCAAAGTGCTGTTGTGTTTTTCTTTATAAGCATTAGATCTTGTGCCTGATCTCTCTCCGTGAGTGTCTGACTGCCTTCCTATCGGACTATGAGAGTAAAGACATAGAGAGTGCACTTGAGCACTAAAATATCTCCTGCAACTTGGCTAATCTCAGTTGAGATACTATTCTAGAGGTGGTTGGTAGCTCCATTATTGTTATGTGACGTTACAGATACAGGTACCGGTAACAACTACGTAACGCTAACGATCATCATATCAACAGTATCCGCGAGCATACTGGCCCTTCTAGTTGTGATGTATGTATTTATGAAACGACGCCAGAGAGAATCGAATCGACGAGAAAGATCCCAGCGACCGTTACCCCAAATACCAAGACAGCACTCACTCAGTGAAGTAAGTTTTCAATCATCCACGACTAATCTATACTTCAGATTATATGCTATATGCTTTATGCATTTTAATTTTGGTAGAGTACGAGTGTACTTTTGACTATTGACTATAATAATATCTTAGTGGAAAATAATATATCGGCTAAATAATATATTCAATGTCACTGAAATATCTGCACCCTGATTCGACACTCAGAATGACATTCCTTTCATAAGAAAGTATTATTTAAAACAAAAACGTTTTTACAAAAAATATACGGAATTCAAAAGAATAACACTCAAAAGTGCAAAATAACTTTCGTTTCGGAAGTCGGTGTGTTTAGTTTTGCTTTTGAAGTCGGTATATTTTAGTAAAAAAGTTTTTATTTCTCGCTTTTTAATTTCAGCACAGCTACACTAATAAAAACCGGCCAAGTGCGAGTCGGACTCGCGCACGTAGGGTTCCGTACCATTATCGCAAAAAACGGCAAAAAAAACACGTTTGTTGTATGGGAGCCCCTCTTAAATATTTATTTTATTCTGTTTTTAGTATTTGTTGTTATAGCGGCAACAGAAATACATCATCTGTGAAAATTTCAACTGTCTAACTATCACGGTTCATGAGATACAGCCTGGTGACAGACAGACGAACCGCGAAGTCTCAGTAATCGGGTCCCGTTTTTACCCTTTGGGTACGGAACCCTAAAAATGAGCTATTTCTATAGCACGGTACCTAAAGAATTGACAAAATGCCCATATTAACTCAATTTACATAATTATTCGTGCTGTTTGTCGCTAAGGAGTACGGTTGTGTTCCATATCTTGGAAACTGCTCGACCGATTTTGATGAAACTTGCATTATTCCCTAAGATGAGAGATAATCAATCCAAGACAAAAAGAATGACCTAGGTCCGATAAGTAGTTTCAGAGAATTTCGTGGACAAACATACATACATACAAACGTATAAATATATATACATTGACTTCGGCAAAGAAAGTTATTTTTCACTTTGTAGTGTTTTGTTTTCGGTTTATTTTGTTGTTAAAAAGTTTTATTCTATTTTGGTGTCAATCAAAATGCGAAAGTAACTCCCTGCCGGCCTGCTTCCCTGTATTAACGCCCAAACTGTTTGTTGAAAACTACTGTAATTAGAGGCCGATCTGCAAAAATGTTATAGTTAAGTGTTTCACCGGAATTATATTACCACACCACTAGGTACCATAATGCTTCCCTTAAAGTCCATAAAATCCCTTGAGAGCAAACAAAAATTGTCTATCAAAGGCTCCAAAAATCATTATTTTTGTTTAATCTGGTTAAGTTTTGATTTTAAGTACTGCAATTTTTGCAAGGGCAAGGTCACGGGGTCTCTTTGCTAAGAAAGAAAATTTGGTTCAAATAAATCTCACTAGATAGCGCGATATACACCTCGATAACTACCTATCTGTTATTGAATGTGCGTAAAATTAACATTTGCTGGAATTAAACACAAAAATTGTATGTTCTTGTTTAATCAACTCTCCTAAGTAGAAAATTATGGAATATTGGGCTCTTAATTCACATTTCAAAGATTATTAGACGGATCATTTAAAATTGATGCCAATAGATGGCACATTTTTTAATTTCTGAGGCATTCAACTCGATTGTTAAAGTTTGCATTTTAACACATTTTGGTACAAAAAAACTGTAAAAACTTGCAAATAAATACTAGAAAACAAACCTTCACTGTATTTAAAGAAAAAAACATTCACGAACCTAGTAAACCCTTTTACTTGCAAGTCGCTGCTAACACCATCTATCTATCACCGTGAAACAGAACCGAATGCGTTCGATGTACAAAAAATTGCCAGAATAAGCAGTCGAAAAACGCTAGTTACGTCGGCACGGTTTATTTGTATGGGATGAGGTATCTGTATGCTAGTATTATATTATCTGTGGCAAGGTATTCCGTATTCAGTTGTGCATAAGTCCGGTGAAAGTACTTAACATGAAATTTAACTTTGATGGATGTTTTCATACACATTGGTCCTCGGAGAAGGGCATCAAGGAAGGTAGGTATCAACTTGTTGAGACGAAAGAGATTGTTATTCTGAGCAAAGCTTTTTTTTAGTTCAACATTGCGTATTTTTTTAATTTATAACTGCTTGTTTTTCAGCCCAATCCTAATTTACCGTTCTACCAGAATTTACTCTTCCGGAGGGAGTGCGATCTGGAAATTCAGGCTCGAGAGGAAGCTCATTATGAAGAAATTACGAATCAATAGTTACTAGCACTGGTTATCCAGCGAGTTCTAGGTCGAGGGATTGAAGTGCGAATCCAGAATTATATCTCACTCTTTCTCACAGAGTGGAAGCCTGAGTCCACGCAGAGGAAAAGTTATAGGATAATTTTGAGCAGTTTCCTCAAGATGTTTTCCTTCACCGTATTGAGAGCTGTGTTGCCTCCCTGAGTTCGAACTCACGCACTTCAACTTATGGTCGCAGCTGTTAACATACCACAGCATCACCACTGTTCTTATTTCATACTATACATAAGACCCTTTAGAAATAAATAGATCAAATACATAGATTCGTTTTGAAAGCTTAACTGCGTTGTGTAATCTTTACATAGTATAAAACAAAGTCGCGCCCGCTGTTTGTACGCTTAGATCTTTTAAATTAAGCAATGGATTTTAATGCAGTTTTCAGGATCATAGATAAAGAGAGTCAAGAGTAAGGTTTATATATGGTATGCATGCATATTATAGTAGAGAGAAACCAAGAAATTCTTAGATTTGTAATGTGATGGCGTGACAAACATATTTTGTGCGCTTACTTTGCAATCGCTGGCTAAATAGATCAAATTGTATATCTTAAAAATATCGATAAAACAGTTTTCGATGGTATATGGTATATGTTTATCGCCTAAGGATAACCCACAGTAACCATTTTTATGTTATACATATTACAAAAAAAATATAGGTTATTTACCAAGCTCTTTTAAACAATACAGTATTATTCCTTATCAAATTAAATACATTAGATACGTTGTGAATTTTATATAGATCAAAATTGCGCTTTACAGCATATCATTAAAATGAATAATCTTAGAAGATATCAGAGATTTAAAAAGCGGGCGCAGTGCGTCTGGCGGGCCGTACATCCATCCCGCAGGCTTATTACATATCTTTTGCAAGAGCAAAACGATTGCGATCAAACGCTTTATGTCATAAAAGTCAGCATTACTTGCCGTGTAGGTATGGTAGGTTCTACACAATCGTTAGCTAATCGCTCGCTGTTTGTCAAATGCACTTATTTAAAAAAAAAAACCGCCAACAACTCTAAAACTTCTGTATGGAAGCACAAAAATCGCTATCGTTTTGCTCTTGCAAAAGATACGTAATAAGCATGCCGGTTGGCTGCGGTCGGCGGGCGCGGGGTGTGCCTATTAGTTGTGTATGATAGATAACATTGCACCCGAGCGAAGCCGGGTGGTTCGCTAGTTACAATATAAAATGCTTTTGTATATGCTTTTAATGTATTGATGTATAAGTCATGGACCAAGTGATTATCAGTGCACTATGTATAATGCCCTTGCGTTATGAATCAAGTCTTGTCAAATCGGGCAATGTAATGAATACTGATTTAAACTTTTATATTTATCACATTGTCTGGTCATTATGAATATTGCTTGTACGTAACGTTTGGGCAATTCAATAATTATGATCAATGAATTAGTCCAAGAGTAAGTTAAGCGAGCTCGGGAGCTTAGGGCACCACGACACGGATAGGTTAGGTTCGAAGGAGATGACGGGAGCTGAAGTGAGCGAGCAAAGAGAACAAACTCAGCTCCCGTCAGACGTCAGACAGAAATAGGAGCCCCACGCAGCGGGGTTCCATTGACTTTGTTGCTTCAATAGGAATCGTACTATCTATTCCATATTAAAACCAATGTCAACATTAAAATATTCAAAAAATACACATATTTTTATTACCCGGCCCATTAAGTGATGGGCATTATTCAGAAAGCCTGGTCAATTTAATTATCTGAATAGTTGTTTATATTACCTACTCATATTGAGCATTTTTCAAATTGTCTGGGCATTATGAATAATTGTTCTGTAGTTTCTGCCTACCCCCATGCGAAAAAGGCGTGAGTTTATGTATATATTATTTACAGTGTCGTATTAATCATTTGGTCCGTACCTATGTAAAAATTAAGTAGAATATAAATATTAATGGTTTTTTTAAGTGTTCATTGTGCACAAGGGTAGGGTATGCTGTCTTTATATGCAAATTTCTCTATGACACTGAGATTTGCTGTTGCGAGAACCCAATTCAGAGCACATAAGCTTAGACCGTATTATGTCGGTTTTAGTCAATAAGTAGTATACGACATGATCGCATTGTAGTTTTGGGCGTCAAAACAAATCGCATGCATCTCAATCATCAATCTTGTGGCGAATCAAGAACAACTACTGTATGGCGCGCTATATGTATCCGTTCGTGCGGTGAGGATAGCAATGTAGTCTCTGATCATCTCCTTCGAGAAACATCGCAGAACCATACTGTCGATATTTGTTAGCAAGATTGTGATTAATGTAATTTTGACTTTATTAATAAACACAGTTTATCGTACAATTTGTGTGATTTATTTGCACGATTATATCCATCTACCACACCCACCGCCATAAATCTAATTATATGACGCGATTGTATGTACTTCGCGTTCCAAAAAACGGACTAAAGTTACGACAAATGATCGTAATCTGAGATTTTCATTTAGCATTATAGGCACTGGAAATGCACCGAAATCTAGAAAAATGCCTTTTCATGCCATATTGAATGTATAGAAAATGTTGGCCGAGGCATTGGAAATGTTTTCTTTCATTGGTAAGTAAATTTGTTTTTAAATTGATTTGAAAAAGTAGCACGCTTGGTTTTCATACAGATGAAGGGACTTGCGTTATCTATTTAAATTGATGTCTATGACCACACCTAATGTCTTAACCAAAAATTTACTACTTTAATTAAATTTCTATCTTAATTACATTTTTAAATATTTTTATAAAACACATACAAAAAGAAAAACATTTAAAAATATAAAAAATAGTAGCCCACCGGTATCGGGAACAGGGTCCAAGCTACCGGTGGTCAGGGCTCCTGAGAGAGGAACCTCATAACGATACGCGCCGTGTCCAGGAGTACCGCTTTCTTTTCCGTCAATCCGTTGTCCCACCACTCAACTGGAGAATGGGACGAGTCAGCCGCCGGCACCTGGGACGGCACCACACGAGTCGCAGACGTGGAAACTACCAGAGGCTGCTTCAGGAGGCCTCTCACTCGGATTTGCCCCTTGCCTGCCTCTTCACCGGATGACGACTGAAGAAGTTGAAAGGAGTCTTTCAACGGGGGGAATATGTCTGCGCCATACCTACGCCTGATGTTTTGTAATAGCACCAAGTTGCACATTCAAGTGGTGCTATATCTAGCTTTGTAAATTTTACTTACACCCGCACATTTTGGTCATTTTCACATTATAATTTTGTACAAGGCTGTGTCGACATCGATTTCCAAAATCCGAAGGTTCAAGCTGTTTTGTGAAGAAACTGAGGTTTATCATTATTAAACTTCCAAATGTCCACTACTAGCACCCGCACATGTCTTACATGTAACGGAAAGCATTTGTTGTATAGGTGTCAACAATTTTTGGATTTAAGTTCACAAGATAAGCTTCAGTTCGTTAAGAATAAGAATCTCTGTATTCATTGTTTATGGACAGGGCATTCAGTCAGTAATTGTCGGGCCGGTCCTTGCAAGCAATGCTATAGGAAATATATCAGTCCTTTACACAATTTGTTTAATACAGATAGCGCTGTGCCCGCTGTAGATCATGCGCATCAGTCTAAGACGACAGATTCGCAAAATAGTTCTTCGTCAGTAGTTCAGACTTTTCACACAGTCTTAAGTACACACAATAACAATTGTAGAAGTTTAGGTACTATCAAAAACCGCGAGTCGTCCGCTAGTATTCCATAATTTTGTGCGAGAGTTGATTAAGCAAGAACACAAAAAAAAATATGTTCAATTCCTGAAAATGTTAATTTTACACACAATTCAATAACAAAGTGGTGCATATATCACCGGGTACGTATTGCAATATCTAAAATTAAAAGAACTAACTTACGTTAGTAATCCCTAGAATCTAAATACCGAATAACATTAGTTTAAAACACTGATTGCACTAAATATCTACCCTCTTACAAATAAACGCGGTATAAAGTTATACCAGGTATAACAAAGGTATAACCATACATTTTCATAGGTTTATACTTGGTATAACTTTATACCGCGTTTATTTGTAAGAGGGCTAATGTTTAAAACACCAATATTTGAAATACCAAATGGTCTAAAAACCTAAAATGATGCATCACTTGCGAGCTATTTGTATGAAGTAGTCCCTCTAGGGTATATATGTTCTGTGGAAGTAGTAGATCAGGTTCCATGAGCGTAAAAGAGGGTAGTGTTACGGATATGACGTCAGCCTACGTGCAACCGACCAATGCCGGCCGAGCCCGCCGAAGCTAAGCCGCCATATTGAAGCCTCCTCTTCAGTCAAGCCATGTCAAGCAGTGGGGATGTGTTAATATAAGCGATTGCCAGTCATTTATTTGTCTCTTTCGATTGCGAATACAAGATCTGAATAAAGCTCTGCCCGAATTTTATTTATCCGTTACAGTAGATTGATTTAGTTCATTATATTTACGTTAAAAATACCTACTCGTTAGAATATCGAACAAATTTTGATTTAAGTGGTATGAGTGGAAAAAATTTAGGTAGATTTGAAATTGTCACACTCTGCCAACGCATTGCTATTAGTCATTAGTCTGTCCTCCACTGCAAACATTTGAGGTATTATTTAACGAATATTATCATGTCGGAAAACGGATTAGAAGTTTTCAAGCGCTCGCCGGCCACTGTCGCGGCACCGCTCGCTTCGCAAGCTCGGCTCGCGCACAGTTGGTCACAGTTCTAACTTAACCTAATCTATTTCACCCAGTTCAAAATGACGAATCATACCTGCAATCTGCCGCAGAAATGTTGTCATCATTGTCTAATTATCTAGTCGCAGGCAGTCGTATGATTCGTTATTTTGACTGGGTGAAATAGGTTAGGTTAGAACTGTGACCAACTGCGCGTGAACCGGGCGAGCGAAGCGGGCGGTCCCGCGGCAGCGGCCGGCGAGGGCTACTTCCATGTTGCTGGCAGAAATTTTTCACCATTTTCTAATTATTAAAAATTTTAAATAATAATTGTGTTTTTATTTGTATTTTTAACTTTATATAGGTACTTACATCCGTATTTTTAATTTTGGTCATTTAATGGTGAGGTAAACCAATTTAAGGAACTTTGTACATAGGAATTTCAAGTTTTAGCTTTATAAACTTCAGTAACATATCCATTTGACATTTTAAGCTTTCGGTATTTTGAATATAAGTGAAACAATCATTAGGTATTTAGATTTTAGGGATTTTGAACATGGGTTATTTTAGAACCAAATTTTCTTTCTTAGCGCTGGGATCCCGTGGTGCAGCTAAGGAATTTACACATTTCTTAAGTAGATGTTCTGATGACATACAAAACTTTAATTCAGAAAATCATATTGTGTTCAAAATTATTCCTCATGGGCCAACATATTGTTCGCGTAACAGGCAATGTTCATCTTAATCACGAAGATTTCATCACGGTTTTAGCACAGATAGAAGCCATCCTGCATTCCCGGCCCTTGTATCCTATCTCTTCAGATCCTGATGACTTCACTTCAATCACGGCTGGGCACTTCTTGATCGATCGACCGCTGACGGCGCCTGCAGAGAAGGTTGTCATGACAGTAGCCACACATTCACTAAACACTTTAAAGTTGCTTCTGCATCGTCTCCGGCGCTGCGGGAGGTGCAACCCCTTCGCCCTTACGTAACAAAGAATAGGCACCCATGCTCACCTCCGCAGCTTCGGCTACCCACTACAGCTCGCATGGGTTTCTATGCTTTATTACAGCGGGCGGAGGCTGCTAGAGAGCAGCCCCCGCCCGCAAACCGGAGGCACGAAGAGAGCTTCGTGCCTCCGGTTTATTTATACACTCTAGGGGTAGCAGCCTAAAGGTCGAATCTGTTCCAAAACCGAATTGGGACACCCTGACTTCACGTAAAAGTCGGGGTGCCCTGATTCGGTTTTGGAACAGATCCGACCTATTTTAACCATGAAGTGGGGTGTACACTACTTTTCTGAGCAGAATTTCTAGTTTATAAAAGAAAACAACAATAATAATATATAAAAAAAATATTCGGACTGTAACAATTAATAAAGGTTATACAGCCAATGCAACCTCGTTACACAGTACTTTATGTATGAATGACGTGACAAACGCCCGCACAAAGCACTCGTGACAGTCGCGACTGAGGTCGGTCCAATATTGCCCAATATTCCCTGTAAAATCGCAACGTCAATGTGTGTGTTCAAAATGACGCTATGTTCCTAGTGACCTCTCTGTCTGCGGCGCGCCGTCGCTTACGTACTTTGTGGTTCAAATAAGAGTGGTAGCGTTTTAATCAGGGACCCAACCCCTACTTGCTTTAATCACTTCTACCAAAAGTAACGTTTAAGCACAAAAATAACTTTCGTTTCGGAAGTCGGTGTCTTTGGTACCTCTTGTTTCTATCTTTTTATTTTTGCATTTTTTTGTGTTTTGCTTTAGAAGTCGGTTTATTTTTAGTGAAAATGTTTGTATTTCTCTCTTTTTAGTTTGAGCAAGTTCTATAGTAAGATAAGGATTGGAGAAGAAGGATTGTCATAATACCCATAGTAACTTACTTTACACATTCGTGCTGTTTGTAGCTAAGGACTTCGGTTGTATGTTCCATATCTTGAAAACTACTAAACCGATTTTAATGAAACTTGCACTGTTCGCTAAGTTGAGAGATACTTAATCCAATAAAAAGTGATCATTTTCCGATATATACATACACACAAACAAACATACAAATATACATACACGGCACATATATTTAGAAGCCTATATAGAGTAACATAATGTTTATATTGTGCAATTCCAACAATATTCAAGATGAGACTTGATCGTGCCTCCCACGCTCTGTCCGCCGCCCCAATAACGGTCGATTCCTTCCCGCACTCAGACCTCATACCACTAAAATACCTATAAATCGACCACTGCGCAAGTCATACCAAGTGGTGCGTCAAGTCTCATCTTTCATGGCCTGCACTGTACATACGTTACGTAACGAATTGAGTACCTACTGTTAATTTTGAAGTATGTAAAAAAAAACATGACATTGACACACAGCGTTTACAGACTGAAATCCAGGTATTTGAGGACAGAGTTAGTTCTCTTTAAAATAAATTTGTGAGATCTCAATAAAGACTATTTGGTCTGAATTGAGATCTCACAAATTTATTTAAAAGAGTTCTCAATTACAAAATAAAGAACCCATTCTGGGCGCAGACGAATTGGTGATGTGTCATTGTAATAAAATTATCAGACTGTCTCAAACCTTATAGGTACTCACCAAATACTTTGTAATAAAAATACTGATTGCAAAGAGTGTCCGTGGGCGTAAACTTTCTTCTCCATACAAATCTTTCTTTTTTTTATAACGAGTGGAAACTTTCAAAAGGCACCTGATGTTTTGAAAAAAGTACCAGGGAGTGTGGGATTTTTACCTTACTAAAACCTCCCCGGTGATCACTATTAGCACGTAGAAGACACAAGACTTCTTCCCCGGAACCTCCTCTGTGCAACGCCTGTTAGGGCACATCACCAAGTAGACTCAAAAAGCGTCTCCCCTGAACTTCGCTGTGCACGACAGCACGTGATTATTGTGCCACCGTATTTCCTGGAGTCACTTGGTGGGTAGACAGAATCTCCAAACAGACCACCCATAACCCGGAGTCCCGCCAGCCTATGTTGCACGTGGGGTTTCGGTGTTTTGGGCGTCGAAATGTTTGCCTCCACGACGCCTTCTTCTCCAAGTAGGATCAGCCCTCAAATGATCCCGCTCGGCAGCCTCCTTCTGTACCATCAAGATCTCACAGAAGGAGGCCAATTCCCTCTAGTTTTCTGTGTCTGTCAGCATGGCCCTCACAACTGCTGGCAAAGACAGGTTTCGCCCAATCCTGGTGACCAAGAACCTGTTGCTCAGAGGCCTGTAATATGTTGACGAGGAGCTCTCGAAGAGAAGAGAAACTCAACGTGGAGTGTTGAATATGTTTATATTTAGGTAGTCTCCATAGTAAAAGTGACAAGTAAACACATTACACTGTCTTTTATATTGTAGCAAATGACCCCAATTCGTACGTCAATATGTTACGGTAATTACTATAAATGTAGCAGTGCAACAGTGAATTATGACATATACTACATCTCCCCCGAAAAGACACCCTTTACACCACCGGATTAAAAAAAAAAAAAAATGTATGACGTACGCACTTGAGTCTTACATTTTTATATGTTAAACTTAGACTAGGTAAAAATAACATTGGCATATTAGTAAATATACAATTTCTTTTGTTTTAATTAATGAAGTTATATAATAATAATTAATTAATAAAGTAAATAACACATTGACAAAGGTCATGGTTCACAAAACAATTTAGTATTATCTTTGTGGACAATATAGGATTTATTATTTTTCAATATTTCAACATTAGGTGATAAATCCTTAAGAACTCTGTATGGTCCTAAATAAATGTTGTCTAATTTATGTCCAGTTTGATTTTTCAAAAGTACAAAATCACCTGGCTTATAAGTTATCGAATTTAACTTCTTATCATATAATGATTTTCTCTTAAGTTTACTGATTATCAGATTATTCCTAGCATCTAATAATGCGCGCTGTAGCCTATATTTTAATTCCAAGGGGTAACTGTCAAAATTATAGAGTGGATCTACTCTGTCTAAAGTATAGTTGAGGTTACTAGGCAAGTTACATAATTTACCAAATACAAGCTCATGCGGTGTATATTTTGTCTCCGAGTGAACAGTGGTATTAAAAGAAAAACACCAATAACTTAACCAGCTACTCCAATCTGTTTTATTTTGGCTACATTGAATTCTAAGATATGCACCTAAACTCTTATGAGTGTTTTCTAATCCACCTATAGTCTGGTGGTGGTATGCAGTAGAATGTAATTTGGTTATTCCTAATAAGCTACATACATCTGACATAACACTTGACAAAAATTCTGTTCCCTGATCCGTTATGATCTCTTTGGGGATGCCATATCTTAAAATAAATTTATTTACAAATGTTCTACTTATGGATTCAGAGTCCTTATTAGTTAGAGGGTAAGCCTCTACAAATTTTGTCAAATGACATTGTAGGGTTAAAATGTATTTGTAGTTATAATTGTCTACATCTAGAGGTCCTACTATATCTAAGCTAACTCTCTCAAATCCTGTATTAGGGGTCGTAGTTACAGACATTGGTTGTTTTGTTTGTTTATTTGAGTGTTTTTTAATTTGACACTCTTTGCATTTATGCACATATTCAATCACATCATTACTTATGCCTGGCCAGAAGTAATATTTTTTAATATTATTCAACATCCTGTTTACTCCTGCATGTCCGCTAGTAGGTAACAGGTGGAAATCATTTAAGATAACTGTCTTTTCGTCTTTGTTACTTATTCTTATTAGATCTTTAATTACTAATATTCTTGGTAAATCAGATTGCAAACTTTTCATGCATCTTAAGAACTCGTTTATTATGTGTGAATTTTCTTTATTCTTGATCACAACAATTTCGTTAGTATTAAGTCTTTTACAAAATGACTCCAAGTCCCTCGCTAACACACTTACGGTAGGAAACGATCGGGATCGTAGGTATATTGTTGACTCGTTTTCATTGAACTCAAAGTGACCACTGTCGCTAAGTAGGTGTGGTCTATTTGAACTGTTCTTTACTACTTTTCTTGAAGTTAGAATTAGTTCTATACTATTAATAGGTTTTTTAAGAATTTCTACAACTTTTGGGCTAGAGGTTCCAGAAGTTAAAGGGATTTCAGATGTCAAATCGGCAGTATCGGAGCCGCTTGCTTGTTTACGAGATTGGGCCCTTGTCATAACTGATATTACATTTTTGTTAATTCTTTTTAAATCTGTTATATTCAAAGGAAGACGACTTAAGGCATCTGCGGGTCCATTGTGTCGACCTGGAAGATATTCGACAGTAAAATCGTATTCTTCCAAAAATAATCTAAATTTTGTTAGTCTACTTGAGGGATCCGTAATTCCGAATAAATACACTAATGGTCTATGATCTGTCACAACTTTGAATTGTTTACCGTATAAATAAGGTTTAAAATGCCTAATCGCCCACACAAATAGCTAGCAATTCTAACTCTATAACTGGGTATCGTGTTTCGGCGGGTTTCAAATTGCGACTCGCGTAACCTACTACTTGTCCGTTACTGTTAGACAATACGGCGCCCAGACCTATTTTTGAAGCATCTGTGTTTAAAATAAATTTATTTTTATCTGTTAAATCTGGATAGCCTAACACTGGAGGATTGCAGAGTGCACGTTTTAAAGTATTAAATGCTGATTCGCATTCATGGGACCATTCAAAAGATGCGTTTTTCTTGCTTAATTGATTGAGTGGATATGCAATGTCAGCAAATTTATTAATAAAACGCCTGTAATAATTTGCAAAGGCAACGAATCTTTTTACTTCGTCGACATTTGTAGGTCTTGGATAATTTTCTAACACGATAGCTTTAGATGGATCGGGATAAATACCTTCTGGAGTAATTTTATGGCCTAGATAAATAATTTCTCTGCGTAAAAATTCGCACTTAAGAGGATTTAATTTTTAAATTAACTTTTCTAAGACGTTCTAAAATACAAGTGAGATTTTTGTTGTGGTTAATTAAGGATTTACCCAGAACGATACAGTCATCTAAATAAATAAAACATTTATCGTAGTTCAATCCCGCCATCGCAATAGTCATAAGTCTGGAGAATACACTTGGACTCGTTTTTAGTCCCATCGGGCACCGTTTCATTTGGTACATCTTATCAGTAGTGAATGCTGTATACTTCCGTGAGTCTTTGTCTAAAGATAATTGATACATGCGGTCAAGATTAAAAGCCGTGTATTTTCTAGAGTTTTCTGTAAGATTTATTTGGTAATAACTTTGAGATAAATCAAGTTTAGAAAAATATATATTACCGGAAAGTGAATCTAGAATTTCTGTGATATTTGGCAAAGGGAATTTGTCATCTACAATTCGATTGTTTAACTGACGATAGTCAATTACTAGCCTCCATTTCTTCTCGCCTGATTTATCTGATTTTTTAGGCACAAGAAGAACGCATGTAATATTATGTTGACGAGGAGCTCTCGAAGAGAAGAGAAACTCAACGTGGAGTGTTGAATATGTTTATATTTAGGTAGTCTCCATAGTAAAAGTGACAAGTAAACACATTACACTGTCTTTTATATTGTAGCAAATGACCCCAATTCGTACGTCAATATGTTACGGTAATTACTATAAATGTAGCAGTGCAACAGTGAATTATGACATATACTACAGGCCCACACAGGGCACTATTCGAGCGTGTGCTGTGCAGAGTCAGGGTCGCCTCCGCATTGATGGCAATTTGCTGTGATCTCTCGCCCAATCCTATTCAGGTACTCAAAAAGCAACCGTGCCCGGTTAGTACCTGAGTGAGCTTGTAGGTGATGCGCTTAATCCTCTTCAGCAAGGCTTTGAAGAGCAACAGGACGGTTTCAACAAAGCGCTTACCAAAAAATTGTGGCTGCTGTAGCTGCTAGCGCCACCAGTCGAGCGCGTGTCGCCTCTCCATAGAGATCTACCGACGACGCTTGCAAATGTGCATCTAGCTTCATATTTTGCTTGACAATTCAAAAGTACCTTTAAACACTTTAATTGAAATAAATGATTTTCAGTTTTGATCTATTTAATAAAAATAATAAGAAAGATGTTTATAATTATATGACTACTATTTACTTGACTACACAGTACGATATCATGTTAGTTTTCTATTTCTTAAGGTGTCCTGGGTTGAGTAGAAACATTTTTCTATAGCGAAAGAAAGAAAGAAAAAAGAAAACATTTATTGCAACTAAGAAATATTACAGTGTAAACAAAACACAAGATAGTTTTAAAGCACATTATTTCCATTATGGCAAAAGGAGCGGGCTCAGCTGATGTTGACCAGTGTGCAACATAGATACTACGCTGGCCAACGCTGATTTTTAGCCCACCCCCTTTCTTACAGCACTTATAAAACAGCACATAATAAATCACTTAATAAATACCCAGACCCACCCTTAATAAATACTAAATTATTCATACCCACAATTATAACAACATATACAACAACTATTACATCAATTAAATTCCAATTCATTCAAATAACAAAACTAATCATTAATTAAAATACATAAAATAATAATCCATTAAAATTACAAAAAAAAAAAAACTAAATAGTGGTAATTAGTTAAGTAATTTATTTGAGATTAGGTAACAATTTCCCATAATGGATCACCAAAAGATTTGTAAAAGTCTTCATGAGTACGAATATCATCACATGACAACATTTCATGAGTCGTACGTTCGAACCCAGGCAGGCGCTTTACTCTGTGTAAATTATTTCATCACCACTGCTTTATAAAACGATGAAGGAAAAGATCGTGAGGAAACCGGCATTTCCAACTTAGAATCAAAAATTCGAAGACATTTGACACCTGTACTGGGCCCGTGTGGTTGATTAGGCCCATCTCCTCTCACACAGAGAGGAGGCCTGTGTCCCAGCAGTGGAAACATTAAAAAACTGATGACGATTCATGAGTTCACAAAGATAAAAGATACAAAAATATAAATGGAGGGTGCTGTTAGTAAGTTGGGGTTCTAAACAATGATTTGCAGGACGTTCATGAGTCCACGTTACAAAGTGCGTGAATATATTGATCTTAGTTCTAGGACATGGCGGTTTCCTCACGATGTTTATTTATTTATTTAACTTACACGCACTATCTTACAGGTTGAACCCAATTTGGTCAATTGACACAAGGATCGACTGGCCACTCGTGTCGCGTTCACGCTCGCTCTATATGCTGGTTGGTCAGTTCGCGCACTATGCGCAAACTTACCCTCACTACTCCAAAACTTTGTCAAGTTATATGCCGAGGATTATACTTATAGAGTGGTTAAAATCTTAATCTAAAATCAGACTTTACATAAATGTATAATAATTATATAAACCTAAACTTCTAACACTATTAAAATTTTCTAAACTAATATAAAATAAAATAAAACAACAAAACTTGCATATTCACGCCAATTGCACGAAAATATGTCTAGCCTCTCATGCAATTCGTTGAGCACACAGATTGTGCGGTTGAGAGGAGTTTTTGCCAATAGATTATTTCTAGCAGCAGGCACGGCCAGCAATTGCGGCCGCCACCACCTCCACACGTATAGATCTGGCACACACAGCTTCAGGTGACGCAGCACACCCGGGTTATGTGCTTTTCCACGCACGAGCTTTATACCGCGAGTGTAAATTCCCGGCGCACTCTGAGTTCGTTGTACCCCACCATTCCCAGTAAAAACAGTGTAGGATATATTGGCGGGTAAAATGGGTAAACTCCATAAAGTTTGAAATACAAGTGTCTTGTAAATTTATTTTGTACTCGCTTCAGCATGACATTGTATTTCGCTTCATGAAGAGCCCAAAACACCGCTGTGCTCCTGTGACTCCTTACCAAGCCAAAGTAATATTTGTGAATCCTTGCAACTGTCTCTGCACGAAACCCAGGTTTCTGTACGCTTTCTTGCAAATCTTAACTATATGATCCCGGAAAGTGAGTGCTTGCCTTCACCGTTTTGTAAGCAGTGGTGATGAAACAATTTACACAAAACGCCTGCCTGGATTTGAACTACACGACCTACAACTTGTTACTTGCGCCTTTTACCACTGGAGCGTCAGTCTCGTAACTACTGATACATAATTTCTTCGTAGTGCGCTTCTTCTCGAGCCTGAATTTCTCGTTCACACTCCCTCCGGAAGAGCATGTTCTGATAGAATGGTATAGTAGGATGTGGCTGAAAAAAATAACAAGTACGTTTAAATTATATAGCAAACAACAAACTGAGATGAAGCTTCGGTCAGAATGAAAATCTATTTTGTTTAAACAATTTGATACATAGATTAGACGCATGATGTCTATTTTGAGTAGACGAGTTTTGCAATAATAATAAACAAGATACTGGTTTATTTTTAAAAGCAGCTTCCACCAGCGGCTTTGAGAAAGTACTTTCATGATAATATGTAAAAAAAAAATCCAAAACTCCCGATAGCTTAAGAAGCGAGCTGCATATTCGCGAGCTGGCTGACCAAAACCAGATGTATCTTCCGACTGCACTGATTTTCTTCCTGTTTACGTCTTTTTAGTTCGCTTTTTAAGCTGTCGGAATTTTTTTAATTTTTTGGATTAACTTTTTTATTTATAAATTTTATTTAACGTATTTTTTTTCGAATTAGGTACATTTAAACATAAAACATTTAATATTATTATATACAATAATATTGTCCTAGAACCAAAAATAAATAAATTCGAAGATATGTGACATCCACCAACCCGCACTGGGCCCGCGTGGTGGATTACGGCCCATTCCCTCTCAGAGAGGAGGCCTGTGTCCCAGCAATAGGAACATTAATAGGCTGATGGTGTGAAACATATAAGTGTTTTATATTTTTGAAATCACCTCTTAAGGGTACACTAGTCGAAAATTCTTCCATACAAACGTAGTCTGGCTTTTACTCCACTGTTTGACGATATACGTTCAAAATAAAAAATGATATCAATTTGTCTCATCATTATTTAGCCCTGTATTGAAGCAAAAAAGAAAATAAAATATTTACTTGAAAGTTATGAGCTTCAAAAGTTCCATATTTCAACACTAATTTTAACGCATCTTTGAGCGCAAATAAGTACCATAAGAAGAAGGAAAATTGAAAAACAGCCTCCACACAGGGATAGATTAGTAGTCAACAATGCAAATAATTTTATTTTGAATAGATACATTCAGTCGTTTTTTCATGATATCCAGACTCCCAAAGGTCTGTTTATAAAATTTCGCGCGCTCGTTTTCGTTCTAAATCATCATCCATTTCGCTACAAATTTGCAAAAGTGTGTATTCGTACGCGAACTAGCTTCTTACTGCTCATAACAGCATCTATCTGTTCCGCACGTGTTGTCGGTTGATATAGCATGCAATTTAACCCCGCGCACAAAATAGTTCGTGCCGTCGACTAGTGTACCCTTTATTTTGATACCCAAAAGGTGTGGCAAAAAAAAATTTGGCGTTTTTCTATTTTCCAACTTTAATGTAGCCAGTGACACTCGTAAGGTTTTTTTTTAAGTATATTCTACCGCGGACATGGTCGTACGCGCCCTTTTTGGTTGTGTTTATATTATGTTGGACCTTTTTTCATAAAAATTACAATTATTTGACTCCTACGTCGGACA
Organism: Anorthoa munda; assembly: GCA_945859665.1. Lineage (NCBI taxonomy): Eukaryota > Metazoa > Arthropoda > Insecta > Lepidoptera > Noctuidae > Anorthoa > Anorthoa munda. The sequence continues at coordinate 6,145,781 of OX243917.1, read as the reverse complement.
TTATTTCTAGGCTTACTTAACTAACTTAAGTCTACGTGAGTTCATCCGCCACTAAATACTATATATATGTTTATTATGTACTGTCTCCTCCTTGTCCAGGGCCACAAAACCGCTCCTCGAGTTTTAGGCTGCCATATACGACTCCATCATTTCCCCTTTGATGACTTGGGATGTGACGTTGTCGTACACCGCTGCCCCTGCTTCCTCGAGCAGTACCCTTAACAGACCCTCATTGTCTCTCTTGAAGGTCTCTAGGATCTTCCTGCATGTCGTAAGATTGACCTGTCTGGTCGCTCTTACGATTGCTACTTACTCTAGGAACGCGCTCTTTACGTGGTCCGTGTTACCCGACTTTACTGTGAGGGTCGGCGGGCTGACTTGCCCTTTGTGGCTCGTGTTGGCTTAGGCTTTTGCTGGGTTGGTTCTTTTGGGGTTTTTCTGAAGAACCCCTCCAGTGCTGTCAGTGACAAGCAGGATTGTGGGATGGTGATGCGTGGCTGGTGCTTGGGAGCAGTGCACTGAGGAAAGTGCCGAACGCTTTCAGGCAACTTCTCAACCGGGCCTAGTCCTCCGGGTTTATGGTGTTGCACTGCTTCTTTGCGGTTTTTTCGGCTGCTGCCTTCTGCTGGGACCTTTTCGATGCAGTGGTGGGGCTTGTTGTTGGGCTCGTCAAGCTGGCTGTTGGCTGTCTGGGGACTTTGAGGAAACTCAGGGTTTCCTCGCTGTCCTCGTAGACAACGACCTCATGATGTTCTGAGGACTTTAGACAGCCAAAGCGGTCTGCGACGTCTCCCCTCTCTCCTCCCACCACCATTGCATCCACACTTGTGGTCCGTGCCGCGGCTGAAGGGTAGTCTCCTGCCTCCCTGATCTTCTGAAGCATTGAGCTTGCTTGAGCAAATAGAGTAACCTCTCCCCACTCGAGTAATGCGATTATTTTCCGTTTAAATTTCATTAGACGGCATCGGCAAGTGGCCACTTCCACTTGTGTTTTATGCTTGTTTTGGTGGTGCTTCCGTTAATCAGGGCGGCAAGGCCCATTGAAAGATGTATTCGGACCGCAGCTTGACTTGAGCCTATGCAGAAGTTTATGCCTAACTTCTCCTGTTCCCTGTTCATGAACAGAGCGACGCCTCGCAGTCTGATGCCAGGGACTCCGTCTCCTCCGCATGCCAGGGATCGTGTGGGCTGGTTGTAGGCTGGCTGCTACCGCTGCTGCTACCGTTGTTAATGACCGTTGGTTAGACTGTGTGTGTGTAACTTGTGTATCAGTCAATGGTGTGCTTATTGTTGTTTGTGTAGTTGTGGTTGTTGTTTGTGTGTTTGTGGTTGTTGTTGTGGTTGTGTGTGTTCGAATGTGTGGTCGACTTCGCAAGGTTACGTGCATTTTGTTGGCCCTTGCTGCGATTGTGGTGACTTTACTCGCGAATGCCAAGAATGGAATCCTAGTAGCCGGTCCGCCCATGATAGTTTGGAGTGTGGACTGGCTAAGCTAGGTTTCGAATTTTACTTCGAGCTCCATTCTGTCTTGGCTGAACCTTGGGCATTCGAAGAGCAGGTGCCAGACTGTCTCTTCACAACTCGGGTCACAGACGCACGAGTGATTATCTTTGAGATGTAAGCGGTGGAGATATGCTGAAAATCTGCCGTGTCCTGTAAGGACTAGTACGTAGACCGGTGTGAGCACTGCGTCTCTGAGTGTCCTTTTCGCCGCCGTCTGGAGAGAACATTTAGTCCCCTTCCGTATCTTTCTCATCACGAATGAAACGGGGACCTTGATGTAGTCTGATATGAGTTTTGTTAGGGCTGCCTCCTTGGCCAGCTCATACGCTCTCTCATTCCCGACAGTTCCCACATAGGCCTTGAGCCAAAAGAGCCTCACTTCTCTGCCCACCTCTCTGATTTCACAGACGCTTCCTTGATTTGGAGTGCCAGGTGGTGAGTGACAGACGGTCTCCTCAGATATTCCAAGTGATGATCTCGAGTCACTTAAGATGCTAACGGAGGCCGCCTTGGATTCTCTTGCCATCCTGACAGCTGTGAAGAGAGCGTACATTTCCGATTGAAAGACTGTGTTGTGAGGCTCAAGCCGAAGGTAATGAACTTTGACTCCGTCCCGTTTTCCCAACAAGTTAGGGCAGCTCCAACTTTCCCCTCTATCGTGCTGCCATCGGTGTATATTTGGGGGCCGATTACTTGGTGGGTTTCAGGAGTCAAATCCTCTAGGCATTCATACTCGTTTGTTGTGAGTTGCGCTGGGTGGGGCTTTTTGTAGTGGTGCACGTTGCACTCCAGAACGCGGCTCAGCGGTATGAACTCTTGGGAACGTCCCTTTTGATCTTGAAAAGGGTAATCGCCTCGATTATCCGGCGGTCTAGGAGAGTTGGCCTGACAGTATAAGTGCCGATGTCAGAGACACCGTGCGGTATGCTTTACAGATCTTCTGCGCGAAGACCCCCTGCAGTGAGTCAAACTTTTTCCTTGTCATCAGTTTCTTAGCTGCGGGGGCCCACGCACTCGCTGCATACATTACGATGGGCTCTATCACCGACACGTATATCGTCCTGATTATCTCTCTGTTCAGACCCCAAGTCACCCTCGCCGCACATTCCAACTGCTTATAGATGTCTGCGGCCCTTCTTCAGGTCGCAGACACGTGCGCATTGAAGGTGAGTTTGGAGTCTATCGTTAGACCTAACAGCTTCACTTCCTCAACCAGGTTTAGCCGCGTGCCCGACATGTGAAGTACCGGAACGTCGTACTTTCGCTACCTCGTTAACACCATCGCATTGGTCTTGTGCGCGGCGAAACGTAGCTTATTTTGGACGCCCCATTCCGATACTTTGGCTAACGTGCTGTTGGCTCATTGCTGCAGGGGACTGGCTGTCATCCGTCGCCCCCCACACATCAGGACCCGAGGTGGTGGCGCGTAGTGTTCCACGCGCGCCCCTCTTAGACGTCGTGGGGGGAGTCCAACACCTCACTCCCCCCCAACCCGAGGTCGTGGCCCTCAGAGGCGGGCCGGCACTAGCTGGGGGTTGCGGAAGTATCGTTGTTCCCGCGACCCCCAGCGTAGGTGTGAGATGGAACACCGGGGTGGTTTTTAGTCAGTACGAGTCTGACAGACCCCTCCGCCCTCCCCAGGGTGGAGGACATCCAATGAGGATTTTCCACCTCGGAAAAAAAAAAAAAAAAAAAAAAAAAAAAAAAAAGGGGACTGGCTGTGAAGTCAGAGAAAACCAGGACAACGTCATCCGCGAAGGCTTGGAAGTATACCCCCATATTAGGAGGAATGAATGAGTAGGATGATAGGTTAGGTTAGGTTAGGTTAAAACGGGCTGGTTTCCGCAACTCCACGACTAAGCGCGTATTTTACGTACGGGTGGGACTTAACCTTCCACTAGCTACCTCACTCGATCCATCCCAACTCCTCGAGGAAGGCCAGCAGCGCCTTCGTGTTGCTGACTACCTCCTGTACGGTACCTGGTTCACCGAGGTATTCGGCCCTGTAACCGGCGATTACTGGGCAGCTTAGAAGCAGGTGCGCTGCTGTCTCGTCTTCCTCCATGCATGCTCTGCACAGTGGACTGTCCGTGATCCCTAAGACAAAGAGGTGCTTATTAAAAGTCCCCTGGCCAGTCGTTACAGCTGTAACTGCTCGTAACTGCTGTTTCGTCAGGCGTAGGGCCTTCTGAGTAGGATGATGATGTAGGAGTGAATGTTCCAAAACGTCGGTCCGGCAATTGAGCCCTGAACGCATCCTTTCGTGGTTCCCTTCTCGCTAGTCGCTCCGACGTAGTTGACCCTGATGTTCCGGTCTTCCAGGTATGATGTGACGAGAGCGTAGATATTTGCTGAACAATTCTTGGCTACCATCTGCTTCTTGACTGTGGGCCACCACGCGTTGTCGAAGACTCCCTCTATGTGTAGTGATGTCAAAATCACGATCAGCACGATCTTTTTGGGTTTGATTTTGGCTCGTAAGTGGCCTGCTAGAGCATATAGGGCGTCCTCGGTTCCACGCTGTGACATGAAGCCGTATTGTTTTGTGTGTAGTGTTGGGAGGAAGTGCTACTGTAGTCGGCCTACTAGAAGTTTCTCGACGATTTTTCCTAGGACCGAGAGCAGACCTATAGGCCTGTACGACTTAGGGCTGGTATGGTCGTCCTTTCCTGGCTTGCGGAGAATGCATACGTGGGCGACCTTCCTCTGCTTCGGGAAGTGTGACAACGACAAACACTTGTTTGCTATCGCTAAGAACAGCTCCCTATCGCAGTTTCTTGCCGCTGTGCAGATGTCTGCTGTTAATCCGTCGGGACCGGGGACTTTTTTAGACCTTGGGGGTTCTTCTCCTCCGCTAGCCTCCTTATCGCTTGTGGTAGAGCTGTTCGGCATCCGTTGAGTCGTCGGGTTAGAAGGTTTTTGCCAGAAGAGCCGCAGATTGCTTTGGACTGAGCGTCTCGCCTGCGGTGTTTCTCAGGAGCACGTTGTCCTGTCTTCTGGCTGTCTTCCTTATTACCCTATAGATGCCGTCCCAAATGCTCTTTCGGTCCTGCTTCATGCAGAACTTCTACCAGTTGGCTGTGGCTGCTTCCGTTGCTGCTGTCGTGTAGGTTTGTTTGGCCAGCACGTACTCGTGGATGGTGGAAGTGTCTCCGGCTTGCGGTTGCGTTTTGGTTCCTTCTCCTACAGCGCATCGCTTGATGCCCACATCTTTCTGGACAGAAGTGTAGGATTTTCAGAGCTCCGGGGAGAGCTACAGAACGGGGTGGCACTCGTTGGGGTTTCTCGTGCGCTTCCTGTTGCACATTTTTATGGTCTGTCCCTCCACAGCGACGTTTTGCAGAAGGTGTGTTCTGCGCTTTAAGAAGATCGACGATCTCCCCGTCGCTGTAGCTGGACAGCACACCCTTGATGCAGACTAAAGGGTTTTGCGGTTTCGGCACCTAGACCTTGTTCCCTGAGTTCGACTAGACTTTGTCTTTAATCTTCTTCAAGTCCATCTTACTGGCGCACCGAAGGTGCACTTATTTTTATTTATTCTTTTATTTGAAAAACGTTGCCCCACACTAGGAATTTCTTCCTGTATCGTGGGTGCGTTTACAAATATATAAACTCACATCCACAAACACCCAGAGCCGAAACAACTATCTTTAGGTCATACAAATATTTGTTCCGTGCGGGAATCGAACCCGCGACACGCAGCGCAGCAGACAATCGCTCAACCACTGCGCCAACCGTGCAGCCGTGCCGTGGTTTTCGCTTTCCGTACGGTGTCGACACGGGTTCCGGTTGATTTGAGGTCCAGGGCGACACTCGTAAGGTTAAGACGAATCGAGTCACGTAAGAATCATCTAAATCGGCCAACGCGTTTGATCTCTAGAACGCCACAGAGGAACAATTAATATACCCACATATACTTATAAACACATTACCCTCATTCGGAACCGAGTTCGATTAATTCAATTTACAGTCTATCTGTTTCGTAAAATATGATGAAAATGAAATAACAACAACACAGTCGATGCTCAGTGTAAGCACACGCGGCTGCTAGCGTAGGTACTAGGGCATGAATATCGGAATCTCGGAATCTCGTAATATCGGCAACTCGGAACGAAATTACCGATGTTTCAATTCCGATATTGAGTGATCTAATATTGGAATCAGAAAAAAAACCTTATTTTAGCTCCTTGTGAAGCGTCGAGCGAGAAAGCGCGGTTAAGCCCTTTGACTACGATGATTAGCAATGGTCAGGTAGTCTGTTTACTAATCGGGCGCTTATTTACTTTAACTTCACTTCATGAAAAAATAATGTACCTTGATAAATTCCAGATTTACAGTTTTGAGATTGCTAAAAATGTTAGCTTTAAGAGTAAAAGTAAATACAACGATTCATAGAAATCGTCGTAACAATGATGTTTTTCATTGATTAATCTATAGGTTACGGGTATCCGCAGAATATGAGACGCACGGCATCCGCCAATGTGACGACATTTGGGGTAGGCTTATGTTCAGCAGTGGACATCTTTCGGCTGAAATGACGATGACGATGATGATGATGATGAATACTAAGATAATTTTGCATACTTTTGAGAGCTGTTTCGGAACGAGTAGGTACCTATCCGTGTTAAACTTTATTTCAAATGTATAATAATGTGTTACTTGTTTGGAAACCTAAATAAATTAAAGCTTAATAGTTTTCTGGCTTCTGCTTCTATTGAATACAACAAATTAGTCTATACGATCATTAATATGTTGGATAAATCAACTTCCACTACTTGACTTTATTGTCTCTCATAATCATTATCATTACAGCCAAAATACGTCCGCTGCTGAACATAGGCCCCAGGAGGCCTTGCCACAGTGATTGATACTTATTCTGGATTATAAATCAGTATTACAGTTCGCTGAGCGCGGTCAGTGCGGACGTGTTTCTTATTTGTTATTTTTTACCAAATTTATGGTGAAGTAATCTATGCAATATTGACGCTCGATGTATATTGACAATAAGTGCAAAAGTACTACAGTGGTGTGAACTGATTTAGTGAATATTTTTCGCGAGCCCGACGAATGGATAACGTGAACATTCAGCGCGGGAGCCAGGCTAAATTCTCACCTACAATCATGGATAATGATTCTATATTACTCGAAGAACTAAGAGAGTTTAGGTCAAATATGGTAGCTCGCATGGACAGTCAGGCAGAAGCGATAACATTATTATTGTATCAATTTTCTCAAACGAAAACGGAGTTGGACAACATAGTTCAGATCATGAGGGTACTCGAAGAAAAAGTGGATGCAAAGCTGTCTCAGGATAGGCAAACAAGAAACACCATCACACATGAGGTACCTGTAAACCGTTCTTCTACTTCTGCATATAGTTTTGCAGAAGTTGCTGGTCAACCAAGAGTTTCTTCTAAAAATACCTACGTCAAAAAGGTAAACAAAGGTGGGGCCACGAAGTCAGCGGTATTAGCGGAAAACACTACGGTCATTACTAACCTACGGGATGAAGTAAAGATCACAGAGATTGCAGAAAACGAATCGGGGTGGACGACTGTACGTAATAAGAAATCTAACAGACAACCCAAAGATGTGAAAATGGGTACGAATAAGGAGTTGAAGGCCATCCAAGCTAGCGAGCGAAAAAAACACCTTCACGTATGGCGATTGCATCCGGACACCACTGTGGAGGCCGTAACTGAGCACGTAAAAAGTATATGTGGCCCTGATTCGGTTTTTAAGGTAGACAAAATCAAGCATAAAACGGAGCGAGATTATTCGTCGTTTATTATTGGAGTGTCTGAACACTGTTTTGCTAAATTGAATCAAGCGGAGTTTTGGCCGATGAATGCAGAATTTAATGAGTGGATTTGGTTTCGCAAGTCAACAAAAAGAACGCCAAATGAATAGTATCGATATATATTATCAAAACGTACGTGGTCTTCGTACAAAGCTGGATGAGTTCAGAAATAACGTTGAATCTTTAAATTTTGACTTATATGCAATCACGGAATCTGGTTGCAATGATTCCATTGAAGATTTCGAAATTATCCCACCTCGATATCAAATGCTACGTTGTGATCGAACGGATGGTCGGAAACAGGGAGGCGCGTTTTTAGTGGCCACACACCGGTTCGAGCTACGGCAAGTACTTGTTACGGACATCGATAGACAGTTGCGTTTTTGAAATGGTTTGTGCGACGGTACACTTAAATAACAGATTTTTGTTTTTGTGTTCGGTGATTTATATTCCGCCCGGTAGTTCAGAGAATGACTACATGATTTTGTTTAGTATAATAGAAAAACTGTGCACTAGATATAAGGAAATTGTTGTGATAGGTGATTTTAATTTACAGTCGTGTCCTTTGAATGTAACTAATTATTATGAATGTTTCGTGTCATTTTGCGAATTCACTCAAAATAATAATGTGCCCAACTGTTTAAATAGGCAGCTGGATTTGGTTTTAAGTTCAGGTTTTTATGGTGAGGTGACGGTAGTAGCGGCGGACGAGTCGCTCGTGCCGGTTGACGCGTATCACCCACCGCTCGCGGTCCGCGTGCCGCCAGCGGGCGCGACTGTCCTCGCCGCCGCCGCCGCCGCCCCTGCTTGCGCGCCCGGTTCATGTGCACGTAATATTAGACCGCAGTGGAAATTTTACAAAGCGGATTATCAATTGCTGTATTCAAAGTTAGTTTCGATTGATTGGAGAAGCATGTATGAGATGAGCGATTTAGAAGCAATTTTAGATTTATTTTACAGTACTTTTAATAACATTTTGGATGAATGTGTTCCCAGGAAAAAACATTGTCCCAAGTCGCGGTACATTTATCCTGAATGGTACACGAGCGAAATAATAAAAGACTTGAGAACTAAAGCTAGACTTCACAAGATATTTAAAACATCTAAACTTAGTAGGGATTATGAAGAATATTCTAAATACAGAGCGCTTGTTAAAAAATCTATAGAAGCTGCTCACAAACGGCATCAACATAAAATTCAGTGTCAGTTTGCTAAAGATCCTAAGTCATTCTGGCAATACATACGATCAAAGAAAGGGGCGTTAGGCAAGAAAACTATTATAAAAGATGGTGAGCGTTTATCAGATGACGAGTGTGCTAAACAGTTCGCGAAGTTTTTCGAATCGGTTTACAGCGATCAGCCGCCGCGGTTAGACGCTCAAGGGGCGGCGGCGGCGGGAACGGCGAGCAGTGCGCGGGTACAACTTGACGCACTGAGTCTTGAGGACGTCAGATGTGCACTTGTGAGCCTGAAGCCAAAGCTTTCAGCGGGCCCGGACGGTATACCGGCATTTCTTTTTAGAGATTGTGGTAGGGTGCTTGCAGAACCGCTGCTTTATATTTTTAATATGTGTCTTCATTCGACGACTTTCCCTACTCAATGGAAGATCACGCGGGTCATTCCTGTACCCAAAGGTAAGGCGGGATCGGACATAACTGGTTATAGACCGGTGGCTGTGCTGTCGACGCCGGCCAAGGTGTTCGAGTCTGCCATCCAGCGCTGTATGCAGCAGCAGGTGCGCGGACAACTGACTGATGCGCAGCATGGGTTCCGGCCGGCGCGCAGCACGGCCACCAATCTGCTGAACTTTATGGCGCGGGTGGTGCCGGCGGTAGATGCTGGTGTGCAGGTTGATGCTGCTTATTTCGATTTTAAAAAAGCTTTTGACACCGTTGACAATGACATCTTATTAACCAAGCTCGCAGAAGTCGGCTGCACACCACACCTATTACATTTCTTCGCCAGCTATATGCGAGATAGACAGCAGTACGTAGATTATAATGGGTGTGAATCCGAACCATATTACACCTGGTCCGGTGTGAGCCAAGGCAGCAATTTGGGGCCTCTCGAATTCATTATAATGATAAACGATTTGCCGGAAGTCGTCAAACATGGCTCTTGTTTATTATTTGCAGATGACCTTAAGTTGCTGCTCGAGGTTAATAGTAAATCCGATTGCGAACTATTGCAGGAGGATATAGATAGAGTAGTGGAATGGAGTCATGACAACAAGCTTTTCTTCAATGTGTCGAAGTGCTCGGTGATGAGTTTTACGCGCGCGCGTGCCCCTCTAGTACACGAGTACGTAGTGGGTGCCTCGCCTATGCAACGAGTATCTGAGGTGCGGGATTTGGGGGTTGTTGTCACACCTGAACTGTCGTTTCGCGATCATATTTCGAGGATTTGTAAAAGGGCGTTTAGAAACTTGGGATTTGTTCTGAGGCAGACAAGGCACTTCACTAACATCGCAACAGTCCGGGTCCTGTATGACGCACTAGTCAGGAGTCATCTGGAACATAGTGCTGTCATATGGGCTCCGCATGAGGCCAAGTACACAGGAATGCTGGAACGCGTACAGAACAAGTTCACGCGCCACTTGTTCAAGAAACTATACGGGGTATATCCGTTTTACCCCTTGATGTACCCCTCTCTGTTTAATAATAATAATAATAATTTATTTATTGACACACACACAGGTTACAACAAAGGAACATTTTGCACAACGAGATAATTATGATAAACTAGTTACAAAATATAAGTGGCAATGGGCCCCAAACTAGGCACAGCCTGTATCTTGGAGGCCCAGAAATTGAGAGTAGGCAGATTGAGTGTTCAATACACAGCACAAAGTTAGTAATTGGGCATTAAGGATTGGTTTGTGCTCGGTATGGTCGGGTACAACCAACTGGGGGTGCGACGGGAATTTACGCTTGTTTCGTATCTGGTTAGGTTACTTCGCGGCATTGAGCATAACCCAGGAGTGCTGCAGCACTTGACTCTATGTGTACCGGACCGCTATGTGTGGAGGCGGCGACGCCCGGCGCTGCTGGCCGTGCCGGTTGCCAGAACCAACCTTCTCGCCAAAACACCACTGACCCGCGCAATTCGGGTTATTAATGATCTTCACGTCAAGATCGATGTATTTACATGCCATTTGAGTGAATTCGCAAAAATACTGTTGTTTATTTTATGTTATAGTGAAGATTAGAAGTTATATGTTTATGTATTTTAAATATGGTGTTTTTATATTTAGGAAATTTAGTTTATAAGTTATTATTATTTTTTACATTTTTCGTAGTTTTATATTGTATATAAGTTAATTGTAAGACCACGCTATCGCATTAGGTATATACCTGTAATGATAGTTGTAAGGGAGATTTTAATAATAAATAAATAATAAATAAATAAATTACTCACTACACTTATCGGGACTACTTTCCGATTACTCGACAAACATTTATTTTCTGGTTTTTTTTTCCTTATTCTTTTTTTACTTATATTCCTTCTTGGAAACAAATGTGCAGTTTAGTTAAATAAACGCCCGATTACACAGTCACTAGTGATTAGAGAGAGACACAATAGAAAATCCTATTACGTCGCGGCATAAACGTGTTTTTTATTGTACTCAATCCAGCCTTATACCGAATTTGGGAAATTAATTGAATAAATTGAAAAACTTCCGATATTACATGCCCTAGTAGGTACTGTATGTGTCTAGTCAGCGTACGCTCGTACGTCTTTTGTTTAATTCGTGTGCCTCCGGCTCTCTCCTCGGCGTCTCCCTTTTGTGCGGATCTTAGCTTGTACTATCCTGCATGTAGCACGCTGTGCCTCACACAATTTATATCGCAAAATTAATTATTTATATTTATTTACTAACAGTTCGCCCGCGAATTCGTTCGCGTGATCTGTATTTTATCCTAAAGATGACTTTTTATGTGCAGTTAGTTGAGGCTGTAGAAATTTCATATAAACTTTCAACCCCCTTTTTACCAACTTACGGGTGGAATTGCCAAAAAACAATAAATACGTGAATTCTTTTTATCAACCAAGAGCGTAAATGTAATATTTTACGTGTCCAAATAACAAACTGTAGAATTTTCAAAGAAACTCTCAACCCCCGTTTTACCCTCTTCGGGGTAGAATTTCAAAAAATCCTTTCTTAGTACTCACTGTCACTTGAGGAACCTTTCTGCCCAATTTCATCTTCATACGTCAAGCGGTTTTCGATATTTCGTGAAGAGTGAGTGACTTTCGCTTTTATTTATATTAAAAAAAAGTAATTCAGTCTGTTTATTTGTTACGTTTCTACGCTTAAACCGCTGAACTTGTATGATGTATTTTGGTTTAGAGATACAATGGACCTTTGAGAACGACATGGATACCTACTTTTTACAAGCTTTATATTAGACTGGCGGAGTATAGTATAGGCCTGCCTTCCAAACCACACACGTTCCGTAACATTTTAGGTTCGATCCTAGTTTTCGCAATTATATTGAAGTATAATTAACAGATTTTTATGTTTTTTTTATACCTATCTAATATTTTCAAATAATAATAATTTGTTTATGGCAATATGATTTTAATTATGGGTTCAGTTATGTCGGACTCGAACCCGAAGTTGGGCTGCTGAAAGTTGCGCCGCCGAATTCGGCCTATACGATACATATTTTTTAAGTTAGAGCGTATTTTTGGATTTGTTGCCTCATTTTTTATCGACTGATTTGTTTTTATTAAAATTAACAGCCGGTGGATAACATAAGCGAAGCCACGGGCACAGCTAGTAAGCGATAAATTATCATGACCTAAGCAAACCCACTATTAATGTTACATTTATTTTAAATGAAAAACAAACGATAGGTCTTACTGAATGAGGGTGCGATATGTCAGTGTCACTGAATGTAATTGAAAACTTACTTCACCGAATGAGTGCTGTCTTGGTATTTGGGGTAACGGTCGCTGGGATCTTCCTCGTCGATTCGTTTCGCACTGGCGTCTTCTTTTAAATACATACATCACAACTAGAAGGGCCAGTACGCTCGCGAATACTGCTGATATGATGATGGTCGTGTTGTTATTGTGAACTGCATCTGTAACGTATTTCTTTTTTATCTTTGTTCTTGTAACACTGTTCTTCCACTAACATTTCTCCTATATCGTGGGTGTATTTACTAATATTTAAACTCACCCACAAAAACAGCTAGAGCAAGAACAACTATCAGCTTTTCCCCAAAAGAAAAAGTTCATAGTTCCCATTAATCGAACCTGTGACACGCAGCGCGGTAGCCAACCGCTCAATCATTGTACAAATCATCTCAACTCGGATAGTTTAAAATTAACCAATGTGTGTGAGACATGCGAGTGAGGCATGTGTGCGAGGGATACGAGCAATGAAACTAGCGAAGAATGTACGCGAGGAATATGTGAGGGACATGTGTGTAAAACACGCTAGCGAGGAATATGTGCCAGAAATTTGTGTTAGACACGCGAGAGTGGAATTTGTGCGAGAGATGTGAGCGAGGAATGTAGCGAAGAATGTACGCGGGGAATATGTGAGGGAAATATGTGTGAGACACGCGACCGAATGTGTACAGCGGATGCGAGCGAGGAATGTAGTGAAGAATGTTCGCGGGAAATGTGTGCGAGACACGCTAGTGAGGAATGTGTGCGTAGGATGCGAGCGAGGAATGTAGCGAAGAATGTACGCGAGGAAAATGTGAGAGAAATGTGTCTGAGACACGCTAGTGGAAAATGTGTGCGAGGGTTGTGTACAAAATGGTGTACGGAACGCTCGCCGTCGCCTCACTACCGCCAACTCGCTCAACCTGCCCGAGCTCACCTGAAACGAGTCCGGGACGCAGCCTCGCATTACTCAGCTACACAATATTTCACAGCTTCACTACGCATCCTCGTACCGCACAAGATGCGTGGAGACAACTTTGACGGAAACAATCACACATTTTCACGTTCTAGTACCACCTAACCACCTAGCTAGCGCATCTCTGGTGGAAACTCTCCCTTGAATGCATGTTGCCTCTTTAATGCTTGTTATATTGTAGTTTCTATTAGTAATGGAATGTTCTTAATCAGATCAACATTATCAGAGATTGCAACCAACAATTTATAATATTAGTTACATTCTATTGATGAGACTATAGTTTACATTCTATTGATGAGACTATTCAAAATTCATTTAACAAAACTAACTTAACTTCTACAGATATTGCTAATAATTTTGCAGACACTTTCAATAACAGCGTGAAGCTAATTATTCCTAAGTGCTCGAATTCATTGTTAAATAAAACAAATTACACAACTCCAGCTAACGTTTCTATGCGTTTAAAACCTGCAGATCCTAACTCAGTTAAAAAAATCATTATGTCTCTGAATAATAAAAAAGCCCCAGGAATAGATGGAATTAGAGCCATGGATGTAAAAATGTTGTGTACGAGAATTACCGCAGTGATTTCTAACCTAATTAATCTATGTATACAAACATGCAAGTATCCATCGTCACTAAAAACAGGGATTGTCAGACCGATTCACAAAAAAGGAAGCAGGCTGGACTATAACAATTACAGACCTATTACTATACTGCCTACGATTGATAAAATAATAGAAAAATACATTTGTAAACAAATTCACGAATTTTATGAAAAAAATAAAATACTAACAGACAAACAATATGGCTTTCAACCAAAAAAGAATACCACAAAACTGTTATCGGCGTTCACAGATAGTATTCATAATCATTTAGATAAAAAACAGCACGTTTTAGTGGTGTTTATAGACTACAGCAAGGCATTCGATACACTCAGACATGAACGGTTACTGGAGTGTCTTCATGACAGCGGAATTAGAGGCAAACTACACGATTGGTGCGGCAACTATCTTGATGGCAGGAAATACATAGTCAGAGTCAGTGACGCCACTAGTGAACCAGTCATCGTAACGGAAGGAACGGCGCAAGGCTCGGTCCTCGGACCGCTGCACTACCTAACTTATGTAAATAGCCTTGTTAATGTCATAAAAAATTGCGAGATTTATCAATTCGCCGACGACACCTGCCTCATAGCAGCTGGACGGAGCGTTAGTGACGCCCAAAGGCAACTACAAGAGGACTTCGACTTGTTGACTAAATGGTCTCATGACGCTGGTCTAGTATTAAACGCTAGTAAGACCAAATTAATGTATATCAGTTCCAGTCAAAATAGAAGCTCTTTATTGCCTAAACTAATAGCTCACTGTCATGAGTGTTTGCATGACAATTGCACCAATAAAGTAGCCATCCCTTGCAACTGTGACTCCATAGACCTCGTAGATAGCCAAAAATACCTAGGACTTACCATTGATAGCCGACTTAATTGGAAGGAGCACATTAACGGGGTGTGTGATAAATTGAGAAGCATGCTAGCTAAATTCTCTATTATTAAATGCAAAATTCCATATCAAACTCTATTAATGCTTTACAAAGCCCTGGTCGAATCAACTATATCCTATGGTCTTTCGAGCTATGGCAGGACATACAGGACACATCTTGATCAAATTTACGCAATTCAACTGCGTATATTGAAAGCAATTGTCCCTCACAACATTAAGAAGAAATATATACATGACTATCACAAATTATTTAAATTCTGTAACAACATATTACCTATACATGAGCAAACTAAATATGCACTGTTAAAAGAAGATTTTTTTAATGAAAATCTAAAGAAAACAAAAAGCGTAAGTAGTAATGAAATTAGGACTCGTAGCGTCATCAATGCCCAGCTGTTACTACCAAAGTACACGAATTTACACGGCAAGAGAGCGTTAAAGTATATAATACCTTACCTTATTAATAAACTACCCATATCATTGAGGGACAAAATAACCCAGAAAAACATAAAATACAAACTAAAGGAACATTTTTTACAAAATATATATACCTAAGATTTAAATATATACACATTCGAAAAAAAAAAAAAATATCTGATTCATTTATAAATAAAGAGATCAAAGTAATAAAAAAGAAACATAACACAACAATATTATCATAACACAAATAAAGTTGAAAATTAACAATTACTAAAAACATAAGGTTTTTATTTGGGAACAACCTGTATCAACTTAAAAACTTTCCAACACTTTTGTCTAAAGGATGGAAGGCCGGAGTGGTAATTTTGTGCGCTTGTTAGCATAAGATAATATTTCGCAAATACCCGCTGTTGTTTTTATTTGATTAAATTCTTTTTGTTGTTTTTTTACTTAAGTACCTACCTAAGTGGTTATTATTTTGAATATATTATGTAGTCGATGTTTTTGGTGCACGGTAAAACTCTAATGAGTTTATGTTGGCATCAACTTAAATATATAAAATGTATGTACCTACTATTACTGAATAAATAAATAAATAATAAAAAAATAAAATAGTTAAGAGAAGCCTGACCCATTTTGGCAATGGACAAAAGTTATCCATCAACGTACCAGCCGGTCCATCCATAGTACTGATCCTCACGGCGAATTCGTCGCGGCCAAGTTCGTTGTGCACGCGCAGGTGGTACGTGCGCTCCACATCCTCCTTGGTGATGCGCACCACGATCAGCGTGATGTTATAGTAGCCGCTACCCTGGTGACGATAATAGACTACATCTGAGGAAAAATGTCTACAGAGCTGACGATTGTAATAATCATCATAGCCACCGAGAATGGTTTATGCGGTTAAGAGTCGAACAGGTTTATGCATCTACCTTTCATGTTTTAAAAACAAGCTAAAATGTTAAAAGCTTTTTGTACAAAACGATACAACTGACTTGCAAATAAAAACATTACAAAGTGAAAAACAAAAAACCCGACTGCTAAAAATTAATTAACTGAAAAGAGAAAACCGGCCAAGTGCGAGTCGGACTCGCGCACGAAGGGTTCCGCCAAAAAATCACGTTTGTTGTATGGGAGCCCCCCTTAATTTATTTTATTTTAATTTAATAATTATTTTTTTTTTAAGTGAATATACAACTAAATGTTCTGTGAATATTTTAAGCGACTACCTGTTGCCGTTATTAATATCGAGCAAAAACGGCAAAAAAATCACGTTTGTTGTATGGGAGCCCCCCTTTAATATTTATATTATACTGTTTTTAGTATTTGTTGTTATAGCGGCAACAGAAATACATCATCTGTGAAAATTTCAACTGTCTAGCTATCACGGTTCATGAGATACAGCCTGGTGACAGACGGACAGACAGACAGACGGATCGCGGAGTCTTAGTAATAGGGTCCCGTTTTTACCCTTTGGGTACGGAACCCTAAAAAACAAATACTAGCTAGGCCCTCATAATGTTTAATGTATAAATTATATCTAGTACTTGTTTTTCTTTTTTCATTTAATTAATTTTTAACTGTCGGGTTTTTTGTTTTTATAATAATTTGTTTTATTTTAGACTTTTTAGTTTTAGTAATGAACGAGTTCTCCAAATAAGTTTTTTGGTAAAAGATTATTTATTTTGCAATAAAAGTTACGCTTATCTTGATTTTTTTCCAAAATAGGAACATAAAAGAGTCACAACATATATATTTTTGGAATAGCCTATTTAGAAGCTATAATTTGATATCCATATTGTTAGGACAACGGAAAAAAAATGTATTACTCCCTTTTTTTAGGGGGGGGGGCTATTCACAAAAACTATAAAGTCTATGTCACGCCCACAATTAAGCCGAATCCAATAACGACACCTCATATGTCATAATCCGTCAAGCCATATGGGCTGTAGAGCGTGCTATAGAAATAGACATACATACATACATACTTACATTACTCCCGCAGTCGGGTAAAAAGTCAAAAATGTATGGGAAAGCCAAGCGCTAGCAAAATGTCACGAGATCAATTTATTTATTTCGATTATCGCCGTCGCTGATAGAATGACAATTCGTCTATGATCGACGATAGAGCACGCTTGGATAGATAGAGAACCTCACTCCTGACTTAAAGACTTCATTGGTATTCGACAGATCTACTCTTTCTCCCCAAGGCAATCTATAATATGGGCACAATTTATTTGTTTCGTCTATTATCACGGGCGGAGTCCATTTTACAATTTCGTCAGAATAGACGAAACCCGGATTAGACCCAATGTTAAAAGGTAAAATACTAGTTTTAGCTGCATCCGGATAGACTGGAAGCCAGCTAGGCTGATGATGATGAACTTACCAGTAACATAGGTTCAATGGCGGTAAACACTCCATCGTCGGTCCGCCCCGGGGCTATTAACACCTGGTCTCCCACCGTCCATTCTGCAGTGGGCTTGGGATTCGCTCTCACGGTGACGTTCAGACGACCTTTAGCTCCTAACTTCATGCCAAAGATCGTGATGGTGCCGGTTTCTTGGCGTTTTGGAGGATCTGGGGAGAGAAACGATTGGTAGAATTCTTTGTACATGTAAAGTCAAGGGGAAAAATAAAAATATACTTTCTTTTTTCTTTTAATAAATTCGAGAAGATGATGATGCAATTCATGAATGTGTGTTTAAGGGAGTAATTGTCCTATGCCCGCCACGCTATAATTATAATAATCAACAGGATGTGTGCCCTGATTGTGTAATTTTAAAGAGCGGCGCCTGCTTTGGTTGCCTTCATTACTTCATAATGATCAACAATACTACTACTATACTACTACTACTACTTACTACATTACTTACTACTATACTACTACTACTACTATACTTTTATTATGCGTACAGCTAAGGAGTGGAATTCTCTGCCGGAGTCTGTGTTTCCCGATAGCTACAATCTTATAGGGGTCTTTAAGTCAAGAGTGAATAGGTTACTTCTAGGCAAGCGTGCTCCATCGTAGACCACATCATCGCTTACCATCAGGTGAGATGGTGGTTAAGCGCGAGCCTATATCTAAATAAAAAAAAAAAAAAAAAAAAAAAAATCTGTATATTTGGACGGCGCGCAATGAATATACAACAATAATTGTTTACACTTAATTATAACAAAAAATACATGCTCAAACTAATCTTACAGTGCAACAATTACTTAGAGGCAAACACCACATTCACAATTCTAAAGAATCTCAAAGCTAACTTACATAGTAATAAGCGCTTATTATTAATACAAGTGAGTGACTACATAAAATCAATAAAATTAAAAAAAATGGTAAAATTAATCAAAAATTGGTTACAAAAGATAAAAATTGGTCAAATGTATACAATTCATAAAAATAATTTTAAAATTGTTAAAAACTATAAAATAATCTATATATATAAAATGCTTGTGCCGTATGGTGCCGGCCGTAAAGAATTCCACCATCCCATGTCTTCCCGTGGGTGTCGTAAGAGGCGACTAAGGGACAAACCAGAGAATGGGCAGCAGCGTTCTCTGTGCTTCTATAACAACCATACTGCGATCGCCAACCCGCCTGCCAAGCGTGGCGATTATGGCAAAACCCCCCCCATGAATAGCACAAATAAAAAATGGCCCCTAGTGCCCGGCAGCCTGCCTACCCTCGACTACGGTAGCGGTCGAGGTTACGGCATGGCAAGGGGTGCCAAGAATCTCCGGACGGGATCCGGCTACCCCAACAAACACCGACGATTGGACCTGGCAACATACAACACGCGCACACTTCGGACCGACGAAAAGATCACCGAACTCGAAGAGGAATTGAGCAGGTTGCGATGGAGTATTATAGGGTTATCTGAAGTCCGAAGAGAGGGGGAGGACTCGATAATCCTCAAATCCGGCAACCTGCTCTATTTCCGAGAGGGTGACCGGCAGTCCCAGGGTGGTGTCGGGTTTATCGTCCACAAGTCCCTTGTGAACAACGTGGTGAAGATCGAGAGTGTGTCAACCAGGGTGGCGTACCTGATACTCAGAATATCCGCAAGATATTCGCTGAAGGTCATACAGGTCTACGCCCCAACCTCGGCACACCCCGACGACGAGGTAGAGACCATGTATGAGGATATCTCCAGAGCCATGCATGGTTTCAAAACTCACTTCACCGTTGTCATGGGGGACTTCAACGCGAAACTGGGCAAACGAGACGAGGATGAGCTGCAAGTGGGGCAATTTGGAGTTGGACGTCGGAACCACCGGGGTCACCTACTGGCCAGTTTTGTGGAGAAGGAGGGCCTCTATATGATGAACTCCTTCTTCAAAAAGCGTGAACATAGGAAGTGGACCTGGCAGAGCCCCGATGGTGCAACTAAAAATGAGATCGACTTCATCATGTCAACCAGGAAGCAAATGTTCAATGATGTCTCTGTGATCAATTCGGTAAAAACCGGGAGCGATCACCGCATGGTAAGAGGCACATTGAACATTAATATTAAGCTTGAAAGGTCTCGACTGATGAAGTCCACGCTCCGTCCAGCACAGATTCAGGTCCAAAACCCCGAGAGCTTTCAGCTTGAACTCCAGAATCGTTTCGAGTGCCTAGGGAGCTCAGTGGACGAATACAATGACGGGTTCGTGGAAGCTGTCCATACGGTCGGGTCTAAGTTTTTCAAGACCCGTCGTACAGATAGAAACAAAAAGCTCTCTGATCCTACTCTCAAACTTATGAAGGAGAGGCGTGAGATGATCCTGCAGTCTTCAGATGAGGCGTGCAAATATCGGCAGCTCAATAGACAGATCTCTAAATCCTTGAAAAGAGACCTCCGCCGCTTTAACACCGAGCGTATTAAAGACGCGATTGAGCGAAATAAAGGCTCCAAGGTATTTGCAAGGGATCTGGCTATTGGGCAGAGCCAGCTCACGAGACTGAAGACCGACGATGGCAGGATCGTATCCGCCAAACCGGAGCTTCTGAGGGAGATCGAGACATTCTATGGGCAGCTGTACACATCAATCAGCAAGCCCGTTGCGAGTCTAGCAAACGACCCAAGAGCTAGATTGACCCGACACTATACCGAAGATATCCCGGACGTCAGCCTGTACGAGATTAGGATGGCTCTGAAACAGCTTAAAAACAACAAGGCGCCGGGTGATGACGGAATCACGGCTGAACTCCTGAAGGCGGGTGGAAAACCGGTCCTTAAGGCCCTTCAGAAGCTGTTTGATGCCGTCATACTCGAGGGCAAAACGCCACAGGCATGGTGCGGGGGTGTGGTGGTACTCTTCTTCAAGAAGGGCGACAATGCCCGACTGAAGAACTATAGGCCCATCTCACTTCTTAGTCATGTCTACAAGTTGTTTTCAAGAGTCATCACGAATCGTCTCGCGCGCAGGTTTGACGATTTCCAGCCTCCCGAACAAGCCGGATTCCGAAAAGGCTTTAGCACCGTAGACCACATACATACGCTGCGGCAGGTCATACAGAAGACCGAAGAGTATAACCTGCCTCTCTGTTTAGCGTTTGTGGACTACGAGAAAGCCTTCGATTCGATCGAGACTTGGGCAGTACTGCAATCTCTCCAACGGTGCCAGATCGACTACCGGTACATTGAGGTGTTGAAGTGTTTGTACAAAAACGCCACCATGTCAGTCCGTCTTCAGGATCAGACCTCGAAACCAATCCTTCTCCAGCGCGGCGTGAGACAGGGAGACGTCATTTCTCCGAAACTGTTCACTGCTGCGCTGGAGGATGTCTTCAAGGTTCTGGATTGGAAGTCGCTTGGCATCAACGTTAATGGCGAGTACATCAATCACCTTCGGTTTGCCGACGACATAGTGGTCATGGCTGAGACCATGGAGAGCCTCAGTACAATGCTCGATGACCTCAATAGAGCTTCCGAAAGAGTGGGTCTTAAAATGAACATGGACAAAACCAAGGTCATGATGAATGCCCATGTAACACCCACTCCTATCAAGATCGGAGACTGTTTACTTGAAGTTGTAGATGATTATGTCTACCTGGGACAAACGATCCAGTTGGGTAGATCCAACTTCGAGAAAGAGGTCAACCGTCGAATCCGACTCGGCTGGGCAGCGTTCGGGAAGTTGCGTGGTATCTTCTCGTCCAATTTACCGCAATGTCTCAAGACAAAAGTCTATGACCAGTGTGTGTTGCCAGTGATCACCTATGGGACCGAGACGTGGTCGCTCACAATGGGCCTTATCAGAAAGCTTAAAGTCACCCAAAGGGCAATGGAGAGGGCTATGCTCGGAATTTCCTTGCGTGATCACGTCAGAAATGATGATATCCGCAGGAGAACCAAAGTTACCGACATAGCCCAAAGAATTGCCAAACTTAAGTGGCAGTGGGCAGGGCACATTGCTCGCAGAACGGATGGCCGTTGGGGCCGAAAAGTTCTGGAATGGCGACCGCGAACCGGAAGACGATATGTTGGAAGGCCTCCCACTAGGTGGACCGATGACCTGGTTAAGGTTGCGGGAAGGCGCTGGATGCGAGACGCACGGGATCGGTCAATGTGGCGACGCCTGGGGGAGGCCTATGTCCAGCAGTGGACGTCTTTCGGCTGAAATGATGATGATGATGATGATGATAAAATGCTTTGTCCTGAATGACTGACTGACGGATCAACGCACAGCCCAAACCGCTGAACGTAGAGACCTGAAACTTGAAAGGTATATTCTTTGTATGATGTAGGCATCCGATAAGAAAGGATTTTCCGAAATTCTACCCCTAAGGGGTTTAAAAAGGGGGGCAAACTTTGTATGAAAAATCTAATTCCTTCGACTAATATTTTTGAAACTTGGCACAATTAGTAATCTAAGTACATGATAAAGATTGACATTATTAGTTTTTTTACACTACCCCCTCAAGTCGATTTAGGGGGTGATGAAATTTGTATGGCAGAATCTTATTTCATGGGTAACTAAACTTGAAACATTACACAAATACTAAAATAAATAAATAATAAAGGTTGTGATTATTAGTTTTTCGAAACTACCCCCAAAAGACGATTTAGGGGGTGTTAAAGTTTTTATGAAAAATCTTATTACTTGGTTAATAAACTTGAAACTTGGCATAAATACCAAACTAAGTAAGCAACAAAAGGTTGCAATTATTAGTTTTTGAAAAATACCCCCAAAATTCGATTTAGGGGGTGTTAAAGTTTTTTTGAGGAATCTTATTTATATCTATATAAAAGCGAAAGGTCACTCATTCACTTATCACGAAATATCAAAAACTGCTTGACGTATAAAGATGAAATTTGGCAGGGAGGTGGTTTATAGTTAGTAGACGTCCGCTAAGAACGGATTTTACGACAGGGCCGGATTTAGAGGGTCTAAGGGCTATCGCAAGTTAGTATGAAAGTCCTTCATTTTTTGAGCTACTAACATAAAATATGGGCAGGGATGTAGTTTATAGATAGTAAACGTCCACTAAGAACGGATTTTGCGACAGGGCCGGATTTAGGGCGTCTAAGGTCTCTCGCAAGTTTGAATGAAAGCCCTTCATTTTTTGAGCTACTAATTTAAAATTTGGCAGGGAAGTAGTTTATAGTTAGTAGATTTCCGCTATAAATGGATTTTGCGACAGGGCCGGATTCAGGGGGTCTAAGGGCTATCGCAAATTAGTATGAAAGTCCTTCATTTTTTGAGCTACTTACTTAAAATATGGGCAGGGATGTAGTTTATAGATATTAGACGTCCACTAAGAACGGATTTTGCGACAGAGCCGGATTTAGGGGGTCTAAGGGCTCTCGCAAGTATATATGAAAATCCTTAATATTTTGAACTACAAACTTAAAAGGCAGGGAGGTAGTTTATAGTTAGTAGACGACGCTCAGATAGTAGACGTCCACTAAAAATGGATTTTGCGACAGGGCCGGATTCAGGCGGTCTAAGGGCTATCGCAAATTAGTATGAAAGTCCTTCATTTTTTGAGCTACTTACTTAAAATATGGGCAGGGATGTAGTTTATAGATATTAGACGTCCACTAAGAACGGATTTTGCGACAGAGCCGGATTTAGGGGGTCTAAGGGCTCTCGCAAGTATATATGAAAATCCTTAATATTTTGAACTACAAACTTAAAAGGCAGGGAGGTAGTTTATAGTTAGTAGACGACGCTCAGAACGGATTTTGCAACAGGGCCGGGTTAATGGGGTCTCTCGCAAGTTTATATGAAAGTCCTTAATTTTTTGAGTTACTAACTTAAAATTTGGCAGGGAGGTAGATTATAGTTAGTAGACGTCTGCTAAGAACGGATTTTTCGACAGGGCCGGACTTCGGGGGTCTAAGGGCTCGCGCAAGTTTATATGAAAGTGCTTCATTATTTGAACCATAATCTTGAAATTTGGTATGGAGGTAGTTTATAGTTAGTAAACGTCCGCTAAGAACGGATTTTGCGACAGGTCCGGATTTAGGGGTCTAAGGGCTCTCGCAAGTTTGCATGAAAGTCCTTAATTTTTCATGCTACAAACTTGAAATTTGTCATGAAAGTGGTTTATAGTTAGTAGATGTCAGCTAAGAACGGATTTTGCGACAGGGCCGGATAAAGGAGGTCAAAGCACACATTTCTTGCCGGTTCTTCTCCATAGGAAACAACCAACCCGAACCGTGCGCCTTTTGTCGACGTTTTATAAGTGCCCATGTAGGCCTATGTAAAATAAAAAAAATTGATTTTGATTTTGAAAGGGCTCTCGCAAGTTTATATGAAAGTGCTTCATTTTTTTAACTACAATCTTGAAATTTAGCATGGAGGTAGTTCATAGTTAGTAAACGTCCGCTAAAAACGGATTTTGCGACAGGGCCGGATTAAGGGATCTAAGGGCTCTCGCAAGTTTGCATGAAAGTCCTTAATTTTTTGTGCTACAAACTTGAAATTTGTCATGAAAGTAGTTTATAGTTAATTATTTAGTAGATGTCAGCTAAGAACGGATTTTGTGACAGGGCCGGATAAAGGAGGTCACTTTCATATAAACTTGCGAGAGCCCATTCTCGCAAGTTTAAATGAAAGTGCTTAATTTTTGAACTACAATCTTGAATTAATATTTGTTTCGGGATATTTACCATGTATATTTTGATTTTGATTGAAGTTCAGTTCTCGTGATCATGGCGCTTGTAACGGTGCCGAAATATCGAGCTCTCAATCAAAAACAAAATATACATGGTAAATATCCCGAAACAAATATTAATTCTAATGATTGTGACCATGTCAGCTTAAAAACTTATATTACAATCTTGAAATTTGGCATGGACGTAGTTCATAGTTAGTAAACGCCCGCTAAGAACGGATTTTGCGACAGGGCCGGATTTAGGGGTCTAAGGGCTCGCGCAAGTTTGTATGAAAGTCCTTCATTTTTTGTGCTACAATCTTGAAATTTGTCATGAAATTAGTTTATAGTTTGTAGATGTCAGCTAAGAACGGCTTTTGCGACAGGGCCGCATAAAGGAGGTCTAAGGGCACTCGGAAGTTTATATGAAAGTGCTTCATTTTTTGAACTACTGTCTTGAATTTTGGCATGGAGGTAGTTCATAGTTAGTAAACGTCCGCTAAGAACGGATTTTGCGACAGGGCCGGATTAAGGTGGTTTAAGGGCTCTCGCATGTTTGTATGAAAGTCCGGATGTCTTTTTGTACTACTGTCCTGAAATTTAGCAAGTCTAGAGTTTATGAGTAGGCTAAGAAAGAATTTAGTGATACTCTATTTATTTTTCTAATTTGGCTTTAAAAAATGATGCTTAGTGTGATAGGCATGTTCTGTTGACTGAAATATAAAAATAGTTTGCGTTAAACATCATTAAACTTTATATCTTCTAAACCACGCGGACGAAGTCGCGGGCAACAGCTAGTCTATATATATAAAATGCTTTGTCCTGAATGACTGACTGACGGATCAACGCACAGCCCAAACCGCTGAACGTAGAGACCTGAAACTTGAAAGGTGTACTCTTTGTATGATGTAGGCATCCGATAAGAAAGGATTTACCGAAATTCTACCCTTAAGGGGGTTAAAAAGGGGGGCAAAGTTTGTATGAAAAACCTAATTCCTTCGGCTAATATTTTTGAAACTTGGCGCAAATAGTAATCTAAGTACATGATAAAGATTGACATTATTAGTTTTTTGAAACTACCCCCTCAAGTCGATTTAGGGGGTGTTGAAATTTGTATGGCAGAATCTTATTTCATGGGTAACTAAACTTGAAACATTACAAGTGTTGTTAGTTTTTTTGAAAAATCTTATTATTAGGTTAATAAACTTGAAACTTGGCATAAATTCCCAACTAAGTAAGCAACAAAAGGTTGCAATTATAAATTTTTCAAAAATACCCCCAAAAGTCGTTTTTTTTTTTTGAAGAATATTACTTCTTAGGTTAATAAACTTGAAACTTGACACAAATATCAACCTAAGTAAACAATAAAGGTTGTCATTATAAATTTTTCGAATCTACCCCCAAAATTTGATTTAGGGGGTGTCAAAGTTTTTTTGAAGAATCTTATTTATATCTATATAAAAGCGAAAGGTCACTCATTCACCTATCACGAAATATCGAAAACTGCTTGACGTATAAAGATGAAATTTGGCAGGGAGGTAGTTTATAGTTAGTAGACGGCCGCTAAGAACGGATTTTAAGACAGGGCCGGATTTAGGGGGTCAAAGGGCTCACGCAAGTTTATATGAAAGTGCTTCATTTTATTAACTACAATCTTGAAATTTGGCATGGAGGTAGTTCATAGTTAGTAAACGACCGCTAAGAACGGATTTTGCGACAGAGCTGGATTTAGGAGTCTAAGGGCTCTCGCAAGCTTGCATGAAAGTCCTTCATTTTTTGTGCTACAAACTTGAAATTTGTCATGAAAGTAGTTTATAGTTAGTAGATGTCAGCTAAGAACAGATTTTGTGACAGGGCCGGATAAAGGAGGTCAAAGGGCTCACGCAAGTTTATATGAAAGTGCTTCATTTTATTAACTACAATCTTGAAATTTGGCATGGAGGTAGTTCATAGTTAGTAAACGACCGCTAAGAACGGATTTTGCGACAGGGCTGGATTTAGGAGTCTAAGGGCTCTCGCAAGCTTGCATGAAAGTCCTTCATTTTTTGTGCTACAAACTTGAAATTTGTCATGAAAGTAGTTTATAGTTAATTAGTTAGTAGATGTCAGCTAAGAACGGATTTTGCGACAGGGCCGGATAAAGGAGGTCAAAGGGCTCTCGAAAGTTTATATGAAAGTGCTTTATTTTTTTAACTACAATCTTGGAATTTGGCAATGTGGTAGTTCATAGTTAGTAAACGTCCGCTAAGAACGGATTTTGCGACAGGGCCGGATTTAGGGGTCTAAGTGCTCGCGCAAGTTTGTATGAAAGTCCTTCATTTTTTGTGCTATAAACTTGAAATTTGTCATGAAAGTAGTTTATAGTTAGTAGATGTCAGCTAAGAACGGATTTTGCGACAGGGCCGGATAAAGGAGGTCTAAGGGCTCTCGCAAGTTTATATGAAAGTACTTCATTTTTTTGAACTACTATCTTGAAATTTGGCATGGAGGTAGTTCATAGTTAGTAAACGTCCGCTAAGAACGGATTTTGCGACAGGGCCGGATTACGGCGGTTTAAGGGCTCTCGCATGTTTATATGAAAGTGCTTCATTTTATTAACTACAATCTTGAAATTTGGCATGGAGGTAGTTCATAGTTAGTAAACGACCGCTAAGAACGGATTTTGCGACAGGGCTGGATTTAGGAGTCTGAGGGCTCTCGCAAGCTTGCATGAAAGTCCTTCATTTTTTGTGCTACAAACTTGAAATTTGTCATGAAAGTAGTTTATAGTTAATTAGTTAGTAGATGTCAGCTAAGAACGGATTTTGCGACAGGGCCGGATAAAGGAGGTCAAAGGGCTCTCGAAAGTTTATATGAAAGTGCTTTATTTTTTTAACTACAATCTTGGAATTTGGCAATGTGGTAGTTCATAGTTAGTAAACGTCCGCTAAGAACGGATTTTGCGACAGGGCCGGATTTAGGGGTCTAAGTGCTCGCGCAAGTTTGTATGAAAGTCCTTCATTTTTTGTGCTATAAACTTGAAATTTGTCATGAAAGTAGTTTATAGTTAGTAGATGTCAGCTAAGAACGGATTTTGCGACAGGGCCGGATAAAGGAGGTCTAAGGGCTCTCGCAAGTTTATATGAAAGTACTTCATTTTTTTGAACTACTATCTTGAAATTTGGCATGGAGGTAGTTCATAGTTAGTAAACGTCCGCTAAGAACGGATTTTGCGACAGGGCCGGATTACGGCGGTTTAAGGGCTCTCGCATGTTTGTGTGAAAGTCCGGATGTCTTTTTGTACTACTGTCCTGAAATTTAACAAGTCTAGAGTTTATGAGACATAAACTAAGAAATAATTTTGTGTTACTCTATATTTTTTTCGTGATTCGTGCTTTAAAAAATGATGCTTAGTGTGATAGGCATTTTCTGTTAACTGAAATATAAAAATAATTTGCGTTAAACATCATTAAACTTTATATCTTCTTAACCACGTGGACGAAGTCGCGGGCAACAGCTAGTAAATATATAATAAAATAAATTAAAATATTAAATTGATTAAGGTAAAATATACAAAATTGCCAAATTAACATTATAAATAAAATTAAATAAAATAGACAAAAAAAAAAAATTAACAAAATTGACATAACAATGAACATGTGAAGATTTATAAAAGAAAATACATGCATTTGAAATGTAGTAAATAAACTTGTTATTGTGTTCTCATGAGGATGGCTTTTAGTCTAGCCAAAGAAGAATCACCATAGCCATTTACTTTCTTACACATTCTTGCATAGGCCGAATTAGCTCCCAAAACGGTTCTCCTCGAGGGCGGACAAAGAGGTGTGAGGGCACTACGCGGTATCCTAGCAGGAGCCCGAAAATTGAAAAGCGTAAGCAGACAATGACTGTTTATTTTGTTCTTAATTATTTTATAGGCAAATATCGCGTCAATCAGTTGCATACGCTTTTCCAGTGATCTCATATTAAAATGCTGTAACCTTTTTACGTGACAACGTCTAATAAATCGATGTACGCCGGCAGCATGCACGAAAAAGTGTCCCGTTACGCTATTTGTCCCGTTACGCGCATTGCCCCGTTGCGCTAATTGTCCCGTTACGCTCATTGTCCCGTTACGATCGGAGCGAGCCCAATCTCGGCGGCAGAAATAGACTATCAGATGTCCGACGCTGCAGGACTAAAATCAACAGCCGGCAGTGGAAAATGGTTATTTGCATAGCACGTGGCTGGCTGAAAAGAGCGGAGCGCATCTCCTACAGGGACATTCAGGTACAGATCGGGCACGGTTCCTTCCGTGAGTACCTGATTAGGATTGGGTAAGAGGCCACGGTAAATTACCATCATTGTAGAGGCAACTTGGATTCTGCACATCACACGCTGGAGGAGTGCTTTCTTGAGCCTTTGAGCGCTGAGTCTTAGCCGCCAGGATCGGGCGAGACCTGTCTATGCCAGTATTAGTGAGGAATATGGTGGCGGAGACAGAAAACTAGAGTGAAATAGCAAACGAGAGGAATCGTGAGAAGGCCAATCCCACTCGGAGAAGAAGGCAACGTGGAGGCAACCACCTCGATGTAGACACGCCGAAACCCAGCTTCATTTAAGGCATGTGGAACTTCGGGGTTTCGGGCGCTCGGAGTGGGGACTCTGTCGGTCTACCGAGTGACCTCAGGCAAGACAGTGGTAAATCGATCACCGTACACAGTGAGGCTCAAGGGAGACTCCTTTATAGTCTCCCCATGGATGTGGTATTTTAAGAAGTGCTGATGGTGATCACCGGTTTGGTTTTAATGAGGTAGAAATACCACACAGCCTGTTTTTTTAAATAGACGAGCTTCTTTCACTCTTCTTTATTTATTAAACACCTTGGTTAGCGTTTGTTTTATTGTAATGTTAGCACACATGGTTACAAGGTGGCCCTACGCAACGGTCTAATTGACTTTAGATTCGTACTCAGACTCATTTTCAAATGATTATCTTTTGGTTTCAATAATAAATTTCAAATTGTATAAAAATAACATATTTAATATTTAAATTCTCTCAATCTATTCAATCTTTTTTTATGGGTGTCAATTTAGAAATTAATAAACATGCAAATATGGTCCGAAATTTCGAAACCATGAAATTTCGAAATATCGAAATGCATGCCCTAATCATGACGTTGTCACGTTAAACTATCGTCCGTAAACCAACTTTTTTATAAGAACGTATTTTTTTTACTACCTATGTTTACAAATAAAGATCCTGATTCTGATTCTGAAAATGCAAGATGCCGAACAGTTTCTGGACACGTTCGAGACGCAGCGAATGTGAGGCGTAGTGAGGACGCGAAACCACATTGTTATATGCCAGAATGCTACGAATAAGACTATTATAAAGCATTATTTTTGTTCTATTATGACAAAAGGACTTACAATTCCTTAGGACGAACCCTAACATTTTCGAAGCTCGTTTAATGATGTTGTCTAGATGTGGCGTAAAAGTTAACTCCTCATCAAAAAGAACACCAAGGTCCTTTATGGTTTCTACATCCTTAATATTGTCACCAGAAATATAGTAGTTGCTGCGCAATGGATTATTTTTTCTTGAGAAATTCTCGTGGTAGCATTTTTTTGTATTCAGTTTCATTCTGTTGCATCATTGAACAAGACGAATGAGATCACCTTCTAGATGCAAAGGATCTTACTCATCCCTGATTATCCTCAAAACATTTAAATCGTCAGCGAACATAAAAAAATCTGAATGTAGAAAACACTGGGGGATATCATTTATGAAGTAAATAAACAAAATCGTAATACTGTAGAGTTGTCATAATGGATGGAAACACGCGTGCTTCGTTCTGTCAAAATAGTTACGCGATTAGGGTGCCGGTTGACTGGCTGGAAATGCCAATGTACGAGTACGTAGTAGGAGAGCAGTGGCCCAGTAGTTACGGCCTTGCGAGGACTTTGTAGGTCTGACTTATAGGTCGTGGGTTAGAACCCGAGTAGGCACTTTACTTTGTGTAATTTATTTCTTGACCACCCAAGTAGCAAACACTTGCTATATAAACGTCATTAAAGCCAAAAATAAAAGTATTATAAAGGCCATATTAGTGCTTATAAGAGTGGGTTTGAGCTCAAATTATAAGGGCTAAAACCTTATAAAGTTTATATAGTTACCACATAATATGCTAATCCACCTTAAACATGCCATGTAAACTCACACTATATGGCTAATTGGCTACAAATAGACATGAAATTTGCTTTTATGTAACAAATTACCCTTATAACTGCTAACAAAATTCGGTTTTGAGTCCAATTTCTCGTGTAGAAGCAATCGCAATACGAATATGAGTTAATTAATTCATAATTATCTCAAACGCCTCCATCCATACTAATATTATAAATGTGAAAGTAACTCTGTCTGTCTGTCTGTCTGTCTGTCTGTTACCTTTTCACGCTTAAACCGCTCAACCGATTTAGATGAAATTTGGTAAGAAGATAGTTTGAGACCTTGGAACGGACATAGGCTACTTTTTTTTGCAAAAAATGCGGAGGGGGAGAAATGGGAGGGGGGTTAATTTTGAATGAAACTTCTTATTATGGCTTAAGCCGCTGAACCGATTAAGATGAAATTTGGTGTGAAGATAGTTTGAGACCTTGGGCAGGAGTTAGGCTACTTCTTTTTTGCATAAAACACAAAGAGGAAGAAATAGGGGGGTGGGTTAAATTTTTATGAAAATTCTTATTAAGGCTTAAACCACTGAACCGATTTAGATGAAATTTGGTATGCTGATAGTATGAGACCCTGGGATGGATATAGGCTACTTTTTTTATAAATCATGGAGCGGGAGAAATGGGGTGGAGTAGTTATAAAATATGAAAATAAATTGAAACTTCTTTTTATGGCGTCCTTCTTATTCGGCTGTAGGCATGATATAATTGTTTATGAAAGATTTGAGCTCGCTAGAGTAAAAATGTTCTGTGGATTTGAGTGTCAATTTGAAAAAGTCAACTTAATGTCAGTGTCCGTGAAAGTGGTAATTTAAGCAAAACTTTATAATATTCTACTACTTATTTTTATTAGGGGGATATTTTTATGCTGTGGATATGCCTCGCAAGCGTAAATCTCATCTGAGCCGTAGCTCTAGCAGAGCTCGAACAGCAAGAGTAGCTAGAAGCCAAGAAACAGAGGTGCAGACTCAATCCGTCTAATTTTAGATGCTGAGCGTCACGCAATCCAAAGAGCTGGTGAGACTTTAGACCAGATTCAGGTTCGCCAACACGCAGATGCTAAGCGTCACGCAGCTCAAAGAGCTGCTGAGAGTTTCGACAAGACTCGGGCTCGCCAACTCGCAGATGCTGAGCGTCACACAACTGAAAGGGCTGCTGCGATTTTCAACCAGACTCAGGCTCGCCAACTGGCAGATGCTGAGCGTCACGCAACTCAAAGGGCTGGTGAGACCTTTGAGCAAACACAGGCCCGTCGGATTTTAGATGCCGAACGTCACGCCTGAATAATCCCAAGTACGGCGTATTTTACTGCCGTTGAGGCAGTCTGAAAGGAGACGTAAGTTTGCAGGAAATACATGGGAGTCGTTCCACAACGCTGCGTCTGATTATGACCCATTGATTGATTACACTAACCATCGATTAGTTCTCATAGGGAACATGGATAAAAAATGTAGATATTGTGAAGCACTCAAGTGGAATGATGAGACACCAGGTATGTGTTGCTCTGGTGGAAAAGTTTCAGTTCCAACAGTTTCTTCTGAGCCAGAAGAACCACTCAAGTCTTTGCTTTTGTATGACAGTGATGAATCGCGCCGTTTTTTAAGCAGAATAAGAAAATATAATACATGCTTCCAAGCAAGCTTGAAGCAAGTGACAGCAGGATGACTCACCCTGAAACTCTTCAGGGTGAGAAACTCTACCCTGTAGAGTTTCTTAACTCTATAGAATTATCAGGGGTACCGTCCCATATGTTGAGGCTGAAAGTTGGTGTCCCAGTCCTGTTAATGAGAAATCTGGATGCACCAAAATTATTTAATGGCACCCGACTACAAATAACACACCTGGGACGCAATATAGTAAGGGCAACAATTATGACAGGAATAGCAAAGGGAGAAGATGTAATGATTTCACGTATTCCGATAATCCCAACCGATATGCCATACCAATTTAAAAGGTTGCAATTTCCCCTTAAAGCGACATTCGCGATTACCATAAATAAAGCTCAAGGGCAAACACTGAAAGTTACAGGAGTGCATTTAGAAAAAAACAGTTTTTCCCATGGGCAACTGTATGTAGCGTGTTCACAAGTATCAAGTCCACATAATCCATATGTTTTAGCAAAAGATGGTAAAACTAAAAATATTGTTTACACGACTGTGTTAAAGTAAGTTATTAAAAATTACAACTCTGTGCTCACAACCCATTTCCACACTTTTGACGACCTAAACAATATTTAAAAGAATCAAAAATCAAATTAGTACCTACTGCATTTTATGTAACGCAAAATACACTATTTTTGTAGTACTACTATGGGTTTTCTTTTCTACGTTTTACGCGAGCGAAGCCGCGGGTAAAAGCTAGTTATTTATAAAATAGATAGTAAAATAAATGTCTGCTTTACTAAACATTTAATACATCGCACTTTTTTCGTTTTATATTGGAACTTTATGTGGGAAAGCAGTTTTGTGAGATTTGTGGATATGTTTTATGCAATATTTTTAATGCGCCTCTTTAATTTTAATGTTTTATTATAAGAAAAATGATTAAAATTTTGTGAGGCCTTGTAGATTGCTACTATAAGAATATTTAACAAATGATATGCTTTTATAAATTACCTACAAGTCATCTACTCTTATTGTAGCAGGGTTGTGCTAATAAGCTCAGCCATATTGAATGATTTTAGGGTTCAGTCTCCATTACTTTATTAAAAAAATTGTGAATATTACTTTGTATTTTTTTTATTTTACGGAACCAAGATAATGTCTAATGAATTGAATATAGACAGTTTCTTGACAAAGATGATTGCCACGAATTGTGTATTGCAGTGATATTTTATACTCCATAGCCCAAGTAGCTACATTATCAACTCTGAACCCGTCCTTTTCCATGCCTCTCCCATTACCTTTGCCTTTTCCTTTACCCGTCCTTTTCACTATCACGCTCATCAGATGATTAATTGCTCATCGAAAGTGTCAAAGTCAATGTTTTTTGAAATTAGTTCTACGAAACCATGGTCACTTTCTTCCATCGTAGATGCAAAGTCAAGTATACATATAACAATTCTTATAGCTGTTACATAAAGTTTTCGTCAAGACTTTTATACATATAGAAGCTATATAACTTGCCGTTTTGCATTTGCTTTAAAGCTACATTTTGATAGTCTTTATAAGGGTATAGCTTTATAACAGCCATATTAATTTAAAAATAGTATGATGCCAAAGCGGCTACATGGCTAGAATATTATGTGTCTGAATAGCCATATTATATGCTTCTAAATGTCCATTGCTTTAAAGTTGCCATTTAAATTAGTTATATAAACGTTAATAACATAAATTTATAAGACTAATTTACCATATTAGCAAAAAACACTTTAAAATGCTTTTATAAAGAGAGTTGCAAAACTAATACTGTTACAAAACATGTAAAAGAGTTAAGCCCTTATAAATCCATCGTTATATAGCAATTTTGCTACTTGGCACTTCTCTCAAAACGGTGAAGGAAAACGTCGTAAGAAAATCGGCATGTTGGGGTTTTCTCGTCGTTGCCGAGTAACCCGGTAGTTGTAGAAGTTAGTTTTTAACACCAAACCACTGTTATGTTCCAAATATTTATTATGGACACAGTTTTAGGTTGCTGCTAGTAACCTGAGCCGCACTTAATGTTGAGTTACGTCAACGCGCAAATTAGCGTGTGCCGGTGTTTTAGTTACGACTGACTTACTTAATATTGTGCAGTACTTAAATAGGTGTACTTTTGCTGTATGAGCATTATTGGCTCGTACATGCTCCCGAGGGAAAGGTATACGTGCTCAGATCACTAGCGTTACAGAATGTAAAATGATATAACACAAAAGTTTGTCAACAGTAAAGCAAGAAATTACATAAATTCTTAAATAATCTAAACAGTAAGCATGAAATTACATAAATTCTTAAATATTCAAAGGTTGAATTTTGTTGCTGCTGATTGCTGTAGACGGTTGCTCGATGAGGGTCCACTTCTTATTTTACCGTAGACAGGAATCTCCTTCAGTTCTATATCCTCCGTCCTCTCTCGAGTCCTGTTGGCCGTCTTGCGTTCTTGTTGATGTTGATAGTATCTTCTTAGTCGCCACACTATTATAGCGCCGACGATTCCTCCCACTAGCAAAGTGCTTATGGCGTAGTTGCTTATGTCGTGGACACTTAACTCGTAAGGTAGGCTCTCTCGTTCCTTTTGTGCAGCTATCTGGTTATCTAATATTGTGTGTTCATTAGATAAATTGAGGTTAGGTAGCACGAATTTTGTGTTTTTGAATGTGCTCCACATATCATTTGGTGATTCTATAGTGGGCACCTCCAAAGTAATTCCAATATTGATACTACTACTAAGAACGTTATGTGAGTAGATCGTCACATCTTTATGTTGTAGTAAGCAATCTTGACCTAGAGCAAGGAGCCCCGCCTTTGTTATGGTAGTTGTTGTTATTCGATTCTCGCATACAATGCGAGTCGTGCACTCATCGATGCAGTTATACAGCCATATGTTTGGTCTCTGTAATTTTGTCCATTGGTCCGAACATGGCTGAGGTACCCAATTGCATGTAATGTTATTTACATTTTGGCTCAGTATTTGGGCTTCGCAAGATGCCGTGGCTCCATGCAAGTTGCTGATAGTTGTAGAGGCGTGGCAAATGTGGTTGTCTGCTGTCATTGTTGAACATTGCTGTAGATCAACCTCTTCCATCTGTATGTAGGTGTTCTTTGCGAAGTTAACTCCAATATACTGTGTTGTTGTCGCTATCACCTGACATTGGTCAGCAGTTTGGTGTCTAGGTATAGCTATATTGCGATACAATGTATACTCGTCATCGCTTAGTAACGGGATATGTAGTTCAAAGAGCAGGTACTGTTCGGTAATCCGGGCTTTGACATAAATAATTTTGTAAATATTTTTGTTGTTTGCTCCATTGCTGGTTTTGATAGGCAGTGTTAACCTTTTCGGTATATACCCGCAATGTAGTTCATTTGTTCAGATAGTTGATCCGGTGTGAATAGGTTCATATCGAGATGACCTCGATAGATATCTGTCAATGCATCTAGGAGCATTTGTTGGTTTCTTCTCAGTACCGCGATAAGTAGGCTTGCAGTTAAGGCTCCAGCATTGACGTCACTCATTGTTTTCATTATTTGAAACCGGTTTTCTATCACTGCCGTATTATGTTTGGTTTCGTTCATAAATTGCTGAATTCCTTCCAGTTGCGTTTTTACGAAGTCTTCATTTTTCTTTATGACATTATTTTCTGCCTCGATAATCAGTGTCTGATTTCTTATGAGCTGCAGTAAATATTGCTCGTTTGTTTTGATTTTTTGTATGTCTTGGGCGTATTTTTCGGCAAAATTGCTGTCAAGGACACCAAATAGGGCTCGTGCAAGGTTTCCTACGCCGTTGACGTAGCCACGTCGCTTTCGCTGTCGATGTTGAGAACGTAGCAGTATGTTGTACTCGTTCAGCTGGCTCATTTCGAACTTCAATTGTTGAGTCGTAGCGTGACATGGTTCGTTAGGCATCGTATCACACATTTGTGCTAAACGATCCACAAATTTATCCACCTTTGTTGTACTTTGCCAGAATGTTGATAGGTTGTAGTACACTAGAAGCTTCCATTCATCGTGAATAAGTTGGATATTTCCGACGGGGTCAAAATACACTGGTTGATTTTCTATCAATTTTGTTATTTTGAAATGTTGCAGGGGTGTTGATAGCCCACTTGATAGCGTTGTGAACGCTACTAGCAACACCAAAAGCAAGCTATTTACTTTTCTCTTGGTTTTGATCCCTTTATTTTGCTTGCAGGGCTTCGTTTCTGGAATCAATTTCTGTGAATCAATGCTTTCACATACCTCGTTTATAGGTAACGGGGCAAGTTTTGTAATTGGTCTTTTGAGGACTCCATTCTGAGTCTTGAGCGTGACCACTCGGACTAAGCTGTCACTGCCTGGATGTAGTTCCACTACGCGGCCCATTGCCCACCTACTCGGAGGTAGATTGCTTTCTCTGATGAGGACAAGTTGGCCCTTTTGTATGTTCTCCTTAGTTTGCTGCCATTTGTTGCGGTTTTGTAATGTATGAAGGTATTCTTTTGACCAGCGCTCCCAATAGTGTCGACGCATGAGCTCAATGAGTTTCCAGTTGTTTCTGATGTCTACTGCTTTCGTTTCCTCAGGTTCGTTGAGTGGCAGTGTTAGCGCTGGACCCCCTGTGAGGAAATGACCAGGAGTGAGATAGTCCAGGTCGTCCACATCTTCTGATAATGGACACAGCGGCCTGCTATTCATGCACGCTTCGATTTGAGTCAGAAGTGTTGCAAATTGTTCATATGTAAGCTTCGTTTCTCCGATTACCCTTTTCAGGTGTGCTTTCATGGAACGTACAGCAGCTTCCCATAAGCCTCCTGCTGATGGCCAGGATGGAGCGTTGAAGTGCCACTCTATTTGAAGGTCGTTGATCTCTCTAAAGAACTCTGAGTTTTTGAACTCTTCCTGTAAGACTCTTGCGGCTCCGACGAAGTTGGTTCCGTTATCGGAGTAGATGTGTTTTGGGGTTCCTTTTCTGGCGCACATTCTTTTTAATGCTGCGATGAAAGTTTGCGTAGAGAGGTCCGAAACAAGTTCAATATGTACTGCTTTTGTGCACATACATATGAATATGGCTATGTAGCCTTTGCAGGTTTTTATCCCGCGGCCTTTGTTTATCTTCACATCCACATGGCCTGTAAAGTCAATGCCAGTGTGTGAAAATGGCCTCGATGGAGTGATCCTTTCTTTAGGAAGATTGCCCATTAGTTGTTCAGATCTATTAGTTGCGTATCGCCGGCATCGAATGCATTGTCGCAGTATCTTCTTGACGGTTCGGTTACCGCTGATGATCCAATAATAGTTTCTAGTGTAAGCAAGTGTTAATCTCGCTCCACCGTGTAAGGTTTGTTGATGTACCTTTTCAACGATGAGTTGGGTTAGTCTGCCCTCTCCTGGAACGAGGATGGGATGCTTAGTCTCCACCGGCAACTTTGAGTGGTTAAGACGTCCTCCAACACGTAGGACCCCACTTGTATCTAAAAATGGGTTCAATTTCAAAATGGTGCTTCTGTTTGGAAGTTTTCCACATTTGTTGAGAGAATTAATTTTGTTTTTAAAGTAATTCTCTTGCACTGATTTGATAATTATACAGAATGCGTTGTTTATTTCATTCAAGTTCAGTGCACGGCACACGATTGACCTTCGTTTGCTTCGTAATGCATCAGCGAAACGTATCACTAAGGCGAGTATTCTTGTAATACGATCTAGGTTGCTATGTCGTTCAAGTAATGAATGAATTAATTCATTTTTAATCGACATGGGTTCCGTACTATTAGCCGTGTAACAGTTTGTTAAAGAGCCCTCATTTGTGGTATAGGTTTCTTTTGAAGCCATGGCTTGTGTTTTTTGCTCCTTGAGCCATTTAGGGCCTTCCCACCACAGTTTAAAGCTGACCAGTTTTTGCGGTGGGAGTCCTCTTGTGGCACAGTCGGCAGGGTTTTCGTTTGTCTTTACGTAACCCCAGTTTATCGCAGGCACGACGTTTAATATTTTTCTGGTTCTGTTCGTTATGTACTTTTCGTACTTAGTTTGGCTTCCCTGAAGCCATGCTAGAACTACTTTAGAATCAGTCCAGCATGTAATCCTGAGCTCGTTCTCTTCCAGGATCTTAGTTATCCTTTCTAGGAGTTTCGCTAGCAAAACTGCGGCGCATAATTCCAATCTCGGTATTGTTATTTTCTTTTTGAGCGGTACAACCTTAGTTTTTGCTGCGAGTAATGTAGTTTCGTAAGCGCCGGTGGGTGACGTAGTTCGGCTGTAGATAACGCATGCGTAGGCTCTCTCGCTCGCGTCACAGAAGGCTTGTAACTCGATCGGCCGATTGTTTTCGTTTTTTATCCATCTTGGTAAACTTATGGTATTTATGTTTGGCAGATCGGTTTTAATTTTTATCCATTCCTTTTCTATGGAATCTGGTACCTTTTCGTCCCAGCCAATGTTTTGATAGTTGTCACTCCACAATTTTTGAAAAAGCAGTTTTGCTTGGATGGTCATTGGTGCCAACCAACCAAGCGGATCGTAAATCTTGCTTATTTCTGACAATAGCTTGCGTTTAGTGTATGGTGCATTTTTGTTGTTGTTTGGCGCTTCGCTAATAAAATGGAATGTGTCGCTTGCATCATTCCATGCGAATCCAAGTGTTTTGCTGAACTCTTGTTGCTTGAAGTTGAATTCGTTATTATTGGTTTTCTCCTTCGTCTGTAGTTCTTTGAGAATAGATGGTTCGTTTGTAGACCATTTCCGTAACACAAAACCACCTTTCTTCAGAAGTTCGCTTAGCTCTTTTTGCAGTAGCTTTGTTTTTTCTATGGTATGGTGACCCGTGATGGCGTCATCCATATATAATTCATTCAGTAGCGCCTTTTGGGCCAGAGGGAAAGCGTTGCCTTCATCTTTGGCCAGCTGTTGGAGAGTGCGCATCGCTATGAATGGAGCGACTTTGGTCCCGTAAGTTAGGGTACACAGCTGCATCTCTCGAAGTGGTTCTCTCATGGAGTCTCTCCAAATAATTTTTTGAAGACATTGTTGATCTTGATGAATAAGGATTTGACGGTACATTTTCTCAATGTCCGCCGTTAGAACATATTTATAGCTCCGCCATTTTATGATCAGAGATAAAATGTCTTTTTGAAGGTTTGGCCCTTTTTCCATCAAATCGTTTAGGCTGTACCCGGAGTCTGTTTTCATTGATGCGTTAAAAACAGCTCGTAATTTGGTGGTTGTTGAGCTCTCCCTTAACACGCCGTGGTGCGGTAGAAACGCTTGTACTCGACTTTCGGATTCTGTCACTGGTTTCATGTGACCTAATTCGATGTATTCTCGGATGAACTCTCTGTATAGTTTAGCGAAGTGATCTTGTCTCCTCATTTTCTTTTCTAAATGAAGAAATTGTGCTGTGGCTTGAGGTTTTGAGTTTCCAATGTTTTGCTCGTAGTTAGCGTTCATCGGCATCTTCACCACATAACGCCCGTCGCTTAATCTCTTTGTTGTTTCTGTGTAATATTTTTCACAGTATTCGTTTTCCGATGTTGGTTCAGTTTCTGAAGGAATGTCTTCTAACTCCCAAAATTTTGTTAGGTTGTCTAGCTCTGTTAGAGTAACTAGACAGTTAAACTGCTTTGTTGCACCGCACAGTATCCAGCCCAGCTTTGTTTGTTGCGCTACTGGCGAGTCATTATTGTGCTTGATTATTCCTCCTAAGATCACATCGGAGTAAACATCAGCTCCAAGCAGTAAATCGATGGGTCCAGAGATGTTGTAGGCTGGATCGGCCAACTTTATATTATGGAGATGCGTCCAGCTCTCTGCGTTGATCGTTGAGTTAGGCAGATTATTGACGAGTTTACTCATTACTAAAGCTTCGGTTTGGAATGTATAATCCGAGTGGATAGATTTACATTCCAATTTTATCATCCCTTTACTTCTGCCCATTATAGTCCCAACACCAGTGACAGCAGCGTTCATTTTGTTTCGGGGTAAGTTCAACCGCTGAGCAGCATTTTCTGTAATCAAGGTTACTTGAGAGCCTTGATCCAGTAACGCCCGAAGGCAGATGTAATCTCCTTCTTTATTTTTGACCCTTAGTTGAAGAGTCGTTAAAAGGATCTCTTGTTCGCCATTAATATGGTTAAATGTCTTCTCAGCCACCGTTGGTGTGGTCGGCTTTGACCGTTGCCCTTTCAGATTATCATCATGAAGAAGGGAGTTATGCTTGAAGTTACACGTGCGGCATTTTTTTTTTGACTTGCATTTATTTCCGCCGTGGCTATACAAGCAATTTTTGCATAAGTTCAAGTTACTTGTTGTTTGGTTTCGCGTTGCGACATCCATGTTCAAGAATGTTGGACATTGCCACAGCACGTGTTCGTTTTTGCAAAGTGGACATTTTTTCAGCGATGCATGGAAGGTTTTTGTCCACTTTTCTGAGTCCTTAATGTTTGATGATTTGTTATTATTATAACTTTTATGCTGGTTATTATTCGTTGAATAACCTTGTTTTCCTCCGTTCCTTTTAGTACGGGATGTTTCCAACGTCATGAACTGCAATTCTAGGAACTCCATAAACTCTTCTAAATCTGGAAGCTCTCTTGAATGCTTCATGGTTTTGATGTAGTCACCGTGAGTGACGTCATCCAGTTTGGAAGATAGTAGGTACACGAGAAGGGGACCCCATACTGGAACATTAATGTTTATGTTCTCTAGGCCATTTAAACACTCTTTCGTCGTGTCGTACAGCTTCTTCAAGTTGGTAGAGTTTGGTTTTTCGATAGATGGTTGATTGAGAAGTGTTTCTATGTATGAAGTGAAGAGTAGTCGCTTGTTATCGTAGCGATGCTGGATAATATCCAGGCACGAATCATAATTATCCGCGCTCACAGGAAGGTGCTTGATTATCCTTTCCGCTTCACCCTTCAATTTTGACTTTAGGAACTGCATTTTCTGCGTTTTGTTCAGCGTTGGATTGTTGTGAATCATCTCAAAGAATAAATCTCTGAAAGAGACCCAATTGTTGTAAGTTCCGTTGAACTCCGGCAATTCCATACGCGGTGTTGTTTTTTCGTAATGGGATGTCTCAAAGATTTTTCTGTTCAAATCTTCATTTAGGTCGTCGTAGACTTTCTCCCAGTGGTCATATTTGGCTTCGTAGTCTTTATCGTTGCCTTGCAGTAGGTAACTCAGTTCCCAGTGAATCTTGTCTATTGCTTCCCATTTTGATCGTAAAATATTTAGTTGATCTTGCAGTTGCCACTTCTCGTACATGCTGCTCATGTTGACCTTGGAGACCGCTCGCTTCAATGCGTTGAAGTTACACATTTGATTACGTAACAGTGTCGATAGATACTTGTCCGTTTCATCTTCTATTTGTTGGTGTACTCCAGTTGTATCAAACTGCGATGTTCCGGGAGTTTCTGATGATTTTGATTGTAGCACCCCCAAACCTCCAGGTTCGTTTATCAACTTGTTTCGTAGTTGATTCATTGATTGCATTGTTTCTTCAAACATGCTTTTTGTTATGATGTAAATGTCCTTTTTGAAGTAGTCATGGTCTCTTTGGACAGTCTCATACTTCTTTAAGACATCGTGATTGGCTCAAAATTCATCCCATAAGGATTGTAAAGATTCGATGCGCTTGTTAAGGTATACTATGGTTTTTCGACTCACAGCATCCTTTTTATAATTAGCCTGGAGAGTTTTGATATTCTCGTAGCTGTTTTGCTGCTTAGTAATAAGTTCAGCAAATTCGTTGCAGTCTTCTGTGTACATTGTTTTGCCTTGTGGCTGCTAGTGGTTGGTGCGTGAATAGTGTAAACTCACAGGTTTCGAAGTAATCGCAGTGGACTTTATCCCCGCTGATTATTTCTTGTTTGTAGCAGTAGATGCAATCTCCGCTGAAGAAACCGTCGTGGACGTTATCCTCGCCGATCCTTGCTTGATATGTAGTTTGTAGCAGTAGACGTGATCTCTGCTGGTTCGTTAGTGGCAGACACTTAGTGTAGCTCACCCTCCTCTACGTTATGTGCAACGTCTCAATGCTACTGGTGAGACCCGCTTGTGGGAGGCCAGCAGCACCGATTTGCTAACGTACCTGGGATATACCACGCTAAGCACTCTGCTTGATGAGGAGTCACGATGATTTACACGATGTTTTCCCGTGGACCCGTGACATCCGGCTCGAAGGACCAAAAGATGTTGGGGTTTTCTCGTCGTTGCCGAGTAACCCGGTAGTTGTAGAAGTTAGTTTTTAACACCAAACCACTGTTATGTTCCAAATATTTATTATGGACACAGTTTTAGGTTGCTGCTAGTAACCTGAGCCGCACTTAATGTTGAGTTACGTCAACGCGCAAATTAGCGTGTGCCGGTGTTTTAGTTACGACTGACTTACTTAATATTGTGCAGTACTTAAATAGGCGTACTTTTGCTGTATGAGCATTATTGGCTCGTACACGGCATGTCCTAGAACCAAAAATTCGAAGACATGTTGCACTACCTTTCTGTGTCTGTGAAACCTGTGTCCTAGCAGAGAGAACATTAAAAAGGTTGATTATGCTATTAATTTGTGTATCTTGTTATCTTAGTAATTTGATTACTTCATATTCATATTTATTTATTTGCCCAAACATGTGTACACATACAAAAATACAATAACGTGTATGCAAGATAACATAAAGAAAAAACACAGTTTCAGACATAGCATTAGGCTTTCAAAATCTGTTACACTTACACTGCACAAGCAGCTGCCTCCGAACCTCCTTAGGATGTTCTAGTGTCTTGTGCTCCGCTCTGCAGATCAGAATCTTGGTATCATCCTCATCCGACAGTGTCCAGCTGACGTTCTGACTGATGGTCTGGAGGTCAGACCCTGGCTCTTTCGTGACTATCGGCTGGTGCTTGCCTTGTAAGAGCTCTTCGGTTCCTGGAAATGAAATAATCTATTATAACAAAGATATAAAATGATGACTGAAATAGCTGGTGGTCGTGAAACCCATTGCCCAGCAGTGGAATGACGCAGGCTGCGAATGCAAGTAACTATGTATTAGTAAACCTCGTTGAATTCTCTGAAGGTTTAACAGGGGGGTTACCATAAGCTCTCAGAGTAAGGTTATTTTAAGTGTGCTTAAGGGATAGATTCATACATCTTCCTATCACCCCCCCTCCAGAGGTATATAAGCATGTTTTTTGTTTGGTTAGGATATCCTCATGCATGTAAACTGTCGCTGTGTTCTTCAAGATACAGGATTTTCCTAGTTTGGAATGGTCTTTCTTTTTGTAGTAACAACACTAATGTTACCTGGGTTAATCTTTTTAAATAAATGATTACTTACTGACTACTTTCTTCTGCCACTGAAAGCCCAGCGTGTGATGGGAGGGATCTATGTACAGCTGTGGACATGTCTTTGGCTGTCATTTTGTGCCTAGTTATTCCTGCCTGATAAGCCAAACATGAGAGGAAAGTCAGGTGAAAAGTCCAAGTGAACAGAAAGAGCAAATACTGTTTCTCTCTTCTCATCTGTACTATAATAATATTATAAAGACGAAAGATTTTTTGTTTGTTTTTTTGTTTGTTTGTTTGTACCGAATAGGCTCAGAAACTACTGGACCGATTTAAAAAATTCTTTCACCAATAGAAAGCTACAAAGCCCGAGTGACAGGCTATTTTTTGATCCCGAAAACGGGTCCTGTGGGGTGCCCACGGGAGCGAAGCCGCGAGGAACAGCTAGTCTAGAATATTTTGAATAAATTCGTTGCAGGTTCCAAGCACTTTTATTGAACTGCTATGCTCTAATGATGTTGGACGGGTCTACTTACCTAAGAACCAGGTTATCTTCGCAGCTGGTCTTCCGTTGGGCACGACGCACTGAACCATAAACTTGTCTCCATCCTTAAAAGTTGGCTGTTTTGGGGTGTACAGGACCGGCTCGCCGGGACGCCCTGAGGATATCAACGTGGTATGGGTATGTGTTCGGTAGAATAATATAGAAGTCTTAGTAGTGACCTGCAGAGCAGGTCGAGGTGACAGTTAATAGCTTTTCTGTTAAAATATCACCGTGAAAACTTAGGTGAAGTTGAGCTAGAAGTGTGTCAATCCCTAATTTCACCACGGTGAGATGTTGTGAATCGGTGGGCTGTAAGCATCTAACCTTGATGACTTAGGTAAAGTGATAATTCTAGGTAGATTAGGATGATTTTAGGGATTGACAGCTCACTTTATGTTTACTTTACACGTTTATACGGTATTTTTTTTACAGAATTGCACTACAGCCGGTCGATTCTGAAGTCATCTTACCGTGATGAATGATGACACTTTGTTTTCTAACCTAGTTACCAATCATACCTCATACATAATCACCTGAGCATGCCATTGCGGATGTTACAAGACTCTGGAGAAAAAATATAAATATTTCCATTTCCAATTTGCCCAGATACAGTAAATTTTATCTTTATTTTGGTTTATTGGAACGGATGCTGCCCGGTTTATAGCTGGGTCAGGACCAAATTTTTGATGGAACAGACACACTGTGGTGTCTGACTAAAAAGTGATAAATGATAATGATAAATGATTTTATTTCTGTAAGTTGGTTTGTACAAACACTTTTACATGTCGATCATATTTTTTTAAACTAGATGAGGTCGGCGTTTCCTGTCTGACTACTATGAGAAGAAAGGCCGAAACAAACTCAGAGGTCACAGTCTCTTTTAAAGTCCAGACAAAATCTTGGTTGGATCATGTGAAGACCATGTAGACTGCTGTCTGAAATGGTCTTTTGAGGAAAG
Source organism: Anorthoa munda (assembly GCA_945859665.1). Lineage (NCBI taxonomy): Eukaryota > Metazoa > Arthropoda > Insecta > Lepidoptera > Noctuidae > Anorthoa > Anorthoa munda. Next base: position 6,100,985 of record OX243917.1, on the reverse strand, counting down.
AACCAGCCTGAATGAGTGGACCTGTCCAGTCAGTGCACGCATTTGTCAATAACCGTGCAGCTCAACTCAGAATTTAAGGAGCTCAACGAATTGACGAACAATACCAAAGAAAGGACATTCGGGTAGGCCGCATAAATACTCAAACTGCCAGACTAACTAATTAAAAACTAACTAAAATAAATAAAAATTTAAAAATAATAATGATCCACATAGTCTTCCCATTTTCAAAATTGCCGCTTAATGGCCTAACTGAAATAAATAAATTTGACTTTGACTTTACCTTGAGTGGCTGGGGTGGTCCGTGATGTGATGTCCGTGATGTTCATGTTCGTGATGATGATGATGTACGTGATGATGTTAACGATGATATTCGTGATGATGGTGTGCCTGATGATGATGGCGTTCACGTTACAATATCATCGTCATCACGGACCACCAAGTAAAATCCACTAAGGCTGTTTACAATAGATATTCTGGACTACTTTACTCATAAATTGGTGCAGTGGTAGTAGTGAGAAGTGGATGTGGGGATCAACTGGCACGAATCAATCGATTCGTCTTAAAAATGCAAGTGTTACTGGCTACATTTAAATTGGAAAATAAAAAAATTGGGGGATTTTGGGCGCCATATTGTGGGTGCCCAATTTTTTTTCTTCGGTACCTATTATGTCCTCCGTGCCTCAGAAAGCACGTTAAGCCGTTGGTCCCGGCTGTCATTTAAAGATCTTTGACAGTCGTTACGGGTAGTCAGAAGCCTGAGATCTGACACCAGTCTTGTCAAGGGGTATCGTGTTACCCAGTTACTGGGTTGTGGAGGTCAGATAGGCAGTCGCTCCATGTAAAACACTGATACTCAGCTGAATCCGGTAAGAATGGAAGCCGACCCCAACAATAATTGGGAAAAAGGCTAGGCAGATGATGGGGTTATCCCCACACAATAGAAAATAATAATAATATATATATAATATAATAATAATATAAATCTCCTCCTAAAACCCTTTATTTTTATAAAAAATTAAGGGTATTAATTAGGAAGCGATTTCAAAAATATATATCACCTATACGAGTATATGTTTAAATGTACCTAATTCGAAAAAAAGGTTAACTAAAAAGTTACAAAAAAAAGTCAGAGGATACATCTGGTTTTGGTCAGCCAGCTCGCCAATATGTATCCTCCGACTGCTCAGCATGGTTTTCTTCTTGTTTACGACTTTTTAGTTCGCTTCTTAAGCAGTCGCGTTTTTTTTTGATTAATTGAATTAACTTTTTTTTTGTCTTGATAAATACTTAATGTAGAGAGCAGAGTTGATAGCCCTTTCGGTATGGATACGCTCAGCGCAATTTTTGATTTTACTCGGTAAGGAATCTTCCTGACGGCGCGATGCAAATTAAATTGTGTCGATAGGCGATATCGCCTGTATTTTCTAAGAAAATTACAAGTACAAATCGGTCGAAATGCATCGCATTGCGTCCATGTGAACGTATTTACTTGGAATTTCATTTGGTAGAAATCACTTATCGTTGTGACATAAATATAATAGCATATAGACAGACTTACCTCCACACTTGAACGTTGACAGATCCACTTCAAAGACACACATGTTTGCATTTATACAAACATCAGAAGTTTCTGTAAGAAATATTAAAACAACAGTCAGTCCACTTATATCCAATCTCAATTTACTATGTTTTAACTTATATTGTCCCACTGCTGAGCAAAGTTCTACACCACCATAATAATATTATGAACAAAATGAAGTAAAAATCTGGATAATCAGATGTTCAGATGTTATTAATCAATCACGCCTCAACACAACGGTCAAACGGATTTAGATTGAAATTGGAATACCTGTGTTCGCCTAATATAAAACCACAAATTGCTATGGTTACAAACTTATTTTTGATAAGATACACAGACATAAACAGCATCGATTTTTTATGAGAATCAGAATCTTTATTTGTAAACATAGATAGAGATACACAGTGTGTGCAATCTAACAATATTACGGAGATTCTCAATGTTTTGCCATGAGGCTTACAAACATTATCAACTTTAATTACAATTTAAGTAGCAAGTTCTTTGTTTTTAATTTTAATGATGTATTTAAGTGGCTTAAAATCTGACAACAGCCTTGCCAAGGGACAACGTGTAACCAAAATACTGGGTTGTGGAGGTCAGATAGGCAGTCGCTCCATCTTACTTCTCAGGTAAATGTTTTATAATTTGAATATCCTCAAATAATGAGAACAATGTAAATTAGGCAAATGTCAAATAATTTATAATTAGAATACTGTACGATTAGCAACCGCACATTGTACTTTGGCCTAGTTAAAATACTGCAAATTTTGTTAATTTATAAAATGTAGTATCGGCACGTACGCAAATAAGTCAGTCTTCGCTTTGTATCGAGCTCGCGCAACATTCAACATTTTATAACATTATTTTAGTGCAATTTAGTATTAAATACCTTTTTTAACATTAACATTTATTTTATTAAACATTCAACATTAAGTGTAAAGGCTCCCTTACATTAGGTATTAGTAAGTTATACTGTTTTATTAATACAGAATTGAATTTAAGAATTATAATTATTGTTTTATAAATAATATACTGCGTATTATTTATATATTTAGTAACATTGTACAAACCATTAATTTTTTAATTATTAATATTATAATTTATATTTATTAATATTTAATCATAAATATTTTTATTTATTACGTAATTAATATGTATTATTCATAAGGTAAGTTATTTATTAATTGGACACTCCATATTTATTTAAAAAGGCAGGCGTCTTTAATAGTGAATATTTATATTATTTAGGTATATTTTATCATTTAGGTATTCGCTTGTGCTATAGTCGCATTTGCTAACAAGGAAGAGCTTTTAATTTCGACACAATGTATATATTGTTATGAAATAAATTACTTACTTACTTACTTCAATTTATTGATAAAGATGTTATATTTATTAGAATTCTTTATTATTTCGGGTAACTTATTATAAATTTTGATGGACATAACAAAGGTACTATTGGAATAAATGTTTAGTCGCGATTGTGGTGAGTTTAATCTATTTCTATGTCTTTATTTATTTTGTATGTCCTCTCTTTTTGTAAAGAATTCTGGGTGCATACGCACAATATTACAAACTTCAAAAAAAAAAGACAGGGTAAGGATAAAATCTTTAGTTCCTGAAAGTGGGGTTTACAGCTATCGGTGACTTCAATATTTACTAATATTCTTATAAGTTTTTTTTGTAGGGTAAATAGCGTGGGTGCATCAGTGCTGTTGCCCCATAAGATGACACCGTATTTGAGCCATGCGTAGGCGTACGCGTAGTACGTTACTACTGCAGTTTTTAAATCTGTAGTTTTTTTGATCTCGCGGAGGGCTTATGAGAATTTTCATATTTTTGCTCTTACTTTCTGAATGTGTGACTTTCAATTTATGTGTGTATCAATGTTTAGGCTTAGTAGGGTGAAATTATTCACTACTTCTAATTTATTATTTTTAAATCTATAGTTTATATCTATTGGTATTTTTTGGCTAGGGTGAAATTAAATTATTTTAGTTTTATTGCAGGTAATTTCTAGGTTGTGTTCAGTCATCCAATTTATTGTAGATTCCAGTATGGAATTCAATTTATCATTTAGATTGATGTTATTTTCACATGAGGTAAGTATAGATATGTCATCCGCAAACAGAACACACGGCGCATTTATATTATTAGGTAGGTCGTTTACGTAAACAAGGAACAAGAAGCACCCAATTACGCTTCCTTGCGGGATTGAGGCGGTGATTTGTTTGCCGACAGCAAACAAATCACCGCCTATCTGATTATTTCTATTTCATTATTGCTGTTGTTGTAATGTTCGATTTCAACTATTTGTTCCCTATGTTTCAAATAAGATACAAACCAGTCATAACATTTGCCGCGGAGTCCTACACTATACTCGTATAGTTTATTTAATAATATTTCAAATTGTACTTTATCATATGCTTTAGTCATATCCAGCAGAAGTCCTATCGCGTACTTTTTATCGTTAATAATATCAAGGGCTTTTTGAATATATTTGTAAACGGCCAAGGTAGTGGAACGGTTTTTTCGGAAACCGTTTTGACAGTCATTAAATATATGATATTTCTCACAAAACGCATATACTCGATTACACATGGCTTTTTCGAATATTTTAGAATCTGTCGGTAAGAAGGCAACAGGGCGGTAATTATTCGGATCAGTTTTATGTTTTTTTATGGATAGGTTTTATAAGAGCTTCTTTTAAGAGATCAGGAAAAGCTCCTTCTTCAAATGATTGGTTTAATAATTTATAGAATGGTAAGGTTAATTCATCTGCACATTGTTTTAATAAGGTAGGTGGGAGTTCATCAACGCCGTGACTTTTTTTATTCTTCAAATTTTTTATTAATTTGTTCACCTCGTAAGGATCAATTGGGCTGAGAAAAATTTAATTTTCTGTAGGGCATACAACCGGAAATCCATTCCATTTGCTGGTTGAGTTGTTCGTAGCCTCTTCGACGGACGCAAAAAAATCATTAAAAATGTTTGCTACCTCTTTGAGTTCAGAAGTTACGCCATTATTTGTTTGTAGGGTTATGTTACATTTCTCACCTGCAATTTTTTTGTTTGTACGTTCATTCACTATGCTCCACATTGTCTTAACTTTATTATTAGATTTAGTCATTTTATTTTTGTAGTGTAGTATTTTTCCTGTCGTTACTGTCTTCTTTAGAAATTTTTTGTAATATTGTGTTAATATCGGATTGCTTGTTTTAGTTGTTAGTATTTTTAATAATCTTTTGTTTACAATCGTTTTTTATATTTTGGTTTTATCTTTAGTTTATTTTAATGGCATACACTGATTTAATATGTTGAGTAGTGTGTCATTAAAAACTTCATGATTACTGTTAATATCGTTTTCGGTTGTTATTATATCATTCCAATCTATTTTTTGCTATTTAGACTTAAATTTCAATATATTTGTGTGATTGTAAAATCTTTTCTTCACGTACCACGCGATTCCTTTTGTTTGTTTAGGCAAGTTTAAATGTAAAATGGGTTCATTATGGTCTGAAAATCCTAGTTCTTCTACTGTTGTGTACATATCTTATAAAATTAAAATTTGTAAATATTAAATCTAAGCATGTAGTTGTGTTTGGCATTACACGTGTAGGGCTTTTTATGTATTGGGTAAATTTATATTCCTGCATTAAATTCATGAATTGGTTTTATTTAGGGTTATCTGATAATATGTTTATATTGAAGTCGCCTCCTATAATTATATTTATTTTTGAATATTTATTATTTATATATTTTAGAATTAGTTTAAGTTGCTGATAAAAAACTTCTTCAAATCAAATCAAATCAAATCAAATCAAATGTTTTTTATTTCACATAGGCCTACATGGGCACTTATAAAACGTCGACAAAAGGTGCACGGTTCGGGTTAGTCGTTTCCTGTGGAGAAGAACCGGCAAGAAACTCCACGGTTACTCTTTTAAAAAAAATGGTTTGTTTTTACAATATTTCCACGTTACAGTATTAGTGCTTAGATATGGGGGGACAACGTAGGCCCGACAATAAGACGTAAGAAACTAAAAAAAAAAAAATGTATAAACGAGAGAGTTAACAAATGTTAACAAGCGTCTAGAAATCTAGAAGGCCTACAATGTTCACACATTCAGAAAACAATCAGTAAAAGAATCTATACAAAGGACAAAATAAATAAAAATATATAACAAGACTAAATTTAACATGTGGCACAAATTTTGTTATCAGTGCTGTAACTATTCATAGCAAAGGGCTATAAAGATCATTGAAATCATTGTAAAAAGTCTAATTAAAAGAAAGAAAAAAAGTAAAAATGAGATTGAGAATAGTTAGAGACATCCACATATTTGTGCCGTTTATGAGTTACCAGGGAAGCCGCATGCGCAGAAGGAGCTAAAATTTTTATCTTCAACGTAGTCCTTGATTTTGTAATATGCTTTTTTAATAAGGACACGTTTGATGTAGTTTTTGAACTTTCCATCGGTTAATTCTATAACTGGCTTTGGCAACTTATTATAAAAGCGTATACTGTTTATAAGAAAAGACTTGCTAGTTTTCGTTAATCTGAATTTGGGTATTACAATTTCATGCTTACTGCGTGTATTTAAATTATGGAAATCGCTTCTAGTTTTGAAAAGCCCTCGATTTTTGCGGACATACAAAATACATTCCAATATATAAAGAGAAGGTAGAGTCAGTATATCGATCTCTTTAAATTTTTCTCTGAGGGACTCTCGTGGACTCATTTTATAGATTGCGCGGACTGCCCTCTTTTGTAAGATGAAAATTGAGTCAACGTCTGCAGCTGATCCCCACAGCAGAATGCCATAAGACATAATACTGTGGAAATAAGCATAGTATACTAACCTTGCTGTGGCTACATCGGTTAACTGCCTTATTTTCCTTACTGCATATGCAGCCGAACTTAACCGACCCGAAAGAGTTCTAATGTGCGCGCCCCACTGCAATTTTGAATCGATAGTAATCCCTAAGAATACAGTTTCCTTTATAACTTCAAGATTTTTACCGTCAAGATTTAAATTTAGGTCACGTTGTGGTACATTTGGTAAGGAAAACTTCAGACATTTTGTTTTTTTCGCATTTAGTAAAAGATTGTTAGCTGCGAACCATTTAGAGAGAACAATCAGACTTTCGTTGACATGTAAGACATCCGTATCTTTCCTATCTATTTTAAAAATTAGCGAAGTATCATCAGCAAATAGAATTATATTCGATAATTTGGCCATCATAAAAGGGAGATCATTAATGTAAACAAGAAAAAGGAAAGGGCCGAGAATTGAACCTTGGGGCACGCCCATCTTGACTAGAGACCCGGAGGACGTCGCCCCAATAACATTTACTTTTTGCTGTCTGTTTGATAAATAGGAAAGCACAAGATCAGCAGATTTTCCTCGAATTCCGTAGTGGTGTAATTTACAGATCAGTGTGTTGTGGTCGACGCAGTCGAACGCTTTCGAGAGATCACAGAAAATGCCAATGGCATCCTGGGACTTCTCCCAAGATTCCAAGATGTGGCTGATGAGTTTTACTCCCGCGTCCGTTGTCGACCTACCTTTCGTGAAACCAAACTGTTGACTATGCAGGATCTTATTTGAATTGAAGTGAGACAACATCTGTTCCAGCATGATTTTTTCATAGATTTTACTCAATGCTGGAAGCACGGATATAGGCCTATAATTTGAGGGATCACTCTTACAGCCTGATTTGAAAATTGGTACTACTTTACTGTGTTTCATTAAGTCAGGAAAAGTGCCGCTGTCCAAACATTGATTGAATATGCCTGTTAGGACAGGAGCAATTGAGTCAATAATATCTCCAAGAACCCTAACGGATATCCCCCACAAGTCTTCAGTATTTTTTACGTTGAGACTTTTGAACGCGTTTTTAATTGTAACAACTTCCTTCCAATACATAGTTATAATTAATAAGTTTTCTTTAGGTGATTCAATAGCACATAACTCTAGCACGTATTCTATAGATTTGTTTGTTATATCACTTCTATGTATACAGTCTATATGTTCTTGAAGTAGAATACATACTCCACCGCCTGTTCGGGTACTGCGACAGTACGATGATGCAAATTTGTAGCAGTTGATCTTAATTAGTTCTAGTTTTTCTTCTGTGACCCAGGTTTCCGAGATACATATTGCCTTATACATAGAATTTTGGGTAATGAAAGCATCAATTAAATGTTGTTTGTTGTTAAGACTTTGGAAATTCTGGAATAGTATTTTAAATTGTAGGTCTTTGTTGACGAAATATATGGTTTACAGATTCATTCAGTATATCCATATTATGAGACTGGTTAGTGATGCTCATCATTCTCATATCGTTTTCCTGATAAGTTGAATCTTCATTTTGTGGTTTGATGTTTTGATATTTTTTGTTAGCAGATTTTCATCTATGTATAATTGGTTATTTCTTATTACTGCGTGGTGTCCGTTTTGTCTAGCCTTAAATAATTCTTCTCTCATTTGAAACCTTTCTTTTCGTGATTTCGCGTCTAAAAACTGAGAAACACCTAGTCCAGTTCCCTGGAAGCACTGGCTGCTGCTGACGATATACTTGGATTATTCTTTTATTGAGCAGTTTTATTACAAGCGGTCGATTCTTTGTGCCTTTTCCTTCCTACTCGATACATGTCTTCTATGTAGCCTGATAAGTCTATGTTGACTATATCGCGGATTAGTTCTATCAGTCTGCTATATATTTCGAGTTCAGGTTCTTGATAATACTCTGTAAGTCCATAGAGTACTAGTTTGTGGCAGTGGTTTTCAAGTAAGCTTGGTGCTTGGAATGTCCGAGTTGATAAATCTCTTACTTCTTTTTTAGGGTTCCGTACCCAAAGGGTAAAAACGGGACCCTATTACTAAGACTTCGCGATCCGTCTGTCTGCCTGTCCGTCTGTCACCAGGCTGTATCTCATGAACCGTGATAGCAAGACAGTTGTAAGTTTCACAGATGATGTATTTCTGTTGCCGCTATAACAACAAATACTAAAAACAGTATAAAATAAATATTTAAGGGGGGCTCCTATACAACAAACGTGATATTTTTGCCGTTTTTTGCTCGATATTAATAACGGCAACAAGTAGACGCTTGAAATATTCACAGAATATTTAGTGGTATATTCTCTTCAAAAAATAATAATTATTAAATTAAAATAAAATAAATTAAGGGGGGTTCCCATACAACAAACGTGATTTTTTTACAGTATTTTGCGATAATGGTACGGAACCCTTCGTGTGCGACTCCGACTCGCACTTGGCCGGTTTTTATATTATAGATTTGCAAAGAATACGAGAGACGTAAAAAAGTGCCGGAACAGTTCGGTTTCATTCGTCATATTTCGGGCTATTCGAGATATTCCGACGAACGGTAAAGGTGGCGCACGCACCGCCTATATACGGCCCTCTCAACTTAACTACTCTTCATAATAATATGAAAACACCGATTTCTATTGTTAGTGTTTCATCCAGCCTACAATTGGTTCGGGAATAGATAAAATTAAAGTTGAGAAAACTTATTGTGCTATCACTACATATTATAAGTCCCTCGCCGCGTCTGTTTGCGATAAACTCAAAAAGTACTGAGCGGATATTCATTCGGTTTTCATCAAAAGACATTGTGATTCATGGGGAAGGTTTAGGTGTATAATTTGTTAAGATTTTGTGTTTTACCGACACCCAAGTGGGCGAAGCCGCTGGCAAAAGCTAGTTAACAATAAATGATTAAGTAAACTTTTATGGTTATGATGATAATTATGTAGGTAATTATCAAATGATAACATTCTGCAATACAACTGCTGATTTTTATCGATATAATATAGGTATACACTAGAAGCTACCCATCACTAGAAGCTACCGCACCGTAGGTGCTCAATGGGGAATATAGTCATAATTTATTTTTTGGTCGCCTTTGAGCACCATGCTATTATTGTGATTGGTGCTCAAATGGGAATACCTTTGGTGCTCAAAGCATAGGTGCTCTAAAAATAGGTGCTCAAACGGGAACATTTGAAAATTCGAGTGATTTTTGAATACGAGTTCCGACGCGGAACTAACGCAGCAGAAATAGCTCGCAATATCAATGTTGCGTTTGGAGAGGGGACTGCTAATGAACGCACCGTGCGATTTTGATTTAAACGCTTTCGTGATGGAAACTTTGATTTGAAGAACGAACCACGTGGAAGACCGCCCACACAGGTGAATAACAATGAATTGAAAGAGATGGTGGAAGCCGATCCGAGCCAAACTACCCAGGAATTAGCGGCATGTTTTAACGTTACCGTACCAACAATATTGACTCAATTGCGTCAAATCATTAAAATAAAAAATATAAAAAAATGGGTGCCTCATGATTTGACTGATCTGCAGAAAGAAACGCGTGTTGAAACTTGTGTTGCCTTGTTGAATCGATACAGAAATGAAGGAATAAGATAAGATAAGATAATTTATTTGCGTAAAACATGGTATACATAGGTGTTAATATAGCATATGAGATCATACATGTTTTGCTTAAAATTAAAGCATGCAAACTTACAAATCTGAATTTACAAACATTATAATTTATTTTCAAAAAATGTATTAATATTATAGAAATTATTATCATTCAGCCATTTATATAATTTAATTTTGAATAACCTGCAATTTAATATTTTCAATTCATTCGGTAATTTATTATAAACACGTACACACATAGCCAGACAGCTTTTATTATATTTTGCTAACCTAGGGCGCTCATCTAGTACAAGTCTGTATTGATCACGGCGACTTCGAGAACATATTTCTTCTGCTGTTTTGAACAAATCTTTATATTTCTTAACAAACATACATGCTTCATACAAATACAATGAAGGTAACGGTAGCAAACCAAGCTTTTTAAATATTGGTTGACATGATTCATCAGATGGAATCCCGTATATGGCTCGTATACATTTTTTTTGGGCGACAAATGCTCTATTATGGTCCGTACTATTTCCCCACATAATTAATCCATACCGTAACGAGGACTCAACATATGCACGGTATGACATCACAGCCGTTTTTATATTTGTTACCTTTTTGATCTGTCTGAGAGCGTATACAAATTTATTTATTTTATTGCATACATTATCGACCTGAGCTTTCCAGTCTAAATGTTCGTCAATTACTACTCCTAAAAACTTAGTTTGAGTCACTTGTGTAATTTGTGGTATGTCCATTCTAAAATTAAATCGATTTTGATAAGATTGATTAAATTGTATATATACAGATTTTTTAAGATTAATAGATAAATTATTATTATTTAACCAATCAATTAAATTGTCTATTGTATTATTTATGTCCGCTTCATGATCAATAATTGATTTATATTTTTTATCGGTAGTAACAATTATGGAAATGTCATCAGCAAAAAGAAAGCATTTATGATTGGTCACATTTACTATGACGTTTATGTAGAGCAGAAATAAGATAGGGCCCAGTATGCTACCCTGGGGGACGCCGCGGTTTATTTTTATATATTCAGTCGAACAGTGTGTCACGTCCCTATTTTCATCAAGTTTAGTGACAATAACACTCTGCTGTCTGTCAGATAGATATGAAGATATCCACTGAAGTGGCAGTCCTCTAATTCCAACAGCCTCTAATTTTTGTATTAATGTGTCATGTGAAACTAGATCAAATGCCTTTGATAGATCAAAAAATAATCCTGTCGTCAGCTGATTGTTGTTGACATTGGTCAGTATTGCTTTTAAAAGTGAAAAGATGGCTAAGGACGTGGACTTACGTTTTTGAAAGCCGAATTGCTCCTTTCTGATAAAATAAAATTTCTCACAATAATTAATTATTCTCTGATACATGCATTTCTCAAATATTTTTGACAAGATAGGTATTAGTGTTATGGGACGATAATTATTTATATCAGCCCTATCACCCTTTTTCAATATCGGTTTAACAATAGATATTTTTAATGCTTCAGGAAACACTCCTTGTGAAAAGGACAGGTTAATAAGATAAGTCAACACTCCACTTATCTCATCTACACATGACTTAATTATTCTGGTGTTAAGTTCATCGTAGCCTTCAGAGTTGGTATTGTTCAACGATAATATCTGTTGTCTCACCTCATTTTCGGACATGGGTGCGAGGAACATCGAGTTAGCAGTTAGAGCTTCACTACGGGCTATTGGATCGAATTGTGACATATGATGAAAAGTGGATTCTTTACGATAACCGTAAGCGTAAAATGCAATGGCTGACCCAAGGGCAAACGCCGCAACAGTGTCCTAAAGCAAAACTTACCAATAAAAAGGTAATGGTAACTGTTTGGTGGTCTCAGCATGGTGTTATTCACTATAGCTTTCTCCGATATGGTCAAGCAATAACGGCAGATATTTACTGTGCCAAACTCCGAACAATGATAGCCAAACAAGCAGTGAAACAGCCCCGACTCGAATCGATCTTCACCATCATTGCTCTATGATAACGTGAGACCATACGGCATACAGCACGAGAAACCGTAACTCTACAGGAATTGCAATTAGAAACCATTCGTCACCCTCAGTATTCGTCAGACCTTGCTCCAATGGACTACCATTTTTTTCGTGATTTTCTACGTGATAAAAAGTTCTCTTCTCTGGAGGCAGTACAAAATGCTTTCATACAGTTTGTCGAATCTAGATCACCAGAGTTCTATCGCAAAGGCATAAATGACCTTCCTATTAGATGGCAGCAATGTATAGATAATAATGGTAATTATTTTGATTAAATAAATATGATAAATTTAAAAAAAAAACTTATTTAAATTTTTCTGTACAAGTTAATGTGCAATTTCATACTTTAACTCCTAATATTATGATCTCTTAGGCCCGATTTCTGATTTAAGTAAAGCAGGAATAATCAGTTGAGTATTGTCATGTCAGTGTCAAATAATTTAGGAAGCCTTTGAGTATTTTACGTTTCACAATTGAGAATCTACCTAGATCAGTTATGTAAGTACCTACTTATGTATGGACCTGTCAAAGTTCCATTCACTTTCTCTTTCATCCTTACGTTCCATTTTACAAACGAAAAAGAGACATCACAAGATTGCAATAAAATTGAATGAATTGATTGAATTGATTGATTGAATTTACTGATATAAATTTTATACAGCTATAAAAAGTACGTTAGTATTATATTACATCATTCAAGATTAAAAAAACTCAAGTTATTAAAGATATTATAATCTTTATTATCTAGATTTTTCAAATTTACGCAATTTAATAGATACCTATTTGAAATGTATACAACCTTATTATGAAACTATGAAATGAATCGTAGGTACTAAATAGTCAATTACTTCAAGATTGTCATGGCAACCGTATTTATTTTGTCAATGATGTCTTATCGTAAGAAAATAATATACAATATAATTTGTTATTTCCAAAATCAAGAATTGAAGCTTATAATTACTAGAAGTGAATGTGTTTAGAGCGAGCAGTTGCTGGTTCTTGTGATATCTCATAGAACTACAGAATATTTTACGTACATTTTTACCTCAATGTATTTTACTCAGAATTACACAAGATCTCTCAAGAGGTTGAGGTTTTCAAGACCGAAGGCTTTGCTAGCCATCGAAGAACCAGCTAGCCAGGGTCGGTGCCATTGGATATGTGTCTGATATTATGAAAGAGGACTGTGTTTTAAATATGTGTTAACAAGCAATATAATATCTGCCTACTTATTTTGTAAAATAATAAATAAATGAGACTTGTCATGTTGTTTTATATCATTTTTTACTGTTCTGATACCAAAATCGTATCATACAAAAGCCAAATTCTGTACAAAATTTCATCGCTGTCCTAAACCAAATAATCCGTTGTAAGCACTTCTTGTCTTGTGGATACTACTAATACCTATTTTATATAGGTATGAAAGTCTGTATGTTTGGATATTTGTTAATCACACTTCAATGGTTGAACGTATTTGGAAGTATATACTTTGGAAAACAATTATACAATGACCAGAATTAGAACCTAGGACAGAATAACAAAAAATAAATATAATAAGAAAATAAACGGAATAACAAAGCCTTTTATTCTGAAATCATAGATATAAAACTGAAGTCTATACAGTACATGTTTATAGTTTATAAAATGTTCCAAATCTCAGTGTGCCTCTTCGCATAGGCCTACACTAACAGTTTCCAGTGGGGTCTGTCCTGACCTACTCGCCAACACCACAGCGCGCCATTGCTTACACTTTTTGCCTACGTCTTGGACCAGCAGTCTTTCCCATATCCCATTCCCATCTCTGACACTGTCTTCAACGGCTTCTTTTCCCATCTCTTGGTTACCAGTTTTTCACTTTTCTCCATGTTTCTTGGTTATCGCGCATCATATGACCGGTCCATCTCCAGTTTTCACATAGTTTCTGTTGGATAACTCTTGGTTTTCGCGCAGGAAAAGCTACTGGCGACCACACACACAAAAACTGGCTTTTGAATATTTCTCTAGAAGTTATTAATCATCATCGTCATGATTTCTGCCGAAGGACTTCCCCAACGTCACCACATCAACCGGTCCTGTGCGTCTTTCATACATCGGATTTCCGTGACCTTAACCAGGTCATCGGTCTACAGGCCTTAAAGCGCTGCGTAATCCGCCACGCGGTCACCACTGCAGAACTTGCCCCATTGACCATCCGTTCTTCGAGCATCTGAGATCTATCAGGCGTGAAATATTTGCATCCAATCTAATGTTTTCGATAATTCAGGGCGAACACTCTTCTTCCAGCATCGGTCTTCGTGGAGGCATCTCCAAGGAAGACAAGGTCTTTTTTGTCACTCGTTTTATCAGTTTATTTTGTATTTATTTCGCTTGATCACCATTTAAGCACGGGCTTGTCAACTATCAACTGCCAAATGTAACTAGTGTAGCCAGATTCGACGAGCTCAAAGTGGGCGAAAATTTCGTATGTCCATGTATAAAAAAACTCAAGACGACCATTATTCACTAAAACCACGAAACATTCATGAAAACTTAAATGCGTTAGCCACAAGAATCATTTATTATTTCTTTATTTCCCTGTGTTGTTGCGCACTGAAGTATAATGAAAAATAGTGATGAACTGTTAAAAGCATTTTGGTTTCCAGTTAATTTCATAATTCCTCAGATAATGTTGTATTAGATAGTCTCATTCCGAAATCGCATAAAATCACCCCATTTTTTTTCTGAGGTAGCCTAATTGGCGCCGCTCGTAAAAATTGGTCGCCCCAGCACCATTCCGACTAGCCTAAATGGCAAAAAGGCGCCCAATCTGGCTACACCGATGATGTAACGTTGACAACGGTTTGAGAATTTGAGAATGATCAAATGTGTTTTTCTCAGTTGTGAAACCCAATTGAACGTCAATGAAGGATTTTTGTATGACATAGGGTATACTTTGGCATGACTTGACAACGTATACTCAACCCTTGCTCAGCATCGCAGAAAACTTAAAGTGACAGATGATCAAGAATGACAGATGCTTAAATCGAGATAAGCACATACTTAGCGTCAAATACTGAAATCAGAAATCGGCCATTAGTCACTGAAAATTCTATCTTTCTATATAAATTCTAGGCTTCTACCTTTATGCTAAATGAAGTTATAGGGGAGTCGAAAATGTCCTGAATGGTTTCGAAAATAGGATGGTACGGCTAAACTAAGGCTGTTTGCTCGAATTGTTGGGGGCACTGCCGTACACCCAGATGTGCCGTGGGTTTTTTAAATTTTCAAATTTTACTTGTAAATTATATGAGACGTCCTAACTGCACCATGAGTGCAAAACAAGAAATCTTTGATATATTGAAGTTCTTAAACAAAATAATGGCTGAATGGGTTATACATCATCTTGCTTGACTGACGTACTTAACTAATAGCATACATGTCATGTGTACTATTTGTCTCTGCATCACCCGAAGTTCAACTGGTAGAAAATGCCTAAGGCATTAAGTCCGCCTCTGTACGTTTTGGTATATGAAGTAATAAATAAATAAATGTACAATAACAAGATAAACCTGCCCAGAAGACTGGCAGGATTGCCACGTTGAATGGCAATGCTGAAGAAAATTTATAACAGGCTATAGTTTTGTCTTCATACTTAGTAACTGATAAGTTTCCGGTCGAATTGCATCTGTTGGTACTATCGACAACCTTGAATTGTGCATGACCCGTATTAATGTTGACGCACACATATCAATTCGGAAACGGATTGTCACCGTATCAACTCAAGCCGTTCTGTATTCTTGATATATGTTATATTGAGCAAACAAATAAAAAATAAACTTTCTGCAACGCACACTAATCAGCATCGTAACAGCATCGCGTCACCTCAGGACAAACTCGCAAAGCTCAAGCGGTGCGTTGTCAACACGGAGTCCCCACGCTTACGTTTATCCGTAACCACGCTTAAGATTTTAAGGATTTTTCCTCTTCGTCAAGTGTGTGTGCTGTGATAGCCATCTCACGTATTGTGAAATGGGACATAATAGCACGCGAGATACCCTTCCAGTTCGACTTCAAACTGATTGAAAGTTTACTCGTTCGGTGCCGAGTTGAAATGATTGCGCCAACTTTTAAGCGTATTTTAATACAATTAAGTCGGATTAATCTTATAAATACATAATTTATCTATTTATCAATAAAAATTATCGATTTAAAAATACAGTAACAATTTACTTTACCCATCTCGCAGTCTTTTTAACCGACTTCAAAAAAAGGAGGCGGTTATCAATATGTCGAAATCTTTTTTAATGCAATGCCACCATTTTAATATCTACTTGAAGTTTAATTATTTATTATAATTATTGAGTTTATTTTAAAATGGTTTTCGATAAACATGTCTGAGATTGACATGCGCTATCGGAATGTCACGTGGTCAATCCTAAACATTTTGGTGATTCGACAATCGCTTTCGCTGATAGAATGTCCCTTAAACCAAAGCAAGGTACATTTGCCACATTATCTTACCTTTATCCTCCGTGCTGTTAGTTTCTGCTGTGCCTTCCATAAATATTCGTGTATCACACTGGGCAGTTCCGTCACTAAATTGTAATCCAATAAATGCATATGGGAATTTTAATTTCATATTTCTGATTATTAAACAGTCTCCTTCATGACATTTTTTCATATTTTTGGTTTGGTATGACCCTGGAACGAAAAAATCCAATTGTTCAATATGCACATTGACTGTGACTTAAATAATTATGTACTATTTCGTTAAAAACATATTGTACAAGCAGTTTTCCGGCGACTTCGCCCCTGTGGTCCACCCCACAGGACCCGTTATTTTTTCGGGATAAAAATTACCCTAAGACAGTTAGCAATACTGTAACTCTCTATCATAGAAAGGTTTTTTAATCGGATGAGTTGTTCCGCAGACTTCGTCCTACATCCAAACTTACAAACTTTACCTCTTTATATTATAAGTATAGATGAAGATTATGTTTTCCAATAATTAAGGTTAAGGTAAAAATTAAGGTAACTTCAGGATAGATTCCGCGATTTTCAGTATACTATGTTACAAGTATCATCATCTGCCTAACCTTTTTCCCAATTATTGTTGGGGTCGGCTTCCAGTCTTACCGGATTCAGCTGAGTACCAGTGTTTTAAATGGAGCGACTGCCTATCTGACCTCCACAACCCAGTAACTGGGTAACACGATACCCCTTGGCAAGACTGGTGTCAGATCTCAGGCTACTTACTACCCGTAAGGACTGTCAAAGATCTTCAAATGACAGCCGGGACCAACGGCTTAACGTGCTTTCCGAGGCACTGAGGAAACTCGGTATGTTGAAATGGTCACCCATCCACGGACCGACCTCGTCAAGCGTTGCTTAACCTTGAAGATCGACCCATGCGGCTATTATTATTTAACCACGAGCTCCTCTATATACCTTATACAAGTAACTTAGACGAAAATTCTACTACATCCTTGCAGTATAATATATGAAGTGCACTCCAGCAGCAACGTTTTTTATACACGGTATTTTAACCGACTTCAAAAAAGGGAGGCAGTTCTCAATTCGTGGGAATTGTTTTTTGTTTATTTATGTTCTCCGATTGCTCAAAGATTTCCTTTTCCAAAATCGGTGTCGAAAAATAAAGAATGATAGCTTTATTTACATAGATACAAGTATATACAGTGTATAAAATACTTAATTATCTAAGACTACAAACATAATATATACACTTAAACCAAAAACTACTCGCTATATACTGAACTAAAATATGGCGTCGTAAAATTCGTCTACATCGTTGTACACTGGTAATGGGTAAAAAACGAAAAACAATAGATTACCAAACAAACCAACTTCGGAAAAGAAAATAATTTTTCGTTTTGTAGTGTTTTGTTTGGGAAGTCAGTTTAATTTTATTGTTAAAAAGTTTTTTATTATAGAAGGAGGTGATAGCATTTTAGAGCTAGCGTAGGTATTCAGGGCGAAAAGTTGGTAGTTAAGTAGCTGTGACTTGCTGAGAAAACACCGAGAATATATCTGAGTAAGTGTCTTTTGTGATCAGATTTCAAAAAAATGCACTTCATATATCCGTTCATTTTCATTTAATCAGATGCTGCTTGACACAAAAATTACATAAATAGGCAAATCCAATCAAGAAATAGTAGGCTTTTTTTTAAACCTGTCGCCGAATTGTTTTGATTCATATTAATTTGCCTAGACTCTTAGTAGAAAATGTTAACATTCATAACTCTTGAAGGTATTTTCAATTAATTATAGCAACATTTTGAAATGTCTTTGTTTGTTTAGAAGTAAAAGATATCTCAAACTTACTATTCCTTGGATATAGGAATCGTATTGGTGTAGAAGAAAGTGTTATATGGGCAGCCCCGGTGACATTAGGTGCTTGATTCTTTAATTTTATATCCATTATTAAATAGTCATCCAAACGATATACAAATTTATATTTATTATTGACAATCGGCACAGGGTGTCTCAAGACTAAAAAAAAAAAAAAAAAAAAATATTGCATTAATTTTTAAAGATTTTAAAGATTCAGTTCATAACTCATCATCAACAAACTTTAATGTTCTCACTGCTGTGACAAAGCCTCCCCTCTGTGAGAGAGAATGGGCTTCTACCACCACGCGAGCCCAGTGCAGGTATGTGCATGTCACATGTCTTCGAACTTTGTTTCTAGGACATGATGGTTTCCACACGATGTTTCCCTTCACCGTATTTTAGAGCAGTGGTGATGAAATAATTTACAAAAAGTAAAGCGTTAAAGCTGCCTTGCCGTTACCACTATGCCAGTACTGATCCTACAACTAACTACCACATATTGTACTTTTAAGCTTTGTAGTGTCTAAAATTGACCAGAGCAAAAAATCAGCACCCTTATTGCGAAACTTTACTGAAAGACCAAAGAACGCGCGCACGTGCGTTGGTATCATTTATTGCTTCATAATATGTTTAAAAACCCATCTAGAAGACAAAAAAGAAACCTTCTACTCGCCAAAGTAAACACATAATTAACACTGTTGAATTGCCTAAATGTAAGCGTGCGCACGTGCTTTGGGCTTTCTTATAAAATTACGCAATTGGCGTGCAAAAATACACTTTTTATAATCAATTGTAAAATCAGAAAGCATTCTTAATTTTTGAGGTTTAAGTATAAATAATGTAAGAGAGAGCAAACAAGTTTTTGTTGGGAAAAGAGTAAGAGCTCGAAACAAAAATAACTTCTGCTGAAATAACTATAAAATGTTGTAAATTAATTTGAAACTTGGCACAAAAATGACAGCTCACAATCAAATATTCTAGAATAGTAATTAGTTTCAACGGTAAGGCAGCACTCAGGCGCATCCGAAATTTTATTTATCTCTAAAACATGAAATATAACTGCAATGAAGTCGTTTTGTCAATGACGATGAGTTATCAAGCAAATTATAATATCATCAATAAATAATAAAGTAAAAATACAAACCGTTATTATAATAATCTGAACCACGATACATAGTCACATTAAATGCAAGAACAATTGAAAATAATGAAATGAAACAAGTAATCGAAATCATGTTATCGAACCTTCAATATCAATCATTTAATTTAATTGTTAAAGCTGTGAGCACAAATTTCACAAAATTGATATTTAAAATTAATAATACGTTCTGTAATACACAGCTTGTACATTGTGATTACACGGTAGTGTAACAGCCAAGTTCGGCGAGAACGAATGCCCCCAATGACTATGTGATAAAAACTTACTTCAAAGATTTCATTTTCAACTACTCCAGAATACTAGTGCATTTTAACTAACTAATAAAATCTAGTTTTATGAAATAACTAGTTTCTGCCAGCGGCTTCGCCCGCGTGAAACGTGTTTTGTTATACCAGGAGAACATTATACTGGGATAAAAAGTAGCGTATGTGCTATTCTAGACTAAAATAATAATTTATCTCTGTGACACATTTCATCCAGATCCGTTCAGCCGTTCCGGGGTAATTGAGTAAAAATCATCCATCTTGTATCATCAAATGGATATTTATCCAAACTTTTGCATTTATTGACCGAGCGAGTGCAAAGCGCGAGCGAATCGTCTCTGTTTCGGCTTTTGCAAAAATGCTTTGTCTGTCCGGATGTCCAGTTATTCCCCTCTACAGGTCGTGTTTTTTGTTTTAATATTTACTCGCGGTAAATTTTTATTCTGGTTTAAGATATGCAAAGATATACTCGCGAGGTATACAGCTCTCAAAGCCACTAGTTATATTAGTAAGATTCTCCAATACCAACCTGTCTTAAAATATTCTTCGTGTCGATGATTCCTTTTATTAAATTTTCTTCAACCAGTATTCAGCCATGTCGATAGTCTTAGCGCTGACCTCGCAAAGGTCCCGCATGGTGCAGGTGTTTTTACATAGGTAGGACAGGAGATGGCGATTCGTCTGTGGGGTGGTTCCACAGTAACACTGTGGCTGATCGGAGTACTCCTTACCCTTAAAATATTGAATAATATTTTTTAATGATAATTATGTTCAAGTAGTAATATGAATTAAAAAAACAATTAATCATAAGTATAAATAATAGCATAAACACTTTGAAAACAGAATCGAAATTGATAAAAAATACAATCAAGATATACCAATTTTAACAAACAAATAATAATATCCACCCCTCGCCCTTTCCTATGGCAGCTGCGTGGGCGTGCAAGTTTTTAACATCAGATGCCACGTCCGACTTCTTTTTCTAAATGTCAACTTTGAACATTTATAGCTTGATCGCTGTTGAAAATATAAAAATAAAAAATGTTTTGTAACGCCTGCCAAAGATTTCGCCACTATATTTCCAGCCAGCCGCCATTGCTATGACGTAACATCCTACCACGAGGCCGAATTGGAGAGGTGTGACAGTCGCCACAATCAAGAAAATATAAGTGAATGCGTTTATACCGTTTTTTAAATTATTTCGACGCCTACCTTAGTTTTAACAATTTACTAGAGCTGATAAATAAGTATTTTATTTAGCAAACAAAAATCTGACATGTATATTTATCATTCAGGTTTAATTAATATGTGTTCTAAAACATAGACCATTTCTAGGCATGGCATCCTGATAACTGGCATCGAGCGAGATTATCATACACTAGCTTTTCCCCGCGCTTTCGCTTCCTTGGCCCACCCCACAGAACCCGTTGTCGGGATTAAAAGAAATAGCCTATGTCACTCAGGAATAATGTAACTTTCTACTGGAAAAGAATTTTCAAAATTAGTAAAGTTGTTTTGAGTTTATCCATTACAAATAAACAAATTTACAAACAATCAAATCTTTCCCCTTTATAATATTATTATATAGTTTAGAAGTATAGATAGTAAAAAACTGAAAACATCTCTTTGGAGGACGATCTACACAAGTATTTTTTTTGTTATTTGTTGTGTGTTAAGAAAGCCTCTACTTATTTTTACCGAACTTGGCGCACTCTTCCCATTAATATTTTACTGGGATATGAGTAACAAAGGTCCGCTTTTGGTTTTCCTGTAGATGTTATATTTTCCTCCTAATTGTTATGACATTATGTTAGGGATAGCCACCATTTAAATAGAGAACCTTTTGCCTGTTAACACTGTTATCACCATGTATTCATATGCTTTATTGTACACGAAACAAACAGGTGCAAATATCATGCTTCGTAAATTGACTGATGATCCATGAATTCTTATAATATCAACATGTTTTGTTGGTAAATTAAAGGTGATTTTATCTGCCTATAAGACGTCAAATAGCGAGGCTATTATCTTGTACTACAAAGTCAGACATAAATAGTATGTCAAAGTCATGTACTGTAGTTGATATTAGTAGTAATACTAATTTACAGGGGGTCCATAAGTTTAATAACGTTAGCACCTTAGAATAATAACGCATAAAACGTGTGTCCACTTAAATTTCTTTGTGTGCGTGAGACGAATGTGTCTACGTTCCTCAAACGCACACATATATAGCTTACAATGAAACCATTACCAGGCCATTACCCACAAAAATATGGGAAAACGCACTACTATGTTGCTGGATCAAATCAAGACAAGTATTTTATGTTATTAGGAATTGGATAAGATGAAGATGATGAACAG
Organism: Anorthoa munda; assembly: GCA_945859665.1. Lineage (NCBI taxonomy): Eukaryota > Metazoa > Arthropoda > Insecta > Lepidoptera > Noctuidae > Anorthoa > Anorthoa munda. The sequence continues at coordinate 6,078,801 of OX243917.1, read as the reverse complement.
GTTATTTGTTGTTTCAAGAACATTTAAACGGTTTTGTCGGCTCACGCCAAACGCCGCGCCGCCCACTCCAATGCGTTATTCGATCGTAAACATTATGTTATAAATCATTATTATTAATTTAGAAATCATTATTATTAAGGACTAGCTCAAACGGCGAACTTAATTCCGCCTAACAGTCAATGAATGTGCATATTTAGGATTTTAAAATGAATACAAAATTATCGTTGTGGTATATCACATTTATCAATTTGTTGTCAGGCGCAAGAACAAATAAAGCAGATGGTTTTCTGACCCGTGAACATGCCACATATAATTGACCATAAGAAAAACATGCATTTTCTAGATTCAGACCACAAACATTCAAGGATTGGCCTTGTGATTTGTTTATTGTCATGGCGAATGCAAGATGGATCGGAAACTAAAGTCGTTTAAACTCAAACGGTATATCGAAGGGCCGATGCGGCGACATATGGAGTTGCGTCGGCCTCAGCTCCGCAAGCTCCCAATGGTGGAATGGCAGGACAGGCTTTTACGCCCTACCCGGCCTCGTTACTATCGAGGGTCCGGCCAGTGCTCGAGCGCTGGCTCGGGAGGGGGCATGGCTTTTTGTTGGGACAATCCTACCGCACTATTCCCAAACCACTGCAAATCCTGAAAGTCAGAATCAACAGTGGCGACCACCAGAAAAGCGCCGAGGCAATGAAGCTCGACGAAGTCCCGGAGAATGAATTTAACTGTCCAAGACAGGGGGCACGGCTGCCTGTCGTTTCGGGTGACGCAGGTGCTCTCGGAGCATGGTTGCTTCGGGAAGTACCTGTGTCGCATAAACAGGGGGCTCCCTGTTTATGCGACACAGGTACTTCCCGGTGTCACTACTGCGTCGACTGCCGGGAGGATACGGCGCGGCATACGCTGGTAGAGTGTGCCGCCTACCACCGAGCCCCGCCGTGCCCTCATCTCAGAAGTAGGCAGTGACCTGTCGCTGCCGGCCATAGTCGAATCTATGGTCGGCAGCAAGGAGTCCTGGGACGCGGTGGTATCCTTCTGCGAGACGACTGTTTCGTCGTTCTGTAGAGGGAGATTTCATCCGCTCACCCGATCCGCAGCAGATGCGCCGGGCGTCGGCGGAGGGCGGACAACGCCCTCTTCCCCTAAATGGGTCCAGGGGCGACGGACTCGGGGACGTCCGTCGCCTCCCACACATCAGGACCCAAGGTGGCGGCGCGTAGTGTTCTACGCACGCCCCTTTTAGACGTCGCGGGGGGTCTAATACCTCACTCCCCCCCAACCCGATATCGAGGCTCACAGATGCGGGCCGGAACTAGCCGGGGGTTGGGAAGTAACGTTGTTCCCGCGACCCCCAGCGTAGGTGTGAGATGGAACACCGGGGTGGTTTTAAGTTAGTAGGAGTCTTATAGACCCCTCCGCCCCCCAGGGACTTCCAATGAGGATTTTCCAACCCGGAACAAAAAAAATAAGGTTTCGAAGCATGATTACCACCGAGCCCGCCTTTAGTCGTAAATTGTGCGTGGTAAGCCAGGCACATCCAAGGAGTTTAAAAATTCAATTGGATCGTTTTGATGATTCTTCGTTTGTTGCACAGTCAATAAATTTGAATAAATGCAGTGTACCAATGAGTTAATTCTGAATGTCGAAATTCAAGTCATCCACATCTTTATTTTTAGGCGCAAAAATCGATCGCTCACTCAACCATTCGTTATTTTTGTGGTTAGCAATGATGTTTGGGAATACTTACTAATGAAACAAAATGTCTTTCGATGAGAGAAAATTACAGAAATTCATTGGAAATGAAATCAATCCGCTCGATTCATCGAGAGTTACTCGACCTTTAGCGATAGTCAACAATTGCTCAGAGAAGTCTTCAGCAGATGAGTGTCGTTCAGCAATGCAACTCTGATGTTTGTAGACAGCTGAAGTTTCTTCACATAGCGCCATAGATTTGATGTTTTGAGACAAGCGTTTATTTCATCTGCAGCAGTTGATGTATATTAATTGATGAGCCTGTGTTGCCTAGTTCAACTAGCAACATAGATTTAAACTAGTCCATAAGACAACAGAAGTTACCCCTGTAAATAATCAGTTATTATTAGTACATAGTAAAAAGGTATCTTCTGGCAATCCATTTAATGGTACAAAGCTGAGGGGAGAGCAATACTCTTTTAAGGCGATGATAGCTCAGTGGTAGTGACGTCGGATACCGAGACGAAGGTCGCGGGTTCGAATCCTACAATGAGCTTGAGCTTTCGGTGAAGGAAAACATCGTGAGGAAACCATAGCACGGTGGTAGGGTACTTTGTAGTACCCGCCTGGCTGGCAACCACCCTCAAGTTGAAAATCTGTCGCCAAGCACCTTCCGGTGTGTTCCGACAGCAGCACTTGAGAGCCAGTTCCCTTCTAGGCTTTGTGTGCTTACCACCATCGGCCACATCATCACTGACCACGGTGAGATTGTGGTCAAACACAGGCCTATACATAGTAAAAAAAAAAAAAAAAAAATATTAAATCAGAACATTCAGGGTTGCTCTTCCAAATTATTTGAAATTGAATTATTGTTAGAAAAAATCAAGTTTGATATTATTTGTCTAACCGAACATTGGTTATAAGATCATCAAGTAAAGTCCATTAATTATGAAAATTATTGTGTAGTTAGCCATTTCAGCAGACAACATATGATACATGGCGGATCATTAATACTTATTAAAAACTCTATTAAATCTAAAGAAAGAAAAGACATTGTTGGACTGTCGGTTGCATACACCATTGAATTGTCCTGTATTGAGCTTGATAGGCATGTTGTAGTGTGCATCTACAGACCTCCAAGTTACCAGAATCTATCTGTGTTTGACTCTGTTATGGAAGATGTGTTAAAAAAAGTTAGTACTAGTAGTAAATCAATTGTCATATGTGGCGATTTTAACATTAACTTATCTAACAGTATCAGGTTCTTGGGTCTTTTTAAATCATTTAATCTGGAAAATGTGTTTATGGAGCCAACCAGAGTGAGAGTTTCTTCTGCGACTTGTATAGTGTGACCTATGTTTTTGCAGTAGTGGCATACCATATCGCTGGTATTTACTGATTTTGAATGATCTGGCTGATTTCGCGGAGTTGTAGCACGTTACGATTGGAAGTCACGGCGAAGGTTTGTATTTTTGAATTTATCGTTATTGGATGTTGATCTTCTATAGATACTAGAAATGATTTTTCTTCTTCGACTGCCCAGCTTATAGCGGAATTTAATGAATCTGGGTTGCGATATCTAACAACTTGTGATACCCGTGGCAGGAGTCCTATTATGAAAGTGTGAAGTGCAAGAACTTGTATAGCGGCTACACGTCCTGCTAATTCCGTTTTCTTATCTGTCGGAATGGAAATGTTTATTTCCGTAAATAGTTTCGCTAAGCATGTTTCTATATTCAAGGCAAATTTCATAACTGTTTCACCAGAGTTCTGCTTACAATCCTGATGATCAGTGAGTAGGTGAGCATAATGTTTCCTTTCCACAAACTGTTGTTTAAGGAACTCGATGAATTGTTCATAGGATTCGAACTCTTTGACACTACATGTTGTTTCAGCTTTATCTATTAGTTGACTTAGGATGAATTTGAATAAAATAGGTTTCTGGGATTTTGTAGCAGTACTAAAAGCGCAGCCCTGGAGCCATCGAATGGCTTAATGAATTTAAATAGAATACCGAGTTCTATTTTCTCTTCGATTTCTACCTTTGTACTCTTGGAGGTACTGGCACTTTCCTCCTTTGCTTCAGATTTGAAAGTCATGATTTTAATTTGACAAAACAAAATATAAATTTATTTATTACAAGAAATCGTCTTGTTCTTCACTACTTAGTACAATTGGGATGTTGAATTAAAAAAAAATACGATTTTTTAAATGTATTTTGAAACTGTACATATCATAAATTATATTGTCGTTGCAGAAATATCTTAAATATTTTTTTTCTATTTATTATAAGCAATTGAAAATCAATAAATTTAAAAAAATACCACCTACAAACGCGCCATGATTGGTCACCATGTTGGTGACGTCATAACGTTCAAGGAATTGCACGATAATACAGTGTCAACTGCACGTAAATTGACTAAAAATATCTGAAAATTAGTGCAAAAATATTATTAAACAACAAATTTTATTTAGTCGTGTGTGATAAAGGATTCATAAAGGCTAATGTCGATAATATACCCACCTGATGGACGATTTGGAAGTTTTGAGCATATGGACCGGTGTTAGTTATTGTTGTACATTTAGAAACATAATTGTCATAACGTAATCGTTTTTACATATGGGTAGGTGATATTGGTGTAAAATAAAAAGTAAACAAGCACGATTGGCGCGAAACTTCGACTTTGGATATCAAGAAATTTCATTAATACCACTAAATATTTTATGATACACATAAACATAAGATTTTCGTTAATTCACATTATTTACATATCCCTTAATAATATTAAACACTAATATCTATATTACATATTTACAAACACTAGAAAGTTTGTAGAACAGAAACGTGAAAATATTAACTTGGTAGATTTTCCTTACACTAATTCGTCAGTAAATATCTCTAAAATGCGTCGACCGATTTTCATAATTCAAACAGAAATATTTGTTTTATGCCTATATCTGTCATTTAAGAATAAAATAATGTATATATGTCCATAAACAAAAAAACATGTTTTCAAGTTACGTAATTATACAACAATGTCAACTTTGCTTGAAAGTTACCTTAAAATTTTAGTTTTCTCAGTATTTAATTATCAAAGTATGAAATTAATACGGATCTAATTAAAACAAGATAACAACATAATTAACACATTATAATTGGAATTTAGTTAGAACATTTCTCAAATTTAGTACAGATTGCTAGGTACTTGGCTATTGCGCGAAACACATAAAATGGGGCTCTTTTTGTAGTGTTCGTACATAATGATACAAAGCAAGCATGATAACTTTTAAGGTTCGATATTTATGATCAATATATTCGATATTCATCAATATATTGACGATAATTATATTATCATATTAAAAACACAATAAACAACAATATTAACGAGAAATTTAAAAACTTGGAAAGCAGCAATGAGATTATAGAGCAAAAATTGGAAGCACAGACAGTGAAAATAAATAATCTAGAAAGAACTTTAAGGCAAAAAAATCTACTTTTATTCGGAGTCGCTGAAAACGAAAGAAGTTATTGGGATCTAGAGAAAGAAATCTTAGACATATTGAATAGTATACATAACATTAAATGCGACAGCAACAGTATTGAGTACGTAAGAAGGCTTGGAAAAAAGGGTGAAAAAGTAAGGCCTATTGTTGTAACATTAACAACAATGGGGCTTAAAATTAAAATACTAAAGAACAAGAAAAAGTTTGAACAATCAACGCCCTACTACATCAAAGAAGATTTCCCACCTGAAATACTCAGCAAACGTAAGGAACTCCAAAAAGTAGTCAACAAAGAAAGAAAACAGGGTCGTCTGGCGATATTAAAATATGATAAAATTGTTATCCTCAAGAATAGAAACCTACAAGCTGAAAACCAAACTTTAGATAACAAGAAAAGAGCTCTATCAGAGTCACCAGAAACGATGACACCGAAGTTAAAAAACAAAAAGGAAAAGCAACCAGCAAAAATAAATAGAAACAACAATATAGATAATTACTTATTAAAAAAAACAATTTTGCAATTTAACTCAGAACAAACCACTGTAAAACCTCAAGATCTAAGAAATACACAATAGCAATCAAAAAAGGCCCCTCTTCGTCTCCCAACACGGCCAGTCACCGCGGGAGATTACGACTGCAACCCTCCAACTAACCAGCAACTCTACATCTGCACATACAACGTTAAATCACTGTTATCACCGCAAAGAATGATACTATTGAAACATTCATTATCAAATAAAAAATATGATATTTTAGGATTGTCAGAAGTTAGAAGAAAAGGAAATGAAATTATAGAGGACGAAAATCATATTTTCTGCTATACAGGAGAGACCCAAGGACAACATGGCGTAGGTTTTTTAATCAAAAGGGAATACAAAAATAATATAGAAAACTACGTGGGTTTATCAGAGAGAGTGTGCATCCTAAACATGAAGTTCGACCCAATAAAAATATCAATAATACAGGTTTACGCGCCAACTTCAGAAGCACCTGAAGAGGAAATAGATAATTTCTACGATCAAATCGAAGCGGCTCAAAAACTTGCAAAAGGAAAAATTATACTAATGGGAGATTTTAATTCAAAAATAGGACAAAGAAAACCATTAGAAAACACAATTATGGGGCCATACTGCTACGGAATAAGAAACACTAGAGGAGATAAACTACTCAAATACGCATTGGCTAACAAATTCACCATAATAAATACAACATTTAAGAAAAACCTTAAAAACCTATGGACTTGGACCACACCAGACAAGCAATATAAAAACCAAATTGATTACATAATGAGCAATTGTCCTAAATTATTCTCAAACATGGAGATTTTAAAAAATGATATTTTTTCCACGGATCACAGACTACTCAGAGGCACAGTTAGATTGGGAAAACCGAGGCGAAGCAGAACAAACTTTAGTGAAACTTATACGGATCTAACTTGCGAGAAAAATCAACAAGCATATCTAAGGACTCTACAAGAAAAAACACATCAAATCCAGTGGGAAAATAGCGACAACATAGAGACATTCTATCTCAAACTAGAGTCGGCCATAAAACAGAGCCTAAGCTCTGCCACCTCAAAGAAAACCAAGAAAGATATTCTAACGGAAGAAACCAAACAACAACTGAAAAGACGCTCTGAACTGCAATCGAAACCATGCAAAAACAAGGAACTTACAGGTCTCTATAAAAGAACAAACAAAATGTTAAGAAAAGACTACGAAAAATACAGGATGGGAATTATTGAAAAGAACCTGCTTACTACTGGAAGCCAGAAGAAAGCATACAAACAACTAAACACAGAAAAAAGATGGATACCAACTCTGAAAACACAAAATACAACAGATAAACCGCAAACACGAGAAGAGATAATAAACATTGCTTCAAACTTTTACCAAAATCTCTACGAGGACGAACACAGCAAAAAAAATACGTACGAAAAAACAGAAAACAAAGCAGAGCCACCCGTAACACCTTTTGATGGTAGAGAAATCCTGAAAAATATAGAGAAATTAAAGACAGAGAAGAGCGCAGGACCCGATAACATCCCAAATGAAGCCCTGAAAATAGGAAAATATATTCTAACAGGACCTGTCACAACCTTGTTTAATAAAATAATAGAAATGCAAGAAATTCCAGAGAAATGGGGAGAGTCAAGAATAATTCTGCTCTACAAAAAAGGAGATCCCTCAGATATTAACAACTATCGCCCTATCAGCCTGCTACCGACATTATATAAATTATTTGCCATGTGTCTAGAAAAAAGAATAGCGATAAGCATAGAGAAGCACCAACCAGTGGAACAGGCCGGCTTTCGCCCGGGTTACTCTACCATGGACCACATCCACACATTTGACCAAATAGTGGAAAAACATCAAGAGTTCAACCAACCTATATACATCGCGTATATAGATTACGCGAAGGCTTTCGATTCAATCGCACACGAGAGCAAGCACTCTCAAACCAAGGCGTTTCAAATACTTACATTAACATCATCAGAAACATACAGGAACAGCACAAGCAGGGTAAAACTAGATAAAATTGGTCCGAAAATATATATAAGGCGAGGAGTGAAACAAGGAGATCCTTTATCACCGAAAATATTCATAGCCGTGCTACAAGATATAATGCAAAACTTAGATTGGAGAAACAAAGGAATAAAAATAGATCTAGAGTTCATAAGCAACCTACGTTTTGCAGATGACATCATTCTCTTTGCAAAAACATCAAAACAATTGGAAGAAATGATTTGCGAACTAAACAACGCCAGCGAAAAAATAGGTTTGCATTTAAATACATCCAAAACAAAAGTATCTACAAATAGTACACAAAAGGCTATAATAGTAAATGGAACACCGATAGAGTATGTGGACAGTTATGTGTACCTTGGGAAACAGGTCTCATTCAGGAAATCGCGACATGAAGATGAAATAGAGCTCGACGCTCACCATAACTTGGAGGAAATACTGCAGCTTCAAATAAATCCTAAAAGCAAAACTTCCTTTAAAACTTAAAAAGAACGTTGTGGATTCCTGTCTGTTACCATGTCTGTCATATGGAGCACAAACTTGGATTTTCCAAGAGAGAACTAAACATAAAATTCGTTCGTGCCAGCGTGCTATAGAAAGAAGTATGCTAGGAATTAGGCTTAGCGATAAAATCAAGAGCGAAGATATTCGCAAGAAAACAAAATTAATAGACGCAGAACGTCACGCACAACAGCTAAAATGGAGATGGGCTGGTCACGTCGCCCGCAGTACAGACAAGAGATGGACTAAACGAGTCACTAAATGGAAGGGACCCAGTGGAAAAAGGCACAGGGAAGACCTAAAGATCGATGGGTCGATGAAATTAAAAACACAGCCGGCGAAGACTGGATGACGAAGGCGGCAAATCGAAAACTATGGAAACAGTTGGAGGAGGCCTATATCCGGAGAGGAGCCATGCCCTAAACACACCTTTTTATATATTTAGTAGTAGTTTTTTAAACTCAATGTAATGTGCATGGAAAATAAAAGGCTTTATTATTATTATTATATTATTATTATTGACGATAATAACAAGATTGAATCGTTTAAAAGTCAAAACACTGTATAAGCTAAGTGCCACAATGAGTAGAAATGAACGTTGTGACGTCACACGGGCTCTGGTTTGTTCGGAAAACTATCGGGGTGTTTTCGGTACTGGATTCAAAAAAATATTTTCGATTGGATTTTACTTTGTAATGACAATGAAAAAAAAAACTAAAAATAGTTTTTACGAAAACTTATATATGATCTTTCCATTTCTTACAAAAAAAAATGGTTCAACAAACCAATTGGCTCGGTGTTATGCACGCGTAATCGAAACGCGTAGTCTAAACAAAATATGCAGTAGTACAATGTATTATGAACAATGTACAATAGCATTTAGTATGTAAAAATAAACTACATAGATAGAAATAGTAGCTAAGAGTTAATTCTGGTATTCGTCCTAGGATATAGTAATAACTGAAGTAGCAAGATCACTCACAGGAACGCCGTCATTATGAGTATACTCAGGATCATTGTGACCGTTTCTCCGGCGGTGAACAGCAGATCAGCAGGTGTTGTAGACCACCAAAACAGCAGATGTAGTAGACCAGCAGATAATACAGCAGGTAATAGACTGTGCCAACAGAGGGTGGAGTCCAGTCTCAGTTGCAGGGTGCAACACATAAGACAGGGTGAAGTGTCTAACCACTTACACGACACAGTATTGGGGTAATATGTTTTAGCACAGCGCAACTTTTAAACACTTAAAACGTTTAGGTCTATCACTTGGATTCACTGGCACTTTCAGGTAAAGTAGTTTCCAGAGACGTATTTGGGTAGGGGATTTTCGTATCCCACCGCTGCCACCAAATGTTATACGAGAGTTCGGAAACGTCTTTTTAAAAAGAAACAAAATTTTAGCTGGAAACAGAGTTTAATTAATTCAACGAGCTTGGTACAGGAATTAATATACTAAGGAAATAGAAAGATTTTGGGACTTCCGACCCGTACCGAATCTAAGATCGAACTGATGTGCCACCCAATGATGGATGACGTTTCTAACTTACTAAATGCTGACGAGGCAAGTCTGGGTGGCGGTCAGCCATACTATATACAATAGCAAGGTATAACGGTACGCGTGCCGCGTTGGAGCGCAAAGTTTGTAGGGTGAATGAGACTAAATCAAGTTTTGTAGAGAAAATTAACACAATATAATCACTCAGACCAATACAAAATACAGACAATACTTAAAAGTTAAGATAATTCGAGTATGACGACGAGACAGTGCAAAATCGTGCCGTTTGCGAGCGTGATGCGAGCCGGACTACTTGGCCCGGAGCAGGGTGCGGACAACCGCGCAACGGCGTGCGCGAGTAGCGCGGGCGCGTGGGTGCGCATGCACATCATAAAAAAACGAATCTTCCTACAACCTTGAATTTCGGTTTAAATCCAGGTTCTTAGATAATGTCTACCCCAAATGAAGTCATTTGGAAACAACCATTGTAATTTTAAGTGTACGCTAGAAAATGTCGTGATTCGGGTATACGCCACGAAGCAATGAATGCAATGGCTCAGTGTCAGTAATGGCATTTCACTTTGCCACTAAGGCAGCACAAGTGTGCCACGATGATCTTATGCCTTTATTTTATGCCGCAACTCAACCCCACGCAACGCCGGCTGCATCCCCCCCCCCATTAAACAGATTCTCGCTTGACATCCCGCTTATGGGATGCCTCAGCCGGTCGATCGTGGGTAGCTACCCCACAACCTCCCGTGTGAGAGGAAATCCGGGCCAAAGTGGTGTGTTGTGTGCAGCCTGCTCCACTCAACCACCAGGATCCCTTCATCCCTCCGTACGGGTCCCCGCGCACGGTAAAACACGCAGGAGGTCATTGCTGTCCATCATCTGATCTTGTTCGATGGTGGACCCAGGGGCATGACCTCGCCACCCCTGTGATAAGTAGCCCCGTGATTTCTGTTGCGTCTATTTCATATGGAATTAGACCAATAACGGGGCGGCAACCTCGGGAAGGAAAATCACCACACCTGCCTTGAGGATCTTATGCGACCGTGCGCTCTCCCTCAAGACCACGCCACCTTGCCATCTCAGAAGGAGTAAGGCAAAGTAGGCCTGCGTCTACAAAGCCAAACCAAGCAAGCAAGCGAATGAGCGAGCAAAGCGAGGCTGTTGTTGGCATGTTGCTGAATACAAAGCACGAATTTGTGAATGCATTACCCTCCCCATAAAGATGGTATCAATATTATATATTTTAAACGATAGGCCTAATGATCTTCGATTAAATAAACGTTATAACCAATAACGTTATATGAAATAAGTTTTAGAGTAAATAAATGTTATATCTAAAGAAATTATATCAACAGTTTGTATAACTCACGTTTTTATATCTTGTTAACGTTATTCAAATGAATACAAACTATATATGATACTAGCTGTTCCCCGCGGCTTCGCTCCCGTGGACCACTTCATAGGACCCGTTTTCGGGATAAAAAAATAGCCTATGTCACTCAGGCATAATGTAGCTTTCTATTGGTGAAAGAATTTTTCAAATCGGTCCAGAACTGGATAGTGATACTCTGCTCAAAAAGCTGCAATGTGTTAACATCAGGAAAGGAGCTAGTCCTGACGGAATCCCACCCTTGTTTATTTCTGCCTGTGCGTCTGCATTGGTTACCCCACTATTAAAAATATGTAAGGTGTCGCTAGCTACTGGAACCTTCCCATCTGAGTGGAAAAAGGCCAAGATTGTTCCTGTATACAAGTCGGACAAAAGAGACGCAATTGCCAACTATCGTCCTATCGCGATTCTTCCACGTATGCCAAAATATTTGAGTCGAAGATCTATCCGTGCATTCAACGCCATTTCAGATTTTATCTCAGTGGTCACCAACATGGCTTTGTTGCCTCAAGGTCTACTGCCACAAACTTAGTGGCTTTCTCGGAGTCCCTATTTGAATCTATCAACTCAAATAAACAATTTGATGTATTGTACACCGATTTCAGCAAGGCCTTCGATAAAATCCCCCATTCCATACTGATCCACAAACTAGCAAGGTAAGGTATTGCTGGTCCCTTGCTGAGGTGGTTAACATCCTATCTGTCAAAACGAGAATTTTATGTTGTTATAACGGGTTTATATACCAGAAATTATTGCATGACTTTCGGTGCTCCACAGGGGTCACACCTTGCTCCTATATTATATATCATATATATTAACGACCTTCCCCACTGCTTTTACTTTTCCGATTGCTTTCTCTACGCTGATGACTTAAAGTTTGCTCAAAGAATTGAATTCTCGAGTGATATTGCGCTTCTTCAAGAAGAACTAAACAGAGTTGTTGAATGTGAGACTAACAAAATGGAACTTAACTTAAAAAAATGTTACCATTTGTCATTTTCAAAAACGTCTCATCCAATACACTCGGAATACTTCATAAGTAATAGGGAAATACAAGAAGTGGATGCAATTAGAGATCTGGGAGTACTGTTTGATAAAAAACTAACCTTTGTCCCCCACATCGAGAACATTATTAAGAAAGCATCGAAAATGCTAGGGTTTGTGATAAGGAACACCAGAGGCTTTAGACAGGTTGGTACCAAAAAGATGCTGTACTATATAGCCTTGTACGAAGCATCCTTGAGTACTGCATTGTTGTATGGAGACCACACTACGCCACACATAAGTTACTTATGGAAAGAGTTCAAAAACGGTTTCTGTGGCACCTTGCATTCTCTAAAGGAAAAAGTAAACAGCTGCTCTCCTATAATACCCGTCTCAAGTTGAAGTCAACATGCACTCGTTATCAACTCGGAGAGAAGTTACTGATGCCTTGTTTCTCTACAAGTTGCTTAGAAATAAAATTGACTGCCCAAATCTATAGACTCTCCTAAAATTCCGTGCCCCAGCCCGATATCCGCGTATTCCTATCACACCATTGTACCCTCCCTCGCGCAGAATAGATCTGGGTGCCAACTCACTGATTTCACGCCTGTGTGAAAATCTAAACAGTTGCAGTGATCTCACTGATTTTCACCATGACAGCATAGGACAATTTATAAAGTAACTAGCTGACCCGGCAAACTTTGTTTTGCCATAAAACACCCTACCTATGTAGGAAAGGTACAATATTTTTTTTTTTTTTTTTCTTATGAACGTTCTTCTATCATCAGTCAAGTCTCATCAGTGGAGGCTCTTGGACCACTTTTGCCCATTGTCCTTTATTTACAATTTTGCAAGTAAATAACATAGGTACATTCCTGTTTCGAATAAGGCAAACAACAAAATTAATTTAATTTAGCTCAAATACATCTAAGTGGCATATGTCATTATTTAGCTCAACGGAAATTTCCACATTTCAACCGACATTCCAAAATGGAGGAAGTTCTATGTCTATTTTGTGTTGTGTTTTATTATTCTCTATCTATGAATATTAACTGCTGTTGCAAATCTATCTCGCGAACAAATAGTATAAAATACTTAGGCGTAACAATTGATAGTACCATGTCTTGGAACGATCACATTGTGTCATTGGTTGCACGAGTTAGAAAATTAATATTTGTTTTTAAAAAACTAAGATCATCAGCGGACCTTCCTACGCTTAAAACAGTCTACTATGCTCTAGCGAACTCCATCCTAAACTATTGTATAACCGTATGGGGTAGTTCTGGTAAGTGCTTCGTTTAGAAAGAGCGCAGCGTGCGGTCTTAAAGGTCATGTCACACAAACCGGTCCGTTTTCCAACCGATGAGCTGTATGCTCTGCTGCAAATACCTAGGGTAAGACACAGTTTTCTTCTGAACTCGATCTTACGAAAACATACAGAGCTTAGTTTCGACCAGTGTCTCAGCAGCCAGAGTAGGCAGAGACGTAGACCTGCTACAGTCTGCCCTGTAGCACCAGCTAGTATTGTAATTGTTAGACGACAATACTACTTTATAAGCCCAATTTTATATAATAAAATAAATGGGATTTTGAACATTTACCCACTTACTTCACGTGAGTGTAAATCAATTACACATAAATGGCTCAGTTCCCTGACTTATGAAGAGCTTGAACATCTTGTAAAAATCTAAAAAAGAAATACAAAAACCTTTCATTCCCACTGCCTTCCAAATCACATAATCAGACAAACATACGTATACATACTCACACATTCACTCACGCTCATACACATACACACTACACTTACACTCACGCTCATATACACACACTCACATGCAAAAGTAATATAAATAGTGCTTAAAATTATTTTATCTTAATTGTTTGTATATTTTGTTGGTATATCCTACGTAGTCTGCATATTTTTTGTTGTTTTTTTAATATTGTTATTCCACAAAATCTTACATACATATATATTTTGTTGTTATTTTTATTTTATATTTTTGTTATAATGTATACCTGGAACGCTGTCGTCTCCCTTTTTTTTTTTTTTTTTTTTTTTTTTTTAGCGTGGAGAAATGCTCATGCATACTGCGCTACCACGGGGAGATAGCGCAGTTATGTGGGACTCTAACCCACTAAAACTCCACGGTGTCCTCCTGTGCCGCTTATGGCGGGAACACGGGTACGCGTTAGCACTCACCGCGAACCCGCCGCGGCTGTCCGTCACCGGACCCTCCTCTGGGGATTACCCCTCATCACCGGCGCACCAGAACACACTGTGCGTCGTGACCACCCCAGGGACCAAACCAGTACATGGGTGCCAGACTACCCCGTGTATGGCACCCTTGGTCCCCTTGTGACGGGTCAAGGTCAATGGCCCCGCCACCTACCATGTTTCGGCCGCAGAAGATAGGGAGAGCGGCCAACGCTATACCGACACTCCTCTTCCCCTGCGGCCCCACCGCGTCCGCCATCAGACGGTGGCGACCCCGTCCAGGCCGCGGAAGGTAGGGAGAGCGGCGCACCGCAATACCGGCACTCCTCTCCCGCCGCGGCCTCCAACCCTCAGCCATGATATCGTATGGGTTTGGGAGACCCCATACGACATCACGGCCCGCTTCAGTTGCGATGTTGCCCAGGCAGCACCGCAACCTACATGTTGGCCGCTACGTCGTCGGCTTATCGGCAAAAGCCCTGACGAGCGGCCCCTCCTCGGGTTCCTCTTCGCTTCACCGTGGGTGACCAAGCCACGGTTACTGAGCCCCCCCGCCTCGACAATGCGGGAACCCACCGGGGGGCGCTGTCGTCTCCCTACTTGGAGGTGGGCGCTAATGGCCGCGACACAGTATTCCATACTAATGCGGCTGTTAACGAACTCAAACTCATGTAAACTGTTTTCTTGTTCCAATAAATATATTTGATTTTGATTTGATTTGATTCTCAACACTAAAATTGCAGTTAACTGAACCATACTGGGTCGTAGTAGACGATTGAACTGAAATAAATTCCTAAAAAACATTTTTTTTTTCAGAAATATTTTAAAAATGTCTGACAGTCGTGCTGCAAATATGCTTAAACATATCCACGTTTAATTTGATATTCTACAAAGTATAACAAACTAATATCAGAATTATTAGAATAAAACTTTGATGAAAGGCGCCCAGGTATTATTAGCACAGAAAATAAAATACAAGCAAAAAATAACGGTACAGCGTCTAATTTATTACTTGGGTCACAAAACAAAATAAAACAATCCAAATAGGTACAAAATGACGTTTATTACTATTTTTATACAAAAAGTCTATCGATCGAACTTCAAACCCTCGACCACCATAACAACTCGCTGGAGCACCAATGCTAGTAACTACTGATACATAACTTCTTCATAAAGCTCGTCCTCACGTGCCTGAATTTCTAGATCGCACTCTCTCCGGAAGAGAAAATTCTGGTAGAAAGGTAAATTAGGATTGGGCTGAAAAGATTAAAAGTAGTTTTAAATTAAAAACATACACAATATTGAACTAAAAAAAATAAAAAGCTTGCTCAGAATAACAATCTCTTTCGTCTCAACAAGTTGCAGCTCGGACGGCAGCAGGACCAATGTCTATGAAAACATTTATCAAAGTTAAAACCGACTTTACGATTTTTTTTTGCTCTCATGTGATTGTATGTACTTTTAGGGCAGCATTATTTATTCAACGTCTTAGAGGACTTGGATTACGCCGATGACCATAGGCCTGCTGAGTCATACCCACGCTGACATGCAAGCTCAATTGAAATATTTAAGTCAGAAAGCGGCAGAAACGGGACTAAAAATAAACACCCGGAATACCCAAGAGCTGAGATCGGGTGAGAATAATACTTCACCGTTGCTGATTGGCACAGAGGCAGTAGAACGCGTCCACAAGTTCACTTACCTCGGGAGCGTCGTGTCAGAAACTGAAGGTAGTGAAGAGGACATCGCTTCAAGGATTGCCAAAGCACGAGCTACCTTCGCGCAGCTGAGACCTGTTTGGCAATCGTGGCAACTAGCTCAAAGGATTAAACTCAAAACCTTCGGGTCAAATGTACAGATCCGTGCTGCTTTACGGGTGCGAAACGTGGAAGGTCACAAAAGAGATCTCAAGCCAGATCCAAGTCGTCGTCAACCGCTGTCTTCGTCGCATACTCGGCATTTACTGGCCCAAGGCCATCACCAACGTAGAGCTGTTGGAGCAATGCTACGAAAGCCCGATCGACCGCCAGATCAAGCTTCGCAAATGGATTTGGATTGGCCACAAGCTGCGAAGGGATTCTGATCATATACCAAAGAAACCGCTGGATTGGAATGGAGATTCCAATCCAGTACTTGCTTCGGCTTTCTTTTGCCTCGGGGAAGGCAAAGCTTGGCCGTCCCCGTCAAACCTGGCGTCGCACCGTGTTGTCGGAAGCGACGAGCATCGGTATGACGTGGAGCGAGGTGAAGCGTAAAGCTCAAGACCGATAACGATGGAGGACTACTGTGGACGCCCTTTGCCGCATCCAGGGGATATAGGACATTAAGTCAAGTCAAGTAAGTCATGGCAGCATTATGGAACCTAGTAATATATAACATGTATGTGGTGTGGTAATATAATTCTCACTTAACTAGATTTTTTTTCTAATTACAATAATTCTAAACATAAATTCTATTGGGAGGATAGAATTTCTTTTGGGAGTTATTTACTTTCGCATTATTAATATTACCTACTTAGTTTGGATGAATAGGAATGTCATTCTGAGTGTTGAATCAGGATGCAGACATTTCAGTGTCAGTACAGTCAAGGATCAAAAGTGCAGTCATACTCTACCAAAACTAAAGTGCCTAAGATTTTTTTATAGAAGAAGGTACTACTGATTTAATCTATAGCATAGAATCCAGTCAAATATGTCGACATAACTAACAGAATAAGCAAGCTGAAGTAGCAATGGGCCGGCCATATAAGTCGTAGAACCGATGACCGTTGGGGTAAACATGTTCTTGAGTTGAGACCGCGAACTGGCGAACGTAAGGTAGGACGCGCTCAGGCTAGATGGAGCGACGATCTTCGCAGAGTGGCTGGCAGCAGTTAGATGACAGTTAAAGAAAATCGAACCAAATGTCGTGCGATTGGAGATGGTTTATGTCCAGCAGTGGACTGCTGTAGGCTGATGATGACAATAATAGTATTTGAAGTTCAGATGAAACTTGTCGTGGATGATTAACATTTTTCTACAAAAAAGCTTTAGGCACTTGCTGTCGTACTCGTAGCTTGTCGCAACTGCCTTAACTGTACAAACATACAAATTATGCTCACGTCTTTTTTCTATGGATTAAGTAGAAACTACAGAATGCTACCTGCTTCGATCCTTACACACTTATACAATTATTGTAATCGAAAACTTACTTCACTGAGCGAGTGCTGTCTTGGTATTTGGGGTAACGGTCGCTGAGATCTTTCTCGTCGATTCGTTTTTCTCTGGCGTAGTTTCTTAAATACATACATCACAACTAGAAGGGCCAGTGAGCTCGCGGATACTGTTGATATGATGATCGTTACGTAGTTGGTGCTGGTAACTGCATCTGTAACGTCATATATAAATAATGGAGCTACCAACCACCTCTATAATAGTATCTCAACGGAGATAAGCCAAGTTGCAGAAAATATTTTAGTACTCAAGTGCACTCTCTAATTCTTTACTCTCATAGTCCGATAGGAAGGCAGTCAGAAACTCACGGAGAGAGATCAGGCACAAAACCTAATGCTTTACGTCCTTTCCGAGGCACGGGGATGTCACACCACCAGTATCCACACTCTGGACTGCTATGGAGAAATTCCTAAACGAAAAACCCGATAACACTTTGCCCGACCCGGGAATTGAACCCAGAACCCCACGTCTAGTAGTCGCGCTTGCGATCAGGAGACCAACGGGGCAGTTATAATAATACAAAGTGATTGATAAGAATCCGTTAAAACATCATTAAAAGCTAAGTTAACTTCAGTTGTATAATTATCTGCCTCCAATACACAATAATACAAATAGTTAATGAGGAGGATCACATCAAGTCAGGTCAGGTTTAATAAACAAATATAAATTTTATTTTGATTCATATGTAAGAATATAAACATAACACAATACATAAAATACAAACCGTGGTCATTTGAGTCAGTTACAATATTTGTAGCATTAGAGTTTTTGCCTGTCTCATTCGTAGCATTCGATATTGTTCCATTCATGTTTGGAGTTACATCGCATGTGAAGTTGGAATTTTCCGGAACATTTCTGGTTCCACAATAGCTTTCTGTACCTGAAAGAAACACCGTATAGTGAAAGTATAAAATTCCGGATGCAACAAATAAAACGCAAGAAAAAAAGAGAACAAGTAATTGAAAAGTTTAATTGCTTATGCTGGTTTGGCCATGCCTCCGACGTGATAATTGGTCCGTTGCAGGTCCATAACAAAAGTAGTCGCGGGGCGCGACCTGGGCCTATGTATGGCCATAACTCAAAGGTCCGATTGGACGGTAGTTTTTGACGTAAAAAATTAACTTGCAACACTTTCTGGCTGTATCATTCGGTCAATCGATTCATATTTCACCGACTTTGGTAACATTTTAGTGAGACACCATTAAAATTGAATGACATAAAAATTTGACAAAATGCATCAGTGATTTTTGAGACTCCGCCGCCATGTTTTTTCGTTGTGTAAACAAAATAGTTTTTATTTTATTTATTATTTATTTATTATATACTTTATTGTACACCATAAGTTACATTTATAAAGGACACTTAAAACTAAAAACACATACAATGGGCGGCCTTATCGCATTCCGCGATCTCTTCCAGGCAACCATTTTTATTACATTTTATTATTGTTTTGTGTTGTTTATTTGGTATTGCTTGTCTAAACATTGCCTATACATATTGTTTTATCGTAATTAAGTGTTTTTTTGGTGAATATGTGTGCGAATTCGATATATTGTGATAAAGTTTTATGCTGCGAGTGAAAGTTCTGCTATTGAACATTATAAAAGTGATAAGTTGCTACCGTATTTCGTCACGGCGAGTTAAGGTCATTTTATTTGCTTATTGAATTGTATAAATAGTTAGGCAAACAACAAAAAAATAGGAAGCCAAGAAAGTATAATAATATACCGTGCCATAGAAATAAATTTCCAATTTCTCAGTTTTACTGAGGGCCGAACTAAAAATTAAAAAAAAACGCAGTGAGGTCACGTGCCACGGCCTTGACGATTGCGGGCCGGCCCGCAGGAGAGGTTAAGGGAAAGGCGACTAACAAAGTGTATACAAGGCAGAAGTGAGGGGAAACCTCGTGAAGGGACACCCAAGAAGACATCATCATCATCATATCAGCCGAAAAATCACAGACGTAGGCCTCTCCCAAGCGTCGCCACATTGATCGGCCCCGTGCGTCTCGCATCCAGCGGATCCCCGCAATCTTCAACAGATCATCGGTCCAACTGGTGAGAGGCCTTCCAACGCAACGCCTTTCGGTTCTAGAAGATATGTATGGATCTTAAAACGCGTAAGTACTCCCGCCGCGGCTGTCCATCTTCAGACCATCCTCTGGGGAGTACCCCCAGTCCACCAGAACACATTGCACGCCGTGACCACCCCAGGGACCTAACCAGCACATGGGTGCCAGACGGGTGACGGATGACGGGTCAGGTCAGTGGCTCCGCCACCTACCACTATTCGGCCGCAGGGGATAAGGAAAGCGGCCAACGCTATACCGATACTCCTCCTACCCTTTGGCCCCATCACGTCCGCCATCAGACGGTGTCGACCCCGTCCAGGCCGCGGAAGGAAGGAAAGCGGCGCACCGCAATACGGGCACTCCTCTCCCGCCGCGGCCTCCAACCTTCAGCTCCGATGCTTCCCATATGACATCGCAGTACACCTAAGTTGTGATGTCACCCAAGCGGTACCGCAATCTACTTGTTGGCTGCTACGTCCTTGACTTAATCGGCAAAAGCCGTGACGAGCGGCCCCTCCTCGGGTTCCTCTTCGATTCACCGTGTGTGACAAAGCCACGACTACTAAGCCCCCCCGCCTCGACAATGCGTGAACCCACCGGGGAGTAGTTGTGGTACCTATTAGTGAGCAAGTTTTATGGTGAAAGTACAATAAACAGACATGCGATTTCAGCAATCCCGAGAGATTTGCCGTCATTTATTGAAAAGTTATGTTGTATATCTTCAAAGTTTTTCATCGAATCTGCACCAAATTACGAGATATATAAAAGAAAATACGGGTACACCTCGAAAAACCAGTTAAGTGCGTGTCGGACTTTGCACATTTAGGATTCCGTACCCAATGTAGAATATATTGATATTTGCTAGTAAAATATACGAATTAATTATCACACAGTTATAAAAATCTTCGGAACTGTGACAGACGACGGACAGACAGACGGACACGTGAGTGACAGCAATAGTTACAAGTGAGTGACAAAAATACATAATTTCGAAAATAAAACCGCCTATCTTTTTGGAAAGTCGGTTAAAAAGAGACTTATGCGTGCTGTTAATGGACGGTACTGAAGTGGTAGGACTGGCTGTTACAAATTAATTCAATTAATTAAAAGTCGTGCTAGTTTGTTATCATACTCACTTGTGGGACTAAGCTCCTCTGTACTAGGCATCCCTTCTTCATACTCCAATGTGGCACTAGCTTCCTCTGTACTAGTCACCTCTTTTTCATCACTTTTGACACCAGGCCCCTTTGTATCTGGCATCTCTTGAAGTATCAACAAAGTTTTATGCTTCACAAAACGTCGTATGCTCTTCTCATTTTGATTAACAGTTACAGTATAATATATGCAACACAACATGGAACCATTGTGTATTGCTCCCAGGTTCAACACTGATTTTGTTTCGTTGTAGACATAAATCCTGTTTCCTTCAGTATTTATCCATCCTATTTGTATACCTGAAAAAACATTCAATCGTACACATAAAGTTACGCATCTTCCCCATGGCGACAGGCAAAGACTACAGTAGTCACATCAGATCTTTGTGTCTCTGAAGTTAAATGCAAGACCCTGCCGCAGTAACTATTTTTGTGTCAATGTTGAAGGTGAAGATAGCATTGTATAACTGCCTCTTTCACTCGCTTAAGTTTGTCGTCCTATCTCGCTTACTCCATGCAGTGTACTCGATGACAAACTATTTCATGCGCAATGGTTCGCAAAGCCTAACTTCAGAGACACAAAGATCCGCTGTGACTAGTGTGCACAGCTCTAGTGGATAACTTGATCATGCGCTGGTATGGTACAAAAGTATTTATATAAAGAAAGAAAGAAAAACAGAAAGGAATTATTTAAAGATTATTCGGTTTAGGACACATTCTGGTTTGGGCAGATTCGGATCTTGTTACGGCAGATTCTTTGTTTAATTGTGACCCAAAAAAATAATATTTTTGAAATAAGTCAGCTGACAGTTCTGTAGAGCGTTGTCTCTGTCACTCCGCTATATGTCCTGAGACTGTAGACACGTGTCATTCGATGTCAGCGTTAATTTATAATTATATACATAGTATTAGCGAAAACATACTAAATCTATGAGGCATGAGCGTTAGCGAAGGTGAACGATGGAAATTACAAAATGTAGAGATTTGATCACGTGACATTTCGAGAGCACTTGAAAATCCCATATTTATCATATTTCCAAACGCCATCACGACGTTTTCTAGAATGTCACTTGTCTTGAACTTCCACCTTGCGTTACAAATCTGCCAAAAACACAACACCGAGACACCCCTGACACATTTAGTATGTTTGGTACTGTAGTAGACTTGGCCTGTCGAGTATTTTGCCCCTGGTAACTCATAAACGGTACAAATATGTGGATGTCTCTAACTATTCTCAATCAATTTTTTTTTTCTCTTCTTTTAATTGGACTTTTTACAATGGTTTTCAATCATCTTAATAACCCTTTGCTAAGAATAGTTACAGCACTGATAACTACATTTGTGCCACATGTTTAATTTAGTCTTGTTATACATATTTTTTTTTTACCTTTGTATCTTAGATGCTTTTACCCATTGTTTTGTGAATGTGTGAACATTGAGGCCTTCTAGATTCCTAGATGCTTGATAACATTTGATAACTTTATATCTCGTTTTACTTTTTATTTTTAGTTTCTAACGTTTTATTGTCGGGCCTACGTTGCCTCCCATATTTAAGTAATGCTGTAACATGGAAATATTGTAAAAACAAACCATATGTTTCAAAGAGTAACCATGGAGTTTCTTGCCGGTTCTTATCCATAGGAAACGACCAACCCGAACTGTACGCCTTTTTTCGACGTTTTATAAGTGCCCATGTAGGCAAAAAAAAAAAATGATTTTGCATTAAATAAATTTAATTTTAATGAAATATTATCTAGCCTCAATTTTTTTTTTATACTAGGTGGTATTTCTCCTGTATCGTGGGTATGCAACATCAGTCAGTTCTCACATCACACATCACATCATCAGCCTATTAATGTTCCCACTGCTGGGACACAGGCCTCCTCTATGTGAGAGGGAATGGGCCGTAATCCACCATGCGGGCCCAGTGCGGGTTGGTGGATGTCACATGTCTTCGAATTTTTGTTCTAGGACATGCCGGTTACCTCACGATGTTTTCCTTCACCGTTTTGAGAGCAGTGGTGATGAAATAATTTACACTAAGTAAGGCGCCTGCCTGGGCTCGAACCTACGACCTACAACTTAAAAGTCGCGGCCGATACCACTGGGCCACCACTGCCACACAATCAGCTCTCAGTTAGACGAAATTTATGAGTTGCATGGTGAAAACTGATTAAAAGAAACCCATAGAATGATAGATTGCGGCATAATGATAGCTGGCAACCTTTTTTTTCCTATTTTCTACATAACATTCTTTCAAATTACGTTGGATTCACCTAAAAAACTTAAATATATTTTATATTAAAACTTGTATTACATCTGGGTTGTTTTTGAATTACAAATTATCTAATATATGTCGGGTTTAGTCAATAGTACGGACGTCAAAACAAAGCGCAAGCTCGCCATCTGGCGGCAAAGCAAGAACAACTACGCATTGGTGCGTAGTTGGTATTGGTTTTTATAAACACTTCCGTGCTGGGGAAGGGGGCAGTTGAGTATTGACAGCCGTAGAGCTAACACGTCGTAGAATCAGTTTCGATCCGTAACATTAGTAAACAAGGATGTAACTTGTGTCTATTTGAATATACTCAGTGTATCGAATAATTTGTGTGATTTCATTTTCACGATTGTACCCAACGACCTGCCCACACACGATGTCTTAACCTAAGGGAATACATCCTGACTTCCCGATGGTTTACATCTATCGGCCAGCCTTGATGCGACATATAGATAAGTAATTATAAATAAAAATAACCTGGCGATATCGGGTCCGTGCTCTGAGTGGGCACGGACCCGATATCGCCAGGTTAGACTCAACCCGAAGAATAATACCTGCATATTTATATTTTGACAGGCGTAAAAACGTCGGTGTATAGTCAAGCAGAAAAGTGTTGATTTAACGCTTGCATCACAGAGAGTGTAAAATTTAAATAATGTTTGGATAAATAAATCAATAATTAAACATGGAAGTACTTATCTTTTTAATATAGTATACGCTTTGTACTTTGTAGTAAAAATCACAGATTATTGTTAATTATCATTACAAAGTCGCATGGTGGTATTTATTGGAGCAGTCTATAAACTTGATTATAATTATTAGGTTAACAAGGAGGTACTAACTTCCAAAGTTAAGTTATTTAGTACAAGTACAAATGGCACTGAATTGGTAGTAAACCTTTTTGTATTATTCTTCGGGTTGAGTCTAATCGGGTGAGTGGGCATGGACCCGCGATATCAGCGTTGGGATCACAAGTATAGTGCCAAAGCAAAAGGACAACTGAGACTTACTGCTGGACAAATCCGAGTATTGTTGGCAGCTATACGTAACGGTTTTTGTGAGAACATAATTAAATATTTGATAACTCCGATGCTTATCTGAAATAAACAAGCTTTCATATAAAAAAATACAAATTGCAACAAGCTTTTATATTTAAAAATTACATTGGCACGAGAAACAAACGTGTGTTTAACATTTCAGCTCAATCGGACACTGGGAAGTGGATCTATAACATATACGATTTGATGACAGAGAACGGGATAGGCACAGGACAAAGTAAATAAAAGCTTGTGATTACAGAAGTAAGTCTACGTGAAAAATTAGGCAACAGTTTTTAATCATGAATTTCTTGATACGAATGGGAAGGTGAATATCTCTCGGTATTGTATTATATCTTTGTTCCTTATTAGCGACACTTCCGGATGGTGCAATAATATAGCGTTTTTCTTTGTTTTTTAATCAACAGGCACGATTTCTGGCTAAGAATCCAATAATGCAGTTATACTTTTCATGAAAATCGCGCTCGTGACTCCTTTAAGTACTTGTCGGTATTCCTCATAGTTTCTAATTTGGCCATCCACGCCCGCTTGGAAAACTCAGCCAGTATATGACATAACATATTTGAAATCTAAAACAGTTGTATAGGAACTTACAAAAACCATCGTCAACCAGTATGATATAGCTCTCAACTCCTCCACAGTGAACCTTCAAGTTGAAAACATTCTGTAATCCGTTGCTGGCGTTGTATACGCTGAACACGCTGTATATGTCAGTGTTGTTGTCGAACTTCTCCAATTCAACCTCGAACTTAGTTTTAAATGCTTCTATCCCTCGTAAATTAGTTATGGGACTGTCTGAAACATATTATTAATATAAGTGAAGATTTTTTATTCAACATCATAAGCTACCGTTCCCACTGCTGGGACACAGACCACCTCTTCGTAAGAGCGAGAAGGTTATTTATAATCCACTATGCGGGCACCATGCGGGTTGGTGGATGACACATGTTTTCGAATTTTTGTTTCAAGGATATGACGGTTTCCTCACGATGGACCCTTTGGAGAGCAGTGGTGATGAAATAATTACTTTGTGTAACTACTACGCTATACTTTGTGTAACTTTCGAACCCACGACCTACAAGTTGTATGTCGCAGCCATAACCACTGGACCACCACCACTGCTCTTAGTTCACACTACACATAAAAGACCCTTTAGAAATAAATTTACCAAATACTCGTACATAGATTAGTTTTGAAATTATTTTAAATTTATGTTAGGTACTGTAAAAGCCCAACCTTAGGTAAATCCGAAGATTTGCCTGTAAAACCTAAAATATAACAAGTCTAATATATCCTTTGAGTAAATATTCGTAACATTAATATTAAGATTATCTATTCCATTGCATCTAGACAAATCGTTAATCTATTAGCAATTGCAACTGTCTAAATGCTTGCAAATTGATATTGTGTTGTTTGGTTGTTATTGTGTTGTGTTGTGTGTGTTGTGTATTGTGTTTTGTATTGTTGTTTGTTGTTGTGTATTTGTTGTTTGTATTGTTTGTATTGTTTGTATTTACGATAGCACTTGACAAAACATTTTTATCATTTTAAACCCCCACGGCAAAAGGATGGTGTTATAAGTGTGCAGTGTTTGTGGTGTAAGCTTCTAAATGGATGTACCGATTTGATTGAGAGTTTTTTTTTTTGTTGTGAAAGTGAACTTTATTGACAGTATTGCAATTTTGATATTGATGATTTTTTTTATTTTGAGTGTTCTTAGCTATATTTGACGAAAATCGGTTCAACCATTCAAAATTTATGGTCGTTTTACTGTTTGAATCGGGGTGTGCAAGATATCGTGTCATAATTCGTGTTATAGATTGTCGATCGAAGCGTGTCTACTACTAGATAAATTATGTAGCATGAAATAAAAAAGTGTCAGGGTTTTTTTTTTAATTTAGGTATTTTACTTGTTCCAATCGCTATTGCCATGTTTTCGTAAGTAGTACGTCACTTGTCTAAAGTCTCACGGACGGTTTGATCCTTCCACCTGTACCTATATTTGCTGTAAATATATATATTTTACTTACCAGTTTTAGTATCGTACACTTGGTTCCATTGATGATATGCCACCATCCGTCCCGGGTAACGCGACAGATTCACTTCAGACTTACACACTAGACTGTTTACTTGCTTTACAATTATTGAAGATCCTAAAAATAATGTTTTAGTGTTAAGTTTTTATCTCTATCCTAGTAGCATTTCAAAAAGTTGTATGACATCTTTTGGTTTTTTATAATAGCTGTTTGCGAGATGGCAAGATGACATCACAAAGACAGCGGGCCCAAATTGGTTACAAAAAGCCAAAAATAGAGACCAGTGGGATTCTTTGGAGGAGGCCTTCACCCGAGAAGGGGTTCTTACAAACCAAATTAACTAGTACTAGTACAACATTAAAATATTATTCATATTATATATATACAAAATATACATATATAGTAACAATTAGTAGTATAAATAAATTAGATAATACATAGTTAGATTATAATATATAGAATAGATAGATATGTACAAAATTGATATAATCTTAAGTTATACTTACATACATACATTAGATAAGGTCATTTCACAAAATATTGATATTATAGAAACTAGATTAAGGTTAGTTATTAAAAATGGAGATATAAATATAAATTTAATCATAGGATATGTATATATTAGAAATAGTAAGTTCAACTGTATTTACTCAACTATTTAGATTGTAAGAAATAAAAGGCTTTTTTATTTTTATTTTATTTATTATAATAGCTGTTTGCATAGTTTAGAACGTAATGCTTCATGTGTCAAAATGCCATTGTAGGTTGTGAACTCTATTGTGATATGCAAAATGTCATAATTTTAATAATTATCATGATCATTTCAGCCGAAAGACGTAAACTGCTGGACATAGGCCTCCCCCAAGCGTCGCCACACTGATCGGTCATGTGCGTTTTTAATAATTTAAATATCTTTGTCAAATTGTCCTATGTCAATCATAATTATGAGTTTTGACCACTTAGATTCGCGCTCAATTTGACGTTTATTAATGGATCGAGATGGATAAATGCAATGGGGTTATCAAAACACAAGCGTGGGTTTATTCAACATTCGGCTTCGCCTCATGTGATAATAATAACACGTGAGTGTTTTAATACCTAATTATATGCCGTTGCGTACACTATTTTATCTTCACTCATACAGTTGAAATAAAACAAAAGTGGAAACGGAAATATGTGGTATGGCGGGCAATTCAGATTCTCATTGTGCACACTGCTTTTCTACATTAAGTCAATGAGCCTATAAGCGCCGATAAATTAAAAAGTATAATTGTACTATAAAAATTAAAAAGTTATTTTATCTTGCAGTTGTTTGTAAATCGAAGGAAAATGTTGCACTGTAATGGTTTTTTTTTAAATTTTATTAACCACGAATTTAAAGTACGTGTTTATACAATATTTTTTGAATTCAAATCGTTGTGAGTGTAGTTAAAAACCTTTACACTTAACTAAAAGTTGTAAGTCATAAAGTTGAAAAGTCGTAAAGGCTTTTATAATTTTGTATGTTATACTAATGGAAAAATAGAAGATTGTTTATGTAGGGAGAAAACAATTATTTTAATGGCGAAAGTGTTTTTAGGGTTCCGTACCCAAAGGGTAAAAACGGGACCCTATTACTAAGACTTCGCGATCCGTCTGTCTGTCTGTCTGTCTGTCTGTCTGTCTGTCTGTCTGTCTGTCCGTCTGTCTCCAGGCTGTATATCATGAACCGTGATAGCTAGACAGTTGAAATTTTCACAGATTATGTATTTCTGTTGCCGCTATAACAACAAATACTAAAAACAGTATAAAGTAAATATTAAAGGGGGGCTCCCATACAACAAACGTGATATTTTTTGCCGTTTTTTGCTCGATATTTATAACGGCAACAGGTAGACGCTTGAAATATTCACAGAATGTTTAGTTGTATATTTACTTCAAAAAATAAGAATTAATAAATTAAAATAAATTAAGGGGGGCTCCCATACAACAAACGTGATTTTTATGCAGTGTTTTGCGATAATGGTACGGAACCCTTCGTGTGCGAGACCGACTCGCACTTGGCCGGTTTTTTTAATCCAGAGCGGAGGGAAGGATTCAAAGCACGTCACGCGAGCTTAAAATAATTTTATATTAACTTTAAAATTTTCACGATTCATAATGGAAAATAATTTATCACGGGAATTTAACGCGATGATTTAGATTATTTATTCCCCGGGACCACGATCGTTGCGACACGATCGAAACGTCGGGTTAAATAGGTAAACAAATAATCTAAATCATCGCGTTAAATTCCCGTGATATATTGTTAAAATAATGTTGCTCCCTAGGTGGACACTTTTTAGAGTTCCGTACCCAAAGGGTAAAAACGGGACCCTATTACTGAGACTTCGCGGTCCGTCTGTCTGTCTGTCTGTCACCAGGCTGTATCTCATGAACCGTGATAGTTAAACAGTTGAAATTTTCACAGATGATGTATTTCTATTGCCGCTATAACAACAAATACTAAAACAGAATAAAATAAATATATTAATGGGGCTCCCATACAACAAACGTGATTTTTTTACCGTTTTTTGCGATAATGGTACGGAACCCTTCGTGCGCGAGTCCGACTCGCACTTGGCTGGTTTTTTTTTTATCACCCTCTATGAGAAAATAAGTAAGTGCAATTTATTAACAAGAACCATACGTTAATTTATTTACTTAGAATTATGAAGCATTGAATAGAATATAATAGAATATACTTTATTTCACACTAAAAAAAGAAAACGTAACATAGAAATAATTACAGGCTAATGTTTATATTTGAACAATTATGTAAGTGCATTGTAACAATTTTATTAGTATCATCCGTTACAGATAAAGATGTTTTTGTTAATTTGACTCGCGTGAGGTTTTCTAGCCAGTTACTTGTTCAATACAATGTTCCCGTGCGTTCCGAAATAGAATTACAATCGCTCATTAGCCTTTCACCTCATATATTCGTCGTAATCGATTTTTGCAATGTAATCCTATTTTGTGCCGCATGCTCTGTGATTCATCTCTTTGCTGATTGGAACTTTTACTAACAATATCCACATTCTAAATTCAAATCACTTTTAGTCCCTAGGTATTAATGAGCTATTTTAGTCCCTGTTCACCAAGAATAAACTAGCTCTTTATGAACAGATGTGATTAAAAATAGTTTTTTGAGTTGTTTTAAACAGTCTGTTTTTACATACGACTTTTTGAAATAGCGTTTGGTCATATGATGAGGCATGTTACTAAAAGAGATATGAATATAAAAGTGGATGGATGGCGAGTAACGGGAAGGCCAAAGAAAAAACTAAAAAATAAACAATTTAACCGAATTCCGAAACATTACCAAACGAAAAATAACGTTATAGTCGGAAGTCGGTGATTGTGGTAGGTACCAATTTGTTTTCGTTTCTGACACCGACATACAAAAAAAAGTTATTTTTCGCTTTGTAGTGTTTTGTTTTGCAAGTCTGTCTATTTCTTTTTTGGTACAAAGTTTTTATTTATCTCGTTTTAGTTTTTGTACCTTATTTATTACCATGAAAATACGCATTATTAAGGATTACTAAAAAAACACTCAACCAGCAGCCTAACTGCGTAAGTGAGTTCGGCAAGGTCCCCGTCAGACCATTCACATAGACGGAAATCCACGTCGCATCTTTCATCTCGCACGTGATTCAAACAATAGGGTCAATAAGGTTTCAATTTCATAGGGTCAAATCCTATGCCTTGCCAAATTCTCTTAAGCAATAACGCTGCTGGTCAGTTGTGGGTGGACGACTCCGACCAGAGACCAGACTCATCACAAACAATGCCTCATCACTTGTTCTGCTCAAACACATGCACCATGAGAGACCTTTGCGAGGCCAGTGCTAGGGCTGTCGATGTGGCTGAGTTCTAAGCACCACATATCAGCAAACCATTAAACATGAAATAATCGATTCGATGAAGAAGAAGATGAAAAAATGAACTTACCCGATATTTGTACGTTTGCTTCAGAATAATAAATTAAACTTATTAATAAAATAAGCACAACACAGAACATGATGCGGTCTGTAAATAACAAGGTTAGTAAGGATCCTATATTTAAATGAACAAAACAAAGTATAATGACTTATATGATATGATGTACTTTAGGTACTTCGATACTTAATATATCATTCCTGTAGGCTGTTAAGGAAAATCCTATCAACCCATGCAAACAAATGTAACTGCAAATGTGTAGGTATGACCCAGTCTTGAAGAGCAGTGGTGGCCCAGTGGTATCGGCCGCGACTTACAAGTTGTAGGTCGTGGGTTCGAGCCCAGGCAGGCGCTTTACTTTGTGTAAATTATTTCATCACCACTGCTCTCAAAACGGTGAAGGAAAACATCGTGAGGAAACCGGCATGTCCTAGAACCAAAAATTCGAAGTTATGTGACATCCACCAACCCGCACTTGGCCCGCGTGGTGGATAACGGCCCATTCCCTCTCACAGAGAGGAGGCCTGTGTCCCAGCAGTGGGAACATTAATAGGCTGATGATGTGATGTGATGTGACCCAGTCTTATGTATATAAGCTCACAGGTGCGACTGCTGAAATAGGAGTCCTTAGTATTCGCAGGTCGGCCAATTTGGTATTAGATGTTTCCATCAAGATTTTTTCAATAGCAGCCCGGAGTGAAAAGTTCTGGCGTGGTGACCGCGTGCCGAAGACGCTGCGTTGGAAGACTTGCCAATAGGTGGGCTGACGTATTGGTTAAGCTGCGGGAATCCGATGGATGCGAGACGCACAGGACCGGTTACTGTGGGGACACTTGGGGGAGGCCTATATTCAGCAGTGGACGTCTTTCAGCTGAAACGATGATGATGATAATGATGTATGCCCGGAGTGTGCTGCTCCCTATCTCATGCGACTCAGTCTTAAGACAACAGGAGTCACCAAAACCATTTAAGAAACAAAACACACAATCGTTTCACCAAAATGTAAATAAATTTTCTTTGATATAGTAATAATTTCATAAAATACAACCGGTGATAGTCATATTTAGGGCTCCGTACCCGAAGGATTCAAACAGAGCCCTATTGTTGTCACTTACGCATCTGTCTATTTGCCCGTCTGTCTGTCTATCCGTCGTTTGTCACACAGGTTTTAAAGCCAAACGGTTGGAGCTGCAGTCTTCAAATGTCACAGTATAAGCATCTTTTTGATCCAAAGCCATACAAATTGACAAAACATATTTTCAAATGTTTTTAAAGGGACAAAACAGACAAAAGAAAGAAATCGAGTGGAGTATCATTTTATAAAGCTCGTTGTGTAGATAAATACTGTATTTATGTTTAAAAAAATATTGAAAAACAAAGGAATGAGCAGCCACCAAAGTCAACACTTGGGCGGTTGTTTTTTTGACCGCGTCACACATAATTCCACAAATTAATTACACTATCTTAGACAAACAAAATTTAAAATTCTCACACATCAAATTATTAAGAAAATCGAGAATTTTGGCTTTTTCGTCCATACAACTTGTGCATTGTAAACCCCATATTGCCAAACACAAATTGTTTTTAGTTTAATAGACCCGTCTGATTTAATGTGAGTGCGGTGCCCCTTTACAGAATATGGCACAAATGCTGGAGTATCTCAAGTGCCCATACATCTGCACTTTCGCAGAGCTTATGCTCGCCATTGACACCGCAATCGGTGTGATCAACTATTGGGTCCAAAATATATGAAAGATTTTCCATAGACTGAAGGAAAAGAACAAGAGTTGGGCATACTTTCTATCATTTTTTTTCTTCTGTTAACCTTTTGGTGATCGAAATGGTATTAGATATAAATAGTTTTGGGCGAAAACCATCCGTTGCTGATCCACGCTAGCTCTCTAAATTCAGTTGACTGACTAATCAGGTGGAGTAATTATCGTTCTATTCTTACTCTCCTGTTACAATGAATGGTGATCGCTACCATGCTAAGATTAGGAATGATTCCTGGGTAGGAACATGAAAATTCTATTTATTCCGTCAGTGAGATAATCAACTAATATTGCACAAGTATTTTTGCTGTATCAGATCAATATAAAAAGTTAATTTAAAAAATTCAAAAACCCGACTGCTTAAAAAGTGATATAAAAAGACGTAAACGAAAAAAAACATGCTGTGCAGTCGGAGGATACATATTCGCGAGCTGGACGACCAAAACCAGATGTTTTATTAATTAACTTTTTTTATTTACAATTTTTTAGTTATTTTTTTTTAGAATTATAAGTTATTTATAGGTACATTTAAACATATAAGTGTTATAAACTGCCGAGCAATGAAAAAGTTCCACCCACAAAATGCCGACAAACACCTTAATTTTTTTTTTTCACCTTTTATTTAAAATTTGAACACAATATTTACCTTTTTATTTGGTAATATTCTGATGCGCCGTCATTAAGCTAGCCTTGCCCGTTTAGGAGTAATTTGGTGCTATGTCGCTGGATTTTTTTCATTTCTCGTTAGTGTATATTTTTGAAATCACCACTTATAACCCTTTATTTTAAACCCCACACGATGGGTGTGGAAGGGAAAAAAAAATCCCCCACAAAATGGCTTCCAAAAGCCGCCATTTTTCTTTTCCAATTTTAATGTAGCCAGTGACACTCGCAGGGTTAATAAGAATCGATTGACGTAAGAATCATCAAAATCGGCCAACGCGTTTGGTCTCTAGAACGCCACATAGGAACAAACATACATACATAGACTGATAAACACATTACCCTCCTTCGGCATTCGGGTAAAAATAAGCCAGCTCGCGAATATGTATCCTCTGACTGCACAGCATAATTTTCTTCTTGTTTACGTTTTTTTAGTTCGCTTTTTAAGCAGTCGGGTTTTTTGTTTCTTCGTTTTTTGACACCGACATCTTTTATTAAAGATATTTTTCAATTTGTAGTTGTGGTATATAATGTCCTGGTGGATAATGGGCAAGTTCTTTTGTAAGGTACCTACCTAAAATACCCAAAGTGATGCCAAAATAGATAACCCGAATAATATGAAACTTGAACATGTGTAATCAGTGTACCACGGTGTACTCTACACATCTGCGTACACGCCGAGTGATGTTATGTTATGCAATGATGTAAACAATAAGAAGATATTTGATTGTAGCAATCCCGAGAGATTTGCTGTCATTTATTTCAATCAATCAATCAATCAAAATAAGACATAACATACACAAAAAAATACATATAGTCGAACATAGAACCGCCTCCTTTTTGGAGAGTCAGATAAAAAGAAAAGAAACAAAAGAAAAAACTTAAATACAAATAGGGAAAGTATGAGTCGTCATCATCATTACAGCCGAAAGACGTCCACTAGGACTACACTGTCCATAGGCCTTCCCCAAGCGTCGCCACACGGATCGGTCTTGTGCGTGCGTCATGTATTCGCGGTCGCCATTCCCAGCCCCCCCTAGCCAAGCTACAAACGTTTCATATCGAATCGCTTTCTACAATCGTTAACGCCTTCTATTTGTATGGTCTGACCACGTGACTTAACGTTCGGATGTGTCATTATGATGCGTTATCGATTGTAGATTATCAACTTGGCTACAGGTGATGAACTTTTCGGCCCATCGACCATCCGTTCTGTGAGCAATGTGCCCGTCTGCCCACTGCCAGTTTGGCAATTCTTCGGCATCACAGCCGCGCAAAACGGCTATCGCTCAGTATAAGGCGTGGACCCGTGTGCGAGCAACAGCGATGATTTACAGCGATAGTTTAAATAAACTGTAAAGTATAAAAGTAAGTGCATGCAAAATTATTGCGTATTATATTTAAACAATAATATTCATTTAAATTTATTTATCCTCTAAGGAAAATGGTCAAAAAGCTAAATCGGTATTAAGTAATACACAGAATGGTGCTTTTTCCTTAATTAATGGTTTTCATAATTATTTAAATTAACTAGTTTCCGATAAAAACAACACAATGACACATTTGTGGTGGCCGAGCAAGGAACTATACAAACATATAGACTCGTTCGTGCGTCATTCGCGAATATTTCCCGCATTTGAAGAGCAATGAAACAAATAAATTATTTCGCTGTAAATACTATTTATTTACTTTAACATAACATGGCCAAATGCCAATTACATAAGTTACAAACCTTTGTGAGCCAATGATTAAGCTGTTGACGTGGCTCAATTCTGAGGCTCTAGACTAGAGCAAGTAACTTTAAATTATAAGCAATCACCATCGACCACACAGCCCTGTGTGTCATAACAAAATAAATCAAAATCCAGAGAAGTCCAGACAAAATCTTGGTTAGATCATGTGAAGACCATGTAGACTGATGTCTGAAATGGTCTTTTGAGGAAAGAACCAGCCAGACTGAGTGGACCTGTCCAGTGAATAACAGACATTCAATTCTTCGCATTTATAATATTAGTAGGATTCAAAACGTTCTGGCTTTACATACATCATTATATCTCTCAATAAAAGACACAATAGAAAAATCAGTTGTTCCCTACTGGCCAAGTTATGCAGCCAAAAATGTACGAAATAACAGATTGTTTTTTTTTTTTGCTTTATTTAAGAGTATTTTTACAAGCTTTTATTTAACTTGCAATGTATGTATGTTTGTATTTAATGTGTTCGGGTCAAATCTTGCAACGGAATTTTGAAGCAATTATGCTCCACCGATTAAGATGAAATGTTGCATACACGTTTAGTTTGGATGACAATGCATGGCGGACTAGTTTTTTTTGTGCACTGCCATGATATGAGTATCAAATTAAAGAATTTGCTGAGAACAATAAAAAAAAAGTTGTTTTAAAAAAAGATTTTTTAATGAATATTTTTTTACTTGAGTCCCGTCTTTTAATGACACGTAATACGTATCATGAAGTCCACCATGCATCCACGCACGTATTCGCATTCACTGAAATGTATTTTGTTGTATTACTAACTTATAAAGTGTTGTAATTCGTAGCGACTTCGTTTGAGCACATCTTATACGCTTGAACACACCATGGGCTGCGGCGACGGACAGTCTTTAATACAAGTGACATAGGGAAGGGGCAAGCCGACTCTAAAACGAAATGTAGGATAATTTAAGGAAAAACTACAACTTTATCACCCTAGGGTAATTCAGCGGATAATAGTGATAAAACTAAATATCAATTTCCACATGGGCGCCGGGAGGATACCTTGAAAATCGTCCCGGGGGTGCACATGAATTTCCATAACCATTACTTATTAGGCCATACCATTTGTTTATTGAATTATGATTCACAACAATTACACATAACTTAACAGGATATTAAAAGGAAAACAATAAACAAAATGGTGGATACTTACTCATAGTGTATTTGAGTTTATTTCCCCATGTCCTTCACAGTTAAATGTCACTGCGCTTTATTGAGTGTACAAGTGTTGAAAATCGTTATAACTTTGTGGAAAAAAGTGATTAAGTGTACTTAAAGTGTAGTTATTTTTGTGACAATGAATTTAATCACTTTCAGCGTCGATTATTTGATGGCCATTCTGGTGGTTTGTGTTTCTAGTAAGGATTATCACGTTATAAGTAAGTCATTCTGTAACTCTGTCTAGCGTTTTCCCAGCTAAGTTGTGGTTGAAGTTCGTGTCTGACCGGATGCAGCTGAAAACTAATATTTTACATGGAGCGACTGCCTATCTGACGTCCTCCTGTCTTACCTTTGACTAAGTCACTTTGTTCATTAAAATGTTTAGATACAGACTACACTACAGCTGGAACAGTGTGATCGTATCAGTGCTTGCATCCGGTCAGACGGACATGCCGCATGTCTCTTCAGAAAGGATGTTTTCGTTTTATTATTGTTACTAATTCCTGTTTACAGGTGATAAAGATAAAGTGACTAAAAATGGTCCATACAATTTTATTTTTACAAAATGGAATAATTTCCTACTCATGGAAATAACTCTCAAGAATATACCACAGAGTGTGACCGCTGTAAATTTGGTCTACCATAGGAAATCTAATTTTTTTTCAATAGGTAAGTTTTGCTTTTTATTCTTGAGGCAGTTAATGGAAGGTAAAATAAACATAGTTTCAACCTTGATATGCACAATGTAATAGTTTGGGTTATAATTAATTAAATTACATGTCTGCGTTTGGGTGCTCCCAGCGGAGCTCCATGTCGTTGTCAATGTGGTGAAGCAGTCGACCGCCTCGGACACCATGGCCTATCCTGCAGTAGGAGCGCTGGTCGGTTAGCACGGCACGCCAGCATTATTGATATCATACGTCGGGCTCTTGTCACCGCCGGGGTGCCAGCTGTTTTAGAACCTAATGGCTTGACGCGCGACGATTTTAAGAGAGCAGACGGGATGACCATAATGCCTTGGAAGGTGGGTAGGCCTTTGATGTGGGATGCAACATGTGTCGACACCCTTGTGCCATCCCATCTTCTTAGCACGGCGGACCGTGCTGGGGCAGCTGCTGCTGGTGCAGAAAACCTCAAACGGCTACGGCAAACGGCGGATTGGAAGT
Organism: Anorthoa munda; assembly: GCA_945859665.1. NCBI lineage: Eukaryota > Metazoa > Arthropoda > Insecta > Lepidoptera > Noctuidae > Anorthoa > Anorthoa munda. The sequence continues at coordinate 6,042,168 of OX243917.1, read as the reverse complement.
TATATATTTGAGCCGTTTGGGGTTGAAACATTAGGTCCATGGGGTCCGAGTGCTTATCGAGTATTTCTGGCCAGAGAATCCCAATCCGAATGGCCACGTTGGATGGCAATGCTGGTTCTGGGCACTTTTCACGTTGACAGCGATGTGGACGAATTTTTTGACGCCCTATGACCCCTGCTCTTTTACACGCGTTCGTAGTTTTATTTTATTTTTACTTAACTGTAGAAAGTTATTGTTAATTAAGTATTTTATAGTATGTAAATTTTAATTGAAATAATTAAACTTTATGCTTGCATTAAATTACTTATTAGTATATTTATAAGGCTAGATTAGGGCCCATCCTATTGAAAAGGAAAAATAAAAAAGAAAACCTTGATAGACAGGAAGGGTTGCAATTTGTTATTATCTTAGGCAAATGTGTAAGGAAACATAAATTAAGCAGGCTATATACCAAAGCGCTTTTGCCTTAAATAATAATTAACTTTATAATTTTACATGCAGACAAGTTTAGTGAGAAAATAAAAGTTGATGCAGAAATAAAGAATGGAGAAGTTAAAATTTCGATCCTGGGCAGTTTGAATAACTATGGTAACATATTGGTCGACGTTGAATTACAAACCGGAGAAGGTTTGTGTAATAAAGCAAGAGTAGCGGAAGGGAGACTTGCGGACACTGGCTATTGGAATGAAATAAAAAAAAAGCAAGTGTATTGGTATACTGATTGGGAATACGATGGTAAGACGTTGTATCTATTTATTACGTTTCCTTCAAACTGTGTACTAAAGGTACGGCAACACCGCCAGTGTCAGCATCTGGCCTCTTAGCTTGATTAAAATCGAAGATAAAATACAATTTTGGTCCATATATTGAGGCACAGGCTCAACTGGCTGCCAAAAAGGTGGGACGTGCGAAGAGAACTAAGCGCAAGTTCGATCATGCATGGGGTTACTGCTGTCATCTCTGGGACAGATCTACCAAATACAAGCTTCATGCACTTGATTCGATCAAAAAACGGGCTAAGAGGCTTATCGGCAATGAAGGACTGGTCGAGTCATACAAAGATCCAGAGCCTTGAAAATCGACACTGGGTTGCCTGTCAGTTTTTTTATTTTTATTTTAACTTTTCTGGGAGTTATAAATTTTTCTTACTTCTTATTACAATTATAAACATGTATGTTTCAAAACGGTGAAGGAAAACATCGTGAGGAAACCGGCATGTCCTAGAACCAAAAATTCGGAGACATGTGACATCCACCAACCCGCACTGGGTCCGCGTGGTGGATTACGGCCCATTCCCTCTCACAGAGAGGAGCCCTGTGTCCCAGCAGTGGGAACATTAATAGGCTGATGATGTGATGTGATGTGATGTTTCTGAGGATGGATGGATAGATGTTTGTTACTCTTTGATAAAATTTTACAGAAACATAGCTTATACATCAGAATAACACATACCCTCTTACAAATAAACGCGGTATAAAGTTATACCAGGTATAACAAAGGTATAACCATACTTTTTCATAGGTTTATACTTGGTATAACTTTATACCGCGTTTATTTGTAAGAGGGATAGGCTATAATTTATAAAGATATTGGGAGAAATATTAATACGAAGCGCGCGGGGCCGCGGGTATGTTATAAATGTTTCAAAAACAATTTAAATAAAATATGGTTTCCTTTTCAGATTCCGCCGGTGCTTGTTTAGTGCCAAAGCTTTGTGAAATCGTTATAGATTTCCATAGCCAGTGTGAAGGTAAGGTCTTTTCAATCATATCAAAGTGTCATGTCCGGCAACTAGTAAACCATTTTTCAAGCACTTTCTGGCATCCGATTAAGCTGTAACTTAGCGTACTTATGTAACTTTGGAAATATCGAAATAATATATTAGGCATAACCTAATACATTATTTCGGTTTCATGATGGAGCTGGCAAGTGGCCACAGCAACTCCTGAATTAGATAAGATAGCGCCATCATGTTTAGGCTCATTGGATGTATAATTAGGTACAAGTGATATTGCATTTAGTACCTATCAGTTAAAAAAAATTGTTTTTCAATATAAATGCGAGATGATGGTAAACGACTATGATCAATAGATACTTCATCGAGACCTAACATATTGCCCAAATCTAAAGCCACGTAATGATTTGCATATGCGGTAGAACAGATGACACATTACGCTATGAATTGGTATGCAGTATTTTGACGATGACGATTTGAAAGAATAAGGTGCTCAGTAGGCAAATTCCATAGATTAAATCAGTTGTGGACCATTAAACATCTTCTACAAATAAATAGATACTTTAGCTTTGAGTGATTACAACAGCACTTTTCACCCTTGACCAGTCATGTCATCCCATCTGTGGTCATAGGAAGTAGATAAACTCTATAAAGGTTGAAAGTAAACATGATACTTAAGGGCCTACAACCGCTTTTGTGCCGTAAAACTGTTACTTTCAAAGCATACTCCTTAGTAACAGCTAGGTGCTAAAAAAAAAATTGATTCATGTACATAATTTTTGAAACAAGGTTTTTTCGTGTAACTAATAGTTTTGCTTTAAAAAAAAAATTAACAACACGATATTTTTTCGCAACTTTTGGTAACTCCTTCAAAACGACTTGGATTTTTAAAAATATTTTTACACAGAAAAATTGATGGCTGGTTTTTCTTCTTAACTGAAACAACATATGTAAATCAAATAATATTTTGCAAACAAAACTGTTCAAAAGGAGGTTCATTCGCATCGAGCGGGCGCACGGCCAGTACTGCGTTAACATTGAGGCGTATATATCATCTTAATCAAAATAATTAGTAACAAAGATCTACTGCCTATTGCATGCAATTCTGGAAGTGAGTACAGTAACAAAGCCCAGTGAATTGTATGCCAATTTAGTTAGCACACAGTCAACTTAACTGTGTCTGGTCATCTTTAAATATTAGTCTATGGCTGTGACATCACATGGCTGGGGTAGAATCAATTTCTAGCAAGGTACACAGTTAAGTTAACAGTGTAGTAGATTATTGGTTTTAGTAAGTATTACTTGAATGTAAGCATCTAAATCGACTTCTAGAAACACAACAAAAATAGCAATAAAAACTGTATCTAATTATTGAATGTTTCAGAAAACCTCAAATGTAACTTAGAAGGAAAAAAAAATATTTGTTCGTTTTATACTGGAGAAACGAAACCGTACAAATTGTATCAAACTTACGACACTGGTAAGTAGAAGAGATTGGCATAGTTCAATTTATAAGGAGGAAGACTAAAAAGAATTCTAAAAAATATAATAATAATGGTTAAATTTCGACCATTGGACTAGTGTCACGAGGGTCTCAACACGACCAAAGAAAAGTTGGTTCAAATAAACAACACTAAAGTCGTAGACAAATGAAACAACGTATATTTCATCAAGGGTCATTTTGTTAAATTTTAATAGTCCAAGCATGTTAGGAGCGTGGCAATTGTTCTTTGTGTTGTAAATTTAAATTTTGGGACAATGAATAAAATGTGAAATAGGTATTTCTGCACGTTTGTACAGTTGTACAAACGTGCAGAAATCCTCGGTGCCTTGGAAAGCACGTTTGTACCAGTTGTCCTTTGTAGATCTTTATATATGTGTGTACTTATATTTAAAAAAATATATAATGAAATGTATAAAGCATCATCATCATCATAATTTTAGCCGAAAGCCGTCTACTGCTGGACATAGGCCTCCCCATGCCCCCCCGCATCGTCACACTGATCGGTCCTGTGCATTATGCATCCACCGAACAAATCTACAAAAAAAAATATATTACATTAATGAAATGTATATAAAAAGTATTTTTAATAAGTGTGTATAATTATAAAATTGTTAGATAAAACAGATTTGCCAGTATTGTATTTATCACCGAATTATTGCACACACCGTAAGATTATAAAATATCTTGTGTTATTATAAACTCTTGATATGTTATGAATGATTATCAAGACTTACGAAGGGCGTTACCCAGTTACTAGTACTAGGTTTTGGAGGTCAGATAGCTCCATGTAAAATACTGTTATCTTTTTATGTTTCATTTTATATTATAGTCGGTCGAAACTTCGAATCTGGTCCGGAATTGTTCCTGTAATTTAAGGCCCGTGTGTCATCGTTTTGCTTTGTGAACTTAGCTGACACACTACCGTGTGTCTAAATGTCTTTGATATTTTTATGCATTCCAAACATAACATCATAACATTACGCCTGCCTGTTTTCCCAGAAGTGTTGGACATAGTTGCACCCCGCACTTATAGTACAGCCGCATTTCAAAAGTTAAATTATGTTTAAGTCCCATGTTGTAAATTTAGCGAGCCTATTACCACCCACATGACACTAATTCAAACTCCAGACTGCTGCTAAGTTTGAAAAACCCAATTATAACCGTAGCCAGAACCTCAATTTCAACCATCTCTTAGCCAGATGGGTTTATTTCTATGCCATCGTAAAAATATGATTTTATGTCGTAGATAGACAGAGAATTGAACCGTTTTTCCGGAAGGACTACAGTTACATAAATGCAGTAGACAGTTTCTACAAGATTCACACTTCAAACAAGAATTGGAATGATGCCAAGCAAGAATGTGTTAAGGAAGGAGCCAGTTTGTTCTACCCAGAAAACAGCGATGAGGCTAAAGCTGTGATATCTTTCTGGAAAAAGAATAAAAAAAGCATCAGTTCCATTTATGTGGGTATATCAGACATAGAAAAAGAAGGGGTATATGTGACCATTGACGGTACGTGTATCATTATAATAATCTTCGATCCCACTCACGATCACACAAAGCTGTCAGTGTATTTACGTCTATCTATCAGATAATTTAACTCTGCCACGGGGCACGGAGATGCCTCGGTGGCTGATGCAAGGGACGGAATGTCAACACTTCGATACAAACACACCGTGTCAGTGAACATCACCATTTACTATTAGTAACTGATGGGCTGTAATATTTCTGTCAATGTATAGGACAGCCGAAACTTGCGGTCAGCGCTAATTGTGCGGGCACGATTATGATAAGTAAACACGTTTCCAGCTAGCTCGGCAATTCTGTGCTCTTGGGTCTTATAACTTTTCTTATTTATAAATTTCTTGTTCTAGGTAAGTCAATCTCTAAAGTGTACAGTAAATGGGCGCGAAATCAGCCAGACAATTATAACAACGAGGACTGTGTGCACATGAAACTAATAGGCGAATATAATGACATCCCATGTAACACAAAGTTAAACTTTATTTGCAAGAAGAGCCTACCACACAATTTAAGTAAGTGACTATTACTCAAGCGAATCGTCTTACTCGTTAAAAAGAAAGAAAGAATAACTTTGAATTGACACAGTTAAGACACGAACGAACAAACTTAGCAACAAACCAACAAATTCAACAACATCAATTATTACAATAGTCTTTTCTTTGTCCAACCCTCTTCCCAGTTCAGCTGGGGTCGGGTCTCCTTGTACGTCTGCGCCAGAGAGCTCTGTTCTGCGTTGTCTGAGTGCTCAGGTTCTTCTTCAGGACCTCTTTCTGCATGTTTGACCACCAGGTGGCGGGCGGTCGTCCCCTTCCTCGTAATTATTACAATAGTCAACACTCAAAATTTGTCGGGAATAATTTTAATAGCGTGCTTCTTAAATAATTATTGCCTCATTGGTATGCTTGCCGAGGTCGGTCCGTGGATGGGTGGCCATCTTTACATAGCGAGTTTCTTCCGTGCCTCGGAAAGCACGTTAAGCCGTTGGTCCCGGCTGTCATTTGGAGATCTTTGACAGTCTGGTGTCTTGCCAGGGGGTATCGTGTTACCCAGTTACTGGGTTGTGGAGGTCAGGTAGACAGTCGTTCCATGTAAAATACTGGTACTTAGCAAAATCCGGTTAGATTGGAAGCCCACCCCAACATAGTTTTTTTTTTTTTTTTTTTAACTTTGCCCCACACTAGGAATTTCTTCCTGTATCGTGGGTGCGTTTACAAACACAAACTCACATACACAAACACCCAGAGCCGAAACAACTATCTGTAGGTCATACAAATATTTGTTCCGTGCGGGAATCGAACCTGCGACACGCAGCGCAGCAGTCAATCGCTCAACCACTGCGCCAAACGTGCGCCCGCGAGTTGGCAAAAGGCAGGCAGATTGAATGACTTCGTAGATAATCCTGTCCCTATTACCAGAAAAAAGAAAAGCATTTACTTGAAACATCGCTGTGTGCTACACGAACAATATAAAAAAGTAATAGTAAACCGAAAGCAGGGGTGGCCCAGTGGTGTTGGCCATGACGTACACGTTGTGGGTCGTGGGTTCGAACCCAGGCAGGCGCTTTACTTTGTGTAAATTATTTCATCACCACTTCTCTCAAAAACGGTGATGGGAAACATCGTGAGGAAACTGGCATGTCCTAGAACCAAAAATTCGATGACATGTGACATTCACTAACCCGCACTGGGCCCGCGTGGATTACGGCCCATCCCCTCTCACAGAGAGGAGGCCTGTGTCCCAGCAGTGGGAACATTAATAGGCTGATGATGATGATGAAACCGAAAGATAACCGTTTACTTTTATCTCTTAAAGAAAATAAGAAATTTTCATTTTTATCAGACGACAAAAAGAGGGTTATGTGTTTGACCTGTATATATGTGACACTTGATTATTGCAGACACACGTAAGTTTGTAAATAATCTTGCGAGATAATTTATGCTCGATATATTGTGAACCGATCATTTTAAATACAATATATCCCAAACGACAGTATATATATCCAGTATATATCCAGTTTTTATATTGAGAATAAAAAACTTTTTTGAAAAAAATACTACCGACTTCCAAGTAAGAAAACTAGAAAGTGAAAAATAACTTTATTTTTGGAAGTCGGTGTCTGTGGTAGGACCAAATTTTTAAGTTATGGACACCGACTTCCAAAAATAAAGTTATTTTTCACTTTCTAGTTTTCTTACTTGGAAGTCGGTAGTATTTTTTTCAAAAAAGTTTTTTATTTTTCACTTTTTAGGGTTCCGTACCCAAAGGGTAAAAACGGGACCCTATTACTTTAACTCCGCGGTCCGTCTGTCTGTCTGTCACCAGGCTGTATCTCATGAACCGTGATAGTTAGACAGTTGACATTTTCACAGATGGTGTATTTCAATTGCCGCTATGACAAATACTAAAAACAGAATAAAATATTTTTTTATGTGGGGCTCCCATACAACAAACGTACGTGACTCATGATTTTTTTGCCGTTAATTGCGGTAATGGTACGGAACTCTTCGTGCGCGAGTCCGACTCGCACTTGGCCGGTTTTTAGTTGTACCTACCTAATAGGGAAGTAGTTAAGTAAGTACCTATAACGACAGAATAGATTACCCGAATAACATGAAACTTGAATATAACCGGTTAAATGAGAGACCTGCATACCCCTTTTGAGCGTACTGGCGTGATGTTATGTTACGAAATGGTATAAACAATAAACAAACATGCGATTGCAGCAATCCCGAGAGATTTGCCTTTATTTATTGAAGAGTTCTGTTGTATATCTCCGAAGTTCTTCATCTGATCTTCACCAAAATAAAATGGGACCAATTTCGGAATATACTCTTTCAAACAAAAAAAGAATTTTCAAAATCGGTCCACAATTGACGGAGATATCGGTGAACATACATAAAAAAAAAAACACACATAATGTCGAACATAGAACCTCCTCCTTTTTTGGTAAGTCGGTTAAAAAGACATTGCAATATCGCGTGATTTATTATAAACTTACGATGTTTGCAATAATTCGGTGACGTAATGTATCCCTCGTAACTACTATAACGAATGGACCGATTTGTATAATTTATACGTTGTTATATTTGTCTTGATGACGCGAGTGTCACTGGTTACATCAAAAATCAAAGCGCTAGCTATGGCGGCCTGTACCTAGTCTGCCTCGTATAGATGCGACAAGCCCCACACATGAATCAGTCTCTTTGATACCATACCGTGATCTAAGAGCTTCAGAATTTCTTTCGTCATGAAAATCCTATCGTTGAATATGCCCCATAGATTTATATTCAATTTCATATCCGTTTTCTGCTGATCTGGTCATGCAATGAAAAGGGAACTAACGCATGTTATATTCATAACTCTTTTAGTATGCCTTTATGTTAGACGGAGCAATGCGTGGACAAACATACATACATACATACATATAAACAAACATCACATCATCATCATCGTGCAGATCCAACAATTTTACATACATACGTATCGAATTGTTAACCTCCTTTTTTTAACCTTAAAGTTTGACTTGTTAACCTTAAAGTGTTGCGCCTGCCCCATGTAAAATGGGACACGGGCAGGAAGATGATAATCTGCTGACTGACCAGAAGCTCTAGAAAAAGTGTCATTATGCATTATGTCAGCGATGGCAAGGGCAGAAAAAAAAAATATAAGACGTTAATCACGTGACATTTCGATAGCGTTTGACATTTCCACACATTTTTGACGTTTTGAATGACACTTGTCTAGACCCTCAGACCATTGAGACGAATATCACGCTGCATCTGGAACCACCCTATAGTAGCCCGGGCGATGTGTATCGGTACATTATCCTGAGGCTCTAAACAAGTGTGTCATTATTCGATGTCAGCGATGGCTATGGTCGAAATGCCAAATGTAAGAAATTTATCACGTGACATTTCGATAGTGTTTGACATTTCCATAAATTTTTGACGTTTTTCCAATCGCTATCGCGCCGCTTTCGTTGATAGAATGACACTTGTCTAGATCCTCAGACCATTGAGTGAGACGAATATCACGCTGCATCTGGAACCACCCTATAGTAGCCCGGGCGATGTGTATCGGTACATTATCCTGAGGCTCTAAACAAGTGTGACATTATTCGATGTCAGCGATAGCGATGGTCGAAATGCCAAATGTAAGAAATTTATCACGTGACATTTCGATAACGTTTGACATTTCCATACATTTTTGAAGTTTTTCCAATCGCTATCGCAACGCTTTCGTTGATAGAATGACACTTGTCTGGATCCTCAGACCATTGAGTGAGACGAATATCACGCTGCATCTGGTGCCACCCTATAGTAGCCCGGGCGGTGTGTATCAGTGCATTATTTATGAGAACAATTTGTTGGAATTCTGCTGCAGGGATTCTGCGGGTTTTATGGTATGCGCTGGATATGAGTCACACTTGGCGCAAGTAAATTCTTTTTCTTTCTTTCTAATTTGAAAACTGGTAAACATTTTAAATTTTACATGGGACTTAAACATAACTGGTGAAATAAGGTCCAATAAGGGCCAAAATCATCTGCTTCGATTCCTGTCTACGAATAATGATTTTTCAACAATTCAAAATGCTTCAGTTTTAGCTTTCATTAAAATAGGATCTGAGACTCCTTTGGATGTTTTTCGCTATTCCTTAGTTTCGGATTTGGCCATCCACGCCCACTTGGAAAACTCGTCCCGTATATAAACTGCCGAGCAATGAAAAAGTTCCACCCACAAAATGCCGACAAACAACTTAATTTAATTTTTTTACAGTTAATTTAAAATTTGAACACAATATTTACGGTTTTAGTTGGTAATATTCTGATGCGCTGTTAAATGTACTTCAATATTGCAGACGGCGTTATTAAGCTAGCCTTTCCCGTTTAGGAGTAATTTGGTGCTATGTCACTGGAACTTTTTCATTGCTCGTTAGTTTATTTGTGGTTTCTTCCTATTTATCAATAATTATTTTATTTGCAGGTTCCGTAATTGGCGATCATTTGGAAATCTCCGAAAGCTACACAAGGTTTATTTTTGAATTAGAATCGTTTGACAGAAACACTTCAGTAAATGTTGAAACGTCGGAACATGGAAAGAATAACCCATTGTCTGAAAAAATAATCTTACCTACCGAAGAACCTGGTGAGTGTTATGAAATTACTATTCCTATTTAGTTTCAGTTTCGGTGTTCCTGCAGCAACAGCATGGATACGGCCATCTAACTATGTATCCACCCTGTTTAGCCCACTGCTGGGCAAAGTTCTGCCTCTACTCTTTCCACGCATGTCTCTCCTCTGCCATTGCTGGGCTCTTATCTTATAAACGTCGCTTAATATATTCGCAGTATCAATTCTTCTTCTTCTCGACTCGATGGAAAACTCTTCGCCGATTGCGGCGTCAGTGGTGTCTTGAATAAATTTGCGGACAGACAAAATCGCACCATAAGGGTTTCCTTTTCTGTTAATTAGCGATGAAATCTTAAATATCTGGCGCCGCCCGCGTACTCCGTGTGTTTGTACGAATATAAACAAAAACAAACCTAACGAGCTTGATGCGTATCGACAGTATTCTTCCACAGTTGCCCTTAACCGGGAGGGTTCGAAAGAAGAAAGGGAGGCCCTTTGCCCTGAAGAGCGACACAACAATAAATAAAATAAATAAATAATACTAACAGTAAACGAAATTATGTGAAAAGTTTTATAGGATCCAAAAATTTTCAGTAAATTACCCAAATTTATAAAGACCTCAAGAGACCTAACACATTAAAATACACAAATTATACGTTTTAACTTTAAGTACAAAAAGCATATTGTAACGTTAATAAATATAAATTTAGAAGAACGAAAATACAAGCCGTACCATATTCTCCGATTTACTTATTTATGTTACTGTAAAACCCTGAACTACGGTAAAACCTAGGATTTACCGGTAAACCCTAAGATTGACCAAGTCTTGTAAAAGGCCGAAATGATCTATGATAGTCGCTAATTTCGGGCTTTTACTTAACTTAGGATTTAACTCGGTGACTAGTAAATATTAAAAAATTGTCATGTCAATAACACACTATGATGCGAATGAGAACAGTTATTAAATTAAATTAATTAAAATTCACTTATTTCAGGTTATAACCCATATTAGGAAATATCTATCAGTTGTGGACTGATTGATTAGCTTCATTTATTCATTCATAAATAGTAAAATACTAACATGATTTTAAAACATTTTCGAATGGTTTTAACAGGAAATGTTTTAAAATGTTTGAAAATGACAGACATTAAAAATTTTCAACATTTATAAGTTTCTGAAGGAAATACTAAGATTTACCTAGTGAACGCTGAAAAAAGCACGAAATAAGCTATTACTCATTCATCATTTCGGACTTTTAGTAGTTAGCCATGGTAAATCTTAGAATTTGCCGGTAAATCCTAGGTTTTTACGTGGTTCGGGCTTTTACAGTAACACATATACAACTATTGTTAGCTAAGGATTTGTGACATTATTTTGTTTTTGTTTGTGTGCTTTATAACTAAAGATTTAGGGACGTTTATCGTGACTTAAATAACCCTACGTTGTATGTATCTTGCTGATTGTCTGTAAAGCTTTCAATTTTATTTTCTCAGTAGCTTTGACCACATTATATTTTACGATTGACATCTCTAATGGAATCTGAATTTATTTGTTTAATATATGCGTTTGACATTTTTATTTGACATAATAACTGTACATTTGAATATCGATTTGACATCATTTAATAATTGTCTGACTAATTGAAGGTTGAAATAGAAGTGTTTTATTGTTTAATGTAAAATTTTGGCTCATTGTCTTGTATATCTTTCAAAGTTAGTTTGTATCGTGTAGTGGTGCTTGTTGCCAACTATGATTTTTCGACACAATGTAAAAATTGTTTGGAATAAATAAATACAATACAATACAGTCTCCGTCAGGGAATTCCACTCATTAGTTGTACACACAATGAAATAATTCCTAAGTGGTATAAATATAATGAATTCGAAAATCCTATACGATTTTTTTTTACATGCATTACGTTGCGGCTCCCATTATAAATATTAGTATCTGGGCGATTGAGCTCTGCTCGGTTGAAAATAAAGAAAGCGTCGTTTTCTAAAAATGAAACCTAGCATGATCGATTTATCGCCCCCGAAATATATTAAATTTCATGCAAACTAAATTTCATGCAAATCCTTGGAGCCGTTTCCGAGATTCAGATTTTATGTATACATATATACAAGAATTGCTTATTTAAAGGTATTAGATAGATAGTTAGACTAGATAGATGTATTTATGAGCACTTTCTTTCATTTGTTTCAGTGAAATATATTGTTACAGTAAAGACTTATACTAAAACAACGGAAGTTCAGTTTAGCTGTGAAGAATTTCAGTCTCGATCAATATGTAAGTACTGGGATGTCAATATAGAACAAAAATTTTAGAAAGATATTGTCTACAAAGCCGAAATTTCTCATATACTTGATGCACCATATAATTTATAATTTAACATGTTTTGCAGATACATACTTAGCCCTTATAAATGCTACAGGGAACAAGATAAAAACATTTAACAAAACACTAACGTACAAAAGAAAATTCGAGGAGGCGGACAATGGATCTATACTGTGTTGTCTTTACTACGTATATAATCGAAAGAATGATGGAAAAGAAGTGGACATAACACGTAATGTTGTTAAAAAGACTTTATTAAAATACCAGATCAAAGAAGCCATTCCTTCCAACCCCGCACGTAAGTGGAGTTTTAGATACTATAATCTGTCTGACTTGGATGCCCTCGTTTCGTTGATTGTACCACGTAATTCCGACCGACAAAATCTCGACGAACGCTATCCCGCCAGAAAGACACTAAGGCCCGCTACCCTGGGTAAAAACCCAAGATTGCGCACTTGCAAACTTCAAGTTAGCAGCTAACCTGCCCCATTATAATTTTATTTATTTGTTATTTAACCCTGCGACAGCACAAAAAATTATAACATCGAGTGCACGGTTGGGTTAGTATAACCCACTATATAATAGTACATTATCATATAAGTGCGGTAAGTTGAAAATTACAGCCAAGGCGACTACAAGAAAGCAGAGGCTGTAATTATCAAAGCCACTCATCATACGACGTTTTATAACATATTTGCGAGGAAATAAATAATACTTTCGAAGTTTTACACACATGGCCACTTGAGGGTCTTTTTAGAAATGCCAGCAAGTTGGAGTATGACTTGATATCAATACCATGTTTTGTTTTCACAGTGCTTTTTAGCATTGAATAGTATCACCACAATGAGCTTGACTTAAATTTTTGAGAAAGTTCCATTAAATAGGCTAAAAACACACTTTCTGAAAATGAATGTGCATCTTTGCTTGTTTTCCATAAGATGAAATTTTGATACGCTTGTAAGTATCTATCAGTTGATTTTTTAGGCAAGAGGCTTGGTGTAGCCTTTTTCACTGCCTCTGAGTCTTCTGGCGGTGTCGAATTAATAAATTCATCATTACTTGACGACATTTTCAAATAAAAACAACACAGCGAAAAGAAAAAGCGCGCGGAATAATTTTTACTTGTTCACAAATTAGCAATGCGCGCGCATCATCGCTTTTTTTTTAAGGCAAAGGCACAAAAACAGCCAATATTTTTGTGTTTTGTTACGGATAAATGGTTTTAATTTATGGTCAAAATTAAATAAATTAAAGAATTAAATGTTTATTTATTATATTTTATCGCTCAAAATTAATTTTATTCATAAAATGTTGACCACTTTTCTGACATAAAAACTCTTTGCTAAGATTTAAGAAAGTACCGTTCATTTTAGACGTAGCATCTTGATAAACCGTGCGTTTTACATTACAATAACGCACAAGTACGTAATGAGATACATTACAATATTGAAATTGGTGAAATAAGGGACCCTTTACGAGCAAATGTGTTATACAAATAATTATTTACATTATTCAAAGTGATTATAAAAACTTTCTGCTATGATTAGAGTAATGTATTATTAAATGAGGGAGTTTGATGAATGAGGTACTTACATTATCAAAAAATATTATTATATTGATAAATCAACTGAAAAGGTTCTTAAATTAACACAAACTACTACACTTTCAATCTTATGGCAAAAACATGTTAACAAAGCATAAATTTACTTTAAAAAAAATAACTTAATTATTATAACTTAATAATTTAATAATAATTTTAAAAGAGATTTTATTGTAATCGTAAAAACAAAAACAAAAAATGTAAGTAAAAAATTAAAAACACTTACAAGCTCGACATTTTTATGCGTCTATTTTTGCATTAGCCTGGGCTATTTATATCACCGGTACAGGCGCAATACGACTGAATGGTGGCAAGAAATCAAAAAGGGGTTTTGTTATCTCCAGCTATGTCACATGATATATCTAGAAAATCAATAACATCGATATCAATATGAAAGGTGCCCAAAACGCTGGCAGCATTTCCAGCCGAAGAAAAGCCCAGTCCTCAGGTCACCTGAAGAGTCAACTAAACGGTTTACGAATGTCTAAACCTCGATAAGCACTCGAAATATAAATCTTTTATTATCCAGATCGTAGCTGATTCAATATTATAAGCTAGTTGAAATGTCGGAATAGCTTAAATATTACTTACTTGGGATTGGGTGGTAATTAGTATACTAGGTCGGCGTTATTCATGTATCATTTTTAAATATTTCCTTTTTGGTCTTGCACGGGAATATTTTCAAATTATTGTATTTTTTTTTATGGTTTTTTTCTTATCTCACGTGTCTTTTTTCAGTGCGGGTCACAAACATTTATTTATTCTTTCTTTCTTTATTACATAGGTATAATTACCAGTGAGTCCCAAACTACACAGTTAGCCTGTATCTTGGGCTTGGGACTCGGGAATTAGTCACCAGGGGTCTACCCTGGTATCTACTGTAACAGAGTGTTGTCGTAAATAGTTTGTTATATTGTTACGAGCTGGGGTTCAGGGATAAATTATTCAAGCAGCACACTACCTATAATTGATCAGACTTTATTCTCAAAATAATTTATCATTTCGCACTATTTCGCTTTTGATCGCTCTGAATCGCTTCCAAATCGTTAGTGACTATGACGGACCTGACAGCCCTCTATACAACATGGTTTTGTTGAGAAAGATATTTAACAAGAATTTTCTAGAACATTCTAGACTGTTCAAGACCCAATGAGAACTTTCCGGAATGTTCGGCTGAGAAAGACTTTCGACACGAACTTTCGGGAAGACAACTTCTACTATTCAATATGAGATGGCGCCACTAGTTTCTTTCCTCTCACCAATAGACGGCGCTATTTTGTCTTGTCACAATATCAAAAGATTTGTAATATTTCAGAAGTCGAAGAGCAGTCAACGTCGGCTTCTAAAGACAATGACTATAATTGGTTGATATACTTAGCAGTGGCGGTTTTAGGAGTATCAGTTCTGATATTGGCTATATACATTATTTCAAAAAAACGCTGTTTCACGAATTCGCAACCATTGGATGAAACAGTGGAATTTGATAACCAAGTGAGTATATCATTTGTTTGAACAGTAGTGCTATAATGTAAAAATCTCAGCGTGATGTTATCACGATGGGATGTCTTCAAAATCGAACGGCTGTTTTCCTAAGTGTGTTCCTGGACGCTGAATATTATAAGGTGAAACAAGAAATATTGAAAAAAAAAATGTGGTATATATTTTTTTTCGCAGTTACAGTACTTAAATTTTTATAAAAGCGATGTTTTTTATAAAAGCTGTAATTCTTGCTGTTGTTTATTACATGGAAATTAAACATAAGTGTAGAAATGTGTTAAAAGTTTGATATTTCCTTAAGTTTGCCGTATGACATTACTTGCCAGAATTTGATCCTTATTGGCGACACTACCGGATGATTTAATAATACATCGTTATTTCTTTTTATAAAATCAACAAGTTCCTAGCTTGAAATATTGATTTTTCAAATAGCCAAAGATGCAGTTTTGGTTTAATCAAAATATTTGAGTGTTTTTCGCTATTCCTCATAGTTTGTGGCGTGGATCGCCTTCTTGAAAAACTCAGCCTGTATTATATACTGCACCAACGATTATTTGTTTCAGCTTCACATACTTTACCTACTAATAATGCTTTAAGCTAAAAAGTTCTAAAAAGTTCTCTTCCCTTCTAGGCTTTGTGTGCTTACCACCATCGGCCACATCATCACTGACCACGGTGAGATTGTGGTCAAACACAGGCCTATACATAGTATAAAAAAACAAAAAAAAAAGTTACATACTTTCTTTTTTAATTTCAGGCAACCCAGGACCAAGTTTTGTATGCCAACCTCGACTTCCAAAACAACGCCACCCAACCATCAAATCAAAATGAAGAGTCGCACTATGCGAATATAGTCGGAGTATTACATCCTCTTTGAAAATATTGTGAAGACAACATTGGGTGGAAGGGACATGACCACACAACCTGTAGTGCCATTCTGGTGTTACTCTGTAACAATCTCACCGTGAAAATTTAGGTTTAGCTGTCAATAGCTAGCATCAGTTGGAATAAGAGCCCACTCGACCTAAGTTTTCACGGTGAGTTTTTAACAGAATCGACTGATTGAATCTAAACACCTCACCGTAAAAACATAGGCTAGGTGAAATGAGCGCTATCGCGTTTGAATTCGCCACCAGAGGCGCTAGTGTAGAGTGGGGTTTTCGAAATGTCAGTTGTTACTATTCACAGTGTGCTTCTAACGTGAATTTATTAACTATTTTTAATTATTGCTGGAAACATTTTAATACTGACTGCGGTGAAAAAATAGGACTGTGCATCACTGCGGCATACTAGATGTAATCCATATCCATAATTAGTAATATTATAAATGTAAATTAAGACATAGAACATAGGTACTTATATACAAACGCGTATAAAAAGGAGAGGGCTCAATGGGCGTCAAAAAATCATCCATATCGTTGTCGACGGGATATAGGATACCTTTTATCATGGCCGTATGTTCCCTTGGGATAAAACTAAAATTCACGCGGGTGAAGGCGCGGGCATAAGCTAGTAAGATTATAATCGCTCTTGAACCACATTAGAAATCCACACTTTGCTTACGTGCGCATAATAGCAACACAACGGTGTAGTCCGGTTAAAATAGACATGCACCCTTGCATAAATACCAAAGAAGCTGAAAATTTACATAAACGTAAGGGACCATTATAATGAAATTGTGAAAAGTCTTAATCGATACCATGAGTGCAAAAAAAAGTCAAGGACAAAAAACAAAGAAAAAAAATGTTTTACTTAATTCTCGGCATGTTATAATTTTACTGCAATTTCTGCTCAGAGCAAGTTTGAATTGAGTTTGAGTTTGTTTGTTTGTCAAAACCAAAAAAAAATTGTTACCAAAGACACTGACACTTTCCGAAAAGAAAGTTATTTTCGCTTTGTAGTGTTTTGTTTTGGATGTTGGATAATTTTTTTTGTTAAACTTTTTCACAATTTCATTATAATGGTATCCTTAACGTTCATGTAGTTATTCAGCTTCTTTCGAATTTATGCAAGGATACCCTATTTTTTCGAGCTAACTTGACCAGACTAGTAGTCATTTAAGTGAGCTTATTTTTAAATAAAAGTCGTATTAGGGTAGATAGGAATAATGTAAAGATTGCCGAGAATGTAAATATTAATAATATTATGATACTAGAAAAAGCTATCCAGAATCGTGTCGTGAATCAAATTCATAACACCTTACTCAAACTAGTCAAAACTATCATGGTTCCGTAGTGAGAGAGAGAGACGGAGCTATTGATGACGAAGAGCAATATCCCGTTTTCACAGTGGAGTCATGCTGACTTTGACACGTTATAGTACGGTCCCTGGTTTGACGTCCGTGTTTCGGCTAGCCTGTGTAATTATTTATTTAAGCTAAAACCATGTAAAAATTAGAACTAAAAGAGTAAATCCTGATATTAAAAATAATAATATAATAATTATTATTAATTATGAAATAAAAATATATTTGTTTCATTAAACACCTAAATTGCAGGACTAGACTCAGAACTGCCGTTAATTAAATTATGCAACAACAGAGTTCAGACATCAAAACCGGTCGCTCATATTATTTTTGTACTGCCCTTACTGTTTATGAGAGTTAGTACACGGTCTACTGAACTGTGCACCTCGCTGGAATGCGAACCCACTCCCGAAAACCCGCGTGGCGCTCCGCGCTCGCCTCGTGCATTCAGAAACTAGAGTCGAAGTGACGTCATAGCGCCAGGTGACGCAGTAAAGTTAAGTCTACCGTGTTTTACATCAGCCGTACAGTACATACTTAGGTAGAGTGAGGTACTTAAGAGACGTGCGACCCTGGGCGTCGGGAGTCGCAAGCCGATTTCCGGCCACCCACCGTAGGCGCGGGCTTGCGGGCGCCATCCGCTAAGGACCAGGCTCGAGTCGACGGCGCGTAGTGTTCCACGCGCGTGTTAGAATCTTGAATGGAACTCTATGTAAAAGTATAGATATCAAGCTCTGAATGTCAAGATGGTTGTTGGTTATTTACTGTGTATCAGAGTTCCAATGTATGTGGTGTGTAAGGCAAGGGTTTTATGAATAAAAGTAAAGAAAGACAAGACTAGGTATTTATTTAAATAAGGCTAGTCAATTAATTCATATTTAGAAGGCTAGCTTTGAGCTTACCGCCCGTCCGCTAGACTAGTTCTCATGGAGAAGAAGGACAACAAACTCCACGGAAGCTCTTTTAAAGTATTTATCGATATCTTTTACAACCACATAAAATATTTACAATATTATAGAACCAAAATTACAAGCATAAGACAAAGAACATAGCTCTAGCCCTTAAATCAATTTAACATCTTAGGAATAAAGGCCATAATATGATCTAGATACAGTTTCAACACAATCATTAGCAATAATAAAGTTAACTTACGTAAGACTAACGTCGTGTAGTCGATCTTACACCAAGTATTAAGACTTCTGAATAACAATATCTGGTCTGTACTGGCTTTTAGATCACAAAAAGAAAGTCCACTCATCAATTACACAATAGTTTAGAGACCCGTTGGTCTATCTGTGTCTCAATATGTCCAATATGGGAAAATGGCGCGGTATCCCGCCATTTTCTATATTGCTTTAAATAATCTCACAATTAGGTGAACAATAATCACTACTCATGTAATGAAAAGGTTTTAAAACGTAACAAGAGAATAAGGAATTTAATATCGCCTCTTTAGTCATTCTTAATCAATATTAGAAAGAATATTGATACTAACAGACATAATTGTACATACAGATGCAGAGAAACTTCACCCCCTAGAAGTCTATAAAAAGCGAAATCTATGGGCAGGAGGATATACTACGACTTTTACGTGCGCCGCGTGCGCGCCATCTATGACCACAATGAAGTTTGTTTTCTGTAGTTATTGACATCGATTCTACAAGTAACCGAGCAAGATACTTTTGGTTTCAGGGCGTCAGAAACTTTTCTACTAGGTACTAAACTTAGCAGCAGGATTTTTGCTGAGGATGAAAATAAAAAGACGTACTGCCGATTTGGAGGCGACTTTTATTCTGATTACAACACGTACATGGCTAATCCGGTGGACATAGACCGCTGAGCTTGCAAAAGATATCTAGTTGCTAGAATTGAGCCATACAATGTACTTACCTTAATCTAAAGTAGACGGGCGAGGTGTATCCATAACTAGATACCCATTTAACAATTTTGAATTTGAATATTAGGCAGCACTGTATGGCTATAGAGGGGTGTTGCGGGTTGAGGGGAAGTAGGTATTATTAAAATTAAATCAGGTGCTTAAAAGGTGGTCTTTCAATATAAAGGAGATTCACTTATATACGTAGTATTATTTTTTATGTCCTTTATTTAATTTCTTTCTTATTTGTTACATTTTTAAATATTTTTATAAATAAAAAAAAAAAACAAAAATGAAAAACATTTAAAAATATAAAAAATAGTATCCCACCCGTATCGGGAACAAAAAAAAAATAGAACAGTATTATTTATTATTATTATGGTATTAATTAATATAATAACCCAATTTGGATGAACAAATATTTATTTACCGAAAAAACTGATATAATTTTGAATATGTCAAAAGAGAACCAACATGTTACTCACGTTTGAAACAAACAGAACAACAATTTACAACTCTTAAAATTTTTCAAAACTGTTTACAAAAGACACAAAAAACTTAACAAACTATAAAAAACTTAACTGTAGCTTGTGAGGTCTTCCATTTACCATATTATTAAATGGTTGCAAATCTTATCCTGGCTTGACGATGAGTTTCGGTTAGCTTTTTTTTTTTTGGCTTGTTTATAATTTTAAATCCCAGTTGCATGTAAATGTCTTCGGACAGCGGTAAGCAAAATGCCATGTCTTATAGCACCAGATAGTCGATAGCCAAACGACGGATTCTTTTATCCGTGGTTTGGCTATTCACAATATCACGATGACGGCTAGATTGATTTGTGTAATCAATCGAACGTGGCCCTTGGCTGTTACGATATAAACGAACTGTGATTCACTATAAAGAAGTAAATTAAAAAGTTAGATTTCTAATGGCAAAAAATTAAAATATACATTGATTAAAGTTTAGGTTACACTTACGTCGACATTTAACCGTCGAGCAATACTCTTTAAACTTTTATTTAGTTCCAAATGGACGATTATTTTTACTTTCAAAAGTTACTCTGTCGATACATCATGTTACGAGTATTGTAATTATAAGTCGTTATTCGAACAACGCAAGCAGACGAGTAAGTATGCTATGATACTATGTCATGTTTTACTTAAGTAAATTATAAATTTACCCTCAATCTTCTTCATAATCTAATTTTTGTAATATTTTATAAACGTCACGGCCGACATGAATAATGTGATGAATGATTTGTAAACATATCAATGAATTACACAACTATGATAAGTGTCAGAATGGTGTCGGTATGATTTAGAGACCCAAATCCGGTTTTTTCGGATTTATTTAAATACTAATTTTAACGGATAATATTTGTATTTATCAAGCAAATTTTCATTTTAAGTAATCGGTAGATCGATATTAACTATTCTAATGCGCAAATCCTAATAATATTTGAATTTGTAGGCTTAGGTTTTATTTTTATTTTTATTCTATAGATAAACTGAATAACCGAAAGAGCTTTTTATTCTGCTGGCATGTGCTGTAACAAAATAAGATCGCGCCTTAACAATGAGGCACTTGACGCGATCGGGAAGCACTTACCGTCTCCCTGGACATTTCGAAGGCTTTTGACAGGGTCTGGTATGAAAGCCTTATTGGTAAGCTTCCTTCATTCGGTCTGCCCAGTGGTCTGTGCGATTGGATTGTAGACTTCCTGAGGGACCGGTCCATCCGAGTGGTTATTGATGGCCGCTTGTCTGATCAACTGGATATTAATGCCGGGATTCCTCAGAGGTCGGTACTCTCAGCAACATTGTTCTTGCTCCACATAAACGATCTGCTAAAACCACGGCACCTTTGGGTATGCGGACGACAGCACTGTTACTGAGAGATACTTGTCCGACGCACGCGCTACTGGGCCCCAGATCCGCAGCCGAATTGCGTAAGTGAATTCTGCAAAGCAAACAAGTTGGAACCTTCCCAAAAACGACTTTTCGTATTGCATATTACACTCTGAAACGGAGTGTGGTACTTTCTGGCCGCGCCACAGCCGCATTTTGAATCGGAGTTAATAAGAATAAATGTAGATAATATGTTCATTATTGTACTGAATAAACTAAAAAAAGTACTTGAAAGATTCGCGAGATATTTAAAAAATTTGGTAGCGCGGCCAGAAAGCATGCTTCCTAGCCGCGCCACTGCGTATAGTACAATAAATAGGTTATTATGTACAAACTCAAAGCTAAACAATTGTACGTTTATTGTTAGTTCTATTGATGATGAGAAATGTTGCAAGAGTTATTACCTACATGATAAATTAAATATCGAAACTACGGCACTTGATCCTGTTATTGTCGGTTGCTTATTGTTAGAAGAAGAAAATAAAAGAAAACAAAATGGGTTCGAGACATTAACTTAAAAAGAGAACAGTTTGGAGAGTATCGCACATTATTTCCTGACTTGAGATAATTTAAATTAAAATCCGGTGCCCAGACTCTCGAAAGCATTCATGTGATATAAAAAAATGTTAGAAATTATAGCTAAAAATTTTGGTACCATTTTTATTAAATAGTAGCCGAAAAATTGCTTGATTTAGCTAAAAAGTAGATAAGTTGGCATCACTGTACGCATTATGTCTCCGCGCCGCCCGCACCGCACTCGCCGCAATCATCGAACGCGCCGAATCTGATGACGTCATCCGCATGCGCTGGTGGAATCCGTATACCTACAGCATTTTGCTGAAATGCGGCTCCTGCGGTGCGCCTAGGTGCGCGTTCACCTTAACTAGCCACTATGGCTAAGTTTTAATTGCCTCACTTTTTACACTTGTACCACGTTACAATGCGTTATTATTCAAAGGAATGCAAGCAAAATTCGCGTGCGCCATTCTTTGAAGTAATGCTATTTATTAGAGTGCAGGTTTATAGAAAAATGGCATTTAGTGCCTAATTCTGACAACCTTTTTAAACATAAAACTGAAATGTACTCGAAACTCATGGATTTTCGCCAATGTCTTCCTCGTCCTCCTGGCAGAAATACATCGCGTTACCAATTACGTATACATAGATGATTCACAACAATGACGCATAACGAAACAGGATAAATAAAAAGGAAAAATATTAAACTAAATGGTGGGTAGATAATTATCTACCATATTTAGTATTCATTTAATTTCCCCATGAATAATTCACAGTCAAAATGTAACCGCTCTTACTTGAGCAAACAGGTGTTGAAAATTGAATTAATTTTGTGAAAAAAAACAAAGTTATCAGGTGTGCTATTACTGTAGTTATTTTTGTGACAATGAATGCCTTTAGTTTCGGGGTCGGTTATATTCTGGCCATTCTGATGGTTCATGTTTCTTATGCTGATTATCAGCTATTGAGTAAGTAATTCTGCTATATTTTAATATAATATACTAGTGACTCGCCCCGGCTACGCACGGGTAGTAGAGCATATTATACCTACATGTTTTTTTCTTAACCTATTTACCATACACAAAATAAGTGCAACCTTGAAATGTCCCGTCATCGGTGTGAGACCCACGCCTGAATTTATTTTCGCGCGCATATTTTTTGGGTCGTAGCCCTATTGCTGTCACTCACTATCCGTCTGTGTGTCCGTCTCACACGTCGACAAATGTTTTACAGCCAAACGATTGGAGTCTTCAAATTTTCACAGTATAAGCATTTTGTTGAGCCATAAAAATTGTCGAAATATTTTTTTTTTACCTGCCCCATCCCATTGTTTAGAACTCTTTGAGTACATAAATTCTGCTTTTTTTGTTTTAAAAAAAAATTGGAAAACAAAGGAATGAAAAGCCACCAAAGTCAGCTTTTTTTTTATAAAATTTTGTTACGATTTTTTTTTTATCTACCCGAACGTAATGATGCAAATATGAATTCAAAAACTATTGTATAAACACGAACTTTATATTCGAGGATAGATCTTAAAATCTTTTTAATTTGTATAGCACACTTTTACTTTTTAATTTACTGGTATGAGCTCATTGACTTAATTTAGAAAAGTAGTGGCATTGTCTATGGATGCGCGCACTGCAGTCATGCGCAATGGGAATCTAAATTGCCCGCCATACCACATATTTTTTCCGTTTCCACTTTGGTTTTATATCAACAGTATGAGTGAAGATAAAGTATTGTGTGCAACAGCATATAATTAGGTATTAAAACACTCGCGTGATATTATTATCACATTCGGTTTCACCTCATGTGATAAATCCACGCTCGTGTTTTAATAACCCCTATTATATGACCATTGCATAAACTACTATTATTTATTTATTTATTCTTTATTGTACACCAAGATAAAACAATACAAAAAAAATCATCAAACTTAAAACAAACATACAACAGGCGGCCTTATCGTGCTCTGCGATCTCTTCCAGGCAACCTTGAATGGATAGAGATAGCCTGGACACGACATGGGGTTGCACGTGGTGCAAATTACAATCAAACAAGTATTACTAAGTATTTACAATTACTATTACTACCTATGGACTTCAAATTTGTTGATAATGTATGTAATGTATTATGTGTCTACGTGTCACTTGAGTGCTAATTAGAAGACACAATAGAAAAACAATAGTTTCAGGCAGTCAAAGATCCCAATTGCACTCAAGGGGATATCAATATAATTGATACATCATAATCCAAATTTTTCTTAAAAAACCAACTTTACGGTTTGGTATGGAACTTCCGTCGGAACCCTAAAATTGCGAAGTTCGACACGCACTTGGCCGGTTATTATTTTTGCGATAACTCCTAAGATATTTCAGTTAATTTATATGGTGTAAGTAAAGGATTATCATAATGTGCTTGAAATGCTTAAGGTAACTAACGTATTTAGTATCCGTTTAAATAGCTTTCCAATTACCGCATTGTATGTGACCATTTTTTTTTTAAATTAGAGTAAAAGCGTAAGCTATACTTAATAGATAGACATAATATTATGCCATCTCGTACTTTTCTGTAGACCTATAAAAGAGGAATATTCCACCATACATTGTTTTGTTATATCTCAAAGGGATTAGGCAGCGTTTTTGATGAAAGCTCCCAGGTGGCTTGACTTCTCCGACATGTTCAACAATTATCGTCATATTTCAACCAATTTACACAAAACCTTAACAAATTATACAGCTAGACCTTCCTCATGAATCATTATTTCTATTGGTGAAAACCGCATGAAAATCCGTTTATTATAGTAAAGAAAGAAAAAGAAAGAAAGAAAAATATTTATTTGTGACCCGCACAGGAGACACGAGAAATAAGTATAAAAATTAAAGAATAGTAAAAATAAAAAACCCCGTGCGAGACCAAAAAGGCTCAAGTAGTTAGTAGTAGTCAGTAGTTTTTGAGTCTATTTCGAACAGACGGACAGACGCGGCCTTTGTTTGTTTATGCAGTGATTGTGATATAATGTCAAAAATCAACATCAAATAGTTTATTTCAAATAAACCTTAGAGGTACTTTTGAATTGTCAAACAAAAAAAAATACTCAAATTCGCAAGCATCAGCAGGTGGTAAATTGGGGACTTGATCCTGTCATCTCGATGCTCACGGTAAATGCAAGGATTCAACATTTAACAGACTTGGAGGTTTATAGCAATCCTAAGATTTACCATGTGATTTGGTAAAAGCCCGAAATAAGTGATTATTTATGGGTACGTCTCATATCATATAAAGTTATTTGGTATATTTTCATTTCAATAACGTTCACAAGATATAATAAACGTGAGTACCAACTGTTGATCTTTATATACTCTAAAACTTATTTTAAATAACTCTATTGGATATAACGTTTATTTAATCGAAAATCATTAGGTCTATCGTTTAAAATATACACCCCGATTCAAAGCAATCCGACTCAGATGGGTTATAATCATAATTATAATCATAATCATTCTTTATTTGCTCAAACATGAGTACAATACACACAACAAATTGGCATTATGTAAGAGATGTTAAAAAAAGAAGTAAAATACAGAGCGTCATGTTTGCCTTAGTTTATAATGGCATGCAAATATTAATAATAGAATATAAATCAAAATAATACAATTTAAATCAAAATAATAAAATGCAAAACAAAATAATAAAATTCAAATAATAATTCCAAAATTTCATGTCAATCAATGATTAAATAATGTGTAAATGTTATCTTATCATTCTAGAATGTCAATAAAATTACAAAAATGTCAAAATTTTAAATCAAATTACAGTTCTAGTTTGTCACGTGTAGTCAAATGAATTAAAGATGTCATATAAATTAGAATTAATATTTGTTTCGGGATATTTACCATGTATATTTTGTATTTCGTTGAGAGCTCGATATTTCGGCACCGTTACAAGCGCCATGATCACGAGAACTAAAGTCTTTGCGGGTGGGTGATATTTACGAGCTGACATATCTGTCTATCCTCTTCCTCACTCGTTTTTCACGCACGTTGCCGCTACTACCAGAACTTTTCTCACTAGTTACTCGACACTGTTCACGACAGACGATGCTCACTGTATCCACTTTTGACACTCGTTCAGTAGTTTTACGACCTTTACATAGTTGAACCACTGGATTCCAGGCTCTCGACAATTGAAAACCGTCGTCCCTATTGAAGTTTCTGCACTTGGTTATTTCAATTGCTTCCTGTACCATTCTAGGTATGTAATGGCGTTCAGTCGAGATAACCTGTGGGTCATGTAAATCGATCCAGTGGTTTGGCCCTGATTCGAGAAGATGTTCTGCTATGGCCGATTTTTGGGGATCGTTATTTTTCATTGCCCTAATGTGTTCTTTGATTCGGCAAGCAACAGTTAGCTTCGTCTGTCCAATATATGATTGCCCACAACTGCAGATAATCTTATAAACTCCAGGCTTTTCCAAGGGAAAGTCATCTTTAGGCGAACGCAACATTTGGGATACTTTCTTGAAAGGAGTAAAAATAGTTTTTATGCAGTACTTACTAAGAATGTTTGCGACTTTGTCTGTCACTCCCTTCACGTATGGCAAAAATGCTGGTTGTCTCTCGACCTTGTACTTCAATTGTTTATTTGATGATCCCCGATCATGTGGCAAGATCTTCATCCCGTATCCATTCCTCTGTAGGACTTGTTTTACATGCGCTAGTTCGCCAGTAATATGATCCTCGTCGCAAAGATCATAAGCACGTTTAGTGAGTGACGTCACTACAGAATTAAAAATCACCCACCCGCAAAGACTTTAGTTCTCGTGATCATGGCGCTTGTAACGGTGCCGAAATATCGAGCTCTCAACGAAATACAAAATATACATGGTAAATATCCCGAAACAAATATTAATTCTAATGATTGTGACCATGTCAGCTTAAAAACTTATATGTCATATAAATGATAATAAGAATACAATTTGAAATTATCCTTCTAGAACGTCAGAACAAAAAAAAAATAAGAATATAAAAAATATATTAAAAATATTAAAATCATTAAAATGTCAACATAATAAAATAATAAATCAAATCAGAATTATCAATATAGCAGTAAATTATTAAAAATGTCAAGAATAATAAAATAATAAAAGTAAATAGATTAAAATTTTTCATTTAAAAACTCATTCAGGTTATAATAAGCTTTATCTGAAATTCTTAACTTTCTTTTTAAATGCTAAATAATTTAACTGCTTCCAGCTTTTTGGAAATTTATTGTAAATTTCTGGAGCCATGCAAAAGACACTTTTACGCATCAGTGCCGTTTTGTGCTGATGTTGACAAATTTGAGTATTGTCCCGTCTGTTACGAGGAAATCGATCTGCCATGCGAGAAAATAAATGAGGATTAGTTCTTAAGAACATGGCATTTTCTAATATATATAGGCAAGGCAATGTCAAAATTTTGTGTTTTAGAAAATAAGGCTTGCAGCTCGTAGTGGTATCAAGTTTAAACATCGACCGAATGCACCGCTTTTGAGTTTTGAAAACTAGTTCCCTATCAGTCGAGTTACCCCAAAAGATGATGCCGTACCTTAAGATGGACTCCACTAGGCCGTAGTATGCGGTGAGCAAAGCATCGACACTAACTACTGCGGCAAGTGTATATAGAGCATATGCTGAGGTACTTATTTTTCTACTGACAGTCTCGACATGTGCCTTCCAATTTAACTTTTTGTCAATGTTAAGTCCTAAAAATTTTATTGTATCAACTTCGTCAATGATATCATTATTGTAACGTATGTCAAGTTTATTTAAAAATGTCAAGGAACGTTGACTAAAGTGCATGATTTTAGTCTTAGTCAAATTTATTTTTAAGTTATTATTATTTAGCCATTCTATTATAGCAGTCAGTGAATTATTAATGTCATATTTATATGTAATTCTATTTTTACACTCAATTGTAACGACACTATCATCGGCAAAGAGGCTCATCGGCTGCACTGTGGACTTCGGCAAGTCATTAATATATAATGTAAATAGGGGTGGTCCCAAAACACTTCCCTGAGGTACACCATACATAACTTCACGCTCTTGCGACCGATGTGACTCCTCCGATTTAGTAGTTATGTTTACCCTATTGACTTCCGTTATTTGCTTCCTGTGCTGAAGATATGACTCAAAAAGTTTTAATACATTACCTCTAATGCCATATGCTTCGAGTTTTTTTGAGTAAAATACTGTGTTGAACATAATTAAACGCCTGAGTCATATCACAGAATATACTGCAAACCGGTTTATTTTGATCCATATTCGTCATCACCGTATGTGAAAGAAATCATAAATTGCCATGTTAATAGTCTTTTTTTGTCTAAAGCCCTTTTGTTCATCGCAGAGGATCTTATTACGTTCTAAATAAGAATTAAGTTGTTTGGCAAAATATTTTTCAAATATTTTGGAAATAATAGGGATGAGCGATATCGGCCTATAATTTACCATTAAATCTTTATTGTCTTTCTTAAATAAAGGTTTGACGACAGATGTTTTTAGTGCTGTTGGATATATACCCGAATTAATACTCAAATTAATGATATAACTTAAAGGTGAGCATATGACGTTTGCCACAGCTTTAAGAATTTTTGTGGAAATTCCATCATAGCCTACACTGTTTGTATTTTTGAGTGTGTAAATAATTTTAAGAATGTCATCCGGTGTACTGGGTGCCATAAACATAGAATCTCTTTTACTCAAAATATGTTTCGTTACTCTTGTTCCGGAATTTGCAATTGGTTGAATTTTGTCTATAAAATAGTTATTAAAAAGATCCGCTATCTGTTTTGGCTTTGTAATAGTTTTATTATTAGTTTTTATTTTATCTATAGAACACTTTGGTATATTTAATTTACTTAGCTGAATTATTTGCCATGTAGTTTTTGATTTATTCGTAGATGTCTTAATTTTATAATTATTTTGAGCACGCTGAGTCAACTTAATATTTTTTTTATATCTCATGGCGTAATTTTTAAGATGTGTTTTATTGGTCTGGCTAGGCTTTATCCTATATTGCCAGATCAGTTGACGTTTCTTTTTGCTGCAAATCTTAATACCACGTGACATCCAATTCACTTTTTTTTATATTTACTGTTATCCCGATATGGGGGAAGCATAGGCTATAAAGCAATGTAAATAAATCCAAAAAAGCCTCATATGCTGTATCGAGGTTTTTAGCTTTGTATACCTCAGTAAATGATAAACATTTTAAATGATTCTTAAACCTAGATACGTTTTCATCACTATAATGACGTCTAGTCATATTAGGTTAGAACAGCGTTTCCCATTTGGTGGGTCGCGACCCGGTACCGGGCCATCAAAATGAAATACCGGGTCGCAACATTCTCACCTTATTTAAAAAATAATACCTACTATCGATCTATACATTGTAATTTAGTAGTTTAAGTGAAATTAAAAAAGAGAGACATCGCAACTTAAGTTAAAGAATATTTATTAAGACTGGAGATTAATCTTCAAGAAAATTTTCCTCCAATCGACAGCAACAATGTGAAGACCCGATTTGAAGTGGAACCGGACCCGAACGGATAAAACATTCGTAATTTTTCGCGAAACTGGATACTTTAGTAAAAAACAAACAGCAGCTCCATAATTCGCACTAAATAGGCAATACCGAAATAATATTATTAAAACATTTTTACTAACTATACATGTTATGTAACCAGCTTGGGTTTAAAACTATTAAGTGGGTCACGAAGGGGCAGTGTGAAAATTACCGGGCCATGGCAGAAAAATGTTTGGGAAACACTGGGTTAGAAGGTTAAGGTGGAAGCGGAGCGGAGTGCCAGGTCCCCTCTATGTGGGTGTATCTGTCGGGTTAGGTTTGGTTAGAACTCGTCAGCCACTTGTACAGAGAGGGGCCGGACCTTGACGAAAGCCAGTTCGGCTTTCGGCATGGGCGCTCCACCATCCACGCGATATCGCAGGTGAGAGTCCTGGCGGAGGAAGCGGTGTCCCGGGGTGGGGTGATGTTGGCGGTGTCCTTGGACATTTCCAACGCCTTCAACACACTGCTCTGGAGTTGTGTTCGGGAGGCACTGCGGTATCATCGAGTGCCTCCCTACCTCCGCCGCATCGTCGGTCCTGCAAAACCGACTCCACGTAATCTTGTCTGCTCTGACCCTTATTTTATTTTTTTTGGTTGGGAAATCATCCAAGGACTTCTCCCGCTCTGGATGAGGCGGGAGGACGTGTCAGACTTTTACTGACTAAAACCCATCCGTGTTCCTTCAGTTGCTTGAGCTTAACTCTTTTGCCCTACCCCTAGAGTGTTATTTAAAATCGCGTAGACGCGGAGGGGCAGGTGGTTTTTGCATGCTTGCTTGCATGCTGCATGTATGGTATATGCTTGTTTGCATGCCTGCTGTATGCATGGTGTATGCTTGTTTGCATGTTTTTTACAGGGAAATAAAAACCACATTGTTTTCAATCAACTGTTTTATAAAGATGATAAACGATTCGAAACGATTTTATATTCAAATAGCTTTTGCCAGCGGCTTCGCCCGCGTGAATGTCGAAAATTATCCCAAGGGAACATATTCCCGGTATAAAATGTACGCTATGTGTTATCCCAGACTATAATCTATCTCTGTGACAAGTTTTATCCAGATCCGTTCAACCGTTTGAGCGTGAAGAAGTAACAAACATACACACTCACAGACGTTCGCCTTTATAATATTAATATATATATTACTGTGATAGTGTGATGTATGTTATGTTTATAAAAACTAGTAACTTAAAAAATAAATTATATCAATCTTTTATTATATTAACTGATCATTATATCAAATAGTTGTTATATCTTGTGAATATTAGAGATTTTGTAATTATATCAAATATTACTTACCCATTATTTATTATAGATCATTTCGGACGTTTACCAGTAAGACTTGTTATATCGTAGGTTTTACCGTAGTTCGGGTATACACATAAGTCTAGCCTAGTGGTCGCAACTGCTACTGCTTAGTATTATGCGGCCCTGGGTTCGATTTCCGGGTCGGCCGGTGTTTCTGGGTTTTAGCATAGATATAGTATCAAAAAAATTCTAAATCTATGGTTTTTAGCCCCCGACGGAAAAAGAGGGGTGTTATAAGTTTGACGTGTGTACCTGTGTGTTAGTGTATCGAATGACGTAAGATCGAATAACACTTGCTCGAAAACGTTAACTCGATAGTACTTGAAATCGATAAATTATGAGCGCAGTTCACTACCTCGATGCATCAAAATGCCGAATAACTATAAGCTCGAATCATCGAAATTTCTTGACCGATTATCTAATTAATTTACAGAATAGTGTTAACGATTTTTATTTGAGTACCTAGAAAAATAATATGTGAGGAGAAATATACATAAACTATAATCATGTAAAATAATGGTGGTAATAAAATATATCAATAAAATATATAAATACCTAGTCATTTTACCAAATAGGTAATGGTAATAGTAGTAGTGGTAATGGGTAAGAAGTAAACTTATCTATGTACGAAATATGGCATAAATGTCATAACAAAACTACTTAATTTGCCTACGTTAAGTACGGGAGGTACTAAACCTAAGTGACGTCTATTTTTTTATAGATGGCCGGATTTGACAACTCAAGCATTGTACTACATTCAGCATGAACATCGTCGTCGAGTTGCCAGCTTGTCGGTTTTTTATCGGATGCATTACGGAGAGTGTGCGATGGAATTGCATGATCTAATTCCGCTTAGCCCGTTTCATCATCGGACAACAAGACGTACGGTGATGCGCCATCGGTACATGGTGGACATCCCACCCATACGCACTAAACGTTTTGGAAATACTTTCATTATGCGTACAGCTAAGGAGTGGAATTCCCTGCCGGAGTCTGTGTTTCCAGATAGCTACAACCTCGGGGTCTTTAAGTCAAGAGTGAATAGGTTACTTCTAAGCAAGCGTGTTACACCGTCGACCACATCATCGCTTACCATCAGGTGATATAGTGGTCAAGCGCGAGCCTACATATAATAAAAAAAAAGCATTACGATAATTTTGATTCCGTTTAGAATATTCTCAAAAGATTTGACCAAAAACTGTCTCTCTGTTCTTTGTTTTCCTACAAAAAAAAAGTACTTAGTTAAAAATGAGGTCTTTCCTCAAGTTTGTCGTATAAAATTATTACCTAGAATTTAATCCTTATTAGCAACATTATCGAATGGTGTAATATACATATAATACAGAATGTGCTTTTTTTTCACGGTTTTCGTGGCTTTGGTGATATTGTGATTCCTCCATATTTTCTTCAGCCCATCCGTGGCAGACCTGGCCATAGCCATGCGTCACTTGATCTCGTCCCCGCAACCACCGTGGTTCGATATTAAAGCGCCTAGGCAGACGTATAATTGTACGACGTCGCAATTCGCGATTTGAGTGACTTCTGGCGAATTTTTGTTAATGCGATCGACAATCATCATCTTCGTCTTGGTTCTGTTAATTCTCAAACCGAATGCTGAGCTGGCTTGGAGAGCAACCGTTCCATATGGTCCGCATATCGCAGATTCGATATTCTTATTCCTCCTATCGATACACCGTCCGTCAAGTCCTCAAGGGTAAACCGCATTATAAGCTCAGTGTAGATGTTGAACAATAGCGGCGAGATTATACATGCTTGACGGATGCCTGCACTGTGGTGAAAGACTTTCGATAGTGCGCCATCCATTCTCACTGACGCTGTTCCGTCCTCATAAAGACGCCTCAAAAGATGCACAAGGTGTTTGGGAGTGGCCATAGCAAGAAAGGACCTCCACAGCACTGGCTATTTCACTTAGTCAAATGCCTTAGAGAAGTCAATGGAGCAGTCAGCGTTCGCCTCTCTCGTTACGCTGTCCTATTCCGAATTTACCTACGCAGTGGTTCAGCTGATGTGAGTTATTACCAATTTTGGCGTTGAAATCACCCACGAACACGATCATAAGCATTTCTCTGGGGGGGTTTTAGAGATGGTAGTTTCGAGCTCACGGTAGAATTTCTTGATAGTATCATCACTAGCTCAGCTT
This sequence comes from Anorthoa munda, assembly GCA_945859665.1. Taxonomy (NCBI): domain Eukaryota; kingdom Metazoa; phylum Arthropoda; class Insecta; order Lepidoptera; family Noctuidae; genus Anorthoa; species Anorthoa munda. The sequence goes on along the minus strand of OX243917.1, from coordinate 6,009,220 downwards.
GTGGGGGCTAGATCTGCACGATGTTGAAACTAACCGGTGAAGCCTTAAGTTTAATACTCAGAAGTCGATCACATACAGGCTCATAACCCAACACGCAATTCATCAGTTGCTTGGGGATGTGAATAATTGCTGCCTCTCTGTTTAGCGTTTGTGGACTACGAGAAAGCCTTCGATTCGATCGAGACTTGGGCTGTACTGCAGTCTCTCCAACGGTGCCTGATCGACTACCATTGAGGTGTTGAAGTCGATGGGGCAGAAAGGTTCTGGAGTGGCGACTGCGAACCGGAAGACGTTGCATTGGAAGGCCTCCCACCAGGTGGACCGATGACCTGGTGAAGGGGGGATACGCTGGTTGCGAGACGCACGGGACCGGTCAAAGTGGTGACGCTTGGGGGAGGCCTATGTCCAGCAGTGGACGTCTTTCAGCTGATATGATGATGATGATGATGATATGGTTGAAATAAACAAATTTTGAATATTGTGGTAGCTTATGTGAGTGGGAGGATTAAAAGCAATTTTTTTTTTTTGACAATGTGGCGTATCAAAAGAAAGGGCTTTTTATGGCGTTTTCAAATATTATGATTTTAAGGCGATGATAGCTCAGTGGTAGTGACGTCGGATACCGAGACGAAGGTCGCGGGTTCGAATCCTACAATGAGCTTGAGCTTTCGGTGAAGGAAAACATCGTGAGGAAACCATAGCACGGTGGTAGGGTACTTTGTAGTACCCGCCTGGCTGGCAACCACCCTCAAGTTGAAAATCTGTCGCCAAGCACCTTCAGGTGTGTTCCGACAGCAGCACTTGAGAGCCAGTTCCCTTCTAGGCTTTGTGTGCTTACCACCATCGGCCACATCATCACTGACCACGGTGAGATTGTGGTCAAACACAGGCCTATACATAGTAAAAAAAAAAAAAAAAAAAAAAAATCCCAAAACGATACAATATTCCTTGCGGCATTCCAGACTCTGCCTTTCTTTTAGCAGATATTTTAATGGTATGGCCATGTCGAGAGGATGAATGAAGGGCGACTAACGAATGAAAGGTATTTTCACAAGGTAGACGTGAATGGAAACGCCGGGAAGGGACGCCATAGAAAGACATACTGTTGGTGAAGATGATGTTCTTCAGAAAGGCTAGGTGTGCAGTACTCTTAACCAGCGTGTGTGTATGACTAGATGTATGAACATGAGTGAAGCAAAAGAAGGATCGTAGCACGTGGCGTTCTTTAGTTTCTGCCTATCCCCATGGGAGAAAGACGTGAGTTTATGTACGTATGTATATTTTCATTAATTACTGATTCCAGGTGAACCAAAAGTAACAGTAATAGGTGATGGTCCATTCTATTTTAAATATGGTGGACCTGGTGGGCAAAATTTCTTACAAATGGAAATAATACTCAAGAATATACCATCAAATGTGACCGAAGTCTTCCTATCAAATAATAATACGGACAAACCAGGTAAGTTTGTGACTTTTCTTATATTTTTGCCAACTGCAGTTTTTCATCACATCGTATGCAATGCTTATCTCTTTTTCTCTTAAACGGTTTATGCCGAACCTGACCCGAATTCCTAACCCGGTTGACGAATTAGTAGAGCTCGGGAACTTAGGGCACCCCGATACGGATAGGTTAGGTTCCGGGGATGCCGGGAGCTGAACTGAGTGAACAAGGTGAGCGAACTCTGTTCCCGTCGTTTCCTTCACGTTAGGTTACTTTAGGCCCTGCAGACAGAAACGGGAACTCCGTGCAGCGTGACTTTGTTGCTTATTAATAATAATAGTAAGCGTAGTGAAATAATATTTTTTATTTCACTTCGATTACTATTTACAACAAAAGAAAAAATTTGTAAACCCATTTTTTTGCGTGGGGAAATACATGTATACTGCGCAACCACGGGGAGTTAGAGCAGTTATGTGGGGCTCCAACCCACTAAAACTCCACAGTGTCCTTCTGTGCCGCTTAAGGTTGGAACACGGGCACGTGTTAGCACTCATCCGTAAACTCGCCGCGGCTGTCCATCACCGGATCATCCTCTGGGAAGTGTCCTCCATCCCCGGCGTACCAGAACACATTGCATGCCGTTACCACCCCAGGAACAGGGAGAGGGAGAGCGGAGAGCCAACAATATACCGACACTCGTCCTCCCCTGCGGTCCCACCACGTCCACCATCAGACGGTGGCGACCCCACACCCCGTCCAGGTCACGGAAGGTAGGGAGAGCGGTGCACCGCAATATCGGCACTCCTCTCCGCCGCGGCCTCCTACCCTCAGCTACGATGCCTTCAATACGACATCGCGACCCGCCTCAGTTTCGATGTCGCCCAAGCGGTACTGCAATCTAACTGTTCGTCGTCGCCTTAATTGGCAAAAGCTCTGATGAGCGGCCCCTCATCGGGTTCCTCTTCGCTTTACCGTAGGTGACCAAAGCAACGTCTACTGAGCCCACTCCCTCCTTGATATTGCGGGAAACCACCAGGGGGGACGTTCTATTTTTTTTTTATTTTTTTTTCTGGCGAAGAAAATGCCTAACGCATACCGCGCCGTCCGGGGAGACGGCGCGGTTATGTGGGGCTTGCACCTACTAAAAACTCCGCCTATGCACCTACTTTCGCCTTAATGAGTGGGCCGCGAGAACTGCTATGCATGACATTCGCGACCCACCCAGCGTGGCCCACTCCTGGGCTCCTTCTTCTTTGCCCGCCTCCGGGCTCCCTTCTCCTTCGGCTATGTCCGGGTGTACTGGGACATCACCACAACTCCAGGGGCCGTGCAGCATGAACGATAGAGTCCCCGATCTATCGTCCGCTGACCCCTGTTATGGCGGCATCAGGTCGGCGTTTCGCCGCCTGCGCCGTCCTGCCCTTCTGCGACGAATCGGGTCAGCGAGAGAGTCTGCCTCCCTGACCCGCTCCGCCGCTTCTTTCTGCGAGATAACATCCTCGCAGAAAGACGCAACCACCTCGCATGCCCTTTTACTGCCAACCATTGCCCTAACAATGGCCGGCAGAGACAGGTCTTGCCCAACTTCTGCTGCCATAACACGACGCTGCACCTCCCAGGCAGGGCACTGCTCGAGAGTGTGCATGGCCGTGTCCTGGTTGCAACCGCACTGGTGACACATGGGGGTCACCTCCCGTCTTGCCACTGTGTGCAGGTATTTGCCGAAACAGCCGTGCCCCGATAATACCTGCACTAAACGGAAGGACAACGTCCCGTGTCGCCTCCGTATCCACTCCTTTAGGATTGGCTGGATAGCCCCAACAGTCCAGTGACCGGCGCTGGGAGTCTCCAACCTCTGCGCCCATTGCCTCATGATGGCAGTCTGTGCCTCTCTGCGCCACCTCATCAACACTTCAGGCGGCGGGCCACTGCCATTCTCCGCCCGCATTTCCGCACTTTGTTGGTAAACTTCGGCGAGCACTCGCGCCTCCAGATCCCACGGGGGTGTCCCTGCTAATACGAACGCCGCGTCAGCTGAGATTGTGCGGTATCCTCGTATTACCCTGACGGCCATGACTCTTTGCGGTCTCCGCAGCTGAGCCTTGTTCTGGGCAGTCAGGGAGTTCGCCCACACTGGGGCGCCGTACAGCGCCATCGAGCGCACCACTCACGTGTAAAACCGTCGGCAGCTCGCACTGGGTCCACCCAGATTCGGCAGTAGCCGACTTAGAGCGGCAGCTGTGCCGATAAGCTTCGGGGCAAGACGGCAAAAGTGTTCGCCGAAGTTCCACCTACGGTCTAGGACCAGGCCCAGGTATTTCATGTGCGTCCGCACCATAATTCGCTCACTACCTAAGGTAATATGAGCGCCCGCCGGTTGCCGACGGCGAGACCCATAAAATACCAGGGCCTCCGTCTTCTCGAGCGCCACCCTAAGACCAAGCGCTTCGATACGGCTAATGACCAGGGACGCACCCTCAATGGCCAAGTGTGCCGCCTCTTCAAAGTTGCCTCCCCGGGCTGTGATGAGAGTGTCATCAGCATAGCAAATGACGCCCAGCCCGGGTGAGAGATCACCACGAAGGGCCCAGTCGTACCCCACGTTCCAAAGTGGTGGCCCTAGGTCCGACCCCTGTGGAACGCCACACGTAACAGGCCTTCGTATGATTTGACCATTGCGTCCCTGGTAGCTAACACATCGCCCTCTCAGGTAGTCTGCTACCAGCTGCCTCAAGTATAAGGGTACCCCATGGAAACGGAGCGCCTCTCCGATACAACCAAATGGCAAGGTGTTAAACGCGTTGGCGATGTCTAATGACACCGCCAACATTACCTCCCCTTGGTTTACCGCTTCAATCGCCTGAGTCTTGAGATGCAGAATGGCGTCTACGGTCGAACGCCCGCCTCTAAAACCAAACTGGGCGTCCGACAGGTTTGGGCCTACCGTTTCCAAATGCCGGACGATGCGAGTAGCGAGAATCTTCTCCAGCATCTTCCCCACCTCGTCCAGCAACACTATTGGTCTGTATGCCGAAGGGGACTCCGGTGGTCGTCCAGCCTTTTGCAGCAAGACCAGTCGACCTTCTTTCCAAGATTTAGGGAACCGTCTCGACGTCAGACAGGAATTGAACAGTTCCCTAAGCCTATCCTCCATCGCATCCAACGCTAGAGCCAATACCTTTGAAGGCACCCCGTCTAGTCCTGGGGCGGTAGTTTTTGAACGCGCCCGCAAAATCACTGCCTCCATCTCCGCATCTGTGATCACAGGAGTCTCTTCTTCGATGTCCTGGTCCTCAGCTGGTGGAGTTATTGTGGGTGGTGTGTGTTCCGCCCGGCTCGGGAAAAGTGCTTCCACGACTTCGGCAAGGAACTGAGGCTCAAGGGATTCCGTTAACGGGGGCCCTTGGGCACGGCGTTTACTCCGGGCCGCACGGTACGGGCGTCCCCAAGGATCTCTATTTAGGCCGTCTAACATTTCACGCCTCGCCTGCTCCTTTGCTCGGAAGATCGCCAACTGTAGAGCTTCCCGGGCGCTTCGGTAGGACTCGTGCAGTTGGGACTCCAGCTCCTCATTGCGGCGGCGCAGTCTGCGTACTTGCGAGTAGGACCTCCGGGCAGTAATGCAAGCCCCGCGGAGGTCCGCCAACTCCCGGGACCACCAATAGACCTGCTTTTTTTGGGGCCGACTACGCGCTCGAGGCATGCAGGCGTCGCACACGGCCGTCATAGCATTGCGAAATCGGCCAGCCTCAACATCAACCCCTTCATTGGAATGCAGTGACGATAGCCATGCCTGGACAATGGCTGCCTCCTCCAACAGGTCCCTATCAAGCCGTTTCACTGCCCAGCGTGGGAAGTGTCGAGCTTCAGGGCGTGGAGACCCTCCCGTACCCTGCGAGGTGGAGACATCCATACGGATGTACAAGTGATCGGATAGGGTCTCCACACTCTCCAGGACTCGCCAGTCCTGGACACGTGCGGCGATGGCAGGGGTAGAAAATGAAAGGTCTAACCTAATCTAACCCGTAACCGGGTTCGATTAGGTTCGGGTCACGTTCGGTATAATCGTCTTAATCAGGTACCAAAAATAATCAATCTGATAACCGATCCTGGGGCCGTACTATAACGTGCCAACGCCATGATTATTCCTTTATAAATATCTTAGACCACAAAATAGGCCGTTCTCGAAAATTGTTACATAAACTTGCCGGATTCACTAGGGTTGCTACTAAGTATATTGATTCCGAATTTTAAAAAAGAGTAAGTAGTATAAATTTACAAACATAAATACATCGATTCGTCTAAACATACATTATATGACGAAGATTGGAGGGTACCAAGACGTAACAATGGTGTAATAATGATCGCACGAAACATAAATCTGAAAAGGTGTCAAGTTCGTCGAAGAACAGTGACAGGTTTTATAGCCTTTCCATAAACAAAGCTACAATGTACAATTTCGCCGATGGACTTAAAATATTTTACTATTTTCCATTGCATTTCCATTCCACAATTCCATTTTCTTAGATATTGAATTTTTAACTTGTCATCTTGAAAAATTAATAACCTTTATAACTTATTAGAAGAACTACAGTAAGCATCTTGATTTATTTTCGATGGATCCCACTTTATGCAATTTCAGGCTTCCTTACAATGGTTGTACATCGTTCACTGAATAGGATCAAATTCTACGAAGAAATACCTCATTTTAAATTATTATTAAAACAAAAAACGCGACTGATTAAAATGATTAATTGATAAGAGAAAAAATAAATTACAAAAAAATCTAACCGACTTCCAAAACAAAACACTAGAAACCGAAAAATAACTTTTTTTTTCCGAAGTTGGTGTCTTATACCTCTTTATTTTCCATTTTTCAACATTTTATTTATCTCTTTTTAGTTTTAATAGGAAACCTCCAATTACCATAAAAATAATTTAAAGGCAAAGACGATTCCGATGAGCCCAAACACGACTAGAATACATAGCTTTATTTCGGAGTTCCAGTGCCTACCTTCCGGCTTCATCATCAGATCAGTTGGATGGTACATTTTCATCAGTACCATTTATTTATAAGTATTTGCTACATCATAGTAGGTTAACTATTCGAGATAGCTTATACCAGTTGTACCGATTGTATCACCCCCTTTTTTTGGAGAGCCATATTTAAAAATTACATAGCCCTCCTAATTGAGACGAATCTAACGACACCTCATAATGTCATAATCCATCAAGCCGCTTGGGCTGTGGAGCGTGCCAAAGAAATGGACTTACATACATAGGTACTTTCGAATATCATAACCCTTCTTCAGCAGTCGGGTAACAAAATACTTTCTTTACTTTGAAATAAAAACGAAACGATCTTCGCAGAATATTCTAAATGGAATTAAAATTATCGTTATGCTGAAAGTGGTAATCCTTGAGTCGTAGAATCCAGCAAGCATTGAATATAATGGCCATCCTTTTGAACAATTAATAACTAGCTAAGTTAACGTAAACAAATTAAAGAATATTTATCCCGAACCAGGTTCAGGAGCGTGGGGATTGATTACCACAAGAAACAAGAGGCTCAGGCGCCCAACAGTGGGCCAAATCTAGGATTAACATAACTTTTTTTATTTGTTTCAGATACTACTCCGCATAAGGTAGTAAATATAGAGAACAATACTGGAAGAGTTTTGATCCTGGGAAGATTAACACGCAAGGAAATATTAGTTGATTTAGAATTACGAACGGAAACCTGTTTGTGTTCTAGAAAAAGAGTAGCTCACGGGAAGCGCCGGAATAATTATTGGTGTAATATGTTTTGCTATTTTATTTTATTTATTTATTTGACTAGGTTCACCAACAATTGTTTACACTTAATTATAACAAAAAAATACATGCTTAGACTAATATTACAGTGCAACAATTACTTAGAGGCAAACACCACATTAACTATTTTGAGAAATCTAAAAGCTAACTTACATAGTAACAAGCGCTAATTACTAATACAAGTGACTGACATAACATCGATAGCATTCATATAATTGGCACACATTGGTAAAATGTATTAAAAATTGGTTACAAAAAATAAAGATTGGTAAAAATTATACAATTAGTAAAAATTGGTAAAAATAATACAATTAATCAAATTAGTAAAAAAAAAAAATTATACAATTAATTAAATTAGTAAAAATTGGTGAAAATTATACAATTAATAAAATTAGTAAAAATAAATATTGATTAACAAGACACGGAAACATTATCAAAGTTACACATTTCTACTACGTTTTTGTCAAATTGGTTTGTTGAACCAACTTTTTTTTTGTAATAAATGGAAAGATCATATATAAGTTTTCATACAAAACTATTTTTAGTTTTTTTTTTCATTGTAATTACAAAGTAAAATCCAATCGAAAATATTTTTTTGAATCCAGTATCGAAAACACCCCGACAGTTTTCCGAACAAAGCCGAGCCCGTGTGACGTCACAACGTTCATTTCTACTCATTATGGCACATAGCTTAAACAGTGTTTTGACTTATAACCAATTCCATCTTGTTATTATCGTCAATATATTGATGAATATCGAATACATTGATCATAAATATCGAACCTTAAAAGTTATCGTGCTTGCTGTACTAAAGTTTTGAGAAATGTTCTATGTCTAACTAGATTCCAATTAGAATATGTTAATTATGTTGTTATCTTGTTCTAATTTAGTATTAGATTCCGATTAATTTCTTAATTTGATCATTAAAGATTGAGAAAAGTAAATTTTTAAGGGAACTTTCGAGCAAAGTTGACATTTTTATATAATTACGTAACTTGAAAACATGATTTTTTGTTTATGGAGATATATTCATTATTTTAATTTTAAACGACGGATATAGGCGTAAAACTAATATTTCTGTTTGAATTGTGAAAATCGGTCGACGCATTTAAGAGATATTTGAAAATGTACCGAATTAATATTTTCACGTTTTTGTTCTACAAAGTTGTTTAGTGTATGTAATTATATTATATAGATATTTGTGTTTAATGTTATAAAGGGATATGCAAATAATTAAAAATACCGAAAATTTTAAGGATGTTATGCAAAAAATAAAGGCTCCACAGATTTCGGGTTGTATAATATTTAGTGGTACTTATGAAGTTTTTTGATATCTAAAGTCGAAGTTGCGCGCCAATCGTGTTTGTTAGCTTTTTATTTTACACGAATATCACCTACCCATATGTAACAACAATTACATTATGACAATTATGTTTCTAAATGTAATGTGTACAATGAACAACAATGACAAACACCTGTCGCGGTCCACTATCACGTAATATTCATTACGACTACTTTACTTATGCTCAATTTTTCCAAATCGTCCATCAGATGGATATCTTTTCGAAATTTGCCTCTATGAATCCTTTATCACACATGTCTAAATAAAATTTGCTGTTATAAATAATATTTTTGCACTAATTTTCGGATATTTTTAGTCAATTTACGTGACACTTATACTATGGTGAAATTCCTTGAACGTTATGACGTCACCAACATGGCGACCAATCATGGCCCGTTCGTAGACAGGTGGTTCTTTTTAAAATTTTATCGATTTTCAATTGCTTATAATAAATCGAAAAAAAATATTTAAGAGATTTTTGCAACGACAATATAATTTATGATATGTAAAGATTCAAAATAAATTTTAAAAATCAGACTTTTTTTTAAATTCAACAACCCAATTGTGTATGTTAGGGATCTTATTTAGTACATACTCAGAAAATGTTATGTGCATGTAGGTCAAATTGCATCACATTGCGTCTATAGTTATGCTTGCAATTTCGCTTATCGGTGTGATGTATATTGAATCGCTTCGAGCCAACAGAAAGTCGCTCAAGCCATTTCATGTATTTAATGAAAAAGCCAACTAAAACTAAACATACCGTTTCAATGTCAAAGTTTAATGATATTACAATCCACGTTTCGCCATAATATTATAAATGTAGATAAGATTTCATAAAAAAATCTTAACAAAGAAGAAACTCAATTCAAGTATGTAGTTTTGTGTCGTAAAGACATTTTACTTCACTTTTATCTTCATTTGACTCATGTGAGCAGATGATGATGATAAGCAATTTTATCAAAATAATTGTCCGTCGCCCTGATGCATAACAAAAACACAATGATATCTATCAGCGATGGATAATGTAACTATTTTACGATATTATCACATTGATCACTAATGTTTCGCCGTGATGTAATTAGCCGAGCATTTAGGTGTTCATATTTCTTAACGTCAAACGCTGATTTGTATTGATCTGGCCAGACCATGTCATGATGTGTGCAGCGGGTATTTGCTATTTCATAAAATGCAACCGTTTCATGAAATAGTCGGCCACATCATGAAGTGATCAATTCTAAGTTCTGAGACATATACCTATAACAATATGGTAATATTTTTTTTAACTCTTATTTTTTTTTCAGCCACTGGTACTTGTTTATATCCGGCTTCTTGTAATATCATCGTGGACTTCAGAAATAAATGCGATGGTAATCTTTTTAGACACTATCTAAATAGTTTAAAACAGTTGGCCTGTTTACACTGGCCAAGAACAAGATTTTAGAAGCTTCCTATGTATATTTAGCGAATTTATAGTTAGGGAGAAAACTTAGCGTTTGTGCGCATAGTGTTTAACAGAAATATATCGAGATTACGAGTTCCTAGAAATATCTCAAATAGCATGCGGTATAATTTAGAAGATAAAAACATAACACAACGCTTGTATTATATAACTGTTTTTCTTATAATTTACATATTTTAACATAAAAACCGAAAGTACTTATATAAACCATTAGGTAATCGATAACCTAGAAACTTAGAACTTTAAATAATTTTCTTTTTCTTTCAGAACAACAATGCAACAAACAAACAACAACACCGACAACGACAACAACAACAGCAACAAACAACAAACAACAATGTTCCATTATCGCATCACAATACATTTGTACAATATACAATCCTACTCCTGACCAATCATACAAGTTATATCAAAATTACGGCGATAGTAAGTAGTTTTAACATACAGGACAGGTCTACAGGACCCTAATTGCGTATTTTTTTTAACAGCTCAGAGTTGAGCGTAAGCTTTTATTTTGACAATACAACACCAGGGATGTTATGTATATGAAATTCCAGAATGTCGATACGGATACAGATAAAGAAATATTTTATACCGGTTCCGGATATGGTATTATTTCGGCTTATCCTATTAGATTTTTAATAAACAAACATACTAGTGACGCGCGCGGCTTGCGTGTCGGCTCGGCCGGGCAATAAACCTAAACATAACGTATCCCATTTAGACTCTGCCTCTATCCGGAACTATCTGTATCTTTTATATCGAATTCGGTTACCTACAGTTACGGAGCTCCTTAACATCTCCGTAATCAATACATTGTGTGTTTGACGCTGTCAAGTTGACGGATTTTTAAACATAATGAAGCAACTAAAAAAGCGGCTTCGCTCGCCTGATATGTTTATATCATCCCAAGAGAACATTATACCGGGATAAAAAGTAGCCTATGTGATATTCCAGACTATAATCTATATCTGTGTCAAATTTCATCCAGATCCGTTTAGCCGTTCTAGCGAGATTGAGTAACAAGCATACATCCACACATCTACAAACACATCCACACTTTCACATTTATAATATTAGCACAAAATAGAATGTATACAGAAGGGCCATTCCCGCCGTTTCGAAAATTGACAGCTAAACTTGTCAGATTAACTAGGATTGCTACTATATTGGTACCGAATAAAAACAAAGAGTTGGTTTCAAAATCAAAATCAAATGATTTTTATTTCACATAGGCCTACATGGGCACTTATAAAACGTCGACAAAAGGTGCACGGTTCGGGTTAGTCGTTTCCTGTGGAGAAGAACCGGCAAGAAACTCCACGGTTACTCTTTTAAAAAAATTGGTTTGTTTTTACAATATTTCCATATAATAGGTTTAACGATAGGGTGGCGACTTCTGAACTGGACAAACTAATTATCGATTATAAATTAGATATAGTGCTCGTTCAAGAACAATATCAAAACGTGCGGTTACGTCACAAAGTAGTACAGTTGGATGGCAAAGCACGAGCTGGAATTTACGTGGCGCGTTCTTCTAACTTCACAGTAACGTCTTTACGTAACCTTATGACACCCCATTGTGCCGTTGCGGAGGTCTCATCCTCTTCTTTTAAAGTTTACGTTGTGAGCTGCTACTTTCAATATTCAGACCCTGTTGCTCCTCATATACATAACCTCCGTCATGTCTTGCAGTCGCTCGCGGGCTGCAAAGTTATCGTTGGCGCTGATGTTAATGCGTCTTCGAGTTTATGGTATGGCAAAGTTCGGTCTACGGATAATGAACGACGCTGCGCTGTTGAAGATTTCATTGCTGAAATGAATCTGACTATTCATAATACCCCTGACGCACCACCTACTTTTTGCAGCCAAATGGGCGAATCTTGTATTGACGTCACACTTTCTAGTGCAGACGTACGCTTGGATAGGTGGCGTGTCCTACCGGACGGTCTTGTAGTGATCATCGCTTGATCGTGTACGAATTTGTGCCGGTTTTTACTCAGGGTACGTCACATGTCATTGGTAACTTTAGGTATAAATGTAAGGGTGCTAATTGGGAATTCTTTAGCTCGCTTCTTGCGTGTCACGCCAAAGATTTCACTCGTGATGGGCTGTCAGCTGAAGAAAGTGCTGAAATTATGTCAGACACCTTCACTTACTGTGCTGACATTGCCATTGGTCGTGGATCTGTGACCAATATACGTAGATGTGATTGGTGGTGTGACTACCTAACTGAACAGCGTAAAAGTTATCGCCGAGCGCGTAAACATCTTAACAAGCTTAAAAAACGTAAGGTCACCGGTGACCCTCTTTCCATTGCGCTAAATACGTTTAGAGTTGCCAGGTCCCGCTACAGAGCTTCGGTGGAAAAATCTAAAGGTAATTTATTGCGTAAAATAGTAGAAAAATTTGATAAAGAAGGTCCGTGGTCTCCTTTATATCATGAGTTTAAAGCCAATCGATCAGTCGACCTCGCGTTTGTTCAGAACATTAAAGTAAATAATAAACACACCACCAGTATTGAGGAAACAACTGAAGTTTTGCTGAATACTCTTATACCTGATGACTTACTTGCTAATGACAACGACTACCATCAACAGATCAGAGCGTGGGCAGCTGTACCACCTGAATCACCAGCGTCAGACCTTCCATCCACTGACGAATTTATAAACGTTGTCAAGAGGTTACCACTCAACAAGTCATCGGGTGAAGATAAAATATCTAATCGGATGATTATAGAAGCGTGTGATGCGTGTGCAGCCGGTGATGCGATTTTGACCGTATACAACCGTTGTATTGCGGAGGGCGTATTTCCTCGTATATGGCGACGCGGATTTATACGAATCATCCCGAAAAATGGCGACAAGCCCCCGGACGACCCTAAGTCGTACCGGCCCATAACATTACTTCCATCTTTGGGAAAACTCCTGGAGCGCCTTATCGTTCCACGTTTGCTACCGGACGGACCAAAATTTCATAACAATCAATTCGGTTTCACTACTGGAAAATCTACCGTAGATGCGGCCCTTAATGTTAGGCAAATAGTTAATACGTCTGAACATAAGTACGTAATTGGGATTTTTCTAGATATTTCTGGGGCTTTTGATAACGCATGGTGGCCAATGCTACTACTTAAAATGAAAATTCGGGGCTGCTATAGAAATATATATAATCTAGTTTACTCTTACTTTTTGAATGGTTCCGCGAAACTCAAACTCGGCCATCATTCCATGTCGAAGTCTCTCACCATGGGATGTCCTCAGGGTTCGGTTATTGGTCCGCCTTTATGGAATTTAGGCTTTGATGATTTCCTCGCGATTCCTCTTCCAAGCGGCATTAACCGGTTACGTGGACGACGCTCTTCTGCTCATTCAATCAAGTACTCGAGCTGGACTCGAGAACTTGGCTGACACTTGCCTACGATTAATATATCAGTGGGGCGATCGAAACCGCCTGACCTTTGCTCCGCACAAAACTTATCAACTCATTTTGAAGGGTAATCTTAAATCGTGTCCTACTATTAAATTTAATAACGTTCCCGTAAAAAGGAAGCAGTCCGTGTGCTATCTTGGTCTCGTGTTAGAGAGGAATTTTGCATTTATAGATCATATTAAAATAGTCGATGAAAAAGCAAAAAAAAAATTCTATGCCTTAACGAGAATATCTAAATCTACGTGGGGTCTGTCTTTTTTAACTTTAAAAACTATTTATGGGGCTACTTACTTGGGTTGTATTTGCTACGGGGCGCCAGTTTGGGCTGATAGGGCCACCATAGGGGCGGTGCGACGTAAGTTGCTTCAGAGTCAGCGTTTAGCTTTGACATTCTTATGCAAAGCGTACAGGACGGTTAGTACTGAGGCCTTACCGGTACTTGCTGGCGTACTTCCGGTCGACCTTGAAGTGCAGCGACGTGCTGCAATGTACTATTCCGCACGAGAGACCACGGACGCGAACTTTTTAACGCGGAGTGATCGTGAGAAAATCTCTAGATTATTTAAACCACCTATTGACGTCTGGGAGGAACTTTTATCCGAATGGCAATGTAGGTGGGATAATTCCATCAAGGGCCGACATCTCCACCAATTCTTTCCATCCGTTCGCGAGCGGCTGGCCAGGACGTGGCTAGAGGTGGATCACTGTGTTGCCCAATTTCTCACATGACATGGTAACTTTAAAAGTAAATTGTTTTCCTTCAAGCTCGTTGCCTCGCCTTTGTGTCAGTGTTCTACATCTGACTGCGAATATGTACAATCTGCACATCATATCTTATGGGAGTGTATTCTTTGGCAGAATGAACGTAATGTTATGTTGAATAATGTAGAGGCTACCTCAGGAGTTGTTTACTATACGGACCTTGTGGAAACTAGAACAAATTTCCGTGCGTTCAAGCGTTTTTCCATACCTATTATTGGAATCAAACATAACAGCTCACAATGTTAGGACCCATTAATATTAATTCTTATTTTTATCCGTGGTGCTAGGCAACTGGGCTTATCCCAGTTGTAAACGACCCTTTGTGCCTAGTGGCCTTGTTTGTTCTGTCTCCTGCTTGATGTGGAAAATTTATGGTTTTTCCTACTCCTCCGTTATTCTTTTCTGATTAATTTCGTTGCGGGATCCAAGACAGTTAAATTCATTCTCCGGGACTTCGTCGAGCTTCATTGCCTCGGCGCTTTTCTGGTGGTCGCCACTGTTGATTCTGGCTTGCAGGAGTTGCAGTGGTTTGGGAATAGTGCGGTGGGATTGTCCCAAAAAAAAAAATATAATAGGTTGTATAAGTTACAAACATAAATACATGGATTCGTCCAAACATACATCTTATCATGCTTACATGCCTTAGTTAGAGGGTAGACAGAGCATCAAATACCCGTTAAAGATCACGACTCCACGTGCGATGAAGATTGGATGGCAACAAGACGTATCAATAGTGTAATAATGATTCCACGAAAACAAAAAAATGTGAAAAGCACCAAGCACGACAAAAATATAAATGTGAGAGAAAAAGTTAATAAAATTAAAAAACCCGACTGCTTAAGAAACGAACTAAAAAGATGTACTTAAACAAGAAGAGAATTATACTTTTTGCTTGCACAGCTAATATTAGCTTTTTTCAATTATTAGCTGTGCTGTCGGAGGAAACATATGTGTGAGCTGGATGACTTAAACTTAAACCATATTATTATGACAAGTTTCATAGTATTTCCAATTTCGTCTATGGACTTAAAATAATTTATTATTTTCCTAGATATTGAATTTCTAACTTGTTATCTTGAATAATTTTATGACCTTTATAACTTAAAAATGAATGAAAGAACGAATTTAAGGAATTAATTTAAAGTATATTCGGTCTGTAACAATTAATAAAGGTAACCCAGCCCATGCAACCTCGATACAGTACTTTATGTATGAATGACGTGACAAACGCCCGCACAAACCACTCGTGACAGCCACGACTGAGGTCGGTCCAATATTGCCCAATATTCCCTGTAAAATCGCAATATCAATGTATGTGTGAAAAATGACGTTTGTTTCGAATTGTCCTCTCTGTCTGCGGCGCGCCGGCGCTTAGATACGTACTTTGTGATATTAGATGGAAAAGATCAAAATGAAAGAGTTCCGATCGATCACATGAATTTATATGTTATGCAATCATGTAGACTTTAGGATAAGTTCTCTTTTCGATGCACAGTAACTGTACCCCGCCCCTCATACCTACTGAATATGCCACTGCGCAGCGTCTCATGGAGTCTTCCGAACCTCCAATAATTTTGATTCTACCTGTAACCCGTGTCAATGCCATAATGCGTCACAATTGCTAATATATTACATTAATTTCAGATTCCTACACTGGCACTAACTTCCTCGTCACCGCTTTAAAACTGAAATTAGTAATTACATTAGAAGTATTTGACAATAATACTTCAATAAATATAGCAAAGGAAAATATTATAAGCTCTGAAAAAATTTGCTTCACGGCGAAAGAGATAAGTGAGTATTGTGATGTTCTTAATGTGTTTGTGCTAAATAAATGTATTTTCTTTATTTATTTATTTCCTTCTTCCTTTACGTTTTCTACGTATGGCGCAATTCCACTGCACGGTCATTCTAAGGACGAATGTTTAGCTGGAATACCAATATCCCGCGCAGCTATAGCCCTGGCAACACATAACCATAAAATCAAACCACCAGGTTTAGTGGAAATACCATTAAATTGGCAATTTTTTTTTTAAATCTCATATATTACGAACTTTGTTATATTTTTGTTTTAAAGATGAAGCACTGTCTTAAATGTCCACTTTTATAACGATGTGCTGTGTTGTTGCTTGTGGCACTAAGGCTGCCTCTCTAGTTGGCGCGGAGCAGAGAAAAGAGTAGCGGAGCCAATCAACCGAATTGCTTATAAACTCCGCTCGCGCGAAGGAGCGAAGTTTTAATGCAATTCGATTCGTTGGCTCCGCTCATCTTTTTTATCATCTCTCATCGTTATTTATGTACGCTTTCTGTCATTTGTTACAGCTAAAGACTACAATGTTACAAAGCTGATGTATTCCGAAACTTCGGAGCTTCAGTTTAGTTGTCAAAAATATTTGAGTCTGGACAAAGTAAAATGTGAGTAGTGTGTACTTTAATACTTACCCTGAAAATCGATGTGGTATGTTGACACCCGTCAACATACCACATCGATTTTGATGCCTGTTTAATGGTTTACACTAGGGATGCCGCGAATAGTAATTTTGCCGAATACCGAATATTCGGCTTGGCTCACGGCCGAAGCGTTGAATATTCGTCGGCCAAACATTCGGCGACATTTAGTACGTTTCGCGGGTGATAGATTCCAACATGCACCTTACAAGTCGTGGTCAGCAAACGCAAGACAATATCCAAGCCTACAGAATTTGCTAAAATGTATTTATCTTCTCTCGTTACCATAATTAATGAGGAAAACCGCAATCTTTTGCTACCAAAAAAATCTGAAAATATGTTTTTTTTTTGGATAGACTCGCGCTTGACCACTATAAATAGTTAATTTATATGGTTTTTTTCATGATTTGGTATTCTATATTCGGCCGAATTGTTCGCAATATTCAGCCGAATACCGAATAATAATAAAAGCAACCGAATAGCCGAATACCGAATAGTAACCGAATATTCGTGGCATATCTAGTTTACACAGTGCGAGCAGTTGATTAGACAGTAGGCTGCTGCTCCCACCCCGCAGGATCCTTATTTTTTTTTGGTATAAAAAGTAGTCTAAGACACTCAACTATAGTGGAGCTCAGTATCAGTGAAACATTTTTATAATCGGATGAGGAGTTTCGAAGATTATCTTCTACATCCAAACTTACAAACTTTACCTCATTATTTATTTAATATGCTTTATCGCATACCATAAAATACATTAATAAAACTAAACTTCAAACTAATACATATACAATGGGCTGCCTTATCGTATGCCGCGATCTCTTCCAGGCAACCGGCAATATTATTATTATCATGATGAATTTTTTATCGATGCAGTTTATTGAATCGACGAATATAAGCCATATAATTATCAAACTTGCTCACAAAATTTCACGAGTCTCAGTTGAAAAATGCGACCTGTAGTAGAGAACAGCCGGTCATCCTGACATGCGAAATATTTTTTCCTAAACTGAAGCGTCTCCCTTCGCTCGCGCTACGCGCTCGCTCGTTTAATTAAAGATAATAAACATATTTTTCAGATGTACATATAGGCTTTATAAATACAACAGAAAACAAGATAAAAACATTTGACATAACAAAAGAAGCAAGCAATAACGTACAAAACAAGACATTCAAATCTAAAGACAATGGAACCTTACTATGTTGTCTTTACTACGTTGCTGAGAAAATTGCGGAAGAACTGGTTTTAACACGTTTTATTGTTAACAAGACTTTATTAATATACCAGGCGCCAAAGTCGACCGAAAATTCCGTGAATCGATCTACCAACCTTACAGGTAAGTAACTCTAATGCCTGCTCTCAAAACGTTAACTTAAAGCCTCGTAGGCACTAGGCAAGTGTGCCTCATCGTCGATCACATCATCGCTTGCCATCAGTAACTGTAGTGTTTTTATCTAAGGATTACAGCCTTGAGCGCAGCGCTGCGCCAGTGACAAAACTACTAGTTTCGTACTAGTTTTCGCTTTTCACAGCGGATGAGCGGAATCATAATGGCGTTGGCATGTTATTGTACGACCCCAAAGTTTGTATTAAAAAAAGGTTTGTTCAGTTTCAGGTAGTAAAGGCCAGGCGATGTCGTCTACTCAAGGACAAGACAATGATGATTACAGTTGGTTGGTATACGTGGCGGTGACGATCATAGGAGTAACTGTTTTGGTATTGGCTCTTTACATGATATCAAAAAAATTCTGGTTCACAAAGTCGCAACCAGATCAAGGAGCCGGTATATTGGATAACCAGGTAAATTTATTACTTGTTAACCGACAGCCCAACAAGGAAGAGGTTCTATGTTCGGCTGTTTTTTTGTGTTTTCACCGATTTACAAAAATTTACAACCGACTTCCAAATAAAAACACTACAGAGTGAAAAATAACTTTAATTTCGGAAGTCGGTATCCAAAAACGAAGAAACGAAAACAGGAAAACCAAACTTCCGGTTCACTTTTTTAACCGTTTTCCGAAATTTGCTTTTATACTGAAACCCGACCCAACATAGTTGGGATAACCTCTCAGCAGATAAATTGAGCACAGTGGATGAAAGTATTACTCATGTAACTTGTGCACACCATACCACACCACACCATCAGCCTATTAATGTTCCCACTGCTGGGACACAGGCCTCCTCTCTGTGAGAGGGAATGGGCCGTTATCCACCACGCGGGCCCATTGCGGGTTGGTTGACGTCACATGTCTTCAAATTTGTAACCACATAGGTCATGCCGGTTTCCTCACGATGTTTTCCTTCACCGTTTTGAGAGCAGTGGTGATGAAATAATTTACACAAAGTAAAGCGCCTGCCTGGGCTCGAACCCACGACCTACAACTTGTAAGTCGCGGCCAGTACCATTGGGCCACCACTGCTCTTCAACTTGTGCAAAAGAATGGTATACAAACCTTCACAAAAATCGTAAAAAAACAAAGAAAATTATTTTTAGGGTCTGTACACATAACACCGTACAGTATTAGCATGACATTCCCCATCGAGTGGGGTATCGTTGTTTAAAGCTCGATGAGTAGATAAATACCGTATATTTTTTTGGAATTCAAAGTAATGCCACCAATCAGCTTTTTTACAAAATTCAGTTCCGAAGATTTTTTAACTTCCCATTGAAATATGAACTTCAAATTTGGTGATAATGTTTATTATTGCAGATATTTTACAAAAAAATACAAATTTAAATAATTCATTCTTCGAAATTCCTTGGATGGCTTATAAATATTAAGTTTGGAACGGAACCAAATGCACGAAGTCCGACTCACACTTGGTTGGTTTTTTAGGGTTCCGTACCCAAAGGGTAAAAACGGGACCCTATTACTAAGACTCCGCGATCCGTCTGTCTGTCTGTCTGTCTGTCCGTCTGTCCGTCTGTCACCAGGCTGTATCTTATGATCCGTGATAGCTAGACAGTTGAAATTTTCACAGATGATGTATTTCTGTTGCCGCTATAACAACAAATACTAAAAACAAAATATAAAATAAATATTTAAGTGGGGCTCCCATATAACAAACATGATTTTTTTGCCGTTTTTTGCTATAATATATCGCAAAAAACAGCAAGAAAATCACGTTTGTTGTATGGTAGCCCCACTTAAATATGTATTTCATTCTTTTTTCAGTATTTGTTGTTATAGCGGCAACAGAAATACATCATCTGTGAAAATTTTAACTCTCTAGCTATCACTGTTCATGAGATACAGCCTGGTGACAGACGGACAGACAGACAGACAGACGGACCGCGGAGTCTTAGTAATAGGGTCCCGTTTTTACCCTTTGGGTACGGAACCATAAAAATCAGTTATTCCTCTTACCCACACTATGCTCCTTGCCCGGGCTTCTTTACGTCAACGTAAATATAGAGAAGCTGTATTTTTTAACTAAATGCCTTATCGCGAATTTGGCGGATAGTAGATACACAGGAAAAAAGTTAATTCATAAAATCAAAAAACCCGACTGCTTAAAAGCGAACTAAAAAGACGTAAACAAGAAGAAAATGCTGTGCAGTCGGAGGATAGATACATGTTCGCGAGCTAGCTGACCATAAACAGATGTATCCTCCGACTGCACAGCATTTTCTTCTTGTTTACGTCTGTTTAGTTTGCTTTTAAGCAGTCGGGTTTTTTGATTTTTTGAATTAACTTTTTTTTATTTATAACTTTTGAGTTATTTTTTTTAAATTAGGTACTTATAAACATGTAAGTGTTATATATTTTTGTAATCAGTCTCTTAAAACCCTTTATTTTGGTACCCACACGATGGGTTTGGTCGGGAAAAAAAATTTGGTTCCCTACAATATGGCGCCCAAAATCCGCCATTTTTATCTTTTCTAATTTTAATGTAGCCAGTGACACTCGCAGGGTTAAGACAAATCGATTGACGTAAGAATCATCAAAATCGGCCAATGCGTTTGGTCTCTAGAACGTCACATAGGAACAAACATACATACATAGACTGATAAACATATTACCCTCCTTCGGCAGTCGGGTAAAAAAGTGCGTCCGACACTTTTGTCTCAATTCTGTGTTGCGTAATAAAAAAAAGATTTTTAATTTAATTAATCTTTTATAAAGAATCACTCAACTCTAGACAAGTTCAATCGATGTCAGCAATGGCAATGGTCGAAATACCAAAATGTTTCAACAGCGTTTGTAATTCCCATCCATTTTTTTAAATTTTATTTAACTTGCAATGTATGTAAGTATGTAAGTGTGTTCGGGTCAAATCTTGTAACTGAATTTCAAAAACGTTCCTTCATTTCTTCATTTTTAATTTCTTTTCTCCACCGATTAAGATGAAATTTTGCATACACGTTTAGTTTGGATGACAATGCATGGTTAACTAAGTGACGTCATTCTAAAGCCAATATGACTGACGGCCCCAGATGGCGGACTAGTTATATTTTGTGCACTGCCGCAGTTTGATATGGGTATCATATGAAGGGTTTGCTGAGAAGAATACGAAAAAAACTTGTTTATAAAAGATTTTTCAATTGCTATCGCCTTACATTCGATGATAAAATGTCTATTGTCTAAGGTCTCTGTTTATATTCAGAAATAATTTTACACAAGTTAGATTGGGTTATACCTCTGAATACCCTGAGAGTGTCTAAAATGTGAATCCATGCAAAACACAAAGACTTTTTTATTTGTTCCGGTTATTATGGCATTCAACCGGTTAAAAGTCATCCTGCTTAGTTGTACTCTACCGTATATTTGTCTGTCTGTATGTCCGTCTGTCACCAGGCTGTATCTCATGTACCGTGATAGCTAGGCAGTTTAAATTTTAACAGATAATGTATTTCTGTTGCCGCTATAACAATAAATACTAAAAACTGAATAAAATAAATATTCCCATACAACAAACGTGTTCTTTTTGTCGTTTTTTGCGATAATGGTACGGAACCCTTCGTGCGCAAGTCCGACTCTCACTTGGCCGGCTTTTAAGAACCTTCTTTTTTTATTACAGGCAACCCAGAACCAAGTTGAATACTCCGAGATCGACTTCGTGAACGTCGCAAATCAACCACGCAACCAAAATGAAGAGTCGCACTACGCGCATATAATGGGAGTGTTACACCCATTTTGAATTAAAGTATTGTGAAGTGCAATGTGGAAGGAACAATCTACTTGCAATACAAGGTGGAAGGAACATCTACACACAACCTGAATTATTTTAAATTGCATATGCAATTAGGATTCTTTATATCGGTTCAGTAGTTTCGGAGCCTATTCGGTACAAAAAAACAAACAAACAAAAAAATCTTTAGCTTTTTTAGTATAGATAATATTTTTTTGTATTACTATTTTATTAGGTTAGATTGAAATAATGATTTTACACGTACCTACCTGTAGAAAAAATAATCGAGATTATGTCGTGAATTCAAATTCATAACTGGTTAGACGTCCACGTTCTTGTCACCCTGTATAATTTATATATTTAAGCTATTACAACGTAAAATTAAGAACTAAAGAGGACATCGAAATATTTTATTAAATATGATTAGACGTATTAATTGGTAATCAAGTATATATAGTGAAATGATGTTTGTTTTATTTAACCATTTTTTTAAAACCATTTTTTTTCCGTCGAATCCGACTCGGCTGGGCAGCGTTCGGGAAGTTGCGCGGTATCTTCTCGTCCAACTTACCACAGTGTCTCAAGACGAAAGTCTATGACCAGTGTGTGATGCCAGTGATGACATATGGCTCTGAGACGTGGTCGCTTACAATGGGCCTCATCAGAAAGCTTACAGTCACTCAAAGGGCAATGGAGAGGGCTATGCTCGGAGTTTCCTTGCGTGATCGAATCAGAAATGTAGAGATCCGCAAGAGAACCAGGGTTACCGACATAGCCCGAAGAATTGCCAAACTCAAGTGGCAGTGGGCAGGGCACATTGCTCGCAGAACGGATGGCCGATGGGGCAGAAAGGTTCTGGAGTGGCGACCGCGAACCGGAAGACGTTGCGTTGGAAGGCCTCCCACTAGGTGGACCGATGACCTGGTGAAGGTTGCGGGGATCCGCTGGTTGCGGGACGCACGGGACCGGTCAATGTGGCGACGCTTGGGGGAGGCCTATGTCCAGCAGTGGACGTCTTTCGGCTGATATGATGATGATGGTGATTTTTTTTAGTTTGACGCGGCAGAAGTTTACTAAAATAATGATGAAGATAAAAGTAAATTATTTTCCTTCAAACTCGTTGCCTCGTCTTTATGTCAGTGTTCTACACATAGAAATATAAAATACAGGTTCTACATCTGACTGCAAATATGTACAATCTGCACATCATATCTTATGGGAGTGTATTCTTTGGCAGAATTAACGCAATATTATGTTGAATAATGTACAGGCTGCATCAGGATTGTGTACTATACGGACCTTGTGGAACTAGCACAAATTTGCGTGCGTTCAAGCGTTCAAGCGCTACCATACCTATTATGGAATCAAATATAACAAACTCACAATGTTAGGACCCATTAATATGAATGTTAAGGACTTACCGTTGACTTAGAATCTTGAAATTTGCTAAGAAGTCATGTCATATACTCGTAGCACAAGTAGGTAAAGAGAAAAATCGGCAAACGGTAAATTAAAATTAGTAATTGTATTATTTTTTTGCGATTATAAACATGACAGAATGATGAGGTCAAGCGCAAGCCTATAGAAGAATTAAAAAAATGTTATTTACGCTACAAGTGCGGAAGGTAGGTGATTTCCGAAGAGTGACATTTTTATTCACGAGCGAGTGAAGTGAGTGCGTGGATAAATCGACAAGAGTCGGAACTCGGAAATCATCTTACGTACGTGTATCATAATGCATGTGCATGGAAATAAAAAGAATATCTGAACCAAGCAAGAAATTAATAAAATGGCGGTCTTATTCAAGCGCGCTCAGCATATCCACAGATTAAGTAATAGTTCCTCGGGCTACTGCGCATTTGCAAATAGCTGCAACGTCGTAACACAAAAAGGCACGAGCAAGATATACGTTCTGCCAAATATATTTAATGAATATTTAAAATCAATTTATTTATCAATATCTAAATCTAGAGTAATTAAAACGCTTTTAATGAAGTATTAGTTTTATTTTACCTTATATATGAATGATAATATATACTTAACTAATTTGTAAAACATTTCTGAAATAATAAAAGCTCTATGCGTCGGGCTGACGTTGGCGTTAAAAATTAAAAAAATACAGAAAAGTAAAAAAGCACTAGTGAATAAAAGTGACACTTCCCGCACAGTTTGGCTGCTTGGAAAACGCTCTTTTCGAGGACATGCATTGTAAAAATATGAGCAATGTTCGATGCTGCCATAGTTTTCTAACTTCAGCGATGTTATCTAATTATTTTGGTGATTGTATCTGTTTGTACGGAACAGGGCGTTGCGTGAGTCCGACTCACACTTTTTTTTTAAAAAGGCCGGTTTTTATTAATAAGTTGAGCTACAGTCAAGCATTTCTGAAATCACTTGCTTGTACCGGGAATCGAATGAACGTAACGGATTACCAGTAAAATGAAGCCTAATTGCATCAGTAAACAGAACTGCACATCATCAGCCTCATCATCAGCCTTTTATTGTTCGCATTGCTGGGACACAGGCCACCTCTCTGAGAGGGAATGGGCCGTAAACAATATAATAATTGGCCGAACTTATCATAATTTGTGCTAAACACATATAGGTAAATCTCTCTTCTTATTCGTTGTCTTCATTTCTGAAGGTCGTGCCCGTCTTGAAAAGCTTTGACGGAGTCTACGACGAGCTGCTTCCAAGCCACCCTGTCTTCAGCTCTTCTCATAGCAGTGGTCACCGTGAGTCCCGTAATGGCCCTGATCTGGTCAGACCAGCGAGTAGGTGAACGTCCGCGTGATCTTTTTCCATCCACCTTGCCCGTTACAACGAGTTTTTCCAGGTTGTCTGGCTGTCTCCGGGCGATGTGACCAAAGTAACTTAGGACTCGTTGGTAGCAGATCGTAGAGAGTCTGGTTTTAATGTTCAACTGGTCGAGAATGGACTTATTCGTGCGCTTGGCTGTCCATGGTATGCGCAGCATTCTTCTCCAGCACCACATTTCAAAAGCCTCTATCTTTTTCCGATCCACCGTGCGAATTGCCCAGGATTCCGAGCCGTAAAGAAATATCGAGAATACCAGAGTTCTCACGAGTCTCTTCTTTGTGTTATTGGAGACATTTCTGTTCTGCCATATCCTCGACATCTTGCTCATAGCAGCCTTGGCCATCTGCGTACGCCTCCGAATCTCCCCGTCGCAGCCTCCCTGATCACTGATCATGGAGCCCAGGTACACAAATTCACTCACAAACTCCAGATCCACAAGTTCTCCCGTGCGTGCGATTAGTCCAGCTCGGTCGATGATCATCACTTTGGTCTTTGATTTGTTAATCGACAATCCTACCATCTCGCTTTCACGCTCCACTCTAGCAAATAGTTCCGCGAGTTCACGCTCTGAGGATGCAAACAAAGTGGTGTCATCTGCGTACCGGAGATTGCTGATTTTGTTGCCACCTACCGCGATGCCTCCCTCCCACTCTTCTAAGGCTCTCCTCATGATGTATTCGCCATATATGTTGAAAAGAAGGGGGGACAGAATACATCCTTGCCGTACTCCTTTTTCTGGCTTAAAAAGTCCCGACACCACATCATTGACTCTAACCATCGACTCTCCATCCTCGTACAGACTTGCAATCAGTGCTGTCAAGTGCGATGGTACTCCCATTTCCTTGAGTATTCTCCACAGGCAGTCCCACCTCACACAATCAAATGCCTTGGAGTAGTCTATAAAGCACAAGAGCATTGGAACATTAAACTCGCGGCTCTTCTCTATCATTTGCCTCATATTCACTATTTGCTCTCTTGTGCCTCGACCCTTTACAAAACCAGCCTGCTCACTTGGAATTTGTCGCTGTAGGTAAGATTGGAGCCGTCCATTAATAATGTAGAGCATTATCTTGCTAGCGTGGGATATGAGTGCGACCGTCCGGTAGTGCCCGCAATTCCTTGTTGACCCTTTCTTGTGCAGTGGTATCAAGAGAGACTCCTTCCAGTTCTTAGGCCATTTACCCGTTCTCCATAGCTGGTTACATAAATCCCGTAAAAGCCTAACACCTCTGTCTCCAAGACTTTTCAGCTCTTCGGCGAAGATGCTGTCTCCTCCAGCCGATTTATTAGGCTTCAGCTTTTTCAGCGCACTTTCCACTTTGGATTCCAGGATCTCTGGCTCTAAGAAAAGGTTTTCAAACTGGGTTACCGGCTCATCAGATCTCCCCGTATCCTTATATAGGCTCTCGCAGTACAACCGCCATCTCTCCGTGACCTGGTCTATTTCCGTCAGTAAGGTCCCCTGTTCATTTTCAATAGCCCAGGTCTTAGGCCTGAACTCCCGGGTAATACTCTTCAATTTCAGAAATAGATCTCTTGTATGCAGAGACTGCGCGTGTTCCTCAATATCCTGGCATACTGAGTTTAGATATTGGTTGTAATCTTTGCGGCATAAACGCTGAACTTTTGCTGATAGGAGCTGATATTGAGCTCGGTCTGAGTCGTCTCTGGCTGTCAGTAGGTGTTTCCTCCAGTAGGTAAATATTCATAGTTTATTATTTAATTTCAGTAAACGAGGCACAAGGAAAATGAACAATAATTAATTATGTATGTCATTACCAACTATATTTAATCTGCTAGCTCTAATAAACCACAACGTACGTCAAGGAAAAAATATATTAAAATTATTTATTGATTTATCTGCAAATTTTACAAGAGTAATGGTGGCTCAGGGTTACAGCCGCGATTTTAAAGTTGTAGGCAGTGTACGAGTAGGTTGTAGGTAGAGATTTCGAACCCAGGCAGGCTTAATTTTGTATAAATCATTTCATCACCACTGCTCTCAAAACGGTGAAGGAAAACATCGTGAGGAAACCGGCATGTCCTCTATATTCATTATGCTATCTCTTATATAAAATATTTAACAAATATATATCATGTGGTGTCTTTCCTGACGTGTGGAAACGCGCAAATATTGTACCAGTACACAAAAGTGGTTCTAAAAAAAGATGTGGAGACGTATTGTCCAATATCAATAATGTCAGCATTCTCTAAGCTCTTTGAAAAGCTTGTTCATGTTGTTATTTACCCATTTGTTCGTCGTGTTCTAATAAAGGAGCAGCATGATTTTGTACCAGGTGGACCGATGACCTGGTGAAGGTTGTGGGCATCCACTGGTTGCGAGACGCACGGGACCGGTCAATGTGGCGACGCTTGGGGGAGACCTATGTCCAGCAGTGGACGTCTTTCGGCTAATATGATGATGATGATGATGATGGTTTTGTATAGGATAGATCTTGCATAAGCAATCTCTTGATATTTATATCACAACTTTTTGAAAATATGTACAAAAGGCAATAAACTGACGCAGTAAACACTGATTTTCAGAAGGAGTTTGACAAAGTTGATCACAGACTGCTACTAAATAAAATCGCATTCAATAGTATGAGAGGGGACCTCCTGCGTTGATTTGTTTCTTATATAACTAATAGGACCCAGGAGGTAGTGATTGATGGCTTCGAGTCCAGCTGTATCCAAGTCACATCCGGAGTCCTACAAGGTTCAATTCTAGGACCTCTATTATTTATTCTATTCATTAATGACATTATAGATTGTTTCAAGAAAAATGTTATTCATTTTAATTATCGACTTACCAATAGTATAATGAAAAAAAATACTAGTCTTGATCGTGATCTTGGTGTGCAGTTGGATTCGAAACTTCATCTGGATAGTCATGTTGACCGTATAGTTAATAAGGCATACCAGATGTATGGCTTTGTGATGAGATCATCAAGAGAATTCCGTCGACCCTCCACTTTCTTGCACTTGTACAGGTCCATAGTTAGACTACAATTAGAATACGCAGTACCTATCTGGAATCCCTATTATGCAAAGTATTGTGAAATTATAGAATTAGTGAAACGTAAGTACCATAGAGCCATGGAGTATTAGATGATTTCGAAAAAAAACGTCATATCAGTCGATTCTCAAAAAATATGGTCTCCTTACATTACAGGCGCATGCTCCTTGAGACAATGACTCTGTGTATACAGACATACAGTGTATGCCGAAACAAATTTGACTGCCCCGACTTGGTGAACCGTTTGTGTTAACTGGTTCCTCGAACAGAGCAGGGGCGGGCGGAGCGCACCAGGCAACTATTCGCTACTATCTCTTGCAAATCATACACGAGTAGCTAAACGAGTAGTAGTAAATTGCGGCTGCTGTAACTGCTCGCGCCACCGCTCGAGCGCGTGTCGCCTGTCCATAGAGATCTATCGACGACGCTTGCAAATGTGCATCTAGCTTTATATTTTGCTTCACAATTAAAAAATACCTTTAAATGGTTTAATAATCGGGGGTTAAAATGGTTAAATTATAATAAATGATTTTCATTCTTGATCTATTTAATAAAAAATATAAACAAGATGTTATATTTAATAATATGACTACTATTTAATTGACTACACAATACGATATCATATAAGTTTTCTATTCCTTAAGCTATCCTGGGTTGAGTATATTTGTCTATAGCGGTAATTAGTTAGGTAATCTAATTGAGATTAGGTAACAATTTCCCTTAATGAATTACCAAAAGATTTGTAAAGGTGGTCATGAGTACGAATATTATCACATGACAGCAAATCATGAGTCATGCGTTCGAATCCAGGCAGGCGCTTTACTTTGTGTAAATTATTTCATCACCACTGCTTTATAAAGCGGTGAAGGAAAACATCGAGAGGGAATCGGCCTTTCCTAATTAGAATCAAAAATTCAAAGTCATTTGACACCCGTACTGGGCTTGATAAGGCTCATCTACTCTCCCAAAGAGAGGAGGTCTGTGTCCCAGCATTCGGAATATTAAAACGTTGATGATGATTCATGAGTTCACAAAGATACATGGTTCAAAAATATAAATGGAGGGTGCTGTTAATAAGTTGGGCTTCTAAATTATGATTTGCAGGACGTTCATGAGTTCACGCTAAAAAGTGCGCGAATACTTTGATCTTAGTTCTAGGACATGCCCGGTTTCACAATGTTGTTTTCCTTCACAGTTTTGTGAGCAGTGGTGTTGAAACAATTAACACAAAATGCCTGCCTGGGTTCGAACTACACGACCTAAAACTCGTTACTTTCGTCCGTTACCACTGGGGCATTAGTCTCGTAACTACTGATACATAATTTCTTCGTAATGCGCTTCTTCTCGAGCCTGAATTTCTCGTTCGCACTCCCTCCGGAAGAGCATGTTCTGATAGAATGGTATCGTAGGATGTGGCTGAAAAAATTAACAAGTAGGTTTAATTATAAAGCAAACAACAAACTGAGATGAAGCTTCGCTCAGAATGTATATCTGTTTCGTTTTAACAAATAGATTAGACACATGATGTCTCTTTCGAGCCGACGAGTTTTGCAATCATAATAAACAAGAGACTGGTTTATTTTTAAAAGTATCTTCTACCAGCAACTTTGAGAACATACTTTCAGGATAATAAAAAGAGAGAGGTGTCTTATGGAAACCCGGTTGGAAAGGAGTTCGATTTTTTTATTTTAATTAAATTTACAGTCTTTCAGTTTCATAGAATATTACGAAACTGAAATA
Organism: Anorthoa munda; assembly: GCA_945859665.1. NCBI lineage: Eukaryota > Metazoa > Arthropoda > Insecta > Lepidoptera > Noctuidae > Anorthoa > Anorthoa munda. Next base: position 5,979,806 of record OX243917.1, on the reverse strand, counting down.
CACGCGGCTGCTAGCGTGCGTACTGTATGTGTCTAGTCAGCGTGCGCTCGTATGTCTTCGGTTTTCTTCGTGCACCTCCGGCGTCTCCGTTTTGTACTATCCTGCAAGCATCACGCTGTGTATCGCACAATTTTTGAGGCAAAATTATTATTTACCTATATTCTTATTCTTTATTGCACAAAAAAACATAAAATAAAGATACAAATACAATGGACAGTTTAGTACAAAGGCTAGCCAGAGGCCTATATGTGTTATATTAATAAAAAAGGATATATAAACGTTAAAATTATTAAATATTTTTGCATATTCTCAAATTTTACTTTCCTAGGTAATCGGGCAGTGCCTCAAAAATCACTTCCAAAAGGTGTCTGTTTTTTTTTATTGTTACACTTTTGCCGGTCTAGCGTCTCAGCCCGCAAACAAGGGAGTATCCAGTATCTCTGATAGCTTGAAAATTAACCAAGCAGCAGTATAAGTAAAATTTCTGTGCTACTGAAGGAACGACGGTCATTGATTAAATACCGTGGAAAGTAAAGAAATCGTTAGCCAATACTTCAGGCTTACCATCGAAAACTGCGTAAACTGAACTAACCTGCCTACTGCTAAGCCACCTACCCAGGCTTCCATAACCACTTTTAGGGTTCCGTTCCTCAGATAGGAAAAAACCCTCATAGGATCACTTCTATGTCTGACTGTCAAGATATTTTTCGCAGTAACGTTAGGACGTATCAAGTTGAAATTAATATCAAATACATGGTAAAAACCTTTTTTTTAAGCGGTTTCATCATCAGTCTTACGAGTTCTCACGACCCCCTAACGAGAAAATCTCTTAAAGAACCACGAATGGCAGCCCGGTAACAACGGCTTAACGTACTTTCCGAAATAAGGTGGGTTCTCGCTATGTAGATAAGGTTACCCAACCATCGATCGACCTGCTGCAAATCTTTCTTATGGCATAATAACAGATAGTACAATATCACTTGAAATAACGTTCACATGAAAAATTTCATATGCTATAAAAACAAATAACCTTATTTTATGTCATCTAATGTTATATATTTCATACTAGCTTCTACCCGCGGTTTCGCCCGCGTAAAAATGTTTTATTTTTATTTAATTTTTTATTTGGGAAATCAAACGACTACACAGTAAAGCAATACATAGAATTTAGCAAGAAGAAAAACAAATGTGCACCCAGCGACATTTTCCACATAATATTAAAAAAAAAACATTATTCAAAATTAATACGACTTGCGCTAAATACATTACAAACAATTTTTTATAAAATATAATTAAGTGCTTATTGATAAAAATTAAATTAAAAGGCATGTGTACAAAGAAAAATAAGAAGTTATATAAAATAAATTAAAATAATAATATAAAATTAAATTGTTAAATTATTACAAAAAAAAATAAAAACAATCGAAACAAAAAATATATTATATTACGGATGAAAGGTCAAAAAAAGAAATGATTACGAAATAAAATGTCAAAAAAAAAATGGATTCAAATGTCAAGAATTAATTGTACAAACAAGGCGTCAGCAAAATAAATTGCAGGTCAAAAAAATAATAAGAAAAATACGAATACAAACAAGGCGTCTAAATTTGCCTGCAACATTTTTCATCCCAAGGGAATACATAAGATCCTATGTCCTTCCCAAGGTCTCAAACTATCTCCAATTAAATTTTCATCTAAATCGGTTCAGTAGATCTAGAGATTACCACCTACAACCTCACAAGCTCACAAACTTTACCTCTTTATATTATTAGTATAGAATTATAGATGTAGATAACCTTCATTTACTCTAACAACATTTAGTATAACGTTCATTTCATATAATTTTCAATTTGTATTATGCTCTTTTTATATAACGTTCATTTGACCTAATTTTCTAACGTAACGCACCGATAATGAGAAAAACAAATTATTGTAACCTAACCTCAAAACATCTGCATCCTCTTCGGCGCTGCGGACCATAATATGCTTCTGCCACCTCCTCTTTGGGGCTTAATCTCATTTGTCTTCCTCTTTTTCTCATTTTTTCTTAAACCACAGAAGTAACTACCGCACGCAAGGATAAAGATTTGGGGTGTGTAACGTATGAAATAATAACAAAAGTTCTAATGATCATATGACTTAATTTCATTTAATATACTTTTTTTAATATAAAGATTAAATGAAATAATGAATTTATTATTGATATAATTTAATTTTACCTATTTTTTAATGTTGTAATGAACATTTTTCAATATGCACATTTGTTGGAAATAATATTGTAATATAATAAGTATATATATAATAAGTTAATTAGTATAATATTTAGTTATATAATAGTAGAATAATGTTTAGTTATATTTAAAATCTATAAGTAACGTTTATTATAATTTAGAAATAGGTCGAATCAGTTCCGAAACAGAATCGGGCACCCCGACTTCACGTATTCTTTTGTTTTTTTTTTCGCGTTGTCAAATGCTCTTGTATACAGCGATACCACGGGGAGATAGCGTAATTATGGGGGACTTGAACCCGAAGTTGGGCTGCTGAAAGTTGCGCCGCTGCATTCGCCGATACAATACATATTTTTTTAGTTAGAGTGTAATTATTTTTTGGATTGTTTGTCTCATTTTTATCGACTGATTTGTATTTATTAAAATTAATAGGCGGTGGATAACGTAAGCGAAGCCGCGGGTACACCTAGTAAGCTATAAATGATCGTTTAGGGGTCGTGGTCCAACTACAATGTCCAACTATTTGGATTACGGGTCTTCGGTAGGGGCAGTTGTCCAACTAAAATAATAATTGGCCAACTGCTCCTACCGAAGACTCGTGGTCCAACTGACTTATTTTATTAATTATTATTAATATTCATCATCTGGCTTTTAATGCACTGCTGGGACACAGAGCTGCTCTCTGTGAGAAAGAATGGGCCGTAATCTACCAAGCGGGCCTTTTGCGGGTTGGTGGATGTCACAATGTCTTCGAATTTTTGGTTCTAGAACATGCCGGTTTCCTCAGGTTGAAGAACAGTGAAGAACAGGTTTCCTTAGCAAAACAAAATCAAAACGAGAGAAAATAATAGTTTCATTATGTTCTGTTTTGCCTTTATTACCTCATGATAAAATTTTAAATGGATGAGAGTACATTTAAATGATCATGAACCAAGAAAAGCCAGTGCGGGCCACTATTTAAGTTACATTTATTTTAGATAAAAGACAATGACAGTGTCATGCTGAGTATTGAATGAGGGTACGATATGTCAGTGTCACTGAATGTTATTGAAAACTTACTTCACCGAATGAGTGCTGTCTTGGTATTTGGGGTAACGGTCGCTGGGATCTTTCTCGTCTATTCGTTTCGCTCTGGCGTCGTCTCTTAAATACATACATCACAACTAGAAGGGCCAGTACGCTCGCGGATACTGTTGATATGATGATGGTCGTGTTGTTATTGTTTACTGCATCTGTAACGTATTTTTTTTATAATTAACTTTTCTCTTGTAACACTGTTCTTCAACAAACAATTCGCCTGTAACGTGGGTGCATTTACAAACATTTAAACTCACCCACACAAATAGCCAGAGCAAAAACAACTATCAACTTTTCCATGGGAATCGAGCAGCGCGGCAGACAATCGCTCAATCACTGCACAAATGGTGCCGTATTTATATATTAATACAATTATGCATGCATTTTCGGTTTAGCATTCAACTCGGGTAGCTTAAAATCAACCAATGTGTGTGAGACATGTGAGGGATTCGAGCGAGGAATGTAGCGAAGAATGTACGCGAGGAATATGTAAGGGACATGTGTATGAAACACGCTAGCGAGGAATCTGTGTCAGGGATGCGAGCGAGGAATGTACGCAAGGAATATGTGACAGAAATTTGTGTGAGACACGCGAGAGAGGAATGTGTGCGAGACATGTGAGCGAGGAATGTAGTGAAGAATGTACGCGAGGAATATGTGAGGGAAATATGTGTGAGACTCGCGAGCAAATGTGTACGACGGATGCATGCGACGAATGAAGCGAAAAATGTTCACGAGAAATATGTGAGAGGAATGTGTGAGAGACACGCTAGTGAGGAATGTGTGCGTGGGAAGCGAGCGAGGAATGTAGCGAAGAATGTACGCGAGGAATATGTAAGGGACATGTGTATGAAACACGCTAGCGAGTAATCTGTGTCAGGGATGCGAGCGAGGAATGTACGCGAGGAATATGTGAGGGAAATATGTGTGAGACTCGCGAGCGAATGTGTACGACGGATGCATGCGACGAATGAAGCGAAAAATGTTCACGAGAAATATGTGAGAGGAATGTGTGAGAGACACGCTAGTGAGAAATGTGTGCGTGGGAAGCGAGCGAGGAATGTAGCGAAGAATGTACGCGAGAAATATGTGAGGGAAATATGTGTGAGACTTGCGAGCGAATGTGTACGACGGATGCATGCGACGAATGAAGCGAAAAATTTTCACGAGAAATATGTGAGAGGAATGTGTGAGAGACACGCTAGTGAGGGATGTGTGCGTGGGAAGCGAGCGAGGAATGTAGCGAAGAATGTACGCGAGAAATATGTGAGAGAAATGTGTGTGAGACATACGAGCGAAGAATATGTGCGAGGGTTGTGTACAAAATGGTGTACGGAACGCTCGCCGTCACCTTGCTTCCGCCACCAACCTGCCCACGCTCACCTGAAACGAGTCTGGGACGCAGCCTCGCATCACTCAGCTACACAACAATTCACAGCCTCACGACGCATCCTCGTACCGCACAAGATGCGTGGAGACAACTTTGACGGAAACAACCACACATTTTCACATTCTAGTACCGCTTAACCGTTCTAGTGCATCTCTGGTGGAAAATCACACTTAAAAGCCTGCACAGTGATATTGTAGTTTCTAACAGTAATGGCATATACGTAATCGGATCAACAATATCAGATATTGCAACCAACAATTTATAATATTAGTTTAAAGAAGCCTGACCCATTTTGGCAATGGACAAAAGTTATCCATCAACGTACCAGCCGGTTCATCCATAGTACTGATCCTCACGGAAAATTCCTCGCGGCCCAGTCCGTTGTCCACGCGCAGGTAGTATGTGCGCTCTACATCCTCCTAGGCGATTCGCGCCACGATCAGCATGATAATATAGTAGCCGCTACCCTGTACGATGCCCCCTGACGATAAGAGACTATACGTGAGGTAGAAGTCATAGAGAGCTGTATTGACGATTGTAATAATCATCATACCCACCGTGGATGGTTTAACCGGTTAAGAGTCGGAAAGGTATGAATGTACATATTGTACATACATTTCATGTTTAAAAAACAAGATAAAATATTTAAAGATTTTTGTAAAAAATGTACAACCGAGTTACAAATTAAAACACTTCAAATTGAAAAATACCTTCAATTTTGGCAGTCGGTGTTCCTGTTTTTAGGGTTCCGTACCCAAAGGGTAAAAACGGGACCCTATTACTAAGACTCCGCGGTCCGTCTGTCTGTCTGTCTGGCACCAGGCTGTATCTCATGAACCGTGATAGCTAGACAGTTGAAATTTTCACAGATGATGTATTGTTGCCGCTATAACAACAAATATAGAAACAGAATAAAATAAATATTTAAGTGGGGTTCCCATATAACAAACGTGATTTTTTTGCCGTTTTTTGCGATAATGGTACGGAACCCTTCGTGCGCGAGTCCAACTCGCACTTGGCCGGTTTTTTTTACCCAATATGTCATAATTATAAAGCCCATGTCACTCCCACAATTGAGACAAGTCCAGACAGTACACCTCATATGTCAAAAGCCCTTTGGGCTGTGGAGCGTGCTATAGAAATAGACATACATACATACGCTCGAAAAACATTACCTATTATTGTTGGTTGTGTATGTATGTCTGCAAAAGGAAAGCAATCACTGGAAGTGTTGATCCGATTACAAAAAATCCTTATCTGATAGAAACTACAATATCACTGAAACAGACTTCTATGGATGATTTTCCACCAGAGATGCGCTAGGTAGTTAGGCGGTGCTAGAATGTGAAAATGTGTGATTGCTTTCGTCATAGTTGTGTCCACGCATATTGTACAGTACGAGGATGCGTAGTGAAGCTGTGAAATGTTGTATAGCTGAGTGATGCGAGGCTGCGTCTCGGGCTCATTTCAGGTTAGTGCGCGCAGGGTGAGCGAGATGACGGCAGCGAGGCGACGTCGAGCGTTCCCTATACCATTTTGAACACAACCCTCGCACACTTTCCTCACTCGCATGACTCACACACATTTCTCTCACATACTCTTCGCGTACATTCTTCTCACGCATCCCTTGCACACATTCGCTCGCGTGTCTCACACATATTTCCCTCACATATTTCTCGTGTACAATATTAGTACGCCGGACGGAACTAAACGTCTCAAGAGAAAGTTATTCTTCTTGATGATTTTTTTGGTTCAATTATTAAAGTGTTAATCGCGCCAGAGGAACTAATGTTGATTTCAGCAGCAGTGGCCTCTGAAATCAAAATTAGTTCCTCTGGCGATATGGTGTCGGCTGGCATGCATGGGCTGACAACTTTGCTAAACAAAAGTTCCTTGTTGCCGTTCAACATGATGAGCAACATGCTGTGCAACATGTTATGCATCATGTCGCGCGTCAATTGTCGTCTTTATTTTCATTACAGATAATCTTGCACTTGACCACTATCTCACCAGTAGTGATATTCTCTAAGGATACAGCCGTGAGCGCAGCGCTGCGCCTGTGACGACACTAGTAGTTTCGTCACTGGCGCAGTGCTGCGGTCAAGGCTATTTACTTAAATAGAGAATAGACTACACGCTACACGCTTGTCTATTGGCTACGAGGCTTTAAGTTAACGTTTTGAGAGCAGACATTAGGCTTTCTTACCTGTACGGTTGGTAGATGGATTTACGGCATTTCCGATCGACTTTGGCGTCTGGTATATTAATAAAGTCTTATTAACAATAAAACGTGTTAAAACCAATTCTTGCCCAATTTTCTCAGCAACGTAGTAAAGACAACATAGTAAGGTTCCATTGTCTTTAGACGTGAATGTCTTGTTTTGTACGTTATTGCTTGCTTCGTTTGTTATGTAAAATGTCTTTATCTTGTTTTCTGTTGTATTTATAAAGCCTACTCGTACATCTGCAAAAATATGTTTATTATCTACAATTGAACGAGCAAAGTCAAAGTCAAATGTATTTATATCAACTAGGCTAATATGCGGCACTTTTAAACGTTAAAATTTACATGTAATAAAAATTGATTCTACCGTGCATTCGGAAAAGTAGGTTGATATGGAGAAGAATGCACAAGAAACTCCATACTTACTCTTTTAAAAAAAATAAAGGCTTTTGACAATATTTACATAAGTAGTACATACATTAATAAATTCTTATACGTGAGAACGATGCACCCAGCACTACTATACTAAATATAGGTATAAAGTATTACAAGCACTAACAGGTAAATTCCTTCACTTGATAAATAGGGACATGGTTCTCACATACTTACAAATATTGCAAACATAGGTAAATTACCTAATTCAACAACAACGGAACAGTGTGCGAGTAAATTTTTTAAACAAATAGAGAATAAAATAATAAAAATAAAGCGTTACTATAATAATTATGAATATACCGTATACAAATTAACCATTTTGATTTTTTCTACACTAAAGATTACCCTACGGAGCAGGACCAGCATGTTTCCAAGCATTCTTATCTTGAATAAAATCATTTAATTTGTAATATGCTTGTTTACAAAGTGTGCTTTTAATTATTGTTTTAAATTTTCTTTCATTAAGTTTTAATATCTCACAAGGTATTTTGTTATAGAATTTAACACAGTACCCCATGAAAGATGTGTGTACTTTCGCTAATCTATAAGATGGCTGATCTAACTTATCTTTATTTCTAGTATTACAATTGTGTCTATCATTAACTTTACTAAAGAGATTTAAATTTTTCCTTACATACATTATATTTTCATAAATGAATTGGCAAGAAACTGTCATAATATTAATCTTTTTAAATAGCTCCCTAAGAGATTCTCGACGACTTAACTTATAAATGGCTCTCACAGCTCTCTTTTGCAAAATAAATATTGATTCAATGTCAGCCGCCCGACCCCACAGTAAAATACCGTATGTAATGTAATATGTAATGCTGTGAAAGTAACTAAATAGACTAAACGCGCGGTCTCCACATCCGTCAACTGTCTCATCTTTCTAACAGCATACGCGGCCGAGCTCAGCCGACCCGCAAGAGATGTTATGTGAGGCCCCCATTGCAATTTATCGTCCAGAGTGATTCCCAGGAAAACTGTTTGATTTACATAGTCCAGCTTTTCCCCATTCAATATGATGTCGCATTCGCTACTATTGACATTCGGCAATGTGAATCTAATACATTTGGTTTTTTTTTCATTTAGTACCAAATTGTTTGCCGTGAACCAAGTTTGGACCTGAAGAATAGACTTATTCACATCATCAAGATTTTGTGACCGCCGATCTATTTTAAATATCAAAGATGTGTGATCAGCAAATAACACGATCTTCATTTGATTTTGTAATAATTGGGGCAAATCGTTTATGTAAACTAAAAAGAGGAATGGACCCAATATAGAGCCTTGAGGAACGCCCATTGTCATTTCAGACCCTAGAGAGTTTACGCCATTTACCTGAACTTTAAATTGTCTGGCTTTCAAATAAGATTTAAGTTATTCGAGGGCCGTATGTCTAACCCCATAGTGCTCGAGTTTCAACAATAGTGTCTCTTGGTTAACGCAATCGAACGCTTTCGAGAGGTCGCAAAAGATTCCAATGGCGTCTTGTGCTTCTTCCCAGAGCGAGCGCGTATCGCGAGCGAAGCGTCTCCGTTTCAGTTTAGGAAAAATATCTGCCGTATGTCAGGATGTTCGGCTGTTCTCCACTACAGGTCGCATTTTTCAGCCGAGTTTCGTGAAATTTTGTGAGCAGGTTCGATAATTATATGGATTTTTTTGTCGATTCGAAAATCAACAAGACAGACTCGCGAGGTCTACAGGTCACAGAGCCATAATAATAATATTGGCGGTTGCCTGGAAGAGATTGCGGAATGCGATAAAGCAGCCCATTGTATGTTTTAAGTTTATTTTTATTGATGTATTTTATGGTGTACAATAAAGCATATGGCGACGCTTGGGAGAGGCCTATGTCCAGCAGTGGACGTCTTTCAGCTGATATGATGATGATGATGATGATGATAAAGCATATTAAATAAATAATGAGAGAGATGATGGGGCGGGGATAATCTTTGAAACTATTAATCCGACTACAATAATCTTTCACTGATGCAGAGCTTTTATGCAAACGCAACAATGACCGTCCAAAATCAGGACCGGCAAACTAAGCATATCTCACTGCGTCGAGGGGTTAGGCAAGGGGACGTTATTTCCCCGAAATTATTTAGCAACGCGGTGGAGGATATGTTTAAGACGCTGGACTGGGAAGGACGCGGTATTAATATAAACGGCAAGTACATCTCACACCTGCGATTTGCGGATGACATCGTCATAATGGCAGAGTCACTGCATGACTTGCAGCTGATGCTGGACGGCCTAGCTGGTTCTTCTGCGCGAATCGGTCTCCGGATGAACTTGGACAAAACCCAGGTTATGTTCAATTCACACGTCACTCCGGGACCGATTGTGGTCAATGGCGGTGCTCCCAAAGTTGTTCGGGAATACGTTTACCTCGGGCAAACTCTGTAGTTTGGTAAGAACAACTTTGAGAAAGAGGCTAATAGAAGAATACAGCTGGGCTGGGCGGCGTTTGGAAAACTTCGCCGAGTCTTCTCGTCACGTATTCCACAGAGCCTGAAGACCAAAGTCTTCAACCAGTGCGTCCTACCTGTTATGACCTACGGCGCCGAGACGTGGACACTCACAATACGGCTGGTTCATCGGTTCAAAGTTGCTCAGCGAGCTATGGAAAGGGCTATGCTCGGAGTCTCTCTAAGGGGTCGAATCCGAAATGAGGTGATTCGGCAGAGAACCAAAGTTGTCGACATAGCTCACAGAATAAGCAAGCTGAAGTGGCAATGGGCTGGCCATATAAGCCGTAGAACCGATGACCGTTGGGGTAGACGTGTCCTTGAGTGGAGACCGCGAATTGGTAAACGTAAGGTGGGGCGCCCTCAGGCTAGGTGAAGTGACGATCTTCGCGGGGTGGCTGGTAGCAGCTGGATAAGAGTTGCCGAAAATCGAAACAAATGGCGTGCTATTGGAGAGGCCTATGTCCAGCAGTGGACTGCTGTGGGCTGATGATGATGATGATGATGATGACGCAGAGCTACACTATCGCTGAGATTCAGACTACATTTAATAAAAAAAAAGGGTTCTGCAGCTGTCTACTGTCTAGTCATGTGCTCGCACTGTGTAAACTAGACATGCCACGAATATTCGGTTACTATCCGGTATTGGGCCTATTCGGCTGCTTTTGTTACTATTCAGTATTCGGCCGAATATTTAGAACTATTTAGCCGTATATCGAATACCAAATAATGAAAAAGACCACATAAATTAAGCATACAAAATTATTTACGAAAAAATCTGCATATTTATCTACTTAAAATTTATCAGTGGTAAGTTATGCTAAATGAAAACACTTTTTCATTTTTGTTGATAGCAAATGATTGCGGTTTTCGTCATAAATTACGCCTGCTGCCGAAAATAGCCGCTTATTAAATACACTGGTACCGAGAGAAGATAACTATATCTTAGCAAATTCTGTAGACTTGGATATTGTTTTGTGTTTGATGACCACGACTTGTTAGATGCAGGTTGGAACCTGTCACCCGCGAAACGTACTAAATCTCGCCGAATGTTCGGTCGACGAACATTTGGCGCTTCGGCCGTGAGCCTAGCCAAATTTTTGGTATTCGTCTTAATCACTATTCGCGGCATCCCTAGTGTAAACCATTAAACAGGCATCAAACTCGAAGTGGTATGTTGGCACCCGGGTAAGTATTAAAGTACACACTACTCACATAGTACTTTGTCCAGACTGAAATATTTTTGACAACTAAACTGAAGCGCCGATGTTTCAGAATACATCAGCGTTGTAACATTGTAGTCTTTAGCTGTAACAAAGGTCAAGAAGCGTTCATAAATAACAACAAGGCCGCCTGTCCACTTGGCATCATCTTAGAAAAGATGAGCGGAGCCAACCAATCGAATAGCAAAAAAGCTCCGCTCCGACTTGCGAGCGGAGTATAAAAGCAATTAGATTGGTTGGCCCCGCTCCTCTTTTCTACGCTCCGCGTCAAGGGGACAGGCAGCCTTTGTGACACAAGCAACAACACAGCATATTGTTGTAATAGTGGAAATTTAAGACAGTGCTTCATCTTAAAACCACTTAAAATACCAAAAATATAACAAAGTTTAAAATGTTAGGCAGTGTTTCCAATTTAATGGTATTGCCCCTAAACCTGCTGCTTTGATTTTATGGTTATGTGTTGCCAGGGCTATAGCTGCGCGGGTTATTGGTATTCTAGCCAAACATTCGTTCTTAGAATGACCGTGCAGTGGAATTGCGCCATACTTAAAGGAAGAAAGAAAGAAATAAATAAAGAAAATACATTTATTTAGCACAAACACATTAAGAACATCACAATACTCACTTATCTCTTTCGCCGTGAAGGTAATTTTTTCAGAGCGTATAATATTTTCCTTTGCTATATTTATTGAAGTATTATTGTCAAATAATTCTAATGTAATTACTAATTTTAGGTTTAAAGTGGTGACGGTCAAGTTAGTGCCAGTGTAGGAATCTGCAATTAAGGTAATATATTAAAAATCGTGACACAATTATGGCATTGACACGGGTTACAGGTAGAATCAAAGTTATTGGAGGCTCGGACACTCCGTGAGACGCTTCGCAGTGGCATATTCAGTAGGGATGAGGGGTACAGTTACTGCGAGTCGAAAAGATAACATGAAGACTACATGATTGCATCAAACTAATATTATAACGGCGAAAGTCTGTGAGTGTGTATGTTTGTCACTTCTTCACGCTAAAACTGCTGGACGGATCTGGATGAAATTTGGCACAGGGATAGACTATAGTCTGGAATAGCACATAGGATACTTTTTATCCCGGGAATATGTTCCCTCGGCATAATTTTCGACATTCACGCGGGCGAAGCCGCTGGCAGAAGCTAGTAATACCATAAATAAATTCATGTAATCGATCGCAAACTCTTGTGTTTTGCCTTTTTTCATCATCTTACTACTCATGATAGTAGATGTGTGGATGTATGCTTGTTACTCAATCACGCCAGAACGGCTAAACCGATCTGGATGAAATTTGGTACAGATATAGAGTATAGTCTGGAATAGCACATAGGCTACTTTTTATCCCAGTATAATGTGACAATACCGACAGACTACCGACCCTACAGAAATTCTTTGCAATAGCCCCAGATATCAAAATTTTAGATAAAAGTTCACTGCACCTCCTAGGTTCCCCAGTTTTGGAAGACAGTTTTTCTTCATTCATTGATGGCAAAATTATACATTTTAATGAAATTTCGGATAGACTCTCCAAAATTAACCTTCATTCGGCTTTTACTCTTATTAGGTATTGCTGTTTTGGACCAAATTTTATGTATTTTCTCCGCTCTTCCCCTTTATGGAAGCAGCCACATCTCTTGGAAAAAATTGACGAAATTATTCGATGCACTTTGACATCCATCTTAAATGTGGCCTTGGATGATCGAGCCTGGATGCAAGCTACACTACCCATTCGCTTCGGCGGGCTCGGCATCCGCAAAATTTCTAGTATAAGCCTACCGGCGTTCCTGTCTTCGGTCCACAGCACTGAAACGTTAACCAAAAAAATTTTAATCCTTTCACTGGTTAACTGTGAAGTGCCGTGCTCGACCGACGCAGTGTGCGCCTGGAAAGTGGCTTGCCCGAATACGGCGTTGCCCGAGAACCCATCTTCCCAGAGACAGTGGGATGAGCCGGTCTGCAGTTTGGTACGGAATAAACTTATAAATACGTCCACCAATACTGCTGAGCGAGCCCGCCTGCTGGCTGTGGGAGAGTGGGAGTCGGGCCTCTGGCTACAGGCATTACCGTCACTCAACATAGGTACTATGTTGAGTGACAACACCTTCCGGATCGCTACTTGTCTGCGTTTGGGTGCTCCTAGTGGAGCTCCACATCGTTGTCAATGTGGTGAAGCAGTCGACCGCCTCGGTCACCATGGCCTATCCTGCAGTAGGAGCGCTGGCCGGATAGCACGGCACGCCAGCATTAATGACATCATACGTCGGGCTCTTGTCACCGCCGGGGTGCCAGCTGTTTTAGAACCCAATGGCTTGGCACGCGACGATGGGAAGAGACCAGACGGGATGACCATAATGCCTTGGAAGGTGGGTAGGCCTTTGGTGTGGGATGCAACATGTGTCGACACCCTTGCGCCATCCCATCTCCTTAGCACGGCGGGCTGTGCTGGGGCGGCTGCTGCCGGTGCAGAAAACCTCAAACGGCGCAAATATAACAACCTTATTGGAAGTTATATGTTTGAGCCGTTTGGGGTTGAAACATTAGGTCCATGGGGTCCGAGTGCGCATCGAGTTTTTCGAGAAATTAGCACAAAGCTCGTCGACTCTTCACGTGACCAGAGGGCTGGCCTTTTCTTCGGCCAGAGAATTAGCATTGCCATACAACGTGGCAATGCCGCCAGCGTTCTGGGCACGTTTCCCATTGACATCGATGTGGACGAATTTTTTGATGCACAATGAGCTTTTTTTTGCCGTCTGCCTTTTGTATTTGTATATAGGTTTGTTTTTCTTAGAATATTCAATTGTATATATGTTAGTATAATGTTCACTTGGGATGATAAAATTTTATTACGCGAGCGAAGCCGCTGGCAGAAGCTAGTTGTGTCATTATGTTTTAAAATCCGTCAACTTGACAGGGTAAAATACGCAATGAATAGTATTGATTACGGAGATGTTAAGGAGCTCCGTAACTGTAACTGAAACTCGGATATCCAGCATAAATATCTATCCGTAACCATAACCGAAGCCGATATAAAAGATTTGGATAATTCCGGATAGGGGCAGAGTCTAAATGGGATACGATATGTCAGGTTTACCTACTGCCCGGTCGAGACAACACGCAAGCCGCGCGCGTCACGAGCATGTTTGTTTATTAAAAATATTAGATTTTACCGAAACTATCCGAAATTATCGGATAAGCCGAAATAATATCATATCCGGAGCCGATACAATAATATTTCTATATCTTTATCCGTATCGAGATTCGGAATTTCATATACATTACATGCCTGGTGTTGAATTGTCAAAATAAAAGCGTGCGCTCGTTTTCTGAGCTGTCAAAAAAATACGCAATTGGAGACCTAAAAAAAATTATGTAAATCTGCTTACTATCGTCGTAAGTTTGATATAACTTGTATTCTTTGCCAGAAGTAGGATTATACATTATAGGATCTCTTGTTGTTGTTGTTGTTGTCGTTATTGGTGTCGTTGTTTGTTTGTCGAATTGTTGTGCTGAAAAAAAAAGTTATTTTAAGTTCCAACTTTGCGCTCAACTCTGAGCTGTCAAAAAAAATACGAAATTAGGGTCCTGTAGACCTAAACAAATGTATGTTAAAACAACTTACTATCGCCGTAATTTTGATATAACTTGTATGGTTGGTCAGGAGTAGGATTATATATTGTACAAATGTATTGTGATGCGATGATGGAACATTGTTGTTTGTTGTTTGTTGCTGTTGTTGTTGTCGTTGTCGGTGTTGTTGTTTGTTTGTTGCATTGTTGTTCTGAAAGAAAAAGAAAATTATTTAAAGTTCTAAGTTTCTAGATTATCGGTTACCTAATTGTTTATATAAGTACTTTCGGTTTTTATGTTAAAATATATGTAAATTATAATAAAAACCGTTATATAATACAAGCGTTGTCTTATGTTTTTATTTCTAAATTATACCGCATGCTATTGCATTATATGCCATGAGATATTTTTAGGAACTCGTAATCTCGAAATATTTCTGTCAAACACAATGTTATGCTCTAAATTCTCTCCCTAAATATAAATTCGCTAAATATACATAAGAAGCTTCTAAAACTTGTTTTGGCCAGTGTAAACAGGCCAACTGTTTTAAACTATTAAGATAGTGTCTAAAAAGATTACCATCGCATTTATTTCTGAAGTCCACAATGATTTTACAAGAATCCGGATATAAACAAGTACCAGGGTCTGAAAAAAAATAAGAGTTAAAAAAAAGATGACCATATTTTTATAGGTATTAATTATATGTCTCAAAACTTAGAATTGATCACTTCATGATGTGGCCGACTACTTCGAAAAACTAATACAATCTCGCGTTAGTACGAAATTACGCGTTGCAAAAATCAAAATCAAAATCAAGGTATTTATTTCAATTAAACTTTAGAAGTACTTTTGAATTGTCAAACAAAAAATTAATAAAAAGATGACTCTAGTTGCAAATTCGCAAGCGTCTGTAGGTCTCAATGGAGAAGAATTTGCAAGAAACTCCCCGGACACTCTTTTCCATCAGTTTTAATTACAAGTTTTTGGTTACATCATTCTTGTTGAAAAAATACATATATGTGAGAACGATGTAAAAAGACGTGTACGTAAAAGCGTCTAGAGTAACAAATAATTAAAAAAAAGCACTTTAACAGGCCGAGACAGCTAAGTTATGACCAATCCCAACTGATGGCGCCCGTTCACGAACATGACGCATGGATCGGCACCACTCAGCTCAACCATCATGAAGGGAACCGAATGATCCAACACATGTGCCACCATCAGAGAGAAATTAGAGAGAGCATGACACACTCAACTGCCAGGGCACACAGAAGTCAACGAACGACATATAGGTACAGTGAATGGTAGATTTATCTACAGTCGGAACATAGTACTCACACATGTGCTGTGCAATTATATAATACTAAAAGAAATTGAGTTTATACAATACAAAAATTTGCATACAGTCTTCAGCATGTCCAACAATACTTCGATACTTTTCTGCCCATCACTAATTGTTCTTGCGCCCTAGTGGCTGCGGAGCAGGACCAGCACTGCACTGCTTACACGTCACAAGTCATTTCTTATGTTAAGTGTAAAAAGTCAATTATTTGACAAAAATTCTTAGAATATGCGTTAAATGAAGATAAAAGTGAAGTTAAATGTCTTTACGACATTTAACTACCTACATAAATTGAATTCCTTATTTGTTTGAATTTTTTTTAATCTTTCAGATCATGGAAACTCTACATTTATGATATTATGGCGAAACGTGGATTGTAATATCATTAAACTTTGATGTTTAAGCGGTGTTGTCAGTTTAGCTGGCTTTATGAGAAATAACGATTTCATGAAATGGCTTGAGCGACTTTCTAATGGCTCGAAGCGTTTCAATATACAACACACCGATAAGCGAAATTGCATTCGGCCGAAATGCACTAAAAAAATTCTGAGTAAATACTAAATACTTAGCTAAGCTCTCTAACATACACAATTTGACAAAAACGTAGAAGAAATATCTAACTTTCATAACGTTTCCATGTCTTGTTATTCAATATCAAAATAAATTGTTCATCTTTTATTTTATATGACTGCCAGTGTTGCCCGTCCGCAACTCTTTTTCTAGTACATAAACTGGTTTCTGTTCGTAATTCTAAATCAACTAATATTTCCTCGCGTGTTAATCTTCCCTGGATCATAACTTTTCCAGTATTGTTCTCTATATTTGCTACCTTATGCGGAGTAGTATCTGAAACAAATTAAAAAAGTTATCTTAATCATAGATTTGGCCCAATGCTGGGCGCTGGTGATCCTTGTTTCTTGTGGTAATCAATCTCCACGCTCTTGAACCTGGTTTGGGATAAATATTCTTTAATTTGTTTACGTTAACATAGCTAGTTATTAATTGTTCAAAATGATGGCCATTATTTTCAATGCTTGCCGGATTCTACGACTCAAGGATTACCACTTTCGGCATAACAATAATTTTAATTCCGTTTAGAATATTCTGCGAAATTCGTTTCGTTTTTATTTCAAAGTCTCAGTTTTTTTATTATTTTTTATTATGGGTTTGCACTTGACTCTAGTCTATGTCAGAGGTGACGGAGACAAAGTCGACGATGGAGTGAGCTTACCCAGAAGAAGCCTGTTCACTCTAACTTTGAAGAGATTCGCGTTGTATGCGTTCGGAAACACAGACGCAGGTAGTGAGTTCCACTCTCTTGCTGTGCGCATTATGAAGGACGTTTGGAAGCGCTTGGTGCAAATTGGCGGAATGGCAACCAAGTGAGGATGGTAACTTGCAGTGCGTCTAGATGTCCGATGGTAGAAAGGGGCCGGTGGGATGAGGTCGTGGAGTTCCTGAGCACACTCGCCAAAGTATAATCTGTAGAAGACCGACAAGCAGGCAACCTTACGGCGATGAGCCAAACTGTGAAGCTGTGCATCCACCAGTTTGACGTCGCCAATCAGTCCCTTAGCTCTGCGTTCCACCGAGTCAAGCGCGGCAAGCTGATATTTAGCTGAGCCATCCCAGAGGTGGCTGCAATACTCCATGCAGGATCGGACTTGCGCCTTGTAAAGAGTTAAAAGCTGTCCAGGCGTAAAGTATCGGTTCACTCTGTTTAGGATGCCCAGTTTTTTTGCCGCAATTTGGGCTTTGTATTCAATGGAGGCGCCGAAGTTAAGACTGGATGTCAACTCCATGCCAAGGAGCTCGAGCCGATCAGTTACAGGAACAGATGCACCCCGAAAAGTAGGCGTTTGGGTTAAATGAGTCCTCTTTACGGTACAAAGACATGCCTGTGTTTTGGTGGCGTTAAAAGCGTCCAGATTGTCATCACCCCACTGGGAGACATGGCTTAAGGTCAAATCTGTCCGCGCCACCATAGCCTCTCTCAAGGAACGAACTTCATCCCCGTTGGCTTTTGCGCTGGACAAGTATCTCTCTGAAACAGTACTGTCATCCGCGTACCCTACAATACCAGGCAGAAGTAGGTCATTGATGTGCAGCAGGAAAAGAGTTGCAGAGAGAACAGACCCCTGAAGAACTCCGGCATTAATAGCCTTAAGTTCAGAGGAGCAGCCGTCAATGACTACTCGGATCGACCGTTCACTGAGGAAATCTGATATCCAGCTACAAAAACCAGCTGGGATGCCATAAGCAGGAAGCTTGCTGAGTAGACTAGCGTGCCAGACCCTGTCAAAGGCCTTTGAGATATCGAGCGATACAGCAAGAGCATCGCCGTGTTTCTCAGTGGCTTCGCCCCAGCAGTGCATGACAAACACAAGAAGATCGCCAGTTGACCGTCCCCGGCGAAGGCCATATTGACGGTCTCTGAGAACTGTAAACTAAAAACAGTTAAATAAAAGCAAAACACTACAAAGGGAAAAATAACTTTCTTTTTCGTAGTCGGTTTTCGAAAAGTGAAAAACAATAGGTAACAAAGACACCGATTTCGGAAAAGAAAGTTATTTTTCGCTTTGTAGTGTTTTTAAGCAACAAAGTTGACGGAGCCACGCTGCGCGGAGCTCCCATTTCTGTCTACAGGGTCTAACCTAACATGAAGGAAATGACGGGAGGAATCCCCGGAACCTAACTCTGGGGTGCCCTCAGCTCCGAGCTTGTTTTGCTCGCTCTTGGACTAATTCGTCGACCGGTTTATGAATTTGCGTCAGGTTCGGAATAAACCGATTAAGAGAAAAAAGAAAAGCATTGCATTCGATGTAATGGAAAGCTGCAGTTGTCAAAAATGTAAGAAATGTCACAAACTTACCTCGTTTGTCAATATTATTATTTAATAGGAGGACTTCGGTCACATTTGATGGTATATTCTTGAGTGTTATTTCCATTTGTAAGTAATTTTGCCCAGGTCCACCATAGACAAAATTTAATGGACCATCACCTATTATTGTTTCTGTTGGTTCACCTGGAACCAGTAATTAATGAAAATACACATACATACATAAACTCACGCCTTTTGCCCATGGGGGTGTAGGCAGAAATAAACTAAAGAACGCCTGCCAAGATCCTTACATACTTCTTTTGCTTTACTCACGTTCATACATCTAGTCATACACGCACGCCGGTTATGAGTACAGCGCACCTGGCCTTTCTGAAGAACATCACCAATAAGGTATATGTATGTCTTTCTAGAGCGTCATCTCCCGGAGTTTCTATTCACGTTTGCCTCGCAAATACCTTTCGTTCGTTAGTCGCCTTTCATTCATCCTCTCAACTTGGCCATACCATGAAAACATCTACTAAAAGAAAGGCAGGGTATGGAATGCTGCAAGGAGCATTGTATCGTTGCGGGAATCATAATATTCGAATACGTCTTAAAAAGCCCTTTCATTTGATACGTCACAATTTGCAAAAAAAAATGCTGGGAGCATTACAAAACTATTTTTTTTTGTTACCAATATACTCAAAATTTGTTTATTAACGTTACACGTCCGTGTTTGGATAGCAAATGTTGAGGACAGCGGACCTCTGGCTGCAATGAAAAACTAGGGCTATTTACAACCAGATTTATTAGCGTTTTATCCACAGGTTTACTCTATGACAAGATACTGATCAAGGCAGGCAAACAGAGCTTCAAACTATAAACTAACTTAACAATATGCGGTTACAAAATACGAAACGTGTGAACCTTGAAAGGTTTTGAAGGCGACTGCCGCTAACAAAGAAAATGTGGACGGAAGATGATTCATATTTTAACTATTTTTCCATTCATAAATGTCCGGTCATTCATAAACACAACGCTCTCAAGCAGCGAGAGGCGACAACTATACTAGTATGCAAGTTGGCAATTTGGCGCCTATTGTGAACTAACCGATCAACTTATAGAGCGCACAGAAAGCGGAGGCCACGCCATTGGTCAGTCATCCCTGCGTCAATAGACTAACCAATCGCGCGCTCAGAACGTAACCCGCGTCACGGGGTCTCATTGCTAAGAAAGAAAATTTGGTTCAAATAAATCTCACTAGATGGCGCGATATGCACCTCAATCTGTTATTGAATGTGTGTAAAATTAACATTTTCTGGAAATGAACACAAAAATTGTATGTTCTTGTTAAATCAACTCTCCTAAGTACAAAATTATGGAATATTGGGCTCATAATTCACATTTCAAAGATTATTAGACGGATCATTTAAAATTGATGCCAATAGATGGCGCATTTTTAAATTTCTGAGGCATTCCACTCGATTGTTAAGGTTTGCATTTTAACACATTTTGGTGCAAAAAAACTGTAAAAACGTGCAAATAAATACTAGAAAACAAACCTTCACTGTATATAAAGAAAAAAATATTCACGAACCTAGTAAACCCTTTTACTTGCAAGTCGCTGCTAACAACATCTATCTATCACCGTGAAACAGAACCGAATGCGTTCGATGTACAAAAAATTGACAGAATAAGCAGTCGAAAAACGCTAGTTACGTCGGCACGGTTTCTTTGTATGGGATGAGCTTAGATAAAGTAGGTATAGATTAAGCACTGGCGTGGCCGCACATGAGACAGCAATAGTTAGTTCTGGTGTTACAACAAGAACAAGAACACTATAACCCACCATCGCACTGACACTTATTATCCATAAATAACCCAAATTCCTTGTCTCAATTAACACATAATACCACGAAATCATAGAAAATCAAACAAAACCGAGTTTGTTTGTCAAACCTGCCATTGTATTAGAGTTTGACAAACGACAGAAACCGGCCACGGTGACAAAGACAAAAAATAATCTTTTGTCCTTATCATTTACATGGAGCTGCCAATTAGCCATCTCGCTCTATCAATCAAGGTCATTTTAAGGCTTAATCTATACCTACTTTATCTAAGGGGATGAGGTATCTGTATGCTAGTATTATATTATCTGTGCCCGCGTTATATTTAACCAGTAACTACCAACACAATATGCGTATAGCCAACCTACATAGTGGTGATCACATAATATTTCCCGCTGCCCGCCAACAGATGTCACTATTGGTATATATCAGTCACAGCAAATGTCAACCATATCGGTCTAGTAAATCGGAACTAATTGACAAAGTGTTACCCGACGTCATACGCACGCACATGCACCGTGACGTCATACGATAATTCAATGCACTGAAACGTCGTAGTTATTTGTTTACGTGGCAAAAGAAAAAATACATGTTCAATATTTTCAGTATATGTAACTGATGGACTAAATGGATATTTATGTCAACTATAGATTGACGTTTATCAGTGAGATTTGATAAAATACTGTACATATCTTTTTGGAGAGACTTATGTCGGAATGAAAAACGCCTTTATAAGATCACTCGCGTGTCTGTCTCTCCGATGTCACAGTCAATTTGTTCAAATTTTACTAGACCGATATGGTTGAAAAAAATATTATTTGATAATCTCACTGACGGACTAAATAGAATTATCATTTTTTTACCTAACAAACTACACTATTGTATATCATAGCAGCATATCAGCCTATAATGTTTGCACTGCTGGTGGGGCACAAGCCTTTGCTACGATTTCACGCTTGCCAATTTTAAGATTTTACTAATGCAGTCTCGCATTTGGAAGTCGTTTACATGCTTGTGTTTGCATCAGTCTGCTATGTACAGGCGAGCATGGTAGACCGCCGCACTTGTTTCGGCTATTGCGTTTGGTTTATCATACTTTTATTTGAAATACTAGCAAACTGAAACAATAACAATATTTATTTTTATCTTTTAATTCTTCTACTGGCTTTTGCATTTATTTGGCAAAGATTTGGATCGTTACAAAACATCTTCAAGCTCATGCAAGCCAAGCCAACCACCCCCGTTCACACGCTTGTACTTTTGGACGTTTGTCGGGGCTTGGCAAGCGTTTAATCGTAGCATTATTGAGAGGAAATGTGCCATAATCTTTACATGCTTGCCAAGCTTTGACAAACGTCTTCAAGCCCCAAGTGTCCACAAATCTCGCTTGGCATCGAAAAATGGAAGTCGTTTTCATGCTTGTGAATAATTCAGTATGCTACGTACATCCAAGCGTGGCGGACACCGAACTTGTGTCTGCTATTGCGTTTGGTTTAACATACTTTTATTTGAAATAAAAGCAAAGTAAAACAAAAACAAGGAAAGCTCGACGACCAAGAAGATGACTATTTATTAGTTCACTTTAATTGGTATTTCGGTTACCATTATCTGTGCCAGCTGTGTTATCCCACAATATATAATTATATTTACATTAAGCTTTAATTTGTTACAGACAATTTATAGAAGATAAATTTAATAAACTTCTTTACGAACCATCTGGAGAGTTCGATAACTTCTGCCTTATGAGCTATGCTGATTTTGAGTTTTTGCTGCAGCAAATTTCACCAATGATAACTAAGCAAGATGCAGACTTCAGAGAAGCTATACCAGCTAAATTTCGTCTTGCCGTTACGCTACGATTTTTAGCATTTGGTGATTCTTACATAAGCCTACACTACTTGTACAAGTATCTGTCCCTATGATTACATATATATGTCGGAGGAAGGTATATCGCTTGTAAACTTATTACTTCAGGTTTGTTTAATTGGTAACATTTAGCTTCTGATCAATTCTCAGTTCGATTTTATTCGATTGACAACACTTTATTTTTCTTATGTCAAAATACTCGATTTCGATTGGATAATACAAGCAGTAATTTGCCGGAAGAGATTCTCTTAGCCAATAAAAAGCAGGAGTGTCATAGAGGCACTCTGAGTGGGTTCTCCCGCGATATTGGGTCGTGAAGTTAGAAAAGATACGCGCGGACGCGCTGTTTTAGAGTTGAAAAAGAGTTGTGAGAAAAAGGAGTTGAGAAGTAGCCTAAAGTGGCGTGTGTGAACTTGAACAAGTGTTAAGTTGGGAAAAAGCGAAACGATTGGTGGCCGAATCCGCTGCTTTGATAAAATTGGAATAAGAACTATCTCTAAAACGGCAAAAGTTACCTGCTTTGTGCATCGCATACCCACGATATGCCCACAGACCGAGGGTATTATTGAAGATAGCCCTCCTATCTCCGATATCGGAAGTGAAAACAATGCACGCACAAAGCGATAATGGACCAAATGAGACGAGTAATGGCTGGCGCGCTCTGTTTGGTGCGCGAATATTAGCATGGAAGTACCTACCTACCTACCTAATGGAGATGTTTTGCAACTTGCCGGCTACTAGAGAGAGGAATATCATGATGCCCGAGTTCAACTGTATAGTGTGGCCTATCCTAGACAATATGCGAAGTCGGGTTGCAGATAATGATGAAGTTAATGATGACATCGACGCCCAATCCTGACTAGATAATTGGGAAACGCAACTGTGGTGGTGATGTTCAGGGAAGTATAAACTTAAGTATTCCGACAATAATAAGTACCAATCTAATGCCTTATGAAGTTTAGCCACAATATTGTTTTTCTTGGTTTATAGTGGCTAAAATTTAAAATAAATTGCTATTTTCGTTATGATGCTAAATGAAACTCAGCCAGATTCATACTGTCAGCGGAATTCGCAAGAGATTAAGACCACTTGTGCAAATACAGTGCAAGAGAGCAAACATCCTAAGCTACAACTTGATTCAATAAAACTTTATGCTTGTGGAAATCTTGCTCATAGACATGAATTTTTCAGCCATTCATACAATATGCAACAAATAGCACGGACGTCTGAGCCCTTCAACATGGCTGTGGATACCACAAGACCTGTTGTGACCGGCTGCGTGTAGTGCTACAAGATAAGTGTGGAGCTCAGGTTCCATTTCAAGAGGCAACATACAACCTGCAGTCTACAGCGCTATGAAAGAGGAAATTTAGTGGTTTTATACATGCCGCTGCGGTGATCAATCAATTTAATATTTTCTGATAGCACCTAGGAGTCTGGACATGTGCATGGTTGGCACTGCTGCCTGACCTTTCCGGGAGTACAGGCTTAAAGGTATGTTACTTTGATCTGCATTCAACTATCTGTGCATTGGCATACATTTGTGGCAGCCGAAGTATGTATTGGATTTGGAAGTACCTAAGTTTTATAATTAATTGTTGCATTAATTGCAATTTATAACTATTGCATTATGTTGTTTAATGGAAATGTTTAATGTAAGTTACATGAAAAGAGTAGAAAAATCAAACAGCGCCATCTATGTAATGGTATTGATACTGTATGTTTCTTTCAATAATCATCGAAATTGGATTCGGGACCCCATTATGCCGTGATTTACTGCTTGGGGGAGCTTATTGAATACGAGCATGTTGTTTTTTCGTGATCAATTTAAAAACAAACAAATAATTTTTGCATAGACAGAATGAGAAGTCCGTGCATGTCACGCCATCTTTTAAATCTTTGACGGGCTCAAGCTTTGAAATATTTTGTTTCAAGTATTTAATCGTTTTTATTTACCAACAAAATAAACAATGAAACGATTTTCGCAATTTCATCTTTCTAATGTACTTGGAGCATTGGAATGTGAGAACAAAACGGAAAGAAATTAGATTTCATCACACTATTTTATGTTGCATGATGTTAGAACAATATACGGTTTTGTGACCACTAGTGCTGTCACAAGAGTACACACATTTATGAATAGGTTTTTAGTTTACTCACTACTGATAATCGAGAAGTAAAGATACTAGGCATTTTAGCCATGCATTCTTTATTAATAGGTGTCACTTCAGATTGCCCGTAAATATTATTACCACTGAGTTTGTTGTTGATTTGATCTTCAAGGAAATTTGTGAATATGCTTTTCTTTGAAAATAACGTACATTCTAACTATTCGCGTTGGTATTTTTAATGCAAGTGTGAATCCCGTTATGGAAAGTAAAAAGAAAAATCGTAATAATAGTGTATCTTTTCACATCTTTGGCTGATTGGGATTGTTTTTACAACTAAATAAAAGTATCAGGTAAAAGGGAAAGAAATTTATTTTGTTAACGTTGAATTCAAATATCTTTGTGTAATACATTCGACTATTTTTAAATAATATTTTGGTTCATATCAAAACAGAAAAATCGAATCTCGATATTCTAGGGCGAAATATCGATACGCTGGATCGATTCAGTACTGGATATCGATTGAAAAATTGTTAATTTATTTTTTTTCTTTAAAATCGATTCGTCGATTAATCGATAACAGATCGCCATCCCATCTCTATTAGACAGTGACATGTAAGTGTCAACATTCGAAAAAGTTTGAAAAAAGTCGGACAAGACAAAACAAAAACAAATAACTTATAACTGTGATATGATTTTTAACTTATAAATTACTGGATAAAGACTAGATTATTAATAAGTCGTTACAAGGTGTGAGTCACTGTGAGGATTAAACTTTTAACTTTTGCTTTGTTGCAAAGACATGCAATAACTTTCAGTTAAGAGCTATCTGATAAAGATTATTTTCAAACCGGTGTTTAAGTTTAGTGAAATAGTTTGCTGGTTGACTCGATTTGCAATCTTACAACCTGGAAATATCACGACGATTAACGTTACTATAGCCTAGACAGTTGGCGTTTAGTTTTGTTGCTACCAACGGTTGAATAAAGGTAAAGTTAATGTCTGTAGTTGTTATAAATCACTATGTAGGGAACTAACCAACTGATAACATGTCATTCTAACGATACCTACAAATAAAAACGATTTAAATTGACTATGGCAAATGAAAATTGCAACTAGACATTAAGATGGCGTCTAGAAGCCGTATTCAGGTATTATGGGATGCCCGAGGGCCAATTACTGTTTGAAGTTGTGGCTGAAGATGAGATAGATGTTCAATTGGCAACATTTTAATTTACATAGAACAGTTTTTCAGTTTCATGGGTCAGAGAGATGACGGAGTCAAGAGTTGATTCGGCATTTAAGTTGAAAGTGTATTCTGTGTAGCAAATGTATTTGCTAAGTTATTGTTGATTGTGGACCATGAATGGGACACTTGGTTTCTATTTGATTTACTTGGTTCATGAGTTTTTGTTTTTTGGAGAAAACTAGGAATGGTTTCCTTGTTCTGTGTTGTTCAACGATGCTTGGCCTCGGTAATCTTGAACATTATTCAGAAGTTTTAATAATTGTAACATCTCTTTAAAGAAAGGTGTGAATTTGTGAATTGTGTGATTGTGTGGTGTCATGTAGGCTAGTACCTACCTTGAATAATAAATGTGGAATAATGAATTAAAGTATACTGTCAGTAATGGTTGTGGTGTTCTTACTTGTTGAATGTTCTGTGCTGGTCATTGTGAACATACCTAACATAATTTTGTTTTATTTGCTATCTGAGCAAGTTGGATAAGATAATGTTAATGCAGATGTAAACTCGGTGACATGCGGTGCATGATTTCATTTTCATATTTTGTTTGCAAAATTGGTAATGTTTGATGTTGCTAGTTATTATACCAATCGCACTGAGGGTTTGGTATGAAATCATGAACATAAAATGAAGTTCTTGAATATGCTTTTGGCAGGGTTAGAAATCCTGAATATGAGGTTGCCTTTGTATTCAGTACTGAGAATGAAGATTGAAATAACAAATTTGATTTTGATTTAAATGTGCTGTTTATGGTTATTGGAGTTCTGAATGGTGGCAGCTATGTGTTGAATTAAAAGCTTTGGTTCATGATGAGTTAGAGGAAAGCTGAAAGATCAAGTACCCGTTGAAGTAACTGAATGTACTGTGTTGAAGACTGATTCAAATCAATCTAGCAATGGTGAGGTCGTGTGTATGGTCAAAGGACTGACTGTACGGTGATGAGTAGTCGCTGCGGTGACTGCTGTAACCGAGGTGGGTTACGAGGTGAGTGGTCAGAGATGACTGCTGTAACCAAGGTGGGTTACGAGGTGAGTGAGTGGTCAGTAAGATGACTGCTGTAACCGAGGTGGGTTACGAGGTGAGTGGTCAAAGATGACTGCTGTAACCGAGGTGGGTTACGAGGTGAGTGGTCAGTAAGATGACTGCTGTAACCGTGGTGGGTTACGAGGCCTGGTCAGGATGACTATGGTTGCAGGGTGGTCACTGGGTTGACCATCAGGAGCTACAGCGATTGCTGTGGGACCAAGAAACATTGCTGGATTTGTCAGGGGGGAACCTGGTCCCTCTGGGGCTTTGGAGTCCTGTTATCTGTCTGGGGAAGCCTGGTCCCTCTGGGGCTTCGGTGACCTGTTGTTTTGTGTATGTGGCATGGGTATCTGGCAGTCTTGTTGCCTCGAGAGGACCGGTTGTCTGGGGGAGCCTGGTCCCTCTGGGGCTTCGGTGACCTGTTGTCTGGGGGGAGCCTAGTCCCTCTGGGGCTTCGGTGACCTGTTGTATGTCTGGGGGAGCCTGGTCCCTCTGGGGCCTCGGTGACCTGTTGTTTGGTGTATGTGACATGGTATGTTGTGTTGGGCGTTTGGGTGGTTTCTGGCACACTTAGTGCTTCGAGACCGACTTGGTGTTTGTTGGGAACCTGGTACCTCTGGTGCTTCGGTAACCATTTAGAATGTGTTAATATGGTTGTCTAAATGGTGAGGTGGCTGGTTCGATAGTACGACGATGGTTGTGTACGGTGTATGGTGTGGAGACCTAGATTTACATGGAGAAAACAAATGAACAGTGTGAAAGCTACGAGAATTCAGTTTTCTTGAGTAAAGATGTACTTGAGTTTTGTTGTAGGCTGGTAATATAAGGTGTTGATTGAAGGTTTCATGTGGAAGATGTTACGACCACGTTATTTTTTTTATTTGGTCAGGAGCGGCCGAACTTAACCTATTACCTATTTTTTTATCTCTTGGTTTTTGTTTTTTTTTTATTGAGTAACGATGTTGCTCGTCGCTTTACATCAAACGTGGGACCGTTTGAATGTCAAGATGGCCGTGTCGGAGGAAGGTATATCGCTTGTAAACTTATTACTTCAGGTTTGTTTAATTGGTAACATTTAGCTTCTGATCAATTCTCAGTTCGATTTTATTCGATTGACAACACTTTATTTTTCTTATGTCAAAATACTCGATTTCGATTGGATAATACAAGCAGTAATTTGCCGGAAGAGATTCTCTTAGCCAATAAAAAGCAGGAGTGTCATAGAGGCACTCTGAGTGGGTTCTCCCGCGATATTGGGTCGTGAAGTTAGAAAAGATACGCGCGGACGCGCTGTTTTAGAGTTGAAAAAGAGTTGTGAGAAAAAGGAGTTGAGAAGTAGCCTAAAGTGGCGTGTGTGAACTTGAACAAGTGTTAAGTTGGGAAAAAGCGAAACGATTGGTGGCCGAATCCGCTGCTTTGATAAAATTGGAATAAGAACTATCTCTAAAACGGCAAAAGTTACCTGCTTTGTGCATCGCATACCCACGATATGCCCACAGACCGAGGGTATTATTGAAGATAGCCCTCCTATCTCCGATATATACATATATACACTCATTTTAAACAAATAACTAAACATGCGCTGGTCGCGAGATCACAATGGCTACTAAACGCGCACCAATGTGTGAATGCGTCGCAAGCGCTTGCCGCAAGCGCCCTTTGTTCTGTGTCCAAAACCCGACACTAGACCGCATCGGAGACAAGCGTTCACAAACTCACGCAAGCCAAGCCAAACGCCCTCTTTACACGCTTGTACTTGTGGACGCTTGCCGAGACTTGGCAAGCATAGAAAGGCACCGGTTCTCAAGATACACGTCCTACCTAGTTTAGGGACCATCGTCCTTACAAATTGATTGTTTTATCAAGCACCGAGGGTTCCGTACAAACAGGACAGTAACATTCACCAACAAAATTAGGTTAAAATAGTGTGTAATATTCATAAACAATGAAAGCACCGAACATTGCTCTAACGAAAAATATTTTACAATGCATGTCCTCGAAAAGAGCGTTTTCCAAGCAGCCAAACTGTGCGGAAAGTGTCACTTTTTTTCACTAGTGCTTTTTACTTTTCAGTTTTTATTTTTATTTTTAACTCTAACGTCAGCCCGTCGCATAGAGTTTGTATTATTTTAGAAAAGTTTTAAAAATTAGTTAAGTACAGATTATCATTCCTATAAAAGGTAAAATAAAACTAATACTTCATTAAAGGCGTTTTTAATAACTCTAGATTTAGATTTTGATCAATAAATTATTAATTTTAAATATTCATTAAATATGTTTGGCAGAACGTATATGTAGTGAACTGTATATTGGTGTTGTTTGTTGGGGTCTTGTTAGAGGAATGAAAATACTGTCTTGATTCGTATCTTCAATTTTATTCCTTACTTGTTACCCCTTGTAGAGCAGGAGACCGACTGTGTCTCAACTCTTTTTTTTTTTTTTTTTTTTTTTTTTTTTTTTTTTTTTTTTTTTTCTACGGGGCGTCTCGCAACTCAGTCAAAATGACTGTTTAGCTGCTTAACCGGGCTTTCCTACGGAGACTAAACTATATAGCCTCCAGCTAGGCAAAAATTTACTAAACCTAAGCGACAACGCTGAGGGCTACCCCAGTTGGGGTCGAACCTCGGCTCAGGGCGTCGCTGGGGGGACAACTAAGGCTGGATCTTAATAAAGTGATTCTACCATCCGTTCGGAATAAGCCTACGTGGAGAAGAACGGACAAGAAACTCCAATTAACTAATTAGAATTAACTATGGCACAGCTATTCGCGGGCTGGCTACATAAATAATGACTGGGACTTCGCGGCGGGGCCTCGGCGGCGAGGACGGACCAATCGGTATGTATGCTACGTTTGAATAGGTGTTCGTACTATTTACGAACCCATTGACCGTCCTTGTAGACAAGGCTGTCAAGTTCCCTAGTAATGCACTCGTACCTCGAGAAGAGGGCACTGCATGAAGCGGGGGTGAGAGAGCCTGCATTCCGGATTTCTGCATCCAGAGCACGGGCCTGAGGGGTCATCCATATGGAATACGCGCTGATAATATTCTCAGCGACGCTCAAATATGGCTTGTGCCCGGAGGGGGTGACAGGGGGCGGACACATGGCGGCGGTGGTGGTGGAAGTCACCTTCCGGCTTTGTGCGGGCATGGGGGCAGCTGGGGCCACTGGGTCGGGGACTGGATTTGGAGCTGCTATGGGGTGGGCCATCAGCGCTGGGATAGGCTGGGAGTAAGTCTGAGGAGCCACACTTTGGTGGTTCAGCTTACCCCATGGTGAAGTCCTCTGAGGGGCTAGACGGGGGGGTGGTTGGGAAGAGGGAGCCATGCGCATTATGTGCGCATTGTAACGCTTGGCCATTTTAGGCGCGAGTTTGGGGGCTTTTGGGCAACCCCGGTAATTAGCCGGGTGCCCGACTTGGCCACAGAGCACGCAGCTGGGAGGCTCCGTGCACTGTGAGCGGTCTTTGGGACGGGGACAGTCCTTAGTGCCATGATCACCCATGCACTTAACGCACCTGGGTGTTGCATAGCAGTGGGCCTGAGAATGGCCATAAAGTTGACAGTTGTGACACTGTCCTACAAGATGGGGGCGGTAGGGTTTCTCGATCGAAATGCCCGACAGGGAGCACACGGTCTTTATATTGAAAATCGGGTTGTAACCCTCAGTAGGGCTACAGACAACTAATACGATATCGTACTGTTGTCCGCCTCTTGCTTTATGCAAGCGGTGGACTTCAGTGACGGGGACATTTTGGTCTAGAAGGTCCTTACGGATTTCCTCCGTAGGGATCTCTTTTGGGATTCGCCTAATGACTACACGGACGGGCTTTTCCTCAGGGAGGGAGTAAGTATGGAACGAGATGTTCCTATCTTTGAGGTACCGGGTTAGATTCCGGAAATCAGTGGGAGTGGGGACTTGGATTTTGATGCCTTGTTGGCATGCAGTGGCTTTAGTGTAGTTGATTTTCCGCTCAACACAAGCGTTCGAAACATCGTTCCACTTGACTTTATCCTGAAGATAAACAGGTGGAGGGGGACGCAGCTTCTTATTGGTAACTACTACCATGGGACTGGGGCTGCGATTAGACCGCTGAGAAGAAGCAATGTCTGGGGTGGGGGTGATTTGCCTTACGGGCGAGGCCGGTGGCAGAACTGACTGAGGGGAGGTTTTCGTTACCACCTTTTTGGCCTTGGTAGCGTTGAGGGGACTACTCCTCTTTTTCCTCTTCCCTCCAGAGCAAACAACGGAGTCACCGTCGGAGGTGACGGTGTCGTAGTCGTCTGACCTATCAGGGACATTAGGGTCTACTGGGTCGTCAGCAACTGAGTCAGCTTGGTCAGCCATAGCTTCCCATTCCTCATCAGTGCTGAGGGTTGCTCCCTCTTCCATGGGGGAGTCATCATCGTCCGCCCACATGTTATTGGACTTGGACTTGGGCTTATATTTATGAAGGGCGGCTATGCGCTCCTTATAGCTTTTATAAGCTTTGACCTGAGAGGATATGGGAGAAGGAGGATCTCTCCATGATCGGGTTTTCTTAGGCTCGACGGCCGGTTGGGAAGATGAAGCTTTAGGAGAAGGAGGATCTCTCCATGATCGGACAGTAGCTTTAGGCTCGACGGCCGGTGCTGGGGGCTTAGGTAGGGATGGCTCACCAGTCCCAGAAGTGGGCCTGGCTGCCGGGGAGGGCGACCTGGGCGAGACCTGGGCTTCGCTCGGCACGGGTGCCTGGCTAGGTCCAGGGGCCCCGGTCGGGCCCGAAGCGGGCACATAAGTGGCTAAAGCCTGACTAACAGCATGGCTGTACTTTTTGGTGAGTTTCTCCTTCTCGAGAATCTCGTGAAGGAGTTCAATTACTGCCGCGAGCGACATAATTGAGAAAATATAGATCCGGTGAAGCCGGGAGAGGTATCTTCCCCGGGTGGAGGGGCCCGGGGATGTGTGCAACCTACCCTCCCAGTCGGGTTAGACTGGGAGGTGAGTATCTGGTGAGCCCTAAGCTTGTCTACCTGTCACCAATCTTATTGCGTGACAGGGCCCTAAGGTACCGGTAAACCCACCGAAGGTGGGCCACCCACCAATGTGTACCGAAGAAGTCTAGCACCTCGGGGTAGATACACCCGACCGTGCCAGGTGAATGCTGGGGGACGAAGCGGGGGTTGACTAGGCTATCTACCAAGGCCAACTGATCCCGCTCCCGACTCCAATGACTGCCGTGTCCTTAAGGGACTTGGCGGGTGCTTGGGGCACACCCCACTGGCTTGTTAACACCGCTAGGTTTCCCGCCAGGGACCACAAAAGTGGATTTGCCCGGAAGGGCCAAAATAGCTGCCACTACTAGTAACCAAAGTTACTAGTAGCGACACCTAGGAGCGGCGTGCGAAGACGCGACGGCCGCAGTGACGTCACGCAGGGGCGCGACGAGACGGAGAGTGGGACGCAGGGGAGCGCGGTGGGGCGACGAGCAGCGAGACGTCCGCACGGGGCGACGGCTGGCGAGCGACTACTCTGTGTCTCAACTCCCAAGCGGTCCGGCTTTTATACAAAAAACCGTTAGCCGCAAACAATAGCGCCCTTCTCCCTCAACGGTATTCGGGCCCGGCATCGCAGAAATGCCGATTTTATTAAACTTATCTTACTTAAATCTACACAAATTATACATTTCCTTAATCTACATACTTAATTCTACCTAGGAAAAAATATAAAACGTGTAAAAGGTCAATACAAGAGTCTTACTGCCACACTCAGAAAGATTCATTAAATTAGCCCTAATGTGTACTTAACTAAGTATCATTGAATCCGTTAATTAACGATACATCCCAGAGACATAATTTAAGGGTTCATTAGTTAATGACAATTTTAAGTATCCGTAGGGTTATGTATACACATTGAAAGCATGTAAATAAGTAATATAAATGAAAATAAGTTCTTTTACTGATCGTTTTTAATAAAAGACAGAGCGATACAGCTGTTTTCATATAAATAAAGCAACCGGACCCGTTTTACCCGACTGCCGAAGGAGGGTAATGTGTTTATCAGTCTATGCATATTTGTATGTTTGTTCCTATGTGGCGTTCTAGAGACCAAACGCGTTGGTCGATTTTGATCGTTCTTACGTCAATCGATTCGTCTTAACCCTGCGATTGTCACTGGCTACATAAAAATTTTAAAATAGGTAAATGGCCGATGTTCGGCGCCATATTGTAGCGGAGCAAATTTTTTTTTCTTCTTATCCCGTCGTGTGGGGTATCAAAATAAAGGGTTTTAACAGGTGATAAAATGTACCTAAATCGAAAAAAACAATAACTAAAAAGATGTAAATAAAAAAAGTTAATTCAATAAATCCAAAAATCCGACTGGTTTTGGTCTGCCAGCTTGCGAATATGTATCCTCCGCATCCGACTGCACAGCATGATTTTCTCCTTGTTTACGTCTTTTTAGTTTGCTTTTCAAGCAGTCGGGTTTTTCGAGGTTTTGTTTTTCTGGTATCATTTATAGCTAACTATCAATGTTATAAAGTGTCAAGGTTATAAATTGTTTCACCCGGCAAAAATAAAATTTCGTGTTGTAAATTTTAATTACATATTTATCATAATATATTATTAGAAATCTATTGTTTCTTTTAGTGGTTTAAAATAATAGTATTATAATTTGATTAATTTATGGATTTTCATTTATTACCTATATAATTCATCTTTCTGCCCTTGACCCATGTTGCTTGGGGTCGGTTAAGAATTTCATATAAAGAAAAAACATTTCAACCAAAGATATTTTATTTTGATTTTTTATTTAATTTATAATAATTTTTATTTTATTTATGTTGGAGTTTAACAAAAATAAATCTACAATACTCTATGTCTGTCTCTGTCTAACCTTATATTATATGGTTTGGCTTCGAACCCTTCTCAGGTAGTCCAGACCCAAATCCTATCTGGTCACCATACACAATCGCATCAGCCGTGCTAGAGAACACATGTATCATAAAGTATTACTGAAACACACCTTCCAATTTAACAAGTAAAAAGGGTAATTAAACTGTATTATTGAAACCCTTATAAAACGGTCTTTCATTGGTGTCCACCTCTACCCATAAATCCCAATAGGTTATGGGCCCAGAGCGCTAAGCCAAAGTGAAAATAATAATATACGGACACTAAATAATAAAAACGTGTTGTGCATCTAAGTGGAACAATAAAACAATACAACAGTGCATAATACGGTTAGTTCAAAACCCTAATAGACTTCTGGTTTTATCTTCGTGACGGGCAGTGCTATAACAGACAGGAATAATGGCGCGTGTTGGACTAGCGACGAAGGAGGAGGAGCTGCCAGTTACCTGTAAGATGGGCGTTCCAGGTGTGCTATGTTCCGAAATCCCATACCATCGGTAAAGAAAATGCAAAGTGGGAATGGCTGTCATTTTTAATAAAGATGGCGGTGTCATTGTGTTTAAAAATGGTTGGTAAGCCGATAAATGGTAAGTCTTTGATGATAATCTAAAATGAAATTGGCGATAATTGTTTGCATCTTATAAACGCCTTAATTAGCAAATGTTTGTATTGCATTCGTAAATAATAATTATGATTTATTGTGAAACGAAGTATGAGGCCATAAAGGCAATTCATTTTTCTTTGAAAATACTATTAATTAAACTATTTTCTAATAGTGATGCAATCAAAAATAAGTGCTTTACGAAAAATTTTGTGAAGCGCGTATTTATTGAAAACAATTTTGTTTGGCATAACAAAACAAAAGTTTAGTATTAAATAAAAGGTAGATAATTATAGTGCACACAGATGTGTACAGTCAAAACACTTCTTCGTATATTGCAAACAAAAACCGAGTTGTGTTTTGTAAAGCTAATTTTGGTCTGAGAATTGTTGTTACCTAACTTTAGTTTTAATAATGGAGAGGAAATTGTATCCAATTAAATAAGAGTCCTGAACTCGAAAAGGATGCCTACCATTAAACAGTGGTTTGCATTACGGCATTGAATGATATTGCCGAATGGATCAATAATAACAATGAATTATAGAACGGAGTAGTACATGTAATAAATTCATCATCATCATCTACCTAGCCTTTTCTCAACTATATTGGGGTCGGCTTCCGGTCTAACCGGATTTAGCTGAGTACCAGTGTTTTACATGGAGTGACTGTCTATCTGACCTCCACAACCCAGAAACTGGATAACGCGATATCTCTTGGCCGGACTGATGTCAGATCTCAGGCTTCTGACTACCAGTAACGACTGCCAAAGATCTTCAAATGACAGCCGGGACCAACGGCTTTAAAAGATCAGCATGTTATAAATTATACTACCTATTAAGGTCTATATGTTCCAAATCATTCAGGGATGAAATTGTTCTGGGGAGTACTTACTGAGGTTGTCAAACATACTTGAGGTTCTAAAATACACCTTATAAGTTATGGCGAAATAAGAAGCCACAACTAAAGTATTTAAATGTTTTGGTTTTACTTTGTTAATAAAATAGAAAACGAAATTTGACAAAGAGTCTGTCCCTATACCCAAGTATAACCCTTACGGTTTGTCTCTACCTGCTCGGACGAAACAACAAAAGACGAGCGGACAGGCGCTAAGGGCGCGGGTCTTGCCCACTCGTAACATCTGGAGAACAGTTGAATGACGCTACTTCGTGTCTGCAACGTGAAAGTCCCTACTTGAGTCACACTAATTTGTATTTAAAGTGTAGACAATTAAGTTTGACAATTGGTTTGTGAGATTCAGAGATGTAGTATTGGATGAGATTAACATCTTGTCTAATAGGCCAGTGAAACCTGAGCCCGAATGGATCTTAGCTAAAAAGTAACAATAACTATGTTATTTTGACTTGTCACACTCTATTGAAGTGATGTGAATCTGATAAGATTAAGTCAGGTTGTATATGCCTTTAAATACGAATTAATTCCTAATATCATATGCTAATAAATCTGTTAAAGAAATAGTGGAGCGTTTGATCCAGTTTTCATATCAAAATGGAAATGTGTTAACTTTACCATGAGATAATGATAATGAAACAGAAAATAAGCAAGTGTTAGGATGCAGTTGTGTGCTGAATCTTTGATTTTTCAAATACCTCAATAGTATTCTGAAATTGAATCTATTTATGCATGATAATGAACATGTACCTGTGGTAAAATGTTAATGAGGAATATAATTTATTTATTATAAATCATACCTGAAGTGAAACACTAAAATCATTTGCATATTAAATATATTTTATCAATAAAACTGTAAGTGCTATTTACGGTTAAAAATGATGAGTTTCGAAAACCTGTGAATAAATGGCTAGTGGTTCTAGTCAGAAACTTTTGCATTAGTTGCAAGAAACACAAGTTTAAGATTAATATCTTTAGCGAGTTAGTAGTTAATTTGCTAGTGCATCACATAGATGTTAAATCATTTTGAATGGGAAATTTACCAAGGAAATCTAAGTATATGAATATTTCCATAGCATATCCTGGTTGAAAATATAATTTGCAAATGAAAAAGAAGTCACATTCAAATATATTCGTTTAAGTCATTATATGGATTAAAGCAGTCTGCAAGCTGTTAGTTCCAAATATTTGAAAGAAACTCGAACACCATATGAATTGTGGAAAGATAATAAATAAAAAAAACCTGCTAATAAATATTTAAAGGTTTTCGGTTCTACCGTGTATGTACATAATAAAACCACTTAAACCAAAGTTGATGAAAAGTCCTAGAATAATATTCTGGTAAGTAAGGTATGGACCTACCAAAGTATGAAACATAAAGAGTAAAAAAATAAGAAACAGTTGGGAATGTCATAATGAAGTGAGTTATAAGCAGTCGAGGGCTGCGTTACATTTTGAAGGAAATGAAACCGAACATTTCCATAACAAAACTGAGTGTATTGACGTGACGTCAAAAATCAGTGTCAATTAATTCTCACAGTTATGACAATCCTTAAACTGGTGTCTTAAAACTGATGTAACTAAATCCAAAAATACAAAATTGGATGGTTCAAATCAGTGGAATTAAAATAGAGTTATTTAAATACTACATGATATCAAAACAGATAAAGACCTAAATCTGGTGTGTATCAAAACTGATGGAACTAAATCCAATGATAAAAAAAAATTGGATGGTTTTTAAATCAGTGGAATCAGAAAATTTAAATTCTGATGAATGGATTAAAAGTAGTATAATTCGCTCGATAAAATACTCTAATAACATAGATACTAAAGCCATACGATGTTAATAAACAAAGTTCTTATAAAACTTGTACTGATAAAAAGAAAATATCGATAATTCTTGCCAGATAAAAAGGAATGAAAGGATTAAAGGAAGTCCCCCTTTATTATGGGATCTAAACATAACTGGTGAAATGTGGGTGTACTATAGTGTACTATGCCTCTGCCCAACCCTTCGAGGAACATAGGCGTGATATTATGTTAAGTCATGTTTTAAAGAGTTTCTATGTAACTGACGAAATGTGGTTGTACTTATAATACAGTGTACTAAGCCTCAATCTAACCCTTTGGGGAACGCAAATGCAATGTTATGTATGTTATGTCATATTTTAAATTGTATTGAAGTTTTACATGTGAACGATCTTGTAACGATCGGTAATTTAAATATGATCTATGAAGAGCTGTAAAACATACTGTTATTATGTAAGACCGAAATGCGTGAAAAGGTTTTCTGGTAAACAAAGTTACTTTTGTTTAGAATATGTGAACAGTCCTTGAGTAAATCAGTCAATATTTGTAACCAAGTTAAAAGTAAACTAAATTACGAAGTATTAAATTCGTGAGAACTTACTAGTGCCTTTGTAGAAATTTTGTTGTGTGCTTGATGCCATGCTGTGCACCCGACCTGACCCAAGTATTTTTTTTTTTTGTAAACTTTCTAAGTCAGTATGCAAGCAAAAACCAATAATTTATTATGGTCAGACTTAAAAAGGTCTTAACAAATTTTAAAGAACCATAAATCTCAAGTTGGTTTTGAAACGAAATTATTGGAAGTGGCTTTGTTCATTGTGAATGGGCTGACATAATAGATAGAAAAGTACAATGAGTTACTTGTTTAACTTAAAAGTATTTGATCATTGCACAGTGTTATTTTTATGCCACAAATGGACAATAATGGTCAGTAAACTATGATAACAACATAATACATAAAAGCAAAATAGGTAACTACTAAGATAACTACATGGCTAAAACTGAAGCTGATAAAGGTTTGGTTATAATTACAAGGATGATTACATATTATGTTAATTATAATAGCATGATTGTAATGCTACCGATAAGTTAATTATAAAAGCTTGGTTATAATTAAGGATGTTTTAATTAAAAGAGCTTGGTTATAATAAGAAGACAAATAACTTTAATATTTCATTGATTACAATAGATATGATTAATTGGTTTAATAAGGTTTTCTTGGGTTTCCCTTATTCTGCGCAATGAATGTTGGACCATGATAATATTGTTTTCCCAAGAGAGAAAAAGGAAGGTGTGTGTTTTTATTATTGTATAAAGATGGTATGAGATAGGTATAATTACGAGTATGTCGTAATTAAATAGAAAAGGATTTATTTTTGAGGGGGCGTGTTGGAGTTTAACAAAAATAAATCTACAATACTCTATGTCTGTCTCTGTCTAACCTTATATTATATGGTTTGGCTTCGAACCCTTCTCAGGTAGTCCAGACCCAAATCCTATCTGGTCACCATACACAATCGCATCAGCCGTGCTAGAGAACACATGTATCATAAAGTATTACTGAAACACACCTTCCAATTTAACAAGTAAAAAGGGTAATTAAACTGTATTATTGAAACCCTTATAAAACGGTCTTTCATTGGTGTCCACCTCTACCCATAAATCCCAATAATTTACAATAATTTTTATTTTATTTATAATATTTTTTATTTTATTTAATTTATAATAATTTTTATTTAATTTAATTTATAATAATTTTTATTTTATTTAGTTTATAATAATTTTTATTTTATTTTATTTATCAAGGAAAACCTTTCATCTAAAGATACGCACCATAAAAACGAATTCTCTATTAAAAATAAGAATATAATCTCAAACGTACATGTCAAAATCAATCGTTAAACAGTTAAGTAAGGGTTTTGCTATGCTTAACTTTAATTGTCATTAAGGGACGTTAAGGAACCGTTAACTGTCTCTGAGAGTGTACTTTTTTAAATCTTCACTAAGGAACGACTTAAGTAAACGTTAAACGTCTCTGAGTGTGGCAGTTAAACCTAACCTACTCTAAGTACTCTACTTATGAGCTATGAAAACATACATAATCTTGTCTAATTAGCTACCTTTTCTCTAGTTCTTATATATATTACAAGTGTAGTCTTAATCTAAAACTCACATGGCACCTATGTCAATCCTATTTTTAATATCCACGTGGTATTTTTAGAAGAGAAAGCTACGAGACAATGCAAACGGGATTTATCCTTTTTCTCACGCCGCGTTAATGTCTTTGGGATCGTTCAAGGCGGCCCCGCTAGCCATTAGATTAATGAGGGTTCGTTTACAGTTCCGAAGACAATAAGCATTGAATTTAACTTATTTTTATAATACTGTAAAATGCCGACAACAGATCTTAATGTTAGCGTAATTCATAGACCGTGAGAAGGTCCAAACATGTGGCAGGCCTTAAATAACTGTTTACAGTATTACCGTGAGAAATGTCCCTTGTACTAAAATACCATGCGAGACGTTCTGTCGTTTATAGTTCTCCCCCCGGCGCAGCTTGCGTAGCCTCCTTCGTTGACGCGACGACGAGCTTGCTCACGGGGCGTCGGAAGGTGCCGGTCCTGGTGCGCACCTCGATGACTCTAACGCCGCCATCCGGTCCGCGATGCGTGCGCTCGACGATTCCCATCGGCCACGTGTTCCGTGGCAGTGTGTTGTCGACCACGAGGACCACGTCGCCGGCTTGCATGGGTCGCACGTTGTTCTGTGGCTCGCCGCGAGGTACCAACGTGGGCAGGTACTCGCGTAGCCATCGTCGCCAGAAGTGGTCAGCGAGCGCCTGACTAGCTCGCCAAGTCCTCCGGTCGTCCTCTTCGCAGGGTCCTGTCGTCGGCAGCCCCTGGGACGACCCCAACAAGAAGTGGTTGGGGGTTAGGGCCTCGGGGTCGCTGGGATCCACACTGACGTGTGTCAGCGGTCGCGCATTGATTGAAAACTCAGCCTCAGAGAGCAGAGTCCTCAGTACTTCTTCCGCCGGCGCCTTATCTCGCAGGGTCACGCTGAGTGCCGTCTTCACGGAGCGCACCATACGTTCCCACGCGCCACCTTGGTTGGGCGCGCCGGGAGGGATGAAGCGCCACTCCAAGCGATGCAGTAGCCCCTCATCTTGCAGGACAGGCATCCACTCGGCGTAGGCATGGCGTAGCTCCTGGTCGACCCCGCGGAAGTTAGTCGCGTTGTCGGAGTACATCACGCTCGGCCAGCCCCTGCGCGCGGCCATTCGTCTCAGCGCCATGATTGCTGAGTCGGTGGAGAGTGAAGCGACAAGCTCGATGTGCACGGCGCGGGAGGTGAGACACGTAAAGAGTGCGCCCCACCTCTTCTCTCGGCGGCGTCCTACCTTGACCATTATTGGCCCGAAATAGTCCACCCCACA
Source organism: Anorthoa munda (assembly GCA_945859665.1). Taxonomy (NCBI): domain Eukaryota; kingdom Metazoa; phylum Arthropoda; class Insecta; order Lepidoptera; family Noctuidae; genus Anorthoa; species Anorthoa munda. The sequence goes on along the minus strand of OX243917.1, from coordinate 5,939,261 downwards.
GTTGGTGAACGGGCGGTGAAAAGGGTCAAGGCGGGCGTGTGGCAGGTCTCCTGTAGCTGGGGTTTGCGGTGTCACCCGCCTCGTTTTGCAGAAGGTGCAGCTCCTCTCGACAGCGCGTACCGTGGGTCGCAAGTGAATGACCCAGTACCGCTGTCGTAGGTCGTTCGTCACACGCTCTCTATTGGCGTGGCCTGCAGCGCAGTGCTCCCGCAGCACAAGAAGCTTAGTCAGCTGATGGCGGCCGTCGAGTATAATAGGCCGCTTCATCTCTGTCGGTGCGGGAGAGGCCTCGATCCGGCCCCTCACCCTTAGGACACCGTCTTCCAGCACTGGATCCAGCCTGTACAATCGACTCGCCCTCGTGAGCGGGCGAGCAGACCGTATCTTCTTCATATCTTCCCCGAAGCTGTCCTCTTGTGCTTGTTTGATTAATTCAGTCTCGGCGCGCTGGATATGATGATATTCCATCCTTGTTGCTCTTCGTCTGCAGATATCAGTGAAAGCGATCGCTCGAGCGGCGGCTCTCACCAATACTTCATATTTTGAGAAGCGGGCCGGGTTCGGTAGCCAGCTGTCTCGTTCCGTTTCTTCACTCGTGTGAAGGACCTCCTCGTCCTCTGGTTCATCCTTCGTCGTCGTGGGCCACTGCTCTTCTGGCAGGAGCAAGAAGTCCGGTCCTTGAAACCATCTATCCGTGGCGCAGATGGGCGTGTCGACAAGTCGAGTGGCGTCGTCCGCTACGTTGCACTCAGTAGGCAGCCAACGCCACTCTTCTTTCTGGGTCAATTCAGCGATCTCTCCCAGCCGATGCGCGACGAATGGCGTGTAGCGTCGCACGTCGTGATGGATCCAGTGCACCACGGTAGATGAATCGGTCCAGTAGGTCGTCTGGCCGATGTCGACTCGGTGCTCCTTCCTTATCGTCTCGGCGAGTCTCGCCCCGATCACTGCGGCTTGTAGCTCCAGGCGCGGTATAGTTTGCGCCCGACGAGGCGCCACCTTAGCTTTGGCGGCCACCAACACGACTTTCAGGCTCCCATCGACGTTTCTTATTCGCCAATAGGCCACGGCTGCGTAGGCTTGCTCGCTGGCGTCGCACAGTACGTGTAAGTCGACGCGTTCATACCTTTGCGTCACGTAACAGCGCGGTAGTCGCAACTGAGTGAGTTCGGTCAGGCGAGCGAGCCAGGAGGAGAAGAGCTCGTTCTCTTCCTCGGGGATTTGTTCGTCCCACGTCGTCTGAAGGCGCCACAAGCTCTGCAGTATGATCTTCGATCGTAATGTGTAGTGGCTCAGCAACCCAAGCGGGTCGTATATGGACATCACGGCGCTGAGGGCTTCACGCTTAGTCGGGGCGCGCGTTCTCGCTCGTACTTCAGCCGGGACTCGGTTCATAGATGTGTTGAACCCCAGCTCATCGCGCTCCGCGTCCCAATGCAGCCCCAGGATCTTGCTCTCAGGCTGCTCACCCCCTAATTGTGTAGGAGAGGTGGCGTGTAGCTCGGTAGGCACGTCACATAGCACCGTCTTTTCACTGGAGCTCCAACCACGCAGCGTGAACCCTGCGTGCGCGTGCACTGCCCTCATTTCCTCGACTGCCTTCCGTGCTTCTTCGGCGTCTTCATAGCTGGCCACCAAATCGTCCATGTAATGACTTCCTTTGATGGCCTCCAGCGCCCGCGGGTACTCCTGCCCATGTACATCTGCGTTGTAGTTGCGTACGTAATGGGCCATGTACGGGGAGCTCGCGGCGCCGAATATCATACTGGTCATCTTGTATTTCCTCGGAGGCTCTTGTCGGTCGTTACCTCTCCACAGGAACTGTTGCACTGGTTGGTCCTCCGGCCTTATCCTGATCCTCAGGAACATCTCCTGCACGTCTGCTGTAATCGCTACCGCCTTCTCTCGGAACCTAAACAGGATTCCTGGTAGCGACAGCAGTAGGTCGGGTCCCTCCAACAGTTCGTTGTTTTGGCAGACGCCGTTGCTCTTCGCTGCTGCGTCGAACACTAGCCTATGTTTGCCGGGCTTGTTCGGGTTCTGCACGTCGAAATGTGGCAGATACCAACAGATGGCACTCGCTCGCTCCGGGACGTCGCATGGCGTCGCGTACCCCTTGTCCAATAGGTTGTTAACCTGCTTGGAGTACTCAGCCGCGAACTATGGGTCGGCGTCCATCTTCTGCTCGATCTTCTTCAGCCGGCGGAACGCTGGATTGTAGCTGGGCGGCATAGTGACCTCGTCTCGCCGCCATGGCAGCCCAACCTCGTACCCAGTGTCAATCTTCCTGATTGTCCTCCCGACTATGTCGATGGCTCATTGATCGCTCGCCTTTACTCTCGGCTTTCCTTGTATGCCGAGCGCGTCGATCCTGAAGTGGGCTTCGACTAAGTCGTGGAGTTCCTGGCTGCATGCACCCGTGGTTCGGTCGGGTTCATACATATGCAACACGTTCCCTTCTTTTATGATGGTCCTGCGTGGTGCGGTTCCGTGCACCACCCATCCTAGTTGCGTTCTTGATGCGGCCGGTTGGTTAGGGCCGCCGATTCGGAGCTCGCGGGACACTATGCACTCCCAGTGGTCTGTACCCACTAGAAGCCCGGGGCGCGCCAGTTCGTAGCACACCTCTTCTGGTGTCAGGTCCCTCAGGTGCTCGTAGTCCAGCAGCGTGTCGGGAACAGACTGTTGGTGAAGCCGGAGATCCTTCATGGTCCTCGCTCGTACCTTGTAGCTCTCTTCACTCTTCAGTCCCTTCACGTCGATGTTCACTATTTTGCTGCCTATATCTCGCTGCGACATGTTGACCCCACTCAGGTGGAGCGGCCGTGATGGCCCTTCTGCCCCGACGCTCGCCACCAGTGCTTCGTCCACTAGGGTGATCGTGGCCCCTTCGTCTAGGAGCGCGTAGGTCTTGACCTCCCCCCGTGGTCCGGACACGATGACAGGGCACATCTTGAGCAAGACTGCTCGTGGCCCGGTAGCGGGTCGAGTAGCCACGGACAGGACCGCTTCCTCCTTCGGTGGGTCAGCCTTCCCCGTGTCTTCGGTCTGCGCTTCGCGTACCGCTTGATGGAGCGTCGCATGATGCGGGCGGCGACATTGATCGACGCCGCACAGCTGCACCTTGCAACTTATGCGCCTGTGTTGCTTCTGGGCGCATTTGAAGCAAATCTTATTAGATTTCAGGAAGCTCCATCGCTGCTCTACCGTGAGCGCCTTGTACTGCGGACACCGCGTCAACGCGTGGGTTTGCTCGCATTTGGGGCACTTGTTCTTTTCTTCTTCCCTTTCCTCTGTCGTAGCGAACACGCTCGCCTTCTTCTTGAGTGTCACGATGGGTCTAGTTTCCTTTCTCGGTGCGGCGGCGCTTGTAGACGGAGCGTACGTATATCGTAACGCTCGGTCCGCCTCTCGCATTAGAAACCGTGACATCACGACGATTTCCGGATCCGCTGTCCCTTCTTGATCGTAGGCGTAGTCACACCAGCGGGATCGGAGATGCGGGCTGAGCTTGTCCAGTACTTTCCGGGTCATAAAAGGGTTGAACAAGTAACCTCTTCGATCGATTGTTTGCAGCACGCAAATGATGTTCTGTAGCTTGACAGCGAAACTGTTGAGTTCTGTGGCCGATGTACCAGGTTTCGGAAGCTTCTTGAGGTCGTCCAGTGCCCGGTCGATGATGACTTCCGGTCGTCCGAAGCACTGCTCAAGGGTCTTCATAATGACGCCTGGATCAGTGGCCGTATGAAGAAGGGCGGCCACGGCGTCTCTTGCTTCTCCTTTGAGGCAGCTTCTTAGCCTTTGTACGTTCTCGGCTGCTATAACCTGGTACATGTCTGTCGAATCTCGTACAGCCGCCTTGAATGGCAGCCACTCGTTGGCCACTCCGGAGAATGTAGGTAGCTCCGTGTGCCTAGGCCTAGGTCGGACCATCTTTTCTAGCGTTGCTGCCAAGTGCTTGATGCTGTCCTTTGCTCTTGTGGGGGTCGGCGATCTCGTTCTAGATGTGAAGCGTAGCTGTTTGGATTCTCTTGGTCCCACCTCCCCCCGTGAGTTGAGGGGAATCGTCCTCAGCCATTCATCCACCATTCGATGAGGCTCTTCGCGAGGACGAGAGGGCTCTTGTTCCTCTTGTACGCTTTCTTCATCGTTGATCGCTGACACCTCCACTGCTAGTCTCTTCTTGACTAGCTCTTCTTCCAGTGCCAGTTGCTGGGTCCGGATGGCTGCTAGCTTCTCTGCAGCCTCCAGTTCCGCCATCCGTAGCCTTGTTGTGACGCTTGTCGTTGACCGTTGCGACCTCATTGTCCTGGTTGGTGACGTCATTCGCTGTCGGATCGCGGTGTTTGTCGTCTGAGCACTGGAAGGCCCCGCTGCGCTGTTGTGTGCTGTTCTCGAGAATAGTGATGCTGGTGGGTCCGGTAAGAGTCTTCTTCTTCGCTCCCGCTCGATCAGCTCCGCTTCCTGGCGGCGCGCCTCCTGTTCTTGGACGCGTCGCGCTTCCTGTTCTTGGATGCGTAGCTGTTCTTCCATCTCGGTTGCGTCTCCCTGGCTCCTTGTGAACACCATCTTGAGTATAGCCGCACGTTCGGTTTGGCACGGCAGGTTAGTACCTCTTCGGTTTGGTACTTCGGGTGAAACCGGTCGGTTCGGTTCGGTGAGCCGGTCGGGTTCGATTGGGTTTAAGCCGGTCAGGTTCAAGACCAGTTAGGTTCGAAACCGGTCCTGTTCCGTACAGCTTTGTTCTTGCCGCAGATCTTCCTACTTCGTCTGCAGCTCGTTGACAGCCGGGTACCTTTCTTCGCTCTTGCCGCAGGTCTTCGTACTTCGTCTGCAGCGCGGAGGTTCTGGTTGCAGCAGATCTGATGGACCAGACTGTATTGGGCCTGGTTGCCGCAGGTTCTTCTTTCTTGTATCCGTTGCTCGTAAAACCAGACTGTAGTGGACTGGTTGCCGCGGGTTCTCGTTCTTTATCCGGCTCGAATAGGACCAGACTGTAGTGGACTGTATATTGGTGTTGTTTGTTGGGGTCTTGTTAGAGGAATGAAAATACTGTCTTGATTCGTATTTTCAATTTTATTCCTTACTTGTTACCCCTTGTAGAGCAGGAGACCGACTGTGTCTCAACTCAACTCCCAAGCGGTCCGGCTTTTATACAAAAAACCGTTAGCCGCAAACAATAGCGCCCTTCTCCCTCAACGGTATTCGGGCCCGGCATCGCAGAAATGCCGATTTTATTAAACTTATCTTACTTAAATCTACACAAATTATACATTTCCTTAATCTACATACTTAATTCTACCTAGGAAAAAATATAAAACGTGTAAAAGGTCAATACAAGAGTCTTAAACCTAACCTACTCTAAGTACTCTACTTATGAGCTATGAAAACATACATAATCTTGTCTAATTAGCTACCTTTTCTCTAGTTCTTATATATATTACAAGTGTAGTCTTAATCTAAAACTCACATGGCACCTATGTCAATCCTATTTTTAATATCCACGTGGTATTTTTAGAAGAGAAAGCTACGAGACAATGCAAACGGGATTTATCCTTTTTCTCACGCCGCGTTAATGTCTTTGGGATCGTTCAAGGCGGCCCCGCTAGCCATTAGATTAATGAGGGTTCGTTTACAGTTCCGAAGACAATAAGCATTGAATTTAACTTATTTTTATAATACTGTAAAATGCCGACAACAGATCTTAATGTTAGCGTAATTCATAGACCGTGAGAAGGTCCAAACATGTGGCAGGCCTTAAATAACTGTTTACAGTATTACCGTGAGAAATGTCCCTTGTACTAAAATACCATGCGAGACGTTCTGTCGTTTATAGTATATTTTACTCGTGCCTTTTTGCGTTACGACGTGACAGCTATTTGCACAAGCGCAGTAGATATGCCCGAGGAACTTATAGTTAATCTGTGGTTATGCTGATCGCGCTAGAATCAGTCCGCCATTTTATAAATGTTTGCTTTGTTCAGATATAATTTTTATATCCTCGCACAATGCATAGTAAAATGTTGTATGATACACGTACGTAAGATGATTTCCGACTAGTGTCGATTTATCCACTCACTCGCTTCGCTCGCTCGTGAATAAAAATGCCACTCATCGGAAATCACCTACCTTCCGCACTTGTAGCATAAATAACTATTTTTTACTTTTCTAAGTACATTTTATGAATTGGTCGACTATTACTCATAAACGTGTAAAGCCTACATAGCTGTGAAACTAACAAGTTTTCCTTTTGATTTCGTTATATATACAACTCCCGTAATTTTTTTCACATATCCAAAAGCATCCATTTTAGCTGGCAGTGGAGGACACTTAATTCTAATAAAAATTAGCAGTTTAAAGCTTAATTTTACGCAAACGGATCCTTGAATCGAAAAATAAATTTCACAGACCCGTAATATTTTTGAATGACTTATCCCACGATACCCTACACCATGGAAAAGACGAGGAAAAAAACATCCCCACTTCACGTGTACAGGAGAAACAGTAAAAAAAAACTTGTTTTTATTTTATCACTTTGTCGGCGTGATTAATATGTATATCCATGCCAAATTATAGCTTTCTAGTACTAAGAGTCTCTAAGGTCGGATGCTTACAGGACAACACCTACGGCAGCGATTGAGAGATACCTCAATATCCCACCTCTGCATATGATGGTTGAATTCGAGGCAAGGAAGACATTACATCGTCTTGCTGTTGCTGGACTATGGGATGCCTCTAATCAAAAGACTAACCATACAAAGTTCAATGGAAATGAAGGCCTGGATCGGGTAACAAGCATGATATCCGATAAAATGCAAACTATGTTTGTGTTTGAAAGGTCTTTCAAGGTCCAAATCCCAACAATAGACGACTGGACGAAGGGACTCGATCCACCAGAACAAGATAGTCTGGTGTGGTACACTGATGGATGCAAAATGGAATCAGGTACAGGAGCGGGAATATACGAAAAAGGTTACAAATGTAGCAAAAGCTTAGGGAAGATGGCAACTGTATTCCAAGACAACGAACACATTGGCTGTCTAATACCAGTCTGCAACACTCCCAAGAAATGCCTGGGCACTACGTTCAAAGCACGGGAATGCGTTTGGAATATGAGCAGGGGGCAAATCCGCTACCTGCTTGGGGCCTTTACTGGGCACTTTGGAACCAACGACATGCTCATGAAGATGGGTCTAACCGCGACACCCATGTGCAGGTTGTGTGGAGAACATACGGAACACATGGAGCACCTTCTGTGCACATGCGATGCATTGGCTGTGTGCAAAGTTTTCAACGAGATTGGGGAGGATTAGCTTATTCATTTATTAAATTTCATGCATGAGCACTATGGAATTATCACTTGAGTTACATATAGATCACATTTAAAAGCCAGACAAGTTAAAGTTCAGATAAACGGCGTAAACTCACTAGAGTCTGAAATGACAATGGGTGTTCCTCAAGGCTCGATATTGGGTCCATTGCTCTTTTTAGTTTATATTAACGATTCACCCCAATTACTACAAAATCAACCGAAGATGGATAGTGTCGATTGCTGATGACACATCTTTGATATTTAAAATAGATCGACGGTCACGAAATCTTGATGATGTGAATAACTCCATACATCAGGTCCAAAATTGATTCACGGCAAATAATTTGGTACTAAATGAAAAAAAAGCCAAATGTAATAGATTCACATTGCCGAATGTTACAAGTACCGAATGCGACATCATATTGAATAGCGAAAGGCTGGACTTTGTAAATCAAACAGTTTTACTGGGAATCACTCTAGACGACAAATTGCAATGGGGTCCTCACATAACTTCTCTTGCGGTTCGGCTAAGCTAGGCCGCTTATGCTGTTAGAAAGATAAGACAGTTAACGGATGTAGAGACCGCGCGTTTGGTCTATTTTAGTTACTTAATTTCACAGCATAATGCTGTCATACTGTATTTTACTGTGGGGTCGGGCGGCTGACATTGAATCCATATTTATATTGCAAAAGAGAGCTGTCAGAGCCATATATAAGTTAAGTCAGCGAGAATCTCTTAAGGAACTATTTAAAAATATTAATATTATGACAGTTTCTTGCCAATTCATTTATGAAAATATTATGTATGTAAGGAAAAATATCATCATCATTTCAGCCGAAAGACGTCCACTGCTGGACATAGGCCTCCCCCAGGCGTCGCCACATTGACCGATCCCGTGCGTCTCGCATCCAGCGCCTTCCCGCAACCTTAACCAGGTCATCGGTCCACCTAGTGGGAGGCCTTCCAACATATCGTCTTCCGGTTCGCGGTCGCCATTCCAGAACTTTTCGGCCCCAACGGCCATCCGTTCTGCGAGCAATGTGCCCTGCCCACTGCCACTTAAGTTTGGCAATTCTTCGGGCTATGTCGGTAACTTTGGTTCTCCTGCGGATATCATCATTTCTGACGTGATCACGCAAGGAAATTCCGAGCATAGCCCTCTCCATTGCCCTTTGGGTGACTTTAAGCTTTCTGATAAGGCCCATTGTGAGCGACCACGTCTCGGTCCCATAGGTGATCACTGGCAACACACACTGGTCATAGACTTTTGTCTTGAGACATTGCGGTAAATTGGACGAGAAGATACCACGCAACTTCCCGAACGCTGCCCAGCCGAGTCGGATTCGACGGTTGACCTCTTTCTCGAAGTTGGATCTACCCAACTGGATCGTTTGTCCCAGGTAGACATAATCATCTACAACTTCAAGTAAACAGTCTCCGATCTTGATAGGAGTGGGTGTTACATGGGCATTCATCATGACCTTGGTTTTGTCCATGTTCATTTTAAGACCCACTCTTTCGGAAGCTCTATTGAGGTCATCGAGCATTGTACTGAGGCTCTCCATGGTCTCAGCCATGACCACTATGTCGTCGGCAAACCGAAGGTGAGTGATGTACTCGCCATTAACGTTGATGCCAAGCGACTTCCAATCCAGAACCTTGAAGACATCCTCCAGCGCAGCAGTGAACAGTTTCGGAGAAATGACGTCTCCCTGTCTCACGCCGCGCTGGAGAAGGATTGGTTTCGAGGTCTGATCCTGAAGACGGACTGACATGGTGGCGTTTTTGTACAAACACTTCAACACCTCAATGTACCGGTAGTCGATCTGGCACCGTTGGAGAGATTGCAGTACTGCCCAAGTCTCGATCGAATCGAAGGCTTTCTCGTAGTCCACAAACGCTAAACAGAGAGGCAGGTTATACTCTTCGGTCTTCTGTATGACCTGCCGCAGCGTATGTATGTGGTCTACGGTGCTAAAGCCTTTTCGGAATCCGGCTTGTTCGGGAGGCTGGAAATCGTCAAACCTGCGCGCGAGACGATTCGTGATGACTCTTGAAAACAACTTGTAGACATGACTAAGAAGTGAAATGGGCCTATAGTTCTTCAGTCGGGCATTGTCGCCCTTCTTGAAGAAGAGTACCACCACACCCCTGCACCATGCCTGTGGCGTTTTGCCCTCGAGTATGACGGCATCAAACAGCTTCTGAAGGGCCTTAAGGACCGGTTTTCCACCCGCCTTCAGGAGTTCAGCCGTGATTCCGTCATCACCCGGCTAGGAAAAATATACTATATATCTTTAGTCTCTAATTGTGTGTCCAATCCAATTGTGTCTATCACTGACGTAAAGTCAGTGATAGACACAATTGTAATAACAGAAATAAAGATAAGTTAGATCAACCATCTTATAGACTAGCTGAAGTACAATCATCTTTCATGGGGTACTGTGTTAAATTCTATAAAAATAGTAGTTTATGCAATGGTCATATAATAGGGGTTATTAAAACACGAGCGTAGGTTTATCAAATGAGGCGAAGCCGAATTTGATAATAATATTACGCGAGTGTTTTAATACCTAATGAAATGCCGTTGCATACACTACTTTATCTTCACTCATACAGTTGAAATAAAAAAAAAGTGGAAAGGGAAGAATATTTGTACAAGTGCAAGTTTCACAGGTATCCAATTTTACTTCTTTTAAGTTTAATCCTCTCATTAACTGCCTTGAAACCATAATTTTCAGGTCTTTTTCATTAATATGACCCAATTTACGATGCCACATCATTGATTCATCTTGAAACTTCACAGTTAAATTTACTGTTTCGTTCTCTTCAAAATCCAGATAGTATAGCCCGTTTGTGTTTCTTGAAGCTTGCAGTACAACGGTATCTGCTTCTATGATCGATGCCTTTTCTTTTTCGAATAATACCTTGTAGCAGTTATCAGTAATTTTCAGTCGGGAAAATTAGATTTGTCTAGACATAAGATTTGTCGATATTTCCGGTACGTACAATGTGTCATTCAAGTTATATTTCCCGTCGTTGGCAGATATGCTGACTTTTCCTTTTCCTATAATTTTCGTTGTATGCTCCTTTACTGCCAACGTCAGAGTGTTCTGTTCAGGGGCCATGTTTATAAATTGGCACCCGTTACTTGTCATATGTGAGCTGCAACCACTATCCAGGCACCACAGATTATAACCAGTTTTTTCTTTTAAAGCAAAACAGATATAGAAATTTTTTTCATGGTCTTTGTGTCTTTTGTGGGTTAGTGGGTCCTTTCTTCGACCAACATGCCTCGGTGGTGTGACCTTTTTTGTTGCAGTTCTTGCAAATTACAATCTTCCTTTTTTGTTTGGCATACAGCGCTTCCGATCTTGACATTTGAGGGTTGTCATTAGTATCAATTTGTCTCCTTGCCTCGTTTTCTTCGATGATTTTTACCTTCAACTTCAGGGTTGGGCAATACATCTCGGGATTCAATGGCAATCCGAAAATTTTCATAGTTGGCTGGCAGGCTGTACAGCATCATAATGCTTAATAATTCCGGATGGATTGTAACGTCCATATCCTCCAGCTTGCCGACCACGTCCAGGAAATTATTCAAATGGTCTCTGATGTCTTCATGAGAATTCATTTTCTTTAGGACGAGTTGTTTCAACAGCGTTGCTTTTCTTGCTGGACCAGTACTCTGGTGTATAGATTTAAGCTTGTCCCATACCTCCTTTGATGTTCGACATCCTTTTATTTGTTTTAACTCAGTTGGAGAAATGAGTAGAATAAGCTCTGATCTTGCCTGTATGTCACCTTTTGCAAACGCCTTTTGTTCGGCGGCAGTCGACGTTGACGACAGTTTGTTTTCTCCGCTAACATAATCCCATAAATCATTTTTTATAAGTACGGCTTGAGTTTGCAGACACCAAGTGTCGTAATTTGATCTATTTAACGTTTCAATACTTCGTGTTGATGTCGACGCCATTCTCGCATTATTTTAGTTATGTACTTACGCAGATGATCGTTGACATGGAACATATTAACCACGCTCTGCTACCAATTGATGGGTGTGGAAATACAAATATACATTTGCCTTTAGTATTGGAGTTTAATTCGTAATAAAAACGCAATAATAGTTTTACATTAAATAAATTTTCTTCAAAGACAGGCTAGGCTTGACAGGGAAAGAATAGAAGGTCATAGCAATATTTTAAACTAAGACCATAGAGTAGCGTCGTACCAACAATTGACACCCCTAATTTCGAAACTAGATTTAATTTAAATAATTTGTTATTTTTTATGCAATTATGTAATTTATTATTGAAATCAAAAGAGGATCATCTGAAAATGAGTCTGAATACGAATCTTAAGCCAATAAGACTGTTTGCGTTGGGCCACCTTGTGACCATGTGTGTTAACATGACAATAAAACAAAACCTAACCATGGTGTTAAATAAATAAAGAAGAGTGAAGGAAGCTCGGCCATAAAGAATAACCGAACTTTATTATAATGGTGGCCAGTGAGGGGAATACTTTGTCAAGGTCTACAATCGTTTACTGGGAATGTCCATTTTTATTTTGTTATCGGGGGCAAACCTTCGCCTGAACTTGTGCATAAAAATAAAAATAATTATTTCAAATTTTTATGCACCTGCCATGTTATCTCTCCACCATCCTTGGTTGACTGGTAGAAAACGCGTCAGGCATTAAGTCGACCTATGTACCTGTATGTTGAATGAAGTTTAAATAAATAAATTAATAAACTTTTGGAGAAAAACCAGGCAGTGTGGTATTTTTACCTCATTGTAATTGGTTTTAATGAAGTAAAAATACCAAGTGCTCAATGGTCCAAACCAGTGATCACCATCAGCATTAAAATACCACATTCTTGGGGTGACTATAAAGGAGTCTCCCTTGAGCCACGCTGTGCACGGCAGCACATGATCACCTTGCCACTGTCTTTCCTGAGGTCACTTGGTGGACGGACAGAGTCCCCAATCTCAGCGCCCGAAACCCCGGTGTTCCACCTGCCTTAAATGAAACAGGCGGGGTTTCGGCGTGTCTACATCAAGGTGGTTCCCTCCACGATGCCTTCTTCTCCGGGATTGGCCTTCTCACGATTCCACTCGGTGGCTATTTCACTCTAGTTTCTGTTTCCGCCAGCATATTCCTCAATAATACTGGCAGAGATAGGTCTCGCCCGATCCTGGCGATTAAGACCCACCGCTCAAAGGCCCAAGAAGGCACTCCTCTAGCGTGTGCTGTGCAGGATCCAAGTTGCCTCTACAATGATGGAAATTTACAGTGGTCTCTCTCCCAATCCTATTCAGGTACTCACCGAAGCAACCGTGCCCGATCAGTACCTGAATGTGCCTGTAGGAGATGCGCTCCGCTCTTTTCAGCCAGTCACTTGCTATTCAAATAACCATTTTCTGTTGCAGGCTGTTGATTTTAGTCCCGCTGCGTTGGACATCTGACAGTCTATTTTTGCCTCCGAGATAGAGCAGCAGTCTACCAATGCGGGGGAAAAGGCACTCGAAATGCTTTTAGAAACCTCACCGTACATGGTTAAACCAAGATAATGGACTTGCGCTTTGCTATCTGCAACTATATTTAAACCCAACTCGGAAAGCTGGTTGGTATCGTCGAAGGTGTCCCCAGCAGTGGAGTATTTGTAGTAGAAGTCTTGAGAAAAATAAAAATTACTTTGTTTAAATATAAATTGCACTTAAGCACCTCTCCAGACTACAAATTTTGCATTTTGAGTTTAGTTTAAGTATTATTCTGATTTTCCATTATATTTGGCTCCTCAGTTTCGTAATTTCGAAATTTCGAAACTGAGAAGTCCAATTTCGTAAACTAATTTCGAAATTGAAAATGAACGAAACTGCATGCCCTAATCAGGACAAAATCGATGAATATTTAAAGGCCCAAATTTAAAAAGAGCCTTGGACCCCACTTAACGATTATAAGTTGCCCATTTCTGCAAAACGAAATTTGTGCTTCCAAATGAAATGGATGGAAAGATTTCCCTGGTTTCATATTCTGAATATAAAACTGGAGAATACTGTATAATTTGCGTCGTAATGAGACGTTTGCTTGATGAAGGTAAAGGGGGACATCAGCGGGTAGGCCAGCTTGTAACCGAGCCTTTTTGCAAGTGGCAACATGCACTAGAAATATTTGAAACCCATGCAAAGTCAGGATACCACAAATGAAATTTGGAGCTGGCAGATAACTTCTTTTAAGTAATGTCTTCTCAGGTCTTTTCAGTCGATAAGCAGTTGTCTTCTGAGAGAAAGAGACAGCAACACGAAAACCGAAAGAAACTAATACCCATCGTAAAAGGAATATTTTTTTGCGGCAAACAAGGCATACCCTGATGTTAAACATCATAAAGTTAAGGAGATGTTCCTCGAGTACGTTCCAACTGTTGACGTGACAGGATCCGGTCTTGCGAATCTCATAATTACAGCCCTGAAAAAGCATGGACTTGAATGTTCTCATATGGTTGGTCAAGGTTACGATGGAGCTGCAGCTATGAGTGGGTATTTACACGGTGCCCAGGCGTATATACGTCAAAAATGTGCTCTTGCTCTTTATGTACATTGTAGTGCAAAAAGACAAAGATATTTTATTTCAACTAGGCCACCAAGCAGCACTATTGACCGTTACATAAAAAGTGACTCTACCGTGCATTCGGAAAGTAGCTTGTTATGGAGAAGAATGCACAAGAAACTACATACATATTCTTTAAAAAAAAAAAACTATATTTTGGATCATAGGTACATACATTTTTAAATACATACATGTGAGGACCCTGCACCCAGAATAGCAGTACACACTATACCACTTACAGGCATAAAGTATTAAAAGTACTCACACATGTACAGTGCAGTTATATAATAGATACTAGTAAAACATTAACATCCGAAGCAGTTAAGTTATGACCAATCCCAACTGACGGCGTCCATTCACGAACATGACGCATGAATTAGTACCACCCAGCTCAACCATCATGAAGGGAACCGGATGAGCCAACACACGCGCCACCATCAGAGAGACATTTGAGAGAGCATGACACACTCAACTGCCAGGGCACACACAAGTCAACGAACGACACATAGATACAGTAAATGGTAGATTTACAGTTGGGTACATAGTACTCACACACGTGCTGTGCAGTTATATAATACTAAGGAAATTGGGTTTATACAATACTAGCAGTTCCCCGCGGCTTCGCTCCCGTGGGCCACCCCACAGGACCCGTTTTCGGAATTAAAAAGTAGCCTATGTTACTCAGGAATAACGAAGCTTTTTATTGGTGAAAGAATTTTTTAAATCGGTCCATTAGTTTCGGAGCCTATTCGGTACAAACAAACAAACATACAAACAAACAAACAAAAAAATATTTCCTCTTTATAATATTAGTATAGATTAGTATAGACAAATATATTCATACAGTCTTCAGCAGGTCCAACAATACTTCAAAACAATAATGTTCTGCTTATCACTTGTTTTCGCGCCCTAGTGGTTATGGAGCAGGACTAGCATTGAGCCAAGCATTTTTATCAGTGATGTAATCTCCCAACTTATAATATGCCAGCCTACATAGTGTGCGTTTTATACAGGTTTTAAACTTCGTCTCATTCAGTTCAAGAATGTGGGGAGGAATTTTATTGCAACATTTTGTACAGTACCCCATGAAAGATGAGGCTACTTTAGCCAGTCTGAAACCTGGTTGAACTAATTGGTCCCTATTTCTAGTAACGTAATTATGTCTGTCGCTGTTTTTACTAAAAAGATGTAAATTCTTTCTCACGTTCATGATATTTTCATAATTATATTGACAAGGAACCGTCATGATGTTAATGTCCTTAAACAGTTCCCTTAGAGAATCGCGCCGGCGAAATTATATATCACACTAATGGTTCGTTTTTGCAGAATAAAAATTGACTCAATGTCTGCAGCCCTTCACCATAGTAAGATACCGTAACACATTATACTATGTAAATAACTAAAATAGACTAGTCTCGCGGTATTCACATCGGTTAACCGACGAATCTTTCCAACACCATAAGCTGCCGAACTCAGCCGCCCCGCAAGGTATACCAAATGGGGACCCCATTGCAACCCTGAGTCCAGCGTGATCCCCAAGAAAACCGTTTTATCGACGAATTCTAGCTTCACACACACACACACACACACAACACACACAACAACACAACACAATTTTGACATTTGGCAAGGAAAATTTTACGCACTTGGTTTTTATACCATTTAAAACTAAATTACTGGCAGTGAACCAATCGTTGAGAGAGTGCACACTCTCTCAACCTTGCTATTGCTGACTCTTGTTCCCAAGCAGATGTGCGAAATTGCGTTGGGATCGTGCAGTCTGTCGGTTCCTACTTCAGACATTCTGCTCAACGCACTGCCGTTTTGAAAGGTAAAATTCGGGAGCAGTTTCCGGCTGATTATCAAAAAAGGCTGCTTGCAATGTGCGAAACACGATGAGTTCACAAGCATGAAGCCGTTATGAGATTCAAGGAAATTTATTCAGGGATTGTGAATGCTCTCGAAGAACTCCAATCTAGCCATAATAAAGAAACATCGCAACAAGCCGTTCAAATGCACACTTCTATCTTCGAATTTTGTTATGTGCCTAGTGATTCTTCAGAAAGTCATGAGCTATACATTGTCGCTATCAAAACAACTGCAAGCAATTAACACCGACCTCATAACAGCATTCAGCCACGTGGATAATATAATTAATGCTTTGCTACTTTTGCGAAATAAAGTTGACTAAGAGTACCTTCATCTCTATGAAGAAGCAAAGGTGTTGCTCGAAGAAAATGGTGGTATACTGCAAATGCCACGTATCGTCGGAAGGCAGTTGAATCACTCTAACATTCCTGCGTCAGATATATGCAAGTATTACAAAATAAATTTATTCATACCATTTCTATATCATACAATTTAACAATTGATTGAGAGGTTTACGAAACACCGTAAAAAAGTATCGGCACTACGAGTATCTTGTGTGTTACCTTAAAATTTAGCGGCCAGTTCTGAAATTTAGTTAGCCGCCAATTACCACTTTTTTTGGAACAAAATAACGTCCTTCCTGATTTACAATCTGGTTTCAGAAAGCAGCGTAGTACATCTACTGCTTTACTGGATGTAAGTGATAATATATTATCTGCACAGGATAGGGAAATGTGCTCAGTACTGGTTTTACTCGATTTTTCCCGTGCATTTGCCGCAATAAATATCCCGCTGTTACTATCCAAGTTAAATTATTATGGTTTCGACACCGGTGCTGTGCAATGGTTCCGCAGCTATCTAACTAATAGGTAACTTGTTGACTTGCGGTTGGATGACGGCACTACCCTTAGATCGACACGAATTTCTGTAGAGAGAGGAGTCCCACAGGGCTCCATATTGGGTCCGATTCTTTTTATTTTGTACTGTGCGGATATTGTTAACGCCGACGATGTTCAACTTTATATAATCTTTCAAACCTGACGAGTTCATTAGTGCCATTAAGGACCTTAACGATGATCTTCAAAGAATCGCCGCCTGGTCAGAGGAGAACTGACTTTCGTTAAATGTAATTAAAACGAAATATATGGTATTTGGTACGAGACAGCAGTTGGCTCGACTATCTTTGACATTTGACTTGGAAATTATGGGTGAACCAATTGAGCGAGTGTATGAAGCGCAGAATTTAGGTATCATTATGGATAAAGACCTCCGTTTTGAGAAGCACGTAGCAGACTCGATTAGAAAGTGTTTTTATCACCTAAAGGTTTTATACAAAACTAGCTGTTGCCCGCGACTTCGTCCGCGTGGTTAAGAAGATATAAAGTTTAATGATGTTTAACGCAAACTATTTTTATATTTCAGTCAACAAAAAATGCCTATCACACTAAGCATCATTTTTTAAAGCACGAATTAGAAAAAAAAAACCGGCCAAGTGCGAGTCGGACTCGCGCACGAAGGGTTCCGTATCATTATCGCAAAAAAAAACACGTTTGTTTTATGGGAGCCCCCCTTAAATATTAATTTTATACTGTTTTTAGTATTTGTTGTTATAGCGGCAACAGGAATACATCATCTGTGAAAATTTCAACTGTCTAACTATCACGGTTCATGAGATACAGCCTGGTGACAGACAGACAGACAGACAGACGGACAGCGAAGTCTCAGTAATAGGGTCCCGTTTTTACCCTTTGGGTACGGAACCCTAAAAATTAAGCACTTTCATATAAACTTGCGAGAGCCCTTAGACCTCCTTTATCCGGCTCTGTCGCAAAATCCTTTCTTAGCTGACATCTACTGACTATAAACTACTTTCATGACAAATTTCAAGTTTGTAGCACAAAAAATGAAGGACTTTCATACAAACTTGCGCGAGCCCTTAGACCCCTAAATCCGGCCCTGTCGCAAAATCCGTTCTTAGCGGACATTTACTAACTATAAACTACCTCCATGCCAAACTTCAAGATCATGGTTCAAATAATGAAGCACTTTCATATAAACTTGCGAGAGCCCTTATCCCCTAAATCCGGCCCCGTCGTAAAATCCATTCTTAGCGGACGTCTACTAACTATAAACTACCTCCCTCCCAAATTTCATATTTATACGTCAAGCAGTTTTCGATATTTCGTGATAGGTGAATGAGTGACCTTTCGCTTTTATATAGATATAAATAAGATTCTTCAAAAAAACTTTTAACACCCCCTAAATCGTCTTTTGGGGGTAGGTTCGAAAAACTAATAATAACAACCTTTATTGTTTATTTATTTTAGTATTTGTGTAATGTTTCAAGTTTAGTTACCCATGAAATAAGATTCTGCCATACAAATTTCAACACCCCCTAAATCGGCTTGAGGGGGTAGTTTAAAAAAACTAATAATGTCAATCTTTATCATGTACTTAGATTACTATTTGTGCCAAGTTTCAAAAATATAAGCCGAAGGAATTAGATTTTTCTTACAAACTTTGCCCCTCCTTTTAAACCCCCTTAGGGGTAAAATTTCGGAAAATCCTTTCTTATCGGATGCCTACATCATACAAAGAATACACCTTTCAAGTTTCAGGTATCTACTTTCAGCGCTTTGGGCTGTGCGTTGATCCGTCAGTCAGTCATTCAGGACAAAGCATTTTATATATATAGACTAGCTGTTGCCCGCAACTTCGTCCGCGTGGTTAAGAAGATATAAAGTTTAATTATGTTTAACGCAAACTATTTTTATATTTCAGTTTACAGAAAATGCCTATCACACTAAGCATCATTTTTTAAAGCACGAATTAGGAAAAAAAATATAGAGTATCACAAAATTATTTTTTAGCATATGACTCCTACTCATAAACTCTAGACCTCCTAAATTTCAGGACAGTAGTACAAAAAGACATCCGGACTTTCATACAAACATGCGAGAGCCTTTAAACCGCCTTAATCCGGCCCTGTCGCAAAATCCGTTCTTAGCGGACGTTTACTAACTATGAACTACCTTCATGCCAAATTTCAAGATAGTAGTTAAAAAAAATGAAGCACTTTCATATAAACTTGCGAGAGCCCTTAGACCTCCTTTATCCGGCCCTGTCGCAAAATCCGTTCTTAGCTGACATCTACTAACTATAAACTACTTTCATGACAAATTTCAAGTTTGTAGCACAAAAAATGAAGGACTTTCATACAAACTTGCGCGAGCCCTCAGACCCCTAAATCCGGCCCTGTCGCAAAATTCGTTCTTAGCGGGCGTTTACTAACTATGAACTACCTCCATGCCAAATTTCAAGATAGTAGTTCAAAAATTAAGCACTTTTATATAAACTCGCGAGAGCCCTTAGACCTCCTTTATCCAGCCCTGTCGCAAAATCCGTTCTTAGCTGACATCTACTAACTGTAAACTACTTTCATGACAAATTTCAAGTTTGTAGCACAAAAAATGACGGTCTTTCATACAAACTTGCGTGAGCCCTTTGACCTCCTTTATCCGGCCCTGTCGCAAAATCCGTTCTTAGCTGACATCTACTAACTATAAACTACTTTCATGACAAATTTCAAGTTTGTAGCACAAAAAATTAAGGACTTTCATGCAAACTTGCGAGAGCCCTTAGACCCCTAAATCCGGTCCTGTCGCAAAATCCGTTCTTAGCGGACATTTACTAACTATAAACTACCTCCATGCCAAATTTCAAGCTTGTAGTTAAAAAAATGAAGCACTTTCATATAAACTTGCGCAAGGCCTTAGACCCCCGAAGTCCGGCCCTGTCGAAAAAGCCACTCTTAGCAGACGTCTACTAACTATAATCTACCTCTCTGCCAAATTTTAAATTAGTAACTCAAAAAATGATTGACTTTCATATAAACTTGCGAGAGACCCCATAAATCCGGCCCTGACGCAAAATCCATTCATAGCGGAAATCTACTAACTATAAACTACCTCCCTGCCATATTTTTCATTAGTAGCTCAAAAAATGAAGGGCTTTCATACAAACTTGCGAGAGCCCTTAGACCCCCTAAATCCGGCCATGTCGCAAAATCCGTTCTTGGTGGACGTCTACTATCTATAAACTACAACTCTACCCATATTTTAAGTTAGTAGCTCAAAAAATGAAGGACTTTCATACTAACTTGCGATAGCCCTTAGACCCCCTAAATCCGGGCCTGTCGTAAAATCCGTTCTTAGCGGACGTCTACTAACTATAAACTACCTCCCTGCCAAATTTCATCTTTATACGTCAAGCAGTTTTCGATATTTCATGATAGGTGAATGAGTGACCTTTCGCTTTTATAGAGATATATAAATAAGATTCTTCAAAAAAACTTTAACACCCCCTAACACGAATTTTGGGGGTAGCTTCGAAAAACTTATAATGACAACCTTTATTGTTTACTTAGGTTGATATTTGTGTCAAGTTTCAAGTTTATTAACCTAATAAGTAAGATTCTTCAAAAAAATCAATCGACTTTTGGGGGTATTTTTGAAAAACTAATAATTGCAACCTTTTGTTGCTTACTTAGTTGGGTATTTATGGCAAGTTTCAATTTTATTAACCTAACAATAAGATTTTTCAAAAAAACTTTGGCACCCCCTAAATCGTCTTTTGGGGGTAGTTTCGAAAAACTAATAATAACAACCTTAATTATTTATTTATTTTAGTATTTGTGTAATATTTCAAGTTTAGTTACCCATGAAATAAGATTCTGCCATACAAATTTCAATACCCCCTAAATCGACTTGAGGGGGTAGTTTCAAAAAACTAATAATGTCAATCTTTATCATGTACTTAGATTACTATTTGTGCCAAGTTTCAAAAATATTAGCCGAAGGAATTAGATTTTTCATACAAACTTTGCCCCCCTTTTTAACCCCTTTAGGGGTAGAATTTCGGAAAATCCCTTCTTATCGGATGCCTACATCATACAAAGAATACACCTTTCAAGTTTCAGGTCTCTACGTTCAGCGGTTTGGGCTGTGCGTTGATCCGTCAGTCAGTCATTCAGGACAAAGCATTTTATATATATAGACTAGCTGTTGCCCGCAACTTCGTCCGCGTGGTTAAGAAGATATAAAGTTTAATTATGTTTAACGCAAACTATTTTTATATTTCAGTTTACAGAAAATGCCTATCACACTAAGCATCATTTTTTAAAGCACGAATTAGGAAAAAAAATATAGAGTATCACAAAATTATTTTTTAGCATATGACTCCTACTCATAAACTCTAGACCTCCTAAATTTCAGGACAGTAGTACAAAAAGACATCCGGACTTTCATACAAACATGCGAGAGCCTTTAAACCGCCTTAATCCGGCCCTGTCGCAAAATCCGTTCTTAGCGGACGTTTACTAACTATGAACTACCTTCATGCCAAATTTCAAGATAGTAGTTAAAAAAAATGAAGCACTTTCATATAAACTTGCGAGAGCCCTTAGACCTCCTTTATCCGGCCCTGTCGCAAAATCCGTTCTTAGCTGACATCTACTAACTATAAACTACTTTCATGACAAATTTCAAGTTTGTAGCACAAAAAATGAAGGACTTTCATACAAACTTGCGCGAGCCCTCAGACCCCTAAATCCGGCCCTGTCGCAAAATTCGTTCTTAGCGGGCGTTTACTAACTATGAACTACCTCCATGCCAAATTTCAAGATAGTAGTTCAAAAATTAAGCACTTTTATATAAACTCGCGAGAGCCCTTAGACCTCCTTTATCCAGCCCTGTCGCAAAATCCGTTCTTAGCTGACATCTACTAACTGTAAACTACTTTCATGACAAATTTCAAGTTTGTAGCACAAAAAATGACGGTCTTTCATACAAACTTGCGTGAGCCCTTTGACCTCCTTTATCCGGCCCTGTCGCAAAATCCGTTCTTAGCTGACATCTACTAACTATAAACTACTTTCATGACAAATTTCAAGTTTGTAGCACAAAAAATTAAGGACTTTCATGCAAACTTGCGAGAGCCCTTAGACCCCTAAATCCGGTCCTGTCGCAAAATCCGTTCTTAGCGGACATTTACTAACTATAAACTACCTCCATGCCAAATTTCAAGCTTGTAGTTAAAAAAATGAAGCACTTTCATATAAACTTGCGCAAGGCCTTAGACCCCCGAAGTCCGGCCCTGTCGAAAAAGCCACTCTTAGCAGACGTCTACTAACTATAATCTACCTCTCTGCCAAATTTTAAATTAGTAACTCAAAAAATGATTGACTTTCATATAAACTTGCGAGAGACCCCATAAATCCGGCCCTGACGCAAAATCCATTCATAGCGGAAATCTACTAACTATAAACTACCTCCCTGCCATATTTTTCATTAGTAGCTCAAAAAATGAAGGGCTTTCATACAAACTTGCGAGAGCCCTTAGACCCCCTAAATCCGGCCATGTCGCAAAATCCGTTCTTGGTGGACGTCTACTATCTATAAACTACAACTCTACCCATATTTTAAGTTAGTAGCTCAAAAAATGAAGGACTTTCATACTAACTTGCGATAGCCCTTAGACCCCCTAAATCCGGGCCTGTCGTAAAATCCGTTCTTAGCGGACGTCTACTAACTATAAACTACCTCCCTGCCAAATTTCATCTTTATACGTCAAGCAGTTTTCGATATTTCATGATAGGTGAATGAGTGACCTTTCGCTTTTATAGAGATATATAAATAAGATTCTTCAAAAAAACTTTAACACCCCCTAACACGAATTTTGGGGGTAGCTTCGAAAAACTTATAATGACAACCTTTATTGTTTACTTAGGTTGATATTTGTGTCAAGTTTCAAGTTTATTAACCTAATAAGTAAGATTCTTCAAAAAAATCAATCGACTTTTGGGGGTATTTTTGAAAAACTAATAATTGCAACCTTTTGTTGCTTACTTAGTTGGGTATTTATGGCAAGTTTCAATTTTATTAACCTAACAATAAGATTTTTCAAAAAAACTTTGGCACCCCCTAAATCGTCTTTTGGGGGTAGTTTCGAAAAACTAATAATAACAACCTTAATTATTTATTTATTTTAGTATTTGTGTAATATTTCAAGTTTAGTTACCCATGAAATAAGATTCTGCCATACAAATTTCAATACCCCCTAAATCGACTTGAGGGGGTAGTTTCAAAAAACTAATAATGTCAATCTTTATCATGTACTTAGATTACTATTTGTGCCAAGTTTCAAAAATATTAGCCGAAGGAATTAGATTTTTCATACAAACTTTGCCCCCCTTTTTAACCCCTTTAGGGGTAGAATTTCGGAAAATCCCTTCTTATCGGATGCCTACATCATACAAAGAATACACCTTTCAAGTTTCAGGTCTCTACGTTCAGCGGTTTGGGCTGTGCGTTGATCCGTCAGTCAGTCATTCAGGACAAAGCATTTTATATATATAGATGACCTTATTTATCCGAAAGACTACGAGAACAGCTAGTGGAAACCCTGGTTCTGTCCAGGTTGAACTACGCTGACACGGTTTACGGCCCGCGCCTATTGGCTCGTACAGACCGCCTCATCTAAAGGGTACAAAACGCTTGTGCTCGGTTTTGTTATAATATTCCTTACAGAAGCCATGTCAACAGGCGCTTTATACTGAAGATGAAGTCCAGACGCAAACTACACTTGGCTTGCCTTCTGTTTGGTGTGGTAAAATATTAAAAGCCGGATTTCCTTTATGACAAGCTAAGTTGGGTCGCGAGTAGACGGGAATGCGGTAGAAGACAATGCTCACAACAACTCTCGACTCAGTTTCAGGGTACAGCTGCTTTTAAAGGCACCTTTCGTTATGCGGCTTCCAAAATATGGAATAACTTGCCACCACCGATTAGAGTGATTAACACAATACACGTTTTTAGACGACGCTTACGGCAGTATCTCGTAGAAGCACAAAGGAAGCTAGATATGGTCGTTCTAAATGTCTCAATTATTTGATGTATTTATCTACCCACATAATTAGTAGTTTTTATTTTTGCAATGTTACCTACTCGTTTTCACACTATTTATGTACATAGTCCCATATTCTTCACTATTTTAACGGATACAAATTTATTTTATATAAGTATACATACACACGTCAATTACAGTATAAAACTGATTTACATCCGTCACCTCACACATCAGGTCCTGTTGAAAACCAGAGTCAGGCACTAGTTGTCTGGCATTTTTGCTGAACTGGGCCGTTTTGGCGCAGCCGTGAGGCACACTTTCCTGCTAATTTCTTACGTCAGACTTTATTATTTTTATTATATTTGTATTTTATCTGATGTATAAAATTATGTTGTGTGTCTTTTAGTCTGCGCCAAAAAAATGTATTTTCTTTCTTTAAATTGAAGAGGCAATTTGTATGTATTCGGCAGTGCTGACCGAAAAAAATACATCTGTCGTCAAAGCAGAACTTGAAGTGTGGAAAGCAGTTATAACTATCACCTCCCCTATTCCAAAATCTACTTTGGAATGCATAGATAAGTGCGATCAAAAACTATACCCAAATATTTACACATTGTTGCAAATATTGGCTACCATACCTGTATCGACTGCTACCTACCCCAGAAAGAACTTTTTCAAGCCTGAGGAGACTAAAATCTACTTGCGGAACACAACGAGTAAAAACAGTCTGAATGGCTTGGCTGTAATGAATATTCACTATGGGATAGAAATTGATGCGAATGAAGTAGTGGATATATTTAAAAAGAAAAACAGAAGATTAGTTCTGTAATGCGTATAATAAAATGAACCTGCTTTTTTTTACATCTTTCATGTTTTTTTTTTTTTCATTTATATTTTACGGTTTATTTCATGCACTTTTAGTCGCACTTTTAGTAGCCCTACCCCTCCCTCCCTCCCCCCCCGACACTAAAACCTGGCTACGGCTGTGCTGGGCGGGTTCCTAGTATATTATATTAAAATATAGTAGAATAACTTACTCAAAAACGTATAATCAGCATAAGAAACATGAACCATCAGAATGGCCAAAATATAACCGACCCCGAAACTGAAGGCATTCATTGTCACAAAAATAACTACAGTAATAGCACACCTGATAACTTTGTTTGTTTTTTTTCACAAAATTAAATCAATTTTCGACACTTGTACACTCAATTAAGAGCGGTGACATTTTGACTGTGAATTATTCATGGGGAAATTAAATGAATACTAAATATGGTAGATAATTATCTACCTACCGTTATTTTTTTTATTTTTCCTTCAAATATATCCAGTTTCGTTATGTGTTATTGTTGTGAATCACTTATGTATACAAGGTAATTGGTAACTCGATGTATTTCTGGCAGGACGCGCGATGTATTTCCGCCAATGGTTTCCTCGTAGCCATTGGCGGAAACTCGACAGTTGCGAGAGTTCAAGTTTTAAAATGTTTCCAGATTAAGTCGATTATCACACTGCCATGCATCACGCTGCATGTTGCGTGAAGACGCACCTACGCGCGTACTTGAGTGCGTTTTTTCTTTACAAATGGAGACTAAAAAAACCTTTCTAACAAAAATTCAAACCGACTTCCATAACAAAACACTACAAAGCGAAAAATAACTTTCTTTTACAAAGTCGGTGTCTTTTATACCCATTGTTTTCCGTTATTGGACACCGACTTCGGAAAAGAAAGTTATTTTTCGCTTTGTAGTGTTTTGTATTGGAAGTCGGTTTGATTTTTTGTTAAAAAGTTTTTATTTTCCTCTTTTTAGTTTTGTTAGGTACCTCCAATTAACATGAAAATCATTTATAGCCAAAGTACATCTTATGACGATGCCATCCAATAAGCCCAAACACGACTAGGATACATTGTTTTATTTCGGAGTTCCAGTGGCCATTGTGGTCTTCTTCATCAATTCCATTTCACCAAATGATACTTTCTGAGTGCAAATGATTGCATTACTGATGAAAATACCAAAATCGCTACATGTATGCCTATAATATTTGAGGAGTTCCCTCGATTTATCTAGGATTCCATGATTAAATCCCGGTTTTCTTATGATGGTACTGCCCTTGGGATATCTCCTTTCCAACAAAAAAATAATCATCCAAATCGGTTCATAAACGACGAAGGTATCCGTGAACACACAAAAAAAGCCTCCTCCTTTTTGTGAAGTCGGTTAAAAACACGCATGAATTCACGCGCTACGCAGCGTGGTGCGTCGCAGTGTGTTAACCGCCTTAGTCACTAAGTATATCATCATCTGCCTAGCCTTTTTCCCAATTATTTTTGGGGTCGGCTTCCAGTCTTACCGGATTCAGCTGAGTACCAGTGTTTTACATGGAGCGACTGCCTATCTGACCTCCACAACCCAGTAACTGGGTAACACGATAACCCTTGGCAAGACTGGTGTCAGATATCAGGCTTCTGACTATCCGTAACGACTGTCAAAGATCTTCAAATAACAGCCGGGACCAACGGCTTAACGTGCTTTCCGAGGCACGGAGGAAACTCGGTATGTTTGTAATGGTCACCCATCCACGGACCGACCTCGTCAGGCGTTGCTTAACCTTGAAGATCGACCCGTGCGGCTGTTATTATTTAGCCACGAGCTCCTAAGTATATATTTTAGTCACTAAGTATATATTTTTCTTTAAGACTACACTCTAATAGCGTTACTTCAAAGAAAGGCGCACGCGTGCTTTGCTTGCATACGTTGCTTCATACGTTCAAAAATACGTATACTCGACAGCGTAAAACACGCAATGAATATCGTTGAGTTGACAAAATCAAAGGGAACGCGCTTTCGCAATAACGGTGTAGTCTACATTGCTCTTTGAAGTGGCAGCTAATCCTTTAACATTGTTTTCGACGTTATACCGTAAAGTACGAAAGACGAAATACCTGACGCTATCTAAACATCAAATAGGGACTTGATAAAAATATAAATACCTGGGGCCCTACCTACCATGTGCTTTTAGAGCAAGGTTATTTCCATTATGCGTAAGAGACATATATATACAAATCATATAAATGCTGTTAACTTCAAGCTCACCCTAACTTTTCTTTTTGAAGGTTGGATATCATCCAATGAGTTCTCCCGCTCTGGGTGAAGCGGGAGGGCGTGTCAGACTTTTGCTGACCAAAACCCACCCATGTTCCTTCAGTTGTTTGTGCCAGAGCCGCGGTAACTCTTTCAAATTTATCCACGACCGTTTCAGTTTTTGCTGACATCTATTTGAGTCGCGCGTGGAATACTACGCGCCGTCGACTCAGGCCTGGTCCCAATCGGACGGCGAGCTACCCATTACTAGCCGCCCGCAAGCCGGCGCCTACAGTGGCCGAAAATCGGTTTGCAACTCCTGACGCCCAGGGCGTCTCCCAAGTGCCTCTCTCTACCTAAGTATGTACTGTACGGCTGATGTAAATCACGGTAGACTTAACTTTACTGTGCGCTGTGACGTCACTTCGACTCTCGTTTCTGAACGCATGAGGCGAGCGCAGGGCGCCACGCGGGTTGTCGGGAGTGGGGTCGCATTCCAGCGAGGTGCATAGTTCAGTAGACCGTGTTGTAAAATAACAAGAATACTACAGACTTTCGTAAACGGTAAGGGTAGTAGGCAGTGACGGATTAACCCTTAATCAAATTAAGCAATTGCCTAGGGCATCACGTCTGGGGGGGGCACCAGAGTAAGCACAAAAAAAATCATCCTTAGGACATCACGGGTCACTCTCACGTCACCAAAAACCACAACAAAAAACGTTTCTAGGACTAATTTGAAAATTCGCGTTCTCTCAATTTAGTAGGTCGAAGCGCCGTAGATTGTTGCCTAGCAGCTGTAAATATTGTTTCATTAGTTCAAAATCTGTACAATTTTTTTTCTGGTTCAACCATAAGGTGGCGCATATTAAAAGATCATTTGGATAATGAAAGTTGTTGCGGACGTAGCGTGATCGCCTTCCCCGAGAAGGGAGGTCGTAAATCTCCCGGATGGCGCGCTGGACGCCCGAAGAACATTGACTCTCAGATTGGATCTGGTAACCTCTGTGGAATGTTGCCTCAGGACTTCTAATCAAGCAGCTGATCAAAACCGGTTTGACAGGACCAATAAATGTTTCAATCTTCAATTA
This sequence comes from Anorthoa munda, assembly GCA_945859665.1. Taxonomy (NCBI): domain Eukaryota; kingdom Metazoa; phylum Arthropoda; class Insecta; order Lepidoptera; family Noctuidae; genus Anorthoa; species Anorthoa munda. The sequence continues at coordinate 5,911,394 of OX243917.1, read as the reverse complement.
AATAAAACACTTCAATTAATTAATACTTGGTACGAATTTAGGGCTCTCAACAAGTAACTACTAATTAAGTTCAAGTGACTTGTTTCTAATGGCTATGGCCGATGACTACGATTCTATCTTTGGACCGAGGGTGTTTTATACCCTCGGTCGTTACTACTATCGAGAGCCCCGCGATTTTGTGCCGAAAATAATTTTTATTTACCAAAAAAATCCCTTACCCGACAGTGGGTTTTAGGTCTGTACTATCCCTTCCATGGTGCTATCAACGCCTGGATTTCTGTGTACTGTAGCACAGTATCACCCCCTATCTTAGTATCCAATCCATATACATCTATATCCAGGCATTGATAGCGTCCCTAGGCTATATCTATAGAAAAAAGGGACAAGTTCCCTTATTTTCATGTCGGAAAGTTGTATAACAACATCCCTAGCCCAGAAATGTACTATAGGTTGGGGTGACCTGCTGACAAATTCAGCTAGTCTTCTATGGGCGGCTTAAAAAAGCTTATTTTCGGACGTTTATCGTGGGATATCATCCCTTAAATACACGCTCCTTAACGTTTTTGACAATTTATTCTATTACTTGAATTTCTACTCAGACCATCCAAGCTATCACCACCGAATATGGCCTGGTGGCTGAAGGAGAGCACTTTACAGTTCTAGTGCCTCCATAAGTATATATATACATTTTGTACATAATGTACCCAAAAAAGTGTTAGTTCGATAGCCAGTCACTCCCTTTGTGTCTAGCTATCTCCCAAACTACTTAACTGATTCTATATTATTATGGGACGACACGATGGCGCGTTTATCGGGCCATCGGGAAGTCCCCGAAAATTCCTTATTTTTGGAAGTCTCAGGGGTGTATAGTCCCTGGGAATGCCAAAAAACGGGCCAAAAATCACAAGTCCAGATTACCATGTCTGGATTTGTGCCTAAACCATATGAGCGATTTTCGCTCCAAAGGGATGGCCTGATAGCTAGTCCAACGGGCCATCCGAAAGTACTTCTATAATAAGTACATCTATTCCCTTCAGGGAGTTATTCGACCTGAAGGGTCTACATATTTCAACAATTTTGTTTGTTTACAAGAATTTTTGTACGCAAAACGCTAACATATAAAACTACTTGCTGCCATCTGGCGCATCAGTCGGAACTAGGCGGGCGCAGCGAACGCACGCATTCACATGAAATTGATTTTACGTTTTAAGTATGAAAACTATAATATTTATATATTTTAATGCTTCTATTCTATTAATCTGGTATTACTAAAACCTAATACGCATAAATAAACGTTAAGGACGTTATATTACTACCTTAAAAATGCGATTCAAAATACCATTACAAACCGAGCTTATAAATAGGACCGACGTGTTTACAACATTTTCATTCCTACTTGGCGCTCGGGCGTGAGCAGACGTATGACTCTAATACATACTTTATTTACAAAAACCATTCAATTGGTTGGTGAGTCTCGTCGCGAACATATCTCCCGCCGTGCAGTGCCGTGCAGGCTCGAAGTGATGTCGGCGCGGCGCTGCACTCCCATGGTGAGCGACGAGTGGCAGTCTCGGATGCCGTCGCCAGGCTCACCGAAGGATGATCGCCGCCCCGGCGTCTCTGGTTACTGAGGCAGTGGGACGAGTTTCTTCACCGGACGCTTCAGGATGCCGCCAAGTGTGCGCACCTCAGCAGTCCGGGTTTCTCCGTCGATTCCTGGATACACGGCTACAATGCGGCCTCGAGGCCATGTGTTTCGAGGCAGCTGGCCGTCGGCTATCAGGACGGGGTCGCCCACATTAAGTTTGGGCCCACTACTATGTGGCTCCCGCCGGTTTTGGAGCTCAGGCAGGTACTCTCTGACCCAGCGGCTCCAGAACATATCAGCGAGGATCTGTGATCGTCGCCATACTTTCCTGCTGTCTATATCCTGCTCAGTGAATACGCCAGGTGTAGGTAGTCTGGCTGACCCACCGAGCAGGAAGTGGTTCGGTGTGATGGACTCATCATCATCGCTGTCTACTGACACATGTGTCAATGGTCGGCTATTCACAATGTACTCTGCCTCACAAATCAGTGTGGACAACACCTCTTCAGTTGGGTGTTTTTCTGTAAGTACATTGTACAGCGTGTTTTTTACGCAGCGGACTAGGCGCTCCCAGGCGCCTCCCATGATGTCCATTTGCTAACTGGACGATCATTCGATTCAAAATGTCCTCTGCCCTTTTCTCAGGGTCAGAGGCGGGGCGCTGTGGGTTTATGCACAGCGATTCTATAGCGAAAAATTCGCGTACGCCATAACATGGCGGTTTCTATATGTCCATTTGTTCTGAGTATCTTCTTCGAAGTACCTGGTTCTTGTCCAGCTTCTTCTCAGTTGAGACGAGCCTCTTTAGAGCTGTCTCATAACTATCTGGCATCTCAGCATGCTCATTACGCCATAACGTGGCGGTTTCTATATGTCCATTTGCTAACTGGACGTTCATTTGATTCAAATGTCCTCTGCCCTTTTCTCAGGGTCAGAGGCGGGGCGCTGTGGGTTTATGCACAGCAATTCTATGGCGAAAAATTCGCGCAACTGATGATCTAAGCCATCATCAGTTGTTATTCTAGGAGGGCGTATGTCGCCACCTCTCCCGCCGGTCCGATGACCCGGACCGGCACTATCTTGAGGAACGCCTGGCTCGATTGGGTTCTTGCGATCCCTTCAACATCGGGCCTTCTGGTGGCATCCCTCCTGGCCACACCGCTTTGACCTGCAAGTGTGGATCCTCTGCCCTTCTCTCAGGGTCAGAGGCGGGGTGCTGTGGGTTTATGCACAGCACTTAAGGAACGCCTGGCTCGATTGGGTTCTTGCGATCCCTTCAACGTCGGGCTTTCTGGTGGCATCCCTCCTGGCCACACCGCTTTGCCCTGCAAGTGTGGATCCTCTGCCCTTTTCTCAGGGTCAGAGGCGGGGTGCTGTGGGTTTATGCACAGCACCTAAGGAACGCCTGGCTCGATTGGGTTCTTGCGATCCCTTCAACGTCGGGCCTTCTGGTGGCATCCCTCCTGGCCACACCGCTTTGCCCTGCAAGTGTGGATCCTCTGCCCTTTTCCCAGGGTATGAGGCGGGGCGCTGTGGTTTATGCACAGCGATTCTATGGCGAAAAATTCGCGCAACTGATGATCTAAGCCATCATCAGTTGTTATGGAGGGCGTATGTCGCCACCTCTCCCGCCGGTCCGATGACCCGGACCGGCACTATCTTGAGGAACGCCTGGCTCGACTGGGTTCTTGCGATCCCTTCACGGTCGGGCCTTCTGGTGGCATCCCTCCTGGCCACACCGCTTTGACCTGCAAGTGTGGATCCTCTGCCCTTTTCCCAGGGTATGAGGCGGGGCGCTGTGGGTTTATGCACAGCAATTCTATGGCGAAAAATTCGCGCAACTGATGATCTAAGCCATCATCAGTTGTTATGGAGGGCGTATGTCGCCACCTCTCCCGCCGGTCCGATGACCCGGACCGGCACTATCTTGAGGAACGCCTGGCTCGACTGGGTTCTTGCGATCCCTTCACGGTCGGGCCTTCTGGTGGCATCCCTCCTCGCCACACCGCTTTGACCTGCAAGTGTGGCTGCCTCGACATAGGCAGCGAAAGCACAAGTTGTATTTCTTGGCTAGCTCCCAACTATTTTTCTCCGTGGCCGAGTCATTTTAGTTGACGGCGGACGGCTATGTTCGATACGGGTGTCACCCCGGGTAGTCATCGGCATGGCTGTACGTCTATCTTCTAAAGTCTTCTCGTTCCGAGAAGGTTTCCATGTTGAGTCTGAAGTTCCTTCTATACTGGTTATTTTTGTGGAAACTACTTGGTCTGTTTCTATTGGTTAATATTCGACGGTCAGAACGTCAACCTATCAGCATGAGTTCCAGTTCAATATTTTTATTGCGACGGTCAGAACGTCTATTTACGACACAAGACCTAATTCCCAAATTTTCCGACGGTCAAAACGTCAGTTTTCAAAAAATTCACCAAGTGGATTGACTATAATTCAATCTCCAAAAATTCAAATCACCAAAAACTCACGGTTGGTGATAAGTCCTTATGAAACTTCAGACATCTGTAGTACACGTTTGTTTTTTCTCAAAACGTGTATCTTCAATACGATTGACTATAATTCAATCGAAATATCAATCACCGAAAAGTCGAATGTACTTTTCAGCGATAATGTTTCAGTAGCTGCTTGTTCCAGACGTCAGAGTCGTAACTCAATCTTCTGAGTACGTATCTTCTTTCGATTTGACGAAATTTCAATTTTCGAAAATTCCCGAAAGCTTAAGGGTTGCTTTCAGTCATAAGCCTTCAGGATATGTTTGTTCAAACATCAAAGCTGCACATCAGTTTCATAAACGCACGTCTTCTATTTGTTTAGACGGGCGCTTAGTATTCGAACGAAATCGCTAAAAACGTAAGGGTAGTTTTCAGCGATAAGCCTTCAGGAATTATTTGCTCGACGTAAAAGACGCAATTCAGGCTTAAAAACGCATATTCTTTGTAAAATTAAACCAGCGTTCAGTTCCAGAACAAATCACTGAGAACATAGGGTGGTTTTCAGCGATAAGTCTTCAGGAACTATTCTTATAGCTTCATATATGCACATCAGTCTTCATACGGCACTTTTGCAGCTCACAGGAAATATATTCAATCTTCTAATAGTTATTAAAAACAAGAGGGTAGTTCTAATAACTGTCTCCCGGAATTTACCTCTTTGGTCCAGCGGTGGGCTTGGGCACGCAGGATCTATTCTCTGCGGTGCTCGACTTCAATTTGTTTCTTGTGAAATTAATTCGTCAGGAATTCGACAAATTAATTCCACCACTATTTCTTCCCGCTGTCCTGGAGCTGCTTTCCTGGCTTCAATCTTCAGTTTGAAGGCAGCATATTGTGCGGCTGAATTTCCTCTATCCCTGGTGGAATTTCAGTATTTCTTCCCGGTTTTCCAGGTTTCTAAAATCCGGCACAAATTCTATTTAGTGTCGGATTTATTTTATTTTCGACGATTCTTCCTTCTTTTTCTTAGACGTCCTGGAGCTGTTCTTCCAGGTTCCAGGCTGGTGAAATTCGGCTCGATTGGACCATTAAATGTTGCGCAGCTTCAATTGATGTTTTTTTTTTTTTTTTTTTTTTTTTTTTTTTTTTTTTTTTTTTTTTTTTTTTTTATTTAACATTTCACAAGTGTCAATCAATTAAAGACACGCTGCCTTCAGAACATTTAATGGTCCTGTCGAACCGAATTTGATCAGCTGCTTGATTAGAAGTCCTGAGGCAACATTCCACAGAGGTTACCAGATCCAATCTGAGAGTCAATGTTCTTCGGGCGTCCAGCGCGCCATCCGGGAGATTTACGACCTCCCTTCTCGGGGAAGGCGATCACGCTACGTCCGCAACGACGAGCCGAGGTTCGACCCCAACTGGGGTAGCCCTCAGCGTTGTCGCTTAGGTTTAGTAAATTTTTGCCTAGCTGGAGGCTATATAGTTTAGTCTCCGTAGGAAAGCCCGGTTAAGCAACTTACCAGTCACTTTGACTGAGTTGCGAGAGGCCACGCATTAAAAAAAAAAAAAAAAAAAAAAAAAAATTGTATAACAACATCCCTAGCCCAGAAATGTACTATAGGTTGGGGTGACCTGCTGACAAATTCAGCTAGTCTTCTATAGGCGGCTTAAAAAAGCTTATTTTCGGACGTTTATCGTGGGATATCATCCCTTAAATACACGCTCCTTAACGTTTTTGACAATTTATTCTATTACTTGAATTTCTACTCAGACCATCCAAGCTATCACCACCGAATATGGGTGGCCTGGTGGCTGAAGGAGAGCACTTTACAGTTCTAGTGCCTCCATAAGTATATATATACATTTTGTACATAATGTACCCAAAAAAGTGTTAGTTCGATAGCCAGTCACTCCCTTTGTGTCTAGCTATCTCCCAAACTACTTAACTGATTCTATATTATTATGGGACGACACGATGGCGCGTTTATCGGGCCATCGGGAAGTCCCCGAAAATTCCTTATTTTTGGAAGTCTCAGGGATGTATAGTCCCTGGGAATGCCAAAAAACGGGCCAAAAATCACAAGTCCAGATTACCATGTCTGGATTTGTGCCTAAACCATATGAGCGATTTTCGCTCCAAAGGGATGGCCTGATAGCTAGTCCAACGGGCCATCCGAAAGTACTTCTATAATAAGTACATCTATTCCCTTCAGGGAGTTATTCGACCTGAAGGGTCTACATATTTCAACAATTTTGTTTGTTTACAAGAATTTTTGTACGCAAAACGCTAACATATAAAACTACTTGCTGCCATCTGGCGCATCAGTCGGAACTAGGCGGGCGCAGCGAACGCACGCATTCACATGAAATTGATTTTACGTTTTAAGTATGAAAACTATAATATTTATATATTTTAATGCTTCTATTCTATTAATCTGGTATTACTAAAACCTAATACGCATAAATAAACGTTAAGGACGTTATATTACTACCTTAAAAATGCGATTCAAAATACCATTACAAACCGAGCTTATAAATAGGACCGACGTGTTTACAACATTTTCATTCCTACTTGGCGCTCGGGCGTGAGCAGACGTATGACTCTAATACATACTTTATTTACAAAAACCATTCAATTGGTTGGTGAGTCTCGTCGCGAACAAAAGTGTTTTAAAATCTTTATCAGAAACGAGATGGGAAGCACACGCTAAAGCGACATCAGCTATTTCACAGACATATAATACAATTATTGGTGCATTAGACGTCATTTCTGTGGATGACATGCAAAAAAGAGAAACCAGAAGAGAAGCAGCTAATTTGTCAAATAAACTACAAGAATTGGAGTTCGTACTCATGTTGGTCACGTGGGACGAAATTTTGCAAACCTTCCGAAATGTCAGCAAGGTATTACAAGACCCAGAAGTTACTCTAGAGACTTGTGCTAATCTCTACAAATCACTCGTGGATATTTTTGAAAAAATGCGGTGCGACTTTGATTCTTTAGAAGCCCGCGCAAAAAACACCCGTCAAAGACGAAGAAATAAAATGCCTATAAAGAAGTCTCCGTTGAGCCTCACTATGTACGGCACCACATGATCGATTTGCCACTGTCTTGCCTGAGGGCACTCGGTGGATGGACAGAGTCCCCACTCTGAGCGCCCGAAACCCCGAAGTTCCACCTGCCTGCCAAAAAGAAAAAAAAAAGAAAAGAATCCAAGTTGCCTTTACAATGATGGCAATTTACCGTAGCCTCTCACCCAATCCTAATCAGGTACTCACGGAAGGAACCGTGCCCGATCTGTACCTGAAAAAAATCGCTATCGTTTTGCTCTTGCAAAAGATACGTTATAAGCCTGATGGTTAAACCAAGATAGTAGACTTGCGCATCTCCTATTGTCACTACTGAGCTGGGTGGCTCTTCAGTAGCGCATCAATTTTATGAAGCGCTATCTTTAACCGAACGTATCAAGCCACTCCGAGCTCGAAATGCTGGATGGTATCGTCGAAGGTGTCCCCAGCATTGGAGTATTTGTAGTAAAAGTTTTGAGAAAAAGAAAATTCACTTTGTTTGAATATAAATTGTACTTAGGCACATCTCCAGACTACAAATTTTGCATTTTGAGTTTAGTTTAAGTATTACTCAGATTTTTCATTATATTTGGCACCTCAGTTTCAAAATTTCGAAACTGAGGAGGCCAATTTCGTAAGCTAATTTCGAAATTGAAAATGTACGAAACTACATGCCCTAGTTTTTAGGCGTTAAAGGTTTAAAGACCAATCCTAGTTGACATACGGATAGGGGGGCCCACAGGCGTGGATTGCTTAGGGCATCAAGTATTCTTAATCCGTCACTGGTAGTAGGTACAACAAGAATATCGTTGGCCCCGGGCAATAAACCGGTAATATCAAAAACTCAAAATAAGCTAATTCATTTATATTTCAGCGTAAAGTGCGAAATCCAAAACAGGCGTCCAATATGTCAAATGAAAGCAATTTTTTTTACCAATTAAACCATTAAAAAATAATTGTAATGGTATAAATATTTAAACAAATAATTTTAAAAATGTATAATACAAATTATAGACGATACCAATTATAGATGAAATATAAAGGAAATATTGCTTAATCTTTTAAAGAAACGTTTATTGTACTAGAACACGTACATGACAGAACAGAGAAAAACGCTATCATTTTGTTTTTGAGAAAGACAGACAATATAAACTTATTACTTCTGTCTCACTCACACCTTATTACATTGAAACTTTAAATATATTTTACAACATCCCCTCTCAATGTAATAACATACTTTTAAACTAAACACAAAAGAAAATAAGAGAAACCATTTAACTATTTAGTTATTTAAGCCACACATGCATACAAATTTTAACAACATATTATTATTCAAAGGTTTTGTAAACATGTCAGCGATTTGTTCCCCTGTTTGGACATATTTAACACATAACTTTTCTTTTTCTATAAGTTCCCTAATAAAATGATATTTAATATCTATGTGTTTCAATCTCTTAACACTATTAGTGTTAGCAATCACTATGGCAGACTGATTATCACAGAATAAGATGGCTGGAGTTACATTTGTAACACTAAAATCACATAATATATTGCTCAGCCAACATGCCTCACTTCCTGCCATACTCATTGCTACATATTCAGCCTCGGTAGATGAAATACTAACTGTACTTTGCTTTTTCGAACACCAAGATATCAGACAATTAGCATATATAAAACAGTAACCCGTGGTAGATTTTCTATCTCTCAAGTCACCCCCCCAGTCAGCATCACAAAATCCTACCAACTTATAATCTTTACAATCATAGATTAACTTATATTCTAATGTATGTTTAATGTATCGCAGAACTCTCTTCAGAGCTACTAATAACATGTTACTAGCACTATCTTGATATCTACTCAATATTGACAAAGCAACAGAAATGTCAGGTCTAGTACCGGAAGCTGCATACATTAAACACCCAATTATCTGTCTACATACATTTTTAGTTTCAGTGGTACAATTATTATTTGCAAGTTCCTTAGTATTAAAATTCTGATCCATAGGAGTACTAATTGGTTTGCATTCATACATGTTAAATCTCTTAAGTACATTTTCCAAATACTTCTTTTGACACAATACTGTAACACCACTTCCTGTGTTTTGTTTAACATTAATTCCCAAAAAATCTGAGATTAAACCTAAATCTTTCATTTCAAATTCCTTTTTTAAAATTGTTTTTAAATGTAATATATATTTCTCATTACTACCAAAAATTAAAATATCGTCGACATATATGAGTACATACATTTTCTTAATTCCTTCACATTTAAAATACAAACATGAGTCACATTTAGATCTTTGATACCCTTCTCTAATTAGAACAGAGTTGAACTTGTCGTTCCAATATTTTGGAGATTTTTTAAGCCCATACAAAGCTTTATTGAGTTTTACAATACACTTGTTGTTATCAAAAGCACCATCAGGTAAACAGATATACACATTTTCGTGTATTTCCCCATATAGAAAAGCCCCCGTTACATCCATTTGATAAACAGGTAAGTTTAATTTTGTTGCAATAGCTAAAAACAATCGAAAAGTAGATAACTTTGCTACAGGTGCATATATTTCGCTATAACTCAATACATTATCTTGTTCAAATCCTCGAGCTACCAGCCTAGCTTTATATTGAAAATCACTATTATTTTGTTTTATTCTAAAGACCCATTTAGTACTAATAACTTTCTCATTATCTGGTGGTGGATCACAATCTTTCCATGTATTATTATCTTTTAGTGTCTGTAGTTCCCTCTGGATTGCCTTCTTCCATTTAGACGCATCTGGACTCCTCATAGCCTCCTCATACGTTTTAGGTTCATTTTCGCCTACTAAAACGTTATTACACTTGTAGAAATCAGTCTGTTTCCTGACACGTTTGTTTTCAGAATTAATAGAAGGTATTTCAGTGTTTTCAGCCTCATTCCACTCATCACTGTCACTTGGTTCATAGAGACTGCCCTCTGACTCACTCTGTATGATGCCCAAAGTGTCATCACATTCAGCAGCTTGTTCTTGCACCTGCTTTTCAGCATCAGCTGTGGTTTGAATCTCGGTGCACTCTTCAATTTGATTTTCTGTTATACACGGCACCACTGTTGACTCTGATTTTTGTTCTGTATTTTCTTTCACAAAAACAATATCCCTTTTGATTTCCACATCATTTTTATGTGGCAAGAACACTCTGTATCCTTTTGTTGTCTCCCCATATCCTACCAACATACCCTTTTCACCTTTTGGGTCCCACTTATGTCTCTTTTCCTTCGGTATGTGGACATATACTGGAGTACCAAAGACTTTCAGGTTATTAATGTCAAATATTTTATTTGACCACAATTCATATGGAGTTTTTCCCTCAACTGAGCTTTTCCCGGTCCTGTTAATTACATAGGCTGCTGTATTTATACTTTCTGCCCACAGCTTGATTGGCAAGTCTTTAGCACATAACATTGTTCTGGCTGCTTCTACTAAAATTCTATTTTCCCGTTCGGCTCGACCGTTTTGCTCCGGGGTATAAGGCACTGATGTTTGATGCACTATTCCCTTTGTCTGGAACATTTCTCTTACCTCCTTATTTACAAATTCAGTTCCATTATCACTACGGAATATCTTTACCCGGTTTCCCGTTTCATTTTCAGCCTGAGCAATAAAATTCTTAATACACAATTTAATTTCATGTTTTCCCTTTACAAAGAAAACTTTCCTGTATTTCGAAAAGTCGTCCTTGAACACGACGAAGTATCTGGAGCCTCCAATAGACGTCCCCTCCATTGGCCCGCATGTATCTGCATGAATTATTTCACAGGTCTTTGAGCTGACGTTTTCACTTCTAAGATAAGGCAGACGGTGAATTTTACCCTTCATGCAACTCTCGCATGTCGATGAGTCGGACAATTGAGATTTATTAATGTCAACATTATTTTTCTTCAGCACGTCTTTCACATGTACCATGTTTTGATGAGCCATCTTTTCATGCCATTTATGCAAATCCGAACACTTAACATTTACAACGTTAGCTTTGCATGTATTAAAATAACGAAATTCCAAATAATACATGCTTCCATTACGCTCAGCAATAGCCATCACTTTATTTTCTTTATAAAACTTGCATAATTTCCCCGTTGTCACAATGACATAACCTCTACTTGTAGCACAGTTCACAGAGAACAAATTTGTTTTCAACTCGGGAACATGAAGAACATTATCTATAGTAGAGTCAATCCAATCACCGCCGTTCCAAACTTGCACTGCCACCTGTCCGCAACCCTTGACACTAATTTGCATTCCGTTGCCTACAATTACCGACTTATCTTTCACGACAGAATATGAAGTAAACAATCCATAATCACAACACATATGCTCGCTTGCACCCGAATCCACCAACCATTTTGTTTGACTGAAATATACATCGGATTCACTCTTCTCGTCCATAACTACAAATGCATTACTTTCTTTGTCCTTTTTAAAGCGGCACTGACTTTTTAAATGTCCTGGTTTATTACAATAATAACATCTCACACCCGGACGATGATCCTTGTTACGAAGATTGTCCGTATTACTCGTATTATACCTGCACTCACTTTGGTAGTGACCAAGTTTATTACACTTAAAGCACTTAACATTTTTCTTGTTTATATTTTTAGCCACAAACGCAGCTGACGATTGCGCATTCCCGCCTTTTTCTTTAATTCTTTCTTCTTCTATTAACAATCTAGCGACTAGGTTATTGAAGGTCTGTTTATCGTCTGGAGCAGATTCCCATGCTGAGACGAAGTGTTTATAATTCTCTGGTAAAGACATCAGAATCTTTGTAATGACAAACTTGTCAGATATTCCTTCGCCGAGCTGTTTCAATTGATTCTGCATCTCTTGTATTTTTGATAAAAACGTAGACATATCTGAACCTTCATCGTACTTAAATTGGAAAAAGCGTTGTTGAATAATATGAATGCTTGTTTCAGATTTCTGTTCATAAACACTTAGCAATTTTCGCCACATACTTGCAGAGGTGTCACACGAGATGACGTGCAACATGACTTCTTCTGACATTCTTGTAACCAAGAAAGTTTGAGCTTTCGCATCTTGAGCTTCCCAACGACAGCTTTGTGCTTCATCCTCAGGTTTAACCGTAGTTCCATCCACTATTTTGTAAAGACCTTGACCCCGCAGTATCACGGACGTTTGGAATTTCCATATATTCCAATTCCTGGAACCTTCCAGTTTCATAACTTGACTATTCTGTGTGGACTCCATGTTTTACTATAATCTTCCTTCCTGTAGGCTTTCCTGCCTTGTTGAAATATTTCGAACAAGTTTCTTCCCGACTTAGCCTTAAAATGGCTACCAACACGTACGCCGGTTTTTATTTCGTTTTTGCACTACAGTATTTCCTTTAAGCACATATTTATTTTCTCATACTGGTTAGTGACCTGGGCCCATAACCAGATGAAATATAAAGGAAATATTGCTTAATCTTTTAAAGAAACGTTTATTGTACTAGAACACGTACATGACAGAACAGAGAAAAACGCTATCATTTTGTTTTTGAGAAAGACAGACAATATAAACTTATTACTTCTGTCTCACTCACACCTTATTACATTGAAACTTTAAATATATTTTACAACAGTTTCAATTGCAACAATTTTAGACACACCGACCACTGAGATTCAGGAATGTAAGTATATAATACGACGCAATTTCTACTTTAGATCTCGAGCGTACCGACCGATTACGACCTTTTCAAGGAAATTTTGTAGCCAAAGCTTAGCTGTATCATCCACTAATCGCTATTTTAGAATCCTGTCAATGAAACATATTTTTATGTAACCATCGTAACAGACTGACCTTATATTGTAATTTATTTAAAATTTTAACCATTGTAAACAGTATTTTATGAAATTAATATTTTTTATTAATTTTATTTGTTTTAAGTATTAAACTTTAGAAACAAAAGTAAAACAGACAAACCCTTAAAAAATAAAAACATTATACTACCTTAATTTGAATAAAATCATATAAATTTTATTAACTACTAGCTGTTTCCAACGGCTTCGGTCGCGTTAATATAGATTTTGTCAATCAATTCTCGTTGCCGATATATAGGAGAGAGAAATATTCAATGTTGCAGTTTTAGTTTTCATCAAAATCGGCCCCGTGTCTGCTTTGAGTGTTTTCGCTATTTTTCGTACTGTCTGATTTGACCATCTACGCCCACTTGGAAAACTCAGCCTTTATAGGTACAGGAAGCATTAGCATAATTTAACAATTAACTTATTTAATTCTAGACGTTTTAATAATAAATTAGTATAGTATTAGTATAAAATAGATACAACTCTACGCACCTTCCTGATGTCGTGTATGGGCCAATGGAGCACAGTCCTTCGCTATCCAGGATGTCGAAATATCCAGAGGAATAGCGAACCTGTAAGGATCGAGCGAGGTATATTCCAGGGCGATAGTTTGATTCCACTTTGGTTTTACCTAGCCCTGAATCCTCTAAGCATGCTGCTGGAGAATTCAGGGCTAGGCTATTGGTTGAGGAGAGGTGGTCAGGTTATATCTCACCTCCTTTACATGGATGATCTGAAGCTCTTTGCCCCCAGCAATCTTCAGCTGATGGAGCTACTGAAGATAATGAAACTTTTAGTTACGCCATCTGGATGGAGTTTGGTGTGGACAAATGTGCGGTCATGCATGTAAAGGAGGGGAGATTGTGGAATCCGTAGGCATTCAACTCGCGGATTCCATAAACCTGAGATCCCTCTCTACAAACTAAACCTATAAGTATTTGGGTATGTCGGAAGCGTTAGGTATCAGCACTACTGACATGAAGCAATCGTTGAGGGAACGCTTCTTTGGCCGCTTGAAAAAGGTATTCTATAGCCTTCTTTCAGGCGGAAACAAGGTGCGTGCCTTCAACGGTTGGGTCATGCCGGTATTGATGTACTCTTTCGGCATACTCAAATGGACTCAAACGGAACTCGACGCCACGGATAGGCGGGTCCCTACACTGCTGGCTGCATATCGAATGCAACACCCACGATCGTCAGTCATGAGATTGCGGGATATACCGCGGAAGTGTGGAGGCCGAGGCTTTTTAAATGCTAAAAACCTCCACAACCGTGAGATATGCAATCTCAGGGAATATTTTCTACACACCGACGTGGGTATGCATCTAGATGTAGTAGCAGTGGACAAGGGACTCACCCCGCTCTCCTTGGCGAATGAGAACTGGCGCAGGCATGTAGTGCTTGACACTAACGACCGCAGGGAAGTATGGTAGAGTAAGGAGCTTCATGGACGCTTTTTTCCGGGCACTACATGGGTCCGATGTAGACCAAGCAGCGTCCGTAACCTGGCTGCGTTTCGGTGACCTCTTTGGGGAAACCGAAGGTTTTGTCTGTGCAATTATGGACGAAATTATCATGACAAATAACTACCGGAGATTTATTGTGAAGGATGGCACGGTTGACATCTGTCGGGGATGTCACCGCCCGGGTGAATCGATCCGCCACAATATCTCTGGTTGTTCTCGTCTAGCTAACGAAGAGTACTTGCATAGGCACAACCTTGTAGCCAGGATTATCCATCAGCAACTTGCTCTGAAATACACTCTTGTGGCATCGGAGGTGCCGTACTACAGATAAGTGCCCGACCCAGTTCTCGAGAATGGCAATATCACATTGTACTGGGATCGGTCCATCATCACTGACAGGACTATTATCGCTAATAAGCCTGATATAGTGGTGGTGGACCGAATAGAGAGGCGTGCAATGATTGTTGACATTACCGTCCCGCATGACGGAAACCGAGAGCCGAAAGCCGAGAAAGATAAGCAAATCAAGTATCTTGACTTGACTCGCGAGGTTGTCGACATGTGGGATGTGGACACAGCGATCATTGTACCGATAGTCGTGTCAGCCAATGGCTTAATAGCCACGAGCCTCGACCAACATCTTAGGAGGCTCTCGTTAGGCGGCTGGGTCAAGGGCCTGATCCAAAAAGCAGTACTGCTGGACACGGCTCGCATTGTTAGGAGGTTCCTCTCTCTGGAGCCCTGACCGCCGGTAGCTTGGACCCTGTTCCCGATACCGGTGGGCCTCTACTTTTTACATTTTTAAATGTTTTTGTTTTTTAATTTATTTTATAAAAATATTTAAAAATGTAGATAATAAGATATTTCATGAATAAAGGAAATAATAAATTAAATAAGTTAATCGTTAGATTAATAACATAGAATTAAATAAAATGTTATAAATAGTTACAAAAGGAAAAAAATAAACTACAGTCATAGGTTCTGCTTGCCCGCGAATTGAAGATACCTCTCTATCCTAAATTTTATCTGCAGGTGCCGTTAATCATGGGCACAACATTATAAGACGCTACACATGGGTACAACTTTTTATAATATGTTGTATGTCCATTTGGCGCTAATACATTCTGGGCCCTGGACATACCATATATGCTATATATAGATGGCCGTGGGTGAAACCTGGCTTTCCAAACGCATTTCTGCTACCTGCTACCTTCGAGCTTTGTTAATAGCTATTCTAGAGGTGGTTGGTAGCTCCATTATTGTTATTTGACGTTACAGATGCAGGTACCGGTAACAACTACATAACGATCATCATATCAACAATATCCGCGAGCATACTGGCCCTTCTAGTTGTGATGTATGTATTTAAGAAACGACTCCCGGAGTGGATATCTTGTCTGTCAGTGGGCCCGTTTGCTGCCGCCATCAGAGACACGCTAGGTGCCTCCGTGTCTTCAGCATTAACTTGCCTTTCGGTGGCTTCTGTCGGTTGGCGCTGTTGCCGTATGAAGGCGTCAGGCCCGCCAGCCTGTTTTTGGCTTCCCTAATGTACACTGAGCAGCGGGGGTTGCTGGCCGGGTGATCGGTTGCACAGTTTGCTCAGGTAGCTGGCTGATCTTGAGCGCTGGCAGTCCCTGGCAGCGTGGTTCTCTCCACATCTGACGCAGGCAAGCGGGCGGTGAAACAGATACATATGTGTGAGTACTTTTAATACTTTATGCCTGTAGGTGGTATAATGTGTAGTGCTATTCTGGGTGCATTGTCCTCATATGTATGAATTTAATAATGTATGTACCTATGTTCCTAAATATTGTAAAAACAACTAATTTTTTTTAAAAGAGTAAGTATGGAGTTTCTTGTGCATTCTTCTCCATAACAAGCTACTTCCCGAATGCACGGTAGAATCATTTTTATGTAACGTTCAAAAGTGCCGCTTGGTGGCCTAGTTGAAATATAATATCTTTGTCTTTGATGCGAGCTGTGCCTAAACCTCTGGGCCTGGCATCTGTGACATTAGGCGAGCCCTTGTTTGCCTCTCCACGCCTCAATCTTGACACCACGCATGTATAAAAATGTAGTAGTGTCGTAGATTTTTCGGAAGTCGGGCGCCTCTTTATTACTGCATGGAATATGCAGCCAGGTCGCTCTCCACGCGCCTTCATGTGACGGACGTACTCTGGCTCATACCAATGCAGGCGCAGCTCCTCCTCAATTTCTTCGATCTGTGTATCCACTGGCAACCCACGAATCGGCAGCTTCACGCTCCTATCAGCGGGGAAGGAGTAAGCGAAATAACTCAGGCCGCTTTTCCTCTCTAAGTCTGTGAGGCAACGCTGAACCACCCTAAATTCCTCCGACTCTCCGGCAGAAAGCGAATGCCATTCTGATACGGACGGGCGTTTGGAGGGTGGCCCAGTTTTTCTCTCACTGCTCTGAAGTGGGCGGCCCAGTTTGGCAAATGTTCCACTATAAGAGGGACTCTTCACCTTCTTCGCGGCCGCAGTACTGTCAGGTTGCGTCGCTTCCGTAACCGCCTGAATGTTTACATCGGTCGGCGCAAGTGCGGACACTTGCTCAGTGGTGGCCTTAGAAAAGGGAGAGGTGGGTGTAGAGTTGCGGCGGTCAGTGGCGGCGTAAGTGGGTGAACTCGGCCCGCCTATTCCGTACGGTGTACGCTGCGGTAATGGCGAGTCGAGGCAGTACCGCTTCGCCTCTTCGCCGTCTTCTGGGGGCTTCGTGTGCGAACTGACTTCGTGTCAGAACCCAGTGCGGCTATTGGTGGTGCGGTATGGTCCACTTGGGTTGCGCCGATTCGCTCGGACACGTCCGACGACATGTCACGACGATCGACGCCGACATGTCAGATCCCTGACGGGACGAACATGCCGACATCATGGCCGGGGAGTCCTGGGCGGAGCCTCTTGGTGGTGGTGCCGAGAAAAGGGGCACATTAGGGCCGTATGTCGCGGTTATCGCGGCGATTGTAGTCGCTTTCCGGTGACGAGAGGCGGGCTACGCCGTGCAGCGCAGCGAGGCAGCCACATCAGGTCTAGGCGCACTTTGCTGTCGTGCGGACAGCGCTGCACTCGTAGTAGATATGGGGGCACGCGGGGGCACGCCAATTGTTAGAGTCTGGGGCACGCCAACGGTAGGTACAACCGTTGTCACGACGCGGGCGTAAGTGTCGCGCTCGGGCGCGTTAGGCGCAGCGGGGCGCACATTACGTGGTTTTTAAAATAGGCGCGGGCTGCACCGCGGAGTGCGTGTGCATTTTTTCCGATTGTGCAGGCATCGCCACGGGGCGCGCGGACTGCGGCGCGGTCGCGCTCTGTCCCGGCACAGTAGGACGCGCGGCTCGGTGGCCTGGCTGGTCCAGGGGCCTGTATCGGTACTAGGGCATGAATATCGGAATCTCGGAATCTCATCTCGGAATCCCGGAATCTCATAATATCTGAATCTCGTAACGAAATACCGATATTTTAATTCTGATACTGAGTGATCCAATATCGGAATCTCGGAATCAGATAAAAACCTTATTTCAGCTCCTTGTGAAGCGTCGAGCGAGAAGGCCCGTTCAGTTGACTATGGTGATTAGCAGTGGCAGGATAATCTGTTTACTAACCGGGCGCTTATTTACTTAAATTTCACTTCATGAACAAATAATATGTACCTTGACGAATTTAGACTCACGAGATTGCTAAATATATTATCTTTAAGAGTACAAGTAAATATATAGTTTCATAGAACCCGTTGTAACAATTATATTTTCATTGAATAATGCTTAGGTTACGGGCATCCGCTGGATTTGAAACGCACGGGATCGGCCAACGTGGCGACGGCGACGCTTGGGGAAGCTTATGTTCGACGGTGGACCTCTTTCGGCTGTGGTGATGACGATGTTGATGATGATGATGAATACCAAGATAGATTTACATACTTTTGAGAGAGCTGTTTCGGTACGAGTGCCTATACTTGTTAAACTCCTTTTCAAATCGATAATGTGTACATACTTGGAAATCTTTATTTATTAAAGCATAATATTTTTCAGTCTTCTGCTGGTATTGAATACAACAAATTAGTCTATTCGCGGCCGTATTGCGTAAGTGCGCAAATAAGTTGAACTCTATCTAACCGACCAAATCGGCCAATCACACAAAACGGACGCGTCATTCATCTCGCATGTGATTGGTCGAGTTGGTCGGTTGGATAGAGTTTAACTTCTTTGCGCACTTACGCAATAAGGCTGCGGTCACTTTGAGAAATTATCTACATAGTTAGTAACATAATTATTTCACAAATAATTAAGTTTAACTTACATCCGTTGGAACCGAGTTTAGTTCTTGTTCATCTGGTGCCACAACACGACGAAAGGCACACAGCAATTGTGGGGTAAATTCCAGCAGAGGAAAGACCTAGCTGCCATCTTCTTAGTGACAGATGCGATGCATGAGAGTACCGAAGCTGGTTTCAATTTGTTTAAATGTACATAAAAATAAAAAGTAGAAATAAAAAAAAAACAAAATATCCCGACTGCTTAGAAAGCGAACTAAAAAGAGGTAAACAAGAAGAAAATCATGCTGTGCAGTTGGAGGAAACATTTGGTTTGGTCAACCAGCTTGCGAATACGTATCCTCCGACTGCACAGCATGATTTTCTTCTTGTTAACGTATTTTTAGTTAATTTTTTAAGCAGTCGGGTTTTTTGGTTTGCTTGTTTTTAGATGGGTGACCACTTTTTTGTGGCGGGGCCACCCATCTAAAACAAGCGAACCCAAAAAAAAGTGCTCACCCATCCAAAGACTGACCTTGGTAAGTGTTGCTTACCCTGGAGGACCTTGGACCCTGGACACGAAATCACAGAAAATCAAACAAAACCGAGTTTGTTTGTCAAACCTGCCATTATATTAGAGTTTGACAAACAACAGAAACCGGCCATGGTGACAAGGACTAAAAATAATCTTTTGTCCTTATTATTTACATGGAGCTGCCAATTAGCCATCTCGCTCTATCAATCAAGCTCATTTTAAGGCTTAATCTATAGGTACTTTATCTAAGGTTTAACCCTCCTTTTCATATTCTTTTGTCTTTGCCCTAGTCGGATATTCTCAATATGGTAGTGCCTCACATTCGCACGAATATACAAACCCATAATGATTTTGTAGAAGTAATAACTAAATGCCGTTTTATTTTTATGCTCCCTGGATTTTACTGAATTCGAAAAAAGATAAAATCAATTAAAAGAAAACTTTTTGAACGATGAATTAATGTTGCCAGGGCTTAAAATTGTCCGGTCGAACTGTCAAAACCTTATTGTTTATGTAATTTCAAAATAGAAAAATTCAAAATTGTGTATAGATTGTAATTAGAAACTAATAATTTCCACTTAGAAGTAGTAAAACACACAAACCACCATGGGAACTGTACATGCCAAGGTAACTGTTGATATTTGTTTTGTATCTTGACCCGAAACAAATTTTAGGTTATACTGTTATAAAATGATTGAAAGTTATAATTCGAATTTAATATAGTGTTTTACTGTTCTTTAGACTATCCTCTCTATATTTAAAGCTCAGCCGTGTTGTATCAATAAGATAGTTACAGATTTGTACCTGAAGTTGTCAGGTAAAAACCTGTTAGAATATAGAAAAATCCTTGAAGAAGATTTTCATTGAATTTAAGAGATTTTTTCGGACTTGATCGTAGAGTAACCCGACTAAGGGCTTCTTGATTATATTGGAGTCATTGAGTCAGGGTAGTGAATAACCAAAGGACTATCCATATAAGTGCTTATCAAGCACCGCTCAAATTGAAAATAGATGGTTTTTACTTTTTAATATCACTGAATGTAAATCCTTGTCCCGGATCCAACATTTTACACTTTGGGCAACCCAGCTGGTTAGAGTAAATTATAAATTTTTGTCACTCTACTTATTGCAAGCTTCTGTCTTGTCTTTTTAGTTTTATCTATACAGGTGTGTATAATCAAAACTTGTAAGTTAATTTTGACCCATTTCTGGGTGTTTAATTGAGATGAAATTTTGTACACACATTTCATTATTTTTTTTTTAATAATGTAGTTTTCCATAGGTGAAGAATTTTTAAAATTGGTTCAGTAGTTTCCGAACCTATTTGGTACAAACGAACTAACACACAAACAAACAAAAAAATCTTTCCTCTTTATAATATTGGTATAGACTAGCTTCTGCCTTTGTAAAAGTGTTTTTTTTTATCATCCTAAGGGAATACAAACTATCATATGTCCTTCCCAGGGTCGCCAACTATCTCCATGCCAAAATTCATCTAGTTCAGTTCAGTTAAACTTTACCTCTTTATAATATTAGTATAGATAAGCAGCAGGTAAAATTTGTCAAAATGACTTGAGTACTGTTGTTTTATAAGTGACAATATACAATGTAGGTATTTGTATCATTGTTTTCCATACTCAACACAACTCACAACTCTTATAAGATCACTTTCTTGTTCGTCTGTCAGTGTGTCACCACCAATTTTCTCAGGAACGGGTGGACCTAGCAAGTTGAAATTTATACCAGATACTGAGATCTATAGTCCCTATTACATGTATAAAAATCAAGGTCCTGAGTCAACACGATAAAAAGATATAAGCAAATTTAGATTCGCAAAAATCTAAATTTGCCCATATTTTTAAAACTTGGCTACAAATAAAAAACCGGCTAAGTGCGAGTCGGACTCGCGCACGAAGGATTCCGTACCATTATCGCAAAAAACGGCAGAAAAACACGTTTGTTGTATGGGAGCCCCACTTAAATATTTATTTTATTCTGTTTTTAGTATTTGTTGTTATAGCGGCAACAGAAATACATCATCTGTGAAAATTTCAATTGTCTAACTATCACGGTTCATGAGATACAGCCTGGTGACAGACAGACAGACGGACAGCGAAGTCTCAGTAATAGGGTCCCGTTTTTACCCTTTGGGTACGGAACCCTAAAAATTATAGCAATTTTATTATGGCGGTATAATGGGTAGGTACGGAACCCTCGGCGCACAAGTTTGACTTGCACTTGACCGACTTTTATTAAATAATATAACATAAAAATATTTTCTATGAAAAACGATTTATTTTTAACCTTTTATTTATTTAATATTATTGTTGGTACTTATTTTAAAAGAGAGATAATGTAACATTAAAAAAAAAAGAACATGTTTATAATTTTATTAAGAAAAAAGTTTATTAATTGATAAACCTTAAAAACACCCTCCTGTAAAATTAGTAATTTCTGAGACTGTACACTTTTAATGTGAAGAGGCGGTGTGGGTTGTCATCATTGATTCTTCATTAACCAACTAAATTATAAAAAAATATGAAATATGCCTTGTTTTATAATCTACGAGTGATATTCAGCTTTATATTGATAAAGTAGGTATGTATTGCCATGGCTAAAACTGATTCCTGTACAGGCCGAGCAGGGAGATAGCGTGGAGGTGGGCGGGGGGCTGTTCGAGTTCGAGGAACCGCTGGAGATGGAGGACGAGCCCATCTCCAAGCCAACCATCAAGCTCAACGGAGTGCGGGTAATTATCACCATAGTTTAGATCACCTGCAACTGTGTAGTTGTCCAGTCTCTATTACGATTGGCTCATTATCTTTATCACCATCAGCTTTTTATTGTTCCCACTGCTGGGACAAAGGCCTTCTCTATGTGAGAGAGCGGATGGGCCTTAAGCCACTACGTAGAGCCCAGTGCGGGATGGTGGATGTCACATGTCTTCGAATTTCTGGTTCTAGGACATGGCCGGTAAAAGATAGGATTGGCTGCCGTGACTCAATTGTGGTCAGGAAGATAGTTATGGAGGCATGCGGAACACGGTGTAAAGTATAGTTCTTGCCAAACTTCTTGACCGCCCTGATGATGGCTACAGTGGCTGCGCAGTAGTAAATCTCATACAAAAAAAGCACCGTTTCGTGCCTTGCGCATCGGAAACCCAACTTCAGGGCGGCCCAGAACTTTGGCAAGCACTGTACCGCAAATCTCCATTGAAATGGGAGGATCCTCCGACCAGAAGAGTGTTGTGTCTGGTCCGGGCAACTGCCCAATGGTTGTCGTTGGACTGTTGTATGTGTTCAAATACACCACAAACTCTGCTTGCGTGATGTAGCATATTGTGTGATGTCATGTCATTAGTTCGCATATGTGACGTATATGCTGCTACATAGCATTACTTTTCCAAGAGAATGATCTATGGGCTACAGCCTAAAGCCTAAAGACTAAAGATTCGTTGTCCACATCAATTATATGTTTATATGGTCAACAGGTATACGTTCCCGAAATCGTGTATGCTGGTGTGAGTGGCATTTACTATTTGGGAGAAATCCTAGTTTTGGGAGACATTTTGTTTTTATTTTTATCCCTGAGTGTGATACCGATAGTGTTCGCAAAAAGTTAATCTGATTAATGATTAAAAAGTTCATCTTAATTAACGATTAAATAAATTGTGATGGTTACAAAACCAAAAAAAAAAATGATTTGTTTGTTGTATTTTGGATCAGTTTCGAAAAACGATCGTACTGTCAGAATATCCCACTGCTGGGCTAAGGTTACACGTCAGCCCTATGAACTACAAGTAGCGTCATCGCCATTTTATCTGAAAATGGGGGCTGCTGGTTATTAAAAATATCTTAATCTGCTTAATCAAATTAATGATTAATTTTATTAATGATGAATAAGTTTATTAATTGCGATTAAGATTATTATATTAATCGTGATTTGAAGATTAAATTAACTAATCGATTTAAAATATAGTCGATTAATGCCAACACTAAATACCAATACCCTTAATATATCTGCGAAGTATCACTAATTAATAAAAAATATCATTATTAGTAACATAGATTAGGCTATTGTTTTGCAACTACTAACTTTATAAATTGTTCTCCTTTGCACTTGGTATGTACATTTTCTGAGGTCATTAACCTGCATAACTCGGGGAGGGGAGATTGTTCATCTGTTATTTGATTCTAGCACACTATCCCATTGGCCATAGGCCATGGAAGGCTTACCATACACTCATATTCTTATAGCAGAGGCTCACAGGGGTCACCAATAGCTTTTATTTGGGGCCTTAACTTTCCTTTTGTTAAAATAATATGTGTCGCGTCCGTACGTAAGGTTTAAAGGCACTTTCCCCCCGCCGTTACATCATCACACGTGTTTGCTCTGTGTAATAATTTTGAGGTAATAAACTTAAATATTATGTAAATATATGTACAATATCAATGACGTCCGTTGTCGAATCGACAGCAGTAAAGACAAAGTGTAGGATAAATGAATAATTAACTATATATAATACTAATAAATAAATAAACAAATCAGAATGTGTGGGAATCTGACATGATATGAAAGTCACTTCTATACAGCCTCTGGTCAATATTCCCGAAAATAAATTAATTATTAATTAATTCTATAATTTATTTATTATGAATTAATTATTGGCGATAAGTATTGAAGGAAAAGATAATTCTTATCATATGTACCTACTGTTAACAGTTTCCTAGACCTACAAAGTAAGTGATTACGGTGGGGCGGGTTGCATGTTAAAATCCTACAAGCCATTTATGAATACCTATTTCAATATTTATTATAGTATTTTCGGTAGTAAGTATTGCTTGATCTAACCAAACATACCTCGACTGATGAGGCACAATGGGGATGATGTTTATAAATGATTCTTTAGTCAGTCAGGTGTAAAAAAAAAATAGGTGCCAAATATTTTTTATTTTGTCTTTTATCAAAAAATAACGACGATACACGTAAACGTTGGAATTTCGCACACTTCAGGATTTAGTACACTTTTTACACAAAAGTGACATCAAAAACCCCCACTCCTGAACTTTGATGCGCTTCACCTTTTAAATTTTTTATTCATTTGATAATCCAAAGTCTCCCATATTTTTTGATAACCTTACTAACGGACTAAATAGTTTTTTTTTAAATGGAATCATTCCTATTGTAAAACCTATTTTCGCGGCTCTCTTAAGAGTCGGCAGGTCTACACTGGTTGAGCTGACGGTGGGTTTGTGTTGTAGGCTCGAGTGGACCGCGTGCATGTGGACGGTCTGAACCGCACGAAGGACGACATCATCCGCAGCACGGTGGACGAGCTGTTCCAGGCTTCTGACTTCGAGGATGTTATACTTCGTGCGCATAAGGTGACCTTATATACACCCCTACTTACATATGTGACAACCCCTCAAATACGTACACAACCTCTTAAATATGTACTCATCTCATATCTATAGGTACACAATCCCTCACTTATGTACACACTCGCACGTGTACACAACCCATCACGTATGTACACAACCCCTTAAATATGTACACACCCGTGCCCATACCTAAATTAAATACACACCCCCTCACAAAAATGTACACAACCATATTTACTCATTAAAAAGGCCTCTATGTTCGCCTGACATAAAGTTTCGTATCCCTTAGAACGCAGTTGAACTAACAAGTGATGTTTTACAGGTGCGTCGCGCTCTGGACGCGATGGGGTGCTTCCGCGACATCGGGGTGTTCATCGACGTGTCTTCCGGCCCCGACGCCACTCCTGAGGGACTTGAGGTACAGGACATTCATATGTAGAGAGATTACTGTTAGGGTTTTTAAGCTAGCATTATCATCAGTTCAGCGGACAGACGTCCACTGCTGGACATAGACCTTTCCCAAGCGTCGCTACTTTGACCGATCCTGTGTGTCTCGCATCCAGAGCATTCCCACAACCTTCACCAGGTCATCGGTCCTCCTAGTGGGAGGCCTTCCAACGCAGCGTCTTCCGGTTCGCGGTCGCCTCTTTTGGCCTCATCGACCATACTTTCTGCGAGCAATGTGCCCATTGTCACTTAAGCAATCCTTCGGGCTATATCGCAAGCATATTCATGGCGAAAACTTGATACCGAGTTGACCAGGTGCAGGTTGCTAAGAGAACAACTAGAATAAAACTAAAAAGATTACAAAAATCGAAGTTTTCAAAGTCTGATTTAGGTAAACCCCACAATTTCTTTTCACACATTTGGAAATCTGAAAGATTATCCGCACCTACTCAGCTATCAACTTTTAACTTTTTAATATAGAATTATTTTTTTGTTCTTGTTTTATGTATTGTTGCTAAATACATTTACTCTTTTTTAGGGTTCCGTACGCAAAGAGTAAAAACAGGACCCTATTACTAAGACTCAACTGTCCGTCTGTCTGTCACCAGGCTGTATCTCATGAACCGTGATAGCTAGACAGTTGAAATACTAAAAACAATAAAATAAATATTTAAGTGGGGCTCCCATACAACAAACATGATTTTTTTGCCGTTTTTTTGCGATAATGGTACGGAACCCTTCGTGCGTGAGTCCGACTCGCACTTGGCCGGATTTTATTTCTAATGATATTCTGGTTTTCTACAGGTAACGTTTCAAGTACGCGAGTTGTCGCGTATCGTTGGCGGCATCAACACCACGGTCAGCGAAAATGAAGGCAATCTTGTTCTCGGTATGTATGCTGTATTGTCTTACACTAAGGGTCGCTTTTACTATGGCAAACAAGTCCACCGTTGAATGGTTTTCGCCGCCAAAGGAGTGCCCAAATAGCTGAACAACTTTCTTCAAGAAAGTTATTTAAATGGCCGGTTTATTATTTAAATATTTGATGTTAAGGTTACACTAGTCGATCATTATTCTATATAAACGTAGTCTGGCGATTACTCCACTGTTTGACGATATACGTTCAAAATAAAAAATTATATCAATTTGTCTCATCATTATCTAGGCCTGTACGGAAACAAAAAAGTAAAAAATTAATATATTTGAAAGTTGATGAGCGTCGAAATTTCCATATTTCAACATTAATTATAACGCATGTTTGGGCGCAAATAAATACCATAAGAAGAAGGAAAATTGGAAAACGGCCACCATACAGGGATAGATTAGTAGTTCAATAATGCAAATAATTTTATTTTGAAAATATACATTTAGTAGGTTTTTTCATGATATCTGGACTCCGAAAGGTCTGTTTATAAAATTTCGCGCGCTCGTTTTTGTCCTAAATCATCATCCATTTCGCTACAAACTTGCAAAAGTGCTAATTCGTACGCGAACTAGCTTCTTACTGCTCATCATAGCATCTATCTCTTTCGCACGTGTTGTCGGATGAGATAGTGCACATAATAGTTCGTGCCGTCGACTAGGGGAACCTTAAGAACGAGTTGAGTTTATAATGTCAAAATATATATTAGCAAAAAACCTGTCATAATTTGGCAACAAAGTTGGGGTTTGACACGTTCCTAACCTCAAATACATAAATCAGAAACCGGGCAATAGTCAATTCTTCAAAAAAGTTGTATCTCCATATAAATTTTGGTCAGCTACGACAACTTTGTATGGAAAATTTGATTTTCCTTTTGGGAGTTGAATTAAAATATTTAGATTTTTGATTTTGATACATATGTCCCTTACGCACACTCAAAATAATCTTACTCTAAGAGCTTCTGGTCACCCCCAAGTTGCCTGTTCTCGCGAGGACCTTTTGGCTGCGGAAGGCGTTGCTGTGGCCGAATTTAGCTAAGAAGTATGTTATCCACAGTTGCGTTGGAAGGCCTCCTACCAGGTGGACCGATGACCTGGTGAAGATTGCGGGTATCCGCTGGTTGAGAGACGCGCGGGACCGGTCAATGTGGCGACGCTTGGGGGAGGCCTATGTCCAGCAGTGGACGTCTTTCGGTTTCGGCTGATATGATCATGATGATGTTATCCACACGTTAAGAAGTAGTAACAGCTGCGTCCTGTCGGTTGCAGGCGTGAAGATGCCCAACGTGCTGGGTCGAGGCGAGCGCGTGCAGGCGGAGTACAGCATGGGCTACCGCTCCTCGAGCAACTTCAGCATCGCCGCCACTAAACCGTTCCCGCAGAAGCCGCTGGTGCCAGTGTGAGTATCTTTGCCGACACACTCTTGGCTGAGTGGTCGTGGTCATCATGTTATTTATTTATTGATTTATTTAATACTTCATGCAACATACAGACACATAGGCGGACTTAATGCCTGAAGCATTCTCTACCAGTCAACCAGGGGTGGTGAAGTGATAACATGGCAGGTGCATAAAAATTGAAAAAATTACTGAAGTAAAATTGAATAAAAATAAATATATTGTAGTTAAAATAAACATACATATATATTTACTATAATAAATACCTTTATATATATCTTATATATAAAATTCTCGTGTCACAATGTTCGTTCCCGTAATACTCCGAAACGGCTTGACCGATTCTCATGAAATTTTGTGAGCATATTGAGAAGGTGTCTAATCGAGAAATCGAGAATCGGCTAACATCTATTTTTCATACCCCTAAGTGGGTAGGGTAGGGTAAGGTAGGTAGGGTAGGTTAGGGTAGTTAGGGTAGGGTAGGTAGTTAGGGTAGGGTAGGGTAGGTAGTTAGGGTAGGGTAGGTAGGGTAGGGTAGGTAGTGTAGGGTTGTTAGGGTAGGGTAGGTAGGGTAGATGAATGTTTGGTGTTTTTATGGCAAAACAAAGTTTGCCGGGTCAGCTAGTACATATATAAATTAATAGAAAGGTGATTGAGACGACTCTGCTAATGGTGTAGAAAATATTGTCGCAGCTTCCGCTTAAATGCATATTGACTGGTGGCCGTCCTGATATCGAGAGGAAGCGCATTCCAGAGAAGAATGGACTGAATATGAAAGGAAGAATGTATAAAATCAGAAGTATGAGAAGGACAGAGCAAGAGAAGATTGTTAAACGAACGCAGATTCCTAGCGTGTGAAGTACACAGATATTGAAAGTGAGAGATGAGATAAGAAGGAGGGGTGGGAGAGTTGAGTAGAGAGAAAAGCGTGGTCAAAGCGCGTAAATTTCGCCTCTGCCGAATGGGCATCCATTTGAGCTGAGATCTACAGCTCGACACATGGTCATATTTCCTCAGGTTGAATATGAACCTGATGTTGTACTGAGTCTTCGGGCTGACATAATTCGCGAAACGATGTGACCCCATCTATCTGTGTCGACAGATTCTTATGCACTCTTGCAATGGGCAGCCTACTACAGCCAAAATAAAAAACTGTTCAGTCCATCGCATGGGCCCGGGGTATACTGTGTTGCGTCAGGACCGGGCTGGCGATGCACGATGGGGTGGAGTACTGCTGCGACCAGTATAAATTACGTCAGGTTGTAGATATAGATGGCTACTCGAGCGATATCGAAATGGTGATTGGTTTAGTAACACTAAAAAAACCCGACTGCTTAACTGTCTGCTGATTTTCCTTCGATTTTCAAACAACTGCATCATAAATAACTTTATCTACACTCACAACGTAATGTTCCAAATACGAATTCAAAAAATATTGTATAAACACGTACTTTATATTCGTGGATAGGTAAAATTTAAAAAAAAAACCATTACAGTTCAACATTTTCCTTCGATTTTCAAACAACTGCATCATAAAATAACTTTTTAATTTTTATAGCACACTTTTACTTTTTAATTTTCTGGCGCGTATGGGCTGTAGTAAAGAAGTTTCATTGTCTGTGGATGCGCGCGCTGCGCAATGAGAATCTAAATTGCCCGCCATACCAAATATTTTTCCCTTTCCACTTTTGTTTTATTTCAACTGTATGAGTGAAGATAAAGTAGTGTATGCAACGGCATATAATTAGGTATTAAAACACTCGCGTAATATTATTATCAAATTCGGCTTCGCCTCATTTGATAAACCTACGCTCGTGTTTTAATAACCCCTATTATATGGCCATTGCATAAACTACTATTATCTACACTCACAACGTAATGTTCCAAATACGAATTCAAAAAATATTGTATAAACACGTACTTTATATTCGTGGATAGGTAAAATTAAAAAAAAAAACCATTACAGTTCAACATTTTCCTTCGATTTTCAAACAACTGCATCATAAAATAGCTTTTTAATTTTTATAGCACACTTTTACTTTTTAATTTTCTGGCGCGTATGGGCTGTAGTAAAGAAGTTTCATTGTCTGTGGATGCGCGCGCTGCGCAATGAGAATCTAAATTGCCCGCCATACCACATACTTTTTCCCTTTCCACTTTTGTTTTATTTCAACTGTATGAGTGAAGATAAAGTAGTGTATGCAACGGCATATAATTAGGTATTAAAACACTCTCGTAATATCATTATCACATTCGGCTTCGCCTCATGTGATAAACCTACGCTCGTGTTTTAATAACCCCTATTATATGACCATTGCATAAACTACTATATCAGTCTATGTAGGTATGTTATATCAAGTTTGTCCGACTGAACATTTTAAGTTGAAACTGTGTGTTTTCGGCAGTTTGGCGGCGTCTATATACCAGCAGAATCACGAGTACCCCTGGTCCGGCTACCGGCTTCTCGACCGCGGACTACTCCTCGACATCGCCTTCAAAACCTCTCCCGCGGTAAGTCAAACTTTACTTACCCGCTCAGTGGTTTAGACCTCGCCTCGCGTGCTTGAGGTCGTGGCTTCAAATACGGACAAGTACCATTGGAACTTTTTTAATTCATATGTTCTTTCTGACAACGGTGAAGGAAAATATCGTGAGGAAACCTGGACTTATAGTTAATACTAGCTGTGCCGGCGGCTTCGCTCCC
Source organism: Anorthoa munda (assembly GCA_945859665.1). NCBI lineage: Eukaryota > Metazoa > Arthropoda > Insecta > Lepidoptera > Noctuidae > Anorthoa > Anorthoa munda. The sequence goes on along the minus strand of OX243917.1, from coordinate 5,881,323 downwards.
GTCAACTGCCTACCCTACCCTACTTACCTACTCTACTTGCCTTGTCAATTTATCAATTTTTTTTCTTGTGTCATTCTTCCGCAGAGAGAGAGAGAGCAGTGGTGGCCCAGTGGTATCGGCCGTGACTTACAAGTTGTAGGTCGTGGGTTCGAACCCAGGCAGGCGCTTTACTTTGTGTAAATTATTTCATAACCACTGCTCTCAAAAACGGTGAAGGAAAACATCGTGAGGAAACCGACATGTCCTAGAACCAAAAATTCGAAGACATGTGACATCCACAAACCCGCACTGGGCCCGCGTGGTGGATTACGGCCCATTCCCTCTCACAGAGAGGAGGCTTGTGTCCCAGCAGTGGGAACATTAATAGGCCGCCATGTATCGAATTTGGAGTTCTGAATTGCGTGTTGTAATATTTTACTTCTTAAAAACTTTAAATTCATCTATCTTTTTATAGCGTTAACCAATTGCCATGAAACAAAAATTAAAAATAAAAACTTCAAGTTACGCACAATTTTAATAAATGTATTTATAAAAGTTATCTACATTGATTTCGTACATTTTCGTTATGCGTGCACAACTAAACAGACAAAAAATGTTGGAAATGGGTTCTGTTGGTTATCCTTTAACACCCTGGCTATTTTTAGGGTTCCGTACCCAAAGGGTAAAAACGGGACCCTATTACTCAGACTCCGCGGTCCTTCTGTCTGTTAGTCCGTCTGTCACCAGGCTGTATCTCATGAACCGTGATAGCTAGACAGTTAACATTTTCACAGATGATGTATTTCTGTTGCCGCTATAACAACAAATATTAAAACCGAATAAAATAAATATTTAAATGGGGCTCCCATACAACAAACGTGTTTTTTTTTCGTTTATTGCTATAATGTATTTTCGATGTACAAAAACGACTTTTTTACAAATTTACTATTATATATTGATGACAGCACACTTCTTTGAGGAGCTCGTGGCTAAATAATAACAGCCGCACTGGTCGATCTTCAAGGTTAAGCAACGCTTGACGAGGTCGGTCCGTGGATGGGTGACCATTTCAACATACCGAGTTTCCTCCGTGCCTCGAGAAGCACGTTAAGCCGTTGGTCCCGGCTGTCATTTGAAGATCTTTGACAGTCGATACGGGTAGTCAGAAGCCTGAGATCTGACACCAGTCTTACCAAGGGTTACCGTGTTACCCAGTCACTGGGTAGTGGAGGTCAGATAGGCAGTCGCTCCATGTAAAACACTGATACTCAGCTGAATCCGGTAAGACTGGAAGCCGACCCCAACAATAATTGGGAAAAAGGCTAGGCAGACGATGATGACAACACACTTCTTTATTTCGGTGAGATTTCTACAAAATTGACCGGATGATATATGAACGTTAACGAAGCGAAGGGAGCATAAAAATAGTAGCAGGCACCTTTCTTTACTCTCTGCCTACATCCATGGACAAAATGGCTGATTTCTGTATGTATGTTACTAACAGCATATCTATTTGTGCCCAGACGCGTCACAACGTGCAGTGGGAGGGCCTGGTGCGCGACACCGCCGTGCTCAGCAAGACTACCAGCTTCAAAGTGAGGGAGAGCAGCGGTGAGTTACTAGAATAAACAATATTATAAAGGCGTATGTATAAGTGTGTTTCAGAATCAGAATCATCATTTATTGCCAATAATGTAGGTATACATATAAGATGGTATTTTTTTGTAGACAGTTGCGGTACATTTTACCTTACGGCATGCAAAATTGTTCAGTTGAATATAATAATTTAAAAAAATCAGCAATTAATACAACACTAATTAAAACACAGCTAAGGAGTGGAATTCCCTGCCGGAGTCTGTATTTCCTGATAGCTACAACCTGGGAGTCTTTAAGTCAAGAGTGAATAGGTTTCTTCTAAGTAAGCGTGCTACATCGTCGCCCACATCATCACTTACCATCAGGTGAGATAGTGGTCAAGCGCAAGCCTATCAATAACAAAAAAAAAAAAAAAAAAACATTCGGAAGTAAATAACATTATGTCAAGAAAATTATTTGATATAAACAATGGGTAATTAAAACATTCTAGATTAAACATAATAATTTCAAGAAAATAATTAATTAAATGCAATTATAGTCAAAAAAAAGTTAGGAATGAAAAATATGTCAGCAGAAAATAAACATGGTCAAAATCATTAGGCATAAAATATATTCATGTCAGCAAACTAATAAATTAAAAACAATCATAGTAAAAACATTAGGAATAAAAATAAACATGTCATGTTTGTATGTTTGTTACTTCTTGACGCTCAAACGGCTGGATAGATCTGGATGACATTTGTCACAGAGATAGATTATAGTCTGAAATAGGATACTTTTTATCCCGGGATTGTGTCCCCTTGGGATAATTTTCACATTCAGGCGGGTGAAGCCGCTGCCAGAAGCTAGTAACTAATAATATATATAAGATAATAAACAAGTGACATCATCGAAAGCGTGGCGATAGCGATATTCAACAAGATTTCTATTTTTTTATGAACCCTCTACAAATTTTTAACCCCGGACGGAAAAAGATGGGTGTTATAAGTTTGACGTGTGTTGCTGTGTGTCTGTGGCATCATAGCTCCTAAACGGATGAACTGATTTTGAATTAGGTTTTTTTGTTTGAATGAATGAATGAAATTGAAATTGTTTATTTGCTAAATGTAGGTATACATATTAGATGTTGTTTTTTTTGTAGAACAGTCCCGATACATTTTGCCTCACGGCATGCAAAATGAGAGAGAGATGATGATGATGATGTGAGAGTGTTCTTAGCTATATTTGATTAAATCCGTTCAGCCATTCAAAAGTTATCCGCATTTTACTCTTTGAATCTGGGTTTCTAGTTAGATATCGTGTCAAAATTACGTGTTTCGATATATAGACGATTGAAGCGTGTCTGGTACTAGGTATGTTATATGTAGTTTTAAAGCATGAAATAAAAATTAAATTATTAATTTAAAAAACCCCCGACACAAAACCTCTAAAAAGCAAAAAATAACCCTCGTACTCGCGTCGGGGAATCGCTAAGTAAATAAAATAAACTGCTTTACATGTTGGCGGTTCCCCGACGCGAGTACGAGGGTTATTTTTTAAGGTTTTATGACGGAGGTTTTTTAAATTTTTAATTTAATTGTTATTATTTCATGCTATATAATTAATGTAGTAGTAGACACGCTTCGATCAATACAATACAATCTATTGAACACGTAATTATGACACGATATTTTGCGAAACTATCCCGACTCAAACAGTAAAACGCCCATATCTTTTGAACGGCTGAACAGATTTTCATCAAACTTAGCTATGAATACTCTCAAATCAAAATCTGTTCATCCTTTTAGGAGCTATGACGCTACAGATAGATACACAAACACACAGGTACACACGTCAAACTTATAACACCCTATTTTTTTATTATTTACTAGATTCTGCCAGCGGCTTCGCCCGCGCTATGGTCGGTAAATTTCCTAAGGAACCATATTCCTGGGATGAAAAAATATTCTCTAAGTCTAGGATATGGTCTACCCGTGTGCCAAATTTCATCACAGCAAATTGTTTGAGTCACAGAATCCTAATAGATCCATCTGCTACAATTTGTGACAGATTCTTATTAGGGTTCTGTTTTTTATTCGGACGTACGAAATTCAAAAATTACAAATACTGTAAAGAATTAAATGCATCAGTAAGGGCGAGACAGTATATCAAAGGTCATTCGTTTTCTTGCCTATATGTAGAACATTGACGTTCAAAACGTGCTGGCTCGCGGTTGACCACTATCTCACCTGATGGTAAGCGATGATGTGGTCGACTGTGAAGCACGCTTGTCTAGAAAAAAGCTTTTTAACAAAAAATCAAACCGACTTCCAAAACAAAACACTACAAAGCCAAAAATAACTTTCTTTTCCGAAGACGGTGTCGAAAAAGGGAAAACAATGGGTACAAAAGACAGTGTTTTGTTTTGGAAGTCGATTTGATTTTTTGTTAAAAAGCTTTTTATTTTCCTCTTTTTAGTTTTGGCAGGTACCTCCAATTAACATGAAAATCATTTATAGCCAAAGTACATCTCATCGATTCCAATTAGCCCAAACACGACTAGATTACATGATTTTATTTCTGAGCTCCAGTGGCCATTGTGGTCTTCTTCATCAGTTCAACTTCAACAAATGATACTTTCTGAGTGCAAATGATTGCATTATGGATGAAAATACCAAAATCGCTATATGTATGCCTATAATATTTGAGGAGTTACCTTGATTTCTCTAGGATCCCGTCACCAGATCCTGCTTTTCCTTATGATGGTACTGCCCTTGGGATATCTCCTTTCCAACAAAAAAAGAATCATCAAAATCGGTTCATAAACGACGAAGTTATCCGCGAACACACATAAAAAAAAATATATATATGGTCGAATTGAGAAACCTCCTTTTTGGGAAGTCGGTTAAAAAACCAAAAACCATTTAAACCCATTTCTATGAATAATGTTAGATTTTGATCTGTATTAAGTTTCTCGTACACAGGTCCTCAAATGAAGTCCATCCTCCGGCACATAGTGGCCGTAGACCACCGCGATGAGCCCATCTTCCCGACACGCGGCTCGTGGGTGCAGTTCACGTCGGAGCTAGCCGGCCTGGGCGGCGGCGTGGCCAACCTCAAGACCGAGCTGCACGCGCAGCACAACGCTACGCTCCTGGAGGATGTGGTGAGCTGCCTGTCATCATCATCATTTCAGCCAAAAGACATCCACTACTGAACATAGCCCTCCCCAAGTGTCCCCACATTGACCGGTCCTGTGAGTCTCGCATCCAGTGGATCCACGCAACCTTCACCAGGTCAGTGGTCCACCTAATGGGAGGCCTTCCAATGCATTTGACGATATGAAGAACATAAATAATAAAAAATACTACTTGTAAGAATGACATAGTGTGTGCCTCACAGCTGCGTGTGCGCCAAAATAGTACATTTATTAGAAACTTTCAGACTAAAAACCACAGACTATATACACACAATTAACGCGCGCATTTTCGAGAGGTAACAGGTTCAGTATCATTCTGCCAGTTACATAATGATCCATACAAAAGTCATTTCGTAACTGTTATTATGTAATTTTAATTTTATAATCTTGTGTCTAAATGTTCATATTTCGAAACGAATTTCTTAGGCAATGTGTTAGATAATAGACAAGGTTGTGGAAAAAGTCCATTTCAGCAATGTTGAAAGACAGGAGCTATCTGACGCTGGTCTTCCAATCAATCTTAGGAACAAGTGAAGGGGCAAACAGTTTGAAATACACATACATACGTCTGTATTCCTTGACTCACACACTCGCCTCATACATTCACAAATAATCTCATCCCGCCATACCATGCTATTCCGTCCCATAGCAATGTAAACCCTAATTATATTTATACCCTACCAAATTTCTACTCTGTATCAAAATTTTTATTCCCTCGAAGTAAGGCGTAAGTACTTCTTGCTTATGTCTGTTTGCCGTATTGTGTGGGGTGAGTTGATTGCCAGGAGCTCGTGGCGCAGTTGTTGAGGCTGTTTGTTCCTGTGGTGCCCAAACAACAGCTTAGACCACGAAGTCACCGGCTTTTGGCCGTACCTTCGGCACGTACGGTGTCCCGAGCTAACTCGCCTCTAGTTCCTAGAGTGTGACCTGTTTGCTGGGAGATGGATAGCTATGTGTGTGAAAAGATGGATGAAAGTTAGATTAGTGAATAATTGTATATGTATAATTTGTAATTTTTTTACTTCTGAAAGTTTTTCCTGTAATTTATTTTTCTATGTTTTTTGTTATATAGTTTTTTTTTTTAATTGGTTTTTATTTGTGTATAGATATATATTAAATTTTGCCTAATTCTTATGTTTCGTTTGCGGTTTTTTCTTCTCGTTGTATAACGCCTTTGGTGTGACCTCTTAGAGTTATACATGTATACTTAAATAAATAAATATAAACGTTAATGGGGCCTTAGCTGCCTGTATGCTTAATATGTGTTTGTGTCCAGGTGCTACAACTGACCGGCGCGCTGGGCGTGCTGCACGACGTGTTCGGCACGGAGCTGCCCGACCACTTCTACTTGGGGGGGCCCACCACGCTGCGCGGCTTCCAGCAGAGGGGCGTGGGGCCCCACAACGACGGGCAGGCCACCGGCGGACGAGTGAGTTGTATACTATAGTAGACATCTTAGCGGAGCACACCTTTATCAAAATATCTCCATAACAAAAAGTCATGGTTTCAAGTTACGTAATTATATTTTATCTACACTCACAACGAAATGTTCTAAATATAAATTCAAAAAATATAGTATAAACCCGTGCTTTATAATCGGTTTTAAATTAAAAAAAAAACATTGCAGTGCAACATTTTCATTTGTTTTGCAAATAACTGCATCATAAAACAACTTTATAATTTTTATAGCATACTTTTACTTTTTAATTTATTGGCGCATATGGGCTCATTGACTTAATGTAAAGAAATTGTGTCATTGTCTATGGATGCGCGCGCTGCAGTCATGCACAATGAGAATCTTAATTGCCTGCCATGCCACATATTTTTTCCGTTTACACTTTTCTTTTATCTCAATTGTATGAGTGAAAATAAAATAGTCTATGCAACGGCATATAATTAGGTACTAAAACACTCGTGTGATATTATTATCAAACCCACGCTCGTGTTTTAATAACCCCGATTATATGACCGTTGCATAAACTACTATTTTGGTACAAATCAGATAAATTACTTTTTTTTTTGTTATCTAGCGGAGACTTTAATAAAAGCTAGGTACATTGATATAATTGTTATTATTTTGTTAATGAGTCCAAAGAAGAGTATTGTATCCATCCGTTTCCCCACTACCCACTACCCACCAGGTGTACTGGGCGGGCGGGCTGCACGTGTTCGCGCCGCTCCCGTTCCAGGGCGCGCGCTCCGGGCTGGGCGCGCTGTTCCGCTCGCACCTGTTCCTCAACGCCGGCTGTCTCGCCATGCCAGGTCAGTAGTGTCTTACACATACTTTACCCGACTTTTTGTTACCCCATCAACCCAGCCACCTGGACCATTAACTGCAGTGGCGTATATGGAAAGCCCCCAATCTGTTGCCACTGCAAATACAATTTAGCAAAATGGGACTTTACAGACTCGTTCGTTTTTTCAAAGATACCTAAAAAACATTCCAGGGATTATACTGCTGTGAATAAACGCTTCAGCTTGGTTACGTTATCGAAATTGCGCAATTTCTTTAGGTTATAACGAAACCTAAAATGACCGAAAAGGAAATTCAGTCGGCCTTGAGCTTAGATGTTTGTACGAACTATGAGCTGTGTTGATTCAATTTATAATTATTTTATTTATGGAATGTGTTTTTCTACAGAGGGCGCAGGGCTGGCCTCTCTAGAAGCTCTCCGACTAGCGCGCGTGTCGTGCGGCGCTGGTATCTGCGTGCGCCTCGGCCGGGCAGCTCGCCTCGAGCTCAACTACGCGGTGCCGCTGCGAGCTCAGCAGCACGACGTGCACGCGGCGGGCTTGCAGTTCGGAGTCGGCGCCAACTTCCTCTAGGCGTGAGTATCACATCATCATCACCATCGTCACCAGCTCAGCAGCACGACGTGCACGCGGCGGGCTTGCAGTTCGGAGTCGGCGCCAACTTCCTCTAGGCGTGAGTATCACATCATCATCACCATCGTCACCAGCTCAGCAGCACGACGTGCACGCGGCGGGCTTGCAGTTCGGAGTCGGCGCCAACTTCCTCTAGGCGTGAGTATCACATCATCATCACCATCGTCACCAGCTCAGCAGCACGACGTGCACGCGGCGGGCTTGCAGTTCGGAGTCGGCGCCAACTTCCTCTAGGCGTGAGTATCACATCATCATCACCATCGTCACCAGCTCAGCAGCACGACGTGCACGCGGCGGGCTTGCAGTTCGGAGTCGGCGCCAACTTCCTCTAGGCGTGAGTATCACATCATCATCACCATCGTCACCAGCTCAGCAGCACGACGTGCACGCGGCGGGCTTGCAGTTCGGAGTCGGCGCCAACTTCCTCTAGGCGTGAGTATCACATCATCATCACCATCGTCACCAGCTCAGCAGCACGACGTGCACGCGGCGGGCTTGCAGTTCGGAGTCGGCGCCAACTTCCTCTAGGCGTGAGTATCACATCATCATCACCATCGTCACCAGCTCAGCAGCACGACGTGCACGCGGCGGGCTTGCAGTTCGGAGTCGGCGCCAACTTCCTCTAGGCGTGAGTATCACATCATCATCACCATCGTCACCAGCTCAGCAGCACGACGTGCACGCGGCGGGCTTGCAGTTCGGAGTCGGCGCCAACTTCCTCTAGGCGTGAGTATCACATCATCATCACCATCGTCACCAGCTCAGCAGCACGACGTGCACGCGGCGGGCTTGCAGTTCGGAGTCGGCGCCAACTTCCTCTAGGCGTGAGTATCACATCATCATCACCATCGTCACCAGCTCAGCAGCACGACGTGCACGCGGCGGTCTTGCAGTTCGGAGTCGGCGCCAACTTCCTCTAGGCGTGAGTATCACATCATCATCACCATCGTCACCAGCTCAGCAGCACGACGTGCACGCGGCGGGCTTGCAGTTCGGAGTCGGCGCCAACTTCCTCTAGGCGTGAGTATCACATCATCATCACCATCGTCACCAGCTCAGCAGCACGACGTGCACGCGGCGGGCTTGCAGTTCGGAGTCGGCGCCAACTTCCTCTAGGCGTGAGTATCACATCATCATCACCATCGTCACCAGCTCAGCAGCACGACGTGCACGCGGCGGGCTTGCAGTTCGGAGTCGGCGCCAACTTCCTCTAGGCGTGAGTATCACATCATCATCACCATCGTCACCAGCTCAGCAGCACGACGTGCACGCCGCCGGCCTGCAGTTCGGAGTCGGCGCCAACTTCCTCTAGGCGTGAGTATCACATCATCATCACCATCGTCACCAGCTCAGCAGCACGACGTGCACGCGGCGGGCTTGCAGTTCGGAGTCGGCGCCAACTTCCTCTAGGCGTGAGTATCACATCATCATCACCATCGTCACCAGCTCAGCAGCACGACGTGCACGCGGCGGGCTTGCAGTTCGGAGTCGGCGCCAACTTCCTCTAGGCGTGAGTATCACATCATCATCACCATCGTCACCAGCTCAGCAGCACGACGTGCACGCGGCGGTCTTGCAGTTCGGAGTCAGCGCCAACTTCCTCTAGGCGTGAGTATCACATCATCATCACCATCGTCACCACCTCAGCAGCACGACGTGCACGCGGCGGGCTTGCAGTTCGGAGTCGGCGCCAACTTCCTCTAGGCGTGAGTATCACATCATCATCACCATCGTCACCAGCTCAGCAGCACGACGTGCACACGGCGGGCTTGCAGTTCAGAGTCGGCGCCAACTTCCTCTAGGCGTGAGTATCACATCATCATCACCATCGTCACCAGCTCAGCAGCACGACGTGCACGCGGCGGGCTTGCAGTTCGGAGTCGGCGCCAACTTCCTCTAGGCGTGAGTATCACATCATCATCACCATCGTCACCAGCTCAGCAGCACGACGTGCACACGGCGGGCTTGCAGTTCAGAGTCGGCGCCAACTTCCTCTAGACGTGAGTATCACATCATCATCACCATCGTCACCAGCTCAGCAGCACGACGTGCACGCGGCGGGCTTGCAGTTCGGAGTCGGCGCCAACTTCCTCTAGGCGTGAGTATCACATCATCATCACCATCGTTACCAGCTCAGCAGCACGACGTGCACGCCGCCGGCCTGCAGTTCGGAATCGGCGCCAACTTCCTCTAGGCGTGAGTATCGCACCATCATCATCGTCGTCACCAGCTCAGCAGCACGACGTACTTATTCTATGTTACTTACCTAAACCACGGGATCTCATTGCTAAGAAATAAATTTTGGTTCTAATAAATCTCACTAGATGGCGCGACATGTACACATAATTCAATAGAATTGTGGGTAAAATTAACATTATCTGGTATTGAACATAAAAATTGTATGTTCTTGTTTAATCAACTCTTAAGTACAAAATTATGGAATATTGGGCTCTTAATTCACATTTCAAAGATTATTTGAACGGATCAAAAAAAAATATTCCAATAGATATAAAATAGATTCCATTTTTAAAGGAGAATGCCCATGGACAGTACTTTAAAAAAAGTAATTGTATCACAATCATTTCTGGACAATAAATTAAACAAAAATATTTCAAGTATTTTGACTTCTTTTCTAAAAGATTCCTAATGGGGTTCATTTTCTTGAATTAATAAGTATTTAACTTCCGTTTCATAGCTCAAACACATTCCGCCATTTATGTTAGGGTTGAGGCATGTTGACATGATCTGACATCGATTAATCGAAGAATCGTTTTTTTTAATAATCTACCTGAAACACTGAATCGATCCAAGGATCTCCTGTACCGAACCGATTCACCTCTACAATGTTAAAAACTAATTGATTTTGAAATTGGTTAGATTTACTAGATTAATGCAAACCAAGATAACAAATGAATCATGTTTTTAGAAATCGATTATATTACCAATTTGGTAACATGCCTATAACTGTCAGTCATTTATTTGACAGTGACAGTCATGTGACAGTAGTCGCATTTTCATTTGATTTATTTGTATGTTGTGTTGCGTCAAGTTTCGGTTTTCGTTCTCCCGTTACGAAATACTTATCTTATCAATACAACACCGCCGTGTGTTTGTGAAAATAATGCTTAATAAGACAGGACTATATATTTGTGATTTCCGACATGGCTACGGCTCGAAGTTGGTGTCTCAAATGTTCTTTGATGTTGGCGCCATAATTATATGCGCAGACATATTATTTTGCCGCATTTTTGCATTTTAATTCCTGATAATATATTGATCATATTACGGGTTTGGATCTACACCGGTAAGAATAACATTGTATGTCTAACCAGCACTTAAACAGATGTCTAACGATTGCAAATCTTAAATATGCTGGCATAGAGTCCATATTGCTGTGAATCTACTACAACCTAGAAAGGAACATAATTTGTTCAATATCTCTTAACTCCCGTCATGAAAATTGACTAAAGTTGGTACGTGTAATTAATTAAGGTAACATAATCTAATAAAGGTGTTTTTATCATTACACGCAAATGTTTCGGTCAGTACATTTCTCCATACAAAATGGGCATTCTCCTTTCTGAGACATTCCCCTCGATTGTTAAAATTTGCATTGTAACACATTTTGGTGCACCTAAACTGTAAAAACGTGCAAAAAAATACTATAAAACGAACCGTCACTGTATTTAAAGAAAAAATATTCACGAACCTAGTAAACCCTTTTTTTTTTGCAAGTCGCTGCTAACACCATATATTGCCGTGAAACGGGATCGAACGCGATTGATGTACTTACAAAAATAACAAGATTAATCAGATGTAAAAAGCTAGTTACGTCGGCACGGTTTCTTTGTATGGGATGAGACATCTGTATACTAGTATTATATTATGTGCCTAAACAGTAGACCGTAAGGTTTTTGAAGAATAAATTGCCGTTTTTTTTATTGGACCTCTTAGGACTAATTACTACAATTACTTCACTGATTTTTTTCGTTGTGAATTCTACATGTTTTCTTATTTAAAATTTTAGTAGTTTATTTATTATTTTAACTGTAACTGTTGCCCGGGATACAGTTCTCGATGAAATTTAAAAAAAATTTGCCTATGTGCTACTCCATACCATATAATCTATCTCAGCGCCAAATTTTTATCCAGATCCATTCAGCCGTGATTGAGCAACAAAAATCCTTCCATCCAAACATACATAAACTCACGCCTTTTTCCCATGGGGGTAGGCAGAAACTACAGAAAAATCCATCCAAACATTCGCATTTGTATGTAATAAATAGGGAATATTAAACCTAGCTAGATCGATTTATCGTCCCTATTCCCCCTGCATACTAAATTTCATAAAAACAGTTGGAGCCGTTTTCGAGTTTCAGATTATATATATATATATACAAGAATTGCTCGTTTAAAGGTATTAGATATATGTATTTATTTAATACTTGCGTTTGGTTTTTAGGGTTCCGTACCCAAAGGGTAAAAACGGGACCCTATTACTAAGACTTCGCGATCCGTCTGTCTGTCTGTCTCCAGGCTGTATCTCATGAACCGTTATAGCTAGACAGTTGATTTTTTTTTCAGATGATGTATTTCTGTTGCCGCTATAACAGCAAATACTAAAAACAGTATAAAATAAATATTTAGGGGGCTCCCATACAACAAACGTGATATTTTTGCCGTTTTTTGCTCGATATTAATAATGGCAACAGGTAGACGCTTGAAATATTCACAGAATGCTTAAAATAATAATTATAAATTAAAATAAAATAAATTAAGGGGGGCTCCCATACAACAAACGTCATTTTTTTGCAGTGTTTTGCGATAATGGTACGGAACCCTTCGTGTGCCAGTCCGACTCGCACTTGGCCGGTTTTTTTATGTTATTTTAATTATGTGATTTCATTTTTATTCATTTTGATTTACTTTATATAATTTTATTATGAATTGACATTTTGTTTTATAATTGATTTTACTATTTTTGATTGATTTATGTATCCCTATCCCCTTACGTATGATTTCTGGGATAAAAACTATCCTATATTCTGCCCGGGGTCTCAAAATATCTCCATACCAAAATTCATCTAAATCGGTTCAGTAGTACCTAAGCATGAAAAGGTAACAGACAGACAGGCTGACAGAGAGTTACTTTCGCATTTATTATATCAGTATGGATAAATGCAACTCATAAATGAATTATAGCCCCATGTGAAATGTGTTACTCTGATGTAAGTTTCAGCTTTATTATTGTAAAATTTCTTCAAAATCCGTTGATATTTTCTTTAAAAACGTCGGCCACGTGCGAGTCGGACTTGCGCACGAAGGGTTCCGTACTTGGTAAATTGCGGTTTACGATTTATGACGTATTAAAAAAAATCTACTTACTAGATCTCGTTCAAACCAATTTTCGGCGGAAGTTTACATGGTAATGTACATCATATTTTTTTTTTTTAGTTTTATCATTCTCTTATTTTAGAAGTTACAGGGGTGGGACACATTTTACCACTTTGGAAGTGACTCTCGCGCAAACTATTCAGTTTAGAAAGAAATATATTGGAAACCTCATTTTGAAGAAAAGATATCGTTTTTGAAGACCTATCCATAGATACCGTACACGTATGGGCTTGATGAAAAAAAATTGTTGAATTTCAGTTCTAAGTATGGGAAACCCCTAAAATTTATTGTTTTTTTTTTCTATTTTTGTGTGAAAATCTTAATGCGGTTCATAGAATACATCTACTTACCAAGTTTCAACAGCTTAGTTCTTATAGTTTCGAAAAAAAGTGGCTGTGACATACGGACGGACGGACAGACAGACATGACGAATCATAAGGGTACCGTTTTTTGCCATTTGGCTACGGAACCCTAAAAATGAGATGGGTTCAGCATATTTTGTAGTTTCGATAGTCAATTTGATTAGGCCTTGTGCAGGTACAGAAACAAACTTGAAAACATATTAATTTACAGTCGTATGGAACAACCAAAAAAAACTTTTAGAATTCGCAAGGAAAACATTGAAATTATTGTAATAAGATACGCAAGGTTTTTTGGGCTTATTGTAATAATCAACTCTCCTAATGTATTTTTTTCGTACTTATGTAAATACCATAATTGTTGTAAAAAAATAACGTGGTCCTAGTTCCTACTAATATTATAGATGTGAAATTCTGTATGTTTGTACGTTTGTAATCAGCCTAGATTAGGACATAAAATACGTTGCCGTAGGATAATTTTTGGGCGCACGGTTGGCGCAGTGGTTGAGCGATTGACTGCTGCGCTGCGTGTCGCGGGTTCGATTCCCGCATGTAACAAATATTTGTATGTTCTACAGATAGTTGTTCCGGCTCTGGGTGTTGTGTGTGTGAGTTTATATTTTTTTATTTTATTAGTTTATTTGTAAACGCACCCACGATAAAAAAAATCCTAGTGTGGGGCAACGTTTTTATTAATAAAATATCTTAAAATCACGCGAGCAAAGTCGCTGGCAAAAAGTAGTCCTAACTAATAATATTATAATTATTAGTAGTTAGTACTACTTTTTACCAGCTTTTTACAAATTCACATTCGCAGTTATATCTTCGAATGTGAGTTTGTTTGTTTGTTACGCTTTCACTCCTTAACGGCTGCTTTATGGATGAAATTTGGCAAATGACCAAAACTGAACAGATTAGGCGATAATATACTTTTTACATACATACATAAGCTCACGCCTTTTTCCCATGGGGTTAGGCAGAAACTACAGAACGCCACCTGCTAAGATCCTTGCATACTTCTCCCGCTTCACTCACATTCATACATCTAGTCATACATACACGCAATATACTTTTTATCCCATTATAATGTTCTCTTAGGATAAACACTTGACACGCGGGTGAAACCGCGGGCAGAGATCATTCGTATGCCGTTATTTAGCCGATAATCGTTATAAACATACATAATTGTAATAGATAGATAAGATAGGTAAACTATTTATTCAGTGCACACAAAAGACACAGCACAACACACAAAATCACAATTTTTTTTGCAAATTTATATGTATGTATTTGGAAACATTTTATGGTGCAAACATACAAAAAAAAGAAACAGGAAAAATACATCATACAAATAAAAGTGACACAAGTAATATACCTCTCTCTCTGCTCTTAGATCCTTATGTAATCCCCGGCACGTAAGTTGGCAAGAGTCGTTTAGAAGAAATTGTTCTTTAGATCTTTCGGTTGCTCAGTTGACACAAGGATCGACTGACCAATCGCGACGCGTCCACGTTCCGTTCGCTCTATATGGTGGTTGGTCAGTTCGCGGCGTATGCGCGAACTTATCCCCACTACGCCAAAACGTTGCCACTTATCCCCACTACGCCAAAACGTTGTCAACTTACATGCCGGGGACTATAACAGGAGTTTTATACGCCATTGTTAAACCCAGTATGCCGTTTTAAACGAAGTCGTCGCTATAAACGGTTTTTACTGTATTTATAAATGTCTGCATATTATTTTACTTGCTACTTATTATGAATGATAACTAAACGTATTTTTTTTTTATTTTGTCCACAGCTATGAAAAACGGAGTAACCTGGAGTTATAGAAGTATTTTGTGAAGATTGTAAATATAGTAGTGAAGTTAATAGTTTCATATAATTTATTGTTTGTTCCCAATAAACTGACTAGCACTGCGCGGACACTACCATTCAAAGTTTCTAATGACTGAAAACACATAAAAAATATATTGTTGCCATATAAATAATAATTATAATTGATATAACAACAATTTAATTTGTTGACATATTATTTTATTTGGAAGGCTATGGCTATACCTTTATATGCTATAGGTACCTTTGCCCAACATTGGGATGGGAACATATAGGTGAAATAATAAATAATATTCCATAAATTCACGCCTTATTCCCTTTTTTTATATTTTATAAGGTTCCATACACGGTCCTCACCAACACATTGGTTTACTGATGAAAAATAACTTGTAACAAGTGGTGTATATAAAATCTAAATAATTATTTGCATGTCTTATTCAACGAAGACACAACAGCATCCATCATTGATGGGCATTCAACTGGAAAGGCCACACTAGAGTACATTTTCGAGGTTTATCTAAAGTCGCGTTTGTATTGTTTAAAAAGCGAAAATCGAAGATTGCTTTTAAATTGCATTTTTCAAAAAGCTACTGTTTATGTTGGTCTCAAGTTAAATTTTGTGATGTTTGTCTTCCGTTTTCATAATGAATATAAATGGGCATGCAAAATTCAGTTGTAAGATTTGACTACACATACTACCTAACAAGGCAAGTTATGTCAAACATTTTGTCGAGTTATGCGAGCGAAAATTAAGAGAACAAATAAAGAAGACATCGTAAAAAAAAAACGTTTAACTCCACAAAATGTAGAAAACCACAGATAATTTTTAAGAGTGGAATGCAGATCGTGATGAAAAAAATCATGTTGTATTAAATCAAAAAGTTAAAAGATCATAATTATTGCAAAGTATCGTCTGTACAAGGCAACTGAATGGTATTTTCCTGCGCAACCAGTTCGCCCGGCAATAAAAGTGTTTAGTCTGGTACAACTGTTATTATACGTGTTTTATTTATCTACCTTTATCATTTCCCTAGTGTCATTTTTGTAGTGACCCAGTGATATTGGCCATGACTTACAAGTTGTAGGTCGTGGGTTGGAACCACAGACATATATCTAACTAGATCAGAGGCGTCTCTAGCCTATGTAGGGAGATCCACGATACAGGAAGAAATTCCTAGTGTGGGGCAAAGCTTTAAAAAAAAGAAAGAAAAATATTACGGAATTAGGGTGCTGCTAGATAACGCAAGTCCCTCCATCTGTTAGAAAACCAAGCGTGCCACTTTTTCACAAACAATTTAAAAACAAATTTACTTATCAATAGAATAGAATATAAGTTTATTTCTCTCAAAAAGGTACATTTTCGGTAAATATTAACAAGGTTACAGCAGATTCAAACCTTTGTGAGAGGGAGTTTGTACTGGGTTCGAGACCTGTATGACAGATCTCCAGGCTCACACTCTTACAATAACAATATTATGGTGCATTTGGGGGCATGCGGAACAGGGTGTAAAGTCCCACAAACCCCCATAGAAAAGGGAGGATCCTCCGACCAGACGGGTGTTGTGTCTGGTCCGGGCAACTGCCCAACGGTTATTGTCGGACTGTTGTATGTGTTCAAATCGCGCCGAAAACTTTGCTTGCGCGATGCAGGATATGTGTGACCGTCATGTCATTAGTTTGTAAGTGGCGGTGCCGCTACAGTGCACTTACGTACTACAATACAACAATGTGAAAGTATCAAATTGAGAGGAAGAGATATACAAAAACAAAAGATGAGAAGAAATCAATGAAAGAAAACATTTCCAATGTCTCGGACAACTTTTTCTATACAGACTTTACAGCTCAATATGGCATAACAAGGCATTTTTCTAGATTTCGGTGCATTTCTAGTGCCGATAATGCTAAATCAAAAGCTCAAATTACGATCATTGATCGTAATTTTACTCCGTTTTTTGACACGCGAAGTACATACAATCGCGTCATCTAGTTAGATTTATATCTGTGGTTCGAGCCCATGCAGGCGCTTTACTTTGTGTAAATTATTCATCACCACTGCTCTCAAAATGGTGAAGGAAAACGGCATGTCCTAGAACAAAAAATACGAAGTCATGTGACATCCACCAACCCGCACTAGGCTCGCGTGGTGGATTAAGGCCCTCACAGAGAGGAGGTGTGTGTCCCAGCAGTGGGAACATTAAAGGCTGATGATAATGATGATGTGATGGCATGTCGTCTGACAGCCATTGGACATCGTGAAACTTATGGCCAGTGTTTGGAGTGAAAAACCTATCAACAAGTAAAATTAAAAAAACACCCTAACATTTTTTTCATGCTAACTACATAATTTATCTAGTAGAAGACACGCTTCGATCGACAATCTATTGAACACGTAATTATGACACGATATCTTGCGAAAACACGATCGAACAACGATTTTCATCAAACATAGCTAAGAACACTCGTTAAAGTCGCCTTTCAAACAAAAAACAAACCGAAATCAAAATCGGTTTCCGTTTCAAAATCCGTTTATGAGCTATGATGCCACAGACATACACAAGTACATACACACGTCTAACTTATAACGCCCCTCTTTTTTTCCGTCGGGGCATAAACTAATTTAATGCTTTTTATTCTAAGAAGAAGAGGCATTCATTTAATGGCTAATTTGGCAGGTATCGCGTTAAAGACTAACCTGATACCTGCTAAATTTGGCATTTAGTAGAGTTTGATAAATGCCCAACTTCAAGGACTGGCTCGTTGGTGTAGTGGTCGCAAGTGCTACTGCTAGCGTGTGCCCTGGGTTCGAAGCCCAGGTCGGGCAGTGTTATTAACTGACTAAAAAAAAACCGTCAACCGTCTGTGTTTAACCGACTTCAAAAAAAAGAGGAGGTTCTCAATTCATCGGAATCTCTTTTATTATGTATATTCCCCGATTACCCAAAGACGTCTGGACCAATTTAGAAAATTCTTCTTTTTGTTTGAAAGGGTATATTTTCCAGGTGGTCCCATGGTCATCAGGTCAGAATCTGATGATGGGATTCTGAAGAAATCGAGAGCACTCTTAAAATTTTATATGCATACATATAGCGATTTTGGTATTTTCATGACAAGCATTTACATTCAGAAAGTATCATTTGGTGAAGTGGAACTGATGAAGAAGACCAGAAATGGCCATTGGAACTTCTCAATGATAAGTATAATTTGGGTATGAGATATCTTGAGTAGTTAAATGACTGCTGTGACAAAGCAAATTTAAATAAAAGATTCGTAGTGAAAATGGTACCACCGAATCGAACTGATCTAATGATGAAGATGATCCGATGATGAAGCAGGAAGGTAGGCACTAACAAAAAAACGTATCCCAGTCGTATTTAGGCTTGTTGGAATTACGTCCGTGACTACCGCCGGTCGCTAACTTCTTTAAGAATAACTAGTAATTTTTGTATAAATTTGGGTAGAATTCAGAGTTTTTAATAGGGAAATCTTGAAATGAAAATTTACCGGACTACCGCCACCCCACCAATTGCATGGTATATCTCGTAAACTATTGGACTACTAGTTTAAAATTTTTACTAATTTTATCTTGCAGGATTTTCTATGCAGGTTTGAGTACAAAAAGCGACAAGCTCCTCAAACTTGATCAAAATTCAAAGTCTGCTGAAGGAGCGGGCGAAAGTTATCATCGTTGATTTCTTGGTAAATACAAATGTTTCAGTTCTGTTGTTTTTTACGACATGAATCACATATAAGGGTAGTCATTGTTTTTATACCTACTTAGAATTGCCGTAGCGTGCCCCTTTTTTCGGCGCTCATGGTGATCCTGCTGAAGGGAGCGTGATTACCTACCGCCTGAACACATTCAAAGTCGATTTTCTCTAAAACTACTAATGTACCAATTTTGTTGTTAGTAGGTACTAATTGGTACCAATTGAGTAGTAATTATTTACCAATATGGAAACGATTGGCGTGGGGATCCGGCGGTAGTCACGGACATGTTGGAATAACACGAGAAGCCCTCTGGTTATAAATAATTTTCACTATAATTTAATCTGTCAAGTGTTAATTAGCAGACACAATAGAAATTATATCTACCAAAACTAAGAAGATAAAAATAAAAAATCTTTTTAATAAAAAATAATAACCGTTTTCCAAAGCGAAAAATAACTTAAGTTTAGGGAAGTCAGTGTCAATAACAAGAAAAGAAAGTTAATTTTCGTTTTGTAGTGTTTTCCTTTGGAAGTCAGTTAAATTTATTAGTTAAAACGTTCATCTAGAATTTCCAATAGAAGCCCGGTGTCTGGGTTAGGCTCGGTTTTACTTAATCAAGCCAGAATGGATCTGGATAAAATTTGGCACAAACAACTAAGCAAGTCGTAAGCAATCTACCATAACAAAACATTTGGTACCTACATTCTGCAACGTAGCATACGACCACGGTTATCCTCTGAACACCACTATGAATATGTATGAAATACAATAAAATATTTATTACATGTAAGTAGTTTATTTAATACCCGATACATTTCGAATAGTTTGTAGGGGAGACTGGGTACGCTTGAAACAGGGTACGGTTGAAGCAACTCTAATAACTCGTAAACTATTAGGGGTGCGGTGCGGGGTACAAGGGGAAAGAGACGCGGGCGGCGAGTCCGGACATGAATCACAGTGACGCGTTGCACTTCGCGACCTGTGTACGTTTCCAGGTGACCCTATTGTATTTTTTCGGCAAAAAGTAAGTTTTTTCTATTGTTTTCTTTTTTAAATTACTTTGTTGATATTAGCATTTGCATTTTGAGTGATTGTCTGCTTTATTGTTAGTTATTGAAGTTTCAAATGCCGTTATAAGTTTTTGTTTATGTTGTTTTGTCTTGACGCTATGTTTATTTTATTAGCGGTTGAGGGGTATGGGGACGGATGAAGCAATTATTGTGGGTACGATTGAAACAATGCTAACCGTTGCTATTTTCGTTGTAGATGCCCAGAAAACGTATCAGAACAACATTAAGAGGCAAGTATGATATATCTCAGTATGAAAATGCGTACGAAGCAGTCAAAAAAGGAACTTCTTTACGAAAAGCTGCAGAGATGTACGGCGTCCACCACTCTTCTCTTCTGCGATACAAGAATAAAAGAGATGCAGTTACCGAAGAAGGTAACCAGCCTGATGTTAGTATGGGGTATGTAGCCCACAACCGAGTATTTACCCCTGAACAAGAAAGTAATCTGTCAAAATATTTGATCCGCTGTGCGGATATATACTTTGGTCTATCTGTCAAAGAAGTAAGAAAATTAGCATTCGAGCTCGCTGTTAAATATAAGTTAAACACACCTCCTACGTGGACCGAACATGAGGTCGCCGGAGAAGAGTGGTTTCGTTCTTTTATGAGGAGAAATGTGGAATTGTCGGTGCGCACAGCTCAGGCAACCAGTCTCTCCAGGGCAACAAGTTTTAACAAGACCAACGTGCATGCTTTTTACGATAACTTGCAAACTGTCCTTGACCGTGACCACTTTGAACCACAAGACATCTACAATGTCGACGAGACGGGTGTAACAACCGTTCAAAAGCCCGACAGAGTTGTGGCAAAGCGTGGAACAAGACAGGTAGGAGCTGTCACCTCTGCTGAACGTGGCACGTTAGTCACACTAGCCTTTGCGGCAAACGCGTTGGGCAATGCGATTCCGCCAATGTTCGTATTTCCAAGGGTTCGATACCAAGATCATTTTATAAGAGATGGTCCAGTGGGTTCTATTGGAACTGCCAACCCATCAGGCTGGATGCAAGATGAACTATTTGTTGAGTTTCTGAAACATTTCAAGAAACATTCAAGTGCCTCTACATCACATAAAGTACTCCTTGTTCTAGACAATCATTCTTCCCACGTCCATATAAATTCTCTGGATTTCTGCAAAGAAAACGGAATCGTATTACTTTCATTTCCACCCCATTGTTCGCACAAGTTGCAGCCTTTAGATCGATCTGTTTTCGGCCCATTAAAAAAAGCTATAAATTCTACCGCTGATGCCTGGATGCGCAATAATCCTGGAAAAACCATGTCAATTTATGACATCCCCGGAATGATAAAAATTGCAATGCCACTTGCACTGACACAGTCGAATATTCAGGCTGGGTTCCGTAAGACTGGAATATACCCTTTCAACCGGGATTTGTTTCAAGATCTTGATTTTGCTCCGTCATTCGTAACGGACAGGCCAAACCCAAATGATGCGGTAGAAGACGTAATTACACTTGAACCATTGCAGGTAACTGCACCTGCATCAGAAGAATTATTTGTTCTAGCACCTGACGAGGAGTCGCCACCGCTGTCACCTTCCTTGTTGAACGAAGCTTCTATTTCTGAAAACGTGTCACAACTACTAGCCCTGATACAGAATGCAGAGAGTAATAATCCACAAAACTTTGAAAGATCAACGCCGCCGCCCAGACAAAGTTGTGCATTTGAGCCTCATCAAGACATAGCAATACAACCGGAATCAAATATTCCTCCTAGAGATGCTACTGCTGCTCTGAGAATGATACCTTCTGGCCAAAATTACGTCAGTCTTCAACAATCATCACCGCAGCCGTCGACAAGCAAAGAATCTGTATTTTCAGCTGAATTAGTAAGGCCATATCCAAAAGCTGCCCCCCGGAAAAAAACAACTAAAGGTCGCAACACAAAAAAGTCTACTATTTACACAGACACGCCGGAAAAAGATGCTGTAAGAAAAGAATATGAAGATAGACAGAAACGACAAAAATCTAAGCAGGTAAAGAAGACAATACTTAAAGATACTACAGTGAAGAAGTCCAAAGGTAAAGCAAAGAAGAAGAAGACTGATTCACCAGCTTCATCAGAAGAAGATGAATATTTCTGCCTTATATGTGTTGGAGCATTCAGGAAGAGCAGATCCGGAGAAAAATGGGTGCAATGTCAAGGGGGCTGTAAAATGTGGTCTCATTTAGAGTGTACAGATGGTGGGCGATATTATGTTTGCCACAACTGCGACGAATCTGATTAGGATCTCTATTTTGTTCGAATTTTATTTTTGTTTTTTTTTTTTATTAATTAATGACAGCAGCTACTGTTCAGCTTGTTTTTGTTGTTACTGTAGATAATTTGGGATATGAAAATCTCATATTATCATTTAATTTAATTATTAAGATTTATTTTTGACTGATTAGTTTTTTTTGTTTATTCTTGTCAATTTTTTTAGTTTAAACCAGAGCAGAAGAGCTCTTTTTATGTTAATTTGTGTTAATTTAGGCAGGAAACAATTATTAAGACTGATAGAAATTATGCCATACTAGAATTTAACTATTTCTTGTTGATTTTGAATAAAGAAACTGATTTTATATAACATATTTGTTTATGTTTCAACTGACCCCCATCACTGTTTCAACCGCCCCTGGTATGGGTACCGTTGAAACAGTAGCACATTATTTTATTAACTTCTTCCTATCCAGTAAATATGGCAGTTGAGCCTCTAATTCTGAGATGTATTTGAAGACAAAAGTCTATTCTCTCATTATAAGTGTTTTGTTGTTTGATATATTTAAAAATGGATGTGCTACAGGCGTTCAAAGAAAAATTGTTTCAACCGTACCCAGTCTCCCCTACATAACAATTTTAGATGAGAATATTTTCTTGTTTCATGCTTTTTAGAGCGATTTTTCAATAGGCGGGTTTCGGTGCTGTGAGGCGATCTGCAGTCGAAAAGCTCTCAAAAATCTGGAAAGATCGTAGAATAACCAAAAACTACGGTACGATTGATGCGAAGTCTCATCTTTCCAATTTGACTGAAGATTTTCCATTGAGGCTGAAGGAAATCAGGTTATTCGATGCACTGGAGATGTGGTGCTGGAGACGTCTGTTGCGGATTCCGTGGACTGCTTACCGCACCAATGTATCAATCCTAAAAGAACTTCACATCAAAGACAGATTCAATACGAATACTAAAGTTCTTTGGGCATTTATCTCGCAAGGAAGACTCAATGGAGCATTTTGTTTTCCAAGGCAGAATGGAGAGCGAAAGATCCCGAGGTCGCTCTCCGACCCCAGATGGGCAGATCATTATTATTAAAAACATAACCAAAGCTGAATGACCGACTGTTCTCACAACGCGTCAAATAGAACCGAATGGAGACGCATGGCAAGCATCATGCATCAGGACCCACCCATGACCACGACTACTCTGCCAAGAGTAGTAACACGGTGACACTGCAATGGATAAAGGGACACAGCGGATCGCTGGGCAACAACGCGGCTGACGAGCTTACAAGATGAGGATCCAGTACGCGGCGGTCTAAGGACCCGAACTAGCAGCCTTATTGCGTAAGTGAATACGGCAACGCAAAGCGTCATTCATCCCGCAAGTGATTGGTTATAGCGATCAAACCCTTCGCCTTGCCGAATTCACTTGCGCAATTCGGCTGCTGTTGTACCCATCCCCTGCAACCAAATACGCAGGTGGCTACAGGAATTCACCCAGACACAGGCGGAGAACTGCAGCCATATTGCTTAAGTGTAACGCATCCCCCCTCCTAAATCCGCCCTTTTTTACAAGTGTTAACTTTACAAAACATTATCTTACCATTAGTTTAATGAATTTACACATTTCCGCAATAATTCCATTATATACCTACAAATCCTACAATGATTACTTAAGTACCAAAATGTTAATTTAACATGACATATACCTAAACTTTCAATTATTCAAAGTCAGAGTCAAAGTATTTTTTAGTGTGTTTTTGGTGATACAGTAGGTCTTATAGTTAATTTATAGTGACTCAAAAAACTACCCATTAGGGCATACACTATTTAACAATATAAGAATTTAAAATCAATATTTCATATAAATTAACAAAATTTCAATATTGATTTTTGTTTATCGTTAAATTAATTCAAATTCTGTCCTATTTATGGCATTGAGAAGTGATCGCTCACCAAGGGCGGATTTAGGGGGGGGGCACGGGGGCACGTGCCCCCCCCAGACGGTATTTTGTGTACTGTGGACATTCCATCACAGTGCATACTTAGAAGCAAATCAAATTACAGAGTTGTTAAAATATATGAATAAAATAACAGAAAGAAACTATTCACCACTGCAGTGGAGGATGTCTTCAAGGTTCTGGACTGGAGAGGCCGATTCACCGATGATAAAGCTGTCATGGAGGACCCCAGTATAACGCTCGATGACCTCAGTAGAGCTTCAGAAAGAATGGGTCCAAAAATGAACATAGACAAACCAAGGTGATGTTGAGAGCTCATGTCGCACCCACTCTTATCAAGGTCGGTGGCTCCACAGCCGAAGCCGTGGACGACCATGTCTACCTGGGACAAACGGTCCAGCTAGGCAGGTCCAATCTCGAGAAAGAAGTCAACCGTCGAATCCTACTCGGCCGCGCAGCATTCGGGAAGCTGCGCGGTTTCTTATCGTCCAACTTACCACAGTGTCTCAAGACGAACTTATGGCTCTGAGACGTGGTCGCTCACAATGGGCCTCATCAGAAAGCTTACAGTCACCCAAAGGGCGATGGAGAGGGCCAGGCTCCGGAGTTTCCTTGCGTGATTGAATCAGAAATGTAGAAATCTGCAAGAGAACCAGGGTTACCGACATAGCCCGAAGAATTACCACACCTAAGTGGCAGTGGGCAGGGCACAATGCTCGCAGAACAGATGGCCAATGGGGCAGAAAAGTTTTGGAGTGGCGACCGCGAACCGGAAGACGTTGCGTTGGAAGGCCTTCCACCAGGTGAACCAAAAACCTGATGAAGGTTGCGGGCATGCGCTGGATGCGGGACGCACGGGACCGATCAATGTGGCGAAGCTTGGGGGGAGGCCTATGTCCAGCATGGACATTTTTCGGCTGATATGATGATGATAAACAGAAAGAACATGAGTGAAACTCGTCTTTCATAACCCTTCCTGTACATACTTGAACTTGTAGAAATAAACATGAAGTATGATACTTCAAGTTTATTTCTGACAGTTATTGTTGATTTTTTTGCCTGTCCGCCCCTTGTGCCCCTCCCAGGAAAAAATCCTGGATCCGCCCTTGTCGCTCACTATGGGCCTTCCGATGCACTTTGCAGCTTGAAACCCCTTCCCACACTACCGACTTTTAATCCTACTCCTTTAAGCGTGTACACGGGTCGAATCAACGGTATAGTAGCATGGTAGGCAGGAACAATAGCAGTAGCATTGTGCCTGCTCTACCATGATACTATAACGTTAACACTACCAGTGTACCTACTGTGTTGCCCAATTTCTCACAGGGCATGGTAACTTTAAAAGAAAATAATTTTCCTGTAAGCTCGTTGCCTCGCCTTTATGTCAGTGTTCTACATCTCACTGCGAATATGTACAATCTGCACATAATATCTTATGGGAGTGTATTCTTTGGCAGAATCAACGCAATCTTATGTTGAATAATGTACAGGCTGCATCAGCAGTTGTTTACTATACGGACCTTGTGGAAACTAGAACAAATTTGCGTGCGTTCAAGCGTTTTTGCCATACCTATTATTGGAATCAAATATAACAGCTCTCAATGTTAGGACCCATTATTATTTATCCTATTTTTTATCCGTGGTGCTAGGCAAATGGGAAAGACCCTTTGTGCATATTGGCCTTGTTTGTCCTGTCTCTTGCTTGATATGGAGGGAAGTGGTTTTTTTTTTTTCTATTCTTCCATTATTTTTTTCTGATTAATTTCGTTGCGGGATCCAAAACAGTTAAATTCATTCTCCGGGACTTCGTCAAGCTTCATTGCCTCGGCGCATTTCTGGTGGTCGCCACTGTTGATTCTAGCTTTCAGGGGTTGCAGTGGTTTGGGAATAGTGTGGTGGGATTGTCTACCAGTGTACACGGCTTTACTGTGCACACGGTGCGGTTGTGAAACTCTACCGCCCGACATTAGGGACTTCCAATCTCTCGCAGTTTTTAATAAAAAAAACCGGCCAAGTGCGTGTCGGGCCACGCGCAGTAATAGGGTTCCAAAGTTACATATTAATGAGGACTAAAAAGAGGGTTTTGTTGTTGTTACATGAACATTAGAACGGTTTCAGCTCACAAAGTCTAAAAACGGGCCCACATAGGATTTTTTAATCTATATTCTCGCGTTTGACCACTATCTCGCCTAATGGTAAGCGACGATGTGGTCTACGGTGAAGCACGCTTGCCTAGATGTAATCTATTCACTCTTGACTTAAACTAAATAAGGACTAACTGGTAACTGAAGAAGGAGTTATAAAATCCAACTTCGCAACTGAAGTTAGAAAAATATTGTCTATTTGAGTACCACCGCGGGTGCGAATTGCGAAAGGAGCCGATACGAGCGCGCGTTAGAGCCGCGGGGAATGGTATAGTTAGTTCCTGGATCCTTGCGTGCACGCTCCTTGTTTATTTCTCTTTCGAAATTAGAAAAAAATCGTATGTATTCACTTCTAATCTCCGCAGACCGCAGATTAGAGATGAATACTCTAATCTGCGATATTCACTATTTCAATCTGGAAAGTTTTACGTTACTTAATTAGTGATGAAGTCGGGTCGAATATTGACTTTATAGAAGGATATCGACAAAAGAAAATTAGTAAATTGCTTGGAAATCGAATCTAATTTGACTTTACTTTTACGTTTTGATTACAAAACGTCGAAAATACTTCTACACTAACACAAAATAGACTCCACCGTGCGCATGCGCCGTATGGACTACGTTCTGGTACTGCCAACGACTCCGGCCACTCCAATGCGTTATTCGAGCTTAAACATTATTAATTTAGAAATCATTATTATTAAGGATGTTATGATTTTATTTTTCTATATTTTTACATGGTTCATAAGTATATATTAACAATCTGTTTTACACAGCTAACAACGTTATTTAAGTAATTTTTCAATGGCATTTCTACAAAAATTTTACTGTGCCAAGTACATTTTATAAGTTGGTCGACTATTACTCGTAAACTTGTAAAGCCTTGTTATCCGTGATAATTTTCCTTTTAATTTCGTTATATTTACTACTGCCGTGATTTATTTCACATAGCCAAGAGCAACCATTTCGCTGGCAGGGGGACACACACTTGACTCTAACATAAATTTGCAACTTAAAGCTTAATTTTACGCAAACGAATCTCGGCATCGAAAAATGGTTTTGACAAACCAATAATATTTTTGAAAGGCCTATCCAACGATACCCCATACCATGGGACAAATGAGAAAAAAAAAATACATCCCCACTTTACGTCTATGGGAGGTACCCGAAAAAAAATATTTTTCATGATTTTATGTTACTACTTTGTCGGAATTATTAATATGTATATACATACCAAATTATAGTTTTCTAGTACTTAGATTCTCTGAGCTAAGCTGCGGACGGACAGACGGACAGAGCTAAACTATAAGGGTTCCTTGTTGACTTCGGAACCCTAAAAAGGGAGTGAAAGAATGTGGAACTTCCCCGCATCTGCACCCGAGTCCTCTCGCATTCCAAGTTCCAAGACTGATGTTACGTCGTAGTAGGATCTTCGTCCTTCCAGGAGCATAGTTGCCTTGGGATGCCTGGTCGCCTACTGTCCCATGGCCGGTAACACATTTCACACCCCAATTCCCGGACACTACACACACAAAGCGAAAATAACTTTCTTTTAGGAAGTCGGTGTCTTTGTTACCAATTTATTTTTTGTTTTTGACACAACTTCCGAAAATAATATATTATATAGTTATTTTTAGCTTTGGAAGTCGATTTAATATATTTTAATTTTTTTAGTTTTAGTACCTTATATTATTACCTTCAAAATAATTTATAGCCGGAGGGCTTATCATTACAATTCCAACAAGCCTGAACACGACTGGGATACGTTGTTTTGTTACGGAGTTCTGGTGCCTACCTGTTGGCTTCATCATCAGATTAGTTCGATGGTTCCCGGTTTCATTAGAAGCATTTATAACCGTGCCAGTACCGGACCGTATTTTAAACACTCGGTAGCTAGATCATTGATCGTAATTTTACTCCGTTTTTTGACACGCGAAGTACATACAATCGCGTCATTTAGTTAGATTTATATCTGTGGTTGGTCCCATAGTAAACACTGTTCTAATTGATGAGTAGAATCAGTAGAATGACATCTTTTAAAGATCTCCGTTTATTCTGTAACACCTGGTATCAGTACCGTCTTTGCCATACGGGCACACGGGGCCCGTGCCCAGGGCCCCCATCCTCAGGGGGCCCCGAAGGGCCGACAACCGACAATTTCTCTCACATTTATTCTCAAAACATTTCAGTAACAGTGAGCACCCGGGGTCGAAAATAAAACTTACTTTTGTTTTAAAATTTTAGCCAAAATTTTGGAAAAAAAATTAATGAATTTGCAGAATTTTATCATAAAGATATTAATGCATATGAACTCAAAATAGAATGTTTGCCAATATTTAAAAATATAGCAAAGCAATCAGCGGATTTGAATATCTCAACATTACTTAACCTCATAAAGTCATATAAATGAGAAGGAACTTCCAAACGTTGAAGTTGTTACAAGAATATTGCTTTGCCTAATGGTTACCAATTGTAGTGGAGAGCGTTCATTTTCGCAGCATAAGAGAATAAAAAATTTATAGCGAACAACAATTTTACAAGAACGACTAAGTAATTTGCCAATTATGTGCATAGAAAGTGACATCCTTCAAAATATTTACTTTTAGGATAAAATATAAGATTTTGCTAAACAGAAATCCCGAATGAAACCACTATCGTTATCGTAACCAAATACCCAGCAGCATACTAATATCATAAATGACATAATTATTATATTACTATATTTGATTACCCATAATAAATAGAAGATCATAGTAGAAAAATGTTAGTATAATTCGCTTTCTTTACTTTCCAAAAGGGCCCCAAATTCTTGTGTGCCCAAGGGCCCCAGCATAGTTAAAGACGGCCTTGCCTGGTATACACAGCGCATCACACTACAATGTAACACACAACAACAACAAGACAATTGCACACAACAGTACAATTTTATAGTACTAAACAATTTACATAGAACCGCACTGATAAATTGTGCGACAGACCAGTGACCGTGCACTTCACGCGTGGCTTCCGAATCGCGACCACATAACACGGTCCGGAAGGACCAGTCGATAGGAACCTATTATAAAGGACCAGTTCCGATTGGACCACTACCTACCGAGAGTTTAAAATACGGTCCGGTACTGGCACGGTTAAATATAATATACTCTCAAGCCTTTTTCTTACGGGAATAGGCAGAAAATACAAAAAAGCGAGTTGCATCTTTAGGTACATTTAATATTCGTCGGATCTGACACCAATTTTTTGTGAAATATTGCGGTACCTAACCATAGGGTATTAGACTGTAAAGATACTCTAAAAGTTACTTGCGTGCAGAAGTATAAAAAAGTGAAATAAAAATAAATACCTACATAACTAAGTGCAATATTCAACGAAAGAAACTCCAAGGAAAATAGTGCTTAAACAGGAAGATTTCGGAGTTGTGTGTAAGACCTCAAGACATCTATATACATAGTTCTGCAGTTTATACATAGGTAAGTACAGTACCAAGCCATATACCTACCCTTTCCATCAGCCGTATTGCGTAAGTGAATACGGCAACGCAAAGAGTTTGACCGCTATCCAATCGACCAACCACATGCGAGATGAATGACGCGATGTATATTTCCATCTGTGTGATTGGTCGATTGGATAGATTTGCGTTGCCGTATTCACTTACGCAATACGGCTGCTGAACTCATCGTCAATCAGTCCCGGATCGTAGTCACTGGACCCCTTTAAGCGGACAGTCTGCCTCCGGTCCGGTTGCGATCACCACCTGCTATAATTTTTTTGAGGACATAGCTTCTTTCACTTGGCCAGACCATCGTGGTGGCGACCGGCCTCGTACCCACGTGTGGTTCTCCTATCCGAACAACGTTGACGTGTACATCGAGCTAATAATTTTGATATTTTGCCTTTTAATTTTTGCTTATTTCATTATTAAACTAAGAACATTATTTCGAATACGACTGTTCATGTTGTTTACAAGAAAATCGTTTCAAATTACAATATTTTGGAGCAAAACAACAAACGTTGTGGTTTTGCAGTAATTACACACTGAAAAAACAGTTACTCACAGTGATAAAATTATTTAAACTCCACTATTCTTTACCAGGAATGAATTAGAATATAAACAACATTACCTATCAAAAACTACAAATAAAGCAACTATTAATTTTATTTATTTTTATTTTTTTTATTCAATTTGCACAGTACAGACGGTACCTTTTCCTAAATTTTCGGTTGCCAATATTTTTTGAATAATGCATAGTTATAATAGCCAAATTCTAATATAATAATTTCCGCACTCCACTTTTAGTAGGTTAAAACATTAATTTTATCTCTCAATTAAAATAATGTTCTTTGTGTGTGAATAGCTGTTTGTACGGAATCCCTCAGTGCGCGAGTCCAACTCGCACTTGGCCAGTTTTTTTTAGAGATCATCATTGTCACTCGATACTCGATTGAAAGTTTCGGACTCTCTTTATAATATGAGTTATGCTTATGATTGACCAGCAGTCTAATTGCGTAAGGAACTAAATTCGGAAAGGCAAAGGTTTGAACCCATGAAAGAGTTTGAACAATTGATCAATCACATGCGAGATGAAAGACGCGATGTGGATGAACTAGCTGTCCCACGCGGCTTCGCTCCCGTCAACTGGCTACCTACCCTAACCTACATTTTTTTTTTTTTTTTGGGTGGGAAATCATCCAATGACTTCTCCCGCTCTGGGTGAAGCGGGAGGGCGTGTCAGACTTTTACTGACTAAAACCCACCCGTGTTCCTCCAGTTGCTTGTGCCAGGGCCGCGGTAACTCTCTTTCAAATTTATCCGCGACCCAGACAGGCATCGGCCCTACCGGACCCCGTCCCTTTTGCTGACATCTCTTTGAGGCGCGCGTGGAATACTACGCGCCGTAAACTCGGGCTTGGTCCTTATCGGACGGCGAGCTACCCATTACTTTCCGTCCGCAAACCCGCGCCTACGGTGGCCGGGAATCGGCTTGCGACTCCCGACGCCCGGGGCGTCTCCTGCGGTGGCTAGGGGCGTGAGGGCGTCTCCTTTGCGTCTCCCTCACGCGTTCCGCCTCCTCCTTTGCGAGCATTACTGTTTCGCAGAAGGAGGAGACAGCTTCCCATGCCCTCTCGCTCCGTACCATGGCCTGCACCAAGGACGGACGCGAGAGGTCGCCACCGCCGATCGCCTCCATGAGGACACGGCGGTGCTCCGCCCAAGCTGGGCAGATTTCCACCGTATGCTCCACCGTGTCCTCCAGGCGGTCCACACAATGGTGACACCCGGGCGTTTCCTCCCGCCTTATCCGGAACAGGAACCTCCCGAAACAGCCATGTCCGGTGAGGACCTGCGTCAGGCGGAAGGTGAGGACGCCGTGACGCCTCTTAAGCCACTCCTCAAAGAGGGGCCTTACCGCCGCAATTGTGGCGTGCCCAGCGCTGGGTTGCGACAATCGCCCTCTCCTACCCTTCCCTACCTACCTACATAAATGTTGCGTAACTTTAAACGCTTACGCAGCGCACGAAACGGAACTTCTCAAAAAGGAATACTTTTTGCCCGTATTTACAACATTTTTCATTTATGCTCCGCTCCTATTGGTCGTAGCATGAGGTTATATAGCCTATAACCTTCCTCGATTAATGGACTATCCAAACAACAAACTCTTCAGCTTTATAATATTAGTATATATTTATGGTAGACCATGACTGCTGACTGGTACTGGTATGACGTATTCCAAAGTCTGGAAAACGTTATTGAGTATTTGTATCATGAATCGCGGCCTACTGGCAAGAAATACCTAAGTTGTTGGAGGGACACAGGGTCGAAGACACCCTTATGGATTAATCAACTATCTACCGCAATTTGCAGTCCATTGCTAGAAACAGCTGCGCCAAAACACGATCGACTTCCACATCCAGTCTGCCCCAAGGTCTCAATCGCCTTGTCAAGGTCGTCGGTCCCATAAAGGATGGCGAAAAGAAAAAAAAATTCTAAGCAGGCAATTTTTCATATGCCTTAAACCTCCCGGAAACTGAAACATGGAGTATTTTGACAAATACTTACACGCCTATTTTATTCATAGACATTATTTTTAAGAATATTTTGAAGGTTGTGCGTATAATAAGTTGATATTTATAGACACGCGTCTAGGTTTTTTTTTTGCAAGCGCCGCACTTCCGCAATCGCGGAACGTTTTGAAATCCATTGCTGAAAATTCGAATGGGGTCAAAGATTTTTCCATACTGACTTCTCTCAATTTGATGACACGGTTGGCGCGGTGGTTATAGCGATCGGCTGCCGCGCTACGTGTCGCGGGTTCGATATCCGCACGGGGCAAATACTTACAAGAACAGATATTTGTTTCGGTCTGGTTTTTTGTGTGTGTGAATTTATATGTATGTAATTGTTCCACAAAACAGGAGGGATTCCAAGAGTGGGGCAAAGTTTAAATAAAAACGTTAATTAAAAAAATCATAAACCCTGACTGCTTGAAAAGCGAACTAAAAAGCCGTATTAAGAAGAAAATCGTGTGTCGAAATGCCGAAAATTATCCCAAGGGAACATATTCCCGGGATAAAAGTAAGCTTTGTGCTATTCCAGACTATAACTATCTCTTTGCCAAATTTCATCCAGATCCGAATTAACACATACGAAAGCAAGGTACTTGCAAATTTGCAATATAAAGCATTTAATAAAAAATATGGGTGGTTGTTATCCTTGTGCCCATAATTTGCTGTTTTTATAACTATGTATGTTATTGTTAATATTGCCAACCTTGACTTGCAATACATAATTATATTTTTTTATATTTTTTTTAAATAAACATCAATCGCCAATGTAATAGTAAAATTATGCGCTTGAAAATGATTGTGTTATAAATCAGTAAAGAATTCATAAATAACTTATGTACGAGTATGTACCGTTTTCAAGTGAATTAAGCACTTATATGCTTACTTATGTATTATTCGTAGACGCATATAAGTAGAAATTAAAGAAAAAAAAATACATCCCACTTTAAGTCTATTGGAGGCATCGACCACATAGTGGAGGTAACCGAAACAAGTTTTTTTTCATTATTTTGTTTTACCACTTTGTCGGAATGATTAATATGTATATCCATGCCAAATTATAGCTTTCTAGTACTTAGATTATCTGGGCTAAGCTGCGGACGGACAGACGGACAGAGCGAAACTATAAGGGTTCCTTGTTGACTTCGGAACCCTAAAAAAGAAGCTCGTGATGGCTAAAAAATAAAAGCAACACGGGAAGCCGTTGGTCACGGCATTCATTTGTAGAGCTTAGAAAGTCGTTGCGGCTGGGCTGCGTGTCCCGCGTTCGATTCCCGAACGGAACATAATTATGTTTGTATGGCCTACAGTCCAGCAGGCTTATTACGTAAGCATCAGCAATCAGCAATCATCACGCGATTGAACACTTGTATGTCATACAAAACCGGCCAAGTGCCAAATACGGCAAAAAAATCACGTTCGTTGTACGGGAGCCCCTCTTACAGCCTGATGACAGACGGACGGACAAACGGACAGAGATATGGGACGGGATTGGGATGTGGGATAGGGTCCTGTTTTTACCCGACTGCCGAAGGAGTAGGGTTCCGTAAAAAAAGGGTAATGTGTTTATTACCCTTTCTTTACGGAACCCTAAAAACGGAATTGCCTACAGTGTAAGTATGTTAAGTCCTACACAATCGTTTGCTAATTGCTCGCTGTTTTTCAAATGCACTTATTTCTACAACACACCGCCAAAATCTCTAAAACTTCTGTATTGTAGAACAATTATTGCGCAAAAATCGCTACCGTTTTGCTGTTGGAAGATACGTAATAAGCCTTCGGCTGTTCGGTACGTGTGTGTTAAATGTTTGTAAACGCACCCACGACACAGGCGAAAAGGTCCTAGTTTGGGCCATAGTTATTTGTATTTCGGGAATAGTAATATGTAAAGGCATCGTAGGAGCCATTACACTGAAAGAGCCTCATGTCAGATCCTTGGACTGGCCCTTCTACATCAAAAATGACCCGTTACGAAAAACCTAACCATCGCCCACTCTCGCCAACATTTACGCCAAAGGAATCCGATGAATCGGTACAACTATTAAGTATGACAGATAGTTTACCGAAAAACAGTACTTACACAAATCAGTAACACCAACATTACAGTAGGTACCTAAAAAAAATATTACACTCAAATTAAGTAAATGTAGCAACGTAATTTAATTTTTTCTTAATTATACCTAAGTATTATTTGTTATAATTTAAAGATTATTCTGTAATACCTACTTACCTATCATAATGTAGTAGTTAATGCCTAAACTGAAATAAAAGTAGGTATCTTGTGATTGTAAATGTATTTTTTTTTTTGCATTCAATCATTTCCTCACTGAGGTGGGATGAAAAGTTACGTGTTGCACTCGAGTGCAAAGGTTTTTCACCTCATGCTATTTTGATTCCCTCGCTAACGCTCAGGATTCTAATTTTTAAATCACTCGCTGCGCCCGTCAGTCAATTTTAGAATCCTTCGCTTGCTCGGTCATCAAAATTAAACACGCGGTTAAAAAGCAACTTTGCACTCTTGTATAACAATTAACTATTTTTGTATCGAAATTGACATAAGATATCGTTTACGTAACGCGAGTGCATGAGCAAAAACTCGGAATAAGCCCACAGGTGATCGTACCCTTTTTGTTTTTTTTTTTACATTCGTCATCGCTGACAAAACAACACTTTGAATACCCACACCACTGTCCATATTTGACTGTGTGTTTCTTGCAGCGGGATGCCAGTCCCCACAGAGAGCGGTGGTGGGCCACTACTGCCGCCATTCTACGCAGGACGGTCTGTGCTCATCACTGGAGGCTCCGGCTTCCTTGGGAAGGTACGTTTTACTTTACTGTTTAACCTTACCTCTCAGCATTCGCACCGAGCTCAGAGGCTGCTGAGCAGCCTTGACTTGCAAGTTGTAGGTCGTGGGTTCACATTCAAACCCGAGCAAACGCTTTACGGTTTGTAAATGATGTCATCACCACTGCTGTTAAAACGGTAAAGGATAATATCTTGAGGAAACCTGCATATCCTACACGCAATGGGTCCCCGTGATGGATTGCGACCCATTCTCTCTCACAGAGAGCAGGCCTGTATTCCAGCAGTAGGAACATTAAAAGGCTGATTTTGATGATATTGCCTTACAGGTGCTGATAGAGAGGCTGCTGTCAACATGTCCGGACGTGCACGAGCTACATCTGCTGATGAGGGACAAGCGCGGACAGGAACCGCTCAAGAGATTAGCACAACTCAAAGAGTCACAGGTACCTCTACGTCATCTGCCTAGCCACTTCCTCGCTTTATTGAGTTCGGATTCCAGTCCAACCGAGTGCAGCCGCGGTTTCGGCCGCGTGTAAAGCATTTTATTATCGCAATTATATAATAGTCACAGCGGATCTTTGTGTCTCTGAGGTTGGTTCTGCCAACCATTGCGCAAGAAACAGTTTTTCTTCGAGTATACTGCATAGAGTAAGCGAGATAGGACGATGCGACAACGTAAGCGAGTGAAAGAGACAGTTATACAATGCTATCTTCACCTTCAACATTGACAAAAAAATAGCTACTGCGCAGGGTCTTGCAGCCAATTCAGAGACACAAAATCCGCTGTGAGTATTATACCGAGTTTAACGGGCAGAAAAGTAGCCTATATGCTATTTCAGATTATAATCAATCTCTGTGCCACATCCAGATCCATTCAGCCGTTCTGGCGTGATTGATTAGCAAACATCAACAAACATATTTAACATATTAGTAGGACAGAACAAACATATTTAACATATTAGTAGGATAGAAGGGTGAAGTATGTTTGTGTAGTCGATGGGATAGGATAGTAGGGTGAAGTATGTTTGTGTAGTCGAAAAGTTCTGAAGTAACAACTGCGAACCAGAAGACGCTGCGATGGAAGGTCTACCACTAGGTGGACCGATGACCTGGAGCCTAATTGCGTAAGTGAATTCTGCAAAGCAAACAAGTTGGAACCTTCCCAAAAATGACTTTTCGTATTGCATATTACACTCTGAAACGGAAAGGTTATTCTCCTTTCATTACCAATATTTTGACGTAGAATTGATTGTAAAAGAGTGAATGAAAGCGGAAGAATCGAGATAAAACTTCACTATTGGTATTGTGTAATGCAAATGTCATATATCTTCAACTCCGTAGTAAGTATCTCTAAGTAGTCTGTGTTCAACTCAAAGGAGGATTTGGAAAGCTAACGCTAGTTTTCCAAATTAGTTTCGCAATAACGAAAAAGTTGAAAGAAATGATTCTGATTCTTTGAAAGAATCGACTTGTTTCCTTTGCAGAATTCACTTACGCAATTAGGCTGCTGGTTAAGGTTGCGGGGATCCACTGGATGCGAGACGCACGGGATCGGTCAATGTTTCGACGCATGGGCGTGTTCGAGACCTATGTTCAGCAGTGGACGTCTTTCAGCTAAAATTATGATGAGGATGGAGTGATTGCCTATACAGAAGACAGAAGATACTTATAGGTCTATCGAGGTATCTCTGGGCGCAAATCCACCAAATGCCAAACAATCGAATATTTATCAGACAGAAGTAGTGATTTCTATCACGTAATTATTATCTACTAACCTAAGTACTTTTTTTTTCTGATTTTGGCTCGCACTTGACCACTATCTCAACTGATGGTAAGCGATGATGTAGTCTACGATGGAGCACGCTTGCCTAGTAGTAACCTATTCACTCTTGACTTAAAGACCCCAAGATTGTAGCTATCGGGAAACACAGACAATAACACAATAACACAGATAATCACAAACGTAAATATAACGAAATCTTGATGCACTATACAGACCTACACCTCTGCCCTCTCTTCGGCGTGATGTTATTGTAACTCTAATTTATAGGCATTCGACATCATCAGAGCGAGGTCTCCGTGGCAGCTAGACAAGCTAAGAGTGGTTTCGGGAGACATGGGTAAACCGCGCCTCGGACTTGATGACGCCGCGCTCGACCAGTTGCAAGGGGTACGTAAAATTCGTGTCATGTAAGTTCCCGCTCTGAAGAAGTCTACATAAGACTGTACAGTAGCACAGATAATATAATACTAGCATACAGAAGCCTCATCCAATACAAAGAAACCGTGCTGACGTAACTAGCGTTTTTCATCTGATTATACCGATAATTCTTTGTAAATCGATCGTGTTCGGTTCCGTTCTACGGCGATAGATATATCACCATCTATATCCGTGGAACGGAATCGAACGCGATAATGTACAAACAATAATCAGTACAGTATGTCGGCACGGTTTCTTTGTATGGGATGAGACACCACTGACAGTAGTTAGTCTCATACTGAAACAGCAGCGCATCATAACATGCGCATCGGCAAATTGACATGAACTGTAATGTAAAAGAAAAAAGAAAGAAAAAAGAAAAAGAATGCGATGGATGCGATGAAGTTATATAGCATTGTTGATCTGGCGACTAGCTTATACTGCTGTCACTAACCTTGCAAAATGGGACTACTTCGACGGAACAGCAACAGGGTATTATCTGGTGCCGAGTCGCAAACCATGTTTCACCTCGTGTCCTGTCCTTTGTTCCCCAAAACAAGCAACCAGGGTGATCTATGCGCTGCCACCGACGATGCCGTGGACGTGGCTAAGTTTTGGGCCAAATAAATTTGAACGACTGTCGTGCCGGCGATACTAAGATGAATATACTGCTTTAAATTACGAATTCCAATAATTGTAAACGAGGCTGGGCCAAATAAGGCTGGTTTCCAAAAATTCCGTAGCTGCCCAGAATCTGTATTTTTATTTTTTTTTTATTTTAGATAGGCTCGCGCTTGACCACTATCTCACCTGATGGTAAGCGATGATGAGAGGAAGAAGAATTTTGAAGAGGGTCCCATATTTAGCCAGTTATATTTATCCCATGTTAAGGTATAACGTAAAGCCTCCTCTATACGTCGACAGATTCATCAGCAGATGTCATCTGCGAATGCGTCCGCCGGCGTTTAGTCGGGGAAATTTTCTCGTCTGTGGTAGGTATTTAACGTCAGCAGACGCCACTAATCTCTTTGTTGTGGCACGCAACAAAAGGTTTCTGCGCGAGCGCCCGGCGTCTGTCCACACGTCTGACGACGCATCACAGTAATATCGGAGTTGTTTAGCCAGCATCCACCACCTTCTTCTTCTCCATTTCTTTTTAATAAGTTTACTGCGATGCACACTCAATGAGTAGTTAAAAATACTAAATAAATAAATAGCTGCGACAGCTAACGGTCTTAACATCCACTTTTTTATGTTGCGTGCGTGCGAGTTGCCTCTGTCGAGAATTAACACAGATTGAACGACCTACAAACGTGTGGTCGACTCGTGGTGATCCATCTGCTGATCCATCCGCGGACGCGTCTGTCGACGTGTAGAAGCTTGACACGAGTCATTGCCATCAACCGGACACGATTCAAGACAAGCTGCTACTACGAAGTTCCAGATGTTAAAACCAAATAAAACTGCCCGACAACTACCCGACCCTTGGATGGGCCACATGCTGCGACAGTAGTGTTTGCAACAACATGACTAACAAAGCAGTCATTCTATGCAGTTGACTAATGTAAGGTATCCATTGACAGGTGTCAGTGGTATTCCACAGCGCTGCGACCATCAAGTTCTGGGAGAGCCTGGAGACTGCGCTAGAACAGAACGTCACATCTGTCATCACTCTCATGGATCTTTGTGATCAGCTGCCTAAGCTAGAGGTAAGTTACACAAACTATAAGCTATGTAGGTACTTATTGAAGTGGAAACTCCTTCAGCCTCGTTGTGTTTTGAAATTTGAAACGAAAATGCGGGATATTTCTCAAAGCGCACCAACTTTGAACCGCACCAAATATAGAGGACCAAAAGTATTCCTCCAAACACACCAATCAGGTGCGCTAAGGTAATCAATTCAAAATATTATAATTTTATTCCTCGAAACGCACCAACGATGAAACATAAAGAAGAGCATGAAGGATTCGTAATAAATGATATCGATAGACACTATAAAATTCAACTGTCCTAATTGTTTATTTATTAAAACTACCAGGAAAGCAGAAATGAACTGGAACTAGGTGCTTAATTAAGCGACTTACTAGTTAGCTAAATAATGTTAAAAATAAAGGTTTTAAAATTGAATCATTTGTTGTTTTGAAAACTACCAAGGTGACAGAAATAAACATAAAATATGTGCCTAAACGATATCACTAAGTGCTCAACTTAGTGAGATCGTTGCACATATTTTCTAACGATTAACAAGATAAAAATACAAATTTAAAAAACCCCCGATTTTAATTTTTATTTCATGCTTTTTAAACTACATATAATATACCTAGTAGCAGATACGCTTTAATCGACAATCTATCGAAACACGTAATAATGACACGATATCTTGCGAAAAAACCCAGATTCAGAGAGTAAAATGCGGATAACTTTTGAATGGCTGAACCGATTTTAATCAAACATAGCTAAGAACACTCTAGATAAAGTCACCTTTCAAATAAAAAAAACCGGCCAAGTGCGAGTCGGACTCGCACACGAAGGGTTCCGTACCATTATCGCAAAACACTGCAAAAAAATCACGTTTGTTTTATGGGAGCCCCCCTTAATTTATTTTAATTTAATAATTTTTATAATTTTTTGAAGAGAATATACAACTAAATATTCTGTGAATATTTCAAGCGTCTACCTGTTGCCGTTATTAATATCGAGTCATAAACGCTAAAAATATCACGTTTGTTGTATGGGAGTCCCCCTTAAATATTAATTTTATACTGTTTTTAGTATTTGTTGTTATGGCGGCAACAGGAATACATCATCTGTGAAAATTTCAACTGTCTAACTATCAAGGTTCATGAGATACAGCCTGGTGACAGACAGACGGACAGCGAAGTCTCAGTAATAGGGTCCCTTTTTTACCCTTTGGGTACGGAACCCTAAAAAACTAAATCAAAATCGGTTCATTCGTTTAGGCGCTATGATGCCACAGACAGACACACAGATTATGATTCCGTCGAGGGTTAAAAAACAACGAATGATTTCAAAACCTGTATTTTACCATTATTGAGCTAACTAGTAAGTCGCTATAGTACCTAGTTCCATATCATTTCTGTTTGCGTGGTAGCAGTGTTCTGTAGTTTTTGCCTACCGTAATATAGTTTGTCTATAATATTCGTCTCTATCTTCCAGGCTTTGGTCCACGTATCCACCGCGTACAGCAACGCGGAGCACTGGCATATTGAAGAGAAAGTATACGCCGCGCCGGCACCCCTCGCCAGTCTGCGCGCTATTGTTGATGCCTTACCAGCGGACCTACTTGACCAGCTCACTGCTAAGTATGTAAGGGGCCTTCTAGTTAGAGGTCCAAGACAAGTGCATTTTATCAATGAAAGCATTGCCATTACGATTGTTAAAATGTCAAAAAAGTTAAATAAAAAAATCAAAAAACCCGGCTGCTTAAGAAGCGAACTAAAAAGACGTACCTAAACATATCTGGTGCCCGTGCAACGTCTGGTTTTGGTCAGCCAGCTCACGAATATATATCCTCCGACTGCACAGCCTGATTTTCTTCTTGTTTACGTCTTTTTAGTTCGCTTCTTATGCAATTGGGTTTATAGATTTTTTTAATTAACTTTTTTAATTATAACTTTTTGCCTAAAATTGTTGTTTTCGGATTAGGTACATTTAAACATATAAGTTTTATATTTTTGAAATCACCTCTTAGAACACTTTATTTTGAAAACCCACACGATGGGTAAGGAAGAAAAAAAAATTGGGCCCCCACAATATGGCGCCCAAAAGCCGCCATTTTTCTATTTTCCAATTTTAATGTAGCCAGTGACACTCGCAAGGTTAAGAAATCAAAGTCAACGTGTTTGGTCTCTAGAACGCCGGTCTGTACATACATACATAGACTGATAAACACATTACCCTCCTTCTCTTCTCCTCCCATCCTTGATCCCTTACCAGCGGCCCTAATTCACCAGCTCACTGCTAAGTATGTTTGGGACTTTTTAGAGGTCTAAGAAAAGTGCATTTTATCAATGAAAGCATCACGATTGCGACAAATGACAAAAATGTTTAGAATTTCCAAGCGTTATTAAAATCACTCGTGGTGGATTAAGGCCCATTCCCTCTCACAGAGAGGAGGCCTGTGTCCCAGGAGTGGGAACATTATAA
Organism: Anorthoa munda; assembly: GCA_945859665.1. Taxonomy (NCBI): domain Eukaryota; kingdom Metazoa; phylum Arthropoda; class Insecta; order Lepidoptera; family Noctuidae; genus Anorthoa; species Anorthoa munda. Next base: position 5,839,761 of record OX243917.1, on the reverse strand, counting down.
GGCTGGTGATGATGATTGAAATATCACGTAATCAATCTGTAGCGGCACCAACGCCGCCACTTAAGAACTAATGACATCACACACATCACATCATCAGCCTATTAATGTAAGAGGGAATGGGCCGTTATCCATCACGCGGGCCCAGTGCGGGTTGGTGGATGTCACATGTCTTCGAATTTTTTGGTTCTAGGACATGTCGGTTTCCTCACGATGTTTTCCTTCACCGTTTTTGAGAGCAGTTATTGGTGATGAAATAATTTACACAAAGTAAAGCTCCTGCCTGGGCTCGAACCCACGATCTACAACTTGTAATGTAGGTCGCGGCCGATACCACTGGGCAACCACTGCTCTCAATGATATGACGTCACACAAATCCTCATCGCGCAAACTAAGTTTTCGGCGCGATTTCAACACTTGCCACTTGGCACTTGGCTTGGGCAGTTGCCCGGACCAGACACAACACCCGTCTGGTCGGAGGATCCTCCCTTTTCTATGGAGGATTGTGGGACTTTACACCCTGTTCCACATGCCTCCGAAAATCCCTTACACTTCACCAGTTCGATAATTGCCATCGCTGACACCGAATGATACTTGTCTAGAGCTTCTGGTAGCGCGTCGATAGGCAATATCGTACTTTTTCTAAGATTTCGAGCGATTAAACCATTTGTCTAATTGCATCGCATAGCGTCTATGTAAACGTACTTAGTAGTAGTTAGGGACTCCAGCTTCCGCACTTAGACTCCCATTTGGTCCTTTGTGCGTGAGGGCACTGGCTAACATAGCCAGCCTAGCTCCGTCCAAAAGCACAGAAGCTTCGTGGGGGATTTACAGGCTTCACGGAACGACCTCACTGTTCCGATGATTTCTTCGCGTTGAGATGAGATGCCACGGCCTCGCATGCCAGTATTATGTGGGCGGCTAATTCGTTAAAACAGCCCCTGCATGAGAATGTACTTGCAATGTCGCTTATTAATGGTGCGATCGAAATCGAAGAGCCATTATTAAGGTTGCCAATTCCTCTTTCAACAATGCACACTTCCTAACCTAAAGGCTCGTGGCTAAATCAAACAGCCACACGGATCGAGAGTTAAGGTTGCCCTAGTAGATCATTCTTCCATACAAACGTAGTCTGGTGATTACTACACTGTTTGACGGTGTACGTTCAAAATAAAGAAATATATCAATTTGTCTCTTCATTATCTAGCCCTGTATGGAAACAAAAAAGTAAAAAATATATAAATTTGAAAGTTATGATGCGTAGAAATTTCAACACTAATTTTAACGCATTTTTGGGCGCAAATAAATACCATAAGAAGAAGGAAAATTGCAAAACAGTCACCATACAGGGATAGATTAGTAGTTCAACAATGCAAATAATTTTATTTTTACATTTAGTCGTTTTTTCATGACACCCAAAGGTCTGTTTATAAAATTTCGCGCACTCGTTTTCGTCCTGAATCATCATTCCATTTCGCTACATATTTGCAAAAGTGTGTACTCGTACGCGAACTAGCTTCTTACTGCTCATCACAGCATCTATCTCTTTCGAACTTGTTGTCGGATGAGATAGCATGCATTTTAACCCCTCGCACAAAAACCACCTTAATAAACGCTTGCCGAGATGGACCCACGATTTGGGTGGTGGTGGCCATCTCTAACATAATTATAGTCCCCGGAAAGCACGTCAATTCGTTTGTCCCGGCTGTCATTTGTAGATCTTTGAATGTCGCTACAAGTAAGTAGTTATATTCCAAAAACACTGACACCAGTCTTAGTAAGGGGTAGCGTAGTGTTCGTGTTGCCTGGTTAATGGATTGTGAAGATCAGATAGGCATTCGCTCTATGTAAATTACTGCATTGGCTCCCGTTAGGCTGGAAGCCGACCCCAACAGAATTGGGAAAATACTTGGTTGTTCCAGCAGCCTTATTGCGTCAGTGAATTCGGCAATGCCTGCCTCATCAATCGACCAATCACTTAGACGGAAATCCACATCGCGTCTTTCATCTCGCCTGTGATTGGTCGATTTATGAGGTCAAAAATCTTTGCCTTAGTTGCTCAATTAGGCTACAAGCATTCATTCAATATCAGGGACACTAAATTATTTTAATTTTTTTCTTCGTTCCAGATTCATATCACCCAAGCCCAACACGTACGCCTTCTCAAAGGCGGTGGCTGAGTCTATGATCGACACGCGCCCCCGCAGACACTACTCCTCTGCCATTGTCAGACCTTCTATCGGTGAGTCTATAAAAATATGTAATTTCAAACAAATTTTTAGAGATATTAGGATCGAACTGGAAAAGTTTCTCATCCTCCTTTGGTTAGGGAGAACTCTTGACCGCAATTCTGTCCGGTGGGATACTGCCCGATTTCTGTTAGGGGCACATTAGGTATGCCAATGGCGCCCAAAACTTTGATAAGTATCACTGCTAGTATTATATTATCTGTGGTATCACTATTGTAGGATACGTCAGTTTTAGTTTGTGTAGATGTTGCCACAAGCTTGGATAGATCCACGACCGTTTCATACACATTAATTATAATAGTGTAATGTAAAAAACCAGCCAAGTGCGAGTCAGACTCGCGCACGAAGGGTTCCGTACCATTTAGCAAAAAACGGCAAAAAACATGTTTGTTGTATGGGACCCCACCCCCACTTAAATATTTATCTTATTCAACAGAAATACATCATCAGTAAAAATGTCAACTGTCAAGCTATCACGGTTCATGAGATACAGCCTGGTGACAGACGGACAGACAGACAGACCAACACACGGACCGCGGAGTCTTAGTAATAGGGTCCCGTTTTTACCCTTTGGGTACGGAACCCTAAAAAATTAGCTAAGTGCGTGTCGGACTTCGCACATAACCCTAAAGTTCTGACTAAACCGCAAAATTAAGTTACTTGTAATAGGAAAAATAAGGAAATTTTGAATAAAAAATCTGATTTATCAATATATTGGTATTTGTTAGTAAAATATACTTAATAATAAAAAATTTCATCAAATTTGAAGTTCATAGGTCAATGGGCAGTTAACAAATTCTTCGGAACAAAATTTTGTTAAAAAGAACTGTCTTTGGTGGCTTCTCATTCCTTTTTTTCCAATAATAAACAAAAATACAGTATCTCAACAAATTCTAAACAACAATACACCACTCGATGGGGAACGTATTTTTTTCGCCTTCCCCTTTACTTTTATTCAGAGGCGTCTCTAGCCTATGTAGCGCCCGTGTGCAATCATTACCCTAGCGCCCTGAAGTAAGCGCGCGGTCAAAATGGAATAGGTACAAATAAAAGCACATAACCACAAACTGCCAAATTTCCCCAATGGATAATAAACTCTATTTTTTGGAAATTAAATTGAAAATCTATTGCAGAAATTTGACTGTTCTGGATGCCATGATCTGCAGTTGACTATATTTAGAATTATACAGGGTGTTTACCAAACACTTTGTATTTTCAACAGTAAACGGATATCCAGGTGCAAAACTGCAAATGGTGTAATTTTAAATGATGCCGGTAAACAACAGATACACACACAAACACACTAACACAATTACTGGGCCTCGCATCAAGCTTCCCACATTTGTCAAATTTCTTCATTCTAAGGGTTCTATCAGACAGAGAGCAGTCACGCTGTTAACCGTTCAAAACAAGAGCGTTCGATGTGTTATATTTCGTTACATAGATATACCCACACAGGAGGCATTCTGACCGCGTCGGTCAACCAGAACGTACGCGTTCGCGCGTTCACTGCTGTTTCGGTGACCAAAAGTGTTGGAAGGAAGATGGAGACTGTAAAGCTAATTATGGTGGTTAATGGCGTTTTTTATACGATGCGAAGGATAACGATTATAAAAACCGAGGAAAAGTAGCACCAATCTTTTCTTTTTCTGAAATGGCTTTCCTCCAGTTAGTATCTTGTTTAACTAAGTCATGTTTATCTTTTTCATATAGTTTATCGAAGGAATCAATTGTCATCCAAAAAGAATTAAAAACATTTCTTCATCTTCAACCCATTTAGAAAAAAGTCTATGAAAATCTCCATCTTGTTGTCTATCCTTATTTACTGGGCCACACCCAATATTTTCTTTTCGGTCTTGTTGCTGATAATGACCACAAAATCATTAATACGTCTTCCGATGAAGAACTATCGTCAAAAAACATGGTGACATTAGGTGGTACGGGTGGTACCGCGTATACCGTCCAACAGCAAGGGGTTCGTGAGCAACTGCACACTCGAACGCAAAACTGACAATATCAATAAGGAACATTTGACAGATTTGGGAAACTTAATGCGAGGCCCACTGTACACGGGTAAAAAGTATTTTAAGGTAGGAAGGAGTGACAAGAATAACAAAATACAACATTGTGGTTATTTAAAAGCTCTGATCGCGGTGAAAGACGCAAAAGTTGTGGCAGCTTATAACAAATCTTATTTATTAAGTATATTTTAATAAAAAGAAAAGCTGATGTACTTCTTATTTACATGTTTTCTCAAATTTAATATAATATACTACTAATCAAATTAATATAATATAATACTTAATTAAATGCGTCAAACTTACTTCACAAAATTACGTGTAGCGGTAGAACACAAAGTGCGGCACGCGCCATGCATACACACGATTTTGGGAAATGCCACGCACGTGGCGGTCGTCCATGGCAATTTGATCTTTATTTTTTATTCTAAACAGCCGAATTCAGGATTCGCAATATAATTGTCAGTGTGTTTTCAAACGAATCAAAACAGGCCGGCATGAGCCTTTGGTAGCGATGCGACACTCACTACTAAACTTTGCTGTAATTCGACATATATAAGAAGAGCTCTAGATGCCATACAAAATGTAAACAAACCGGAGCTCTTTTTACGTGGGTCATTGAAAGTGCCGCGGCCGGAGGGCGCTGCGCCCGTGTGCTGCGCACACCCTGCACTATAGGTAAAGCCGCCCCTGCTTTTATTCCACATAAAAACATTATTTTAAAAATATTATTTGACAATTTGTATGGCTTTGGGTCAACAAGATGTCTATACAGTGAAAATTTGAAGAATAACTCCAACCGTTTGGCTGTAAAACCTGTGTAACAGACGACGGACAGACAGACACGTGAGTGACAACAATAGGGCTTAGTTTGCACCCTTCGGGTACGGAACCCTAAAAATACTCGCCAAATTAGCCGCCTAGAGCCTGAACACGAAACAGCGTGCAGCGTGACCGACTGTACAGGTAGATGAAAAATTATATGTTAGTAAACATCAGAATCATCAGAATCGTTTCTTTTACAGTGGTGTCCTCCCACCGAAACCCATACCCCGGCTGGATCGAGAACCTGGCGGGCCCCAGTGGCGTGGTGGTGGGCTGCGGGAAGGGGCTGCTGCATGCCTTCAACGTCAACCAGACCGCCCGCGCCGACCTCATACCCGTGGACATCACTATAGACACCATGCTGGCTGTGGCCTGGGAGATCGCTACTGACAAGTAAGTCTAGACTCCAGAGTATATATATGAAATATGTTAGAAGAAGACTCTAAAAGTAACCTTGTGATGTTGCAATTAAATGATTTATCCATCTATTTAATTTCCAGATCCCCCGAAGTCCGGATCTACAACTCGAGCTCGCAAGAGAACCCCGTCACCTGGGGCACCTTCCGCAACGCCATGGTGCAAGCCGCCAGGAGGCATCCCTTCGACAACGTGCTCTACTACCCTTTCGTCTTAGGCGTTAACAACAGGTAAGTTTACTATAATACCAGAACCATGAGTATGACCAAGAACCCCATCACCTGGGGCTTCTTCCGCAGTGCCTTCGTTTGAGCTGCCAGGAGGCATCCCTTCAACCTTGGTCTCCACTGCCACTTCGTCTTAGGCGTTAAGAACAGGTAAGTTTAGGTACTCCAAGACCAGAAAAATGAGGTACGACCAAGAACCCCTTCGACTGGGACTTCTTCCGCAGCGCCAAAGTGCGAGCCGCCAGGTGGCATCCCTTCGACAACGTGCTCTACTACCCCTTCGTCTTAGGCGTTAAGAACAAGTAAGTTTACTATAAGACCAGAGCTATCAGTATGACTAAGAACCCCATCACCTAGGGCTTCTTCCGCAGTGCCATCGTGTGAGCTGCCAGGAGGCATCCCTTCGACCTTGTTCTCCACTGCCACTTCGTTTTCGGCGTTAAGAACAGGTAAGTCTAGGTACTCCAAGACCAGAACCATGAGGTACGACCAAGAACCCCATCGACTGGGCCTTCTTCCGCAGCGCCAAAGCGCGAGCCACCAGGTGGAATCCCTTCGACAACGTGCTCTACTACCCCTTCGTCTTAGGCCTTAAGAACAAGTAAGTTTACTATAACACCAGAACCATCAGTATGACCAAGAACCCCATTTCCTTGGGCTTTTTCCGCATTGACATCGTGCGAGCCGCCAGGAGGCATCCCTTCGACAACGTGCTCTACTACCCCTTCGTCTTAGGCGTTAAGAATAGGTAAGTGTACTATAATACCAGAACCATCAGTATGACCAAGAACCCCATCACCTAGGGCTTCTTCCGCAGTGCCATCTTGTGAGCTGCCAGGAGGCATCCCTTCGACCTTGTTCTCCACTACCACTTCATCTTTGGCGTCAAGAATAGGTCAGTTTACCCTAGGAACAGAACAGGTATATCCAATAAGTTGTGGAGTATAATACTCACAGCTGATCCTTGTGTCTCTGAAAGTTGGCTGCAAGACCCTGCGCAGTAGCTATTTTTGTGTCAATGTTGAAGGTGAATATAGCATTGTATAACTGCCTCTTTCACTCGCTTACATTTGTCGCGATTTCGTTTGTTAGTAAACATTGTATCTTGAGAATGGCTTTTATATAAGTAGGCCTCTAAGCGTACGGATATGTGAAATAAACTAATTTTAATTTGCCAACTGTAAGGATGGGTCAGTGTTACTATTTTTTTATAAACTATCATGGTTCCACTGTGAAAAAGGACCGACTCCGACTTCGACTCTCCCTCACAGTGGAGCCATGATATTTTGACACGTCAGCCGGGCGAGCACGGGCTCTGTGATAAAAATGTGTGACTCAAGTCGTGCTCGCCCCGCAGAGCAAAGCCCCAGTTACTTCTTGTGATTGTTTTCCAACAGATACCTATATAAAACCCTGGAGATGATGCTGCAGACAGCGCCTCTCTACGTTGCCAACTACCTAGCGAAAGCGTGCGGAGTCAAGATGCAGTAAGTTGTCTATATATACATACATAAGTACTACATACAAATACGCAATTTTTAAGATTTTTGTCTGTCTGTCTGTTTGTGCCGGTAATCGCCGAAACGGCTGGAACCGATTTTGATGGGACTTTCACTGGTAGATATCTGATGCTTTAAGGAGTAACTAGTAGGCTACTTTATAGAATTGTGAGAAAATTAAAAAAAAATACAACGAGTTTTTCGCGGATGAAGTCGCGGGTTATTGGATGATTCGCACGAAATGTGCGTATCGACATTTTTTAATCATATTATTTTTCTGTGGCGATTCGCACGAAGGCGAAGTAGAGTCCGTCCAACGAAAGAAGTCCCGTAGACGCGGCGCTAGTTTCTATGCGACTGTACGCTGTCCTCTAACAAATCTTGTTAGTTCCATGTATTTCCGCGGGACTTTTTTCGTTGGACGGACTCTAGGAACTGACTGCCACCTACATACATTGGGGTGCGCCCTCCTAAAGTATCCGAGACAAAGCAATTTTGTTGGCTCGAGGCATGTCACTCGCACAGTACTTACACATGTGGATTGTGGACAGTATTGCCACCCGTACTATATTTTATAGTATCATACTATATTTTTGTCATTTGTACTATACAGGTTGAGTTTCTTAAGTGGGCGTAGATGACCAAATCCCAAACTATGAGTAAAAGCGGAAAACACTCAAAGGAGTCACGAGGCCGATTTTGGTGAAAACTAAAACTTATTGGATTTTTGAAAAATTAATAAATCAAAATCAACTCAGGCATCGAACCAGTTGATGTTAAAAAAACACGTGCTGTATTATTACACTATTCGATAGTGTCGCTAATAAGGATCGAATTCTGGGATGTAATGGCATATGGGAACTATTTTTTAACAAAACAGCACCATCTTCGTGCCCTAAAAATAATGTTATAAATAGGCCCCTAATTATAATATTATAGAAAAATAATATTATAATTAGGGCGCACGATTGGCGCAGAGGTTGAGCGATTGACTGCTGCGCTGCGTCTCGCGGGTTCGATTCCCGCACAGAACGAATATTTGTATGACCTACAGATAGTTGTTCCGACTCTGGGTGTTGTGTATGTGAGTTTATATGTTTGTAAACGCACCCACGATACAGGAAGAATTGTCTAGTGTGGGACAAATATAAAAAATAAAATAAAAATAAGTTAATTAAAAAAATCAAAAAACCCGACTGCTTAAAAAGCAAACTAGAAAGACGTAAACAAGAAGAAAATCACGCTGTGCAGTCGGAGGATACATATTCGCGAGCTGGCGGACCAAAACCAGATGTATCCTCCGACTGCACAGCATAATTTTCTTCTTGTTTACGTCTTTTTAGTTTGCTTCTTAAGCAGTCGGGTTTTTTGATTTTTTTAATTAACTTTTTTTATTTACAATTTTTAGGTTATTTTGTTTTAGAATTAGGTACATTTAAACATATAAGTGTTATATATTTTTGAAATCGCCTCTTAAAATCCTTTATTTTGATACCCCACACGATGGGTTTGGAAGAAAAAAAAAATTGTTGCCCCACAAAATGGCGACCCAAAGCCGCCATTTTTGTTTTTTCCAATTTTAATGTAACCAGTGACACTCGCAGGATTAAGACGAATCGATTGACGTAAGAATCATCAAAATCGGCCAACGCGTTTGGTCTCTAGAACGCCACAAAAGACCAAACATACATACATATATACATACATACATAGACTGATTAACACATTACCCTCCTTCGGCAGTCGGGTAAAAATCTTTTCGCAAATTTCGTGCGAGTTCAATGCGTGCGAATCATCCAATAAACCGAAGTCGCGAGGACAAACTAGTTTAACACTAAAACATGAGGATCTAGACAAGTGACATGCTATCAATGAAAGCGATTAGAAAAGTCAAAAATATATGAGATTTCAAAGGATCTGACGCAGAGTGTCCCATTCGAGAAAGTCCCGTTGGCGCAGAATGTCCCATGCGCAGAATGTTCCATTCGCATAAAGTCCCATTCGCACAATGTAATGACAGTTGTGATTCAAGTAATGATTTGATAGTCAGTCAGTCCCACAGAACATTTTTACTCTAGCGAGAAGAATAACGACTCCATACAAATTTTACGAGATTTCCCTGTAGTGTAATAAACCCTTTAGGGCCCTGAATACCGTGTAGTGTAATAAGCCCTTTAGCGGGATTGTTTTTTTTTGACGTTCCAACCAATAGTGCCTAATTTGAATAAATGTCTTTTGGTCCTACAAACTTGTTCTTGACTACGCATTGCTTCTTTCAGACTAAGTCTAGTGACGGCCGGCGAGCGCATACAAGCTATGAATCGCGTCCTGGCGTTCTTCGCGACGCGCGAGTGGACGTTCAGCACAGATAACGTACAACGACTTCGAGACAGACTCACACCGCAAGACAGGGTCATGTACAACCTGGATGTTAGGGCCGTCAAGTAAGTGAAAGATATAATTTTGTATCCAATATGGTGGACTCCCTAAAATGGCGGCACAATAATTTGTACCCCCTTGATATGGGTATCAAAGGATATGCTACTGGTTGCTGATAGTATGGTGAGAGGAATACGAAAAAGCTTGTTAACGAAAAAAATAAATGATTGAAGAAAATATTTTAGGTAAAAACTATTTTTATTTATTTTATTATTTATTCATTAGATAATTTAGTTTGATCCTGTTTATTCAGTATTGATGACTAAGGAGTTTTCAATTACAGCGATCGATATAGCAGACATGAATGAGGCCTACCCATGTCCAGCAGTGGACTTTCGTCAAATATAATGACGAAAATTAGCTAAGGGATGGAATTCCCTGTTGGCTACAACCTGGAGGTCTTTAACAGACTCAAGACTGAATAGGTTACTTCTAGGCAAGCTTGTGTTAACCAGGCATATAAAATTATTATTATATCATCGACCACTTACCAGGTGACATGGTGGCCAAACACGAGCCTACAGATGGTAATAAAAATAAACATAATTCGCTGGTATTTTTTTCTGCAGTTGGGACAAGCATGTCTTTGACTTCGTGCAGGGAACGCGCAAGTATCTACTAAAAGAAAAAGACGACAACATACCTCGCGCCAAGAAACATATGGACAGGTACAGAAAGAAATCTTTGTTCCGAGACTGACAGTTGTGATTCAAGTGTAATTATTTGCTAATCAGTCAGTCCCCGACCGACCGAAGTATAAATAAAAATAAAATTTGGTCTGACAATCAAATAATTGAGCTAGAATTAATGAAATTGAAACCGAAAGATTTGAGTTATATCATTGATTTAAAAATTGTAACTGTATTTCTTTCACTCTAACTCATATTGTGAAAACAATTTTTTTTTTTTTTATGTTTCCATACCCGAAGAGTCCAAACGGAGCCCAATTGCTATCACTCACGTATCCGTCTGTCTGTCGTCTGTCAAACAGGTTTACAGCCAAACGGTTGGAGCTACTGTCTACAAATTTTCACAGTTTATGCATATTGTTGACTCAAAGCCTGTTGCAGTAAAATATCAAAAGTTGCTATTTGTATAATAGCAAAAACAATTTTTTTAGGTAAAATTAGGAATGAAAAATGACACAAGGACACGTGAGTGACAGCATTATGGCTCCGTTTGGACCCTTCGGGTACGGAACCCTAAAAAAAGTCCATTCTAGCCTCGATAATTTTATTTTTTTATTTTCTTTACAGGTTACGTTTTGTTTACTACATGGTCCTGCTAATACTAACAGTATTCGTATACCGGTTCATAATGCTAATAATATCCAAGTTTGTATTTAAGAAGATGGCATTCTAGCGGATCCAATAATATCTAGAGTTAGGAAGATATAAAGATTGTAATACAGTGTGCATATACTTCATAAAAGATAGCTTGATCTCTGCGACATATGTCAAACTGATATTGTTACGTTATCCTGTCAAGCGCTATTGATAATGTATTGATACTGACAGCTGTCGCAGAGATCTAGCTATATTTCTATGAAATAAAGTATATTTTTGATAGTTATGGCAGAGTCAGTTGCAACACCAACTGTCAAAGTCATTTGACATTTCAATTTAGCTCCTTAATCACCACCAATTTTGTTACTTTAGTATTCCGTCCATCCATTTAATTTATATTTGTTGGTGGTGGCCGGACTAACTCCGCCCACAAATCCTTTCCCGCTTACACACGTTTGTGTGGACTGAGACGGAATCAATTAATAATAATAATGTCCGGCGGACCACTCTACACACGCTCGGATATGGTCTGGCCCAGACTAACTCCGCCCACAAATCCGTGGTCCGGCCGGACCAATTTCGACCGTGTGTAAGCACTTATAAAACTTATCATTTAGTGATGTCCTAATGCGTTATCGATTTGATTTCTTACAATAATCGACTTAATTTTAATCGATTGAACACAATAGTATTATAATTTTGCACAATATTTTGTATTGTTGATTTTGTTGTGACTCTGATATACGTATTAAAATACCGTCGCCTGCGGTGATAACGTGATGTGACCTGCACTCAACGGGATTTTTTTGTCTCAACAACTCATATATTTCCTATGAGAATCTAACCACTCGAGTGTCCACTCGGGCAGTTAGATTATTATACGAATTTTAATTCATCGAAAACCGGTTTAAGAGCACGTCGCTTCAGTATTTTAAGCGACCATGAAGTAGAATATTCTTCTATTGTATTGTAATGTCTATGGTTGCCTGAATTATGGAACTACATAATAGTGCTTACACACGTTCGAATTTGGTCCGGCCGGACTAACTCCGCCCACAAATACTTTCTCGCTTACACACGCTTGTGTGAACCGAGACGGACTCAAGTAATAATAATAATTTCCGCGGACCACTCTACACTCTACACACACTCGGATATGGTCCGGGCCGGACTAACCCCGCCCACAAATCCGTGGTCCGGCCGGACCAAATTCGAACGTGTGTAAGCACTATAAGCGTGCTTATGTCAAATGTAAAATATATGGATCAGGGGCGTAGCTATCGCCGTATCAGCCGAATTAATGATACAGGGCTCCCTATTTGCAAGGGCCCCGATGAATGGAACCAAACGTTCGGTAAATGTTATCCACAGTCTCAAATTATTTTTGCTAAGAGGTTCGAATTTATGTATTTTTTACTAAATAATCTTTATATATTATGATGAAAGCATAATTTCTCATAAGCCTTCATATCATCCTTATGCACCAATTAAATAAATGTAGTAAACTGAAGATTGAAAACTTATGATGCGATCCCAGTCAGGATTCCCTTATTTTAAGTTACCGTTTAAGTTATCAAAGTAAAGAAGTATCCTAAGTGCCCCAGTATCATATTTTATTTATTTTGTAAGAAACATTATTGTTCTTAGTATTTTCTGCATTCCGGTAGAAAGGGCCCCCAACAAATTTTGAAACAGTGACTAGCTACGCCACTGATATGGATGGACGGAATATACACAAATATTTTTCTACACTGTATACAAGGTGCAAAACCCCTCTATTTTAATTAGGGTGACCATGGTTATTTATTTTAACAGTACGTACGTAAATTAAAAGTGTTTCTAGGGAACACTGAGCCGCAATGACAAACAGTCCCGAGGCTTACGAATTCACATTGAGTTTCATTGAATTGAATTGTGTAACAGATTATAAAAGATACTGTGTAAAAATACTAAATATTTAGCATTATTGTTGATGGAAAACTGATATGTATCAATGAAGTTTTTTTGTAATGATTTTGTAAATAATAAGTTAATTAATTAGAGGAAAAATTAATATACAAGTAGTGATTGTTTTATTTACCCTTAAAGCTCTATTCCTTAGACAAAGTAATGATTGCGCAGAATTATATTGCGCACAAATGTGGCCTGCAGCTGACGAACAACAACCAGTGCGCCACATCACAGCTCACAGAGTACATTTTAATATACTGCCACATTTAGTCGGTGTGTGGACCAGCTATTATAAACTTCTGCAAATTAATCGTTGGTCTAGTTTGGTTGAGACAATGAAATACTTTCAAGAGTAAATTTAATAGACTAGAGACTATTACACTAGCACGATTTCTACAAAATATATTCTATATATATTCTTAGTATTGTTGTGAACGCTTCAACGGTTAGATTTTAGAATAGTGGCTTGTTTCATTATCGTTGTGGTTTTATGAATGAAACGAAACGCAAATTGGCATATATTTATTTACACTAGCAACATTCGGTCAAGCTTCAAATTAGTGATAGAGAAATGCGATCGCAAACTCACAATTTTATTTGATTATGATTAATTTTATCTTAAAAATAAGCTGAAACGTTCACGGTTGTTGGTTAAATTTACGTGTGCGTTATTGGATTAAAGTATACAACAGAGGTAAGCTGAAAAAAATCGTTTAAAAAGTGATTAAATTAGGGTATTTGTATGTGGTTGTCATTCCATCGATATATATTATTTTTGTTTTGTGCCAATCCTGCTGAGTAATTTCTGGCTTGCATGCTGCGGCGTTCAGAGCTAATCTTTGTTGCTGCGAACTTGTCAGCGTGCCAATTTTGTCAGAACAAAAACTGCGTGAAAATTGCTTTCTTTCTGTCAACCTGCCGTATGGGCGAATCTTCTCTATCAAGTCGGTTTAACCTACGGAAGTAGTGTTCAGGGTGGAATGAAGAGCAAGGTCGTCACCTTGCACCCCTGGGCCGTGAATTCGGTCACAAACAATGGACGGTCGCAATGACTTGCGTTCTTGTCGTGGTTTTACTGACCCATATAGGTAATATAGGTTTAAGAATACTAAGTATTTTACGACGACACAATTAAAAAGTAATTTGTTATTAATGAGGTTGTAGCATCAGTTTTAATTTGGCAATTCTTGATACTGGCTGGTCTAGTTGCTTCACACTTAGAGTTGTCAACCAAATGCTACAAAAAAAACAGTCTCATTGTTTGAAAGCACTTTCTAGTATAATCATAATTAATCTTTTTGAGGAAAATGTGTCCTCTAAAAGAAAATAAAGCAATTTGTGGTTTTCCTTTGTTTTAATTTTGACAACACAGTCATTTCTGGTGTTGTATTTTGGTATTCTTGCCAATTTTCATACATTATACTGAAACAAAGGAATCTTAATTTATTGTTCGACCATCTAGTTTGTTTCTTCAGTTATTGCAATAACTATCTACGTCAGTCTTTGGTGCCTAAATAATATACTTACCTACCTAAGTTTCATAATACCCACATCATAATATATGCTTTCTGATTACAAGCACAGCTGTTTAGAATGGAGCCCTAGTCTATATCCTTGAAACGCAAAAAAAAAAACTTACTACCCTATTTTTGTATGTATGCATGTGAAATGTACTGGTACATTCATAATCTTTATTGTACACAAAACCAAACAAATACAGTACTCCCTGATCTTATTGGTGGGGCTCAACATAGGCTTGCCAAAGTGCTGGGTGCGCTGCTGGTTTTGTATGTGATTTACTACTGTGCAGTCATTGTAGCCAACTTCAGAGCGGCTAAGAAATTTAGGGAGTACTGTTGTACAAGTGCACAATTTGTGTACAGGTGGTAGACATAGGTCCTACCCCAAATTTTTTTAAATTAATTATTTGTTGCGATTTTTCATCTTTTCCTTGAGAAGTATTTTCACAACCCACTAATAATAATATGGTAACACAAACCAAACTGGCTTTTTGTTAGCAACATTGCATAAATGCATATAATAGTCACAGCGGATCTTTGTGTCTCTGAAGTTGGCACAGCCAACCATTGCGCAAGAAACAGTTTGTCATCGAGTATACTACATAGAGTAAGCAAGACAGGACGATGCGACAAACGTAAGTGAGTGAAAGAGACAGTTATACAAAGCTGTCTTGACTTTCAACATTGACAAAAAAATTGCTACTGTGCAGGGTCTTGCAGCAAATTCAGAGACACAAAAATCTGTTGTGAGTATTATACTAACTGTATGTATGTAATATAAATGGTGCTACTGTTGAGCATGCAGTCCTGGGTTTGATTCCTAGGTTTGGTAAAGTGTTATCGGGTTTTTCTTACTGGAATTTCTCAGTAGCAGCCTGGATTCTGGACTTGTGCCCGGTTGATGGCAATGCACCACATTGGACTTAAACATAACTGGCGAAATATGGGTGTCTATAGGCGTACCTCTGGCGTTTAGCCACCCAACCTGTTCAGGGAATACGGGCATGATTTTCTATTATGCGTAGTAATCTAGGTGAAGCAGGCGGGCGTGTCAGACTTTTACTGACTAAAACCCACCTGTGTTCTTTCAGTTACTTGTGCCAGGACCGCGGTAACTCTCTTTCAAATTTATCCATGACCCAGACAGGCGGGATAGATACAGCTATGATGTTATGTTTAAAAAATATTATCAAGATGTTTATAGGGAGCAGTTATAGCTTGATGGTTGACAGGAGTGTATGGAAGAAGAAAACGCTGACCCCAAGTAACAGGCAGGAAGACGATGATGTTTTAATTCTAATGTTGCAGGTACATGGTAGCTATTTGTGATGATGTCACTAAAGCCCAGGAACGTTGATTTCTCGGAGACATGGGCCCACCTCAAGGAGACGGTAATATTAATGATTTTTATTTTAACTTTGTCTTACACATTCAAAAAGACTATTACTATCTACTATAATATAAAAATGTCAAAGTCTAGATGGATGGATGTTTGTTACTCAACCACGCCAGAACTACTGAATGAATCTGGATGAAATTTGGCACAGAGATTGTTATAGTCTGGAATAGCACATAGGCTACTTTTTATCCCAATAAACTTGGTATATTTATCCCTTGGGACAATAAAAAGCTTTACGCACGCAGAAGCTAATACTGAATAAATTATTTTAATGTGTCCCAATAAGACTCTTATTGGTCTAGTGTTGTAAGTACTACCACATAATATACATGGGAATTTACTTTTAAAGTTAGCATGTAACTTAAAAGTAAATTATATTCCTTCAAGCTTGTTGCCTCGTCTTTATGTCAATGTTCTACATCGGACTGTGATTATGTACAATCTGCACATCATATCTTATGGGTTCTTTGGCAGAATGACGCAATATTATATTGGACAATGTTCAAGCTGCATCCGGGGTTATTTATTATACGGACCTTGTGGAAACTAGACCAAATTTCCATGCGTTCAAGCGTTTTTGCCATACCTATTATTGGAATCAAATATAAACAAAAATAGCCTAAAAGCTCACAATGTTAGGACCCATTAATGCCCAGGCCACTGGCTTTATAAACAAACCTTTGTGCCTATTGGCCTTGTTTGTTTTGTCTCCTGCTTGATATGGTGGGAAGTGGAAATTGATTTTGTTTTCCTACTCCTCCTTTAATCTTTTCTGATTAATTTTGTTGCGGGATCCAAGACAGTCAAATACATTCTCCGGGACTTCGCCTAGCTACATTGCTTCGGCGCTTTTCTGGTGGTCGCCACTGTTGATTCTGGCTTTCAGGAGTTGCAGTGGTTTGGGAATAGTGCAGGCGGATAGACCAAAAAAAATATACCTGGGCATCTGTTGAACACTAAAGGGAGTACTCTGTTTGATATCTTGTATCTGTTTGGGTTCTGTAGCTTGGCGAGACACATCTCTGTTAGGTAGTTGGGTGGGTCATTCAATCTTGATAAATCTTTTTATGGGGATTGGAATGCTGTCTCTTCAATCTCCTATCCATACTTCCATAGTAATATAATATTATAAATGCGAATGTAACTCTGTCTGTCTGTTATGTTTTCAAGCTTAAACCGCTGAACGAATTTTGATGAAATATAGTATGGAGATAACTTTAGAGACCCTGGGAAGGACGTAGCATAGTTTTTATGCCCAAAATCATCTCAAAACGGGGTGGTAAATTATTTGTTCCTCATACAAATGTATGGTGAACCGATAATTTCATAAGTAAGGAAACCCACGCTCTTAAGCGGTTTGTAGTGTCCTGTATTTCATGATATCCGGTTTGACCTGTTGTACACGAGTCATAAATAAAAAGTCTTTTGCTCTCTCTTTCCAGGTGGCGGGCGTGGTAGGGCTCCGAGCCGTGGAGCGCTCCGTGTGGAATACTCGCTTCTCCGACGTGTACGCCTTGTGTGTGGCGCATCCCGAGCCGCTGGCTGACAAACTTTATGACGAGACCAGGTAAGCGATGCCACTTCATTACTCCGCTTGCGAGAATCCCATATATTAGATAGCAGATATGTTAAGGAGCTCCGTAACCGTAACTGAAATTATCAGATAGCCGAAATAAAAATCTATCCGAAATAAAAGTTTCGGGTAGGGGTGGAGTCTAAATGGGATACGTTATGACAGGTTCTTCTGCCCATCCGAGCAGACACACTAGCCGTGCACGTAACTTGCAATGCAAGTACCAAATGTGTTCTACTTTTACAATTTCGAAAAATCTAATATCCGTAATCGAAACGAACGCACAATTTTTATGTATAAAAGTTATCTACATTGGTTTCGTACATTTTATGTGATGCGTGCACAAATAAACAGACAAAAATTCAAAAATGCTGTAAATGGGTTCTGTTGGTTCTCCTTTAACACCCTGGCTATTTTTTTCCAATATTTTCGATGTACAAAAACGACTTTTCTACAAATTTATTATATGTATTGATGTTTGGACTGCCTCGTTGATCTAGTTGTCTCTTAGCTATACTGCTGAGGATGAGGTCCTGAGTTCGATTCCCAGTTCGGGAAAAGTGTGTTGATGATCAAAATCTAAATCTAAAGTAATTAAAAACGCCTTTAATGAAGTATTAGTTTTATTTTACCTTTTACATGAATGATAATCTGTACTAAACAATTTTTTAAACTTATCTCAAATAATAAAACCTCTATGCGTCAGGCTGCCCTTGGAGTTAAAATTTAAAAAAATACAGGAAAGTAAAAAGCACTAGTTAAAAAAAGTGACACTTTCCGCACAGTTTGACTGCTTGGAAAACGCTCTTTTTGAGGACATGCATTGTAATAGTAGTTTATGCAATGGTCATATAATAGGGGTTATTAAAACACGAGCGTAGGTTTATCAAATGAGGCGAAGCCGAATTTGATAATAATATTACGCGAGTGTTTTAATACCTAATTATATGCTATTGCATACACTACTTTATCTTCACTCATACAGTTGAAATAAAACAAAAGTGGAAAGGGAAAAAATGTGTGGTATGGTAAGGCGGGCAATTTAGATTCTCATTGCGCAGCGCGCGCATCCACAGACAACTGACAATGACATGAGCCCATACGCGCCAGAAAATTAAAAAGTAAAAGTGTGCTATAAAAATTCAAAAGTTATTTTATGATGCAGTTGTTTGAAAATCGAAGGAAAATGTTGAACTATAATGGTTTTTTTTTTTTTAATTTTACCTATCCACGAGTATAAAGTAAGTGTTTATACAATATTTTTCGAATTCGTATTTGGAACATTACATTGTGAGTGTAGATAAAATACTTTTCAACACACTTGCTCATAAAGTGGCTTTAATTTCACCGCAATTAGGCACATAATGATGCCTGTAATCAAACTGTGACTTTTTCGTTGCTAATATTCACAAGTGAGTTATAGAGTATTTTTTATTTTATTGGTTGAGTTGCTTTGTTCTTAAAAAAGTTTTGATACAAAAAAGATCGTGCTCAATAGTACAAATATATTAATGTACTCTATTGCTTACTCATTTCATGCAACTTCGTATTTAAATAGATAATTTCATCTACGTACAAGATGAAATTATCTATTTAAATACGAAGTTTAATATGTATAAAACTTTCACTCAAATTAAGTAAAGAAAACTTGTAATTCCCCATTTTGTATGTGGCTAAAACGCTATCCGCGAAAAACAAAAAAAAAGAAACCATTCTTTTAGTCTATGGCCGATCGCCATTGTTAGATGCGTGCGCATAGGTAAACTGATTAATTTTGCCCGCCATTTCGAAAAAAATTTCATAATTCGTTTTCACTGTTGAAATTACAGTTATTTATTAATTAAAATGTCTACAAGTACTAATTATGAAGAAAATGATTTATCTTGCACACCGCCCGATATAAGATGTGAAGCCCTTAACGTTATGGAAAGTATACTACCTGAAAATTCCAAGAAAAAATATCTATTATCTACTAAATAAAATGATTTTTTTGTATTATTTTCTTCACAAGTGTGTTGAAAAACGTCGTATGATATACGTGTGTATTGATGATTACCGTCCTCGGGTCTCAATGGCGCCTTACCGGTAATCACCAACATTACACACTTGTACCATATTGTACTATTACAAGCGAGCGAAGCCGCGGGCTGAACCTAGTAAAACATAATTGACGAAATGTGGGTGTATGATGTTATGTTATGTATATTTTGGTTCTTCTACCATTTACGGAGTTTTCAACAGTGCTAATCATTCTGAAACCAACTTAATTTACTCAAACACAATGTTGATATTTGCTTGCATCACTACACAATGTGACTGACACCATACAATTTTTCTCAGAAACTTTCTGGAGGAGCACGTGCAAGGGCTTCTGCAGCGCGTTCGGGGGTCCGTCGAACTTGACAACAACGACCACAACGATGGACTACTCACCAGGTTAGTACTTAAACTTAGGACCAGTGGCGTCTTAGGTCGGAGGTTTGAACCCAGGCCAGGCCAGGCGCTTTACTTTGTGTAAATTATTTCATCACCACTGCTCTAAAAACGGTGATGGTAAACATCCTCCTCATATCAGCCGAAAGACGTCCACTGCTGGAAATAGGCCTCCCCCAAGCGTCGCCATATTGGTCGGTCCCGTGCGTCTCGCATCCAGTAGGTCCCCGCAACATTCACCAGGTCATCAGTCCACCTGGTGGGAGGCCTTCCAACGCAACGTCTTCCGGTTCACGGTCGCCACTCCAGAAACTTTCTGCCCCACCGGCCATCCGTTCTGCGAGCAATGTGTCCTGCCCACTGCCGCTAAGTTTGGCAATTCTTCGGGCTGTGTCAGTAACCCTGGTTCTCTTGCGGATTTCTACAATTCTGATTCGATCACGCAAGGAAACGCCGAGCACAGCCCTCTCCATTGCCCTTTGGGTGATTGTAAGCTTTCTGATGAGGCCCATTGTGAGCGACCACGTCTCAGAGCCATAATATATGTCATCACAGGCATGTCCTAGAATATAAATTCAAAGACATGTGTCATCCACCGAACCGCACTGGGCCCACTGAGTGGAGGCCTGTGTCCCAGCAGTGGGAACATTAAAAAGGCTGATGATAATGATTGTAGCACTTGCGTTGTTTCTGTGAGGAATATTTTTTTTTCTTCTATTTGCAGATACGTGACGGCGTGGCGCGAGTACAGCCAGGGCGTGGCCTACCTCAACAGCCTGTACTCCTACCTGAACCTGCAGCATGTCAAGAGACAGAAGGTTAGTTTGTTTCTCATTATCTTCCTGATCTTATAGCCAGCCCGCTCAGTGGCGTAGCAACTTAGGGCATCTGGGCAAAAATGAAATTGAGTCCCTTTTATAACGAAACTAAAAATGCTTATCAGGAAAAAAGGAAAAGTCATCATCAGCTGTTTATTACCCACTGCAGTGCATAACTAAGTACTAATACAACCTCTGGAAACTGAAACGTCTGTGCCTCGGAAAGTACGATAAAGCTCTATCCACACATATCGAACACATATCTGAACGATGTCATATAAAATGTTCCCACAGATATTTTTTTGAGCCCCTGACAGGGCACGGTCTGTCCACGTCCCGTCCACGTCCCGTGCACGTCCCGGGCACGGCCCTGATATGTGTGGATAGACCAAAATTTTGATTGAAGATCTCTGATTGTTGTTACGGTAGTCGGAAGCCATAAAATCTGATACTAATCTTGACAAGGGGACTCAGTTACCCAGTTACTTGTTTGTGGGGGTCAGATAGGCAGTACTTCCATATAAAATACAGGTGCATCCGCTTAGGCCTCGTACAGACGAGCATTACTTTGCTGTCGACAAAGCTAACTTCAGTCGTCGCTTGCTGGAATCGGTTCGTGGATGGGTGACCATCATTACATAGCGAGTTTCTTCCTTGCTTCGGCAGGCACGTTAAGCCGTTGGTCCCGGCTGTCATTTAAAGATCTTTGACAGTCGTTACGGGTAGTCAGAAGCCTGAGATCTGACACCAGTCTAGCCAAGGGGTACCGTGTTACCCAGTTACTGGGTTGTGGAGGTCTGATAGGCAGTCGCTCCATGTAAAACACTGGTACTCAGCTGAATCCGGTAAGACTGGAAGCCGACCCCAATATAGTTGGGAATTAGAGAATTTGAGATTTACTTTGTGTGAAAACTCTTGTGAAAACTGTAAATTGTAAGTTTTGTCTGTTTGTCTGCAGGTATCGGATGCTGAGATCATCTACGGCTCGTCTGCCACCGTGACTTGCCCCGAACATGACGCGCGCCAGCTTGAAGTAAGTTCAACCGTACCATACAGGGTATCCTAGGCACCGAACGACAAGAATTACCATGGATTCAGCACATGTTTCTGGATCCCCTTGCGTTGGATTTTTTTGTCGAAATTTTTTTTGTTGAGTTAAAAAGTCTGTGTACTTAATTCCTTCTTTTTTAAAAAAAAAAACAGCAATGTAAATAAAATTCGAAAGCGCTACCTATCAGTTGATTTCCTAGAGATCACGATCGAGGTCAACGCTGCCGGCTTGTACCTACACGCGGCGCGCCGAGTGTACTTTCTCTTTGTCGGTAATAATTAAAAAAATAATTGGGTTTGATAGGAATAACGATTTTGAGAAAAAACAATGACGTTTAATTTTTCAAATATTAGAAAAAGTTCGACAAAAAAAGTTAACGCCTTTTCGCCTCCGTGTCAAAGACACCCTGATGATGATGGTGGGGACTCACTTTTCTCCACTTAGACTCTCATTCGTTCCGTTGTGCGTGGGGGTTCTGGCTAACAAAGCCAGCCTATCTTCGCCCAAAAGCACACAAGCGTCCTGTTAGCGAACTGTTGCCATTGTTCCGAGGATATCTTCACGTTGAGAAGCCACGGCCGCGATGACGTGGGCGGCTGTTTTCTCGAGGTCAAGGCAGCCCCTGCAAAGTGGGCTGTCTGTGGCGCCTAAAGATGTTTATTAAGGAGGTTATGGCCCGGAATTGTTCCCAGAGTCTGGCAAACGAAATTAGACACTCGAATTATTTGCAAACTTTTTATATGGCAATACTATACTAATGACAACCTGATTTGTTATATCAAATCAAATCAAATCAAATCAAATGTTTTTTATTTCACATAGGCCTACATGGGCACTTATAAAACGTCGACAAAAGGTGCACGGTTCGGGTTAGTCGTTTCCTGTGGAGAAGAACCGGCAAGAAACTCCACGGTTACTCTTTTAAAAAATTGGTTTGTTTTTACAATATTTCCACGTTACAGTATTAGTGCTTAGATATGGGGGGACAACGTAGGCCCGACAATAAGTCGTAAGAAACTCTTCTCTATAGTCTTGATAATAGCATTTATTAAGTGAAAAATGAATAAAACAATTAAAAGTGGATTACGGGAGATGTTGTTTCGCATGATGTCTAAATATCAAGAAACAACAGGAGAAAGACGCTGAATTCAAACAAAAACAAGATTGTTTACGTGTGGTGTGAATAAACCAAAATTATTATAGAATATGTTTTTTTTTATTCATCTTGTTACATAATATCTAAAGTATTACCTATATAAAGTACCTATAGTATTTTTATTCAGCCGAATTAACATAAATAATTCAAAAGTATCAAATTAGGTTATTCCAGGTATTTCATACTAGTTTTTAGGGTTGCTATGCTGATATTTTTTAAATTTGCCGCGCTTTTTCAGTCTCTACTTTCGTTTGCCAGACTCTATAAGATTATTATATGTTCCTATAAAGACATCCTGTATACTACTAATGTGACATTTTTCAATTTATAAATGACATACCTACTTTCTAAGTTTATCTTCGACATCGCTGAGAATAGTGAAGGAACCCATTGTAAGGAAACCTGGACTTCTAGTTGATATAAGTTTGAAATCGCCAACTCGTCGCACAGGACATATCAATTTGGCGACGCTTGGGGGAGGCCTATGTCCAGCAGTGGACATCTTTCAGCTGAAATGATGCTGATGACGAACCGAAAAAATATTAAAACTAAATGAAAGAAAATTTTTATCTTTTGTTAAAAGCACACTTTGTAAACGAGCATATTACAAATTAGATGATTATATTCAAGATAAGAATGCTTGGAAACATGCTGGTCCTGCACCATAGGGCAGTCTTTAGAGTAGACAAAATCAAACTGGTTGATTTTTAAATTCATAATAAAATTATTATATTTAAATTTTCGACGTTCAAAAGTGCCGTTTGGCCGGACTGAAATAAAAAAAAAATTCTTTGGTAAGTGTGGTGACCTTTAACTGTGGACGTCATTATTTCATTACACTTTCGTGCACAGTTAAAGGTCAATGCTCGTGCCTTCTCTGTATGAGAAGAGTCCTTTGCTCTGCAGTGGAACTGGAACCGGCTGGGACTATTATTATATATGTGTATATTTAGTTAAATTCTATGCAGGTTGGAGAGTTGGGTCTTGAGATATGGGAGCGAGTGCTGGTCAAGCCGCTTACTTCAGCGCTCACAGGTAACCGATCAGTTTTATTTTAAAATATTTTTAAGGCGCCGATTCCCTTGAGTAGCTGATTTAGAATGAGAATCACGTCTAAACAGCTAAACATATTTTTTTGGAAAAAATATATGTTATATTAGACCATTTTCTTAATAATTTGATCTATGAAAATTTTGAGTTTTATTCGTATAACATAGTGTAATTAATTTGTAAAGTTATGTCTAAAACAAGACAATCGCATCAAAACCGCTGGGCGTATTTTAATGAAATCGACACTATCTCTAAGACAATTTAATTATCTACATTTTGATCTGAAGCTTTTTTTAAAGTTGTAGAATAATAAGGAAAGTACAAAATTTTGGGTCGCGCGGGTGTGAAACGAGTGCGCGTTTTGTTCCCTCAACGTCGTTGGCGTTAGTCGTCCTCATAACAAATAAAATATAATCGACTTCCAAATAAAAAGTAATAAAAACAATACAAAGTGCTAAATATTTAGTAACTTAAAGGAGATTGCCCATACACAGGCCCTTATGAGGTATCGTGTCTGCGATTTCAATATTATCAAATTAATAAAAAAAAACAAAAAACCCGACTGCTAGAAAAGCGAACTAAAAAGACGTAAACAAGGAGAAAATCATGCTGTGCTATCGGAGGATACATCTTCGCGAGCTGGCTGACCAAAACCAGACTTATCCTCCGACTGCACAGCATGATTTTCTCCTTG
Organism: Anorthoa munda; assembly: GCA_945859665.1. NCBI lineage: Eukaryota > Metazoa > Arthropoda > Insecta > Lepidoptera > Noctuidae > Anorthoa > Anorthoa munda. Next base: position 5,815,160 of record OX243917.1, on the reverse strand, counting down.
TTTACGTCTTTTTAGTTCTTTTTTCAAGCAGTCGGGTTTTACATACATACATACATAGACTGATAAACACATTACCCTCCTTCGGCAGTCGGGTAAAAATAGGATTTGTATTTTGTGTTTTTTTTTCATCCGTGTCCTTTACTTTATATGTACAACAACAACAGATTAGGTGCCTCCACTTGGACATTTGCACCTTATTGCATTGCAATAAGGGTTCATTTCAAGAACAGAAACATTGTTATATCTCGTGAACCCCGAAAAACAAATAATGTTTTCTAATTATGAATATAACGTGTTTTTTCTACAATATACTACCAAATTCATCAAGATACAACCATTTTTTCAAAGGGGCCCAAGTTCCCTTACTGAATGGGCATTCTCCTTTCGGCAGCCCGTGTTTCTGGTTTCGTTTTATCGTTCTAACGGAGGAAAAATCTGTCTGTACCCTGTACCCGTACACACTACATTATACTGCACGTTTTTTGCAGTAAGAAAACGTGGTTTAATGCCGTATGACGTGTTATTCCAGCATAAAAGCAAGCATAACCGCCACCACCTTTGTACAGCATCACCTTTGTACCTATTTTTAGGGTTCCGTACCCTAAGGGTAAAAACTGGACCCTATTACTAAGACTCCGCGGTCCGTCTGTCTGTCTGTCACCAGACTGTATCTCATGAACCGTGATAGCTAGACAGTATATATAAAAACAGAATAAAATAAATATTTAAGTGGGGCTCCCATACAACAAACGTGTTTTTTTTTTGCGATAATGGTAGGGAACCCTTCGTGCGCGAGTCCGACTCGCACTTGGCCGGTCCTTCTTCCTTGTATTATGTGTGTTTACAAAAACATACAGGAATACAGGTTGGGCAAGAAATCGTGGATCATACGAAACAGAGCGATAGTTGGAGTTATAAAGAGTAAAAAAAAAATTGGTAGAGTGAAAAATAAATGCAATAATAGTGCAGTACAGTGTAGTGTAAGAAAATTTACAGGTTGGGCAAGAAATCGTGGATCAAACGAAACAGGGCGATACTTGGAGTTATAAAGAGTAAAAAAAATTGGTAAAAAAAAAACAAAATACAAAAATAGTCCAGTACAGTTTAGTGTAAAAAATATACAGGTAAACAGATACTTTGTTTATATATAAATATACAGATGCGAAACGCACAGGACCGATCAGTGTGGCGACGCTTGAGGGAGGCCTATGTCCGGCAGTGGACGTCTTTCGGCTGAAATGATGATGATTCAGAAAAAGAAAAAAATTGTTCTTCTTGTCCAACTGCAAAACTATGTTTTCACTTTTTAGTATACAACCGGCGTGCCTGTATGACAAGACGTAAATAAAGCATCAGAAGTATGTAAGGATCTTAGCAGGTGATTAGGACAATCACACCGCACTATTGCCAAACCACTGCAACTCCTGAAAGCCAGAATCAACAGTGGCGACCACCAGAAAAGCGCTGAGGCAATGTAGCTCGACGAAGTCCCGGAGAATGAATTTAACTGCCTTGGATCATCACATCATCACACATCATCAGCTTATTAATGTTCCCACTGCTGGGACACAGGCCTCTTCTCTGTGAGAGGGGATGGGCCGTAATCTACCACGCTGTCTTGGATCCCGCAACGAAATTAATCAGAAAAGAATAACGGAGGAGTAGGAATAAATATAAATTTCCACTTCCTTCCATATCAAGCAGGAGACAGAACAAACAAGGCCAATAGGCACAAAGGGTCGTTTACAACTGGGATAAGCGCATTTGCCTAGCACCACGGATAAAAATTAGAATTAATATTAAGTTCCTAACGTCCTATCAGCTGTTATATTTGATTCCAATAATAGGTATGGCAAAAACGCTTGAACTGACGGAAAGCCCCGAACCCGTATGTTTGTGTATTACTGCTTACTAAATGTATGTACGATGTACAGGTCGCATAGTGAACGCGTTAGCAGCGGCGCGAGATTCTTCCCCCGACCCGGCGCACGCGTCCATCCTGCGTGAGGCCATACACTCCACTGTACAAGTTAGGGCCTTCAGAGTTCGCGCACCGTTGCAGTTGTACCAGGTACGATATTATTGTTCATTATCTTCTGCCCACAGCTTTCCTGGGAATCTATCCCAGGCCTATATCCCAGGAACCATGTTTTTACTGACTTCAAAAAATTTTTTGGATTTGCTCAATATTTACATAATATGTTACTCTATATGGGTTGCTAAACATGTGTGCCAAATTTCATAAGTGTATGCATGTATGTTTGTGCACGCATTTCTCCGAAACTACTTATGGGATCGTGATCATAGTATATCTCAACTTAGGGAACAGTTTCGTCAAAATCGGTTTGGCTGTTTTCAAGATATGGAACATAAAACCGAACTCCTTAGCGACAAACAGCACGAATGTGTAATTTAAGTTATAATGGGTATTTTGTCAATATTTTAGTACCTAGCTATAGAACTTGCTCCCTTTTTAGTGATACTCAAACTAAAAAAAAAGAGAGAAATAAAAACTCTTTGACTTAAATAAACCGACTTTTAAAGCACAACATTAAAAAGTGCAAAAACAACAACACAACAGAAGTTGGTGTTGAAAAACGATAAAAACAAGACGTACCAAAGACACTGACATCCGAAACGAATGTTATTTTAGCGTTTTTTGGCTTTAGAAGTCGTTTTATTTTTGGTCAAAAAGCTTTTTCTGATTCTTTATTGGACGTAGAAAAAGTTTATATACGATTTTCATTTGGACAAATTGATGTGTTCATAATTTGTCAGGCTAGCTAAATCCTGAAATAGGTTTTCTAACTGCAAATCTTAATGGTATGGTGTTGTTCAATGGCTTATTATACGATTTGCTTTACAGAAAATAGTACTGGAGCCCTATTTGGCAGCGGCAGCCGCGGCGCACGCTAAACTGGCGGCCGAACTGTTAGCCAGCGGTGACGTGGCTCACTATACCAAGCATGCCCTCGCGGGGCTCGACAGAGAGGTAACGTCAACGTCGCCATATGATTTTTTTTTTTTTTTATTAAAAACATTTTTTTGGTCCACAATTAGTTGTTAGTATCAATACATCGTAAGTACTTATATCATAAAAAGCGGTTTTTTTTTCACGTGTTCATTTAACCACAAGCCCCCGGTATTATACCTATTCGATAGCTTTCGTAAATATTCGGCCAATTTTTCCGTAAATGTTTGCACAATATTCGTAATATTTCTAAAAATAACGTTACATTATGCGTGTTGTGGTGATACGATTCATTCGTAAATAATGGAACCCACCGCATGTACCAAAATGAAACAGATCGTTATTTATAATTTGCGCCGAATATTCGGCGCTTCGGCCAAGAGTGTGGCCGAGTATTCGGTTTTCGGCGAAATCCCTATTCGTGACATATCAAATTAAAGTTTCCTTTGTTCTGTCCAGGTGGCTCTCGGAGCTCGGTTCCTGGACTCATCATCAGCGGAATCAGTTCGCGGCTGCTATGAGAAAGCTGCCGTGGCCGCTCACCTCCCTGCATTGCACGCGACAGTTAACCAGCTTATGAAAGACGCTGCTGCAGACCTGCCCACTGCCAGTGAGGTTAGTAAATAGCACTGTATATAGCACTGCACACAGTAGACAATACTGCACACAAGAGATGAATAGTATACAAGGTCATTAGCCAATATCCGAACAATTTTTACTATCCGGTCGGATACTTGATAGTAATCCACTCCGGCCGAATACTGGGTAGTTACCCACTAGTCGGCCGGATAGCAAATATGAAAAAATAAAACTATAATTTCTGATTAATACAGCTTATAAACACCATTTATTTATAATTAAAAGATACAAATACACAAAGTACCGCATACTTGGTATTACTTCTCTTGACAATTCATTTTTGTATATAAAATCTTGTTAAAAATATTTAAACAAGTTACTGTTTAAATCAAGATATTGCCTAATATGGGATCGTTTTTTAACTGATGATTTTTTTGCAATAAATCAATAAAACCACTAGCAACGAGTGAAATAGCAATCAAACGAATTACGTAAACAAATGACTTTTGCTAGCCGCTCACGCGATCTTTCCAATCTCATTCACTCAAGTCAAACTCGTAACAACAAGTAACGTGACAAAGGGCCGAATATCCTGCAGCCGGATATCTAGTATCCGGCCAAACAACTATCCGTTTACTGTACACAGCATAGAACACATTACTTCGCACAACTATGAAATATATTATTTTTTTAAATAATTTAATAATTATAATAAAATATTAATGGTAATACTCTTCAGAAACGCCAGAAGCATGACACGTAGATACTAACCGAGAACATAACGAGGCATAAGGAGGGTAAGCATCGTGGCAGGTGGTTCTGTAATTTCTGCCTACCCCCATGGGATAAAGGCGTGAGTATGTATGTCTAAATGAAATAAAATTAGTAACGTAAAATAAATTAATTGTAATTAGAAAATACTTTTCAAGAAGAAGCTTTTCTATTATATGTACCACATATTCCTCTCAGCACAATCTTTAATTTGATAACCATATCGAGGGGGTCCAAAAAAAAAAAATATCCGCCATCTTATAGACTCCATCATATTGGATTTTAGAATAATACGTATGTATAATAAATAAACTCACGCCACCCTTTTTCCCATGGGGGTAGGCAGAAACTACAGAACGCCACCTGCTACGATCCTCACATACTCCTTTCGCTTCATTCACATTCATACACTCACGCCGGTTATGAGTATTTCGCAACTGGCCTTTCTGAAGAACATCAATAAGGTCTATGTATGTCTTTCTAGGGCGTCCTCTCCCGGAGTTTCCATTCATGTCTGCCTTGTTAATACTTTTCGTTAGTCGCCTTTAATTCATCCTCTCAACATGATCAAACCATCTAAGCATGCTGTTTTTTTTTGTCACTACATCTTTTAAACCAAACCGTTGTCTTATAACAACATTATTCTATCTATGATTCAAAGTTACCTCACACATACTTAGTAAGGGACATAAGTTATACGTCATTTATTAAAAAAAACAGGGCCATTAAAAAATTATAATAGGTAAAGAAAAATTTATAAAAGTGACAAACAAAAGAGAAAAATAAATAATTGTGAATGTCCCATATACAATAACAAATTCAAAATAATAATGCACGTTCCATTTAAATTAATTAATAATACATAAATAAAAATAGATTGTAAAGTATAAAAAAACAATAATATTGTCAATAATTTTCTACGAATAATCAATAATATAATAAAAATAGAATAACAAATATAAAAATTCAAATTGTTATAGTAAGGGACATAAATCATGCGTCATTTATTTCGGAACAACATACATTGTGTAGTAATTTTTTTTAAAATACGGTACCATTAAAAATTACAATCGTTAAATTTAAAAAAGTGAAAAAAAAAGCAAATAATTGTGAATGTCGCATATACAATAACAAACAAAGTTAAAAGATCACTCAAAATTCGATTAAAAAGATCAATAACATGTCATCTAATTTTGTATGAATAATCAATAATATAATAAAAATAGAATATAAAAATTCAAATTATTACAAAAAGGTCAGTAATAATATCATAATATAATTATCTATGAATATCTCAGTCGCATCCCTACAACATTTATTCTTATTTCATTTTTTTTTTGGCACACCCCACATTCACTTACATAGGCACCAGAGGCTCTAGACGTCTAGACAAATTCATTTTATCAGTGATGATGCCAAATGTAAGGAATCACGTGACATTTCGATAGCGCTTGGCATCCCATACATCTTCAACATTATCAATCACTGTTGCGGCACTTTCATTGATATAATCACTTGTTTAAAGTCTCCGCCAGATAACAAAGAAATAAAAGTCATTGACCGACTTGAACCAAAAACTATAATTACGTAACTTAAAAACATGATTTTTTGATAATTTTGGTCTGTATGAAAGGTATAGGCGTAGAACCATTTTATCCGTTTAAATCAAGTAAATCGGTCCACGCGTTTATGAGATATTAACTTATTACTGAATGCCAAGTGGAATGGTCAAGAATGCCCCTTACCACGATACGTCTGTTTTGATCGTGTTAGCGACACTGCCTTTACATTTTTTTCGTATCGTTTTGAAATTTTGGATTACATTGGTAGACAGGTGTTAACGACTTATATTTTTTGTTATCCGGTGATGATTTTAGTGCTTCACTATTGACATAGAATAAATAATTATTGTGAACATCGAATCGAGCTTCTTTAGGAATCGATTGGCTGGTCACAATCGCTTGTTTGCAATTTTTTGTTACGTCATTATTATTTGTTTTTGATTATTTTATCTTGTTAAATTTTGTATTGATATAATCGTCCATCTTTTTGGCCGAGCTGAACGTAGGCTTTACAATACGCTTGGCATGGCACGCAGCTGTTTTAGTATGAGATTTTACTACTGCGCAGCCATTGTAACCAATTCAGATCGGCCAAAAAGATTGAGGAGTACTGTTATTACTGTTGTTTTAACTGATCTCATGTTTAAGACTGTTTTTTTATAGTTCTAATTTCTAGATTTACCCTCTTACAAATAAACGCGGTATAAAGTTATACCAAACCTATGAAAATGTTTGGTTATACCTTTGTTATACCTGGTATAACTTTATACCGCGTTTATTTGTAAGACGGTAAGTGTTTTGATTTATTTTACATAAACTCTTTAATTGTGCCTTCATTTTTATAATTAGTTCCTAGTTTAAGGGTCACCGTCCATCCTGGATCTGATATGTACAATTTAATCAATAAATTTTATTTAGTTTAATTTGCTTCACTTTATTTCCTGCATTAACTCTTCTTGCCACATCTGCTTCAATCTTTATATCTCTTGTGAAAATACTTGCCAAGTATACAAACTTATTCACTTGCTCCACACTCTTATAAATCACACACCGATACATTCTCTTCTCTTTCAAAACACGGCACATTGTGGACATCCCACCCATACGCACTATTTCATAAAAGATAGCTTGATCTCTGCGACATATGTCAAACCGACGTATACGTTATTGTTAGCCTGTCAAGCGCTATTGTTACTGTATTGATACTGACAGCTGTCGCAGAGATCAAGCTATCTTTTATGAAGTATAAACGTTTTGAGAATATACTTTTATTGTGCGTACAGCTAAGGAGTGAAATAGGGATATTTCCTGGGTAGAAAAATGATAATTCTATTTAGTCCGTCAATTTGATTATCAAATAATATTGGACACGTATTTTTTCGTTTTTTTTTATCAAATAGATAAAAACTGACAAAGATAAAGCGCATCAAAGTTCAGGAGTGGGGTCTTGTGACGTCACTGTGTCAGTATTAAGTGTAGCACACCGTGACGTCACACGGTATTTCAACGCACTATATCGTCAATTTTTTTTGTGTACGTGGCAAAAAAAAATACGTGTCCAATATTTTTAGGTTATCTAACTGACGGACTAAATAGATATTTTTTGTCAACTACCCTCCGTAGGAGTATGTTTCCTGATAGTTACAAATTTAATTCATATCATAAGGTTATTCCATCTGGAATTTCTCAGTAGAAGCATGGAGTTTGACCTGAGCCCGATTCATGGCAATAGGCTCGCTCCCTCATCACCATCAGACTTTTAACGTTTCCACTGCTGGAGAGTACCGTCCTCTCTGTGTGAAGGAAACCCCTCGTCCCGTATTAAGTGGCAATTAACATTACTGACTGGAAATCTAGGTGTATCTCAGCCTAACCACGAAATGATATCTATACAGTATTCTATCTTCATACAAACGGTTGGAACACGAGTCATACCTACGCGTCTCGAGTTCGGTAAACCCTCGGTACATTTTACAGTCGCGAACGCGCCGCAGTGACGAACGAACGGTGTGATTGTGTACCGCGCGACTGTAGGTAAGTAATTTAAGGACAAGGCCGAGTCACAATACTGTTTAGATATTGTAGCGGCACCAACGCCGCCACTGACGAACACCATGTTCCACCTGCCTCCAAACTGGCGACCCTCGAACATGAACATCAGCGCAGCCTTCGTGCAGAACTTTATCGTGACGTCATCATCACTTCCTCAAGCTTTTGAGCAGCGAGTCACGCAGCCAGCCAGTACCCACAGCATCTACGGGGGTATCCTGACCACCAGCATGCAGCGGACGCGCATTCCTGGTCATAACCCTCAACCACATCAGCGACCCTGGCACAGCACACTGCACCTTCGGCCGGTCAACAAGCAGAGCCTTGAAGATGCTCTCCTGGTCGATGCCAGCAGTCAAGCCACTACGTCGCTCAGCACCGCTCCGACCCATTGGACCCAGCCACGCTCCGACCTACTGGTGCCAGCAACACTATCCCGACTCACTGGGATATCATCATCCCGACTCAATGGGGCACAACCGCATACAGTACCGACTCACCGCGAACTCTGCGACTTCCGGTTCCGACTCACGAGAACCAACCTTCCACTGGCCTGGCACGCATCACGAGATATACGGACGACTCAAGCTGCTATCGACTTCCGGTCTCCGGAGGGGAGTGATGTAGCGGCACCAACGCCGCTACTTACGCATCGCTTGCACTGCATCGCGCAAGCAACGTTTTCGGCGCGATTAGAACACATGTTACAGTCCGACAATAACCGTCGGGCAGTTGCCCGGACCAGAGACAACACTCTTCTGGTCGGGGAATCCTCCCTTTTCTATGGAGGACTTTACACCCTGTTCTACCTAAATATCACTACCGTGGCCTAACCATTCGGGGCATAATACACCTTTAAATTTGGATCGTTTAAATCCCGTGGAGGGTCGATCCGGTACAAAATACATTACAAATACAAAATGTTTATTTCTGTACCAAGTAATTTACATCGTAATACAAACGTAATAAAGGAGTTTTATTTACATAGATACAAGTATATACAGTGTATAAAATACTTAATTAACTAAGACTACAATCATAAACACTTAAACCAAAAACTACTCGATTGATTTGCTCGATTGATTTCAGAATAACAGAATAGCTATTAAAACAATAAAAAATTACGAAAAATATATTAAATAAATTAGGAAAATTAATTTAATATATTTTTCGTAATTTTTTAATTAATTTAATTATGTTTAGCGAACGCAGCGCCATCTCTGATACATGACAGAAGCAGAACATGGCGTTGTATGCTGGTTCCGGTATTGCCAGTAGATGGCGTTGTTGATTTAATAGAATATCTATACTAATATTATAAAGAGGAAAGATTTTTTTGTTTGTTTGTACCGAATAGGCTCCGGAACTACTGGACCGAATTAAAAATTATTTCACCAATAGAAAGCTACATTATTCCTGAGTGACATAGGCTATTTTTTTATCCCGAAAACGGGTCCTGTGGTCCACGGGAGCGAAGCCGCGGGCAACAGCTAGTATGTATATATATATAAATCAATTGCTGTTCGTTAGTCTCGCTAAAACTAAAAAACGGCTTGACCGATTTGAATAATTCTTTTAAATTTAAAAGAAAATTTTAAAGTAAATTAAACCGAAAGTGGCAAAATTTTGCTACTTTGGGTTACATTATTGCAATTTTCATAAGGATCTCTTATTTCATTAAAAATAAATTATAGCCTGTTACTCGGGAATAATGTAGCTTTCCATAGGTGAAAGAATTTTTTAAATCGTTCCAGTAGTTTCGGAGCCTATTCGGTACAAACAAACAAACAAAGGATTGATGCATACGAGATGTGTTGGAGACGAATGCTGAGAATACCATGGACTGCGAAACGCACCAATGCATCGATTCAGACCCAGCTCCGAGTAAAAACTCACTGGTCCACCATATGCCAACAACGCATTCTTTCATATTTCGGCCACACCATGCGCGGAGGCAATGAGAATTTGGGATAAACTGATTGTGGTTGGGAACACCAAAGACAAAAGATCGCGCGGTCGTTCACCAACAAGATGGACCGATCAAGTGAAAGACTCCAAATTCTACACAGTCGTAAAGGACGCGCTGGACAGAAACTGATGGAGGCAGATCATCAACTCCTGATGCAACCCTGATGCTGTCCAGGTTCCTCAGACATAAAGGACCGAGTAAGAGAGACATGTAGCGACTGCCTATCTGATCTCCCCCACCACCCAGTAACTGGATAACACGATATCTCTTGGCAAGACTGGTGTTTCAAATTTCCTGGCTTTTGTGTACCCGTAACGACTGCCAAAGACTTGGAGGCACGGAGGATTAACATTATGTAATGGATCCTTACCCATTCACGATCCGACCTCGGCAAGCGTTGCTCAACCTCGAAGTTCAACTCGTGCAGCTGTTATTATTTACACACAAGCTCCTCACCTCCATAAACACACATCATCATCATCATTTCAGCCGATAGACGTCCACTGCTGGATATAGTCCTCCTCTAGGCGTCGTCATATTGACCGATTCTGTGCTTCTCACATCCAACCGGATTCCCGCAACCTTAACCAGGTCATCGGTCCATCTAGTGGGAGGCCTTCCAACGCATCGTCTTTCGGTTCGCGGTCGACACACTCCAGAACTTTTCGGCCACGTCGGCCATCCGTTCTGCAAGCAATGGGCCCTGCCCACTGCCACTTAAGTTTAGTAATTCTTCGGGCTATGTCGGTAACTTTGGTTCTCCTGCGGATATCCTCATTTCTGATGCGATCACGCAAATAAACTCCCGAGCATAGCTCTCCATTGCCCTTTGGGTGACTTTAAGCTTTTGGATGAGGCCCATTGTGAGCGACAACGTCTCGGTAATCACTGGCAACACACACTGGTCATAGACTTTGTCTGCGATAATTTGGACGAGAAGATACCGCGCAACTTCCTGAACGCCACCTAAACACGTACAAGATTTTAAATCTGAGGCGAACTTGATTCTTCATTAAAAATCTTTTTTCAAAGCAAGCTTTTTCGTATTCTTCTCAGGAAATCCTTTCATTTGATATCATTATCATGGCAGTGCAAAAAAAAATAACTAGTCCGTCATCTTGGGCCGTCCGCCATATTGGATTAAGAATGACGTCATTTAGCTAACCATGCATTGTCATCCAAACTAAACGTGTGTGCAAAATTATCATCTTAATCGGTAAAGCTTTAAAATTCAATTACAAGATTTGACCCGAACACACTTACATACATACATACATTGAAAGTTAAAAAAAAGCTTGTAAAATAGATTGAGTTAATATAAAAATATTGAAAGAAAAAAGAAAGAAAAGAAAGAAAAATATTTATTTGTGACCCGCACAGGAGACACGAGAAATAAGCATAAAAATTACACATTAGTCAAATATATATGTATATTGGTGCTGTAGGCATGTCTCCAGGATGCTGGCGAACGGCATCTTCTATTCTGAACTCCTGGATGGGAAACGAAAGCGTGGAAGACAGTTTTTACGCTTCAAGAAATTTCGAGATAAGCACATGAAGAGAGGTGGCAATGACCCAAGTCCCCACACCTTGGGAAAAACAGGCTCAAAGTCGGCCCGAATGGATACGGCGCAGGCACGGTGGATGCAGAGCCTTTGGAGAAAGAAGGAACTCCGAATTAGACCTAAAACGCAACGACCTGAAGGCTAGACCACCAACAGCTTTCATTTATCATGTCGATAATGGTGTTCTGCCGCGTCCACGCAAAGTTGGATATGCGAGTCACATGAGGACACAAACATCTGTTATCAAAGCAGCAAATCTGCGCTCGCAACCGCAATGAGGAGCCATGGAATGCGGGCGCTGTGACCGAAACCGGCTAAATGACATCATTATCATTATAATATTAATTTTCACTCATTATGTATTTTTAGGGTTCCGTACCTCAAAAGGAAAAAACGGAACTCTTATAGAATCACTTTGTTGTCCGTCTGTCTGTCAAGAGCCTTTATCTCGGGAACGCGTGGAGGTATCGATTTGAAATTAATATCGCATCCTCAAGTTAGAAACTCCTTGCAGCTGTGAAAAAATGAAACTTCTAGATCAACGCAATCAAGAGATACAGCCGTTAATGACGCATATTTCACACTCGCAAGGGAATCGAAATCTACAGGGTGCTTCCCGTTGACCTAGAACCATGAAATTTGGCAAGAAGCAATGACTTATAGCACAAGAAAAGGAAAATATCCGAAAACCAATATCAACTGGATGTACTTGAGTTGATTAACAAACAGGCCAAGAGGCTTATCGGCAACGATGCACTGGTCGCCTCAAAGCGCCAGAGCCTTGAACATCGACGCCGAGTGGCCAGTCTGTCGTTTTTTATCGGTTACATTTCGGGGAGTGTGCGATGGAACTGCACAATTTGATTCCGCCTAGCCCTTTCCATCACCGGACAACAAGACGTACAGCAATGCGACATCCCACCCATAAAAGAAAAAAGCGTTTTGCGAATAATTTCATTGTGCGAGTATTATCGGAGTGGAATTCCCTGCCGGAGTCTTTGTTTCCTGATAGCTACAACCTTGAGGTCTTTACGTGAATATGTTACTTCTAGGGAAGCGTGCTTCACCGTCGACCACATCATCGCTTATCATCTGGCGAGACGGTGGTCAAACGCGAGACTATCGATAAAAAAAAACCTTAAATTTGTACATAAATCAAATCAAATGTTTTTTATTTCACATAGGCCTACATGGGCACTTATAAAACGTCGACAAAAGGTGCACGGTTCGGGTTGGTCGTTTCCTATAGAGAAGAACCGGCAAGACACTCCACGGTTACTCTTTTAAAATAAATTGGTTTGTTTTACAATATTTCCATGTTACACCATTAGTGCTTAGATATGGGGGGACAACGTAGGCCCGACATTAATGAAGTTCATAAACTGCACCGAACATTGCCGTTGGAGAACTGCAGCCTTATTGCGTAAGTGCGCAAAGAAGTTAAACTCTATCCAACCGACCAAAGCGACCAATCACATGCGAGATGAATGACGCGATGTATTTGTATGATTGGCCGATTTGGTCGGTTGGATAGAGTTTAACTTCTTTGCGCACTTACGCAATAAGGCTGCAGTTCTCCAACGGCAATGTTCGGTGCAGTTTATGAACTTCATTAATGTTATTTAATTATTTTGGTGAATGTAGCTGTTTGTACGAAACCCTCAGTGCGCGAGTCCGACTCGCACTTAGACAGTTTTTTTTTCAAAACTTATTTCTACCTATAAACAAAGCGTTGTTTTATCTTCCTACAGCGTCGGATGGACCTTCGGCGCATGTATACACTCCTGCGGCCGTTGGGCGCCAGCGCGCTGCGTCCCATGGTGGACGCGGCGCACGAACAGGCCGCCGCCGACGGACAAGCGCTGCTAGCACTATCGCACAACAAGGAAGAGGTACGTCACACATAGCATTATGCTGAGCGATGGGCTTTTTTTAGCTAATATGTGGCTATTTTAATACACTGTTGTTAGCCACTAGAGGTCATTGTCAGCCATGAGAGGCCATTGATAGTCACTGTTAGTGCCAGCCACTGTTTGCCATTTTCCGCCACTGTTATTAAAAACTAAACTCCATTTGCTATAACATTAGACATTTAAATAAGCCCATTTTACAGCCCGTTCAACCGATTTTGAATTCGATTACGCGGTGATACGACAAATGGAAGCTGTAGTAAACAGTTTTGGTAACAGGTTTATGCTTTTTATGTCATCCTTATGTTTACGAGATAGAACTCAAAATCGGTTGAACGGACTGTAAAAAGAGTTGTAAAGACGTCTAATGTTATTTCAAATGGAGTCTAGAGACCATTGACAGCCATGAGGCTATTGTTAGCCTCTGTTGGCCATTGTCAACCACTATTAGCCGTTTTCAGCGACCGTTAATAGCCACTAGGGCTATTATTGGCCGGTCTATTTAATAAATGACAAAGACGACCTAGATCACATCTAATTACAGCGTAATTCGGTCATTTTGGAGTTGAAATTTTCAAAAAGATTTTCAGGTGTTCGTCTCGTTTATTTTACAAATGCTTACACAGTACACCGTCTCGCTAACCATGTTTTACTTTTAAGTACTCACCTTTAAACAAAGTAATTTTTCAAAATATGCTTTATACACGCGTTCCATGACGACGACACAGTTGTTTTGAAATGGCTAGTTGCGTTTGAAGCGCGTGCACGCGCGTCGTCGGCACGCCTACTTGCACCACATCTCATTGGCACCAATGGGCGAAAAATCGAAAATACACATGCCTGTAACTCGCATAAAAGTGTGCAAGTACTACACGGTCAACTTAACTCACTCTCAATGTCAGAGTGACGTGCCAGGTGACGTCACAGTTACAGTTATTTTGGCCGTGTCATAGCTTGCTTGCCATTGTGACATTCACCAATTAAAAAGCATTATTTATTAAAAATTATAATGCTTATAATTGATGTATTTTCGCCCTAAAACATCGTTCTATTTCTGTCACTCGATTTTAGTTGAAAGAGATGGAATTGATGTATACTGCCTGATTTTTATCCAATTTATAATCTAAGTCCATCATAATTTATATAGGGATTTAATGATAATATGTTCAAACACAATGTATATTGTTTATGAATGAATAAATTAAATTAAATGAACCTTAAAAAAAAATGTGGTGTAAAAAATCAGGTTTTATATTTTGTGATTTGTGGTGCAAAAATAAGTGGGCTTAAAATTTACACGAAAGCTGGGGGCACGGCATCGGCAGTACCCTCGCCAAGTCCAGCAATAACAAAAATTAGATTTGATAATGTATTACTGTATCTGTGCGAGTGAGACGAAACACATTCATTTCTTGAAAGTATCACTATCTCTTTTCACAGCCAGCCGATTATTACGGAAATGGAGTTGAGGTGTGTTGAAATCTAAATAATCTCGGTTTCTGAAAGACTTATTAAATCTCTGTTCAGGAAAGTCTGCTTGCACGACAAATCACTTTACACATTAGCAGCTTGCATTTAAAATATCATTCCAACTTTCGGTTTCTGAATTAAGAATTTTAAATTGAATATTTGTCAAACCCTACTATAGTCTGAAAACCAAAACTTAAGCATTTGGTTTGACACGTTCTTAAATCCAAATTTTTAATTCAGAATCAGCGTATAACTCTGATGTTTGAGCGCTAAATCTTTGGCTAAGTTAAAGCTTGGCAGTTTTTGTTAATACTGTTGTCAAAATATCAATGAAAACGGGATTAGTGATTTGTAGGGCAAGTGGGCCTAAATCTAGATCAAAATAAATTTATTTGCATTGTACTCGTAGGTATACAAGTAAGTAGTTACCAGAATCGTTGACCCCCAATTTCTAAATTAAACATATCCAGCCTAATTTCTAAAAAACTGGCTAACCATATGATTAAATTAAAAAAACTGATTAGTAGGTTCTCAATTCAAAATGATTTTGGAGAATTTGTGATTAAAACTATACGCATGGTCAACTTTTTTTTTATTAATTGAGAAACCTTTGCGAACTTGTCAAGATCTACTTTAGAATGAAAATCTGTCAAACTTGGATTAAAATGGAGTTTGATACGTTCTTAACTTATATTATGCACAGAACTACAAACATAAATCTAATCTAACTAGATGACGCGAATGTATAATAATCACAGCGGATCTTTGTGTCTCTGAAGTTGGCTCTGCCAACCATTGCGCAAGAAACCGTTTGTCATCGAGTATACTGCATAGAGTAAGCGAGATAGGGCGATGCGACAAACGTAAGCGAGTGAAAGAGGCAGTTATACAATGCTATCTTCACCTTAAACATTGCCACAAAAATAGCTACTGCGCAGGGTCTTGCAGTCAATTCAGAGACACAAAGATCCATTGTGGGTATTATACGTACGTTGCGCGGGGAAAATGGTTTTCCTTTTAGCTGTTTCATTTAGCGTTACCGGCACCGGACAGCAAAAAAGAGAATCTTTATTTATTTATATATACTTTATTGTACACCAAGATAAAACAATACAAAAAAAAACATAAAAATTAAAACAAACATACAACAGACGGCCTTATCGCGCTCTGCGATCTCTTCCATGCAACCTTGAATGGATAGAGATAGCCTGGACACGACATGGGGTTGCACTTGGTGCAAATTTGAAATCATACAAGTATTACTAAATACAATTAGGTACTAAAAACAAACTACTAAAATAGATACATAAATACATACATACAAAATAATCTAATTATACAAAAAAGTAAACAATACAGCTTAAACAAGTACAGGCAACGACTGAGCACGTTTAATTGAGTCAGGCAATGCATTCCACAACCGAGCAGCCTGGACAGTAAATGATTTATCAAAGAACGTAGTGGAATGCACAGGCATTTTAAGTCGCAAGTTTTCTGATGACCTAAGAGATTTCGTGTGGGAATCGCAGATAAACTGAAAACGATCCTTGAGGTAAAGAGGGCTGGAAGGAGTCTTTTTTATATATACAAGTAAAATTTAAGAAACCCCCGACACATTTTTATTTCATGCTACGTAATTTATCTAGTAGACAACCTTTGATCGACAATCTATTGAACACGTAATTATGACATGATATCTTGCGAAAACACCTCGATACAAACAGTAAAACGCTCATAAGTTTAGAATGGCTGAACAGATTTTCATCAAACATAGCTAAGAACACTCCCGATAAAGTCTGTTCATCCGTTAAGGAGCTATGATGCCACAGACAGATACACTAACACACAGGTACACACGTCAAACTTATAACATCTCTTATTTTTCCGTCGGGGGTTAAAATGGACACAAAAAGTTGGCTCAGACATGAACAATTTGTTTTCATAGCTTGTTATATATACAGATGGCAGGCATTGCATTGTCTTATTAGATATATGGCTATGTCCAGAACTTTTTAACACCGATTTTTATAATTTTCACATTTATTATGTCTTTTATGGGCAGTCACAGATAACGGCGCCAAAAGTTGGGCCATTATCGACATATATAGCGGATAATTTCAAATTCTCTTAGCTGTCGTGTTTGCAGAAATAACAAAAAATAAACAAAATAGTGTCTACTGTTTCTTGTGCTATCCTAATATTGACAGTTAAACTTTTAATAGCTATGTTTCCTGGATAGAAAAATGATAATTCTATTTAGTCCGTCAGCGAGATTATGAAATAATATTGGACCCGTATTTTTTGCTTTATCAAATAAATAAAAAAATTATAAAGATAAAGCGCATCGAAGTTCAGGAGTAGGGGCTTGTGACGTCATTTTGTCAGTATAAAGTGAAGCACACCGTGACGTCAAACGATATTTCAACGCACTGTATCGTCGTTATTTTTTGTTTGCGTGGCAAATAAAAAAATACGTGTCTTATATTTTTAGATTATCTAACTGACGGACTAAACAGATATTTTTTGTCAACTACCCTATTATTGATAATATTTCACAACAGATCTGTTTAAGTAATCTTTCAGAAACCGATGTTGTTCATACTTTTTCGCTAGCCCTATTTTTTTGCTATTATTATAGATGGGCTTAGCTCACACGCGAGTATTCCACCACCACTATCATTCTTGATGGAAAGCGATCATGTGGACGAAGATGGAGCACGCTTGCTTAGAAGTTTCATATTCACTCTTATCTTTATTCCCCTTATTTAGTTTCGCCGTTTATTTTCTATTTTAAGCTGGAATTTTATAATACTCCTCCATGATGCCTTAGTCATCATAATCTTTTATTTAATTTATTTTAATAAGCAGGAATCGTAATAGGTAAAGTATACTAACTTAAAATTGAGCAAAAGACCACTCTTGAGACATAGAGTGGATAGCGCATACTTTGAAATCGCGAAATAATAATCGTGATGCAATAATAATACCAGCCTGCTAATGTCCCATTACAGAGCAAAGGCACAGCATAAATATGGACGAATAGTACGGAAACTACCTACAAACGCTCGGACGGCACACTCACACAAACATGCGTTCCGACGATCGCGACAACCGCTAAGTGTACGGCCAGAGTGCACGGCGTCGAGCGTGGCGGGGCGTGCAACGTTCATGTTAAACACGTGCTACGCGTAGTGGCCGTCCTGAGTGCCGCATGCCGCATGCCGGCCGAGCGGTAGCACGTGTTTAACACGCACGCTGCACGCCCCGCCCCGCTCGACGCTCGGGCAGAGCGGGCACTCTGGCCGTACACTAATACCGCATTTACACAATCGTGTTCGCCATTCGCCTCGTCACTCGCCGAACATTCGACGAAACATTCGTATACGAGTGCCGTTGCGAACTACTGTTCACACATTCGCGGAGTGAATTATTTTGACATTCGCACACGAACATGGAGGACGTGAAAATCATATTGGCATGCATGCTACATCTAATGAGTTTATAAAATTATATAGATATCCTGCGTAAAAAAGAACCGTCGACGCAGACGACGTAGAAAAAAAAAATTAAAACATGCCATTAATGAATTAATGGGTCGGGCGCTAGCTGTCAACTGAATGCAGGCGAATGTGTGAACAGTAACTTCGTGTTCGCCATTCGTGCCCTTTGATTCGCGTCCGAAAAACCGCTCCCAACGCGAGCGCTCGAATCGCGAGGCGAGGCACGAAGCGAATAGCGAGCGTACTGTTTACATATGCGTATTCGTTGTTCGCCTCACCATTCGCCTCGCGATTCGCACGGATGTGTAAATGCGGCATAAGGGTCTCGTCGATGCGAATATTGGTGTGAGTGTTCCGTTTCGAGCGTTTGTAGGTCTCTAAACTGTTTAACACCTCTGAATGAGGCTAGAAAAAAAAATATTTCTCATTGGTACCCAAACCATTTTTAGAAGAATTAATAATAATAATATCGTTTATTTATAACATAAGGCACATTTTACAATAAAAATATCTTAAAAATATAAAAGAAGACAGTTGCTTATTTGCCTGAACTAGGTTGAACCTGTGTTTCAGACTATAAAGTGCTTAAAACTTATAATAATAATAAATTAACAATGGTATATCTTGTATATGAATACTTAAATTAAAGACAAAGCAAAATTATTATTTTGTTACAGTCAGGAGATCTTCTGTCTCACCGTAATTAGAGTATACCTGATTTTAGATTAAAAAAAAGAGTACATCTTATTTTTAATTAAATCCTTTGAATCCAAAATAAGATTCGAACAAATAGAGTATTTTATCATACTCTTAGTTTAGGCAAAAAGCGTTTGGTAAATGTTAGTTTTAGTTCATAAAATAATAAAATAAAATTCATTTCAAAGATTTCAGTTTTTTTATCTGCTTAATAACACCATGAAATATCAAGTATAAATTTCGTAGTGTAAATTTTGCGTAAGTATTGTGAGTGTAAAGGGCTACTGATAGTAATCTGATGGACATTAAGAAATTAGTTTCACTGTATTTAACTTAACTTCGATTTCTTACAGAAATCACGCAATAATTAAACAAGTAAAAAGTTTAGTTACCCGACAATTTTTTTATTTCATCCTTTTTAAACTACATAATTTTTATAGTACTAGCTGACACCCGGGGCTTCACTTCCGTCAACTGGCTACCCTGCCTGCCCTGCCTACCCTGCCTACCTTGCCTACCCTGCCTAACTTGCCTACCCTGCCTAACCTACCTACCCTACCTACCTAATAATTTTTATGTATCATCAATAGTTTTCTCAGCGCACGCCAAAGAATGAATTTTACAGGCAACATTTTGCTACTTTAGTTTACATTATTGCAATTTTCATAAGGATCTCTAATTTTTTTTTTAATATTTTTGTAATGTAGCTTTCTACTGTTGAAAGAATTTTCAATATCCGTTTAGTGGATCCAGAGATTACCCCCTACAACGTCACAAACTCACTAACTTTATCTCCTTATAATATTAGTATAGAATTTACAAGTTTTGCCTAATAGTACATAATTTATTTCTTTGTAATATTGTGACCTTGAGAGCAAGGCGAAGTCTTCTGTTCTTTTCCAATACAATGGCATACGATTTTCGTTCTTATTATACGTGGTATTTAAGATAATTTTTCACTGAACAGGCTCACACACACTTCGTGAACGCGATGCTCTCCCTCCATGGCAAATACAGCAAGCTCTTTGGAGAAGTCTTCGGCGGTGCACAGGCCTTTGTTGGGGCTTTGGATAAGGTAAAATATTACTATTGGTTTTATATAAAGAAAGTTTTGAGACTATTTTTCAGTTGTACAAGTCCAGTTTTTCAGTTGGTTCGGATGTCCGAAGAGAAGTGGCTTGTTATTCAAAGAAGCACAAGCAAGAGACAGACAAACGACATCCTTTATATAACGTGGAGAAGCCAAGTGGTAGATTAAAAAGTCGAAACAGCTTCCTGTCGGTCACTAAATCAATTAATGGTGATGAGTTAAGCGAAACAAAAAAAATCTATGGCACCTCAGACACCCCCCTCCAGCTGACTATATTGGGCCTGCAGAAAAGCTCCCTGCGGGCCACCAACTGCCTTGGCCCACCTGGAAATCTCTAAACCGACTGCGAAGCCAGGTGGGTCGCTGCAGGCACAACCTAGTTAGATTTACTCCAATGACCCACAGTGCGATTGCGGAGTCAGGTCCCAAACAATGCCTCACCTTTTGTCGTGCACTTACCTTACCTGCACCTTAAAAGACCTTTGTGAGGCAAAAGACAACGCTGTTGGCGTGGCTGAATACTGGTCTAAACATATTTAAATTTGGAATCATCGATACGACGAAGAAGAAGAAGTTGTACAAGTTTAGTGTGCAGCACGCCTAAGGGCGCGGCGGTTACGTGTACGTGCTACATCCGATCCGTGTCCATGAAATTTGGGTTACGAAGTAGCTGTAGTACTTCTTGTAGGAAAGCTAAAGCACTACATTCAAACTCTATCCGTGATAATCAATACATAATATGATAAATCTGTAAAAAAGTCGTTCAAGTGCATCGAAAATATTTAAAAAAAAATGTTGGGGTGTTAAAGGATAACTAACAGAACCCATTTCCAGCATTTTTGTCTGTTTAGTTGTGCACGCATCACGTAAAATGTACGAAACCAATGTAGAACTTACATATAGTCTACAGAAGATCTTTGTGTCTCTGAAGTTGGCTCTGCGAACCATTGCGCAAGAAATAGTTTGTCATCGAAATAGCAACTGCGCAGGGTCTTGCGGCCAACTTCAGAGACAAAGATTCACTGTGACTACTATACTTTTATACAAATTGTGCGTATAATCCCCGGCACGTAAATGTGGTCGGGCGCGGATATGGCACGGGCGGCTTCTTATTCCATTCAAATTTGATACAAAATGCATGGAAATAAAGCGTCTTTTTACATCGTTCTCACATATATGTATTTTTCAACAAGAATGATGTAACTAAAAACTTGTAATTGAAACTAATGGAAAAGAGTGTCCGGGGAGTTTCTTGCAAATTCTTCTCCATTGAGACCTACAGACGCTTGCGAATTTGCAACTAGAGTCATCTTTTTATTAATTTTTGTTTGACAATTCAAAAGTACTTCTAAAGTTTACTTGAAATAAATACCTTGATTTTGATTTTGATTATGAAAGAAAATTTGGTTCAAAATGTCACTAGATGGCGCGATATGCATCGATTTGTTATTGAATTGTGTGTAAAATTAATATTTTCTAGAATTAATCATAAAATTTTTATTTTATTTTTAAATCAACTCTCCTAAGCACAAAATTATGGAATATTGGGCTCTTAATTCACATTTTAAAGATTATTTGAACGGATCGTTTAAAATTGATTCCAATAGATGGCGGAGTTTTAAATTTCTGAGGTATGCCACTAGATTTTTTAAATTGGATTGTAACACATTTTGGTATTGAAAATGTAAAAACATGCAAAAAAATACTATAAAACAAATCGTCACTGTATTTAAAGAAAAAATAGTCACGAACTGAGAAAACCCTTTTACTTGCAAGTCGCTACTAACACCATCTATAGCCTTGGCACGGAATCGAACGCGATCGAAGTACTCATTAAAATAATCATCTTAATCAGGCGAAAAACGCTAGTTACGTCTGCACCGTTTCTTTGTATGGGATGAGGGATCTGTATGCTAGTATTGTATTATCTGTGAACGGACGAAATGTTGTAATCTAAAGGTGCACCACCGCCTACCTTTCGAGGAATACAAGTAGGATATGATGTTCATTAAAACTAACATACACCTGTCTTCCAGGCGTGTAGCGCAGTAGTAAACTCCCGCCTGGGCCCGGCGGACGGGGCGGGCGGGGCGGGGGGGGCGGCGCGCGCGCCCGAGCTTCTGGCGCGCTACTGCGACGCGCTGCTGCGCAAGCGGGCCGGCGCCGACGCCGACGTGGACGACAAGCTGGCCGCCGCCATCGTCGTCTTCAAGTACGTGGACGACAAGGATGTCTTCCAGAAGTACTACGCCAGGGCACTCGCTAGGAGGCTCATACACCAACTCAGCGCTTCCATGGAGCAAGTAAGTCAACATCTGTCTAACATTTACGGGTTTGTCTGTCTGTTGGGGCATCTTTGCTGCCAAATAAGTACTACAACAAGAGACTTTATCATTATCATTGTCAGCCTTTTTATGTTCCCACTGCTGGGACACAGGCCTCCTCTCTGTGTGAGGGAATGGGTCTTAATCCACCATATGTCTTATATATCACATGTCTTCGAATGTTTGGTTCTAGGACATGCCGGTTTCCTCACGGCTTTGAGAACAGTGGTGATGAAATAATTTACACAAAGTAAAGCGCCTGCCTGGGTTCGAACTCACAACCTACACTTGTAAGTCGTGGCTGCTACCACTAGACCACCACTGCTCGTGAGAGAGACAAGAGACTTGACGTCACACAAATGCTACATCTCGCAATCCTAGTTCTCCTCAGTGCTTTGAATGTATACAGCTGCCCGACAGCAATCGTCGACCAGTTACCACCCTGGTTTACGAAACAAGGCCTGACAGGTGTCCTCTTGATACTTGGATACTGCCACGGAGGAAAGGATGGAGAAGTGCATATCTGCACTGCTGTAATAAAGTAATTATGACGGTTCTAAAAGTACAACCCTGTCATAGACAAACAAACAGACGATTGAGCAATTGGCCCCGTAAGGCTGCCTTTCCCTTAAAAAATGCTGAGTTCCAATTTTTATCCGGAAACGGAACCATCAGCCGCTTACATCATGCCACGTCACCGTTGTCATATTTTTTGTAATCGTATAAAAAATGGCCAATGTTTACTAATATTTAATAAAAACTTCAATTTATCTTTCCAGGAAGAAGCAATGATCAACCGCCTAAAGGCAGCTTGCGGCTACGAGTTCACGAACAAGCTTCACAGAATGTTCACCGACGTGGCCGTCTCCGCCGACCTCAACGCCAAGTTCCAGCAACATCTGCGCGACAATAACCTGGCCACCAGCACTGGCTTCTTTATACAGGTGAGCGATAGTGGGAAAACTGTTGGGCAACAGTGGGGCAACAGTTAGGCAACAAACAGTCTGAAGGCAGCGTGCGGCTATGAGTTCACGAACAAGCTACACTGGATGTTTATCAACGTGGCTGTCTCCGCCGATCTCAACGCCAAGTTCCAGCTGCATTTGCGTGACAACAACCCACAAGTACCGGGTTCTTTATTCAGGTGGCCGATAGTGGGGAAACAGTTGGGCAATAGTGGTGAATCTGTTGGGAAAAAGTTGAGTAACAGTGGTGAAACAGTTTGACAACAGTCGCGCAACAGTTTTGTAACTGTCGCTCAATAGACGACGAATAAACAAAACAGGCGATTTGGGGGATAAAAATAACTACAGGCCTATATCGCTTGCAACTGTAGTGGCGAAGGTATTTGACGGTGTGCTTAACACGCAGTTAAATAGACATGTGACACTTCATGATAACCAGTTTGGCTTTCGACCAAAACTGTCCACAGAGAGTGCAATACTGTGTTTAAAGCACACCGTTAAATATTACACGACGAGAAAGACTCCGTTATACGCGTGCTTCCTCGATTTATCAAAGGCCTTTGACCTCGTCTCATACGATATCCTCTGGGGGAAGCTGCAGAGAACGGGCTTACCGTGGGAACTCATCAGCATACTCAGGTACTGGTACGGGCACCAGGTCAATAGTGTCCGATGGGCGGGGGCGATGTCGGACCCTTATATTAGCGAATGTGGCGTAAGGCAGGGCGGTCTGACCTCGCCAACATTGTTCAACCTGTATGTTGATGAACTGATCGTCTCGCTCAGCAGTCAGCATGTCGGTTGTTATGTGGACGGAATTTGTGTCAACAATATGAGTTATGCGGACGACATGGTGCTGCTGAGCGCGTCGATATGTGGGCTGAGGAGGCTACTCAGTACGTGTACGGATTACGCGCATGGTCATGGGTTAAAATATAATGGGAAGAAGACCATATACATGGTTTTTCGGGCCATCGGTGTGTCGAGCCCTATTAACATACCAGCTGTTAAGCTTGAGGGTGCTACGATAGACCGAGTGGATCAATTTAAATATCTAGGGCATCTACTCGCCGAGGACCTTAAAGACCATGCTGACATTGAGCGGGAACGGAGGGCACTCTCGGTGCGAGCCAACATGATAGCCCGCAGGTTTTCGCGTTGTTCTGTTGGTGTGAAGCTCACGCTTTTTAAAGCTTACTGCACATCACTGTACACATGCAGCTTGTGGGTTGACTATACTGAAAGGGCGTACAGTGCCCTCCGTGTCTAGTACAATAATGCGTTTCGGGCGGTGTTGGGGCTGCCCCGTTTCTGTAGCGCATCAGGGATGTTCGCAATGGCGCGCACTGATTGTTTTCACGCTGCTATGCGTAAGCGTTGTGCGTCCCTGGTGCGCCGGGTGCGGGCCAGCCCCAATACCATCCTGGCAATGATCGCTGACAGACTGGACTGCCCTTATGTCCGGCATGGCTGTAGCAAGCATGTTGCGGTTCCAATGCCGGTTAGAAAACTTTAATTATTATGTTTTATTTTATTGTATAATTTTAATTTTAAAGACAATTTTTTATTTTTTATCTAATTTAATTTATAATTAAATTTATTTTTAATGAATCAAATTTTAATTGTTTTGTATTTATTTGAATTTAATTAATGTGACTGCGTATGCTGCTTTTATTGTTATTATGTTATGAGTCTGTGTTACTTGAAATAAAATAAATTGTATTGTATTGTATTGTATAAACGTAATAAAACTAAGAATGTACAGCATAACCCCTAAAATTCTTAGTTTTTCTTCATTTGCCGCCGCTCCTATAATTTTTTATTTCACTTGTTTCGTTCTTCAGGTCCTGCAAGCAGGCGCGTGGCCCCTGGGCGGCGCGATGGCCCCCCTAGCGCCCCCCCTACAGCTGGAGCGGCCCGCGCGCCTGTTCGAGGCCTTCTACCGCGCCTCCTTCAACGGCCGGCGCCTCGCCTGGCTGCACCACCTGTGCACGGGAGAGCTCAGGACTAGGTACACTCCCCGGCTGTACCACATCAGTGCCACCACGCCGCAGGTATGTGAGAACATCTCTTAAGATTAGACATTGATAGCCTCCTTCAGACGCCAATAGACGGCACTATTGGCCTCCTACAGACGCCGTTGGTTTAGATGGCGTTGCTCGCCTTCTACAGACGCCAAAAGATGGCGTTTCTAGTCTCCTGCACACGCCAAAAGATGTCAATGTTAGCCTCCTATAGACGCCAATGGATGGCGTTGCTAGCCTCCTGCAGACGCCAAAAGATGGAGTTGCTAACCTCCTTCATATGTCATAATAATTAAAAAATACAGTATTATTTTGATTTTCTGTAGATAAGGTTTTGATTTATAAGTGAACGTCTTTCGGCTGATGATGATAAAAAAATGTTCTATTTTGTTTACAGTGTGCCCTCCTACTAAGTTTCGAGACACAAGACGTATGGAATGCTCGAGAACTACGCGACTCACTGCAGTTAGCCGGCGACGCATGGCACCGGCATCTGAGACCTCTGATTGAAGCTGGTATGTCAATATGGCTTATTCTAACAACTTTTCAGGGACCTGGAAAGTTGCCCATCTTTGGCCCGAAATAAATACTGGATGAAAGCATACATTTAAACCCCGCCCACAAAATAATTCGTGCCACCGACTAGGGCACCCTTAATGCAAGTTCGTCCCATTCTAAAACTAAATTATTGGCCTTTAACATTACTGGTTATGTGTATCTATAAAACATCGCTGTCTGTCAGTTAAGAGAATACAGGTGTTTCTAATATTGTTATTTCCAGGGCTCCTAACAGCGACGGGAGACGTAGGCTCTGAGACGGAAGACGACACGTCTGCGGAAGCGAGCATCGCGCTCAACCTCGCCTTCAGCTGCAAGCGCACCAAAGTGCGACTCACCGCCGCCAACGCGCCCAACCATCCAGGTGATACACACACACCATGATCCATTAACCCCACATAGACAGAGGACGACACGTCTGCGGAAGCGAGCATCGCGCTCAACCTCGCCTTCAGCTGCAAGCGCACCAAAGTGCGACTCACCGCCGCCAACGCGCCCAACCATCCAGGTGATACACACACACCATGATCCATTAACCCCACATAGACAGAGGACGACACGTCTGCGGAAGCGAGCATCGCGCTCAACCTCGCCTTCAGCTGCAAGCGCACCAAAGTGCGACTCACCGCCGCCAACGCGCCCAACCATCCAGGTGATACACACACACCATGATCCACTAACCCCACATAGACAGAGGACGACACGTCTGCGGAAGCGAGCATCGCGCTCAACCTCGCCTTCAGCTGCAAGCGCACCAAAGTGCGACTCACCGCCGCCAACGCGCCCAACCATCCAGGTGATACACACACACCATGATCCACTAACCCCACATAGACAGAGGACGACACGTCTGCGGAAGCGAGCATCGCGCTCAACCTCGCCTTCAGCTGCAAGCGCACCAAAGTGCGACTCACCGCCGCCAACGCGCCCAACCATCCAGGTGATACACACACACCATGATCCATTAACCCCACATAGACAGAGGACGACACGTCTGCGGAAGCGAGCATCGCGCTCAACCTCGCCTTCAGCTGCAAGCGCACCAAAGTGCGACTCACCGCCGCCAACGCGCCCAACCATCCAGGTGATACACACACACCATGATCCACTAACCCCACATAGACAGAGGACGACACGTCTGCGGAAGCGAGCATCGCGCTCAACCTCGCCTTCAGCTGCAAGCGCACCAAAGTGCGACTCACCGCCGCCAACGCGCCCAACCATCCAGGTGATACACACACACCATGATCCATTAACCCCACATAGACAGAGGACGACACGTCTGCGGAAGCGAGCATCGCGCTCAACCTCGCCTTCAGCTGCAAGCGCACCAAAGTGCGACTCACCGCCGCCAACGCGCCCAACCATCCAGGTGATACACACACACCATGATCCATTAACCCCACATAGACAGAGGACGACACGTCTGCGGAAGCGAGCATCGCGCTCAACCTCACCTTCAGCTGCAAGCGCACCAAAGTGCGACTCACCGCCGCCAACGCGCCCAACCATCCAGGTGATACACACACACCATGATCCATTAACCCCACATAGACAGAGGACGACACGTCTGCGGAAGCGAGCATCGCGCTCAACCTCGCCTTCAGCTGCAAGCGCACCAAAGTGCGACTCACCGCCGCCAACGCGCCCAACCATCCAGGTGATACACACACACACCATGATCCATTAACCCCACATAGACAGAGGACGACACGTCTGCGGAAGCGAGCATCGCGCTCAACTTCGCCTTCAGCTGCAAGCGCACCAAAGTGCGACTCACCGCCGCCAACGCGCCCAACCATCCAGGTGATACACACACACCATGATCCACTAACCCCACATAGACAGAGGACGACACGTCTGCGGAAGCGAGCATCGCGCTCAACCTCGCCTTCAGCTGCAAGCGCACCAAAGTGCGACTCACCGCCGCCAACGCGCCCAACCATCCAGGTGATACACACACACCATGATCCACTAACCCCACATAGACAGAGGACGACACGTCTGCGGAAGCGAGCATCGCGCTCAACCTCGCCTTCAGCTGCAAGCGCACCAAAGTGCGACTCACCGCCGCCAACGCGCCCAACCATCCAGGTGATACACACACACCATGATCCACTAACCCCACATAGACAGAGGACGACACGTCTGCGGAAGCGAGCATCGCGCTCAACCTCGCCTTGATGATATAATTACAGACTCAAAAAATTTATGAAATCATATCTCAATCGAAAATCAATCAGAGATTAGCTAAGAACACTCGATAAAGTCACCTTTCAAACAAAAAACTAGTTTAGGAGCTATGATGCCACAGACAAATACACAAGTCAAACTTATAACACCCCTCTTTTTCTGCCTGGGGTTAAATAGCATCACAAAGGTCGACTGGTACAAAATTACTAAGGCATTAAGCCTCAGTGCGTGTTGTCATGAAGTGTTCAAAAATGGGAAAACCGCAGGAAGATTTCAATGATTAACAATAGTACATTACTGCAGCGGCCAGCAAAATAGGCATTGATGGACGAACGTGTAAATGTGGGCCGAGGCGAAGCCGAGGCACACATACGTAAGTCCATCAATGCCTAGTTGTGGCCAAGGCTTGTATAGTACTTTTCTCAAATAATGCGCGGAAATTAAAACTAAGTAGTACCTAGAACTCATTTTGTCAAAATCAATGACGAACAACAATAATTGTTCCCGCGTTAAAGTGTTCCTTTGTTTTTTTTTTTTCAATAAACAGCGTTCTATTTGCAAGCCAGTTCGAAATTTAAATAAAACCTTTAATAAGTTACCTCCTTGGTTGCCATGTTTCGGAGTAAAACATCGTTCCATTTTTAAACTACACGACAGATATGAGTTTACTATGGAATTTATTTGGCCGCTAGACACGACAGGTATGGATTTTCATACAACTTTTGCCGGCCGCTGAGCGCATGTATTTGACCAGTACAGCAATTTCGATTTATCTCGAAGAAGGTTGTCAAAATAATGATCACATTTCCAAGCATGTTTGAGAAAATATATTTATCTGTACGTTCCCAGGTGGCAGTAGCTCAAGCAATAGCACGGCGGCCGAGACCGGCGAGACGACCGCGCATTGCGACGACGACCGCAAGATGTATCTACAGGCTGCCATCGTGCGCATCATGAAGCAGAGGAAGGTAGGCAGAGATCACATACATACATGAACTTACACCTTTTTCCCATAGGCGTAGGCAGAAACTTTAGAACGTCTCCTGCAAGGTCCTTACGTACTTCTTTTGCTTCACTCACGTTCATACATCTAGTCATACACGAACGCCGGTTATGATTACTGCGCACCTGGCATTTCTGAAGAACATAGTTGGCCTATAATGCTCCACATCAGGACCAAGTCCTCTTCTCCTAAAGACAAGGCAGGAGCATGAATCGCCTTGCTTGTTTGAGACGGGTTGGCCATTTCAAACTATATATCAAGTTATTTATACTGTTGATAATGTTTCTGATTCGCTATATAATTTTATTTAATGTAGCAGTACACCACAGACTATCCCCTTTTCAGTCCAACCAAAGGTTGTCTGGTAGATATCGCTGTCACCGATAAGACCGCCTTTGTACCCATAGAAATACATACATACATGCATAAACTCACGCCTTTTTCCCATGGGGGTAGGCAGAAACTACAGAACGCCACCTGCTACGATCCTTACATACTTCTTTTGCTTCACTCACATTCATACATCTAGTCATACACACACGCCGGTTATGAGTACTGCGCCAGGTGCGCCTTTCTTAAGAACCTATAAGGTCTATGTATGTCTTTCTAGGGCGTCTCCTCCCGGCGTGTCCATTCACGTCTGCCATGTAAATACCTTTCGTTAGTCGCCTTTCATTCATTCTCTCATCATGACCAAACCATCTTAACATACTCTTTTCAATTTTAGTCACTACATCTTCTTTTAAACCACAACGTTGTCTTATTACCTCATTCCTCAATCTATCATTTAAAGTTACGCGTGTGGCGTAACTTTAAATGATAGATTGAGGAATGAGATACTTCGCAAAGAACGCATTTCTACTGCATTAATCCTACTTTCATGTCTTTTTTGCCATACTCAACCTTCACTTCCATACATAAGTGTAGGCACCAGCACACTGTTGTGAAATCCATAGAAATAAGTTTTGTAAAAGAAATGTGTAACTTTGGTGTGCAATAAAATATATTCTATTCTGGCAATGACAACGCCAAGCAGCATTGCTGTGTTCTGGTTTAAGGATATGGGTATGCCGGTATAGTAACAGGCAAAAGGTACATTTGAAAAGTATCGTCAAACCCCATTGGATGCTGTTTTTAGAGCCTAATAGCGGTGGGAAGCATATCAGCATTGTCTCTGTGATGGCAACGCAACTGCGTTACATCTGGCACGGGATCCTAGCGAGCGCTAAGAAAGAAAATTTGGTTCAATAAATCTCACTAGATGGCGCGATTTGCACCGATTTCTTATCGAATTGTGTGTTCAATTATCATTTTTTGGAATTGAACATAAAAATTGTACGTTCTTGTTTAAATCAACTCTCCTAAGCACAAAATTATGGAATATTGGGCACTTAATTCACATTTCAAAGATTATTTGCACGGATTATTTAAAATTGATGCCAATAGATGGCGCCGTTTTAAATTTCTGTGGCATCCCACTCGATTGCTTATATTTGTATTGTAACACATTTTGGTGCAATGAAACTGTAAAAACGTGCGTAAAAATACTATAAAATAAATCGTCACTGTATTTAAAGGCAAAAATATTTACGAACCGAGTAAACCCTTTTACTTGCAAGTCGCTGCTAACACCATCTATCGCTGTGGAACCGAACCGATCGCGATCGATGTACAAAAACTAATCAGTTTAATGAGACGAAAAACGCTAGTTACGTCGGCACGGTTTCTTTGTATGGGATGAGGCATCTCAGAGAGTTTGTATTAGAATAGAGGTAACATATTTAAGACGCAATTTCAATATCGGTATTCTCTTTCGCACTAACAGACAACTTCATAAGCAAAAAGAGATAGATACACTTTTGTCTATGCCGTCTTTTGTGCCAGTGTGACCGAAGATGCTATAGATACTTATCTATAGACATATATCAGAACTAGATCTGTGCCACTGTCATATCGATATTATCGAGTTTAGTTTAGGAGGATTTTATACAAATTTGGTCAAATATCTGTAAGAATCGTCCCTGACTGCGGCTAATTATTCTACGTTTTTTTAGGGATTCTTTATAAATATTTAAAAAGTGAATGTGTACTCGTACAAAGAGTGAACTTATCAGTCATTGTAAGAGTACAATTGTACTCTTTCGTAATTTTTCTGCGCATTATACGCGTTGTATAATAATGTTTATTCATACCTTGTGCAAAAACGAGGTACATCATGAGATCAAAGTGACAGTTTTTGGTACACTTTACGACTGTATCTGTATGTACAAACAGGTACTCATCAATATACTGATATATAGTATCCTAGTTCTTGTGCAAGACTGAAAATAAAATTCAAAGACGAGTATGTATAAGTATAAA
This sequence comes from Anorthoa munda, assembly GCA_945859665.1. NCBI lineage: Eukaryota > Metazoa > Arthropoda > Insecta > Lepidoptera > Noctuidae > Anorthoa > Anorthoa munda. The sequence goes on along the minus strand of OX243917.1, from coordinate 5,783,600 downwards.
AGTAACAAAATAAATAATAAGAAAATGGTTTAAATATAATAATTTAATTTTAAAATGCTCTACACACGGTGTCTACATATCTTTTTTTGCAACTCTCCTCTCGCAGGTATGCTGTAAGAGATTTCGTTAGAAAGAAGCATATCTTTGTACCTATTTTCTGTTCCTTCTTCTTGACTATTTATTATGTGTGTGTACATTAATGGTTAAATAAATAAATAAATAAAATGTGAAAATGATTTGATGATTCATCAACCTGTATCCATGTCGAGGGATAGCGATAGCATGATTCAATAAAATGCAGTGAACACAAGCGAGAATATGGTGAAGGTTTCTTGTTAGTTCGTTTTATATTCTTGATCCTCTTATTTCTTAAATAAGTACTCTTAGGAACCTGTGCACAATCAATATTAGATTAATAATAACAAATAAACTTTAAGAAATACATTAAAGTAAGTAAAATAAAAATACAGTATCGATAAATCTTTCTTGTGACTTTTGTCACATCTCTAACATCAGAACGTAAGTACGTAAACTGTCATAGCTCTATCAGCGAACGCATAAAAGTTAATTATTTCACTAAATAGAAAGGTTTAAATGAAACTACACGTCCTCGACGTATTTAGAACTAAGATTCCTTTATTCCGGACAACCTATGAAATGTATTCCCTGCACAATAATTTCAGTATGCTAGTCGATAACTCACCTGTGGAAAGATATCCTTTGATTATGTCCTGTTAATACACTCATTCTACTCTTGCAACCGATAGCCACACACGACATGGTTCATATAGATAATGAAACAACAAAATTCTTCCAGATATAAACGAAACAAAGCGTGAAAACAGCGAAAATCTTTAATTAGAGCTGCTAACCGATGGGTTACAACAGTGACTAAAAAGTTATCTCATTGACGTTCAGGATGGTAGCGTTTGTCTATGTTTGTCTCTTTTTTTTTCATAGAGTTTTTCTATAAGCAAGAACGAAAGAATTGACAGTTTCTGTTTCGTCGTAAATATGTTCCCTCTATTCTAATACAAACTCTCTGAGGCATCTGTATACTAGTATTATATTATCTGTGCCTCTGGTATTACAGATGCCATAGACGGCGGTGACCACTTAGCATTAGCTTGCCTTCTATTTATCTGCCTAGCCTTTTGATGTCTTTTCTCAATCTTGTCGGTGTCGGCTTCCAGTCTAGCTGGAAGCAGCTGTTTACATAGATCGACTGCTTCTCTGACCTCCACAACACAGTTATCGTCTACTGTATTTTTTGTTTCAAAACAGAGATTTTAAGTTGAATGAATTATTCATTAAAAATCTTTTTTAAAACAAGCTGTTTTCGTATTTTTCTCAGCAAACCCTTTCATTTGATATCATGGCATTGCACAAAAAATAACTAGTCCGCCATATTGGATTTAGAATGACGTCACTTAGCTAACCATGCATTGTCATCCAAACTAAACGTGTACGCTAAATTTGACCCGAACACACTTACATACGGGACCGGTCAATGTGGCGACGCTTGGGGGAGGCCTATGTCCAGCAGTGGACGTCTTTCGGCTGATATGATGATGATGATGATGATGACACTTACATACATACATTGCAAGTTAAATAAAAGCTTGTAAAAATGTCTTAAAACTTGAACCCCTTTCCAGGTCCTCCGCCACACGGAACTAATACAAGAGGTGGTGTCGCAAGCGCGCGGCTCGTTCGCGCCCTCTGTCGCTATGATCAAGAAGTGCATAGAGGCGCTCATAGACAAGCAGTACCTGGAGCGAGCCCCGGCTGCGCTCGACACCTACTCCTATCTCGCGTAGGCTAGAGGTGAGCTACTGCGGCACGATTTTGGCGCAACTGTCGGGCCACTGTTGGGCGAGACAGTTATGAGATTGTGTCGATACACTGTTGTGGTAATGTGTCGCAACTGTTGTGATATTCTGTCGCAACTATTGTGGTAGTGTGTCGCAACTTTTGTGGTATTGTATAGCAACTGTTGTGATATAGTGTTTCAACTGCAACTGTATCACAACGGCAATTGCAGGTTGTAGTCTCCTATTAAACGCTATCGTGTCCTATTTAACGAATACATAACGCTAAAGAAAATAATTGAGTAAATAGAATATCAGGTTAAGTATCTGAGATTTTGTTTTCAAGTATAGACACTGAAAACACGATGACTGTGATAGGAGACATCAACCAAACTAGGTTTTTTTGTAGAATACTTTTATGTCGAATTACGACCCGATGTAGCGCAGTATTGCTCAATGTGGCGCAACGTTGCCGGCAACTTGATGGCAACGTGTTTTGTAAAAATGAAAGGTTTTTTCGTGATATTTACTTGCGTCGCGTTTCATTTGATTTCATATCATTATAAGGAATTGAACATTGCTCTCTGTCTAACGCTTTTATAGCACAGCGCTATCTCACTCTAACATCCTCCATTTTTTAGACATCTGCTTATTCCTCGCTTTCATAACACTAAGTCACACCTAAATGGGCGAACGTCAAAATTCGAATGTGCGTCTCTTTTTCTATCTTGATAGAAATCTGTGCATTACGCTGTGGGGATAGAGTCCAATATACTATGTACATATTTAGAGAAGTCGCTAAGACTGCGCGAATACCAATGCCTTGAGTTTTAGAAAATCATGTTTGCTTGTTTTTTATAATCCAATTGAAATAACATAATAAAAATTCCTTTTACAGCCTGTTCAACCAATTGACAAATGGCAACAGTAGTAAACGGTATTGGTAACAGGCTTATGCTTTGTATGCCATTCTTATGTTTACGGAATAGTACCCAAAATCGAAAATCGGCGTTTAGTCTTCATTTGACAGATTCTACATTTGACAGATTTTGAAAATAGAGAGACAAGTGCAGTCCTACCAACTTATCTGTGAACTGAAAGACGACGGCACCGTCGATATCTTGATTACCGTCGATTATTATTATCGCTCACTCGCGGGCGATCGCCGCCGGCCGGCCGGCCGTTCGAGTGAGTGAGTGAGCGATGATAATAATCTCGACGGTAATTAAGATAATCGACTGTGCCGTCCTCTTTCAGTTCACAGATAAGTTGGTAGGACTGTAAGGAACATTATGGCATAAAAAATAATACTGTTATATAGTAATCACTATTTTTATTGATAAGCATAATTTATGTTTATACCTATAATGAGATTTTTTATTTCGTGGACTAAACTGACATTTGGGGGGTTATCACTTTATCGTTACATTAAAATAGTGTCGTACCCTAACTATCCTGAGTGATCGAAAGTTAATCGAAAATGGAAGTAGATCGAAAATGAAACTATTTCACGGCAGAAAAAAATAATTTGTTTAGAAACTAGCGGCCCATAATTAGTTTCTACTCATTTATGTCAGACTTAATTTTATCGATAGCATTTATTTTATTGTTGATTTCATATTTAACACACTGAAAGTTCATGTACTATGTGTATGAATACTGTTATATTTAGATATATTACGTTTATATTCATAAAACATTTATTTACACCATCATCTGCCTAGCCTTTTCCCAACTATATTGGGGTCGGCTTCCAGTCTTACCGGATTCAGCTGAGTACCAGTGTTTTACATGGAGCGACTGCCTATCTGACCTCCACAATTCAGTAACTGGGTAACACGGCACCCCTTGGCAAGACTGGTGTCAGATCTCAAGCTTCTGACTACCCGTAACGACTGTCAAAGATCTTCAAATGACAGCCGGGACCAACGGCTTAACGGCTTAAAACATTTATTTACACCAATTAGTAAAAATAAATTCAGGAATCATGTCACATCGATTCGATGAATCGCGTATGATTGAGCCTTACCTACAACACTATGCTCCGCGCTTGCAACATTTAAAAAAAAAGGTCAATAGCAGCTGTCAGTTTAGTCCACGAAAATAAAAATCACAGTATAGTATTAAATGTTTGTATTGTATAGTCACTAATATTTTTCGTTCAAAATGAAGATGAAGCCGTTCCGTACAAAATGAACTGTCTCCTCATTATTTTTTTCACTTTTTCGATGTTTTAATAGTTTTTCTGCTATTCAGGGCGGAGACAAATCCAACAAATTAAAGATCATCAAAATCGATCTAGCCGTTCTTGAGTTATAAATGTTGTAACTAAGCCGACTTTATTATATATATATAGCTATTTGTTCGGTGACAGTTGGCGTAACATTGCGACCTAAGACTACATAACTTCTTTATACTTTTATTTTTTGTTTTCTTTTTTATTATTGTTTTGTTTTTCTCAAATATTTGTGTACATTAAAATTGAATTTGTAAAGATTCAATGATATTTTTGAATTTAAAAAATATAATTGGCCGTATTTACTACACATAGAAAAAAGGCACATTATCAACCTACAACACTCCAAAACAAAACTAGATAACTAATCAATAACATCCGCTAAATCGTTCCGTGTTCACTTCTAATGCATAAGTATAATTTATATCCAGTATTAATAATTTAGAAGTAGAATCTGCCAAATAATCTCTCAAATGTAGAATCTGTCGTATGTAGAATCTGTCGTATGTAGAATCTGTCGTATGTAGAATCTGTCGTATGTAGAATCTGTCGTATGTAGAATCTGTCGTATGTAGAATCTGTCGTATGTAGAATCTGTCGTATGTAGAATCTGTCGTATGTAAAATCTGTCGTATGTAGAATCTGTCAAATATAGACTAAACGAAAATCGGTTGGACGGACTGTAAAAAGGTCTAATGTTATGTATTTGAAATGGCGTTTAAATCGCGTCTGTGACGTTTCAGAATGAATTGTGTACAGATAATACAGACCACTCCCACTCTGAAAGGAGGCCTGTTTCCCAACAGTGGGCACATTGGCTGTTTTTGCTATGTTATAATTGATACATCTCGCATTCAGCGGGTTCTCACAACCTTGACCAGATCATTGTTTTACTTATGGGAAGCATTCCAACGCAGCGTATTCGCGGTCTACTTCCAACCATCTGTTCTGCAAGCAATGGTAACATGACCGGTCAATATGACCATTGTGGGCCCTATCATAATATCAGCGCAGCGTTATTTTCTTTTTAATATCGTTGCACATGCTGAGATAGGAGCCTTTTTGGTCTCGCACGGGGTTATTTATTTTTATTTTTGTTTTGCCTCCTGTGCGGGTCAAAAGTAAATATTTTTTCTTTCTTTTTTTAATGTGGCTACGCTTGGGGGAGGCTTATGTTCAGTAGTGGACGTCTTTCGGCTAAAATAATAATGTTGACACAAGTAAATATCTCGCTAAATCCATTGCTATATGGTAGATGTTACGGATAGTCGCAAATATTGATAGGCCAAAAAACCGATAAATAAATATTGAATTTATCTGTAAAATCTACCCGTTTTATATCCTAATTAGAATCTTATGAAATGTAGGTCGTTTGTCAGCCATTTTGTTAAATACTAGCGGGCTGTCCCGGCGCTGCCTGGGTTTTATACAGATTCAATTGTGATCATGTTCAACTGTTCACTCTAAAAAAAAATTGTATGACACATTTTTTTTTTCAATAACATCTTTGTATGGGCGATACATTTTTTTAGAGAATAAGGTTGTCCTTGACTTCCTGGGAGAAAGTAGCAATTTTTTAAACTACTCCACCTTTCCATTGCAACCTGTAATTATTTTTAATCTACAATTTTATATCCTTTACCTTACTTCTCCATATTGAATATTGAAATCCAAGATAAACTTGGAAAATACACATATTAATATATTTTTTAAATATTCATACATATATATATATATATGTATATATTTTTTTAGTAATCCCCGATTATTGATGAATATGATGTTTATGAATTATTTATGAAAATGATATTGATGAATTCATGTATTTTCTAAAATGGCTGACATCGACTGTTGACAACGTGCAACTATTATAAATAATAATAATACCCTCTTCAACGTTAGAATAAACATGCTTCCTAACTTTGAACCCTAAAACCTTTACTATATAATTTATTTTACAATGTAGTGTGTCTACAATAATTTGTCATACAAGATTGAGCTTTATTACAATAAAGTTTATGTTGATATTTTCTCGCATTATTTTTTGTTTTCTGTGTTTTTATAAGCAGAATCGCTAATGGTGTAACCTCGGTGTTGTGTCTGTTAGGCTAGACGTGGGATCGATGTTGCTTAGATTTGGATCGACCAATAATTGTAATGTGTAAAAAAAATACGATCTCTTCTCACTACTGAATCCATTTGTAGGTCAACTAGCTATCCCCCGCGGCTTCGCTCCTGTCAACTGGTTACCTGTCTACCCTATCCTACCCTACCCTACCTACCTATCTACCCACCTCTCTACCCTACCCTACCTACCCACTTCTCTACCCCAACCTACCTACCATAACTGTAGCCTACCCTACCTACGTACCTATCTACCCTATCCTACATACCAATCTACCCTACCTACGTACCTACCTAACCTATCCTACATACCAACCTACCCTACTCTATCTACCCTATCCTACACTACCTACCCTACCCGACAACCAGTCCTACCTACCTACCAACTTCTCTACCCTACCCTACCTACCTACCGTAACTGTAGCCTACCCTACCCTACCTACGTACCTACCTACCTACCCTGCTCTACCTACCTACCTACCCTATCCTACATACCAACCTACCCTACCCTACACAACCTACCCTACCTGACAACCAGCCTACGACAACTACCCTGCATGCCAATTTTTTTTATACATATAGTAGCCTATGTCCTTCCTCGGGATGCCATCTATCCCCTTGGAACAGACAGACAAGAAAGAGTTACTTTCGAATTTATATTATTAGTATGGATTTAAAATACCGCTTAGGCCCGCTTACACCACCCTGGGTCATATTACTACCTCCGGTTTAGTAGCTAACACGGGCCCGTTATGTAGGTATGACTTATTTTAATTTAACCTCGTGTTAGAAAACTAACTCTAGTCAATTTTTTGGCGCAAGTGGGCCATATGCATAAGTCGTACATTATTAGCGGGATTAGCTACCTAACTCGGACCTCAGGGTGGTGGAAGCGGGCCTTACAGTGACACATCTATATCATGTGGCATTTTATTTGGTATATTTACGCTAGTGTACCGAATAATCCTGCATCACAGATTTTCTCCCAAACGAGGCAACAAAGTTGTATCGTTGGACTCGTTATCATAGTTACTGGTATCCAAATATATTTACAGTATTTTGATAACTGTCCAGATGAACCTATTTTATTTTTGTTAGTCTACGTTTTCCCACTCCTGCGCAAAATGCTCCCCCCATGCCTTCCATTTTTTTCGGTGTTGTGCTACAACTCGCCAATTCTAGAGGAAGCCATCCAAGGCGTCCTGCCATCATCTCCTCGGTCTGCCCCGACCCCGTCTAGCTGTGAACCTATTGGATTATTTAAATCGATTATTGCACAATGTCGATCAATCGAATCGATGCACGTCGATCGCAAGTCTGGCAACACTTAGATTAATATGATTACCGTTGAGATCAACTCTTGTAAAAAGTTTTTATCCTCAATTCTAGGGCTGTAGGCTGGGCTCGACTAAGTTGCCACTAATTTGCTTACTTCATTTGTCTACGATATGATGGGCTTCGTAATCGCTTTACCACCATGGCATAGACAAAGCGCACTTCACGCGCAACTATTTGACAATTCAACACTATGCAGCAGCGAAAGATATAATCGCGAGTGTGTGCTTGAGCTTTCATTAAAGTTACGAAATTAGGGTGTAGACTAAGCGTTCCGTATCTGCCTGTCAACGGCCAATTTACAGGTGCCAGGTGCTAATGGTGCGGTGTTTTTTTTTGTGTGGTTTACAGAATATTGATATATAATTATTAGTTTAATAATAAGATTTTGCGTAACTTTAGCACCTGGTACTTGTAAATTGACCGTGGGTTCAAGCTAGCAAGTATCCATACGTTCAAAGTACATACTAACACTACTCAATCCTACACATTTTGTGTATAAAGAACTCTGCAATGTCTGGGATCTTAGTCTATACAGGATGTGTCAGACAGCGACGCGAAAAGAATACCATGGATTCAGTACATGATTCTGGACCCCCCTAGTGTTGGAATTTTTCGTCGGCTTTTTTTTTTGCTCTTATCAGTTCAAAATAGTTATTTCTATCTAGCTCAATCAAAATTTTAATTATTCTCCCGTTGGCTCGCCGACAAATAGAAAATGTGCGGGCAGCGCGGCGCGTGCAGTCGGCGTTGATCTCAATCGTGAACTTTAGGAAATCAGCTGATAGGTGTCGTTTTTTTTACGAAAAACTAAAAAAAAATAGTTTTTATTTTTCCAAAATTACAAATAATTCCAACACCAGGGGATCCAGAATCATCCATGGTATTTTTTTTTCTCCTCTGTCTCGAACACACCCCGTATGTTTTTATGAAATGGTCCTTCCTTTCTGAGAATATTATGTGTGTCTCGAATAAAATTTTATCAACGTGCGGTATCATCAAGAGATATTAACTAGTTGTCCCTACTTGCAAACTCTTGAATGACTTGTAAACTCTGTATTCCGATATCTGTCTAACCTTGTTGATCTAACAACAGTGTAATTCTTCTTTAACTATAATACTATTAATTAATAACTCTCACTGGTACAACACTGTATTATGCAAAAATATAAATGACCTTTTTGGTCATATCTAATTTGCTTGTTTGTTTACCTTAAAAGTTGTAACTGCTTGGGGTTAACATTTTACTCATATTTACTTACTATTTATTTGCTTCTAATACAATAAGTGTGTTAAGGTATTTTTGTGAGCTGTGCATTTTGTGATTAATAAATTAATAAATAATAATAAATGCAAAAGTTTGGATGGATGTTTGTTTGTTACTCAATTACGCCGGAACGGCTGAACGGATCTGGACTAGTCTGGAATAACACATAGGCTACTTTTTATCCCGGCATAATGTTCCTTAGGGATAGTAAGACTTTAAACGCGGGAGATAACAAACTTGAAACCTTTGAAACAGCAGTCAGATTTGTTTTGGCATAGATCTCAAGTGTAGTTTCAACGGTTTAATATATTTGACAGCTGTGCTTGAAATAAATAACAAGAACGATGTAAAAAGTCGGTTTAATAACCAAACATTGTCTTATCTAAACTCCGTCCAGCCTGTTATTTGACAGCTCAAAAATTTATTTCTTGATTTCTTATAACAATCGTCTTTATTAATGAAGAAATTTTAATCGATTTCACATTCTATAACATATGATTTTATTCAAGTGAATATTCCAGTTTATATGGAGCACAATCCAACGATACATCATAATAAAATCGCAAGTATTTTATTTTCTGTTTTTCTATATTTATACTAGCTGACCCGGCAAACTTTGTTTTGCCATAAAAACACCAAACATTCATCTACCCTACCTACCCTACCCTAACAACCCTACACTACCTACCCTACCCTACCTACCCTACACTACCTACCCTACACTACCTACCCTACACTACCTACCCTACACTACCTATCCTACACTACCTACCCTACCCTACCGACCCTACCTACCCTACCTACCCTACCCTACCTACCCTACCCTACCTACCCTACCCTACCTACCCTACCCTACCTACCCTACCCTACCTACCCTACCCTACCTACCCTACCCAACCCTACCCTACCTACCCTACCCTACCTACCCTACCCTACCTACCCTACCCTACCCTACCTACCCTACCTACCCTACACTACCTGCCCTACCCTACACTACCTACCCTACCCTACCTACATACCTACCCTACCTACCCTACCCTACTTACCCTACCCTACCCTACCCTACCTACATACCTACCCTACCTACCCTACCCTACTTACCCTACCCTACCCTAAACGGGATAAGTATCCTATGTCCTTCTCCTGGCTCTAAACTACCTCCCTGCCAATTTTCAGCTAAATCGGTTCAGCCGTTCTTGAGTTATAAGTGAAGTAACTAACACGACTTTCTTTTATATATATAGATATACAATATTACTTTTTACTAAATTTAACCTTCAATGGCAGGGTGAAACTTAATTGCAATTCTTATTTATTATTACATTATTATTAAGTACCAAATATTCAATTTACAATGCGATATTTACTGCTACATAAATTCGATTAAACTGTTAATTTTAAATAATCGGATTAACGGAGCGAAAAAGCATATCGCTTCACTACTGCAACCGTCGATGAAGTATTGCATTTTATTGTCTATGGTTAATAATAACCTGTTAATAATTATGAAATTTCATAGGCGTGCATCTGTCAAAAGTAAAATAATAGTCTGGACGCAATATAATTTCTCATTAAATATTGAATAGTATAAAACAATGTCGCTGTCCGCGTCTGTCGACGTCATTTCTGTTTCTCCGCTAAATTCTTCTGAAACACGCAACGCAACGCATTTTACAACGGAACGCAACGGATTTTGATACCGTTTTCAGCTATAAACGCGGAAGAAAAAAAAAGAAAAGAAAGAAAAATTGTTTATTCTGCACAAACTAAACGCACAATACAAAATAAAAAGAGTGGCATTCACCAAATTATAAAAGGAAGGTTGGTTTGTAAAAAAAAAAAAGAAAAAAAAAAAGAATTTGAAAATTTGTCCCGTGCGAAGTATTGCAAAATCCATCTGCAACTTTTCAATTTTCTGCATTTTTTCTCTCTGAGACTTTTTAATTCAAGCTTTCTTAACGTTAAGATTGTAAGAACCATGAAAACTCGAAAAAGAATCTGCTTTGCTATCGAAGTTGATATCCCTGTATTTAGCTCCTGATTTCAAATCGTTGCTATTTTAAAACAAGTTCTTATTAAGATAGCAATGATTTCAAGTCGGTAGTTCAGTATAGTAAGTATTTGAGTAAAATTGTTAACTGTATGGTATTGTTGTTAAAGGTAACGCGTTCGAGCCCAGCCGTGTACCCACGTATGATAGACGTAGCGCCCACATCTGTTGTATATTTAAATGTACAATAATATATATATCATTATTTTATGATTTAACTGTAGTAGAGGTCGCTTGCGGCGCTGATTATAAATAATTATTATTAATAAACTTGTACGAACATCGTTACTCTTGTTTTATTTTAAATAATTATGTGGTGCCAACTGTGCCCGCGGTTTCGCTCCCGTCAACTGCCTACCCTACCTTACCTACCCTAACTACCTACCTAGATACCTACCCTACCTACATACTCTACTACTATCTAAGAATCTTCTCCTATGTTCTATGTTAGGGGGGTTTGGTTTCCGCACTTAGTCCCTCAAATGGTCCTTTGTACGTGGGCCATGGCGGCCGTTGGGTGGTCATTCCAACCAGCCCATCTCCCTCCAGAAGTCAATTAGAGCTCCTGGTTTCTTCAGAACATCTGTGTAAGATCTGGGTGACCCGAGGGTTTGTGCTCTTATCTGTGCGACACCTGTGCATTCAAAAAGAATATGCGCAACGGTTTCCTCAGCCTCCATGCATGCCCTGCACAGAGGACTGTCCGTTATGCCTATTGTGTGGAAGTGTTTGTTGAGTGAGCAGTGTCCCGTGATGGTCCCCGTCACCAGGCGCAGGCCATTCCTGTCCAGGCGTAAAAGACGCCTGGTAAGCCTACTGTCTAAGGATGGCAGAGCTTCTTTGGATTGCCTACAGCCTGGTGCCGAGGCCCACCAGTTCTCCGCCTGTGTCTGGGTGAATTCCTGTAGCCACCTGCGTATTTGGTTGAAGGGGATGGGTACAACAGGTTCGGGTCCATAGACCGTCGAGCTGGATCCGCGCCTCGCAAGCTCGTCAGCCGCGTCGTTGCCCAGCGATCCGCTGTGTCCCTTTATCCATTGTAGTGTCACCGTGTTACGGCTAGATACAGTTATCTGTTCTAGTGCGTTGTGACATTCTAGTATTAGTTTAGATGTAATGTATTTTTTTCGTAAGGATTGGAGGACTGATGCGCTGTCGGAGAGTATCCGTATGTGGGTGTCCGTAACCCTCCTGGCTTCTAGGGCATGGACCGCTTGTATGATGCCCACACACTCCGCCTGATAGACGGTGTTGAACCCTCCTAGCGGTCTGGATATATTTATATTGAAATCGTATGAGAAGACTCCGACTCCGGTACCTGAGTCAGTTTTTGATCCGTCGGTGTATATTCTCATCTCTTTCGGGCCAGAGTAGTCACATCTTTCCTCTGTGAGTATTATGTTGTAGTGCCTATGAAAGTGGTGTGATTTTGGGGCTTTGTCGCATGGCGATGCTAACATCGGTTTACGCTTGATCGCATCTTCCTTTATGCGTGTGTGGTTAATTCTGGAGTCTTTATTTAGAGAACCTGATAGGTGGAGTCTAAAGGTAGCTAGGGCTGCCTCCTCCCTCACAATTAAGTGTAGAGGCGGGAGTCCCAGCATTGCCTGTAGGGCGGCAGTAGGTGTGGTTCTCATACTACCGGTGATTGCAACACAGGCGAACCGCTGTAGTTTTTCGAGATCTCTTTGGGCTGTGCTGAGGTCTGTCCTGGGCCACCAGACCAGCGAGCCATATGTGATGATTGGTCGGATGACTGTGGTGTATAGCCAGTAGGTGACCATGGGGCTAATCCCCCAATTCCTGCCTAGCAGGCGTTTGCACTGCCACAGGGATATGCTGGCTTTTTTGGTGATATGGTTCATGTGTTTTGCCCAATTCAACTGTTTGTCCAAATAAATGCCCAGGTACTTGGTTTCAGTTGAAAGGCTTAGGGTTGTTCCGAAGAAACGCGGTAGTTGCAGTGTCATCGGTTTTCTCTTTTTAGTAAAGAGAATTAGTTCAGTTTTTGTGGGGTTCACTGAGAGTTGGTGCTCGTTGCACCATTCCTCTACTATTTTCAGGGCTTGACGCATGAGATTGCATAGAGTGTTTTCGTGGGTCCCGTTTATTATTATTGTTATGTCATCCGCGTAGCCAACGGTGAAATAACCTTTGTCGTTGAGTGTTTTGATGAGGCTGTCAGCTACCAGGTTCCACAGAAGTGGCGAAACGACGCTCCCCTGCGGACAGACCTTCGCGACGATGGCCCTTGTAGTGTCATTTACCGTGACTTGAACCGCTCTCAGTTTGAGCATGTTGCTGATCCAGCCCCCTAGGGTCGGGTCTATGCCGTGTCTGTCGAGGGCCGTGTTTATACTGTTGAACATGGTCTTATCGAAGGCGCCCTCGATGTCAATGAAGGCAGCCAGTGCTGAGCATTTGTGGTCCACTGCGCATTCAATTTTAGAAACCACGTTGTGCAACGCGGATTCTGTTGATTTGCCTGTGGAGTACGCATGCTGTTGTTTGTGTAGGGGTTTTTCCCGGAGAGGCCCATCACGGATGTGCCTATCACAGAGTCTTTCGAGGGTTTTCAGTAAAAAGGATGTGAGGCTTATAGGTCTATAAGCCTTAGGGTGTGTGTAATCAGTTTTACCAGGTTTGGGTATGAAGATGACTTTCACCTCGCGCCATCCGAGAGGTATGTATCTAAGTGCTATGCAGGCCCGATAGATCTCCAACAGCCATGGCGTTAGATAATCTACCCCCCACTGTACTACTACACAGTGAGCCCTACGGCTGGGAAGATGCCGTCCAGCCCCGCTGACTTGTACGGCTGAAAGGTGTTGATAGCCCATTTTATCCGGTCTACTGTTACTATATTATGGGCTCTTGACCAGTCTTGTTCCGTTGGGGTCCATTCAGACCCAGCTTCCCACGTCCTGTCCTCCAGGATTTGACAGTCCGGGCAGTGAGTCTCGAGGAGGACCTTGCTGGTTTCATAGTCAGTTTGTGTGTATGAATTGTCGGGTTTTTTCAGCGCGCCGAGGGATCGGCGCGCTGATCAGTTGATAGGATCTGCCGTACTCTTGCGGCCTCATTATTTGTTTCGATGGATTCACAGAATTTCCGCCATGCCATCCTCCTGGCGGTTCTAGTCTGTTTTTTGTATGCATATTGGGTCTCTTTGTATATCTCCCAGTCTTCTGGGAGTCTCTTGTTTTTTGCTCGGTTAAATTGCTTACGCAGCGTATCTCTGAGTTTACCAAGTTCAGCGTTCCACCAGGGGTTCCTTTCGTTCCTGCTTTGTGGCGCTCTTGATTTACAGCATGCGTGGTAAGCTTCTGTTAAGTATTTGGATAATTCTGTTACGGTGTGTTCTAATTGTGCTTGGTCCCTTACGGTTGCTAGATGTCCAGCTAGTAGTGAGGCCAGAAGGCTTTTGAACCCGGGAACGTTGGTACGCCTCGGGTTCCGCCTTGGTGCGGGTTTTTTAGTGTTTGTAGTTAGTGTAAAACGGATTCTTCTATGGTCTGAGCAAGAAGGCTCGTCCGATACGTGCCAATTTGTGATAAGGTTTGTCGCGTTTTCTGTGGCGAGTGTTAAATCTATGATCGTTTGTCCACGAGCCGTGACCCAAGTGGGTTCTGTGCCGCGGTTAACAATATTAAGATTAGTAGAGAATAAAAAGGTGGATAGTACCTCTCCTCTGGAGTTCGATGTGACACTGCCCCAGAGTGGGTGGTGGGCGTTCGAATCGGTGCAGATGATCAAGTCCAAACTGGCGCGCTCACAGTGCTGCACCAGGTCAGCCAGCTCCTTTGGCGGGCAATCTGTGTCCTCACCTGGCATGTATGCCGAGGCCAGTACAACGTCCGGAGCGCTACCTTCGGTATGGAGCCTGACAGCTGTCAGGTCTCTGGAACAGAATTGAGTTAGTGTCGTAAAGGGAATTTCTTTGTTTATGTAGATGCAGGTTCTTGGCTTATCTGAGCCGTGTGTGTCGAGAATTATCTTACCTCCGATGTTACCGAGGCCACAAATTCTGTTGTTCCTGATCCACGGCTCTTGGATCAGTGCAATGGTTCGGTGTTTAACCTCCAGTGCCCTGCGTAAGCTAGCCGTGGCAGTCTGGCTATGCTGGAGGTTAGTTTGGATAATGTTGAGGGGTGTTGGTGGAGATGGAGTGGTGTTAATCGGAGACGGATCCATCGGATAGTCCCTCCGTCTCCACCTCCCGGTAATGCTCGTTGTCGTGCGTATCCCCCGGTGACGAGGCAAGAAGCTGCTCGCTCCAGCCGGGTGATGCGGGCAATAAGGGTTTGGCGACATCGGCCATTACCGCTCGGGCCATGAACTCCTCGAGGTGGACAATGTCCGTGTCGCTCGTCTGTGTCGTCGTCGGTTCTTTCGGATTCGTGTCTGTGCTGTCAGTCTGGGTGTCGGCGGGGCGGGTCGTGGGCCAGAAGCGCACGTATATCGACCCTAACAGGTACGACATCCGTCGCTCCCGCCCCACGACCTTTTCAGCTTCCTCCGGTGGCAGCCCCAGGGTCAGATAGGTCCCGTAACGGTCGCCACCGATGGCAGTTGCCCTGTACTACGACCACCTCGATATGTCGTACCAAGTGTTCTGACGGATCAGAATACCGTGGAGCCTGTTCACGTCACCTCTGTAGCGAGGGACGAAGAGCGAGGCTCGGACACGGGTGGGTACGTCGGGCTGTCTGAGCACCGTCAGTGTCTGGTCATTGTCGGGAAGTCTGATGTGGGGCACATTTTGGGTCAGCCAGGTCAGGGCGTTCTCGTCTTCGCACCATATCTGCACCGTGCCATCCACTACCCGTGGGTATCCGCGGAATGCCGGGAGTGGCGTCGACGGGTCCGAGTCAATCAGTCTGTCCTCCAGGGCGGTCTTGATGTGCTCGGCCTCATCCCTAGTTAGCTCCCTACTGGGGTGGGGAAGGCAGATTGCTACGGCCAGCCGCGCAGGAATGTCCTTCGTGGCCCGCGCGTAGGTCCTCTGCCCCTCCTACTAGGTAGGCTGTGTCATCGGGGCGCGTCCTCTTCCCCGGCCCAGTACCACTCGGTACAGGCTTTGGGTTTGAGGTGCCTGGCTGGGCGTTGGATGCTAGCAGCGCCCGGCGTGAGGCATGGGAGCGCTTGCCCCTGGTGCGTCTAGGTCGAGTGTGGGTTGTGTCGGTGTCTTGGGGTCGGGCGGCGGCCCCGGCAGGTACTTTTGCGTGCGGAGGCTCTTCGCGCTGGGTTGCCCCTTCGCGTACCTGCCCCCGCTCGCTTGGGTCCACGTCCGGCCGCTTTTCGCGCTGGGTTTCCCCTGCACGTACTTGCGGCTGGTCGCGTGGCCCCGCGTCTGGCCGCTTGTCGCGCTGAGTTTCCCCTTCGCGTGCTTGCGGCCTGTCGCGTGGCCCCGTGTTCGGCCCCTTTCCGCGCTCTGCGCGTACTCGTGGCTGGACTCGTACCCACCCTTCAGCGTCCGATCGCGCTTCGCGCTGACTATCGCCTTCGCGAGAACTACGCTTTCGGTCGCCTACTTCCTTTTCTCGGGCTGGGATTTTTCCGCGCTTATCCAGGCGTACTTCATCGACTGCAGCCGTGAGAGTAGTAGAGCTGCCAGGTCTGTCATCCTTCCCCGTGTCAGTCTTATTGTGTCGGTCTGGGTCATTGTCTACATTGGTGGAGCTGCTCCGCAAGACGCTCTGTTGCCAGAGGTTCGCGGGGGGCATGCCCCGTGTAGTGGGTATTGGCGCGTGGGTCGCTGCCGGAGTCGTGTTTGAGGGCGCGGTCGTCGCAGCCAGGGTCGTGTTTGTGGGCGCGTTATTCGCAGCCTGTGGATTGGGTGCTAAATCAGCTGCCATCCGCGCAGAGAAGCGCGGCATCAGGGAGTCTACATCGCAGATTGTTGCTCCCCCCATACTACGATGGGAGCTAACCGCCGAAGCGGTGTGGGATTCCCCGGCTTGGCCGGGACCCACCTGGGTAATAAGATTAACAGTCTGCTTATTCATTTTGTTGGGGGGTGGGCTTTTTTGGAACCGAGGTTACCCTTCCTCTGGGAGCGACGGGACTGAGGGATAGGAGGGAAGGAATTTTATGGATGTGGATGTGGGTTCCTTGGGGTCACCCTAGGCCTGGGAGTTGACCTAGGGATTTAAGGATCGACGGGATCTGTGCGGATAACGGAGGGATAGCTATGTTAGGTAATGGGAACATAGGACGATGGTGTATGGGTTACCCTGAGCCTGGGATTTTGGCTTTCGGGAACTTCTCTTGTCCGGGATCTCCTTGGGAGATGCCCCGACCGCGGGATCACCCACCAGCAGCGATGCAGCCGCCAGCGGTCAGACCACAGCCGGAGTTGGGCTATCCGCAACCTGCCCACCCGCTCGGTTGCATGAGAAGAAGTGCCTGGCAGTCCGGGTCGCCCCACCACGGATGTACGTATACATTCGCGTTGGGTCAATCCAGACCTCCCCGAGGAATCTTCTCCTAACAATAACAAATACTGAAAAATGAATTAGCGAAATCGGTAAAGCCGCATCTGTCGGCTGTAGTCCAGGCTCGAATACTCCAGTTCTTTGGTCACGTGTCGCGACCACGACAATGATTATTGAGTGGTTGGTGGTCCAAGTTTGAGTGGAAGGAACGAGAGCGCGCGGCAGGTCGCTCATGCGATGGACCGACCAGGTCAAGTCTGCAGTAGGCGGCCCTTTGCATGAGTGTACAAGAACCGTAGTCGACAGAGAGGCAACGCATCACGGCAAGCCCAAATTCTCACTGCAACATGATAACCACGACCGCTCTCAAGAAGAACACGTACATAACTGAGACTTTTCCCCGTGGTAATTTGAAAATATGAGGGTAGTTTGAAACTACAGAACGCCACCTGCGACGATCCTCACTTACCTACTCCTTTTGGTTCATGCACGTTGGTTATGAGTACAACGCACCCGGCCTTTCTGAAGAACATAGCGAATAAGATCCGTGTATTCCTCTACTAGGGCGTAGGTCCTCCGGCTTGTCCACTCACATCTGCCTTGAAAAGACCTTTTTAACCGACGAAATAAAAGGAGGTGGTTCTCAATTCGGCATGTGTATTTTTGACGTATAAGCACGTGTATAACTTTTTATAGAGTGGTCCGATTTCAAAAATAAAATCCATCCCAAAGAAGGTAGAAAAAAATCTACACAAAAAATTAAACCTACAAAGCACTACAAAAAAAAACCGGCCAAGTGCGAGTTGGACTCGCGCACGAAGGTTTTCGTACCATAATCGCAAAAAACGGCAAAAGAACACTTGTTGTATAGGAGCCCTACTTAAATATTTATTTTATTCTGTTTTTAGTATTTGTTATTATAGCGGCAACAGAAACACATCATCTGTGAAAATTTTTACTGCGTAGCTATCACGGTTTATGAGATACAGCCTGGTGACAGACAGACGGACCGCGAAGTCTCAGTAATAGGGTCCCGTTTTTACGCTTTGGGTACGGAACCCTAATGACTTTCTTTTCCGAAGTCGGTGTCTTTGATAACTATTGTTTTAGGTTTTCCGACACCTACTTTCGTTTCGGAAGTCGGTGTCTTTTGTACTTCTTGTCTAACAAAACTAACCCAACAGAAAATAGCCTGGCATTTTCCAATTTAATTCAACCTTCCAATCAATTTGAAAAGTCGTGATGAAAAGTATCGCAACCGTACCGAACATAAAACTATAGTCATCGGCACGTAACTTGGCAAGAGTCGTTAGATGCGCACAAGTCATTTTTTAGGTCTCTTTGGTTACCAAGCGGGACGCGGGGTACGTTTAGCACCGTTCCGAGCGCGCGATTGGTTGGTCAGTTGACACAAGGATCGACTGACCAATCAAGTCGCGTCCACGTCCCGTTCGCTCTATATGGTGGTTGGTCAGTTCGCGCACTATGCGCAAGTTTACCCCCACTACGCCAAAACCTTGCCAAGTTACGTGCCGATGACTATAACTACTTACTTAGAACTATGAAGGTAGTTCATTCGATCATGTTTTTATCGTTTTGCGACACCGACTGCGAAACGAAAGTTATTTTATCCCGACATAACTAAATTTCAGAATATATTTTAATGCAAGAAAGTAAATTCATAATAAGAGTATGTAGTAACTGAGAAAAGGCAGCTGGTACTACACGGCCTAAGGGCGGCCAAGACTGCAACTGGTGACACTAAACAAAACGAACAAATAACAGTGAATCACCGTTGCGGCAATCCATGTGTGATGGCACAACAGCGACCCACGAACACACAGGGTCCAGCTTTTTTTAGGGTTCCGTACCCAAGGGTAAAAACGGGACCCTATTACTAAGACTCCTCGATCCGTCTGTCTGTCTGTCCGTCTGTCACCAGACTGTATCTCATGAACCGTGTTAGCTAGACAGTTGAAATTTTCACAGATGACATATTTCTGTTGCTGCTATAACAACAAATACAAATAAAAAAATAAAAATAACTGGGGCTCCCATACAACAAACGTGTTTTATTGCCTTTTTTTTTGCTATAATGGTACGGAACCCTTCGTGCGCGAGTCCGACTCGCACTTGGCCGGTTTTTTTTATGAGGTCCGTCTCGCTGTTCAACCAAATGATGACTACTGCTTAACCGGACTTTCTCTGTGGAGACTAAACTAGAGCCTCCAGCCAGGAACAAAAACTTAACCTAAACGACCACGCTCAAAGTGAAAGTCAAATATATGTATTTCAACTAGGCCACCAAGCGGTACTTTTGAACGTTACACAATTAAAATTTACAAGTAACAAAAATTTATTATACCGTGCATTCGGAAAAGTAGCTTGTTATGGAGAAGAATGCACAGGAAACTCCTTAGTAACTAGTTTAAAAAAAATAAGATTTTACAATATTTACATAAGTACATACATTACTAAATTCATATATGTGAGGACGATGCACCCAGAATAGGACTACACACGGTACTACGTACAAGCATAAAGTATTAAACGTTCTCACATATGTACTGTGCAGTTATATAATAGATACTAGAAAAACATTAACGTCCGAAGCAGTTAAGTCATGACCAATCCCAACTGTACTGTGTACCAATTTTGTTGTTCGAGTACTAATTGGTACCAATTGAGTAGTAATTATTTACCAAATATGGAAGCGATTGGCGTCGTGGTCCTGCGGTAGTCACGGACATGCGCAATCCACGCCGAACGCGCCGCACGCATCGTATTCATTTCTGTACATCTTGAACAATATTTTCTATACGGCTGCGGATGACGTCTCCGCGCCACCCGCATCGCTTTGGCCGCAAGCATCGAACGCACCGAATCTGATGACGTCATC
Organism: Anorthoa munda; assembly: GCA_945859665.1. Lineage (NCBI taxonomy): Eukaryota > Metazoa > Arthropoda > Insecta > Lepidoptera > Noctuidae > Anorthoa > Anorthoa munda. The sequence continues at coordinate 5,763,441 of OX243917.1, read as the reverse complement.
CGCACGCGCTGATGGAATCCGTATACCTACAGCATTTTGCTGAAATGCGGTGCGGATAGCTGTGCGCTAGGCTGCATTCGATTTCATATAAAGATTTATTAAACTGCTGTGACTGCGGTGCGTGCGGCTCCTCCGATGCGTCTAGGTGCGCGTTCACCTTTAGCCTCACCTAATAATCTGTCATCTGTGGTGTGCTTTTGTTTGACAACCATTGACATTGACAACGTCCGATATGAGAATTTGTTGTTGCATAGAAACCTTTGTAGTAGTTTGTTTAATATTTCGACGAATAAATTATGTCACTTGCTTAAAAAGTCTTTTCAGGTTATGGGCCTGTCACCGCTATAAAAATGAGAAAATAATAAGTAAATAAGAATCGTTTCAGGATTGAAACATAAAAATAAGTGTGATAAAAATAAATTCATCGGAAACATAATAAAACGTTATACCGTGAGTAATAACATAAATTATAAAAATGTCGGATTCAAATACAAGTCTCCGTATAGAAACCCTAAATGACAGCGAATCATTCCAAACATGGAAATTTCAAATCGACATACTTTTGGAAGCTAAAGGACTCGGCCAAATCATCAGAGGAAAAATTCAAAAAAATAAAGAGAATGAAGAAAAATTTATAGAAAAAGATGCTCAAGCCAAAAACTATATTATTCGGACAATTAATCGAAAATACATAAGTCAGCTGTTTGATTGCAAGACATCCCAAGAAATGTATGAAAAAGTCTGCAGTATTTTTGAAGTTTCCGAGGAAAGGAAGAAGATGACACTACTGCAAGATTTCTACAATATTCAATTCAAAACAGACCTACCCATGGAAGAGTATTTGGCAAAAATCGAAAATTTGACGTATCGCTTAAAACAAATGAAAATCAACTTAGACGATGCAATGGTGGAATCGAAAATCTTAACTAGTCTGGATGAAACCTATCAACATTTCATCACAGCATGGGAATCAACTCCTTCAGCAGACAGAACACTGAAAAACCTGAAAATGAGGCTAATTAAAGAAGAGGAAAGAAGAGGCCAGTCAAGCACTTCTACACAGGTAGCCTTGAAGGCACAAACTAAATTCAAAGAAGGTATTGAGTGTTTTATCTGTAAAAAAATAGGGCATTTAGCTAGAGACTGTAGGAATCACTGTAGGATTTATAAAAAGACAAATCATAAAGAGAAAAACTGTTTCTTTAAAAATAAAGATAAAGTGGCACTTGTAGCCAATAAAAGCTGACTGAAGGAAAGTGGAGGATAAGCAATCGGACATCTGCGAAGGATGCGTTTATGGAAAGGCTCACAGGCAATCTTTTGGTACAAGGGTTAGAGCCACTAAAGCCGGAGAACTAATCCATACCGATATTTGTGGACCGTTTCCATATTCAATTTCGAAGTTACGATATTATGTCCTGTTTAAGGACGACTTTACACGCCATCGTTGCATCTATTTTCTTCGAGAAAAGTCTGAAGCAGATTCAAAGCTTGATATTTTCTTAAAAGAAGCTAAAGTTGTAGGACACGTTATCAAAGAAATATTAAGCGATAATGGTGGAGAATTTATCAGCGAAAAATTCAAAAATATCTTAACTGAAAACGGCATCAAGCAAAGGTTCACGATGCCCCACACCCCGGAGCAAGCAGGTTGCGTAGAAAGAGAAAATAGGACGGTAGTAGAAGCCGCGCGAGCCATCATGCATGCACATGAGAAGATTCCTGATGGCTTATGGGCAGAGATAGTAAACGCAACAGTCTACGTGTTGAATCGCACAGGGCCATCTAGCGTGCCATGCAAGTCACCTCATGAACTGTGGTACGGAAAGAAGCCAGCTATCAAACATCTAAGAATCCTAGGTTGCACGTGCTATGCCCATGTTCCTAAAGCTAACCGCAAGAAGCTGCAACGGAAAGCTGTAAAAGGGATTCTTATTGGTTATGAAGGAGACGAAGGCTATAGAATCTGGAATAAGGAATCACTCAAATTGATTAGATCCAGAGACGTGATATTCGAAGAGGTACCATTACTGGGAAAATCTAAAGAGGTTGAGCCTAAATCAGAAGAGCCGAAAACTCTCCAGAAAAACTTATTCCATAATTTTCCAAGTCTACATAATGAATTCGAAACCAACGATATTAGAGAGATTGGAGAGCGGAATATTACAGAGTTCGGATCTGAAGTTATTGAAGAACCTACTTCATCAAGGGCACGTCACGAAGCCGATAAAGATATAGATGATGATTTAGATGAATCAATGTTTGAATCCGTTCACTCTGAAGAAGAAAATGGAGAACTCGCTGAAGGTAACGAAGCCGATGATCCTGATCTATCCGATGACGACCATGAAACAGAAGGAAGTCGGATGACTCTCAGAGATAGAGCAAACCTTAGACCTCATGTACGGTTCAATGACTATATTATGGCATTAGAAGCTGAAAATTTGTTCGAACCGAAAACCTTCAAACAGGCAATGTCATGTAAGGCTACAGAAGAATGGAAGAAGGCTATCGAAAGCGAAATGAACTCGCTGAAAGAAAACCAGACGTGGGAGCTAGTCGAACTACCTAAAGGTCGGAAAGCCATTCCATGTAAATGGATATTCAAAATTAAAACTAATCCTGATGGCTCTGTTGACAAATATAAGGCTCGACTGGTTATAAAAGGATATTCTCAGAAGAAAGATGTAGACTTTCATGAAACTTTTAGTCCTGTTGCTAGGAGTAGCACAATAAGAGCTGTTCTGAGTGTTGCTGCTAAAGAAAAGCTGAGATTAGCACAGTTTGACGTGTCCACAGCCTTCCTTTATGGCACTTTAGACGAAGAAATATACATGAAGCCGCCTGAAGGTTATACAGAAGAGAGGTATGTGTTTAAATTAAAGAAAAGCCTGTATGGTTTAAAGCAAGCCCCACTCTGTTGGAATAGATGTATTACAGACTATATCGTAAAGACAGGGTTCAAGCAAAGCCAGTCCGATCCTTGTTTGTTTGTGAGAAAACATGGAAAAGAGAAAATTGTTCTCGCCCTGTACGTCGATGATGGTCTTATTGCTTACTCAAGCGAGAAACTAGCTAACTGCTTCCTAGAAGAAATGAGGGCAAATTTCAAAATAACAAAGAAACCAGCAAGCTACTTTCTTGGAATGGAGATAGAAAGGTACTCTGATGGTTCTATTTTACTGCATAAGAAATCGTACATCACTCGCATATTGCAAAGGTTTGGCATGGAGAAATGTAAGCCAGTGCCAACACCAATTTTAAAAGCAAATAATGCTCAAGATGACAATGAAGTTTCAATGAGCTTCCCGTACCGTGAAGCTGTTGGATCACTAGCTTATTTGATGACAAGCACGAGGCCTGACATAGCCTTTGCTGTCAGTGTTGTATCTCGAAATTTAGATAAACCTACAAGGGAGAACATCATCAATATCAAGAGGATAATGCGTTACTTGAAAGGGACTATAGATGAAGGCATCGTTTACAAGCCAGGAAATAGTCATAACTTAGAATGTTACAGTGATGCTGACCACGGAGGTGATCCTGGAACTGGAAGGTCTACCTCAGGCATTCTTTGCATGTATGCTGGAGGTCTAATATCCTGGAATAGTAAACGCCAGAGCACAGTAGCGATTTCATCCACCGAGGCAGAAATAGTGGCAGCCAGTGAAACTGCTAGAGAAATTATTTGGCTTCGAAAGATTATGAAAGAAATCATTGGTGAATGTCCAGCGTCCCTATGTGTTGATAACGAATCAGCAATTAAGATGGCTAAGAATCCACCAGAATTCCACCAAAAGACCAAACACATAAGGATACGATCATTCTTTATACGAGAATGTGTTCAAGATGGAAGCATTACCATCTGCCATGTGCCAGCAACCAGGCAGATTGCTGATATGCTCACCAAACCACTTTATGGGCCTAGAATTGAAATTCTCAAGAAGATGGCTGGCATTATAAAGAGAGGTGGATGTTAGGAATAGTTACTCCTTTAACATCTATCACCAGCCAGAGATGTTACCATAACAAGTAAAATGTTGTTGACTGTCATCTATGTCACCATCGTACTTGACTAAAATATTTTCTACAGTTTACGTCAATAATATTCGTATATTTATAGTAACTGGTTTTATTCGATCCCACAATACTTATATCTACTTTAACACTATATTTACGCATAACAGCGTAAAGGTATATTTAATGTATCTAGTATTTTTCAGATAAAGTTATTGTTTGTCAAAGATTATGCAAACAGAATGTCTAACCATTAAATTGTGCTGTCAGTGTCATTTAAAGCAAAGACTGATAACATCTGACTGGACATGCACAGCCTTGAGTTAAACATTTTGTAGCAGTTTTATTTGTGCGTAATTTTAAATTTTATCGGGATATAAACATAAAATTAGGAGAGGGTGTTGCATAGAAACCTTTGTAGTAGTTTGTTTAATATTTCGACGAATAAATTATGTCACTTGCTTAAAAAGTTTTTTCATTTGTTTTGATTTTGAATGAGCGTGGCTGCGTACAAAAATTTATTTAATAAACGTGCGCGCATTGTTTATTTTCTGAATAAATACTGTAGATGTTTGCTGAACAAATATAAGGTGGATGCTCTTCTTAAATGAATAAAAAAAAGTTATTAATTTTTCTTTGCAAATATTATTGAATTATATCAACAACCTTCAGAGATATCTTAAGTGTCTATCTAGTCCTGCCCCGGCTGACTGCCTGTTTTACTGAGATCTACGAAGGAAGCACATACGATATTTAACAAACTTAGGTAGGTTTACCAAGCTTTTATTTGTAGATTGCAAAAATAAATTGGCAGTGTTTTTAATAAGAAGGTAGGAAAACTGTCAATGTGTAGGATATGTTCAGTGAAGAACGTTTGCATGTATGTGATTGCCAACAAGAACATGCAGGAAATGTTTGAGAGGCTGACTGAGCTGACTCTTGTTCTAGTAAGTGAATTATGTAATCATTTGAAGACCATAGTTCTTAACAAATGAACACAAATGCCTAAAATGATCCTTGGGCCTTTTCCCATTCCTCGAGAGTCACTAGGTTATCTGTCCGCCTTGTAGGCCTTACGCACACTGCATCACCACCACTCTAGCACTTTTTGATTTAAAATACATTTATGGAATCAGAATTATTTTTAAACTCCGATGCAAAAAGAAGAGAGCAAGTTAGATCTGTGCACTTGTGTTTGTGGCATTAAAGCTCCTAAACGGATGAACCGATTTTGATTTAGTTTTTTTTTGTTTGAAAGGTGACTTTATGGAGAGTGTTCATAAGTTTGATGACAATCGGTTCAACCGTTCAAAAGTTATGGGTATATTACTGTTTGAATCAGGCCTTTTCTAGGAGATATTGTGTCATAATTATGTGTTCAATATAGATTGTTGATGAAAGCCTATCTACTACTAGATAAATTATGTAGCATGAAATAAATAATTTCGGGGAGTTTTATAAATTTTCATTGTTCATAAGGTAGACCGATGCTCGCTCGTTTCTTCTGCTGCACTAAACTGAATCATACCTGCCAATTGCAGAGAAAGTGTACTAGAGTCGAAGAAGTTGAGTAGCTGTTTGCTGCGAGGATGTTGCATGAAGACTATGAGGTAAGAACATTAAGTATACAGGGTTACTGGTAACTCAAGGATAGTAGGAAAACTGAGAAAATCGTTAAAAAGTCTAAAATCCCTCTTGGGAAAACTTAAGACCCTGAACTACATGACGAACTATCCCTTTCTGCTTCAGTCAATTGAAGACATAGTAGGAAGCACAGATTGTTCACCATACTGGAGAGCCGAACGGTAGCTCGAGCTCAGTCTCCTATCGCTGGTACGCTTTCTGCACTCAACACTCTCTTTGATGCTAAGCCTGATTGTGATGTGGCCAAAATATCTGCCCATTTTGCCCAAGGTGGCTAAAGCCGAAACTTCAGTTGGACTCTGATCAAAATGTTAGCATAATGTGATAGTGTTTTAATCTGAGATCTATTTAATTAATCTCTATGTCGCTCACAATTTTTTGGCTCATTATTGATAGATATGTATTATAGTAGAAGAAATATTCTCTTTATAATTTACTCACTTACTGTGAGTGAATTAGTGGTAATAGTCTCTCAAGAACTTTTATACTTATATATATATTATTTATTTATTTTCAGACATGAATGTAATATTATGAACTACTGTGTCTGAAAATAAATAAATTATATATATATATTATATATAAAGGATTACATAAAAATGTATCCATTCAAAATTAAAATTATTTAAAACTACATTGATTTACTTAAAGGGTTTTAATTTTAATTTTATGGAAGCTGGCCTAGTAGTTTTAAAATTTGCGGTATGAGTCTGGTGGACTAACAATGTCTGGCATTATGCCCAGAGATGTATGTGAATTGCAACTCCAAACAGCTCGGCAACATGTCCTTTTGAGGCACGATTCTGCAAACTTTTTCTGTCTGTTTAAGTGTCTTCAACACATGCATTGCAGTATCATTGTGCACCACATCTGTGAAGAAAAATCAATAGGGTGATGTGGGACAATTAAGCACAAATTTCCTTACGGTGTTTGCAGCAATATGGTGACAAACGCAAGAATAGATTGTGCAGTGGACATTAAGACGATGACAGTCACCAACGACCTTGAGGGAACAAAACACGCGCGACCCAAAATTCTGTAGATTTTTATACTTTACATTATTCTATGACTTTAAAAAATAAACCTTAAATCAAAATGTAGATAATTAAATTGCCTTTGAGATGACGTCAATTTCACTAAAATACGCCCGGCGCGGGGGCTTTACAAATTAATTACACTATGTTAAAGAATAAAACTCAAAATTTTCTTAGATCGAATGATTAAGTAATGTTTTTCCAAAAAAATACGACCAGCCGTTCAGACGTGATTCTCATTTTAAAATCAGCTGCTGAGGGGTATCTGCGCCTTATGGACTATGGTCAGTTGCGAGAGCGACTGTCTCCAGGTAGCGACTGTACCTACCTAAGTATCATTACTCTGGTCATTACAAAGACAAAGACAAAGATATTTTATTTCAACTAGGCCACCAAGCGGCACTTTTGAACGTACATAAAAATGATTCTACCGTGCATTCGGAAAGTAGCTTGTTATGGAGAAGAATGCACAAGAAACTCCATACTTACTCTTTTAAAAAATTATTGTTTTTTTACAATATTTAGGAACATAGGTACATATATAGTTATTAGTTCACATATGTGAGGACAATGCACCCAGAATAGCACTACACACCACCATACCACCTACAGACATAAAGCATTAGAAGTACTCACACATGTACTGTGCAGTTATATAATAGATACTAGAAAAACATTAACATCCGAAGCAGTCAAGTTATGACCAATCCCAACTGACGGCGTCCGTTCACGAACATGACGCATGAATTGGTACCACCCAGCTCAACCATCATGAAGGGAACCGGATGATCCAACACACGCGCCACCATCAGAGAGACATTTGAGAGAGCATGACACACTCAACGGCCAGGGCACACACAAGTCAACGAACGCCGCATAGGTACAGTAAATGGTAGATTTACAGTTGGGTACATAGTACTCACACATGTGCTGTGCAGTTATACAATACTAAGGAAATTGAGTTTATACAATACAAATATATTCATACAGTCTTCAGCAGGTCCAACAATACCTCAAAACAATAATGTTCTGCATATCACTTTTTATTGCGCCCTAGTGGATGTGGATTGTGGAGCAGGACTAGCATTGAGCCAAGCATTTTTATCAGAGATGTAATCCCCCAACTTATAATATGCTAGCCTACATAGTGTGCGTTTTATACAGGTTTTAAACTTCGTCTCATTCAGTTCAAGAATTTGGGGAGGAATTTTATTGTAACATTTTGTACAGTACCCCATGAAAGATGAGGCTACTTTAGCCAGTCTGAAACCTGGTTGAACTAATTGGTCCCTATTTCTAGTAACGTAATTATGTCTGTCACCGTTTTTACTAAAAAGATGTAAATTCTTTCTCACGTACATGATGTTTTCATAAATATATTGACAAGGAACCGTCATGATGTTAATGTCCTTAAACAGTTCCCTTAGAGAATCGCGCCGGCGAAGATTATATATTGCTCTGATGGCTCGTTTTTGCAGAATAAAAATTGACTCAATGTCTGCAGCCCTTCCCCATAGTAGGATACCGTAAGACATTATACTATGAAAATAACTAAAATAGACTAGTCTCGCGGTATCCACATCGGCTAACCTACGAATCTTTGCAACAGCATACGCTGCCGAACTCAGCCGCCCTGCAAGGGATACCAAATGAGGTCCCCATTGCAGCCCCGAGTCCAGCGTGATCCCCAGGAAAACCGTTTTATCGACGAATTCTAGCTTCTCCTTGTTTAATATAATGTCACAATCAGTACTTTTGACATTCGGCAAGGAAAATTTTATGCACTTGGTTTTTTTACCATTTAAAACTAAATTATTGGCAGTGAACCAATCCTGAACCTGCCGTAGCGCGTTATTTACGTCGTCAACCCGACAAGTACGTCTATTTATTTTAAAAATTAAAAATGTGTCATCAGCAAATAACACCATGTTTAGTTTGTTTTCCAATAAACGGGGTAAATCGTTTATGTATATTAAAAATAAGAAAGGACCTAAAATTGAGCCCTGGGGTACCCCCATTTTTACGTTTAACCCCGACGAATTCACACCGTTTATTTGAACTAATTGCTGTCTATCATTCAAATAAGATTTAACCAAACTTAACGCTGATTGACCTAGCCCGTAATGCTCAAGTTTCAGAAGTAATGTTTCATGATTAACGCAATCAAACGCCTTCGACAGGTCGCAGAAGATACCTATGGCATCCTGCGAATCTTCCCACGCATTAAAGATGTGTTTCAATAGGGTGACACCAGCGTCAGTTGTACAACGTCCTCTGGTGAAACCATACTGTTTATCATGCAAGATGTTATTCGTATTAAAATGAATGAGCATTTGATTTAGCATTATCTTCTCAAATACCTTGCTGAAAACCGGCAACACGGATACTGGTCTATAATTATTTGTGTCTTTACTATCCCCAGATTTAAAAAGTGGTATAACTTTACTATATTTCATTAGATCCGGATCGGATCCTTGATCCACACACAAATTGAAAATCAAAGCCAAGCACGGCGCTATAGTCTGAATGTATCTGAAAATAGAAAAAGTACAAGCTTTGATGGACATTCCCCACAGATCTTCAGTCGGTTTGATCTTGATTTGCTTAAAAGCTTTTATTACAGTTATGGGATTTATATGTGAAAAGTTAAATACATTCGTGCAGGCTGAAACGTTCGCGTTTAATAATCCAAAAGCAATCGAGGGCGATGAATTTAAGGTTTCAGTTGTTTTAATTGGGATGTTGGTAAAGAAATTTACAAATTCTTGCGCAACTTTTTTGTTATCTTTAATAAGTCCGTGTGTGGTCCCAAGCGTGTAATCAGTATTATTTCTTTTATTCCTATTCGTTTCATTATTTATAATTTTCCAAACCGTCTTGATTTTATTTTCTGCTAATTTAACCTTATTGCTAATGTACAAGGCCTTAGCTGCCTTGCATGTATTTTTAAAAATTCTTGAGTAAGTAGCAACATACTTATTAAAAGTTTCAATGTTAATACAAGGCTTAAGGCCATATAGCTCGTAAAGTCTTTCCCTACTTTTTCTAAGTCCTGTAGTCGCCCAGTCACTGAACAAAAACTTAGGGCATATAGTTTTAGTTTTCTTCTTAAAAGTGTTATTGAACTCTTTTTGAACCACTGAGAAAAATTCATCATACAAAATATTACCATCATTCACTGTGAGGTCCTGATCGCTTAACTTACAGATTAAAGTGCTGTTAAATTTATTTAATTTACCGGCTGTTATTGGTCTGGATTGAATCTGCACTTGTTTTATTCGCATAATGTAGGTACTCAAATGTCACCAGTAGCCCACTATGATCCGAAGGCAGATAATTTATAATGGCCTTGTCCAAGTAGTTGCAGCAACAAAAAACATTATCAATACATGTAGCAGAAGTCAGTGTAGTTCGGGTTGGTTCCATAAACACATGTGACAAATTAAATGATTTAAAGAGATTTAGTAACCTACTGCTATTTGAATTATCTTCTAAAATATTAATATTAAAGTCACCACAGACAATGACTAGTTTATTACCCATTGCAAGTTTTGCCAAAACATCTTCCATCACTGACTCGAATATAGAGTAGTTCTTATAATTATGGGGTCTGTAGACGCACACTATGACATGCTTATCCAGCTCAACACAGGACAGTTCAACACTTTGTTCAACCGATAGGTCTACTATATCTTTACGAGGTTTTGATTTAATACCCTTTTTAATTAATATAAGTGAACCCCCACGCAACATAATCTTTCTATTAAAACAACTGCCCACAGTATAATTTTCATAATTTATTAGCATTGCATAATCTTTCAGCCAATGCTCCGTGAAACAAATAATTTCGAACATTGATTTTTCTAAAAACAGTTCGATTTCCAATTCCTTCGAAGAAAAACCCTGAATATTCTGGTGGAATAATTTCAGAGAATTCTGCTCAGACATTTTTTTGAAATTATATTTTTGTGAGCAAGAAGGTACCTTTATGATGGTGGATATACTCGTATCTATTCCGTTATTGGTACCCTCCCTTGTCCTATCAACTAGTTTAAAGAATAAATATTAATAGTATTTTTGCTAACGTTACTCAAGGTATTGACCACCTTTAAATTAGTACTATTACTAATATTAATAATAACTGGATACTTCGACATACTACTTATGTCTGAGTTTATTGTATATGATAATAGCCGAGCTATTTGATGTCTTACCCTAAACCCATTAATAACCCATTAATAGTCTTTTGCCTGTTTGCAGTGTTGATGTCAAAGTTTGTGCTAATTGACCAATATTATCAGCATATTTAAACTCCGTTAACAATCTTTTACAGACAAAACCTCGACTAAATCAAGACCAGTTAAAGTTCAATGGGTATACTATAAGTCCAACAGAGCACTTCAGCATGTCTGATGAATGTAAAACAAAAAAAGATTTTATCAAAGAAGAATTACCAGATATTTGTGAGGGACAAGATGACGAAAATCAAACTGGTATGTTTTTAATTTTTAACTACTTCCCAAATAGGCTCTATGTTCGACTATGTTTCTTTTTTTTGTGTATGTCCACAGATTTTTCCATCAATTGTGGACCGATTTTGGCAATTCTTTTTGTGTTTGTTAGCCTCTTGTTTTTTTTTTCCTGGTTAACCCGTATCACAGATCATATAATACTAGCATACAGATGCCTCATCCCTTACAAAGAAAACGTGCCGACGTAACTGCCTTGACGAGGTCTTAACGCTATTAATTTGCTATCTACATCTATTAATTTGATTGAATTTACTGATTATTTATTCAGTAATTTAGACACACGTGTACAGGTGGACTCTATTTATACTGATTTTCGTAAAGCCTTTTACAAGGTCGATCATAAATTACTTTTAGGCAAAATAGCATTTAACGGTATTCGTGGCGATTTGTTCCGTTGGTTTACTTCCTATGTTACAAATCGAACGCAAAAAGTGGTGGTTAATGGTTTCCATTCCAAATTCATAACTGTTTCATCAGGGGTGCCTCAAGGCTCGATACTGAGTCCTTTGTTATTTATTATATTTATCAATGATATTGACATGTGCTTTCTTAATTCTAAATTCTTACTTTACGCAGATGACCTTAAAGTCTTTAGACCTATCAAACTATGCTTGACTGTCAACTGCTTCAACAAGATCTCAATCGTCTTGCAGATTATTGCATTAAAAACAAACTCCAACTCAGTATTTCTAAATGTTATTGTATTAGTTTCACTAAAAATAAAAATATATTTAAATATCCTTATGCAATAAATAGTGAAACTCTGGCAAGGGAGAGTTGTTTGACGATAAACAGCACTTAGACGCACATGTTAATAAAATTTTCAATAATGCTTATCGCATGTACGGCCTTGTGATGAGATCATCCACAGAGTTTAAGCACCCTAGTACATATTTATATCTCTATCGATCACTAGTTAGGTCTCAGTTGGAATATGCGGTACCTGTGTGGAACTCATTCTACAATAAATATATTGAGTGTATAGAAAGCATACAGCGTAAATTTTTAAAGTCATGCATTATCGATGCTTAAAAAGTTGTTATTTCTCTTATAGTGAGTTACTGATTGTTTATTGATCAAATAAAGTTAAAAACCACTGATGCTAAAAAGGCTGCTTTTGAATCTTTCACAGAGTCAGAATATGAATTTCGGGACATAAAAAATGTATACATACCAACACACTACTCTAAATCAAAAGATATACCACCACAACATTCTGAATCAGATTCAGAAGATGATGTTCTTTTTATGAAGTTTAAAACTGAAGTGGAAGTAGAACAAGAAGTATCTGGGACGAAACGAAAACCGAATAAATCAATAGGTGAGTAAACTGAGCAACAATCCATCTGAAATGAAGTTGCATGCAATACCTAAAGGTACTTGACTCACCAAAGGGTTTACCGATTTGTTGCCGACCTTAGAAATTGAATGATAATTTTTTGTTGAAGGATATTGAAACAGGTCGGCTTGCAGATGTAGATGTATTCTCTTATTACAAAAATTCGAATCAGTCAGTCACTGTGAATCTTTCGAACTAACCAGATTTATAACCACAGGGGTGCGTGGCGCGAAGAAACCAAAACTAAACACTCAAACAGCAAAACCAGATGATACAATTACAACTCAGCAAACGAAAATTGAACACTCTAAAGCGATCCGGAACACTCAAGCTCGAACGTCCAAACCTGTAACTACATTTATAAAGCCTTTTACTAGTAGTAGTTCTAGTAAATCCAATGATTTAAAAAGTCATACTAAAGTACAAACTGGGCAAAACTCTTACAACTGTGATATATGCCAACGTAACTTTACAAGAAAATGTGCTGTAATAAATCATATTCGTGTCCATACTGGGGGAAAACTTTACAAATGTGAAATATGTAAGCATAGTTTTTCAGCAAAGAGTCATTTAACAAGGCACAGTCTTATACACACTGGGGATAAACCTTACAAATGTGTTATTTGTCAGCATAATTTTACTCAAAAGATTAATTTAATAAGACATATTATTCGTGTACATACTGAGGAAAAACCTTACAAATGTGATGTTTGTCAGCATAGTTTCTCATTAAAGAGTGATTTAACAGAACATATTCTTGTACACACTGGGGAAAAACCTTACGAATGTGAAACATGTCAGCGTAGTTTTAGAAAAAAGAGTGATTTAACAAATCATATTCGTGTACACACTGGGGAAAAACCTTACATATGTGATATATGTCAGTGTAGTTTTACTACAAAGAGTTATTTAATAAAGCATATTCGTGTACACGCTGGACAAAAACCTTACAAATGTGATATATGTCAAAGTAGTTTTTCAATAAAGAGTAATTTAACAAGGCATATTCGTATACATACGGGAGGAAAACTTCACAATTGTGATGTATGTCAGCGTAGTTTTGTTCAAAAGAATAATTTAACACAGCATATTCTTGTACACACAGGGGAAAAACCTCACGAATGTGGTATATGTCAGCGTAGTTTTTCATTAAAGAGTCAATTAACAAAGCATATTCGTGTACACTCTGATGAAAAACCTTTTAAATGCGATGTTACAGCGTAGTTTTTCAGGAAAGGGTGCTGTTACAAAGCATTTGCGGGGGATAAACCTTACAAATGTGATATTTTTTATACTCCTTCGTTATTCTTTTCTGATAAATGTCGTAGCGGGATCCAAAACAGTTAATTGCCTCGGCTCTTTTCTGGTGGTCGCCACTGTTGATTCTGGCTTTCAGGAGTTGCAGTGGTTTGGAAATAGTGCGGTGGGATTGTTCCAAAAAAAAAAATGTGATATTTGTCAGCGAAGTTTATCAGAAAAGAGTAATTTAACGACTCATGACTCTGGAAAAAAAACACCTTGCAAATGTGATATATACCAGCGTAATTTTATTAAAAAGAGTTATTACGTTTGACGTGTGTTAATGTGTGTCTGTCAGTGGCATCATAGCTCCTAAACGGATGAACCGATTTTTTTTTTGTTTTTTTTTGTTTGAAAGGTGACTTGGTCGAGAGTTTTCTTTGCTATGTTTGATTGATATCGGTTCAACCGTTCAAAAGTATTTCGCATTTTACTCTGAATCTGGGTTTTTTCGCCAGATATGTCGTAATTACGTCTTTCAATAGATTGTCGATTAAAGCGTGTCTACTACGTAGGTATATTATATGTAGTTTAAAAAGCATGAAATAAAAATTTGGAAATCTCCGACATAAAAAAATCTAAAAAGCAAAAAAATTGCCTCGTACTCGTGTCGTAAATAAAATAAACTGCTGTAAATATTGGCGGTTCCCTGACGCGAGTCCGAAACTTTATTTTTTGCTTTTTAAAGATTTTTATGTCGGTGTTTTTATAAATTAAACTTGATTTTTATTTTACAAAGCATATTCATGTAAACACAGTGGACAAACCATTGTAAAAATGGTTAACAATGTAAAATATGTTATAGACGAAAAGCATATTTGAATAAACATTATATGCATTTCCACGGATATGCATAGAACCCGAGGGTCAGTTCACACCAAGTCGTGACGCGACAATATAGAACTTTATTATCTACACAGAAAGGTCATTTCAGTGAGAGCTTTCGATTACTACTCGCGGAATTCAAATTGATTTTATTAGAATTCTCTTACTGCAATCTGTTCCCTTTTTAGGATTCCGTAACCAAATGGTAAAAACGGGACCCTACTACTAAGACTCCACTGTCCGTCTGTCTATCACCAGGCTGTATCTCATGAACCGTGATAGGTAGACAGTTGAAATTTTCACAGATGATGTATTTCTTATGCCGCTATAACAATAAATACTAAAAACAGAATAAAATAAATACAAACGTGATTATTTTGCCGTTTTATGCGGTAATGGTACGGAACCCTTAGTGCGCGAGTCTGACTCGCACTTGGCCGGTTTTTTTTATGTAGTAATAGCAAAGTTCTATATTTTACAGCTACCTTAAAAATGTGTGAGCGGAACCTAAGGTTTTACTTTTATTTGTATTCAATAATTAAAAAGTTCTAAGCGAAGTAGTATTGCCATGCTACTGTAAAAATAAACATGCTACTATTAAAGGAATTAAAATAAATGTCAATGGTTTAAATTATTTTAATAAATAATATGTAAAACGATGACTATGCTGTTTTATTGAAATATTGCTAATAATTATTTTGCTGGTCTTTAAATAATGGATTTACGACCAGAAAACGCCCAAATTTTTAAACTGTACGTTATCTTAGGTACAATTATTTGCAGTTCCCCTTGAAAATCTGTTGAGCTGTTTGCTTGTCGTTCTCGGAAATGATTAGGTATGATTTTTTGTCTTGAGGAAAGTAACCCTATTCTGGGCCTATTTTACTTATTTTATCCCACTATTGACGTAGGTTTTTGAGCTTGCCTTGGGCGGAAGAGTCATCTGCATACCAGCATTGGATAGTCGCTTGCTTTTTTTTTAGTATGCCTATGATGGGTAGTGTTGCAGACCCACTCCTGTCAACACCGTCGCGCGCCAGCAGCGGTGAACGAGGGACGCGGGGCAACGGGGTGCGAGCCGGCCGTTGGCCGAGCGAGCGACACACCGCCACGACAATCAGCTGTTGCACAACTCCACGCACGGCTGCGCCACCTTTCAACCGACCGTTGTAATATAACTTCTTCTCTTCTTTAATATACTTTCATCTTGTTAAACAGTCCACTCACTTTCATTTCTTCTACCACGACCTATCGTCGCGAACTGTAAGCAATTATTGATACAACAAACTTTTAGAAATTCTGCGTCCTTCATGCTGAGCACGGAGGCGACCAGCCATCCTGACGTCAGAATGCCTGGTCAAAAATATATTCATATTTCTCTGAATCTATCGATAAGACCAGTTAAAGTTCAATGGGTATACTATAAGTCCAACAGAGCACTTCAGCATGTCTGATGAATGTAAAACAAAAAAAGATTTTATCAAAGAAGAATTACCAGATATTTGTGAGGGACAAGATGACGAAAATCAAACTGGTATGTTTTTAATTTTTAACTACTTCCCAAATAGGCTCTATGTTCGACTATGTTTCTTTTTTTTGTGTATGTCCACAGATTTTTCCATCAATTGTGGACCGATTTTGGCAATTCTTTTTGTGTTTGTTAGCCTCTTGTTTTTTTTTTCCTGGTTAACCCGTATCACAGATCATATAATACTAGCATACAGATGCCTCATCCCTTACAAAGAAAACGTGCCGACGTAACTGCCTTGACGAGGTCTTAACGCTATTAATTTGCTATCTACATCTATTAATTTGATTGAATTTACTGATTATTTATTCAGTAATTTAGACACACGTGTACAGGTGGACTCTATTTATACTGATTTTCGTAAAGCCTTTTACAAGGTCGATCATAAATTACTTTTAGGCAAAATAGCATTTAACGGTATTCGTGGCGATTTGTTCCGTTGGTTTACTTCCTATGTTACAAATCGAACGCAAAAAGTGGTGGTTAATGGTTTCCATTCCAAATTCATAACTGTTTCATCAGGGGTGCCTCAAGGCTCGATACTGAGTCCTTTGTTATTTATTATATTTATCAATGATATTGACATGTGCTTTCTTAATTCTAAATTCTTACTTTACGCAGATGACCTTAAAGTCTTTAGACCTATCAAACTATGCTTGACTGTCAACTGCTTCAACAAGATCTCAATCGTCTTGCAGATTATTGCATTAAAAACAAACTCCAACTCAGTATTTCTAAATGTTATTGTATTAGTTTCACTAAAAATAAAAATATATTTAAATATCCTTATGCAATAAATAGTGAAACTCTGGCAAGGGAGAGTTGTTTGACGATAAACAGCACTTAGACGCACATGTTAATAAAATTTTCAATAATGCTTATCGCATGTACGGCCTTGTGATGAGATCATCCACAGAGTTTAAGCACCCTAGTACATATTTATATCTCTATCGATCACTAGTTAGGTCTCAGTTGGAATATGCGGTACCTGTGTGGAACTCATTCTACAATAAATATATTGAGTGTATAGAAAGCATACAGCGTAAATTTTTAAAGTCATGCATTATCGATGCTTAAAAAGTTGTTATTTCTCTTATAGTGAGTTACTGATTGTTTATTGATCAAATAAAGTTAAAAACCACTGATGCTAAAAAGGCTGCTTTTGAATCTTTCACAGAGTCAGAATATGAATTTCGGGACATAAAAAATGTATACATACCAACACACTACTCTAAATCAAAAGATATACCACCACAACATTCTGAATCAGATTCAGAAGATGATGTTCTTTTTATGAAGTTTAAAACTGAAGTGGAAGTAGAACAAGAAGTATCTGGGACGAAACGAAAACCGAATAAATCAATAGGTGAGTAAACTGAGCAACAATCCATCTGAAATGAAGTTGCATGCAATACCTAAAGGTACTTGACTCACCAAAGGGTTTACCGATTTGTTGCCGACCTTAGAAATTGAATGATAATTTTTTGTTGAAGGATATTGAAACAGGTCGGCTTGCAGATGTAGATGTATTCTCTTATTACAAAAATTCGAATCAGTCAGTCACTGTGAATCTTTCGAACTAACCAGATTTATAACCACAGGGGTGCGTGGCGCGAAGAAACCAAAACTAAACACTCAAACAGCAAAACCAGATGATACAATTACAACTCAGCAAACGAAAATTGAACACTCTAAAGCGATCCGGAACACTCAAGCTCGAACGTCCAAACCTGTAACTACATTTATAAAGCCTTTTACTAGTAGTAGTTCTAGTAAATCCAATGATTTAAAAAGTCATACTAAAGTACAAACTGGGCAAAACTCTTACAACTGTGATATATGCCAACGTAACTTTACAAGAAAATGTGCTGTAATAAATCATATTCGTGTCCATACTGGGGGAAAACTTTACAAATGTGAAATATGTAAGCATAGTTTTTCAGCAAAGAGTCATTTAACAAGGCACAGTCTTATACACACTGGGGATAAACCTTACAAATGTGTTATTTGTCAGCATAATTTTACTCAAAAGATTAATTTAATAAGACATATTATTCGTGTACATACTGAGGAAAAACCTTACAAATGTGATGTTTGTCAGCATAGTTTCTCATTAAAGAGTGATTTAACAGAACATATTCTTGTACACACTGGGGAAAAACCTTACGAATGTGAAACATGTCAGCGTAGTTTTAGAAAAAAGAGTGATTTAACAAATCATATTCGTGTACACACTGGGGAAAAACCTTACATATGTGATATATGTCAGTGTAGTTTTACTACAAAGAGTTATTTAATAAAGCATATTCGTGTACACGCTGGACAAAAACCTTACAAATGTGATATATGTCAAAGTAGTTTTTCAATAAAGAGTAATTTAACAAGGCATATTCGTATACATACGGGAGGAAAACTTCACAATTGTGATGTATGTCAGCGTAGTTTTGTTCAAAAGAATAATTTAACACAGCATATTCTTGTACACACAGGGGAAAAACCTCACGAATGTGGTATATGTCAGCGTAGTTTTTCATTAAAGAGTCAATTAACAAAGCATATTCGTGTACACTCTGATGAAAAACCTTTTAAATGCGATGTTACAGCGTAGTTTTTCAGGAAAGGGTGCTGTTACAAAGCATTTGCGGGGGATAAACCTTACAAATGTGATATTTTTTATACTCCTTCGTTATTCTTTTCTGATAAATGTCGTAGCGGGATCCAAAACAGTTAATTGCCTCGGCTCTTTTCTGGTGGTCGCCACTGTTGATTCTGGCTTTCAGGAGTTGCAGTGGTTTGGAAATAGTGCGGTGGGATTGTTCCAAAAAAAAATATGTGATATTTGTCAGCGAAGTTTATCAGAAAAGAGTAATTTAACGACTCATGACTCTGGAAAAAAAACACCTTGCAAATGTGATATATACCAGCGTAATTTTATTAAAAAGAGTTATTACGTTTGACGTGTGTTAATGTGTGTCTGTCAGTGGCATCATAGCTCCTAAACGGATGAACCGATTTTTTTTTTGTTTTTTTTTGTTTGAAAGGTGACTTGGTCGAGAGTTTTCTTTGCTATGTTTGATTGATATCGGTTCAACCGTTCAAAAGTATTTCGCATTTTACTCTGAATCTGGGTTTTTTCGCCAGATATGTCGTAATTACGTCTTTCAATAGATTGTCGATTAAAGCGTGTCTACTACGTAGGTATATTATATGTAGTTTAAAAAGCATGAAATAAAAATTTGGAAATCTCCGACATAAAAAAATCTAAAAAGCAAAAAAATTGCCTCGTACTCGTGTCGTAAATAAAATAAACTGCTGTAAATATTGGCGGTTCCCTGACGCGAGTCCGAAACTTTATTTTTTGCTTTTTAAAGATTTTTATGTCGGTGTTTTTATAAATTAAACTTGATTTTTATTTTACAAAGCATATTCATGTAAACACAGTGGACAAACCATTGTAAAAATGGTTAACAATGTAAAATATGTTATAGACGAAAAGCATATTTGAATAAACATTATATGCATTTCCACGGATATGCATAGAACCCGAGGGTCAGTTCACACCAAGTCGTGACGCGACAATATAGAACTTTATTATCTACACAGAAAGGTCATTTCAGTGAGAGCTTTCGATTACTACTCGCGGAATTCAAATTGATTTTATTAGAATTCTCTTACTGCAATCTGTTCCCTTTTTAGGATTCCGTAACCAAATGGTAAAAACGGGACCCTACTACTAAGACTCCACTGTCCGTCTGTCTATCACCAGGCTGTATCTCATGAACCGTGATAGGTAGACAGTTGAAATTTTCACAGATGATGTATTTCTTATGCCGCTATAACAATAAATACTAAAAACAGAATAAAATAAATACAAACGTGATTATTTTGCCGTTTTATGCGGTAATGGTACGGAACCCTTAGTGCGCGAGTCTGACTCGCACTTGGCCGGTTTTTTTTATGTAGTAATAGCAAAGTTCTATATTTTACAGCTACCTTAAAAATGTGTGAGCGGAACCTAAGGTTTTACTTTTATTTGTATTCAATAATTAAAAAGTTCTAAGCGAAGTAGTATTGCCATGCTACTGTAAAAATAAACATGCTACTATTAAAGGAATTAAAATAAATGTCAATGGTTTAAATTATTTTAATAAATAATATGTAAAACGATGACTATGCTGTTTTATTGAAATATTGCTAATAATTATTTTGCTGGTCTTTAAATAATGGATTTACGACCAGAAAACGCCCAAATTTTTAAACTGTACGTTATCTTAGGTACAATTATTTGCAGTTCCCCTTGAAAATCTGTTGAGCTGTTTGCTTGTCGTTCTCGGAAATGATTAGGTATGATTTTTTGTCTTGAGGAAAGTAACCCTATTCTGGGCCTATTTTACTTATTTTATCCCACTATTGACGTAGGTTTTTGAGCTTGCCTTGGGCGGAAGAGTCATCTGCATACCAGCATTGGATAGTCGCTTGCTTTTTTTTTAGTATGCCTATGATGGGTAGTGTTGCAGACCCACTCCTGTCAACACCGTCGCGCGCCAGCAGCGGTGAACGAGGGACGCGGGGCAACGGGGTGCGAGCCGGCCGTTGGCCGAGCGAGCGACACACCGCCACGACAATCAGCTGTTGCACAACTCCACGCACGGCTGCGCCACCTTTCAACCGACCGTTGTAATATAACTTCTTCTCTTCTTTAATATACTTTCATCTTGTTAAACAGTCCACTCACTTTCATTTCTTCTACCACGACCTATCGTCGCGAACTGTAAGCAATTATTGATACAACAAACTTTTAGAAATTCTGCGTCCTTCATGCTGAGCACGGAGGCGACCAGCCATCCTGACGTCAGAATGCCTGGTCAAAAATATATTCATATTTCTCTGAATCTATCATATGCAGCAATTATTGAAGAAATGAATGAAAGAATCTATCACAAAGTTTACATAGTGAATAGTTTTCTCAAACATAGTTTCTTTTGAAATTGTTAAAGGTGCTCTAGATAGTGAATCTGGCATCAGTAAATCTTTACCAGGCATATAATTTTCAACCTGATACGAAACCTTTGCAATCTTGGTGTCAGATCATCCATATGCTTGGTCTGTAAGACCTGTAAAAGCGGTTTGTTGTCGGTTTCAAAAAAAAATTTCAGCCCTGTAACATATTCTTTAAATTTTTGATCAGCCCATGTCAATGCTAAAGCCTCTTTCTCAATTTGAGAATATCTACGGTCTGTCTCATTCCTAGTTCTTGATATATAAGCTACTATTTCTCTCTTTCCATCCAAGTTTATTTGCATAAGGCAATCCCCCAAACCATAAGAACTTGCATCTGCACTAATTGTAAAATTGGGGTTTCGCAAAGTAACTTTTGTGCTTTATCAAATGCTTCTTCCTGATTTGGGCCCCAATAAAAATCTACATCTTTCCTAAGCAAACAGTTGAAATGTTCCATGCAATCAGCTTTATTTTTTAAATGTTTTGATGCAAAATTAATAATCCCCAAAAATCCCTGTAACTCTGTTTAATTTTCAGGTTTTGAAAATTTCTCTATTGTTTCTATTCTATATGGATTTACAGATATCCCATCAGATGATAACTGAAACCCCAGAAATTTTATTTTTTGTACTCTTATAAAACAATAAACAATATAAACAATATTTATTTGTTCAAGACTTAAACCTATTTACAATGATTGTACCTTAAATTAGAATCATTAAGTTAGTGGCAAGATACAAAATATGTGCAACTGGGCTTAAACTAGGAGGATTCCTGTGCTATAAGCACCAGTTACTTCCGTCACCACCGTGTTCGAACTGCCATTACATATGTGGTGCGGTGCTAAAGTAAGTGCCAAAATTACACTAATTTATTTTATTACTATTATGCGTAAGAGTGTGCATGTGAGTATGAAGATATGTGTGTGTGTGGTGTGTTTGTGTGTGTGTGGGTGTATATGTGTTTGCGTGCACGGGCTTGACTGGTTTTATTTTCATTATTTTATTTGTTTTATTTTATACATTATATACGTTTTAGTAAATTTTCAGTGTTTACATACATACATCACACTCTTTTTTTCATTAATACATAATCCTTCATCTGACAATCTTTTTAGTACTTTCCTAAGATTCTCATCATTCATGTTCTGACTTACATTTTCCATAGATAAGAACATCAGCGACATGGTACACTACATTTAGACCTTTCAGTATCGGAGCAAACTTTGTAACGAAATACACAGAAAAGCAATTTAATCCAAAAGGTAATCTCTTATATTTAAACCTACCGAATGGTGATATGAAGGTTGTTAACTGGCTACTCTCATCTAATTTCAATTGATGGAATGGATTTTTTTATATCTATTTCAGGAAAATTATTTGGCACCATTTACCTTTGCCAAAGTATATTCTACATTATTAATTGGATAAAAAGCTTTTTTACAAAAAAATACTACCGACTTCCAAATAAGAAAACTAGAAAGTGAAAAATAACTTTATTTTTGGAAGTCGGTATCTTTGGTAGGTACCAAATTTTTAAGTTATGGACACCGACTTCCAAAAATAAAGTTATTTTTCACTTTCTAGTTTTCTTATTTGGAAGTCGGTAGTATTTTTTTGTAAAAATGCTTTTTATTTTTCACTTTTTAGTTGTACCTACCTAATAGGGAAGTAGTTAAGTAAGGACCTATAACGACAGAATAGATTACCCGAATAACATGAAAAATGAATATAACCGGTGAAATGAGAGATCTGCATACCCCTTTCTAGCGTACTGGCGTGATGTTTTGTTATGAAATGGTATAAACAATAAACAGACATGCGATTGCAGCAATCCCGAGATATTTGCCGTTATTTATTGAAGAGTTCTGTTGTATATCTCCGAAGTTCTTTATCAGATCTTCACCAAATTAAAATGGGACCAATTTCGGAATCAAACAAAAAAATAATTTTCAAAATCGGTCCACAATTGACGGAGATATCGGTGAACATACATAAAAAAGAAAAAAAAAAACATACATAATGTCGAACATAGAACCTCCTCCTTTTTTGGTAAGTCGGTTAAAATAGGGTCTCATAACACTTTTATTTAAGTGAGTATAGTCACAGCACAAACGAATTTCGTTTTCATCTTTTGGCACACATACCACCGGAGCTACCCATTCAGTTACCTGTTACACTGGCTCTATGATGTCTAAATCTTGCAATCTTTGTATTTCTTTTTTAGTTTTTCCAGCATAGGAATTGGCACCACTCTAGATACAGATTACACAAAAGGTTTCGCATCTGGTGTCAGTCGTATAGATATGCAGTCTTTAAATTGCCCCAACTCCTGAAATAAGATAGGAAATTCTTTACGTATATTTACGGAACTTGTTTCCTCTCCTCCCAAAACCTGAGATATGCAGTCTTTAAATTGCCCAACTCCTGAAATAAGATAGGAAATTCTTAACGTATATTTACGGAACTTTCTCTCCTCTCAAAACCTGGTCCAAATTTATCTTTAATATTCCCAGTTCTTTAGAATATAGCCCGTTTAATTGATTTTACCACATAAGCTTTCACAGTTATTGCCTTATTTTTATGTGACAATTTAATACTTATATATCCCTACACTTCTAAACATCTACCATCTGGCACTTTTAACACTTTATTTGTTTTTATCAATTTGTTTTCAAATTTTTCAAGGACTTTAATGTCAATGGTAAACAGACTATGTCTGCACCCGAGTCGATTAAGTGTGTCATGCTCTGCCGCAAAGCCACCATTTTAGAAACCGATGTATTATATCTTAAAATGATGGCTTCGTTGTCACTAGTACCATTAACAGTTCCATGATGGAACTATTGATGTTTTTTTTAATCACTAGTTCCATTTTAGAAGAACCTGAAAATAATGGAACTAATGTTGATTTTTTTATCACTAGTTCCACATTATTATTTTTGGCCCTAGTGAAATTTTTTAAGGGTGTAAAAACACTAGAGGTAAAAAAAAAAAGCAACATTATTATTTTTTTCTTACTTTATTTTGTTTTATTATATATAGTGAGAGTGATCAAATAGAAACAACAACCTAAACGACGCAGAATTTACCAAAACAGAAATGACTTGATCATTGAAGCCCAAATGAAATTATTAGACAAAATACGTTGAGCGCGTGCTGTAATGAATAGAGATGATTTCAAAGACAACGGGGGGATGGTAAACAATTCGCCTCCCAAGAAGTATTTGAACTCGTCCAAACGCTATCCCATCTGAGACATCGGGCATCCTGGCATTTACTTCCCCATCTTTCTTTCAAATATGATTATTTGAAATCCATACTGAAGCCGAATGATAAATTAAAAAAATAATATTTTATTGAATTTTCTTATTTCTATTTGTTTTTTTTATTTCTCCTTGTTTTTGTTAAAGTAGATATAAGTACTGTGGGATCGAATAAAACCAGATACTATAAATATACGAATATTATTGACGTAAACTGTAGAAAATATTTTAGTCAAGTACGATGGTGACATAGATGACAGTCAACAACATTTTGCTTGCTATGGTAACATCTATGGCTGGTGATAGATGTTAAAGGAGTATCTATTCCTAACATCCACCTCTCTTTATAATGCCAGCCATCTTCTTGAGAATTTCAATTCTAGGCCCATAAAGTGGTTTGGTGAGCATATCAGCAATCTGCCTGGTTGCTGGCACATGGCAGATGGTAATGCTTCCATCTTGAACACATTCTCGTATAAAGAAAGATCGTATCCTTATGTGTTTGGTCTTTTGGTGGAATTCTGGTGGATTCTTAGCCATCTTAATTGCTGATTCGTTATCAACACATAGGGACGCTGGACATTCACCAATGATTTCTTTCATAATCTTTCGAAGCCAAATAATTTCTCTAGCAGTTTCACTGGCTGCCACTATTTCTGCCTCGGTGGATGAAATCGCTACTGTGCTCTGGCGTTTACTATTCCAGGATATTAGACCTCCAGCATACATGCAAAGAATGCCTGAGGTAGACCTTCCAGTTTCAGGATCACCTCCGTGGTCAGCATCACTGTAACATTCTAAGTTATGACTATTTCCTGGCTTGTAAACGATGCCTTCATCTATAGTCCCTTTCAAGTAACGCATTATCCTCTTGATATTGATGATGTTCTCCCTTGTAGGTTTATCTAAATTTCGAGATACAACACTGACAGCAAAGGCTATGTCAGGCCTCGTGCTTGTCATCAAATAAGCTAGTGATCCAACAGCTTCACGGTACGGGAAGCTCATTGAAACTTCATTGACATCTTGAGCATTATTTGCTTTTAAAATTGGTGTTGGCACTGGCTTACATTTCTCCATGCCAAACCTTTGCAATATGCGAGTGATGTACGATTTCTGATGCAGTAAAATAGAACCATCAGAGTACCTTTCTATCTCCATTCCAAGAAAGTAGATTGCTGGTTTCTTTGTTATTTTGAAATGTGCCCTCATTTCTTCTAGGAAGCAGTTAGCTAGTTTCTCGCTTGAGTAAGCAATAAGACCATCATCGACGTACAGGGCGAGAACAATTTTCTCCTTTCCATGTTTTCTCACAAACAAACAAGGATCGGACTGGCTTTGCTTGAACCCTGTCTTTACGATATAGTCTGTAATACATCTATTCCAACAGAGTGGGGCTTGCTTTAAACCATACAGGCTTTTCTTTAATTTAAACACATACCTCTCTTCTGTATAACCTTCAGGCGGCTTCATGTATATTTCTTCGTCTAAAGTGCCATAAAGGAAGGCTGTGGACACGTCAAACTGTGCTAATCTCAGCTTTTCTTTAGCAGCAACACTCAGAACAGCTCTTATTGTGCTACTCCTAGCAACAGGACTAAAAGTTTCATGAAAGTCTACATCTTTCTTCTGAGAATATCCTTTTATAACCAGTCGAGCCTTATATTTGTCAACAGAGCCATCAGGATTAGTTTTAATTTTGAATATCCATTTACATGGAATGGCTTTCCGACCTTTAGGTAGTTCGACTAGCTCCCACGTCTGGTTTTCTTTCAGCGAGTTCATTTCGCTTTCGATAGCCTTCTTCCATTCTTCTGTAGCCTTACATGACATTGCCTGTTTGAAGGTTTTCGGTTCGAACAAATTTTCAGCTTCTAATGCCATAATATAGTCATTGAACCGTACATGAGGTCTAAGGTTTGCTCTATCTCTGAGAGTCATCCGACTTCCTTCTCTTTCATGGTCGTCATCGGATAGATCAGGATCATCGGCTTCATTACCTTCAGCGAGTTCTCCATTTTCTTCTTCAGAGTGAACGGATTCAAACATTGATTCATCTAAATCATCATCTATACCTTTATCGGCTTCGTGACGTGCCCTTGATGAAGTAGGTTCTTCAATAACTTCAGATCCGAACTCTGTAATATTCCGCTCTCCAATCTCTCTAATATCGTTGGTTTCGAATTCATTATGTAGACTTGGAAAATTATGGAATAAGTTTTTCTGGAGAGTTTTCGGCTCTTCTGATTTAGGCTCAACCTCTTTAGATTTTCCCAGTAATGGTACCTCTTCGAATATCACGTCTCTGGATCTAATCAATTTGAGTGATTCCTTATTCCAGATTCTATAGCCTTCGTCTCCTTCATAACCAATAAGAATCCCTTTTACAGCTTTCCGTTGCAGCTTCTTGCGGTTAGCTTTAGGAACATGGGCATAGCACGTGCAACCTAGGATTCTTAGATGTTTGATCGCTGGCTTCTTTCCGTACCACAGTTCATGAGGTGACTTGCATGGCACGCTAGATGGCCCTGTGCGATTCAACACGTAGACTGTTGCGTTTACTATCTCTGCCCATAAGCCATCAGGAATCTTCTCATGTGCATGCATGATGGCTCGCGCGGCTTCTACTACCGTCCTATTTTCTCTTTCTACGCAACCTGCTTGCTCCGGGGTGTGGGGCATAGTGAACCTTTGCTTGATGCCGTTTTCAGTTAAGATATTTTTGAATTTTTCGCTGATAAATTCTCCACCATTATCGCTTAATATTTCTTTGATAACGTGTCCCACAACTTTAGCTTCTTTTAAGAAAATATCAAGCTTTGAAGCTGCTTCAGACTTTTCTCGAAGAAAATAGATGTAACGATGGCGTGTAAAGTCGTCTTTAAACAGGACATAATATCGTAACTTCGAAATTGAATATGGAAACGGTCCACAAATATCGGTATGGATTAGTTCTCCGGCTTTAGTGGCTCTAACCCTTGTACCAAAAGATTGCCTGTGAGCCTTTCCATAAACGCATCCTTCGCAGATGTCCGATTGCTTATCCTCCACTTTAAACCCTAGCTCGTTTTCGATGACTTGACTAACGTGTCTTTTGTGTTGATGTGCTAGCCTTTCATGATATACTTGTAATGGATTTGACAGTAGTTGATTGACTTCTCGATTTTTGGGCGCAACGCAGGTAAGCTCTAGCTTAAATAGTCCACCTTTAATCGCTCTAGTCCCAATTACTCTAATGCCTCCATTTACTTTCACTATACATTGTTTAGGCGTAGACTCAAACGTACTCATGGATGAGTTATCGTGCACAGAAAGAACTGAGAATAAGTTTCTTTTGATTTTTGGAACATACCAAACGTCCTTCAATAGTACGTGTTCTACGTTTCCATTGACCTTGGCTTCAGCTCGAATGTTGCCAATTCCAATGGCTTCAATGGTTTGCCCATTCGCTGCAGTAACCGTATGTGAACTCTTAAAGTGTTCGAAGCTTTCGAAGAAGTCGCCTGAATTCGTAACATGGCTTGTCGCTCCGTTGTCAACGTACCAGTAATCTTTATCTATTGGCTTTCCATCATCGCAAGCTAACACTGTTAGGTTAACATTTGAGGTTTTACTGTCATTTGACGGCTTTCGTGGACGTCCATCATTTATCCATTTTTGGCATTTTCTTACAAAGTGTCCAACTTCTCCACAATAATTGCATTTAAAAACTTTTTTCTTCTTCTGTGTCTTCACGATTAATACTTCTTCAGTTTTCTCTGTCTCATCTTTAGTACTTAACGCTTTTTCATATGCACTAAGCTGCGAAGTTAAGTTCTCTACTGTCCGATCCTTTTTTGTTATAAGGAGCCAACTTGACTTGAAAGCGAAATAATCTTTTGGTAAAGTTCCAAGTATTTTACAGATTAGTAATATCTCGGGCAAAGTCGCATCAATTTGGCTGTTCAATTCATGCCAAATGTTTTTTAACGTAGATATATGCTTTCTTATGTCATGTTCAGGATCCTTTTTATAATCAAAGAATTTTAAACAGAGATCATAGCTTTTATCTTCGCTACTTGCATTGTAGAGGCGTTCTAGCTCGTCCCATACTTCTTTAGCGCTTTTGTACCGCATGACTTGTTCCAGTATCTCATCCGTCATGTTTGACGTCATCAGAGTCAAAAGTATACAGTCAATTTTCCGGAATTCTTTTAAATCCGATTCGTATTTTATTTTTGCAGATTCATTTTTAACATCTACAGGTTTAACAGGTTCACAGATCTTCCCTTCCAAAATATCTTCAGCACCGGGAATTGCTCTACATACTGTTTCGATCCTATACTTCCAATGCTTAAAGTTATTTCCATCAAGGTGCATTATTTGTACCTTTGAGGCCTCTGCAATCGCCTTATCCATGGTGACGTCAGGCCGGGTACAGATTTTTGCAAGAATTTTTTACAACTCTTTCCAAGAGGTAAACTTTTACGCATCCACTACTTTTTGTTAATCAATCAATTTAACCACGCTCTGCTACCATGTTAAAGTAGATATAAGTACTGTGGGATCGAATAAAACCAGATACTATAAATATACGAATATTATTGACGTAAACTGTAGAAAATATTTTAGTCAAGTACGATGGTGACATAGATGACAGTCAACAACATTTTGCTTGCTATGGTAACATCTATGGCTGGTGATAGATGTTAAAGGAGTATCTATTCCTAACAATGTTTTGTGAATATAAAATCGATTCCTATCATTTTCTTTGGTATTCCCAAATCTTTAAAAAATAATGGAAAACCTGAAAATAATGGAACTAATGTTGATTTTTTTATCACTAGTTCCACATTATTATTTTTGGCCCTAGTGAAATTTTTTAAGGGTGTAAAAACACTAGAGGTAAAAAAAAAAAGCAACATTATTATTTTTTTCTTACTTTATTTTGTTTTATTATATATAGTGAGAGTGATCAAATAGAAACAACAACCTAAACGACGCAGAATTTACCAAAACAGAAATGACTTGATCATTGAAGCCCAAATGAAATTATTAGACAAAATACGTTGAGCGCGTGCTGTAATGAATAGAGATGATTTCAAAGACAACGGGGGGATGGTAAACAATTCGCCTCCCAAGAAGTATTTGAACTGGTCCAAACGCTATCCCATCTGAGACATCGGGCATCCTGGCATTTACTTCCCCATCTTTCTTTCAAATATGATTATTTGAAATCCATACTGAAGCCGAATGATAAATTAAAAAAATAATATTTTATTGAATTTTCTTATTTCTATTTGTTTTTTTTATTTCTCCTTGTTTTTACCTCGTTTTACACCCTTAAAAAATTTACAAGTGCCTAAAATAATAATGTGGAACTAGTGATAAAAAAATCAACATTAGTTCCATTATTTTCAGGTTCTTCTAAAATGGAACTAGTGATTAAAAAAATCATCAATAGTTCCATCATGGCACTGTTAATGGTACTAGTGACAACGAAGCAAATGATGTACGTCAAACGAACATAAAGTACGTAAACCGTCATCGCTGTACGTGCCTAAGTTAATGATAAAATAGACATTGATTATGGCATCCATGCCCCGTTCTCAATATGGCCATCAATTTCCCATTAAAAAAAAATCATACCTGTTGAATCTTCTGACTCCTCATCTTCTACTAGCCTCATCTGTTTAACGTCCTGTCGTCTACATACTCTTGCGAAATGTCCTTTAACATGGCATTTAAAACATTCGGTATTCTTTGCTGGGCATACATTTCTGTGGTGCTCATTTAAACCACAATATCCACACAGCTTCTTTTGGTTGCCGAGCTTGCACATTTTCCACTCTAACCTCATCAGGATATTTCTGGTACAGATGTTCGGATTGTTTATTTTGTATCTCCCTCTGTCTCACTACTGTCACAACTTCTTGAAGATCGAGGTTTTTCTCCTACTGTAGTTTTTCACTCAGCTTCCTGTCGCTAATTCCGACAAAAATTTTGTCCCGTAATATCTTCTCTTTGGTGATTTTCTCAAAATTGCATCTTTGGGCCATACTATATAAATCTGTGATGAATGTATCACAGATTCGGCTCACCTTTCCTCTGTTTTCTTTCATTAAATTTTGCTCTCTCGAATATAATAGTCTTTCTTGGTTCAAAGTAGTTCCTAAATTTTTCAACCAGTTCTTCGTAGGTTTCGGATGGTTTCTCACTGATTGTACACTTCGTTACTCCTTTCATCCATGCAATATAGCAGTAAATCTTTAAGTTATGCTTCCCTGTTATTGAAATATACTGTTGGAATCTTTCGAGCCAAGTCTTCCACTGACTGGGCTCTTCGAAGTTGAACTCAGCGGGCGGCGTCACCGGTAAAGACGCCATATTTTTACCCGACTGCCGAAGGAGGGTAATGTGTTTATCAGTCTATGTATGTATGTATGTATGTTTGTTCCTATGTGGCGTTCTAGAGACCAAACGCGTTGGCCGATATTGATGGTTCTTACGTCAATCGATTCTTCTTAACCCTGCGAGTGTCACTGGCTACATTAAAATTGGAAAATAGAAAAATGTCGGATTTTGGGCGCCATATTGTGGGCCCAAAATTTTTCTTCCAAACCTATCTTGTGGGGTATCAAAATAAAGGGCTTTAAGAGCTGATTTCAAAAATATAAAACACTCATATGTTAAAATGTACCTAATTCTAAAAAAAGATAACTAAAAAGTTATAAATAAAAAAAGTTAATTAAAAAATTTTAAAAACCCGACTGCTTAGAAACCGAACTAAAAAGAAAGTAAACAAGAAGAAAATCATGCTGTGCAGTCGGAGGATACATCTGGTTTTGGTCAGCCAGCTTGCGAACATGTATCCTCCGACTGCACAGCATGATTTTCTTCTTGTTTACATTCTTTTTAGTTCGGTTTTAAAGCAGTCGGGATTTTAGAATTTTTTAATTAACTTTTTTTTAATCATGTTTTCTTCTACTTTTGGTTGTCCATATAACCAACATCTCACATAGACACTGAGTGCATTCAATCCCACACGGCTGCCACCATGCATTGTAATAGAAACAGCTGTATGATACATAAGAACGTTTATTCACGAAATATAACGCCGTGCTCTCTCGCCATCTTCTCTTATCTGTCTGTCATAGACCAAACCATAGATAACTTATTCTACACGGAACAGGGTGTAAAGTCCTACAAACCTCCATAGAAAAGGGAGGAACCTCCGACCAGACAGATGTTGTCTGGTCCGGGCAACTGCCCGACGGGTGATGTCGGACTGTTGTATGTGTTCAAATCGCGCCGAAAACTTTGCATGCGCGATGCAAGATTTGTGTGACGTCATTATTGTAGGTTGTGGGTTAGAGGAAACAACTAAGTGGAATACTTTTACCCAACTTAGCAGACACTCGCTTTCAGCATCAGTGGGCCGTAGACAAGAAGAAGTCATAGACAACTTTAGAGACTTCAACGAAAACTAGTGTTGTGACATTGCTATTCCAACACCCTTAATGTCACATCACTACTACCAATTTAAACAAAAACTTCCTCGTAATTATTACAAAACACAATCATTTGCTGACGCTACTTCTACTAAAACAACTCACTTCTACACTTTTCAAACTTAACTTTACATAAAGGCTTACATATATCAGCAACTTGATTCTCAGTTTCAATTTATTTCAAAATCACAATTTTCTTCACAACTTTGTCTCGTATTAAATGTCTTGCCGACTCGTAGTCACACCAGTATGACAAGCAGGATTTTTTTTCTCATTTGTCACACAACTTTTTTTTCCACACCATCTATACGATAATTGCTAGTGCAGTACCTACCTATATATATACTAACTAGCTTTTACCCGCGGCTTCGCTCACGTAAAACGTAGAAAAGGAAACACAGAGTAGTAGTACAAAAATAATGTATTTTGCGTAACATAAAATGAAGTAGGCACTAATTTGTTTTTTGATTCTTATAAATATTGTTTAGATCGTCAAAAGTGTGGAAATGGGTTGTGAGGACAGAGTTGTAATTTTTAATAACTTACTTTAACACAGTCGTGTAAACAATATTTTTAGTTTTACCATCTTTTGCTAAAACATATTGATTATGTGGATTTGAAACTCGTGAACACACTACATACAGTTGCCCATGAGAAAAACAGTTTTTTTTCTAAATACTCTCCTGCTTCTTTCAGTGTTTGCCCTTGAACTTTATTTATGGTAATCGCGAATGTCGCTTTAAGGGGAAATTGCAACCTTTTATATTGGAATTGCATATCGGTTGGGATTATCGCAATACGTGATATCATTACATATTCTCCCTTTGCTATTCCTGTTATAATTGTTGCCCTTACTATATTGCGTCCCAGGTGTGTTATTTGTAGTCGGGTGCCATTACATAATTTTGGTGTCCAGATTTCTCATTAACAGGACTGGGACACCAACTTTCAGCCTCAACGTATGGGACGGTACCCCTGATAATTCTAAAGAGTTAAGAAACTCTACAGGGTAGAGTTAAGGGTGGTAACTCACCCTGTAGAGTTTCAGGGGAGTCAGTCTGCTGCTACTTGCTTCAAGCTTGCTTGGAAGCATGTATTATACTTTCTTATTCTTTAAAAAAACTGCGCAATTCATCACTGTCATACAAAAGCAAAGACTTGAGTGGTTCTTCTGGCTCACCAAGCGTTGGAACTGAAACTTTTCCACCAGAGCAACACATACCCGGTGTCTCATCGTTCCACTTGAGTGCTTCACAATATCTACATTTTTTATCCATGTTTCCGGTGAGAACTAATCGATGGTTAGTGTAATCAATCAATGGGTCATAATCAGACGCAGCGTTGTGGAACGACTCCCATGTATTTCTTGCAAACGTACGTCTCCTTTCAGACTGCCGTTGAGCTCGTAAAATACGCCGTATTTGGGATTGTTCAGGCGTCTCAGCAGCTATCGATGACGCGTGACGTTCGGCATCTAAAATCCGACGGGCCTGTGTTTGCTCAAAGGTCTCACCAGCCCTTTGAGTTGCGTGACGCTCAGCATCTGCGAGTTGGCGAGCCCGAGTCTGGTCGGAACTCTCAGCAGCTCTTTGAGTTGCGCGACGCTCAGCATCTGCGATTTGGCGAGCCTGAATCTGGTCTAATGTCTCAGCAGCTCTTTCAGTTGCGTGACGCTCAGCATCTGCGAGTTGGCGAGCCTGAATCTGATCGAAAGTCTCAACAGCTCTTTGGGTTGCGTGACACATCTAAAATTAGACGGATTGAGTCTGCTCCTCTGTTTCTTGGCTTCTAGCTACTCTTGCTGTTCGAGCTCTGCTAGAGATGTGCATCTGGACCGAGGGCCCATTTTTTAAATCCTTGCGAAATGAAATAAGACTTAAAGGGAAATTAGTTAAAAATAGTAAAAACATAAAGCAATGGGCCAAGAATTTCTTAAACGTGAATTAAAACAGTTATGCTTAAATTACTTGGGCCCTCAATCCAGACGCGTGAATAAACTGGCATAGCCTACATCTCAGAAAATACTATCTCTGGGTTAATCATTTTTATTTAGGAATTTAGTTAAGAATTTCTTAAATATTTTAAGAAATTCCCAAATCTGTAGAATATGACATTACAGATTTTTGGCGGTTTAGCTAGGGCCCTCAATCCTTTAATGTCTCTACTGAGGAATCTGCAAAACATGAATTTATCTGAAGATATATATTAATAGGACTGTAATATATTTTGCTTAGATACCTCTGTAAATTAGTTAAAAAGAAATAATGACACAAAAGTGAATTGTTATAAAGTAAATGAGAATCGAATTTTACTATAACGTCTGGACTGAGAGCCCAATATTTTCGGCTTTATTGACTAGGTTCAACCTCATAGATTAAGTCAAATTAAAATATATTTTTTTACTATTTTTTAATTAAAATGTTACATATCGTTCGTTCTTCTAAATGCAATACTTTAAGAGAAAATACATTTTTAATTTTTCATAGGAGAAAGTTTTGTAGGGTACATATGATTTTGTTACTTTTTTGGACTGATCAGTATGTATCCTCATACAAGCTATTTTTAAGCGTCTAAAGTAAATATTTACTGCTTGTACTGTCGGAAGCGACTGTTTTTTTGATGCATTATTTTGAAGGGAAGACAGGTCAATTGTCAGGATAAGTCATTATTACATGGGTCCTTTTCGGGCGAGGATAAAACAAATCTTTCTTGGTAATGTACTTTTACAAAGTAACTAATTGCACAATGTAATGGAGAATAACGTAAACGACATTTCACTAGGCACGTATTTTTATTTAAACTTACAATCGGGAACTATAACGACTGTATTTCTCTTCAAGTTTTATCATGTTTACTACTGATCAAACTCGCAATCTTTCTTTCTCGATCTCCTTGTGATCTTCTCTTGTTCGCGCCATAAACTAGTGTTATGTCAAGTTAACATCTGTCAGTCATTCGAAACCAAATCTCTCTTCAGAAGGAAATCTTTAACATTGCTGACAAATTTAATAGTGCAGTAAATATTATTATTATCAGTGTTTCTGTTTTGTGATATCGAAGTAAGTTGGTAGGTACCCAGATCGCTTTAATATTGCTTATTTCATTTGAAGAATAATATGCATTTTTCCTGTGTTAATTCATCGTCATCGAGAATATTGTGAGATTATTGTGTTTTAATTAAGGCATATTTTATTATATCTTGAATACTTTATTGCATTAACACATACTTGGGAACTGGTATGTAAATAAAAAAATATAAATAATAAAATATAATAATAATATAAAATAATAATATATAATATAATATATAATAAAATATTTTAAAATATTAGGTGTTATTGAATTTGTCCCCCCGTTGAAACCGGCTGATCTTGGTCACTACAAGGGGCATGGTTTCGTAAACGGCCGCATGGTCTGTTATGATGATTTAATGCTTAGATTTTACAATAGTAGAGAAGAACAACCTATTTATTTACACATTGTGACATATGGTTTGGCTGATCCTAATTTTGAAGAGTAAAGATAAAAAATATTAAAAATACATGACTGCGCTGCTAAAATCACGTACTACAGTTGGGGGACTGTTTTATGGAACACTATTTAACGTCTAAGAGGTCATCCGACTGCAATTCGTGTTTTTGGTAGCGCAGTCGTGTTTTTTTATATTTTTATTATTATATATTTTTCTTTAATACATTTTAGTGACAAGTTTAATTTTAAAACAACATGTAGATAGGTAGGTACTCATCTGGACTTTAAATTTCATATCCATGTTGTTATAATCGACGACAAAATCTGATTTCATCTTCGAAAATAGGGGCATATAGTTAGCCGCTATTTTTGCATAAAAATTATAGCACTAAAAAATAACATTATTATTTAGCGTTCATAACTAAAAATCAGCATACAAACTTCGCTCACTCGCTTCTTTGAACAAATTTATTAATAATTTAAACTGTTTATTAGAAAATTTGATACAAAAAGTTTGTAAGTAGGTAAATTTTATTTTACAACTAGTTGACCCGGCAAACTTTGTTTTGCCATAAAAACACCAAACATTCATCTACCCTACCTACCCTACCCTACACTACCTACCCTACCTACTCTACCTACCCTACCTACCCTACCCTACCCTACCTACCCTACCCTACCCTACCCTACCCTACCTACCCTACCTACCCTACCCTAACTACCTACCCTACCTACCCTACCCTACCCTACCTACCCTACCTACCCTACCTACCCTACCTACCCTACCTACCCTACCCTACCCTACCTACCCTACCTACCCTACCTACCCTACCTACCCTACCCTACCCTACCCACTTAGGGGTATGAAAAATAGATGTTAGCCTATTCTCAGACCTACTCAATATGCTCACAAAGTTTCATGAGAATCGGTCAAGCCGTTTCGGAGGAGTACGGGAACGAAAACTGTGACACGAGAATTTTATATATTAGATATCAGACTATTTTTAGGTTACATTTATGTGAAGTAAATAGTTTTCTTATATTTATACCGATCGTAACCGTTTATTTGAATAGTTGTTACAAATAGTTTGTAATTAAATTGATGTTACGATATCAAAGTATTTTTAGATTATATAATATAAGTGAAGTAAATAGTTTTCATAAATTTATACCAATTGTGTTTTATTCATCGAAATGATTTTGATTGCGACGTCTCTGGTGCTACATATCCTGTCCTTAGAAACAATGACATACGATTTTCCGTCCCAAAAAGTAACAAAATCATATGTACCCTACAAAACTTTCTCCTATGAGAAATTAAAAATGTATTTTCTCTTAAAGTATTGCATTTAGAAGAACGGACGATATGTAACATTTTAATTAAAAAATAGTAAAAAAATATATTTTAATTTGACTTAATCTATGAGGTTGAACCTAGTCAATAAAGCCGAAAATATTGGGCTCTCAGTCCAGACGTTATAGTAAAATTCGATTCTCATTTACTTTATAACAATTCACTTTTGTGTCATTATTTCTTTTTAACTAATTTACAGAGGTATCTAAGCAAAATATATTACAGTCCTATTAATATATATCTTCAGATAAATTCATGTTTTGCAGATTCCTCAGTAGAGACATTAAAGGATTGAGGGCCCTAGCTAAACCGCCAAAAATCTGTAATGTCATATTCTACAGATTTGGGAATTTCTTAAAATATTTAAGAAATTCTTAACTAAATTCCTAAATAAAAATGATTAACCCAGAGATAGTATTTTCTGAGATGTAGGCTATGCCAGTTTATTCACGCGTCTGGATTGAGGGCCCAAGTAATTTAAGCATAACTGTTTTAATTCACGTTTAAGAAATTCTTGGCCCATTGCTTTATGTTTTTACTATTTTTAACTAATTTCCCTTTAAGTCTTATTTCGTTTCGCAAGGATTAAAAAAATGGGCCCTCGGTCCAGATGCACATCTGCTAGAGCTTCGGCTCAGATGAGATTTACGCTTGCGAGGCATATCCACAGCATAAAAATATCCCCCTAATAAAAATAAGCAGTAGAATATTGTAAAGTTTTGCTTAAATTACCACTTTCACGGACACTGACATTAAATTGACTTTTTCAAATTGACACTCAAATCTTTCATAAACAATTATATCATGCCTACAGCCGAATAAGAAGGACGCCATAAAAAGAAGTTTCGTATTATTTTCATATTTTATAACTACTCCACCCCATTTCTCCCGCACATTGTTTTATACAAAAAAGTAGCCTATGTTCATCCCAGGGTCTCATACTATCTGCATACCAAATTTCATCTAAATCGGTTCAGTGGTTTAAGCCATCATAAGAAGTTTCATACAAATCTAACCCACCCCCATATTTCTACCCCTTTAGTGTTTAATGCAAAAAAGAAGTAGCCTAAGTCCTGCCCAGGGTCTGAAACTATCTTCACACCAAATTTCATCTAAATCGGTTCAGCGGCTTAAGCCAAAATAAGAAGTTTCATTCAAAATTAACCCCCCTCCCATTTCCCCCCCTTCGAATTTTTTGCAAAAAATAGTAGCCTATGTCCGTTCCAAGGTCTCAAACTATCTTCTTACCAAATTTCATCTAAATCGGTTAAGCGCTTTAAGCGTGAAAAGGTAACAGACAGACAGACAGACAGAAAGACAGACAGACAGACAGACAGAGTTACTTTCGCATTTATAATATTAGTATGGATAAAGACTAGCGATCTACTGATCGGCGTTTGCCGACTTTCGTTCTTTGCCATCTATTTAGATTGTTCTACTTTTAGTTATATTTCTGCCGACTAAAGATAAAAATAATAATCCCCACCGCAGTTTCTCTACTTGACGTCGTGGTGGGGCTTGGGCGCTTCAATGATCCCTAGGTCTGTGCCGGTAGATTTTACTTTGCCGCAACATGCCTTAGGTGAGGGGCTAGACTAAGAAAGATACAATCCGCAGGGCAGCTTTGTGGCGAGCTGGTGGCGTGGCGATCCCACGGACCTGATCTCCAGGGAGAAGTCTTGTCACTCATCTCCGGCTTGCCTTTATTGGCCGGTTGGAGTGAACACTGACGGGGAACAGAGCTCTCTCCTCTCTCTTACCTTAATTGGCTGGCTTGAGTGGAGATTCGCAAGAGCAAATGTGCTTGGAGGAAGGAAGTTAACCTAGTTTTTTTTTTTTTTTTTTTTTTTTTTAAAAAAAACGTTGCCCCACACTAGGAATTTCTTCCTGTATCGTGGGTGCGTTTACAAACATATAAACTCACATACACAACACCCAGAGCCGGAACAACTATATGTAGGTCATACAAATATTTGTTCCGTGCGGGAATCGAACCCGCGACACGCAGCGCAGCAGTCAATCGCTCAACCACTGCGCCACCCGTGCGCCCATTATATGCTGGTAGGCATCTTGACCGTACTTCCGGGATTGTCCTGATAGCCGTGGTATACCTCTCCACTCCTCAAGCACCGCCGAATATGTTGCCCCCTTGGCGCTTCGTCAATAAAGTGCAAGCGACCATTTATGGGGGCCCATTAAATGAGTGTTGCCAGTCAAGCCCTGCCATTTTATAGCCGTGTAGTTCAACAGTGGTCCGGAATAAGCCAGTAGTCCTCCTATAGTTTTTGGCAATCGATCTACTAAACCTACCAAACACATAGCCCAAATAGATTTTTCTCCATATTTTGCAATAGTCCTGTACTAACCGGGGATTGCCCTAGGATGCACTTGCGCAGTGCATACAGGGTCGGTTGGGGTCACATTTCATATTTTTACCGATTTCTTGTGTACATTCGCTAACTAAGCTATCGCAACCACCACATGTAATCTACACATGTTTTTACAAATAAACTGCCAATCATTAACGGACACTTAACAATGATTTTATTTACTGTGCATATCCCGTGTGATTCGTCCACCTACACCATACATATCAGTGTACGGAGCTACTGCCCGTAGGTACAACCATTTATTTAAAATTTGCTCCATCACTGTCATTGAACTTTTCGAGATATCTTATATTCAAAACAAACTTATCATTGAGAAGTTCAAGTGGCCATCTCTGGTCTTCTTCATCAGTTCCACTTCAACAAATGATACTTTCTGGAGGCAAATGCTTGCCATGTTGATGAAAATACCAAAATCGCTATACAATTTGAGGATGCCTATACAATTTGAGCACTCCGGAACCGTGGTCCCACTGCGTTGTCCCACTGGTGGGACAAAACATTTTCGTGGTCCCACCAATCACATACCTGTCCGTTTTGTTACAATGTGGTATGTAATAGTCGCTACTTTCTTGAAACAAAATAAAATAATAATTAAACGAGATAAAATAGTAATAATTAAAAGGCAATAAAATTAAAAATAATGCCAGCATTTATTTTACCGCAAAGCTTGTAAACAATGCCCAACTGAAATTTTGCCGTGAACTAACTGCATTTGCAGTTCTTTAATTTCGTCGTCTTTATCTATTTAGATTTTTCTTCGTTTTTGTAATGTTTTATTATGAATTTTTATTTTTTGGATAGTCACGTTTTGTTGGAGAGTTTTGCCAACGTCGCATAGGTTTTGTTTATGGACTTGTTTAATAACGAATGCCAGCTTTCCATAATATTATTTGTCCTGTGTCTGTCTTGGGCAACAAACCATTCATTTATTAAAAAAAAAACTCTTAATTTTTCATTTTTCGAAATAGAGTGGGTCCTCTTTAGATTGATACCTACCTAGGTACATAGGATAATACCACAGAACAAGAAATACTTATTTATAATGTGGGTAATATTTATTATAATAAATAATAATAATGTGGGCAATTCGGCGTAACAAAACGGTCAAGTCTGTGTTTGGTGGGACCACGAGTTTTATCCCACCAGTGGGACATCGCTGTGGGACCACGGTTCCGGAGTGAATTTGAGGAGTACCCTCGATATCCATGGGATCCC
The DNA here is from genome assembly GCA_945859665.1 of Anorthoa munda. NCBI lineage: Eukaryota > Metazoa > Arthropoda > Insecta > Lepidoptera > Noctuidae > Anorthoa > Anorthoa munda. The sequence goes on along the minus strand of OX243917.1, from coordinate 5,723,037 downwards.
CGTCGTCAGATCTTGACCTGGTGATAATAGGACCACCTCTCAAGAGTTAAACAAAAAATAATTTTCAAAATCGGTTCTTAATCAGAGTAATCGGTGAACCTACCTAAAAAACTTACCTACATACAGTCGAACATAAAACCTCCTCCTTTTTGGAAAGTCGGTTAAAAAAATGCTGGAATTTGCGAACATGAATGAACCTTATAATGTTATAATTGTAATAAATGCAAAGCTTTAATTGACTTTAATAACATAAACTTAAATCACAACACATTATTCATATTTTTTAAAAGCATAACTTATAGAATGACAATGTTTCACGTCTTTTAAAATTCTATGAACTATAAATAATTTTATAAAAACAATAGATAGTAAATGCGTTACAGGCAAAATGAATGTCAGGAAGTGAAGCGTACGCATTTACAAACTATTGCTTTTCAAAACCAAAATACAAAAAAGCTCTTCAATTATTTAACAGTAAATAAAACGAGTTTGAACTATGTCACCACCTACGTACTTCCATGGCCCACCTAGAAATCTTTAAACCGACTCCGAAGCCAAGTGGGTCGCTGCAGGCACAACTTAGTTAGGTGGGGTACTCCAATAACCCGCAATGCGATTGCGGAGCTACGTCCCAAACAATGACCCACCTCCTATCGTGCTCTCTGTGCAACAACACCTGCACGCTGAAGGACCTTTGAGAGGCAAATGAAAACGCTGTTGCGGTGACTGAATTCTGGTCAAAACGTATATAATTGAGGAATCATCGATACGACGAAGAAGAAGACTAAAAGTCTAATGCTTTTTTTTAAGTTTCAAAATCGAAAAATCATTCTGAGACTCTATACTTTAGATCACGTGCAGTTTTTTTTAGCGTTACTCGGGCCCTTAATTTTTTAAAGGCCGGTTAAATAATAAATGCAATATTCCAATAGAACAGCACATTCATTTTGTATTTATTCAAATTATTTAGAAAACTTAATGTTTTTTTACAAATTACTCAAACTTTAAGTAGCATGGCAATTTAATTTTGTTTAGATCTGTCAAGCTATTGAAAACGAATAAAAGTCGATCCGTTGCGCTCACACTTTGGCGACGCTGTGTACAGATTTTTTAAGATAGCTATTTAGCTATAGAGCTTTGCTTATTACTACATAAAAAGGAAACAAATTCCAGTGAGGGAATTCACATAAATTCTAATTTTAAATTCCACGATTTGTAATCGAAAACTCACTGAAATGACCTTTTAGCGCCCAAAATAAAGTTCTATATTGTTGGGTCACGTATTGGTGTGAGTTGTCCCCTGGGTTCTATTCGTATCAATGTGAATGCATTACATGCCTATTTAAATATGTTTTCCGAGTGTAACATTTTTGACATAGTTCACATTTGTAAGGTTTTACCCCAGTGTGAACACGAGTATGTTCAGACAAACTACTCTTTGTTGTGAAACTACGCTGACAAAGATCACATTTGTAAGGTTTTTTCCCTGTGTGCACACGAATATGGTTTCTTAAAGCACTCTTATGATAAAAACTACGTTGGCATATTTCACATTTATAAGGTTTTACGCCAGTGTGAACGCGAATGTGATCTGTTAAAGTACGCTTCTCTGTAAAACCACGCTTACATATATCACACGTGTAAGGTTTTACCCCAGTGTGTACACGAAAATGCCTTCTTAAATGACACTTATCAGAGAATCTACGCTGACATATATCACATTTATAAGGTTTTTCACCTGTGTGTACACGAATATGCGTTATTAATTGACCCTTTCCTGAAAAACAACGCTGACATATATCACATTTGTATGGCTTTTCCAAAGTGTGTACACGAATATGCTTTGTTAAATCACGCTTTTCATAAAAACTACGCTCACATATTTCACATTTGAATGATTTTTCCCCCGTGTGCACACGAATATGCCTTGTTAAAGCACTCTTTTGAGAACAACTACGGTGACATATTTCACATTTGTAAGGTTTTTCCTTGGTGTGTACACGAATATGATCTGTGAAATGGCTCTTATCTGAGAAGCTACGCTGACATAAATAACATTTGTAAGGTTTTACTTTGTTGTGTACACGAATATGCTTTTTTAATTGACCCTTTTCTGAAAAACAACGTTGACATACATCACATGTGTAAGGTTTTTCCGAAGTGTGTACACTAAAGGTATGATTTTTTAAATTACTCTTTTGAGTAAAACTACGCTGACAGATATCACACGTGTAAGGTTTTTCGTCAGTGTGAACACGAATATGCTTTTTTAAATCAAACTTTCTTGTAAAGCTACGCTGACATATTTCACATTTGTAAGGTTTTTGACCAGTGTGTTGTACTCTATGACTTCTTAATTTATTGGAATTACTACAACTATTACTAGTAAAAGCCTTTTTTAATGTAGGTATAGGTTTGGCCGTCCGAGTTTGAGTTTTACAGATGGTTTTCGAGTCTGGTTGTTTAGTTTTCTTTTGCTGAGTTGTAACTATATCTTCTAGTTTTGCTCTTGTCTTTAGTTTTGTTTTCTTCGCAACCCCACGGACCCCTGAGATTAGACAAATAGTAAGTTTGAAAGAGATTCGCTCTGAGAACGAAGTGGGACGCCGGTAGAGGATTTCACGCGTCTTCAACTTCTATCATTTAACGCAACTTCGTGATAAAAGGATGCCCTAGAGCCGTATAAGTGTACAAGGTGGTTTATTTCAATATCCATCAACTTAATATCATCGTTCAACCTCTGAGGTCGGCAACAAATCGACAAATCGGTAATCGGTAGGTGATGCAAGTAATTACCTTGAGGTATTACGTGCAACTTCATTTCAGGCGAGTTGTTGCTCAGTATGCTTAATTAGCAATTGATTAACAAACTAATACTTACTTTCCGTGTCGTTAGTTTTTCTTTTCTTGTTGGTTACTTCTTGTCTTTCTTCCACTTCAGTTTTCAATTTCATCAAAATAACATCACCTTCTGAATCTGATTCAGAATGTTGTGCTGGTAAATCTTCCGATTTAAAATGGTGTGTAATATTTACGTTTTCTATGTCTTGATATTCATGTTCTGACTCTGGGGAGATACAGAAACAGACTTTTAAGCATCAGTGGTTTTTGAATTTATTAAACTTTAGCGATATTATACCCTCGCACAGCGGTGAGGCCTGTGTCCCAGCAGTGTGAACATTTAAAGGCTGATGATGGTGATGATGATATACAGGGTGTCTTTGACACCGACAGGAAAAATAGTAGTAAGGATTCAGTACACCGTAGCGTTGCAATATTTCGTTGGCTTTTCCCTAATTATTGAAAAAGTACTGTTTTTAGGTTTCCGTACCCAAAGGGTAAAAACGGGACCCTATTACTAAGACTCCACTGTCCATCTGTTTGTCTGTTTGTGATAGCTAGACAGTTGACATTTTCACAGATGATGTATTTCTGTTCCCGCTATAACAACGTGAAAGTTGGACTCTCATACATGATTTTGTTTTGTCGTTTTTTTACGATAATGTTACTTGTAATCTGTGGAAACTGTTTCTGGATTGTGTTGAACTAATTGTATGCTTATGTTTGTTATTGCATTTGTTTGTTTCCTAAATAAAATAAAATAAATAAACCCTTCTTGCGCGAGTCTGACTCGCACTTGGCCGGTTCTTTTTACCCGACTGCCGAAGGAGGGTAATGTGTTTATCAGTCTATGTATGTATGTATGTAAGTATGTATGTATGTATGTTTGTTACTATGTGGCGTTCTAGAGACCAAACGCGTGGGCCGATTTTGATGGTTCTTACGTCAATCGATTCGTCTTAACCCCACGAGTGTCACTGGCTACATGAAAATTGGAAAATATGAAAATGGCGGTTTTTGGGCGCCATATTGTGGGGGCCCAAATTTTTTTTTTCTTCCAAACCTATCGTGTGGTGTATCGAAATAAAGGATTTTAAGAGGTGATTTCAAAAATATATAACACTTATATGTTTAAATGTACCTTATTCGAAAAAAAAATTAACTAAAAAGTTATAAATAAAAAAAGTTAATTAAAAATCAAAAATCCCGACTGCTTGAAAAGCGAACTAAAAAGACGTAAACAAGGAGAAAATCACTCAAGGTCTAGGAGTCGAAACCACAAAACCTCCTCGTCTGCATCATGGGAGTGCTCTGTCCAGCTACAGATACATCGTCGATCTCCTAAACGCGGAGAACAAGCGCCTTCTGCAGAACGTCGCTGTAGATGGACAGATCTTAAAGTTGCGCTGAAGAAAGCGCGCGTGAAAGCCCAATTAGTGCCACACTGTTCTGGAGCTCTCTCCGAAGCTCTGCAAATACCACACATAGGTGCAAAAAGTCCACATGGACATCAAGCGATGCTCGACTGAGGACCAGTCCCCCCTCGTACAGTGCACAATGGGCGTTGGATATGGACACAACCGGACCATATGCAAGGGCGAGAAAGAAGCCTGCAGTTGATGCAGTGGACCACACAATGGCAATGACTGCGCCATTTAAACAACCTACTTGCATAAACTGCAAGGTGGCATACAGGATAGGCAGCGATCTGGCACACACAGCGTTCATGCAAGACTGCTAGAAAAGCAAAAAAAAATAGGGTGGAATAGTAAACGATTAGATATGGAGAGAAGTGGAAATTTATATTTCTTACTACTCCTCCGTTATTCTTTTCTGATTAATTTCGTTGCGGGAGGCAAGACAGTTATAAGAACACCACCTCGGGTCACCCAGATGTTCTGAGGAAACCAGGAGCTCTAATTAACTTCTGGAGGGAGGTGGGCTGGTTGGAATAACCACCAAACGGCCGCCATGGCCCATGCAGAATGGTCCACCAGAAGGACTAAGTGCGGAAACCAAACCCCCTAACATAGAACAGGGTACGGGGGCTGATCACTATCATAATATGTTTAAATAAACTTAACAACATACCATTTTGATTTTCATCATCTTGTCCCTCACATACATCTGGTAATTCTTCTTTGATAACATCGCCTTCTATATGCCATTCATCAGATATGCTGACGTGCTCTGTTAGACTTATAGTATACCCATTGAACTCTAAATGGTATTGGTTAAGTTGAAGTTTTGGCTGTAAAGGATTATTAACAGTGTTTTTTTAAATACGCTCATGATCTTGGCATATACTACATATGATACGATACTAGCACAAACTTAATTCGAAGCTGTAGACAGACAAAAGACTCTTCATGACCAGAGTGATGATACTTAGGTAAATCCAGTGCTCTCTGGACAGTTGATGGCGTTACCGACCTTGTCCATTACATGTGCTATTTTTGCGTGTTTCACCATATTGTTGCAAACACCGGTAAGGAACCTAATTGGCCTGGTCAAACATCGCCATCTTGATTTTCCTTCAAAGCTTTGCCCCTCAATTATACTGCCATACATGTGCTGAAAACACTTAAACAAACAAAAAAAGTTTGAAGAATCATGCCACAAAGGGATGCATCAACAAGCTATTTTGAGTTAAAGTTCTCATACCAAGATATTGGGCACAAAATTGCCAGCCGTTGTTGATCTAGAAAGAATAGTCAGCTTTCTTCTTCTCAAGAATACTTTTGAAATAATCATTTTTAAAAGTGAATAAATTGTAAAGAGAACATTTCTTCACTATAATATTACACATAAAAAAAAATTCGATAATCTAAAATAACAATTGACCTGGTGAAGGTTGCGGGTATCCGCTGGTTGCGAGACGCACGGGACCGGTCAATGTGGCGACGCTTGGGGGAGGCCTATGTCCAGCAGTGGACGTCTTTCGGCAGATATGATGATGATGAAAATATTTTAAATTACCTATCTGTGCTGTGTAGAGAAAATGTGTACCACACAGGGAGATAAATTAAATAAATCTTGGGTTGATAAGAAACATTTTTACATTATATTTATTAGTAACTATTATAATTCTAAAATCTATTGGGCAGTGCCAGCTCACGAAATTGAAGACCGATGATGGCAGGATCGTTGCCGCCAAACCTGAGCTTCTGAGGGAGATCGAGAGATTCTATGGGCAGTTGTACACGTGAACCAGTAAACCCGTCGCGAATCTAGCGAATGACCCTAGAGCTAGATTGACCCTATACTATACCGAAGACATTCCCGACGTCAGCCTGTATGAGATTAGGAAGGCTCTGAAACAGCTTAAGAACAACAAGGCACCGGGTGACGACGGAATTACGGCCGAACTCCTGAAGGCGGGTGGACAACCAATACTTAATGCCCTTCAGAAGCTGTTTGATTCCGTAATACTCGAAGGGAAAACGCCACAGGCATGGTGCAGGGGTGTGGTGGTACTCTTCTTCAAGAAGGGTGACAATGCCCTACTGAAGAACTTTAGGCCGATCACACTTTTTAGCCATGTCTATAAGCTGTTTTCAAGAGTCATCACGAATCGTCTCGCACGCAGGTTTGACGATTTCCAGCCTCCCGAACAAGCCGGACTTCGTAAAGGCTTCAGCACCGTAGATCACATATATACGCTGCGGCAGGTTATACAGAACACCAAAGAGTACAACCTGCCTCTCTGTTTATCGTTTGAATTGCATGTGAATTGCATGATTTAATTCCGCCCAGCCCGTTCCATCATCGGACAACCAGACGCACGGCGATGCGTCATCGGTACATGGTGGACATCCCACCCATACGCACAAAACGTTTTGTGGACACTTTATTATGCGTACAGTTAAGGAGTGGAATTCCCTGCCAGAGTCTGTGTTTCCTGATAGCTACAATCTAGGGGTCTTTAAGTCAAGAGTGAATGGGTTTTTTCTAGGCAAGCGTGCTTCACCGCCGACCGCTTCATAGCTTTCCATCAGGTGAGATAGTGGTCAAGCGCGAGCCTATAGATAATAAAAAAAAAGCGTTTGTGGACTACGAGAAAGCCTTCGATTCGATCGAGCCTTGGGCTGTACTGCAGTCTCTCCAACGGTGCCAAATTGACTACCGGTACATCGAAGTGTTGAAGTGTTTATACAAAAACGCCACCATGTCAGTTCGACTTGAGGATCAGACCTCGGAACCAGTCCTTCTGCAGCGAGGTGTGAGACAGGGAGACGTTATATCTCTGAAGCTGTTTACCGCTGCACTGGAGGATGTCTTCAATGTTCTGGACTGGAGAGGGCTAGGCATCAACGTCAATGGCGAGTACATCACTCACCTTCGGTTTGCCGACGATATAGTGGTTATGGCTGAGACCTTGGAGGACCTCAGTACAATGCTCGATGACCTCAGTAGAGCTGCCGAAAGAGTGGGTCTTAGAATGAATATGGACAAAACCAAGGTGATGTTGAATGCCCATGTTACACCCACTCCTATCAAGGTTGGAGACTCTCTTTGTCTACCTGGGATCCAATTATGTAGGGCCAGCTTCGAGAAAGAGGTCAATCGTCGAATCCGACTCGGCTGGGCAGCGTTCGGGAAGTTGCGTGGTATCTTCTCGTCCAACTTACCATAGTATCTCTAGACGAAAGTCTATGACCAGTGTGTGTTGCCAGTGATGAAATATGGCTCTGAGACGTGGTCGCTTACAATGTGCCTCATCAGAAAGCTTACAGTCACTCAAAGGGCAATGGAGAGGGCTATAATATTCTCGGAGTTTCCTTGCGTGATCGAATCAGAAATGTAGAGATTCGCAAGAGATCCAGGGTTACCGACATAGCCCGAAGAATTGCCAAACTTAAGTGGCAGTGGGCAGGGCACATTGCTCGCAGATCAGATGGTCCTATGGGGCAGAAAGGTTCTGGAGTGGCGATTGCGAACCGGAAGACCTTCCACCAGGTGGACCGATGACCTGGTGAAGCTTGCGGGGATCCGCTGGTTGCGAGACGCACAGGACCAGTCAATGTGGTGACGCTTGGGGGAGGCCTATGTCCAGCAGCGGACCTCTTTCGGCTGATATGATGATGATGATGTTTATAATTATTTTCTGACTAAAGTTTCATCTTCAGTCACCTTCGGGCAAATCTTTATCTTCAGCCAAAAGCACCCTAGGGGCCTAGGAACCCCCCCGGTGGGTTTCCGCTTTGTCGATGCGGGGGGGCTCAGTAACCGTGGCTTGGTCACCCACGGTGAAGCGAAGAGGAACCCGAGGAGGGGCCGCTCGTCAGGGCTTTTGCCGATTAAGCCGACGACGTAGCGGCCAACTAGTAGGTTGCGGTGCCGCTTGGTAACAGGCGACATCGCAACTGAGGCGGGCCGCGATGTCTTATGGAGATTCCCAGGTTCCATACGATGTCGCGGCTGAGGGTTGGAGGCCGCGGTGGGAGAGGAGTGCCGGTATTGCGGTGCGCCGCTCTCCCTACCTTCCGCGGCCTGGACGGGGTCGCCACCGTCTGATGGCGGACGCGGTGGGGCCGCAGGGGAGGAGGAGTGTCGGTATTGCGTTAGCCGCTCTCCCTATCCCCTGCGGCCGAACAATGGTAGGTGGCGGGGCCATTGACCTTGACCCGTCACAGGGGGACCAAGGGTGCCATACACGGGGTCGTCTGGCGCCCATGTGCTGATTGGTCCCTAGGGTGGTCACGGCGTGCAGTGTGTTCTGGTGCGCGCGTGATGGGGGGACTCCCCCGAGGAGGGTCCGGTGACGGACAGCCGCGGCGGGTTCGCGGTGAGTGCTAACGCGTACCCGTGCTCCCGCCTTAAGCGGCACAGGAGGACACCGTGGAGTTTTAGTGGGTTAGAGTCCCACATAACTGCACTATCTCCCCGTGGTAGAGTGCAGTATGCATGAGCATTTCTCCACGCAAAAAAAAAAAAAAAAAAGGGGCCTAGGAAGCCTAGGTGGACAACGAGTTAAAAAAATAAAAATTGGTTGTCTGTAAAGTCGGTTTACGGATGATAGTTTAACGTTACAACGTCATTATTAAGGCAAGCATTTCGAAATTTCATAGTTTCTAAATTTCGGACCATATTTGCGTGTTTATTAGTTTCGAAATTAACACCCATAAATTCGAAATTTCGAAACTGGGTTTAATTCATCATGGATCACCATCAGCACTTCTTAAAATACCACATCCTTGGGGAGACTATAAAGGAGTCTCCCTTGAGCCTCACTGTGTACGGCAGCACGTGATGATGGTCTGAGATCACTCGGTGGACGGACAGAGTCCCCACTCCGAGCGCCCGAAACCCCGAAGTTCCACCTGCCTTAAATGAGGCTATGTTTCGGCGTGTCTACATCGAGGTGGTTGCCTCCATGCGATGCCCCTTCTTCTCCGAGTGGGATTGGCCTTCTCACGATTCTACTCGGTGGCTATTTCACTCTAGTTTTCTGTCTCCTGCCACCATATTCCTCACTAATACTGGCAGACACAGGTCTCGCCCGATCCTGGCGGCTACGACCCACCGCTCAAAGGCCCAAGAAAGCACTCCTCGAGCGTGTACTGTTCAGAATCCAAGTTGCCTCTACAATGATGGCAATTTACCGTGGCCTCTCACCCAATCCTAATCAGGTACTCACGGAAGGAACCGTGCCCGATCTGTACCCGAATGTCCCTGTAGGAGATACGCTCCGCTCTTTTCAGCCAGCCACGTGCTATTCAAATAACCATTTTCCGCTGCTTAGTCCTACAGCGTCGGACATCTGATAGTCTATTTCTGCCTCCGAGATTGGGCTCGCTCCAATCGTAACAGGACAATGAGCGTAACGGGACTTACTTCGGGGAATTACTTTGTTTGAATATAAATTGTACTTAGGCACCTCTCCAGACTACAAATTTTGCATTTTGAGTTTAGTTTATGTAACGGGACAAAGAGCGTAACGGGGCAGTGAGCGTAACGGGACAATGAGCGTAACTGGACACTTCATCGATTTATTAGACTACAAATTATGTAATTTTGAGTTTATGAAGTGAGTCCCGTTACGCTGCTCATTCAACGGGAAAAAGGGCGTAACGGGACTATGAGCGTTACGGGACAATGATCGTAACGGGACAATGACCGTAATGGGACAATGGGCGTAACGGGACAATGAGCGTAACGAGACACTTTTTCGTGCATGCAGCCGGCGTTCATCGATCAATCCTTACCTCATAGTCCTCATTCAACATCCGAGCAAACCGCTTCTCAGCTTCAAGACATTTTCTCTGCAATCGGCAGCATTGCTTCAGTTTTGCGTAACAGAAGAAACAAGCGAGCATTGGTCTACTGTCTTCAGTAAGTAACTGGAATATAACGAGAAAACTATTCGTTTATTTATGAATACTTCCAAACCCATAAATGTATTGTATGTCAAAAAGTTCTGGAGCAGTGGCGATGCAGCGTGCGTAAGGCCTACAATAACCTGGACAGCTGCGGATAGATAACCAGCAGCCTAATTGCGTAAGTGAATTCTGCAAAGCAAACAAGTTGGAACCTTCCCAAAAACGACTTTTCGTATTGCATATTACACTCTGAAACGGAAAGGTTATGCTCCTTTTATTACCAATATTTTGACGTGGAATTGATTGTAAAAGAATGAATGAAAGCGGAAGAATCAAGATAAAACTTCACTATTGGTATTGTGTAATGCAAATGTCTTATATCTTCAACTCCGTAGTATCTCTAAATAGTCTGTATTCAACTCAAAGGAGGATTTGGAAAGCTAACGCTAGCTTTCCAAATTAGTTTCGCAATACCGAAAAAGTTGAAAGAAATGATTGATTCTTTGAAAGAATCGACTTGTTTCCTTTGCAGAATTTACTTACGCAATTAGGCTGCAGGTGTCTCTTGGGGAAAGGCTAGAGGTCCAAGGATAATTTTAGGCATTTGGTTCATCTGCTCATTTGTTAAGAATTATGGTCTTCAAATAACTACATTATTTACTTACTGGAACATCAGTCAGCTTCTCATAAATTTCTTGCATGTTCTTGTTGGCAACCACAAACATGCGAACGTTCTTGACTAAACATATCCTACACATTGATAACTTTTCCGTCTTCATATTATAAACACTGCCGATTTAATTTTGTAATCTACAAATAAAAGCCTCCTAAAGTATAAGCTTGGTAAATATCGAGTGTGCTTCCTTCGTAATCGTAGATCCCAGTAAGACGGGATTATGTAGAGAGCTACACTTAAACAACCTGTGCAGGTTGTTGATAGGATTTAATAATATTTACAGAACATCAAATGGTTTACCTTGTATTTGTTCAACAAATATTATTAATATAGAGCATTTTCTCAGCAAATAATGTTACACGTTCATCTGTCTATATAATAAAAGTACTCTGTGCGTTCATCGTTCAAGAAAAACAAGCAACAAACAAAACAAAACACGACCAAAGTAGGGATGGCGTTCTGTAATCGATAATTGAAGAATCGATTTTCGGGCCCGATAAAATCGTTTTTTTTTAATTGAAATGTAGCACCGCCTCGGTCACCATGGCCTATCATGCAGTAGGAGCGCTGGCCAGATAGCACGGCACGCCAGCATTAATTAAACAGCTTGGTACGCGACGATGGGAAGAGACCAGACGGGATGACCATAATGCCTTGGAAGGTGGGTACGCCTTTGATGTGGGATGCAACATGTGTCGACACCCTTGCACCATCCCATCTTCTTAGCACGGTGGACTGTGCTGGGGCGGCTGCTGCCGGTGCAGAAAACCTCAAACGGCACAAATATAAAAACCTTATTGGAAGTTATATGTTTGAGCCGTTTGGGGTCCATGGGCCACTCGGAGCCGCATCGAGTTTTACGAGACATTAGCATAAAGCTCGTCGACTCTTCACGTGACCAGAAACCTGGCCTTTTCTTCGGCCAGAGAATCAGCATTGCCATCCAACGTGACAATGCTGCCCGCGTTCTGGGCACGTTTTCCATTGACATCGATGTCGCCGGATTTTTTAGTGCCTTCCCTTTGGCTCTTCCCTTTGTATTTATTTGTATATAGCCTTTATTTTTTGGAATATTCGATTGTATATAATTATGGTGTTATAAAGTAGCACTGAATCCATAATATTTCAGCCTAGAAAATCGACATTCGATGTTTTTTTTTTTGCTAGATCACGTTCACTTAATTTTCGACAGCCATGAGGTATTTGACTATCGCGAGATCATCTGTACTGTATCTGTGAGGTTGGGCATCGATCGTTGGTAATGGATCTTAAATGTCTGCTTTTCGAAACATGGCGCTCACAACGCCATGTTTCGAAAAGCAGACATTTAAGATCCATTACCAACGATCGATGCCCAACCTCACGCGTTCAGCACATTCCCCGACTCCTCGCAAGCATTGGGAGCCATACGCTTTAGCTTTAACTTTAAATGTAACAAATAAATTTAGGAAATAAATGATACTTTTGGTAGATATTGTTATTATAAAAAATATAATTATTGAATTCTCTGAATTAAAGTATATCCTGATTGAATCCTCCCTTTCTTATTTTCCATAAAATGGATTTATATTAACACTGTAGGTAAATGAAATCTTGAAAAATTAACCATTTTTGAGAAAACGATCTATTAGAAATCGATTTTTTTGTAAATCGCTCCAATAGATTACGATTCGAAGTAATTTTAAAATCGATTTCTCTAAAGAACCAAACAAGACAATACAAGCACTATTGTTAAACACGAGACGTCATGTCACTGTCACTTTTTTTTTGGAATGTAATGACCTGACTACTAAGGCTTTTAAGTCAAGTCTTTAGTTTTGATGCAGGCACTTAAATAGTTTTGCAGTATACTGCAAAACTATTTTTATTGTTTTTTAAATAAGATATTCTAATGTCTTTGGAGTTATTTAGAAGCGAATACAATAGTGTAAATTTTTATGTTTTATTCATTAACAACATTCTAAGTCTATCTTAAGATAGACCGCGGTAAATCAATTGAAATAGTGCAATAAGCGGCGCACTAGATAAATAGAAAGTAAAGACGTGTCCGGGAAATTTTAAAATGTAATACTAGCTTTAGTACTTTACGCGCGAATTAGTAAATTTTATTCTGTATATAAATGGTGCTTGCCGTTGAAGCTTGGCGTCTCCACGATCCTTGCGACCCAGGCTTAAGCCTGTGGGTAAATCAGTCACTGCTAAATGCTAATAGATGATCCTTGGAAGCAATAATACTAACGGACTTCGACTGTTCACAGCGCCCGCTTCTCATTTTGCGTTATGGCACGAAATTCAAATGTAAGTACTTTGCAAAGCAGTTTTAAGAATAAATTATTTCAAGCAGGTAAGAAGAATTTGTTCAGTAGTTGATGATAAATGTGTAGATATCTCGGTCTTAGATATATTTAATTGAAACTGTTTTTGAGTGGTTATGGGACTCACAGTTGGCACACTCACCACCATCCGATAATAAATACATTTCACATGTTTGCTAGGTTCCAGACAGGCTCAGACTACTTATTAGAAGCATTTTTCCTTAACAAAAACTAACATATTATGTATCTAGCCTGGAAAATCATATGCCAGATCTCCTAGAGCATCTAACTTTAAACATATTAAGAAATAATATGTGGTATCAAAATGACGGTTGCCCTGCTTTCAATGCCCGTCCAGTGAGAGACTCTAGACCAGCAGCCTTAATGCATACTGAATTCGGCAAGGCAAAGGGCAAAGAGTATGAGAAACCGACCAATTACATGCGAGATGAAAGACGCGATGTGGATTTCTGTCTATGTGATTGGTCGATTTTTCATACTCCTTACCTTGTCGAATTAATTACGAAATAAGGCTGCAGGGGTCACCAATTACAATTACTTGGGGTCCGTTTTTTAAATAATATGACCGCCGCGGTCGGTAATGTTTAATAAGCCACCTCCCCCGCCCCATCAAGGATACCTGAATATATCCTAAAATGTATGTTTTTGTCTTGAACTATCTGTTCGAAGTTTGGACTAAAATTGGAGCAGGCTATAGACATTCCGCCGCCCGATTCCCACATCGTGGTCGGAGGGGGAGCTCGAATCGCTGTTGTGTTTACCATGAAATACCTTTTTTTTTTTTTTTTTTTTTTTTCGTGGAGATATGCTCATGCATACTGCACTACCACGGGAAGATAGTGCAGTTATGTGGGACTCTAACCCACTAAAACTCCACGGTGACCTCCTGTGCCGCTTATGGCGGGAGCACGGGTACGCGTTAGCACTCACCGCGAACCCGCCGCGGCTGTCCGTCACCGGACCCTCCTCGGGGAAGTCCCCCCATCACCGGCGCACCAGAACACACTGCACGCCGTGACCACCCTAGGGACCAATCGGCACATGGGCGCCAGACGACCCCGTGTATGGCACCCTTGGTCCCCCTGTGACGGGTCAAGGTCAATGGCCCCGCCACCTACCATTGTTCGGCCGCAGGGGATAGGGAGAGCGGCTAACGCAATACCGACACTCCTCCTCCCCTGCGGCCCCACCGCGTCCGCCATCAGACGGTGGCGACCCCGTCCGGGCCGCGGAAGGTAGGGAGAGCGGCGCACCGTAATACCGGCACTCCTCTCCCACCGCGGCCTCCAACCCTCAGCCGCGACATCGTATGGGACCTGGAAATCTCCATAAGACATCGCGGCCCGCCTCAGTTGCGATGTCACCTGTAACCAAGCGGCACCGCAACCTACTAGTTGGCCGCTACGTCGTCGGCTTAATCGGCAAAAGCCCTGACGAGCGGCCCCTCCTCGGGTTCCTCTTCGCTTCACCGTGGGTGACCAAGCCACGGTTACTGAGCCCCCCCGCATCGACAAAGCGGGAACCCACCGGGGGGGACCATGAAATACCTAGGATTGGAATTAAATTTATTATACTGATAAAAATAGAGTTTACGTGGAGTTTATTGCACGTTGTTCTCCATAGAGATCTACTGATGACGCTTGCGAATGTGCATCTTGATTATTTTTTTTATTGACAATTCAAAAGTACCTTATATATGGTTTAATTTGAGATAAATTTGAATTTGACTGGTGTCCGATTTTTAGGCTTATTGATTTTTGCTTGACTACCCGTAATGTCTGTCGAAAATGTGCAAATGACATCCGGGACCAATGGCTTTACGTGCTTAGGTACCGAGGCATGTAGGAATCTCGCTATGTAAAAATAGTCACCCATCCACAGACCGACCTTGGTAAGCGTGTCTCAACCTTGGAGATGAAAGAAAGATAAATAGTTTATTTGCACCCGGCACGACGCATACCATAAAAAGAACAAAAATCATCATCATCATCATCATATCAGCCGAAAGACGTCCACTGCTGGACATAGGCCTCCCCCAAGCGTCGCCACATTGACCGGTCCCGTGCGTCTCGCCACCAGCGGATCCCCGCAACCTTCACCAGGTCATCGGTCCACCTACTGGGTGTATGATGGGGTGTGTGATGGGGGGTAATCCCCAGAGGAGGGTCCGGTGACGGACAGCCGCGGCGGGTTCGCGGTGAGTGCTAACGCGTACTCGTGTTCCCGCCATAAGCGGCACAGGGGGACACCGTGGAGTTTTAGTGGGTTAGAGTCCCACATAACTGCGCTATCTCCCCGTGGTAGCAGTATGCATGAGCATTCTTCAACAAAAAAAAAAAAAAAAAGGGCCTTCCAACGCAACGTCTTCCGGTTCGCGGTCGCCACTCCAGAACCTTTCTGCCCCATCGGCCATCCGTTCTGCGAGCAATGTGCCCTGCCCACTGCCACTAGAGTTTGGCAATTCTTCGGGCTATGTCGGTAACCCTGGTTCTCTTGCGGATCTCTACATTTCTGATTCGATCACGCAAGGAAACTCCGAGCATAGCCCTCTCCATTGCCCTTTGAGTGACTGTAAGCTTTCTGATGAGGCCCATTGTAAGCGACCACGTCTCAGAGCCATATTTCATCACTGGCAACACACACTGGTCATAGACTTTCGTCTTGAGACACTGTGGTAAGTTGGACGAGAAGATACCGCGCAACTTCCCGAACGCTGCCCAGCCGCGTCGGATTCGACGGTTGACCTCTTTCTCGAAGTTGGCCCTACCTAATTGGATCGTTTGTCCAAGGTAGACATAGTCGCCCACAACTTCGAGTGTAGAGTCTCCGACCGTGATAGGAGTGGGTGTAACATGGGCATTCAACATCACCTTGGTTTTGTCCATGTTCATCCTAAGATCCACTCTTTCGGAAGCTCTACTGAGATCATCGAGCATTGTACTGAGGTCCTCCATGGTCTCAGCCATAACCACTATATCGTCGGCAAACCGAAGGTGAGTGATGTACTCGCCATTGACGTTGATGCCTAGCCCTCTCCAGACCAGAACCTTGAAGACATCCTCCAGTGCAGCAGTAAACAGTTTCGAAGATATGACGTATACCTGTCTCACACCTCGCTGCAGAAGGACTGGTTCCGAAGTCTGATCCTGAAGTCGAACTGACATGGTGGCGTTTTTGTATAAACACTTCAACACTTCGATGTACCGGTAGTCAATTTGGCACCGTTGGAGAGACTGCAGTACAGCCCAAGTCTCGATCGAATCGAAGGCTTTCTCGTAGTCCACAAACGCTAAGCAGAGAGGCAGGTTGTACTCTTCGGTCTTCTGTATAACCTGGCGCAGCGTATGTATGTGGTCTACGGTGCTGAAGCCCTTACGGAAGCCGGCTTGTTCGGGAGGCTGGAAATCGTCAAACCTGCGCGCGAGACGATTCGTGATGACTCTTGAAAACAGCTTGTAGACATGGCTAAGAAGTGTGATGGGCCTATAGTTCTTCAGCCGGGCATTGTCGCCCTTCTTGAAGAAGAGTACCACCACACCCCTGCACCATGCCTGTGGCGTTTTGCCCTCGAATATGACGGAATCAAACAGCTTCTGAAGGGTCTTAAGAACCGGTTTTCCACCCGCCTTCAGGAGTTCAGCCGTGATTCCGTTGTCACCCGGTGCCTTGTTGTTCTTAAGCTGTTTCAGAGCCATCCTAATCTCATACAGGCTGACGTCCGGAATGTCTTCGGTATAGTTTCGGGTCAATCTAGCTCTAGGGTCATTCGCTAGATTCGCGACGGGTTTACTGGTTGACGTGTACAGCTGCCCATAGAATCTCTCGATCTCCCTCAGAAGCTCTGGTTTGGCGGAAACGATCCTGCCATCATCGGTCTTCAGTTTCGTGAGCTGGCTCTGCCCAATAGACAGATCTCTTGCAAAGACCTTGGAGCCCTTATTCCGCTCAATCGCGTCTTTAATACGCTCAGTATTAAAGCGGCGGAGGTCGCTTTTCAAGGATTTTGAGATCCGTCTATTTAGCTGCCGGTATTTCAACGCATCGTCTGAAGACTGCAGGATCATCTCACGCCTCTCCTTCATTAGTTTGAGAGTAGGATCAGAGATCTTTTTGTTCCTATTTGTACGGCGGGTCTTGAAAAACTTAGACCCGACTGTATGGACAGCTTCCACGAACCCGTCATTGTATTCGTCCACTGAGCTCCCTAGGCACTCGAGACGATTCTGGAGATAAAAAGAACAAAAATACTTAAATACAATCATTACAAAGTATGCGTCACAACCATGCAAAACGGTAATCGCTCAGCATAATGCTGGGACTCTCGTGCGAGACAGAGCCACAGCACTAGTTTTCAGCGATACCCGGTGTCGACTGAGTGACTCTCAACCAATGTAACCTTAGGGGCAAGTGATGGAGCGAACAGTTTTATATATGAATAAAAAAATATATATATCCGATTGCACACATATTATTTCGGGATATAGCCAAACGGTTGGCCGAATCTTCGCGTGACCAGAGGGCCAGCCTTTTTTTGGCCAAAAAATCAGCATTGCCATCCAACGTGGCAATGCTGCCAGCCTTCTGGGCACTTTTCCTGTTGACAGCGGTGTGGACGAATTTTTTGACGCCCCGTAATTGTACATATTAGGTTTTCTTATTTTAGTTCTAATATTAATTTGTCAATAATGTACATATGTAAATAAATAAAAAACTTTATAATTTATATTTGATACTTTAAGCACATAAACGTACAGAAGCGGACTAAAGGTCTATCCACACATACCAGGGCCGTGCCAGGGACGTGCACGGGACGTGGACAGACCGTGCCCCGTCAGGAGCTCAAAAAAATATCGGTACGTACATTTTATATGAACTCGTTCACACACCTCCATGCACGGGACGTGCCCGGGCCCGTGCACGGACGTGTGTGAACGAGTTCATATAAAATGTACCCAACGATATTTTTACGAGCCCCTGACGGGGCACGGTCCGTCCACGTCCCTGGCACGGCCCTGATATGTGTGGATAAACCTTTAATGTCTTAGGCATTTTCTACCAGTCAACTTTTGGGTGATGGAGATACAAATAGTGGTAGGTGCAATTATAGTAAAATGGATTTGAGCTATAAATAAATACAATTTAATTATACAATAAATACTAAAACAAATAAACTAAATAAAGGTACTACGAGTAATTAACAATTAGTTGAAATAGACAATAGGGAAAAAATTAGCGCTGTGACGATACTACTGCCAACTTCTAACGAATGTGTTCGCGATCTTTGACTTTTGGTTGTCATCCTGATTTCTTGGGGGAGAGTATTTCACAGAGAAATAGACTGAATGAAGAAAGAACAGTGAACGAATTCAGTGCGGTGAGCAGGACATTGAAGAAGGCGGTTATTTGATCGTAGATTTTTATTGAGGTTGTCGCAGATGTATTGAAAGTGAGGGGCCAGATAACTAGGGGAATTCGAAAAGTCAAGAAATGAGTATAATGTAGTAAGTGCCATTTGCTCTCTGCGCTGGCTTATGTGAACCACTTTAGAAGCGACCGATGCGCAGAGACATGATCATATTTACGTAAATTGATAACAAATTGAACGCAGTAATTTAGAAGACGGTCAAGTTTGTTGAAGAGATCTGCATTCAGGTCATAGTAGCACATGTCACCATAATCGATGATAGGAAATATTAGGGTTAGCACAAGCATTGTCTTTGTGTTCGATGGTAAAAAGTTTTTCAGACGATACAAAGCCTGGAGCATTCCAGTAACCTTCTGACTACACTAGCAACTTGAGTATGCCAGCTCAGGGTTCTATCAATACGTAAACCAAGATCCTTCACGTCAGTGCTAAACGGGACGATAGTACTGTCGATTAAAACAGGTGGGAGAGTTGCACCATCCCCTTTGGCGATGCTTCGAGGACACTTAATGGGGTTTACTGCAACGTCAAATCTATCACTCCAAGTTTTTATCGCTATCAAGTCTTTATTCAATTTGTGAATAGTGTCAGGTATTTCATCGACTCTCCCTTGACAATACAAATGCAGGTCAACTGCATACAGATGATACGCACACTGAATTTCGGAAGTGAAATTGTATTATTTAGCCACGAGTTCCTCATCGCTATTGTATTTGTTTAAGTTTCAATAAAAGTCACGTAGCCTTAACCTCGACCTACGCTATTATATTTTCTTTTAAAGCGGCTGAGTCAATATAGAAAGAAGTTTAATTTGATGAGACACAAACTTCACAAACAACTGAGTCAGGTTGTGCATAAAATCAATAAAGTGCCGGATCTGCATTGACGACATTTTCGCTATGACGGAATACTGTTTACGAATATCACCACGCCTGTATTTCCCAAACGGATAGGCAAAGGGGCAGCCTATAATTCACTTGGGTTCGATTACAGGTCGCGCAAACTGTTATTAGGTTTTTCCATCTGAAATTTCGCAGCAACAGCCTGGAGATGGGACTTAGACCAGGTTGATGATAATAGGGTGGGACATGGGACTTAAACAGGCGGGCAAGCACGGCCTACTGTGACAGGTTTGAGTCACGCATTTTACTACTGCTACTGGAAACTCCATCTAACTACGGCGTCTCCAGATGATAGGAACTGGGAATGTACGTAGCTTAAACCAACTTGGAAAACTTACCGTATTGGAACGAGAAGTAATTGGAACCGGTGTGAACATCTGTGGTCTAAGCGAAACACATTGGAAGGGCAACGGACACTTTTTGACAGATCACCACTCATTTTCTTTTCTGCCAACGACATCAGCAGCACCAACGGTGTGGCCTTTTTAATACCTATTCATATGAAAAAATGCGTGATGGGATACGAGCCGATAAACAATCGGATTATCAGCATTAATTTTGAAAATTCTTTTTTTGTTTGAAAAAGTATGTTTCGTAATTGGTCCCATTTTAATTTGGTGAAGATCTGATGAAGAACTTCGAAGATATACAACAGAACTCTTCAATAAATTACGGCAAATCTCTCGGGATTGCTGCAATCGCATGTCTGTTTATTGTTTATACCATTTCATAACAAAACATCACGCCAGTACGCTCTTATGGGGTACGCAGATCTCTCATTTCACCGGTTTTGTTCAAGTTTCATGATATTCGGGGAATCTATTCTGGCATTATAGGTACCTTAAACAACTTGCCTATTAGGTAGGTACAACTAAAAAGTGAAAAATAAAACCCTTTTAAAAAAAAAATGCTACCGACTTCCAAATAAAAAAATACTGTAAAGTGAAAAATAACTTTATTTTTGGAAGTTGGTGTCCATAACGCATAAAATGGTACCTACCAAAGACACCGACTTCCAAAAATAAAGTTATTTTTCACTTTACAGTTTTTTTTTATTTGGAAGTCGGCAGCATTCTTTTTTTTAAAGATTTTTTGGCGCAAAGTTTTGTGTCTACTTCGACGAAAAAAAACGGTAAGTTTATAGACTTTTATGTTCGTCTATGTGTATGTTATTAGATATTTTAGGTATTACAAATAAACAGTTATTCTTTTGCTATCTTGTTCATCCAATACGAGTGGTTAAATAAATATAGCTTAGTTTTTGAGTCCTTTGTTTGTTGACCAGTAGGTATGTACAGCTGAGGACCATGAGATCAAGGGTTCGAATTCCAAGTTGGGCCAAGAGTAGTCCTTAGGTACGAATTGCTGCACAATCATGATGTATAGTGTAAGAATTATTTACAATTTGTAACTATTGTTTGGTGTAATTTTGAAAAATAAAGACTGATCAAACAAAAATCTAAAATCTCTTTTTTTAATATCCTGTCTCTGGGTAAAAGTATGTCTATGAGTGTAATATTATGGACTGCCTATGACTAAATACCTGCCTTAATTAATGAAACATAACATACTATTACTGAATAAATTCTAAATTCTAAATCGTTTATACAACGCCACAGATAATAATTATAATAATAGCATACAGATGCCTCATCCCTTAAAAAGAAACCGTACCGACGTAACTATTGTTTTTCATCTGATTATACCGATTATTTTTTGTAAATCAATCGCGTTCGGTTCCGTTCCACGGCGATAAATAGATCACCATCTATATCCGTGGAACGGAACCGAATGCGATCGATGTACAAAAAATAATCAGTATAATAAGTACAGTAAGTCGGCACGGTTTCTTTGTATGGGATGAGGCATGTATATGCTAGTATTATATCATCTGTAACGACACATATCAAACGGTATTAAATACTTAATAATGTTATATAAAATAACAAGTTTTCCTCTTTAATAATATTACGTAAATTATATTACCTCAGCATTTATGATTCACGTCAATTAAACGGAATATTGCTTAAAAGGAAAAATAATTAATTAAGCAGTACCTACGTACAGGTACGAATTCAACTACCAAAATTAAAAAATCTAAAATATGAACATTTATCCGACGTGTGAATTGATTGATATTAATATTGATCTTGTTTGTTTTGGTTTCCTGAGTAACATAGGCTATTTTTTTATCCCGAAAACGGGTCATGTGGGTTGGCCCACGGGAGCGAAGCCGCGGGGAACAGCTAATTTGTTATAAATTGCCGAGCAATGAAAAAGTTCCACCCACAAAATGCCGAAAAACACCTTAATTTAATTTTTTCACATTTAATTTAAAATTTGAACACAATATTTACGTTTTTAGTTGGTAATATTCTGATGCGCTATTAAATGTACTTCAATATTGCAGACGGCGTCATTAAGCTAGCCTTTCCCGTTTAGGAGTAATTTGGTGCTATGTCACTGGAACTTTTTCATTGCTCGTTAGTGTATTATTTATAGCAATGATCTAGCTGATTTTAATGACAGCTTCTTCTTATGCTCTTCTTCTGATAGTTTTGCTAGTGCGGACAGTGACCCTTTCCTGCCACTCACTTTACATCATGAAATCTCCTTTAGTTTCTCCAATGATCCTAAAAACCTACATATTGTGCACATAAACGCCCAGAGCTTTCCTGGTTACTATTCTGAACTTCTGGCATCATTTAGCAGTGCTAATCTGGATGCAATTTTATTTTGGAATCTTTTCTGAAGCCATCCCTACTCTCTACTCACTATTCTCTCCCCGACTTCGTTTTCATCCGCAACGACAAGACTGGCAAAGGAGGAGGAGGTGTAGCTGTTTACCTGCTGGCTGACTTACCCTACAGGCGACTCAGAATACAGTGAACGACATGAAATAACCACTCATCTCCTTCACTGTATTCTGAGTCAGTTGAATACTTGTTTGTCAAAAAAGTGTTAATCATATAAAAGTTTTGCTAGCAGTGCTCTACAGTCCTAATCTTTGCATTGATTACTTAAATGCCCTTGACTCCACTCTCAGCGATCTATGTCTCATGTATGAGCACATTATTTTAATGGGTGATTTTAACACTTGTTTGATCAAAAATGATCCTCGCTTCCTTAAACTCTTTCTTCCTTTTTCTCTTGGTCCGCGAGTCACAGCCGCTACTTTAGATAGTTCTAGTATACCGTTGCCGCAATGTTTAATCTTTAACCTTAGCATGTTACTGAGGATAACGATAAGAAATCTGCACTTGCAATAACTCCGTCAGCAGTCAGTTAATTTAAAATTATCCGGCATCCTTCGGAATAATGTTCGTCTGCAGTTTTCAAGCATACAACACCTCGCTTTATTAGGGAGTCTTGAATATTATTCGACTTTTAATGCACATTCGTGTGTCAACGTGTTGCGCAGCTCTTTGTGTTTGCCAGCATGGTCGACAGATTGGCTGGTTGTTTTATTCTAGCTGAAAATGAGAATGTTACAATTAGTAACTAGATATATAAAACAATTAACATGATACCTGCGGATTTACTGTTTTTTTTTAAATAATATGTTTTCCTTTTTTATATTCTTTTACATAATTTCGGTGTATTATAGTTTAAAACAAAATTATACGTATTAATGCGGCTGTTGCTTTTTTTTATAATGCAACACTACTTATTAAACCTTAACTGATTAAATGTTTAAAATTACCGACATAGCCAGAAGAATTTCCAAACTTAAGTGGCAGACCGGATGATCGCTGTGGCCGAAAAGTTCTGGAGTGGTGACAGTGAACCAGAAGACGCTACATTGGAAGGCCTCCCACTAGGTGGACCGATGTCCTGGTTAAGGTTGCGGAAATCTACTGCATGTGAAATGCACAGGACCGGTCGATGTGGCAACAGTTGAGGTTGAGAGAGGGCTATGTTCAGCAGTGGACGTCTTTCAACAGAAATGATGATGATGATTACTTAGGAATTTTATTTTTCCTCATTAACTTAAGTACGTGCCTGTACTGTAATGAATTTATTTCTCTATAAATGCTTTGAAGTCAAATAGCTTATTTGAGTGTTCAAGTGTCGAAAGTCATTAAAACGACATATTATAGTTATTTTAGAGACAATGGTTTTCATTACTTTTGCCGTAGTTTGCATTTTGGCAGTTCTGGTGGTTTCTGGTGTTGATTATAAGCTTTTTAGTAAGTTTTAAATTAATATATCCCAACTATGTAAGGATATCAATATTTCGTTTTATTTATTTTTCGAATGCCCGTTTCCAGGTAAAAAAAAAGTGACACTTAATAGTCCATACAAATTAAGTCATTTAAATGTTAATGGTTTTCTACTTAAGGAAGTAACTCTCAAGAATATATCGCCGAGTGTGACTGCCGTATATTTAGTCTACACTATGACATCTCCTCTTGTGATAACAGGTTAGTTCTATTTTTATTCTTTAGGTATTTATGTAGTTGAGGTTTATTTCTAAATTACGATTCCGAGGTTTTTGAAAAACTTTGGTAACATATTGGTTTACTGGTCTCTCAAATTTTAACTCATTATCTACTTAATAGTCATGGTAGCTAAGACCTCGTCTCTCGTGCTTGAGGTCCTGGATCCGGGCAAGTACCATCTTTTTCAAATTTCATTTGTACTTAATCAAAATTTATCTTGATTTTTGGAGTACTTATGTAGAGATAATTAATTAATTATAGACCCATCCCAATATAATGTGACATTGTCTATTAGTACGATACTTCTGATTTGTTTCTTTTCTACTTTTTCATCCTTTCTTTCTTTTTTTCTTTCTTTTATTTTTCTGTCTTCTTTCTTTTCCTTTTCTGTCTTATATTAACTTTAAAACTTTCGCGGTTCTTATTTGAAAAACAATATATCACGGGAATTAAACGCGATGATTAAAAAAAATAACGATTATTTTAAGCGATGATTTGAATGAACGAAACCATCGCGTTAAATTCCCGTGATATATTGCTTTTCTGTCTTATTTCATTCTTTTCTATCTTTTCTTTCTTTGGATCCTTTTCATTATTTCTTTGCTTTCTTTATTTAAATTATTCATGTACAGCCTTTCAAAGCAAGAATCTACACCCATCTTCTGAGCTCTCGTTCCAACGTAGTGCTCATCCATCTTAAGCAAATTTGTATGAAAACGTAAAGTACATATGTATTCTATATATCTCACTTAAATAACATACATACCAATTACGTCTGTATTCCCCGTAGGGTTAGGCATAATATCCTACGCCCACATTTCGTCAGTTATGTTCATGTGTAATAGCGGGCGAGTTTGTTGCCATCAACCGGCCACAAGTCCAGACTCTGAGCTGCTGCGGACAAAATCTAGATGGAACTGCTTTAAATAATTAGCTCATTTCTAATATAGACCAAGACACTGCGCAGGAGAGAGTGAAAGTTGATGCTGAAAATATAGAGAACGGAGAAGTTAAAATTTGGATTCAGAGACATTTGAAAATCTATGATCACATATTGGTCGACGTAGAATTACAAACCAGAGAAGGTGTATGTCATATTTCAAGAGTAGCTGAAGCAAAAAATTGGAGCTCTACCCGTAATTACGATGGTAAGCAGTACTACCTACTAATTACGTTTTCTTCAAACTATGTGCTAATGATGCGGTCACACCGCGGGTGGCAGTGTCCTCTAGGGCGCTAGACTAGTGACTAATATATAAACAAAAGCGTCGCCATAGCAATAGCAAAAATAAAAAAAAATTGGGCATGCCAAGCGCTATCAATACGTCACGTGATTAATCGCTTACATTTTGGCATTTCGACCATCGCGATCACTGATAGAATCCGTTTATGGCCCTCCTCTTCTTGCTGTACATTAATGACCTAATGACCCCAGAACGCTGCCCTGAGGTACGCCGTATTTTACTGTCCTACATTTGGATCGATATTTCTTTTCGTAACTATCGTTTGAACAAATTCGTGTGATTTCTACATATTGTTTTCTATTTACCAAGTAGGATTCTATACCGTATTTTTCAAGTTTGCCTAATAAAATTGCGTAATCTACATATCAACAAATGATTTTTCGTTCAATTTTTTTAGCGGTCTCGGAAATATACGAACAAGTTGTTATTCTATTCGGAATAGCATGTAGATGACTTAATAAAAACCGCTCGGAAAAATCGCAATGCCTGAATTTTTTCATTTCTTAATTTTTATATTTAATATTTATAAATAAATTGTATTGTTTAAAGTATCCGTATTTTTTTATAACTTTTGCAATTTTTGCGTGCGGTTCTATTTTTTTTTTCAGAAATCGTCTACATGCTTATTCCAAATCGAATGACAAATTTTTCATATTATTCCAAGACTACTAGTTGAACAAAGAGAACTTGTTGACTAGACTATCACAAGTGATATTCTATTAGCGTGCTAGAAATAAAGATAAGTTAGATCAGCCATCTTATAGATTAGCGAAAGTACACACATCTTTCATGGGGTACTGTGTTAAATTCTATAACAAAATACCTTGTGAGATATTAAAACTTAATGAAAGAAAATTTAAAACAATAATTAAAAGCACACTTTGTAAACAAGCATATTACAAATTAGATGATTATATTCAAGATAAGAATGCTTGGAAACATGCTGGTCCTGCTCCATAGGGCAATCTTTAGTGTAGAAAAAATCAAAATGGTTAATTTGTATACGGTATATTCATAATTATTATAGTAACGCTTTATTTTTATTTATTTTCTTCTCTATTTGTTTAAAAAATTGACAAGCACACTGTTCCGTTGTTGTTGAATTAGGTAATTTACCTATGTTTGCAATTTTTGTAAGTATGTGAGAACCATGTCCCTATTTATCAAGTGAAGGAATTTACATGTTAGTGCTTGTAATACTTTATACCTATATTTAGTATAATAGTGCTGGGTGCATCGTTCTCACGTATAAGAATTTATTATTTACGTATGTACTACTTATGTAAATATTGTAAAAAGCCTATATTTTTTTAAAAGAGTAAGTATGGAGTTTCTTGTGCATTAATTTCTTCTCCATATCAACCTACTTTTCCGAATGCACGGTAGAATCAATTTTTTATCACATGTAAATTTTAACGTTCAAAAGTGCCGCATAATGGCCTAGTTGAAATAAATACATTTGACTTTGACGTGCAGTGATAGCATGGTGAATGCGCTTGTCATCAAGTTAAAATGTAAAGTTGACAAGCGCTACCGAAATGTCAGGTGGACCCCTGACTTTTTTGGACGGTAAACCTACATAGTGCTTGCTAGCTACTGACTCAAGAGTAGACAGGTCGAATTAAGTAACTGAAGTTGAACTACCTCAAAACATTTTCAACAATATGACATGTATTTTTTTAATTTCAGGCATTTCTGATACTGGTGCCAAGTTAAAGCCTTCTGAAATACTTGTTGAATTGGACAGCGAATGTGAAGGTAAGGCCTTTTTTAATTCGGGTCAATTCTTGTAACTGTATTTTTAAGCAGTTATCCGCAACCGATTAAGATGAAATTTTGCATACACGTTTGGTTTGGATGACAATGCATAGTTACACACAAACATACCCATACATTGCAAGTTAATAAAAAGCTTGTAAAAATAAAAGCTGTTATTTTGATTACACATATAAATATATAATAATAATAAAAAAACAATAAAAAATAAAAATAGCAAAATAATAATAATAATAAGCAAATCAAGTATCTAACTTGGCTCGCGAGGTTGTCGACATGTGGGATGTGGACACAGCGATCATTGTACCGATAGTCGTGTCAGCCAATGGCTTAATAGCCACGAGCCTCGACCAACATTTTAGGAGGCTCTCGTTAGGCGGCTGGGTCAAGGGCCTGATCCAGAAAGCAGTACTGCTGGACACGGCTCGTATTGTTAGAAGGTTCCTCTCTCTGGAGCCCTGACCGCCAGTAGCTTGGAACCTGTTCCCGATACCAGTGGGTTTCTATTTTTTATATTTTTAAATGTTTTTTTATGCTTTTAAGTAATATTTAAAAATGTAATGTAATAAGACGTAAAATGAATAAACAAAATAATAATAATAAGTAGTAGTACACAGGCCACACCAACCAAGTGGCCAGGATTATTCACCAGCAACTTGCTTTGAAGTACAATCTAGTGGAATCGGAGGTACCGTATTACAAGTATGTGCCCGACCCAGTTCTCGAAAATTACCATGTCACGTTGTACTGGGATCGGTCACTGATAGGGCTATTGTCGCTAAAAAGAGCCAATTTCACCCGGCTCCAATATTCCGTGCCAATAACGGACCATATTGAGCTTCTTGGCGTTACGTTGACATCGACTCCCAATTTTGGCCCATACATTGAGGCAAAGGCTCAGCTGGCTGCCAAAAAGTTGGGGATTCTTGCGAAGGTGAGAAGGTACTTCACGCCGAAACAGCTGCTCAACTTGTATCAAGCGCAAGTTCGATCGTGCATGGAGAACTGTTCTCATCTCTGGGACGGATCTGCCGAAAACCAGCTTGATGCACTAGAGTCGATTGAAAAGCGGGCTAAGAAACTCATCGGCAATGAGGCACTGGTCAAGTCAAAGCTCCAGAGCCTTGAACATCGTCGCCGAGTTGCCAGCTTGTCAGTTTTTTATCGGTTACATTTCGGGGAGTGTGCGATGGAATTGCATGATTTAATTCCGCCCAGCCCGTTCCATCATCGGACTACCAGACGTACGGCGATACGTCATCGGTACATGGTGGACATCCCACCCATACGCACAAAACTTTTTGGGGACACTTTTAGTATGCGTACAGCTAAGGAGTGGAATTCCCTGCCGGAGTCTGTGTTTCCCGATAGCTACAATCTAGGGGTCTTTAAGTCAAGAGTGAATGGGTTTCTTCTAGGCAAGCGTGCTTCACCGTCGACCTCATCATCGCTTACCATCAGGGGAGATAGTGGTCAAGCACAAGCCTATAGACAATAAAAAAAGGGAGGATCTTCTGCCCAGACGGGTGTCTGCGCCATACCTACGCCTGATGTTTTGTGATAGCACCAAGTTGCACATTCAAGTGGTGCTATATTTAGTTTTATAATTTTTACTTACACCCGCACATTCTGATCAATTTCGCATTATAATTTTGTACACGGCTGTGTCGACATCATTTTCCAAATTCCGAAGATTAAAGCTGTTTTTCGAAGAAACTGAGGTTTTTCATTATTAAACTTCCAAATGTCCAC
Organism: Anorthoa munda; assembly: GCA_945859665.1. Classification (NCBI taxonomy): domain Eukaryota; kingdom Metazoa; phylum Arthropoda; class Insecta; order Lepidoptera; family Noctuidae; genus Anorthoa; species Anorthoa munda. Next base: position 5,694,321 of record OX243917.1, on the reverse strand, counting down.
TACTAGACATTAATTTGGCGACCGTGACAGGACAAATCAGCAAATTCGGATCGAGTACCTATGAAAACAAAGAATTCTCATACAAAGGAAATCTACCAAAGATTCATCGTGGAGGACTACAGACGCAAGAACACTATAATAGAAGACTACTAAGCCAGCCAGGTCGGTCAGCACAACGCGCCGCGCCCAGCCTTAGCTTCTACAACATCGAGGTTCACCGTCAGCCTGTCACGCCCGCGCCATTTTGAGGATTCCAACGACATCTGCGTGCAGCTCGTGCACCTATTAGTGCCACAGCCACCAGCGAGGACCAGTGCAGCCAGAAGCAGCAGTCTCGCCTATCAGTTAAGTGCCCTTCCTATGAGCCTTCCTATAGTTTACCCTAATACCGAAATCTATTTTCCTATGAATAGGGACGCTGTTTAGTACATGCCATTTGTATATTTCATTAGTTAAACGAAGTATCTAGCTATTTTAAAGCTTATTTCAAGTAAATAACCAGTAAATATCCTAAAATAGTAAAATAAAAAATAATTCATTGTTCAGTGCCAACTACCTACATAGTAATTTGTAAAATTGTAAAATCATTGAAATAATAATGAGTAGGTAATTATATTCCCGATATTTTCATTCTACTGGGTAATCTGAAGCCCTAAACTTTTGCCCAATGGTACATGTCACCATTCTAGTTCACATTACTTCAAACACTTTCGGCCGACTATTTCAGGTTGCCGCGTGACGCTGCCGGTTACCGCTGGCCGCGTTCGGGTGACGTTGGCGCCTCGCCGAGCCGTTGCCGCTGCGCTGCCGCATGCCGCCGCGCTGTTGACGAGCTTGCTGCCGCGTGGCTGCGTTCGGGCCCCAGGTGCCGCCGAAGGAGTATCAGATAAGATTTCAAACATATAACTTTATTCCTTCATTTGGCATTAGTGTGTTACTGTTTAAATTACTCAATCAATTACAGCTATCTTCCTACAGCTCTCAGTGCTAATTTATCGTTTGTTGTTGCTACTTTTATTTATTATTAAACAAGATGTCTGTAAGCGAAGATAAAGACAGTAATGCAAAACAATTGAGGGAATTATTTGCTAAACGTAGCTCGGTCAAAGGTCGTTTAACGAAATTTAAAAAATATTTAGATGTAGTATGCTCTTTGAAATTAACAAAAACCCAAGCAAAAGAGTTAGAAATTAATGTTAGTAAAATACGAGCTATGTCAAGCAAATTCGATGAACTACAGGTTCAGATTGAGGTCATTAATTGCGACAATATGGACTCTGAGATCGACGAACGTGATGAAATTGAGCAGATTTTTACTTCACATCTTGCAATTGCTGAAGAGCAACTTGATAAGTATAAGAACACTTCTCACGAATCTGATTTGCACAATTCATCACAATGTTATCACGATCAGTCGTCTCAATGCCATCATGTTGATTTTAAATTACCACAAATACAGATTGCAAGGTTCGATGGCGCTTATTTCCGCTGGCTTGAGTTTCGAGACACCTATTTGTCGCTCATTCATAATAATGAGCGTATCAAGCCTATTCATAAGTTTCATTATTTGGTATCGTACCTCGAGAACGAAGCCGCGCGCATTATCTCTAATTTAGAGATTAGTGAAACAAATTATGAAACTGCATGGCAGCTCTTGTGCGATCGTTACGATAACAAGCGCCAACTTATAAATCAACACATCAATTCATTGTTATATTTTGAATCAACACAGCAGCAACACAAACGTGAATCAGACAAATCACTGAGGTTTCTAGTTGACCACGTAACTAAAAACCTGCGAGCATTGTCAAGCTTAGCTAAACAAGATGAACTGCTTGACATGATAATTATTAAAATTCTTATACCAAAATTAGATAGTCGTACTGCCATGAAGTGGGAAGAACATCGTAATAGCTTGTCCGATCTCCCCGCTCTAAAGGATTTCAATAAGTTCCTAACTGATCGCGCTGATGTGTTACAAACTATGTACCAAAACAACTCTGATATACCCAAGACAATACAATCACGCCAAAATAATAACAGTAATTCTCGTAGTACTAAATCCTTTTCATCTACAGTTCAGAACACCGGCTCTGTCGCTAAGCAATGCGTTGTCTGTAAAGGTGACCACTGGATATACGATTGCCCTACTTTTTTAGCGAAGAGTGTCCAGGAACGACGAGAAGAAGCATTTAAGTTGCACTTATGCTCCAATTGTTTACGAACTGGGCATCGTGCACGTGATTGCAAGTTGGGTCCCTGTCGTGAGTGCAAGCGTAGGCACAACTCACTCTTGCATTTACCTATTTCTAACACTACTAGTACAAGTAATGCTTGTACCGTCAGCAGCAATAATAATAACACAGATCGCGGTTCAACTGAAATATCAGTCAACAATTCAATTAGCAATAACTTCATAGAAAATCACATTCTTTTGTCAACAGCCATGGTTAATGTTATTAATCCTCAAACAAACAAACAATTTCGAGTGCGTGCTTTATTAGACTGTGGAAGTCAGTCCTCATTCATTAGCCAGTCACTCATGAACAAGTTATCATTACAGGTATGTGCTATAAATACTATAAATGTTATTGGTATAGGCAACAACTTAGCAGAACATGTAAACAAAAGTTGCATTGCCCGATTAAATTCATTTAACAATGACTATAGTGTCGTACAGTCATTTTATGTATTAAACCAATTAACAGGTACTATTCCTAAGCGACCTATAGATATTAGTAAATTAAATATTCCAAGAAACATACAGTTAGCTGATCCTAATTTTAATCAGCCTTCGGCTATAGACGTCTTGATAGGTGCGGACCTATTTTGGGACCTATTAGGGTGTGATCAGCTAGCATTAGGTCATAACATGCCCAAGCTACGTAGCTCAAAGCTAGGTTGGCTCGTTGCCGGCCCTATTTCTCCAAGTTTAAGAAATCGTTCGTCACCTACAAATATTCCGTGTCATGTTTCAATTAGTGATAGTGACGAATGCAACAATTCCAATATTAATTCTCAATTGACAAAGTTTTGGGAACTGGAGCAGGTTCCAGATAAGCAATATTTTAGCAAAATTGAGCAGGCATGTGAAGACCATTTTTATCGTAATACTTACCGTTTAGAATCTGGTAGATTTTGCGTTAGGCTGCCCCTAATCGATACTCCAGATTGTTTAGGAAATTCTTACGCAATGGCTAAGAAACGATTGTTGTATTTAGAAAAACGTTTCCGTAAGAATCCAGAATTAAAGTTACAATATTCAAATTTTATTCAAGAATATTTGGAGCTAGGCCATTTAGAGGAATGTCCGACTATTAATCCCGTTCCATCCTATTATCTTTGCCATCATGCAGTGTTCAAACAAAATAGTGAAACAACAAAGACTCGTGTTGTCTTTGATGGATCGGCACGAACTTCCTCAGGTTTCTCTCTGAACGACCTACAGATGGTCGGCCCCAATGTACAAGACTCAATCTTTTCCATTATGATTCGGGCTCGCCAGTATAAATATATTTTGACAGCTGATATCGAGAAATTCTTTAGGATGGTGAGATTAGATGAAAAGGATCGTAATTTACAATTAATACTTTGGAGAAGTGACGAGTCAAGTCCTATTAAAACTTTACGTCTTAAAACCGTAACTTATGGTCTCGCAAGTGCTACATATTTGAGCACCAAGTGTTTGTCAGTATTGGCAGAGGATTGCGATGACGAGCTTATAGGTAATATTATTAAACACGACCATTATGTCGATGATTTAGTTACCGGATCCAACAATGAGTCCGAGTTACTATACATTCAACGCAAGGTGTCGGACACTCTAAGATCTGGTGGGTTTAAACTACGTAAATTCAAATCGAATTTACCAAGCATTTTGTCATCATCAATCATTGATCAAAATGATAAGGTTAGTTTAAGTGAGTCTACTAATACATTAGGATTAAATTGGAATCCCAAATCCGATACTCTTCAAATATCAATTGAGATACCCAATAAAAATGATGTAGCTACCAAGCGATCGATACTCTCTGCATCATTCAAAATTTTTGATCCTCTTGGAATTCTCAGTCCATGTGTGATTATACCTAAAATGTTAATCCAGTCCTTATGGCTCGATAAAAGGGACTGGGATGAGCCAGTTAGTTCCGATATTCTGAAATCCTGGCACAAGTTCATTAACAATTTACATTTTTTATCAGATTTACAGATCCCGCGATTAACGCTATGCGAAGCTCCTGGTTATATAGAAATACATACCTTCAGTGATGCTTCCCAAGTCGCTTACGGTGCGTGTGTGTACCTGCGGTCACACAACTTAGCTGGTGATGTAAGGGTAAACTTACTGTGTGCTAAGTCTAAGGTGGCGCCGTTGAAGCCAACCACAATACCGCGTCTAGAGCTTTGTGCTGCTCTATTAGCTGCAAAATTGTGCAAGACAGTTATCAATTCTCTGCGATATGAGGCCAATCGCATCATTTACTGGTGCGATTCTAGCGTTGTCCTCAGTTGGCTGAATGGTAATTCTGCGAGGTTAAAAACGTTTGTAGCTAATAGGGTAGCTGAAATTAATGAACTTACCGATAGTTCGTCGTGGCGTTATGTGCCGACTGATCAGAATCCGGCTGACCTGATCTCCAGGGGCGTAAGTCCAGATCAAATCATCAATTTTAACTTGTGGTGGTCAGGTCCAGACTTTCTAATACAGCCTGAATCTGATTGGCCCTATTTGAATCAATTAATAAAACATTAAGTAGCAAGTCAACACTCTTGTCACTTTCACCCTTTTTAGACGATGACAAGGTAATGAGAGTCGGTGGTAGGATAGAATTATCTAATTACAACTATGCTCAAAAACATCCCATACTTTTACACGCCTCTCATCCGCTCACCAAATTATATTTTATATATGAACACTTACACAACTTGCATGCTGGGCCCCAGCTGTTGCTAGCCTGTGCAAGAGAGACTGTGTGGACTATAAACGGTAGGCACTTGGCCCGCCGCACAGTACGCGCCTGTGTCAGATGTAGACGTATACAAGGTAAAACATTAATTCCCATGATGGGAAACTTACCTGCACAGCGCATCACACCTGATTTTCCATTTCGCGCTGTTGGCGTTGACTTCGCTGGACCGTTCCACACGCTGAATAAAAAGGGTCGAGGTGCACGATTAACCAAAACCTATTTATGTTTGTTTGTATGTTTCCGGTATAAATGCGTGCACCTGGAAGCCGTCAGTGATTTGTCTAAAGACGCGTTCATTATGACGTTACGCAGGTTCATCTCGCGACGAGGCAAGCCAGCGGAGATATTTTGCGATAATGGCCGCAACTTTGTTGCAGCAGCTAAAGAGATAGGCAATTTTCTTAAAACCAATCATGAACCTGTAATTAATTTTGCTACCAATGAAGGCATAAAGTTTGTGTTCTCTCCCGCGTATGCTCCACATTTCGGCGGCATCTGGGAAGCCGGCGTTAAATCCGCGAAATACCATATAAAGCGCGTTATGGGGAACAATCATTTAACGTTTGAGGAGATATGTACTCTCTTCACACAAGTGGAAGCTGTGCTTAATAGTCGACCTTTATGCCCACTCTCCCCTTCCCCTAACGATTACCATTTCCTAACTCCCGGTCACTTTCTGATAGGGCGTGCCCTAAATGCATTGCCTGGTCCATCGCTCGAGCACGAGAACCAGAACAACCTTCAACGTTACATGAAGCTTGAACTAATTAATCAACATTTTTGGCAGCGCTGGCAAAGAGAATATGTAGCAGAACTACAGCAGCGCTCCAAATGGCGCACAAAGTCAGCATCCCTACAAGTTGGAGATTTAGTTATTCTCCAGGAGGATAACGTCCCACCACTCAGCTGGAGAATGGGACGAGTCAGCCGCCTGTTCCCTGGGACCGACGGCACCACACGAGTCGCAGACGTAGAAACTACCAGAGGCTGCTTCAGGAGGCCTCTCACTCGAATTTGCCCCTTGCCTGCCTCTTCACCGGATGATGACTGAAGAAGATGAAAGGAGTCTTTCAACGGGGGGAATATGTGTGCGCCATACCTACGCCTGATGTTTTGTGATAGCACCAAGTTGCACATTCAAGTGGTGCTATATTTAGTTTTATAATTTTTACTTACACCCGCACATTCTGATCAATTTCGCATTATAATTTTGTACACGGCTGTGTCGACGTCATTTTCCAAATTCCGAAGATTAAAGCTGTTTTTCGAAGAAACTGAGGTTTTTCATTATTAAACTTCCAAATGTCCACTACTAGACAACGGGTGTTGTGTCCGGTCCGGGCAACTGCCCAACGGTTATTGTCGGACTGTTGTATGTGTTCAAAACGCGCCGAAAACTTTGCTTGCGCGATGCAGGATTTGTTTGACGTCATGTCATTAGTTTGTATGTGGCGGCGTCGGTGTACACTCTATCTCATAATGTTGCATCTTAAATCCTATAGATGTATGTGTTTGTCTCTTTTTATTAATGCCGCTTTTCGTTTCATCGTGTTACAAATCACAACGGAGCTAAAGAAGTTTTAACTTCAAGAATTCCAATAAAAACTGTTCTTATTTATTGTTTTAGAAACCTTCAAATGTTCCTTCGACGCATCAAAATATATTTGTACGTTTAATAAAAGAAAAATGCTAAAATCTCCATCGTACAACTTGTACCAAACCTACGACATTGGTAAGTACTAGAGAAACCATTGTAAGCATCCCTTATTAAACAACATCTCAAAAAAAGGAGGTAAGCGTATGATGGTGTGTTCGATCCGTATGTATGTGTATGTAATATCGTTGAAATTGCACAATATTCACAAATGTTACTCTGTACCTAAAGCAAGACTCCCATTTGGGCACGCTCAGCAAAGCGACTCATCTACTGTCTCTGGGAAGATGGATTCTCGTGCAACACCGTCTATCCCGCTCACTGTGTTGAAATACTCATAGGACTAAAAAGTAGGTACCGAAGACACAAACTTCCGAAAAGAATGGTAGATTGTTTATCTAGGGAGTAAACAACTATTTTAAAGGCGAGAGTGTTTTTTTTCATCCAGAGAGCAGCGAGGGATTCAAAGTACGTCAATCGAGCTTAGAATAGTGTTGCTCCCGAGGTGGACACTCTACTTTTTATCACCCTCTATGAGAAGATAAGTAAGTGCAACTTAATAAATGAACGTTACGTTTATTTATTTACATACAACTAGGAACCATAAGCCATAACATAGAAATAATTAGAGGCTATTGTTTATATTTGAACAATTAAAGAAGTGCATCGTAACAATTTTATTAGTAGGTACCATCTGTTACAGTTGTAGATTTATTTTTTAATTGGCTCGCGCGCGATTTTCCAGCCAGTCACTTGTTCAATACAACGGTTCCGTGCGGTCCAAAATAGAATAACAATCGTTCATTAGCCATTCGCCTCATATTCGTTGAAATCAATGTTAGCGATGTAATCCTATTTGGACCGCATGGTTTGTGATTCATCTCTTTGCTGTTTGGAACATTTACTAACAAAATCCACATTCCAAATTCAAATCATTTTTAGTCCCTAGGGATTAATGAGCTATTTTATTCCCTGTTTACGGAGAATAAACTAGCTATTTTTGAATAGATGTGATAAAAACAAATTTTTAGCTTTGTAGTGTTTTGTTTTGGAAGTCTGTTTATTTTTTTTATTTTTTTATAGAAGATAGAAGATGAATTTCTATGCTACTCGTATAATAAAAATGATAATTATTTTCCATTTCGTAGATGAACTGATGAAGGACTACACTTATATAGATGCAGTAGACACTTTCTACAGGATGCATATCACACCAAAGAATTGGTATGAAGCTAAGCAAGATTGTGTTAAGGAGGGAGCCAGTTTGTTCTACCCAGAAAACAGAGATGAGGCTGACGCTGTGATATCGTTCTGGAAACGGTACCAAAACAATAACCAAGCCCAAACTTGGATGTTTGTGGGCATTTCAGACATAACAAATGAAGGGACATTTGAGACCATTGAAGGTACGTCTATATTTTTAACCCCCAACAGAAATAGAGGGTGTATCTGTGTGTCTGTTTGTGGCATCAAAACACCTTAACAGATTAATACATTTTTATCTAGTTTATTTTTGTTTACAAGGTGACTTTATCCATAGCTATGCTTGATGAAAATTTATTTAGCCGTTCAAAAGTTTTGCATATTTTAGTCTAGTAATCGGGGTTTTCGCAAGATATCGTGTCAAAATAATATCGATACCGGAAATTTCAACTGTCGTAAAGGACAAATAAACGCGAGTTTTCAGTAGAATAGGTAGTAAAACTAAGGGAAATAAAGGTTTTTTTTTATTATCCATTATTTATTAATCAACATTTAGTAAAAAAGTGACATAAATGTTATTCTAATAGGAACTCAAAATTTAAACAAAATGTGATGCTATTTTTTTACTTAAATCGCCAGTAATCGGTGCCGAAACTGAAAAACCACTCAACTTTTAGAATAATCAGCTATCTACAATCTACTAAATAGTTTTATTTATTTAGTTTTTTAAACTCAAACAATATAATTTTATCAAAACAGTATTACACTTAATAATATAATTAAAATAACCAAAATAATAAATATTGCCCACCAGAACTCAAAAATCATACAATTGGCATTTTAAAGTACTAATTAAATGGTAAGTAACTTCAGTCATTTTAAAATTATTAGTAATGATAATGAAACTTATTTATTTGTCACTGAGTCTTCTTTTATGATACAAAATTAAAATAACCACTAAATTATAGTTTAGAAAAAATCCTTTTTGTGCCGAATTCAATGCTCCCAGCGGTGTTATGGATTCGTGTCCTGCTGGGAACATTGGATAAACATTTTGAAAGTAAAACCTTAATGATCAATAGAGTCGATATCGTCTTCCTCGTTAGTTTCACCAAAAATGTCTTTATCAGTTCCTAAAGACGGTAGACCTAGTAAAGCTAGTAGTAACATTATGATGTATAAAAGGAAGGGGACTAAAGGGAAAATAACAAAAAGACAATACCAAGATCTTTAACAGGTGCCGACAAAGTAGCAGATACTTCTAGTATTGGTCCAACATTTTATGACAAACCTAACCCTATACGAGTCGCCAAGTATCACAATTTAAAGCGTATATGTACTAACGGAACTATACCAAAGCGTTTTCGTAAGGAGTATTTAGATCTACCGATCGACGGTAATCCGACGATGTATCGGAGTGTGAAGTGAAAATAAATGATAAGAGTGTGGAGCAAGTGAACGAGTTTGTATATCTGGGCAGTATGTTCACAAGGGATGGAAAGATTGAAAAGGATGTGGAAAGGAGAGTGAATGCAGGGAATAAAGTGAATGGTGCTATACATGCGGTTGTGACCAGCAAATCGATGTCTCCGGAAGCTCGACTCGCCGTTCACAACAGTGTGCTGGTGCCTATGTATGGAAGTGAAAGATGGGTATGGAAAAAAAGACATGAAAGTAGGATTAATGCAGTAAAATGCGTTCCTTGCGAAGTATGTGTGGTGTAACTTTAAATGATAGATTGAGGAATGGGGTAATACGACAACGTTGTGGTTTAAAAGAAGATGTAGTGACTATAATAAAATTGAAAAGAGTATATTAAGATGGTTTGGTCATGTTGAGAGAATGAATGAAAGGCGACTAACGAAAGGTATTTACATGGCAGACGTGAATGGAAACGCCGGGAGGGGACGCCCTAGAAAGACATACATAGACCTTGTAGGTGATGTTCTTCAGAAAGGCCAGGTGCGCAGTACTCATAACCGGCGTGTGTGTATGACTAGATGTATGAATGTGAGTGAAGCAATAGAAGTATGTAAGGATCGTAGCAGGTGGCGTTCTGTAGTTCTGTTCCTTCATGGGGGTCCATGGGAAAAAGGCGTGAGTTTATGTATGTATGTATTTAGATCTACCGTCTTTAAGGACTGATAAAGACTTTCTTCCTAAAACTGGCGAAGGATGATATTTATACAATTGATCTTTAAGATTTTACTTAAAAAATGTTTATCCAATGTTCCCAGCGGGACACAAATCCATGACCCCGCTGGAAGCATTGAATTTTGGCACAAATAGGATTTTTAAGAATATTATAATTTAGAATATTTAATTTTATTTATATATTTTAATTTAGTGGTTATCTTAATTTTATTATTACAAATGACTATAGTTTCAATACTAACAAAATTAAAAAAATACTGAAGTTACTTGCCATTTAATTAATGGTGCGCAATATTTGTTATTATTTTAATTTTATTATTAAGTTTAAGTCTGTTTTGATAAATATTGTTTGAGTTTTAAATATTAGATAAAAAAAACTTATTAGTAGATTAGTTTATTAGCTGATTATTCTACAAATCAGTTGTTTTTCAGTATCGCAACGATTACTTGTGATTTAGCTAAAAAAAAATAGCATCACATTTTGTTTATATTTCGAGTTCCTATTAGAATAACATTTTTGTTACTTTTTTTACTAAATATTTTGAATATAAAATATAAAATAAAATTAAAATATTATATTTTACTTAGTTTTACTACCTATTGTAGGTATTTCTATTTAGAACTTTAATTTGTTTTGTTCCTTTTACCCCCTTAGTCTCTGATTTAATTGACTTGTACCACCAATTGATGATCAAGATTAGTTCTTTTACGACACATCTGACTTTATCATAACCAATTTTTCGTGGCTTTAAAGTACTTCAGTAATTTATTTTTGAGCTGTAAAGGACTCTCATTTTCGTAAATAATTAAGAGTAGTTTATTTTGTTAATTTATATGGATAGAACACGAAAAAATAGATAGGGTTTCTTTTGACATCATGAATACTTTGTTTACGAAAGATATTAGACAACAACAATTTATTTTTGTGTTTTTTGGCTCTACTGAAAACTCGTGTTTTGTCCTTTACGACAATTGAAATTTCCGGTATCGATATGTTTCGGAAGATTGTCGATCGAAGCGTGTCTACTACTAGATAATTATAATGTATTTATTGACAAACACAGTTAGTATTAAAATTAATATTCAGATCACAATAAATGTTAAAATTAAAATTCAGGTCACAGAATTAAAATTAAAATTCAGGTCACAGAATTAAAATTAAAATACAGTTCTTATCACAATTAGTAAATTTTAAAATTAGAATCATAACAAAATTATAATTCAATATTAAGAATATGCTTTTTAAGTTGAAAGTTTAAGCCTAATTAAGTAAATGGTCAGATGGGTTATTCCCAGAGGTCCACGATTCTATTGTTCCTCTTTTCCCACCGGGTCCATGAAAAATTATAATAATGTTTTATATGTTTCTTAAATGAATTTCCAACGGGTCCACGAGATAAAGGGTCTTTCAACAAGGACGGGTCGATGTTAAAATTTAATAAAACAAGATGTGTGTGAGATATTAACGTAATTTATTTTTTATTTTAAAGGCCCATTTATGCCATTATGGATGGAATATGATATCGTTCAAATGTCCGCCGCGGCTTCGTATGGTGGCACGAATCCGAGAGGTCCAATTTTTAATGACTCTGCTGCATAGATCGAGCGAGCGCTACAGATCAATGATAAACAATTTCTTTTGGCTTGAATTGAACAATATGGACGTGAACGAGATGTGGTTCCAGCAAGATGGCCGCACAGCGAACGACACAATCGACATTCTGCATGAACGGTTTGAGGTTAGACTTAGAGATCCACTAGACTTTTTCTTGTGGGGTTTTCTGAAGTCGCAGGTCTATGCCAATAAACCATATTCGACCGTTGCCCTGAAAGCCAACATAACGCAGGCCATCGCTCGGATTCAGCCGAATCTATGCAGCAGAGTCGTTAAAAATTGGACCTCTCGGATTCGTGCCACCATACGAAGCCGCGGCGGACATTTGAACGATGTCATATTCCATCCATAATGGCATAAATGGGCCTTTTAAATAAAAAATAAATTACGTTAATATCTCACACACATCTTGTTTTATTAAATTTTAACATCGACCCGTCCTTGTTGAAAGACCCTTTATATCCAAAGTACAGTCAGTAAAAACAATGTATTGTAAGAAGGAGCAGCTTGTTGAAAGCATAACAAAATAAAATGCGGTCTTGAATGGTATCGACACGTAAGCTACCTCTTTTGCTTTTTTATTTAGATGTTGAACATTATAAGCATTTATACCCAAACTACCAGGAGGCCAGAATCATGAAGAAGTCTTAATATTTGCGGGTCCAGCCCCGCAAATATTAGACTAATTTAAGTAAGTACCAGGCGATTATAATCACGAGGAAGTATTTCCGAGTCTGGAACCATGAGATGTAAAAAGAGTACCGAGAGATTTTAGATTCTGACCTCCTGGTACTCCGTTAGTCTCTACCGCTTATGATTATAGGCCCGCAAATACTTTTTCATGATTCTGTTCTCCTGGTAGTTTGTGTATAAATGTTCAACATGTAACTAAAAAAGCAAAAGATAAAGTTATATTTTTATCATTTTATTAAACTCTCAACTGATTTTAATCGAATTTTTGATTTTGACGTTCTAAAAAAATAAACGTCCCAACACTAGTACCTACTGATCCGTAGGTGCATGAAACAAAATTTTAAATAATAAATTATTCCACTTATGGCACTTGCGAAAAATATAGATAGGTGCCGTATGTGGAATACCTCAGGTGCCATTATGTACACATTTTAATTGATATATAAAACTGAATATTGTAATTTATCATGTTTACTGTTGGTTGTTGTAATGATATATTAAGCTTTATTTTTTTCCAAAAATCGCCTTATTGTACTTAATTAAAAAGCCCAAGATTTTCTTTCTAACTGTACAAAATTTGCTTAAAAATTATTAATAAATAATAATAAAAATTTATAATTCCTGTGTCCACCGGATCGGGCGAAACTCATCGGCCGAAACGCCTTCTAAGCCTGATTTTTTAATGGTCATGACCATTCATGTGATACAGTAAAAATGTAGTTTCTACTTATCTATATATTCATTGTGATTTATTTCATAGAAATAGTAAACATTTATCCCTTAGCCAAGCTTTTATTGCTGACTGTACCAAACATTCTCATGGACCCGTTGGGAAAGAAAATATTTCATATTTTAAAATATCGTGGACCCGTTGGGAAGTAAACAATGAATTTAAATTTTTCGAAAATAATAGAATCGTGGACCTCTGGGAATAACCCGGTCAGATCACTCAGTCGATAAAAAATATAGAAAAATAAATAAATATAGAAGCAAGGGAAGGGTGGAAAGAGTGTAAAGTTATGGAGTATGTGATAATGTGGCATAAGACAAATTCTGTGTCTTCATACGTCAGGTCTTGTAACCATCTCTTTATAATGATCTTGGCTTAAAAAATATTCCCAGGGACAACCGGAGGGTGGATTTGTTAAATATACGAGTATTGAAGACTCCTATCGGGAGAAATAGATATAACCGGGTGGCAAAAGTTTTTCCCATTCTTGGGACGGTTAGGCCGAGTTTCTCACCTTTAAATTATCGCAGAATTAATGTGACAAATTGTCAAGCACGCGTTATCTGCTGTGATTGGCTGTTGAAAATTCATTCAACCAATCACAGCAGATAACGCGTGATTGACAATTTGTCACATTAATTCTGCGATAATTTAGAGGTGAGAAATTCGGCCTTAGCCTGTTAGCTCCAACTCTTGCTCTTTGGGTGTATGTAAATTGTCTCCCTAACACGGTCACTAGTTTTAGAAGGGACCTCAGAATAAGGACACCCAGGTATATAATATGTGTAGGGTGTGTAGGTCGTGTGACGTCACTGGTCCGAAGGAAACAAGAAGATCGCTTGCAGGTGTTTATTCCAAGTAGGAAAGATACAAGTTTTAGTTTACATTTATGTATTTAAATAGGGCGTAGTACACACAACCAAGTCCGCTTGGACGATGGCAGGGTACTTGGTCCTCTAATCCAAAAAGTCCAACTGACAGGGATGTCCCACGTGATCTTTCAAGTAGGACGAGATCCGCAGATGCACCATTCTGTCAGCTGGGATTTGCATTGACGAACGACAAATAATCTGTCGAAGTCATTAAACGGCGATAATTCTTAACACCGCGATCTAGGATCGTCACATCAATAAACAGCGACATCTAGAAGTTATACTGTGAACCACTTACAGTACTGTCAATGAAGTTGACTAAGTGAGTCGTCTACTACTTACGTTCCTCAAAAGAATCATAATCGCTAACAGTTTAAAGCGTTATACGCAGATGGCGCTAGTTGTCAGATACATTATACAATAATAATGACGTTCATAATAATGAGGTGTGTTACATATGTAGTTTAAAAAGGCTTATGTTTAACTAACCACCAGATCTAGTAAAATGTAACGGCATAAAATCACTTTATATTGGCAAAAATAGTAAATGATCACCAAAATTAAATCCCCATTTTAGCGTAAAATTAGAACCAAAAAATTTACAGCTTGTGATCCAACTTAAAACAACCAACTCAAAATTATGATTGTTTAATCCAAAAATTGTTAATGACCACAAAAAAACTTGGAAGTAGAAGTAGTTAAATGTTGTTCTAACCTAACCAAAATAGGTTAGGTTAGAACATCATTTTATGGCAATCAATCGGTGTATTTAGGTAGAAATAGTGCAATAATTTGCTATTAAAATTTGGTGGTAAATTTACTAATTTTGTTTTCATAGTACAATTATAGGCTTAGTCGTTAAATACCCAATTCGTAAAATGCCCAACAGCTAGAAAAAGGGCTAATTCGCTAAATACCTAGTTCTGAAAATACCTATTTCTGGAAATGCCTAATTCTTAAAAAGCCCAATTCTTAAAAAGGTCATTTTTTGTCAATTTGATGATATATCGAATAATGATAATGTAAGTGCCTACATGTGTATATAAAACTAGTTTACCCGCGCAACTTCGTCTGCTCCGCTCCTATTGGTCTTAGCGTGATCATGTGTAGCCTATAGCCTTTCTCGATAAATGGGCTATCTAACACAAATAATTTTTCGAATCAGACCAGTAGTTCCTGAGATTAGCGCGTTCAAATAAACAAACAAACAAACTCTTCAGCTTTATATATTAGTATAGATGAGGAAATAAGTACATAAAATAAAATTGCTGAAAGACTGTACAATTCAAACATAATGTAATTCTTAAAAGTAATAACAGTCATTATCGATAATATACAATACCAACATTGATTAAAGGTACAAATCTCGGTCTATGGACCCGAACCTGTTGTACCCATCCCCTTCAACCAAATACGCAGGTGGCTAAATGGAAATCACCCAGACACAGGCGGAGAACTGGTGGGCCTCGGCACCGGGCTGTAGGCAATCCAAAGAAGCTCTGCCATCTTTGGATAGTAGGCTTACCAGGTGTCTTTTACGCCTGGACAGGAATGGCCTCCGCCTGGTGACGGGGACCATCACGGGACACTGCTTACTCAACAAACACTTCCACACAATAGGCATAACGGACAGTCCTCTGTGCAGGGCATGCATGTAGGCTGAGGAAACCGTTGCGCACGTTCTTTTTGAATGCACAGGTGTCACACAGATAAGAGCACAAACCCTCGGGTCACCCAGATCTTACACAGATGTTCTGAAGAAACCAGGAGCTCTAATTGACTTCTGGAGGGAGGTGGGCTGGTTGGAATGACCACCCAACGGCCGCCATGGCCCACGTACAAAAGTCCATTTGAGGGACTAAGTGCGGAAACCAAACCCCCCTAACATAGAACATAGAACAAGGTACAAATCTGTAAATAAAATGCAATTGCCATTGTTCTTCGGTAAATCGGACTGTATCATCGATTTATACGTACGAAAACAATAGTTAACTCATGAAAAAAAAATGGAAAAATAACATAAAATATCTCCGGGATTAAAAAAATTACATAATATTATCATCATTGTATTACCAATTTAGAGGAATAATGTATTCCGTTATGAATAATGGTAGGATAAATTGCACATATTATATACGTGTGCAATATATAATAGTGATTCACATTTAATGGTTTTCATAATGTTTATCTGCTGCACCATAGTTATGTACGAATATATAGAGGATATTATTTTTCGATCGTTCATAATGTGTGTATTTTTTATGTATGTCTCTAAGTATTTCCAGAATAAGTCCTTTTGCGAATTGGTCATTTTAAGAACTAGTCCTTTTGCGAATTGGTAATTTTAAGAACTAGTCCTTTTGCGAATTGGTCATTTTAAGAACTAGTCCTTTTGCGAATTAGCCGTTTTAAGAATTAGTCCTTTTGCGAATCAGACATTGCCCGAATTAGGCATTTGTAGAATGCTAGGCATTTTACGAATTGGGTATTTAACGACTAAGCCCAATTTTAGATAATAGAGGTTATGGTCGCAAAGTTATTTTTTGTGGTCATTATATTTATCCATGTTTAAAAAGCATGATATAAAAATAAAATTTAAAAAGCCCCTGTCGTTTATATTGTATTTTCTGTGCTCAAGTTTTACAAAGATTCTGATTTTGTGTTCTTTGGAGTTTATTACTTCGCGTCGTTAATTTATTTATATCATTCTAGGTAAGTCAATCTCTAAGGTGTACAATAAATGGACGCGAAATCAGCCAGACAATCAAGGTGACGAGGACTGTGTGCAGATGAACCAAGAAGGCGTATATAATGATATCTCATGTGTCGAAAAGTATAACTTTATTTGCAAGAAAAGCCTTCCGCCACACGATTTATGTAAGTGTCTGTCACTGAAAAGAAGCTTCGTCTTGCTCGTTGGATTACTGCCACTTTAGCCACCACCACTACCGCTACTTCCACTACATTCCACTACTACTTTCACTGTGTGATATGCAGAAATATGCAGTTTACTAAAAAGGGCTTCAGAAATGTACACATTCTCGGTGGCGAGATCTTGGTGTTTTATATTGAGTGAATTTGCGTAATCAGCTATACCAATATCAATCAAAATAAAAAAATAAAAAGTTTTCCTCGGCGCCATCTTGGATTTTTCTTTTGAAACCCCAAAAACCATGACGAATGATTGCAAATTTTCATTGACGGCATAGTGGAATTAAATTTTGATTCTTAGTATAAAATATATATTTTCCATTTCGTAGATGGACATAACATTACAGCGTCTTTCCGGAAGGACTACACTTACATAGATGCAGTAGACAGTATCTACAAGATTCACCTTACACCAATGAATTGGCATGATGCTAAGCAAGAATGTGTTAAGGAAGGAGCCGGTTTGTTCTACCCAAAAAATACATATGAGGTTAACGCTGTGATATCGTTCTGGAAACGGTACCAAAACAATAACCAAGCCCAGACTTGGATGTTTGTGGGCATATCAGACATAGCAACTGAAGGGGCGTTTGAGACCATTGACGGTACGTGTAATTTTTTATGTTATTAAACTCTCAACTGATTTTATGTTCCTGACGTTACTTTATTGCCTCTAAAAATGGATTCGTCCGAAACACCACTCAAAAATATTAATAATACTGAAATTCCTGTTTCGACCGGATCGGACGAAACTCAACGGCCGAAATGCCTACTAAGCCGCGAGTACGATGCTTATTTTCTACGTTTTAGAGGTTTTTTTAAATTGTATTTTCTGTGCTCACGTTTTGACGAAGATTTCGATTATGTGCTCTTGGGGACTGTCCCCCAAAGCGAGTACGAGATATTTTTCTGCTTTTTAAAGGTTTTTCTGAAGGGTTTTTTTATATGAAATTATATTTTCTGTGCTCACGTTTTCGACTAAGATTTCAATTATGTGCTCTTAGGGGTTAAGGGCCGGTGTCTGAAGTAGACGTCACATCTCAGATCCGCAGATAATTTGATTAACCAGCCCTCAGCTGTCAATGAGTTTCTCAACACTTCATCGTCTAGAAATTACGTAATCGCTTGTTACATTAAATAATCGGCCTTAATTTATTTCGGTTGGCTACCGTCACACGGGCTCGGGTTTGTTCGGAAAACTGTCGGGGTGTTTTCGGTACAGGATTAAAAAAAATATTTTCGATTAGATTTTACTTTGTAATTACAATGAAAAAAAAAAACAACTAAAAATAGTTTTGTATGAAAACTTATATATGATCATTCCATTACTTACAAAAAAAATGGTTCAACAAACCAATTGAGAGCTGGGAAACTGGCAGTTAGTCAATTTCGCTCATTTTTACATTTCATTATAGGTAAGCCAATCTATAAGGTGTACAAAAAATGGATGCGAAATCAGCCAGACAATTCTGGCGACGAGGACTGTGTGCAGATTGACCAAGACGGCGTATATAATGACATTTCATGTGTCAAAAAGTATAGCTACATTTGCAAGAAGGCACCAAAGCCACACAATTTAAGTAAGTATCTGTCACTAAAAGGGAATCGTGTTGCTTGTTGGATAACTACCACTTCACCCACCACCACCACTACACACCACTACTACATTATCAATGCTTTTTTTTGTAAGACTAGTTACTTAATTCTAAACTCGGCAAACTTTATCGTTTGATAGCGAGAGGCGCTCTTTTATATCACATGTGATATGCAGTTTTCTAAAAAGATCTTCAGAAGTATACAAATATTTCGGTGCGCCATCTTGATATTTTATTTTGAGCATGTTTTCGTAATCAGTAATCCCGAAAACCATCAAACATTAATAGTCATACTTCAAGCTACGCACAGCATTTTTAACCGACTTACCAAAAAGGAGGAGGTTCTATGTTCGTCTTCTAGTATGTTTTTTTATATATGTTCACCGATATCTCCGTCATTTAAGGACCGATTTTGAAAATTCTTTTTTTGTTTGATAGAATATATTTCCAATTTGGTCCCATATTAATTTGGTGAAGATCTGATTAAGGACTTCGGAGATATATAACAGAACTCTTCAATAAATAACGGCAAACTTCTCGGGATTGCTGCAATCGCATGTCTAGCGTATCGCGTTTTGATAACGCGCGTTGAGCGCTTGTCTTCTGAACGTACTCTAATTAAAAGCTTGTATCGTGTAGCTTGTATTGTGTTGCTCATTCTCCAGAAAGCTACATAATAACACCACAGTTTAACATTAATATCTTATACTTATTATTTTAAGCCTGTGTTGTCCCACTGCAGAGCTAAGGCCTCCCTTCCCTGCTTCCACTGCGATCGCGGGCTCCTTTAAAAAGGAGTCCAGCTCAATCCACCATCCCTTTCTGGGCGGTTTGTCGCTTCCAGCTGTTTGGGATCCACTTAGTTGTGGTCTTGGCCCTTTGCTCCTCCGACATACGGCAGATTTGGCAAGCTTAGTTCCATTTCAGCCCAACAGCTGTTCGGCTAGAGTCTGCTATTTATGTCCTGAAACGAAGTATAGATTTTCTGATGCGGTCTGTGAGATTAACGTCCAGTACACTTCGACCTGGTGATGGTTGCGGGAATCCGCTGGTTGCGAGACGCACGGGACCGGTCAATGTGGCGACGCTTGGGGGAGGCCTATGTCCAGCAGTGGACGTCTTTCGGCTGATATGATGATGATGATGACACTTCGTTCCTAATCTCGTTGACAATTTGTAAGGGACCACGTTTGAGCTCCGTAGATTAGGGTGGGAAGGATACACATGTCCATGAGTTTTTAAGTGGGAGTGGGAGAAGGAGGTCGTGTCTAAATAATAATAGCCACATGGGTCGGTCTCCACGGCCGAAGATGGGCCGTGGATGAGTGGCCATGTATAGATGGCCACTCATCCACGGCCCATCTTACGGTTATATCCCCATCTTAGCATATACGGTTGAAGATCTTTGACAGTCTTTGTGGATAGCCAGAAGCCTGAAATCTGATACTAGTCTTGCCAAGGGGCAAAGAGTTTTCGAGATACTGGGTTGTAGCTACGTCTGGTTAGGCTGGAAGGCCGACTCAAAATTAGTTGGGAAAAGGCTTGGCAGATTGATTGAGATTGGGAGAGTTGCCTTCAAAAGATGTTTTATTACTTATCTGTGACAAATTTTTATTTACAGGTGCTTTAATTGGGGTTCCTTTAAATAGCTCAGCGGTGATTACAAAGTTGATAATTGATTTAGAATTATTTGATAACAACACTTCAGTACATGTTGAAAAGTCGGTACATAGAAGAGATATACATTGGTCTGACAAAATAATCTTGACTGAGAAAGATGTCGGTAAGTGTTAGGAAGTATTTTACTTTCCTATTCTTATACTCTCTTTTCTTTTCTCTTGCTTTCCTTTTTCTCTCTTCCGTCTCTCTCTTTCCTGTTCCTTTTTACCCAACTACGGCGAAGCCAAAAGGAAGGGTTATTATTTAGTTACGATGTTTCCTGCAGCTACGACATGGATGCGCCCATCTCATATCTAACCAACCTGTTATATCCATTGCTGGGGAAAAGGCCCGCCTCTCCCCTTTACGCACTTTGTCTCTTCTGCCGAAAAAAATAAACATTAAAACTCATGGATAATATTCACGTTCAATTCACCAACGTTGTTAAACGAACGAGAATATCATCCAACAGTTTATAATAAATATATATATAAATATATATTATTTTTATTTAACCATTTATGCACACACACATATACAGACAAGAAGGAGGAACAGAAAAATAGGTGATGCTTATTTCTAATGAAATCTCTTCCAGCATACCTGCGAAAGGAAAGATGAAAAAAAGAGATATAGACATAGTGTGTAGAAGGGAAAAATAATTATTTACACTTTATTTACATAGATACAAGTATATACAGTGTATAAAATACTTAATTAACTAAGACTACAAACATAAACACTTAAACCAAAAACTACTCACTAACTAAACCAAAAAACATACTAAAAAAAAACAAACACATAAAACAATTCAGAGCTAAATAATATACAATAACTATTGGATATATTTAATAATAACTAAATAATATACAATAATTATTAGATATATTTAATAATAACTAAATAATATACAATAATTATTAGATATATTTAATAATAACTAAATAATATACAATAATTATTATATATTTATTTTCTTTATTTCTTTCTTTCTATCTTATTTACTATATTTCTTTCTTTTCCCTTCCTTTCTTTCCACGACACGTGTAGCTTTACGATACGTTGCGTCTTATATTATAATTCATGTACACAATTGTGTATTTCATTTGTTTCAGTTAAAGAGCCTTATGTAACACTGACATATTCTGAAGCATCAGAAGTTCAGTTTAGCTGTGAAGAATTTAAGTCTCGATCAAAATGTAAGTAATGTAAATATTTTTATTTTGCGTACAGCTAAGGAGTGGAATTCCCTGCCGGCAGATTCTGCACACATCAATTTATTGCAAGAAAGAAAGATTTGCACTATGCAGTTTCCTTTCTTTCTTTATTTAAGTAAAATAGTAAATACAGTGCAGTTTATCGGAATGTCAATATAGGACATTGAGTTTTACAAAGAGATTGTCTACACAGCCTTCCCATAAACTTGATGTGAGTTAATCATACACGTCTGTTACTGTCCTACTGCAGGGCAAAGCCCTCTTCTCATACAGAGAAGGCACGAGCATTGATCACCACGCTTGCTCAAGGTGGGTTGACTCTTTCAGACTTAGCTTACTACTGTAGCGGCACCGACGCCGCCACTTATAAACTATTGACATGACGTCACACAAATCCTGCATCGCGCAAGCATTCGACGCGATTTGAATACAAACAACAGTCCGACAATAACCGTTAGGCAGTTGCCCGAACCAGACACAACACCCGTCTGGTCGGAGGATACTCCCTTTTCTATGGAGGTTTGTGGGGCTTTACACCTTGTTCCGCATATCCCCAAACTACTATTTTATACGAAAATTTGTAACGGATCTGTTTGAAATTTGGCACAGAGGTAGATTATATTCTGGAATAGCACATACCCAGGTTACTCTTTATTCCATTAGAAAGTACATATGAGTTGAGTTGAGTTGTTTGATATTGGCACTTGCTCGGATTTGAACCCACGACCTTAAGAACGAGAGGCGAGGTCTTAGCCACTGGACCACCACGACATTACGCCATAAAATTTATAATTTAACATATTTTACAGATTTATCCGTAGCCTTTGTAAATACAACGGAGAACAAGATACAAACATTAAACAAAACAGTAATAAATAAAGGAAAATTTAAGATGGCGGACAATGGATCTATTCTGTGTTGCCTTTACTACGCATATCAGTCAACGAACGATGGAAAACAAGTTAACATAACACGTTTTGTTGTTAAAAAGACTTTATTGACATACACATACCAGGATAAAGAATTGATGCCTCTCAACTCTGCAGGTAAGTGACCATCGACGCCAATTTGCCAGCCTGTTGGTTTTTTATCGATTACATTCCTCCTAGCCCTTTCCATCATCTTCGTCGTACCGCTATGCGCCATCGGCATCGGTACATGGTGGAAATCCCACCCATATGCACTAAACGTTTTGGGAATATTTATATTATGCGTACAGCTAAGGAGTGGAATTCCTGATAGCTACAGCCTAAGGGTAGGTTACTTAAAGGCAAACGTGCTTCACCATCGACCACCGCATTGCTTAAAATTATTATTATTATCCAACGTTACCCCACACCATGAGATAGACGATAAAAAAGACCACCCCCCTTTACGTGTACAGGAGGTAAATAAAACAAAAATACCTGGTTTTATTTTACCACTTTGTCGACGTGATTAATAATATGTATCATTGTAACATTATTTGTTACATGTCTTGGTTTTAATTAATAATGTGGAAAACAAATGTAAAATTAATCAATTATTTACATTTATCTACATTATTTAAAAATTAAGAAAGTGACTATTTACAATACTTGATTAAATATAAAATATAAAGAAACTAATAATGAACGCACCAAATCTGAATTCTGCATAGCTACAAATTATCACCACATTGGTATTGACATAAGCGACATATTAGGCACCCAGCGACTGTCCTTTGTTCTCGGCGCAGGCGCATCGTTCATGTTGTTCATTCACGACAGAATGCTTCCACATCGCGGAGACCGATTCTTGGGGTCAAGGCGAACGCACGTGAATATTTATCGCGATCTCTGATACGGACAAACCCGTAAAAAGATGAAAACGGTCGTCATCGCGAGACTTATTCCATTAACGGCGTCACTACCGTTCCCTCGACCATTTTATTTATATAATTATTGTGTGTGATTTGGAAAACCCCATTTGGGGTTCAAGGATCACCCTTATTCCGCTCGCTTCCCCGCGGTGGACAGTAGCGAGTCAGCCCACCTACTGCTGCACCTGCATCCTGAGCGACCTGGCGATCGACGCGCGAGCACTCATCTCCAGCAGTGGGCAGTGACGTCAGAGGAGTGCTAGACCCGTGGGAGAAGTTGTAATCGCTGTATAGGCTCTAACCTACTAAATCAACCCACCTACCGAGCTAGACTTTTTTATTAAATATAAATGTTCCGAATTTTCTACCTACCTGTTTTTTTTATTTACTCTCCTCCTAGGAACCTATGCCTAGGATAGGTGGAAAAGGTAAGGATAGTTCTTCAGATCGGGACATCATCATCATCATCATATCAGCCGAAAGACGTCCACTGCTGGACATAGGCCTCCCCCAAGCGTCGCCACATTGACCAGTCCAGTGCGTCTCGTAACCAGCGTATCCCCGCAACCTTCACCAGGTAATCGGTCCAACTGGTGGGAGGCCTTCCAACGCAGCGTCTTCCGGTTCGCGGTCGCCACTCCAGAACCTTTCTGCCCCATCGGCCATCCGTTCTGCGAGCAATGTGCCCTATGTGCAATAATATGTATATCCATGCCAAATTATAGCTTTCTAAGAGTCGCTGAGCTATGCGGACAGATGGACATAACGAAACTATAAGGGTTCCTTGTTGACTACGGAATCCTAGTAAAATAGACCTGCCTATGTTTCGTTAGTTGCAAGTTTGAAGGAACCAGGCTCGTCTCAGTCACCATGACAACGAGAAATCACTTGATTTATGGGAATAAATCGCAAGGTATACGTTACGTTACAGATGCAGTTACCATTGACAACACAACGATCATTGTTTCTTCAGTAACCGCGACGGTACTGGCCCTTCTTCTTCTTGTGATTTATGTATTTATGAAAAGATACCAGAGAGAAACGAATCGACCAGAAAGATCCCAGCGACCGTTACCCCAAATACCAAGACAGCTGTCACTTAGTGAAGTAAGTTTTCAATTACATTTAATGTCACTGATCCTGATTGAACACTAAACATGCCATTCTCTTTCATACAATCAATTTGATAACCTTTCCCAACTAGTTTGGGGTACAATAATTATACTCTTCTGCTTACAATAGGGATGATGACACTAAAATCTATTTAGTCCGTCAGATAAATAGCCAAAACATATTGGAAACGTATTTTTTCTTTTGCCACGTAAATAAAAAATAACGACGATACAGTGCGTTGAAATATCATATGACGTCACGCCTTGCTATACTTTATACTGACAATCACACTCCCCCACTCCTTTAGACGACGTCTAACGCCAACGACCTTGAGGGAAAAAAGGCGCACTCGTTTGACACCCACGCGACCCACAATTTTGTAGTTTTTTGATCTTTCCTTATTATTCTATGACTTTAAAAAAAAAGCCTCAGATCAAAATGTAGATAATTAAATTGTCTTTGAGATGGTGTCGATTTCATTAAAATACGCCCAGTGGCTTTGGCGCGTTTGTCGTGTTTTGTCCGTTTTAGACTAACTATACAAATTAATTACACTATGTTATACGAATAAAACTCAAAACGATCTAAGATCAGATTATTAAGAAAATGGTCTAATGTAACATAATACTTTTTCCAAAAAATGACGACTAGCCGTTTAGATGTGATTCTCATTTTAACATCAGCTACTCAAGGGAATCGGCGCCTTAACTTTGATGCTGTTGATACGTAAATGAAAGGTTATGAAGTACTTTAGTATAGTAGTTTTAATAAGTAGTAAAAAGACATGCTTCACAAGAGAACGTTTTACAAAGACAGACATCATCGAACAGTACAAAACAATAGAGTTTAAAAAGGGTAACCCAACCAAATATAATAGGTTCATATAAAGATTCTTCTTTGTTGCATAGAAACCTTTGTAGTAGTTTGTTTAATATTTCGACGAATAAATTATGTCACTTGCTTAAAAAGTCTTTTCAGGCTATGGGCCTGTCACCGCCAAAAAAAATGAGAAAATAATAATTAAATAAGAATCGTTTCAGGATTGAAACATAAAAATAAGTGTGATAAAAATAGTTTCATCGGAAACTTAAAACGTTATACCGTGAGTAATAACATAAATTATAAAAATGTCGGCTTCAAACACAAGTCTCTGTATAGAAACCCTAAATGACAGTGAATCATTCCAAACATGGAAATTTCAAATCGACATACTTTTGGAAGCTAAAGGACTCGGCCAAATCATCAGAGGAAAAATTCAAAAAAATAAAGAGAATGAAGAAAAATTTATAGAAAAAGATGCTCAAGCCAAAAACTATATTATTCGGACAATTAATCGAAAATACATAAGTCAGCTGTTTGATTGCAAGACATCCCAAGAAATGTATGAAAAAGTCTGCAGTATTTTTGAAGGTTCCGAGGAAAGGAAGAAGATGACGCTTCTGCAAGATTTCTACAATATTCAATTCAAAACAGACCTACCCATGGAAGAGTATTTGGCAAAAATCGAAAATTTGACGTATCGCTTAAAACAAATGAAAATCAACTTAGACGATGCAATGGTGGAATCGAAAATCTTAACTAGTCTGGACGAAACCTATCAACATTTCATCACAGCATGGGAATCAACTCCTTCAGCAGACAGAACACTGAAAAACCTGAAAAAGAGGCTAATTAAAGAAGAGGAAAGAAGAGGCCAGTCAAGCACTTATACACAGGTAGCCTTGAAGGCACAAACTAAATTCAAAGCAGGTATTGAGTGTTTTATCTGTAAAAAAATAGGGCATTTAGCTAGAGACTGTAGGAATCACTGTAGGATTTGTAAAAAGACAAATCATAAAGAGAAAAAATGTTTCTTTAAAAATAAAGATAAAGTGGCACTTGTAGCCAATAAAAGCAAGGGTGAGAATGATTACTCACAGAGTTTTGTGATAGACTCTGGATGCACGGTTCACCTAGTAAAAGATAGAAACTTACTGTCTAATGTTAAGGCAAATAAAACTGAAATTGGTACAGCTCAAAAAGACTGTAACCTTAAAGCCATTTGTGAAGGAGATTTTATAAGTAGACAATGTAACATTAAAAATGTTCTCTATGTTCCTGATCTTTCCCGTAATTTGCTTTCCGTTTCAGAAATTACCAAACGCGGTGGTCAAGTATTATTTCAGGGCAATAGTGTTGAGATCACCAGTGGAGGAAACGTTTTAAAAGGAACTCAAGAATCATCTGGTCTGTTTACATTGGATCTACTTAAAAAATGTAATGAAGAAGTCTTCTTCGCTAAGAAAATAAAAGACAATTCTGTCATATCCTGGCATAAAAAACTTGGTCATCCTGGTAAAGGTGCATTGCTAAACCTACTTAAAGCTGCTGATGGCATAAAAATAGAAAAATCAACGCAAGATGAAGAAAATATGTTAGCAAGTTGTGAGGTGTGCATTAAAGCAAAACAGACAAGATTTCCGTTTAATACTGAAAGAAAAAGAACACAGAAACCTCTGGAAATAGTACACACTGACGTATGTACCGTAGAAATGGAAACGTGGGACAAAAAACGATACTTCCTAACTGTGATCGATGATTTTAGCAACTACACAAAAGTTTATCCCTTGAAGAATAAAAGTGAAGTAGCCAGTCACTTAAAACACTATATAGAAGAAGCCGAAAGAGAAAAGAGCATGAAAGTCTCGAAAATAAGATGCGATAATGGAGGAGAGTATTCCTCAAAACAATTTCAGAGCTGGTGCAAAGAAAAGGGAATAAAATTAGACTATACCGTGCCTTATTCGCCTCAGCTTAACGGAAAAGCGGAACGTTTTAATCGTACCATTACTGAGAAAATCAGATGCCTCCTCTATAATGCGGACTTGCAAAAGAAATGTGGGGAGAAGCCCTCTATTGTGGAGTCTATCTGATAAACCGTTTGCCAAGCGAATCCATTAATAATGTTACCCCCTATGAACTGTGGAAAAAACAGAAACCAAACTTATCCAATGTAAGAGAATTTGGAACGATAGCTTACGCAAAAAACCTGACATCTTTGAAAAAGTTGGATTCTAGAACGCAAGAGTATATGATGATTGGGTACGCAAATAATGGATATCGACTTTGGGATGTAGCAAAGAGGAAGGTAATTATAGCACGAGATGTGATATTTAGTGGTAAATTACCACATAAAAACCTGAATCTACATAACACGACTGATATATTAATGGAAGAGGGCGATGCCGATGAAAAAGAACATCTGTTGACAGAAATGACTGAAGATGTAACTGAGAGCCAGCAGAAACTTGGTATAGCTGGATCAGGAGAACAAGAACATGGAAATAGAAATGACTCAGAATATGACTCAGAACCAGTATACAGAAGTAGCAGATTCCACACAAGAAAGCATTTATGACAGTGCTTTTACAGACTCTGAAGACAGTCAATTTGGAGAGAATCTACCTGTAATAACAACTAAAAGTGGAAGAAAAGTCAGAATGCCAGAAAGATATAATGATTATGCTCTTCTTACGTTCAATGAAGTCATGAAGTCCCCAGAAAAAGACAAATGGCAAAAAGCTATTGAAGATGAACTAAAATCTCTTAAAGACAATGGAGTGTGGAATATAGTAGACAAAGAAAAAGCATTTGAAAAAACTGTACTCTCTAACAGATGGGTGTTCAAAGTCAAAGAAAATGGCACATACAAAGCGAGATTAGTAGTAAGAGGCAACGAACAGAGAGAGAGACAGATTTTGATGAAATATTTAGTCCGGTTGCTTCACAGTCTGCTTTAAAATCACTATATGCTGCCGCAGCAGCGAAAAATTGGAAATTTATGACATTCGACGTTAAAACAGCGTTTCTCAACGGCGAACTAAGAAAAGATGAAGAAATTTTTATGAAAATACCTCTTGGTGTTCCCGTGGAAAAAGGGAAAATATGTCAGTTAATAAAATCTTTATATGAACTTAGACAGTCCCCAAAACGATGGAACGAAAAGTTTCTTAAAACTATGTCGGAAATTGGGTTCAGACAAGCGAAGAACGAACCATGTATTTTGAAAAATAAGGATTGTTCAATTATTTTTGGGATTTACGTCGATGACGGCATAATAATTGGATCAAACGAAGAAGAAATTCGGCAAGTTCTAAAGAAAATAAATTCGACATTTGAAATTAAAATATGCGGCAACCCAACATCCTATTTGGGAATGGAAATAACGGAAGACTCTAAGCGTATACTTCTGACTCAGACAGCTTATGCAAAGCAGATCTTAAAAAGATATCACATGGAGAACTGCAAACACGTGGCTACTCCATGCAAACCAGAAGATGATACCAAAGACTGCACTGAGCAGAAAGCTGAGCCAAAATTGCCATATAGAGAAGCTGTAGGGAGTTTACTCTATTTATCAACCAAGACGCGGCCAGATCTCTCGTATGCAGTTGGGATGGCGAGCAGGAATATGGAAAACCCAGAAAACAAAGATGTAGTGGCTATAAAAAGAATATTAAGGTACCTGGCGGGCACCTTAGGAGAGGGTGTATGCTATAAGAAAAATATAGAACTGGATTTCTCTGTTTTCTGCGATTCTGGTTACGCTGGAGACATTAAAACAAGACGTAGTACTACAGGCTACATTATTATGATTGCCGGAGGACCAGTTTCATGGTGCTCTCGTAGACAGCCCATCGTAGCGTTGTCATCGACTGAAGCCGAGTTTATTGCAGCGGCAGAGTGTTGCAAGGAGTCGATGTTCCTAAAATCCTTACTGGTTGATCTCAACATTAAAGTACCGGTGATTTTCAAAATTGATAACCAGAGCGCTATTCAGCTCATTAAAACTGGGATCTTTAATAAGAAGCACGATGACGTGCGTTTTCATTCTATTCACGAGGTATATGCTAATAACGGTTTTCAGATTGAGTATTGTTCAACTGAAAATCAAACAGCTGATATTTTAACCAAGGCTTTAAATAAAACAAAGTTTTTAATGCATAAATCTCAAATTGTGTGTTAATACTTAATAACATAGAAAAAAGTTTTTTAGGTGAGTTTAATATAAGGTAGTTTTTGGTTAAAGTACCTATTTTGCGTTATATATCTGCTATATTTACGCATAACAGCGTAAAGCTACATTTAATGTATCTAGTATTTTTCAGATAAAGTTATTGTTTGTCAAAGAATAAGCAAACAGAATGTCTAACCATTAAATTGTGCTGTCAGTGTCATTTAAAGCAAATACTGTTAACATCTGACTGGACATGCACAGCCTTGAGTTAAACATTTTGTAGCAGTTTTATTTGTACGTAATTTTAAATTTTATCGGGATATAAACATAAAATTAGGAGAGGGTGTCGCATAGAAACCTTTGTAGTAGTTTGTTTAATATTTCGACGAATAAATTATGTCACTTGCTTAAAAAGTCTTTTCATTCTTGACTCAACTTTGTAAATTGGTTGGTTTACCTACACTATATATTTCTAACAGATGCGCTTTAATTTTGTCAATGTTTTATTTATTTGATGAAGCAAAAAATACGGATCCAATATTATTTGATAATCTCACTGACGGACTAAATAATTATTATCATTTTTCTACCCAGGAAACATCCCTACCTTTTAAAAATCATAAAACCCGACTGCTTAAAAAGCGAACTAAAAAGAGGTAAACAAAAAGAAAATCATGCTGTGCAGTATGTATCGTCCGACTGCACAGCATGATTTTCTTCTTGTTTACCTCTTTTTAGTTCGCTTTTTAAGCAGTTGGGTTTTTTGATTTTTTTAATTAACTTTTTTTATTTACATCTTTTTAGTTTTTTTTTTTAGATATAAGTACATTTAAACATATAAGTGTAATATATTTTTGAAATTGCCTCTTAAAACCCTTTATTTGGATACGCCACACGATGGGTTTGGAAGAAAACAAAACATTTTTTCCCCTACAAAATGGCGCCCAAAATCCGCCATATTTTTCTTTTCCAATTTTAATGAAGCCAGTGACACTCGCAAGGTTAAGACGAATCGATTGACGTAAAAAACCTTCAATAGCGGCCAACGCGTTTGGTCTCTAGAACGCCACATAGGAACATTCATAGACTGATAAACACATTACCCTCCTTTGGCAGTAGAGTAAAAACTCAACCACTATCGCTTGACGCGATCACTGAATAAGCGGGGGGAACAACTATCAAAGTAAAATACTATAAAGTGCAAGAATAACTTTTGTTTCGGGAGTCGGTGTCTGGTTCCCCTTGTTTTTATCATAGACATATTCAAACCCTCAAAATTGGTACCCAACATCTGTATGTTGGCTGGTATTTTGAGGGTTTAGCAATGAAAATAAATTATATTTATGTATGTATGTTATATAAAAATCTTTGTAACAGTTTCTTTATTATACTTTTTATTTTTTTTCCAGCCTCATCCTAATTTACCGTTTTACCAGAATTTTCTCTTCCGGAAGGAGTGCGATCTAGAAATTCAGGCTCGAGAGGAACCTTATTATACTGAAGTTATGTACCATTAGTTACGACTACGGAGCTCCGACTCCGATAAGTCGGAACTTTCGATTCTTGTGTAGTAAGAATCGAAAGTTCCGGTTCCGATTTCGACCCCAACAAAAAAAAATAACTTCTAGATCAACGGAATCAAAAGATATCACCATTTATGTCGCAAATTTGACGAATCGCAAGGGAATCAAAACCTATAGAGTAAGGTAAACGCAAATATTAACAACCCGCTTAAGACAATTTTAAAATCGGCCATAATTTTTAAATATACTGGTTGCTCTTAGATTTACTTTTTTATTTTTATATGCTAGTGTTATGTATAAATAATGTATTTAGTAAGTTAACTGTGAGTAAATAAAGGATTATCTTGTAGAAAATAATTTATCCCATCAAAAACATAAATGTGAAAAAGAGAGCCAAGTTCAATACTAAGAATATACACGTCCGTATGGCGTCCCGCAGGGCAGTGTCCTCGGCTCGACGCTCTTTTTGGTTTACATTAATGACCTCTGTAACCTTATTATCAACGGTGCGAGGATACTGTCCTACGCGGATGACACCGCTATTATCTTCTCTGCTAAGACCTGGGACAAGGTTAGGCTGGAGGCTGAGAGGGGACTGGCCAGAGTTAGTGATTGGCTAAGGGAGAATCTACTTACTCTAAATACCCTTAAAACCAACTTCGTCTGCTTCTCTAAATACGCAAACTCTCAGCCTGCGCCTGACTTTAACATTAGAATACATTCTTGTCGTACACCAACCCAATCTACCTGTAGCTCTCCTGTAATTCAGAAGGTCAATTCCGTCAAGTACCTAGGTATTGTTGTAGATCAAAGGTTAAGCTAGTACCCACACCTCGAATTAACTATAGGGAGGGTAAGAAAACTCATATGGGTTTTCAAATCGTTGAGACATGTTATTAGTAAAGAATTACAAAATAAAATATATATCGCATTGGCCCAATCTGTAATCATAATCATATATTGTATCTCGGTATGGGGTGGAGCAGCTAAGTCGTATTTTATAGAACTAGAGAGGGCACAGAGATCCTTGATTAAGGTCATGTACTGTAAGCCCTACAGGTTCCCTACTGAATCTCTATACGCAAGCTCTCAACTCTGCTGCATAGATAGAGCGAGCGCTACAGATCAATGATAAACAATTTCTTTTGGCTTGAGTTGAACAATATGGTCGTGAACGACATGTGGTTTCAGCAAGATGGCGCTACTTGCCACACAACGAACGACACAATCGACATTCTGCATGAACGGTTTGAGGGTAGAGTTAGAGTTCCGCTAGACTTTTTCTTGTGGGGTTTTCTGAAGTCGCAGGTCTATGCCAATAAACCATATTCGACCGTTGCCCTGAAAGCCAACATAACGCAGGCCATCGCTCGGATTCAGCCGGATCTATGCAGCAGAGTCATTAAAAATTGGAACTCTCGGATTCGTGCCACCATACGAAGCCGCGGCGGACATTTGAACGATGTCATATTCCATCCATAATTGGCATAAATGGGCCTTTTAATTAAAAAATAAATTTCGTTAATATATCACAAACATCTTTTTTTATTCAATTTTAACATCGACCCGTCCTTGTTGAAAGACCCTTTACATACACACACACACACACACACACACACACCAACACACACACACACACACACCAACACACACACACGCCAACACTCTTTCACACATACACACAACCACTCATACACACACACATACACACAAAATATACATTCACACACTCATAAACACACGGATAAACACACATGTATACAAAACACACTCTACTTTCTCACACTGCCTTATGCACTTCATTTATGTTCATTTGTCTTTTTATTTTTATTAGTTTAATAAAAATGTGTAACTTATACCTAATTAGCACAACGAAACTATTGTTAAAAAACGTTAAAAAACGAGGAAGAGCGAGGTTTATCCCATCACAAGTATCTTCGGATTACTTTCTGGGAAGATTATAGATAGATTTAAGATAATAAACACATTTTATATTTATTTATTTTATTTATTTTTTACTGTTAAAACCTGACAGTGAGGAACAGACGAGGACGCCTGTCTCACAGGATGCCCGTATGTAAAGACTCTGATTGCTACAGCTTATCTTTAATTAAATCGTCTAAGTTGGACGATAGAAAGAAATATTGCAATTTTACAATGTTGGGTTATATTTATTAGTATTACATAAGTAGGTATACATATTATGTATGTTAAAAAAGTTTATTATAATACAACACGAAATTTGCTATCGAATTAAATGTATGAAATGATCTATCTATACTGGTCTTCAAAACTTAGTACAATCCTTTTAAAATTGCCCTCATGAGTAATGTGACCACTGCTATGGGATACAAGCCTCTTTTTCAATCTCGTAATCCACCAGTGCTCGTCGTAACTACTGATACATAACTTCATCATATTGTGGTTCCTCTCGAGCCTGAATTTCTAGCTCGCACTCCCTCCGGAAGAGCATATTCTGGTAGAACGGTATATTTGGATGAGGCTGAAAAGATTAACAAGTAGGTTTAAATTAAAAACATACCTACGCGATACTAAACTGAAGATCGTTCGCTCAGAATGACAATCTCTTTCGTTTCAAGATCCGTCGTTCATGAATACATGATTTTATGATTTCAAACGAACGAAATTTACAATCATAATAAACAAGGAAAGTTGATATATTTTTCAACAGACTTCAAAAAGGAGGAGGTTCTTACTTCGACTGTATTTATTTTATGTTTGTTAACGCAGAACTTTTTACAAGGTGAAAAATTTTTGTTGATTCTTTTTTTATTTGAAATTTAGCTTTTTATGTGGTCTCATTAATTGTAAAGATCTGATGAAGAACTGCGGAGATATACTACAGAACCCATCATTAAACAACGGCAAATATCTCGGCATTGCTGCAATCGCTTATCTGTTTATTGTTGACGCCATTTCATAACATAACATCACGCCGGTACGCTCTAAAGACGTACGCAGATACCGTACCGATGAGTGTACCTACAGTTCACTCTGGTACACTCATCTCACTCACATTTCACCGGTTATGTACAAGTTTAGTTTTATGTTATTCGGGTAATCTATTCTGACATAACGTTGGGCATTATAGGTACGTTTCTATAGAACTGTCTCATTATGTACCACAACTAAAAAGTTAATAATAAAAACTTTTTACAAAAAAATACAACAGTAAATAAATTACAAAGCGAAAAATAACTTCAATTTCGCAAGTCGGTGTCAAAAAACGACGAAACAATAACAAAGTTTTTTTACAAAAACTTTTTAATGACATAATATTTACAATATATTCACAGTGGCTTCACTTAAAATTAAGTCTCGCTATCTTATATAGATTCACGCTTAGGCCAAATATCGTCTTTTTCTACTGGATTATTTACTTTTGGGGTGGGCAGCTAATCAGACATAAGATTTGTCCCGCACTACGAATAACTTGAGCAGTTCCGGCTACATTGGAAGGTCTTAAGCTTTTAATACGCGTGGCTTACACGGTCTAGTCAAACAACTTCGATTGCAGCGATCGCGGGTCTTAGGTCCTTCTTGCCGCGAATTTTAGTGTCACCGCGTCAGTGTTACCTAAGCCACTCTGAGGTTTCTGTGACTTTCAATCAACGAAGGCGTCGATCTATCGAAATGTTACGTGCTTAATACTACACGGTCAACATAAAGGTGCTCCCTCATCTGGAGCATTCGCCTGTAATGAAACATTTCAGATTCGATTTGAGCATTATTACAATATTATGTACCTATAGATTCACGCTTAGGCCAAATATCGTATTTTTCTACTGGATTATTTACTTTTGGGGTGGACAACTAATCATACATAAAATTTGTCCCGCATTACGAATTACTTGAACAGTTCCGGCTACATTGGAAGGTCTTAAGCGTTTAATACGCGTTGCTTACATACACGGTCTAGTCAAACAACTTCGATTGCAGCGATCGCGGGTCTTAGGTCCTTCTTGCCGCGAATTTTAGTGTCACCGCGTCAGTGTTACCAAAGCCACTCTGAGGTTTCTGTGACTTTCTATCAACGAAGGCGTCGATCTATCGAAATGTTACGTGCTTAATACTACATATTATATTATATTATATTGCTATACGTATTAATTATTAAGACTTTTAGATATGTAATAATTATAAAACTAGGTTAATTAAAAAAAAAAAATTGTACAACTCCTTAATGCATGCGGAGTTTACCTATAAGTGATTGTTGCACTATTGCATTTACTTTTGCATGCCACTATTAGCATAAAACTAGTGTAAATAATTGTTGGTGAACCAATAAAATAAAATAAAAATAAAATAAAATAAAGTACACGGTCAACATAAAGGTGCTCCCTCATCTGGAGCATTCGCCTGTAATGAAACATTTCAGATTCGATTTGAGCATTACATTACAATATACCGAACTAATGAAAAGCGATATCTATGGGACCAAACGGTATTTTCCATCTCAAAAATGGTTTGGACAAAAGTTGTTATACTGAAACCCTTTTGATTGTTTCATATTCTAAGATGACAGAGCTATCCGAAATAAAAGCAAAAAAAAAAAAAAAGTTTTGTATGTATAAAATTACATCCAAACTTTATACTTTGATAATTTTATATTTACTAGATTATAGAAGTTCAATTTAAGATATTTTCTATGTTCTTCAAGGGAATATATAAGTATTATACATTTTTGGATTGCTCAAGATATTTTGTATACAACTGCGTTACATTTTTATAAAAAATATTTTAATTAAATTTTTAAGTGTCATAAGGAAATTTTCCGTCTTTTCAATTTTCAAGTTGAGGTTTCCTTGTAACCGATGGCTACCGATGTCAAGTTAGTGACATTTTTGGATTCCTTAACTATTTAATAATATAAGGAAATAAAAAAACCTGCTTCATTACTGCGCCATTTCGAGCTAGAAGTAAAAATGTCGACCGAAAAATATTTTCATATAATAAGCGGGATAAGTACTTCATATATTAAACAATATTATATTATATTATTATTATTATATTTGTTGGACAATTTTCATTTATCAACAACAGATGTGAATACGGTTATGCAAAGTATACAAAGAAATTTGATAACGATTTGTAACCAAAAATGGGTGAAAGCTCAAAGCAAGTCAAGTCAAGTCAAGTTTTTTTACTGAATAAACGTAATTTTTGAACTAGCAGTGTTTTAATAAAATAATCCAATAGCATAAGTATTCAGGAATACGTATACAAAATTTCAATTCAAAATGTCAAGTAACAAACTTGTTATAGATTTTTGCGATGAAACGCACCGTTTGGTCCCATAGTGCCACGTACAAATTTGCGAAATGCACAATTAAAATGAATGTTATAATATGAAAAGCTGTAATTGAATTTAATAACTTGAAATCACGTTATATTCCTAAAAGTGCAATAACTAATTCACTATAGCATTCTTGACCCGTACGCAAAATACGCGCTTGGTCGTGGAGTTGCGGATTCCATCACGTTTTAACCAAACCTAGCATTCTTGAAGAAAGTTGTTAATTTCCATGGGCCGAAGCAGTTTCTGCCCATTTCCCTTACAACCTGTACATACTCGTACCAGTGTGAATAAGAAAATGTACTTTCAAATATGAAGAGTTCTTACAAATGTGACGTTCGTCCAATACATCTTAACATTATTTGCATTTGTAAGTTTTTTCCCTTGTATGTAAAATAATATGCTTTATTAAAGCACCCATTTCTGTAAAACTACGCTGACATGTATCACATTTGTAGGGTTTCTCACCAGTATGTGTTCGACTATGGGCTGTTAAGTTACCCTTTATACTAAAACTACGCTGGCATATTTCACATTTGTAAGGTTTTTCCCCCGTATGTACACGAATATGTTTTGTTAAATTACTCTTGTGGGTAAAACTATCCTTACAAATATAGCATTTGTAAGGTTTTTCCCCAGTGTGAACACGTATATGTTCTGATAAATTATACTTTCCTGAGAAACTACGCTGACAAACATCACATTCGTACGGTTTTTCCCCTGTGTGCACACGAATATGCTTTGTTAAAAGCCGCTTTTGAAAATAACTTCGCTGGCATATTTCACATTTGTAAGGTTTTTTTCCGGTGTGAACACGAATATGTTCTGATAAATTACTCTTTACGGAGAAACTACGCTGACAAATATCACATTTGTACGGTTTTTCCCCAGTGTGTACACGGATATGATTCGTTAAAGATCCCTTTTGATTAAAACTACGCTGACATATTTCACATTTGTACGGTTTTTCCCCAGTGTGTACACGGATATGATTCGTTAAAGATCCCTTTTTATTAAAACTACGCTGACATATATCACATTTGTGAGGTTTTTCTCCTGTGTGTACACGAATATGTTTTGTTAAACTACTCTTATAATTAAAACTACGCTGACATATTTCACATTTGTAAGGTTTTTCCCCCGTATGCACACACACATGCTTTGTTAAATTACACTTTTGAATAAAACTAAGCTGACATCTTTCACATTTGTAAGGTTTTTCTCTAGTGTGTACACGAATATGAGTTGTTAAATGATTCTTTTGAGTAAAACTATGCTGAGAAATATCACATTTATAAGGATTTTCACCAGTGTGTACACGAATATGACGTGCTAAATACCGCTTTAGAGTAAAGCTGCGCTGGCATATATCACATTCGTAAGGTTTTTCCCCCATGTGCACAAGAATATGATTTGTTAAATTACCCTTTTCTGTAAAATTACGCTGACATATATCACATTTGTAAGGTTTTTCACCAGTGTGTATTCGACTATGGGTTGTTAAGTTACACTTTGCACTAAAATTCATCATCATCATCATTTCAGCCGAAAAACGTCCACTGCTGGACATAGGCCTCCCCCAGGCGTCGCCACATTGACCGATCCCGTGCGTCTCGCATCCAGCGCCTTCCCGCAACCTTAACCAGGTCATCGGTCCACCTAGTGGGAGGCCTTCCAACATATCGTCTTCCGGTTCGCGGTCGCCATTCCAGAACTTTTCGGCCCCAACGGCCATCCGTTCTGCGAGCAATGTGCCCTGCCCACTGCCACTTAAGTTTGGCAATTCTTCGGGCTATGTCGGTAACTTTGGTTCTCCTGCGGATATCATCATTTCTGACGTGATCACGCAAGGAAATTCCGAGCATAGCCCTCTCCATTGCCCTTTGGGTGACTTTAAGCTTTCTGATAAGGCCCATTGTGAGCGACCACGTCTCGGTCCCATAGGTGATCACTGGCATATTTCACATTAATTACGCTGGCATATTTCACATTTGTAAGGTTTTTCTCTATTATGTATACGAATATGCTTTATTAAAGCAAACTTTCTTGTTAAGTTACGCTGAAGTATTTTACATTTGTAAGGTTTTTGCCCAGTTTGTATTGGTTTGGACATAGGAGTCTGAGTGTTCCAGATGGTTTTCGAGTCTTGTTGTTCAGTTTTCCTTTGTGGAGTTGCAATTATATCATCTGATTTTGCTCTTCGTGTGTTTAGTTTTGGTTTCTTCGCGCCCCGCACCCCTGTGTATAAAAAAACCTTAATATCAAAAGATTCACACTAAGAACGAAGAGGAACGCAATTTAACGTAACTTCGTGAAAAGAGGATGTCCTTAGAGCCGTATATGTGTACAAGCAGACTTGTTGTAATATCATTTAACAAAGTTTTATTATTCAATTTCTGAGGCTGGGAATAAAACGGCAAACCCCTTGAATATAAAGTTAGGTAGAATTGAATACTAGGGAGGAAAGACTGAATTTTAATTTTTCCTAACTTCATTTTCTTTCTTTTTATTGTTCTAATAGTCAAATATAATGTATTATTACACAAATAACAAGGCTGCAAAATATTATTCAAATATTTTCAATGGATCTAAAATTAAAATAATGTAAAAAAGTGTAAATGAGCATATGATACTAACACCATTAAAAAGTATTTTGGTAGACTAAATGTATTCTGAAGTATTGTTATTAAAATGTTAAGTGAATATTAGTTTTTTGAGATATAGCTTAGTTTTTTGTTATTTAAAGAGAGTAGTAATAAGTAGACGTCGGGCTTACAGCGTTTCTAAGTTACGGTGCTGCAAGTAAAATTTAGAACAATGTTATTTGTCTGAGAGAGCATAAAATTCCTTAAGCAGAACAGGAGTGTTTGGTGTTCAAAGACATGAAAGGAAGATGTGGATTGGTGATTATTATAGATTAATTATAAAAATAAGATTACACGAGCCTTAAAAGCCAATAATATAGCTTTAAATATAAACAGAATATCATATTGAACTGCAGGAATTAGTGTCAACTTTGAGTGATTCCGAAAATAGCGTGTCTTCTTAAGTTGTTATAAATTTACCGTCCGTCCACATCACAAGAAGACTAAATATACTGTTCATTTTTAGTTATTTATTGCCTATTATGTCAAAAACCTGTGACCGTTACGGTAGTTCTGACAGAGCAACTGATGTTCTTGTTTCTACTGTAATGAAGGGTAAAAGATCAGATCATGAAGTGGTCGATAAATCAAAAATACTATCTATATTTAAGTATTAATTCCTTTTTACCCGACTGCCGAAGGAGGGTAATGTGTTTATCAGTCTATGTATGTATGTATATATGTTTGTTCCTATGTGGCGTTCTAGAGACCAAACGCGTTGGCCGATTTTGATTATTCTTACGTCAATCGATTCGTCTTAACCCTGCGAGTGACACTGGCTACAATAAGAAAGTAAAAAAGGCGCACCAGAACACACTGTACGCCGTGATCACTCCAAGGACCATACCAGCACCATGGGCGCCAGACGACCCCGTTTATGGCACCCTTGGTCCCCTTGTGACGGGTCAATGGCCCCGCATCCTCCTCTCCTGTGGCCCCATCGCGTCCACCATCAGTCGGTGGCGACCCGGTCCAGGCCGCGGAAGATAGGTAGAGCGGCGCACCGCAATACCAGCATTCCTCTCCCGCCGCGGCCTCCAACCTTCAGCCGCGACATCGTATGGGTATGGGAGGCCCCATACGACGAATCTCGGCCCGCCTCAGTTGCGACATCTCCCAGGCGGCACCGCAACCTACTTGTTGGCCGCTACGTCGTCGGCTTATCGGCAAAAGCCCTGACGATTTCAGGTGGATTGTTGCTCAGTTTACTTACCTATTGATTTATTCTCTTTTCGTTTCGTCCAAGATACTTCTTGTTTTTCTTCCACTTCAGTATTCATCTTCATTAAAATAACATCATCTTCTGAAACTGATTCAGAATGACATGCTGGTAAAACTTTAGAATCGGCATGTTGTGCTGGTATATCTTCTGTATGTGGTATCTCTTTAGAATGGTGTGTTAGTATATTATACATTTTCTATGTCTGGAAATTCATGTTCTGACTCTGTGGAGATACAAAAACAGACTATAGCATCAGTCGTTTTTAATTTTATTAAACTATAGCTATGTTTGCATTTAATTTTATTTGCCAAATAAATAAATAATAATGAATTTCTCGAACACCACCATAATATGTTTAAATAAAAACATATTTACAAAAAAAAATAAACCGACTTCGTTTCCGAAGTCGGTGTCTTTGGAAGCTTTTTTTTTTATCGTTTTGCAACACCGACATCCGAAACGAAAGTGATTTCTGCAATGTTCAATATTTTGCTTATAAAGTCGGTTAATTCTATTGAGTTTTTAGGGTTCCGTACCCAAAGGGTAAAAACGGGACTCTATTACTAAGACTCCACGGTCTGTCCGTCTGTCACCAGGCTGTCTGATGAACCGTGATAGCTAGACAGTTGAAATTTTCACAGATGATTTATTTCTGTTGCCGCTATAACAACAAATACTAAAAATATAATAAAATAAATATTTAAGGCGGGCTCCCATACAACAAACGTGATTTTTTTTGCCGTTTTTTGCGATAATGTTACGGAACCCTTCGTGCGCGAGTCCGACTTCGCACTTGGCCGGTTTCTTTTTTCACTTTTTTGTTTTGGTACGTGGTAAGTGGGCAAGTTTTAAAGTAAGGTATAATGCTCATGAATACTATATTCCGTTGTGTGCCTTCGTAGTATCAGTTCAATCCACACCATGCCCTTGCTTTGCTTTGGGATTGACTTTAACCTAACAATACCTCAAATGACCTCAATCACTATACATTTCCTATTAAAAATTTAGTATTTTACTCTTGGAAGTTAAAATTCCCATCCAAATTAAATAGCTATGGATCTTTATCTACATTTATAACAAACACAAAAAGAGTCATCAAGATCGGTTCATAAACAAAAAAGTTATAGCAATCTATTTGATTACCAGAATAACTTGAAACTTAAACATATCCCGTGAAATGGGAGTGTACCAGGGTGGACTCTACCCATCTGCGTACCCCTTTAGAGCATACCGGCGTGAAGTTATGTTATGAAGTGTTGTAAACAATAAACAGACATGCGATTGCAGCAATCCCGTCAGATTTACCATCATTTATTGAAGAGTTGTATATTGCTGTCTGTTGTATATCTCAGAAGTTCTTCATCAGATCTTCACCAATTTATGTGGGACCACCCCGGAAATGTAGTCTTTAAAACACAAAAAAATATTTCAAAATCTATCCACAATTCACGGAGAAATCGGAGAATTTACACAAAAAAAACATAGAGTCCATTATAGTGCCTCCTCCTTTTTGGGAAGTGGTTAAAAATTAGAAACGTACCAGTTTGATTTTCATCACTTCGCTCCTCACATACATCTGATAATTCTTCTTTGATAACATCACTTTCCGTTTGAAATTCTTCAGATATGCTGAAGTGCTCTGTTGGACTTATAGTATACCCAGTGAACTGCAACTGGTCTTGGTTTATTTGACGTTTTGTCTGAAAAGATTGTTAACCGTGTAAGATAGAAATATAATTCGTTTGTTCAGCACAGACAAACGCTCATTATAGTAATTTGAAATCTATAAATGTATATAAAAGGCAATGTCCCGACTGGCGTATCAACGTCCAGCCATAACCACTAAGTATAGTTTGAAATTTTAAGAGGGTATTGATTTTATACTGTAGTTGTCATTTAAGACAGGAGTTTTCGTAATTCATCCCCTAAAGGGGTGAAATATCAATATTATAAAAGGCAATGTCCCGACTGATAAATCAACCCCTAGCCAAAACCGCTAATGATAGAAGTTCTTGGGCTATTGACAACTGGCGACGGGAAATTGTCACTGAGCTGGAAGATATTGCAGAGACGTGGAAGCAGTAATGCCAGTCTTTGTACGAGGACCTAACACTGAAGATATGGAGCCAGACATTCTTAAAGAAGAAGTCGAAGCTGCCAACAAACATCTGAAGAATGGCAAGGCCATCGGCAAAGACGCCATTCCAATAGATACCATTAAGGCCCCAGGCGAACAGGGGGTACAGTTGTTTCATACCATCTGTAACAAAACATGGCAAAACGGAACATGACCTAAAGAATGGGCTCACACTGTCTTCATTCCACTACATAAAAAGAGTTCCACAAAGAAGTACAGCAACAGCCGCCTGATTGCACTAATACCAGACACAAACAAAATTTTACTGCACGTGTTAAACGAGCGAGTAAAGACCTACTTATGTTTGTAAAAGGAGAGGCCACTCGAGAGCAGATCCTCGTAGTTAGCAAAATTATTGAGAATGCCAAATATTTGCTTCGTTGACTTCTCCAAGGCATTTAACTCGGTTAAATGGCCAGTGCTGTGGAGGTCCCTTCTTGCTATGGGCACGCCCAAGCACCATGCGTATCTTTTGAGGCGTCTTTATGAGGATGGAACAGCGTCAGTGAGGACGGATGGCGTAGTATCGAATGTCTTTCACCCCAGTGCGGGCGTCCGTCA
The DNA here is from genome assembly GCA_945859665.1 of Anorthoa munda. Taxonomy (NCBI): domain Eukaryota; kingdom Metazoa; phylum Arthropoda; class Insecta; order Lepidoptera; family Noctuidae; genus Anorthoa; species Anorthoa munda. Next base: position 5,651,674 of record OX243917.1, on the reverse strand, counting down.
AGGATGTATAATCTCGCCGCTATTATTTTTATTATTGCTCAACACCTACACTGAACTGATAATGCTGATTACCTTTGTGGACTGGACGGACGGTGTATCGATAGGAGGTATAAGAGTATCGAACCTGCGATAAGCGGACGACACTACACTGTTCGCGACTAGTGCGACTATAGGGAACAGTTGCTATCCAAGATGGAACATACCAGCTCGGCATTCGGTTTGCGATAATAGAACCAAGACGAAGATGATTATTGTCGATCGCATTAACGAAAATTCGCCAGGAGTAACTCAAATCGCGAATTGCGACGCGGTCGTTTACCTGGGCGCTTAAATATCAAACCACGGTGGATGCGGAGACAAGATCAAGCGACGCATGGCTATGACCAGGTTTGCCATGGATAGGCTGAAGAAAATATGGAGGAATCGCGATACCACCAAAGTCACGGGGACTTGCGTTCCCCAAATTCCTATACGCGGACGAGACCAGTTGTTCTATGCAAGTGGCATTCGATGTTAGCAAAGACGATAGTCGAAATGTCAAAATGTAAAGGATTTATCACGTGATTTTTCGATATCTCTTGTCATCCCATACAATTATGCCTTTTTACCCGACTGCCGAAGGAGGGTAATGTGTTTATCAGTCTATGTATGTATTGACGCGTTGGCCGATTTTGATGATTCTTACGTCAATCGATTCGTCTTAACACTGCGAGTGTCACTGGCTAGATTTAAATTGGAAAATAAAAAAAATGGCGGCTTTTGGGCGCCATATTGTGGGGGACGAATTCTTTTCTTCTTTCATACCTATCATGTGGGGTATCAAAATAAAGGGCTTTCTATCTGTAGCCCTGTTAGTCATACGAATATTTGTTCGTAACGGGAATCTTATCTGCGACACGCAGCGCAGCAGTCTGGAATTATTCATGTCGGCCAAAGCTTTTTTTTTTGAGTTTTAGGGAGACTAACAAACAGCAATAGATTTAACAAGATTTTATTTTATTTCACCTGTCCCAGTGTCAGTATATTTGAACAACTTCCCAGCGTCCAAATGAGTTTCCAGCAGTCAAGAGGGTAAATAAAAGCTTGTTTATTATATAGAAGATAAATGGATTATTGTTGTTCTCGTCAGCAAATGGCGCTGCCATGGCCAGGTATGGGCTTTAGCGAAGAAGAAGAATGGATTGCAATTAGAGTCTGACCAATGCTTCTAGCCTTCATCCGAAAATACCACCTTCAGCCAAACATTTGTGCGTTTGTGCCAAAATGAGCCAAAATTCTTACATACAGCCAAATAAAAAAAAAAACAACGTTTTAGAACAGAAAAAAACAGTGGAAGTGCAATGCAGCAAAATTATTATGGGAACCGGTGTCGCCAAACTCGCACAAATAAACTGATACAACTGTTTGTTGGATCGTATCATTTGGATAATGGAACGGCATTCACATCTGAACAATACAAGGATTTTATGAAATGCAATGGCTTTCAACATATATTGACTCCACCATATACACCATCGTCAAATGGCCAAGCTGAAAGATTTGTGCAAACAGTAATAAAGAAATTGCATAGTTTGTCTGGAACTGACATGGATATTATATTACCACGTCTTTTGTTTGGATTGAGAGTAGAGCCAAGCTCGATTACTAGAAAGTCTCCAGCAGAATTGTTGAATAAATGTAGTTCTCTCTTTCTTTTCTTTCTCTACAAAACTTGTTGCTGAGAGTGCCGGTGAGAGCATTTAGATTGAAGGACAAGATATGGCTGCGCAACTATGCAAGAGGGGAGAAGTGGGTGAAAGGAGAAGTTTTCAGAATCTAGAGTCTTGTTCGTTTTTTGGTAAAGATAAACGGTAGACCAATTGTTACACGACACATAAACCAACTACGACAACGTGATTCTGATGCAGCTCCAGGTCCTAGTAATGAAATGCGTGATATACTCGGCATACCAACAGATGCAGTAGTAACTTGTGAAGGAGGCAGGTTACAAAACAATTAAATAATATTAGAGACTAGCTGTTTCCCGCGGCTTCGCTCCCGTGGACCACCCCACAGGACCCGTATTCGGGATTAAAAAATAGCCTATGTCACTCAGGAATAATGTAGCTTTCTATTGGTGAAAGAAATTTTTAAATTGGTCCAGTAGTTTCGGAGCCTATTCGGTACAAACAAACAAACAAACAAACAAAAAAATCTTTCCTCTTTATAATATTATTATTGCATTTATTTATTTTATATACATATTTTTACATTTTTAAATATTATTCTATATAAAAAATAATAATAAAAACATTTAAAAATACAAAAATAGTAGCCCACCGGTATCGGGAACAGGGTCCAAGCTACCGGTGGTCAGGGCTCCTGAGAGAGGAACCTCCTAACTATACGCGCCGTGTCCAGGAGTACCGCTTTCTGGATCAGGCCCTTGATCCAGCTGCCCAACGAGAGCCTCCTCAGATGTTCGTCGAGGCTCTTGGCTATTATACCATTGGCCGTCACGACTATCGGCACAATGACTGCTGTATTCACATCCCACATGTCGACAACCTCGCGAGCCAGATCAAGATACTTGCTTTTCTTATCTCTCTCAGCCTTCACGAGGTTCTCGTCATGGGGGACCGCTATATCAACAATCATTGCGCGACGCTCTGGTCGGTCTATCACCACTATGTCAGGTTTATTGGCAACAATAGTCCTGTCAGTGATGATAGACCGATCCCAATACAACGTGACATTGCCATTTTCGAGAACTGGGTCGGGCACATACTTATAGTAAGGCACTTCCGATTCCACAAGATTGTATTTAAGAGCAAGTTGCTGATGGATAATCCTGGCTACAAGGTTGTGTCTATGCAAATAGTCTCCGTTAGCCAGACTAGAACAACCGGAGATAATGTGACGGATAGATTCACCCGGCCGGTGACATGCCCGACAGATGTCAACTGTGCCATCCTTCACAATATATTTCCGGTAGTTGTTCGTCATCATAACTTCGTCCATAATCGCAAAGACAAAACCTTCGGTTTCCCCGAAAAGGTCACCAAATCGAAGCCAGGCCACGGACGCTAAAAGATCTACATCGGACCCATGTAGGACCCGGTAGAAGCGTCCGTGAAGCTCCTTGCTCTGCCATACCTCCCTGCGGTCATTAGTATCTAATACTATAGGTTTGCGCCAGTTCTCGTTAGCCAAGGAGAGCGGGGTAAGGCCCTTGTCCACCGCTACCACATCTCGATGCATACCCACGTCAGCGGCCTGGAAGTATTCCCTAAGACTGCATACCTCGCGGTTGTGCAGGGTCTTAGCATTTAAAAAGCCTCGACCCCCACACTTCCGCGGGATATACAGTCTCATGACCGATGACCGTGGGTGATGCATACGATTTGCGGTAAGCAGCGTGCGGACTCTCCTATCCAGGGCGTCAAGTTCTGTCTGAGTCCATTTGAGTATGCCGAAAGAATACATCAAGACCGGCATGACCCAGCCGTTGAAGGCGCGCACCTTGTTTCCGCCTGATAAAAGACTATTTAGAACTTTATTCAGGCGGCCAAAGAAGCGTTCCCTCAACGACTGTTTCACGTCACTAGCATTGATGCCTAATGCTTCCGACATACCCAAATACTTGTAAGTTTCGGTTGAGGAAAGGGATCGAAGGTGTATGGAATCCGAGAGTTGTATTCCCACGGATTCCATAATCTCCCCTCGCTTTACATGCATGACTGCACATTTGTCCACACCAAATTCCATCCTGATGGCGTCACTGAAGGTTTCTGTCACCTTCAGTAGCTTCATCAGTTGAAAGTTGTTGGGGGCAAAGAGCTTCAGATCATCCATGTAAAGGAGGTGTGATATAACCTGACCACCTCTTCTCAACCGATAGCCTAGGCCCGAACCCTCCAGCAGTGTACTGAGAGGGTTCAGGGCTAAACAAAACCACAGAGGACTCAGACTGTCGCCCTGAAATATTCCGCGCTCAATCCTTATAGGTTCGCTGTTTTCCTGAATCTGTCGACATCCTGGATAGTGAAGGACCGTCCTCCACTGCCCCATACATGACGTCAGGAAGGTGCGCAGTGTTGCATCAATTTTATACAACTCCAGCACCCTCATGAGCCATGTATGTGGCACTGAGTCATAGGCCTTCTTGTAATCTATCCAACATGTCGCCAGATCCTTGCGGGAACGGCGAACCTGTTGGCTAATAGCAATGTCTATGAGGAGCAGCTCCTTAGTACCGCGGGACCCATTCTTACATCCATTCTGAGAAGCAGACATGATGGAGTTATTGTCAATATGTTGATTAATTTTCGCTCTCAGAATGGATGTAAGAACTTTATAGACCGTCGGTAAACACGTTATCGGTCTATAATTTTTAGGTTCCGCAGTACTACCCGATTTATGGAGCAGGTGGGTTATTCCTGTCGTTAGGAACTGGGGCAGCGACCCTGACTCTAAGGCAGACTGGAACTGAGATGCCAAACGAGCGTGCGAACTTTGGAACCACTTAATCCAAAAGTTTTGCAGTCCGTCTGGCCCTGGAGATTTCCAATTGGGCAACGGACGGACTGCACGAGCCAGATCTTGGGGGCTGATGGTAATTGCCCCCATTTGTGGTATCGGATCGCACGCTTGCTCGACCTCCCGAGTCCAGTCACCCTCGGTGTGACTGACAGGCACCGACCAGATATCGCGCCAAAACGAACACATGGCGTCATTATCCGGTAGGCGCATGTCAGTCACACCTTGGTCGGGTCGCTCCCAAGCCCTATAAACCCACCTTTCGTTGCTCTGGAATGTGCGATTCTGAGTGTATCGCTCCACTCGCCGCTTGTACCGACGAATACGGCTTGCCCATGCATAGATCTTCTGCTTCAGAAAGTCTATACGCTCTGTGACGCAGGACAGATAATCTCGAGAACTGATATCAGTCCCCGAAAACGCCCGCCTCACAAAGCGCATCACTCTAGGGCGAGTGTTGCCCTCCCTGAAGCAGATAAGCTTGCCGATGAGTGCTCTAGCCTCACCGATACGATGCTCAATCCTGTACTGCCAAGCTGGTATAGCTGGTCGTGTAGCTCTGTCAGTTTTGGGAAACTTGACATTAGCTACACGACATGCCGCTGCAGCCGCACAGTACAAGATCGAGTGGGTATAGGCAAGATCTTAGCTGCTATCAAACACATTTGATAGCTGCGAATCTAGAGCACACACCAGCGCCCTATTTTTCTTATGCATGGGCAGACGAGGTAGTCGAGGTCTAAGCTCAGGCGGTGTGGAACGATACTCTCGGAATGCACACTCAAAAGCGCTCCTCAATCGTGCATTGCATTGGGTACTCACGGATATAGCCCCGTCGTCGTCATCCTCACCAACATGGTCGGGTCGCGGAGATACACTGGGTTGCAGTTGCACCGCGGCCGGAGGCAAGGCAGGCGAGACACGGCTACTCCGTGATTCCTCACGCAGTCTATCAAGTACGGTGTCATCCAGCATATGGTTACGCTGGATGACCCGCACCTGATCCGATAGACGTTGGGCCGACACGTTGACAGCTGGCTCAAGCACCTGAAACAGAGAGAGCATCCGACCACGGTACGCAGTCAGTTTACTTCCCCCCTCTGTAGCCCCAAAGTATGCGCGCATGACGTTTTCGTTAATTGATTGCGTCCATCGCATGCGCTGCACACTTCCACCGGGAGCGGGGACCCTGTCAGAGGCCGATGGGCCTCGAAGTCCCAGGCTGTCCGGCGGCCGGCGTTCTCCCCGTCGACGCGCAGGTGGTGGTGTCGTCGGCGGAGAGAAGTATTCGTCGCTCGAGCTCGACGCTACTGCAGCGTCCAGGATCTCTTCAGTCATGGATGTAGGGGATCCCGGTGGCTGCGAGGCGGAGCTGAGCGACGAACCCGAAGATGTTGGGCGTGTGATTTTGGCTCGGGCCTGGCTTCGCGTAAGCATTTTCTTCTTAGCTTATGTCATTTTACGTGTGATTTTGTATGGTTTGGCATTGTAATTATATTATTTGTTTTCTTCTTGGTTTAATATATATATATATATATATATATATGTCAACATTATTAAAATTTAATTTTATACAGATATTACGGTGATTTAAAACGGTTTGATAAATAAATTATAGAAAATACGAAGAGCTAAGAATTTTTTCAATGTCACTCTTGACAAGTCAGGCCACAGATAAAGATAGATATATTATTATTATTATTAGAGATTAGAGATTAGAGATATAGATATTAGGATAGTTAGGTTAGGAAAGTATAAAGATATCAGGATAGTTAGGTTAATAAAAATATAGTAACTTGATTGAAGTACCAAGAGACTATGGGGGAAGGCATGTGGTGTTTGATGGATAGTTGACACTTGACAGTTGACTGACAGTTGCTTATTAATACAAGTGAAGGTACCCCGGACTATATTTTCAATCAACGTACAACTGCCTAAAACGCCTGTCATGGAAGCGAAGTGAGTACATAACAGTTATCATCCCTTTGGTGTCTGCATCAGCAATGTTGCGGCAATAGCCAATTAATCAGCTTTAGCTACATTCAGAAATTTACCTTTAGTCCAACAATAATTATGATATGAGAACATGAAATTGTATGTTGAAGACTCCTTCAACCAGTGAATCCTTACCTCACAGTCCTCATTCAACATCTGAGCAAAAAGCTTCTCAGCTTCCAGACATTTTCTCTGCAATTGGCAGCATTGTTTTAGTTTAGTACAGCAGAAGAAACAAGCGAGCATCGGTCTACTGTCTGATGTCACAAACTGCAATCAAACGAGAAAAAAAAATGTGTGTGTGTACCAGAGTACACAGGTAAGAAGTGAAACTTCTTTACGACATATCATTTTTCTACTATTTGCAACTTCACGAAAATGGGGTAGATAAGGCTTAAGCCTTAAGAAAAACAATTTTTTCCGTATTAAATTAAAGCAATTTTTTTATTATAGACATGCATACAATTAATGAGTAATTTATTTTATCATTGTTCTTATTATAATATATATTTATAAATTAATTAATTTATAAATATTAAAATCATGCTCATACGTGTTGAATTTATAAAACGAAATATATAATCACTCACTTTTCTTGTAAATTCACTTATATTTGAATAAGTCTTTTTACAAAATTTTGATAAAAAAAGCAACATGGCGCGTAACCGAAAAACGTGACGATAGAGTCCGTCCAACGAAAGAAGTCCCGTAGACGCGGCGCTAGTTTCTATGCGACTGAACGCTGTCCTCTAACAAATCTTGTTAGTTCCATGTATTTCCGCGGGACTTTTTTCGTTGGACGGACTCTACGTACAAAATTTCTCCCATACGTCGTTAAAGAAGTTTCACTTCAAAAACTCTTTGTTTATTTATGAATAAATCCCATAAATATATAATAAGTCAAAAAGTTCTGGAGCGGTGTAGCGTTTGTCAGGCCTACAAGGTGGACAGATAACCTAGTGACTCTTGAGGAAAGGGAAGAGGTCCAACAATCATTTTATGCATGTATTTCATCTTATATTTAAGAACAATGGCCTTCAAATTAATCTTCTATATATATATATAATATATATAAGAAGAAACTGACTGACTGACTGATCGATCAACGCACAGCCAAAACCACTAGGCCTAGAAGCATGAAATTTGGCAGAAAGGTTCCTCGAGTGACGTAAGTGAGCACTAAGAAAGGATTTTTGGAAATTCCCCCCCTAAGGGGGTAAAAAGGGGGTTGAAAGTTTGTATGTAATTTCTATAGTTTGTAAGTTGGACACGTGAAATTTTAGATTTACACTCTTGGTTGATAAAAAGAATGAATGTGTTTATTGGTTTTTGGAAATTCGACCCCTATGGGGGTAAAAAGGGGGTTGAAAGTTTGTATGAAATATTTACAGTTTGTAAGTTGAAGACGTAAAATTTTAGATTTATGCTTATGGTTGAAAAATGAATTAATGTATTTATTGGTTTTTGGAAATTCAACCCCCTAAGGGGGTAAAAAGGGGGTTGAAAGATTGTGTGTAATTTCTACAGTTTGTAAGTTGGACACGTGAAATTTTAGATTTATGCTCTTGGTTAGTAAAAATAATTCATGTATTTATTAGTTTTTGGAAATTCTACCCCTAAGTGGATAAAACAGGGGTTGAAACTATATATGAAATTTCTTCGGTTTGGAAGGTAAAACATCTGAAATTGTAGGTTTACACTCTTGATTAATAAAAAAAAACAATGAGTTTAATCATTGCCGGAAATGCCACGTAAAAAGGGGTTGAAAGTATATATGAAATATTTACAGTTTGTAAGTTGGAAACGTTAAAGTTTAGATTTACACTCTTGATTGATAAAAAGAATTCATGTTTTAATTGGTTTTTAGAAATTCCACTCCCAATGGGGTAAAAAAGGGGTTGAAAGTTTGTATGTAATTTCTACAGTTTGTAAGTTGGACACGTAAAACTTTAGATTTACGCTCTTGGTTGATAAGAAAAATTAAAGTATTTATTGGTTTTTGGAAATTCCACCCCTAAGGTGGTGGTGGGGTTGAAACTTTATAAGAAATTTCTTCGGTTTTGAAGGTAAAACATCTGAAATCGTAGGTTTACGCTCTTGATTAATAAAAAAAACAATGAGTTTGTTGATTTCCGGCAATTCTACCCCTAAAAAAGGTGACTTAAAGGTGGCAATTTGTTGGGCTATATATTTGAAACTTTGCATACATACTAACAGCAAATAGTAAAGGTTGTCATTACAAGTTTTTCAAAACTACTCTTAAAATACGATTTAGGGGGTGTTAAAGATTTTTGAAGAATTTTACTGTACAAGGCTTCTTTTTATGATTTAGGGGAGCAAACGAGAGATATTTGTTTGGATGAAAAGTCTAATTCCTTGGGAAAAATAATAAAGGTAACATTAGTTATGAAACTTATCGGACACGTCATTAAAGTTTCGAAAATCCTAACTTATACAATAGCTTATTTTTAGTCGCCTTCACTAACCGCACATAATAAAGTCATCTGTGCCTACTTACTTGAATAAAATACGATATCATGCGAACGCGAAAGCAAGTCGCGGGCGGAGTGCTAGTACTACATAATTTACTTACTTCAATATCAGTCAGCTTCTCGTACATTGCCTGCATATTCTTGTTGGTAATCACATACATGCGAATGTTCTGCACTGAACATAGTCTACACATTGATAGCTTTTCCATCGTCATGTCAAAAAGAATCCTGGCTTTTACTATCTGACTTCAACTTCTTGTAATCCTCAAAGGTGTTCTGATAATAAAGGCTTGGTTAGTGTGGTTATGTTAAGACAGGCCATTAACCGGGGCAGGCAGCTACACTTACAGGTTTTTGTTTGATTCAGTAATATTTACAAAAAAATTATGGTTTATTTTTATTCCTTGAAGGAGAGCACATCTGACCTAATATTAAATCAGCAATTAATATTACTAACAGAACAGAATCCCACTATCAACCAACACAAGTCACAACCAAACAAATTTGAAATTTCTCTATGACCAAAACTACCAAAAGTACCAAAACAACAACCGCCAAACCACGCCAACAAGTTGACATTGACAACTTCAAGTTGTCAATTTGTCATGTCATCAACGAGACGTCACTGTCACTGTTGATGCTGTTTTCGGACATTAATGACCTGTCTACTGAGGCTTTTGACCTAAGCCTTTAGCTGGATCTCAATCGCCATTCACGAATCTCACGACAAGTTTCGTCATCATTACCACCATTTTCTTCACAACCAGCACCTTCCTACGCAGAGACACCTCCATTGCCAGGAACACCCAATAGTACATCTTCCATTCTATCTTCTTTCTTTTTCGTGTGAGGATATGGCCACCTCTGGTGTCAGAGTTAATTAAGCCACCTCTGGGAACCCCACAATTCAGACTTACATTAACTATACAAGTCCAGTTACAACCATACCGCCATACAATTACCGCTGTCTAATTCCAGGCACGGCAACAAACAATCATTGCCACCTTTAGCAGAAAGATCTGTTAAAAAAGAACCATTTCAAACAACCTTGGAAGGAGGGGAGAACAGACAAGGTTCTAGAATATCTGCGGAACAAAAATAGGAAAAGACATGAATATGACGACTTGTGCCGTAAGGTGACAGACGTCAAGAATTTCACCATACCATATCTTCCCGTGGGTGTCGTAAGACGACGACGGGGACTAAGCGACTAAGGGACACACCGGAGAATGAGCAGCAACGTTCTCTGTGCACTTTAACAACAAACTGTGATCGCCAACCCGCCTGCCAAGCGTGGCGATTATGGTAAATCCTCCCAAACCTAATGAATAGCACACAGGAAAAATGGCCACGAGTGCCCTGCAGCCCATCTACCCTCGGCTAGGTAGCGGTCGAGGCAATGGCGTTGCAAGGGGACGAAGAATCCCCGGCGTGGACTCGGCTACCCCAATAAACGAGATCGACTATCGAGTCCATTTCAAAGATAATGATGAATGATAGATAACTTTTGATGTACATAAGTTATGAATATGAAAATTGCGAACGTTCATGTACTTGGTTCATGTCGTTCGTGTTTGTACAAAAACGCCACCATGTCAGTCCGTCTTCAGGATCAGACCTCGAAACCAATCCTTCTCCGGCGCGGCGTGAGACAGGGAGACGTCATTTCTCCGAAACTGTTCACTGCTGCGCTGGAGGATGTCTTCAAGGTTCTGGATTGGAAGTCGCTTGGCATCAACGTTAATGGCGAGTACATCACTCACCTTCGGTTTGCCGACGACATAGTGGTCATGGCTGAGACCATGGAGAGCCTCAGTACAATGCTCGATGACCTCAATAGAGCTTCCGAAAGAGTGGGTCTTAAAATGAACATGGACAAAACCAAGGTCATGATGAATGCCCATGTAACACCCACTCCTATCAAGATCGGAGACTGTTTACTTGAAGTTGTAGATGATTATGTCTACCTGGGACAAACGATCCAGTTGGGTAGATCCAACTTTGAGAAAGAGGTCAACCGTCGAATCCGACTCGGCTGGGCAGCGTTCGGGAAGTTGCGTGGTATCTTCTCGTCCAATTTACCGCAATGTCTCAAGACAAAAGTCTATGACCAGTGTGTGTTGCCAGTGATCACCTATGGGACCGAGACGTGGTCGCTCACAATGGGCCTTATCAGAAAGCTTAAAGTCACCCAAAGGGCAATGGAGAGGGCTATGCTCGGAATTTCCTTGCGTGATCACGTCAGAAATGATGATATCCGCAGGAGAACCAAAGTTACCGACATAGCCCGAAGAATTGCCAACCTTAAGTGGCAGTGGGCAGGGCACATTGCTCGCAGAACGGATGGCCGTTGGGGCCGAAAAGTTCTGGAATGGCGACCACGAACCGGAAGACGATATGTTGGAAGGCCTCCCACTAGGTGGACCGATGACCTGGTTAAGGTTGCGGGAAGGCGCTGGATGCGAGACCCACGGGATCGGTCAATGTGGCGACGCCTGGGGGAGGCCTATGTCCAGCAGTGGACGTCTTTCGGCTGAAATGATGATGAATGATGAAGTTTCAACATTTGATTTTCCATCAGATCTAACGATTTTCATATGAATTCAGCGATGACATGAATCATCAAATTTGCAGGACCAATGATTTAATCACATATCTTTAATTTGGCACTTACAATTTTATTGAAAATTGAGTATATAGCTGTACATATGTAGTACTAAGTCTTCGGGTGTGAATTACCTGCTTCTGAGTAGCGCTGCCAGAAGGTCCCGCCACTTTGACGTCAAAGTGGCGGGACCAGGGATCTCTTGACATTCTTTCTTTTTACCCGACTGCCGAAGGAGGGTAATGTGTTTATCAGTCTATGTATGTATGTATGTATGTATGTATGTATGTATGTATGTATGTATGTTTGTTCCTATGTGGCGTTCTAGAGACCAAACGCGTGGGCCGATTTTGATGGTTCTTACGTCAATCGATTCGTCTTAATCCCGCGAGTGTCACTGGCTACATGAAAATTGGAAAATAGAAAAATGGCGGTTTTTGGGTGCCATATTGTGGGGGCCCAAATTTTTTTTTTCTTCCAAACCTATCGTGTGGGGTATCAAAATAAAGAATTTTAAGAGGTTATTTCAAAAATATATAACACTTATATGTTTAAACGTACCTAATTCGAAAAAAAAATAACTAAAAAGTTATAAATAAAAAAAGTTAATTAAAAAAATCAAAAAACCCGACTGCTTGAAAAGCGAACTAAAAAGACGTAAACAAGGAGAAAATCATGCTGTGCAGTCGGAGGATACGTCTGGTTTTGGTCAGCCAGCTCGCGAAGATGTATCCTCCGACAGCACAGCATGATTTTCTCCTTGTTTACGTCTTTTTAGTTCGCTTTTCAAGCAGTCGGGTTTTTTGATTTTTTTAATTAACTTTTTTTTATCTTTAGATGTACAAATGTCTTGTTTAGGGTACAAATAGTACATATGTAATACAAACTCTTTAATGTGATAAATTTTAAATTGGGGACTTGATCCCGCCATCTTGATGCTCACGATACCCCTTGGTGTAGTATTATATTATCTGTGTCCTTGGCAAGGCTGGTGTCAGATCTCAGGCTTCTGACTACCCGTAACGACTGTCAAAGATCTTTAAATGACAGCCGGGACCAACGGCTTAGCGAGCTTTCCGAGGCACGGAGGAATCTCTGTATGTTGAAATGGTCACCCATTCACGGACCGACCTCGTCAAGCGTTGCTTAACCTTGAATATCGACCCGTGCGGCTGTTATTATTAAGTCACGAGCTCCTCGTGTGTATTGTGTAGAATTGTTGGAACTTCTTTGGACAGTTCTTAAAAGTGCCATCAGCAAAATCCTGATGGTACTTACTTATTTTTCTCTATTTACCAGTGGAGCAAAATATAAAAATCCTTTCATTATCATCCACATAGTCAGCAAGTAAAAATGTTTGATACTTCGTAGGGATAACTGCGTCGCCAGGATTTTCAAAACTTACCGGCATGGAACCTAGAATATTGTTAAAAAATCTTTTGGTGTAACTGATTACAAAACTCATCAGGATGCCTAGTAGTGATGGGCGATTACTACTAAAATTAATCGAATAAGTCGATTGTTCAGCTTAGTCGATAAAAGTTGATAAACTAACGGCGTGCGGCGAGCGACAATGACTGATACGGTTACCGCGTCAACTTTAACTACTAATTTGTTGCGCAGCGCACCCATCACTATACACGTGCGTAGTGCGTACTACTAAATAAGTAATTACAAAAGATGGTGTGGATGACGTGCGCTGCGCTATAAATCAATAGTTAAAAGTCTGTGCGCCACTACTTACGTACGACTGCAGCTATTATGCGATTGTAGCTAATAGATTATTCAATCTATCTAGTAAACTCCAATTCTCCATTAGTTTAGGGAACATTTATTACGAATAGATGAGTAGACTTAAATAAGAATTAAACAAAAAAAATATTTTTTATTAAAATTGTTTTTACACAAGACCAACTAAAGTAAACGATTTGAAGTATTAATACTTATAAACGCATTTGACGCAATACCGTCCCGCATGCACCGCCCCGCACGGCCTTACGCAGTTCGACGCACGTTAGTAGTTAGTAGTATCGATTGTTAATCGAATAATAATTGTGAGGAACTACTAAATCGACAATCGAATGAGCAATAGTACAATTTTCGATTCAGTCGATTGTTTTTTTTGCAACAATCGCCCATCGCTAATGCCTAGTTACGGGTTTTTTTGATTCGCAACTGGTTGCAAACAAATAATAAAAATTCGCAGCTGGTTGCGAATCGCATTTGCGAAAACGGTCGGAGGGACCAGTTGATTTTACGCACACAATCATCTATGTTGGTGTGCCCTGCAAACATATCCAGTTTGCTTTGTGTATAACGAAAATTTTTCAAAAAAAAAAATAGCCATGTTCTTAAAGGATAACCAACAGAACCCATTTCCAGCATTTATGGAATTTTTGTCTGTTTGTCGGTCTTTCTGAGTATTTGTGCACGCATCACGTAAAATGTATTAAAAATATAAACTATTATACACTTAAAAATTGTGCGTTTTGTGCTCGTACTAAGTAATACTACAAGTTTCATCTCAATCGGTTCTCTCTATCAAAAGTTAGATGAATTTAAAGTGTTCAAGAAGTAAAATATCACAACACACGCAATTCAGATACTCGGGACAGTTGAGCTCGATATTCGATAGATGGCGTTGTGCATTTCAAGTTGTACGGTGCACGTACATGGGTTTGAAAATTGTGTAGTAAGGAATTGTGCAATATGTAGGTTCGCACCTTTGCACTTACACGTGCGACCTACATTCGATTTTATGACAATCATGCAGCAGCTGCAAGCAGAGCATTGATGATGCAGTTGTACCAATATTTAATTTAGTGTTCTAATAGACGCGGTTTGGATCGGACAACTTGCATTTTTATTTCTTGATTCCAGCCCCATTTTACATTACATTGACATTTGCATTGCATTTACAATAATTAATGTTAAGGTGTATTTGCATTTGCACCCTACACAAGTCTTTTTGTGATTGGGGGGTAATCAGATTCGCCGCGAAAGAATGATGTATCTAGAAAAAAAAATTGGTAGGTAAGTAGGGTAGGCAGGAAGGTAAACAGGGTAGGGTAGGCAGTCAGTGGACAGGAGCGAAGCCGCGTGCACAGCTAGTGATAAAATTATAATAAAACACATTCATATTTATATCTTACACCTTCATGTATTTACAAATTACAAACAATTTTAAAATTAAAAAATATATTTAAGTGATGTTCTAAATTACTGAATTTGAGCAACAATCGTTTAGTTCTGTGACTTGGCCCGTTTTCGAAACTTGGCAGAGCTTAATGCCTCGTTTAATTGTAACAGCTCCCATGCAAGTTGCATTGCGATCAATTGTGATCAATTGCTCGATCGTGCCCCGCAACGTAATTAAAATTGTATGCGAGTTGCTAGCGGTGAAAACGGGGTCTTCCTGCTTGGCCCGTTTTCCAAACTTGGCCAAATCTCATATAGTCATATTTATAATGTCGACTTGGTTTATATGGAATGTGTACATAGTTTCATGTAAGTAAATAACATTTTAAAAAAATTGTAAAAAAAACGACTTGAACATTTTTTTGTTTTCACAAAAATATATAAACATTACTCTAGTTTTGGAAGAACATTGATCAATACGGTCACGAAAATAAAGAGTCGGCTTTTTCAGTCAAATTGGACAAAAAGACACAGACAGACATACACCAATCGATTTAAATCCAAATTATGAATTCGGACGTAAATATGACACACCGATTCTTAGAGACTGTCCCATGAGACATAACCGAACAGCCGACAGCGACCGGAGATCGAGACGGGAGACGCAGACAGGAGACCGAAACTGTGACTTGTCAAGGATTTGGTCGCCAGTTCGCGAGCGAGACCGAGACAAGAATCAGAGATGCGAGGTCTCGTTCGAAATGCCTGAACATATTGACATCAAACAATAAAATAACCATCTTTTTGGCCTTATATTTTAGATTTTTGTCGTATTCTTCTTCCTGCTGGTCTCGGTCATAGTTGCTGGTCTCGGTCTCGCCCCTCAGTACACCAGGAGACCGAGACATATGTCACGTTATCCTGTCTATCATCCGCCTTGGTCTTCGGTCTCGAGTCACGGCGCGAAATCCTTAAAGTTATCGTAGAGTCAAATAGGTAATTAAACTTTCAAAATAGTGACCATTTAGCACCGTTGCCTCTAAAATATATCTTCAGTAGATATGATCGGAAAACCATATATTACTAAGTACGTATTCCAAAATAGTTTCTTGATATTATCTAATTGAAAAACTATTCGCGAAAGCCTGAACGTGCAAATATTAACTTGGCCAAGACTTGGCGGATGTCATTAATGTTATAACTTACTAATATTATAAATGCGAAAATTTGGATGGAAGTTTGTCACTCAATCACTCCAGAATGGCTGAACGGATCTAGATGAAATTTGGCACAGAGTCTGAACATATGTTTTTATCCCGGTAAAATGTCCCTCGGGTTAATAAAACACTTTTCACGCGGGTGAAGCCGCAGGCAGTAGCTAGTGTTATTTACATTTTATAATCATTCTGGCTTATGTGTTACAGTTGGCACTAGTATATATAACTTTTATGTCTCATTTTATTATTTATATATATTTTATTCTTGTGAAAATCTGCTGCCAAGTATTTTTTTTAATATCAGGTTGAAGACTTGGCCAGTTGTTAATAATTTTATTTCCTTATGTTATCTGGAAGACAGCAGTATAATAATTATTTGTTCTTGTAAATAGGCTGCCAAGTTATTTCAATACAACATGACACTTGGCCGACTTTATATTTCTTGCCAAGTCTTTAGAAAACGAGTTATCATTTGCACGTTTAGAAAAAAAACTTAATATATACGTAGTAACCACTCCTTTTTACAAAACTAAGAAACTTTGATAATTGGTAAAAAATATATTAAATTACGCTAAGAAATCTAATGGACGGACCCACGAGTAATAGACTAGCAACTATCGGTAAATTAGTGTTTTTTTTTTTAATAAAAAAGTAATATTTTTCTAACCGCTACAATTTTATCGATACATCGACTAAATCTTTTAGTCGAGCTCTAGAGAAGTCAACAAAAGTAAACTAAAAAAAGACCTTTTTTTAGTAAAAGACGGGACTAAATAATTTAGTCAATAAAACATATCGATAATCTCGCAGTCCCAACATTAACACCTGTCTTATTTTTATAACCGATACATTTAGATTTTAATGGCAACCCGAAGCCCAGAGAATTAAAAATAATGTTGCCACACTTTTGACTATGATTACAGCTAAAAATAATTAAAAAATAAAACGTGTTTCTCAAATTAATCAATTTACAGCTACTGGAGCTTACAGTTACTATAAATTCTTATTGATAAATTATCGCAACCATATTGGTCTGTTCATATTATTGTTAAAAACCTCCTTAAGGTTTATTTTTGCTTGAATGTCATATGTGAAGTCTATAGATGATTAATAGTTGTAATCATAGCCTTAGCGAGCATAATCAATGAATATTTACAGATTAAAAAATACGGTCAAAGTGATATGTCAACGTATCTAAAAAAAAAATCTTCATGATAAAATGTCAAAATTTAAATTAACGCTTTACAATATTTTGTTCAATACAATTCTACTACATAATTTGATACAAAAACATGGAATATTTCTATCACATTCGAAGACATAAAGTTATAAAAAGTTTTCGAACTTGTGAACTGAAGGCAAGTAACATTGGCATTATTTGAAATTAACGGATTTTTTACTGTCAGAAAGTCTGACAGCCTTGCAAATATTGCAAGGTTCTACCATGTTACCCACTTGTTTGTGGAGGTCAGATAGGCAGTTCCATTTGATATACTGGTAGTCAGCTGCATCCAGTTAGACTGGAAGCTCGACCACACCTAAATTAGGTAAAGCAGGCAGATTATGAGAAACTTGGTCCTCGAACCTTCGTATTTTTATTCTAGTAATTTTTCTAGCCGTTTTAATCGACTGACCTTGGTGTTACAGTGGTTAGGATGTGTGTCATAACAGACAGACAACAAGACAAAACTGATTATGTATGTAAGTATTTAAAGTAATTACCTTTAGTTCAAAAATTCTAACCTAAAATGTAAGGTGGTACAAAAATAGTCGCAAATGCTAAATACAAAAAAATGTCAAAACATGGAATCAATGCTGGTTATATGCACTTGCGATTTAAAAACGCGATCTTCTTTTTCAATATTATGTTTGGCCTAGTAATCAGCTACGGCAAATCATTCGCTGATGCAGCCATAAAGTCCATACATGTACAGTTTACAGGGCAGAAACGTAATTAATCGAAGAGACTCGAACATTTTGTCTTTCAATTTGAGTTTGAAGACTCTTTAGTTAATAATTTAAATATAATGTGATGTCAATAAACACATGCAAAGTTTTTCGAAAAATTAAGGCAGAAAAACAAACGTTTAAAACGTCATCAATAATACAAAAAGAAAGTATATTTACAGCGAAACTAAATCCGTCTTAAAATTAAATAAGTCACATAATCGCACGACTAAATCGCAAATGCATGACAGCCTTAAAGTATCCTCATAATAATAATTAATATATAAAAAAAATATCATTTTCTATTCGATGTCTTCAGAATTTTCCATTATTGATATCTCATTTAGATTATATATTTGAAATTGCATAAAATTGCTTATATGATGCCCAATTTAGCTTTTTCACAACTGAAAAGGCTAAAATCGCACGACTTTTGACATATCAATAATTCACAATATCAAACGTCAAAATACAAAATGTCAAAAATATCAATTATAATGGTGGTAGAAAAAATCACTGCCTTAAGACTTTAGTCGCCATATTGGAAATATTTTTGGTCTGGCAACTCAACTGTAATAAAGATTAAAAATACTTTGTGACTACAGATTATAAATCTAAAAATAAAACTAGCTAAGGAGGTTTTTTATACTCGTATAGAAAATCACTTTTTTAAACATATTATTTTTAAACTGCCTCGGTTGAGGTCTGAGATTCGACTCCTAGGCAAGCGATTTTTTAAACACGAATATAAAAATAATTATAGTCATAAGACAGTTTTCTTTTCGAATGAATTTCTGAAAAGCTGATTTTGAAACTGGGTTGAAATGTCAAATGTCACATAATTTTACAGACCGATTGTCATCCATATATTATATTTGGGATTGAAACTCATTTCTGTGATCTAATTTAAGAAATACCTGTTTGTTTGGTGTTTTTATTTTTAAATGGTTACAGCTTTTTTATAATAATTATATGATATTTGGTAGAGTTTTCAAAAGATTTAGAAAATCAATATGAGTTTGTAATAAGATTCAAATAAACATATTTTCACACCAGCATATAACCAAACAACAACTAACAAAAAAACTATTTTTCATGACGACCTTTCAACGTCAACAAAATTTACAAAACTTGAACCAAGGTTTACAATATTCCAACCAAAGTAACAAAACGGCTTGTCAACAGCAACTAAATTTACAAAACTTCAACAAAGTTTACAAAATGTCAAACAAAGTGCAATAAACGGCCTGTCAACGTCAACTAAATTTACAAAACTTAAACAAAGTTTACAAAATGTCAAACAAAGTGTAATAAAAGGCCTGTCAACGTCAGCTGTGTTTACAAAACTTCAACCAAAGTTTACAGAAAGTCCATTCGCCAGCTGATCAGAAATTCACCATGAACATAACAATACGGAGAGTTAGAGGCCTATCCTTAGGATTTATCTTCTACTGTTCAATTCGTAACCATTGCTGTCTTTGCTCGGGGTTTTGGCGGGGGGTGGTTTGGCAACCACGTGGCCTTCTAGTCTTAGTGTGCTTTGGCGGTGGGATGATCTGGAAAGAGAAAGGAAAGGCATTAGAAAGAGAGAAAGTTATTTTTTATTTTATTGGTCGCAGTGGCGTAACTATACCGTCTGAGGCCCGTGGCAACGTGGTACCGAATTTTTAAAGCCTAAATAGCATCTTAACGACCTGCCTGTCTAGTAGGAAAGGGGTTTAATGTTTTTAATGTTATCGTTGAAGACACGACATACTCGACTCAAAGGAAGTACCGCGACAAAAAATTAAGTAACCAATGCTTTTCTTATGAATGCGTTTTAACCTTAATAATTTATTTGAATTTGTATAATATGGTCTTTAGTTGTGTCTAGCTTAAATTGATTATAAGAACTTATATAAAAATTATAATTTTTAATAAATTTTGTTAAAAATGTAAGCATACTTTAGAGCTCGCAACCTCTCGGGCCGGGGGCCCTGTTGGGTCGGGGGCCCGTGGCATATTGCCAGCCCCGCCACCCTATAGTTACGCCACTGATTGGTCGACTCGCGTGTGATCAAACGCGACTCACACAGAGAGATTGCATCCGATGATAAGTAATGATAATGATTGAAGTAACCTATTCAGGAGGGCAGGTAAGGAGTGAAATTCCCTGCCTGAGTCCGTGTTGCCTGATAGCTACAACCTGGGGGTATTTAAGTCTAGAGTGAATGGGTTGTAGGCGTGCTTCACCGTCGAGCACATCATCACTTACCATGGCTCACGTAACTAGGTGATATGGTGATCAAACGCGAGCCTATTACTAATATTTCAAGGAGTGGGCCCGATATTTGTGAGTTTGTTCAAATGTTCAAACTTGAAACACCTATATACCACCTTTCAATACCTACTTGAACAAATCTTTTACCATTTAAAGGGTACATTATTCCAGATGGTTATAAATTCCAAAAAACATGATAATGAAAAAAAAAAAAAATATATTATGTAATTAATAATAATTAGGAAGTAAAAGCAGCCGTTGGTCCCGGCTGTCATTTAAAAGATCTTTGACAGTCGTTACGGGTAGACAGAAGCTTGAGATCTGACACCAGTCTTGCCAAGGGGTACCGTGTTACCCAGTTACTGGGTTGTAGAGGTCAGATAGGCAGTCGCTCCATGTAAAACACTGGTACTCAGCTGAATCCTAAGTAAGACTGGAAGCTGACCCCAATATAGTTGGGAAAAGGCTAGGCAGATGATGATGAATTAACAAGTAAAATTTAAAAAACCCCCGACACATTTTTATTTCATGCTACATAATTTTTATAGTAGTAGACACGCTTCGATCTACAATCTATTGAACACATAATTATTATACGATATATTGCGGAAACACCCCGATTCAAACAATAAAACGACCATAACTTTAGAAGGGCTGAAACGATTTTCATCAAACACTCGCGATAAAGTCACCTTTCAAACAAAAAAAACGAATTCAAAATCGGTTCTTCCGTTTAGGAGCTATGATGCCACAGACAGATACACAAACACACAGGTACACAGATCAAACTTATAACACCCCCCTTTTTCCGGCGGGGGTTAAAAAAAAAAATAATATAATGAGTATAGCCTAGGCAAAGCCGGGGCGGGCCACTCATCCCACTGCTGGGACACAGGCCTCCTCTCTGTGAGTGGGAATGGGACTTGATCCACCACGCGGGCCCAGTGCGGGTTGGTGGATGTCACATGTGTAAAAAATCAAATAAAACTTACCTAATAAGACAAGTGACAGCTAACAGGATGAGTAGTATCCCGACAGCGGACAGTCCGTAGCTGAGAGCGTTGCGTGCGATCGGGGGCACTTGTGTGGCGAGGCGGAGCAGTGACGTCACTTCATTAGGCAGTTCGTCGATACCCTGGGCAGACGCGAAGGTATGCGTTAGAGGAGTCAAGAAATAGAAAAAAAAAAACAAAAAAGAAAATCTTTTTCGGGTGATGATTTGATGATGATAAATGTTTTTATGCTCACCTCCTCGAACCAGAGAATGGGGAACACGATATCGGGGAAGTTGGCGACCTGCTTGATGTCCACCACCTGAGACACCGCCAGGTTGATCTGGATCCGAGCTCGCGCGCGCATCGCTATACCCATCTCCTGGAGAGTGAGAAACAGAATATATTATACTTTATTATACAACAAAATAGTTAGAACAGAATATAATAGAACAGAATAGAACAGAATAGAACGGAATAGAACAGAATAGAACAGAATAGAACAGAATAGAACAGAATAGAACAGAATGGAACAGAATAGAACAGAATGGAACAGAATAGAACAGAATAGAACAGAATGGAACAGAATAGAACAGAATAGAACAGAATAGAACAGAATAGAACAGAATAGAACAGAATAGAACAGAATAGAACAGAATAGAACAGAATAGAACAGAATGGAACAGAATAGAACAGAATAGAACAGAATAGAACAGAATAGAACAGAATAGAATAAATAGAATACACTTTATTGTACATCAAAAAAGTTACACATCTCTTTTACAAATCTTAGGTAATTATATAGCTACAATGGCAGTCTTATCGCTGATAGAGAAATCTACTAAACAACCATTGGATGGACTATGGGCTTAAAGAAATTAAAATAAACTTTTGTGTTAAGTGCAAAAATAACTTTATCTGCCCAAATGCACTAAACATTTTGGGAATACTTTCATTGTGCGTACAGCTAAGTAGTAGCATGCCCTGCTGGAGTCTGTGTTTCCTGATAGCTACAACCTGGTGGCCTTTAAGTTAAGAGTGAATAGATTACTTCTAAGCAAGCGTGCTTCACCGTCGACCACATTACATCGCTTACCGTCAGGATGCGAGCCAATCAATAATAAAAAACCCTCCTTACCGGCTGTACGTCAATGAAGAGTCTGTGCTTCTCGGGCTCGGCTGGGGAGATGCCCTCGACTTGCTCTCTAAGCTTGGGGTCAGCTAAGTAGAAGTGAGGGAAGGACAGCATGATCGGGGAGTCTGGAAACAGAGAAATACAAATTGAATTAACATAAGGCCAAAGTTGTATTACCCGCAGAGTTAAAGTCAAAGTCAAACGTCAAACAATAATAAATCTAAATTAAAAATGTACAAGTATAAAAATTGATTCTACCGTGCATTCGGAAAAGTAGCTTGTTATGGAGAAGAACGCACAAGAAACTCCATACTTACCCTTTTTTTAAAAATAGGTGTTTTACAATGCTTACTTATGTACATACATTCATAAATTCATATATGTGAGGACGATGCACCCAAAAAAAGCACTACACACTATACTACGTACAGGTATAAAGTAATAAAAGCATTAACAGGTAAATTAATTAATTTGATAAATAGGAACATGGTTCTCACATACTTACAAATATTGCAAACATAGGTAAAATACCTAATTCAACAACAACGGAACAGTGTGTGAGTCAAATTCTGAAGAAAAAATAAGAATACAATAACTATGAATAGTTTTTTTTTTTAAATTAGGCCAAAGAGTATGAACAATCTACTAATCACATGCGAGATAAAAGCCACGATGTGGATCTCCGTCTATGTGATTGATCGATTCTTCATACACTCCTTGCCTTGCCGAATTCACTTATGCAATAAGAATGCAAGGGTTCCCAAAGCTTTTATTGTCACACCTGTTAAAAATAAAATTGCCCATGCCCCCCAGTATATTGTGTTTGTTTGAGGTACTAAACACTCATACAAAAATTAAAGCAGAGGAAGAAAAAGATTAAGAAAGCAAGGGTTCAGGTTATTTTGGCGCAAGATTACTGTTCTACTCCTGTGAGGATATGGCCACCTCTGGTGTCAGAGTACATGAAGCCGCCTCTGGGAACCCCACAGGCCACATCACCCCACACGTATGCTTATGGCAAATTAGGAGAAAGTGCACTACGTAGATTATTAGCAATATCATGCCTCCTAGCCTTGCAATCATCCTCGCCTTCTTAGTGAGGTACGGCCCCCACTTTGAAAATCACTGGGTTAGACCAAGGTATACCTTTAGTACACGCGCTTTTTGCCAGTACATTACAGACACAGGGACAGGCGAAAATAAAAGCTATAGAGCTTGTAAAATTAAAAAATACATACCGTATTGGCACAGAGATACGTTGAAAAGTCCGTTGGGAGCGCAGGGTGGTCCAGCGGGGCAGAAGCACTTGTTGTGCTCATCGTTAGCGAACACATCCTCAGGAGGCGTGAAACGGTACCCCTGGATACCGCCTATGGATACTTCTTCTAGGAACCTGAAAAGATAAGATGAGATAAGATATATTTATTTTCTCAAACATCACCATCACCACATCAGCCGAAAAACTTCCACTGCTGAACATAGGCATCCCCCAAGCGTCGCCACTTCAACAGATCCCGTGCGTCTCACTTCCAGCGGATTCTCGCAGCATTAACCAAGACAGCCCACCTAGTGGGAGGCCTTCCAATACAGTCTTCCAGTTCGCAGTCACCACTCCAGAACTTTTCGCCAGTCCCCATCAGCCAGTTCTGCGAGCAAAGTGCGCTGCCCACTGCCATTCAGCTCCGGCTGCGACTCATGAGGTGAGCCTCTTTAGATCTTAGACTACAATGTTTGAGGTTGACTTACCTAAGTGGCAGAAGCCTGCAAAGATCCTTATCGTACACCGCTAGAGTGTTGTTCTTCGTGATGTGAGGGGGGAATATGGAGCCATCAGACCCGGCTATGCTGTTGCACTCATCCGTCGACCAATGCTGTAGCTTCTCCTTCATGTTGTAGCGGTTGATGATGCCGTATTTCGTCATGTCGGTGGCACCGGTGAACATCGTCACAACATCGGGGCTTGTGCCGTTTTTCTGGGGAGAAGAATTTGATTACTTATTGTAACAGAATCATAACTTATTAACGTACATCAATTCACGAGCTATGATGCCACAACTATATTAAATTTGTAACACCCATCTTTTACCGCCGGGGACTAGTCTTTGTCGGGGCTAGTAAATCGGTAATTTCAGCTACTAAAACTATCCAGTGTGAGTGCGGTGCCCCTTTGCAGACTATGCCACACATGCTGGAGTGTCCCAAGTAACCATACACCTGCACTTTGGGAAACCTCATGCTTGCCACTGTGCCACAATTAGAGGCCACCTTCTGTACTTCGTCGAGTTTTACTTCGATTCGAGAAGAAGTAACTACGTAAACGTTGCTTCCACATCCAACATAAACGTTGCTTCCATAACAAACTTACCCCATAGAAAAGTCCAAACTCCTCGTACGGTAGCTTCTGCTCCTTAGGCACAACATCTTTAGCCAGCTTGAGGAGAGGATCCTCATAGCCCCAGAGTAGCTGACCCACTGACACTTCCACAAACGGCTTGATCTTGAGGATGTCCATGATGGAAGCCATCGCGAGGCGGAGGAACCGGGCAGCGTGTTTCGATTGTGAAGTCGCGCTCTGGAAGGAGAAGAGAATAAGAAAATTAATATAAGATGATAAGAATTGCTAAACTTAAGTGGCAGTCGGAAGGGCACATTGCTCGCAGAACGGATGGTCGATTGGGCCGAAAAGTTCTGGAGTGGCGACCGCGAACCGAAAGACGTTGCGTTGGAAGGCCTTCCTCTAGGTAGGCCTATGACCTGGTAAAGGTTGCGGGAATCCGCTGGACATGAGACGCACGAGACCAGTCAATGTGTCGACACTTGAGGGAGGCCTATGTCCAGCAGTGGACATCTTTCGACTGAAATGATGATGATGATAACATGATAAAGCATTT
The DNA here is from genome assembly GCA_945859665.1 of Anorthoa munda. Taxonomy (NCBI): domain Eukaryota; kingdom Metazoa; phylum Arthropoda; class Insecta; order Lepidoptera; family Noctuidae; genus Anorthoa; species Anorthoa munda. The sequence continues at coordinate 5,626,484 of OX243917.1, read as the reverse complement.
CGGGAATACTTCTATTGTGCGTACAGCTAAGGATTGAAATTCCCTGCCAGAGCCTGTGTTTCCCGATAGCTACAACCTGGGGTCTTTAAGTCATGAGTGAATAGTTTACTCCTTGGGGAGCGTGCTTCACCGTCAACCATATCATCGTTTACCATCTCGCCAAACTTCTTGGCCGCTTGGCTTGGAGATTTACTACTGTACAGCCATCGTAGTCAACTTCAGGGCGTCCAAGATTTGCGAGAACTATACCTATGTTAAAGGGCCATGGCGAAAATATACATGCCTGAAACTTGCATTTATAAGTGTGCTTTTAGTGGTAGATTGAATGCCATTGTACCATAATTACTTCAGAATCTTCTGATTGGACGATGTCAATGTTGTTTTATTATACCAAGCGATCATCCTGTTTATAAACTACCTGTGTGCGAACTTGCTGCTATATCCATTTAGCCGTTTTTTGCGTGATTGAAAGACAAACATACATACATCGGACAAATACAGGACCGATCAGCTTTTTTAAGCGTCGTTTGTAACAAGAAAAACCAGTAAACCTCGAGCAAAACCTTCTTGTGTCAAATCGTTTTTATAACATAAATTAGAAGCTGTTGCACGCGGCTTCGTCCGTGTCAAACTCTAAAGAAAATGGGTTATTAAGTTTTTGGGCGGAACTGAAATTCCTTTTCTAATATTAAAGTAGCATTAGTTAATTCTTGTAACATTAGCTATCTGTCTATCTGTTTCGGAAATAAGTCGGCACAAACCAGACCGACAAAATTGTTTTAGAAAAATGATTTTTGTTTTAAGTAGGATATGTTGAAAGTATCATATGCATTTACTTAAAAGCTATTTTCTGACATTAGATATAAACACCACAATTTTATTTATTTGTATGTAGTTGTATAATTTACACATTTTAAATCAAACTTGTTTGACAACCAATTAATAAACGGTCAGAGTCACAAAAAACTTAACCTTGGATAAAGATTAGTTTTTATCATTTAGCTTTTTTACAAAAATTACAACTTATTCCAGTTCTTAAGCCAAGAGTGAATAGGTTACTTCTAGGCAAGCCTGATTTACCGACCACATCATCGCTTACCATCAGGTGAGAAAGTGGTCAAATGTGATCCTATCAACAATAAATACAATCTTTTTATTTTACCGTGTTGTTGTCATATTATGAAGAGGGGGAGAAACGCATGTTACTGAAAGAGTTATGAAACAAGATAAAAATACAAATTTAAAAAACCCCTGATTTTAATTTTTATTACATGCTTTTTAAACTACACATAATATACCTAGTAACAGACACGCTTCAATCGACAATCTATCGAAACACGTAATAATGACACGATATCTTGCGAAAAAATCCAGATTCAAAGAGTAAAATGCGAATAACTTTTGAACGGCTAAGCCGATTTTAATCAAACATAGCTAAGAACACTCTCGACAAAGTCACAAACAAAAAAAACTTGATCACAATCGGTTCATCCGTTTAGGCGCTATGATGCCACAGACAGACACATAGATACACAGCAACACACGTCAAATTTATAACACCCCTCTTTTCCCGTCGTTGGTTAAAAAAATTTATATGTAAATGGTGAAATCACCCTTTAAAAATACCAGGTGAATCAAAAATCTATTAAAAATACAGTAAAAGAAATTATTTCGATACTAAATAGGGTAGGCAAAAACTACAGAACGCCACCTGCTACGATCTTTACATACTTATTTTGCATCACTCATACATCTAGTCATACACGCACGCCGGTTATGTTTACTGAGTACCTGGCCTTTATGAAGAACATTACTAATAAGATCCGAGCATTGTACGTATAAAATAATTAAAATAATGAATTAAACCTCACACTTTGAACCCAATTATAAGCACTAAGAAATAAACTTGAACTGTCTTAGTAAGGTCAGTTTTAAGTGCGAAGAACTTAAGTAAAATATTATTAAGGAAGTACTATGTTTGCAAAAATATACTTAGTATAAAAACATGGCCGTGATATTTCTGTACATAGTATAAAAAATTCGCTTCCCGCCGTCTGTACGCTTAGATCTAACTACGCAAGGGATTTTTATGCGGTTTCCACCAATAGAAAGAATGAGAAACGACGAAGGTTTTTAGGGTTCCGTATCCAAAGGGTAAAAACGGGTTCCTATTACTACAGTCTTTGCGCTGTAGCATGGTATGTGACATTTCGTTTCACTCTTGAAAGTTGCCGCGATTTAACAAATTATGACTTAGTATTTCAGCTGTGCCACATTCGTAATAATATTAAATCATTAATAACTATAGTAAATTAAATTAAAACCAACCAGAATGTTCGAGTCTACTAATAAAACACCACTGTCACCCGCACCATGCTACAGCGCAAAGAGTGTAAGACTCCGCGGTCCGTCTGTCTGTCCGTCTGTCACCAGGCTGTATGTCATGAACCGTGATAGCTAGACAGTTGAAATTTTCACAGATGATGTATTTCTGTTGCCGCTATAACAACAAATACTAAAAACAGAATAAAATAAATATTTAAGTGGGCGATATCGGTACGGAACCCTCCGTGCGCGAGTCCGACTCGCACTTGGCCGGTTTTTTGTATATAATTTGTCACGGGCGAAGTCGGGGCGGTTCGCTTGTAAAAATATATAGGAAAATAGTAGGAGAACATCTAGAAACATGTAATTTTTGCACTAGTTGTGGAAACGGTGACCTTTTTAACCGACTTTCCAAAAACGAGGCGATTCTATGTTGCGGTTGTATGTATTTTTTTAGGTTTTTTAAATGTTGTTTGACCGATTTCTCCGTCAATTGTGGACATATTTTGAAAATTATTTTTTTGATTGAAAGGGTAGGGACTTTCTCGAGGTGGTACTGGTACTATATAAATTTGGTGAAGATCTGATGAACAACTTTGGAGATATTAGTATAGATGGATACGAAAGTAGCTCTATCTGTATTTCTGTCTACCTGTTATCTTTTCACGTCTTGACGGATTTGGATGAAACTTGGCATATGGATAGACCATATATCCTGGATTAAGACATTAGATACTTTGTATCCCGAAAGTATGTTCCCTCAAGATAATATCCGATATTCATTCGAGCAAATCCGCGTGCAGAAGCTAGGCATGCCATAATTATAATCTTTCATGATTAATATCAAAGTAAAACGATGATTTAAAAGCATCATCATTTACATATTACGAGTAAACGCCTGTCAAGTCGATAAAAAATGTTAAAATAAATCATTGGATATAACGTTTTCTAAATTATCATAGCAATATGATAGCAATATGTTTATTACAAATTAGAAAAAGATGAAGTGAAGAAATAAGATTTAAGTATTTTTACAAGCTTTTATTTAACTTGCAATGTATGTATGTATGTAAGTTTGTTCGGGTCAAATCTTGCAACTGAATTTTAATGCAGTTATCCTCAACCGATTAAAATGAAATTTTGCATACTCGTTTGCAAAATATTTTATAAAATATTATTTGATACCCATAATATGGCAATGCACAAAAAATAACTAGTCCACCATCTTGGGCCGTCCGCCATATTGGATTTAGAATGACGTCACTTAACCATGCATTGTCATCCAAACTAAACGTGTCTGCAAAATTTTATCTTAATCAGTGGAGGATGACTTTTTTAAAACTCAGTTGCAAGATTTGACCCGAACACACATACATACATATATTTCAATTTAAATAAAAGCCTGTAATAAGTATATGGTCAAGAATGATAGACTACGAAAGACTGCTGGACATGGGCCTCCCACAATGATGTTATACTGAGGTAGATACGTTTTACCGACGTCTGCGCGGCAATACAAACACAAGCTGACCAGCTTGAATGAACTTAGTCCGTCCAGCGTCTGGCCGCGACACGAACGTACGTTTGAACAGTATATTTATCTCTTACTGACAACGGGGTCCTATTTATATCTCTGTGATCTTTTAACCTCCTCAGTGATAGAAATAAAGTTTCAAGTGCCAAAGGTCCTATTTAGGTAGCTAAAATAAAATATCGCCATGTTTTTACCCGACTGTGGACGGGTACAATTTTTCGAGCGTATGTATGTATGTCCATTTCTATAGCACGCTCTACAGCCCAAACGGATTGGCGGGTTATGATATACGAGCTGTTGTTAGATTCGTCTCAATTGTGGGAGTGACATACGCTATATATATTTTTTTTAAATAGCGTCCCAACCCCTTAAAAAAAAGGGAGGTGATACAATTATTATCTTTTACGTTATCCTCACAATATGGGTATCAAATGAAAGCTACTAAATAAGTCTAATTATAAAATATATATGTTGTAAAATTTTTATGTTCCTATTTTGGCTCAAATTCAAGATAAGCGTAACTTATAGAATATAGGATAAAAAAACTGTGATAGCAAAATAAATAATCTTTTACCACATGACTTGACTTGACGTTGATTTCTATAATTTATAAGTGTGAACTAAACAAATTATTATAAAAACTAAAAACCCGACTGCTAAATATTAATTAACTGAAAAGAGAAAAACAAGTACTAGATATCTATACTATCAATACTATAATATTATAAAGAGGAAAGATTTATTTGTTTGTTTGTTTGTACCGAATAGGCTCCGAAACCACTGCACCGATTTAAAAAAATCTTTCACCAATAGAAAGCTACATTATTCCTGAGGGACATAGGCCATTTATATAATTTATACATTAAATATTATGATTCTATAATTTTGGTTTGTCCCCGCCTGCAGCACAGGCGGGGACAGACCAAAATTATAGAAAAAAAACATTACCCTCCCGCAGTCGGGTAAAAACCGACCAAAACTTCGTTTGTCATTTTTTTATTTCTTTATAATGAGTATGATGTCTCTATTGGTAAAATCTCATCGGCCACCCCCAGGTGTCACCACATCGATCAGACTTGTGCGCCTCGCATCCAGCGAAATCCCGCAATCCCCTTAACCAGTTCATCGGTCCACCCAAAGGGAGAAACTTTGCTGCCAACCAAACTTGGTGCAAGTCAAAATCCAACATAAGATTTTGATGCCTTAACTGTACATCACCTGCCTAGCCTTATACCAACTATATTGGTGTCGGCTTCCAGTCTTACCGGATTCAGCTGAGTACCAGTGTTTTACATGGAGCGATTGCCTATCTGACCTCCACAACCCAGTAACTTGGTAACACGGTACCTCTTGGCAAGACTGCAGAATGGTGTCAGATCTCAAGCTTCCGACTACCCGTAACGACTGTCAAAGATCTTCAAATGACAGCCGGGACCAACGGCTTAACGTGCTTTCCGAGGCACGGAGGAAACTCGGTATGTTGTAATGGTCACCCATCCACGGACCGACCTGGTCAAGCGTTGCTTAACCTTGATAATCGACCCGTGCGGCTGTTATTATTTAGCCACGAGCTTCCTCAACTGTACATAAAGTAAATTTCGAACTTATCAGTTACATAAGAGTAACCTTCAGTCTATAGTTAGCTCGGTACATACGGCACTACCAAGGTTCCGCACACGGAAGATCTGTAAACCTGTCGACCTTACCCGGTGATACAGATTTAGGGTTCCGTTGCAAAAGTGGAATTGTAAAACGGATGATTGGATGTAAGGTTTATTGTTAACCGACTTTTCAAAAAGCAGGCGGTTCTATATTCGATTGAATGTATTTTTTTAATGTATGTTTACCGATTTCTCCGTAATTTTGTTTGGAGAGATTACTTAGAGATTACTTTCCCGTGGTGGTCATATAAATTTTGTAAAGATGTGATAAAGAACTTTGCAGATATATAAAAGAACTCTACAATAAATGACGGCAAATCTCTCGGGATTGCTGCGATCGCATGTTTATTTATTGTATATTACTACGGAACTTGCCAGTTTTTTACTTTTTAGATGTGGTACACAGCTAAAATGTGCAAAATAAAAACAACATTTCAATTATTTTTTTTCTTTTTTAATTTACATAGGCCTACATGGGCAATTATAAAACGTCGACGAAAGAATCACGGTTCGGGTTAGTCGTTTCCTATGGAGAAGAACCGGCAAGAAACTCAAACGTTACTCTTTTAAAAAAATGTTTTGTTTTTACAATATTTCCGTGTTACTACAAAAAATAAAAACAAAAGAAAAATAAATGAAATTAAAACGAGATAAAAATTTAACAGATGTTAATAAGCATCTAGAAATCTAGAAGGCCTAATGTTTACAAAGAAATACCCGCAACCGACGTTTAAATAAAAAGTACAAAGTAAAAAAAAAGTCGGTGTCAAAAAACGAAGAAACGAAAATAGGGACACCGACTTCCGAAATTGAAGTTACTCATTTTCCATTATGAATTATTTTGTAAAAAAAAGTTATTAATTCTTTATGCTGATTTTTTTAACGAAAATAAAAGAAATAATGAAAACTGATTGCTTGATAGTCCAAGATAATGTGATCATGTTTTGAATTACATAACTATTCACAGCGACTACCTAATACCTTCCATTCGCTGACGTCATAAACTGGCTACTGCCTGTGTCAATATTTAAAACGTGACGTACATTCGAAGTAACCAGCATGGATTGGACACGTGTAATCTTCGATCAATAATTTATCGCAGCGTGTAATACAAGATAAAATTACAAATTTAAAAATCCCCCGACTTTAATTTTTATTTCATGCTTTTTAAGCTACATATAATATACCTAGTAGCAGACTCGCTTCAATCGACAATCTATCGAAACACGTAATAATGACACGATATCTTGCGAAAAAATCCAGATTCAAAGAGTAAAATGCGAATAACTTTTGAACGGCTAAACCGATTTTATTCAAACATAGCTAAGAACACTCTCAACAAAGTCACCGTTTAGGCGCTATAATGCCACAGACAGATACACAGAAACACACGTCAAACTTATAACACCCCTCTGTTTCCGTCGGGGGTTAATAAAAGCTTGTAAAAAAATAGGACTCAAACGGAACTAGCGAAATGTAGTACTAGGTGTACAGATTGACGTAAGAATAATCAAAATCGGCCAACGCGTTTAGTCTCTAGAACGCCACATAGGAACAAGCATACATACATACATAGACTGATAAACACATTACCCTCCTTCGGCACTCGGGTAATTAAGTTGAGTTAATATTTTAAAATCGATTTATACAAGGTCGGTCAATATTAACTGCGGATATGATCTATCATTAGGTTAATTTAGGTCTCATTAGTTCATCGTTAGGTATCCCAGATATGGCTTTAATGATTGAAATAATGATGATGGCAACACCCAGAGCCAGTTAGTCTAGTTCTGGTAATTATAATATAGACTACTAGCTTTTGCCCGAAGGTTCGCCCGCGTATAAAGTGTTTTATCATTGCAAGGGAACCCAGTGCCTACCGGGATAAAACTATCCTACGTCCTTCCCAGGGTTCACAGCTATTTCCATACCACATTATATATAAATCGGTTCAACCCTTTAGTCGTGAAAACGTAACAAACAAACAAAGTTACTTTAGCATTTTTAATGTTATAATATTTTTTTTATTGATGAAAGGCTCACGTTTGACCACTATCTCACCTGATGGTAAGCGATGATGTGGTCGATGATTCAAATTCAAATGTATTTATTTGCTAGAATGTAGGTTTACAAAGTATGATCTTAAATCTATGACGGTCCCTTTACATTCTACCATTAGATATGGTGTGCAAATATTTAATTTCATCTTGTCCTATCATCTAAATTTATTTTTATTAAATTAAGAAAATAGACAGAAATAACAAAAAAGAAAACCTCATGCATTAGGATTTATAAGGAACAAATTAATTAATTGATGTCAGAGTTACATTATTACATACAATGTCAGCTGAAGAATACAATTAAAAATGATTGTAAATTTAAATGTCAATGTCATACTATTATAAAAAATATTGTAAATTTAATTGATAGTGTCATAAATTATTATAAAAAATATTGTAAATTGTAATTGATAACATCATAACTATTTTAATCTCAGTGTTTATTCCGTACATTTTAAACATCAATGATGATGTGGTCGACGATGTAGCACGCTTACCTAGAAGAAACCTATCCACTCTTGACTTAAAGACTCACAGGTTGTAGCTATCAGAAAATACAGACGCCGGCAGTTCCACTCCTTAGCAGTACGCATAATAAAAGTATTCCCAAAACGTTTGGTGCGTATGGTTGGGATGTCCACCGTGTACCGATGACGCATCGCCTTACGTCTTGTAGCCCGATGATGGAACGGGCCAGGAGGACTTAATTCATGCAATTCCATCGCACACTCCCCGAAATGTAACCGATAATAAAACGACAGACTGGCAACTTGGCGCCGATGTTCAAGGCTCTGGAGCCTAGACTCGACCAGTATCTCGTTGCTGATGAGCCTCTTGGCCCGTTGTCCGATCGACTCTAGTGCATTCAACTGGTACTTAGCAGATCCGTCCCAGAGATGAGAGCAGTACTCCATGCATGACGCATACATGCGCTTGATACAAGTTGAGCAACTGTTCTGGCGTGAAATTAATAAAACATGATAAGAATTGCCAAACTTAAGTGGCAGTGGGCAGGGTACATTGCTCGCAGAACGGATGGCCGATGGGGCAGAAAGGTTCTGGAGTGGCGACCGCGAACCGGAAGACGTTGCGTTGGAACGCCTCCCACCAGGTGGACCGATGACCTGGTGAAGGTTGCGGGGATCCGCTGGTTGCGAGACGCACGGGACCGGTCAAAGTGGCGACGCTTGAGGGAGGCTTATGTCCAGCAGTGGACATCTTTCGGCTGATATGATGATATAAATTGAAAAAATCACATTGGTACTTGCCCGGATTTGTAAACACGACCTCCAGCACGAGAGGCCAGGTCTCAACCAGTGGGCCACCACGGCTCTGCTACTACTAAGTTCTAAATTCATATCTGATCATATTCACCGCCTTTTCCAAACTATGTTAGATTGAGCTTCCTGTCTCATCGGATTCAGCAGAGTACCAGTGTTTCACATGGAGCGACTGCCTATCTGACCTCCACAACCCAGTAACTGGGTAACACGATACTCCTTGGCAAGACTGGTGTCAGATGTCAGGCTTCTGACTACCCGTAACGACTGTCAAAGATCTTCAAATGAGAGCCGGGACCAACGGCTTGGCGTGCTTTACGAGGCACGGAGGAATCTCGCTATGTAAAGACGGTCACCCATCCACGGATCGACCTCGGTAAGCGTTGCTTAACCTTGAAGATCAACCTGTGCGAGTAATTATTTAGGCACGAGCTCCTCTCTCAAATCCATGATTGATCAATGATGTTTATTCTATAACGGTAATAATAAAATATGCAAATTTTTACCGCTAGAGTTATTCATGTGGGTGCAATATATGGCCAATAGGTGAATGACCATACCTTCCATATTAGGAACATCAGGTTCTGATTAATATGGCCAGTCAGCTGATCAAAGGTAGGCATAAATTTATATTTTTCGTTTTAGCCTTATATCCATAGTCACACTTACACACACACACACATGATCAGTCTATTAATGTTTCCACTGCTGGGACACAGGCCTCCTCTCTGTGAGAGGGAAACCACCACGCGGGCCCAGTGCGGGTTGGTGGATGTCACCTGTCTTTCGAATTTTCACAGTCACACTTATTAATATTATAAAGGCGAAAGTCTGTGAGTGTGTTTGTATGTTTGTTACTTCTGTACGCTAAAACGGCTGGATGGATCTGGATAAAATTTGTCACAGAGATAGATTATAGTCTGGAATAACACATAGGATACATAGATTTTTATCCGGGAAATATGTTCCCTTGGGATACGTTTCGACATTCACGCGGGCGAAGCCGCTGGCAGAAGCTAGTAATATTATAAATGCGAAACTAACTCTGTCTGTCTGTCTGTTACCTTTTCACGCTTAAACCGCTAAACCGATTGATATGAAATTTGTTATAATATGCACAGCGGATCTTTGTGTCTCTAATTGGCTGCAAGACCATGCGCAGTTGCTACATTTGTGTCATTGTTGAAGTTTAAGATAGCATTGTAAAACTGTCTCTTTCACTCGCTTACGTTTGTCGCCTCGCCCTATCTCGCTTACTCTATGCAGTATACTCGATGACAAACTGTTTCTTGTGCAATGGTTCACAGAGCCAACTTCAGAGACACTGTGACTATTATATGGGAATAGTTTTAGACCCTGGGAGGGATATAGGATAGTTTTTACCCCGGCAATCATCCTTTAGGGGGTGGAAAGGGGGATAGAAGTTTGTATGGTGAACTAATTAAGAAAATTTCTCAAGTAAGGCGGCCCACATCACACATCATATACATCACATCATCAGCCTATTAATGTTCCCACTACTGGGACACAGGCCTCCTCTCTGTGAGAGGGGATGGGCCGTAATCCACCACGCGGGCCCAGTGCGAATTTTTGGTTCTAGGAGTTTTTGAGAGCAGTGGTGATGAAATAATTTACACAAAGTAAAGCGCCTGCCTGGGTTCGAACTGACGCCCTACGATAAGTAAGTCGAGGCCGTTACCACTGGGCCACCACTGCCCACACACCTATAATATTAGGGTGCGATATAATAAATAGGCTCATCAAAGTACTAATGCTACGCAGACGAAGGCGCAGGCTAGTTAATAATGTATTTACTCTATAGCACATGCTCTAGAAAAGTGACAATCTACAAACGAAATCGTCGCGAAAGACAAACGGCGATGCGGCATTGGTACATGGTGGACATCCCACCCATACGCACTAAACGTTTAGGGAATACTTTCATTGTGCGTACAGCTAAGGATTGGAATTCCCTGCCAGAGTCTGTATTTCCTGATAGCTACAACCTGGGGGTCTTTAAGTCAAAAGTGAATAGGTTACTTCTAGGCAAACGTGCTTCACCGTCGACCACATCATCGCTTACCACCGGTGAGATAGTGATCAACCGCGAGCCTAACAATAATTAAAAAATGGTCACCCATCCACGGGCTGACCTCGGCCTCGATTTAGCTATAAGCAGAGTATTATGCTACCTTACTTCTTCAGGGCATAAGAATAAGTGTTACATATACGTAGAAAGGTGAAACATTGTGTGCCCGCGGTTGACCGAGTATCACAAATTGACACTTTTCTATTTAATACTATGGCTGCTACGCTTTTAGCACATGTAGGGTAGTTAGAGGCGTGGGTTACACGCCTCTTACCCATTAACATACATAGCTTCACGCCTCATACATAGCAGGGATACGCAGAGGTGCTTAGTAAACCGATTTGGATAGTATTTTTATGATGTCCCATGTTAAAGGCTTTTGTAATGGCAAATGAACGTACTGCGTTAATTATTCTTTGGTGGCCTATTTTTAACCGACTTTCCGAAAAGGAGGCGGTTCTCAATTCATTTTTATATTTTTTTATGTATGTTTAGGCATAATTCCGTCATATATAAACGAACTTGCAAAAAAAAGTTAATTTAAAATATTAAAAATCCCGACTGCTTAAAAAGCGAACTAAAAAGCCGTAAACAAGACAAAAAGCATGCTTTTTTATTTATAACTTTTTAGTTATTTTTTTAGATTTAGGTAAATTTAAACATATAAGTGTTATATATTTTTGAAATCCCCTCTTAAAACCCTTTATTTTGATACCCCACACGATGGGTTTGAAAGTAAAAAAAAATTATGTACCCCTCAATATGGCGCCCAAAAGCCGCCATTTTTCTATTTTCCAATTTTTTTTATTTTTTTTTACTATGTATAGGCCTGTGTTTGACCACAATCTCACCGTGGTCAGTGATGATGTGGCCGATGGTGGTAAGCACACAAAGCCTAGAAGGGAACTGGCTCTCAAGTGCTGCTGTCGGAACACACCGGAAGGTGCTTGGCGACAGATTTTCAACTGGAGGGTGGTTGCCAGCCAGGCGGGTACTACAAAGTACCCTACCACCGTGCTATGGTTTCCTCACGATGTTTTCCTTCACCGAAAGCTCAAGCTCATTGTAGGATTCGAACCCGCGACCTTCGTCTCGGTATCCGACGTCACTACCACTGAGCTATCATCGCCTTAATGTAGCCAGTGACACTCGCAGGGTTAAGACGAACCGATTGACGTATGAATCATCAAAATCGGCCCACGCGTATGGTCTCTGGAACGGCACATAGGAAGATACATACATACATAGACTGATAAACACAGTCCTCTTCCTCTGATAAACTCAGTAACCTCCTTCGGCAGTCGGGTAAAAAAGAATTTTGCAAATCCGTTTATATAATTATGACGTTTATTTGGAAGTCGGTTGTATTTTTTTGTAAAAAAGATACACGACTTACAAATATTTCGTGTTTGAAATACATGCTAAATAGAATTTGTATTTTAATTAAAGTTTTTCCTAGCTCTGTGTATGTATGAAGAGCACTAACCTTGGTATACGCCACAGATATAAATCTAACTAGATGACGCGATTGTATGTACTTCGCGTGTCAAAAAACAGAGTAAAATTACGATCAATGATCGTACTTTGAGCTTTTCATTGAGCATTATCGGCTCCGGAAATCCACCGAAATCTAGGAAAATGCCTAAATATGCCATATTGAGTATAGCATATTTAGGCATTTTTATGTATAGAAAAAGTTGGCCGAGGCATTGGAAATGTTTTCTTTCATTTGTAAGTAAATTTGTTTTTACCCGACTGCTGAAGGAGGGTAATGTCTATGTATGTGGGTTGTCAGTCTATGTATGTATGTATGTTTGTTCCTATGTGGCGTTCTAGAGACCAAACGCGTTGGCCGATTTTGATGATTCTTACGTCAATCAATTCGTCTTAACCCTGCGAGTGTCACTGGCTACATTAAAATTAGAAAATAAAAAGACGGCGGATTTTGGGCGCCATATTGTGAGGTACCTAATAAAGGGCTTTAAGAGGCGAACCAAAAAAAAAAATATATAACACTTATATGTTTAAATGTACATAATAATAAAAAAATAAAACAATAAAGTTATAAATAAATAAAAGTTTATTAAAAAAAACAAAATACCCGACTACTTAAAAAGCGAACAAAAAAAGTCGTAAACAAGAAGAAAATCATGCTGTGCAGTCGGAGGATACATCTGATTTTGGTCAGCCAGCTCGCGAACATGTATCCTCCGACTGCACAGCATGATTTTCTTCTCGTAAACAAGAAACTTCTCGTCTTTTTAGTTCGCTTTATAAGCAGTCGGGTATTTTGATTTTTTTAATTAACTTTTTTTAAATTTCGTTTGAAACTTATTCAAACGAAATTTAAAGCCAAGCTTGGTTTTCATACAGATGGTAGGACTTGCGTAATCTAGTTAGTTTTCTATCTGTGGCATATACACAGGTAAGCACTAAACCATGCGGTAACAGTAAATTAACTGTTTTGTTCCATTACAATGCTTTCTTTTCATATGACTGCACATTGCATATCGCTGATAATGTGTTAATATTTACTGCTTCTAATTTTGTGTAGCAAGCAGTGAGCATAACTCATTATTCTGTAATAGATTTTTGAAAAAATCTTTTGAGACCAAATAGATTAGGTACTAAAAAAACCGGCCACGTGCGAATCGGACTCGCGCACGAACGGTTCCGTACCATTATCTCAAAAAACGTCAAAAAATCACGTTTGTTGTATGAGAGCCCCACTTAAATATTTATTTTATTCTGTTTTTAGTATTTGTTGTTATAACGGCAACAAAAATACATCATCTGTGAAAATTTCAACTGTCTAGCCATCACGGTTCATGAGATACAGCCTGTTGACAGACGGACAGACAGACAGAGAGACGGATCGCGGAGTCTCAGTAATAGGGTCCCGTTTTACCCTTTGGGTACGGAACCCTAAAAACGATTGAACACGTATTTTTTTTCGTTACAAACTTAAACAAAAATTACGACGATACAGTGTAAAGTATACCGACACTTTTTGCATAGAAGTGACGTCACAAGCTCTCATTGCAATTTCCGAATTTTGCGTTTTCTTTGTAATTTTTATTGATTTGTTAAAAATGTAGCCACGTACTTTGTGGACATGCTAGTGGCTATTATTTGTTTTATGTTTTATACACAAGTATTTAGCTTAATAGTAGCCTGTTTTTTATAAATAAACAGTTTTCCATAATGTAACCCATACCTTCACACATAGAAAATAAAAACAAACAAAGAATCTTTGTTTTCACCATAAACAATGGACTTTTCATTCTGGCAGCTGTCACATGATTGTCAAAAGTTCACTAAATTATTTATTTCGTTACAAAATCAAGAAAGAGAGAATCAAGTTACAAAAATAAGTTTTAAGCAATATTAAAGACACCACCAGACAACAAAAAAATAAAAGTCATTAACACCCGTCTACCAATGTATGCCAATATTTCAAAACGATACGAAAAAAATGTAAAGGCAGTGTCGCTAACACGATCAAACAAACGTATCGCGGTAAGGGGCATTGTTGACCCTTTCACTTGGCATTCAGTAATTATTTAATATCTCATAAACGCGTGGACCGATTTACATGATTTAAACAGATAAAATGGTTCTACGCCTATGCTTTTGATTTGAGTTCAAAATTATCAAAACATATTCATAAAAAAAACATGTTTTCAAGTTGTCGATTTTTTATCGGTAACATTTCGGGGAGTGTGCGATGGAACTGCACAATTTGATTCCGCCTAGCCCTTTCCATCATCGGACAGCAAGACGTACGGCAATGCGCCACCGGTACATGGTGGACATCCCACCCATATATACAAAGCGTTTTGCGAATACTTTCATTGTGCGTACAGCTAAGGAGTGGAATTCCCTGCCGGAATCTTTGTTCCCTGATAGCTACAACCTGGGGGTCTTTAAGTCAAGAGTGAATAGGTTACTTCTAGGCAAGCGTGCTGCACCGTCGACCACCTCATCGCTTACAATCAGGTGAGATAGTGGTCAAACGCGAACCTATCTTTAAATAAAAAAAATCTATATATATATAAATGAATCCCTATTTCCCTTGGTCACGGCATCACACGAGAATGGCTGGACCGATTTCGCTAATTCTTTTTTTGTTGTGTTTGTTATTGTTAGGAGAAGGATCTAATGAAAAAAAAAATAGGAAAAAAGGGTAGGTAGGGTAGGGTAGGGTAGATAGGGTAGGGTAGGGTAGGTAGGGCAGGGTAGGTAGGGCAGGGTAGGTAGGGTAAGGTAGGTAGGGTAGGGTAGGGTAGGGTAGGCTAGGTGGGGTTGGGTGGGTAGGGTAGGTAGGGTAGGGCAGGTAGGGTAGGGTAGGTAATGTAGGGTAGTTAGGGTAGGGTAGGTAGGGTAGATGAATGTTTGGTGTTTTTATGGCAAAACAGAGTTTGCCGGGTCAGCTAGTATATATATAAAATTGTGATGTTATGTATGTTTTATTCGACTTAAGTCCGAAGTTACCTTCCAAGCATTCAAATAGTATCCGCCGTTGTGCACAAGCACAACACGCACAGAGGCAGACACAGGCCAGTAAGTGAAAGTGGGCCACACACCGATTCATTTTGTTTGCTCATGGAGTCATGGCTAACTCCAAGTACCTTTTGATCGTAAGTACGGCTGCTGTTCACAGACGAATGAAAATTTTAATTGAATAAAATTATTCAGTAGAAAATATTTTTTTAAAACAGGCTTTTTAGGATTCCGTACCCAAAGGGTACCCTATTACTAAGACTCCGCGATCCGTCTGTCTGTCTGTCAGTCTGTCCGTCTGTCACCAGGCTGTATCTCAAGAACCGTGATAGCTAGACAGTTGAAATTTTCACAGATGATGTATTTCTGTTGCCGCTATAACAAAAAATACTAAAAACAGTATAAAATAAATATTTAAGTGGGGCTCCCATACAACAAACGTGTTTTTTTTGCCGTTTTTTGCTCGATATTAATAACGGCAACCGGTAGACGCTTAAAATATTCACAGAATATTTAGTTGTATATTCACTTTAAAAATAATAAGTATTAAATTAAAATAAAATAAATTAACCCCCTTAATTTATTTTATTTTAATTTAATACTTATTATTTTTAAAGTTAAAATAAAATAAATTAAGGGGGGCTCCCATACAACAAACGTGAATTTTTGGCCGTTTTTTTGCGATTTTGGTACGGAACCCTTCGTGCGCGAGTCCGACTCGCACTTGGCCGGTTTTTTCGTATTCTTCTCAGCAAACCCTTTTATTTGATACCCATATCATGGCAGTGCACAAAAAATAACTAATCCGCCATCTTGGGCCGTCCGCCATTTTGGATTTAGAATGACGTCACTAAGCTTACCATGCATTGTCATACAAACTGAACGTGTATGCAAAATTTAATCTTAATCGGTGGAGGATATCTGTATTAAAATTCAGTTGCAAGATTTGACCCGAACACACTTACATACAAACATACATTGCAAGTTAAATAAAAGCTTGTAAAAAAGACTACTCACATTACTGATTCCACATTGAAATAACAGTCGTAATCATACCCACTAGTACAATATGCGTTTAATCAATTACTTATCTAAGTACATTACACCTGAGTTTACACACAAAATCTAATTTCAACTCTATTCCATTCTAGTTACAGTTGAATTTCTCTTGAACAAAAACTATTACTAGATACCCACTTCTAATTTTAGGAAAAATCTACTGTGTTAGTACAAGATAAGGTATGTTTTCCATTGTAATGGTGTTCTTATAGAGTTGAACGCCCGGTCATGGTGTAGTATGTTTGCATATTTCATTATGTGTTTATAAAATCGTGATCCGGGAATGAAGACGTGGGTTGTCATTCTGAGTGACTTGCATAACTTTGGGATTAGCAGTTTTGTGGGATGAGTAAGACTATTAAACAAGTAAAAAATAATATTTTCCAAAAACGCCGGCAATATTTTTTAATTTTATTATTTTTAATCCAAATAATTTATATAGTAGTAGACACGCTTCGATCAACAATATATCAAACATATATATACATAATCTATCGAAAATACCCCGATTCAATCAGTAAAACACCTATAAAATTTGAACGGCTGAACCGATTTCCATCAAACATAGATAACACGCCCGATAATGTCACAAAACTAAATCAAATTCGGTTCATCCGTTTAGGAGCTATGATGCCACAGACAGATGTCATAATTACTTGTTCAATAGGTTGTCGATCGAAGCGTGTCTAATAATAGATACATTTTATAGCATGAAACCAAAAAACGTGCTAGGGGTTTTTAAAATTTTACTTTTACATGGTGCAACAACACTCTGGGTCAGTTCGATAGCTATCAGGAAACACAGACTCCGGCAGAGAATTCAACTCCTCAGCTGTACGCACAATGAAAGTATTTCCAAAACATTTAGTGCGTCTGGGTGGGATGACCACCACGTACCGATGGCATCGCCGTACGTCATGTAGTCCGATAATGGAACGGGCTAGGATAACCCCGAGCAGTTTCTATAAATTCTGTGTCTGTCTTTCTGTTTGTGCCGACTAATCTTCGAAACGGCTCTACAGATTTCGACGTGACTTTCACTGGCAGATAGTTGATTTTTTGAATTAGGGTTCCTAAGAGCCCGAATTTTGTGAGTTTGTTCAGAACTTTAGGGTAATCTCTGGAACCACTAATACTATTTGAAAAAAGCTTTCACCATTTGAATTTCAACATTTGCTTGATCAATCAATCAATCTGCCTAGCCTTTTCCCAACTATATTGGGGCCGGCTGAGTACCAGTGTTTTACATGGAGCGACTGCCTATCTGAACTCCACAACCCAGTAAGGGTAACACGGTACCCCTTGGCAAGACTGGTGTCAGATCTCAAGCTTCTGACTACCCGTAACGACTGTCAAAGATCTTCAAATGACAGCCGGGACCAACGGCTTAACGTGCTTTCCGAGACACGGAGGAAACTCGGTACGTTGAAATGGTCACCCATCCACGGACCGACCTCGTCAAGCGTTGCTTAACCGTGATGATCGACCCGTGCGGCTGTTATTATTTAGCCACGAGCTCCTCCACAAAATGTACTTAAAAACAAATGAATGAATTCGCACATTTAGCCGTCTCGCATGGTCTGATCATCACGCTCTGTTACGCGCTAGAGAACAGAATTCACTCGTAAATCTCGTGTTAGTGCATTTTTGTGTTAAAATTTCAATTACTTAGCCATCATAATTATGTGTATGCGATATTTGCTTTCAGATATCTTAAGGTTTACACTAGTCGATCATTCTTCCACACAAACGTAGTCTGGCGATTACTCCACTGTTTGACGATGTATGTTCAAAATAAAAAATGCTATCAATTTATCTCATCATTATCTAGCCCTGTATGGAAAAAAAACGTTATGTGCGTCAAAAGTTCCATATTTCAACACTATTTTTAACGCATCTTTGGCCGAAAATAAATACCATAAGAAGAAGGAAAATTGCAAAACGGCCACCATATAGGGATAGATTAGTAGTTCAAAAATGCAAATAATTTTATTTTGAATATACACTTAGTCGTTTTTTCATGATATCTAGACTCCCAAAGGTCTGTTAATAAAATTTCGCGCGCTCGTTTTCGTTCTAAATCATCATCTATTTCGCTACAAACTTGCAAAAGTGCTAATTCGTACGCGAACTAGCTTCTTATTGCTCATGGCAGCATCTATCTCTTCCGCAAGTGTTGTCGAATGAGATAGCATGGATTTTAACCCGCGCACAAAATAGTTCGTGCCGTCAACCTTAACAACCTTAAGTAAAGTATTACTGTAGTTGTCGAGGTGACCCAAGGGCTAAGACCTTGCCTCTCGTTCTTTAGGTCGTGGGTTCAAAGCCTGGCCGAGAGAAGGAAAGGAAGGCCAAAGAAAAGATGGATGCACTGTGTGATACGAAACAAAAGGGAGTCAGTGATAGCGTGACGGGGGCAGGACGGTGTGGAAGAAGAAAACGTGTTGCGCCGACCACAAGTAACATGGGACAAGGGCAGGAAGATAATTTGCCATCGCCAAGCTACGAAGAAGAAGAATTAATAACATTCGCCAAGAAGAATGACCACATTGGTCCAAAAATTTAGAAAAAAAAAATTGAGTTCCAAATTTACGACATAGCTCATTTGAAAGCCGGGTTCAAATTTAACATTTGCTATACAACATTGGAAAACACGGGGGAACGCAGATTTTTTTTGGGACCAAAACCCAAACAGATTTGGACATTCTCCTTTACATGAATAAATATCTTATAAAGTTATTTTAGCACCAGCCACGTACTCATAACATCCATTAATTCCTTTGTGGATCTTGGCCTCCTCAACGATCTTCTTCCACTTCGCTCTCTCACTGGTCTCCCTTCGGAAATATGTTTTAATTTATATCCTCCTCAAGTCTTCCTCGACTCAATCTTTCCAACGCTTCCTGAGTCTTCCTCTGAATCTTATCTGATTCGGAATCCGTTTCTCATTCTTTCCAGGTGACCTGCCCATCTGAGCCTTCGCGACTTGCAGAACCTGACAATCTTATAATATCCGTATACCCATAAATTTGCACCTTTCTATCACTCTGCCTACCTCCTCTAGAATAACAAGTGTGATGTTACATTAATTCAACGGAATCAGAGCGGAACGATTTCTCTGTTCGCGCCTGCAAGTAACGCTATTACGTAGGTATTTGGTTTTTGTTACTTACTAGTATCTAAGATAGATACTATAGTATCTTATATACTCATACTCACTCGTTTACATCGGTCTTACATATATGTAACTAGCTGTCCCCCGTGACTTTGCTCTCGTCAACTGGCTACCTACCTATCTACCCTACCTACTAACCTACCCATCAATTTGTTATACTATTTATTTGAAGTACCTAGGCGACCAAGCTCTGCTCGGGTGAAACTAGAAAAAACGACGTTTTCTAAAAATTAAACCTAACTAGATCGATTTATCGAAACGAAACCCCCTGCATACAAAATTTCATGAAAATCGTTGGAGCCGTTTTCAAGATTCATATTTATATATACAAGAATTGCTCGTTTAAAGATATTAGATTGGATAGATTAGATAAGAATTAATACTACAATACGAATGTAACCAACTTTTGTTTCTACCGGCGATCTAATTAAATTATAGAATACAAAAGCTGCCATAGTGACTTCACTATGATAGTTATATATATTATCTCGTGGACTTTTTGTAGATAATAATGAGTACTTTAATCATGTAGTACATATATTTTGTGTATCATCAATAGTTTTCTTAGAGCACGCCAAATAATGAATTGTATGCTATTGTAAAGGATTTTAGTTTGAACACGATTTATAGGCATGTCAATTTCTGTGGCAATAAAATGCTTGTTTAACCCTCGACGGAAAAGAAGGGTGTTATAAGTTTGACGTGTATACCTGTGTGTTAGTGTATTTGTCTATGTCTGTGGAATAATAGCTCATAAACGGATGAACCGATTTCTATTTCGTTTGTTTGAAAGGCGACGTTATCGAGAGGGTTCTTACTTATGTTTGATGTAAAACGGTTCAGCCTTTCTAAAGTTATGGGCGTTTTAATGTTTGAATCTGGGTGTTCCCTCAAGATATGTGTCATAAATTACGTGTTCCATAGATTGTCGATCGAAGCGTGTCTACTATTATATAAATTATGTAGTTTAAAATGCATGAAATAAAAATGTGTCGGGGGTTATTTAAATTTTTAAATGTACTTGTTATGACCGTAGAATAGATTACTAGAATTTAATCAAACACAATAATACCTGCAGATTTTCGCAGTGGGATCTTATAATAATACCTGCAGATTTTCACAGTGGGCTCTTAAGCTATAAATATTCCATTTAAAATTTCAACTCAAAGTCTTATTCTACTGTCTTACTCAGTTATTCAGTACTAAACCAATCTCGTACTCTTTCAAGGCCCACTCTGCATATTTTGCGTAATCTTGCAAGCAGTCACTGATTAAGTCATCAAAGTTAAGCAACATTTGCCGCGGCCACGACTTGGAAGGTGACCACGGCGTAATTACTTTGGCAAGCTGTAACTATTCGTAGTTGAATGAATGTCTATAACATAACGTCTGTATCTCCGAAGAGTAGAGGCAGGGGATACCTATAATACGCCCACATTTCACTAATTATACTTATTCCCACGTAATGGGGGTCGATCAATTGCCATCAATCGATTGAAGTCCAGACTTTGGCCAGCTATTGAGAATCTCTTTATGGCAAAATCATCATCTTCCTGCCCTTGTCCCATGCTACTTCTGGTCGGCGCAACACAGTTTGCTTCTTTCATACACTCCTGTCCCCCGTCACGCGATCACTGACTCCCTTTTCTTTCATATCACTCCTCACACAGTCCATCCACCTTTTCTTTGGCTGTCCCCTCCTCATCACATGACCATACGCGGACAAACGGTTTCCTTTCAACTTTTCTGCCACTGGCGCCACTTTCAAACTTCCTCTAATATACTCATTACTCACTTTATCCATTCTCGTCACTCAGCACATCCATCTCAACATTCTCATCTCTGCTACATGCAATCTCTTTTCATCCAGCTTTTTCACAGCCCTACATTCTGATCCATACAGTACGACAGGTCTAATCAAGGACTTGTAAATTTTCTTTATGGCAAAACCCAATAATATTTTGCCCGACTCGGGAATCAAACTAAGGACTTCTTGCTCAGCAGTAGCGCTTGTGACCAATAGACCAACCAGGCAGTTCGCTCCATTCAATTACAGATATTCGGCTGCATCTTGTATTTCGGTGAGATTTGTTTATAGTTGGATATAGGCTAAGCAGATATTTTTACAAGC
The DNA here is from genome assembly GCA_945859665.1 of Anorthoa munda. Lineage (NCBI taxonomy): Eukaryota > Metazoa > Arthropoda > Insecta > Lepidoptera > Noctuidae > Anorthoa > Anorthoa munda. The sequence continues at coordinate 5,604,667 of OX243917.1, read as the reverse complement.
TTTTATTTAACTTGCAACGTTGTATGTATGTATGTAAGTGTGTTCGGGTCAAATCTTACAACTGAATTTTAAAGCAGTTATCCTCAAACGAAAAAGCCCAAATTTTGCATACACGTTTTGTTTGGATGACAATGCTTGGTTAAATCCAATAAGGGGGACGGCCCAAGATGGCGGACTAGTTTTTTTTTGTGCACTGCCATGATATGGGTATCAAATGAAAGGGTTTGCTGAGAAGAATACGTAAAAGCTTGTTTTTAATAAGTTTTTGTAGTAATTTTATTTTAGTATCGCACATGCATGCAAAAGTATTTACAAAGTAGACATGGGTGGAAACGCCGGGAGGGGACACTCTAGAAAGATATAATATATGGAGCTTTTTAGTAATGTTCTTCAGAAAGGCCAGTTTCCAAACAATTATTTTATTTTTAATCCTCATAATGTATCTAGTAGCAGACACGCTTCGATCAACAATATATCGAACTAATAATTATGACACGATATCTTGCAAAAATACCCCGATTCAAAAATTAAAACGCCCATAACTTTTGAGCGGCTGAACCGATTTTTATCAAACATAGCTAAGAGCATTTTCGATAAAGTTACCTTACGAACAAAAAAAAACAAAATCGGTTCATCAGTTTAGGAGCTATGATGCAACACACAGATATACACATCAAACTTATAACACCCCTCTTTTTTCGTCGGGGGTTAAAAAGGCGAGACTTTATGTACCTATATATGTATCATTTCATTCCTCTTCATCACATCTCATTGCCTCATGTCGAGTGTTGCATGCAAATAATTCCAGTTAATATTGCTAAAGAGAAGTAATTACGACATATTACTTTTAATGGCCCGTTTAAATTCACCGACTTTGCAAAATTTAGCTTAATAGTGATTATTTTTAATGTTTCCTTATTATTGTTTGTAAGTTTTTGTAAAACATCATGGTTATATGCTATTTTATTTTATTAATATGTTGATGGCTTCGCGTTTGATCACCTCATAGTAAGCGATGATGTGGTCGACAATGAAATACGCTTGCCTAGAAGTAACCTATCCATTCTTGATAGGATAAGATAGATTTCTGAACTTAGACTCCCATTTGGTCCATTGTGCGTGCATGTCTCCTCTCTGTGAAAGGGAATGGGACCGTAATCCACCACGCGGGTCCAGTGGCCTTAGTGCGAGTTTTTACTCACGCTCAATCGCGTTAACGTAAACGACAACTTGTATTGAAACTGGATAAGCGCCGTCTGGTGACGGTAAGGAGAAACCTCTTTTTTTGTATACATTTTGACATAAGAGATCGTTTACGTTATCACGAGTGAGTACGTTAAAAAACTTCGCACTAAGGCCTCAGTGCGGGTTGGTGGATGTCACATGTCTAGAGTTTTTGGTTCTAGGACATGCCGGTTTCTTCACTATGTTTTCTTTTACCGGTTTGAAAGTAAAGTGATCTTCTCTTTTAGTAACATGTTTACCCTCCTCATCACAAAATAAGTATATATTGTTTTGTCGTTGCTGTTGTTTGCGTTGTTACAACAACAATTTTAAAATTTGATATATGCTTAAAAGGTTTTCTTCAGTTCTATCGCTCCTAACCAAGTGGTAACGTTAACTAAGTTTGTTTTAAACTTAGTTAATGTTTAGTTAATTATTATTATCTGACAAATTGTCGCTGTCAAGTGATACTCAAAAGAAATGACTTGTTTTTGTCGAGTCAGTTTTAAAAGAAATAAAGATGGAATAATATATATAAATATTTAACCTTCAAAGGCAGTTGTTCTGTATTAAAATTCTGGTATTGAATTCCATCCGCCTAGACTTGAAGCCGAACGAGATCGATTGACCCATTTATATATTTTACAAGCTTTTATGTGGGTTTGGGTCAAATCTTGCAACTAAATTTTAAAGCAGTTATCCTCCACCGATTAAGATGAAATTTTGCATACACGTTTTGTTTGGATGACATTGCATGGTTAGGTAAGTGACGTCATTCTAAATCCAGTATAGCGGAAGGTCCAAGATGGCGGTTTGTTATTTTTTGTGCACTGCCATGATATGGGTATCAAATGAAAGGGTTTGCTGAGAAGAATTCGAAAAAAAGCTTGTTTGAGAAAAAGATTTTATTACCTACTCTATTAAAGTGTATTGTATTGATGTGTATTCTGTATGTGTGTTGTGTTCTGCATGTTAAATAAAAACTTGTAAAAAAGGTACTGTTTATATTTCTTAAGTAATTTCTTCCATCGCATCGTATAATACACGTACCGAAATCAATAATTTCATCAACATGAGCAAACCAACATAGTATGCCCCATGATGTCACGCCGAACCACTTTTAATTGTAAACAAGCCCTTTAAGTTTCAACAAATCCATTTTAAAAAAGTTTTCCTTCCTCACGACCATATAAGCTTAAAACCAAAAACCGTCAATTTATTTTAAAACATCGGTAAGTACCTATTTTCCGAAATGTACTTATAGAGGTCGCCAACTTAAGTTGAGGAAGTGCCTTTACAGTTTGACATTGAGTTTGTAAAGTAATGGAAATAGCCATATTACGACGCTTTTAAGTATTAGTCCTCTTGTCTTCCTTAATACCAAAAATAATAATATCTGTAACGTGTACAAAAGTCGTTGTCGCTATTAGTACGGGACCCTACCCCTTAAATCTGCAGCCTATATGTGTTTTCTTTGATAAAACTTAATTTTCGGGGTTGCCAGATGTAAATATGTAAACTGGCAACCCAGAAATGATTTAGATTATCTTAACTTTAAGACGCTTTCAAGAGGAGGGATTGTCCTGTTGTCTTCAATGTACCGTGAATACGAAAAAAAGCAGTTTTATTTTGTATATGTACTTACCAACATGGGTATATTCGGAACCACCACTGCATCATCGTCGAGTCCGTTGCTCATCTCCGGTTGGAAGGTGTACGTCCTCTTGTAGTGGAAGGACAGCGTCCCGTTTAAGTTGTCGGTGATGTTCACCTTCTCCCATTCTTCTCTGTGGATGGAAAGCAGAGAATTAGGGTTACATGCCTTTTCACACCGCCTGCTCGACAATGACCAATACACATCATGTAATCTCAACCAAAGTAAGGATTACCTCTCAAGCTAGGTAAAGTTGTTTGAAGGAACTCCCAAGGGAGTAAAGTGATTTGAATTTGGAACGTCAAATTAATTTGGAAACTCGTGCAAAAAAATGTCCATGGTTTTGTAAACAGGTTTGTTCAATAATCGAACTGGCCACCACACACACCACCAGAATTTAAAAAAACCGGCTAAGTGCGAGACGGACTCGCGCACGAAGGGTTCCGTATCATTATCGCGTCATACAACAAACGTGATTTTTTTCACTTAAATATTTATTTTATTCTGTTTTTAATCTTTGTTATAGCGACAACAGAAATACATCATCTGTGAAAATTTCAACTGTCTGGCTATCACGGTTCATGAAATACAGCCTGGTGGCAGACAGACAGACCGTGGAGTCTTAGTCGTTAAAACTTCTTACGGCACTCTAAAAGGCGCGATTTCAAAGAATGTGAAACAAAAGACGGAGTTTGGTGCTATGATTTTCAGAGAATTTTATTGCAATATATGTGTTGACAAAAAATGTCGAGCGATATTGATTCCATTCCAGAGTTTATCAAAACAGCCCCTAGCTGACAAAATCAAACCACACGAAAAAGCCACAAAGAACAACAATTTTTTTGACATCCATCCTTTTAGTTTATTTCCAACATTTAGACAACATTTAGAAACTCGAAAGTCAAGCAGCCTATGTGCATTTATTCAATGCTCAGATCTACAATAAGCACTAAACACAATATTCAAATCAATAAATACAGCAGCTTTTTAGTGTCTCGCTGGTGTGAAAAGTAGAGTATGCTCCTCTAGGATAAAGTCTTAGGCAGCTTGAACCCCTCACTTCACTCAGGAATACTCAGTCCCTCATTACGCTCAGGGTTCAATATGTCGCCCGTGACGTAAGACAGTGCTTTATTCCCTTAGTGCATAATCTAATATTAATGAATTATATAGTTTTAATTGCTAGTATATAAGCCTTTAACCAACTATCAGCTAAAAATGCAGCTGTAGAACAGTACATGGAACGAGCGTATCTGACCTCCACAACCCAGTAACTGGGTAATACGATACTAGTGGTGTCTCATCCCATACAATGAAACTGTGCCGACGTTCTATACTGATTATTCTGATTATTTTATGTACATCGATCGCGTTCAGTTCCGTTCCACGGATATAGATGGTGATCTATCTATCGCCGTGGAACGGAACCGAACGCGATCGATTTACAAAAAATAATCGGTAATCAGATGATAAACGCTAGTTACGTCGGCACGGTTTCTTTGTATGGGATGAGGCATCTGTACGCTAGTATTATATTATCTATGACGATACTCTTTGTTGACTGATGTCAGCATTTCTGCCTTGCAACAAGAATAAATTGACGGATAAATTAATTATCTTTTTTGTTGCCAATCCAGTTTGAAAGGAAGCCAGACTTGCATTCATATCAACTCATTTATTTTATATTTCGTCACGTAATGTGCGCTTGCCGTTCGGCTAGGACCAACGAGGTCAATTTTATAAATTAATAAAGTTTCATCAAGTTTCTGATCAGTAAAACTGCTGTCAAATCAAAAAATATAATAAAATGAGAATCCCGTCTAAATGGTTTGTCGAAATTATTTGCAAAAATATGTTACATAAGACCATTTTCTTAATACTTGAACAAAGAAAATTTTTAGCTAGATTCGATAATATTTTGTAGTGTAATTAATTTGTAAAGTTATGTCTAAAAAGGTCAAAAAACGACAATCGCACCAAATCCGCCGGGACTATATTTTAATGAAATTGTCACCATCTCAAAGATAATTTAATTATCTACATTTTGATCTAAGGCTTTTTTAAAGTGATAGAATATTAAGGAAAGTATAAAAATCTACTGAATTTTAGGTCGCGCGGGTTTGAAACGACTGCGCGTTTTGTTCCCTCAAGGTCTTTAGCGACTGTAGTCGTCTTAAGACTCCTACAATAAGGGATGGTGGCTGGTTTCGGCACCTTTGCCTGGATCAGTCGTGTTATTGCCAACGGTTTTCCAGGTGTATCTCAATTAAGAACGCTATTTAATAATAAATAAGATCCAAATCACAATACTCACGAATAAACATAAGGCCCCAGTTCATCCAGGACAGGCTTGGAGCCATTGTTAAGGAACTCGTCGGCATTCGTCACGTTGTACACGTAGACTTTGACGAAGGGCTGCACCGGGGGGTGAGCCCACCATTGGAAGGTCTGCGAACCTTCGCGGAGAACCAGCTCCTAAGGATGAGAGAAATTTGGTTAGAGATGGAATAAATAAAAATCTTTTAATAAAAATAAAATTACGAAATGTAATATTGCTAGTCAATATACCTTAGATAAAGTACCTATAGATGGCGTGGCCGCACATGAAACAACAATAGTTATTTCTGGTGTTACAACAAGAACAAGAACACTACAACCCACCATCGCACTGACACTTATTATCTATAAATAACCCAATTCCAAGTCTCAATAAACACTAAATCACAGAAAATCAAATCACGTTCGAGTTTGTTTGTCAAACTTGCCTAACATTAGAGTTTGACAAACAACAAAAGTCGGCCATGGTGACAAAGATAAAAAATAGTCTTGTGTCCTTATTATTTACATGGGGCTGCCAACTAGCGATCTCGCTCTATCAATCAGGCTCATTTTATGGCTAAATCTATAGGTACTTTATCTAAGCAATATACATATCCAATGAACCTAAATACGATGGTGCTATATTTTCTGGTTGAGGAGTTGCTATGGCTACCTTTCGGCTCCATCATGAGATCACCTTCATAGTACCATATCATATTAATGATTCCAAAGTTACTACACTTAAGTTTCATCTTAATCGGGTGCCTGGAAATGCTTGAAAAATCGATTAGTAGTTGCCAGACACACAAAAAGATAGTTTATAGTATCAATAAATTATCACGTTATTAAGATTGCTCTTTGCCCAACCTTCAAAAACAAAAAAAAAACATACAAAGTCCGATTGCAAGAACTCGTGAATACTATCCACATATACCATTACCACGGGGTCCCGAAAATAAGAAAGAAAATTAGGTTCTAATAAATTTTACTAGATGGCGCTATATGCATCGATATCGATATGTTATTAAATTTTGTAAAAATTAAGATTCTAGAATTGATCATAAATTTTTTTTATCTTCTTGTTTAATTAACTCTCCTGAGCATAAACTTTTGAAATATTGGCCTCCAAATTCACATTTCAAAGATTATTTGAACGGATCATTTAAAATGTATTCCAATAGATGGCGCGGTATTAAATTTCTGAGGGCATTCCACTCGATTTTCAAATTTGTATTGTAACACATTTTAGTACAATGAAACTGTAAAAACGTGCAAAAAAATACTATAAAACAAATCGTCACTCTATATAAAGAAAAATATATTCACGAACCGAGTACTTAAGGCTTGCTTTTCCCGGCGAGGTAGGCATTTAACGCGCCACTGTTACCGTGAAGCGAGCGGCACGCTCGCGTGTTCGCAAAGCCGACAAAAGTGTCACTGCAAAGATGTGTAGGCTTATTTTACTATTCTTTTTACAAAACTTAATCAAATACGAGAGTTGATGCCGAAACAGTTTGTTGTATTACAATTAATAGTAATAACGAAAAGTGTTTAATTTTAGATAAATCTGTGTATTATAGTTTTAAAAAATGCCCTAAGTCGTATGTTATTCAATTATTTGACTATCAAACCACTTAAGTTATTGAAAACATAAACGGACGGACTAAAAATACGGATTCATGCAAAAAATGAATTACTACTGGGGTTTGTAAAAATTTGATTGTTTTAAGTTTTATTTTAAACAAAATCAAAATCCAAGATGGCGCCAGACCGAAATTTCCGTCATGGGTGTAATTTTTATGGTTTTTGGGGTAGCTTATTACAAATATGGGGTCAAAATGAAAATCTAAGATGGCGCCGACCGAAATTACCATAATTCTTGTCATAGTTGTCACTTTTATGGTTTTTGGTTTCGGTAATTTCGAATATGGAGTCAAAATGAAAATTCTAAATGGCACCGACCGAAACTTCTGAAATTATAATCATTTTCATGGGTAACACGATACCCCTAACCAGACTGGTGTCAGATTTCAGGCTTCTAACTACCTTTAACGACTGTCAAAGATCTTAAAATGACAGCCGGGACCAACGGCTTAACGGACTTTCCAAGGCACGGTGAAAACTCTTTATGTAAATATGGTCACCCATCCACAGAACGACTTCGACAAGCGTTGCTTATCCTGGCAGATCGACCCGTGCAGCTGTTATTATTTAACCACGAGCTCCTTCTGCTCATAAAAAAAACGCGCGTCAAAAATCGCGTGTCTAGTCAACACAACGGAGCCTTTAAGCTTACCGTATTCATAGTCATACCGTACATCATTGAAAAATTATAATAATATTCGCGTGGGAACTTGTGTGCATGTATGGTTAATTTACTTCATACAATTTGCATGAAATTACTCGTTTTTAGCAACAAAGGAATAACTGTTGTCTTTAGCCGTGAGTTATTTGAAAGAGAAGTCAATATCATCTATCTATACTAATATTATAAAGAGGTAAAGTTTGTGAATTGTGAGTTTGTGACGTTGTAGGGGGTATCCTCTGGATCTACTGAACCGATTTTGAAAATTCTTTCACCAGTAGAAAGCTACATTCTTCCAGAGTATTATAGGCTATAATATATTTTCAAAAAAAATCGAGATCCTTATGAAAATTGCATTAATGTAACTCAAAGTAGCAAAATATTGCATATAAAATACATTCTTTGGCGTGCGCTGAGAAAACCGGTGATACATTAAAAAATATGTACTACAAGGTAGGGTAGGTAGGTAGGGTATGGTAGGTGGGGTAGGGTAGGTGGGTATAGTAGGTAGGGAAGTTGTCCCCCCCCCCCCCGGGGGTCAGCTAGTTTATTCAATATAGACGCACAATCAGCAGATTTTGAACGTCAAAAATGACAAAAGAAAGTCTTCTAGAACTCCCGCCCGTCACCACTTTCTTAAGAGGAAATACGGTCGCAGACATCCGACTAAATTTCCTTAGTAAGCAGTCATATGTCAAGGTTTGGCTCTCGACTATTTCCTCCTCCAATATTGTACCAATATAAAGATATTCCATAAACTGAAAAAAAAAGGTATAAACTATGCCTCTACGTTTTCCTTTTTTAAACCCCGACGGAAAAAGAGGGGTGTTATAAGTTTGACGTGTGTTGCTGTGTATCTGTCTGTGGCATCATAGCGCCTAAACGGATGAACCGATTTTGATCTGACTCGAGGTGACTTTGTCGAGAGTGTTCTTAGCTATGTTTGAATAAAATCTGTTAAACCGTTCAAAAGTTATTTGCAATTTACTCTTTAAATCTAGATTTTGCCGCAAGATATCGTGTCATTATATTTTTAAAGGCCAATGCTTGTATCTAGCGCAAGTTCGATCGTGCATTGAATACTGTTCTCATCTCTGGGACGGATCTGCCAAATACCAGCTTGACGCACTAGAGTCGATCGAAAAGCGGGCCAAGAAACTCATCGGCAATGAGGCACTGGTCAAGTCAAAGCTCCAGAGCCTTGAACATCGTCGCCGAGTTGCCAGCTTGTCGGCTTTTTATCGGTTACATTTCAGGGAGTGTGCAAAGGAATTGTATGATTTATTCCGCCCAGCCCGTTGCATCATCGGACTACCAGACGTACGGCGATGCGTCATCGGTACATGGTGGACATCCCACCCATACGCACAAAACGTTTTGGGGACACTTTTATTATGCGTACAGCTAAGGAGTGGAATTGCCTGCCGGAGTCTGTGTTTCCCGATAGCTACAATCTAGGGGTTTTTAAGTCAAGAGTGAATGGGTTTTTTCTAGGCAAGCGTGCTTCACCGTCGACCACATCATCGCTTACCATCAGGTGAGATAGTGGTCAAGCGCAAGCCTATAGACAATAAAAATAAAATAAAAGACCCATAAGTGCTGTTGAGCAGTATACTCGTATCGACGTACCCAGCATTGTGTTTCACGGATTTAGTGTTGAAACCGCCGTGAGACTCAGTCGGTGCCTTGACCGAAATGCTGGTATTGTGCCTTTTGTCATTAAGTAACCTATGAACGCAGGTTTAAGATCTAAGAATAAAAGTCAGTCGAGTAAACGATGTCTAGTGTTATTTTTGAGATCGTGATCATGGAGATTTTTTTCTAGCCCGGTAAATTGCAGTCTCTGTGAAATAGGCCACGAAAGCGAGGCCACAGGAAGTAGTTAGTTAGTAATAATTTAACAAGAGCTCGTGGCTAAATAATAACAACCGCACGGGTCGATCTTCAAGGTTAAGCAACGCTTGACGAGGTCGGTCCGTGGATGGGTGACCATCTTCACATAGCGAGATTCCTCCGTGCCTCGGATAGCACGTTAAGCCGTCATTTGAAGACCTTTGACAGTCGTTGCGCGTAGTCAGAAGCCTGAGATCTGACATCAGTCTTGCCAAGGGGTATCGTGTTACCCAGTTACTGGGTTGTGGAGGTCAGATGGGCAGTCGCTCCATGTAAAATACTACTCAGCTGAGTCCGGTTAGATTGAAATCAGACCCCAACATGATTGGCAAAATGCAGACGGATTGTTCTTAGTAAGTTACAAGTATTACATAAAACATCACGGCAACGCTAACTCTTTCAAACGTTTCAAGAAACTTACGTCGGAGAATGTGATACAGTGTTCACGATATTTACTCACACATAACACACTAATATTGCTCTGTCCGGCTCATAGGTTTGAAGAGATAAAAGATATACCGTCATTGACACTCATTTTACATCGGTTAAAACCGAATTCTTTTTTCAGCATAGTTCTTATAGTTTCGGAAAAAAGTGGCTGTGACATACGGACGGACGGACAGACAGACAGACAGACATGACGAATCCATAAGGGTTCCGTTTTTGCCATTTGGCTACGGAACCCTAAAAAGGAGTGAAAGAACACAACCTTTCCATTCCGTCGTAGTTGCATATAGTTGCATTTAGAAATAATCATCTTAATCAGATGAAAAAATTACCTACGTTGGCACGGTTTCTTTGTGTGGGATGAGGCATCTATATGCCTCATCTCATAATAATATAATAATATTATCTGTGGTGTAGCTAACGGGAGCGAACCCGCGGCAAAAACAATATAGTAACATTTAGTTAAGAGGACACATAATATCACACGTTTTTGAGAGCAGAGATGGCCCAGTGTTATTGGCAGCGACTTACAAGTTGTAGGTTTGATTCGAACGCAGGAAGGCGCTTTACTTTGTGTAAATTATTTCATCACCACTGCTCTCAGAAACGGTGAAGGAAAACATCGTGAGGCAACTGACATGTCCTCGAACCAAAAATTCAAAGACATGTAACCTGCACTGGGCCCGCGTGCAGGATTACGTCCCATGCCCTCTCACAGAGAGGAGGCTTGTGTCCCAGCAGTGGGAACATTAATAGGCTGATGATGATGATAACATCACCAACCCGCACTGGGCCCGCGTGGTGGATTACGGCCCATTCCCTCTCACAGAGAGGAAGCCTGTGTCCCAGCAGTGGGAACATTAATAGGCTGATGATGTGATGATAACATCACGCCTGAATTCCCCACAGGGTTGGGCAGAGGTTCATCTATATCAGTACACTCACATTTCACCAATCATGTATATTTAAGTCCCACGTAATAGGAAACGAGCATATTGCCATTAAACGGGCACAAACCTCCAGGACCCCAGGCTGAGAAATTCCAGATGGAAAACCACAATAACACTTCGTTATGCTTTATTTATTTTATCTTCTCTCTTTTGTTTAAGAAATTGACTCGCACACAGTTCCGTTGTTGTTGAATTAGGTAATTTACCTATATTTGCAATATTTGTAAGTATGTGAGAACCATGTTCCTAGTTATCAAATGAATAAATTTAATTGCTAGTACTTGTAATATTTTATATCGTGTAATCTCTGGATCTAAAGAACCGATTTTAAAAATTCTTTCACCAGTAGAAAGATACATTATTCCTAAATGGCATAGGCTATAAAATATTATCAAAAAAATTAGAGATCCTTATGAAAATTGCAATAATGTAACCCATAGCAGCAAAATTTTTAATTATTTTTTTAATAAATTAAATTCAATTAGGGTAGATAGGGTAGAGTAGGTATGGTAGGTAAGGCAGGTAGGTAGGTACCCAATTGACGGGAGCGAAGCCCCGGGGGTCAGCTGGTTTTATATAAGCGTGTGTTGCACGTATTAAATATTATTTCTAGTCTCATCCGGTTACGATTTCACAGTAAAATGCCATGTCGTGATTGGCAACAATTTGTGAAACGATGAGTTAACAGAATTTAACCTCTAGTAATTTGTTATGTTTTCCTCTCTGTTAAGTAACTACCTCGTTGGTCTAGAATAACAAACATTAAAAAAAACCATAAAGATAAAGTATAATGGACAAAACTGTTTGGAACTTGGTCCAAGAGCCTTCACTGATGGATGATACTTGTGAGAAACGAAAGTACAATACTTGTCATATGATTCTGGCAAAAGATTATCAAAACTCGTCCGAAGATTCTTTTTATATGGTCATGTTAACCTGACTACAAGAATATGAAGCTTCATAAAAGTGTCCATAGTGGCGCGTGCACTCAGCCTCCACTCCGCAAAAATGTGCACCCTGCGTGCACACTCCCACTGTGGCCAAGTACTAAAATATGACTTTACCTTAAAAAGTCTAAAGAATCCTCGGAAGTATTTTGATAACCTTCTGTCAGAATTATGTGACAAATATGTACTTTTTCCCACAAGTCTCATCAGTGGAGGCTCTTGAACCACTTATGCCCATTGTCCTTTATTTATTCAAACATGTTTGTATAACACGCCGTATTACAAATAGGCGCGCTCGATTGAATAACTTCGCTTTTTTGAAATGCGGCTTCCTTTAGTTCAGCCGGATCGTGGTGGCGATACATTCTAGGTTCACAAGATAAAATTACAAATTTATAAAACACCCGATATTAATTTTTATTTTATGCTTTTTAAACTACATATAATATACCTAGTAGCAGACACGCTTCAATCGACAATCTATCAAAACACGTAATAATGACACGATAACTTGCGAAAAAATCCAGATTCAAAGAGTAAAATGCGAATAACTTTTGAACGGCTAAACCGATTTTATTCAAAAATAGCTAAAAACACTCTCGACAAAGTCACCTTTCAAACAAAAAAAAACTAAATCAAAATCGGTTCATCCGTTTAGGCACTATGATGCCACAGACTGGTGTGCTGGTGTGTTGCTGTGTATCTACACAGCAACACACGTCAAACTTATAACACCCCTCTTTTTCCGTCGGGGGTTCAACTTTTAGCTTTTATATTGATACGTGAATATGCACATATAGATGGAAACATAATTAACTTCATTCGGCGTACAATTTTTTTTAAATATTGGTTTAACAAAATTTTCAACGATTAGTTAATTAAATTAATGTTAGTTTCATATCATCCGATCATCTGTTTAGACATGATGTTGATTTAAAAATCAGTTCAAGTAATATCATCCTCTTTCTAACCATATATCCCACTATACTTGTGGCGCAACACGTGTTCGTCTTCCACACCGTCCTGTCCCCCGTCACGCCATCACTGACTCCCTTTTCTTTCATATCACTCCTCACACAGTCCATCCATCTTTTATTGGCCCATTCCATCCATCCACATTAATATTCATGACTCTTTAAGTAACATGCGTTTCATTCCTGCCCATAATTTTTTTATTTTGTTTAAATATCATTTGTATATCTCTATATGCCCAATATTTTGTGTGCATTCTGGCGGGATATAGTATGGATCAACATGTTTATATTTATAACTAGCTGTTCCCCGCGGCTTCGCTCCCGTGAACCACCCCATAGGACCCGTTTTCGGGATAAAAAATAGCCTATGTCACTCCGGAATAAAGTAGCTTTCTATTGGTGAAAGAATTTTTAAATCGGTCCAATAGTTTCGGAGCCTATTCGGTACAAACAAAAAAATCTTTCCTCTTTATAATATTACTAGCTGTTGCCCGCGGCTTCCCTCCCGTGGGCCACCCCACAGGACCCGTTTTCGGGATTACAAAATAGCCTATGTTACACAGGAATAACGTAGCTTTCTATTGGTGAAAGAATTTTTTAAATCGGTCCAGTAGTTTCGGAGCCTATTCGGTACAAACAAACAAACAAACAAAAAAATCTTTCTTCTTTATAATATTATAGTATAGATTATTAATTATTAATATAGATAGTATAGATATAGATAGATTAGTATAGACATCTTCCATCCTAACGCACATGCCATTAAACTGGCCATATGAAAATAAATTTGAGTTTGAATCCTTTCTCATCACAAACGATTCAAGTCGTATATCTGCTTAATATGTTATACCACCAGACGTGTAACTTTCAAAAATGACACAGCAAAAATATTTTTTTATACGGCAATGATTAGGTTAATCTTAACATCTTTAGACAAGTCAGGTTTTTGTGGTTATGACATAACCTGTATGTTTCAACTGGCTTTTGCCAGCGGATCTGTCCCTGTGAAAATTGTTTTACAATGCATGTCCTCGAAAAGAGCGTTTTCCAAGCAGTCAAACTGTGCGGAAAGTGTCACTTTTTTTCACTAGTGCTTTTTACTTTTCTTTTTTTTTAATTTTTAACGCCAACGTCAGCCCGTCGCATAGAGTTTTATTTGAGAAAAGTTTTAAAAATTAGTTAACTACAGATTATCATTCATATATAAGGTAAAATAAAACTAATACTTCATTAAAGGCGTTTTTAATTACTCGTACTCTAGATTTAGATTTTGATCAATAAATTTTTAATTTTACATATTCATAAAATATGTTTGACAGAACGTATATTTTACTCGTGCTTTTTTGCGTTACGACGTGACAGCTATTTGCACATGCGCAGTAGACATGCCCGAGGAACTTTTAGTTAATCTGTGGTTATGCTGAGCGCGCTTGAATAAGCCCGCCATTTTATTATTTTTTGCTTGGTTCAGATATATTTTTTATTTCTTCGCACAATGCATAGTAAAATGTTGTATGATACACGTACGTAAGATGATTTCCGACTCGTGTCGATTTATCCACTCACTCATCAATCTCTGTACCCAATTTTATACAGAACCGTTCAGTCTTTCTGGCGTGATTGAGTAACAGACATACATCCATCCATCCTATCTTATCTTATCTTGTGGAGGGGCCGAGAAATAACTCGGACACTTCGACCCATTGGAATCTATTATGGTCCCCTAGATAACTTACTCCTCCCCAGTCTCGTTGAAAACTCTTTTCATGAGCTTTACATCGAGATTAGGAGATATGAGCCTATAGTCTTCTGGTTTTGGATATCCAACCCCTAGGACTCATTCGCTTACCAGCCAGTGCATCGCATGTGCAAAGAAGTTGCTCCATGCGTTCCGTATGTTCCCTACACAACATGCACATGGGTATCGCGGATAGACCCATCTTCATGAGCATATCGTTGGTTCCAAAGTGCCCCCAAGCAGGTAGCGGATTTGCCCCCTGCTCATATTCCAAATGCATTCCCGGGCTTTGAACAATGAGCCTAAAAATTTCTTGGAGTGTTGTAGACCAATATGTATTAGACAGCCAATGTGTTCGTTGTCTGCGTCTACAAACTCCCTAAACGTGACTTTTACGAGACACGTCGAAATGCCTACACATGGTTCTGGACCCACAAAATGATTTGCTGAGCCCTCTCTTGCCAGTTCATCTGCCACTTCATTACCATGGATTCCTTTGTGCCCAGGGACCCACATCAGTTTCACCCCACCTGTGCTTCCCAAGCCTGTTTAGGACTTGGACAGCATTCAGAATAAGTCTGGAGTCCATCCGTCCAAACTTTCGCATTTATATTATTAGTAAGTTTTTTTTTATTTTTTATTTTTTTTATTATGGATAGTCTCGCGCTGGACCATGATGATGATGATAGATGATGTGCTCTACTCAACTTTCATACTACCTACTAAATATAAACAACTGCCTCGTTGGTCTAATGGTTGCACTGAGCATGAGGTCCAGGTTCAATGCCCGGGTCAGGCCCAAAAACCCAATAACCCTTTGTTATTGGGTTTTTCCATCTAGAATTTCTCAGTAGCAGCCTGTCTGGACTTGTGTCCGGTTGATGGCAACAGGCTCGTCCCCTATCACATGTGACTTAAAAATAACTGGTGATAAGTGGTTGTTTGATAGATGCACTACTGCCTATCCCCCCAGGGAATAATGGCGTGATGTTATGTTACTTATGTATTTATTTGTGCCTGGTTGAATACTAACAAAATAAGTTGTTTTAGCTGCTATCAAATACCATTAAAACACGGTTAACCTGATAAGTATAGTGTGGCAGAAGTGGAAACGCCGGGCACGACATAAACGAATCTTATTGGTGATGTTCTCCCCAGTACGCCCCAAAAGGACATACACGGATCTTATTAGTGATGTACTCCCCAGTACGCCCCAAAAGGACATACACGGATCTTATTAGTGATGTTCTCCCCAGTACGCCCCAAAAGGACATACACGGATCTTATTAGTGATGTTCTCCCCAGTACGCCCCAAAAGGACATACACGGATCTTATTAGTGATGTTCTCCCCAGTATGCCCCAAAAAGACATACACGGATCTTATTAGTGCTGTTCGCCCCAAAAGGCTTGATATGGAGGGAAGTGGAAATCATGTATTTTCCAACTCCTCCGTTATTATTTTCTGATTAATTTTGTTGCGGGATCCAAGACAGTTACATTCATACTCCGGGACTTCGTCGAGCTTCATTGCCTCGGCACTTTTCTGGTGGTCGCCACTGTTGATTTTGACTTTCAGGAGTTTGGGAATAGTGCGGTGGGATTGCCTAGTACGCCACAGAAGGACATACACGGATCTTATAGGTGATTATCTTCAGAAAGGCCAGGTGCGCAGTACTCATAACCGGCGTGCGTGAATGAATAGATGTATGAACGTGAGTGAAGCAAAAGGAGTATGGGGCTCTTTCACACGGCGTTTTTTTCAGGCGCCGTCGACGCGCGTTTCGCTATCGCGCGTTGACGGCGCTGCTAAACTTGAAATAGGCAGATTACTTGCGATTGCATCGCTGCAAACTTACGAGAAACGCGCAACAGACGCGCGTGAGCAATTCTCCTTGCAAAGTAAAACGCGTGTATCGCGCTGGGAACGTGTGTGTGCTGTGTGACCACCATGTTATTTCCTTTCGCTGGTAAATGGATGTATCCAATGTTTACGTTTCCTTTTTAACAAAAGTACTAAGGCCAGCGTAAGAAGTGTTGCCTCGATTGATGCCATCGTAATACTGTCGGCAACTAGCTGATTAAAACGCGCTGTAGGTACGTGTGTTTGCAGCTAAAGAGACGCGCTGTGACAGTGCGTCTGTTTCGATGTAACTTCGGGCTAGTAGCGCGTCAACAGCGCGCGAATAAGTCGTCGTCTGCTTATTACAATTTTATCTACGTGTGAATAGGTAAATTGGTTGCGATAACATCGCGTTTGCAGCGCGTTATAGTTGCGTGCGACGCGCGTCGACGGCGCCTGAAAAAAACGCCGTGTGAAAGAGCCCTAAGAATCGTAGCAGGTGTTCTGTAGTTTCTGCCTATCCCCCATGGGGAAAGGCGTTATGTATGTGTAAGTTTGTTAAGACCGCTATCAAATAGCAGTATAACACGGTTAACTTGATACAGTATCAGTAGTGGTGGAAAGCGATGCGTCTACGCATTCGAGCGCATCCATCCTTGGACAATGACATACATACATAATACATTGTCTGATGGTGTCTGTATCACTGTCTTCCATCCGCATAAAAACACCATCATCTGCCGAAGTTTTTATGTTGGGGTCGGGTTCCAAACGGAAGCAACTGGATTCCAGCTTTTTTCATGAAGCGACTGCCTAGCTGACGTCACAAATTAGTAACTGGGTAAATGACGCAATAAATGAATATGAATAAACAAAAAATCCATAGGTACAACTTGGCAAAAAGGAGTCTGACAAGGTGACAGTTGGAACTAAAAATAAAACTAACTAGTTAACTAAATACTAAAATAACCTACCTATTACTTGCCTATTATTACCTATTAGTACTAAGAGTAGTTAGAGTAACTAAAAATTTAATAAAAAGTATCAAAAACTGTTGAGTCATAGTATTTCGGGGTATACAGGTGCGATAGTGGCGACCTCATTTATTCCACACTCTTTTTTGCCAAGCTGTACTAATATTTTAAATGCAGATGCAACTGTTTATTTGTTTTTAACCGAATTCCCAAAAAGGAGGAGAATCTATGTTCGGCTGTTTTCACCGATTTCAGCGTCAATTGTGGACCGATTTTGAAATTTATTTGTTTGTTAAGAAGAGTACGTTTCTGAATTGATCCCATTTAAATTTGGTGAAGATCTGATGAAGAACTTCGGAGATATGGGACAGAACTCCTCAAAAAAATTCGGCATATCTCTCGGGATTACTGCAATCGCATGTCTGTTTATTATTTACACCATTTCATAACATAACATCACGGCGGTACGCTCTAAAGAGGTACGGAGATGTGTACAGCAAACTCTGGTACACACTGGTACACTCTCATTTCAGCGGTTGTGTTCAAGTTTTGTTATTTGGCTTAACTATTCTGGCATAACTTTGGGCATTATAGGTACCTTACTACAGAACTTTGCGATTATGTACAATAAGAAAGAAAAGAAAGAAAGAAAATATATTTAACTACAAAAAAGTGTAAAAAAACATTTTTACAAAAAAATACAATCGATTTCCAAATAAAAACACTACATACCTAGCGAAAAATAACATATTTTTTTATTTTTTATTTATTGTCTTTAGGCTTGCGCTTGAACACTATCTCACCTGATGGTAAGCGATGATGAGATCGACGGTGAAGCACGCTTGCCTAGAAAAAACCCATTCACTCTTGACTTAAAGATTGTAGCTATCAGGAAACACAGACTCCGGCAGGGAATTCCACTCCTTAGCTGTACGCATAATAAAAGTGCCCCCAAAACGTTTTGTGCGTATGGGTGGAATGTCCACTATGACATGATGATGATGATGTTCAATTTCGGAATTCGGTGTCAAAAAACGAAAAATCAATAACAGGCACACCGAAATTGACGTTACTTTTATTTATTTATTTATTAAGACTTCATGCACAAAAGGTACAAAGGCGGACTAACTGCCTTAGCTTGCTTCACTTTTTAGTGTTTTTATTTGTAAGCCAGTTTTATTTTTTTGTAAAGCCTTTTTTATATGTTACCTTTCGTTTTAACGGCACCTGAGTAAATGGCACCTGAGGTATTCCACATTTGGCATCTACGAATCAGTAGGAACTTTTGTGTTTTTTTTAGGGCTTAATAACTCTCGTATGTCATATAATTAAACAGTACCTGGGCGACCGAGCACTGCTCGGGTAAAAATAGAGAAAACGACGTTTTCTAAAAATGAAACCTAGCTAGATCAATTTATCGCCCCCGAAACCCCCTGCATACTAAATTTCATGAAAATATTGAAGCCGTTACCGAGACTCAGATTATACATATATACAAGAATTGCTCGTTTAAAGATATTAGATTAGATTAGATAGAAGATAAATATACAACTTCATCTTTTGCTTTTTTAGTTCACAGCTAAACGGCTGATCCCATTTAGATAAAATCTGGTACCAAATAGTTTGAGACCCTGAGAAGGACAGAATAGTTTTTATCCCGGTAGTGTGTTTCCTGGGGATGATAAAACACTTTATACGCGGGCGAAGCCGCGGGCAGAAGTTAAACCTAAATAAAAAAAAAGATAAATAAAACTCACGTGATCAATGTATAATCCAACAAGTTTCATGAAGAAGATGGCACAGAAGATGCCCGCCAGAAGTAGCAGTATAGCACATCCCAGCACAAACCCTGGAAAAAAAGAAAAACACGTTAGAAAAATTACGAGAGAACACGTTGTCACTGTGTGGTGTCAGCTGTCTGTTTGAGTGGTCGTCAGTTTGTGACAAAACCGTTTTGAGAAGTG
Organism: Anorthoa munda; assembly: GCA_945859665.1. Lineage (NCBI taxonomy): Eukaryota > Metazoa > Arthropoda > Insecta > Lepidoptera > Noctuidae > Anorthoa > Anorthoa munda. Next base: position 5,585,437 of record OX243917.1, on the reverse strand, counting down.
GTATTTCTGTAATGTGACCGTTTTGAGAAATGGAATTTTAGTAAAGTGACCGTTTTGAGAAATGGTATTTTTGTAATGTGACCGTTTTGAGAAATGGTATTTCTGTAATGTGACCGTTTTGTGGTGTGGTAATTTGTGAAGTTCTAAGTTAATGACGTTGTCACTTTTGTGGCAAAACTGTTTTCTAAAGTGGTATTTTTGATATGTGACCGTTTTGAGAAATAGCATTTTAGTAATGTGACCGTTTTATGGTGTGGTATTTTGTGAATCTGTCAGTTAATGACGTTGTCACTTTGTGGCGAAACTGTTTTGTAAAGTGGTATTTGTGTTATGTGACCGTATTGCGGAACTGTTTTTTTCTGAATTCTCATTTTGCCAATTGTTTTATTAAATATTTTAGAAAACATCGTGAGGAGACCGGAATGTCTTATAATAAAAAAAATGCGAAGACAAGTGACATCCACCAACTTGCTTTGTGCCCGCGTCTTAGATTACGGCCCACTCCCTCTCACAGTGAGGAGGCCTATGTCCCAGCAGTGGGAACGTAAGGCTTATTATGATTGTGGTATAGGAAGCCACAGACTCATGTTAAACACTGTCTGAAAAGAATATATTGACCTTGTATTAAATAAATTTTGCGATGACATGTGAATTAATTATAAAGCAATATCATTAATTTATCCTGATTAGCAAAAAGTATCTAAATACAAAGTGGTTTCTGGGTCAAAGGTTAGGTTATTATTAGACTATGCAAAAAAGGCTAGGTTACATTGATAGCGGAATGCGGGGACTGCTACAGGCGATCGATTTTGGATTGAGGCCGTCGCCACAGATTGGATTATAGTTGGTCCCGTAACAGCCATAGACGATACAGATTTTTTCATATTGTATCTTATCTCCGCCTGTCTGTCCGTCTGTCACCAGGCTGTATCTCATGAACCGTGATAGCTAGGCCGTAGAAATTTTCACAGATGATGTATTTCTGTTCCCGCTATAACAACAAATAGTGGGGCACCCATACAACAAACGTGATTTTTTGCCATTATTTGCGATAATGGTACGCAACCCTTCGTACTCGACTCGCACTTGGCCGGTTTTCTTTCTTTCTTTCTATTTACGTTGCTGAACAGGTGCATTTGTCAAACATTTGAAGCATAAGGAATATTCTTCAAATTTCTTCTGATTTGAAAAAAATTGTGCGTCGCAATTGGGATGCTGATCTGAATGATATAATCGTCGACCGCATCTGGTGAGAAAGTGGTCAAACGCTAGCTTATTAATAACTAGCTGTCCCACGCGGCTTCGCTCCCGTCAACTGGCTACCTACCTACCCTACCCTACCTACCCTACATACATGATTGTTGCGTAACTTTAACTGCTTACGCAGCGCACGCAACGGAAGCTCTCAAAAAGGAATAATTTTGTCCGTTTTTGCAACATTTTTCATTTATGCTCCGCTCCTATTGGTCATAGCGTGATGTTATATAGCCTATAAACTTCCTCCATAAATGGACTATCCAACACAAAAAGTATTTTTCAATTCCAACCAGTAGTTCCTGAGATTAGCGCGTTCAAACAAACAAACTTCACCTTTATAATATTAGTAAAAATACCATGAAAATAGCTTTTATTTATGTCGTCTTTAACGTCAATACCGACCAATTCTTTACCAAATCCTTAACGCTATCCGCTTTCTTAATCACAAAAGCCTTATATCTGAAGCAAACTAGTTGCTTACCGAGCAGCATGCCAAGTTTTAATTAAGTAATCTTAAGTTACATAACACACTGACCTTGATAGTTAACTTATTGCTTTAAATTCAATATTATAAGTAATTTGTATACGCGAAAGTAGGTCTGTTTCTATGCAAACTTTTTCTGTGCTATTGAATTTAAATCCGTCGTTTCCCAACTATATCTGGGTTACAGTTTAATTGGATGCAAATGAACACCAGTATTTTTAACCCCCAACGGAAAAAGAGGGGTGTTATAAGTTTGACGCGTGTTGCTGTGTATCTGTGTGTCTGTCTGTGGCATCATAGCGCCTAAACGAATGAACCAATTTTGATTTAGTTTTTTTGTTTGAAAGGTGACTTTGTCGAGTGTATTCTTAGTTATGTTTGAATAAAATCGGTTTAGCAGTTCAAAAGTTATTCGCATTTTACTCTTTGAATCTGGATTTTTTCGCAAGATATCGTGTCATTATTACGTGTTTCGATAGATTGTCGATTGAAGCGTGTCTGCTACTAGGTATATTATATGTAGTTTAAAAAGCATGAAATGAAAATTAAAACCGGGGGTTTTTTATATTTGTAATTTTATCTTGTATAAGAAGCGACTGCTTATCTCACTTCTACATCCCAGTAACTGGATAACGTGATACTTCTTGGCAAGAATAATTTTCTAGCTTCTGCAACGACTGTCAAAGATCTTTAAATGACATCCGAAACCACCGGCTTAACTTGTTTTCCGAGGCCCGGAGGTATATCAGGAATGGTTACACATCTAAGACTGACTTTGATAAGTGGCAAGCGGAAAGCGGCTAGTGGAAAGCGGCAAGCGGAAAGCGGCAAGCGGAAAGCGGCAAGCGGAAAGTGAAAAGCGGCAAGCGGAAAGTGGCAAGCGACACCGACTGCCGAAATTGAAGTAATTTTTCAATTTGTAGTGTTTTTTTTTCTGGTAGTCAAAATCAAAATCAAAATCTATTTTTTTTATTTTACATAGGCCTACATGGGCACTTATAAAACGTCGACAAAAGGCGCACGGTTCGGGTTGGTCGTTTCCTATGGAGAAGAACCGGCAAGAAAATCCATGGTTACTCTTTTAAAAATATGGTTTGTTTTTACAATATTTCCATGTTACAGCAATACTTAAATATGGGAGGACAACGTAGGCCCGACAATAAAACTTTAGAAACTAAAAATAAAAAGTTAAACGAGATATAAAGTTATCAAATGTTATCAAGCATCTAGGAATCTAGAAGGCCTACAATGTTCACACATTTACAAAACAATCGGTAAAAGCATCTAAGATAGAAAGGTAAAAAGTCGGACTTTACTCGGAGTTACTTCGCCTGACCCGGTATTCAAACACAAGACCTCATTTTCCTCATCCAGCAGTAGAGCTTGCTACCATTCGACCAAAGAAACAGTAATATTCATACTCATCTTCATAAAATCGACGATATTTATTATGTCTACACTCGCTGCTAAATCAGTTTTGACATCTTATACAATATGACATTTAAGTCGGCGTTATGAAATGTGGTAACGAGGTCACTTTCTAATGCTGCCAGCCGTTTTCGAGATTAGCAGTGATAGACACGGAGGCAGATTATCATTCCGTGCGTAAAAGAATATGTTGTTTGTGTGTTTTTTTCTATTATTTCCTTGTTAACATAATACACATAATATTTTATAAGAGAAATTGGGTTCTGGCCACGGCTTAAATTGCCTGTTTGTTTTAGTATGTGTAGGTCAAATTTAGCAACTAAATTTTAAAACAGTTTTCCTCAACCGGTTGAGCTCAATTTTGCATAGACGTTTGGTTTCGATAAAGATGCACGATAAGCTGCTTATCAGAAGCTTTTATAATTGAAAAAAAACCGGCCAAGTGCGAGTCGGACTCGCGCACCGAGGGTTCCGTACAGACCTCAGCTTAAAGGTATTATAGACCTGAGTTTTTGATATGAATCTCAATTTAATACCTCTACGCGTTCATGAGGAAAGGGGTAGTAAGTTTAAAATTATTAAAAATATTGTTATCATATGATGTAACAAAAAATTTACGGTTTTCGCAATTCTTCCTTTATCTGTGCTTTAAGACGTTGCTTAGTACCAAATTTCAAGATTCTGAGTTCAAGAGAAGTACCCTGTAGGTTTTGATTCCCTTGCGAGTGTCGAAATTTTGCGGAAATTTGCGGCATAAACGGCTGTATCTTTTGATTGCATTGGATTAGAAGTTTGATTTTTTCACAGCTTTATGGGACAGTAGACCTGAGTATAATAAATTTCAGCTTGATACCTCCACGCGTTCCTAAGAAAAAGGGTCTTGACAGACAGACGGGCGGACGGACAACAAAGTGATCCTATAAGGGTTCCGTTTTTCCTTTCGAGGTACGGAACCCTAAAAATAATATTATTAGTAAAGAAAAGATAAATTTGCCCTGCCGTGGGTCAATTCAGACTGAAAATAAAATAAAAAATATTAAAAGGGACCATATTGCCGTGATAAATAGTATCCTTTGTCCTAATACTGGACATGACCTATCCATGTGCTTAGTTTCATCTAAATCCGTCTAGCCGTTAAACGTGAAAAGATAACATACAAACTGTGCCAAATTTCATCCAGATCCGTTCAGCCGTTCTGGCGTGATTGAGTAACAAAGACACACACATCCATACAAACTTTGGCATTTGTAATATTAGTATGGATTTGTCTATAGTATAGTAGGTCGCTTGTCTATACTAATAATAATGAATAATTAATTAATTAATTAATAATATTATAAAGAGGAAAGATTTTTTGTTCGGTACAAACAAACAAACAAAAAAATACTTCCTCTTTATAATATTATTAGTATAGATTCAAAGTGAGACCACAAAAATTGTGCAATCAGGCTAAGAAATACCAAGAGACAATTGTAGATCGGATAGGGCTTTAAGACCACATGTGCAATTGTGCAGCGTTCTACCTACGACCACATCACCAACGGGTTATAGTCGGAAATCGATTGTCACAACACACCGATACGTAAAACTTGAAGTAAACGTCAAATGGAACAAGAGTATATTTTGAAAACAAGCGCCATTTTGTTTGGAGAACTGACGTTTGTTGTGACTTCGTGTTGATAATACGATGTCATTCGAGCCTGCCTGTGTTTACGGATAAGTGTAACAACCAGACAGCTTGATTAAAAACATAATATATTATACATCATTATCTTCCTTCAAAACGGTGAAGGAAAACATCGTGAGGAAAACGGCATGTCCTAGAACCAAAAGTTCGAAGATATTTGACTTCAACTAACCCGCACTGGGCCCGCTTGGTGTATAGACCCATTCCCCCTTACATAGGGGAGACGTATGTCCCAGTAGTGGGTAAATTAAGGTCAGAGGTGACAGAGACAAAGACGACGATGGAGCGAGCTTACCCAGAAGAAGCCTTTTCGCTTTTTTTTCTTGAAGAGATTCGGGTTGTATGCGTTCGGAAACACAGACGCAGGCAGTGAGTTCCACTCTTTTGCTGTGCGCATTATGAAGGATGTTTGGAAGTGCTTGGTGCGAATTGGTGGAATGGCAACTAGGTGAGGTAACTTGCAGTGCGTCCGATGGTAGAAGGGTGCCGGTGGGATGTGGTCGTGGAGCATACTCGCCGAATTACAGTCTGTAGAAGACCGACAAACAGGCAACTTTCCGGGCTTACGGCGATGAGCCAAGAAGCTTAAAGGCTGTAAAGCTTGGCATCCACCAGTTTAACGTCGCCAATGAGCCTCTTAGCTCTACGTTCCACCGAGTCAAGCTCGGTAAATTGATATTTTGCTGAGCCATCCCAAAGGTATCTGCAATACTCCATGCATGATCGGCCTTGCGCTTTGTATAGAGTTAAAACCTGTCCAGGCGTAAAGTATCGCTTCACTCTATTTAGGATGGCCAGTTTTTTGGCCGCAATTTAAGCATTCTTCTTCCACACCGTCCTGTCCACCGTCACGCTATCACTGACTCCCTTTTCTTTCATATCACTCCTCATACAGTCCATCCATCTTTTCTTTGGCCTTCCTCTCCCTCTGCATCCATCCAAATTACATGTTTTAGTAGCTCCACAAAACTACGGGAATTAAAAACAATGTTTCGCTTGTATAACTAAAGTACAATCAAGACTGCTGACCCAGTAAGTGATAACGAGCGTGAAGGCAAGCGAGCGTTTACGCAAACTCCGTTAAAGGTATGTAGTTTGAAGCTAGGGCTGTCTCTCACGGGGATTATGAAAAAGTACAATCATTTTGAAAATCATCTTACGAGTAAAGAAGATTTTCTGAAAAAATAAATGTTTTTTATTGGCAATGACTTATACACTTTTCATTTTTTTTACATATTTCAAAAATTTTATGTAATATTGTTTGAATTGCGCAATATACGACAATTTATTTATTTGTTTGCTAGCCTATTTGAGATTATACAAGATAAAATTACAAATTTAAAAAACCCCCGATTTTAATTTTTATTGCATGCTTTTTAAACTACATATACAATACACTTAGTAGCAGACACGCTTCAATCGACCATCTATCGAATAATACCGTACGATATCTTGCGAAAAAATCCAGATTCAAAGAGTAAAATGCGAATAACTTTTGAACGGCTAAACCGATTTTAATCAAACATAGCTAAGAACACCCTCAAGAAAGCCATCTTTTAAACAATAAAAACTAAATCAAAATCGGTTCGCCTGTTTAGGCGCTATGATGCCTTCGTTCAGCAGTGGGAATATTATATGCTGCTTATTATGTGTCCAACAGCAGGGCAAAAGCCTCTTCTCATGCTGCCAAGGCTAAGATTAAAAATTTTACTTTCGTGACAGCCCTACCCCCACTTCCAGTCAATGGGACATAATGAATGCCCTAGATTTCTGAGTAACGAAGTTAGTATCTAGTTCTTAGCCTAAACTGGTTTATTAAATACTAGCTTCTGCCTGCGGCTTCGCCTGCGTCAAAAAATAAAAAAATGCTCCGATCACCACCAAACTTTGCAGGATTATCCGCTGGGTCAATCTGAAGATTGTCTGATAATTTCATTAAAACCGGTCCAGCCGCTTCGGAGTCTATAAGGAACATACATACTTGCTCTTTTATATATATATAGATTTGCTTATATTCACGTTATTACCGAAGGAGACCAGCAGCCTTATTGCGTAAGTGCGCAAAGAAGTTAAACTCTATCCAACCGACCAAATCGGCCAATCATACAAAAACATCGCGTCATTCATCTCGCATTTGATTGGTCGATTTGGTCGGTTGGATAGAGTTTAACTTCTTTGCGCACTTACGCAATACGGCTGCAGGAGAGGCAAATGGTTTGACCGACATCAATATATTCAAAATATTCATTAAAAATATATTTTTAATACAAGATTTTTTTCGTTTAACTTCTCGCAAAAATAACTAGTCCACCATTTTGGGCCGTCTGCCATATTGGATTTATAATGACGTCACTTATCTAATCATGCATTGTCATCCAATCTAAACGTGTATGCAAAATTTCATCTTAATCGGTGGAGGATAACTGCTATAAAATTCAGTTGCAAGATTTCACCCGAACACACTTACATACATACATACATTGCAAGTTAATTAAAAGCTTGTACAAAATACAATTCTCAAAAAAAAAGTTAATTCAAAACCGAAAATAATGCTATGCAGTCGGAGGATACATATTCGCGAGCAAGCAAAACCATTGACACCACATCATGATTTTCTTAATTCTAGTACCTTAGAATTTTGATGATCGGTGAGGTGAGTGAGTGAGAGGAACTTTGACATGCAATAATTCTTAAGTTCTCTCTTCTACACATTCAAATTTATTGTAATAATATTATGTTTTCAGTCACTGAAAATTCAGGCTCCTAGCTTTATGCACAATAAAGTTACAAGGGATCCAAAATGTCCTAAATGTCTTCGAGATAAGGATGGTACGGTTGTTTTTGCTCGACATGTTGTCATCCGAACCAAACGTGTATACATAATTTCAACTCAATCGGTTGAGGATAACTGTTTCAAAATGCAGTTGCAAGATTTTACCCACACACTCGCAAGATTTTACTAAACTAACTAGGCTAATTTAAAAAAAGGTTTGTAAAAATCAAGGTTTATTTTCCAAGAAAAATGTCACAGATCGTTAGTCCGGCTGGCCGTACTTAATGTTGCAATAACGGAAAAAAAGTGAAATTGACAAAATTGATTTATAATAATGGCAACATTATCATTTGGGTCAAGATTGAGAAGAAATAACATTTAAATGGCTATTTTTAGAATTAAAGATTCTGCTGATCTGAATTTAGGGACTTAAAAAGCGCGTCGGGCACATTATACTAGATAATTTCCCATTTACAAGATTGTATTTTGAACTTTTCGGCCCCATCGACCTTACTGCGAGCAATGTGTCCTGTCCACTGCCACTTAAGTTTGACATTTCTTCGTAATAGTTAAAAAGTCAAAAACGTATGGGATTGACATGTGCTACCGAAATGACACGCGATCAAACCCAAACATTTTGGACGTTTTGAAAATCCTTAGCGCCACAGACATTAATCTAACTAGATATGGAAATTTATGTTATTTCCTACTCCTCAGTTATTCTTTTCTGATTAATTTCGTTGCGGGATCCAAGACAGTTAAATTCATTCTCCGGGACTTCGTCGAGCTTCATTGCCTCGGCGCTTTTCTGGTGGTCGCCACTGTTGATTCTGGCTTTCAGGAGTTGCAGTGGTTTGGGAATAGTGCGGTGGGATTGTCCCAAAAATATAACTAGATAACGCAAGTCCCTCCATATGTATGAAAACCAAGCGTGCCACTTTTTCACAAACAATTTAAAAACAAATTTACTTGCCAATGAATGAAAACATTTCCAGTGCCTCGGCCAACTTTTTCTATACTGTATTTACAGCTCAATATGGCATATTTAGGCATTTTCCTAGATTTCGGTGGATTTCCGGTGCCGATAATGCTAAATGAAAAGCTCAAAGTACGATCATTGATCGTAATTTTACTCCGTTTCTAGGGTTCCGTACCCAGGGTAACAACGGGACCATTACTGAGACTCCGCGGTCCGTCTGTCTGTCTGTCTGTCTTTCACCAGGCTGTATCTCATGAACCGTGAAATTTTCACAGATGATGTATTTCTGTTGCCGCTATAACAACAAATACCAAAAACCGAATAAAAAAAATATTTAAATGGGGCTCCCATACAACAAATGTGATTTTTTGCCGTTTTTTTGCGATAATGGTACGGAACCCTTCGTGTGCGAGTCCTACTCGCACTTGGCTAGTTTTTTGACACGCGAAGTAAATACAATCGCGTCATCTAATTAGATTGATATCTGTGCTTAGCAAAAGTATCACTTTTTCTAGAGCTTCAGAGCACAGATTATATACGAAGGCCAAACATAACATCACGCTTGTATCTCCCAAAAGGTAGGGCAGAAGTGCACCTTTAGTACACACACTTTTCATCAGTCATGTTTAAATCCATTGTTGAAAAAAAATTGGGAATCGAATCAGGACCTCTATGCTCGACAGTAACGCTTAAGAACACTAAACCAACAAGTTAGTCAAGGTCACATTATTGTTAATTCGTTCGAAAAAAACAATAGTTTTTGTATCATCAATTCTAATTATATCACGGGCCGTCAGTTTTGTGTCACTGGCTTTTAAAAACATTGACATTGTTTTATGTGACCTTGATGACAAATACAAGTGGCTTTCATTCAGCTAGTCAGAGAAAATCATGCTGTGCAGTCGGAGGATACATAATTATTCACGAGCTGGCTGGCCACAACCAGATGTATCCTCCAACTGCACAGCAAGGATTTCTACTTGTTTACTCCTTTTTAGTTCGCTTTTCAAGTAGTCGGGTTTATGATTTTTTGAATTAAGTTTTATTATTTATAACATTTTAGTTTTGTTTGTATTAGTTACATTTAAACATATAAGTGCTATTATATATTTGAAATCACCTCTTAAAACCCTTTATTTTGATACCCCACACGATGGGGTTGGAAGAAAAAAATATTGGAATTTTTTATGCCGTTTTATGCGATAATGGTACGGAACCCTTCGTGCCCGAGTGCGACTCGCACATGGCTGGTTTTATACGTTAGCTGTGTGTTAATAATTTTTTTTATATTACGGGTCTCTTTAGTTGGAAAGTGTCGTTTACAAGTACGTGCGAGTCAGGCCTAAATCATTCTTCTTTGTCTAAAATCATAATATTTTCACTTGGTTACGCAATAAATTACAATGTAGTTACCTTAATTTGGCTAATTTATAAGACAATTATACTAATTGTTTAATTGTGTAAGTGTAATTATTTAATTAAGGAAGTGTGGTAACTTTTTACTTTGTGTTTCTATTAAAAACTTAATATTTAAAGCATGTATGTGCCCGCTTGTATTTCCCATTAGCCAAAAAACCACAACCACTTAGGTACTTTCATTCCTACAAAGGAATTTTGTAATTTATTTCCCTAAATAGGTGGGCCAATTAGGGAAATTTACAAAATTCCTCTGTAAATGTTCAATTCTGTTTTTTTAGGTTAACAATTGATGACGCATTTTACTGAAATTTAAAACTATTGGTTACTATTTTACCAGCTATTATTTAACTTGCAATGTATGTATATAAGTAAGTGTGTTGGGGTCAAATCTTGCAATTGAATTTTAAATCAGTTATCCCCCACCGATTAAGATGAAATTTTGCATACACGTTTAGTTTGGATGACAATGCATGGTTAGCTAAGTAACATCATTCTAAATCCAATATGGCGGACGGCCCATGATGGCGGACTAGTTATTTTTTGTGCACTGCCATGATATGGGTATCAAATGAAAGGGCTTGCTGAGAAGAATACGAAAAAAAGCATTTTGTTTAGCCATTAGTTTAGTTAATAACGGATCTAAAAACTGGTTTTACTGGCAGGTTTTTTATTTATATTACAAATCTTCTACAGGTACATAGGTATTCAAAGTTCTACCATGTTTAATAACCAAGTTATTTACACACAATGTAGTCAGCTCGTCACATGCGGTAGATCTTCTCAGAAAATGACATTTTTCCGTTTATATGTTAAATAGTTACTTAAGCAATGTTGACATAACTTATTGATGTATCACGAATCGATTAAGTTGTTTTTATACCTGACTGCCGAAGGAGGGTAATGTGTTTATCAGTCTATGTATGTATATCTGTATGTTTGTTCCTATGTAGCGTTCTAGAGACCAAACGCGTTCGCCGATTTTGATGATTCTTACATCAATCGATTCGTCTTAACCCTGCGAGTGTCACTGGCTAAAATTGGAACAAATGCATGTTTAGCTAAGTGACGTCATTCTTAATCCAATATGGCGGACGGCCCAAGATGGCGGACTAGTTATTTTTTATGCACTGCCATGATATGGGGCATATCAAATGAAAAGGTTTGCTGAAAGTATACGAAAAAAAATCTGAATAATTTTTATTTCTTATGCAATCCCTGTTTGAATTTGTTTATTTGTATATCTGATATCACAAGATGTCAATCACAAACAAAAAGATTAGTAATCTTATCAATGCTTCTTTTTCTGAAGAAATTTCTTCTCAGGCGATGATATTAAGATTAAAATTTTACTGATAATAAAGTAACAGTATTTATTTAACATGGGGCGACTGTATATCTGAGCTGACCAGAATTATAAGTAGGATAACGATACACGTCATAATGATATTTCGTCTGAGAATGCAATCTAAGAAATAATAACAGTGTAGCAATATTAAGATACAAAATACAGTTAGTTAATCGCAGTGTTTTTGTGCACTAGATGTGCTGATTTTTTTCCACTGTGGCCCACAAAGCAAGTATATTGGAATGCCCAGGACTGATTTGTATTTTTAAAAGTGACGTCTCGCAGTTTACAATCCAAATGATTGGTTACTGCTTAACCGGGCTATCCTGTGGAGACTAAACTAAGCCTCCAGCCAGGCACAAAGTTCTAAACCTAAGCGACTACGCTGAGGGCTACCCCAGGTGGGGTCGAACCTCGGCTCAGGGCGTCGCTGGAAGGGACAGCAAGGGGACAAGCTGGATCTTGATTATTATTGCTAATATTGATTCTACCATCAGTTCGTAACCCAAGTAACACAAAAGTGCTGTATAGTAGCTGAATCACTGTCCACAATAGAATCCTAAGCTGAACAAGGCTTCTGAATAAGAGCATTAAAGGCGCTGTTTCAGCTGATATAACTCTGGTTTGGGCACAAATTAAACAGCTGTTAGCTGAATAACTGTAACTATTTGCATTATATCAGCATTATTTGAGCATTATTAAAGGTAACAGTCATCCCAAGAGCTGAATATTGACTGATTATTAGAGTATTTGTTACCTTTTATATAGCACAATGGCCGATTAATAGAGTTATGGTTACCTATTTTTCAGCACAAGGTACACACACCAGAATATTTATAATGCTTCTTTGGAATTGAAAATTCACAAGTGGCAAAATTGTGAATAGGTTTCACCCTACTCCTTATTATTTTGATATGTTGTTTCTGTTAAACATTTTGTGGTGAAATAGACAAATATATTTTTCCGTAACAAAAACTTTGCTTTTTCCTCCTGTGCGTGAAATTCTAAGGGGAAAGAGAGTTTATTGTTAAATAGTATATGAATATAGGTGAAAATTTTCACGCGCTCTCAAAATATCACTGTTTACTTGAAAGTTATAGTATAAAATAAGTTGATGATATATTATAAAAAATAAATAATTTTATTTTGCATTTGTAATTTGACAATAAGCTGTTTGCGTATAAAATCATTAGATTTTCTATTGAAATCCAGTTGTTATATTCGTTATTTAACAAAGAAAATATGTAAAAATATATTATTTTACATAGGTTAGAACCTAAAAAATGGCAGACAAGCAATGTGCACTGTATTAAACACAATTAAGCGGTATGTGCTGTTTAAGTATCCACTATTGGTACATAAATCAGCAACGAGCTGATACGAGTAGTTCATGTGTGAATCAAGTCAGCCACTGATTCCTGTAAAGCTTGATATTGGGTAACATGTACGCAAATATTGTTGGTAATCAACAGTGAACCACTAAAGTCTCAGCAGGAATTCTAGGGATCCATGGATTTATTTTACAAAATTATACGTCTGTTGTGTCAATCCTTTTATGTTATTTGGTTACCTACATCATCCCAAGAAACACTCCTTCGATTTTCGTAATATTTTTTTGCAAACTGGGGTGCTGAAAAGATAAGTCTACAAGATCTTATTTAACTGCATTAGTAGATTAATTGCCGACGCTAGTACACGTATTCAGCTCTAACCGGGATCATAGGTAACGTGTGAGCTAATTTATAGCAGTTTGCTGTAATTTAGCATCATATAAGTTCACCCATAGTGATCATGTGGGCTATATAAGTGCTATTATAAGATTGCGTGTAACAAGCTGATTAACACTACTAAAGTTCAACTATGTGCAGCAAGATGCATTATATCATTGTTAATTGAAGTCACAGACTAACTGATTGCATTATAGTAGCTCACATGTTCTTTCTTAAAATGCAAGCGGTCTAAGGGTACACTTGTGACCTTCAATTCAGAATATTGCTGAGTTAAAGTCCATAAAAATGCTTAATTGCAGCTTACAGTACTAATACTGAACTGCATACCTATATTAACGCTTGCAGCATTACAGTGTTGTCTCCGTGACGCATAAAAGCATTATTATGCAGACTAAAGCGTAATTTTCAGCTATTGCAGTTCGAGTGTACTGTAATAAGTCTTCATAAATGCTAAAGTTACCGATGTTACCCTTTGTGACATCATATAAAGCAGTTTTGTGCTACTTGGGAAGGTACCTACTGTGGAGAAGAACTGACAAGAAACTCCACTATCACTATTTTGATTTTGTTCAGCAATTCGCGGGCTGCATTGAACTACATCGGGGCCAATATTACGGGGTTTTCGCGACGGTCCTCGGCGGCGAGGATGGAACGATTTTGTGTGATACTTTTTTATTGTACTAGTTTCCCTACGACTCTCTTGGAGTAGGGTAGTGGCGTCATCGGGAGTGGTGAGAGTGTGCCTTGGTCATGCCCAGGACTGACCATTACCATAGACTCTTATAGCAGGATCAATATTAGACGGAAAGTGGATTGTCGCACGATGTGCGGTGCAACTGTTAACTGTCATCTGGACCTGCCCCAAACATCATCTGGCTTGGTGCATGCGACCTAAAAAATGGCAATTGTTTGTCTTACTTACCCTTTTATAATGGGTAGTGTTTTTACCCGACTGCCGATGGAGGGTAATGTGTTTATCAGTCTATGTATGTATGTATGTTTGTTCCTATGTGGCGTTCTAGAGACCAAACGCGTTGGCCGATTTTGATGATTCTTACGTCAATCGATTCGTCTGAACCCTGCGAGTGTCACTGTCTGACATTAAAATTGAAAAAAATGCCGGATTTTCGGCGCCATTTTGTGTTTTTTTTTATTCCTTCCATACCTATCGTGTGGGGTATGGGTAGATAGGTTTTAAGACGTGATTTCAAAAATATATAACACTTATATGTTTAAATGTACCCAATTAAAAAAAAAGTAGTTCATAAAAAAAGTTAATTAAAAAAATCAAAAAACCCGACTGCTTAAAAAGCGAACTAAAAAGACGTAAACAAGAAGAAATTCATGCTGTGCAGTCGGAGGATACATATTCGCGAGCTGGCTGACCAAAACCAGATGTATCCTCCGACTTTAGTTTTTAAGGAGTCGGAGTTTTATGATTTTTTTAGGAAACTTTTTGCTTCGTTTGATCCACGATTTTTTGCCCACCAATAATCATATAGCCACGCTTATAATTACTACGATTGCAAATAACAATCTCGGACAAATATTTCAGTACAAATAATTTATTTATACTTTTTGCTAGATTTATTCTAAGTCTTAGGATTCACGCTTGGTTGCCGTTCAGCACTGGTGTGCCTTTTACTTTCCCGCCCGAGTCTGAGCGGAAATTTTCAATATCTGGGTCATTGGTACTCTGTGGTCATGTGGCAAAATGTTGCCGCGAATATTTGTGAACAATTATTATGTATTTTTGTTACATACCATAGACAACTGCAGAGGCCTATATGGAAAGCATTCAATTGGTTGCGCAACCAAGTACAACTGCTGCAAACTTGGCAAAATTAGGGGTTTTATTGTCCCGTCTTATACCCAGTGTGAGTGCGGTGCCCCTGTGCAGAATATAACACACATGCTGGACTATTCGAAGTGCCGATACAACTGCACTTAGGAAGAACTTATCCTCGCCATTGGCCACATACTGGGCCCAAAATATTTACAGAGTTTTAACTCGAAACTCGAACAAGTAAAAATTAAAAATTTCCAAACCCTCGGCAATTTTTTTTATTGAATACTTTTTAAACTACATATTTTATCTATTAGTAGACACTCTTCGATCAACAATCTATCGAACACGTAATTATGACACGATATCTTGCGAAAATACTCCGTTTCAAACAGAAAACAGCCCATAACTTTTGAACGACTAAACCGATTTTCACCAATCATAGCTAAGAACACTCTCGACAAAGTCACCTTTTAAACAAAAAAATTTAAATCAAAATCGGTCCATCCGTTTAGGCACTATGATGCCACAGACAGACACACAGAAACACATATACACAGATACACAGCAACACACGTCCAACTTATAACACCCCACTCTTTACGGCAAGGGTTAAAACAGAAGAAGACGCTATATCTAACCTAATGTGTCACCGATGGTAATGGTCGAAATGCCAAAATTTAAGAGATTGATCTCGTGAGATTTTGATTTTCGATTGCCCTTCTCACTCCCATACATTTATGACATAAATAATGTATCAATCGCTATCGCGAAGCTTTTATTGATAGAATATTAATTGTCAAACATCTGGTTACTAAAACAGATATGAATATAAAAGTAGATGAACGGAGAGGAAGACTAAAGAAAAAACCGGCCAAGTGCGAGTCGGACTCGCACACGAAGGGGTCCGTACCATTATCGCAAAACACTGCAAAAAAAATCACGTTTGTTGTATGGGAGCCCCCCTTAATTTATTTTATTTTAATTTAATAATTATTATTTTTTGAAGAGAATATACAACTAAATATTCTGTGAATATTTCAAGCGTCTACCTGTTGCCGTTATTAATATCGAGCAAAAAACGGCATAAATATCACGTTTGTTGTATGGGAGCCCCCCTTAAATATTAATTTTATACTGTTTTTAGTATTTTTTGTTATAGCGGCAACAGAAATACATCATATGTGAAAATTTCAACTGTCTAACTATCACGGTTCATGAGATACAGCCTGGTGACAGACAGACAGACGGACAGTGAAGTCTCAGTAATAGGGTCCCGTTTTTACCCTTTGGGTACGGAACCCTAAAAAAGGATGGACTGTGTGAGGAGTTACAAGACAGGAAAGAGAATCAGTGATAGCGTAACGGGGGACAGGACGGTGTGGAAGAAGAAAACGTGTTGCGCCGACCACATAGTGGGAACATGGGACAAGGACAGGAAGATGATGACATATAACTGGAGTAAAGTTTTGAGCATGAATTTGGATGGCTATATGAAACGATGGATGGACTGTGTGAGAGATGGTAGAAAGGAGATGACGAATGATGGAGATGTATGTATGAAAGAAGAAATTTTATGCTGGTACTATACTTGGCGTATTTGTACAAATATATGCTCCAAATCTTCTATTATAAAACAAATTATATTTCAACAGAAATAAGGTTAGTTTTGCATAGACAAATTTCGCAAATATTTTGCTTAATATGTCAAGTGTTGTGCCAGCATTAGTGTGTATGTTCAGTGATATATTCGCCAATTGCTAACTGATTTTGAAGATTATTTTTTTGTTTGAAAGCGTATTTTTAATTTTTTATTGATGTTGAGAGAGATTCTCCTAATAATTTATTTGAAATTAATCCTACTTATCACATCAGTACATCACACTAATATTATGAAGGCGAAAGTTTGTGAGTGTGTGTGTCTGTATGTTTGTTACTTCTTCATGCTCAAACAGCTCGATCGATCTGGATGAAATTTGGCACAGAAATAGATTATAGTCTGGAAAAGCACATAGGATATATTTATTCCCGAGAATATGTTATATTAGGATAATTTTTGACATTCTCGCGGGCGAAACCGCTGGCAGAAGCTGGTAATATTATAATTGCGAATGTTTGGATGAATGGATGTGTGCATGTTTGTTACTCAATCACGCCAGGACAGACCTGGATGAAATTTGATACAGATATAGATTATAGTCTGGAATTCTCTTTTCATCTCAGTATTATGATCCCTTAGGATAAGAAAACACACGCGGGTGAAACCGCTGGTAGTAGCTAGTCTATACTATCTATACTAATATTATAAAGAGTAAAGATTTTTTTGTTTGTTTGTTTGTACCGAATAGCCTCCGAAACTACTGGACCGATTAAAAAAATTCTTTCACCAATAGAAAGCTACGTTATTCCTGAGTAACATAGGCTATTTTTTTATCCCGAAAACGGGTACTGTGGGTTGGCCCACGGGAGCGAAGCCGCGGGGAACAGCTAGTATAGAATAAAATTAAATCTTATTTCAAAGAGAATGAGACCCAGTTCTTGCTATCCTAAAACAGGTATAAGATTAAAATAAATATTTAACGGTAAGAAGTGGTTTGTGCCCAAAGCGAACCAGTTTTCTTTTAATAAACTTGCTAACTTGCTTAAAATCAAATATTTCGCCATATTCGAGACACAGAAATCCGCCATTTCGTGCCGTTATCAACACACGAATATTAATACTTATTTTATTACTAAGAAAGATTCCTCTAGCATCATACCACTTATTAATGCAAGTTTTAGAAATTAACACAAGAAGGAAATTAGTCCAAAACTGCTGGTTGGATTTTAATGGCGATTTCACTGTTGGAAAGTTGAGTGAATTCTTCACAATTTACATTTAAAATTCATAACGAAATACTTGTAAATATTAGTTAAACGTTTAAGCTAAAAACACTGTATTAGTTACAGAAATGTTCAAGTAAAACCAGGTCAGCAAAACCCTGTGGAAAAAGTCGCAGTTTATAGCCAACCGGTGACACTTAATTGCAAATCAAATTGGTAAATGAAGAAAAACCAAGTGATTTCTTAATCCGCACGATTACATCTGAAGGCTGAACACAAAATAGTGAAATTTCACATTAAAACTCCGTTAGACCGTGCACCACACATTACCGAAAGGTCACCATTACTCAATATACGCAACACGTAATTTCCAACAAAGAATAAAATTACACTTAAATATTTAAAAAATAGAACTCACTTATTTTTCTGTTAGCTTTAACATAGTCGATCATACGACTTAACGATCGCATGGCCATTGTGAAAATGAGTGAAAATTTTGCAAAAATTTCAAATTTGGAATTGAGCGCGATTGGTTTAGCGCGGCATCACGCGGCCGAATGCGCGGGAGTGACTGGCCGCTTGCCACTCGAAACGATACATTTTACGTAAAGTGTTGTATTTTTTTTTAGAGTTCCGTTCTCGGTACGGTTAACGCGGAAATCTGTGTTTTGTGTTTACGTTTCGAACGCGTTGCAATGTGGATTTATTTTGCTGACTGTAAGGTATCGCTTTTGTTAGAAGGTCAGTTATGTACTCAATACGCAAGTAAAGTCAGGTAAATCATTTTTCTAATGCTTTTGAGTTGTGACAAAACATCTCAATAAAATTAAACTTAACTAAGATTGAAACTATCACTAACTATCATCATCATATCAGCCGAAAGACGTCCACTGCTTGACATAGGCCTCCCCCAAGCGTCGCCACATTGACCGGTCCCGTGCGTCTCGTAACCAGCGGATCCCCGCAACCTTCACCAGGTCAGGTTGGAAGGCCTCCCACCAGGTGGACCCAGCCTGGTGGGAGGCCTTCCAACGCAACGTCTTCCGGTTCGCGGTCGCCACTCCAGAACCTTTCTGCCCCATCGGTCATCCGTTTCGCGAGGAATGTGCCCTGCCCACTGCCACTTAACTCTTGCAGATCTCTACATTTCTGATTTGATCACACAAGAAAACGCCGAGCATAGGCCTCTCCATTACCCTTTGAGTGAATGTAAGCTTTCAGATGAGGCCAATTGTCATCACTGGCAACACACACTGGTCATAGACTTTCGTCTTGAGACACTACGGTAAGTTGAACGAGAAGATACCGCGCAACGTTCCGAACGCTACCCAGCCGAGTCGGATTCGACGATTGACCTCTTTCTCGAAGTTGGCCCTATCCAACTGGATCGTTTGTTCCAGGTAGACATAGTCGCTCAAAACTTTGAGTGTAGAGTCTCCGACCTTGATAAGAGTGGATGTAACATGGGCATTCAATACATAGATTGTGTAGTTATAAACATAGTTCTAAATACAGTATCAAGTACA